>JBAJHW010000002.1:255090484-257590484 GCA_037013535.1 Intellagama lesueurii
CTATGACACATTGCTTCTATCCATGTATATTAAAAATACTAAAGAAATTTAGGATTATAGAGGGAGACAAGCATCCTTCCCTACCGAGATCCATGCCATAGATGTCTGATTCAGTGGCCTCTCTCTCTCTCTCTCTCTCTCTGCTTTAATGGCCTCGAATAAGAACTACCTGAGTATCATCTGAGTATTATAACCTCATTGGCTGCAATCTCCCAGTTGCCCTTGAAAAGTGTTCCTAAAATTACTCCAATGTTTTGGGCATGTTAATTGTTTCGATTCTGTGTCCTTATTCTGTGTGTTCTATACACAGGATCCATATGTTGATGGAGAGATGACATATGAATATGGAAACTCTTGCCCTTCAGGGACCTCCCATGGGGGATTTTCCTTGTGCACTATCTTCCTCCATATTCTCCTGCTGGCTTTGAAGGTCAGCTCATTGTTTTGCATCATTTGCTAGAACAAAATCTAGAAGACCCTGATGATACCTCACAGAACAGGAGGGTTCATTTGTTCAACAAATGCACCCGTGGCCTCTTTCCAGTGTTTCCCTGATTTCTGTCTTCTGTGTGTGTGTGTTTTACCAGAATGCTTTCATGAAGAACACTCCTATGAATATTCAAGGACAAGATCCAACATTTCAGTAAGTCTCTCAATTTAGACTCCAGGCACTGGGTGTGCATGTATGTGGGGGATTAATATCCTCAATTTAAAGGATTTGAAAACATTTGCTTTTGGATAAAATCTGTGTTTCTGCTTTCTGTCTCTAGAGAAGGTCTTGTATTTGCATCCTCCACTTGGGTTTTACGGTTTTTATATTCTCTAACACAATAGAGACCCAAGTGGCTAGATTCTGATCTTAATAAAATCTAAGCAGGAAATAAATCAAAGTTTCTTTCATTCATGGATGCACATTCAATGTGTGTGATCTTCCTATTATTCATGATATTTGTGTGTGTGTGTTGATTTGTTCCATTTTAAATGTAAGATTTGCCTTTGGACTTGCAGCAATCCTGGTTTATTTATGATGATATTGCTGAACTATTAGCGCAAGCTCAGGGACAGGGGATGGGTGCAGCTGGACTACAGCTGGACTATCCAGGAGAGAGAGAGAGACAGCTATGTTGCTGGTGAATTGCCCATCCCACTGCCCAGCAGTTTCCCTGTTTGAGTTGGCCAAGGTCATCTCAGAGATTGTGCTGGAGAACCTTAGGACTCTGGTTCTGACGGACTTCAGCATTCCTCTGATGCTGCCCTGAGGCCCATTTAGGACTTTCTAGCCACAATGCAATCAAAGGAACTGTCTCAGGACATCACCAGTCCATCTTGGACCTGGTTTTTGTCATTGAGCAGAGATTAAATGACCTGAGGTTGGCAGCAGGATCACCATCAACCGCTTGTTATACACTGACCAGCTCCTTGTAAGGTTTAAATTCCCCCTGCTATTATCTGACCACTTCCTTCTGAGATTTAAATTGATGGTAGCGGATCCCAATTGCAGAGGTGGAGGGTTTCTTAAGTCTGCCCTCAAAGACTTGTAAGATAGAAATGATTCCTAAAACCTTTTCTGCTACATGTAAGCTTGACCCTTCCCAGTCTTGACTAAAATGGATTGGCTGGGTGGGTCCAGAGTATAGTAAGGGAATTGAAGGCATTGTGTTACCAGTGGCTCTGCTCCTCCTCCTATCATGTTTGGTCACAGAGATTGGCTTTGAGAGAGGGGATTTTTCTGCAGCCCCTGGCTACTAACCTGTGTGCAGAAATCATAGAATAATTGAGTTGGCAGGGGCCTATAAGGCTATCGAGTCCAACTCCCTGATCAATGCAGGAATCCAAGTCAAAGCAGATCTGACAGAGTACTATCAGATCTCCCCTCAATCTTCTTTTCTCAAGGGTAAACATGACCAGCTCTTTCAGTCTTTCCTCATAGATTTTGGTATCCAGTCCCCTGATCATCCCCACTGCCCTCCTCTGAACTTGTTCCAGTTTGTCTGCGTCCTTCTTAAAGTGTGGTGTCCAGAATAGGACACCGTGCTTGAGATCAGGCCTAACCAGTGTTTAATAGAAGGGACCCAGTACCTCTAGATACCTGAAGAAGATGCTACTACTGCCTCCCAGCAGCTGCTGTTTCCTTCCTCACTCTGCCTGATAATGGAGCCAGCCTTCAAGCAAGAATATACATACACCTCAGTATTATTTATCACAATATTTTTGTTTATTGCTTTTAAAATGACATTTAAGGTTTATTTAGAAAGTGGGGCCTCTTTAAAAAGTGGTTGTGTCTACTTCTTAGACTTACCAGCAGCACTTAAAAGTAATTATTCTGCTATCATGGTAGGTCTAGGGATGAAACAAAAGCTCTTCATTTAATTTTTTTATGTTTCTCTGAATTGCACCTGCATTTTCTTTCTGTTCTTGTTTAATGTCAGGTTCTAAAATTTCCTTTCTCTCTCTCTCTCTCTTCCCAGGATTCATACACATTTTAATGCATTTTTCTAGGGCATGTATTTATTCGTACATTCTACCTATTTCCCCATGGACTGAAACTGTCCATACTTTTTAAAGCTGTGCACATTTCAGCCATTCACTCTTTAGATTTTATCTGAGATGTCTACTAAGCATCATAAATGTGTGACTTCTCAAGGCAAACTGTGCTTCTTCTCACAACAGGTCTCAGCAGGTGCAAAATTACTGCTTTCACTGAGACTATCAAATGCAATAAAATTCCTTTTCATTCCTAGGTAGGTCTTGTGTATCAGTTCGGAGCCTATGTATTGGCCTAGCAAATTTTGGAAGTATTCTCGAAATTTTGGAAGATCTAGTGGCAACACAAAAACTGGTGATTCATCCAATATGTACAACTAAAAAGCAAAACAAATAATTCAAAGGGAAATCAGTTTTCCTCTTCCTCTTCTCATTTGAGCCCCAATGGCTGTAACAGGTAAACTAAACCAGAGTAGAGTGATAAAAAAGATAGCCAGGTAAATCCAGCTCTCTCTCTCTCTCTTCTTGTCTTTCTGGCTAATTATTTATTTACATGTAGATTCCTTTTCTTCCACCCCACTTCTTTTTTTTTTAAATTTTTTTAAAAAATTTATTAATACAACATAAACCAACTACCACACAAAGAACTATAAAAAACATTAAAAAAAAACAAAACAATAAAAAACAAAAAGATACAATTTCACAAGTGCCCCCATCACCTTCAGGACTAGCATTAAACTTCATTCAATCCATTTTCCCTCCAAAATTTCATTGTTTCTTCCCTCGGTGTATACCCCTTCCCTCTCCGAAATTCATATTCCAAAAATACATTCCATGTTTTCTTAAAATCATTATTTTTCAATTGGCCTCTTCTTATTTTCATATCACATGTCAGTTTATCATTAATTGCCATATCCCATAATTCTCTATACCATTCCTCTAAACTAAATTGATTATCATTTCTCCAGTTTCTTGCGAAAATTAATCTTGCAGCTGTACTCATTATTACTATTAAATCCTTATTTTCTTTCAACAATTGATCCTTCTTAATCACATTCAATAAAGCAGTTAGCGGAGACATTTGAATATTCAATCCAGTTATTTCAGATATTTCTTTAAAGATTAAATTCCATTCTTTCTTTCTTATTTCACATAACCACCACATATGTAAATATGTCCCCTTCTCTTTTTTACACCAACATAATGTTGACACACTTTTATCTATTATATTCATTTTAACTGGCGTTAAATACCACCTCCATATTACTTTATAACAATTTTCTTTTATCCTTACTGACATGTTCTTCATAATTCTTTGATCCCATATTTTATCCCATTCTTCACCTATTACTTCTTTATCCAAATCATATTGCCATTGCATTTTTAATCCTTGTGTACCCTGTTCAGCTTGCGTTACTAGTTTATATATTTGGCTTACAATTCCTTTTCTTTCTATCTTTTCCTCTGATTTCAATCTTTTTTCTATAATTTCTTCAAATTTTGTCATTTTTCTACCTTTCCCTTCTTTAGTATTCCATTCACTTGTCCACCTTTCTAATTGAATTATATTTAACCATGAAATCCCCTCTCCTCCTAATACCTTTTTTATGTCTTCTTTATCTCTTATCTTCTCTCTCCAATCTTTTAATCTATTTATCTCTTTACTTTTTAATATATTCTTAAAGTTTTTTAAATTTTCTGGAAAATTCCTTAACTCCACCACCTGTGATAAAGGGGAGATCGGTGGACTCAATAAACCTCTAAATTTTTTCCAATTTTCTAACATATTTTTAAGGAAAGGATTATTAATCTTTTTAACCTCTTCTCCAATTTTTTCTTTAAACAATATACCCTCCACTCTTTCTTCTTTACCCTCCATTTCTGTTTCTGTCCAGATTAAATTTTTATTACCCTTAATTATATCTGGGATATGTCTAAACTGATTTGCTATATAATATAATTTTATGTTAGGTAATCCAAGACCTCCCTTTTTTTGTGTAACATAGCATAATTTTTTATCAATCCTCACTCGTTTATTTCCATTACAGTAACAATTTATCATTATCTGCCACTCTTTCAATTGTTTTTCTGTAATCTTTATAGGAAGCATCCAAAATATAAAATTCAATTTAGGAATTATTTTCATTTTACATAATGCCACTCTACCAAACCATGAAATCTTCCACCCCACTTCTTGTTGAAAAGACTGAAGTTCTTTTTTCTGAAATAAAAAAAGGAAGCTGTATGGAAGTTGAGTCATGGCAACTGGACTTCTTTCTTGTTAGGTTGAAACATTTCACTATTCATCCAAGTAGCTTCTTCAGTCTGAACAGAGTTGGTAGGAGATCCCTGATATATCCTCCATGTTGGTTTCACTTTCCCCTGGTCTGAATAGGCTTGTTAAAAGGACAAAGGACTGGGGATGAGAGAAAATCCCACTTCTGCAGTCCTTCTCCACCCATTGTCATGAGTCATTAACAGTCATTAACAGTGGTCTTTCTGGTGTGTGTGGTCCTAATATTTCTGGGGATGGATGAAAGGGCAGTATGATAAATAGGAGACAGATTGTATCTAAAGCCTTGACCCTTGTTGAGTGAGGGGTTTTCTATATGCACATGTATGGCTTCCATGACCCCTCTCTCAAACCACTTTTAAATCTACAAACACACTAAGGCAGAGACTCATTCACTCAAAAGACCAGACACCAAAACACAACAGGACACCAAAACACAAAATCAGCAGTGTCCCTTCATTTGAAGGACAAAGGACACTCATTTGATGACCAAGATGTATTCATTTTGGACTGAGGAGATAGAAAGATTAGGATCACAAACACCAGAAAGACCACTGTGTAACAACTGTTAATGGTCCGACAATGGGTGGAGAAGGACTGCAGAAGTGGGATTATCCCTCACCCCCAGTCCTTTGTCCTTCTAACAGTCTATTGAGACCAGGGGAAAGTGAAACCAACATGGAGGATTATATCAGGGATCTCCTACCAACTCTCCTCAGACTGAAGAAGCAGCTTGGATGAGTAGCAAAATGTTTCAACCTAACAAGAAAGAAGTCCAGTTGCCATGACTCAACTTCCAGATAGCAGTGGAAAATAAGGGAGGGTTGGGAGTGAAGAACTATAGTGTGTGTGTGTTCGTGCCATCAAGTCAGAACCAACTTACTTTGACCCTAATAGGGATTTCTAGATGTGAGATATTTAAGGACTGGGTTTACTACTCTTAATCTGCTCCAGTGAGTTTCCCTAGGGATTCAAACCCAAGTCTCTTGAGTCCTAGTTCATAATTCTGTCCACTACATCACAATGGATATCAATTAATGTCTTATCTTCTTCATCAGGGTCATCAGGTGGAGTATCAACTACAGCCCATATTTTCTCTCTCTTCAAAAACATCTCCATTTTTAAGGATCATGACATGTAGTTGTTATCATTTAACTTCAATAGAGGAAACCCTCTAGTGAAATGCTGAGTTAGACTGCATCTTAGAGCTTTAAATTAGTTCCTTCTGTCTCTAGCTGTCCTCTTACCCCTCTTGGGCTTGACAAGCAGGACACTCACTTTCTCTGGACCTCCGAAAACTCCCAGCACTACTGGACTGCTCCCTCAGGGCCCACAAATCACTCACCAGGGACTCACACACTCTCTTGCACACCAGAAGCATGTTGGGCCCATAACCTTTGTCAAGTATTTTTTGGGTGTGCAGAGCAAAGCAGGGGTGCAACCAGCCTCCAAGGTCCTCTCAGAGAAGAA
The DNA here is from genome assembly GCA_037013535.1 of Intellagama lesueurii. Taxonomy (NCBI): domain Eukaryota; kingdom Metazoa; phylum Chordata; class Lepidosauria; order Squamata; family Agamidae; genus Intellagama; species Intellagama lesueurii. The sequence goes on from JBAJHW010000002.1 coordinate 255,096,732, forward strand.
AACACAAGACAACAGCTTCTTCCTTAAAGCTTATATTACATATGTACAGTCTTCACAAAATACTCCAACAGCATGTCCTCTAGCAAATCTCCGAACTCTCCACACAACATGTACAATATATAGTACATATAACCAAACAGGTAACATTACCTCATCTCAGGTGATCTCATATGAATTACATCAGCCGTCTGCCTAGTCAGCATGACTCAGCTTTATGCACAGCTGTACAATATGGCTGATTAACAACTTTCTTTATACATTCAGTCTAAGATGTCAATTTCTTCTATTACAATCTTTGTAATATCCTGACAGTTAATTTGCACCCAAATAGAGCTGTGGGTAGTGTTATCTGAGGTGAAAACCCTGTGACTTATTCAGTGGGTTGTGAAATTAAAAGGAAGACTGGAGGAAACCCCTCTTCTATTTTCACCTCTTTTCAAAATATTTTCCTAACTGCAGCAGTGCGATACTAATACATTGGAAGTGTCTTTCGGTACAATATGTACAATATGCATACCATGCTAGGCTGATGCATTGCTGTAGTGCTAAGTCACTTGCTTTATTTTTAAAAGGAGGGGGAATTGCCACAACCCACTGAATGACTGCTGTGAAAAAAATGAGGGTGGGGATAGGGGTATCAATGATGGAGAAGGGCACAAATTTGAGCAATCCAAAGAGCTTTTCACAGGAGGAAAATGTACTCTCTCAAGTACAAAATAAAATAGATTGCACCAAAAATAAATACCTTTTAAGTGTGAACCAGATTCCATCAACTTCTCCCATCTGGTTGTGCCCTAAGCTAGAACGCCTCTTTTGTACTATTCCTGAATAGATATTGAGAAACAATTAAGTGAAATGTTCTTTTTCTAATTACCACTTCCCAGGGTATTTATTTTCTTTCAATAGACACAAACTCTGCACCAAACTATTTTATGCAGTTACTACAAATACCTAATATTTCCCACTCACCACTTCTCTTTTTCTTTTTTCCACTCTTCAAAGCAATGACAGGCCTCCTTATGTGATCATCATGGCAATCTGATGAGATGGGTTAAGGCTGAGAAGGAAACTTTCACAGTGCAATTTAAATCCAAATCTCTGTGGATATTGTCCAATTTTGACCTCTACATGACACTGCTTTGCTTTTCTGGCCTGAAAAACAAGGATGGGAACAGGAGTCAGGTGTTTCTTCATCTTCCCTTTTAATGTCACAACCCATCTATTTCATCATAGTATTGTTACCTCAGATAATGCTGCCCATGGCTCCATTTGGGTTGAATTAGCCATCTGCACAGGCTACACAATGGGATAATTGGAGTGTGCTGAATTGTACCAACAAAACCAAACCAAACCAAACCAGGAACCCTTAGCCCTGTGCCAGAAAGGAGCAGGACAGCTCTTAAAGGGGAAGTATGGGTCAATCCAAGTAGAAACACATATGGATCACATAGTTTGGTTCAAACCAAACCATACCAAGAGCAATCCAAATACCAATCTATATACCTGTCTAGACAGACCCATAGTTGAATACACAGGATTCCAAACTCAGCTTTTTAAGAGTTAAGGGATCAAATTCCACTAACTGACTGGCTGAATCCACCAATTACTGCCACATTCCAATTTTTTATGGTTAGATTTGTTTCTATTATTTTATGATGCTTGTAAGTTACCATGGGGACTACTTTGTAGTGGAAAGTGGGTATGAGGGTAATAAACAAACAAATAGAACTCATCAGATCTATGGAGAACTTCAGAAAGTTCATATTTAACAATAAACCAAATTAAATTCTCACTCATCCTGAATCAAAAGAAGAACACCTCCCTGTTGGGGCCAGAATGTCCATGTAGCTTTCTACCTCTTACATGGTTTTAGCCCTCACATAATCAAGTGGATGCTTGAACAGACCTCTTAATTTTTTTTGTCTCGTGAAGTACCTGGTGAGTAGGGATGTATTGACTGTTCATCAATTTTCTCATCCCGATTGGAAAAAAAATCAGCTGCTACAAAAAAAAATGTTGCTTTTGCACAAGAAGGAAAAAGACCAGCACTTGTCTCTCTCAGGAAAAGCCCTCTCAGCAGCACCATTAAGGAAAAAATGTACCAATGTTGTATAAAAGTGTAATTTTTTTACATAAAAATGTGTTGTGCACAAACCATTGTATTTTGCCTGAAGACTGTTGTATATGTGTACAAAACAGTGTCTTTTGTTTGTACAAAAACTTTAAAGTAAATCACTTCATAAATTTTTCACAAAAAAGTCTTGAAATGTGAGCAATGTGTAAAAATGCCCAGAAGGGAGAACCGTTTTTAATTGTTTCATGGTTGCTGACCAGAAGGAAGTAGGCGAAGATATACATTCCTAATGATGGATTTGCTACAGAGATGGCTCCTGAATAGAGATGGGGGTATTTGTATATGAATACCCCCCCACAGGTGGAGATAACGAGGGTCTGGCCCCCTGGGGCTGGACCGTCCACTTACCTTTCTGATGCCGCCACAGGCTCCACGTTCCCTTCCTATTGCTCCAGAGCTCACGGTCGACTAGCCACTCTTCGACCTGGCAGGGAGACTCGGCGTCCTGCCTACTGCCAGGAGTGGCTAGTCGACCGCAAGCTCCAGAGTGATAGGAATGGAGTGTGGAGCCCGCGGCAGCAGCAGAATGGTGAGTGGACGGTCCAGCCCCAGGTGGCCTGACCGTCATTATCTCCACCTGTTGGGGGGGGGGATTCGTTTACGAATACAAATACTTCCATCTCTACTCCTGAACCCAGTCTCCCAAGTTCCTTTTGTAATCAGATCATTCTTCTGTTACCAAGAGGTCCAATTCCTGTGCCAGAGTACTTAGCAAAGCCCAAGGACTGCCTTCACCATACACCTACTCCTAACTATATTATGATCAGAATTAAATAGCAGTGCTATTTGGGCCCTGGGTTTGGGCAGAACTGTTCAATTTGAGGGTTTCTTTCTGCTGTTCAGTAGACCAAGGTTTTTGATAAATCCCTTCTTAGTTAGGAATATATTCCATGCTAGAGGGCAAGGAAGTGGCAAGGAAAGACAGAAATCAAAGGCAGGGCCAATCAAAATGGAATAAAGTCCGCATGTGCTGGGAACAAGTTGCTGGCAGAGTGCCCAGACATGAAGTTAAGTGACTTGACCTAGGAAGGTTTACACAGATCTTCCTGCCAGTCAGAAAGTTAGCTGTGAATTCAGAGTGGACTCACAAGTTCCCTGAGGAAACAGAGACAGGGAAATTTCCATTCTTCCCAGGGCTTCTGTGTAGGTTGGGTCTCAACAGCAACATCTCTTCCTGTGGATACAGGTTCTGGCTGTTGCTTAACATAGACAAACACTAACTTTCTTCAGCAGCTAAAATTGGGATCTAAGAACAGTGCTGGTTTCAAAGAAACATAAAATCTAGTGCTGCTTTTGGAAAAGTTTGTGGAAACTGCTCCACCAGTAGTTTCACATTTCCTATCATGTGAAAAGAATGAATTGATGATGTAGTACAAACATGTAGAATTTTTTTGGGGGGGGGGGGAAGAATTTCATACTTTCTGATCCGAGCATTGAAATGTAAACTAATACAATTTCCACCCAAACTCTTCAAAGCCTGTAGCAATTCCTCTGCAATTTCATTTGATCAGTTTGTGAATGGGATGTCAATTTCATATTCAAATTTTCTAATATCCATCTGAAAAAAATCAATGAATATTTACATTGTCTCAAGTACTCCTTTCAGCTGCATCCTGATCCAGCAGACACCTCAACATGTTTACAGTTCTGCTTGTTCTGGGATTTTGCTTCCGTAGTTCATGACAGAGAATTGAAAATGAGGAGAGCTTGAGAAGTGGGAGTCCCATTCAGGCATTCCTTTGCATATTTAATTGTACACAAGATCAGTATGTTGGCTTGCCTGCCCCAAGTAGCCTACAAAGAGCATGGACATCTGCAGAGGAGGAGCTCATTGTGGTAAAGGAACGTCTCTGGATTCAACTGGAGACAGAAACCACATCACAAAGAGTTTTGTGAGACCTGGAATACTAACCAGTTTAATTTGCTGTAAGCCCTCATGGACTGCATCCCCAGTACCAAATGCAAACTATTACTTAAGGTGTAGTGCAAGACTCCTGACTGTTTTTGTTACAACAGATTAAAATGGCTCCCTTTCTGGAAATGTTTAGAAGATGGCAGCAACTCTGGCAAACAGAGAAGCAAAGTGAGGTCAGGAGTCTCTAGTTATAGCTCCCCTCTTAAAGCTAACACAGCACACAACAAGCAAAGCTTCTGCTATTCATGGTGCCTCTGGAAGGCGGTGGCTTCGCTAATTCTTAAATTAGTCCTTAACCATTGATTTGTTAAGCCATAAATTCTTAAACTGCCCATATCACTTTATCCTATTTGCATGTGTATACCAGCAGAAGCCCTGGCCATGTGTCTTGTCTTTACAGATGCCCATTCTATACATGAAGATACCAGGTGGGAGGCTGGCAGCTAACTGGCACAACCCCACTCCCCAACCACATTGTCAGATACATGAATGCCTCCAAAGTCTTCAGATATGCGAGTACCAGAACACCCCAAGATAGCATACAGTAACCATTCTGAGTCTCTCTTTGTCTCTCAGTCCATAGTGACTTGGTGACGTTCAACTGATTGTGAACTAGAATCCTCTTGTATTGTTGGATTATTAGTCTCATAATAATATAAGGAAGGCTGTGCTGGATCAGCCCAAAGGTTTATATAGTTAATCATTCTGATCACTTCACACAGTAGCTAACCTTTCAGTGGTTCTGAAATTTGGGGAACCCAGATGTTCTTGGATGGCAATTCCCAGAAGCCTTCACCTTTAGCTATGCTGGCTGGGGTTTCTGGGAGTTGCAGTCCAAGAACATCTGGCTTACCCAAGGCTGGGAACCACTGGCCTATGCAAAGCCTTGAGTGTAACTGCACTCTGTCTCTCATATTCCTCAGACATACTTTCAATACAGGAGGAGATATAAAGCCATCCTGATTAGTAGCCACTGATGGCTTTGGCCTCTTTGAATTTATCTCACCCCCCTTTCAAGTTCCTCAGGTTGGCAGCCATCATCACATCTTTTGGCAACGAATACCACAATTTAATTATGTGCTCTGTGAACCTCTCTCTCTCTCTCTTTTTTAATGTTTTGGAATTTCCACTTTGGTTTTAACATAGCAGAGAGAGAAGAGCCTGTCACTATATCCTCTCTTCATGCCAGACAGGTACATGACACAGCAGCCTTGCTGATGGTAAATAGGTTCAAGTCTTGCCAGGTCTTAGCCGAATGATTGTATGGTGATGCCTCATATGCTTTGCCTTTTCCTGCTACATAGAATGGAATGAAACAGGAAGATGAAGTGGAACAGCTTTGAGATGCTAGTAGAAAGATCTGTATTAATCTACTGTGTAGGGAAGGGGAGATACATTTTTGAATGCTTTCCTATTTGTTTTAAAATCCCCAGAAATAGAAGTGGTCCACTCTCTAAAGTGCTGGTTTGGCTTGGCTTGGCTTCCTTAAATGGGCAGACTGGAATTGCCTCAAATTCTACAAAGTCAGTTTCATAAAACAAATTGAGAAGAGGGATCAAAACATATAGTTTCAGATTCAGATCCTCTGTCCAAGGAAGAGCCAGTCAGACAACAAAATTGTCTTTAAGGTGTTCAGTCATGAGAGTTTTTCATGGGTGCATACACAAAGTGACATTAAGCAATTGCATGAAAGATCAGATGCCCCTACCCTCAATCGAAACCAACCCTGTGTGTGTGTTCTGTGTCATCATGTTGCAACCAACTTATAGCAACCATAACAGGGTTTTCAAGGCAAGTGAGATATTTATGGAGTGGTTTTACCAGTTCCACTCCCCCAGTGAGTTTCCTTGGCCAAACGGGGATTTGAAATCTGTTCACCAGACTCATAGTCCATCACTCGATCCACTATACCACATTGGGAATCCAAGCCTAGGTACATGAAATTGTATTCAGCTCACATTATTTTTAAAAATCTCTTTTCTCCTCCTTCTCTAGTCTCTTCCATTGTCAAAGTGTAAGTTATAAGATCCTTGGGAGCATATACTTGTCTTTCTTTGCCTATGTTAACTTGTAAAATACCATATACATGGTACTGCTGCAGATCTGCTGCTGTTGTTTAGAGAAGGGGGGAATTGTTGGGGGGGGAGCTACTAATTAAAATGAGGTAATTAAAAAAATAATTCTTCCTCCCTCCTCCATTCTCTTCATGAATTTGATTAGTTTCTTTTCAAAAGAACTTGGGGGGATTATTTTAATCTTTGATCATAAAAAGATCAATCCGCAAATGTACAAACACTCTTAAAAGAAGCATTTGCCAACTGTTACTCACCACATGATGCGCTATGTTCTTTAAAGGCCTCCAGAATGGAGGGGAAGAAAGGGCCATGAAAAGATAGACGAGCTTGGCTAGGAAATTTTAAGGAGAGATTTGAAAAGAGCAGCTGCCTCTTTTTCCTGATTAGTTCTGTAGCTCACCATCAAATTGGATTCAAAAGAAAATAAGAGCTAGGGTTTTAAAAGAGGTGTCTAATGAGAAACAGACAAACAGAAGCTACTAGCAACATCGGCGCTTTCACTTGTGGCCTGCTTATGCAGATAGAACGTCAGGGATTTGGTTTTTTGACTGTTCCACAAGACTTTTCTGAGCTCTTTCTAATTCTGCAGGTTTGGGAATGGGTGTTTTTCCTGTACCAGCTAATGCTTTCAAAGCTGATAATCAGGGGATTGTCAGTGTTTGATATTCCTAGCATTCTGCTGTTCATCCTTTTTACACAGCATACTGTAGTGGAATTCAAAGATGAAGGAAAATAATCTCTCTCTTTCCCTCTCTCTCTCTTGCACACTAACATTTTATAGATATTGGCCTGTATCCTGTTCAATATTTATATATATGGGGCTCCAACTGCGAGAGCTGCCACAATGATCTAACAATGTGCTGATCACACACAGTCATGTGTGTGATTGCATGGCCCAGTCAGATCATTGTGGCCGTTTCCACAGCTGGAGCTCCACATGTATAAGGATTGAACAGGTTCCTGGAATTTATCTTTAAAATGCCATAGAAAATTGTGGAAGTTTAGACTTACAAAAAATTCTTGCAATCTCATGACTGAGGGAGATGAATATTTTCAAAAAGAAATAGCAGATAACCATACATCAACATTGCATGTGCCCATGCATGAAAGAATGCTGTGTGCTGCTAAATGCCTTTGATAAAGTGGCTTGTGGCAATCTTTCTGTTTTCTTATAGGCATAGACTACCAGATCCCATATATGTCACCTTCATGAGGAAGACTAATCTGGTGATCTGTCTGTGGTCTCGGTATTAAATGTTGAAGGGTAACTTGCAGCTTGTTCTCCTTTCTTATAGTTCCTTCTCTTTCATCCAGTCTGAATGGATAGCCCTTTGACTGGATAGCCCTTCAAAGAGAGGATACCTTTAAACAGAGGACTGTTCTCTTACAGCTATTTTAATGGAGGGATTTCTTCTGTCAAATGGGACACATGATTAAGCTAGGCAAGTACACTGGTGGCTGTCATCACTGTCATTTCATTATTTCTGCTTCACACACTGTTAGCAAAACAGTGGTTGGAGATATCCTCCTTGGTGGATAGATCCTTCAGGAAATTAACCCAATGACTGCTCCCCAGAACTTCCACAGACATTGTTTTTAAAAAAGATGTAAAATTGCATGTTTTTTTAAAAAAAACAAGAAATACTTTAACAGTCATTGAAAAAAAAAAGAACAGAAAATTCTTGATCTCTCCTAAACCTTACTTGGGTCTACTGAAACGTAGATGAGGCAGATTTTAAGTCATCCAAAGACATGTGGTAATGGAAGATTTTGGTTCAGAATACAGAGCTGAGTTAGGTGATATTCAGCTGTCTTTGAGCTGTATTATCCCATGATCCTGTGACAATAGATATCAGGGAAGAACAGGCACTAGGGGTATCTTTAGAAAAAGTATCAAAATAGATTGGATTCAGGGTAGAGATGGGCATGAACCAGGAAACCAGGAAAACAGTAGTTTTGATTGTTCGTGATTGGTTGCTATTCACAAACTATGAACTTTCACAAACTTTCCGACAAAACAAACTGTTTCATGGTTTTCGAAGGCTTTCACGGCTGGGATCCGATGGTTGTTGTGGGTTTTCCGGGCTGTTTGGCCGTGTTCTTAAGGTTTAGACCCCACCACCTACAGAAAACTGAAACGGGACCCAACCAACAAAATCGCAAGACAGAAGCTCTCCCACCAAGACTATACGGACTCCCCAAAATCCACAAAGACTCAATCCCACTCAGGCCCATTGTAAGTGCCATCAGCTCCCCGACATATGAATTAGCAAAATACCTAGCCACCCTCCTACAGACCCACATTGGACAAACCTCATCCTACATCAAAGACTCAGGACATTTCATAAGCAAGATCAGCACCCTAAAACTCAACCCCGGGGACAGACTGATCAGCTTTGACGTAGTATCCCTATTCACCAAGGTGAATAAAGGATACTCTGACACTCATCCAGCAGATCTTTCCAGAAGACATCAAGGCTCTTTTCCAACACTGCCTAATGACCAGCTACTTTCAGTGGGATAACGAGTTCTATGAACAGACAGATGGAGTGGCCATGGGGAGCCCCCTCAGCCCGGTTATAGCAAACTTCTACATGGAACATTTCAAAAAGCAGGCCCTGGCTTTGGCACCCTTCGCACCCACAGTCCGGTTCCGATACGTGGATGACACCTTCGCAAATTGGAACCACGGTGAAGAAAAACTGGAAGAATTTCTAAACCATCTCAACAGCATCCACCCAAATATACAATTCACCATGGAAAAAGAAATAGAGGGCCAACTCCCTTTCTTAGATGTCATGGTCATACACAAACTTGACCTCCTATTGGGACACAAGGTCTACAGAAAACCCACCCACACAGACCGGTACCTACACAAAAACTCCAGCCACCACCCACAACAAAAAAGAGGCATAATCAAAACACTGGTAGACCGTGCAAACCGCAACAGTGAAGCTCAATTTCTCAGCACCGAACTCAACCATCTGAATTGGGCCCTACAGGCAAATGGCTATTCCTAGAATGAAATCACAAGAGTCATCAAACAAAGAAAACAACACCAAACTGAAGAGGAAAAACAGCCACCCACAAATAAAGTATTTCTGCCATACATCAAAGGAGTCACGGACCGCATGGGGAAGCTTTTGAAAAAACACAACATACAAACAGTACTCAGGCCCACCACAAAAATACAACAAATGTTATGGTCAGCAAAGGACAAAAGGGACCCCCTCACCACTGCAGGAGTATACCGGATATCTTGCAGTTGTGGCCAGGTATATATTGGAACCACAAAATGCAGCATCCACACCAGAATCAAGGACCATGAGAGACGCTGCAGACTAAAACAACCAGAAAAATCGGCAGTAGCTAAACATGCCCTAAAACAAGCTGGACATGAAATTCTGTTTCAAAATACTGAAGTACTGGACAACACCAGCAATCATTATGTTAGACTGCACAGGGAAGCCATTGAAATCCACAAACACCAGCAGAGCTTCAACAAAAAAGAAGAAAGTTTAAAACTCAACAAAGCAAAGCACTGAAAAACACAGCCTGCAAAAGGTCAACGAACTCTACCCAGCCACAAGGACCGGTGATCACTGCACACAAAAGACCAGCTAATGACACCCATCAATCACAGTGACAGATCATCTCTCCCCCTTATCACAACAATACACCCACAACAAAAACACGCTGATCACCATAATCACCCAATCTCCTGAAAAGGACAAAAGCTGATCCCACAGTTATAAATGCTCAACTATCCAACAAACTGCACCAGAGCACAGAGTTCTGACTCCTGTCCTCTGAAGATGCCGGCCACAGAGACTGGTGAAACGTTAGGAAGAAAAACCTTAAGAACACGGCCAAACATCCCGGAAAGCCCACAACAACCATTGTTTCATGGTTTGTTCAATTTGGCAGTTCCAGGAGTGGCAGAACGGCCTCCGTGTGAGTTAGAGATGTCAAACTTGCCATGAGTCTTCATCGAACTCTCCTCAGCACCTTCTCAAAGTTGGATGAAGATTGGATTTGGGACATACTAATTATAGCCCCCCAAACAGGTCCCTCTAGGAAAGTGCTCTTTAGCAACTGGCTTGGGGAAAATTAAATGAGTGGTTCATGTGAGAGAACTTGAGATAGGGTGTTGCTCATCATGAGGTGGACTACAGAGGGAACTAAAAGGGGGCAGGACCAACAGACTAGCTTGCTAAGCATCCTCTTCTCACTCTGGCTGCTGCAAAAGTGAAACCACCAGCTGAGCTGCCCAGGGTGTGGCTCCTATAACCAGCTACTCCCAGAGAGCAGACTTGGCTACCTGACCTGACAACCAATCCTACACAAAGTTTTCTCTAGGTCCACCCCAGTGCTGCCTAGGGAATTGACTGAGTGGTGCCAGGTTGTCTGGCCAGGGGTGACGCACCCAAAAACAAAGTATATGAATTGCCAACACTGATATTAGTTTGGTGTTTCATTTCATTCTGGGCAGGCATGTTTCCCCAAAGCACCCCAAAAGGAAACACAAAGGCCCAGTTCATGGGTTTTTTGCTTCACAGTTCATTTCATGCCCATCTCTAATTGGGGGTATTTATACCTCTTTTAGTTGATGACAGGGTGGAACAAAATAGCTCCAATACAGCTGGCAGTATTGGAGATAAAAGAGTCGCACAAGGATGAAGTACTAGAGGAGGAGATTGACAGCTGAACTTCCAATGAAACCCCAGAACACTCTTGTATATTTTAAATGCTGAGACCCTGGGAGGGTTTAGAATGGGGTCACCAGAATCTATATATCTCCTGCAACTATTCAGTTAACCATTTTGCATCTAGGTAGGGTAGAAGGAGGGTGCTGTGTTGGTTAGCCATTGTGTTCTGGATTTTTCGTTCCCTCTTTTAAAAATATTAATCAAGTTATATGTTTGCATTACACTACCAGAATTGGGTGAATGGGTGGATGTGTTCTATCTTGTGTGGGCTGTGATTGCGTAGGTCACAACAATGACAGGACCAGATTGTCCCCTCTTCCCATTCTACTTGTTTCCTTTTTCTTTTCTCCTTTTTGTTTTGGTGCATCACCGAAGAAAGAAAGAAAGAAAGAAAGAAAGAAAGAAAGAAAGAAAGAAAGAAAGAAAGAAAGAGAAAGAAAGAAAGAAAGAAAGAAAGAAAAGAGGCAGGAAAAGGCAGCATTTGCTGCTCTTGGACTGTTGGCAGAGGTAAGAAGGATCAATTATTCCTTTCCTGATGCAAACACTGCTTTTGAGGTGACTTTCCCCCCACACCTGAAAAGGAGCATGACTGTCTGAAATGTAAGCACATTGAACCTTCTTTGGAAGGTCTACCATGTGACCAAAACTGATGGTGATGCATAGCTTCCCCCATCCCAGGTCACCTGAGAGCAAACTGGTTCAGGACCCCTCCGGAACAGCTCAGCACAGGTTGGTCCCAACCTATACAACAAATATTCAAATATAGATTGGGCCAGTAGGTACTTGCTCACCCCTGAAGGATGTGATGCTTGAACCTCTTAAGATACTACAAATGATTGCTGCCAATATTAATGGAAAGATATTTTTTCTTGCCATGGAGTATGGTTTTTGATAATGACACATATTTTTCCATTACAAATTGGGGCTTTGTCCTGGTGTGTTATCATTAAGCAATCCAGAGGATTCTGTAGGCTCTGATTTAGTGAGAGTGATCTCACTCTAATTGATGGTGATCCATCAGCATGACAAAAATGAAAATGTGGATGAGAACAGAAGGAATGTTGTGTAGGAGCCTTGTGGCTTAGTGGTCAAATGCAGTACTGCTGCTAAAACTCTGTTCATGACCCAGGTTCAATCCCGGGTAGCCGGCTCATGGTCCACTTCTTCTATCTACTAGGGTCGATAAACTGAGTACTCAGAGGGGCAATATGTAGCCTGCACAGTTAAACTGTAAACCACCCAGAGAGTGGCTTAAGCACTGTGGGGTGGTATATAAGCAGCTTGCTTTGCTTTTGTTTTGCTTTGCTTATGTAAGGTATTTGGCCTTAGAAACACGACTCTTGAAACCACTGGTTGCTGCCAGTGCCCCTGAGTTAAAGCCGAAATATATAATCCTGTTAGGTAACTTGGTCAAATTCAGGAATGCATCCCTTGAGGTGGCGAAATAGCTTAGCATTTCAGTTAGCGTCCTAAGATGCTTATCCTAACCTTCTTTAGTAGATGCCTTGCTACTTGTGGGTTGCTAGCGTTCAGACTTTTGCCCTTGGGTCCAGCAGAACACCTTGCAATTTGCAGCTCAATTGCTTATTCCATTAGGCCTGTCAACCAGAACTGTATTATGCCTGCTCTGTATTCTTTCTGTTGGTGGCTTGTAAAGTGGGTGTTTTGAATTTAAAATGTACTACTCAGGGTTGTGAACATGGGATGATGTGCTTCCATGAAAAATCTCCTCCAGAAATTTTAATTTGCCACACACTTTTTGAGGATCTGGCTAGCCTGTATAAAATGGCAGACCTATGGCCTTTACTGTGATGAAAGTTTGGCTCAGAATCGTGACAGGGAATGTATGCTTCTTCAGATATTATTGGACTACAATTCCCATCATCCTTCACTACTGGTCAGGCTGGCTAAATGTGCTGCAGGGAGAGGCAATTCAGCAGCATCTAGAGGGCCAGATGTTCTCCACCCTGGTTTGCACTCAACCCATATCTGCATCTCTGTTATGATGTTTGCATTTTGAAAAAAAAACCAAACAAACCCAAATCGAATAGAATAAAACAATATAAAAGCAAAGACTAGAAGATCTTTTCATTCCCAAACTGCTCTGCTTCTTGAGAATCTTCTGCTGGTTTCCTTTTGAGTTAGTCTTTCCTGTCTCCTGATGTTTTTTTAAGGTATTGTTATTTTCATATAAGAAATAATACAGCCTACTCTTTCATGGGGAAGAAGAGCTTCTGCTCTTACACAAATAAAACTATGAATTATTTTAGTATTTTAAGACCTAAACATTCACAAGTGCAAAGGCTTTAAGCTGCTACTTTCCATCTCACCTCATCCTGATATAAATCACAGACAACTTTGGTGATGTTACAGTTGTGGCAAATGAGTGCTTGCCATGTTTTATCTCCAGACTGCACGGGACCATCTGCTAGCAGCTGTTTTGCTGTATCCATGTTTCAGCATTATTGCTTTTTCTCCCGCCTCTGTTGCTTTATTTCTCTGGCACTTTAACAACATTTTCTGTGATTTTGGAGATGTGATAGGCTGGCTTCGTGATGACCCATTGCAAGACAAAGCAGGGCTGCTTATCAGTGAAAGGTGCCTCATCTCCTAAGGAAGAAACAGTGCAACATTTATTTAGAAAGTAAAAACAATGGAAAATACGGATCAGCCCTTCCTGGCATTCATTTTACAGCAGAGATGATGGTGACGGCACAGCAGTAGCAGCCAGGAGCAGAGGTAACAGTTGGCTGTTCTATTATTTATTCTATATAACAGTCTCTGTGGAAGATCCTAATGCTATGCCCAAGATTGGAGAAAGATATTATCACTCAGAGAGACAGTGGAAATGGCTGTATCATTTGGACAATGGTTCCTCTTTCTCTCTCCCGCCCCCCACTCCACTGACTTATCACTGCTAAGTAATAACATCTCTATTGCACTACCACAGCTGTGTCATTATGTTCTTTTGCAAAATGGGAGATTCTGTGAAGAGCGAGTGAGTTCTTGTGTGTGTGTGGGGGGGGGGGGGTTAAATAATGCTGTCATTTTGGAGGTTAAGAAGGAAGTTAGTGTTATATACATCTGTGAGGGGCAAAGAGGGGCAAAGAGACATACTGACAAACACATCAGGCTTCTTATCTTTGCGTGCCCTCAACGGGGTCATGGTGTTCTTGGAGAAAATGATCTTCCCAGCGTTGTGAGAGCAGTAAGTCTGGAAACAACACAGAAATGATGAAGCCAACTGTGTCAATGCCAGAAGAAAGCCAGTTGGCTTCAGGGCCTATTTGTGCTGATTGCAGTTATGTAATACAGCAGCTAAGAAGCTGAGGTACAAGGCAGGGACCCACTGATTCAAATCTTGTGTCTGCTAGAAAATCAGGACACAATGACACTTTTAGGACCAGCTCTACCATTAAGCAGAGTGAGGCAACTGCCTCAGATGTCAGCGCTGCATCAGTCATTCCTCTTAAGGTGTCTTGGAAGACAGAGTGGAGTATAGCACATACCCTAAATGGTTTAGTGTAGCACATGCCCTAAACGGTTTAGGACCTCGATACCTAGCAGAACGCCTTCTCCCACCTAGATCTACTCGAATCACCCGCTATAGCCAGGAAAGACGGCTGAGGGGCCTGACGCCGAGAGTGGCCCAGAAAGAAAGAACAAGAAACCGGGCCTTCTCGGCAGTGGCCCCTCGACTCTGGAACAGCCTTCCATCAGAGATCGGCCTGGCTCCCTCACTGGGCGTTTTAAAGAGCCAATTAAAAACTTGGCTCTTTAGGCAGGCCTTCCCTCCTGTCAATACTTGACTTTACTTTTTATTTTAATTTTCTGTTTTTATTTTTCCATCTTGAATAATACTAATATTATTGATTTAAATTGTTGTTTTAATTGGTTTTATGATATTTTACTGTAAGCCGCCCAGAGTAGACGATGTCTAAATGGGCGGGATAAAAATCTAATAAATAAATAAATAAATAAATAAATAAACACCTGTTCCTGCACATGCTCTTCTTCTCTCAGATGCAGGTGAATGCTGCCCTGTTTGCACACACTGAAATGAGCATCAACTGCTTCTGTACATAGAATTGGTATACGTGTGCAAATGTGCATGACCATCATTTTGTTCTTTGCTTCAAGTGATGGAATGTCTTGGGTCATCCCTAGGCACACTGCAGAATATGCTTGCGATGATTTTCATATATTTAGAAGATTTAGAAGGTTCTCCCTTAGCTTCTTTTCTTCAACTTTGCTCCTTTGCTGATTCTCCCTTCTTGCAAAGTTCCAGACAGGAAAGAGAACAGCTGGTGAGCAACAGAAGTGGGAGAATGCCACTGTCCATGGGCTTCCCATGGATGGCCACTCTGGGACACAGAATGCTCAACTAAGTGAGGTTACGTTAGTGAAATACCTCACAGTAAGTGTTACTGAAAGTGGTTTAAAGTCATGTGGCAGTCATGTGGTATTTGAATTGCTGTTTGCATTCCCTTAGGGGTACTTTTAAACCATTGCTTGAGGAGATATGGCTGGAAGGGGGATCCTATAGAGACATTTTGGGTGTCAGAAAGAGAAGGGAGAAAGGGGTGGGAAAGGAAAGCAAGAGAGATTGGGCACTACGTATATACTGGATCTCCCCCTCCTTGAAAAATAAAATAATTTAAATGATGCAAAAGTGACAAAGCTGCACAGCTTCCCACGTAAGTGTGCACAGGAACTTAGCCTGGATACTCTTACCCCTGGCCCTTCCAGATCAGGGCCAGCCCAGATCTCTGTGCTGTGTGCAAGGCTGGCGGTGCTAAAGGCAGAGTGGGAACCATTGGCTTCACAGCCTCACCTGCCCTGCCAGATCATCTCCCCAGCCTAGGTAGGGGCAGCAACAGAAGCCAGATTCCTCTGTGAGGAAGCCAGCCACTTCCCCAGATCGGCTCCAGTGGATGCTGTTGCTTGAGTAGTGAAACTAGTGCCCTTCTTTCCTTCCTTCTTTCCTGCCATCCAGGTTGCCTGGTTGTTGCCTCTAGAACAATTCCCTCAGCCTCATCCCTCTTAGGGACAAACTTATACGGACAGAGGCATTCATATATGTCAAATTGATTTAAACTACATAAATTTGACATCCATGTTAAGTCAAGCAATCCTCTGGTTGAAGAGTAAAATATCTCACTTCTGTTCAAAAAAAACCCTGATTCCCTGAGAAAACAATCCATGTTTCCACATGCATTGTGTAGTCACCTTTTTAAACATTGACTTAAAACTCCCTAAAACCGATCCAGGACACCCCCCCCCTTAAAAACAAATAATGTAACCACATTCTAAGTAGATCTTTCATCTCGTCCAACAAGTCCTTTAGTTCTTGTGCCTCTTAATGGAATTTGTGAGGGAGTTTTGTGAATGCTGTAATGCTCTCTATAAGAAATTGCTGTGTGCTGACAGAAATTTAAGTTCCAAATTTCTACCTCAGACTTAGGACCAAATTATATATTGCAAGTGTCTGTGTTTTGGTTGGTAGTACTCTAAGTCTCTTCTCCATATCTCTTCCTGGTAAAATTTATTTAGATGTGGTAGGAACATAAGAAGCTGCTTCATATTGAGTAAGTCTGTCCAGACAAGTATTGTCAACTGAATGATTGTGGCTCTTCAGGAGTTTAGGCAGGGTTCTTTCCTAACCCTAACAGGAACTGCTGGGTATTGAACCTGGGGGCTTCTAAATGCAAACCATGCACTTTATCACTAAGTGATGGACCTTACTTCAGTTTGTCATCCTTGTGCCCAGAGTTTCCATTGCCCTGTTCTACTCCCTCAGCTACCATTCGTTGGAGGGATGGTGGTGTCAGGGAAGCTGAGTATGATGATGTACTGTCATATATATCCACTTTAACTAAACCTAATAACCATGGAGATGCAATCAGAAAGGGCAGGTCTGCTGATCTCAGTGGGTAGCCATACTGATTAATGGGGTGTTCAAACAACTGTTTTTTCCTTCTCCATGCTTGGTTTCGAGAATCAAGAAAAACTTCTGAATATTGTCCTGTAACAATGGCAGCTACTCCTCAGAAAACAGAACAGCAAGGAAATAGTATCTATTTTATTTTTACTCTTCCTTTCTCCTTAAAAAGGACCCAAGGTGGCTAAAACGTATGGAAGTGGGAAGAGGAAAGCAAATTCAAAATGAAAACTGCAGAAACAAACGTTAAACCATGAATAGCTGTCCTGTTTTGTACTCAGAGCTGAGGGGGGGGGGGACACGTACTGTTAGAGCAGTACAAAAATGGAACCAATTATTTCAGGAGGTGATGAGCACTCCAACGCTGGAGGCATTCAAGAGGAAATTGAACAACCACCTGTCAGATCTGTTTTGACTTTGATTCCTGTATTGAGCAGGGGGTTGGACTTAATGGCCTTTTCGGCACCTTCCAACTCAATTAGCCTGTGATTCTATGATTTGTATTTATGATTCAGCTGTCAGAATAGAGGATGAGAAGCCAAGTGTTTCTCTCTTTGATTTCCACCTCTCTGATGCAATGGGCTTCTATGGGTTTTACTGAGGTTGAACAAACCTTCTGAAATGACTGGAACCTGTAAAGCTGTTAGTGCTAGGACACATAAGGAGCTCAGAGATGCTTCAGAGAGTGACAGTGCAATGCTGTATATTTCCCCTCTTCCCTGTAAAAGACAGCAACATTCCCTTGTGTGCTGATGCCATCATACTATAAGCATTTTCCTTGATGTGCCCAAAGTAGAACAGTCACAGTTTTGTCAGCTTTGCTGCTATGAAACGTTTGATTTGATCTAAGACCAATTTGTTCATCTTTCTGGTGGCCCAGGGTATCCACAAGGCTCTCCTCCAGCACCATATTTCAAATGAATCAAGGGTGTGTGTGTGTGTTCCCTGTCAGCTTTCTTCACTGTCCAGCTTTCACAACCGTACATAGTAATCAGGAATTCACCAGTGTCGATGACCTTGGTCTTGATTTCCAGTGATACATCCTTACACTTGATTATCTTTTTTCATTCCTTCATTGCTGCCCTTCCAAATCTCAGTCTTCTGATTTCTTGGCTAAAGTTTCCGTTTAGATTGATGATTGAACTGAGGTATGCAAAATTTTTAACAATTTCCATGTCTGCATAATCGCCATTAAAGTTATGTAGTTCTTCTATAGTCATGCCCTTAAAGCTTCTCTTTAGACAAGAGCCAAACAGAATACAATTGTTACTTGGACAGCAACCTACATCATTCATTCACCTGCCCTGATGTGCACCTGGGGAGCCAAGGCAGATGAGAATGCTACAGTCCAGGTCAAATGTCTCTGACAGATTTCAGGTTATTCTGAGTGAAGAAGAGATTCGTGTTATACTCAGGATACATTTGTCATACTGAAAATATAGAAAAGAAACCTTATCCTTTGGGATGCACAAAGCAAGGTGGTCTGCTGTCTGTCACTGATAATGGAAGCACCATCTCCGGCCTAGACATGTTTCTGAATATTTCACACATAAAGATGATGCCTTTTACTGTGCTCCTTGCATGAATTGATTGATGGGGCCCATTTCCTGCATTTTCAGCTTCTCTCTTCCAGAAATGAATGGCACAGACAAACTGAGCAGAAATAATGTTGCACATATTGCTATATTAGCCTGGCCTCATAGTAAGTGTTGGTACACGGTGGCATTTGGTGCTCTTGAATATATCATGACGAGTTCGTGCTCTTCCGTTATGCGTCCATCCCTGGAGCATTGATGCAGTGCCACCTGCCTTTTTCATTTTTCTCTCTTGCAGGGACAGCCATTTGCCTGCACTCTCATTATCCAGAATGACTGTATTTCTAGATGACCAGGTTGCACCATCATTTGAGCTGCATTAAGAAATCTGCAGACAGAGATCCATGAATATGCTGCCAGCTGTCTGTATGGTCAAGAGACACAATTGCATTGCAACACTACTTTGAAAATTAGGACTGCTTCCTCTGATTGAAGTGGTAAACCTGTCTCTGGATTTTAAAAAGGGGCATCAAAGAAGGCCTTTAACACGGTGTTGCATAGTAACAGTTGCTGGAGCTGGAACTAGGATGGAGCAATAGATGGAACATTCGCTCCAGGGCACCAGCATCTAGGGTACCAAAATGTAGAAGTGAAACTACTGGTGAGTGTTAGGAAAATAAATTACAACCCCTCCCAGCTCCATTCGCTTTCTTTTTTCAAACAAACATTAACTTCCTCCTCCCTTTTCATGGGAAACTTCATGTCCATGCCTTGGGGGCAATGGGTTGAGATGGTGCCATTTTCCCTGGTGCCAACATAGCTAGTGGTTGCCATCCTAAGCATGTTCATCATCTAGTCCTAAGATCTTTACATGGAACAAAGAAGATTGGATCACTGGAAAGGGCTGTCACACTAGGGCAGCATCCAAAGCCATGGATGTCCAGGTGGGCTGCGGAAATCCTAGAAGGGACAACAACTAAAATTGCCACATACGACCTGGCAACTTGTAGATGTATTTGACCACAGCTATAATCTGCAGCCAGCCTCTGGTCATGTTGGGTGGGGATGATATGGGTTGTAGTTATCCAATATATCCAGAGGGTGCCAAGATGGGAAAACTGACCTAGAACCGCTGGTGTTCTCAACTGAGAGTGGTGGTTGCAGAGATATGGGACTACATCCCTCCTGCCACTGCCCAAAGCAGTAAATGCTTAAGAAACAAAAATAATTCATGGGAAAGTAGATAAAATGACAGCTATGTTAATAGATGAGAAACTAATGATGGTTATGCCTGTGTAAATACATATGCATGTTCATCTGCTTCTCATCTTCACTGTTTCCTATTTCAAAACAAACTCTTCTACAAATATATACCAATAACCCAGTTCATTAAATGCATAAAATGCTATCTAGAGTTTAAGGACATATTAGGGATGGAATTGTGAACAGTGAGGTCAAAAGGAAATAATTTGCTGGACATCATTATTGAAAAAGTACTTATTTGTGTTTTTTTTTGTTATTAATAGTTTTTTATATATAAAACACAGCTTATTGTGACACATTTCAGTGTTAGGTGCAAGCTGCCATGGAAGGATACGTTGCATGTAAACTCCTGTTCTTATGTACTGTGAAGTTGTTTCCAGCTTATGGCAACTCTATAATGAGCAACCTCCAAAGAGTCCTGTCATTAACAGACCTTCTTAACTCTTGCAAACTCAAGCCTATGGCTTGCTTGGTGGAGTCAATCCAGGTCACATTTGGCTCTTTTCTTTTCCTGCTGCCTTCAGATTTTCCCAACATTATGATTTTTTCAAGAAACTTGCGTCTTTTCATGATGTGCCCGAAGTACGATGGCATCGGTATAGACATTTCTGCTTATTTCTGCTTATTTTTTAAATTGTGGATAATTATTTGTAAATACATTTTGTGGGTATATTTATTTACAAAATAGATTTACATTGGCATGTAAACAATTATTTAGTTAAAATAATAATTTATTTAAATGAATAAACCTGTATTTTATTATTATAAAATAATAATTTCATTATAATGATATTTTAATAATTTATTTCCATGTAAACTGAAATCAATCAATCAATCAATTCTGGTCAGTGAGTGGGTGGTGCCTAACAAGATGGATGGTTGGTTAACACTGCCCCCAATGCTGTGTGATGAAATCTGTACCTAAGAGGCTGTCTACATGGGCATTTGTCCCAGTGTTTGGTGCACTGATAGGCCAGGTTGGTCTGCTCTTTTTTCCAGTGTCCACACATGGACATCACTAGAATGGAGTAATTTGCCCCCACCCTCCCCATTTTGAACTCCTGTTAGGGATTTCTATTATTTTGGAGTGCGTTGGATGGCTCCAGTTTAGTCCATTTCCAGAGAGTGTGGTTTCTTGGAATGGACTAAACCAGAGCCTTGTAGCTCCTTCTGGTGTCAATTTCTGGTATTCTGGAGTGGTTTATGAGCTGCTGCTTCAGGATATTGTAAATTAAATCCTTCTCTTGATTGTCTGTTGAGGGTCAGGGGAAGTGAAAGTGTATTTTTTTATGTCTGCCAGATCATTCCCTGCAAATGTAAAAAAAAAAGAAAGAAAGGTATTTACCTCTCTGTGTATTGCCACTTGAAATTGTGGCTGCAGGCAGTTTTTTGATCAGTAATACACAGACAAACAAAGGCAATTTTTAAAAAGAATTTAAATAAAGTTATTAATTGCATCTGTGATGATCTAGCGCAGCGTTCCCCAACCTTTTTCGTAGTGCGGACCGGTGGAGCCTCCGAGGGAGGTGGGGTGGCCCCTCGCGCTCTCCGCCGCATGCGCAAAGTAGTTGGGGGTGCGTGTGCCATAGGCGCACGCGCGCGTTCCCCCACCGCTTCGCGCATGCGCAAGAGCGCCTCCCCACCCGCACGCCCACCCTTTGGCCACCTCCCAGCTCTTGGCCACCTCCACCCCCCGCCGCCACCGCCGGGAGGCCAGCACCCGGAGCACCCGGCCATGCTGAGCCTCCCGGCTCTTGGCCACCCCCCCGTTGCCGATGCCGCCGCCACCGCTGGGAGGCCGAGCATGGCCCGGTGCTCCGGGTGCTTTTGGCCACCACCCCTGTCGCTGCCGCCGGGAGGCCAGCAGCCGGAGCACCCGGCTATGCTCGGCCTCCCGGCTCTTGGCCACCCCCCCCCATTGCCGATGCCGTCGCCACTGCCGGGAGGCTGAGCATGGCCTGGTGCTCCGGGTGCTTTTGGCCACCACCCCCGTCGCCGCTGCCGGGAGGCCAGCAGCCGAAGCACCCGGCCATGCTCAGCCTCCCGGCTCTTGGTAACCCCCCCCTTTGCCGCCGCCGCCGCCGGGAGACTGAGCATGGCCGGGTACTCCGGGTGCTCTTGGCCACCCCCCGGCGCCGGCGCCGGGATGCCAGCAGCTGGAGCATCCGGCCATGCTCGGCCTCCCGGCTCTTGGCAAACCCCCCCCCCCCGTTGCCGATGCTGCCGCCACCGCCGGGAGGCCGAGCATGGCCGGGTGCTCCGGGTGCTCTTGGCCACCCCCCCTGCCGCTGCCGCCACCGGGATGCCAGTAGCCGGAGCACCCGGCCATGCTCGGCCTCCCGGCTCTTGGCCACCCCCTGCCGCCGCCGCCAGGAGGCCAGCAGCCGGAGCACCCAGCCATGCTCGGCCTCCTGGCTCTTGGCCACACCCCCCCCCCCGCCGCCACCGCCGCCAGGCCGCAAAGACCTCCCGCCCCCGCACGCACTCCCCTCCCCACAGCTGCTTTGCGTGCGCGGTCGCTTGCGTGAAGGGGTGAGGGAGCACTCATGCCGGCGCTGGCACGCGTGCGCAAAGCAGCTGTGGGGAGGGGAGTCGGGGGGTGGCGGGAGGTCTGTCTTCACGGCCCGGTCGGGCTCAAGCCACGGACTGGCAATGGGCCGCGGACCGGGGGTTGACGACCTCTGATCTAGCGGACATAAAAAAAATAACTTC
The DNA here is from genome assembly GCA_037013535.1 of Intellagama lesueurii. Classification (NCBI taxonomy): domain Eukaryota; kingdom Metazoa; phylum Chordata; class Lepidosauria; order Squamata; family Agamidae; genus Intellagama; species Intellagama lesueurii. The sequence goes on from JBAJHW010000002.1 coordinate 255,119,016, forward strand.
CCCTGACCCTTCGCAGATTATCAGAGGATAGGGTTACAAAGGGTGGTTTGCTGTTTTGATGGCAGGAACATGCCAAATGGCACGTTGTTCCCCTTCCAGCATCAATCAACCTTAAGCCTGACCTAGCCCACACCAAAATGGCTAGTCTGAATTGGTCCTAAGTCTACAATCCCATGTAAATACAAGTACCTATGTCCACTGAATAGGGAAGATTTGCTTCATATAACCATGTGTAGGACTGTGCTTCTCAGGGGATGTGAGGGTAGGTAAGGTAGGCAGGTGTAAAACTAGAATACACAGCAGGCTTCCTCATCAGTGCTTTGGGAGGTAAAATAAGGGTTTCCAGCATTTTGTCTCCCTCATCATGCTCTCCCTTCTTTCTTCTCCCTGATCATGACTTTCAACCAGCACAACCAGCAAGACAGGACTGAGCTTGGGAAAGCTTATCTTTTGAACTAGATCTCGCAGAATCCCACAGCAGGTGTGACCAGGACTTACTGGCTGGTGGATTCTGTGAGGGTCTGGTTCATTCTTGTGAGTTAAATGAAAAAAAACACACACTCTTTCTTCCTAGCAGTATGAAGACTACTTTGCCTTTTTTTTAAAATCTTGGAGAAAACGTGAAACTGGAGTGACAATTGTTACCTTTCTGTTGCATAGACTTTTTAAAAGGACAAGCAGTAGATGGGTTGCTTGCATCTTGGTAAGCAAACACCTTGACCTCTTTTGCTTGCTTGTGTGCATGTGCTTAGCTTCCGAAAGAGAAAAGATGCTAGAGAGAACTGTGATGAAAAAGTGCTTATTGTCTCATTCTGAGGCTGGAGGCCAGAAATCATGCACTGATGGCAGAATCCTTAACAATATATCTTAGTATGCTGAGATAACTTATCTTGATTGTAAACAACCAAGGTTTCCTTATGTTCTTACTTGTAGGCCAAAACAAGAATGTTTCTAAATTCTGAGATGGAAGGTCTGGCATAATGATGCAGAGTTCCTAACTAGGGGAAATGGGATGGAGGCAGGGAGAAGGAATGTTTTAAAAAATGTGCAAGTTTCATCCCACAAATACCTTTGAATATTAGCTGTGTTACAAAATCAGAACAGGCAGCAGAATAAAAACAACATGCACCTGTTAGCTACTGGATGTTCATTTGGCAGGGAAGAGGGCCATCTACCTTGTGCCTGCTCTATTGCTTCCATTGCTGCAGTAAATGATGTGCTCAACAGCTGCCTCTAAATGTTGGTGTGAATAAAATCATCAGTACCTGGGATAGGCTGAAAGAATTTAGCGTTCTACTTTGGGAAGAAGCTGGAGTAGAAATGATTGTTGAAATGTGCTCATCTCGTTTTGACATTATCTCTTGAGTACTATTTGTAAAGTTCCCTGTAAATATAAATAAATAATCTATGACTCTCTTGCTTAGCTGTTTCAAAAGATATGGATGCATTCTACCTTCACACTTACCAATGTTATGGACTTGCCATTTGCTTCTTCTGCCTCTTCATTATCTGAAATCGTATGCCACAAGACTTATTTTCTTCTATGTGACAGTAAGGATTGATGGTACATGCACCTTAGCTGGTTGGATAACTCAGTGGTTTAGGTATCTGACTGCAGAACCAGAGATTGGAAGTTAAATTGCCCGTGTTGCCTCCTGCAAAGTAATGCCAGCCTATGTCATCTTGGGTAAGCTGCACAGTCCCAGAAGTGCCCTCAGAAGAAGGTAATGGTAAAGGGAAGGGAATGAGGATTCTCTATCTGGAAAACGCTGAAAAGAGTCACCGTAAGTCAGAATTGATTTAACAGCACATGATGATGATGATTACAGGAAGGCCTGTGTTATCTGTAATCTGTTATAGCAAAACCAACCAAGAGTCTTGTGGTAACTGAAAAATGAACAAATTTTATTGGCATAAATTTTCATGGACAACAACCAACCTCTTTAGATGTAAGTGATGTAAACATACAGGCATTTATTACACATTTCCCATATTTATTCTGTCACATAATAATGGAAACCCCTTGATGTGCCTGGTAAATTCATACATTTGTATTGTGTCCTTTCTTTCTGTTTTTTTTTTAATCCCAAAGATTTTGGGATATCATTCTAAAATTCTCCTATGGAGGAATGGCCATGCTGCTTGATTTGGTGCTCATCAGATGAACCCTGGAGTACCTTTCAGTTTTCTTTCTCCAGGTTTTCAAGCTGGCCCAATCCTAAAAAGATGAACATGAATGAAACTAGTGCCAGAATAATGGTATTCTAATGTTTACATCAAAAGGGTTTCATAACTGGAAGCAAAGAGAGACAGCCTTATGTTAACCAGAGTGAGGCAGCAACATAAAGGAGCAGATTTTGGATTGTCACGGAAAGGCAACAAATGGTTGTTCATTTATTTTATTATTACTGTGTTGTTATTACTGGGATGTGGAGAGGTGCTTGTGGGATTTTTCTGCCTCATGCTCAAAAAGTACTTGATTAGCCTTGGATACTATTCATCTTGTCTTGGGTGAGTGGATGACAACATAAGGCAATTAAATCTCTTGGGCCTTCTTTGGAGCAGATGAAATCAGAGGAAGTCAGCTGCTGTGGGTGGGCAGATGACTAAGAAGCAAATATTCTTCCTTAAAGAACCTCTGGAAAAGTATTTGACATTTCATCCAGACATTTATTTTTCTAGAATTTACATAAAATAGCAAACTGAAAGAACTTATGTGAAAAACACACAATATCTCTGCTTCTTTTGCTTATAGATTAAAACTAGAGATGGAGATATTCATATTCGTAAAGGAATACGAATATCCCTGTCCCAGCTGGACCTAATTAAGGTCCAAGCAGGGGGTGGGAGGACCAGTCTCCCTGCATGGCTGCTGACTGGCCAGCCAAGCAGGGAGACAGCGGAGCTCCTAGTGCCATTGGTGGGAAGATCAGGATCTTCGCGGCACTGGGATGTGTGAGTGGATGGGCCAGTCCCAGGGGCCCAGGGGCCCTCATTAGGTCCTTCTGGGACAGGGGTATTCGTATTTGTTTATGAATATGAATATCCCCATCTCTAATTGAAACATTAGGAAGTGTTTAGCCATCATACACTTTAATATTTTTTTAAAAAACCCACCTTGCATTGAACACATTCTGAGATCATTTCTTACCCCTTGGAACTCCAGTGTATTGAGGGTTAACCGTAGGGTTACCATTGCAGCTAGTTTTAGGTTTAGATTTGGGTTAATGACACACTGCTTGTATCTCTTTAACCCACTGAAAATTCCAATGTCCTTCCTGAGTGGGGAACTCAGCATTATGATTCACTGAAAATGGGGAACTTTATTCCAATGTAACATTATGTTGGCTGGGACAAAAAGTAACAGACACACTCACAAAAAATTGGTAGATTTGTTGGGACCTTTTTTGTTGTAGTCATTTTCAAAAAAATAGAAAACCAAAGTAAATATACATGGTCAGTGGCTGAAACCTGGAGATATTTATTTGTTTTTTTCCTGTTATAGGAAAACAATAATTAAAACAATATAATGCTAGCAAGTTTAAAATACAATACAAAAAGCTATATTCAAAAAACATTTAAATATTAATCGATACTAAAAACCAAGATTAAAAACACGTTTAAAAACATTGTAAAAAAATTAAATGGTAGAGAACATCATATATTAACTACGTATACTCTCTAGTTCTTAATGGATTCGGCAATAAAATAGGCCTCTGGAGAGCTATAATGTCCCAACCTGGTATGTGAGGGCTAACCACGTCTTGATTAAGATTTGGCAGAACTGCTGGAGAGCTAGGTGAAAAAATGTTTCATTGAGTCCTATGCACCATTTATTGACCATATCTAAATATCTAATCCAATACCACTTATGTAACCATATGTAGAAGAAAGAGCCTCTTCATTTCTTTTATGTCAAGATCTCCGTAATAAACTGAGGATGGCTGTTTGACAAACCTACTCCCGAGTTACAAATAGCTTTCCTTTCCTTTTTGACAAAATACGGGGAAATGTTTTGATGACTGCTGGGGCTGCTAATTGCAAGATTAAAAATTTGGATCTTGAGGGTGAGGGGTGGAGGCAGAGCCCTCTGAGTCAAGGGTTGGACCCAAGTGACATATGTTTGTGAGTCTATGTCTGGTATCTGAAGGTGCAGTAAAGCTGATTCTGGCAAATAAAGAGGTGGAACATAGCTGAAAAGTTGTATTTTCTTCTAAAGTATTCACTAAAGTGGGGCACAGCAAAAATATAACCCTGAGCTTTAGCATTTCTGGCAATTCACCCAAGAGAAAAAAATACTAAGCAAACCCAAAAGGCCAGGATGTTTTAGCCCACGGTTGTCAACTCTGTGGATTTTCTTTGCTTTTATCTTCAAGATTTGCCCAATGGCAGAAATTATTTCAGACATATACAGTATGAATTGTTTGATTTGATTTGAACAGGTATTTAGGGGCCTGGCAATGGATGTATACACAACACACATGTGCAGACTGATCTGCCCTGTGTTCTTTGTGAGACATTGTAACTCACTCCTTGTCTGAGTCCATGTTATTATTTGTGCATTTCTGGATCTATCTATCTATCTATCTATCTATCTATCTATCTATCTATCTATCTATCTATCTATCTATCTATCTATCTATCTATCTATCTATCTATCTATCGATCGATCGATCGATCCCCCACCTTTCTCCTAAAAAAAGGACCAAGGCAGCTCACATAATTTACAACACAATATTAAAAGCTAAAAACAGTAAATTATTCAAATATTAAAGAAGAATTAATAACATTATATAACATAGCGAAAAATGTTTTAGAAGCAACAAAATATAAACCATCCTGTTTATTATCTCCTAGACAGTCGGTCACTATGAAAATGCTGGCCTGAAGAGAAAGGTCTTTGCTTCCTTGCAGAAGGACAGCAAAGATGGGCCGGCATGGTCTCCTGTGAGAAGGATGTTTTAAAAATGCATGCAAAGAGGAAAATGCAAATAGCTATCACTGGGAGGTGGGTGAGGAGCTCCTCAGCACCATCAATTTCAGAGATGTGGTAGACCATAAATTGTGAGTATAGTGTCTTATATTGGGGCAGGCACTTTGTCAGGCATGAGGCTCACTTCCAAAGGAGGCTGCTATGTAGAGGAAGACTAGATTCCTAGACAATTTATGGAATAATTGTCACCAAGCTGTTGTATTTGCAGCACTGCAACAACAAGCAAAAATGGACAAGAATGAATGACTGGAGTGTGAGGACAACAGACCCTAACACTCGGTTGTGATGTATCCACTCAAAGCCCATACAAGAAGTATCCTTCCATAGTCACATACGCATTCAGTCCTAATAACACAAGAAGTGAAATTTAGATAACTACACTGAGAATAACTTTTTTAAAAAAATAATAATGCAAAGGTTAGCCTAAACAATGATAGAATCCCTCATTTCACCCTGCTGTTCCACAAAAAGAATAGATTAGCAGCTGCAAAGGGATATATACTTTGTGGTAGCTACACATATATTATATATTAATGTCCTTTTTAGCATCTCAGTGACTGAAGTGTCTAGGGCAAATCTTTAAAGGAAAAGGGGACAGCTGTCCCTTGGGGCTTGTCTACACAGGCTCATTGGGGCAGGCTAATAGGGCTACTAGAAGTCAAGTCGAGGTCCAGTATGCCATTTGCTGCAATCCTTGCATCCAAATGTTATATGCACCTCAAGCTCCTTCCTCTCTGAATTTCTCATATTGTTAAATGGCTTAAAAAGACAGCTACTTCATGATACTGGCATGTTAATCACTTCCTCTGCTCTACGGAGAGGCAGAGGAAGTTTTAAAAAAATTTACACTGCATTAGGGCAGTGCAGATGCTCTGCATCACTTTTAAAATAATTTTAAAAATTGAAAACTTTCCCCCACAAGCAGGAGACAGGCGGGGGCAACAAGGGGGATTACTTTTCTTTTCGTGACTTGTTTTAAAGGTCAGATCAAGAACCTTCCCGCAGCCAAATCCATCACCAATAGCCGGAATGCTCTGGGTGGCAGCCTGGTTTCTTCCAGAAATTATGTTACGCGATTCTGGGGAAAAGGCATGATCCACCCCATCCCTGCAGTGGACTAAACAGTGGGCTAAATACCCATCTGATCATGTCCTTGTTTTCTCTTTTGGCACTTTCAAGTCAAGTCTACCAATATACTTTTGATTTCCCCTTTGCTCAATTCAAATGCCTGAGCTCCTTTTAAAAGTTTTCATCCCCACAAATGCTGGATAGAAAACGAAGGATCCATGAGTCTATTGCTTTTCTCCAGGGTTGACCAGAGGCTCTGTGCTCTGCCCTGTAGTTGCCATGAAATTATATTAATACCCCTGATTTCCACCATTTTTGCATATTCAGACAAATATGAGTGTGCATGCCCAGTATGGAGTATTCCAGTTATATTTCACAGGCCATATTTTAGACTTCTAAAACCCATAAACTGTCTATGGATTATCATATATCCAAATGGTAAATGCAGTTCTTCAAGTGCCATTCCTTACACAGCCAAAATAGGATCATCTCTACAGAAAGAGGGGAAGTTAACAGCAAGCTTAGAGATCCCCACACATTGTTTTGAAAGGAAGAAAATCCTATAGGGAGGAAACATCCTAGAAAGGTAAGTGAGGACTGACCATACTCAGTTCCCGGAATAGTTTGAGGAGGGGAATGGAAAAGTAGGGGAGATTGTCCTAGAAGATGGCATTGTAGCTTATGCAGTCCACAATGCATTTTGGAGTAGAACACTTTGTCACTGTCCTTACTGATTCAACTAAATATCTAATTTATTTTCCTTGCTACTACTCCATCTTACCTTGTTAAACGAAGGGGAAAAAATGAATAATCTTCCTTTTAAAAAAAGCTAATGGCAGACACTTTCTCACTTGTGATAATTTCTGCACTGCTTTAATTGCTTTTAATCTGCGCCTGAGCTGAAAATAACTGGAAATTTTTAATGAAACACTCCAAGACTTTGCAGGTACGTGAAGTGAACTCAGCAATAACAACTATTCCCCCCCCCCCCCACTCCACACCTTGCTTTCTAAGAGCCTCTGATGGCAAAGATGGAGAGAAATAGTTTAAGCATGAGGCAACCTTGCAATTTTTTATCGGCTCTCTGAAAGAAGAAAGGCCCCCTTCCTCTCTTAGCAGAACCTCTGTAGCTGGATGGCTTCCAACATGAGAGTTTGGCTTTGCTCCAGAGGTCTCTGACCTTATTACCGCACTAGCTGCTATTGAAGTTGGCAATATCAGTCGATATGGCAGCTCAGAGGGGGGTTTCTGCCAATGTCATCTTAGAGTTTTGTGAAGAAAACTTTTCACAGGCCTTCTGGGATCAATTCTATTAGTGGGAAGAACTGTAGGCTCCTGACAGTGAAGAGAAGTGAACCTTCAGGCTATGGGTGGGTGAGCCATTCAGCATCTCAAGGCCAGGTTTCGTAAAACTATTTTATTCCTCCAAGGGGGTGAGGGGCAAGATTTCCCTTTATTCGGCTTCACATGGGTCTGTGGAAATATCAGCTCAGAACATTTTTCTGTAGCTGCATTCCATGCACCTGAAAGGATTCAGAAGTTATTCAGCAGGCTGTTTTCTCTGAGATCTCTCTGCATCTCTTCAGCCTGCATAATTTCAAACACTTTGTTCCTCTGTATGTCTTTCCAGCTGGGTATTTCGTCCTCATCTTGCTTGCCTTTGCTCTTAAGGACAACTAGCAAGTGCAGGAAAAACTACATTTAGATTTTAATAAATCCCCTTTTCCTCTCTTCATTCCACCAGCCCAAAGTATTAGAAGAAGATACCTCATCTGCACTTCACATGACCTGTCTCATTCCTCCAAAAATGGCTATTGAAGTATTCAGCCTTCTCAGATACAAGACTAAAAGTACTCTTGAGCAGTGTTTGCAAAAAATGTGTTGCAGATGTGGCAAATTTCTGTTTTAACATATTTTAAACTTGACATGGTATGTGGTCCAAAGGCTATTAAACCTAAATAAACTTGACCATGACCTGTGAACTTCTCATGAACTGTGAATGACAAGAAATGAGACAAAAGGACTCTGAGGGCCAATCCACACCTTTTCAGGCCATGTTTTCTACACCCTCACCTTGTTCCTTCTCAACAAGCTTAGCAAGAAGCAACTACGGTAACTCCTCCCCTATCCCTTGTGTGTTACTTTCTCCACATGGAGAGTGACATATCTGGAGAGAAACCCTTGCTCATATGAAGGCTGTACATGTGAGCAAAAATTCAGATTTTTGAGAATTCTTCCTCATGTGTGGCGCCTACATGTGAGCAGAAGTTTCTCCACTTCAGATACATTTAAAGGGTTGCCTCCGGGAAGTGTTTGGAAACTTCAGAGGGTCCAAAATGCCACAGCCAGATTTTTATCTGGGGCTGATTACAGGGAACATGTAACACCCCTCTTACAACAGCTCCACTGGCTGCCAATCCATTTCCGGGCACAATTCTTTTCTTTTTCTTTTTTAATTTTTTTTAAAATTCCAAAACAAAAACAAATACAAGAATACAAAATACTCACTATTACAATCTAAACCACAGTGCACCCCCATACCCATGGGACCCTTTGGAGCAATACTTTTAATACGAACCTCTTTTCCAAAATTGTATTGAATGTTGTTTAGAGGCTTTCCCCTTTCCTTTCACTAATACAAATTCAATAAATCTACCCCAAATAGCATAAAAATATTTGAACTTATTTCCCCTCTTTTCATCTTAAGTTCAGTAGTCAATTTATCATTTAATGCAATGTCCCATACTTCATTATACCAATCTTCTAATTTAATATCATTTTTATCTTTCCAGAATCTAGCTATTAATATTCTAGCACTTGTCATAAAATTGGAAATCAATTCCTTTCAGCAATAATCAAGTTATATCTTATCAAAAATGGACAACAAAGCAATTTTAGAATTGAATTCGATATATTTTCCAAATATATCACATATTTCCTTAAAAATTAGTTTCCAAAATTTCTGAGTCCATTTACACTCCACCACATATGATAATACGTGCCAATTTCTTCATCACATTTCCAACAGGCCTTAGAATAGTCTGAATTTATTATATTCAATTTCACTGGAGTCATATACCAACTTAAACTAATTTTTTTAAAAATTCCTTTATTCTTACCAACATTAATCTTAAAACTCTCATCTTCCAAATTTTTGTCCAATCCTCTGTTTTAATTTCTGTCTTTAAATCATCTTCCCAAATTGATTTCAAACCTTCTATTTCAGTCTCATTTTCCTCTTATTCCAAAATTAGGTTATAAATTCTACTTACTACTCCCTTCCTCAAAGCATCTTTCTGCATGTCTTCATGTGATGATAGGAATTGTTCGTACTTAGTATATTCTCTACATTTGCCATTAGTCTTCAACCATTCATTTGTCCAACCATCTAATTGGATATAATTATACCATGATAGTTTATTAGTTTGAAGTTTATCCTTCAATCTCATTTTAGTCATCCAATCCTTCAGTCTGGCAACTTTTTTATCCTTAAACAAATCAGCTAAACCCTTCAAGTTTGCTGGGAAATTTTCTATTTCAGTCACTAATTTTAGTGGTGAAGTAAAGGGACATAACTTCTTTTTATTTCTGTTCCAGATATTTAACATGTTTCTTAAAAAAGGGTTGTTCACCTGATTTATTATGTTTCTTTTTACTACATTAAACAAATATTTTTCAATATTCCCATTTATTTCTGAGGATTCCATATCCCACCAAATTAACCTTCCTTTGTTGTATATAATATCTCCAATAAATCTTAACTGATTCGCTATATAATAATTTTTTATATTAGGAATAACTAAACCTCCATTTTTTTTGAGCCTTGTACCAATATCTTTTATTTATTCCTGATTTTTTACCTTGATTACAAAATACATTAATTAATCCCTGCCAATACTTAAAATCTTCTTCTTCTAATTGTATTGGGAGCATCCTGAATAAAAAAGTAATTTTTGGTAATATTTTCATTTTGATCATAGCGATTCTCCCAAACCACGATAGTTTCAATTTAGAATACTCCTGCAATTTATCTTTAATATCACTTTTTAATTTATTAAAATTTTGCTCCTTTAATTTTTGAGTCACTTTAACTATATTTATACCTAAATATTTAATATCATTACACATTTTAAAACCATATTTATTTGCAAACGTTTCTTGTTCATATTTATTATAATTAAACATCATTATTTGTGTTTTTTGCCAGTTAATAGTTAGTCCTGTTATTTCCCCAAATTTTTCTAAATGATTTTTAATTCTATCCATACTTTCTAATGGGTTTTTAATGGTCAATAATGAATAATCAGAAAATAAATTAATCTTAATTGTATCATTTTTACCTAATCCTTTAATTAATTCATCATTTCTTATTGCATTAGCTAATAGTTCTATAACCATACAAAACAATATTGGTGAAAGTGGACAGCCTTGTCTTGTACCTCGGCCTAGAAAAATCCGCTCCGTTAAACCATCATTAACTATTACTTCTGAAGTATTGTCTGAATATAATTGATCTATAACCCCTATAAATCTTCTATCAAATCCCCAACCCTTTATAAGCAGCTTTAATGTTGGCCATTCGACACAATCAAAGGCCTTAAATATGTCTAGTGTTAAAACAGTTGCCTTTGTTTTTTCCTTTTTTACCTCATATATAATATACAATACTCGCCTAGTTAAATTATCCATTTGTCTACCCTTTACAAAGCCACATTGATCCTCTTTAATATAATTTGCTATAAATCTATTTAATCTATTTGCTAATATAGCAGTAAAAATCTTAGCATCTTGATTTATTAGAGATATAGGCCTATAAGATCCCGGATCTGTTAAATCCTTGTTGGGTTTTGGGATAAGAATCGTTAATGAGTGTTTCCAAGAAGGTGGCATTGTCTCTCCTTCCAATATTTTATTATAAAATATTTTTAGCTTAGGTATCAATAAGAAACTAAGATGTTTATAATATTCTGGACCCAATCCATCAGGGCCTGTTGTTTTACCATTCCTCAGTTTATTAATAACTTCAGCAATTACTTCTTTTTTAATCTCTTCTTCTAGTATTTTTTTATCACATTCCAATAATTTAGTTTTTAAATTCTCATTTATATAGTTTTCTATATTCTCTTTCAGTACATTATTTCCTTTATATAATTTCTGATAAAATTCTTTAAAAATCTTCAATTTATCTTTCATTATATTACACCTCTTACCTGATCTATCTTTAATTACCCCAATTGTGTTTTTTAATCTTGTTTTTACACATTCTAGCTAATAATTTTGAATTTTCATTACTAAATTCAAAAACATTCCTCTTTATATACATCAAATTCCTCTGGACTTTCTCTATCTCTAGGTTTTCTAGTTCCTTTCTCTTTGCCTGAATTTCTGCCAATATCCTTCTATCTCTTTCTAAAAAAAACTTGCTTTCCAAATTTCTCAAGTCTTCTTCCAGTTTTTTTACGTTTTTCTCCTTAATTTTTAACAATTTACAGGATTCCCTTATTGTTATTCCTCTTGAAATTGCTTTCATTGTGTCCCACAACAGGCCTAATTTCGTACCTCCTGCTTCATTTATTGTCCATAATTCTAACCATTTTTTCTTTATCTTTTCTATTGCCTCTGGGTACTGGAAAATATTAATATCCATTCTCCACCTTTATAATCTTTTTTAATCTCAATCTCCATTGACATCAAAGCATGATCTGTTATTTTTATGGAATTAATCTCACTATTAACTATCTTAGAAATTAAATCTTGAGATGTGAATATAAAATCTATTCTAGAGTTACTATTATATACTGCTGAAAAATAAGTATATCTTCTTTCATCACCTTTCATTACCCTCCAAATATCCTTCAATTGATTATTTTTACCTTCTTGCTCAATATTGTGTTTCTTTGAAGAACATCATTCCGATCATAAAAAGTTTTATCCTTTATCTTATCCATAACCATATCAAAAGCCCCTGCCATAATAACATAACCCTTCTTTACCTTCTCCATTTCTTTAATAACCGTATCATAAAAATCTCCTTGTTTATTATTAGGTGCGTACACATTAACCAAAGTATATTCTTCCAAACCCATTTTACCCTGTATTATTATAAATCTACCATTACAATCTTTTACTACCTGTTTCACTATAAATTCACAATTTTAAAAAATTATGATTGCCACACCTCTAGATTTAGATGTTCCAAAGTTTTTTTCATAAATGTCTCTATTGTTCATCTTAAGTTCATTGACTCCATCTTCTGACTGATGAGTCACTTGCAGAAAGGCAATGTCCACCTTATTTTTCTTCAATAATGCTTCTATTCTTCTTCTTTTCACTATTGATCCCAGGCCTTTCACGTTTAAAGTGGCTAGTCTTATTCTTTTACCCATTTGAGTTCAAGATCTCTCCTCCTAACAGGCCCCGTGTGCAACCCCTCCCCCCAACAAACTAACAAAAATAGACTAAAACTTGAAATCAACATAATCCAAACATACAATACTTTTTACCCCTAACAACATATATCTTTTTTCCCACCCCACCATATTCCCCCACCATAACTACTAGCGAGGGCACAAGGTGGGGGGGGGGGGAAGCCACCACCGTCCGGCGGAACCACAACCAGAACCTCACCTCTGCTCTTTTTATTAAATTTTTGTATTCCTTCTTAATACTTGATAACACTGAAGCCCCCTTCTCTACACCTCTCTCCCCTGTAATTATAAGTTAAAAAAATTAAAATCCAGAATTATTAATAATTTTAGTTTTATCATTGCTGTTGCTAACTAATATTAATATAATTAGTATAATTATTACTAAAAACTAGAAAAAAAGAAAGAAGAAAATTGATATGAATGAATAAAGAAAAGAGAGAAGAAAAGTAAAAATAAAGAGAATTAAAAGATTTGGAAGGAGGGAAAACAACAATTGGTCCGTCTTCTTGCCCTTCAGGAATCTAGTCCTTTCTGTTTCAACCTTCTGTTTTTTTGCTTGAAGTTGGGGTCAACTCCTGACCTCCCTCTTCCTCCTGCCAGAGTTTCCAAGCCTTCAACAGATCTTTACCTTCATCACAAGAGTAGATTTTAAACAGAACCTGGTCTTTCCAAATTTTCAAAAAAACAGGATGACCCCATTGGTATTTGAGATTATTTTTGATCAGAACAGCTGTAACAGGCTTCATGGATTTTCTCCAATTCAAAGATTCATTGCTTAAATCTTGGAAAATCTGCAGCTTAGTGCCCCTGTAGACCAGCTGGTCTTGTTTTTGTTTGATTTCTCTCATAAATTGTTCTTTCTTTGTATAATTGAAAAACTTCACCACCACTGGTCTTGTTCTTGGGCTTTTGGGATTACCAACAAAATGAGCTCTTTCTATGTCCTGTTCATCCAAGTGTTGTATACCCTTTATGGAGTTAACCCAGGTTATAATCTCTTTTTTGAGGTCTTGTCCATGTTGCAATTGAAAATTCATTATTTTAATGTTGGACCTTCTGGAACTATCTTCCAGATAGATCAGCTTTTTGTTTGTTTTGCTGATTCTCTCATCCATCGTGCTTATCCTGCTTTCATTTGCTCCTGCCCTGTCTCCCAGCTCTTTAACTTTCTGATTGACAATTTTCAACTCCTGTTTCATTCCTGAAACCTGATCTTGAAGCTTTTTAATGCTCATTTCAATAGACTTGGCTCGTCTCTCTGCTTGCTCAAACTCGTGATTCATTTTACAGGACATGTCCTTCACAATCTGCGTCAGTTCTTCCATTGTTTCCTGTTTATCTACGGCTTGGGTTGGTGCCCTCCTCAAGCGTTCCAAGCTGCGATCTGATGGTTTGTCAGAAGTTTTATTTAAAGCTTTATCTCTTGTCCAAGCAGGAGTTTTAATAGCCTTATCCTTCCTCTTTGACATAGAGAAGAATAATTAGGAGTGAATATTCTTGTTAAGAGCTTTCATTAGAAGCAGGGCTCTAAAAAAACTCTAACAGCTTATCAGACTCAAAAACTAAAGCAGTATTCGACTCTAAATCAACACAGTCTTTTAGAGAGTTTAACTAGATGTACACATTCTTTATCTTTCTCTCCGAAGGTTTATGCAGGGAAAAAACAGTCTTCAGAAGGAAGAAATGCATTTTAAAAGTTGTTTACCATATCGGCGATGCGGAGGTTCAGTTCTTAGCTGTTCATCCCTCCCGAGCGGAAGTGACGTCCTCCGGGCACAATTCAAAGTGCTGTTTTTAACCTATGAAGCCCTGAATGGCTGGGGCCCAAGCTATCTAAAAGATCACATCTCTCTCTATGAGTCTTCCTGGGCGTTAAGATCATCAGAGGAGACTTTTCTGTCAGTCCCACCACCCTCACAGGTGCACACAGTGGGGACACAGGAGAGGTCCTTCTCTGTTGTTGCTTCCAGATTTTGGAACTCCCTCCCACAGGCAGCCAGGCTGGCCCCATCTTTACTGTCCTTCCTCAAGCAGGCAAAGACCTTTCTCTTCAGCCAGGCTTTTCCTTAGTGACTGGTAGTCTGAGAGCTGTTTTGTGCTCTGTTGCTTTTAAATGTGTTTTTAGCATTGATTTTATTTACCATTATTAATATACTTGTTTAATTCTTTTTTTAACGTTTGTACACTACTGTTTTTAGATTTTGTATATTGCCCTTTTAATGATATGAGCTACCTTGGGTCCTTTCAAGGAGAAAGGTGGGGTATAAATAAATAAATAAATAAATAAATAAATAAATAAATAAATAAATAAATAAATAAATAAATTTATTGGGGTTATAGATCAATTATATTCAGATAATACTTCCGAAATAATAGTTAATGATGGTTTAGCAGAGCGGAGTTTTCTAGGCCGAGGTATAAGACAAGGCTGTTCACTTTCACCAATATTGTTTTGTATGATTATAGAACTGTTAGCTAATGCAATAAGAAATGATGAATTAATTAAAGGATTAGGTAAAAATGATAAGATTAATTTGTATTCTCGAAGGCTTTCATGGCCGGGATCTGATGGTTGTTGTAGGTTTTTCGGGCTGTCTGGCCGTGTTCTTGAGGTTTTTCTTCCTAACGTTTCGCCAGTCTCTGTGGCCGGCATCTTCAGAGGACAGGAGTCAGAACTCTGTGCTCTACCCAGCCACAAGGACCAGTGATCACTGCACACAAAAGACCAGCTAACGACACCGATCAATCACAGTGACAGATCATCTCTCCCCCTTATCACAACAATATACCCACAACAAAAAACACGCTGATCACCATAATCATCCAATCTCCTGAAAAGGACAAAAAGCTGATCCCACAGCTATAAATACTCAACTATCCCACAAACTGCACCAGAGCACAGACAGAGTTCTGACTCCTGTCCTCTGAAGATGCCGGCCACAGAGACTGGCGAAACGTTAGGAAGAAAAACCTCAAGAACACGGCCAGACAGCAACCATAAGATTAATTTATTTGCTGATGATTCATTATTAACCTTTAAAAACCCATTAGAAAGTATGGATAGAATTAAAAATCATTTAGAAAAATTTGGGGAATACTCCCCACTTGGATTAGTGACGGAAATAGAAAATTTTCCTACCAATATGAAAGTGTATGTGGATCTATTTAAAGAAAAGAAAGTGATTAGATTGAAAGATTGGTTGTATAAAATGAGATCGACAGATCAAATGAAACAAACTCTTCAGAATAGGAGCATTTCATGGTTGAATTATATACAACTAGAAAGATGGACTAATGAATGGGTAAATAAATATAATAAAGGTAGAGAATATACAAAGTATGAACAATTTTTATTGTCATATGAGGACATTCGGATGACTGACTCAGTGAAAGGTACTGTGAGTAAAATTTACTTTCTTCTTCTTAATTTAGAGGAAGAAGAAAGTGAGAAAGAAGGATTGAAAATAGTGTGGGAGCAAGATATTGGAAAAAGAATAAATGAAGAAGAATGGAGGAAGATATGGAAAATGAGGGTTTTAAGATTTATGTCAGTGAGAATAAGGGAAAAAATTTTTAAACTTAGTTTAAGATGGTATTTAACACCGTTAAAATTAAATAAAATTAATGCCAATCATCTGAATGTCTGTTGGAAATGTGAGAAAGAAATTGGTACATACTTTCATATGTGGTGGGAATGTGAAAAAGTGCAAAGATTTTGGAAACAAATTTTTAAAGAATTAAGCTACATATGTGAAAAAGATATAGAATTTAATGCTGAGATTGCTTTGTTATCTATATATGAGAATGTGGAATATGACAAAATGACTAAAGAATTGATAACCAATTTATTAACAGCAGCTACATTGATTATAGCTAGGCAATGGAAATTAAAAGTCGAATTGCAAATTGAAGAATGGTATAAAGAAATATGGAATATTGCAATAAATGATAAATTAACTTGTAACTTAAAGGTTAAGAAAGGAGAGTTGAAAAAAAAACTTTTATGAAATATGGGGTAGATTTTTGGAATATGTGCTAATAAGAGGAAAAGGGAAAGCTCCAAATCAAGAATCAATGCAGTTTTGGAGAAGAGGACAATAGAAGAAGAAGAAGAAGAAGAAGAAGGAAGAGGAAGATTATGGCAAGAGGTCCCGCATATGGTGGTGGGGAACACAGTTAAATTGTATTTTAGTTTGTATGTTATATGTTTTTGTTTATGTTATAGTTATATAATAATAATAAAAAAAATTTAAAAAAGAGAAAAATTTGGGGAAATAACAGGATCAACTATTAATTGGCAAAAACACAAGTAATGATGTTTAATTACAATAAATATGAACAAGAAACATTTGTAAATAAATATGGTTTTAAAATGTGCAATTATATTAAATATTTACCGTTTCCCCGAAAATAAGACCTAACCTGAAAATAAGCCCTAGTAGGATTTTTCAGGATGCTCATAATATAAACCCTACCCCAAGAATAAGCCCTAGTTAAGTGAAACCCCACCCTCCACCATTGTGCAGCAACCAGAAGATGACATGACTGTATTTGAATAAATGTAGATTGTTGTACATGAAAAAAATAAAACATCCCCTGAAAATAAGCCCTAATGTGTTTTTTAGAACAAAAATTAATATAAGACCCTGTCTTATTTTCGGGGAAACAGGGTAGGTTTAAATATAGTTAAAGTGACTCAAAAATTAAAGGAGCAAAATTTTAATAAATTAAAAAGTGATATAAAGGATAAATTGCAGGAGTATTCTAAATTGAAACTATAGTGGTTTGGGAGAATTTCTATGGTCAAAATGAAAATATTACCAAGAATTATTTTTTTATTTAAGACGCTCCCAATACAATTAGAAGAAGAGGATTTTAAGTATTGGCAGGGATTAATTAATGTATTTTGTAATCAAGGTAAAAAATCAAGAATAAATAAAAGATATTGGTACAAGGCTCAAAAAAATGGAGGTTTAGGTATTCCTAATATAAAAAATTATTATCTAGCGAATCTACTAAGATTTATTGGAGATATTATATATAACAAAGGAAGATTAATTTGGTGGGATATGGAATCCTCAGAAATAAATGGGAATATTGAAAAATATTTGTTTAATGTAGTAAAAAGAAACATAATAAATCAGGTGAACAACCCCTTCTTAAGAAACATGTTAAATGTCTGGAACAGATATAAAAATAAGTTATGTCCCATTATTTCACCACTAAAATTAGTGACCAAAATAGAAAATTTCCCAGCAAACTTGAAGGGTTTAGCTGATTTGTTTAAGGATAAAAAAGTTGCCAGATTGAAGGATTGGATGATTAAAATGAGATTGAAGGATCAGATTATAGTTAAACTTCAAACTAATAAATTATCATGGTATAATTATATCCAATTAGACAGATGGACTAATGAATGGTTGAAGACTAATGGCAAATGTAGAGAATGTACTGTACTAAGCACGAACAATTCCTATCATCACATGAAGACATGCAGAAAGATGCTTTGAGGAAGGGAGTAGTAAATAGAATTTATAACCTAATTTTGGAATAAGAGGAAAATGAGACTGAAATAGAAGGTTTGAAATCAATTTGGGAAGATGATTTAAAGACAGAAATTAAAACAGAGGATTGGACAAAATTTGGAAGATGAGAGTTTTAAGATTAATGTCGGTAAGAATAAAGGAGAATTTTTTAAAAATTAGTTTAAGGTGGTACATGACTTCGGTGAAATCGAACATAATAAATTCAGACTATTCTAAGGCCTGTTTGAAATGTGATGAAGAAAGTGGCACGTATTATCATACATGGTGGGAGTGTAAATTGATTCAGAAATTTTGGAAATTGATTTTTAAGGAAATATGTGATATATTTGGAAAAGATATTGAATTTAATTCTAAAATTGCTTTGCTGTCAATTTTTGATAAGATATAACTTGATTATTGCTGAAAGGAATTGATTTCTAATTTTATGACAAGTGCTAGAATATTAATAGCTAGATACTGGAAAGACAAACATGATATTAAATTAGAAGACTGGTATAACAAAGTATGGGACATTGCGTTAAATGACAAATTGACTACTGAATTTAAGATGAAAAAAGGGGAAATAAGTTTAAATATTTTTTATGCTATTGGGGTAGATTTATTGAATTTGTATTAGTGAAAGGAAAGGGGAAAGCCTCTAAGCAACAATCAATGCAATGTTGGAAAGGAGGTTTGTAATAAAAGAATTGCTCCAAAGGGTCCCGTGGGTATGGGGGTGCACTGTGTTTTAGATTGTATTAGTAAGTATTTTGTATTGTTGTATTTGTTTTGGAAATTAAAAAATAATAATTATAAATAAATAAATAGATAAATATTTCTCTGTGTGAAGAAAGCAAAGATGGAGGGAGTGGGGACAGCTGTTTTTCCCCTAGGTGTGCTAATAGCCACTGAGAAGGGAAAAGAGCTCCTATTAATGGCAACTCTGAATTTTGAGAAAATGTTCCTTGAGGAAACCTGGCAAGTGTGGAAAGAAAGCAAGAGGATAAGTGAATCAGCAAGCGGAACAGAAATGGCTGTGAATGTGGCCTGAAATTAGCAATCAAGTGTTCTCTAACATGTACTGGAATCTCTTTCTTGTGAAGAAAATGGCAGCCATGTTTCTCATGAGCCCTTGCTGTACTTCCACTTCCACAGCCATTTCTGTGACAGGCTCACAGTCGAGAAGGACCAGAATCATTGATCTGTCACGAGTTTCGAGTTTCTAATTAAATTCTTTTTTGCTATGCTATAGAAATACAGGGATCCACAGAAGAGAACAGCGACAAGTCTACTCCTTTTTCATTAACTAGATTGTAAAGTATCAATAATTCACTCAGAGACATTTGTAGGAGAAAGAATAAAAATGTTTCATTACTTACAGATGTGAACAGATCAACAGCAAACAAAAAACTCACCGACTTCCAACAGACTAAAGAGAGGGAAAAAGAAACACTCAGCAGAGAGGTACTGCTCTCTTTGAATTCAGAGGCAGAAAGGAATGATTGGTTAGTGCTGGATCGATTGACAGTCAACCCAGCCCAGAAAGGAATTTGATGTCACTTTATCTGTCATGGCTCCATTTTTTGTAATCCTGGAATTGGTAATTTGGAGAAGTACTCAGCATTCTGTGCTGGAGGGTTTTTAGTGTTGTAGGTCAGGAGAATGTAGTACTTCACTGTACCACAGATCTTAGGATTCCTTTGATTGGAGCCATGACAGCGAAAGGGATAATGTGAAATTGCTGTGACTGCAATGTATTTTAGCTTAGACTCAGTCCAAATAAGATGTAGAGTTTTGATAAAAATCAACAGGAATGCGCTGTTCCTCAGTCCCTACGTTATACTGCAAGTGTAACATGCTTATCTCCTACCACATCACCTGTCCTGGATTATACATCTGTGACTTAACTGGCATGCCAGCAATAACACTGGTTCCCCCCGCCCAGCAGTGAGTGTCATTTGAACTGCCATTCCTTGCCAGGGATTATATGCACCGTGTCTCCGCTTTCCCTACTTCTTTAAAAGTGTAAATGATCAATATAGTAAAAGAATGCCTAGAAACATAAACGTCAAGGGATGGGATTTTTGGTTTGTCTGGGCTACAAGTAACATAATTCTCCATTCTGGGAATTCTACCTGCCTTGCAGACACCTTACAAACACCTTGATGTCATCTGGAAGTTGAGTCATGGCAACTGGACTTCTTTCTTATTAGGTTGAAATGTTTTGCTACTCATCCAAGTAGCTTCTTCAGTCTAAGGAGAGTTGTTAGGAGACCCCTGATATATCCTCCATGTTGGTTTCACTTATATCAGGGGTCTCCTACCAACTCTCCTCAGACTGAAGAAGCTACTTGGATGAGTAGCGAAACATTTCAATCTAATAAGAAAGACATCCAGTTGCCATGACTCAGCTTCCAAATAACCTCACCTGGATGACTGAGAATCTTCACAGATATACTGTACATCAATGTCATGTGCCTGAGAGAATTACAAGAGAAATACAATGTGATTCTCTCGGCCTTAATTTAGAATGCGTTGAGGCTTAGCTAGTCCTAGCTCCAAGTTTCCAATTCCCACCCCAGTGCTAACTGGGAGCTTTCTTTCTGAGAAGCAAGAAAACCACTACTTTATAAAATGAATGCTTTGTTTTTAAATGAACAGAAATCCCTCACTCTGTGCATGGCTGAAAGTATGCTGACTAAAAACTGTGGCTGTCAAATTCAGAACTGGCTGTGAGAAATAGGCTTAAGTCTAAAATCCAGGTATTCTCTTAAAACCATTCAGAGATTATGAAAGGCTTCTCCACAAACACTGTGGTTTTCAGTCAGACCTCTGATCATACAGTCTTGACAGAATTGGTCTGCACCAAGGGAGGGCAAAAGTGGTGACTCTGGGGGCCACACAATGTCACTTATAAATGACAGAAAACACAGCAAAACAAAACATGAAGTGTCTATAAATCTATTTCTGGTCCATCCATTGGGCAGAGTAGATGGGAGAGGAGGCTGATTGCCTCAGGTGCCAAAATTGCTGGTTACACCTCTGAAATTCATATTCATTGATACCCAGCACTGCCATGTAATATTAATACAACATCACTACCTCCAAGGGATTTATATCTCACAATTCTGAGAATGAGCACACTGATGCCATAATGCTTAGTTAATTGCAATGGAAGTGTCCCTATGTGTGAAATAAGCAGCAAAGATGGAGGCATCAAATATGTTATTACTTTTGAGAAAGCCCAGAACAGGACTGAATTCTGCTTTGTCATTTTCTCCCAGAATTCCAAGTAAATTCTGTTTAAGAGGAGAAAGTGGAACCAATTACCTCGGGAGTTGGTGAGTGCTCCAACACTGGAGGCATTCAAGAAAAACTTGGATAATCACCTGGCAGATATGCTTTGATTGTATTCCTGCATTGAGCAGGGGGTTGGACTTGATGGCCTTGTAGGCCCCTTCCAGCTTCACTTTTCTATGATTCTATGAAGCACTGTGATTGATATCTATATGGATAATATTTCCCAAATAGACCGGAACTGCTTTAATTTGACATCCAAGTCATCAATTTACAGGACATTTCCAGCCACACTGAAGACTATAGCAATAGGTGTTGGCTATGAAATAAATCACAAATCTATGAGGTGTTAATAGCAATGATGGGGACTTGAGTCGCGGAACTCACTGTCAAGTCAGCCTTAAGTCACACTGGTGACTCGATTAGGACTCGACTCGGGGTTGTTGTTTTTCAATTTGTTGTTGTTTAGTCGTTAAGTCGTGTCCAACTCTTCGTGACCCCATGGACCAGAGCATGCCAGGCCCTCCTATCTTCCACTGCCTCCCGGAGTTTGGTCAAATGTTTTTCAATTACTCAGACTTGAATTGTGACTTGGAACCCACACATTCCTCCCTTTTTTCTGGGGAAAAATATTGTTTTTAATAGGGACTTGGAATTGGACTCAGGATTTAGACTCAAAGACTTGCCAACATCCCTGGTGAATAGGTTTAGTAGGTCAATATATATGTTGACCTAATAAACCTAATTGTGTGTGTGTGTATACAAGCTTTCAAGAACACAGATCTTTTCATGTAAGATGCTACTAAACCAAATGAGGAGTTGAGAATGTGTGTATTTGAAGAAGAGGCATCCTGACCTTAAGGCCATGCAGTCTGTGTGGTGGTTTGAGATATACAATGGAGGGAGGATCTGAAGGCATTCACATAATCATGTGATGATTTTGGATGGTGTTAGGTTTTACCCAAAGTAGACCCTAGACTTGCTGGATTTTAGCCTCTGCTGCTAGAGCTCACAAAAAGGTGAACGAAGGAAACAAATTTCCTTGGGGCATAACAGGTTTCTGCACTGCCCAGTTTTCCGATATTGTGATTTGCACTTGATGACTGCAGATTTTTATTCAGCACTGAAGGCTAAGTGAAGACTGACATTGTGAAATACTTGACTGATGTTATTTCCTTCTTCTTTCACAAACAATTCTGTTTTTACCAAAATGAGTGCATTGTTAAATATGAATTAAATATGCTTTAAAAAACAAACAAACAAACAAACAAAAAACACCACAGCTTAATTAATGAAGAAATGGAACATATCATCTTTGTGTGTGAACAGGTGTGAAAGTGAAATGGGCTTGAAACAGACTGATGGTGTTATCCTGTACATGTCTACCAAGGAGTAAGCTTTGTTGAGTACAATAGGATTACTCTCATGCTGATGTGTACAGGATTGCACCCTAGGGAGAATGAACGACTGTAGAGAGAAAAGAAAGACAAGGAGTAAGCATTTTGGAAAGAGAACTGAGTTGGAGAATATTGTTTTATAAACTGGTCCTACAAAGTTGGGTGCATTCTCTTATCTAGAAACTACCACATTGGAGAAAGTGAGAAACTGGGGGAAGTGTCTGATAATTTGGAATGGAAATTGTTTGACACAGTGCCTAATAAAAGCAGGCCTTTATACTGGGCTATGAGAATAAAAAAGGATTTTCTTTTCAGAAATATTCTTATAAACTTACTTTAGTAATCTTTTAAATCTTTTGAACTTGGAATATGTCTGAGATAAAAGAATACAAACATCATCTCTATGTAAATAGAGCTTTTATACATACAAAGGATTGGAGGAAGGGAATTTTAATAAGTAACCTTTTATCCTGCAAAATATGCATTACTTCCTATTATGATAAACAGTTGGTATATTTGAGAAGAGAATGGCTATACATATACATTACAATTACATATTCATTTGGCTTTATATTACATAAACACAACTCAATTTGGATAAATGTCTGAAGCTGGAGGAATAAATTAGGATTGGTGCTGAGGCTCATGCTTTGTCCTTCCCCACTGTGTTTGCAAGATTTGCATTTTATAGTTGCACATTACAAATATGCATATTTCATTACAGTTTTGGATTAAAAGGTTATCTTCTCCATTACCCATTAGTGGTAAACAAACACAGGCTTTCTGGATGAATTTATCCTAGGCTCGATTGCTTGCTTATTAGGTTGCCACCTTCAATGTTTTCTCCTTGTGGCTAGAATCCTAAAGCCCTGCTGAAATGCCATTGCCCTTTAGTAAAGAGAGAGCAGGAAAAAATAATAGTGATCAGGTTCAAGAGTTAGGTAACATACACAGAGTATAATTAAAGGTGAACAGGAGGACACTCTGATTTGATAGGACCACAAGATCTCTAAAATCAGATCAGGAGGTAACAATGGGCATTGTTTGCATTTGATTGTGCAAGCATGAATCTTTGAAGACTATGTCTCTGAATCAAAGATGTTTTATAACCTTCTAATTATGAAGCTGTCCTTCTTTTGTCTAATCCTACCCTAAGAGACAGAAATGTTGCTCTTCTGGACATGGATCTTTATCCAAATACGATAGCTGATCATTCATGTCATAGAAATCCTTGGCCTACATATCACTATATTGCTATCTTCACTTACTTAGTTGAAACCTGTCTTCTACAGAGCCCAGTTACCTGACTCCTGAAGTTGACACTGGGCTGGCAGCAATTGGGCCCATTGTGCATAGTTTTCAAATGTTCAGAAGGAAAAAGAACCTTGGAAGTTTCTGCCTTTTTCATAGGATTATTCAAAGGGTTGAACTGATTTTCAGGATGAGCAACCAGCTGGCTCTTCATCACTAATGAGGCTCCTTTTCTCTCTGCTTCCTGTAGTTCCAAAAGGTTGTTCTCAGAAGCACATAAGGGAGACATTAACTATGGATCCCTATAGAGAAAGGTTTTGATGGCCCAGGTGTGCAAACTAGACTACGTACATGCACGGACACACACAATATCAGACATAATGGAGTGCTGGAAAATAACATTTCCAGACTTCAGGGGGGGGGGGAAGAAGAGAAAAGATGCCAATTGTAGGTGCTGCTCCCAGCACTGAAAAATACAGCCTGCAAAAGGTCAACGAGCCCTACCCAGCCACAAGGACCAGTGATCACTGCACACAAAAGACCAGCTAACGACACCCGTCAATAACAGTGACAGATCATCTCTCCCCCTTATCACAACAATACACCCACAACAAAAACACACTGATCACCATAATCATCCAATCTCCTGCAAAGGACAAAAGCTGATCCCACAGCTATAAATACTCAACTATCCAACAAACTGCAATGGAGCACAGACAGGGTTCTGACTCCTGTCCTCTGAAGATGCCAGCCACAGAGACTGGCGAAACATTAGGAAGGAAAACCTTAAGAACACGGCCAAACAGCCCAGAAAACCCACAACCATTGTAAAGAAACCCTGCGTAAATTGCATATACAAATGTGCCCCTTGCCATTCTCTGGCCATTCTGTTTGTGTGGGAGATGGGTGTGAACTGCTATGGTTAGAGCTGCATACATTTGAGCTCACAAAAGCCCCACATTATTCTGAATGTACTACATTTGGTGGACTGTTCACTTCAGTAACTGGACTGTTCACTTGAATAACTTTTCAAGAAAGCACAGCCCAGCCTGTTCTGGTGCAGCTTGAGTAGATTCTGTCTGTTCCAGCCAAGCTTTCCACCTCCAGAGATTTCTGTGCATCTCAAAAGCACTTTAGATGCCTGACTGTTCAAAGACTGATATTGCAGGATGAACCAGGCATGGCAATCACCTCTCCATATAGCTGCTTGTATAATTCACTGGTGTATTTGCCTTTAATGTGTTTTCAGGACCTAGCCCAGGTTCAAAACCCAAACATTTCCCATTTCTGTTACAGATGCTGCTTTGGAATAGCCGTATGGATAAAGTGGCTACATGTGCGCATATGTAAATTTCTGTTGATGTTTCTGCATTCAAGATTTGTTGTTAGAATCTACAAAGCTTAAGCCCTTCCTCATAGTAGGTGACTGTGTGTTCAAAATATAAGTTGAAATTGGGGGGGGGGGGGGAATGGAAATCCAGAGTTTTGTGCTCTCACTGATTATCACGTGAAATTACAAATGGCTATAACATTTTTAGTTTATCGAAACTGGGTGAAATTTGCTGGTGCAAGAGCTCTCTATATGAAAGGACAAAAACTGCCAACCTGCCAGCCTGTGCAGGGCTGTTGGTGCAATGGGCCTTTAGTGTCTGGCCTTGTCATTAAAAGAAAAGAAAAGAGAGAGAGAGAGAGAGAGAACTGCCATTAAATGATTAATTTTTAAAAAGTACTTGGAGAAACACATAAGCAAACACAGTCACATCTGCTATGCAATTGTATTTGTGCAAGGGCAGCTCTTCCGTTTGTAGAATACCTGGAAATGGGTACCTCGTGAATCTTTGCTCTGAAAATGGCAAACAGCAGAAAGGTAGCATTAAAAAATCCACTTAGTTTCAGAAGAATAGCTGCAGTGTATTTTTATTTTTATTTTAGGAAGGAGAGGCTGCATATGGGAGCATGATTCACTTCCTTTCCTCTATCCTTTTTTTGGGGTGTGTGTGTGAGGAATGGAATTAGGCAACAAAGCTGCAGAACTTCAAAAAGAAGGATGCAGGTCTAGAGAGACTCCTGATGCCGTAAGTCAGTTGAAGGGTTTTTATAAAGTAATGATTTTTTTTCCAGTAAATGGCATTGGAAATAATCATCTCAGAGGCCCAAACTGTGACATCTACACTGGCCATCCTTCCTAATTATTAGACTTTGATCTATAGTTTCACATAAAACTAGTCTTGCTAGGAGATTATTACACATGTTTCTACTTGGCTGGTTTTTATTTCAGCCAGAATCCACACAAGGGCAATGTACTTTGGTGACTTACCACTATTTGACTTGAGCCAGGAGTCATGTAAGAGTCCATATAGCAGAACCAATCTGAAACAACCCAATTCAGCTGGAGCTTTGGCCTTCGCCTAAGGTCACATCTAATAGATACACTTCACACAGCCAAGTTATAATCAGCTGATGAAAAAGCAAGAGATGCATCTGCATGCAGAAACACCAGCCCTTAGAACGTTTATCGTTCACTCTAAAATGTAACATGGGTTCAACATTTTACTTGTTTGCTTTATTTCTCATCTCTGTGGCTTTTTTAAAAGGAATCATCTATACTTAATGTCTCAAAGGAGAAGTACCACAGCTGAATTAACCTGAATTAGAGGTCCTTTCCCATAAACCTGTGGAGGGAAAGACCCTAGTAGGTAGCCTTGTTTTCCCACTTCAGTCGTCACCATATAAATAAAGTATGCCTCAGCTGTCCTGTAGTCTTTTGCATAAGATGTTTTTGAATGCCAGGTTGAGGATGTTCTTTTTACATTCCACTGGTTCTCAAACTGGGGTACCCAGATGTTCTTGGACTGCAATTCCCAGAGGCCTTCACCACTTGCTGTGCTGACCAGGATTTCTTGGGACCCCAATTTGAAAACCACTATTCTAGAACCATAAAGAAAGCTGACCGCCGAAGGATTGATGCTTTTGAATTGTGGTGCTGGAGGAGGCTCTTGAGAGTCCCCTGGACTGCAAGGAGAACAAACCTATCCATTCTAAAGGAAATCAACCCTGAGTGCTCACTGGAAGGACAGATCCTGAAGCTGAGGCTCCAATACTTTGGCCATCTCATGAGAAGAGAAAACTCCCTAGAAAAGACCCTGATGTTGGGAAAGTGTGAGGGCAAGAGTAGAAGGGGACGACAGAGGATGAGATGGTTGGACAGTGTCATCGAAGCTACCAACATGAATTTGACCCAACTCCGGGAGGCAGTGGAAGACAGGAGGGCCTGGCGTGCTCTGGTCCATGGGGTCACGAAGAGTCGGACACGACTAAATGACTAAACAACAACAACAACATTCTAGAACAGTGGAATGTAAAAAGCTGCTTCATACTGAGTCATATGACCAATCAGGCTAGCCCAATACTATTAAGCTTGCCTGGCAGAAGCTCTTCAAGATTTCAGACAGGATTTGTTCCTAGCCACGCACAGAACCTGCTATTTCCTACTGGTCTCCCTTTTAAGTATTAACCAGGCCTTACCTTGCTTGACTTTCAAAACCACATGAGATCAGCAAGTTCCTGGCAGAAACTGCAGTGGAAATTTTGCCCACCACTTAGAGGGTGCCTGGCTCATTGGGTGCATTTATTTTTTAATGCATTTCTGCCATTTTGGCGCTTTATAGGTTTCTCTACAATTTCAACTTCAGAATATGGGAAGGTAGGGAACATAATTATTTCTACTCTGCCCTATGAGTAATGGCTGCATGTGTGTTTTACCACAATGACCTTTTCAGTATGTTGCACTTTGATTTGCTGTCTGCTGTTTCTATTCAACAACATTGTCGTCCTCACCTAAGGGGGAGGAGTGCAATGACAAGCCAATCAAATGACAGAATACTGAAAAGGTCAAAGCACTAGTAAAGCATGGTAATGAAATTCACCCAGCAAAAGTAAAGAAGGACATTGTAATAATTGCAGTGCTCAGAACAAAGCTTTCAAAGGGAGGACGAGGTACAGAAGCAAACTGCAACAAAGTACGTACCTACTTACTTATTTTACACCACCTTCTCAAGGCTCTGGGTGTCTCATAAAGCCATTAGAAACACAGTTCAAAAGCATCATATCTTTAGAAAAGCCAATAAAATGACACAAACTGTGATAAGAATAGAAACAGATTCACAGATCCATGCAAGTGAGGCTTTTGGGATACTCGAGGAGTCAATGGTGATCTGATTCATACTTCCTGGGCTAGTGCATGGGAATTACACACTGTCTTTTGCACTTTTCAGATGCTCCAATGTTGATTTTCATTGGCTCCAATAAATAAATAAATAAATAAATAAGTGCCAATGTGTTTTTTAAAAAGCACCTTAAAGTACAAAATATTTTTCAATACGTATTCGAAGAGAAAATATATTTTAAAATATGGATTTAAATCTGTTATTTAACTATGAATCCTCGTATGGTTTCAAGCCAACTAACCAAGCAATAGATTAAGGCAGAAACAGGACAGAATGATCTCATGGATGAAAGTGACACAGCCCAGAAAGAGACCAATCCATCCATCCCTGCAACTAGCTTCACAGGGTTGGGGGGCAAATGCATTGAACTCCCTTCTGTGGGACTCTCTGCTCATGTTCCTGTCGTCTGAAAGCAACAACCAGACCAGGCTGTACAACTCAGGAGCTGCCTCAGGCAGCTAATATATGAACCAGAAAATACAGTGTTTATTATTTTTGTACCTTCCCTGCCCGAGGGAGGAAGAAGTACTTGTGCGAGACTTTGTCTCGTGTGAAAAGAACACATTTCTCCTCCTTTGGATGCTAAACATAATGACTTCACCAAGGAGGCAAGGGAAATTGTTGCTCTACATCAGGTAGCAAAATTTGTCAGGCCAGTCTTGCAAGGACCCACTGAACAGAACGACAGTGTAAGACTTCTACAGTATCATGTGGTCTTGAAAGTGCTGGACTCTCCGGCTGTGATGGATGAAGAAGAGCCAGCATTAAAGTCAACACGGAAGCAAACTGTTTATCCCTGCTGCCAAGATCCAACAGGGGGCAGGCAGCAGCATTTTACACTATATCTAACTTCGGAGTAATCATTTTCTGAGGACATAGACCCAACAACTGTTTAACCAAAGCTTGAAAAAGTGACTATTTTTAAAGACTACATTTCCCACCCTCCCTCCCCCACAGCCAGCAGTCATGATGTCTAGGGAACTGTGGAAGCTGTCATCCAAAATGTCACACTTTTCCTACTTCTGTGTTTTTCCGAGATAAGGTTGTGAGGTCAGCCACATGCCATCCCCTGATATTTCAAGGCCCCAATCTGAGACCTACTCTGGGTCCTTCCGATATCACTGGGTTTGGACTTTGGGGGGGTTAGGATTGAGACAAAGCTGCTTCTGGGACAATTGATTGTGGAAACAGGCACGAGGGCTCTGGGAAAATGGACCTAGAACCCAGATACATCCTGGCTAACCAGAATTAGAGAAAACAATTTTCTGCTAACTGGGTGGGTGGCAAAACCTGAGGTGTGCAGCACTGTGACCGTTTCTGCTAGGACCCATATTCCACTCAGGTGTACCTATAGCACCCATGACATCCTGGGAGTTTTTCTGGGCCCTGTGCTTCTGCTTGAACTAGTAGCCCACCCACAGGTAAGAGGTTGTGTGTTTTTGGGGGGGGGGTAAGCTCTGTACTGCTGCTATCTGCCTTTCTTTAACAAGAAGCCTCCTGAGCCATGACAATGGTGTTCCAATAGATCTTGATGGCAGCAGGCACATTGAGTTTGCTTTTGTGTTGAATTCAGTGCTGGTTCTTCAGCTTTTCTCACAGTCTGAGAATCCAGCAGTTTCAAGGCCACATGATCCTGTAGAAATCTTCTACTGTGGTTCTGCTCAGTGGGTCCTGCCTGCCTTGCTCCAAATGGCATGATAGCCCCAAGTACCTGTGTCCGCCGTCTCTTGTCTTAGCGTCCTCCCCTTGCTCCTAGATTTTGGTGCACTGGCATTGCCCAAATGCAGCACATGGACAAATACTTTTGTACTGAGCCAGTGAGCGCCCTGGTGTCTTCTGGAAATAGGTGGAAATGGGTGCTGCATTGCAGCCACATTACAAACAAAAATCCAATGAAATCCTTCTCTGGCACTGTTTGCCCTGAAATTTGTTTCCAGGGGAAGCGTAACAATGTCCTGAGATTTCAGCCATGACCATGGGAACTGGCAACCCTAATCTCAGGGCCAATGACTCTTTAAAAGTTTGACATAAAAATCAGAAAGCCATAGTGGTACTGTAGGGCAGTGCAATGAGACTAAAACATCTAATGTCCCCCACTTCTACTGTCCACCTAGGGCAGTCATTCGGGCCGGCTTGATGACAACAAGAAAAGTGTAGCTAGCGTGCAGTTAGCAGCAAAGGTAGGGAAGAAAGCAAAGCAGAGAAGGTGAACTGGTGGCACACCTTGAGAAGGCCGGTGCAAAGCAGCAGCAAAGCAGTGTTCTCAAATTGTATGAAGCACTGAAACAGAGACTTAATGGCTGAAATCCTGCCATGCAGTTATGCAAACGGTATAACTTTTAGATGTAAATTGCCAAAAGTTAAGAAATCTTCGTAGACATTATCTGTGCTGAGTTGTGTGACTCACTGTATAACAGAATAATGCCTACAAAGAGTTATTAATTTACAGCATTTGCGTAACAGCACAAGACGACTTCAGTCAATGAACGTTGCAGCAGTACACAGGCCCTGTGAGGCTTTTCTAGAGAGGTGGTCTATTCATTAGACAGGGGCACTTGCTCTTTAAAAAGCAAATTCGCCTAATCTTGCAGACCTAAGCACAACATGAGCCAGTGGACAGAAATTGAATTTAGATAAATTCATCCCTGAAATAAGATGCAATTTCCTAGCAATGGGGATAATTAAGCAGTAGAATATATTGCCAATGAGATGGCTGACATACTTTATCTTTAAATCTTTGTAATTAAATTATGCAGCTTTATGAAAGATGCACTTCAGTCTGGCTGGGCTGAATTCCACAAACTATTCCTACAGGGGATCAAGCGATGAAATCACAATAAAGAAACACTGTAGATAGGCAGCAACACAATTATGAACCTGTGCAATGAACCCGACTCCTGGCTTGAGAAATAGTTGGTCATGCTCTTCTTTTTAGCAAGCTCCTTTCATCTCAATGGCACCAGGAACCCTTGGAATGAATGCAAGTCATAGTATAGTGACACCTCATAAATTGTTGTCATGTGCAACCAGTTTAACTCACTGTACCTGCCAGTCCTTCAAAATAATACGTAGAACGGGCTTTTAAGCCTTTGTCACTGTTAGTTGCGTTTTTCTCTGTTGTGTTTATTACAGTTTCCTACAGACACCAATTTTAGATAAACTAAAGTACATTGGGCCGTGTATGGAGGGATTTGCTAAAGATCAAGAGTGACTTTTGCTGGTTTTAACATGTTTCAAAAGATAGAATACTAAACCATTGGCTCCTGCAGATGGTGGGAAAATCACACCCAGCCCCCTTCTCTGAGTTTGTCCCTCTGTTGCAAAGAACTATAAGGCTTACTGTAAGTTGCTTCCAGGCTTCAACTTTTGAGGCTACTTCTCATAAAACTGCTTTTGCTTGGGAGATCTTTGAAATTTCTTGAAAAAATACAAAATCCACTTTCCTGGTGGAACTTCTTTTCTGAAGGATTTTCTTTTTGTAGTTAATAGAAACCTTAACTAAACGTTTTCCTCCTGCTTGAGTGTTAAAATCATCAGGAGAGGCATTTGTCTTGGTCCTGCCACCTTCAAAGGTGGGTTTGGTGGGCACACAGGAGAGGGCCTTCTCTGTTGCGGCCCCCAGACTTTGGAACTCCCTCCCGCAGGCAGCCAGGCTGGCCCCATCTTGGCTGTCCCACAACCAGGCAAAGACCTTTCTATTCAGACAAGCTTTCCTTTAGCGATTGGATGTCTGAGAGGGGTTTTTATACGGAGTGTTGTGTCTTGTTGCTTTCAATGTGTTTTTTGTGTTGATTTTGTTTATCGTTTTTACTGAGGTATTTCTTTGATTCTTTTTAAAAAGCAAAAAGCAAAGTGTGCTGCTTATACCGCCCCATAGCGTTCAAAGCACTCTCTGTGAGGTTTACAAGTTAATTATGCAGGGAAACAGTGTAGGAAGAGGAAATAATATTATTTTGAAGCCTGTGGCAGAGTGAAGCAATCTAGGACAGAGCCCTGTAAAAGTGGGTGTCTCAGCATCCCACAGAGTAGCAGCTGTTACAGCAGAGAAGAGCTAGAGTGGTTCAAATGTAATATTTTGCATTCATGGGACGTGGTCCTGTGAATTTATTCACAACTGGGGGGGAGAGAGTAAGAAAATAGGTAATGAAATTGTGAAATATGCATTGTTGGTGAGTAGCTAGGTGGTCTTCTAGGAATTCAGAACTTGGAGCATATTTAAAATCAGTGTTTGCTAGAGTGACTTTTCCACCTCATCTTCACATAGGGAGGCAAGTGTGTGAAATTACCTACAATAAGAAAAGTTCAAAATTATCACAGGAAACTTCTGCTTTTCCAGCATTTTGTTTGATGGTTGAGCTTGTGCGATTTTTCACAAACATGCCTCCCATGTGGAAAAGAGACGGCTGTGTGGACTGGACAGCCTGTAAAAGAAATGTGTGATGTGGGAGTTATTCTTCTGTCTCCAGAATTATTCTCCCTTAAGATATGGTTTCGGTTGCCTTCCTAAATCCTTGCCCTTTATCTCGACGTTTGCTACACCTTGCCAGCCACTGTCCCTTTTCGCAACCCGGCTCACTGTCCCCTGCTCTGTGATCAGCATTCCGCTCAGGTGGAGCTTAGCAATGTATCGCTCCAGCCTCTTCTGTTTCCTCTTCCCTTTTGGGGAGCTATCCACTTCAGGGTCTTGCTAATTTCCATTCTACATCAATCCTAACAAATCACTCCAATCCCTCTGGGCGCCCTTATATTATTACTTGCGTTCAATCTTTTCCTCCTTAAACTGCTTGCCAATGTATTCAGACAGTTCCCTGCCTAGCCAGCGGCTTTGGCTCAGCTCCACGCTGCATTCTGGGCCTGGCAAAACATATTGCAAAGTAGCTTTTTATCCACCCCCACGGATTCCAATTTACAGCCTCCCTCAGTCAATAGCAAATAAAAGGGCATTTTTGCAAAAGCAACAGTTGACAGAAATGAAGTGGTATGGTAGTTTCCTCTTCGTGTTCACAGAACCACCGGACGTTCATTTTTCCTCTTCACTTTGTTCCTCGCCTCAGGTTTCCTTTAACTTCCTCTGTTTGGCCATTGCTAAACTCCGCCAATGTATGTTTACCTTCTTAGCCCAAAGATGGCCTGATCATACAATAGTCTTTCATTCGTAGGCCAACCAACTTCATCAGTTACTTCCCCTGAAAGTGGAGTCTATGGTTCTTCCCTAACCTGTAATTATTATTGTCTGTATTGATGGGCTTGCAAATTGTCTTCTCATGGTTAGGGAAAACATGGCAGAGTGTTTCTAACCTATATGTAAGGATTGCTTATCCTATTCCTGTGCAAAAAAACCAGGTTATCTGAACTGTTGAGAGTTCTGGAAACTTGCTTAAATTTCCTGTGAAATGCACAATGGAAAGCCAGCTTTCTAAAGGTCACAATTAGCCACAGAAGTCCCCCTTTCTCTAGTCTACTTAAGTTCCATTCTCTTCCAAAGACTAGCACTAGAGATGGGGGCATTCGTATTTGTATACAAATATCCCCGTGCAGCTGGACTTAATGAGGGTCTGGCCACTGGGGCC
The DNA here is from genome assembly GCA_037013535.1 of Intellagama lesueurii. NCBI lineage: Eukaryota > Metazoa > Chordata > Lepidosauria > Squamata > Agamidae > Intellagama > Intellagama lesueurii. The sequence goes on from JBAJHW010000002.1 coordinate 255,152,771, forward strand.
GGACTGTCCACTCACACGTCAGTGAGCTCGCTTATCCTTCCAATCACTCCCGGAGCACCGCTCTCTTCCCGCTTGGCAGCCGTGCAGGGAGACGTGTCCTCCCTCTCCCTGCCTGGAGGGGCCAGCCAAGTGGGAAGAGACCGGCGCTCTGGGAGTGATTGGAAGGATGAGCAAGGCCACTGCCACCAGACACGTGAGTGAACGGTCTGGCCCCAGGGGCCAGACCCTCGTTAAGTTCAGCTGCACAGAGATATTCGTATTTGTATACGAATACCCCCATCTCTAACTAGCACCTTTTATGAAATAAGACTGGGGAGGTTGTCTTTAGGTATAAAGCATTAAAAAGCACTTTACTCACTTATTCCAGGAGTACAGCAGGTTATCATGGCTCACAGTTAATGGAAGAAAAGAGAAGAAAATAATTAGTAAAAAGAAGTTTGTTTCGTCAGCCCACCTGGCTGGAGAAGATCTCCAGGCTGCAGAGATTCATCTTGCAAAAGGTAAAAAGTAAATGGTGTCTTCCAAACACATGTGGAAGAGAAGGGAGAAGTTTCTCTAGCCATGGGAAAAATAAGCCTCTCTGATTAGTCAGCATGCAAACAAACAAGCAAGTTAGTTTGTGTGAAAGAGGCCCCCTCCTCCCATGTGTAGAAACTTGCATCAGTATTGTTAGTTAGCCAACATCAATAACCATCTAAAGGTGCCATCTTACCCATATTTTAATCTTCTATAAAAAGGGCCTCTTCCAGATAAGGATGTGGAGAGAACTCGGAAAATTTCTTGTACCTTGTGATTTTCCGAATCTTGCCATTCTAAGACTCTTTGCTGAAACTTCTTGTAACACCAACAAGATTTCCGGCTTCCTGCACAAAAAAACCAAACTCCAGTCTTGTTTTTCCTGTTTGTTGTTTTGTGCAGGAAACTGGCCAGTTCTGTGCAGCTCAATGCCCTTTCCAAGGAGTCCTGTGCAAGAAAAATGCACTATCCACAGGAATTTAAATGAACGAATGAATAAATGTGTACCTTGCCAAAAATTCAGGTGTATATAGATTACTCAGAGAAAATCTCCATGTATGTAGCTTGTACACATAAACACTGAGTAAAGAGGCACATATGTGTGCATGGCACTGAATGTTGCCTTCAGGCATAGCCCCCCCCCCCTTGTGTTTATTATACAGAGTCAGGGCCAGCTCTGTCGTGCATCAGAAGAAGGGGAACCCTTCAAACAGCAGATGGTAGAGGATAGCAATGGCAGTCTCTTCACTGCTCCTCCTGTGTTCACAGAGGGCTTGTTCATTTGATCAAGCAAGGCCCAGTTCCACCTCCCCACAACCATCACACTCCTGCCTGCTTCCTTCCCATCAGTATATGTGAATTCCTGACTGCTTGCTTCTGTCTCTGTATGTGTAAAAGAGAACAGACACTTTTGACACCCTGGCTTTGCTCACCTTCACCTTCCTCTTCCAACCTTCCAAGACAGTGGGCACCAGTCTCCATTTTGTTTGTTGGGGAATAGAACTGTATGTGCCACAAGGCTTATCTTCTACCCCTAAACAGGCTTGCTGCTCTGATATGTGACACAGAATGCTATTCCATTGTCAGCACTTAACTGGAAATCTAATGAGCTTCTGAATGTGGAATGGAGTAGGGAGGCGCAGCCTTGTTCTTGGCCTCAGGCAGAAAAATGTCTTGCACATGCCCTTGCTGTTGTGCCTACACAGGACTCTTCTTTGATCCGTTTTCTTTCTTGAAAATGTCGGAAGCATACTGCTCTGCACCTGACAAAGTCTGATCTCCATATTACAGGCCTCAGGACTCTTAGCTTTAATCAGTTTATGAAGCCAAAATTGTAATTGTGCTGAGGGCAAAGGAATACAGGGATCCCCCTCTTTCCTTTTTAATGGTACTCATATTCTTTGTACAGAGAAGGGAGGGAGAAAATCTGCAAGAGAGCCACATTAATGCTTCAGTGCCCATCCTTTGCACTCTATATAATGAAATGTTCATAGCACTTCATTAAGTGTATTTCCAATCTATCTACAGGTGCCTTGTTCAGAAACACTTACTGCATGGAACGCTCTTGGCCCAAAGGAGGAGAAGACTGGAATGTCAATCCTGAAATCTAAATTCTCCAATTTAGTAAAACACAATCGTGATGTTGTAGCAATTCAAGCCTGATGGATGTAGCCTTCACAGCCAACTGTACCAGACATCTGACCCTTTGAAAAACAGCTCACAACCAATGCTCCTAAAGATTAATTTCATTGTGAACTGTTGTAAGTATGCAGTTTTTAAAGAGGAGGCTGTATTAGTCTGTCTCGCCACACGGAACAAGAAGCAAAACAAAAATAAAAGTATTGTGGCACCGTACAAACCAATGGATCCATTTCAAAGTGAGTTTGGGTCTACTTCCTCTGACACGGGGAGTGAAATATTTAGTCACACATAAGCTGTGGAGCTGGGGACCCAGAGAAGAGGGATATAGGCACAGAAAATGAAATTTCAAAGTGACAAGACTATTATTAACACAAGGAATGAACTCTGAGTATTATAGCTGGTCATAGCTAATGGGATTAACTGTCTACCAGATAAGCGTAGGATTCTCTGTGAAGTACAAAGATGTTGATTCAGAAGGTGTCTTGTTTTTTCTGAATCAACTTCTGGTTCTGATTCTAGAATAAATAACTTTATTTACACATAGCTGGCTGGATAGCTCATTGGTTTAGGTATCTGGGAGCAGAGCCAGAGGTTGGGAGCTTGATTCCCCACTGTGCCTCCTGGGAGAAGAGCCATCCTGTGTGATCTTGGGCAAGCTGCACAGTCCCAGGCTGTCCCCAAAAGAAGGGAATGGGAAACCACTTCTGTATAATGCCTACCTAGAAAACCCTGGATAGGATCACCATAAGTCAGAATTGACTTGGCAGCACACAATTATTACTATTATTATATACATATGCTTAGCATATCTATATCTATGCCTATATCTATACCTGGCTAAATACGAGGAGGTGATAAAAGCAGATTTCTTAAGAAAGTTAGATTTCCCCAGCTGGCCAACATAGTCCTGTAATTCTATATCCCAGACCTTAACTTCACCACCTTGATGGCGTCCGTAAGACCCGTTGCTATAAGTGTACTGGGAGAAAAGCCAGTTTTCAATATCTCTTCAGTTATATGCTTCTTCCACTCTGACTGAAAAGTATCTAGTAGCATCTGTGGGGCGAAGCCTTCCAATGAAAAAATAAGTTTAAGCCAGTACTTTACCATAAGGACTTTGGCCCGTGCTTTAATGGATACTAACCTGACTTCTAAGCGAAGAGCCACATTGGAAGTACAAGGTGGAACTCCCAGGATGGCTCTCGCAAATGTGGTCTGAACAATCTCCAGAGGTTGTAAATTAGCGTAGGTGAACAGTTGAGAGCCATAAAGCATTTGTGAAATAATCCTGGTCTTAAAAACTTGTATTGCCGACGGAACATGTTTACCCCCATCAATATGGAAAAATCTGGTTAGTGCCATGGTATTTTTCTGGGCACTCATTGCTGCGTGGTTTACATGCATAAGCCAGGATCCTGAAGAATGGAAGACTATGCCAAGATATTTGTAGCATGATACTTGCTCTATAGGGTGTCCATTTAGATACCATTTATGCTTTATTCTCCTTCTACTAACAACCATAATTTTGGTTTTGGCATAGTTAATTATTAGTTGTTCTTTATTGCAGGAGGAGGAGAAGGTTCTCAAAAGTCTTCTAAAGCCTACACACGTTGTTGACAATAAAACAGCATCATCAGCATAAAGTAGTATCAAAATTGGGCGAGAGGCAAGCTTAGGTTGATGAAAGTTGAGGTTACTTAAGTTTCCAACTAAGCCATTGATATAGAAATTAAACAAAGTGGGGGCTAGTATGAATCCTTGTCTCACTCCATTAAGCACGGGGACTTGGTTGGATAAGATCCTAGCTGAGTTGCATAGAACCCACAAATGTGTATTTTCATGAAGTCGCCGCATCAACAGGAGAAGCCGTTTATCAATACTTGTGGCCTTGAATTTAGACCACAGGCTTTCTCTTGGTATGAGGTCAAATGGAGATTTAAAGTCTATAAAGGCTGCATATAGGGCACCGCCTTTAGGGGAGGAGTAGGTGGTGTAAAATAAGCCCCTGTTCTATGGTGGATCTTCCCGGCCTAAATTCGACTTGTTTCTCTGTGAATATATTATCCTCAAGCAGCCAATCTTGTAATTTACCCAATAAATGCCTTGCATATAGCTTGCTAACCAGATGTTCAGGTTGTGATCTAAGACGGACAATATAATGCTTTTATAACATAACACTGGCCGAGGTTTCACTTATTTTAAAGCTATAGAGTCAGCTTAGCTGATTATGATGTTATTAATTTGAAAGAAGGGGTTGATTTATCATGTTTTTAATGGAAGAATGTATAATTCTGCTTAGTTTTATGAAATTACAATTGTATGTATTTATTTTATATTGTTCTGGTCCTTGACCATAATAAAGTTATCCTATCCTATATCTATACCTGTATCTATTGAACTAAAAAGTCTTGGTCTTTATTGATGTCTTTAGTAAACTAAAAAGTATTGGTGTTTATTGAAGTCTTTATTTAAGTCTTTAGGAATTTGTGGATGCAACCTACCTCAACTGTCTTTTTCTCATGGTGGGCTACTGAGATGGAGGCTGAATCAACCAGTCTCACTCTTTGTCCCAGGCTGTCCACAGTGGGCAGAACAAATCTGTTCTTTGTCATAATGTAAAGTAATGTGTGTGATGCAGGCATTCCACGCTGTCTCCCATCCGTGCTGTAGCTTCTTTTAGTGCGACAGTCTGTCTTATGTTAATTCTTCCTCTCTTCCTATTGCCCCCTCTCCCCACTTTTCCCAGCAAAATTGTCTTTTCTGCTCAGTTCTCTATTTTCTTTGTATATGCAAGGTTGGATAGCCTCAGTTTACTCACTTTTCCTCTAGTGAGAGTTCAGGTTTGACATAACTGAGCATCCACTTTTCTGCTTTTTTGGCAGTGTGTGGTATCTGTCTGGCTCTCTTCCAACACCAGATTTCAAATGAGTTGATTTTTGTCCCTGTTTTTCTTCACTGTCTTTCTTTCACATGGTATGAATGATTTTGACCTCAGTTTCCAATTACAATCTTTGCCAACTCCCAGCATTCCCCCTTTTTAAAAAAAATTCCAAAGATGAGGGGACATCTTTTGTAAAGCATGCATGCAATACGTCCACAGAGCTTTTGATACAATATCGTTTTTATTCCTCAGGGTGTGTGTAGTGCTTGCACAGGTAAACTCCCTCTTGTGTTCACTACCATTCACAAAGTCACACCAAGTAAGGGGAAAATCCCAGAAGCTGACTCCTTTTTTCATCAGTTAAGCACTCCTCACTCAAACACAAAGCAATTGTCAGGGTTGTTTTTCAACAAGTGCGAATGCAAGTGAGCAGAAGAGGGTATCCTGTAGACCAGGGGTCTCCAAACTACGGTCCCTGGCCACATCTGGCCTGCCTTGCCTTTTTATCTGGCCCGGTCCGGACTCTAGGACCTTTCCCATCCCGCCCCTGCCCTCTCCCTCTGAGGACAAGCTCCACCATGACCACCCACTGCAGGCCAGGGAATCCCCTGGTGCAGACACCAGCCCCAGAGCAAGACCACCCTTGCCGCCATCGCTACTCCTCCCAACGCCATTTGTTTACTTCTTGGCCAACTGAAAACAGCTGCCACCACTGCATGAACCCTCTGAGACCATGGAAGGAGCGCGGCTTGTAAGAGAGAGAGAGATGGAGTGGAAATGTCTTTGCCTCCCCTCTTTCACCCAGAACTCAGCAGCAGCCGGCTCCCTCCCCTCCCCTCCGTGAACTGCCTCCTACGCAAAGAGAGGAATAGGCAAGACTGACAGCCCCGCCTAGTTGTGCTGAGATTCGATCCAGTTCCGGTGAGGGGCGGGTGCGACAAATAACTGGCAAGTGCTAGTTCACAGCATTGCTTTCCAGCCCTTCCACCCGCTTCCCTTCTTTCATACAACCAGGCGCTTATGGCTTCAGTGTCATAAAGGAGGGAGGTGACGTGAGGCGAGCAGCAGCCGAAGCGGCCTATTGCGTCAGTGACGCAAAGGAGAGGAAAATAGGCTTCCCACTGGGGAGCAAGACCCGAACAGTCACAGGGGATGAAGCGCTGCACCTTGACTCCAGAGAGCCATGTGTTTGTCCTCGAGAGGAGGCATATAAGGGTTCTCTGTTGCTCTGTCATGCCCAACCCATGTCATTATTCTTCTGGAATAATAATACTAAGCGTGCTGGTAGTCAATTCAAGCAAACTCCGTAGATGTAAGCCGTACTGTCAGAAAGTGGGTTTTACTTCTCGGTAACCATGCAGATCTGGCCGTAGGAACACACCCCGATAAAAGGAAGAAAGCAAAATTTTGATCAGAGCAGGATTCTCTTGGTTTTGCAAGGAGTACAGCCCAAATCACGTCGCGGATCACATAAGACTCAGGGGGCTGGAGTATAACTGTCCAGCACATTTTGCACGACCATGGAATCCATGTGTGCATGTGATTGTTGTTACAGGCTGTCAAGTTATTTATGACTTAGGGTGACCCTGTCAATTAATGACCTCAAAAAAGACTTGTCCTGAAGACTCATTTGGGTCTTGCAAACCAAAGGTCAGGCATTCAGGCTGTGACCGAGTTAGTCATTGTGTCACCCATTTCTTTCCACTTCTGAGTCTGCCACAGGAGAAGTTATATTCAAGATGGTTGAGAGCAATCCATCAACATGTAGTATTATAGATTATTCAAGTGTACTTGCTTGTTCACTCTGTTCCATCTGCATCTGTGTACTTGGAACTCATGTTCCTGGCAACACAATAGTCCTAAACCTGTTTCTCATTGTACCATTTCACAATCTGTACCTGAAGGAGAAAGATAGCCGGGAAGGGTAGCATTTCTCTCCGACTATCCAGCTATCGAGCAAGTTTATCTGATGAGCATCTTCAGTCCATTCTAATAATCAGCTCCTCAAGCTTGAAACCTCAGTTTGGCAATATTTTGAAATTAAACAAGCAGTTCCATCATTCCCATTAATATTGTAGTATACAAGTACAAGTTTGTTGATGCAAATAAAACTTATTAATTCATTATAAAACTGTTTTTTCCCCCTTCGTCCCTCAAAAATGTGTAAAATATATGATGTGGCCCTCATACTGAAAAGTCTGTAGACCCCTGCTGTAGACCATATTTACCACTGTCATTGGTGTTGTCAACATCCAAGCTGCTCTTTGTTATGTAAAGCTTGTCATCCTTTTTCTGCTGGCAACGTGGACACAATATTATGCAGCAATATCGGGCCATTTCCTGGTGTTTTGAATCATGGATACAGAAATACAACATTCCACATTCATAAACCAGAGATTTTTTAAAAAACTGAGTTTACATATGATGGAAGGAAACTTATGAGTAATGCTGGAATACCTTCTCTACTGTCCTACTACTTTGTAATTAAGATCAGGAGCACCAGCTTTGGGACTGTTTTTACCTCTGCTCATGTTGAGCAGAATTTATGTTTACAGTCTAATAAATCAGTCACATAAGCAATGGATCTTTCTATAATATCTTCCATCTGTATCTGCACACTGACTAAATATATTTGTTGTACTGTATTCACAGAACATAGTTTCACTGATGATAGATGTTTTGCTTTAGGGCCTCCAGTAAATAAGCCTTGCTTCCTATGGCTTTGTGGCAGCTCAAGCTCATTCAAGAGTTTGAGAAGCTGTATTTTAGTAGAAATTAGTTACATTTGCATTCCAAAACGTAATTTGTTACCAATATATTTATGATTTTCTGAAAGCAATGCTTTCTATTATTCAATCATTTTAGGTTCCTTAAAGCTATAAGCCACTGAACTAAAGCGCTCCTTGCAATTATAAACGGTTATAGGTATTCTGCAAAAAGTGTGAAAATATCCTTCATTGTGTTGCAATTGTAATGTTACTGCACTGCAAGGCATCTTCTGTACCTCCATACTCATGTAACCTGTGAGAAAACATCACTGAAATCACTGAAATCAGCATGATCTATTTCCAAGTAGCCAGTTGGCTGGCTTTTGAGAAAATGAAAAGAAAAGACAGGGTCACAGAAAAGGTTAGAAAAAATGTCCCCAAATTTATTTCATTCAAAAGTGGAATGGGATTAGATAGAGCAACACTGATTTTACTTTCTACTTAATGAGCAGGCCAGCCATTAGTCAGGATGATGTGGGTATCTCAGGGATTGTTGGGGAGGTGATGAAGCTGCTGTCGCCCCCCATTTGTCACCCTCTAATCCTCAAGGCCAGACACTATTCACAGAGCTGGCTGAGAAGTGGTCATGCCGAGGAGGCAGTCAGGCACTGGCCAAGAGAAGAAAGGCACCACTGCTGTTGTTGCTGCCCTCGTCCAACTCCTTCCTCTTCTCTTCTTCCCGTGAGTGTTGCTCTGTGGCAGGAGAGCCTTGTACCAGCACTGAACAAGGCAGGAAGGATGCACAGAGAAGGAGGAACATCTTTTGAGAGAGAAAGTGAAGTTACCAAGGAAGGTTGCCCTTTTTCTCCTCAAAGCCACTACTGTGTTGATTGTGGGACGATGAAGGCCAAGTGGTCATACTTTTTTTAAAAAAAAAATAATGTTTATTACCATGCAGCTGCAAAGTTCTATAGCTTTGTGGGAACTGTTTGTTATTTACAAACGTGGATCTTTCTAGAACTCATTGGAAAATCACATTTACCAAAATTAAATGAGTAACAATGTGCCCTGCTAGCTGACGGTCAGCAAAATGGTAGGTAGCCATCTACTGCCTTCCCGCAGAGCTTATTCTCATCAAAGGTAAGAGGGGGAGGCAGGAGGAAATGTTTCCAAACTGATTCTTGGAGGGTGAAACTGCTCCCACCAGGACAGGTTACAAGGCCAAGAGGTTAGAATACCCAAAGGTATGCAGCTTGCAAACCAGATGAAACAAATAAAGTGATATAAACGGTCTGAAGAACTGGTGATTGTTGTGGATTTTTCGGGCTGTTTGGCCATGTTCTGGAGGTTTTTCTTCCTAATGTTTCGCCAGTCTCTGTGGTCGGCATCTTCAGAGGACAGGAACAAGAACTCTGTCTGTGTTCTGATCTGAAGAATCGTTGAATATTGGGATAGAAACATCACAGGGACAGTGGTTTGGGGAGTGCACCATTTGTTGAGTAAGTAGTCCAGACATTACAATGACTGGGAGGAGAGACACTCTGGGGAAGAGCAGAACTTGGAATATTAGTTGTGAAGAGCACTTTATGTTACTCCTTCTTTGGAGTAAGTCACATGAGCACTAGGGAAGAAATGGTTGATTACAAATTATTAACACATTCCATTGAGGTCAGTGGCACACCAGAAAAGGCAGAAAAATGCTCTCAGTTTGTCTCTACTGACCAACTGAGATATTGCAATTTGAAAATGAAAGCCACTGCAATGTTGTGCAGGATTCACAGGTTCAAATCCCCACTTGGCCACTGAAACTTGCTAGGGAATGGCAATAGTGAGCCACTCCTTGAATGTTTCACATACCTGGAAAAGCCGTTTAGGGCTGGCATATGCTGGAAGTGACTTGATGGCACGTAACACCCGCTCTCTTGAAAATGTGTCCAACAAGGACACTTCCTCTTCTGTAGCATCAACATAGAGAGGGAACCGGTGGGTGAATGAGGTGTCTGTGACATTAGGAGCCCATGTCAGGGAGTGAAGACTTGGCCTATAAATAAAGGCCTAGTCCTTCTAATTTACAATACTTTGATTTCTACTCAATATTGATGAGTAACGCATAAAACCTGAAAAATACTGTACCAAATACTATTAAAATGTCATAGATTGCTCTTGAAAAGTACCTTTTGGAAGTACCTTGAAAACTTTGCCTTTTATACTAATAAAAGTTTTATTTCTACTTGCTGTGTTATTTTTGAAAGGTAACATTGACGCAACATTGTTACACAAAAAAGTAACTACTTTACTTATACTTCATTACTTCTAAGCCTTGGTATCGAGTGGCCCTTAATGAATTCATTCTGTTTTATTGGTGTATTAGTAGGAAGCTTATGTGTAGCTTTCCCTGCCTTTCAGGAAGAGAGCTGGACAATAGCAAACTCATTGATTCTAATCTTTACACCATGACAGCCCAATTGAAGTCATGTCAATAGGAGTACACTGGTATTGGTGTTCACAGAATGGCTTTCAAATGGTGAAAGGTGTTTTGGTTTTGTGTGCTACACTGCTGCTGTTAGAGCAAAGACTGAGATGTTTTCAACATCCTCTCAGTTCATTTCCAACTGGGCAAAAATGGCTAGCAAACAGTAAGATCTCTAATATCCGTGTGTCAGATTTATAATGAATACGGCAGCAAACTAGGTTTATTGTGATTTAATTAGAAACGCTGCAATGATGCAACCACCTGAGCAAAGGGTGGCTAATTTATATAAATAGCTGTGTTAGTGCTGTTAAGCATTGAGTATTAAATGCATGAGAGTTAGGTGCTGGTTGAGGGTGGGAACATGGGAGAAAATCCACAGTATTTGCTCTGTAGTTTTCCTTTAAAAGTCATGTTTGATCTCTGGCTTTTTTTAAAATAGGAAAGAAGAGGCAGCCATGTAAGAACTGGAGGGATCTGGATAATATAATCCAGCTGTATTTGAGATTCAAATCTCCTTCTTTCCTCTCTTTCCTCCCCCCTCCACTTGGATCTGGGGCTGGGAGGCTTGGATTTTTATTTTTTATTTTATTGGTTCAATTTATCCCATTTCTTCCAAATAAATAAATAAATCAGAGCAGGTCTGCATCAGCAGTTCCAATTTGCCACAAAGAGAAGCTGCACACATGAGAGAACCCTGTGCAGCCAGCAAGCATTTTATGTCAAAATCTGGAATGGAAAGGAAGAGCTGGGGGTGGGGGAAGTGGGGAGGAGGACAGAATAATAGTAAAGGGTCCAGGGAAGCACAAGACGGATTTACATACATCAGGCTCCTCTGTGCAGATCAAGGGAAATGCTTTGACTCACGGTTTGGATGTGCAGTACATGTAAAGAGCAATTACCCTTAACTACACACTGCCATACATACAAAATTAATCCTTCCTTGCCCTTGTGGTGACTCTGATAAGGAGCAGGAGGCTGATGGCAAGCCGGGTTGCGTTTGAACTCAGTTAAACCCAGAGCTTGCCAATGGAACCATTTTTGGGCTACAACTCCCAGAATACCCTAGTCTACATGGTGGGCTGGGGGATACTGGGAGTTGTTGTCGAACATGTCAGTTCTCCAAGCTTTGATTCTGGGAGCTGTAGTCTAATGACAGATAATGTTTCCAAGTATTGGTTGATCCCCCATTTAGCATGGCTAGTGAAGGATCCTGGTATTTTTGTTAGAGAGGGGCACGAACTGAACTACGAACTGAAAAAACCCACAAATCAGGCTGGTTCATGGTTCAGTGTTTGCAAGCTGTTTTGCCGACACAAAATGAAGCACTGACCTTTTTTCTGCTTGGCGCTTCATTTTGCTTCGGGAAAAAGGGACGCCCTGTGCCCCCTCCCAGCGGCCCCCACCCTCTTTCTTCCGCTGTCTCTGCTCTTGAGCTCACCTATCAGCCCATAGGCTGGCACATGTTCAGAGACAGCTGGCCCAGCCCCTGGAAAGGAAGCTGTCTCGGAAAATGGCTGTGGCAGTAGGACTAGGTAGGGAGGCAATAGGGGAAGTGGGAAGGGAGCAAGTGGTGGCTGAGAAAGTGGAGGCATTAGGTTCCCCTTGCCCCAGGCATGAATTGGACAAACAAACCACAAACCAGTTTGTTTTTTCAGGGTTCAGGAGGCAGTTTGCGGCTCATGGGTAGTCACAAACCACAAACCACCCCAATTCATCATTTTCCCAATTTGTGCCCATCTCTACTTTGTATTTCAAAAAAAGAGGTAATTTTTCCAAGCTCTGATATTAAAACCTCTCATCCTGGCCTGCAGACCCTTGTATCATCAGCCTGTTTAGTTTGGAACAGTTTGGCCTGATGGATGGCTGCTTTCCAAAGTCCCAGGAGGAGGACTTTCTCAGCTCACATCTCTGAAGAAAATGCTCTACCACTGAACTGTGAGACCTTTTAGTCCTGGGGCAACCACCTCAGGGTGTGCACAGCCTCCATTCATGTCATCAGGACTTGGTAGAGGAACTACTAAGACAAACCCAGTTGAAATGCAATCTCTACCTGAGAATAACATTAAAGGGTCCAGGGAACTGCAAGGTGGATTAAATGTCATAGAAGGGTGCCACCTTTCAGGAAAGCATGACCGGCCTCCATCCCGGGTGCAGCTCAGAGATTCGGCCACGGTAATGTGTCAGTTCTGTACCCCACTATGCCTAAACCCAATGCCTGTACATATTGATCTTTCATTCCCTTTTCAATCTCTGCCTTGGGTCCAAGTAAATGGCAGATATTGTTGCTAAAACGTCTGGCCTAATTTTTTTTACATTCCTGTTCCTCCCCCCCATTCCCTACTTGTTTATGTCCCTTAAACTAGTGAAGAGTTCTGTTTGTGATATTTTTGTACACCCTAATAAATAAAGTACTTATGCAACAGTTGCAACATCCAATAAAGTTATTGCACATTATTGTAATTGTTGTTGTCGTTTTGTCCTGATAAACTAGCATGGCTCCCTTTTCTGTTTTTGTTTTATTTTGCTTTGCAGCATACTTAAATTCAACAGAGGATGAGTGCAAGCTAGGCTTGGTGGGTTCCTTCCCCCACTATTTTACAAACCTGCAGATATTGAGTTACTGAAATTTAGGAGCTTAATAAAGATGTGTTTATTGTGCTAGGGTAGGGGTTGAGAGTTGCTGAGCTCCTATTTTATGAGCTACTCATTTGTTTGTTTTTATGTGCTTCTGTTTTAAGAGTTGCTGTTTTATGATTGATTTCAATTGTTATTTTATTACGTATAAAACTGCTTTTCTTGTTTATTGTTAGATGTTCAGATAGATAGACAGGCAAGCAAACAGACAGATGGGCAGACAGACAGGAGAGTATATTGCCTCTCTTTCAGAGTATCCAGTGAGTGTAGTAAATAAACATGGCAAAAGAGAGGCAAAGAAGAGTTTTGGAAAGAATGGGGTAGACCACAGAACAATCTCAAATGATCCACACTGTAACACTAGATGCTCCGGTGCTGCTATGGAAATAATGCCTTGGGGAAACGGTTACAACAGCTTAGTCTCTGCCTTACCCTGAAGGCTCCAGTTGGGTCTACTGCAGTAAACGGATATATGGACTGACAAACTTTTGCAACTGACCACTAAGAAATGATAAGATATTCTAAAGGTCGCTAATTCATAGGGTTGCAATAAGTCAAAATGGCTTGGTGGCCTATAGCATCAAAACAAGGTTCCTCTTCTCCACCCTCTAGAGTCAGCTATGGCAGAGACTGAATATGTCTGCCTCAGCTTCATTTTAGATATACAGTAGGCCTTCACCCGGCCCCTAGTCTTCCAGCTTCTCTGTTCTTTTATCACCTCCTTCCTGGTCTCAATTGCAATGGGACAGACAGCCATTGCCTTGTGCAACAATTCTATCCTTGCTGAGGTCCAAGAAGGAGGGATTTGCATCCCTATCGCCATGACAACTAGGCCATACTGTTTCTGTATGGCCTTGAGCAGTTTATATACCTTTCTTGTTGCTATGGTTACAGAAGCTTCCTGGTGCATCTCTCTCAGTGAACTGAGAACACTGAGTTTGATGTTTACATCTAAGCCTGAGCTGAGATTCCGCAGAGTATTCCCCCCACTAAAACTTTTCTCATTCCTGGAGTGAAGATGGGGGTTACAAGACACATACTTTACTCAGCCTTACAAAATGGCCATACTTCCCATTCCATGCTGTGGAAATTTATTTAAAAGCCTTTTGTTTCTCAAAATGGCACAAAGATTTCTCTCCCACCAAACACACTTCTTGGAATGGTCTAGGAAAAGCATAATATGATATAAAGCAACACGATGTGGCACTGTTCCCAAGACATTCTGTGAACTGTGGCTGGCAGGAAGCTGCTGGAAGAACCTTGTGCCACTGTTAATAGGATGCAGTTTAAAAAAAAATTAAAGCAAAAGGAAAATAAAAATAGAAAGAACATTCTTAACCATGTAATAATGTTATATCAGTTAAGTGGTACTTCCTCAAATTCAGATAACTCCACTGCTGACTACTCTGGCAAGGAAGCAGGATGACAAGTCTCCCTGCTCAGCTGCTGAGTGGTCAGCAGTGGAGGGAGGCAGGGAAACCCTAGCCAGGCTACTTCCATGATTGGCACAGTGCGAATGAAGACAGCTGTGAGCACCACACCAAAAGTGTCTCTGTGAAGATCCAGTCATCCAGATGAGGTTATCTGGAAATTGAGTCATAGCAACTGGATGTCTTTCTTATTAGGTTGAAATGTTTCGCTGCTCATTCAAGCAGCTTCAGTCTGAGGAGAGTTGGTAGGAGACCCCTGATATATCCTCCAGGTTGGTTCACATCCCCCTGGTCTGAATAGGCTCATTGGATGCACATCTAACAAGCCTATTCATCTAATGAGCCTATTCATCTAACGAGCCTATTCAGACCAGGGCGAAGTGAAACCAATGTGGAGGACATATCAGGGATTTCCTACCAACTCTCCTCAGACTGAAGAAGCTACTTAGATGAGTAGCAAAACATTTCAGCCTAATAAGAAAGACGTCCTGTTGCTATGACTCAACGTCCACGCACCACAAGTGGTAAATGGACGGCCTGGTTCTGGGGAGGGAGTGTCAAATGGGCCTGGCCACCTGTGGTGGCGATATTCGTATTCACCTCCCCTGGAGAAAAATACGAATATCCCATCTCTAGTTAGAGCTGTACAACAATGGAACTGCCTCGGGAAGCGGTGAGCTCTCGAACAATGAAGGCATTGAAGAGAAAATTGGACAGTCATCTGTCAGATACACTTTGATTTGGATTCTAGCATTGAGCAGGCTGTTGGACTCGATGGCCTTATTGGCCCCTTCCAACTTGATTAATGATTCTATGCTTCTGTGATAATAAGTTAAAAGGTTACTTCCAAGCTCTGGTATTTTGTAACTTACTATTTCCAAGCTTTTTTGCATTGGCCACATATAATGATGGGCCCAGGGGGAAAAATGCCCTATCTGTTGTGCTTGGCAGCCTGATTGCTCTCAAAGGCCCATACCCATGCAGCGCCTCTGAGGTTGATCTCCTACATGGGCAGGCTATGGTGAATGAATATCCCCATATCTCTGTTTCATTAATAAGCAATTATCTCTATGACTAAAAATAAGGATGTCTTATTTGGAGACTATCCTCTTGCATGTTCTTTATTGTTCTTGAATTGGACCTGTGGGATCTCAAGCATTTCGTACCCCAGTCTCCAGTGCTCTTAGATAAGTTATGAAAAGGCCTTAATTAAAAGAATTTCTTTGCCAAGGGATTAAGTTGGATTGGGAATGGGAGAACTAAACCAAAAACTCCCCATCCAAAAAAAAAATAAATTAAAAAAATAAGATAAAGAGAACAAAAGGCGCCCCCTGGCAGCTCATCTCATAGATGAGGCATTTGGAGCACTGAGAGCCATTCTGTCACTACCTACACCTGAAAAGAAACTGCTGGACAGAGAATTGTCTCCAATAACAGTTTTTTAAAAGTTACATTTTTTTTCCTCTGGATCCCGGCCATAGACTGAAACTTAATAAATTGCCTTCATCTCCCAGGCAAAGCAAAATAAAACTGCTAAAAGAGGTGCTGCATTGTTGATGAAGTCGTACTTGGTCACATTAACTCTGATGCAGTGGACTTAGCACAAGATTAGAGGAATATCTTAATAGGCACTGCAAGACTTTCGGACAGTCTTGAAGAAAACGGCATTTCCCCCAAAGCTGCAGAAACACTAAAAGGAATAAAAATTTGCCTCTCTGGCCTCTGAATTGAAAGCATGAACCTCTCTTCTTAATGGGCCCATGAATGGTGAAGCAAAGGATCGGAATATATGGTAGTACATAAATGGTCATAGCACAGCGAGTCGCTACCAAGTCTCGCAGCCCTTTTTGCCTGATATATTTATGACCTTTAATCTTCTGCTGGCTGCAGTCCCTGTCTAAGCTCTATTTGAATGCATTGCCTCCTGTTTTGTGGGGCTTCTCTTCTTGTACCTGTACCACTGATCAACAATTATGCATGTCTCAGTAGAGGAATTCAGCCCTTGAGCTAAACTATTACTCAAACAACTGCTGGGACTAAGACCTTTGGGGACTAACTGGATTTGATGTCCTTGTTACAGTCTGGGTTTACTGAAGTGCTCATTCCACTCAGTGGCTAAAATCACAACTCTGCAAAATCTACCATAGACATTGAAGAGTGTCCATGCTTTCCTAGTGTCCAAATCCAGACTGCCTTGCTTGTGTGCAAGTTTTTGTACTCAGTGGCCAAACTCCTGTTGCTTACTTTAGTCACAGTTAGCATAGGTCCATTGGAATCAACAGAACTTATGAAGGAGTTGACTCGCTAAATACCTATTGATTCAAGGGGCCTACTCTAGTGTGGCTTACTATGCTAAGCAACAGGATTTGGGCCAATGTCTTTTCTCTGTTCTTTCAAAGAACTATTCTGCTTAAGTGTGCATCTAATTGTTACAGCAATAAACTTGGTTATAGCACACTGACGTTGCACATTGGCCATGTATATTATCAACAAAAGTGTTGCTTGAAGAGAGTGAAGAAAACAACTGACACATCCTGTAGACAGTTACCATTATTACTTGCAGATACTTTGTAGTCTGCTTCAAAGTGAAGCCCAGACTTCCTCAAACTGTTCACAGCATCAGTGCCAGCTCTGTTGTGGGAAAGAGGATTACAGAAGATGCCCTCAGTGAGCATCCCCCTCCCTCAATGGGTAATCTTTTTCCTGCATTGACATCTCAGCCCATTAGCTTCCCTTCAACTTTTAAGGCATTATAGTTCTGTGAACAGGACTTGTGATCTGTAAGAAACAACCCACAGGCGCCCCAGCGAAAGACAAAGAGGGCTTCTTTGGAGGAAACCATCAGAGTTCAAGTAGTATAAAAGCAATATGCATTTATACTAGATGTACTTGTTTTCTTTGGGGATAAAGAAATTAAAATAATAATAGAATCACATTTGTTGTTTACTTCTTTCTGAAAGTCTGTGCATATTCTCAGAAAGATACATTTCTGGATACCATATTTCCAAGTGTTCAACAAACAATTTTTAAACTTGGGGGAAAAAGTTCTTATTATAATTGTATAAACATTGGGTATGACATGGATGCCAATATTGCAAAACTAGATTATGGAGCAAGAGAGAAAACCTACCGACAAGTCTTCCCCACACTCGCCTGATGGAGGAGAGACTGTCAAAGTTTAAAATGTTATATAAATAAAGTATTATATGATTAAGGATACAAGAAATGTAATCCTGGAAATGTGAAATATAATTAAAACATTGAGGTTTTATATATGTATATATTGGTTTTATACTACTTGAATTCTGATGGTTTCCTCCAAAGAAGCTCTCTTTTGTAGTTTGCTGGGGAACCTGTGAATTATTTCTTATAGATCACAAGCCCTGCTCACAGAACTATAATGCCTTAAAAGGTGAAGGGAGGTTAATGGGCTGAGATGTTAGTGCAGGAATAAGATTTGTTGTTGTTGTTGTTTAGTCGTTTAGTCGTGTCCGACTCTTCGTGACCCCATGGACCAGAGCACGCCAGGCCCTCCTGTCTTCCACTGCCTCCCGGAGTTGGGTCAAATTCATGTTGGTAGCTTCGATGACACTGTCCAACCATCTCATCCTCTGTCGTCCCCTTCTTCTCTTGCCTTCACACTTTCCTAACATCAGGGTCTTTTCCAGGGAGTCTTCTCTTCTCATGAGATGGCCAAAGTATTGGAGCCTCAGCTTCAGGATCTGTCCTTCCAGTGAGCACTCAGGGTTGATTTCCTTTAGAATGGATAGGTTTGTTCTCCTTGCAGTCCAGGGGACTCTCAAGAGCCTCCTCCAGCACCACAATTCAAAAGCATCAGTTCTTCGGCGGTCAGCTTTCTTTATGGTCCAGCTCTCACTTCCATACATCACTACAGGAAAAACCATAGCTTTGACTATGCGGACTTTTGTTGGCAAGGTGATGTCTCTGCTTTTTAAGATGCTGTTGAGGTTTGTCATCGCTTTCCTCCCAAGAAGCAGGCGTCTTTTAATTTCGTGGCTGCTGTCACCATCTGCAGTGATCATGGAGCCCAAGAAAGTAAAATCTGTCACTGCCTCCATATCTTTCCCTTCTATTTGCAAGGAGGTGATGGGACCAGTGGCCATGATCTTAGTTTTTTTGATGTTGAGCTTCAGACCATTTTTTGCACTCTCCTCTTTCACCCTCATTAAGAGGTTCTTTAATTCCTCCTCACTTTCTGCCATCAGAGTGGTATCATCTGCATATCTGAGGTTGTTGATATTTATTCCGGCAATCTTAATTCCGTCTTGGGATTCCTCCAGTCCTGCCTTTCGCATGATGTATTCTGCATATAAGTTAAATAAGCAGGGAGACAATATACAGCCTTGTCGTACTCCTTTCCCAATTTTGAACCAATCAGTTGTTCCATATCCAGTTCTAACTGTTGCTTCCTGTCCTACATATAGATTTCTCAGGAGACAGATAAGGTGGTCAGGCACTCCCATTTCTTTAAGAACTTGCCATAGTTTGCTGTGGTCCACGCAGTCAAAGGCTTTTGCATAGTCAATGAAGCAGAAGTAGATGTTTTTCTGGAACTCTCTGGCTTTCTCCATAGTCCAGCGCATGTTAGCAATTTGGTCTCGAGTTCCTCTGCCCCTTCGAAATCCAGCTTGTACTTCTGGGAGTTCTCGGTCCACATACTGCTGAAGCCTACCTTGGAGGATTTTGAGCATAACCTTGCTAGCGTGTGAAATGAGTGCAATTGTACGGTAGTTGGAGCATTCTTTGGCACTGCCCTTCTTTGGGATTGGCATGTAGACTGATCTTTTCCAGTCCTCTGGCCACTGTTGAGTTTTCCAAACTTGCTGGCATATTGAATGTAGCACCTTAACAGCGTCATCTTTTAAGATTCTAAATAGTTCCACTGGAATGCCATCACCTCCACTGGCCTTGTTGTTAGCCATGCTTTCTAAGGCCCACTTGACTTCGCTCTCCAGGATGTCTGGCTCAAGGTCAGCAACCACACTATCTGGGTTGTCCGGGATATCCAAATCTTTCTGGTATAATTCCTCTGTGTATTCTTGCCACCTCTTCTTGATGTCTTCTGCTTCTGTGAGGTCCCTCCCATTTTTGTCCTTTATCATGTCCATCTTTGCACAAAATGTTCCTTTAATATCTCCAATTTTCTTGAACAGATCTCTGGTTTTTCCCTTTCTATTATTTTCCTCTATTTCTTTGCACTGTTCATTTAAGAAGGCCCTCTTGTCTCTCCTTGCTGTTCTTTGGAAGTCTGCATTCAATTTTCTGTAACTTTCCCTATCTCCCTTGCATTTTCTTTCCCTTCTCTTCTCTGCTATTTGTAAGGCCTCGTTGGACAGCCACTTTGCTTTCTTGCATTTCCTTTTCTTTGGGATGGTTTTTGTTGCTGCCTCCTGTACAATGTTACGAGCCTCTATCCAAAGTTCTTCAGGCACTCTGTCCACCAAATCTAGTTCCTTAAATCTGTTCTTCACTTCCACTGTGTATTCATAAGGAATTTGGTTTAGATTATACCTGACTAGCCCAGTGGTTTTTCCTATTCTTTTCAGTTTAAGCTTGAATTTTGCTATGAGAAGCTGATGATCAGAGCCACAATCAGCTCCAGGTCTTGTTTTTGCTGACTGTATAGAGCTTCTCCATCTTTGGCTGTAGAGAATATAATCAATCTGATTTTGGTATTGCCCATCTGGTGATTTCCATGTGTAGAGTCACCTCTTGTGTTGTTGGAAAAGAGTGTTTGTGATGACCAGCTTGTTCTCTTGACAAAACTCTATTAGCCTTTGCCCTGCTTCGTTTTGAACTCCAAGGCCAAACTTCCCTGTTGTTCCTTTTATCTCCTGACTCCCTACTTTAGCATTCCAATCCCCTATAATGAGAAGAACATTAGCCAACAGTAATGAACTGTCCAGTAGAGGTTACTTCAGGACAAAGAGATGTATCCTAAAAACAAACAAAACAAAACAAAACAAAAAACAAGTAGCAATGTATTAAGTGTCCATTGGAGGTCACTGCAGAGTGATTGATTAAATCCAATCTAATCCCACGTAATCAACCTAGGTAACAGAGTAAATGGAAAAGTCCATTGGGTCTGCAATAGTAGTAGCTCCCATGGAAAATGCATGGTGTTTGTTGCCAAAGCAGATGCAATGAGATAATGCATTGAGTCTGCTAGCTTAGGACAGAATGAAGGAAAAGAAGAATGTATTCTCGAAGGCTTTCACGGCCGGGATCCGATGATTGTTCTAGGTTTTTTGGCCATACAGCTCGAAAAACCTAGAACAACCAAAAAGAAGAATGTTTTTGTTTCCTCTTATCAACAAATGTTTGCTTGGGTAGCAGAGCCAATGAGATTTTCCATTAGCTTTCTAGTACTGGGATATGTTGGATTCTATGTTTCCCTCTAGGCTGCACAGCCATGCAGCCATGCATCGGTGTCATGCACCCACAGCCAGTGTTGCTGCCCATTTGGCTCCAGTCTGGGCCAGAACT
The DNA here is from genome assembly GCA_037013535.1 of Intellagama lesueurii. NCBI lineage: Eukaryota > Metazoa > Chordata > Lepidosauria > Squamata > Agamidae > Intellagama > Intellagama lesueurii. The sequence goes on from JBAJHW010000002.1 coordinate 255,173,561, forward strand.
TTGTGAGTGTGGGGTGAGGTTTCCACTGGTGGAAAATTAAATTTAATTGCTGCTCTTTAATTACATTCAATTTCCCACGAGCACTGAGTGGAAACCCCACCCAAATATGGAGGGTTCTGGCCGCAACCAGAACCAAATGGGCAGCAACACTGGCTGTAGGTGCGTGGCACTGATGCAGTGCTGCACAGACGCACAGCCATGCAGCTTAGAGGGAACATTGGTTGGGTTATAAGGAAAATGTTTAAAAAATGATAAAAATATATAAACACCCATGCCTATAAAAGGGCTGCTGTAATGTAAGCAAGATACCAGCCAACAAAGAGTCAGTTAAGCCATCTGAACCATGACAGAGCCAAGTCAAGCCAAGCTGAAAAGCTGGGGGAGGAAAGAGATAAAGGCAGCTGCAGAGACAGCAGCACAGGGAAACACACATAAATCATGCATCTTCCTCTATACATCTGTGGATTCTCAGTCATTCAGGTGTGGTTATCTGGAAGTTGAGTCATGGCAACTGAACATCTTTCTTGTTAGACTGAAATGTTTCGCTACTCATCCAAACAGCTTCTTCAGTCTGAGGAGAGTTGGTAGGAGATCCCTGATACGTCCTTCACATTGGTTTCACTTCCCCCTGGTCTGAACAGGGTCCTTAGAAGGACAAAGGACTGGGAGTGAGGGATAATCCCACTTCTGCCGTCCTTCTCCACCCATTGTCATGGGTCGTTGATGGTTGTTAACACTGATCTTTCTTGTGTGTGTCCCTAATCCTTCTGGGAACAGATGAAAGGGCAGCATGATAAATAAGAGACAGATTGTATCTAAGGCCTCCACCTCTGTTGAGTGAGGGATTTTCTATATGCACATGTATGGCCTCCCTGCATTTTCATCCATCCCTAGAAGGATTAGTGACACACACAAGAAAGATCACTGTTAACTACTGTCAATGACCCATGACAACGGGTGGAGAAGGACTGCAGAAGTGGGATTATCCCTCACCCCCAGTCCTTTGTCCTTCTAACAAGCCTATTCAGACCAGGGGAAAGTGAAACCAATGTAGAGGATGTATCAGGGATCTCCTACCTGCTCTCCTCAGACTGAAGAAGCTGCTTGGATGAGTAGCGAAATGTTTCAACCTAACAAGAAAGAAGCCCAGTCACCATGACTCAACTTCCAGACTACCTCTATAAAACTTAACTGGCATATGGTTCAGTGAGCATGTAGAAAATTTAGTATTTTTATATGTGTGTTCAAATATGATCAACAGCTGAGACATGTATTTCTGTTTTTATTGACTTTAACTTTTTTTTTACAAGATGTGCTTTTAAGTCTCCAACCTCTTCTATTTTAGGATTGAAATAAGATTTAAATTCTTGTGTGTAACTTTTTTTAGTTAAAAGCTTACAGCTTAAATATATTTCTCTGACTTACTTATCTACCTATGATTTAAGTTCAGTCTTCATATATTTTAAGTATTTGCAATTACAGCTTTGGCTCATAGCTGTAAAAATATTTAGAGGTCACATGTTTTTGACTTCTCAGTTTTCCATAACTGTTGGATTATGATGCATAGAAGCAGTGTGGATAAGTAAAGCTTGTAGAATTAAACAAGCTACTGTTGCCTGGACTCATTTTTCTCTGTTTACTTCACCATGAGGGAAAAACAGTGATTTATTCTCATCCTCTGAAGAGAGATGGAGCAGTTTGGAAGCTACATTCCTGATGAGCCGACCAGGAGACCAAATTGTTTAATTATTGTGCCTTAACTTATACTTTGATACTCAGGTAAACTTTCATATGATTGTCATGATTATCTGGTTCACACTGGTATTTAACCCTTTCAGGTTAGCTGCTATGAACAACCACAAACTCAAACCAGCAGGGGGTGTTATAACAATCTATAGTGCTCTGAGAGTTTTGTTTGAGTGCCATATTTTTGACTTTTACATGGAGAATGTTGATGTATAACTATTTATTTGAAGTAGGGATTTTATAAGGGTTTTTGTTTTTAAAAAGTCACTCAATTTTTCCTCTTCCTAATCATGCAATCCTGATACTGGAACAATATTTAAAAGCAGTGGCAAAATAAAAAATAAAAAAGAAAGAAAGAAAGAAAGAAAGAAAGAAAGAAAGAAAGAAAGAAAGAAAGAAAGTTTATCTTCCCTGCTTACATTCGCTGATCCTGAGCAATGCACTGAAATTTTTAAAATCATTATTTTATTTTTCCTCACCCTTCACAGTTCTTTGAAGGCTGTTCTGTCCAGAAGTACCACACCACTGGATAACTAAATGCCTTTGACAATGACCCACAAATGACCATTAATTAAGTACTCTTGTTAGAACAAAAATTAATGATAAGCTTTATTAACATGGGGCATTTGTCAATACCTAAAGAAGAGCTACTACTACAACTCTGCCACACATAAGACTGTATTTAAGAAACACATACAGATAGCCATCAGCAATGCCATAAAACATCCAGCATGAGACTTGAAGCCAAGAGACTCCGTAGATGGTACGGAAGCACTGTATTAGTTAAACCTGACCTCCAAATATTGTCAGAGCAGGATTATATAGAGATAATAACAATGGAGCTTAGTAATTGCACAGTATACTCCATCTATAAACCACCAAATATAGCCCTTTCCTTTCAACCCCCTGATATTTTTCATAAGCAAAAAATAAATTTTATAATTGGAGACTTTAATAGCCACAGTGTCTGGGAAGACATGCTCTTGACAACAATTGAGAAACAGTATGTACTATAATGGATGGAAACCTCCCAACTAGGCCTATTTCACAATAGCAAGCTTCCCCCATCTTTCAGTAGCAGAAGATGGTGATGTGACTATAACACGGATTTGGTATTTCCTAGTGAGTTTATCCCAATAGTGCATGGAATCATTCTGTACTCCAATTCTGAATCTGCAGCACCAGCCCATAATGTGCTAACTCATAGCAGAGTCTGATCATCTGATCAGTAAAATTCCACAGGAGATTTTTTAAAATATATATATTTTAAAAAAAGTTAAAAATCAAATTGATAGAAGTGCAATACAACCTTGAATGGAATTACATGGTACAAATGTTACAGTTGCAGAGGCCTATCAAGGAAGTGAAAAGATCATTGTGTACCCCGAGGATGCAGAACTAACAGACATAACTAACAAGGCATAACATCAGAAATCGTTATCCAAAGGGATAATTATTTTTCACTATTTGAACTAAATCCGTCGAGCAAAGAAACCATTTTGGCCGGGCAGCGATTAACTTCTTCAGTCTCAGAAACTAAAAGAGATAATTGGATAAAACTCGTGGAAGAAATAGACATGTCAGGAAACAGTCAAAAGGCCTGCGGATTATTAAAGTGGCTTAACAACTAAAAGCCCTACTGATGCAAGCATTTCAGCAAATCAAATAGCCCATCAACTCCTGACTAATGAGTCTGAGCATTGCAGATCTGAACATTGCTACAGGAAATTAAACTTGAAACAAACAAGTAACTAATCAACCACTTCCTTAAGGCACCAAAAGTTTTATTTATGCTGATGATTTCGCACTTGCTCCTCAGTCAGACAGCTTTCAGGTGATAGAATATTTTTTAACAGATGCATTAGAGAAACTTGGCACATATGATAAAAATGAACTTAAACTCAATCCTACTAAGACCAAATATGTTCCTTTCATCTGAAAAAGTGAGCAAGCGTCTCTGAAATTTCAGATTATTTGGAAGGGTGTCCAACAAGATCATTGTTTTGTCTCAAAAAACTTAGGTGTTACTTTGGGTTTGTACACTAACATTAAGAAACACTACCAAAATACAAAGGAAAGAACAATATTCTTTGAAAGCTATCAGGACCCAGATGAGACACACTAAGAACTATAGGCTTGTTCCTATGCTACTCTGCAGGCAAATGCATAAGTCTGGTGTGGCATAGTTCTGCCCATTCAAACAAAGTAGACATAGTGCTCAATGGCTGAAATCTTGTTGCATAGTAAATTACACTAGAGTAGGCCCACTGAATCAATGGGAATAAAGTGAGTCAACTTTTCTGTAAGTTCTATTGATTCAAATGGAACTACTGCAATTGTGGCTTACTTCAGCATAGCAGATTGCAGTTAGGATAGCCTGTTTAAATCAATTGAACTTATGGAGGAGCTGGCTCACTAAATCTCCATTGATTCAATGGACCTACTCTAATGCAATTTTATAGCTAAACAACAGGATTTGGGCCAATGAAAGCTGTAGAATCATTTCTGGATGCCTGAAACCAACCCCTATTGATACAACTAATTCTCTAGCACATATTGTGCCCAGTAGAAGAGAGAGAGAGAGAGAGAGAGGTAGCAGTTAATAGTGAAAGACTCAAAGCATCGCCATCAAATGTGCATTCACTTTCTGGCTACCATTCCACGCCCTCCCCAGATTAAAGTGAAATATTTTTTCTGAACTTCTGTGAATCTTGAAGGAACAACAGAGAATGTCAGGATTATAAAATGGAAAAGAAGAACTAATCACCTCTTGAAAGGGATGGGACTCCAGGAAAGTCTAGCCCCTGATGACATTGACTAAACTACAGAGTAGAGATGACAGAACCAAAGTGAACCGTAAAAAATGTGTTGGGGTTTTTTTTGCACCAATATGATCCTTTGCAAGTGTGGAGAATAACAGCAACTTCACACCTATACCAGTGCACTCTATGCTCCTCAACATGTATCATGGAAGATCTGATGCTAGCTGCCCCAAATGCTCTTGAGATTGCCTGTTATTGGATGAAAATTATCTGATATGTTTATTAATTGTACTGTGGTGCTTTTGACACAAATGAAGAAAGACTGTCTTCTCTCTTCTGACCAGGTAAAAGAAGCCATCCCACAAAATGGAAACATAGGAAGTGTACAGTCAAGCTATTTTGAAATACAGACTGAAAGAGAGAGACTCGCCAACTGAATAGCTATCTCTTTAAAGTATATACATGGATATCCTAGCAAACTTCTAGCCGTCACCCAGATCTTCCAGTCTAACAGGAGAGATTCAACTGAATGGAATGACCAGCATACTTCCCTTTGTGACTCATAATGCCTCTTTGCTTGTATTGAGCATATTATGAACTTACTTCCCACTTCCCCTGAACTCCAATAAGACATCACAATATAGTTGTATGAAGTGAAGATTGTGAGTGGAGCAGACCTTGCCCAAATTTTTTTGGATGAGACTTCCCTCCAGTACACTCCACAAGATGCCCACAGTTGTATGTTTGGTTCTCTTTCTCCTTTTGTTCATCATATTCAGTACATTTCCAAGTTGCGTTGCTTCTCTCTTTACAATATTGCAAAAACAGTCCCTTACTATTTGCCCTTTTGACAGGAGCTCTGCTACATGCATTAGCCACCCCTTATCTAGACTGGTGCAATAGTGTAGAGATGCCACTGACACTGGCTGGCTCTTAGGTCTAATGTTATAGGTTCCTGAATGTGTCACAAGCCTGGAGCCTTGCAGATCTTGCAAGTAACTACAAAGTACTATTTATATGAATAAATGAAATTCATCCCTGGCCTCTGCATTACTTTTGAATGTAATTTCTGCACTCTTGTTAACAAGTAGCTAGGTATAAGTAATTAACAAATTGTAACTAGTTACTTCAAAATTCTAAATTTGAATCTTAGATTACAAATAATATAGGGTTAAACTAAAAGGATACATTGAAAATCTTTTTGTTTATTTTTTCTGAATCCTGTTGGGGATTTACGGCGGTGTAAGGGTAAATTGCACTAAATGTGGTGACTAGCATGCAAACAGGAATGTGAGTAGCAACCCAATTAGCAACAATTTGCCACTGTGATTTATGCAATTTTACTTACACAGGTGTAAATCTCCAACAGGATTCTGGTATGTATATCAAAATAGTGACGGATATATCTTGCACTTGTCTTTTATCACAATAGTTTAATACCAGTGCCAATAACAGCACCTCACAGTTGCATATTACCCCATAAGACAATTTAAAATAGCCATAAAGACCTTTATATATATAATATACAAAAAGGAAGTAATTTATACACTGTGGGAGGCATGAAAAGCTCTTGCTGTGACAATCAGATATGTTTCAACACTTGAGGAATTTAGTCTTCTAATGACATGCATTCTGTAATGTAAAGTTAAACCCTTAGTGCTAATCCCAAGCAATAATTACCATGCTGGAGAGCATCTCCCATTGACAGAGTTCTCCCTTCTGCTGCTGATTGGACTGATCTGCAGAGTTTTCAAGTTTTATTTTGATAAAAGAAAACAACCCATTGCTTCTACATATTTTACAGTAACTTAGCTAAAGGATGTATAACTGAAGTATTTCTGCTTGCATCAACAAAGTAATTGTTAATTAAGTGATCCTTGCAAACAAGAGTTTTCCTTTTGAACATTATAAACCCATTCTCATCTTTAGGTCATATGTTCTCCAAATGTGTGGAGATGGAGCAGGTGTCCACCCACAGAGGGTTACTTCCCATAACTTCAGCCTCCATGAATTTGGCAAAGGGAGCTATGTGTATATAAATGATATGTGTGTTACAATTTGTACTCATGGACAGAGTTCCTGCTCTCTTTCTCTCCCCCCCCCCCCCACACTTACAATGAACCAGATACATATTAGATCCTTCTCTCCAAACTCACACAGGTTGAGGATCGGACCAGTGGATAGATCAAAGTCAGAGAAACAGCAGCTACAATTTTATTTCCCTCCTTCACTTGTGTGATGAACACATGGTCTGGAGTGTGGGAATCATGTGCATAGCTCCCAGTAGAGAGCTCCTATTAAGTTTTCATTTTGGAGTCTCAACACACACTAGCATCAATCCTTTTAAATAGTTTACTACTATAGGCTGGAGACCATCTGCCTTCTGTGGAGTTCTCCCTTCTGACTCAGATGTTTGGCCCGTTCTAGTCAATAAGATGCCCCCTAGCTGATCACTCCGCAACCTTCTGTGATTTCAGTGGGCACCATGATCTCTATAGACTGTTTCCTAAGTATCTAGAACATAGGTTCTTACCCTGTGGTCTGCGGATCCCTGGAGGACCGTGATGTCCTTACAGGGGGTCTGCAATGGCTTGAAGAAATGCTATGATCTTTTGCAGTTAAAATAGAATGAACGAACAAATGAACAAACAAATGAATGAATGTAAGCAAGAAAGAAAAGGAAACATAGAGCAAAATCTTAATTTTCCTTGCTTGTTTGTGTAAAACATGGCTTTTCTAACGTACTGTCTCCATTAAAAACAAACAAAAGTAAAAATTAATTACAAAAATAACTGTTTGATAGCAAATAACTGTTTGATATTTCTGCACACGGTGAGAACATGCACATGAATGATGCTGAGTGGCTGAGAGACAGCACGTGTCATTTCTTGCTACTGCACAGACAGTCAGAAGCCGCGGGAAGAGAACGTTGGAGTCAGTCAGTGTCAGTGTGAGTGAGTGTTGGGACAGACTTTGTGATCATATTTCTTCTTCGATTTCTGCTAATAAAACTGTTTGGCTATTATCAGGTAGGGTGACTTTTCGATATTATTGCAGTGAATTTTTTAGCAATACATTTTGGTTTAATCTCAGAATGGATCGCTGGCTGAATTTGAAATGTAAAAGCACTGATGCTGTTGATGATGGTCCCTCCTGTTTAAAGCAAAACAATGCTGCTTCCAGTTATCTTAAAAAGTGTCACTGTTATAGCAAGGAATATCTGTCAAAGAGACCCTTCCTGAGAAACTTTAAATAAATATTTGATGCACTTTAGAGTTTTAAATCTTGAATTAAGTCTTGGTGATCCGTCGTAATAAAAGAGATTTAAAGAAGGTACATGGTAAAGAAAAGATTAAGAACTGCTGATCTAGAAGATGAAACGCTAGTTGTATTTGTCTAAATAAAGGCAGTTAACACTGGTTACACACAGAGTAAGATATAGTGTTGATATCACCGGATCAGAATTTGTACATTCAGAGGCCAAGTTGCAACTTGCTTTGCATATACTGTATCCAGTCCAGCTGAATGGATGACCGTGGTTTGGCTATGTGATATGGACAATGGGCCTAAAAAAGGACATCACCAGAAGGAACAGCTGCCACTTGGTGGCAAACATGCAACATAAAAAACAAAACAAAACAAACAAAAAACACTGTTGGGTGGGAAAGGTTCACATGGCTGACAATTCAATCTCTGTAGATGAGAATTCATTCGCCCTGTTTCTAGGTGTACATATCTTTGGAACTGTTCAAATCAATATCTATTTTGAGTCAAACTGAACCTAAATTTTAGGTTAGATTTTAGAGCATCAGTGCCTGAATCTTCAACTTCCAGAAGGCAAGCAACCCTTTTTGAGATCCCCAATAGGTACAGTACGTGGCAAATACTCTAGCGCTTACCAAAGGAAAACCTGCATACATCCTTGTGTTGCTGTCCTATTATTCTATCTAACCCTTTATTCCTGTATTATGGTTCTTTGAAGTTCTACTTCTCTGAAGGAAGCAGTTAGTCAGTGTGTTTACAATTTATTACATCACTGGTGTGCAGGAGAGTTAAAACATTATTCCAGAACAGAGACAGCACTTTCTGGCTGATGACTTAATGCAATAAATAGAGAGTTGTGTTTCTGATTACACTCAGCACCAAAACTCTGGATGGTCCCCACTCAGCAGCTTGATGCTCATCATTACTGTCAGCAGTAGCATCAAGCTTTAAGAATGGCACACATCAAATCTTAACAGCTTCCTCAAGCAACATCTTCTGTGTCATATAGGAAAAAAAGTGAATAGAACTACAAGAGTATCCTGGCACAATAACCATATACTGTATTGGGACTGTAGCTGTCAGATACTGAAAGGTGATTTTTGTGGAAAAAACCTCCCAGAATGGTGGCTAGCAGATTCAGGGAGCTGTAGTCCACAAGTAAATTGTCAGAATTCTAGTGGTTATTAAGAAGTCCAGACAGACTAGGGAAGAGGGGTATGTTTTTCTGTTCCTTAACAAACATCGGCGCTACCACCACCTGTCAAAACAAAACCCACATCTTCATACTACATTCAGGTTGGAAGTCAGAATGAACTGTGCAGGCTTCAAATGCTCAGTCCATTGTTTCAAAAGGAAAGATTTGACACTTCCCTCAAACCAGCCTTTTCTTTTCTTTCCTTTTCTCTCTAAAAACCCTAGATGTGTGAACAGTAACTATTTTTTTCAAAGCACGAGGGAGCTTCTTGATCAAAACACTGTAAAGCTTGACGTGATGGACCAGTATCAGGTATGAGGAGAAAGGAGCAAATCATATCTCAATACCTTTCTGACATCCTTGAAGGAGACCAGGTCAAAGTGACCCAAGCACATTCAACAACTGGTTGCTTCTGACACCACCCGTAAAGGCCGCTTCAGCCAAACCAGACCTTACCCCTACCCACAAAAAAACAACCACGTGAGTGAGCACGCGTGGACAAGCACAGGGTAAAAGAACAAATACATTGGCCAAAATCCTTTTATGCAAACCCTCCGATATAACGCATTTCACACAAACCTTGTCGGTGAATTGCTGCAAGTTAAGAGGTTGATGTAGGCATTTGCTGTTGTGCACAGAGTCACAGGACTCAGCACACAACAACATATGTATTCAGTAACTTCTTAACTGGGGGCAATTTGCCAGTGAGATACATACCAGTTGTGTCATATCAGCAGACGTAATCAAAAGAATTTTGACCATTTATTTATACTGAGAGACAAACAAGAGCCAGATTCACTCATTCAGTCATGCATAAGCAAGCACCTGTGGGCACATAACTTCACCTGACAAGAAATTCAAAACATATTTTGGGTTGTTCCAAAATAAGTGAGCAACCGTAAGGGATGCCGAGCAATTCATTCATCAGCGAACTTCCTCAGAGGGAGCAGTTTCAGTAAATTTTTTATCTGCCATCAGGGTTTGCCTGAAGGAACACTCAGAGGAACACTGAAAGAAGATCTACTATGAAAACAGATTCAACCATATTGCTTAAGGTAAGAATGAAGGAGTTGTAGGAGGAAGGGTATAATATATTTCTGACTAGAGACCTAGGCAGATGACTAGTTCTCCGAGCTGAAAATGCTACATGGTTATTCATCATTTACAATGAAACCTGCTTCTATTTTATCTCAGGTCTTCTTACTCCAGTGTCTTTCCGACCGTGTGCCCTGCTGGACTTTGTGCCATTTTGATTCCTCCTCCTGTTTGGCCAAGAACTGATTAGGCTGTTGAAAGGATATTGGGCACAATGTGATGGGCTTGTTTATCTCAAGTGCTACCTGCTTTGATACCAGTTTTTATGAACACTGTCTGCTCCATGAAAGCAGATGGTTGGGTTTGCTGATGGGAATTGTGGCTTATTTAAACCAGGACTAGGAGGTCCAGGACAAAAGTAGCAGAATGAATGAAAAAGGCAGGCTTGAAAGGGGTCGGGGGGTTGGCGAGCAAGATCGCACACAGCAAAAGAAACACTTGAAAAAGCAGTATGTTTCCCTTCGTATTGGCACCGCAGTGTTTGCAGCATGGCTTAGCATGCCTCATCTTGTTAAATAAATATTGTGACAGTTCTAATCCTAGCAAGCGGGGATGTAACCAGAACTTGGATTTTCACTGAGGGCAAACAGTAATGGGTGCACTTTAAGTATTTCAAATAAGCCTCTAATTTAGATCTACAGAGTCAGTTGCTGTTTGTTAAATAAATACCCAAGTCATCTGGTACAAGGCCAATAGTCATGGTTAAGGAAGATGTAGCAAACTAGCAGATATTTAATTCCACTGTTGGGCAAGCAGCACACTCACACATGCTGAGAAGAGGCTTTTTAATTTCAAAAGCAACAGCTACAGCAGCTAACAAATAAAACCGACACACATTCTCCCCCTTACACATACACACGCACACACACATATCCTTCGTTGACTAAGGCAATCCCTTCTTGAGAGTTTTGAAGGCAATCAAAAGAGACAAGTCCAGCACAGCAGGGGAATTAGGTATCATTTAATTGCTGAAAAGAAAATGACAAATGCTGGTTCATAACTAACATGCTACAGCCACTTTGTAAAATGTTAATTGGAATACCTTGCACTTCTCCAAGGCCTTTAATGAATTAATGGCGATGCCACTCTCTATTTATGGGCCAGTTAAATTCCAAGGCAAATCCATTTACCTCTTGTGTATTATTATTAAACTTCATATGTGTGTTACATAATCAATAAGCAGTCCTTTCATTAATCTAAATGAAGGCCTTCCAGGTGGCTGTTAAGTAAAGCTGAAGCCCTTTCTATAAACAGAGTTTGTGGCACTTTTGGTTTTGTGGAGCTTCTGCATTCCTCGTTTGCCTAGTTTATCTTGTGACTTTTGTCTAGTGACAATTATTTCAAAGAATACCCTGGGAAAACACGTTTTATTGCAGGAAAATATTTGTCAACTTCTTTAAAAAATAAAAATAGAAAGAGAGATCCAGATGGCTGAGCTACTGTAGAAACATGAAGTTTTACTGTTTACTATACTGCCCCTCTCTCTTAATTTGATCTGTTTGTGTGCACCTTTCTCAGTCTTGGTAGCTGAGAAGATATTTTAGCTCCCCTGAAAACACTTTTTAAATCTTTGCTAGGGGTGCTGAAAGGACCAGTTTGCTGAGGGTGGGATCACTATTTCAGCCTTGGGTTAGACACAGTTGCTAAAATTCTGTTGGTTTAACTTACACCATACTGTATACGGCTTGTGATGTCAACAGCAGCGGTGATGTTTCAGAAATTCAGAATTAATTTCGGAAAAATCACCACAGCCAATGATGATGTCATCAGCCTGACAAAGTGTACGTTGTGCAGCAGGACTTCAGCCAGAGGGTTGGATCCGAAGAATTTGAAGCATAAGGAAAACATTGGTAAGACGTGGAGCATTTGGGATTCTGAAAGATTGTCTCTGGTTTGGAGACAGCATGGCAAAAAGAAGCACCGTAATCTCCCACTTTTCAACTTTGGGGTGTCTGTGTGTCCTAGTTCCACACATGCCAGAGCTGTACAGTATGTCTATTCAGAAAGCCAAATTCATGCCCAATTAAAAATTTCACATAAAAATAAAATTTTAATATTTAAAATAACAGAGCCAAGAAACAACCGATAAAGTCAAGGCAGCAAACATTTTACTGCAGAAAGAGGCTGAATGAAAACAACAACAACAACAAAAACACCAGTGTGTGGAAGCCCCCCCCCCCCCCAGTTCAGTGTTCAAATAAAGGGCCTATAGAGCAGGACCAACGTGCCCTGTAACTGTTGGGAGACATTCTGACCAGATCCATCCCTAGGTCTGTAATGTTGTGTTAGTCTGTTTCTAGATCTTGGTGAAAAAACATAAACTATGTTCCCATACGTAGGGGTTGGGGTGTGTGTATGGGGTTGCACAGTAGCCTAACTGTGCAATCTATCCACACAAAGTCTGTGCGGCTAACATTCTTCCACCACCACACACGCAACTTTAATTTTAAGAATATAATATTTCAATAAAGTTTAGTAAACCTACCTGAGTGAGAGAACAAGGAAAAAGAAGAAAATTGCAGGATGCAAGAAGGCTGCCTAGACAGCACTACATGTCTTTCTCTTGCCATACCGTTGTGCGAAATGTTTGGCAGGGAAGCTACCATGTGATAAGCTCAGTCTGGACACTCCCTAGCTGTTAAGTGGCTTGGGTGTCCAGGGGAGATCTTGGTTTGGGGGGATTCAGTTGTCATCCTCTTTTCCATTGGCATCAGCAGCTCAGTTTATTGTATTACTCTCAATTTCACCTTTCTTCAATTCAAATTGCTCACCATCTTTTTTAACCCTATGACTTATGGCTGTGATATGAAGGATCCTTTGTGATGTTCCTCTGCCCCTGGAGCGGACATCAGTGGCACCAGAATTGCAAAAATGCCTCTGATTCAGCCTATGTTTGCATATTTCTCTGAAGACACTATACATGTTTAAATAGAAGGCTAAAGCAGTTGACCTAAACAAGCTGGTATGGGTGAATGGAAAAAGAAGGCTGAAGCCCTGTCCTTCCAGAATGAAATCACACTCAGGAAGATGGATTTCTTATGGTTAATTAGCTTCAGCCCACCTCACAGGAGTCAGCAGGGAGAGGGGATGGAAACAAAAAAAAATCTGCTTTGATTGCAGCTTGTTAAGGTACCTCTGCTTTGGCCATCTAGATTTGCAAGAAGCATAGTAGCACTAGGGCTACCTTAAAATGCTGGAAGCAAGGCTGGCTGATAACTTCCTCATCTCTCTCCACCAACTCCAACAGGAAAAGAAGGTGAAAATAAACAGACCTAACCACCAGGTTTGGAAAAATGATTCTTGACATGGCAGCCAGTTTTGCTGCTGCGCTGTCTTTCTCACTGCTACTGTAGCCAGGTGGAGTGGCTTCAGATAGAACAGCTACAAACCCATCCACAGTGGCAAGCAATCAAACTGCCTGAACAGATGTGAATGCATTCACTGTAAAAAAAGTAGAAGCCCCAGTGGTGGAGGAAAACCTACAGATTGGGAAGGGGAGGGGGAACCTGAGGCTGATTAAAAATTGATTTGTACATCATGTAGTCAATGGAAAATAATGCAAATCTGACCATCCCAATCTTGGAGCATTTCCTACATTATTTGTCAATGTAGTCACCCCCTCCCCTTTTGTTTCATTGATTTAGGCTGTCTTGTCCCAGCAAAGCAACTTCATGAGCAATTATCCAGCCCTCTGATGTAACTTACTTGCTTCCAGGTAAGAGCACATAAAGATCTCTCTTTTTTCTCATTGGGACCTCTATAATTGCCGAAGACAGTCTTTGTGCAAAATTAGTGTTCTTTCCCTTTGAAAAGCTAAGGAGACAGCAAGCACAGAACAAGTAGCTGATTGTTAAAAAAGATTCAAACACCCCTACAGTGCTTCTAATAGATAACAAAGCAGCATGCAACAAAGCAGTAGCCATGATGCATTTATTATTTGGAGCAAAATATCATTTGCCCACTGAATGCTGACTGTGAGAAAAGGTGGGGAACAGGGCTATGTCAACTTCATGAGCTCTATCCCCACAAGGCAATGCAGCCCTGGCAGAGCCCTGGCTGAGAAGAAAGGAGAGAAAAGGGGCAGATTACCTCCCTTCCATCTCCCCAACCTTACCCCAATTTCTCCCCTGGCACCAATATTGCTGGTACCACCATTGCAAGGTTACCATGCCACCACAGTCACCTCCTTACTCACAAGTAAACCAGGTGAAGTTACACATGAATAAAATGGCAATCCAAGGACTTGTGTGGATCCTTCCCATGGGAGAATAAACATCTCCAATGTGAATGGTAGGCTCACTCAAGTGAGAGATAAAGCAGATTACACTGAAGATAAGAACCTTTTAAGTGTGAACCAGACTGTTCCAAATTCCCCTGTCTTAACAGGCCCTAAGGCAGTCTTTCCATGTTTGTGAAATTGCACTGATTGGTCCTGAAGCCAAATCACACAAGGCCAGCTAATCTGAGTAATCCTTCAGGTGGGAAAAGGTTATCCTGTGTTGCATTCAGCTGTTCACATTAGTTAAGCAATTCCCATTTTCCAGTCATATTCTATCTCTAACATCTGGTTTTGGCGTCTCTCTTCCCAATGTCTCTATATTCAACAAAGAAAGAGGGAGCTGTAACAAATGGCACAGACCTTTTCCAAAAAGCACAGTGATCGGAGAGCCCCTGGTGAAGTGCACTTGAGCATTAGAAAGTGTATCTGTCATTTCCTCAACCACAGTTACCCCTCCTGTATGTTTCCACAGATATGAAACGTTAATGAAGCTTTGGTGTGTTTTCCCTCGATATTCACAGAAAGCTTTGCCCAGGGCCTAGACTCAGTTCCGCTGACGGATTGACATTTCACCTTGAGAAGCACCAAAACTGATCTGAAGAGGACTGTTTGGCTTGGACTTCAAGCTTCATTGAAACCCAAAGAACATAGTTAATATGATGGGAAAGAAGTTTCCTATTTCCTATTAAACGGAGAATGGAAAGTAGGATTTGGAAAAGAGCAGTTTCATAACTCTACAGGGCAATGGCAAAGGTTTTCTTTTGCACAACTGGTGGAGAAACAACACTCTCATCCTGGACAGAATGGAGGAACTCTAATTCAATGGCACAAAATCCAACAACCGGTGCTAGAAAACTATGCTGAGATGTATTGTATCACATCTTCTTGCCATGTAAGAACTAGGGCTGAATGAATTAAATAATCAGTGCAATTAAGCAATTGATTAATGGCTCAATTCCAGATTAAATGCAGAACTCTGATTAATCAGAACCAGCCATCTGGGCCCCCTTAGAGCGAGTGCCAGAGCCTAATGGGTTTCTTCTAGGGAGGATTGGTTCTCCTCTGTTCTTTTTCATCATCGTTCCATGGGCTGGCTGTCTCTTCCATTGAACCATAGCATTATTTGAAGAATTTTTAAAATCACGTTTGTAATTGTTCTCTACAATTTTCAGTTTACATTTCCCCTTGCAACCCAACTGCTCAGTGCCCCGATATACGCAGTAAGTCACAACATAAAAAAAAATATCAGTGCAATTGTTGGTAGGATGTATGAACTGAAAACTGCAGCAAACAAAGTCTTGAAGAAGCAAGGAGGTCAAGAATCAGGCCATAGCGGAGGCCTCTTTCAGCTGAACTGGTCTGTGAACAAATTCCCAACCTTAATTGCTGGAGAATTCATTAGACAAGAATGAAGAACATGAATACTCTTAGTCCCTTCCTTGCCAGTTTTCTTCTTTGCTGTTTAAGGCAGGTTGAGAAATAATGAGTATTACATTTGCTTCTTCTGTTGCACTCAGATGGCTAATGAGAAGAACAGATCATGAGAAGAAAACATCACACTTTTCTCTCAGTGATGGGGATGAATTCTTATATTCAGGCTTGGAAAACTAACTACCCCCGTTTCCCCGAAAATAAGACCTAACCTGAAAATAAGCCCTAGTATGATTTTTCAGGATGCTCGTAATATAAGCCCTACCCTAAAAATAAGCCCCAGTTAAGTGAAACCCTGTCCTCCACCATTGTGCAGCAACCAGAAGAAGATGACATGACTGTATTTGAATAAATGCAGATGGTTGTACATGAAAACAATAAAACATCCCCTGAAAATAAGTGCTACTGCTTTTTTGAAGCAAAAAAAGTTACCGTGTTTTCAGGGAAACATGCTAACTTTCTGAGAACAACTGGAGGTGACTGGGTGTAACTCAGTGTACCTTGAAGGAGATGTATGTCTTTGCACAACAGTAGACAGAATATTCCCTAGACTATCCTTTATCCATACTTCCTTCCTTCTTGCATTTCTTTCTCTTGAGAGAGAGGAGACACCTTTCCTTTGTTCTCAAGAGGTGAGAGGGCAGACAAGTGTACTCTGCTAACCATTCTGATATCCAGAGGCTGAATCCACAAGTTAACTTATGCTGCTGATTGGTGATTTGTTTGCAAAAACTGGATGATAGCACAACTCAGAATTCCAAGACAGGAGTATAAGAGAGCCTGATCTCTACCCCAGGTTCTGGCCATCCACTTCACCTAGACACTTTTCTGTCTTCCAGGCTGCCTGTGTACCACTCTCTTGGCTCTGTAAGGTTTTTTTTCTTCCCCTAAATGTGCAGAGTGAACATAACAAGCATATCAAAGATTTGAAACTTTAAGTCAAATAACAAAAAACTGGAACAGCGATAACACAAGCTCATCCCAAACTATATGCTGTTTCCTGTCCCAGCCCCCAGCCCACAAAAACCACATAACCCATTAGTTCCAGGCACACACAAGTCATCACAGCAGGGCTCATTTGCAGGCAATAAAGTTTCTTTAATCTAAACATCAGGAAATGGATCTCAAGACAGCTCTAGCTTTCATGGTGTTCCCCTTGTGCAAGGATCCAAGGTGCAAAGATGATAGTTCTGGACACAGAATCTTTAAGGCTCTAAAAGAAAAATACAAGGACAGGCATGAATACGAATTATGATCAGAAGGATTTGCCCTTCCATTACCCCTCCTGCACAGACATATCAGCATTCTGTGACCTAAATCAAGGCAGTAAGGGCAGAATTCATGCTTGTAGCAAAAAGAAACTCCTTTTGGGGGGTTCATCTTGTAAGGAAATGGAAGGAAACTGGGAATTGTAGTTATACTAAAATGGAGTCTGTTAGGTTCTGTGTAAGATGAATTTAAAAGAGATGTTTTTCAGGAGCTTGTTGTGCATAGTTGTTTGCCTAATTCACAAGGTCGGACAGTCCAGGAAAAGAAGACGAAACAAGAGACCGCTAAATTGAAGGAGATAAGACACCTGGAGCCTGGATCATGAGAATTTTGGGCGGTGATCGGAGTGTTCTGAATTATGCCTACTTGGACTTAATTGGTTGACAGCTTCAAAGTGTAATGAAGAAGGTGGTCCTAAAGAGATGTAAAATGAGAGGGTTTGTGTATGTGAAAAGAATGGTCCGTGAATGCTGTGGAATGTGAGACACACAGGTTTGTTTTTCTTTTCAAGAAGAAGGAGGGGGAAATAACCCAGCCTCTAGCCAAGATGATTACCTAGACTTAGTTGTTTTTATTTTAATTAGAAATTGTAAGTTTATTTAACCATTGTAACTGTCTGAAAATGCCTAATGCTTAAGCTTTAAAGCTACAGCTGTAATCTAATGAATCTACTTTATTTTCTTAATAAAACAAATATAAAGCTTCAACAGAGGACTAGTCTCTTGATACGGCAGGACTATAACTAAATCCAGTGTAGATGAAACAAGGTTAATAGTGGCTACTAGAGATGGGGACAAATAAAAAAAATGGCGATTTGTTTTGATTCGTGATTCATCAAGGTTAACGACTCAATGAATACGAATATATGAATATTCTTTGATGAATCGATCCATCGATACATCTTTGCTTTAAATGGCTATAAAACTGGCCCCTAAGCACCTAGAAACACCAAATTTGCAAGGAAGCTTCCTCTGACGCTTTTCTACAATTCCTCAAAGTTTGGTGAACATTGGATAATGGACCCCTGAGTTATATAGTCACAAAGAGGACTCCCCCAGGAAAGCTCCCCCCAGGTACTTAGAGAATCCGGAATCACAACGGAGCTTCCTATGTCTTTCCCCAACATGCCTGCCAAATTTGGTGAAGATTGGATATCGGACATCTGAGTTATTCACCCACGAATTGGGTTCCCCCAGGAGAGTTTACCACACAGCACAGAAGCCCATGGTATTGACGGAGTTATATTTGGCCCCAGCAGAATGAGAGGTCTTTGGCACTGAGAGGCATACATGAGGCATTGAGTTTGTCTTCAGCAACATTACAAAAAACAACAACACACCACCATTCTGCCTACCGGCTGCCGATCACCTGATTGGAGGCTGATAGGCAGCAAACCCCCCCCCCACAGCTAGCCACCCCCACAGCCTACCCACCCCCCTTCTTTTCCCTACCTTAGCCCCCACCCCCACCAACACCCCCTTACCTTAATCGCTGCTGCCGAGGTCTCCTTCTGGCCTCCCAGCCACACATGTAAAAAGGGAGACTGGCTGCCCTTTACAAAGATGGCGGCTGCAGCTTCATTTAGGGTAGGGAAGTTGCAGCTGCCATCTTTGCAAAGGGCAGCCTGGATTCCCTTAAGGCAGGCTAAGATGGCTGGCATGACATCTCATGATGGATACATCATGGCCTGCTCGTGCTTTTTTTAAAAAAAGTTTATGTGCATCTTCGGAAGTGTAATTTAATTACAGATTTGAGAAAAGAAATTGTACACCTGTATATGTGAATAGAGGCACAAAGGAGAAAAAAAACCTGAAGCTAAGACATGGCTAATGGGGGAGATGAGGAAGGGATGAACACAGGTGAATGGTCCTGAGCCCCCTGGAGACTCTGTAAGGTGCCTCCTGAACAGCAAAATGCTCTTTCCTTTTTATCTTAAGTAACCACCCTAATTAAGTTAAAAATAGCCTTGGAAGCAGACGTGAGTGAGGGGGTGGTAAACAAGAGAGGTTGAGAAGACATGGGCAGATGACTAACAGGAATAAAGGAGATAGTTCTGTATCACTTGAAAGTGTGGTGTGTGTATAATTTGCAGAAGAAGAAAAAAACAGATTGGGAATTATTTTAAACTGCAGTAGGGTTTGATGCCATGTATTTGATCCAGTTTTTTCTTGACAATGAAGTTCTGACTACCATCTTTCCTGCTTTTTTTTCTACAAAAAGAGACCGAGAAAGAGAGGGGGAACTTGACATCCCCAACTCTATTTGCAACCGAAGTCATGGAAGGCATTTGAAACTGTGATGCTCCCATCACATTTGAGATGAATTATGAATCAAAATTTGTTATCACTCCAGATGAGTCTTAAGAAGAGAGAAGTAACATTTACTCACAGTTCTTAGCTGCATTTAGAAGTAAAAGGGCAATAATGGAGGTTTTTGGCATGGAGAAGAGCTCAAGACTTCCTTCTGGAAAGTAGGTCAGGAAGGAAGAAGGGCAAGCAACAAGACAGAAATGAGAAAACAAAGTGGAAGAAGAGAGTCACCCAATGACAGAGGAGAGAAACACTTTTCCAATCAAGTTAGTGGCAAGTAGTAAAAATAATAGGGCATGCTCCTTCTTGCAGACACTCAGTGTCAAAGCATGCAAGACTGCAATTTTCAGAATAAATTACCAGTATAACAATAATCTCTCTGCCATGGAGAGGAGAGGGGAGAAAAGCACGGGAGTGAGATTTTGTTGTGGGCAGCTGCGCTGAGCCCCCTTTGTGTGGAAAGGCACACTCATAAGAGGACTAATTGTGGAGGAACTAATCGATCAGAACTTTGTCAAGGTGCTTCCCAGCATTTCCATTTGGAAGATGTCCTTTTAGGGGAGTAATCCACAGCCCATTAAAAATAATGGCAAATGTCCCATTAATTCTAAAGCAGGTAGTTTATTTCAGAGAGTGATGCATTGCCCCGAATAGCCTGCCAGTCTTTTCTGGAACTGGTACACTGATATTCTTCTGTGACATATGCAGAAAGTTTCTTTCTGAGGTGAATGCGAAGGATAGAGAGTTACAACAGTCTAGGACTTGTGTCACAGCACTTCATAAATATCTTCTTCTGTATATCTTCTTCTGCATTCACAGAATGATCCAGTTCTCCACCCCTGCTAACAATCATCAGGTACATTTGCGCAGAAAGAAAACTCTAATTTCCAATGTCCCATATTGTTTTCAGAACCATCAGTGCCCCCTTATTTAGTGATGTGGTAAAGTAACCTCAGTTTTTCCTTCCTCTTCTTCTCTCTCACTCTCCTGGGATTTCTTGCTCCCACACCACCCCTTTTTCACGTTGAATGAGTTTTGCACATTTGTTTCTTTTTCCAGAGACTGGAGAAATGTCTGGCTGTGATTATAACTGAAAATGAATTTACAATTTTCACCCTCATCATTTGTCCATGCCACTTCTGACTGATGACACAAGTGAAAATGAATTTGCCATTTTTGCCTCCCTCACTTTCCCCCACCAATAAGCCCTCATGTGACTTGGCACCGTTTGTTCTGACTGGCAGCTACTGCTTAGATGATGTTCATCACACAGCAGCAGAGGAAGGCTACAAGGCTCACTCAGCTAACCCTACTTGTAGATGTAAAGGAGTTTGTGGAGTCACAATGGTTTCCACAGTGTAATCCCATCATTAAAAAATATGGGAGCACTGCATGTCAGAATGACAGTCTGTCAGCCCTTCCGGGTTATGGACATAATGTTGGAACAGTAACCAAATTATAATGACGCTCACAGGTAAATGAGATATTTGAGGAGTGGTTTTACCAGTTCCACACCTCCAGTGAGTTTCCGTTGGTGAGTGAGGATTTGAACCCAAGTCAATCACTCTGTTCACTACACCACACTGGGTACCATTAATATTCTCCACAATTAGTTAAAGAAGGACATGATGATAGTTCTCAAAGTGAGTAGGGAAATCTGAAGCCCACAAGGCAGCTGTTTTCATAAATTAATGTAGAACCATAAGTTAATGTGGTCCTCAATGTTAACTTGCTATCGAGACACTCTATATATACCCTTGGTCTTTGGGTCATTCCCCTTCCATTGTAAGTGTATGCACATGTGTGTTTGCATATGGGAAAGGAGCAGAAAAAGAGGAGATCTATACAATTTGGCAGCATATGAAAAAGGTTTTCCACTCCTTGTTAATAAGGCTGTAAGAAAGAAGAGTGTTTTTTTCCTGATACAATTTGTTCTTTCTGAGAATTGCAATAAAAAAGGAAGACAGTGTAATGTTTCCAACCTCAGACCTGGACAGGTAAGGACTTATTAAGGCTAAACATACATTTTAACTTACGTAATTGTTAAGCAATGACATGTACTAACTATAGACCCCATGAGATTGTTGAAATTTCTGAGATTTCCCAGGAAAATAAAGATAACTGTTTTTTAGGGAATCATAGAATCACAGAACTGAAGAGCGGTAAGAAACTGTTTCTCTCTTTTGAAGCCTGTCTACATTCAGCAGATGAAACACAATAGATTTACTTTTGGAAATAGTTTATTTCTTCTAATTCTTGGCTGTTGTACAAATCCAGCTCTCTCCGAATGAACCTTCTAAGATTCTCTGTGAATGTTGATATCTGTTTTCACAATTTTAAGAGAGAGAGGTGGTTGCATAAGGAAAGGAAAGGAAAGGAAAGGAAAGGAAAGAAAGGTCCTTAGGATTATGCCAGTTTATTATATTTGTGCCACAGTGATAGCTCAGTGGTTTAGGTATAGTTCAATTCCCCACTGTGCATCCCTGACAGGGGCTGGACTTGAAGATCCATAAGGTCCCTTCCAGCTCTGCAGTTCTATGATGATGATGATGATATATGACTCTGACGTTTTGGGTCAGGGGCTTGATTCTTGGGGGGGATTCTGTGGTTGCCTTCATATTCTGTGATTCTGCACATCCAGTCTTGGACTTATAAGATCCTCCTGTGATTCAAGCCCAAGTCAGATGGCCAAGCTACAAGCTGTTCTTTGAAAAAAGCAAAGCCTCCCAAAACAGCCTCCTTTTCCAAGCCTGCTGTTCATTTGGCTACTTTGCCTGCTATTGCTTGGCTGTAGATTACAGGTTCAGCAGCATGCTAAAGAGCCAACATCAGATTCCTGCCAAAGAACAAGACTCCCAACCAGTGAAAACTCTCAAGAGCCCACCAGCGCTTGTTGCTAAGCACGAGGGAAACCTGGTTAGCAGAGTCATCTCTAGGCTTCTTTGAGTGCCTTTGATTTTCTGCTCCAGTGCCTCCTTCCTCTCCTGGACATCCTCCTCCTGATACAGAAGGCATTGCCTAACAACCGTTTTACATGAGGCCAAGTCTGCCTAAGCAAACAATGGCCTTTATCAAGCTGCTGGTGCTTGCTTCCATTGATATTCCTGGAGAATGGTTCTGAGCTGATCTTTTAAAAAATGGCATAAATGTTGCTTCAAAACAACAACAGCAACAGCATCTGATACTTTGAGGGTGGTTTGTGAGCCAGAAAGTCCACCTGCCCCAGCTAAACACAAAATGTCCCACAAGTGAAGATGCTTGTTGATTTTGGAAGATATCAGATTTTAAAGATAGCAGATGCTCTAGATTCATCAGGATAGTGATGGACTTGGCTTTCCATGCTGCCATCTTGGACAACTTGCTTCTTGGATACTAAGATATGGCCACATGAAATGTTCTGGCTGTCAGAATCCTGGACCCACAAATGCTCCCAAAATTCTCCTTAATCAAATATCTCACTCACTGTTGACATTCTGAATGCCTTGTTATGGTTTCTGAATATTAGGAAATGTCCCTCCTTCCATCTGTTTGCATCTCTCTTTTTTGAGGAGCGGGGGAGAGGTCATTTTGGCAGAATGTTTTGCATATTTATTTATTTATTTATTGGATTTCTATCCCGCCCATCTAGACCAAAGGTCTACTCTGGGCAGTTTACAAATTTAAAAACAATAAAACCAAAAACATATATTATAGATCCAAGGTGGCGAAAGTATAAGAAATTAAGATATGGCAGGAGGGAAAGCCTGCCCAAATAGCCAGGTTTTAAGTTTGTTCCTGAAAACAGCCAGAGAGGGAGTCAGGCGGATCTCCACTGGCAAGTTGTTCCAAAGGCGAGGGGCCACTGCCAAACAGGCCCGGTTCCTCATTCTTTCCTTCCAGACCTCCCTTGGCGTTGGGCCCCTCAGCCGCCCGGCCTGGCTGGAACAAGTGACTCTGGCAGAACTGGGTGGGAGAAGGCGCTCTGCCAGATATTGAGGTCCTAAACAGTTTAGGGCTTTATATGTAATCGTAAGAACTTTGAAATCAACGCGGAAACGAATGGGAAGCCAATGCAAGGCAGCCAGCGTAGGGGAAATATATTGGTACCTTTTCACCCCTGTAAGAAGTCTGGTCGCCGCATTTTGTACCATCTGAAGTTTCTGCGTCAGTCTCAAAGGCAGCCCCACGTAGATCGCATTACAGTAGTCTAATCTTGAGACTATGAGCACATGGACCAAAGTGGTGAGTGCCCCCACATCAAGATAGGGACGCAGCTGAGCAATCCGCCGAAGGTGGAAATGTGCGGAATGGACCTGACAGGCCTAGAAAAGCTCTGTAAGAATTGATGAACCAAAGTTTGTGAAAAGAGTCTAATCACCTCATTCAGCTGAGCAAGTAACAAGCTGACCAGTTTGATTTAATCCAGCTGTGGAAACAAAACGCTGAGGTAAAACCCTGGAGAAGCTAATACCTGATTGGCCAGTGGGGGCAATAAAGTAGATAGCCTCTGAGCACTGTGTGTTGGGTCGAATGAGGAGAGATAGAAGGAGACACTCTGAAGGACTGATTTATGATACTGAATATTGCTAAGGACTCTGGATACGTGCTATGGTAACTGGACTGAATTTAAATGCTTTATCGTGTATGACTATTGGAATGGACTAAGACAACTCTGTATGTATGACTCTAATACTACTATAAACAATACAGTTTTTCTTTACCTTAACGGACTCTCATTCCTCTACTTGTCTACATACTGGTACCTGAATTGGATAAAACTCTGCTAGGGCTAAGGAAAAGGCACTGCCTAAACCTAAAGTCCCTATCAGGACCACTGACGACACCTGGGTCTCCATGGTGAGCGCTGGGTCCAGATGTATACCCAAACTGTGAACCTCACTCTTGGTGGCAAGAGTCACACCCCCAAAGGAAAGGGAGTTTCCCAGACCACTGATGCCTGGGGCACCCACCCGAAGGACCTCCGTCTTGCCCGGATTCAGCCTCAGTCCATTCACCTGCATCCATTGCTGAACAGCCCCCAGGCAGCGCTCAAGGGATGAAACAGCATCCACTGTTGTTGGAAAAAAGGAGATGTAGAGCTGAGTATCATCAGCGTACTGATGACACGAAGCCCCACATCCCCTGATGACCCCTCCCAGCGGCCTCATATAGATGTTAAACAGCATTGGAGAGATAATCGAGCCCTGCGGAACCCCACAATTGAGGCTCCACGGGGCAGAGAAACTCTCTCCAATCTGCACTCTCTGGGGACGGTCCTCCAAGAAGGAATGGAGCCAGGCAAGAGCCAGGCCACCGATTCCCAACTCGGAGAGCCTTCCCAGGAGAATACCGTGGTCGACGGTATCAAAGGCGGCTGAGATATTGAGGAGGACCAGCAGAGACATTTTGCCAGTTCCTTCATTTCTTTTATTTGTGCCTTCACCCTTACATATTACCAACGTGTGTGTGCTTGCTGATACAAACCCCTATATTGTTATGATCATATGTGTAACTAAGGAAAAATCTTCTTGTGGGCTGCTTTACGGATGGGTTGAAGCATATGAACTCTTCAGTAAAACGGTGCACCAAAATAATTTTTTTTAAAAAAAGTTGATGTCTTTCAGCCGGTTTATGAGTGTGTGTGAGTTTGGCAGTATTTATCAAAGGACACTGTTAGCTTAATATTCAAATAACCACAACACTGCAAAAGACTATGTATGGTCCAATTCTAGAAGCTGGAATTCAGGAGATGTGAAATACTGGACATATGGAACCCTTGGAACAATAAAAGAATGCAACATGGGAACTCTTACTGCCTCATCCATTGTTAATCTCATGCTATTATTAGTCCATAAAGGTGGCAAACTGGGGTTGGGATATATATAATCATCAACACGTATGGAGGCTCAAGGATTTTGTTTAGTCCATTTTACAAAGGAAAGGTGATCTGTACACACACCCAGACATGCATGGAGATCTGATTGTTTTCTGCCTCTGATTTTGCCATTCTAGAAGTTTTTAAATACAGTTCTTGGCACAGAAAGTGTACCTCAATGGATATGGATCACATATTTTAGGACAAAATGCATTAGGAATGTGTAATTTGAGTGAAAATATGTTTAGAAATGTGTAGCTACTATTGGAACATTATTCAAAAGTGCCTTTTTATGTGAATTTAAAAATATATGTCACAGCTTAAGAAAGCAAAGGGATGGTGCAGAGTAATATTGTGCAAAAAAGGAAAAGAAAAAAATCCCTCTGACACTTTTGACGGTTCTCATTCTCCCCGACAGAAATAAAATCTCCCTTTAGCAGAATTTTAAAGGAGAAAGTCTTGTGAATGGGCTTCAGGATTCTTGCATGTCAGGTGTCTAAGGAGTTTGCAAGCAGGTCTTGTCTTTTGCTGTACAATTGTCTTTGAGGTAGAACTTTCCCCATTTCCCACACTTCAGTTAAACCCATGGAAAGGTGTCATGCGACAACTCATTCTACAGGACTTCTTTAAGCTGAGGAAATGTGGGCAGCCAGGGAAACTGGCAGAGTGATTATGAGATGTGTAAAAAAAGTAACACCCTCAGCCATTTTGCAGTATTACAGTAAGTTCAAAAACACAGCCAAAATAAATGCTTAAAGGGTCTAAGAATGTGGTAGAAAAGTTGTTCTTTCATAGACTTGCTTCTGGAAAATTGGAAGACCAATTCCAGCACAGGAATAGCCTCACTTCTTTTCCTGAAGAGCGGCATAACACTGCCCTCCCTGACACCTGAGCTTCAAGGGAAGGAGACCATTTTGCAGATTGGCTTTTTATGGTTCCCTCCCTACTGTCAGCACCATCACAACCACAACCGAAAGCCCTGAAAGGACACAAGGTAGAAGGCACCTTGCAGGAAGCAAAATGGTGTTCAGGCCATCGATTCGGGTGGAGTGAAAAAGAAGCCTGTCCTATAGCCACCATTAATGGGGAACCTCTGAGAAATGGTGGAAGTATTACTCTTTTCCCTTGAGAAACTGGGTGAAAGCAAAATGTGCTGCTTATATACTGCCCTTAAAGTACTTAAAGTACTCTCTGGACAGTTTACAATTTAATTAGGAAGACTACACATTGCCTCTCCCCCCTACCCCCGCCAGTAAGCTGGGTACTTAATTTATGAACCTTGAAAGGATGGAAAGCTGTGTGAACCTCTAACCAGTTACCTGGGATTGAACCTGGGTCGTGAGAAGAGCTTTGGCTGCAGTACTGCGGTTTAACCACTGTGCCACGAGGTTTCTACAAGGATGCTCCCCCTCAATTTTCTCTGCCCACCAACAGGGTGAAGAATTTCAAATGGCCACTTATAAATTTCTTTAATACAGACTACTGTCTGTCCCTAATTCAACACAAGGAGGGCACATCCTACATTGGACAATGAACCAATGATGGTACAGACCTACAAATGAACATGTACAAAGCTCGTAGTGATGCGGATCCACCCGCACCTATTTCGCACTGCCACAACCATTAATGCCTGTCCTGTCACGAATTGCTGGACGGCTATGACATTCCACACACACTTTACCGTCTATTATTTCCTTATTAAATTCTGTTGTCTCCTTTTGCCTCATCCATCAAAGAGCTATTGCAGATGTTCCTGCAACTAGCTAACCCTTGTGAATAACTGCTTATGCAAGCGGTCTGCTCAAATCAGCGTCATCATTTATTATTTCTGTAACGCTTCAAGTATACTAAGCACTTTACAATAAATAAATTCACCACAGTCCCTGCCCTCAGGCTAAGGATCAAAATAAGATGGTGAGCAGCACAAGAGGGAGAGGGAGGGAGGAGGTAAAAGGCAGTGTCAATTGTAGGTGAAGCAAGGTAAAATGAAATAGAAAGGGAGACGCCAATGTATTAATGACTGGTGCCAGGCTGATTGTACTGGAAAAGGAAGAGAGAAAGAAAAAGAATTAAGTTTTCAAAATTAGGTAAAGGGTGAATAAAATAAATTTTAGAGGGAAAAGAGATCCAAAATGCACAGAAAAGACAAGAAATAAGCAGTTTGACAAACGATTGAGTGTTGGAAGGATATGTGTACGGAAGAGGGATATAGAGAAAAAAAATCACAGTCAGAGATAAGTTGATGCAAGATCTTATCAAGGCAGAGAACAGTATGGACATAGAAGGGAGAAATCCTTAGAACCTGATTTTTAATGTCACAAGAACAGCTTCTTTCTTTTTTGGTTTTAGAGGCTTAAGAACAGGGTGCCTTTGAAGCATGAGCGTCAGACAGCACTTTAAGGCAAACAAATTATACCCATCATATAAGAACTGCTGGGCAGTTCAATGGTTTAGGTATTTGGCTGTGGAGCCAGAGGTTCAGAGTTTGATTCTACACTATGCCTCTTTGATAAGTGCTGGACTCCATGGTCCATAGGATCCCTTCCATCTCTATAGTTCTAAGGTGATCATCATCATCTGCCCAGGCACACAAATCTTTCAGTACTTTGTGCCTGAATCATCAGACATACAAACAAAGGGGTGCTGTTTTCCAAATGGAGTAATTCTAAAACATAAGCAAGCTACAATGCCATATGAGGGCTGAGGCAAGCTTGTGTCAGAATAAATGGAAAGCCCTTTCCTTTTAAGGAAGCTTTACTTCTAAGAATGTCTTACAACAGGCCCTGGGATCAGAGCACTTTGCCACAATTTAATAAACAGCCCAGGAAGACATACAGGTTAATGGGTTTTATCCTTTCCTCATAATGCACACATTTTCTGACCTTAATTCAACTTATGCCATTTCTAGCATGACCTGCCTCTAACATGCTTTGCTTCCTTCAGTTCCATTTCATACTGTATCCTGCTACATTATTCAGAAACAAGATACGAAAGTACATTGTGTAAATACAATGAAATAAAGCAAAACAAAAACCCAACAGCAACAGCAACATTCTAGCTACATGTTATGTGCTCTATCAACGTGGGTTTAAAATATATGGGCTAAATTCAGTTGTTAGTCCCAGCTAGGGGGGAAAAACATTGAATCAATGGAACTGACATAAATCTTGAATGACAAAGTCCCATTGATTCAATGAATCTAGTCTAGCTGGAAGTCATAACTGAATTTAGACATTTACATTTCAATTTCTCTCACACACACACACAGACAAACACACTTCCAAGCACAGACTATGAAGTTTGGGACTGCAGGTTCTTGTGCAAATGATTAATACAGCTGCCCCGGGATATTTGTTTGCAGATAGATAGAAGCAGTGTTCCCTGGTTTTCATTAACCTTAAAGTGAGTAACAACATCCTTTCTGCTTAGCTTTTAGAGAAGTTGCTCATAACATAACACAATGTGCTTCGCACATATGAATGAGGTCAGGTGGCACAGAATTCTGAATGGGAGATAGGGTGAGAGGCATTGCCTGGCAGAAGACTGCAGGAATTGAGTAGCACTTTGTGGGCAGAGGTTATACAGCTGGTGGAGTCCTGTGCATCTGCCTCCTACAAGGTAAAATGGCTGACCCAGTAATATTTGAGTCTGTGCCATAACTGGCACAGAATTGTTTCTGGCAGATCCAAAAGGTTTCTATCTATTTCTAATTGTTGATGGAGACTGGAAACGCACCTAGTAACCCTATGTTCCTCACTGTCTCTTGAACCCCATTTTCAAACTCAGCACTGTGTCCATTGGGTTACACAGATTCTCCTGGAGGTACATGGTTCTGTAAATATACCGTGCAGTACCATGCCCTGCGATTAGCCCATCATTGTCTTTCATCTGAAGCTTGGCATTAATGGGAATAATTTCCCATGCTGTGAAGATGGGCTTCTCACATCTGGCACTGCTTTGAATTCTCTCACTTGAGCTGGAGTGAGGCTAAATGTCAGCAATTGCACTCTTGGTTAGAGCTGCACAAACACCACTAATAACAGGTTTCAAGACTTTGTGTAAATGAATAATAGGAATTAGGGGGCCGTAACACCTGCAGTGGCGGCAACAGACTGTGGGGGTGGGTCTGAACAGCAGGCTTGCTCCAGATCTCATGTGGAGACTGCACCGAACGCCAAATCCCCGAGAGCTGAACAGTCACCTTGACACCCTGCCCATCAATCTCCCCCAACACACTTTCACTCTACGGTTGCCATTCGTTTCTTTCATCTTCCGCCGCTTGATTTCAAACAGAAGGACTGGGGCGAAGAATACAAGATGTAGTTTATCATCAGAGCATCTTTGAGCCGTGCTTCCTTTCATTTGGATTCCTTTTGTTATTGGCTATATTTCTTCACCCCGAGGGAGGCTTGCACTTGTGATAACTTGGATAAAACCTGCAGCTGTGTGCAATTTTTACAGCATGATCACTATCACGTCTCACAGATTAAAAGTCGGCTCTGACGAGGAGGGCAGCGCCTGGACAGGAGGAGAATGGTTCAAGGGCAAAACAACTGCTGTCAGCTCATGGTTGTGTGTGCAGATCTGAATCCTATTAAGGCACTTAGTATGATAATGTAGCTGAACATAATTGCTCAAAGGAACTGGTTGCCTTTTGGAAAAAGATGCCAGTTCCATTCACTTGTAAAAATCCAGCAGCTTTCCGGTCCCTGATTGTACCTACCATGCTCACTTTAAAAGAAATGTACAGTGGAACTTGATAAATAGCCTAAACTGGTCAAACAACTGGTGTCTCTAATATTATTTCTATCAGAGGCCAATTCAAAATGTTAAAGGCACTGACAGACACTCTTTCCTGATGATGGATTCCTATCGCTGGAATGAGGAGAATGTCTTCATATCTTTTCATAAATGCTAAGTGTTACAAATAGCGAGTATTTAATCTGCTTAAATGTAGGTTGCTCAACCAATGGTGTAATTGGTAAGGGGACATTTAAAATTAAAGGCAATCTTGCTCATCATCTGAGGCTGTTTTGGCGCTGATGTGCTAGTGTATGAGGGGGAGTGGAATGAAGCAGCTGAGCAATGCTCTTTCATTATTAAACTGCAACTGATCTTATGCCTCTTTCAGTCTCTCATGAGGCATGTGTATTGTGGTACTGTGGTACTGACCCAATTCATTTTAATTGAGCTGGTTGATTGATTGATCAGTTAAAAAGCAGACGATTAATCATGCAACATTCATTAATCAGTTGGAAGTTTTAGTTCATACCCACTAGTTGAAGCCTTTTGTCAACCCAACCATATTTCTGATCTTCAGCATGTTTACTTTATTTTAAATGAGTGACTGTTAATTTTGCTGGATGCTTTGCAGTTCTAGGCAGGACCAGTCCTATCAAGTGGCAGAGTGAGGCAACTAATGTTGGGGAGTGCAGAACAGTGCCACCATATTAGGGTACAGAGTTGTGGATACTACACAGCCTGCCCTGCTCCCTCTAAGCCTGGTTGGCCTGCAGTGGAGGATTCTATTCATCATTATTGAACTAAGATTAAACTGCCAGTTCTATGCCGGCTGATGCATTCATAAAACCAGGTGGCTTCTGTTTGTGAAAGGGAGATGGCCAGCAATTGCCCTGGCAGCAGTACATGATGATTCTAAGACAAAAGTTGGCAACATGGGGCCTGCAGGCCGCATGGTACATTTGAAGGATCAAATGCTGCCCATGGGTCAAAACATCCCTTTGTGTCATTTATGGGTGATCTTGCCATGTTCCCAGTCTTACCAACATTCTTGTGCCTTCCAGTGGTCTTTTACAAAAAAAAATATTAAAGGCTACTGGAGGGCTTGAGAGGGCTTTTCTAGTAAAATTAAAATATATTTGGCAGACAAATATTTTGCGGGGAGAGTTGAGGGTGTGGGTGTGGCCCTACAAAGTCCAGGGATTGGTTTGTGTGGCTCCCACTCACCCTTGTTCTACAAAGAGAAAGAAAATGGGCACTGTGGCTGCTTAGAATCCCAGAATCACAGAAAAGTGAAGTTGGAAGGGGCCTACAAGGCCATCAAGTCCAACCCCCTGCTCAAGGCAGGAATACAATCAAAGAATATCTGCCGGGGGATTGTCTAAGTTTTTCTTGAATGCCTCCAATGTTGGAGCACTCACCAACTTCTGAGGTAACTGGTTCCACTGCCATACTGCTCTAACAGTTAGGAAGTTTTTCCTGATATTCAACCGAAATCTGGCTTCCTTTAACTTGAGCCCATTGTTGCGTGTCCTGCCCTCTGGGATGATTGAGAACAGATCTTGCCCCTCCTCTGTATGACAGCCTTTCAAATATTTGAAAAATGCGATCATATCTCCCCTCAGTCTTATTTTCTCAAGGCTAAACATGCCCAATTCTTTCAGCCTTTCCTCATAAGGCTTTTAGAGGTTTCCAGCCCCCTGATCATCCTTGTCGCCCTCCTCTGAACTTGTTCCAATTTGTTAGCATCCTTCTTAAAGTGTGGTGTCCAGAACTGGACACAATACTCCAGGTGAGGCCTAACCAGTGCTGAATAGAGGGGGACTAGCATCTCGTGGGATTTGGAAACTATACTTCTATTAATGCAGCCTAAAATAGCATTTGCTTTTTTTTGTAGCCACATCACACTGTTGGCTCATATTTAGCTTGTGATCTACGACTATTCCAAGATCCTTCTCCCTCGTTGTTTTGCTGAGCCAGGTATCCCCCATCTTGTAACTGTGCAATTGGTTTCTTTTTCCAAGGTGCAGTACTTTGCACTTATCCCTGTTGAATTTCATTCTGTTGCTTTCGGCCCAGTGCTCCCTCCTATCAAGGTCATTTTGAATTTTGTTTCTGTCTTCTAGGGTATTAGCTATTCCGCCAATTTGGTATCATCTGCAAATTTGACAAGCATTCCCTGCACTCCCTCATCCAAGTCATTAATAAAAATATAGAAGAGCACTGGGCCCAGGACTGAGCCTTGGGGTACCCCACTTGGGACCTCCTCCCAGTTAGAGAAGGACCCATTAATCATCGCCCTCTGAGTACGATTCTGTGTGAAGGCATCTTTCAGTCTCGAGAGACTATGGTAACGTGCTCTGAGTAGAGGACTTGGAACAGCGTCTAGTGTGGCTGAGAAGGCCAATTCGAGAGTGACAATCCCTTCCACACTGAAGACAAATAGAATCTGTCCCCTGTCCAGCTTCTTAATTTTGCTAGTTTCGGGACTGCCTCTTTGCCTCAGCCTGCTGGACAAGTGTCTCTTCGAATTGGGAGAGGCCATGCTGCACCGCCTGCCTCCAGGCTGAATGCTCAGATGTCAAGGTTTCCCATCTGTTGAGGTCCATTCCTAAGGCCTTCAGATCCCGCTTGCAGATATCCTTGTATTGCAGCTGTGGTCTCCCTCTGGGGCGCTTTTCCTGCACTAATTCTCCATACAGGAGATCTTTTGGAATCCGACCGTCAGCCATTCTCACGACATTCCCGAGCCAACGTAGACGTCGCTGTTTCAGTAATGTATACATGCTAAAAATTCCAGTTCATTCTAGGACTACTCTAGAGTAGTCCTAGAGTAGATTAGACGTGGTCTCAATGGGCGGGATATAAATCTAATAAATAAATAAATAAATAAATATTTGGAACTTTCTCCTGCCAGGTGATACCAAAAATGTGTCGGAGACAACGCATATAGAACGTGTCCAGCTTCCTTTCCTGCCATGCACAAAGGGTCCAGGACTCACTGCAGTACAGGAGTGTGCTCAGGACACAGGCTCTATAGACCTGGATCTTGGTATATGCCGTCAGCTTCTTATTAAGCCATACTCTCTTTGTGAGTCTAGAGAACATGGTAGCTGTTTTGTCAATGGGAGAGAGTGTCAGAGATCGTTGAGCCAAGCTACACAAAGTCATGAATAACCTCCAATTCCTGTGTAGAGATGGTAATAGAGGGAGGTGAGTCTACGCCCTGGCCCATGACTTGTGTTTTCTTCAGGCTGATTGTTAATCCAAAATCTTGGCAGGCCTTGCTAAAATGATGCATGAGTTGTTGGAGGTCTTCAGCAGAATGGGCAACAACAGCTGCATCATCGGTGAAGAGGATGTGTTTCAGCTGGACTTTGGTCTTCGCTCTCAATCTAGAGAGATTAAAGAGCTTTCCATCTGATCTAGTCTGGAGATAGACACCTTCTGTTGCAGTTCCAAAGGCGTGCTTTAGCATGACAGCAAAAAAGATCCCAAACAGGGTCGGCGCGAGGACACAGTGCTGTTTCACTCCGCTTCGGATGTCAAAGGGATCTGATGTTGAGCCATGAAAAACTACAGTGCCCTTCATTTTCTCATGAAAGGACCTGATGATGTTAAGGAGTCGAGGTGGATATCCAATCTTGGGAAGTATTTTTAAAATGCCGTCCCTGTATCCATGATTCTGTAGCCAATTGTATATCCACCTGACATTTGATCTATCCAGCCCACACCTAGTCAGCTTGCTAATCAGAATATCATGGGGCACTTTGTCAAAAGCTTTGCTGAAGTCAAGATATACTACGTCTACCACATTCCCTCTATCAGGGAGGTGACCTGATCAAAAAACGAGATCAAATTAGTTTGGCAGGATTTGTTCTTGACAAATCCGTGTTGGCTTCTAGTTATTATTGCCTTGTTTTCTAGGTGCTTGCACAATGACTGCTTTACGATCTGTTCCAGAATTTTGCCTGGGATTGATGTCAGGCTGACTAGCCTGTAGTTCCCAGGCTCCTCTTTTTTGTCTTTTTTGAAGATAGGGACAACATGCTTTTCTGTACATGATGCTCTGTGTAATAAGGTTGTGTCTATTTGTTGTCACTCCAGTGATTAAGTCCTCCTTCAGCTGAAACAGTAGGAAAAAGTGAATGATATTTGCTTATGGAGTTATGGTTGCCCCTTCACAAAGTATGTACGGTGCACCAAGGTGATTTAAATTTAAAAAATGGATTTGTTTGATGATTTATATCAATTTGTTTTTTAAAGATCATCGATTTTTATCTACCGTGCAATGGACTGCATCAGGAGATTGCCATCAGCACAGTATACCAGCTTGATAAAACTGGTCCGTTTCTTGAGGGTATATAGTTTGTGATTTTAATATGAAGGGAAGGGAAAGCAATAGGACACAGCGATCAGTTCCATGATCTAGCATGGATACCTGAAACCATGGATATGAGGGAACCCTATATACCAGGGGTCCCCAACCCCCAGTCCATGGCCTGGTGCCGGTCCGTGGACTTCCTGGAACTGGGCCGTGGAGACGGATCTCCGCCCCCCCCGCACGGTGGGTGTGTCATGCTTGCAGAGGGGCGTGTCGCGCTTGCGGTGGGCGTGTCGTGCTCAAGCGCGACACACCCCTCCGTGAGCACAACACGCCCCCCCCGAGCACGACACGCCCTCCGCAAGCACGGGGGTGCCCCTGCCCCCCCACGCACGGAGCCCACACACCCCAACCGGTCCGTGGTCCCAAAAAGTTTGGGGACCGCTGCTATATACAATATACAAGATGGCAGAAAAAAGGCCACAAGGGGAGTCCTTGTATGTTGTATATGGGGTGCAGCAAACCGCAGATAAGTAAAACCCCAGATACAGAAGGTCCTACTGTATTTCTCTTAGATGTACTGTAAATAAGCTTTACAGTAGGGAACGGGACTAGGGAGCTGTGCCTAAATAGCATTTCCCAGTGACCTCTCTTCCCAAGCCATTTAGTACTTTCCTGCTAGTTTCTGGCTTTGAACAATTATCAAGGAGGAGGAGGAGGAGCTTTATCATACTGTCAGTGTAAGGGGTCATTTCTGTATATGTTTCTTGAATCTGCTGCCATTCTTGTTACGGTCATTGTAATTGCAGGGATATAGAATCAATTCAGTTCTCAATTTCTGCAGATGGCTGAACTCAGACATCTCTCTATCTAGATTCACACCTGCAACCGCCATCTTGCCTGTGCCACAGGGGCCACATTTGCTATGTACCACATGAGCTTCCCAAAGCATTCAGTATCACTGAAAAAAGAATACAATTGCAATATCCAAAGTAACAAGGAGAACATCAGTATCACCATTTTGATTATGCTTTTATCCATTAAGAATCAGGGAGAATTCAAAAACTCACACTTCTGTGGCCTTCTGCTGTTAGAAATATGGTGGGAGACCCTGGATTTAGGGACTCTTGGCTGGGGTTTGAACCGGTTCAGGACATCCACAAACCCTATCCTGCCCATGCAAAGGGATATATTTGCTGTGCATCACATAGTCTTCAAAACGATGCAGAGAGACTAAAAAAAGAAGACAATTCCAACTGCAGCAATAACAAGGATGACAACAAATGCATTTTGGTTGTTCCTAATAAATATATTACCCAACTTTTATTCATAGACCAACACCGTTCCATCTGGTTTTATTTTTATTTATTTATTTCAGCTGCTGAAGGACAGCTTTAAACTAGATTGCCATAAAAAAAACCCAAAAACAAATAAGCAGCTTCCGGCTATGAATGAAGTGCTGAAGAAAACAAGACCCTAAGGAGGAAGACATGTAGGAATGATGAAGGACAGCCTGGAGAAATTTGCATTTCTGTTGCCCACACTGTCCCTTTATAGTCTCTAAATAAGCAGAGAGCCATAAGTAAGACCTGTCCCAAGCCCTTCTCCCAGGGCTTCCTGTGAGATTGATAGCTGTGTTTAGTTCATCACAGCGTCTTCCCCTCCTCAGTAACTCTCCTTGATTTTTTTAGTCAAAGTTGTTAGTAAACCCATAAATATCTCTCGTCACCTCTGCCTGGAAAAGTTGCTGTGGCCTGTGTCTAAGACTTTCATAGGCCCTGAGGGATGGCGAGTCAGTTCACACACCATAAATTCCTGTCACGTCAAGCTAACACATTCTCATCATTCAAAAATAAAAAGTCTAGTTATTCCTAAGAAATATAGCATGTAAAAGGAGTCCACAGGTGCCCTAATGGGAGGAAGTGCTAAATAATTGGGTATAATTCTTCATAGGGGGAGGGGGAGGGAGGAAAGAGAGATCTGTCAGTCATGCCTGGGTGCTTAGAGCAAAGAAAACACAGTGAGCCTTAAGAACACGAAAACTATGGTGCCTCAGAGGCTGCTCAGGTGCATAAAACAGGAAGTTCTCCACATAAGAGCTTACCAAAGTGCAGCCAGCACCGATGCACACAGAGGGCTGATGAAGGATGTTTCACAATTTATATGTTAAAAAATTATTTATTTATAAGTATTAGAATGACAACATATGCAAACACAGCAGAAGTTTATAATACGAACATTGCTGATTCCTGTTATTAATGGGTACCTTGTCTTCACAATGACTTCATAGATTATTTATTTGTTTATTGCCTCCCAAAATTCTAATGAAAATTTGGCTTGTTTCACTATGTGAACATTTAGCCAAAAGAAAGAGTGAATAGTAGGTGGAAGTAATCAAGGAAAACTGTACTGATGTATTACACCACCATACCTCTTTTAAAATATGTGATCTTGTCTGATTTCAAAAAGGTGAAGACCCAGTCAAGTACCCAGTTAGTACCCAGTCGAGTACTAACCTGGTTAGTACTCAACTGGGAGACTGCCAAAGGATACCAGAGATGTCCAGGTAGAACTGGAAAAGAGCCCTGCCTAAAGCTCTGGAGAGCTGCTGCCAGTCAGGGTTGACAAGACTGGTGTAGATGAACCAACATTTTTCTTCTACGTCGAGCAGGTTCTTATTCCAAAACAGAAGTTGTATGTGACAATAATATCACATACACTATAAAGTAAAATCAGTGTACAGTATCTATGTTATTTCTACATGACCTGTAACTTTACCTGGAACAGCAGGCTGAACTGCACTGGGAAGGCTTGCAAAAATGGGCATGTCATCAATAAGTACCTAAAAGCAAGAATTGTCTAATATCAAAGGGATAATGTATTCTCGAAGGCTTTCACGGCTGGGATCCGATGGTTGTTGTAGGTTTTTCAGGCTGTTTGGCCGTGTTCTGGAGGTTTTTCTTCCTAACGTTTCACCAGTCTCTGTGGCCGGCATCTTCAGAGGACAGGAGACAGAACTCTGTCTGTCAGAACTCTGACAGGTCCACGGCCCAGGGTTTGGGGACCCCTGCTTTAGAGAACCTTGGCTTTCATGGTCTAATGCACTCTGGCATACTTCACAACCGAAGAAGCAGAAACGAAGAATCAAGCTGCGGGAGGGGAGGAGTATTCCCTCCTCCCCTCACATGTTAATGCTACAACACTCACTGCCAGTTAATAGTAACGAAATGGAGAAAGGGGGATGTGTTTTGGAGACAGGACCTGGCATAGTGGTGTTTGGAGATGGGGAAGCTCAGCAGAGAAAGCCAAATAATTTTTCTAAACTGTCAGGTTGGTTTTAAAAATGTTTTCCAAATTCAACCTTCCTTTGCCACAAAAGACAGGAACAAATCACTGCAAGACTCATTGGAAACGCGATTAATCCCTTCCGGCCAAAGGGGGGGGGGGGGAAGAAAAGCAATCAAGTGTGCAAGACCCATTGGAAATGCACAGAAAACAAACGGAGCAGATCGGAAATGCACAGAGAACAAAGGGGGCAGGTCGGAAATGCAAAGAAAACAAAGGAAAAAGCAAGGGAAGCATGCAGGACCCGTCGGAAATGGGAAAAAAAACCCCAAAAGCAACCAACCCCCCCCAAGACCCATCGGAAATGGGGGGAAAAGCCAAAAAACAAACAAACCCCCCAAGACCCATCAGAAATGGGAAAAAAACACTCCAAAAAGCAACCAAATCCCCCCAAGACCCATCGGAAATGGGGGGGAACCAAAAACCAAACAAACCCCCCAAGACCCATCAGAAATGGGAAAAAACACTCCAAAAAGCAACCAAATCCCCCCAAGACCCATCGGAAATGGGGGGGAACCAAAAACCAAACAAACCCCCCAAGACCCATCACAGCACAGAAACATAACCCCCCCCCAGCTCAAAACCACGCTGCAAAAACACCCAGAACAGTTTTTAAAAAGCAGAAAACAGCACCTTATCTTACAAGGCTGCCCGAAGCCTCCCTGCAAACACACACACACGCTCTCAGAAGCAGGAGGAGGCAGTCCCAAGCCTCCGAGGACGACGCACACTCTCTAACTGCTGGGGCGAAAGAGCTACAAAGAAGCAGCCTCATCGCCACCTACAGTTAGCAATTTGAATTTCCCCGCCTTTCCCCCCTGCCTTTTTCTGTTCGTAATTGGAAGCTCCAGTCGCAAGTAGAAGCAAAATTTTGCGGCCGGAGCTGGTTGTAACTCGAAATGGTCGTAAGTAGGGACGTTTGTAAGTCAAGGCACCACTGTAGCTGGGGCGCTGCCAAGCCCCAGTTCCTTCCAAGCAGCTTCTCCCCCCAGCTCGCCCTCATTAGTTATACTATTTGTACTTTCTTATATAAGTTCCTTGGTTGCACTATTAGGTGTTTGTTCACTTCTCCTCTATTGTCACACAACTCGGGTGGTTTTGAGCATTGGAATGAATCACAATGGTCACGGGATAGCAGGCAGGGGCCTACAGGTTATGGACGGTATGGAATCCCTAAACTGGAACTGGGCGGGGGCCTCAGCTGTCCCAGCTCAGGTGGGACAGTTGCCCCTGCCCCTGGTTGGTGAGGAGCCACGGAGTGGCATATGTCTGCATGGCTCCACGAAATCTGCCATTCCAAGTGGTCTCACAGGAAAGGTCCTGTGGAGATGGTGGGTAACATTGGGTGGCATTCGGAACCCCCCCCCCCCCCCCGAGCAGGATCCAACCCAATGCTTGCCAGGTTAACTGCTGCTGTAATTAATAAAGTTGTGGCCATTTTTACTCCAGTTATGGTGTGTGTGTGTCTGTTGTTCCGGGAAGGGGGGCTAGGGCCTCCTTAGTACTAGGCCGACATGCCAGGGTGTCAAAGATTTATTTTAGTCAGGTAAAATTCATGCAACCTGTCACTAATCACTTCAGACATATGATTTGCAAATGAAGAATGGCTTCTAAATGTGATCACTCGATTTTTTTTCAGCCTAAAGGGTGCTGTCTCATCAATTGTAAATCCTTTTGAAAGTGTTCACATTAATTGCAGAGAAGTCAATAAGAGTATCTTCAGGAGCATGTGAGGCCAGCAGTGATTTCTAGGCACTTGGAATCAACTGGATGAAAACCCAGGTAGATGCTCACATTTGCTACTCTGACCAGAGAGGAAATTGAGAGTCGGGGGTGGAAATGGAGAAATAACAAGCCTAATTTCAGCATTATAAACGGTAGTCACTAAGTTTGGTACTCTTATGTGTTATAAGGGACATGGACATCACCATAAATCACGGATGGGAAAACTTTGGCACTCATATTTTTGTGGTAGTAACTCCCAAAATCTTGAGGTTGATGGAGGGCCAAGGTTCCTCACCCATGACTTATATGGTTGATGCAGCTTTCCCTAAGATACCTACTTGTTTGCCATAAAAAAGAATAATAAAAATTCAATAAAAGGTTCCATCCAAAGTAGAGAACCATTCATCCATAGTCAAGGAACTACATGTTAGAGGGAAGTCCTACCTGTTAAAGGGAAACAAAGGACCTGAAGAGAACGCTACAGCTGGAATAGAAAACCCAATTAAGAAATGGTCCCTGACCATTCTTGTGTTTCTATAATGTGTTTTTCACAAAGTAACATCAGCTGATAGTTTGGTGTATGATTTGATGAATTATGTTAGATGGCTTTTTCTTAAAAATCACACACACAGATTCAAAACAACAACAAACCTTCACCTCAAGGTTCGTGGCACTCTGAAAAAACAAAAATAAAGGAATCACTGAATACAGTTGGTAATGTTTTTTTCCTGACAAGGTCATGTGCTCCTAACAGCTAAATGAACAAAAAAAAATGAGCCTCTCCTATGACTCTAACATGCAAGTGTTATCGTATGCAAATATAGTGATTATGTAAACCTCACCTATTGAATTTATTCTTGTTACACATCTGTTAAAAGTGGAGAGCAAACCACCATTCATTCATTCATTCATTCATTCATTCATTCATTCAACTTTTTTACTGCCCAGTTAGTGCAAGGCACTTTGGTTACAGTGGATCGAGCAGAGATGTCCAGCGCTCCGCCTTGCCTGGTGAGTTTTGACCACTTTCAACCTGTGACGCCTGACATTGTGGACAAGGCGCTAGTTCGCTGTCGGGCCACCACCTCCTCCCTTGACCCTTGCCCGGCCTGGCTAATCAAAGCAGCCAGGCCTATAACAACCGAATAGGCTACAGCGATAATTAATGGGTCTCTCCAGGAGGGCAGGTTTCCCCCTGCCCTCAAGGAGACACTCATTAGGCCCATTCGAAAGAAACTTAATTTGGTGATGGACAATATTGGCAATTATAGGCCGTCGCCAATGTTTCTTTCATGAGTAAAGTGGTCGAGAGGGTGGTGGCCGATCAGCTTCAGGCGCACTTGGATGAAACAAATGCCCTGGATCCATTCCAGTCGGGTTTCAGGCCGCGGCATGGTACAGAAACGGCATTGGTCGCCCTGTTAGATGACCTCTTGAGGGAGGCCGACAGGGGAAAAACTTCTCTGTTGGTCCTCCTCGATATCTCAGCCGCCTTTGATACCGTCGACCACTGTATCCTCCCTGAGGAGGGTCTCCAAGTTGGGAATCGGTGGTCAGGCGTTGGCCTGGCTCCGGTCCTTCCTGGGGGGACCGTCCTCAGAGAGTTTCAGCTTGGGGAGCATGAGTCGGCCCCGTGGAGCCTCAATTGTGGGGTTCCGCAGGGTTCGACCATCTCTCCAATGCTGTTTAACATCTATATGAGGCCGCTGGGCGAGGTTATCAGGGGGTGTGGAGCATCGTGCCATCAATATGCCGATGACACGCAGCTCTACATCTCCTTTTTGCCAATTACAGTGGATGCCGTTCTGTCCCTGCAGCGCTGCCTGGGGTCTGTATTGCAATGGATGCAGGAAAATGGGCTGAGGCTGAACCCGGACAAGACGGAGGTCCTGAGGGTCAGGGGGCCTACCATCAGCGGTTTGGGAAACTCCCTCTCTTTTGGGGGGGTGACTCTCACCACGAAGAGTGAGGTGTGCAGCTTGGGGGTCTATCTGGACCAGGCGCTTGCCATGGAATCCCAGGTAGCGTCAGTGGTCCGCACCGCTTATTTCCATCTCTGGCGGATAGCCCAGCTGCGTCCCTATCTAGATGTTGGGTCGCTCACCACTTTGGTCCATGTGCTCATAATCTCGAGATTAGACTACTGTAATGCTCTCTACGTGAGGCTGCCTTTGAGATCTATGCGGAAACTCCAGATGGTGCAGAATGCGGCAGCCAGACTTCTCAGTGGGGTAAGGAAACATCAACATATTACTCCCACTCTGGCCGCCTTGCATTGGCTGCCCGTTTGGTTCTGCGTAGATTTCAAAGTTTTAATGCTTACGTATAAAGCCCTAAACGGTTTAGGGCCTCGCTACCTGACGGAACGCCTTCTCCCACCTAGATCTACCCGTATCACCCGATCTAGCCAGGAGGTGAGGGCTGAGGAGCCTAACGCCGAGGGAGGCCCGGAAAGAAAAAACAAGAAACTGGGCCTTCTCGGCAGTGGCTCCTCGTCTTTGGAACAGCCTCCCTCCTGAGATTCGCATGGCCCCGTCGCTGGGCATCTTTAAATGCCAACTGAAAACCTGGCTGTTTAAGCAAGCCTTCCCTCCACCCACCATCTGAATTTTTGTTATTTTGTGTTTTCTCCCATCTTGGATCATTGTTTATTTAGTAATATAATTGTTATGATTTTAAATTGTTAAATTGTTACATGATATGTTGTTACCCGCCCAGAGTAGTCTATATGACTAGATGGGCGGGCTATAAATGTAATAAATAAATAAAATAAATAAAAATAGGTAGTTAATAAACTCATATTGAGTTCTGTGTCCAGTTCAGTACACCGCACTTAAAGAAGGATGCTGACAAATTGGAACAAGTTCAGAGGAGGGCAACAAGGATGATCAGGGAGCTGGAAACCAAGCCCTTTGAGGAAAGACTGAAAGTACTGTGCATGTTTAGCCTTGAGAAAAGATGACTGAGGAGAGATATGATAGCACTTTTCAAATACTTGAAATATTGTCATACACAGAAGGGGCAGGATCTTTTCTCGATCATCCCAGAGTGAAGGACATGAAACAATGGACTCAAGTTAAAGGAAGCCAGATTTCGGCTGAATAGCAGGGGAAACGTCCTAACTGTTAGAGTAGTACAACAGTGGAACCAATTACCCCGAGAGGTAGTGAGTGCTCCAACACTGGAGACATTCAAGAGAAATTTAGACAACCACCTGGCAGATATTTTTTGATTTGTATTCCTGCATTGAGCAGGGGGTTGGACTCGATGGCCTTATAGGCCCCTTACAACTTCATTATGCAATAATTCTATGATTCTTAGAAATAATATATTACAATAAAAATAAACAATATATTACAATAAAAATAAACAGTAAACAATAAAGAAATAAAATGATAAAATGGTAAAGACAAAACAAATAAATAAATAACATGAAACAAACTCACCAAGAGCATCAAACGATAGTAAGACTAGCAGCACAACTTTGGCAAATTCATTGTTGTTGTTTAGTCGTTAAGTCGTGTCCGACTCTTCGTGACCCCATGGACCAGAGCACGCCAGGCCCTCCTGTCTTCCACTGCCTCCCGGAGTTTGGTCAAATTCATGTTGGTAGAAATTCATTAGATGCCATTAAATCCTCTTTTTAAAATAATGTCTAAACAACCTCTTAAAGGTTGAAAGGGAGTAGGCCATGGGACCATGAGATGAGGAAACTGTCCAACCTGGGAATATTCCCTCATTTGCGGTAATAGCTACTATAAAAATAAATTAATTAATCAGCCTACATGTTATGCAAAATGAACAGACAGGGTGATCATTTTATACAGACTTTTCTAGAGGGATATCCATGTTGATCTGGAGTTTGTTGCAAGACAAAATACTACAAGTCTTGCAGCAACTTAAAGACTAACAATTTTATTTACCTCAGGTTTCTTGTTGGCTATCCATAAAAGCTTATGCCAAATACAGCT
Source organism: Intellagama lesueurii (assembly GCA_037013535.1). Lineage (NCBI taxonomy): Eukaryota > Metazoa > Chordata > Lepidosauria > Squamata > Agamidae > Intellagama > Intellagama lesueurii. The sequence continues at coordinate 255,216,870 of JBAJHW010000002.1, forward strand.
TGTTAAAATGATATAATAGTGTTGGTGCTATTGGTTGCTTCGGTGATTCGCTTTGGTTCGATCCCGGTGATTGCACATGCCAGAATCAAACCAAAATGGAGTGATCCTACCCATACACAAAAAATATATATGATAGACCCTGACAGGGACCCAAAAGGTATGGATGGACTTGGATATGGGTAGTTCGCACTGTGGTCACTGGGGAAATAAAGCAAACCATCCTGTTCCCATAGTGGACCAAATTGTGGGACAAAGCCCCATCTGATTGCACTCTGAGTCAGGTGGGAAGACAGATCTCAGGGTGTGTGGTGCTGTAGGAAGAGAAAGTGTAATTTGTGCATGTGAGTTGGTTTTTAAGGCTTGGCACTCAATGCCATCTACCTTAACCTATGAGGAACAAAACACACACTGGCTCAGTGTAAAGGTATGCATAGTATGTGGATTGTGCTTCTGCAATAATGGCTCACCAAAAAAGCCAGGAGTGAGAGGAATGGAGTAGTAGGAGAACTGGTAGATGCATGCCTTTGACCCCCTGCACTCTCTGGAGCAAGGCAGCGAGTGGAACCTCAGCTTTTCAGCTTGTGAACCTTCTTGTTGAGCAAGTCCTGACAGCAACAACACAGACTCCAGAAAACAAAACAAAGCAAAAACTCACCATAGGCTGGTGGTGACTTTTCCACAAGTCCCAGAAGCAGCAAGGGGTGTACATAAACTATCCACATCTCATGTCTGTTGTAAGGCCATGCAAGTTGAAGACCTAGCAGAAGGGTGGCAATTGCTGCAATTGCTGAGTGCATTTTTCAGCCTGCCTATGTGCCAACAATGCACCAGCCTCTGGCTCTCTATTGCTACGTTGCCTGGATACTGTGCTTATTTACCCAGATTGCAAATAAGTGTTCAAACTTGGTGAGAAGTCTTGGTATGGTGACACCTGACAAATCTTCAAGAATGAGAATTTTATCTGATTTTCTTCATAGACTTGCTGAAATCTTAGGGAATGGGGTCAAGTTTACTACTATCTCTGAGCTTCTCTACAAGTATCATTTTTGCTTCCAGAAATGGCTCCATTCTGTGCAAGGACTCATTCTTCCGTTTGGGAATAGGCCTGTCCAGCTTCTCCACTGAATTCCATAGCTCTGTTATGGCAGGTTCAGGTTCAGCAGGAAGCTGATAGAATTTACAAAACAAAGTTTTTCATAGCAACATGCTTGCTAACTGTTACAGATTGAGTGTTTGTTAAAGGCATAGCCACAGAGGTCTGTCAAAAAGCTGGCAACCCTGTTTTTAGAAACAGCTGTTAAAAACAAAATGATATGTACACTCTGCACAGACTGATATAAACAAGCAGCCACTGCCTACATTTCTTGTACCACGTTCTGCCTCTCTGCCCTCCCTAGTCACGGTTCACCTCTCTGCCCCTTCTCTGCCACATGGAAATGGCACTTGCAATAATAACATGCTTCATTTCTTCCGAAGTACCAAGATGTGGTGAGTCACATGAAAGAGCTGAGTGAGTTGCCTGCCTCGTTTGTGACATCTGTCCAAAAGAGGAGATAAGGGTTCAAATCAAAAACAAGCACTTTTAGAAAAAGAGGCAGGAATAAGCATCATTCATTGAGGTTCTGTCATAGACAGGAACCTGAATTTGGAGGCACTGGAGGAGTGATCCTGTTCTATCCATTTTTATGTTCCTGAGGTTGTGTTTCAGCATGTGGAAAGTACATGTGGAGAATAATTTGTTTTCTGTATTCTCAAAGGCTTTCACAGCCGGGATCCGATGGTGGTTGTAGGTTTTTCAGACCAGAACACAGACAAGAGTTCTAACTCCTGTCCTCTGAAGATGCCGGCCACAGAGACTGGCAAAACATTAGGAAGAAAAACCTCCAGAACATGGCCAAACAGCCTGAAAAACCTACAATAACCAATTTGTTTTCTCTTGGTCTTGATTACTATCATTGAAAGAGGCCATAAAGTCAGATGAGGAATTAGTAACCCTTGAAGCTGGGGAACTAAAGAACAAGCAGCCCCTGAACTGTTCTTGGTTACACTGGAGGAACTGGGGAAAATATATCTGCCTATATGACCAGCTTACATATTAATGTCTTTTTCTCCTTGGTATGACCGAGCGCAAGTCTTAAAGCTCATGCTGGCTGCTTTCTGGGGCTCTACTTTTATTTTCAAGTGTACTTTGTCTAACATTTGGAACGGAATTTGCTGCTGCTCCTGTCCACGGACACCCTTTCCCCATCTTCCACTGTCTGTGGCTGAGGGACATTCAAGACGAAATGTCAGTGGGGGCAGCAGGTCCATTAAATTCTGATGGTAAGGGAGATAAAAGAGTTGTATAGTCAATCTAGACTTCAAAAAGAAGGCATATTCCCTATTGTCAATCCATTTCATTTCCCATAACAGGGTTTCCTCAAAGATCAGGATTGTGAGTTAAATCTCTGTTTATCTTCTGATTCCCCACCACAAAAACAAAACACACAGAACACAAAATGTATAACTTAGAAAGATTATGCTCTGACAAACAAGACTTGAGGGCGTCTCTTCTAAAGAACTAAATATATCATCCAGTTTGACCCACAGATGTCATATGCCTCTAGTGAATGACAGAAACATAAGTTTCTTCTCCTGCGTCTTCCAGTTGGGGGCGGCAGAGAGAAAGGTTAAAAAGTACTTGTCTTTACTTACAATTGAACAATCTATAGCAATCTGAACAAACACCGCTGACTGAGCAACAGGCCTCAATAGGCTTACTGTTTCCAACAGACAAAAGAGAGGGAAAGAGAAACAGAGCAAAGAACCATGGCTCCCTTTTAATTCAGAGGTAGGGAAGAAATTATTGGTTAGTGTTGTATAGATTGAGTCACCCCAGCCCAGAAACCTCCCTCCCAGCCATGGCTACTAGAAGCAGGATGCAAGATTGGAAAAAAAAAAAAAAGTCAACAAGAACATGGTGAATTTTAATTTCTGAATGCAATATATATTTGTTTGGTGCAATCTAGGATGGTACCAATCTACACTGGAACTGGGCTGGTGCCGTTCACTTCAATGCAAGGCATGCTTGGATTGACACAAACAGCACCAGTTCAGCTTCAAATTTGGCATTTGGCTACAGTTGTTCCACAGATGTAATAGAAGCCCAGAAGAGGGTTGCAAATTTAGTGTAAATCCTCAATCATATCCATATACATGACTGAGACATTTTCATGAGGGAAAGTTCCAGAATTCTTGTGATTACCTTTCTAATGAGATGGCTGAAGACTTTATGAGATGGTTAAAGACTTTGTGTGCTAGTCTTGTATTTCATGTACAATCAGCCATCTGTATGGAAAGTGGCAGCAGCACCCTGGCCTTCCCCACCGTTTACATAAAAGCCAAAGCAAGATGTTGTGAGGTAACGTCTTGGACAAGACTTTCTCAAAGCAGGAAGTGCAGGCAAGCAAGCAAGCTCCAGGGTGATGAAGAGCTCTATAACAGAAAGTAAATAAATAAATACAGTGCACTCAACTACTTTACAATACTATAGGAAGCTCAAAAATATAGCTAAAATAAATTCTAAAGTGTTCTGAGAATAAGACAGAGCGCAATAAAGCTTGTGGAAAATTGGAAGACAACATATGCTTCACCAATGGTTTCACCTTTACCTGGAGATGGATATGACACTGTACCACCCTCATACTTGCTGTAAGGCTTGCTAGGAATAAACTGTATTTTATTTGCAGTAGACAAACTGGCCAGAATCCTGTTACTTACACCTACAAGCGTAACTCCTATGGCAGTTGTGACATACTTCCAGATAAGAAGTCAGTGCTTGCTTTTCTTCTCAGATAGCAGCTGTTTGACCTGGCACAGAACAGGAAAAAGCACCAATTTCTCCACTGGCAGCAATTTTGCTGCTGGAAGTCTCAATTTTGGACTTGCACCTGTGTAAATATGTGATAGGATTCTGGCCAACATATCAAAAATGATACCTCTAAATATAACACTTGGAAAGCCTAGGAATAGGGTTGCCAGGGCACAAAGCTTCAGAGAACTGAAGTGTTTCTGGGTCCCCCTGACTGGAAAATTGGTCTCCAGTCAGGAAGAAAAATCTTGAAGTGAAGATTGTGGATGAAAAAAAAAAAGAGTTTACATGTGTGAGGTTTTGTTAAAGTTTGGGCAAATTTCTTCATCCATTCCTACTGTAGTCAGGGATCGCTAGATGTTTGTGTGTTGTTCTTGCTTCCCTTCAAAACCCTTGCCTATTCCTTTGTAGGAGTTTTAACTACAATCTTGAATGCTGTTTGTCGTTTGAGTGACTAGGAGGGACTTTTTCTGGGCTGGTGTGATTGTTTATCTATCCAGCACTAAACAATTGTTCCTTCCAGCTTTTAAAACTCAAAGAAAGCCTGCCTCTCTGCTGCGTGTTCTATCCCTCTCTTTTGTCAGTTGTTGGTGGCAGTTGTTTGTTTACTGTTCTGTTGATTGGCTAGTACTATGTGTGCAGTAAAGAAAGCATTATACACAAGTCTGCAATTTCAAGTAACTGTAAGTAAAGGAACTTTTTTTATTCTTTCTCCTACAAATGTTTCAGAGCAAGTTATTGAGACTTTAAGTGCCAGTTAATGAGAAAAGGGAGAGGTCTGGGGAACATATAGGTATTCTCCTCTGTGGATCTCTGTACTTCAACTTGATAAAAAAATATTTTTTATCAGAAATTCAAAACTCTATAGCATCCATTTCTGTAACATCATAAGAGTTCTCCTCTGAGACATCTTAAGGATTCGTCTCTGGTCTCAGGTGTTGGCTCTGAAATCTCAGGAAACTGATACCACTGACCTGGTAATCCAACCTAGGAATATGGTGAGTCCTCAAAAATGACAAGTTCCAAGCCAAACATCCTCAAAACAGAATTTTTTCTGAACATCATTCTCCTGCCTGCCTGCCTGCCTGCCTTCCTGCCTTCCTTCCTCGGCTGCCTCTGCATCACCACCACAACGTCCTAGGTAGAAGGCACTGTACAGAAGAGCAAAAGGATGTCCAGGCTTTTGACAAGGTTGCTGTTGTAGCAGCAATGTGAAAAAGAAAAGCCTTTGGGAGACTAAAATAACATATATGCACTATAATGACCATTAACAGTAAGCGTCTGAGGAACTGTAGAGGAATTTGTCCTTGTTGTTGTTGTTTAGTCGTTAAGTCGTGTCCGACTCTTCGTGACCCCATGGACCAGAGCACGCCAGGCCCTCCTGTCTTCCACTGCCTCCCGGAGTTTGGTCAGATTCATGTTCGTAGCTTCAATGACACTGTCCAACCATCTCGTCCTCTGACGTCCCCTTCTCCTCTTTCCCAACATCAGGGTCTTTTCCAGGGAGATTTCTCTTCTCATGAGATGGCCAAAGTATTGGGGCCTCAGCTTCAGGATCTGTCCTTCCAGTGAGCACTCAGGGTTGATTTCCTTCAGAATGAATAGGTTTGATCTCCTTGCAGTCCAGGGGACTCTCAAGAGTCTCCTCCAGCACCACAATTCAAACCACAAATTTGTCCTTACCCCTTGACAAATTTGTTTAAATGATGCCTCTGCCACCCCAGCGTCTCTGCCTACAATCAGGGTGGGGGATTTCACAAGGCCGTTGTGCACAGCTTACATATTACCATCATCTCCTTTACTTCTAAGACTCTAGAGCAGCTCAGCTGAAAGGTGAGCAGACTGGAAGGTTAACACCATTCTATTCAAATTGCTTTTTTCTCCATTAACGAGTTAGCTTGGTTTTCCCTCAGACTAGTAAAATGGAGCATGTAGCTGTAAACAGAGAGACAGGCATGCTCAGCCATGCATGGAAAGAGATCAGATCTGAAGCTGTAGCTGTATCTGGTACTTAGGAGCCTGGAATTGTGGGTTGAGCAGTAGAAGTGGGGGTTGCACCAACCCAAATTATCACCTTTTCTCCATTGAAATTCCCCAGTGTTCTGCCTTTTAATATTTGGCCCATGATCCTACACTCCAAAAAACTCCAGTTGCTACAATATAGAAGGTCAGACTTGTATATTAAATATATGGGAGTCCATTCTATTTCATAAACACTGATTTTTCAAACAGCACATACCTGTGACAGTTTCTTAATACACTGCTATGTCAAAGTAGGGTCAAAAGCATAAAAGCAGAAGATATTTTGTTAATGTAGCATAATTAAATGCAAGATGCTGGGTCAATTTAGACAATAGGCTTAGCACCTAATCAGAAGGGGTGCTCCTTTAAGTGATGGAAAGTGTCTTAGCATGTGCTAGGAAAATCTCACCTCCAAATTTTACAGTCACACATGTTTTGCTTTGTGACTCATCATTACAACATCAACAGAGGTTTGATTTGCAACTCTTGACTGCTGAGGCACACATCTATAAGGAAATTCCATCAGTAGTGGTAAAACATGTAAATAGCAGCAAATATGAAATCTACTTAATGTTTAGTTTGATCCTTCATCTCAGTGAATTCTATCCCAGTCCCACTAGCATTCTTTACTCTAAAGTGGAGATGGCATGATAAAGATATGATCAACTACCTTGGTTACTAAATAGGTCCTCAATAGTCAAAAATCCTCATGTTCCAGCTGCAGAGCTAGTTTCAGGTGTGACCTGTTTCAAATCTAACAATGTAATAAGATGCAAAGGCTATATAGGTAAAACATTTTTTAAAAATCAAGTAATTTCCACCCAGGCAAATCTCAATAACTAGAAAGCCACTTAAATTACAGAATTTTGCATTTGCACTCAGTCACAGGAAAAAGAGTGCCAAATGCGGGAGTTATAATCCAACTTTTTATGCTATATATTGCAAGAAACTGGAGTTGCTGTAAGAAAAATGGCAGCTTCTGCCAGGTTCTTCCCCCATTCCTTCCTTGAAAGGTATGGAAGAGTCTACTCTCCGTGTGTGTTTCTCCCCACCTCCGCATCATTCTCTGTTTCTGGTGAGGAAGGGCAAATGCATAATGATGTGATTAATATACAATCATTTTTGGCTGAGCCAGGAGTTTAACCCAGATTTCCCAAGGCAAAATCCAATATGCTTTCATCTTTTCTCTTTTAGGTGCATCCTTTATCTGAGGAGCAGGCATCCTCCATTTCTTTATAATTCAGGACATTAAAACAGTATCATTTTCTTGGATTTAATGCTCTTCAATTATTACATCGCTGTAAACAGTTCATCTTTTTCCAGTGAGTTATTTTTACCCAGCCTCATCATCATTATTGCTGAAGTTAGCTGTGAAATATTTTTCGTCTTCTTCCTGCACGCCTGTGGGAATTTCACAGCAGTTCCCCCCCACCCACCCTATGATGCATCGCTAAACTCTTCCTGGGGTCGTCCTTGGCTGGCCATTGGCTGCTGCCAAAGACGCTTTCTGGAGATTCTAATGTGATGGCTGTGCTTCTGAGCTCACCCTTCTTGCCCTGTAGAGCCCAAATAAAATAACCCTTGACACATGTTGTGATGCTTGCTTGACCGGTCTTGTCTGAAGGGAATGGTCCCTGGCTTCACAAGAGCCAAACGGCTTCATTTGCTGCTAAGATTAAATAGCTGTAAAGAAATATACACATCATGAACTGACATACTTGTCGTCACAAAGAACCTTTGGGGTCAGAGGAAAGCAATCAATATCAGCAAGATCTTTATAATTCTGGTATGTTGCTTCATTTACCTTGTCTAGCTCCCTGCTTCCAGAGCTGGGGAAAATTCCTTTTTTATGATTACAATTCCCCAAACAGAAAGAAAACCCCAAAGTACAGTTCTGAGTAATCAACAGTGTATGGTGAGTAAGGAGTATCTTAATCAAAGGGTTTGAGAAAAGCATTTAAATCTGGTTCCTCAGTTAAGCAGCTGACTGTGTTCCTCTGCAGCAGCTTACGAAACACCTTTGGGCAAGAGAGGGCAGCACTCTGGATTATTCTACATGTCTCAGAGTTAGAGGAACATAGAGGCCTGCCTTCTAGCAGGTCATATCATCATTTACTTGGATGGGTTTGTGGCTGGCATATTGGATGGTTCTGCAACGGGCCAAAAAGCCAGTTTCGTCTACTTACAACATTATCCCTCCAGGCAATGCAAATCTTTAAGGGAAACAGCGTGCAAACAAAGCCATGCTATTTCCCACATGACCCATTACAAAACCAAAGCAAGCCAAAATGCAGAGCAGGCAAGTTTGTGTTTGAATAAACAGAATTTTTTCTATTTTAAGAGTGCATTGCTTCTAGATATGGAATCAGCGCCTCATTGAGGGAGGTCCAGCGAAAGACTATTTCCATCACCAGTTACCTGATCCTTTTAAATGTAGAAATCAAGGACTGTATCGGGGACTCCTACCATTGCTCTCTACCACTGAGATATGGTCTTCTTTTGACTATGTGACCTCCTCTGACTATACAACAGTTTTAGTATACTTTAGAAAGAATGGCTAGGTATTGGCAAGTGTTCCTTAAATCTTTGGTTCCTGAGTAACCTCAGCCTAATATGGAATTACTTAACTTGCCACCTTCTTGTTTTTTCTTGTAGGAACATTCATTCCATTGTTCTCCTATCAATTGCCATAAAGCACTTGGCTGCCAGCTTTCTTCCCCCCCTTTCAGCACACACATTGGGAGCAATGAAGGAAAAAAATGGGTTGGGTGGAGAACTGTGTTGCCTTTAGGGATGTTATTGCCATTAAACTCATTCTTGTGGCCGCATCTGAGAAAGAGAGTTGCATATGTAATCTCACAATTGTTTCTGTCAGACAGCTGAGCGTATACAGCAAGGTCTCTCTTTAGTGATCAGTTCTGGTCATGGAGTGCTGGCGATTCTCGTTTTTGTAATGTATGTGGTGCCCCGAAGGGGCTTCTGTCTCTCTCTCCTATGATATCTCCAATGGAGTCCTTCGTTCCGGGCCATAAGCCTGCAAAAGTGATGCTTGTGGTTTCTTCCATCTTGCACGAACTGTGAATGATAAGGGAGCCTTTGGCCACCCAGTACCATGCACATTTATTATTATAAGACAGTAAATTACGGAAGAGCAAAGGCACCTTAGGAAATAGGTTTGCTGGATGAAAACCCTTTTCTTTTCTTTTTGGTCTCCAAAAGCCCAAACTCTATGTGAAGAGTCCATTTACAACCCATTAATGAATCTTTAATAGCAGCCCGGAAGAAGCTATAAACACGCAGAACATATTTTTATAGACGGATATGAATGTGCCAATAGCTAACCATAAGCTCTGTCTGCGAATAATCAACTGCAAATTAAAGCCTGCCACAAAACTATAGCCAGTTTTGCATAAGCAGCTTCTGCCAGCAAATTTTGCTCATGTGATTGTTCTCTGGCTCTTTGGAACCTACGACTGTCTGAAGCTAATCTTGCATGAACTGAAAGTACCCACCTGACATAAGAGATCCGAGACCCTTTAGGGTGAGGCACAATAAGAGACAAAAGGCCACCAGAACTCTGTGTTTTTTCCCCCTCCTTCCTTCTATTTTTGTGTAAAATACAAGACAAATGTTGAAGTTGCATCAGCACGGTGCATACTTTTGCTGCTGAATTATGAGCAGCAAAAAACCCAAAAAGAAAGATGGACCCAGACTCGCCATGGGTCCCGCGTTGTGGCCGGAGCGGCGGCCCGGCCTCCCAAGCTCCCCCAAGGCTCTGTAATGGCAGCGAGGGAGCCTGGGAGAATGATGGCGGGGCGAAGGGTAAGGAATTGGCAGCCAGGGACTGGCTGTCGAGACCGGGGGCAGGGCCGACCGCACCCTCCAGATAAAAGGGGGGCGCTCCTGGGCCAGGGTTGTGGAGGCCTCAGCACCCACCCCCATGCTTCGTGCAGTTAAAGAGTTGTTAAGAACGGTTTATATTAGATGTGTGGTTTGTTATTACAACTCAGTTTGTATCCATGTCACAGCCTTGCTGGGGGTTTGGGAGCATTGGGGATAGGTCCGGGGGATGATAGAGGGTGGGCGGGGTCCCGCCTGCCACTATCACTGAATCCCTTCCCTTTGGCTGGGGGGGGGGTAGGGCAAGGACCAGGGCTGCCCCAGCTCGGGGGGGGCAGGGTTTTGGCCTTGCCCCTCCCTGGATGACAGGGAGCCATGGAGTGGCATACACCCATGTGGTCTCTAAGGAACGGTCCCCCCTGGGTCATTTCCCAGAGGTGTCTGGGAAGTGGAGGCTATATCGGTGACGCACTCGGGCCTCCCGATGGAACAGGATCTGACCCCAATGCTTAACCAGGGGAACTGTGGCTGGAATTCAGTTATAAAGTTGTGGCCTTTTACTTCCAGTTTAAAGTGTGCAGTGTGTTTATTGTCTGGGGGAGGTACCGGGCCAGCTTAGCCATAGGTCCACAATAATGCACATCCTGTCATGGAGCGCTCCCTTCTCAATCGGTCCATAAACCACAATAGCTCAGTCACTCACCAACAACAAGCCAGCAAGAGCAAGTCATGACTACCTTGTTTCCCCGAAAATAAGACAGGGCTTGCTGGCTTGTTGTTGGTGAGTGACTGAGCTATTGTGGTTTATGGACCGATTGAGAAGGGAGCGCTCCATGACAAAAATATAAATTTTTGCTCCAAAAAGCGCATTAGGACTTATTTTCAGGGGATATTTTATTTTTTTCATGTACAACAATCTATATTTATTCAGATACAGTCATATCATCTTCTTCTGGTTGCTGCACAATGGTGGAGGGCGGGGTTTTACTTAACTAGGGCTTATTTTGGGGGTAGGGCTTATATTACGAGCATCCTGAAAAATCCTACTAGGGCTTATTTTCAGGTTAGGTCTTATTTTCGGGGAAACAGGGTACCTCTCAGTTTTTAATGTCAGGGACAGATAACATGAGGTCCTTCGGACATCGCTGGACTGCCACTCCGCTCAGACCTCACCAGAACACCCACTGGTGAACTGCTGAATAGCTTAGTGCAGGTGTTGTTGGACTGCAGCTCCCAAAAGCCTTCACCACTAGCTGTGCTGGCTGGGGTTTCTGGGAGTTGCAGTCCAAGAACACTTGGTTGCCTAAGGTTGGGAACCATTGGCTTAGTGGTTTAGGTATCTAGCTGCAGAGTCAGAGGTTGGGAGTTTGATTCCTCACGGTGTTTCCTTGACAGGGGCTGGACTCGATGATTCACAGGGTCCCTTCCACCTCTTCAGTTCTAAGATTATTATTGTTGCTGTTGTTATAATCATGGGAGTTACAGTTGAACACATACAGGGCCACATACTGCGAATTTTCTAGAGCATGGGTGGGAAACAATGGCAGAGGCCAATTTTCATCTCTAGGACCTACACAGGGCCACACTAGGACAGGGAATCTTGAGAGGGGCCCTCCTATACCTCCCCACTTTTTTTTTAAATCACACAAATAATGGAAAATATAGGAAATGCTTGTCACTACTCAAACCAGGCATTGTTTATTAATACATTTTTCTTTGTCACCCAGGAAGGTTGAAAGTCCCTTAGCTTCTCCTGTGCAATTCTAATAAGTATTTACAAGAGGTGCATAACAAAGTAGAACACATAGATGGCTTTAGCAGAAATTTCAATGCCAGAAGCAAATTCATGCTTCATGCTGGTAGAAAAAATGAAATTATTCTTTGTTTGCTTATAACTCAGAGTAAGTAAATGTAAAATGATACACACAGAGGCAAAGAATCACCTTGTTATATGCCATCAAGTCCCCTCTGGCTTATGATAACCCTATGAATAAGCAATCTCCAACATGTCCTGTCCTCAGCAGCCCTGCTCGGCTCCTGTAAGCTTAAGGCTGTGGCTTCCTTTAGGAAGTCAATCCATCTCGTATTTGATCTTCCATTTTTTTATGCTGTCTTCAACCTTTGCCTGCATTTACTGTCTTTTCCAACAAGTCTTGCCTTGATATAATGTGTCCAAAGTAGAGATGGGAACAAACTGCCAAATGGTTTCCCTTAGAGCCGGCTTCAATGCCCTAAGGCAGTGTTGGCAAACCTATGACACGTGTGCCAGAGGTGGCGTGCAGAGCCCTCTGTGTGGACATGCGAGCCATAAGTCACCATTGAGAAATACTTTCCCATCCTCCGATCCTGGATTTTGGCACTCCTCTCTGCTGATGCAGTGGTCCAGCGGAGGGGTGCAATGGCAGCCATTACCGATTTAACCCGATGGGGGATTGGAGGACTGGTAAATATTTCTCTGTTAATACCGCCCCTGGGGTGGGGGAACCAAGCATTTAAACGTTGCAGTGCAGGGGCAGTTGTTTTTTCTAAACTAAAAATTCAGTATTCAGGTTTAATTGCAGTGTTGGCACTTTGAAATAAATAAGTTGGTTTTGTGTTACAGTTTGGGCACTTGGGCTCAAAAAGGTTCACCATCACTGCCCTAAGGAAAGCCACCATCTTTGCAAAGGACGACTGTGGCTCGGAGTCGGCTCTGAGGGAAGTTAAGTTTATGGTGGCAGCGTGGGCTGTGGCGGTCAAGGTAAGGAGGCAAAGTGGGAAGTGGGAAGGGAGCGGGGGGGGCAGGCTGTGGGGGTGGGGAACAAGGCTAGCTTAGCCCTTCCCTCTCTGCCTATGGACCCTGCCGATCAGCTCTTCAATGGGCCCAGTGGGAAAGCCCTGAAACCTGTGTAGGTGCCCCATTCAGTTTAGAACTCTGATCATGCAGTTTTCTAAAATCATTTGGCCCACATTTCAGGTTTTCCCACTGGAACCGTGGTTTGCAACCTTGGGTCCCCAAACATTCATGGACCGCATCTCCCAGAAGCCTTCACCACTAGCTGTGCTGGCAAGGGCTTCTGGGAGTTTTAGCCAAATAACGTCTGGGGACCCAGGGTTGCAAACCACTATAGTAGAATATACAGAGGGGTGTACTGTTGGGTGTTGGGAACAGGACAGAGGAAGTGGCGCTACATGGCTTTCAAATGAGACTTTCAAATTTATGAAGCATAGGTCAGTGACTATCATGACAAAGGCTACGTGAGCCATTCATGCATAGAGACAATATGCCTCTGGATATGAATTACTAGGGGGCAACAGATATATAGGTGATAGACGGGGGGGGGGGGGGGAACCAACGGCTGAGTAAAATCAAGCAATTGTGCTGACTCCCAAAATATGTTGCCCTTTTAAAATGGAAGCCAGTGAAGTCACATTAATCAGGCCTTAGCCATTGGGACCCTGAATCACAGTATGCAATGTCTTTTTTTTGCCCCTAAATATCTTTCTGCAGAATTTCAGAGGGGATGGTGTAAAATCTAAGACTGAGGATCAAACTGAATTATGTGTGTTTAGCAGATTTTTTATGAGTTCCTCCCTCAAGTGGTGAAAGATATGTTTCTCATAGCAGGGGATTTTACTCACCTATGTTATCTTGCATTTAGCATGCTCTGTGACTGATTATTGCAAGGTAAACACAGACTTAATTTGCAAGTGTGATTGCTAGCATACATACGTATCTCTAAAGAAATCCTGCTTTGGGGGGGAGAACAAGTTAATTGCAGGGAGCGTTCATCTGTGTTAACATACGTGTCATATGAATTCAACATTTTTTCCGGATCCAGTCTCCACGCAACTGAATGCAGAAGGGATTCAAAATGGGAAGGCCTAAAGGAAGGAAGGTTGGTTGCCTGAAATGCCCTTGCAGCATATTTGCAGTGCTTATAAGTCTGCTGTAACAATGACGTTTGGAGATGAAGGACTTAATCTCTAACCGTGTTCATTTCACTCAGAGCTACATCTCATTCATGTCAATAGGACTTATTTCCAAGTAAGTATTATTCAGAGGAACGCAGCCTTTACCTTCATTCCCTCTCCATCGTTTCTGGGGCAAATTTAATGAAGCTTATGAAAAGAGCAAGCTACATTTTTAATGCCTTTTGCACCTTCCCTGAAGAACCTGCAGCGATCAAGTCAATCATACGTGAAGATCAGAATCTAGCTTCCTCTCCCCTAGCTGTGTTATCACTGAAAGGATATAATGATGATTAAATGATATCTTTTTTGCTCAAAACATAAGCAAATGTGATTCAAAGAACACATAGAGACCAGATGCATCCAGTTAGAAGGGGTTATTTTTGAAGTTAAATAATTACTTTTCTGATTATGATGCCATTTAAAATCCGTTTCCAAGGACAGATTCATATATTTAGATTTAAGGCTATGCATAGATATGTATGCTGAAAATAAAAGTGGCTCTTCCATATACATATGCATGTATTTATATTTTGTATATACACACACTCGCATGCAAACAAGGATGCTTCTTTCTGCATCATAGATTCAGGGCTTCCAAGCAGCCTTTACTTTGAGGCTGCATGTTCCTATCTATTATGGTTGTCTTGAGCATTTTTGAGTGAAAAACACCCTGTACAGTAGGACCCCTTTATCCACGGGATCAGTATCAACTGATTCACTTATCCTGAAAATATTTAAAATATTAAAAGAAAAAAATTCAGAAAAAAAAGATTTTCACATGTATTACCACAACTGGCTGCTAGAGGGAGCCAGAATATTAGTTAGTGAACAATACATAGCATGGTCTCTGGAACCCTCTAGTGTTCAGTTCTGGTAATGCATGTAAAATATTTTTCTTTTCTTTTTCCTTTTACCATGCTACATATAGAGCATTCACTATTATCCATGGTTTACTGTATCCACGGGGGGCTTGGAACGAATCCCTAGTGGATATGGGGATCCTACAGTATTTGTAAGCACCCTTGAAAAGACCTGTCTTCAATAGGCAGGCAGCACACCAATGTACACAGAAGCAGATAATATGATTGAGCTACAGCCTCAGTAGAGCACATTTAAGTCAGCCCTAGGGCTTTGTAAATCTCAGAGAGTTCACAAAGAGAGAAGGAGGGAGACAAATTTCAGGGGAGGAGAAAAATTGATTTTTGTGTGTGAAGTGATTTTAAATCCTGAGTGTGAAGATTACCCAGGTCCAAGGGTCGCTTCCATAGCCACCTAACCAACTGCCCTATTTGCCTTGGGGCAGGTAAACCTGGGAGAGTGAGTTGTGGAACTGGTCTGGCACCTCTGCTTCCCAGTACCTCAGTCTTTCCAGATGTGGTATTACTTCCAGGAAGTCCAAAGATCCACAAGGGGAGGCACTAAGGACCAGTGAATCTCTCCTTGTAGAGTAGAACTGCCACACACCCACACCCACAAAGTAACTGAACTCCTGATAGGTAGCTAAGGTCAAGTCCTGGATCCATTGCCATAAACCTTCTGAGCCAAAAACCCAGATGGTTGGTTGGAAGTTTTCTTAATATGTTTTATTCAACAGAGTAAAAAAAGGCAAAGGGATTCAAAAGGTTTCAAAACACATGTGGACCAAAAATACAATTGAAACAAAACTAAGACAATCATGAGAACATGTCAGAAAACAAAAAACTAAACTATTCTGCCTAATACTCCCAGATTAGTATAGACGTCAGCATAGTTCTGAGTCATGCACAGAGTGCATCCTCCACAGTAAGGCAGAGCAGGACAGCAACTGAGCATAACATGTCTTGAGAGTTCAGCTAAGCCCAATAAAGTGACTTCTTCAACACCTTTTTGTGGTATAAATGTCCCATTCTAGACCTTCCCAGCTGAACCACTGGGTGTGGGTGTGTAGGCATACACCCCTAGCAAGCTGTTGGGATCCAGCACACAAATTAGGAAGCCAGGATCAGGGCATGTTTCCTCAGTATCAAGCTGGAGGGAGGGAGTCCATGTAGCTAAAGGAGAGATGTCTGTCTGACAAAGGAACAGCTAGAGGGAGCAGGGTCAAGGAGAATAAAAGAACAGGACTGGGAAAGCACTGGGTCTCACTAATCTCCAAAGAAGAGGATGTGTGGGAGGGTGCAAGAGAGGAGAACACTGGAAGCTGTCTACCCTCGCTGAGTTTGTTTGCGTACGACAGAGTCAGACACCAAACACTCCAGCCAAGTGCTTAGACAAAGCTATGTGAGCTGCAGAGCCTGACATATTTTGCTTATCTAGACAAGCCTTCCCTAAAAGGGGTGCTTCCTGGACTTAAGCTCTCATCTCCTTCCTGCCATCCATAACCTGGACTCTGGGGAATTCCAGCAACATTATAAAATCACTATCAAGTGATGAAAATTATAAATACCTTGGAATACTAGAAGCAGATAACATCCTGCACACAAAAGTTAAAGAACAGAGAGAAAGGGAATACATCAAAAGACTGTGGAAAATCTTAACATCAAAATTAAATGGTGGAAATACAATCAAATCCATAAACACATGGGCAGTTCCAGTAATTAGATACCCAGCTGGAATAATAGATTGGACCCAAAATGAATTAGAAGAATTGGATCAAAAAACACGAAAACTAATGAACATGCATCACACACTACATCCAAAAAGTGATGTGGACAGATTATATTATTAATAATTACTTAAGGCAGTGAAAATGGAGAATATTTTGAAAACAACAGAAACAAAGGCTCAATATAAGAAACAACAATTTAAAAATAAATTAAACAGCTGGAAAAATAAACCACCGCATGGACAACACCTGAGAAATATTAATGGAAAGCATGATAATAATTCAACATGGGCATGGCTAAAACTGGGGATCATTAAGAAAGAAATTGAAGTCCTGATTTTTGCTGCACAAGAACAAGTGTTCCAAACCAATGTGATGAAAACTAAGATCCAAGGAAATAGCGCTAACAGCAAATGTCAACTCTGCTGAGAAAAAGATGAAACTGCGTTACACCTCATCTCCGAATGTCCAAAAATTGCAGAAACAGATTACAAAATTAAACATGTCTCTCAATAATTTTTTTAATTTTTTTGAGAGGCATTCTGGCCTGATCTTACAGGCTGGGCTGCCTCTGCGCAGGCGCGCACCTTTCAGCTGAAAGGCAGGAGCATGCGCAGAGGCAGCCCGGCCAGATGGACCTGCTGATCTGCCTCTCAAGATGGTTGCAGAGGAAGAGGTGACAGCAAAGGGTCATGAGGTGGCAAGGGCATTAGGGAAAGTGCTAAAAATGTTCATGGTTTGGGTCAGTTTGGATTCTCCAGTTTGGAACCAACCCGAACCAACGAACCAGTGATTTTCTATGAATTTCCTGGTTTGTTTTTTGGTTAACCATGTCTACTCAGAAGTAGTTTACCATTCCCTTATGGGGGCTTTCTGTGACAATGCAGCTTCCCCAGGGCCACACAGACTGGCTTAGTAGGGAATCAAACTCCCAACCTCTGGCTCCACAGCCAGAATTGTAATTTACTGAGTGAGCCATCCATCCATCTCTCTCTCTCTCTCTCTCTCTCTCTCTCTCCAGAGACAGAGAATATAAACTATTATATGCACACACACAGAAAGAGAGAGTGAATAAAAAGTAAATCTAGACAAAGAGAGCATATAGATTAAAAGTAAACAGAAGGAATAAGGAAGGATGGGATAAGACTTGGGTATAATTAGCAAAGGAGGATTGAAGGTTGGATACTGAGAGATGAAAGAGAGAAACACGAGGTACAGTAAACACTACCAAGAACCCCCAGCATGGTTGTCTCAAAAGCTATGCTCAGAGAATGCTCGGGAGATTTTTGTTCATAGCTCAAACTGGAAGCTTGAGGAGCCATAGTGAGAGGGAATGAATAAGCATCACTACTTAACCCATTAAGATTTGCACACAATAGACGAGATTACTACACATATAAAGCAATAATAAGTAATCTTAATAAATTAAGAAGGCAAAAGGGGGATTAGGCTAGGCAGTTCTAATTAAGAAGGCAAAAGATTTGGAAGTGAAGAGGCAGAGAATCAGGGTAGTCAATACCACCGAAACACATACTGTAGCCTTCGAGGATCTGCTACTAATAGAGAAAGACAAGCGAACAAAAGACTATGTGAGAGAATTAAGCATACAATTTTAGTGACATCACACAATCTCCCCTTACAAGTGCCACGGTGGGAAAGCGTCTGTGAACTTGCAAGCTCAATTGCTGAGGTTGCCTTATATAAGCAAAGCCCATGTTTGTTTGTTTGTTTGTTTGTTTTAAATATATGAATCACCAAACTGAGCTGAAGTGATTCAGACCAATGGGGATCTACTTTGGACTTGCTTTGAACCAATCCAATCTATGTAGGGCCTGACCCATATTAGCCTGAATTAACTTGATTTTGTTCAGGGTTTGATAGAATCAGTTGCACAGAAACCACTGCTGTGCAAAAATATTATTGTGCAGCACTGCAGAAGACATGGGCAAGATTTTCCCATCTTCTAGACTTGCTCAGTTTTTTAAAGTATGAACCGGCAACCTGTGGTTCAGATATTTTGGACTATAGTTCCCATCATCCCAAACCAGAATGAATGCTTAGGGATTATGGGATTTGTAGTTGTAACTATAGGGTGGTTTGCCCCCTGTTCTAGGGGAATTCCATTCCCTCCTTGTGAGTCCCATCAGCCATGGTAGCTTCAGCGGGAGCTCCTTCCTTCATTTCTAGTTCCATAGAAGAAACTGCAGAGGCCTCAACAAAAATGGGATTTATTAAAACGGGGACAAGGAAAAACACATCCAGCACAAGGAGCTCCTTTCGGGAGAGTTCCCTTCAGTTCCTGTAAGTGTCCTTTAGAGTGAAAGAGTCTCCCAATTACTGCCATTGGTTCAGTCTCTTTTTCCTTCCTTCTCAACAGGTCTAGTCCTGGCGTCCACCTCCTCACCGTCTGTTACAGGGAGGGTTTATATGCCAACACCAAAGGCAGCAGTGGCAATCCCAGTTCTGACTGGTGGACTTTTGTCCCTCAGCTGGGTGTTGAGTTTGGCTCTTTTCTTCCACCATCTTGGGTGGGTTTTAGCCAGTTCACTGGTCTGGATGTCTTTTTGCCATCATCTCTGCTCCTGGCATTCCCTTTCACCTCAGGAACTGGGCTTGAGGTCCTTCCTGGGGTACTTTTAATTGTACAACAAGCGTAGTCCAGAGATCTTCTTGGGATAAATGCTCCCAGTCACCTGGGGGTTCTGGTTCTTCTGAAGTTTCTACCTCACTTGGTAGCCTTCCCAGGGTTTCTCTAAGGCAGTGGTTCCCAACCTTGGGTCTCCAGATGTTCTTGACTAAACCTCCCAGAAGCCTTCACCATTAGCTGTGCTGGCCAGGATTTCTGGAAGTTGTCGTTCAAGAACATCTGGGGACCCAAGGTTAGGAACCACTGCTCTAAGGAATCTACCCAGTTTCTCCTCCACTATCACGTCTGCAGAGCATTCTCCCACCTGCTCTGTTTGTTCTCTGTCTCCCTTCTTTTCCTGTTCCCCCTTTCCCACCTACAGAGTCCATTTTATATTTCCTAGATCCCAGAAGCCAGTTGTGCCTTCCTCCTCTAGGGGGCATTCCCTTTCACCCGGGTCTTCCTTTGGTGTCACCTCCTCAGGGACATCAGTGGGGGTTCTAGGTTCCCGGGCCTCAGATCCCCTATCTCTGGGTTGCACCACCCAGAGTGCATCACCCTATTGGGGAGCTCGTGGTCTCAAATTCTCCCTGCTCAGGGGGAAGGGGAGATGACCTGCCCATTGGGGCTCCGGTGGTAGTTTCCTCCTCCTCCTATTCCTTAAGTTGAATGACTGGATATCCATTAGAGGAGGAATCTTAATTTCATATCTTTTTTGATGATTGTTGTAACTATGCAAATACATTTCTACATCATTATTTTTGGTGCACTTTGATAGTCCCAATAACTTCAACATATGTGTGTGTGAGGAAGGGAGGGAGAAGGAGAGAGAAAGAGAGAGTTCATCTGTCCTGTGTTTGACAGAGCGTCCTCTTCAATTTTATGAATCATCGGAAAAGCATGGAGGTTTGCTAGGACTGCAGTGAATGGATGACACAACACTTTCCTCTTTTTCCTGTTGAAAAGGTTAAGAAAGCCTCTCATCAAATGCGGCTCAGCTGAAAGATAATTCATGATATGACTCATGATTTTTCAAACAAAGTAACTAGGCTACTTTTTCAGTTGTAACATGAAAGATGCAATGTAGAACACTAGGGTGGGGTGGTCCTGCCCAGAGATGCAGTGGTTTAACCCCAGTGAAGTCAACAGTTAAGATGAGGTTTGCACCTCGCTTTTTGAAGCTGTTATTAACTTATAAGATCCAAGGCGAGGTCTATGAAATACTGGTCAAAAGGAAGGCTCAGCAGCAACATTTTGGGCTGGCAGCTGACAGAAGTCTATTACTTGGAGAATAGACTTCTGTCTATTAGAGAATAGACTTCCACCACCACTCTAAGAGGATTCTGGGATTTGTTCTGTTTGTGGTGGCAAAGTTTAGTGCTACAGCACTTTCTATGTTCATTTCCATATCAGAGCATATGGATCAGAATTTTTTAACTGGCCCATCATTTTGTCATTTTATAAAAAGAAATTTGTTTGGGGTAGCCCTCCAGTGGAGGGAAAGGTACAATTCTAGCTACCGTTTCAAAAATCTCCTGAAGAAAAGCATTTTCCAGAAAGAAGACTTTAGGTTTAGGATGGCAGGTTCCATGACAAACCAGAACACAAGCCCAAAACGGGACGGACAAGCTCTAGATTCCATAATAAAAATGAACAATGATCTGTTACACTTTGACTTGGGAAATCAACCACCACATTTGTGAAGCATGTCTTCAACCTGACCAGAGCTGACGTGTGTCATCATATGAACATGATCTGTCATGTCTACACGAGTGATATCTCTCTTCTTTCAAAAGAAAGAAGCAGCAACCCCTGTCTCCAATGGATTCAACTGGATCAAGAAAGAGTAGGGGTGGTATGGCTTTTAAAAAGCCTGATTTTCACAGAATAAGAACAAATATAAAAAGAAATAGAAGAGAAGACACACAGACAAATACACACAAATCTATTCATGAGGTGCTTGGCCTAAGACATTTTGCTGTTTTCATAACAAATGAACAGCTATCATTAACATGATACCCAAAGAGGTCGCTGATCCATGTCATGTATTATTGATCAGAAGGAACACGGATGCAGCATCAGAAGCTGGAAGATAGTAAGACTGATTTCTGCTGTTTCTTGACTTTTTCCTTTAACTTTGTAAGTTTCTTGTGGATAAATTTATGTAGAAAAAAATGCATGTATTGCCTAGATACTTCCCAGCATTGTTCGTCTGTTTATATTATTTACATGCTGTCTTTCTCCATGTAGGGACCCAAGATGGCTCACAACAATTATAACTATACAAGAGGTCTAAAATATTATACGAAAACTGCAATAAAAACAATTAAACATTACTCAAGATTAAAAGCAAGAGTAAAAACAACATTAAAAGCATTTTTAAAAGCATTTAAAAAAAAAACTAAATTTGAGAAATACGGTATCCCCTACTTGCTCAAAAACCTACCTGAAAAGGAAAACTTTTGCCTGACAACAGAAGGATATGATATTTTATCATCATTCCACCATGAAAATGAGTGATCTCCTCCATTTTGGAAGGTCAGCAGGGTTAGGACTGGTTAGGACTTAGCTAGCAATCCACCATATAATACCATGGATTTCCAGCCAAGGCTAAATAAAAAGTCCTGCTTGAAACTCAGGAGAGCAGCGCTTTTTGAATCTTTGTTTTTCCTACCAGTGACATTCTCGCAGTTCTAGAAGTTATAGATTAGGTCGCTTTTGTTTGTTGATTCTCATTGGGGAAAAAAACATGAAAATCATTTGCAAATTGCTTGTGCAGACATGAAAGATTTGCATTAATGCTTCTTCAGAATCACGAAGTTCGAATTGCGAAGTTGGCATCTTACCTGTTCTTATAGTCAGTGTTAAGGATAGTGGGCTAAGTAGGCCCATGGTCTGATTCCTGACAAGGTAGCTTCCTATGTTGGGGGGTGGGGAACAGCAGGTACCCAATTCAACAGGCTAGCTGGATAGTTCAGTGTGTTAAGATATCTTGCTGTGGAGTCTGAGGTTGAGTTTGACTCTCCACTGTGCCCCCAGGAGAAGAGGCCACCTGTGTAGCCTTGGTCAACCTGCACAGTCCCAGAGTATCTCCAAAAGAAGAGATACCGACAGCTAGTATTGAGTGGTATCTTGGAATAATATTTAGCCATCATCAGTAGCTTTAATTTAGTCCATCCTGAACTTATATCATTCATTTTAATTGGCTGGTTTCTAGTAACATGGGATAGTGAAGGAAACTCCCTGTCCACTTTCTGCAGGCATAATTCTTTCATATCCATAATTTTACACATCTCTGTTGTGCCCTTCTTTATCCCAATTTATCCTACAACAGTCAGTCAAGGAACGATCCCTCCCTCCCCATGGATGTCCATGAAATTTGCGCAAAATGTTTTTGTGGCAGTTTGCACAAAGCTAGTGTTTTTTTCCTTTTCTAATAGTGTGTGCACACAGCAAGCATGAAAGGGTGGCCAAATGCTCAAAAAGAGGAAAAACAGTTATCTGATGCTTCATTTTATTACAAATCGATCACTACAACAAAGCAGCAGTATCATAGTTTCTCACAAACATGTGCAACACACACAATCGGTGCAAAAATCATTATTGCCCATGTAGGAACACTTGCTGATAGCATCAATATTTACTTTGCTGCCTTGCAGGCAAGGAGAAAAAGAAATTACACTTCCTTGTCTTCATGTGCGAAGATGTAAGAAACAAGGATTTGCATCCTTCCTATATGCATAACGCAGAGCCCACAAGAGTGTCCTTCCCGTTGGACTCCTGGTGAATCTTTTATTGCAGCTGATATTTCCCTTTAGCCCATTGTATGCACTAAATCATTAGCCACTGGGAACGAAAATGGAAAATAGCTAAATAAGAACTCCATTTAATTATATTTTTATCTCAATTTGTCTTGGTATTTATGAGTTGCACAAGTGCTTTTATTAAAGCAAGAGGCTAATGAACAAGGTCTGAGTGGATCAATTAACCCGACACTGGCAAGTCTTGAAATACTTTGGAGAGGTGCGCACACAGTCACTCATGGATAACAAAGAAACTAGTAAAATGAGTTGTGCGAAGCAGCTTATTGCATTAAAAAAACAAATATAATTTGCTTGATTTGCTACCCCCCCCCCCACCCCCACCCCCCTAATGTTAAAACTGCTTTGGAAAGAAAATGTTTTGCCCAGCATGGCTCTAGCTTTTTAAAATAACCAATATGTTCTCATTCTCCTTTATTGAATTTTGCTTAATGTTTCATTTAGCCTTTCTAATTTACCCACCTAGCCAACAGCGTTGCTGCCTGTCACCAGTATGGTTGTATACAGTATCTTGGACGTAGGCTACAAAAATTGTTGCAGTGGGAGTTCTAGTCCTAGTAAAGGTAAAGGTTCCCCTTGACATTTAGTCCAGTCGTGTCTGACTCTAGGGCGCGGTGCTCATCCCCGTCTCCAAGCCCTAGAGCCATCGTTTGTCCGTAGACAGTTTCCATGGTCATGTGGCCAGCGTGACTAGACATGGAACGCCATTACCTTCCCACCGTGGTGGTACCTATTTATCTACTCGCATTTACATGCTTTCGAACTGCTAGGTTGGCAGGAGCTGGGACAAGCGACGGGAGCTCACTCCGTCGCGTGGATTCGATCTTACGACTGCTGGTCTTCTGACCTTGCAGCACAGAGGCTTCTGCGGTTTAACCCACAGCGCCACCACATCCCTTTTGTTCTAGTCCTACTTGAAAGCTAAGTCACATGAGTCACACACTACCGTGTTAACCATAAAATGCAAAGGGGGGGAGTCGGTGGGTGGGAGTCCTGCCGCTTATACTAAGAACATGGCTCCTCTGATTGATCTGATAGTAGGAGAGGTCAGGTGGAGGGTGAACTGTGCTGAGTTTGTGGTGGGCATGCTAAGGAGTTTAAATTTTAATGAGACCTCTAGCAGTTTGATAGTGTCTGGATTTCCACCCTCCCCTATAGACTTTACTAGATGAGATTTACCCTCCGTTTTTCTATTTGTATAGTGTCTTTCAAGAGCAGTTTGGGGTGATAGGTCAGGGGAAAGGTCAACTAAATTCTGTGCCTCAGTAGTAGTGTTAGGTGCTTGTTGTTTTTATTAAAAATGTGATTCTTCGCCCCTCCAGCCTGTTTCCTCGATGTACTTCATAGCTCTGTTCTACACATACACAATTCATACTCCCCCACCATTCAGATGTAATTCTGTACAGGTTATGCAGGAGAGAAGAAACAGTGCTTGACTGGGTAGATTAATCTGCAGGTGGCAAACTGTCCATGACAACTGCACCTCCCCTGTCCTTCCATTAACCCTTTCTTTAGCTGCTACCTTTTGCTCCCCCAAACCTTGTAGTTAACGGGGCCAGATGCTGACAGGTGTTGTGTATATCCCAGTCAGGGATGAAACGGACATTTTCAACAGGATGGTAATGCCTTTGATTTCAATAAGCATGTTGCTTAATGAGGGCACACTAATGCATCAAACACTGCACAACGAATAACACTCTTTAGGGCAATGAGGAAACAATCTGGGTATTTTGGAATGAATTAGACGTACACTGAAAAACGCCTTTCATGTCTTTTTAAGGGGAAATGGCTCTTAGAAAACAAGAGTCTCCGAAGGACACATTGCCTGCGCTTTCACATTGCCCTGGTTTGATGTTTGAAGCAGTTGGGCTGTTTTTCTAAATTAAATTAAGGTGTGTAGGGATGAGCAATGGATTTGGGAGGCACCGAGCAGCCTCTGAGCATGCTCCTGTGGCTCCTGAGGGAGCCGCGTATTCATGAAGATGCAAGCAATGACCCAATTATTGAAACAGCACCTGGATGCTGTATCCTTGTGGACTTGTTTTTCCATCTTGTGTTCTGAGTGTTTTGTTCAGGGGCTCTGCACTCTCGTGCCTTTATGCTAAGAAGGCATTTATAAACGAACACATATTTCCTGTTAGCTTCCAGCCTCCTTTGAGATGCTGGCATTTATTTTATACTGGATTCCAACAATTTTCTTCCCATTCCACCTGTATTCTTTCTAACCCCGTAGAAAAACAATCACTCTGATCAGCCTTCTTTTGGTTAGTTGTGGAATGTTTCGGGAGCCCTACCATCAAATGGCACTGGAGCCTCCTAATCGTGTGCAGGATTGTAGCCAAACTGTGAAAACGAACTCTCAGGTGAAATATCTGTGACTCATGTGTCGCAGGAAGTGACACTGCAGAGGTGGCTCATCCATTAGGGCAAGTGGGACACCCCTCTCACAAGCTACCCCCACTTCTGTCCTGCTTCTACTTGCCTCCTTACGAGAGGCTGTGTGTATGTGTATATGTGTATATGTATATGTGTGAATGCTTATTTATTTATTTATTTATTCCATTTTTACTCCAGCCATCTAGATTTGGGAATCTACTCTGGGCGGCTTATATAAAGATAAAAACAGCATTAAAATAACTTTGATCATAAGAGCGGAAAGATCAATAAAGAAAACAGGATCCAAGATGGGATAAAGAAGCTATGTAATGGGAGGGGGGAAGAACCAAGTCTTTCCAACACTGTGTTTGGGTATGTCTCTCTGTGTATGTGTGGTTTGCTCCTGGCTATGCACATCCTTGGTTGCTGTGGCTTCTGTCCCACCAAACAGAAGCGGCACCCGTCAATAAGGTGACATGATACAGGGGGAGCTGCATCTTCCACATATCGATACAAACAAGCAAGCCAGAGAACAGAACTTTTCCCTTGTACATACAGAAATGAAGCTAAGGTATGTATTTGCAACCATGCAGAGCTGTACACAGTTTGGACAAGGGGAATTGTGGTCATAGAGTGATCACTTAGGCATGGCCAAAGAAAGAGGACAAAATGGACAAAATGTGCATATGCTCAGTTATATGCACATTGATGAATATTTAGAGTTATGAGTGCAATGTAAAGGCAAGCACAGTTCATTTCACCTTAATGAGGAAGCATGAGATAGGAGCAGGGGTGGGTGGGAACTGTGTGCCTGCTCAGCCTGCTAGATGGTTGCCAACTGTTGATGGGCCATTCCAAAGGACCTTCTTATGGTCCTTTATCTTGACACTGGCCCTGGTCTCAACATCCCTTCAGACTGAAGATCTCTCCAAATACATAACAGGGTCCTGATGATCCTTCAATGTCTTTCACATAGAGCACATGAGCCCCCCCCCCCCGAGGGAGAGAGGGAGGGAGGGGAAAGCGTGAAGTTTGGGGCAGCTCATGCAAACCAAGTATGGTGCTATTGAACCTTCAGATCTCCATCACCCCAACTCAGACCATGGGGTGCCTGTGGGGAGTTACTTTTGAAACAGTCCTATCTCATTAGTAGAGCATGCATATGCAAAATATTAGGAACAAAATTATTTGGCCTAGTATCCTGATTTTCATTCTCTGGGGCAAAATTAATTTATTGTTCCTCTACGTGCTAAATCTCCCAAGAATTAGCAGATACCCTTCCCATCAGAGAGTCATCATGCGGATTCCTAGGCAAGGTGGTGTCTTACACCTTTATAGGGAAGGCAGAGGTGCGGGACAAAGAAGGAGGAAATCTTAAAGCTTCCAAAGGACCAACCTTCTCCCTCGTAGCCCTCTCTGTACTTTGTCTTTTGTGCCACAGATGATCCTTCTGGGCCTCAAATTTCTGTGACTGACACCACGCTGTTCAACCTGCTTTTAACTCCACCTCCTCTACAGATGCACTAAGAGGAGCTTCTTAAGACAAAGTCACCTGCAGTGAAATAATGTAAAGCCTGTTTTGTATCTTGTACAGAAAACATTTTCAGGCTACGATGAGAAGCAATTGCTTGTAATGTCCTTTTCCTGCTTTTATTTTCTGCCTTTCATTGCAATGCTTATAATGAGGCCAACTGCAGAATGCTAATGTTTGAGGCACTGGGTAGGTACAGTGTAGGCTCATCTTTCCATAAGGTCCTTGCTCTGCTCTTTTTGAGTGGGATGAATCATGATTTCCCCCTCTGTTTTCTTCACTGGTCATGCTAACTTGAGGGTGGATGAACAGCACAGGTTGCAAGGTAACAACAACAGCAGCAGCAGCATGAATAGATGATTATGCTGATGACGATGATGACAATGATGATGATGGGATATAGCATTACAATTTACCAGGTCTCGAGTTTGGTCCCTAAGGAACGTTCATGCATCCTCTATCAGAATGTCAAGAAAATCAAGTGTTTTACCCTCTGAGTATTACAAACCATTAACAGAGCACTTTACATTTGCAAACTGCCCATCTCATTCATTCTCAAAATAGTGGTGGGAATTACCAGATCATTGCTATTCTTTCCTGTTTGAATAATAGGGCAAGCAACTGAAATGAGAAGTTGCCTGAAGACGTGTGCTGCCGTGTTGACACTTAAGTAACACTGCTCTGGGGAAACCTTAAAAAGCAACAAAACCTGGATCTGTCATATTATCAATGAATTATTAAGTGTAAATATTTTAATTTCAGTAATTTTATACTGTCTCCTCAACCCAGCTAATATTAGTTGTGTGAGAGGGTCCCAGTGAAACCAGTGAAACATAGTAGTCATAACTAAAGACTTGAAGTCTTAGAAGGGCAAATATCAGTTTCTGCAGGGAAATTAGGGCAGGAAGCATGGCCCATCTTCAACCAGCCACCTGCCCCTGTTGTGCTTGTATACCTCAACGCTGCTGGCCTGTCTTGGTGCCCAAGGCAGGAAAGGTTGTAAAGGAGGGAGCAGTACAGTTCCTGGCAGAAAGCGGCTAGTGGTGATGGAACCTGGAGTTAAGTTGCCATGATCCCATGCGCCAGCCTCAAGTTCTGGAAGAAGCGTGCAGGGAAGAACTCTGCCCTGGAAGCCCATTGCTAGAGTTGCTGCTGCTTATTACTCCATCCTGGCCCTCAAGGATTCAATATGTGGTGCTGGGACCAGTTTGAGTTGTTGGTCAGCTGGCTAGCATGTGGGAGAATTGGGTTCATGAGTGGGTAGTGCCTAGAGACTACCATGAGTCCATAGGAAAGTGGGATGTTGTAACACCAGGTGAAGGGCATGGTTCAATGACTGTGGTTAAGTGATTGTTGCAGGAATGGAAAGTGCATGACCCAACTACTAAACCAGCCTGAAGATCTCTGTTTTCTGCACCTAATAAGTCAGCAACATATATCCTGGATCGCTTGTACACAGTAAACCTAAGTAAACAGAGTGGCATCTCGTCTGCTGCATGTGCACCAGTAAAATAGCCTGGTTCAAGCACTGTCTGTCTTCAGTCAACTGTGTTGTACAGTGCAAGCATCAAGGAGCTGAAATACTCCAGATAATGCTTATGGTGGCCAATGTGTCAGTTGCCAGTGGGTCACAGTGTTGAGAAATTCAGGTCATAGGCTGATGGGTATATATCCTGCCTTGATTCTCCCTTGCATGGTAAATGAGGTGACTTTAAAAATTGCTTCTCAGTGTGGCCTGTCACAAGAGAGTGCATGTTTTTCTGATAAGTCTCAGAGATGACTTATGCACTCTTGCAAGCACGTTCTATAAAACGGGCAGTACTGAAAAATGTGGTAGCTATTGTCTTATAGTAATAGCACTGGATAGATTGTTTGTGTCTTTGTGATCAATCAGATGGTCCTGTTGTATTTGCTCTACAGATATGTGGGCCTGTGCTTATCTTCAAAAAAGAAAAAGATTCCCCTGTAACAAAGAGACAGGAGTTATGCACAAAATATACTTTGCTTCTAAACTGAGCAAACCATGATTGGGGCAAAGGACACTTTAATATCTCAGTCTTGCATTGGAGGTGAAATTACTCAGTTATCTCCTCAAGTTGCCCAGTTATCAGCCAGTCCTTCTGCACTTGCTCTCTGTGTGGGTAGGTTTGCGCATGTGTGCTTTGTTTCATAAACAGAATATTCGGCAGTTTTTCATGTGCACATATTGTGGACGCCTTGGTGACAAATCCCTTATACTTGTCTTGCCCTCTTGCTGAAAAGGAGGACTCTCACAGAGGCAAGAAATTCCTCAACAGGCTGTCTCAAGTTGTCTGAGCAGCCTGTTTCCTCAAGCCTGAGCGATTCTTCCCATCCCTCCTCATGAACTGACAAGATGGCAAATTCAATTAAGTAACAGATAACAGTAAGACTAGCATAGGTGGCAATATTCATTTAAAATCATGGGGAAAAGGTTATTTATCCTGAGGAATAATCTTAAATGAATAAATGAAAAAGAGACTTGGCTTCTTCTACTAGGCCATTTCCTCTCAGAGTTGGATTTGTTTAGCAATGACAGCAGTGATTATATATATATATTCCCCTGGTCTATAGAAGTGGCAGTTGTCTGCTGACAACAGTGGGGCTTAGAAGAGATAAGGACTGAGTAAGATTAGTAGCTTGTAGGTCAGGTGACCAGAACCTGGTTTTAGGTCATGGAAGTTCTTTATAAACGGTTGCTTAAGATGCTGACACAAGCAAAGCTCATGGGTATCATGGCAATTTATCTACAAGGCAATTAATCCCAGAGCTGTCACATGACCTTGGGATTCAGGGAGAACTCTTCCTCCAGCTGCAGGGGGAGGACACAACATCTGATGAAAAGTTGTCATTTGCTGTGCGTAAATCTCTACACTGGCTCTCTTTCCTTTCTGTATCATCCTGAAGCCCCTTGCCCTTCTGTCAAAGCTGTGTTTTGCCCTTAGCTAGACTGCTTCTCTAAACCTCCTCTCGCTCTTCCTGTTTGTCTATCCTTTAGTGCAAACCCTGGTGCAAATGAATCTGCTGCTTATTTACCTTATCTCTGCCCCCATATTTAGGCCAGAAGCTATGCTTGAAGTATCACCCCCTCCTTCTGCTTTGCCCTCTTTATCAATTCAATTCTCCCCTGATGCTCTTCTCAGAGTTTACTTCCTCAGCAAAATCCATCTTGACCCTTTGGGATTTCAGTAGTTCTCTTGCAAGATAAGCTTATCTTGACTAAGAGATCATCAAGCCCCTTCTCTTTCTCCTTTGTCCTGTGTGTATTACTTTTGTTCTAAGTTCTTTAACACAGGATACTTTATGGGCTGTAGCACAGGACATGTTATTCTTAGTACTTTAAAATAACTACTACCACCACTGAAAATAATAAATATATAGGATCTAATAGTGTTATAATAACTTGCTAATCATTGCAGATTTTGTTACCTTTCATCTCAACTACTGTTTGAGAATGAATTGAAGAGGGAAGGAGATACTGTCTTTGGACTAAGGTGTTATTTTCCAGACTTAGAGCCTAGTTACATTAGGAAAAAAAAACCTCACATTTGAATTGGGTTTAGCATGTTTTAAATCAATTTTTAAAAAGATGACTACACCACACACATAGACTTGGAATTTCCCCCTCAACCGATATACAACACAGCTTAAAATGGATTAAAAGTTTTCCCAAGAGGCCATACACACCCCAACCCAAATACCATGTGACTACCACATGACATTAACCTAATTTCAAACACCCTGATCCATCTCCTGATTTATTTTCATAATGTTACTGTCCCCTTATTTTGAACATCTATTGACATTAGATGTCTAAAGGCCATTTCTAATTACCTTTTAGCCTGTGTGTGAAAGATATGATTTTTCCAAGTGACTTAATCCCATTTTATTAAATGGGGATAATGGTGCTTTCCTAATTCAAACATACTATAAGTGGGAATGAGTCATGGTTACTCACTGGCAGTTGAAATGCTAGGGAGATGATACTAGCTCTAAGTAAATAACCCAAATGACATAATTGGGTGACTGATTCTCTCCTTCCTTCTACAGTGTTGGCTTGTTGGGAGGGGGGTGGCAGTGGTATTCAAGAATTCAATGCATGTGTCCTTCAAAACATTGAGTAGGAACTCTGTTGATCCAAGAAAGCTAGATGGCCCTTCCCTCAAAATAAACCAGCTCTGTAACCAAAAGCGGTTATCTTGGGTGATAACAGCAGCAGGAACTCAACAGTGTACTGTCTCTGTGTGTAGAATCTTAGATAGATCCTCACAGATTTTCATGATGGAACAAGGATCACAAACTGCAGCAAATCCCATTTTCCCCCCTGGAAATAAATGAAGCACCTAGGAGTAGGGTTCTAAAGCTTTGCTTGTCTCATTTTCATGTGTGAGAATGAGAAAACACTAACTTCTCCCTAGCTGTGAGACAATAAAAGCATTTTCTGCCAGCATCAGTGAAAAATCTGCTATTTCCAAGAGTATTTTTGGCAAATTAGTGAAATTGTATATATTGCACAAGTTATGTATGTGGTTCAAATTGCAAAAGGTATGATAGCTGCAACCTTGTTGCTTGAACCTTTAGAGATCAGAAGCTTGGAAGGTTGTTTGTATCTTTTAGATCAATCAACCTGTTCTTCTGTGCTTGTTCTGCAGCTGGATGAACCCTGAAAACCTTTCCAGTACTGTAGGAGAAGAACTATGATTTCCCAGGGGTCATGGAAAAAGGAACTTTCTTAGGCTGAATAAAAAATAGAGCTGTTTCTCCAACAACTAGATCTCTACCATGAATGAACACTTACCTGATGGTGATTTTTCTCCAGGAAAAGCTGTTGAAAAAAATAAGGAAGAAACTGTGCCTGTTTTTTAAAAAACTTTATTGAAAGAACATAGGAAAAAACATACACACAAGAGAGAGAGAGAGAGAGAGAACAGGTCTTTCACAAGAAATGTATAATCAGATATAGCACCACTCCAGAGGATCATAGTACAAATTAAGAAACACGTATGCATTCACACCAATACAATGTGTAATCAGATTTTGATAAGGAAACTGAATTACAATTGTATTGCTAGGCAGTGTGCCTGATCCCATGAAATAATCATAGTTTTTGAGGAGAGGTCCCTCAAAGATAACATACCATATCCGGTTCCATTTATCATTGCTTTGATCTGACAGCATGCCATGTCCCCACCTTCCCCAACAGACAGAGCAGGTCCACAACATTTTGTTGCTGGAGGCAAAAATAAGAAGACATCATGGCTCTTTTCATATACAGAAATAAACTAGATAAGCCCCTGAAATTTGCTTCAGCTGCTGCAAAGGGAAGCAGGATAGCTTAGAGAGTGTGTGACAGGCCACATGATTCACAGAGTAGCGGGAATAGTTGGATGACTCAGGTGGAGTGTTGGGAGATTGCACAAGCTGTTACATGTGCACGCAAACGCACGCACACACGCACACAATCTCACACTCAGGGGATCTGCTGCCACTGACAGCGGCATGGCTGTTCCTCATGGTAGCACGGGCCTTGCCAACAGAACCTCAGTTTGAGCAATAGAGATATGCAGGCATAAAATGGAGAGATGTCAGAATATGATACAGATGTGCAGGCATAAATGGAGGAGTCTTTGAAAGCTGTATAAACAAGCTGCAGTTTGTTCACTGCCACCATTACTATGGCAATTTAGTTACCCTGAGAAGAAAAGGCAGGAAAGGGTGTACTGGTGAAAGTTAAAGTTATCCTTGAGTCGTGGGCTACACCAGTGATACAAGCTGCAATTGATGCCACTACAGAAGGATTTAGGATGCAAGATTTTAAAAGTATCATTTGCTGAAAACATTTTCAATCTGAAAGAATTAGAATTGTGTTTTCTCCCTGTGATCCATTGTTTCCTTCCAGGAAAGGACAGGGGGCGTGACTCTGAGGGGTGTTCTGGTGACATGCGAAGCTGGATGTGGTGTTTTGGTACAGCAGAAACACCCACCCCTGTGATCCGTCTCTCTAGTTTTCCTCAAAGATTTTTTTAAAGATTTAATGAACAATTGGGTATAGCATTGAATCATTGCATTTATGCATTAGTTTAGAGCTAGATCACCTGTGTGTAGAAGGAAGGAAGGAAGGAAGGAAGGAAGGAAGGAAGGAAGGAAGGAAGGAAGGAAGGAAGGAAGGAAGGAAGGAAGGAAGGAAGGAAGGAAGGAAGGAAGGAAGGAAGGAAGGAAGGAAGGAAGGAAGGAGCCAGAGATCAGCTGCTGGCTGGTATCAAAAGAAGGGAGGCTGTGGGTGCAGATCAAACTTCATTGGAGTGAAAAGCCCAAACAATCTGGGCTCTCTGTGTGATCACCTAAACCAAATACGAGCACAAGCATAAAAGATACAGTGAATCAAACCAATTCAGCTTGCCAGTGTGGTCACAGGCTGAGCTCAACTGTACCAGTGGTCTGATATGCTATAAGCCAGCTCTCTAACTTGCTAACTTGCAAGCTATGCATTTGGGCCTTAAGATATCTCTTGAGATACCCTCCACCTCCTTTCATTTCCAGATGACATTATCCTGGTGATTTAGGCTCTGGTTGCATGTGCTGGATATCGTCAGTCTCAGCATGTATTCGGGAACCATGGCTTTTGTAAATTCTGTTTCATATGAAGAGCTTCCAGCTTGCCCATCTGGCACCACTGTCACCTCAGAGACACCTTTCACTGTGTCACACGGAGCAGCTAAGTAGTTTTGTCACATTCAGCCTTTTGTGGACTTGATTGCTCATTAGTACAAACGATGAGAAAGAAGATGAAAGAAAGAGCCTCTTCTTCTTCCTATACAAACTCTTCCAAAGAATAGCGGTGGGGAAGATACACATGCATGTATGTATGCATGTGTACATGCATTCAAACATATCTATCTGTCTGTCTGTCTATCTAACTTATCTCTCATGCTCCTATTCTCTCTCTGTGATAAAAACACAACAGATCAAAGAGCCTGCAATGGGAGGTGCAGCTCTGGCATCTGGTACCTTGTAAGATCTTTACCTTCCAGTTCATTTGGTGAGTATTTGTTAGGAAAGTGCTCTAACAAGAGAGGTGGCAAGCATGCCAGCAAAGGACTTTTGCCCTTACATTACCCCCCAGATGGTGGACTTGATCAATAGTGAGGGGGGTAAAAAAAAAAAAAACTCCCTGAAAATAAATGATAACTTAATATCTGAGAGGTAAGTGTTAGTAATTAGTCTGAAACACTTTGATCATTAATGCATGCAATCAAATTATCATCAAGAACGTTTCACAGCCAGCCCCTCCTTCTCCTCCCCTCCACCTTTCTCTCCCTCCTTCACTTGCCATTAAAAAGAGAGAGAGAGAGGTTGGCAGAAGGAAAAGGTGGGGAGCTGTCACTAAGTTAACGAAGATGTTTGGGAAGGAAGATGCTGCTCCCTAGTGTCGAAAAGATTGGAAGCCAAGAGAAGGAGACGCTTCCTCAAGACAGACTGAGCAATAAACGAATGGTCCCCGGGCAGGATTCCACCCAATGTGCCAGGCCTTTGTTATCTGCTTGGATATTGATTGCATTCCCAGTGGAGGTAGCTCAGGTTTTCCTGCTTCGAGTTCCTAAGTGAAATTAAAAGCATGCAGTTCATTACAGCCCTTGCTCTCTGCCTTCTCTTCAATGCCTCCCTCTAATCTTTTGGCTAGTTGCCGATCGCTGACAGCCAATTACACCCACAGGATTAACAAGCATTTCCTTTCCTTTACCATTCCCATGCACTCTTGTGTCCTCGGGAAGAAGGAGGAAGAAACGGCACTATCTGGTGGTGAAGGAAAGCTATACCTCAGAAGCTCGCTATGCAGGCATGTGCCAGTTTTCTCAATCTGTTTGTCTGTTCACTTATTCATCACAAGTAAAAGATCAATGTCCAGTTGCTTGAATATTGAACAGATATTATACGTAGTCCTGCCAGATCTTGAAGGTACAAGGCAGGTTCCATCACATATACGTATTATAGGCAGGGGAGTCCGATTCTTCTCCACAAAAAGCTTCTGTCAAAGTCCAAGTGGTTCATTTTCTGGGTCATATCAGTGGATGTGTGCATGGGAAGAAAAAACTGCCCCTAAACTCTCCCAATTCATCTGGAGCCTAAGCAGACCTCAGAACATAGTGCAGATGAATGCACTTGGGTTGAGAAAGGGGCTAGTAATGTGCCATTTCCTGATGCTGTAGAGTGAATAGTAAGACGTTTGCCAGAATTTCAATGCCTGTTCTGCATTATGGAACATTTATTTTGTTTAGCCTCTCACTCAGCTTAGTTTACTAAATGTTGTTGTTTTGTGCCTTCCAGTCACCACTGATTTATACCTGGCTTATAAACACTCTAACAGGACTTTCAAGGTAAGGGGGATATCTGAAGGTTTTCCTAGTTCCACACCCCCAGTGAGTCTCCATGGCAAAGTGGAGATTTGAACCCAGGCCTCCAGCGTCCCAGTCTGTTACTCTACCCACTACATACACTAGGTATCTACTAAATCTTACTGAAACTTTATTGAAATATCACTGCATTGTCAGGATTGAGAGGGTGTATGATTGTGGAATGATGATTGTTGTAAGATCATTCAGGGGGAAGATCACAGAACTGGAGCACTGTGTAGTGGCTCCTCCTCATTGCAGGATTTGAATTTTTTTTTTTTTTTTTACTTAAGATCTGGAAACAGATAAACTTGCAGACCTCCAGATGAAGGTATATGGGGTACAAAAGGATACAGGATCCTGTGACTTTGTTTTGAATGCCCTTTATTTAAGTAGAGAGCAAGCTCAGAAGCTTCTGCAGACCCCACCTTGAAAATATTTTAGATATTCATTTATATTTATTTAAAATATTTTTAGCCTGCCGCTCTCCTTAAAAAGGACCCAAGGAGGCTTACAACAATTAAACGACAGAATTTTAGTTAGTGACAATGATTCTGGGATTGCATCAGTAGCTGCATATCCCTACCTTTATGTATGTATGTATGTATGTATGTATGTATGTATGTATGTATGTATGTATGTATGTATGTATGTATGTATTTATTTATTTATTTATTTATTTATTACATTTGTATACCACCTCGCTTAGCGGAAACCACTACTCTGGGTAGTCATTGCAATATCATCTAAACTCTAACCCCCTACTCCTATTCCACCCAAAAATAAAATAAAATAAGCCCCCAAACCAATAAAGCAAACCACAT
Source organism: Intellagama lesueurii (assembly GCA_037013535.1). Lineage (NCBI taxonomy): Eukaryota > Metazoa > Chordata > Lepidosauria > Squamata > Agamidae > Intellagama > Intellagama lesueurii. The sequence goes on from JBAJHW010000002.1 coordinate 255,252,706, forward strand.
AAACAAATAGGATAATTACAGCGACAGCACTCACGTGGCACAGGGTTGAAGACCAAACTAACTGAAGGGCAGGATATCCATAGAGGCTTCCTTAAAATGTATGGTTTTAAGCTGCTTTAAAAAAAAAAAAAAAAAAAAAAACTCTGGGGGAGAAGACCTGCTGGATCTCTAAAGGGAGGTCATTTGGGGGGCACCACCAAATCAACCTTCATTCCAGCAGTTTAAGACGACAGGTACACTGCTACAAATTTGTTGTAAATTTGAACCCCTCCATGATTCAGTTGAATCCAGATTAACAAAATGATGCTGTGTCAATGGTTCCTCAGTATGATGATGATAACAACTCCAGTTTTTAAATCATTACCTATTTGACTTACCAACTTTAATTAATGTGATCCTATAACATGGTAAAAGCATTTTTAAAAGTAGTTCTTTATGTTGTTTTTTGTTTGTTTGTTTCCTAGAGATGGTGAAGGGAGCCAAAAACATAAATTTCTATCATTCTGCTAGCTATAGCACCCCCTACTAATCTGCTTTTTAGGGATGTTAGCAAGTCCTCCCCTCTGTACCTACCTGCTGTCATGCCTCCCACCTGCTCTGGCTACCACCACTGCCGTGTCCCCCTGCCCCAGCACTGCCATGTCTCGCCCCTCACCATTCCCTACTGCCACATCCCCCACTGCCACAGCCACGTGACTGCCACTCTGGCCCCTGCTGCTCCACCCCCTGCCGTCTCACCCACTGCCACACTCTCCCACCTGCTCTTGCCACTGCCACCACTATGCAACCTTCCAGGCTTATGAAGACAGCGGAGCTTGAAGGGAAGCCGGGCAGGCCCATGTGCCTGCGCAGAAACAGTGGGCCTGTCCAGCTTCCCTTCTAGGCCTGCTGTCTGTGCAGGCCTGGAAGATGGTGCCACAGCAGCAGCAGCAGCGGCAGCGGCGGCAGTGGCAGTGGCAGCAGGACGCATGGCAGCAGAAGAGGGCACGGCAGCAGCCGGGACTCAACAACACAACATGGAAAAATGGTTCTGAGTTCTGAGTTGAGCTGCTGGTGCGACTTGACTCAGACTCGATAATGAGTCACATGACTGAAGTCTCCATCCTTGCCGCTTCCTCTGATTCTCCCCCTGGTCACCTTCAGTTTTGTCCACCCCTTTCCTGGCATTTTAAAAACATTTTTTTAGTTTTCCATCTTGTTTCCTTTCCTGTTGATAAATATTCTCTTTCCTGCTGTACCCAGAATCTGGCACCAGACTTTGGGAGACTTAAGCCCTTCTTGGGATATTCTGTGTGGCTTGCCTGCCTCCTCCTGAACCTGCCAGAGGCCCCAGATTCTACCCAGAACATATGTTTTTAGTTGCCAGTTCTCAGCAGGAGTTGAAAGGAAATCCATTTGTGCAGACAGTAGATTCTCTTGACAGGCCATTTCAATGAGTGTTTTACTGCTTGTACTACAATAACAAATTCTTTCAGTGCCAGACTCATTCTTGGTTTAGAGAAAAATTAGGACAAACATGTAGTAGAGAGTTATTTTCTGCAAATATTTTGTTGACAGAGGATGTGATCTTCTTTCAGCAAAGTCTTAAGAGGAGCATTCAAAACAAGGACACAAATTGCCCTCACTGTCAACTGGCTTTACAACAGGGCTATGAAGCAGGGGTGAGATGGAGAGCATGGTGGTGGGTTTGTAATTTTTAGTAAGGTGAGAGAAGAGCCAGCCTGCATAGCCTTGGGCAAGCTGCACAGTCCTAGAGTGCCACCAGAAGAAGGCACGGGTAAACCACTTGGTAGCTAAGAAACCCTAGCAGGGGTTGCTGTAAGTCAGAACTGACTTGATGGCACATAATTAATTATGAGACTTTGTACGAGAACATCAGAATGTGGAATGAGGGTCAGGGCCAGTTCATGGAATGCAGCTGAGAGAGGGTGGCCAGGAACCTATGTATCTTACTTATGTGTCCCTCTGTAAGAAAATAGCAGTTGCAGATATTCTCTGGCTGAAGATTTGGCTGCCCAGTCAAAGTTTAGTTTGGATTCAGGTCCCCACATTTCTAACTTATCCTACTGTCCTGATATATTTTAAAAATAAAGAACCTTAAAAAGGATGGCCGAAGTTTTGAAAGATCTATCGCCCTTCAAAAGTTTGCATCTAAACAGTACAATGAATAAACACAGAGCTCAGCTGGTGATTATCCTGCTCACTTTGATAAAATTATTATATTTCTGGTTCAATCATAACAATCATTTCTAAATGGATATCTATGCATAAACTAGCATATAGAAACATATACAAATCTGCACCCACCTTCCTGCTCCTTTTCCATGATGATTTCTCTCTCTCTTTTTTTCTCTCTGCCTTAGACTGACCCATTCCTATGAGACAGACAAAAGGTTCAGTCATGGGTTACAATCGTATCCATTCCTTCCTAAACTAGAAATGATATTTTTTATACATTGTTTAATAATGTACAACATAGAGAAAGCAAAGCCAACAAGTGAAAACAAAGCCTTGTGGCACCTTTAAAAACAACAGAGTGATTTCAGTGTGAGCTTTTTCATGGATTACACAATGTTGTTGTTGTTTAGTCGTTAAGTCGTGTCCGACTCTTCGTGACCCCATGGACCAGAGCACACCAGGCCCTCCTGTCTTCCATTGCCTCCCGGAGTTGGGTCAAATTCATGTTGGTAGCTTCGATGACACTGTCCAACCATCTCGTCCTCTGTTGTCCCCTTCTCCTCTTGCCTTCATACTTTCCCAACATCAGGGTCTTTTCCAGGGAGATTTCTCTTCTCATGAGATGGCCAAAGTATTGGAGCCTCAGCTTCAGGATCTGTCCTTCCAGTGAGCACTCAGGGTTGATTTCCTTCAAAATGGATAGGTTTGTTCTCCTTGCAGTCCAGGGGACTCTCAAGGATTACACAATAGCATTGTTTATATCTGTTTGTTAGGGTTCACTAGTGTAGTTGGTTGTTTATTTTTTGCTACTGCTAAAGCAGCTTCATTTGAAATGGATTCGTTTGAAACATGGTGCTGGAGGAGAGCTTTGTGGATACCCTGGACTGCCAGAAAGACAAACAAGTGGGTCCCAAATCAAATCAAGCTTGAACTATCTCTGGAGGCAAAAACTGAAGCTGTCCTACTTTGGGGACATCACAAGAAGGTAGGATTTTCAGGGTGGGGGGAACCACAGTAATGCTGGCAAAGGTGGAATAGAGCAAGAAAAGAAGAAGGCCAAATATGAGATGGATGAGCTCCCTAAAGGAAACCACAGGCTTGACTTTATAGGAGCTGAGCAGGGCTGTTGAGGACAGGACATTTTGGAAATCACTTTCTTAGAGTCGCCATAAGTCAGAGGTGAGTTGAGGCACTTAACAACAACAACCAACATAAACACACACACATACGTTATGTGCCATCAACTTGGAACTGCTTACATCAACCCTATTGGGGCTTACTAGGTAAATGAGTTATTTAAGGAGTGGTTTTACCAGCACCACCCACTTCCCAATGAACTTCCATGGCCAATCAAGGAGCCCTAGTCCATCACGCTGTCCACTACACCATGATGGATGAGTGTCATCTCTAAAAGCGAAAAAAGGAACACTTAACAACAAAATACACCAGTAGATATATCATATGTGCATGCCTGCATGTGCATTTTTTAATATCAAGAAAGGTAATGTACATGATACAGAAAGAAAAATTAGGTCATCTGGTATTTAAGTTTCCTACTGAATGTATAAAACACCAGTACCATAAAAAGGAGATACGAATTGATCTAAACCAATAAGATATAATTTTATGCCAAACTGTGAGGAAGAATCTATATCTTTATCAGGTTTCTCTCACTTGAGAGATGAAAATCATACGTGTGCCTGTTAGAAATTCATTCTATCCAGTATATCTTTCAGAAATACATTGTAAAGCTGTTTGACAGTTCCCAAAGTGAATTATAGGCTCAGAGGCATTTCTGTCCTTTCCCTGTATAAATACAAGCACCACCGTACACAGATGCATCCATATACATCTTGCTTTATACTGATCAGGTTTCAGTTGCCTATATTTAACTCCGACAGTTTCACAGCTCAGAATGCAAAACTGCCTTCTTCTTCCTCCCATGGCTTCAAATAATTTTGCAGTAGACTTTAATTAAAATAATTATGTGTGAAGTGCCTGAGTGCCATAAAGAATGGTTGAATAATTGCTGTGCATCTAGATACCCATTCCTCTTGTTGTTCCTCTCCTGCTAGAGACTGGAGGTCGTCATGGCTATTCTGGCATGATCCCAAACACTGGTGTTGTGTTGTATCCAGACCACGCCCCCCCAATTTTTCAGCCACTAAGTTCTTCTCATTCATGTCCTTCTTTTCTCATGTATTTTACTTTGAATGATCAGCTGGGACAATCCATTATTTTCATTTCTCACAACATGACCAAAGCATTCTAGTTTCCTGCATTTTATGCACTCTATGTCCACTGGGTCTTTATTCATCTGTCTTGGTACATCTTTGTCAGTCATCTCCTTGAGTCAAGACATTCTCAGCATTCTGAGATGTATCCGCATTTCAAATGCTTCTGCCTTTCTTTGACTAGCTTGCATTAAAGTTCACAATTCCATGTCATACAGCAGAACTGAGAATATGTAGGCATTCACTGGTATTCTATACATTGGCATTCTTCATGTTAATGCTAAGTTCTTGTTGCCTATAACTTTCCTCACTTTAAGAAAGCCACTCCAGGCCAGTTATCTCTACTTTGGCATTTACTGCACAGTGATGATCCCACTGCTCATTCAACAACTTTCTGATAATAATCATAATCATGTGCGGTCAAGTCAATTCTGACTTATGGCATCTTGCCCAAGGCCACACAGGCTGGCTCTACTCACAAGTGGCACAGTGGAGAATTGAACTCCCAGCCTCTACCTTCTAATTGCAAAGATGTTCCACACTTTCATTTTGGATCTTTAACAGTATTTCTTGGGCTTCTTAGTTTTTGCCAAATAGTCAAAAAATGAAATTAGATTTGGTTGTTGTAGGTTTTTCAGGCTGTCTGGCCGTGTTCTTAAGGTTTTTCTTCCAAACGTTTCGCCAGTCTCTGTGGCCGGCATCTTCAGAGGACAGGAGTCAGAACTCTGTCTGTGCTCTGGTGCAGTTTGTCGGATAGCGGAGCACCTACCGGCAGCACTTCCGACTTGTCTGGATTGAGCCTCAGTTTATTGACCCTCATCCAGTCCATTATCGAGTCCAGGCACAAGTTCAGAACGGCAACTGCCACACCTGAATTGGTAGAGAATGAGAGGTAGAGCTGGATGTTGTCAGCATATTGCTGACTCCTCAGCCCAAACCTCCTAATGACCTCCCCCAGTAGTTTAATGTAGATATTGAATAGCATGGGGGACAGTATAGAGCCCTGAGGAACCCCATGACACAACCGCCATGGATCAGAGCTACTGTCCCCCAGCACCACCTTCTGGACCCAATCAGCCAGGTAGGAGCGGAACCACCGCAAAACGGTGCCTCCCATTCCCATTCCAGCCAATCTGTCCAGAAGGACCCCATGGTCGATGGTGTCAAAAGCCGCTGAGAGGTCCCAGCAAAGGTCGTCTTTTGTACGGAGATAGATAAATGGTTATGTTTCCGGTGCATGTCAGATTTTCAGGTATTCATTCACAGTTTATTTCAATCCTGTTTCCTCATGAATGTATAAGTCTTTTTAAAAAAGAAATAAATCCTTGCAGAGTTTATTATTTAAGCAGAGAACAGGCTATAAATGAAACAAGTAATAAATAAAATAAATGTAGCAATTTTTCTTTAACACCCCCCCCCCCAGCTCCCAGTGTCTACCTCTTGTAGCAATGTTGGTTTTGTGTGTGGAAGGGTATTGGATGCTGCCTCCTCCAAACTTAGCAAAATTGCCCCATGCCCCTCACAAGGTGCAAAGGGATGTTCTTAGCAAACAACAGAAGCAGCAGCAAGAAAACATTTAAATTGAATGTTGGGGTGTCTGTGTGATGTGAGGTACAGGTGACAAAAGGAGTGCTGGATGTCCTTGATGGAAAACACTTTCATAGAATCACAGAATCATAGAAAAGTGAAGTTGGAAGGGGCCTACAAGGCCATCAAGCCCAACTCCCTGCTCAATGCAGGAATACAATCAAAGCATATCTGCCAGGTGATTATCTAAGTTTTTCTTGGATGCCTCCAGTGTTGGAGCACTCACCAACTCCCGAGGTAACTGATTCCACTGTCGTACTACTCTAACAGTTAGGACGTTTTTCCTGATATTCAGCCAAAATCTGGCTTCCTTTAACTTGAGCCCGTTGTTGCATATCCTGCCCTCTGGGATGATCGAGAACAGATCTTGCCCCTCCTTTGTATCTTGCCTTTCAAATATTTGAAGAGTGCTATCATATCACCCCTCAGTCTTCTTTTCTCAAGGCTAACCATGCCCAATTCTTTCAACCTTTCCTCATAAGGCTTGGTTTCCAGCCCCCTGATCATCCTTGTCGCCCTCCTCTGAACTTGTTCCAATTTGTTAGCATCCTTCTTGAAGTGTGGTGTCCAGAACTGGACACAATACTCAAGGTGAGGCCTAACCAGTGCTGAATAGAGGGGGACTAGCACCTCGCGGGATTTGGAAACTATACTTCTATGAATGCAACCTAAAATAGCATTTGCCTTTTTTTGTAGCCAGATCACACTGTTGGCTCATATTTAGTTTGTGATCTACGACTATTCCAATATCCTTCCCCCTCGTTGTTTTGCTGAGCCAGGTATCCCCCATCTTGTAACTGTGCAATTGGTTTCCTTTTCCGAGGTGCAGGACTTTGCACTTATCCCTGTTGAATTTCATTCTGTTGCTTTTGGCCCAGTGTTCCATCCTATCGTTTTGAATTTTGTTTCTCTCTTCTAGGGTATTAGCTATTCCGCCCAATTTGGTATCATCTGCAAATTTGACAAGTATTCCCTGCACTCCCTCATCCATGTCATTAATAAAAATATTGAATAGCACTGGGCCCAGGACTGAGCCTTGGGGTACCCCATTTGTTACCTCCTCCCAGTTAGAGAAGGACCCATTTACTCACATCAGTCTGTGACTTTGATTCTACATGGGCCCAAACACAGTCCTCAAGAATCCTGAACTTCCTAGACGCTTTCTCCTACATTTGTACAGCCTTTCATTCAACCAGACAGGATAGCCTTGGGTTCTCAATAATTCTGATGAAGTTGCTAGAGCTTCTTGTGCAGCGTCTCTTTTAGTAAACAAAGGCAATGCTGAACCAGAGAGCACAACGAGGACTTCTTCAGCCATCTGCAGGCAGCTCTTTTCTGAGCACTAATGGGATCAGCAAATTGGATTTCCCATTCAACATTCCATTTATTTATTTTAAAACATTTACACCTTGACTTCATCTCCGAGACATTCTATTTGCAGCAATTGGTAAGGGCTAGCAGCTTCCAAGTTCTTACAAGGGTGCTTTCTATAACATACAGGATATAACGGGTAGTGTCTTGCTGGCACAGAAAAATGGGTTTGCTTATTATTGTAAAATCTATTGAAAAAGAAACAGCACAGAATATATAGATATATTGTCAGCATTGGAGTCTGACAATAATCCTGAACAGAGCTGAGGATATTTTGGGGAGGTGGGAGAGATAATATGATCCAGACAAGAAGACAGCAGAAGGAGGCTTGTCTGTCAGAACTCTTATTGCCTATTTAAACAATAATCCCCTTTGAGAATGTTGCTTTCTCTGTATATATTTAAAATGCATAATATTCAGTGCACTCATGTGGCTTTTAATAGCCTGGATAATTTTCCATACAACTAGTTCCATAAATACATTCCATTATTGTGACTGCAATTTGTAGCAGGGGCTATTCGTGAAAAGAAGCTCTGCACTGCGGGTTCAATTCACCCAGGGATAGTCTATTTAGCAAACAAGTTGTTTCTCAGCAAACAAAAGTCTGTGACTGAATTTAACTTCAGGGAGAGGTGGCAGTGAATGAGTGATTGCATATGTCCCCTGTTGTAGCTAGTGTTTCCCTTACAGAGGGACCAGTCCCAGAAGGCCTTACTTCATTGGGGTTTTGACCATGCTCCTGTTTTGTTTAGTTCATTTGTTTACCTCAGCAGGGCCAGCAGAATAAAATAGATGGGCAAAAATCCTAGTCCATTTTTAGGCCAGCATAATGCAATTGGCATGAAAGTCATTGGTGAACTGCAGCAAGTTAAATAAGTTAATGTAGGTATTTGCTGTTGCATGCAGAGTCTTGATATACAACATTAAACACCTAGGCCAGGCGTCTCCAAACTACAGCCCGTGGGCCACATCCAGCCCACCTTGCCTTTTTATCTGGCCCGGCAGGTGGGCAGGTGGGAGGGAGGGTGTGCGCGTACACGTGTGCGTGCAGGAGTGCATGCAGGAGTGCACGGGTATGGGAGTGCATGTGGGCGGGCAGGTGGGCAGGTGGGCGGGAGTGTGGGTGGGCGGGCCAGCATGTGCAGATGCATGTATGTGTGCGCATCTTCCTTCGGCCCTTGAAAATCTGGAACATATATGTTGTGGTCCTCACTCTAAAAAGTTTGGAGACCCCTGGCCTAGGCTAACATCGTAACCTGAGGCAATTCAGTCATGAAATTTATGCCAAGTTTGTTACTCTGGCAGGCAAACTACTAGGATTCTGGCCATTGAGTTCCATCTGACAACACATGAAGAATTGTTTGGCCTAAATAAAACCCCAGACAATCTAGGAATAGACGGACACTGCTCTCCATGTCTTAATCTTCTGCTTTATATATATATATATTTCTCAGCCTTTTCGAAACTGGAAAGGGAGAGCAGCCATGTGAGGTGGGAACCATGTCCCATTTTGAGACTTGATCCAGATTTGCATGGCACTGGACCTGATTCAAACTGGGAAGAGAGGGCTTTTCAAATGAAGGGTAACTGCATGGCGAGCAATACTTACCCCATCATTACACTGAGCTGAAATTTTCTTTCAAGTAAAGATTGAGTGTGGAGAGACTGAGTACAGATGAATGGCTTCCTCATTTTTCTCGATTAGCTCTAGGGCTGAACTGATTTAAACAATTAAATAACTATTCAGTCACCTAATGTTTTGTGGTGCAATCTACTGTGGGATCAAGGAAGGAAGCAGAGCAAAGGTTGTACCACTTCATCCCAAGCCCTTCCAGTTCACAACAGCCAGAATCTAACTTTTTGGTTATGGGAACTTCTTTTACAAACACTGATAATAGGAAATGAGATATATCAATAGAAAAGATGGAATAAAATGATAATCAAGCAGTGGAAGAGTCATAGCCTATATTGGGAGAACCTAGGAGAAGAACAGTTAATTATCCAAAGAAGTGGTTGCTGGAAGGAAAGTGATTGTCATCTTTTTATCTAAACTACCCTGTCTCTTACAATTTCATTGAACTTATCTGTCTCTTACAAGACAAGCTTCTTACATCCTCCACCCTTTTCTTAACTACAGTTAGAACTTCCAGCTTCTGCAGGCTTTGAATGCGATTTGGCCAACACTCCAAATGAGGAATGGACAGATAAAGACATGGACCTAGATATGAGCTTAAAATAACCTTGCCTGCTGAGAGATGCCATGGAAATTTGCCATGGCAATAAGGTATAGAGACTTATAATACTATTAATGCCTTTTGGAATGTTAAATATTGCCAAGTGTAGGTAACTACATGCCTCTAGTTGATGCCAACCCCATCTTCTAAGGTTTGCAAAAATAAGTGGAATTAGTGAATCATTTAGATCCATTTCTGGCTGGCTTCAAGCCGGGTTACAGAACAGAGATAGCTTTGGTTGCTTTGGTGAATTACCTATGCTAAGAACTGGACAAGGGGAGTGTGTCCCTGTTGGTTCTGCTGGATCTCCCAGTGGCTTTCAATACCATCAACCATGATATCCTTCTGCGGCAACTTTCTGGGATGAGTCTTAGAGGTACTGTTTACAGTGGTTCTGATCCTTCCTGGATGGCTGAACTCAGAAGGTGGTGTTCTGAAAATCTTGTTTGACACCCTGGCCATTGGTCTGTGGTGTCCCTCAGGGCTCAGTCCTGTCCCCCATGTACATGAAACCACTGGGAGAGGTTGTCCGGAGTTTTGGGGTTTGGTGCCATCAGTATATTGATGACACCCAACTCTATCTCTCCTTCCCATCTGATTCCAAGGAAGCTGTACTGTGCTTTGACCAGAGACTGTTGTCAGTGATGGACTAGATGAGGTCTAACAAACTGAAGCTTAATCCAGACAAGACAGAGGTGCTCCTGGTCAGTCACAAGGCAAATCAGGGGATAGAGATTCAACCTATACTGAATGGGGTTACTCTCCCCCTGAAAAGTCACATGCCTTAGCTACATCACATGCCTTTTTGACAGTACAGGTGTGGGCACCTGTAATAGCCTAGAGCTAGGGCAGGCAAAAGTGGGGCATGAGGCTGCCTTTGAAAAGTGTTTGGAAACTTCAGCTGGTTCAAAATGCTCTAGCCAGACTGCTGGCTGGCACTGGCTATAGGAAGTATGGAACTCCCTTATTACAACAGTTTTACTGGCTGGGTATTATCCATAAAGCCCTATATGGCTTTGGGTCCGGGCTATCTGAAGGATTGTATCACCCCATATGAGCCTTTTTGGCTTTTAAGGTCTTCTGGAGAGGCCCTTCTCTTGGTTCCACCACCTTCTCAAGCATGTTTGGTGAGGATATGAAAGAAGGCCTTCTCAGTGGCTGCTCCCAGGCTCTGGCATACACTGTCCCAAGAAGCCAGATTGATCTTTTCCCTCTTATTCTTCCATCATCAGGCAAAGACCTTCCTCTTCAGGCGGGCCTTTAAGCAGTAAGTTGTCTCAGGAATGCTGGTTTTTAACTTATAGATTTTTAAATGTTTTTGTATTGTTTCTAAACATGACTTTTTAATCATAATATATGTTTAATTATTTTTTAAAATATGATATTTATATTTTTAAACCTGTTGTTTTATCTGTTGCAAGCCACCTTCGGTCTCCTGTGTGGAGAAAGGCAGCATATAAATAATATAAATAAATAAAGAATAATAAAAACACACATATGCTTAAAGCTGCCCAATATGAAAACTGGCATACACAAAGGACAATCATAATTTTCTCAATGAACCCTAGCCTCTTTCTTGTTTGTCAAAGAGTATTAACTTCCAGAAGATACAACATAAACTATTTATGCACTCACACCTCCCCTTCCCCTTCGTTCTTCTCACTACGAAGCCATCACGTTTGCATCAGAGCTCAATTAGCTCCATCAGACAAGACAGCATTTAGATCATTCTTTTCTCCCTTGCTTTCCTTGTGCTTCCCCCCACCCCGTAACACAGCATGAGGTAGCTTCCCAGCATCCAATAGAATTGTGTATAAAAGAAAGGGAAAACTGGGCCAAAATACCTAAGTGAATACTCCATATTTGTGAAGCTCACAGACCATGCATTGCCTACTCTTGAGTAAATTTGCCAGGTAGGTCACTAACATCTGTTTCCCTGAGATTTCAAAGGCAAAACCTGACACCAACGGCTGTGCCTTTTCTGATGACAGGTGTGGGCCCCTGTAATAGCCTACAGATAAGGCAGGCAAAGGTGGGGGCATGGGGGTGGAGGGAAGGGTTTTTTTTTCCCGTTTTTGTGAGGACTTGTGCAATAAGAAGTTACATGAGTTGTGGATCTGGTGCTCCACTCCCTGCTTTCCTCCAAATGACACAAGGGGTCTAATAGTGGCATGCCAGAAAGCCAACAGAGAGATTGAGGGTGGGTGCAAGCACATGGGCTCATCGTGCCCTTGCAAACAACACACTCATAAAGAGCTTTATGCCGAATCAGTCAACTCCAGCACTAGCTGGAATGGGTGGAGATAGAAGTCCTGGTTTCAAAGCCACTTGACACACAAAAATCACACCAGCTCTACCACTGCTCACCTTGAGATTTGTCTTCTTGCAAGGAGATCCCCAAGAAGCCTAACAATTCCCTGGCACTTTAACTGGTGCCTAGTGGCCTGGTAACCCTATTCTCACGCTAACTGAACGAAATGTAACATGACTTGGTGTAAAACAGCTTCCTATATTTTGGAGTTACTTCTTCAGTTAGATATTCAAGATGTCTTATCCCAAGACTAAAAAGTAAAGCCGTTCACCCCTTAAACTAGCTAATGTATTATCAAGCCCTATCTAAGGAGCCTGCACCATCTTTTGGCAATGTGTCAGTATCCCCATAACTCTTCAAAGGGCATTATGTGACAGGCTCATGCGTTAAACTTCTTTGTTGACCTTGTCCTTTGTTTTATTCTTTATGTAAGAAAGGTGAGGAGAAGTCACGGAAAAGTCCAGGACTGCAAAAGGGTCACCATTCCTGTTGTTAATGCACTAGAATCAAGAGAACTTGGCTGTAGGACTGCATTTTTTTAAATAAATGACCTCTTAGCCTCCTTCTAGCCCCTGTAATGGTAAAAGTGAAGGTCACCCCATCTTTAAACAGCAGCAGCAAAACCCTACATCATCCCTCAGCAAATAAGGCAAGTCTTTATTAGTCTTTGCATGGTTGCATGCTCGTTATGTACATTTTCCCCATCCTGTAGTTGATTAATAAGCATAATATCATCTATGATCATTGTAGGAAGTATACCGTGAAAGATAAGCATTGAAGACCTCTAATTGTTTTCCTCTGTCTCTCCCTTTCTCACTTTTTTTTTCATAAGTAATGCTTTAAAATAATGGCCCTAATCATTATTAATTCCTTTGGTGTTCACTCGAATTACATCAATCACAACTAACTCATTTGGTATTAATGTGGATGTCAGTGACACTTCTGCAGGGATTCTTTTCACGGAGACTCTGTGTTCATTAGCTGGATGGAATCTTCTTTTTCCCATGAGTAGAAGAACGGAAAGAGTCAAATTTTGCAACAGGAGCTGGTGGAGTTCTAGAAAAGTATGGCTTTTTATGGGGGTGGGGTGGTGGTTGAAGATCATCCATTCATCTCCTTGTTTAAAATACAATTGCTCTTGTTATTGCTGTATTCAGAGGCCTATTCTTGGCTGCCTTGTGTGCTTACTGGAAACCTAAGGCACCCCCTTCCTACTCTGCACATGCTCCTTGCTAGGCAGATCTTCTTGCCACAGCCAGAGAATTGTAAACCCTCTTCAGTCATTACATACTCTGCTATTATGCAGCACATAACATGGTGCACTAGGGCTCCACCCTCTCTGCTAGCACTTTCTCCAATGAAAAGCGACGCCCTTCACAGAGCAGCAATTTCTGTTCACATTCAGCCTCTCCATGTGAGCAAGAACACCCATTTTCCAGGGTTCTTATTTGCATGTACTGCTTACACAGGAACAGGAACCTCCCCTCCTGCAGATACATCACTTTTCATGTGAAGAAGGTGATGATGGAGAGGGGAGGAGCTAGATCCATGATTATGTAAAGCAGGAGCAGGAAACATACAACTAATGGGCCACATATAGACTCTCACCACCCGTTTTTGCAGGGATCTCTCTGTCTCACACACACAACGCTCACTAGGGGAAAAAAAAAAAACTAATAGTGAAAATGACAACCAGACTCCTGGAAATCCCCCAGAGAGGTAATTCTCTAAAATAAAGCACCAGACCTGGTTTCACTGAAAAAGCAAAAGTGTGTGCTGCTTATTATTTATTTATTTATTTATTTAATTTATATGCCGCCCACTCTACCCAAAGGTCTCTGGGCGGCTTACAACAATTAAAATACAATAAAAATACAATAAAAAGATAAAACAATTAAAATACAATTAAAATAGATACTCTAAAAATTGCCATCAGGACCCACAGTTGATATTATTTCAATTAAAAGCCTTCTGGAACAGGAAGGTTTTGACCTGGCGCCGAAATGTCATCAGCGTCGGTGCCAGACGAATCTCAGTCGGGAGGGCATTCCATAGTCTGGAGGCAGCTGCTGAAAAGGCCCTTTGTCTACAAGCCATCCCTCTTACCTCCTTATATACTGCCCCATAGTGTTTCAAGTACTCTCTGGGCAGTTTACAAGTTAATTATGCAGGCTACACATTGTCTCCCCCCAGTGAGCTGGGTACTCATTTTACCGACCTCGGAAGGATAGAAGGCTGAGTCAACCTTGAACCTAGGATTGAACCCCGGGTTGTGAGCACAGTTTTGGCTGCAGTACAGCAATTTCACCACTGTACCACGAGGTGCTTTTGTTTTCATTCCTATTCTTAACAAATGGGAGGTAAACTTCTGGTCACTTCCAGTGTTGGGATAGTCATTTGATGCTGAAAAACCAAAAAAAAAAGTGACAATAAGTAAGGATAACAGCAATATACATAATTATGTGTAATAATTCACATATAGAATGCGTGTATTCCATTGATCATCACCTTAACAATCCAAACCTCACATCTGTATAGGAGGAGTGAGCTTATGTAAAACTTTATTCTGTCAGTCCATGGGATGCAAAGAATGAAGAAGTACTTAATCAGATAGGGAAACAAAAAGAATTAGAATTGATTATTAAAAAAACACAGGTTCTCTTAATTTGGACACATAATTTGTCATGACAAATATAACATAGTGTTATAACATAACATAAATATAACATAGTGTCATTGAAGGGAAGATTGAGGGTAAACATGGAAGAGGTAGAAGTTGGAACTCTTGGATATGTAACATCAGTGAATGAACAACTAATCCACACAGCAAGAGACAGGCAGAGACAGGCCATGACGGTAGCCACTAGAGATGGGCATGAATCAGAAAAATGGTGATTAATTTTGATTCGTGATTCATCAAGGTCGACAAATCAAGAATTATGAATTTTTTTCTGATGAATTGATGAATCAAGTTGTCAATTCATTTTTTACTTTAAAACCCTGTAAAATGCCCCCCCAGCACTTAGAGATACCAAATTCACAGAGAAACTTCCTCTGACCCTCCTCTACAAGCCTTGCAGTTTTGCTGAAATGTGGGCTTCAGATGTCTGAGTTCTACACACACAAGGAAGGCCCCTCTATGAAAGTTTCCCCCAGGCACCTAGAGGCACCAAAAACACAGAGAAGCTTCCCCTGACTCTCCTCTACAATCGCTCCAGGTTTGCTGCAGATTGGGTTTCAGACATCCAAGTTATAAACCCTTAAAGTGGGTCTCCCAGGAAAGTGCCCTTTACCAGCTGGCTTGGGGAAACCCAATCTGCAGTTCATGGCTGAAATCCTGGTGTGTAACTTACGCATGTGGAAAAGTAATGGTATCATCAGCTGGGATGGTACTATTGTTAGAAAAGATGACAAAGGTGATGATAAATTATATTATTAGATATTATTAGAAACTTCCTATTTCTGTCCCATGGCTTTTCCAAATCTCATGCAATCCCTTTCATCATCTGGAAGCTGTGGAACCCCCAGGACAGGAGAAGGAAATCTTTAATTATCCAAAATTACTACTTCTGACAGGAGGACATTTTCCATAGTTAAAATATTTCCTCCACCTGTCCTGTGGCTCCCATGGCCTCCACACAATGAAAAGGATTACGTTGACATTGGGAAAGCTGTGGGACATAACCAGGATGTTTTTAATTACTAAAAATTACCCCCTGCTGATAATCAACCTCCCACAAGCGTACTTATGCCAACAGGTTTTCAGTCATTTTTAAAATGCAGATTAATAAAGAGGTGATGTAGAACAAAGTAATGATTCTGTGATGAACATGTTTGAAATTAACATGGAGTCAAAAGAATCCAGTTTATCCATCCCTTAGATTTTCAGTCCCTGACAACTTCTATGTCCTCATCTAAAGCCTGGCTTTTTCAACATTTTCTTTTCTGCTTTACCATGCTGGCATCAAATGTCTGGATTAATTTCTGTATTTAACACCAGTACTTAGGGATATCATTCAAACACTACTTGATACTTATTTACTGGTTCAGATGTACATCCCACCCTAGGTTTTAGTATGATCAGAGAACCCAGCCAAGTTCAAAATCAAACCAGGATTATATTAAGGTTCATGTAAACCAAGAGAGAGAAAGACTCAATGTTGATTGGACTGAGGTCCAATCAGTCCATTTCATACAGAAATCAAACAGCAACCTTCAAAGAAGTCAAAACATAGTTCATAGTCCATAGCCTGGTTTACACAGAGTCATAACAGAAGTCACTGAATACAGGAAATGGTTGACATGGTCAGGAGCTCAGAAAAGGCCAGGTCCCTAACACCTTAACAGTTCTAAGACTGAAGCTCATGTTGCTGAACTGCTGTCTCTCTGAAAAGAAGGGGCTACCTTTGAGGAGACCTTCTACTTCTGTTCCTGAGGAAACCCAAACTTCAGTCATGTCCTCCTTTGTAGTTGAGTATTTTGCCAGACAGCCCTGACATGAGTCTCTGCCTTCAGCTGGCATCATTCTCACAGCCTGGATGAGGATCCATCCTCCAGAGCTAGAGATGGGCTATTCGTATTCATATCCCTGGGGATATGAATATGAATCATGGCACCAAAGATGTCATGGAGGCCCATTCCCTGCCCCCCAGAACCAGCTGGTCAACTCACCATTCCCTGCGTGGCACTTGGTTCCATCATCATCATTGTTGTGTCAGTCACAGAAGGAGCCTAGCCAGCTCTTCCTTGCCTTCCCGCACAGCCAAACACTTCGGTGCAGAGGCAGGATGGGGAGTCTCCCCGCTCAGCTGATGAGTGGTTGGTTGCATGGGGAGGTAGGGAAGAGCTGGTAAGGCTCCTTCTGTGATTGGCATGACAATGAATATGATGCAGCCGAGTGCCCTTCAGTGAATGGTGAGTAGACCAGCCAGCTCTGGGGGGAGGGACTGAGTCTCCACAATTCATATTTGTATCCCCAGGGATACAAATACGAATAGCCCATATCTACTCCAGACTTAAACTGCCCCCCAGCTAGAACCCCAAGGGTTCTGAGTCTGCAGGAGCAGTCTGCTGCTGGCCATCCTTACATCCTGGGGACTCAAACTCATCTTCACTATTAGAAGAGTTCTGTCGTTGTACCTAATGACTGGCTAAGCAGCTAGGACATGTTTAGTAGCTAGTAGTCACTAGTTATCTAAGACCATTATTTAAGGATCAATTTTTCTCTTCACTTGATATGTCATAATATCATTTTTGCAACAGTATTATCAGTACCGTCTTAACAACAATTACTTATCCAACCATGCCCTATATGCAAGAGCTACACGCATCATGATCTCAGATCTTTTAAGATTATAATTATGTGCATCGTATGTAGACTATTATACGCACTAAATTATTTTCTTATATATATATTTTTGAATTGTTTTTATCTTGTATGTTGTGAGCCGCCCAGAGTAGACTATGTCTAGATGGGCGGCATATAAGTGCAATAAATAAATAAATAAATAAATAAATAAATAAATTATTCGGTTCTTCCAGAATGAGCATTCTTAAAGGAATATTTAAGATGAAGTATTTTGTGAATGGTATATTTGAGGGAAATGGTAATACATCCTATATATTTACAGGAGATATCTACAGTTTTATGATTTTCCTGCCAACATTGAACTCTTTAGCTGTTTTTATGTTACATGCTGTCAAGTCAGAACCAACTTGTATCAACTCTAATAGGACTTTCAAGGTAAGTGAGATATTTAAGTAATAGTTGTACCAGTTCCACTTTTCCAGTGAGCTTCCATGGCTGAGTGGGGATTCAAACCCAGGCTTCTGAGTCCTAGTTCATCATTCTATCCACTATACAACACCTGGTATTGCATAGTGGATAGATTCCACATCTTAGCTGGAATTAGGGTCCAGCTAAAGACTAATGTGAATCCTCATTTGTCTGATTCTTCATGTATGAGAATCTGCAATTATTTTTCTCACCTTCAAAACATCAGGATATTTTCTACCATTATTTATCTTTGCAAGAATGATTAGAAAATTACATAAAAAATTATTATGGCTACTGCCTTGTTGTATGAACTTTGAAAAACTGGAAGCACTTGATATGCTGCAATACCATGTTGCTTGTTGCTGCAATACCATGTTGCTTGACATTTTGATCAATCAGCCCTCCTTTGGTGGCCATTTGTATGTTTTGTTTCACAAAGCAAAAATACACTAGTTGTGCTCAGAGACATTTTTGTATAAACTGCAGAAACTTCAGTTTTTAAAAAGTGCTCCTTGTCTTGTTCTTGTGCTGGAGGTGAGAAATCTCATAGGGGCCATTGAATTCTTGACAGGCTGCCTCAAGGTATCATGAAAGCCTGTGTCATTGGGAATGAAATTTTTTTGCAATAACTCTTTGCATCCCTGCATGGAATCCTCAACACAATTCTTCTCTTTCCACAGTTTGATTGAGATATATGCTACCCTAACAAGCAACTTACAACAGCAGAAGAGGAGGAAGTCCCAAGTTTCAAAGTGCTAAGAGAAGCAGTGGGTTGAAGTCGGCTAGGGAGAATTGGAACATCCATTTTAATGGATTTTAAGTTTCTGTGCAGTTAACAGAAACTGTAAACCTCAATTAGTCTGCCATCACTCATTGTAATGTCTCCTTTCAACAATAAAGACAATCGTGCTGTTGTAATAGATGCGAAGCAAGGCTTCCTGCTGAGTGAGGCTGTAGCTCAGTTTTCATTCCTTGTCTCCCTTACAGTTCCATAGGCATAGAATCCTAATTGTAAATCCTGGCTGCTGTGACACAGAGGATTCAGAGCCTCCTCTCTATGGTGAGGCCACCCATTATATGGGCCTTTCTCAGGACAGAGATACACGCCTGTGCTTCTGTATCATCTCTCTGACTACAGTGGAATCTCCATGGGCTTGTTAACTAGGAGTGACTGGTGATGTGTACAATTCAAGGTTGAAGTGATAAAACTTGAGGAAAAGAATTCCAAGATAATTAGGCAGACTTTTAGCTTTTCCCCTGTCACCTCCCTATAGCTGACCGATATAAACAATATTTGAGATAATGTGAAACAAGGACATCTTTTTCTTCTTCTAGACTCTTTTTCAGTGGTACAAAGGAAACATTTAGTTAAGTATGTTCTGCACCAGAAATGCAGGACTTCTGATCTGCTTGTCCTGCTATTAAATATCTGGTATTCCATCCAAACATGCAAGCTTACTTGAAAATTGGGCAGGAATCACAATCATATGATGGTGAAACTACGCATTATAGAAAACACAAAACGCTTATGTTTTTTTGTTATGGCAGCTTGCATTTTCCGTCCTACATCTGCTGCTATGCTGTGGGCCAGTAAACAGAAAACATCATAATTTCATAACATACCTCAGGTTGCTGCTACATTTTGCAGAGGGGGATAACCTGTCTCACAAGGTTGTTGTGAAGGTAAAATCATAGAATAATTGAGTTAGAAGGGGTATATAAACCCATCGAGTCCAATCCAATGCTCATTGCAGGAATCCAAATCAAAGCAGATCTGACAGATGGTTGTCCAATTTTCTCTTGAATGCCTCCAGCGTTGGAGCACTCGCCACCTCCTGAGGTAATTGGTTCTATTGTCATACTGCTCTAACAGTTAAGAAATGGGAGAGAGAAGTCATTGTCACCGAGTTTTTTGCAGGAAGGGCAGAATAAAAATGCAGCAATAAGCCTGTTGCTTCAATATAGTACTCCATGTACCTGAAGAAGTGGGCTGCAGTCCAAAAAGGCTTATGCCAAATAAAATTTCCTAGCCTTAAAGGTGCCATAAAATTCTTTCTTGTTTTTTGCGGAAACAGACTAACATGGCTGCCTCCTGGGGGGGTGGGGGCAAGAAACCCCCACCCCCCAAGAGGCAAGAAGAAGGACTCAACACTGTGGTGCCATTTTCCTTGTTTATTCCTCTGCTACCCCCACTAGGAGTGCACACAACTACTGACCTTCCTCCAGGCTTCTGTGTCACTCCTGTGTCATTCCTTTAAACTAGTTTTCATGTCCTCACATGTTCTTCCATAATTCCTTCCATACCCAGAATAATCAGGAATGGCTATCTGAAGAACCTTCCCTCACAGATTCACCACCACACTACTATTGTAGCTGTTCCTGCTGAGCATGATTTTCTTTCATCATGTCCAGTAATTCCATCACAAAGGCAAGATAAGAGGTGATAAATCTAACTTTTATTTGGGGTCACCTGTATGAGCTCATCCTGAAAGAGCTTGAATCTACTAAAATATGCTTTCTGAATTGCCTAGATGAATGGGTCCCAACCTTGGGTCCCCAGATGCTCCTGGACTAAAACTTCCAGAAGGCTTCACCATGAGCTGTGCTGGGCAGGGTACTTGTGCCCTCTACATTTCAGCACCCTTGGTCAGTGGCCCCTCCCTTTTCCTTCCTATTTGCAGCTCTGGTTCTCTCTGGAAAATTATGATTGCAATGACTGTCCTAAAAGGTGTCAATGAGTTAAAGAATGACAACTACTTTGTGAGTGTTAATTATCTTTTGCCTGGGGGAAGAATGGCTACAGGCAGTAGACTAGTCAACTAAATCTTTAATTGCAGTAAACACATTTTCCAATAATCAGAGGAGAAGAGTGAAGGAACACTGATTTTGCTGTCCATATAGTTATGCTGCTGATGCCCCGTCCCCTACAAAAGATTTAATGAGGGGAAGGAACTGCTGAAACATCTTTTCTTTGTATCCAGAAATTTGGGATGAAACCACTACAGATTCCTTCAGTTATAAAATCCACAAGTAGTTTTACATTTGGCTGTTCCGTGTTACAGATGGGACTTAAATATGCTCACGTTTGGAAGCCACTTGGGCTCAGTAACAGGGAACATTCATTTGTACATGTTCCCAAAGTAATGAAAAGGAAAATGTTAGAATTATTTCCTTCTTAGAAGGAATAATAATTTTGCTTATTAAATTGTAAGGCATCTCACATAGATGTGTCATCCTTTCAATATCCCCAAAGTCATACGATAAATATATTTTAATTGCGGAACAATTCTCATGCATTCACTTTATAGCCAATCCAGGAAATCTAGAATCATCCACCCCTTTGCTTACTGGCAACAGTGGCCACAATCCACCTCAGAGTTAGCTCTGCTTGAATTCTTTAATTTCAATGGATTTCAAAGCTTATAACTCTGCTGCATTGTGGCCGTAAAATGGTTCCACCCAAACATTCAAATCAGCAGCTTTCTGATTAACATTTTACACTGATTTGGGGGCAGCCTCTGCATTTTTCCAGCCACATCCTGCTGTACCTGTGATCCAAAGCTCCTCTGAAACAGAGCACTAACACCAAGTAAAATTGGGGGGAGGGGAGCAGGGAGGGGGCTTAATATGTATTTATGTGCATTATCCA
The DNA here is from genome assembly GCA_037013535.1 of Intellagama lesueurii. Taxonomy (NCBI): domain Eukaryota; kingdom Metazoa; phylum Chordata; class Lepidosauria; order Squamata; family Agamidae; genus Intellagama; species Intellagama lesueurii. The sequence goes on from JBAJHW010000002.1 coordinate 255,274,046, forward strand.
GACAAATGTTAGGATGCGGATGGTACGAGGACGAGTCCCTGTTCATAATGCTCTTACTTCCTGTGGTCAGTAATTCCTTTTGCTAGTCAGCCCTCAGCCCTGCATACTTATACTCAGCAGGTGTGTGCAGGAATCAAGGGCAGCAAAGGATTAATATTTCCTTAAATTGCCTTGAGCTCCCTGAAGTTAGTTGTTGGGTTTTTTTTCCTAAAAAAAAATAAACAAACATGAATTGAACCGAAGGCCCTGCCTAAGTGGAGCCACTGCTTACTATTCTGCAGCACTTCTTCAGCCTGGAGGATGACACATTCTTTTGGGCAAGGATAACAAACTTAACATGACTGGCAGGTGTCCAGCCAAGCATCTGTGAATGCCTCTGATGAGGCAGATCAGGGATTATGGAGATTTGCGAGACTAAGTCCTGGCACTCCCGTGGCCTTCACTCTCCCTGGTGCATCCAAGTCAATTTGCTCCCGAATAGCTTGTTATAATGAAAAAGACTTTGCATGACCCACCCCTCTTCCCGCATTCAGTCTGTCCAGTGCACTGGTAGCCACTTGCCTCTTTTCCCTCCCTTTGCATGCATTAGAATTAATCACATTCTCCCCCTCCCTGCCCCTTATTTCTCAAGGACAGCGATTAATCCACTGAGCCTTTCTGGTTGCAGTTGTAATGTATTAAACTAATGAGGATAGAAAAAGAAAAAGAAGAAGAAAATACTTCCCTCATTTTAAGGGCAAACAATGGAACTTAAATACGTCCGGATTCCTTTAACATTGTTCAATAATTAGCAACAAAGGACCTCCTGTTCAAGTACAGGCAAATATTTAATACCCACCCTGTTATCAAGGAATTCATTCACCAGCCTTACTCTCCTGTCTGCAAGGCACATAAGTTATTATGGCAGTCAATGTTCCATCCTCCACCACATCCTCCTCCTCCTTAATCCTTCAGACACAACAGAAGCTCACAGCTGTTGGTACGTTTTCTCTTCATCTGTTCTTCTGAGAAATGCATTCCTTATTCATTTTCTTGGTCTGCCTTAAGAACACTGATTGAACAGTTTCCAATTAATTGTATCCTTCGGTCTCCATAGTCTTAGAAAAAGAAAAGTTCCCGAAGAGATCAATGAACAACGTTCATACGCAACAATTCTTAATGACACTTTTCACATAACCAGTCCCTTCAGTCTTTAATCATCCAGTCAATCTCTTTGGTGGGAAATTAAGAACAGCCATCCAAACATCTTTACCCCATCAGTCTCATGATGCTGGGTCCCATGATGTATTGGAATGTTCTTGAATGTGGCAAGTGAGGAGCCATCATCAAAACAGATGGCTGTTCACTAAAGAAAAATTATATTTTAATTTAGTATTATGGCCCTACTCCTATCCAAACATTTGTCTGGAACATGGCAAATCCAGATTGATGATGACTTTATTTTTTTACCATCATGTGCAAACTTTTCTTTTGAAACACAAACACACACACATACTTCCAAGATAGCAGAAGATGGAAATCTCTGGTCCATGAGCCAGATCAACTGGCTAGGTTCCCATATCAAGGACAAACATATGACACTCCCCTTCTCGCTAGGGAGCTTTTTCTGCCCTTATCTCTGATCATTGAAGAGACATGGAGAAAAAAGGTTATTGAAAATCCAGGAAGGTTATGCATTGACATGAGCTCTGTTTTGCATTCTGGGAAAGTTTAGCATAGAATAGGAGCTTTGGCTTGCAGACCAGGAAGATTTGCATGCTAGGAAGGTTTTGTATAGAATTGGTTTGCAGCCCAGAAAGGTTTTGTATGGGGAAAGAGTGTTGTTTTACAAACAGGGAAGGCTTAGCCTTACCTAAAAGCTGTTATGAATGAATAAATCAGGAACATTTGTATCTATCCCTGCCAGTGTTGCTTTGGCCCTGCCCTATGCCTATAACCCTACCTACCATTGGAATGAATGGCTCTGTGATTCTTCCAAATTTGAGATTCAGCCGCCTTGAGTTCCTTACATAGAGAGAAAAGTGGTATATAAATAAATAAAAAAACTGCCCCAGCCCCAAAAGGATTTTCCAGCCTCTGCTGTATGCAAACAATTAAAAATGGCAATAATCAAGGAACAGATGCATAGGTTCCGGCATTAAGAATGATTTGCCTGGCCATTTAGTGCAGCCTGTCCTGTGTTTATTTAACTTATCATCTTGGTACCCTACTCTTCCTATGAGAAATGTATGATGGTATATGTGGCGGCTATCCCGTTAAAGTTAATAAGATACTGTTTGTGTAAAGTATCCCGTTCATTTTGCATTGACACAAGAAGTACTCTCCCTGTGAGAAGAAAGATCTGGTTGCAAAGGAGTAATTTTTACCATGCTGCTTAAAGATCTTTCTGGAAAAGCAAACCATCCTCAATCTGAGTTCAGAACGTTGGATTGGTTCCTGAGTTGTGTAGAGCGGAGCTCTACAAACTAGATGACCTCCTGGAGTGGGGTTGGTGGGTAGGAAGGCCTGTTTATGAATTTCACTCCCCTCTTTCCTGAAAACACTGAAGGATTAAAAATCCTCCAGCACTCTCAGAGAGAGAAATAGGTCAGTGCCTTCAGCTAGCAGAAGGAACCCTTCCATCCATTGGGGGTCTATCTCCGTGTGCTGTACCAGAGCATCTCTATCTTCAAATGGCTGAAGGGCTGTCATACGGAGAATGGAGCAAGTTGTTTACTGGTGCTCCAGAGGGCAAGAGCCAAATTAATGTGTTCAAGCGACCGAGAGTGGACATTTCAGTAGAAACACTAGGAAAAACCTTCTGAGGCTAAGAGCTCTTTGAAAATGGAGTGGACTGCCCTTGAAGGTGGTGAATTCCCCTACATTGGAGAGGTTGGATGGCCATCTGTCAGTGATTCTTAATTTGTAGTTAATAACCAACTATTGGTCATATCACATATTGTTTGGTAGGGTTGCATCAGTCAAGGATAGGCCAGATGAAATCAGTGCCTTTTGAGATATTACAGACTCACCTAAACTGGTCCAGACAAGGCTGAAAAATTACTTTGCTTTATCCCTAGCAATGTCTGGTGCCTTCATAGGTAGGTCTGCCTCACACATTGGTCACTGTGGGTCCTGTTAGTCATACATTCACCAGTATACAGAACACATTCACTTCCATGACTGCCCCTGCTATGATGTGGTGGAAGGGAAGCCTACCAAGAACATGCATTTAGTTAAAAAGAGATAACTTTTAATTTGTTTGCTTTTTTTCCTACTTTGTGTGGAAAGGAATACCTTCATGGAAAGGAATACGTCTCTTGACATAGCGACTTCACTTTGTGAAATAAACATGGTTTAAAACACACACACAAACACAAATATGCCTTTCTCAGAACCAGGACTGAACTAAAAAAAATTAATACTATGTTAATATCAGTGATGATGTTTGCTTAGCAGAAAATTGCCTAGTTATAGAACACCAACATGTATTAATGGGATTTTATTTTTTATGTATTATTTAATTAATTTCTACCCCATTTTAATTCCTCACAGGACCCAAGACAGCTCACAACATTAAGTTTATAAATAGGCATAATTTAAAATCACGATAAATTGCTATATTAAAACACTGTTAAACAAGATACTAGATCTAGTACTAGAAGAACACAAAAGTAACTCAATTCTGACAGTTTTTTTTAAAGCCGAAAACAAAAGAAATGAAATACCCACCTATCATCTGTTTCAAAAGTAGAAATCTAAGATCCATCTAAACTCCTTCCATTTTTCAATGCTAACCTCACAAGTGACTCTAGATGTACAAGAATCTGTGAGGCTAGTCAAGCACCCATGCCTGCTGCAAGTTTTCTCTGAAAAGCTGCTTGCTCTCAAGGTCTGTGTGATTTTCCTGGCACACCCCCCCCCCCCCCCAATACAAAGAAAAGAAAAATACCTCTTAGTGGAATGCCTCCTAGGACTTTTAATGTCCATGCACAGCTCTGAGGTGCCTGAGGTTTTAAGACCTTATCTGAAAGACCCACACATGGGGGAACTGAATGGAGCTCAATTTATCTTTCGGACCTTAGCATAAAAAAAGATCAAGCCAATCCTGCTGGGATGTGAACCTTTCTTTGAAAGCAGCCTAAAGCATTTGAAATGGAATGTTTAAATCATTAAGCCAGCCGGATGCCTTCTCAAGGACAATTTTGTTGCTATCTTCATTTGCCCATCATTCCAAGCTCCTTCCATGTATAAATGAGTTTGTGCTTTCTTGAGAATTGCTACATTATCTCAGGAGGTGCATGAAGTGTTGCCCAACTGGGCAATCGTTCTGGCTTTTCTTATTAACTGTGATAATGATGGTGAAAGAATTAACACACACAAGCACCCCACAGCTGTATCAGTGGTTTTGTTCTGCCTGTTCTCAATATCTGAGTTGCTCAAGTGTCAAAGAAGTTTTTCATTTCCTTCTTCCCACCTACCAGGAATTAAAAAGTAAACTAGGAGCAAAAAATCTCTGTTTTTCCAATCCATTTCACATTTGAATTGCCTTTTAAAAATTATTTGATTCTGCACAAAGAAACGTTACACCCTATAGCAATTTTAAACAAACAAAGAAGGAAGCAAGCAAACACTTGAGAAGATCTGGATGGGTTGTTTTGCAGTCTACCTTAAATGATCAGTGAAGTGTCCAAAACTAGTGGTGCCTGTTTTGCTGCAACTAGGTAGTTAAACTAGCAAAGGGCTTTTAAAACTGTTGGATATATTGGAACCTACATATGATGCCTTTGAGAGGTTTCGGCTGGGAGGGACCTTTCTGGACTGGAGTTGAATGTCAGTCAACTCAGTAGCAACCAATAGGTTCCTCTCTACCTCAGTTTCTTTTTCCCACCTTTTTCCCAGTCAGGTTTCTATCAGTGATAGCAATGGAGTTTGTCAAAAGTAGACAGAGTTATGTGTTCTGTCAGCTATGTAACCCGTCAGTTAATCAGCAATGAAGCTAGTTAACCAGTTAAGCTTAGTGATATAAAAAGTTAACATTTTTATACAATATGATGTTTGTTTTTATCTATGAAGAACTGTAAGTAAATGGAAACATTATATTCTTTCTCATCGCTAGAGTGTCTGAGAGAATGTATTGAAACAGTAAGTGCCAGTTGAAGTAAACTAACAAATAAGGAGTGGTCTACTGAGGGAGGCTTGAAGGAAATCTGCACTATAGGTCCCTGACTGAAACATTTTTTATCCACTGCACAATTAGAGGAAGTTTATTTTAATTAAAGCCACACTCAATTTCTTCACACACTCTGTCCCAAGAAAAACAACCGCATTTGGCCTTACAACTTAACTAAGAGTTTGTCAAGAAGAAGCTTGGGATGCATTCTTATGTCCCTCGCAGAGCATAGAAGTCGTCCTCAAAAGCCCATGTTGATCTGAAGCCCCAACAGCCACCACATTTGGCTCAAGGCGATTGCATGAACTGGAGTGCTCAGGAATCAGCTTCAACATGGCCTTGTGAGAACTGGTTTTTGAGTGCTTGCAAAGGATGCCCCAAAATGGTCAGTCTACAAACCTCTCAACATCCAGGAGCATCACTAGATGTAAGCATATTTTGACAGAAAACCATATCTGCCGGATGCTGAGAGATTGTGGGAATTCTCCTGATTGATCCATTGTGTTCAACTGTGATGGAAAGTTAGAGAGCAGATTAAAAAGACGAATTGTCACTTTACTGCTTTAAACCATGGGTTTGTAAATTATAATGGGCAATGACTGCAAGTATGTGTACAGCCATCAGAGCACAAGTGGAAGATTTATATATTGATGGATGCAAAAACTTCTACCAGGTCTGTAGTCCTGTGGGATGCTGTGAACAATTTCTTCGGCACAAAGCATCATGCTGGCCAAAAGCCAGAGGTGATCAATGATTTCTCTTTCCAGTGAACAATCAGCAATCAACAATATAATGAGTAGCTACATCTCTTTCCTAAGCAAGATTACCAGGTTGACTTTCCCTTTGTTTATTGGCCCTTTCCACAGTTTTAATAAGATGGCCTGTTTCCCACAATTGTGTGATTATTATCACTACATGTCAGAATGCTTATTTCCAACACGGACTGCTAATCCTACCCACACATTGCAGGCTGGATGGCTGAGGGCGTGAGCCCTGAGGGAGGCCTGGAGGGAGAAAACAAGGAGCCGAGCCTTCTCGATGGTCGCTCCTCAGCTTTGGAATGAATTACTCCCCAAAATCTGCTTGGCCCACTCTCTGGGGACCTTCAAGAAAACTGTCAAAACCTTCTTGTTTCATCATGCTTTTCAAAACATACCATCTGAATAGCCACTGAGAGTATCAGCCTACCATTTTTAATTGCCACCTGTTTCTAAATGTAATATTAACCTAATTTTAATTTTCACTTTGATTATGTGTTATTTTATGTTCTTGCCACTGTTGTAAACTGCCCAGAGTTACCATTGGTCACATGGGCAGTACAGAAATCAAATGAATGAATGAATGAATGAATGAATGAATGAATGAATGACATCATGCTGATCTATGGAGACAATCTGTTTCTTCAGGCTCATAGAAATTCCACTCTGATGTCATACTAAGTCCTGCCATAATTTGCGGCCCAAACTGCACTATAGAGTTTATGCCGCACCGCACCATTGTCTGGTCTGCATGATGATCCTTGTGCAAGTCATACCCTTTTACTGATGTTGTGGCCACACGTTCTACAGCTTAGGGAACTCTGATGTCTGAAGGCAACTAAGATCTTCCAACCAAGCTGTTATGGTAAATGTACACATGCCTATAACCCTGTGTCCTGGTGCACACAGGGGGGGAAAAACATGCTTGGACGAAAGGGAAATGAACCAAAATAGTCCATTTCAAAACATCTTGTGTAATGACTACTGGGAATTAGGCAACAGCTGCTTACAAGCATAGCATGTGACAGCTGAAGGTGGTCATCTGTAGCCTCCAGTGATGTGATAAACCCTGGTGTTGCCGAGCTCAAAAAAAAGTAGTTTTTTTTAACAACAGCCTTGTGGTTTCTCCTTGTCTCATTTTGATATATTTTCTTGTCAAGGCAGAAAGAATATCAATGAGTGTATAGTAAGACAACTGAAAGAAATAAGAGGGTGAAGGATGAACATAGAGAAAACTACAGAAAGTGGAGACACAGATCTCTCAATGAGGAGAAAAATCCTGCTGACTGGAGATGGTTCATCATCAAATGGAGGCAGCTAAATGCATGAATCCATGTGTGCACATTCTCTGTACTCAACTTCTGCCAATAGATTTCAGTTATGTGAATGAAGAATGCTTTAATTGGTTAGGTTAAAGAGGACTCACAGAGAGCTCTAATTCACAGATTAAAACTGAGTGAAAATTCCTTAAGAGACATTCCCCTGGGAAAATTTTGGATATTTTTCTTTGATTTGTTTTTCCAGTCCAGAGTAGACAGAGTTCCAGTTTAAAGCTACCCCTGATACTTTTATGAGAGGTCTAGAAAACAAAGGATATTTCACATCTGCTGTTGGCAAAGATCAAGTGCTTATGGCTCAGAATAGTGAATAGTTACTAGTAGAGCTAGTTTCACTTTCTGAAATCCAATATGGACTACTTCCTCACATTAATTAGTGCATAGATTACCATTTTCAATCTCCGTCTATGGACAGTAAGAAAGTCATATAAGCACTAATATACAGAATACCCCAGAGTTAGAGAATTGATTCCAATAGATCTGACTATTAAGCACTAGAAATACATTTAAAAACATGAATTTGTGGACATTTTATCCCTATCTTTAATGCTTTTCCCAGCATGGTTGTGATACATTTTTTTTCCAAGATGACTGAGTAATTTGGTGGAAACTAATTTGAATATAGTAGTGCTAGTTCCATTGTCTAAAATCCAATATGTGTTCCTTCCTGGCATTAATTAGTGCATAATTTCCATTTTCAGTCTCCCTCTATAGAGAGCTAGAAAATCATAGAAGCACCATCATATTTATATGACTTTCTAGCTGTCCACAGATTTATCAATAAGGAAAAAGATTCAGATGATTGGAAATGGTTCCTCATCAAATGGAAGTAGTTCAGTGAATGTAAGCTGCATGCATTCACAATCCTCAGCTCCTTCTGCTAACAGGTAGCAGATAACATTTGCTATCATACTTTGGTCACATCATGAGAGGACAAAGCTCACTGGAAAATATAATAATGCTGGTTAAAAAAAATTGAAGGCATCAGGAAAACACCAGATATGAAGTTGATTGACACAGCAAAGGAAGCCACACCCTTGTGTTTGTAAGATCTGAACAGGACTGTTAATGACAGGAACCTTTGGAGGTTGCTAAGTTATTTGGATGACATAAGTCAGAAGAGACTTGAATGATAGACAACACAGAACAATAACAATGTCTGTGATCCAAAATACACTTGGAAACCCTCACGTAGGTACAATAATTTTTGCTACTAAAAAGTCAAAATAGAGAAGAAAAATGGTCCACCGTTTCTAACCATTGCAAAGGTATGACCTAACAGTCTAGGCAAAAACACCAACCAACCAGAAAAACCCAGCACCATAATCAGCTAGATATTGGTCAAATCCCATTTAAATCAACTGCAGTTTTACTTATGGCCAACTAAAACTGAGTTTCTGCCTATATATATCATCACAAGTCATGGGAAGAACCCACATGGCATCTTGCATGTGTGGTGCAAACCCTGGCAAAGATATACACCAAAGTCCTAGCAGCTGGCTGAATATCTCAGTGAGCTAGCTAGAACACCTGAATGTAGTGCTAGAGGTTGGGAGTGCCTCTCAGGAGAAGAACCAGCCTATGTGCCCTTGAGCAAGCTGACAATCCCACTGATGAACTGTTCCCGAGTACCTTATATCTAGAAAACCCTGAGAAGGTTCACCATAACTCAGAATTGACTTGGTGGCAGCAGTAATGATGATGGTAAATCATCATCATCATCATCATCATTAAAGTCCTTGTGGCAGTTTCTTTGAATGGGAATTTCTACATTCCATGGAATCCTAATCCAACACTATATTCTTCATGCAAGTCCGGCAGACTTTGGATCATTTTTGGATGGCAATTCCCAGAAATCCCCCTGTTCCAGAATCTGGATAAACAGCACACATGCAAGATTTTTTTTTTGAGCATGCCGGTTGCAGGAGGATTATATTCAGAACTAGGCGGGGGACGGGCTCCTGCCTTGCTCATTTTTGAGCCCAGTCTTCCATGTTTGGAGCTGTCATGGCAACACTTTTCACCAGTAATTTCTGTTTTTTAAAAAGAACACTTCAATGTGTTCATGTTAATTTGTTTAACATTCCCTTACAGCCACTCTGAAGCATTAATTAAATGCCTTTTAAAAGTTCAGTGACATAAAATGTATTTGAGTGGGAAATGAAATGATCTGACCTTAACCTCCACAGACAAGGGAAAACAGACTTAGCCTCATCTGGAAAATCTGGTATTGCCCTTTGGACTTCAGATGCGGCTTCATGGTGATACTTGAGCAGGAGCAGAGTGAGCGTTGAGCCTTGAAACTCTAGTTGCTTTCACGCCTGCTACCATATCCTCAGTAACCCAGATAATTGAGTAATAAGACCCAACACCACATTTCCCAGGTAGGGGCAGACCACTTCACATTTAAGTTAGGTTTGAACAGATTTAGTCCCTACCCCTAGCCAGTCAAAGGCTACCCCTTCCAAAGCAACAATAATAAAGGTAAGTCCTGGTTTTGAAGAAAGGAGAGAGTAACTAGCAGTGGGAAAAGTATATTCAATGGGGGCTCTCTTCCACAGAAATTCTGCTCATGAATACAGATGGGCACGAACCAGAAAACCAGTGGTTCATGATGATATGTGGTTCATGGATACCCACGAACCATGAAAAAGAACATAACCCACCCCCTGAAAAATGAACTGGTTCATTTTTCAGGTTTGTTCCAAGGGGGGCTGCCTGCCCACCCACCCTATTCCCACTGCCTCTGTTGCCTCCCTACCTGGTTCTGCTGCCATCGCTACCGGGCTGGCTTCCCTTCCAGGGAAGGGCCTCCTGCAGCAGCTAGCTCCGGGAACGGCAGCCAGCCTGCTGCCTCTGTGCATGTGCCTGCCTATCAGTTGGGCAGCAGGGGCATGTGCAGAGGCAGCAGTGGCTCCGGGAAGAGGAAGTGGCAGGGAAGAAAAGCAAAGTTCATCTATATCAGGGGTTCCCCACCTTGGGTCCCCAGATGTTCTTGAACTAAAACTCCCAGAAGCCTTCACCACTAGCTTGCCCACCAAGATTTATGGGAGTTGTAGTCCAAGAACATCTTGGAACACAAGGCTGGGAAGCACTGATCTATTAGGAGTTAGTTTCATTTGTGTGTTTTAAGATTGTTTGCAAATGATGTATAAATATAACAGATGCTACATTACAGAATGCAATATGCTGGTTTTGTAAAGTCTTTGTCTACAGTGGTACTAATAGAAAAGATATCACTGGTGGAATGGATCCTCTGCTCCACATGGGAGGACAGACTTCCATGGCTGATTTGGGGGTAAGTGAAGGCTGCAAACGAGAAGAGAGGAAAGCCAACTGTTGCAACCTGACTACTGCACAGTATCAGAGAGGAAAACTGTCATTCCTAGTAAGGAGAACCTGTGCATATGCCAATATATGGTTGACTGCATGTGAATTTTAGTCTCCATGGCATCCTAGCAAATTTGCTTCTACTAGATTATAAAAGGATTTGAGATGTTCCATTTGATTATGAATGGGCAATATAGTTATGGGAAGGTCAAGGGGTACAGCTATCTTTTGAGATTTTGTTTAATTAAAAAACCCCACTAATGGTTGCTGTCAGATATTACTGCTGTTGAATAGCTGCCATCAATGTTTAATGGGTCTTTTAATTTTCTTGCTCTCTAAGTGATGTGGGGAAATGAAGTGTTCACATCACGGAAAATGTTGTGTTCGGATTTGCATGGGCAAAATTAAGACATCCATATTGATTCTGATAGCATGAACTTTAAAGTAGAGCTTCACAGCAATATTGGTGAAGTATAATTCACTGATCTAGCCTGGAATATGTTGCACATATTATTCCTTCATTCAAGGCATTTACAGGCAACTGAATGACCTCTAGAATCAGGAAAGCACTGATTTATTGACCACACAGTCTTACACATATCTGTAAGCCTTACTTAGTGCAACACAAATTACTGCCAGGTATGGGACTGCAGTAGCACACTTTCAGCTACTTACCTGGGATCCAGCCATGTTGAACTCCATGATAATTTATTCTGAGTAGGCATTAGGGTTGGGGAAATCTGTCCATTTTGCTTTCTCCACATATGGATTTTTTACAGACCTTATGTTCTTTCCATCCCAAATAAAAGAGTTCAAAACAAATCCTACTAATTTCTTCAAAAAATAAACTGGAACAAAATTATCTCACACCTGCGCTGGCCATGTTCCGTAGGTCCATCTGTTCCCATCATTAAGAGAGCCATGCCATATAGACGTTCCAAATGAGGAGCCTCTGGAAATAAAATAGGTGGCCAACCTAATCCAGAGCTAGCTGGGTTGAACTCACAGGGATCCAGACCAAGACTCTGAAACTGATTTCTTTCAGTCCCAAAGGTGATGAAATGTGTGAGCTTATCAGAACCAAATTGAAACGAAGTAGTTTCCCACTTCATGCACATGTATAGGATTGTGTGGTTAGTCACTTCTGTACTTTACTTTCTGGATTAACCTACAATATGAGAGGGAGAAGGTGGCAAGAAAAGCAGAGATGACAGAAGAGACATGGGTAAGAATGGATTAAAACATTGCAGAAAAAGCAAGGAAGGCAGGGTTTTGAGCACCTATTTCCTGTTTTCCACATGATTATGTATTCCTTCTGTTTATCTCATGTGTGCTACATATGTGGTCTCTCTTTTTATCTGGAGTAGGCTGCATATATGGTCCTCCTTTCCCCGTTTACTGAGAGTCATTCCACATTCATTCATTTATTTATAATCATAAAATTGGCTACCAACACTGTATGCTTTGTTAGAACCTTACTCAAACAGCCAATCAGGATGGAGTGGTGAAAAGGCCTTCTGCGTTGCCTGCCTGCCACTTTGCCATATTGGCGCTGACTTCAAATGCATGCAGTTTTGAAAGCACTCTGAAAAAGAAGGGCTGTTTGAAGAAAGAAATGAGGATGAATAATTTTAAATAATAATTATCATTGCTAATTGGGTGAACATTTAGCGGACATTCATGTACAGCTAATAACGATGACATTCCTTGAATGAGGGATTAGAGATTATCCATTCCAACTTCACACTTGTCTCCCTCCTACTGGAGGTCTGATGCTCTATTAGTTAATGCTTTTCACAGAGCATTTGAGAACAGAAAGCTCTATAAAGAGCAAAGTATTTATACCTGCTTGGCTTGTAGCATTCTACATACCTTTCTTGCATAGCACAATCTCTTCTCTTACAGACAGGGAAACTACGCTCAACATGGACTAATGCTGAAAGCTAGTTGTTTGGTTTGTTGTTGTTGTGGTCTTATAAAGATATCACCTGCTCTTGCATTTGTAACCCCACAAATGCTACCCTGACTATTAGCTACGTTGGCTGGGGCAGAGGCAATATATACTGTAAGCAAGAGTCTGTAAGGAAGAGTACAGAGAAGTAGCAAAGATTTGCAGGGATGGCATTTTGTTGTTGTTGTTTAGACGTTAAGTCGTGTCCGACTCTTCGTGACCACATGGACCAGAGCACGCCAGGCCCTCCTGTCTTCCACTGCCTCCCGGAGTTGGGTCAAATTCATGTTGGTAGCTTCGATGACACTGTCCAACCATCTCGTCCTCTGTCGTCCCCTTCTCCTCTTGCCTTCACTCTTTCCCAACATCAGGGTCTTTTCCAGGGAGTCTTCTCTTCTCATGAGATGGCCAAAGTATTGGAGCCTCAGCTTCAGGATCTGTCCTTCCAGTGAGCACTCAGGGTTGATTTCTTTCAAAATGGATAGGTTTGTTCTCTTTGCAGTCCAGGGGACTCTCAAGAGTCTCCTCCAGCACCACAATTCAAAAGCATCAATTCTTCGGCAGTCAGCCTTCTTTATGGTTCAGCTCTCACTTCCATACATCGCTACTGGAAAAACCATAGCTTTGACTATGCGGACCTTTGTTGGCAAGATGATGTATCTGCTTTTTAAGATGCTGTCTAGGTTTGTCATCGCTTTCCTCCCAAGAAGCAGGCGTCTTTTAATTTTGTGGCTGCTGTCACCATCTGCAGTGATCATGGAGCCCAAGAAAGTAAAATCTGTCACTGCCTCCATATCTTCCCCTTCTGTTTGCCAGGAGATGATGGGACCAGTGGCCATAATCTTAGTTTTTTTGATGTTGAGCTTCAGACCATTTTTGGCGCTCGCCTCTTTCACCCTCATTAAGAGGTTCTTTAATTCCTCCTCACTTTCTGCCATCAGAGTGGTATCATCTGCATATCTGAGGTTGTTGATATTTCTTCCGGCAATCTTAATTCCGGTTTGGGATTCCTCCAGTCCTGCCTTTCGCATGATGTATTCTGCATATAAGTTAAATAAGCAGGGAGACAATATACAGCCTTGTCGTACTCCTTTCCCAATTTTGAACCAATCAGTTGTTCCCAGTTCTAACTGTTGCTTCCTGTCCTACATATAGATTTCTCAGGAGATAGATAAGGTGGTCAGGCACTCCCATTTCATTAAGAACTTGCCATAGTTTGTTGTGGTCGACACAGTCAAAGGCTTTTGCGTAGTCAATGAAGCAGAAGTAGATGTTTTTCTGGGACTCTGGCTTTCTCCATAATCCAGCGCATGTTAGCAATTTGGTCTCTGGTTCCTCTGCCCCTTCGAAATCCAGCTTGTACTTCTGTGAGTTCTCGGTCCACATACTGCTGAAGCCTACCTTGTAGGATTTTGAGCATAACCTTGCTAGCGTGTGAAATGAGTGCAATTGTACAGTAGTTGGAGCATTCTTTGGCACTGCCCTTCTTTGGGATTGGGATGTAGACTGATCTTTTCCAATCCTCTGGCCACTGCTGAGTTTTCAATACTTGCTGGCATATTGAGTGTAGCACCTTAACAGCGTCATCTTTTAAGATTTTAAATAGTTCGACTGGAATGCCATCACCTCCACTGGCCTTGTTGTTAGCCATGCTTTCTAAGGCCCACTTGACTTCACTCTCCAGGATGTCTGGCTCAAGGTCACCAACCACACTATCTGGGTTGTCCGGGACATCCAAATCTTTCTGGTATAATTCCTCTGTGTATTCTTGCCACCTCTTCTTGATGTCTTCTGCTTCTGTGAGGTTCCCTGCTATTTTTGTCCTTTATTATGTCCATCATTGCACAAAAGGTTCCTTTAATATCTCCAATTTTCTTGAACAGATCTCTGGTTTTTCACTTTCTATTCTTTTCCTCTATTTCTTTGCACTGTTCATTTAAGAAGGCCCTCTTGTCTCTCCTTGCTTTTCTTTGGAAGTCTGCATTCAATTTTCTGTAACTTTCCCTATCTCCCTTGCATTTGGTTTCCCTTCTCTTCTCTGCTATTTGTAAGGCCTCGTTGGACAGCCACTTTGCTTTCTTGCATTTCCTTTTCTTTGGGATGGTTTTTGTTGCTGCCTCCTGTACAATGTTATGGGCCTCCATCCATAGTTCTTCAAGCACTCTGTCCACCAAATCGAGTTCCTTAAATCTGTTCTTCACTTCCACTGTGTACTCATAAGGGATTTGGTTTAGATTATACCTGACTAGCCCAGTGGTTTTTCCTACTTTCTTCAGTTTAAGCTCGAATTTTGCTTTAAGAAGCTGATGATCAGAGCCACAATCAGCTCCAGGTCTTGTTTTTGCTGACTGTATAGAGCTTCTCCATGTTTGGTTGCAGAGAATATAATCAATCTGATTTCGGTATTGCCCATCTGGTGATGTCCATGTGTAGAGTCGCCTCTTGTGTTGTTGGAAAAGAGTGTTTGTGATGACCAGCTTGTTCTCTTGACAAAACTCTATTAGCCTTTGCCCTGCTTCGTTTTGAACTCCAAGGCCAAACTTACCTGTTGTTCCTTTTATCTCTTGACTCCCTACTTTAGCATTCCAGTCCCCTGTAATGAGAAGAACATCTTTCTTTGGTGTCAGTTCTAGAAGGTGTTGTAAGTCTTCATAGAATTGGTCAATTTCAGCCTCTTCAGCATTGGTGGTTGGTGCATACACTTGGATGACTGTGATGTTGAAAGGTCTGCCTTGGATTCGTATTGAAATCATTCTATCATTTTTGAGATTATATCCCAGTACAGCTTTTCCCACTCTTTTGTTGACTATGAGGGCTACTCCATTTCTTCTACGGGATTCTTGCCCACAATAGTAGATATGATAATCGTCTGAATTGAATTCGCCCATTCCCATCCATTTTAGTTCACTGACGCCCAGGATGTCAATGTTTATTCTTGCCATCTCCTGTTTGACCACATCCAGCTTACCAAGGTTCATAGATCTTACATTCCAAGTTCCTATGCAGTATTTTTCTTTGCAGCATCGGACTTTCCTTTCACTTCCAGCTGCGTCCGCAGCTGAGCGTCCTTTCGGCTTTGGCCCAACCACTTCATTATCACTGGAGCTAATTGTACTTGTCTTCCGCTCTTCCTCAGTAGCATGTTGGACGCCTTCCAACCTGAGGGGCTCATCTTCCAGCGTCATATCTTTTAGCCTTTTGTTTCTGTTCATGGGGTTTTCTTGGCAAAGATACTGGAGTGGCTTGCCAGTTCCTGCTCCAGGTGGATCGCATTTAGTCAGAACTCTCCACTATGACCTGTCCGTCTTGGGTGTCCCTGCACGGCATGGCCCATAGCTTCTCTGAATTACTCAAGACCCTTCGCCACGACAAGGCAGCAATCCATGAAGGGGAGGGATGGCATTAGAAAGACAAAAGCTGAGAATGAGCTGTGGTTAGCAAGAAACACTAAAAGCAACAAAAAAGCATTCTTCAAGTACTTGCATAGCAAAGGACAGAGAAAAGAAACAGTAGCTCAGCTACTGAATGATGATAGAAAAATATCAAGGTTCTATTTTACTGGGAGATACTCTGATCAATCTCTGACACTACCTTTGTCAATAGGTGTGTCCCAGTCGTTTATCACAGATGACAAAGAAAAGGTAGCTCAATTACTACTTCAGCCCAATCTTTTCCCAAAAGACAGTCTATGACTCTCCAGGCAGACTTGAATTACAAAGGGAGGGGACAGGATTGCAACTTGAGATTGATAAACAAATAGTCAAGGAATATCTTATTACTTTGAATAAGCTCAGGTCCTCAGGGCCGGATGAACTGGATCCAGTAATATTGAAGGAACTGGCTGAAGAGATCTCAGAACCACTGTCCATCGTTTTCTTGAAATCATGGAGAATGGGTGAAGTGCCAGATGATTGGCTAATGTTGTCCCTATCTTCAAAAAGGTGGAACCAGAGAACTACAGACAAGTCAGCCTGACATCAATGCAAGGGAAAATTCAGGAGCAGATTATAAAGTGATTGCTCTATAAGCACCTTGAGAACAATGTAGTAATAACTAGAAGTCAGCATGGATTTGTCAAGAACAAATCCTGGAAGATTAATCTTATTTCATTTTTTGATTGGGTAACCTCCCTGCTAGACAAAGGGAATACTGTAGACATAGTATATCTTGACTTCAACAAAGCCTTTGACAAAGTTCCCCCTGATATTCCGATTAGCTAGCTAACTAGATGTGGGCTGGATAGAACAACTGTCAGGTAGATACACAGTGGGTTACAGAATTATACTCAGAGAGTACTTATCAATGGTTCCTTCTCAAAGTGGGAGGAGGTAACAAGTGGGGTACCGCAAAGCTCGGTCCCGAGTCTGGTGTTCTTCAACATTTTTATCCATGACTTGGATGAGGGAGTTCAGGGAATACTTATCAGATTTGTGAATGGTACAAAATGGGGTGGGATAGCTAATACCCTTGAAGATAGGAACAACATTCAAAAAGATATTGATAGACTCGAGCACAGGGCTGAAAATGACAGAATGAAATTTAACAGGAGAAGTGCAAAGGTCTATACCAAGGGGGGGGGGGGAGAGAATGCAAATTTACAAGGTGGGGGGTGCTTGGCTCAGTAATACTACAAGTGAGAAGAATCTTGGAATTGTTGTAGATCACAAGGTGAATATGAGCCAACAGTGTGATGTGGCTGCAAAAAAAGACAAATGCATTTGAGGATGCATTAACAGAAGTATGGTCTCCAAATCCTGTGAAGTACTAGTTCCCTTTTATTTGGTACTGGTTAGGTCTCCTCTAGAGTACTGTATCCAGTTCTGGATACCCCAGTTTAAGAAGGATGCCAACAAACTGGAACAAGTTCAGAGGAGGGCAACAAGTATGATCAGGGGACTGGAAACCAAACACTAAGAGGAAAAACTGAAAGAACTGGCCATGTTTAGCCTTGAGGGGATATATGATATCACTTTTCATATACTTGAAAACTGGTCATACAGAGGAGGGGCAGGATCTGTTCTTGATCATCCCAGAGTGCAGGACATGTAATAATGGGCTCAAATTACAGGAAGCAGATTTCGACTGATATCAAGAAAAACTTCTTAACTGTTAGAGCAGTATGACATTGGAGCCAATTACCTTGGGAGGTGGTGAGTGCTTGAACGCTGGAGGCATGCAAGAGAAAATTGGACAATCATCTGTCAGATCCACTTTGATTTGGATTCCTGCAATGAACAGGGGGTTGGATTTGATGGCCTTATAGGTCCCTTCCAACATCATTATTCTAGGATTTTAGGATTCTACTCCTAGGGGAAAAAGGACTTTGTATCAAAACATTGCAGTGCTTAATGAACTTGGTCAGGTTTCAAGCCTCTCTGAGCCTTTCTACATTAAAACACACACACACACAAATGTAGTGTTCTAATTTTAAGTAGAATCAAGTCACGTGGTTTTTGAACTGTTTCCTTTGTTCCTAGTTCTTCTGTTAATGTACGAAATACTTTTTCCACAAAAGAGGGGGAAAAGCTCCTTAAAGCTCCACCTGGTGGTCTTAAATTGGTACTCTTTTAAAACAGGCTGTTAAGATCATAACTGGCTAAACCAATTAAGAAAACAGTGTTCTTAAATAAACAGCCCTCTGGTGTCCGTTTACTTTAACTCGCTTCCTAAAGAAATGAAATGAGTCGGGGAAAATAAATACGCACTTTGGAATTCATTGTGTGAATGCAAAATTCAGCACGGTTCTTAACACAGGTCAATCCCAAGTTTTTTAGCTGTGTGACCAGGCCCTCTCTGTACTTTCTTGTAGCCTTCCACAACAGTCAGCCAGCATTCCACAGCTGCTGGACATGCTTAGTTCCAAATAAGCTGTTGCATGTCCCCCACCCCACAAATGGTTTCATGCTTTTATAAGGTTCTGTGTTCTTCAAGGCTATTGTGCATTCATGGTACTGTTTGGAGAATATAAGTATGAGCAATTGGATATTAGATCTGCTCTTTTTCTATATCTGCCCCTCCCTACCAATGTTTACCTCAGTGTCTTAGGAATGGGCTTTCCTCCTCTGTCAGGAGGCTACCTAGAATAAAGGAAAGAAGGGGATCTGGGAGAGAGAGTGAATGGCTCAATAGATGTGCTAGTGTTAGAGGAGAAGTAAGTGAATGAATGGGTCATGGATGGATGGTTGATCAGATACTCCATAGCCAGTATCTGGCTAGGTTTTTCCCTCTGGTCGGTGTTCCCATGGGTAGAGATGGGCAATATTGCTTTTTCGTAGTACAATACCCAGAGCACCTCAGCTTGCCAAGCTGGCTGGGGGTATTCTGGGTGTTTTTTTTTAAAAAAAGAAACTGTGTTCATTGTCAGGCCAACTCTTATCCCTTCCAGCTGTTGTCAGACCAAACTTCTCTTGCTTGGCTGGTCTTTGGAGCTTGGGCTACAGGGAAGGAGCTTCTCAGTGGGCTTCAGATACAGAGGAAAGCTTCAGACCACCTTCCCCTTCTTTGACTGAATGAATGATGGGCCCTGCCATTTAGTGTGGATCTCCATATGCAACACTCTCTAATTGGATAATGCCAAGTCCCTATTTGGGGCAGGGGTGAGAGACTGGGAAGGATGGGAGACTAATGGTCTGAGTTGACTGTTCAAACATACAGATTGGCTGCAATCCATCTCTTTCTCTGTGATCTTTCACCCAATTATGGCAGTTCTTACAAAACAGACCTTTCTTTGCCTCAAAGTCACAACCCCAAACTAAAGCACAAAAGGTTCACATGCTGCCATGACGTCTGTTTTTAAAACTATTTTCTGATCTGCAATAAGGTCAGAAAGATTTACAAAAGGGCCCTGAGCTCAAAAGGCAGAAAATGATTGTTTTAGAAGACATTCAATCTTGTCAAGCTTTCGTTTTTCTAGGACTCTGATACTTCCCTTTGTGAATAAATGGCTCTTCGGTTGTGATGTTCGAAAGTCAAGAGCTCTATGATCTAGCTAAGGCCGTGTTTGAGTGTTAGCAGTCTTGTTGTTCCATAGAGCATTTCATAATTTCCTCAGCCAACAGTCTAGTGAGTAAATATAGAGTAGCAGGCTTCTCTAACCACAGTGTTTACTTGGTGCCTTGCAACGGTTCTGAATGAGTCATTAAGGAGTGTTGTTTAAATAGAGGATTATGGGCTCTTCAAACATGTGCTAACCACTTGCTAGGCCATCGTTGAGGGATCTCATCAGCTAATAGATAATCACTGGCAGATTCATTTGTAACCAATCCCTGGTTCCCATAACAGTCAGCTTCTGACAAGGTCAATAGTATTTAAAAAACAAAATGGCTTAGTACAAAGCACTAGCTAGTTTTCCCAAGGGTTTTTATATTACTGAGAAATGGGGAGAAAATAGGGAATGGTTCACTCTACTGTGAATGAAGCTGCATTTGTGAGAGGTTTCTGGTATACAATGCAACAGATCCTTTTCTCTCATACCCCTAATGGGTGCTTATGCACATGCATACCACAGAATATTGGTTGTTATTTGCCATTAGTGTTGCCTGGCCAGCATTGCCCAGTTCCTTGTCGCACTTGGCCTTGTAGGCTTTCCCACCAGCCCTCACCAACTTTCTCCTTCTCTCCTGTCTTGATGTTTGTTCCCCTGGCTTTGATCTGGAGAAGCACAGCAATGCTCTGAGGCTTCAGCAGGCACCCTGACACTTAACACCTCCCAAATCTTTACCAAGTTATTCTCCTACTCCTCCTGTATCTGACACCTAAGTTACTTGTGCTTGAAAGCCAATAAGGAAAAGGAAATTAGGGGACAGGCCTAAACAAGCCAGTTCTTCCCCATAGGCACAGCAACACCCCCATCTCTATGACAGTCATTCATCTTTTACATTCTGTACACCTGAAACTTCTCAGATATACTGTATGTTATTTTTTTAAAGTACAAAAATGTCTAACAGGAGGGTTGTTTTACAGTGTACTGACTCAGATTCTTGTTATATTCACACATACCTTCAGGAGAAATAAGCATAGGTAACTTGTGACTGAGGGGGAGATGCCCCCACTAGATCCAGAACAATTTATCTAAAGAGGCATTTGATACACATGCACACACACACAGTATACAGTTTTAGCTTGATACCAAAAACAAAGCAACTTGAATAGATTTGGGTTTGCACTAGATAGCCATAATCCTCTCAGTTACTGAAATACTCCACATGACTTAAATGGATTCTAAGGTTTCATCTGCCCATGCAAATCAATGGGACATTTTAATTTAACTTCATTGATTATCTGATAGGTTTTTCCGTGTTCATTCACATCAATGAAGATTTCGAATTGAATTCTAAATTGCAAATTCAGAAAACATAAACAACAACCCATGCTTCACAATAATAACTAGCTAAGAGCTATTGGGAAATATTCCAACAGTTGAGTCATTCTAATAGCGTCTTTGTTTATTTTTTTTACATATGCTGTGCTTCTTCTGGGTTGACATAACAAGGTAATGATGATGTTGTGAGATTTGAATTTTCTGTGTCATCACAAATCAAGTTGATGACTTCTCTGACTTAAAAAGAACACTATGCCTGAATATAAATGTTGGTACCATAACATGCTGGATGTTGATCTACCAGTTTGCAGGGTGCCATTTAATGTTAGATACAAGTAGTTTCAGCACGGTCCCAAAATTTCTGTGTTTGTTCAAATACATTTATTTCAATGGTTAATATATACCCTGCTTAGGTATTCAAATTCTGCTCTTCAGTTCTGAGTTTTTGACACACACACCCTCATTTTTGGGGCAGCGCAGTGGCCACAGTTTGCCCTTCATAGACCCTTGATTACACTATTGACAGATATAATTTTCTCTCTGCAACATGGCCAGTGAAGATATTGTTTTATACATCTCATGAAGTGAGTTCTAGGCCAGTGTTTCCAACTAGAGATGGGCACGAACCAGCAAAATGGTGGTTCGTCTTGGTTCATGCAATTTCTGAAGTTTTTCTGATGAACAACGAATCAGTTCCTCAGCCCAGGCTCCTAGAGACACCCACTGACCCACCCCCACCCCCTTCCCACTGCCTCTGTTGCCTCCCAACCTTTTGCTGCACTGCCTCCTCCTCCGCCACTGCTGCCATCTTGAAAGGGAGCCCTGCAGGGAGCTCTGGTAGGCCAGCTGGCTCTACACATGCACCCGCCTCTCACCTGAGAAGCTGGCGCATGCGTGGAGGCAGCCAGCTTGAGACCTGTCCTGGCTGCTGCTAAAAAATAAATAAATAAAAACAATTTTTTTTCAGCTGAGAGGCAGGCACATGCAAAAATATTTTTTAAAAACTTTTTTTTTTTTGAGAGGCAATCCAGGGCTGCAAATGCACCTGACTCTCATCTGAGAGGCAAGCACATGCACAGAGGCAGTTGGCCAGGAGCCAGCCTGGCTGCTTCTTTAAAAAAAAAAAAAAAAGCCAGGCTGCTCTATCTGAGCCTGCCTGTCAGCTGAGGCAACTAGGCTTTTTCTAAAAGTCAGCCATTATTATTAGATTAGGCATCCTTCAGTCTCGAGAGACTATGGTAACGTGCTCTGGATAGAGGTCTTGGAACAGCGTCTAGTGTGGCTGAGAAGGCCAATTCGAGAGTGACAATCCCTTCCACACTGAAGACGAATACAATCTGTCCCCTGTCCAGCTCCCTGATTTTGCAGGTTTTGGGACTGCCTCTTTGCCTCGGCCTGCTGGACAAGGGTCTCTTCAGAATGTGAGAGGCCATGCTGCACTGCCTGCCTCCAGGCTGAACGCTCAGATGTCAAAGTTTCCCATCTGTTGAGGTCCATTTCTAAGGCCTTCAGATCCCGCTTGCAGATATCCTTGTATTGCAGCTGTGGTCTCCCTCTGGGGCGATTTCCCTGCACTAATTCTCCATACAGGAGATCTTTTGGAATCTGACCGTCAGCCATTCTCATGACATGCCCAAGCCAATGTAGACATCGCTGTTTCAGTAATGTATACATGCTAAAAATTCCAGCTCATTCTAACCATTATTATTATTATTATTATTATTATTATTATTATTATTATTATTATTATTATTATTATTATTATTATTATTATTATTATTATTATTATTATTATTATTATTATTATTATTATTATTATTAGAAACACCAGACACAGTCAATCAAGATTATAAAAACATTGACTGGAATTATATAACAGATACATGTTTTAACCAAAAACCTAAGTATCTGTCAAATATCAGTGCAGTATGTATGCTGTTTCTAATATTGCCGTTTTTTGTAGCTCTGATGGTGTTATTTCTGAGATCTGTAACTGCTTATAGTATTGTGTGAAATTTCTTGATATTGTTCCCAAAGCCCCAATGACTATGGGGACCACTGAGGTGTGTTTCATCCACAAGCGAGATGTTTTGATTGCCGGGTCTCTATATTTTGTTAAGTTTTTCCAATTCTATATTTTCAACTCTAGAATTGCAATGTCAATGATCCAGACATTTCTTCGTTCTGTTACTACTATGTCTGGTATGTTATGTTCAAGGTATCTATCAGTTTGGATGCGGAAATCCCACAAGATCTTGACGTCTTCATTTTCTGACACCTTCTCTACCTGATGTTCCCATGGGTTTTTGGAGGCCAGAAAGTTATATTTTTTGCATAATGACCAGTGCACTAATTTTGCCACTCTATCATGTCTACTTTTGTAATTCGTTTGTTCAATCTTCACAGATGAGGTGTGACACAGTTTCATCTTTTTCTCAGCAGCGTCGACATTTGCTGTTAGCACTAATTCCTTGGATCTTAGCTTTCATCACGTTGGTTTGGAACGCTTGTTCTTGAGCAGCAAAAATCAAGCCTTTGGTTTCTTTCTTAAGGGTCCCCAGTTTTAGCCATGCCCATGTTGAATTATGATCATACTTTCCATCAATATTTCTCAGATGTTGTCCATGTAGTGGTTTGTTTTTCCAGCTGTTTAATTCATTTTCAAATTGCTGTTTCTTATATTGATCCTTTGTTTCTGTTGTTTTCAAAATATTTTCCATTTTCACTGCCTTAAGCAATTTTCCTCTGCTTGTACTGACATAATAATTTTGGCTTCTTTTTTCCTCCTTAAGCAGCTGCTGTATTTGCAGTAATCCACGGCCTCCGATTTTTCGTGGTAAATATAATCTGTCTACATCACTTTTTGGATGTAGTGCATGATGCATGTTTATTAGTTTCCATGTTTTTCAATCTAATTCTTCTAATTCATTTTTAGTCCAATCAACTTCTGAATGTTTTTACAAATCCCAAATATTATTAGGCAGGTGTTAATCCAGCTGTGTGGAAATAAGTCAAATGCCTTTTTATAGTCTATCCAGGCCATGTTAAGGTTTGTTTTTCATCTTTTTGCATTCTTTAGTATCATTTTATCAATAAACAGCTGGAGGGGATGATGATGATGATGATGATGATTTTGAGCAGCAGCCAACTGGCTCCTGGCTGCCTGAGCCTCATGGAACAGTGATTAAACTGCTGTACTGCAGCCAAAACTGTGCTCACGACCCAGGTTTCAATCCCAGGTAGCCGGCTCAAAGTTGACTCAGCTTTCTATCCTTCCAAGGTTGGTAAAATGAGTACCCAGCTTGACTTGGGGGGGGGGGCAATGTGTAGCCTACACAATTAACTTGCAACCCCCCCCCCCCCCAGAGAGTGCTTTAAGTGCTATGGAGTGGTATACAAGCAGGGCACTTTGCTTTTGCTTTTGCCTGCCTCTGCACGTGCTCCCACATCTCATCTGAGGCTGCCTTTCAAGATAGCAGTGACAGCAGCAGTGGAGGCAGCAGCAGCAAAAGGTAGAGAAGTGACAGGGGCAGTGAGAAAGGGGGTAGAGGCAGTGGGTGTTTCTAGGTGACTGGGGTGCCTCTAAAAATGTAATAAATTTTGGCCTTATAAGTTAGTACCAGAACTTTGAATCTGGCATGGAAGCAAACTGGAAGCCAATACAAACATGCCAGGATTGAGGAGATGTGATCATACCTTGTGTTCATGATGCAAACCTGGCTGCTGCATTCTGCACCTGCTGAAGCTTCTTTGTTGCCTCCAAAGGCAGCCCCACGTAGAGAGTATTGGAGTTGTCAGTTCTAGAGATTACCAGCATATGGACCAGTGTTATTAAGGATTTCCAGTCCAGAAATGGCCACAACTGTGCAATCTGCCAAAGATGGAAAAAGCAAGATCTGGCCACAGCAGAGATATATTCCATAATATATATTGTTTCAGTTGCCTCTTTGTATCCATATGTTTCAAGACAATTTCAAATATTTACATTTTACAAATGAAACATTTGTCTTTCTTATTTTAATGCTTATAATTGTGTACAAATCTCTGTGACATTCACAGAAGGGCCAAATTCTCTCATTTGGATATGCTAATTCTTGCAGTAGCACACCATGAATTTCAGTTTAAAATTACGACATGTTGTTTGAGTTGTGGATATAAAGGACAATTGTTAAATTCCTCAGTTTTATCCATTCAGGCTTTCTTGAAAAGATGGGACATCTGAATGAGGAGTTTTCAAACCCTGTGAAGTTCCTTGTCTCCAGTGTGAGAATGAAACAAAAAGACTTTTTTCCCCATAAGGTTTCTGCAATTTGCACAAATGCCTCTGTGCAAAACTAGTGTCTTCTCGTTTTCTGAATTAAAGCATACAAACTCACGTTGCAGTCATAGCAGGACCATTTGGCTGTTCAAAAAGATGCAAATAACCCAAGTGCTACTCTGATTTCTACAAGTCCACACCAGAAGGTTGCTAATATTGTAGATTCATGCAGTTTGTGTTATAGGCATGTTATAGGCTAATTTCTGTTAAATGCAAAAACTCTAGTTGAGGCAGAGAGAAAATATCTCACCCTTTTGAAGAAAGGGGTACATTTGTGTGCTTTCTTGTTCTCACACGCACTAATTAAACAAGTGGGGATTTACACCCCTAGTTTCGTTACATGTCAAATCTCAACACATGCTGCTTAATTATTTGTAAAAGAGGATATCTAGATTGACCATTTGTCTGATCCAGCAAAACTGTTCTTTAAAAATAAAAGATATGGCATGTTCTGAGCTCGTACTGAAGAGGAATATTTAGCTGTGTGGAGGGTGATCCACAGTGGGACTAGAGTGCACAGCAGAGCACCATCACGCAATGGGATAAAGGCCACCATCTTCTAAACACTTCTGTGTAATCACCGTTAGGAAGATTGTACTGTAAAATGGTCACAGTCCAAGCCCTTTGATTTAAAATGGATTGTGAATCGGGCTTTTGAGATAAATGTTGGAAAACCATTTTTCTTTTGTGTGGATAGGTTTATTTAACCACAATCATATTGAAGTATGATGTGTTTTATGTCATTTAGGAAAGATTGTGAAAGAGTAGGCAGCTGCCATAATGGTGAAGGCTATAGTCATCAGAGAAAAGTGTATGTCGTCCCCAAAGCAGTTTCATAATCCTTTTGGAGCACATTAACTGATGAAATGTTCATCTAGTATATATTGTGATGGACCCACCAGGTTCAGAGAGTCCTGCTGTAACCACTGAGCCACCTACCATGCTGATTCTGGAGTGGGTGAGCCCAGGAGAGTTAAATGTGGTGATGGCTAGGGAGTCTACCTGTCCGGCAACCTCCGAACACTCTAGCCTGACCCAACTAAGTAGTGTTTCTGGGTAATTCCAAACAATGCACAAGGTTAAGCACTTTGACTCTCATGCTGACTCTACAAAGTAGAATTGCCACCAGGCAAGGTCTGGTTTTAAGTACCACAAACTCTCTTTAGCCAAAAATTCAGACAATGGAATAGAGATTTTTAAAAATATATTTTATTAAAGATAATGAAAAAGGTGATAAGGCAAAAGTTTCAAAAAGGCATCAATAATAGTTTAGAGCAATCAACAAGAATTTAAACACATTAGAAAATAAGAAAGGTAACTAAGCTACCTAGTATCCACACACTAGTGTAGCTTCAGCATAGTCTTAGAGTATGCACAGAGTGCATCCCTCACAGAATAGCATAATAGGACAGCAACTGAACATAGCATCTCCTAAGAGATAACTAGGCCAACTAAAGTAACTTATAAATTTCCTTTTATTATCTTGTTCAGCACCTTGTTCATCACCTTCTAGCCCTTTCACAATGGTCAGGCTTCAATTTCCCCTGAATGTTCACAAAGACAAGAACACTTTCTGCCCCCCTTCACCACAATGGAAGTAATTTCCCAATTAGCACAGTATCAGGGAACAAGTATTGAAGTCTTAGCCCAAAAGATAAATCCCATGTGATACTTCCATTACTTTCTGGGCAAAAGCTGGCCCCTCCTTTCTCTCAGTCAGCCATTCCTAGTAAAAGGTATTTATTTATTTATTGTATTTATATCCCGCCCATCTGGTCAGTTGACCACTCTGGGCGGCTAACAACACTTAAAAATAAAACAATTTAAATATAGCAACAATATACAACATCAGGTAAAGGTTCCCCTTGACAATTTGTCCAGTCGTGTCCGACTCTAGGCGGCGGTGCTCATCTCCGTTTCCAACCCATAGAGCTAGCGTTTGTCCGCAGACAATCCTCCGTGGTCACGTGGCCAGCGTGACTAGACACGGAACGCCGTTTACCTTCCCACCGAGGTGGTACCTATTTATCTACTCGCATTTTTGCATTTTGCATGCTTTCGAACCGCTAGGTTGGCAGGAGCTGGGACAAGCGACGGGGGCTCACTCCGTCGCGTGGATTCGATCTTACAACTGCAGATCTTCTGACCTTGCAGCACAGAGGCTTCAGCGGTTTAACCCGCAGTGCCACCACGTTCCTGCCCCCACCACGTCCCTATTCCTAGGCCCATTCCTAGGCACTGAGAAAAGCCTGAGTTTTCCAGAAAGGTTCCCCAATCTATGTTTCCCCAATTTTTCTGTTTCTTCACATATATCTTTTGATTCAGAGAGTCCTTGCTCCGTGCAGAACCTGGTTCCTTTTGCTGATGCAGTTTTGAAGTAGGAAAGATATTTGTTAACCGAGATATGCTACTCAGAGAAGAGCCTCCGGGTGGCTTTTAATTAGGCACATTGTTAACATTCAGTAGGAAGTCTGGCTCTCTGGGGATATCAAGGGATCAGCAATATATTGGCAAGGCCTCCAGCGCATTTCATATTCTAGCGATATGATGGCAAAAACACAGTGCAGCGAAGGTTGCCTAATCAAGACACTCACTGGCCAGCTGTTTTCAGAGCTGTCTGAAGGGTTCTTAGCAAAGAAGAGGATATAATTCACAGAATGCATTACAGCTCAGTTAGATGGCTCAACTGGACCTATAAAAATGTGCAAACATATTTGGTTCGACTGCTTCAAACTCAGAAATAGTAGTAAATCAGCCCTGGCCTGGCATCAATCCAAGTTCTCCTTCACAAAAGAAACAATTTGCAAGAAAGAAGTCATATTATGATTGCACTGGAAATAATGCCATAGTGACTTTCCTCAGCAGACTTAAAGGGAGCATGCTAGAACCTCATCTAGGTGCTATAAAAAATACATTCTATAAGATCTCCATGGGAGTTCACAGGTCTTAGTTGCAATGAATGCCACCGTCTTCAACATACTCTTCAGGGCGTCAAATTGATGGAATCTATAGTGGCTTCAGCAAGCTGTGCACACATATGTTCACACAGATGGACATATTCCCGGAGCATGCAAAAATAAAAGTGTGCCTTGAAATAAGGTAGGGCATACCTCCCCCAGTCCAGAGGGATGTGTGGGAATGGCACCTGTCAAACTTGTTAAATCTGATACATATGGAGATAAGTTGCAAATTCTCCTTTCAGAAAATTGATGAAAGCACTGTGTTCCCCATTGAAATCCCAGTTCATCACTTTCTTCCTGTGAAGGACAAATAGTAAATTGTGATTTGAGCCATAGTGTGTTTATTCCCAGCCTTCAGGGAATAAATAACTTCACACTACTGTGCTGCTATTGCAGCATTTATAACTTGCATAAAGGCATGGAATAATGCATTATGGAGCTATAATTTGCTAAATCGGAGAGGATTAAATGCTACTTTGCTGAAAGGAGAGGTATTAATAACTGTCCACCTTTTCTGCATCTCTGATTTTGTGTCCTAGGCAGATAGTGGAGGGCTATTGTCCTTTCTTCTCTTTGTGTCTTGGCACATTTTCTCGCTGGCCTAGATTTTCTGTATAACGGTCTTGTTCATTCCAACATGGTTGAAATGCTTCACAGTGATGTATGCTTTGCTCAGTTAGTAACTGCCTTCACCCACAGTATTTCCTAGGTTTCGTGCTGCCCACAGTGGAAGACATTGCTTCCAATCTCCCTCTAGTGGTTGCAACATGAACTGTTTAAATTCAATCCTTAAAAATACCTCTGGTTTATGAATGTGGGGTATTGTGCTTCTGTGTTCACAATTCAAAATGCCAGGGAATGGCCTGACATTGCGGCACAATATCGTCCCCACGTTGCCAGCAGGAAAAGGGATGCCAAGCTTTACATAGCAAAGGACAGCCTGCATGTTGACAACACCCATGTCAGCAGTCAAGATGGTCTGCAGGATACCCTCTTGTCCTCACTATAATTTCTTCTCAGCATTTTGATATCTAGAGAATGTGATGAAGAAGAGCCCTAACCAATTGCGTTGTGTTTGGGTGTGAAGCAGTTAACTGATTTTTTTTAAAAAAGGGAACCAGGTTTTCCATTGCTTGGTGTCTCACTGTGAATTGAGTTGTTGTTGTTTTTTAATCACCAAACAGTTGTATAGTGGCAAGATGGATGGAATGGAGACTTGCACAGAAGTTGATGATAGGATATAGGCAACAATGCTCTGCTAACACCAAGTAAGACCATCCCCAGCCACAAAGCAAACAACAACAACAACAACCAACCACCTAATTTCACAGCTTAAACAAGCACGCTTCTGAATATTTGTTCTACATTCTTTTTAAAATAAATTTTAAAATATTTTTAATATCAGTGTTTTTAAAAAAGTTTAATATTCTTGTTGTCTCCATTTCTGCAACCAGATACACAATCCCCATGCAAACATGATTCTGATAAGTGTGTTTGTCCAGGAAGGAGTGAAAAAGTTAGCTTAGAGTTAGCTAATTGTGTCCTGATTGACAAGGTCTAAAGTTCAGGTTGCCTTAAAGGTTGAAGCTGATTTCCCCTTTGAAAATGTATTTAATTAGACTGTTTAGTTTCAGAAAAGCTGAGAGAATGTTTACTGAAGGTATGTGGCAAAATATCCCCTTTCTGGAGGATTGTCACTCCATTACTTTCTTTCTGTGTGTTTTTTCACTCTTAAAAAAAACCCTGTCTTTTCAGTCTGTTTCTGTGACCTTTCTCTCTAAATATCTCCCTCCCCCTCCCTGCATACAAATGTATACAATGTTTCATATTGTGAAGCTCTTGCTAACTAGCTAGCATGCTCACTCTTATAACAAAATAGCTGTTTTCCCTTTGGAAAGGTCTTTTTTGAGAATCAATATTTCAGTCCCTGCAGTCTGGATTATTTCCAAATCAAAAAAGCAGGTGGGACCAACCATTCCATTTCAAGATAAGCAAGACTGTTCTTTTCAATTTATTGTGGTCTGTTTTAAATCTGGAGTTATTAGGGTTGCCTATTCTGAATGGAGATGGAGAGATGGAGTAAAATAGTTTTATGTTTTAGAAATCATTACTCAAAAACCCTTTCCCAAAACTTCTCCAAATTTAGCACACTGCAAGGGCAGATTGTCTGCTACAAATGTGCCAAATGTGTTGCTGATCTGAAGCTCAGTTTCAAATATACATATAGTTATATATAGTTATATGCAGTTATATATATGGTTATACAGTTATATAGTTATATATATAGTTAGAGAGAGAGAGAGAGTTTGGGCTGCCCCCAATGCAGGGTAGTCTGGTTGGAAACCTATCAGTCCAATGTCCACTATTTCTAAGCAGAAGTTCTGGAAGTAGGATTGCATAGCTCTATCTCTCCATCAGCTTCTTATCTAGACAATAAGCTGCAGAATGACTTCTAAGCAAAGCATTGGCTATGGGCAATTCAGGTAACTGGGTAAGACAGAATCAAACTGAGATGAGCTGGCAAACCATAGGCAGTATGTAGCCCGTGGTGCTTCCTCACCTGTCCTCTGAGCTTTTCCTGTTATCACTCTTGAATAAGCAGTAAAACAGAGTCTGCAGAGCCTGGGACGATGCTGCATAATGTTTTTCTGATTTGCAGCCCAGGAATATATTGCAGAGAATTGAGCTCTGATCTGTTTTATTTCGACTGCGCTTGGCAATTCCAACATGAATGGCAACATCAGTATACACCATAGGAACATGTAACCTGCAATCCCAGACTATTTAGTAAAAGCTAGCTGCACACACACAAGCTCATGGATGTCAGAATCACATCATCAAAGGTGTTTAATGCACAGCATAACCAAATGTGTGTGTGTGTGTGCAAGCACCAGATGCAGAGTCAAGTGTTGGGCTTGGGTTTAAGGAGTCCAACCGCAACAGAACCACAAAATCCTTTGGGTATCCTTGTGCTGGTCCTTCTCTCTCAGCTGGGCCTACCTCAAGGAGTTGTTGCAAGGATGAAGGAAGAAAGCAGGGCCATGTATGACCTCACTGGTAAAAAGATAGGATAGGAGTGCAAATATAAATGAATAATGTACCACCTCTGTTCAAAGATATATGCCCCAAAACTGTAGGAACTTGCTGAGTCATATAACTGGAGCAGAGATGGAATTTGTAGAGTTGTGGAAAATTGGATGACATTGTCTTGAATCATCACCTAATTTCTGAGATGTCAGAACTTTTAAGTTAGAATTTTACACATATGTTGCTTTTTTTCATTTCTAGCAGCAAGCTCTTGAATAACAAGGAACCAAATAAAGTATTTGACAACATCTGTTCCCAGGAGAAAAAAAGCTGGGCACAAATCTTGATAGTATGGCGAACTTCTTTAACAGGATTTAGTAAGAAAGAAAGAAAAAAGGGTAACATTAATTGAGGCATCAAGGAGAAATTGAAAAAGAGAGGAGGATGGGTTGGGAAAGACAATGGTAATTTTTCAAATGACCTCAGGCTACCTTTCCTTTGCAAATCTAATAATTACTAAGCCTTAGGGCTCGGCATGTTTGACTGACAATGGAAAACACAAAGGAGAGGAAGAGAGAGCAGTTTTGTCTAAACAATCTTTTTCTCAGTGCTTTGCTGGCAAAATTGCAGACTCGCAGGTACAGATATGGGGCTAAAGAAAGATGCCATGATATAGCAAGACAATAAAGACCCACCTAGTGTTAAGAGAGTGCTTTCTTTCTTTCTTTCTTTCTTTCTTTCTTTCTTTCTTTCTTTCTTTCTTTCTTTCTTTCTTTCTTTCTTTCTTTCTTTCTTTCTTTCCACAAACACACACGGATAAGACTCCTACATTCCACAGACCTGGAGCCTGGCCTACTTCTGAGGCTGCATAGCCTTCTCCAAACTTACTTCTTGTTCTCGGAAAAGAAAAAAGAAAAAGAAAAAAGGAAGTTGCTGCATTGCTTCCTGGGAGTTGCCTTCTATAATGCCAGATGGGCAGCAGGTTTACGTGTACCCAAAAGCACCACAGCAGCTTCCTGTGCATGGCCCCAGCCACCCCGAGACACCTCCAGTGTCCCGTCTATGTTTGAATTCACAACTATGGACAGAATGTATTTAGGGAGATATTTAGAAACAGAGGGACTTATTAAACTCAAACTTATTTGCAGAACAGGAACATCAATAACAGATAAATAAACCTTTCCCTCCAAACTTGGACTAAACCCAGACTCTTCACTGGCACCCTCAACTACTTTTCCCCTCTCTGGGAAGCCCACCTTAGATGGGCTAAACAAGGAGTGCCAGGCCAAGGACGATATTCGACTGTCCTGAGGGGAGTTTTCTTCTGTTCTCTCTTTCCTTTCTACTGTGGTGAGTGAGGTACATAGTCTTTCAACCTCCACCTTGGGGATTCTCCTTGTGACCAGTTCCCCTTTCCAGGGATCTTCTTCTTCCACCACACACTCTCAGTCTCCCTGGGGTTCCTATTTTCAAGGCTGCTACCTCAGCCAGCCAGACCTCAACGTCTTGTTCTCCTTTACGTCATTCTAATTTTCCTCCTCCTCTCCTGCCTGTCCCTTGATTCCTTCTTCCACTTCCTCTGTTCAATACTCCACAATTTCTAATCTCTTCCCACCTTTTTCTTGTTACCCGTTTTCATTCCTCTCTTTCTCCCTCTCCTCTAAGGGTCTTCCTTCCTTTTCCTCCTCTTCCTCCTTTCCCACCTTTTCTGTCTCACACTTCTGTTCTGTATCTGAGGTGGCTCCACCTAAAACCACAGGAGAGCTAAATCTTCCATGGCCATTGGGCGGCAAGACAGCCTGCTGGCAAGAACCAAGACATCCTTGCTTTCCTCCTCACACTTTTTCCCCCCTTGGGAAATGCTTGGGGAATTCTGAGAATAGCAGTAAGAAAACACAAAAAAATGCACACCCTATCTACTATCCTTTGTTGCAAGTTGGCATAGAATCCATGAAACTGCTTTTCAAACATACTGTGTGCTGTTCTTATTCTTCTTGCTGCTGCAACTGCTGCTCTTGAGGATTGGTAAAGGAACCTGACCTTTGTGAATTCTGATGCAAGACTAATTTGATCAGCATCAAACCTATTGGCAGAGTCTGGAAATTTTTTGTGGCTTGAAAACCTCTAACTATGCAGCAGGTAAAAGTTCAGGGATCTACAGAGCAAAATTAGCTTCAAGTCTCCTCTCATTAGACCACCCGTTATTGGTCAATTCTCCTCATATAGCACTTACTGTCTCAACAACTCACTCAGAGACTCTGGTAAGAGAAAATAATAAAAGGTTCCATTTTGCTCACAGTTCTTCATAGATAAAAAACAAACAGCATTCTGTAGAAAAATATTAACTAGTTACATGAACAGAGCTTGAATGGTTAACTAGCTTCTTGTTGACTACATGACTTGGTGACTGATTAAATACACAGCTTTAACTGTCTTCAGAGTGTCTGACTAAAAAGAGTGGTGAAAAAAGACTTGAGTAGAGAGGTGGCTTTCTTCAAAATTCTGAGGCACAGAGGGAACAATTGGTTGCTGCCAAATTGATTGACAGTAACTGCAGCCCAGAAAGGTCCCTCCCAGCTAAAAACTCTTAAAGGCAACACATGAGGGTGCAATAATTCCAAAATGATGTATCATTGGCTTTCACACTTGTTCAATGTTCTGATACAAATTTCAGTCAAGAAAAAGTAAGAAAATGTTTTTAAGATGTGCATTTTAAGAGAAAATGCATTTCAGACGATACCTGTAAATGCAGATTTTCTTGCATTTTTTTAACAATTGGGACACTGAGAAAGAAACCACACACAACAGATTTATGAGTGATCATAGATGGGTGTGACGCGCCCCTCACGTGTCCCCAGGTTGTTTCACTAGCCTGAGGCCCACGACACGTTCTCTCCTTTCCACTGCCACCAGTTGGCCTCTGTCTACACCCTTTAATTAGAAAGATTGAGGTCCCAGCTGATTATAAAGTTGAATAACACAGGTTTATTGGTTACAGTTTGCTTAAACAGGTTCTTCACAGACTTTAAAGTATTCATCAGATTATTAATAACTTGTTTCACTCATAACTCTCTTAGCTCTCTATAAGTTCCACACTCTTAACTCCTAACTCTGCCACACTCTCTAACTACCACAGACTAACTTCTCCTTCAGACTCTCCTCTCTGACTCTCATTGACTGAACTCCCCAGACTCTGACTCACCCCTTCCTTCGAGTTTCTCTGGCTCCGCCTCCCAAAAACTCTCATTGGTATATGCAAATAACCTACTACCTTAGCCAAAGCAGGGTGATCGCCACACAATGGGAAATAGATTCTTTTTGCCTGTCCTGATTTTATTGTTCTATATTGGGGTTAGGAATGGTTCAGCCTCCAGAGCATATACTGTCCCTAAGGTTTTTATCTGGGCCCTCCAGCCACATTGCCCTGAATTTTGTTTTGTTTTTTTTTAAAGGGAGAATAGCAAAAGCATGAAGTCATGTGCTTTTGCACCTCTTTCTAGCAGATCAAAAAGTTACAACTTTTTTTTCTTTTTTAAAGAAAGAAACCAGGACTCAATTTTGGTCACTTCTGCTTTCTCTGGCAGGAGCTCCTATGTCCCACAGACTATCCAGGGGGTGGGAAATGACTCATGGGTTCTCAGAGGTTGTCCATCCCTATAATACAGTTTTCCAGTAATTGCAGCAGGTCAAAATGACAAGAGACTTTTCTGTCTTTTACTCACTGACCTCATAAGCTGGCATCTTAAGCAATGTAAGGTTTAAGACTCTCTCTCTCTCTCTCTCCCTCTCTCTCTATCTCTCTCTCTCTCTGTGTATACCCTGGTAACATTGCAACAATTAAAAACATGTTACGAGTTAAACTTAAGAAGATCCATCCCACAATCTATTCAAGTTTTAGAACAGTTCATAAATTTTAGAAGAGTACAACAGCTGGAGTTGGCATCAGGGAGTAGTGTTGTTTTGGCTCACAGATACCATGATGCCAAGGTAATTGGGAGGAAAAAAATCCACCAGACTCATGCCAATTCTATGACAGGTTTCTTAGATATTTGTGCATCCCCCTCCCCCGAAACTGTGTTATAAACTGAGGATGGGCAATGTTTTGGTTTTCATCTATATTTCCCAGTCTTTCATTAGGTTGAAAATTGTTTCTGAGTCCAAAAATAATAATAAAACAAGTTTTGATCTGCAGAAATGAAAGTGACGGTTGTTTTATAAAACATTTTTCTCTAAGTACTTTGCTAATCAGAAAAATTTTGCCTGAAGGAAAATGCTGAGGCGATGTCAGGACTTCCTTCCTGCTCAGGCGAAACATCTGAGGGATTTCGAATGAAGCATGCAAGTGTTCTGATAAGACTAGCAAAATTCCTCATGCTTAAATCACATTTTGCCTAAAGGGGGATTTCAAGGCAATGCTGGAGGTTCCTGCTCAGGTGAAACATTCGACAAAATTAGAGGGAATTATGTAGTTTAATGCAATCTCCCATGGGAATAACTCCACATTTCTTAAATTGACAAAGAGTGCAGTCTGAACTGAAGTTTCAAGGCAAAGTTGGAGGGTTTTAGGGCTTGTCCAGACTGGCATATATTGTAGATCAGTATATGGATCGCTGTTGGTATCGTTTGGTCTAAACCAAATTGCACCATCCAGTGTGTTTCTACTTAGATCGATCCATCCTGCCCTTTAAGAATGCTCTTCTTAAGAATGCATCCTGCTCTTTTCTGGCACAGTGCTAGGAGCTTCTGTTTTTTTCACACAGTTTGGTGTGCCCCTAATTATCCTGTTATGTAGCCTGTGCTAGATACCCAAATGGAGCTGTGGGAGCATTATCTGAGGTGAGAACCCTGTGGCATATTAGGTGGGTTGTGACATTGAAAGGGAGGATGGAGAAACCCTCTCCACTACTTTTTCTTCTTTTTTAGTACTCCCTAATCTTCAATTCTAATATCATGCCAAGTTGATGTACTGCTTTTTCAACACGCCACTTATTTTATTTAACAACATCAAAGGAAAGTCAGCATGGGTCACTGAACAATGGCCATGGAAAAAGGCAGGGAAGGGGGCTATGTCAACTCCATGGGCAGTGCCTGCACAAGGTACAAGAAAATGTTATGTTGATGGGGCACCACCACAGATAATGCCTTGTATCCAGTTGCCTAAACTCTGAACACTCAAGTTAAGGCCTCTGCTTATGCTCCCAGTGTATGAGTCCATCAAGCAGGGTAACACACCTCCACTTTGGCTCTTGGGTTGTCTTGTCATGGTGGATATTAGAGGGAAAATAGATTCACTGGCTAAAATCCTGTTGCTCAGAACAGCATGTTGCACTACAGTAGGCCCATGGAATCAGTCAGGATTTAGTGAGTCAACTATTCCATGAGTTCCATTGATTCAAACAGGCCTACTCTAGTCATGACTTACTTTAGTAAGTTGCTATTATAAGCACTTTAATAAGTCCAGTAAGTTGTGACTAGAGTAGGCCCATATGAATTAATGGAAGCTATGGAGGAGTTGACTCACCAAATCTCACTGATTCCATGGGCCTACTCTAGTGCAACTTACTATGCTGAGCAACAGGATTTTGGTCATTTACTGCAGGAAACATCTGCAACTCTTGGTTAATGGGAGTTGTTTCACCCAGATTAAAATGTGCCTCTCTGCACCTTGCTGTCTAAACATCGCACTTGATAATCTTTACCTCATTATGTTGCCTGTATTTCTCACACAATATATTGAGACAGCAACAAATTAGAATATGTGTTGAAATTATTATGATTCTAGCAGATGCATTCAGTCTGTTTGGTGCCTGCCGTAACTTTTCAGTGTACTTTTCTCCTTTGCCATCAGGCAGTGCAATCCAGAGTCAAAGATATGCCAGCTGTAGTTTGTTCAGAATGGGCAGAAGCCTTTGGAATGGGCAGGGTGCTCTTGTGCCAGCACATCTCCTTTGTGTTGGCTGATCCCAGATCTGCCAGTGCAACTGGCACAACAGCATATCTGCTCTGCTGGCTGAGATCAGAAGTCCCAACAAAGGGGAGTGGGAAGAGCTATGTTACGCCAGATCCAAAATGTTCTCAGTCTAGACTCACTACCAGTGTACTAGCTCAAAGCTAGGCCAGAGTTAGGTTAAGGTAGAGGTAAAGGTTCCCCTTGACATTTAGTCCAGTCGTGTCTGACTCTAGGGGGCAGTGCTCATCCCCGTCTCCAAGCCGTAGAGCCAGCGTTTGTCCGAAGACAGTTTCCGTGGTCACGTGGCCAGCGTGACTAGACACGGAATGCTGTTACCTTCCCACTGTGGTGGTACCTATTTATCTACTCACATTTGCATGCTTTTGAACTGCTATGTTGGCAGGAGCTGGGACAAGCGACGGGAGCTCACTCCATCGTGTGGATTCGATCTTACGACTGCAGGTCTTCCGACCTTGCAGCACAGAGGCTTCTGCGGTGTAACCCACAGCGCCACCACGTCCCCTTTAGAGTTAGGTTAGTCCTATGTAATTTCTAGCATCCCTTGGTTGGGAAGGCTTTGGATTCAGCACAGTGTCAGAGGGCTTGGTGTCAGCTCAGCTGGCCCTTATCCATCTGGAGTAGTTAGAATGACACCCTAATGTCCTTGTGTTAATTTAAGTGAAAAATAAAGTGGCATGTATGCTCACCTCAGGAGAGATAACAAATGGTTTGGATATGGACGTTTGTGGGGTATGCTTACACAGGCGGGGTCAAAGACAGTAAAATCAAATATGGACCACAGTTCAAAGTCTCAGTCTGAAAGTTAGCAGGCACCTAGTGTTGACAGAATTCTGACCAAAGAAAACACATGGCCAGGATCCAAATGAATGTTTATGCTGCCGTTAGGTCCAGTGACATATATTTCAGTGGCAAATTACCACTGGTTAAGAAGTCGCCTGCATATTTTTCATTGTATGTCCAATCTTAGGACTGGTATGTGATAGGAAATGCAACTGCCAAGTTCTAAACTGGCTAAGGAAGAAATAGGGTGCATAAAACTATAATAAAAGTTGTCGGCACTCTATTGCTCAATAAATACATATTTGTAATTTTCCCTGCCCCATCTACTCCATCTGGAAATTATGACTGAAAACAAAGCTAGGATCTTTTAATTTCTGAAAATCACTGCTGCCAGTAAGGCTATCCCAGTGGTGATGATTTTCAGAAATTAAAGACTATCCAATCCTATCCCATGGTCCCTAATGGCTTTCCTACAGTGCAGATACCATGGTAGCCTTGATACCTTCAGGGGGGAATCAGAATATTTTTATTTCCAAAAAATTGCCATGGTTGATTATGTCACCATTCTTAGCTGCACAAACAGGATTTCAACCAATATCTCACTAGAAGTGTTAGATAAGTGGTTCTCAACCTTGGGTCCCCAAATGTTCTTCAGCTAAAACTCCCAGAAGCTGTGCTGGCCAGGATTTCTGGGAGTTGTCCAAGAACAATGGAGACCCAAGGTTGAGAACCATTGTGTTAGATCCGCAGAAAATACCACAAATAGATTAAAGCTGAAAGGACATCTAGTGGCTGGCATGCACAGAAGTCCAATGCTGCACAACACATATAATTGGAATATGAAATGTGAGAAGTATGAATCAAGGTGAAATCATAAAAAAAGAGATGGAGTGTATAAACATTGCAGTGTTTGGTATCAGTGAACTAAAATGATCTGGAAGGGGGTATTTTCAGTTAGATATCCACAAGTGTTCTACTCCGGAAATGACGAACTCAGAAGAAACTGGGTCTCTCTAATTCTGAGGCAAGATGTAGCAAAGGCAGTTAGTGGTCATAATGTAAGATATGACTGAATAATACCAACCAGATTCTGTGGAAACCTTATCAATATAACCATAATTCAAGTCTATGCTCCAACTACCAATGCTGAAGAAGATGAAATTAAAAGTTCTTATGCAAGCATCCAGGAGGAAATTGATCACACTCCAAAGCAAGTCATGTTTACATTCATAAGCAACTGGACCATAAAAGTAGGAAACAAAGCAGAACCAAATGTTGTTGGAAAATTTGGTCTAGGGGACAGAAACAAAGCAGAAGAATGACTCATAGAGTTCTGCAAAGCCAACAATCTGTTCAATGCAAGTACATGCTTCAAGCAACCAAACAGGTGAATGTACCCATGGACATCATGGGATATTAAATACAGAAATCAAATAGATTACATAATTGGAAGCAAGAAATGCAGAAGTTGTATTCTCCCAGCTAAAACAAGCCCTGGAGTGGATTGTGGTACTGATCATGAACTTTAATATCCATCATTAGTGCAAAGCTGAAAAAGAACACTAAAAGGATTAAAGTGTCAAAATATAATTTAAAGAGCATTCCTGATTAATTAAAATTTATTTATTTATTATTTCATTTTATATAGCTCCACATAGATTAGGAATACTGAATGACCAACGAGGAAGCACACTATGTCACCAGGAGATCATAAAGAGAAGGGAAAACGTATCCTGAAGACCTATACAAAAGGCATAAAAGAATGACAGTGTCAAGTCAGGGATTCTGATACCTACAGAAGAAGCCTGTGTTCATCACAGCTGGCATTTATTCTAGTTAAGAGTTAATCCCAGAATGAAACCGGACAATCATTTCCAATAATATCAAAATTCATCTGAGTATTAAAAGTATAAGTTTTTTCATTGTTGCAATGATTCCAGGAAACATTATCTTGACTATTTCTACAAGCTTTATTCATCTACATTACTTCTATATTTCATAAGTACAATATTGCTTTGAAGTTGTTGTAAAAAATACAAAAGTCTTACAGCTGGGAAAAACTGTAGGCACAAATGCTTAAACAGAAACCCATCCTTGCAATTTGTGAAAAGCTACAATTGTAAGTACCATCCATATTTCTTACAACTCTGAGCGTTTGCAAACAAGAGTACATTAAAAAACAAAACTTAAGTTGTAGGTAGGATTTAAATCATATTTCAGAATTACAGGAACATACATTCTAAAAACACCAGAATTCTTAAGGATGAAAATATATTATAGAAAACAACCATCTTAGCTGGTAAGCATATTAAGAACATACACAAAATAATTCTAAATAATGTTCTCACCCAGTCATGCTAGCCTTGTGCTCTTTGCATCTATGGAGGAAAATCCATGATGATTGTTGTTGCTATCCAGAGTGTGTCAGGTAGGATGAAACGTTAATGATGATGT
The DNA here is from genome assembly GCA_037013535.1 of Intellagama lesueurii. NCBI lineage: Eukaryota > Metazoa > Chordata > Lepidosauria > Squamata > Agamidae > Intellagama > Intellagama lesueurii. Next base: position 255,314,404 of record JBAJHW010000002.1, read on the forward strand.
GTTGAATGCCTGTAATGTGTTTTTTTTAATCTCCCTGTTTGTTTTTGTTTGTTTTTGTAATTCTTTCAGGTGTTCAAACTTCTCCCAAATCTGTAAACAATCTCTTTTTTAGGGGCCTGAAGTTCTAGGGGTCTGGAGAACCAAGAAAAAAATTCAATAGGAAATATTAATTGTTCCTGCACTGTTTGTAACTCCATGGGTCTGTAACTAAATATCTAGCAAGCTGCCACTATGATGATAACATCATCATTTTGACTAAAAATTTTACAGAGCTTGGAGGAATAAAGTCCTGTTGTATCAGGGTTCTGGAATGCCATAATATTGTAGTTCCAAGGTAATGGAACTACAATGAGTGCATATTAATAAGTCCTTCATACTTTGTTTACTTTGTTATCTTTTGTAAAACATGTTTAACTGTCATAATTGTTATGGTACAGTGACTTTGCACAGCTAGAGAGTCAGCTAATTATTTTGCAATGACTACAGTAAACTATTGTTCAAGCTTCAATTCTAAAAGCACTTATATTTTCAGTACTACTTTTTCCATAGCCTCTTAATTATTTTAAGACTCTAGACACACAAAATGTAACATCTTGACTACATACTCCTTTGAAGACAATCCTTTGATGAATAACCTGCAAGTCTAGAAAGTGAAGTGAAAGCTGCTTTGAAAGCCCTAGGAAAATATAAATCACCAGGGTAAATGAGATACCAATAGAACTATTTCAAGCTGCAGAGACTGAATCTGCCAAAATCCTAACATGAATATGCTGACAAATATGGAAAACAAAATAATGGCCCACAGATTGGCAACGTTCAATATACATTCCAGTTCTCAAGAAGGGAGATACCAAGGACTGCAGTAACTATAGTACCATTGCTCTAATTTCCCATGTGATGGTCAAAGTGTTGCAACAAAGGCTTTTACCTTATACAGAGTGAGAAATGTCTGATGTTCAAGCTGGGTTTTGAAAAGGAAGAGGCACTTGAGATTGGAGTGCAAATATCCACTGGCTGCTGGAGCTCACCAAAGAATTTTAGAAGATCAGTCTATGCTTTACAGGCTATAGCAAAGCCCTTGACTGTGTGGGTCATGAGAAACTATGAATTGTTCTGAAAGAAATGAGTGTGTGTGAGGGTTCGTACTTTACCTCCCCAGGTTTTAGCTGAGACACTGGAGACAGTTGTGTTGAAAGAACATAATTAGGTTTTATTGGAACATGAAACACTAAATCACTATGTTTGAATTCAACGTCTGTATTTTTTCTTGTCACCAACGGGTCAAACGAGGGCATCCAAATGTCTTTAACAACAGGGTTGTAACTTAACTCGTCCCAGGGTCCTTTCAAAAATGGATTACTATCTTCCATTTCGTCAGTCTCTATCTCAGGGTCTAATAACGGGGTGGTCTCTTCATCTCGTACCTCCATCCCGCAAGGGTCCTCCTCTCTTCATAGAGGGGTCCACGGTCCATCAAGTACCCCTTCCTCTGGGCTTCTTCCAGACGCCATACCTGACGCTCTCTCTCTTCCCTGTCTACCGCCTCCTTTTCTTCCCTGAGCCGCCTGCGCCACTCTCTGACCTCCGACTCACCCCAATAGGAGGGACGTTGCGGTAAACCCCTTCTTCTCCAGTAATCAGCTTCCTCTCGGGGAACCAGTACCTTTTCCCATTTACCAGTCCATGGGTCCTCTACCCATATCATTTCCCAACCCCCTGGTATTACGTCCACCTCTCCTTTTATATCTCCCATTCCCGCCTCCACGACGGACCTCCCCCTTTCCTCCTTTCCCGCCAATTCATTCCCGGTCTGGGTGGCCACTGTCATCTTTAACATTTCCCGCTCTAATCCCCGGGTATCGACTCCCTGTTGTTTGGTCTCGATGAGTGGTGCAGGCGGGTCTGTCTGTGCCTCTTGTTCCTTTTTGAGGGAGGACGACACTCCGGCGAGAGCCTCTACACTCTTGCCTCGTGTCTCACAGTGTGCCTCAGCACTTTATTCTCCTGATGCTTAACCTGTATTGTGGACATTGTTAGGGCAGAATATGAAGAGCCGTAGTGGGTTCCTGTAGGCAAAGGTGTCAGACAAAGTTTCATTTTATTCCCTTACCTGTTCAGTCTGTATGAAGTACATTATCATATGGAAAGCCAGACTAGATTCAGATGGAGGAGGAATGAAAACTGGTGGAAGAAATGTCAGTAATTTAAGATATGCAGATGAAACCATCTTACTTCCAGAAAGCAGCAATGACTTGAAACTACTGTAGTGAAAGTGAAAGAAGAAAGTGCCAAAGTAGGACTGCAGTTCAACATTGAGAAGACAAAAATCATGACTACTGAAGAACTAAACAGCTTTAATGGTGACAATGGAGAAATTGAAATTGTTAAAGATTTTGTATACATTGGTTTTGTATACTCATCAATCCAAGCAAAAACTACAGCCAAAAAAATCAGGAGAAGTTTGAGACTTGGAAGGGCAGCAATCAAGGAATTAGAAAAAATCATGAAATGTAAGCATGTGTCACTGGAGATGAAGACCAAGACCATCCACACCATTGTATTCTCAGTCACTATGTATGGATATGAAAGCTGGATAGCGAAGAAAACTGATAGGGGAAAAAAATTCATTTGAAATGTGGTGCCGGAGGAGAGCTTTGTGGATACCCTGGTCTGCCAGAAAGACAAACAAGTGGATTCTAGATAAAATCAAGCCTGAACTTACTTTGGAGGCAAAAATGATGAAACTGAGACTGTCCTACTTCGGGCACATCATGAGAAGGCAACATTCTCTGGAAAAAACAACAATGCTGAGAAAGGTTGAAGGCATCAGGAAAAGAGGAAGATCAAATATAGGATGGATTGAGCCCCCTAAAGGGGGCCCACAGGCTTGAGTTTGCAAGAAAAGGGCTGTTGAAGACAGGACATTTTGGAGATCACTCATTCATAGGGTTGCCATATTTTGGAGATGGCTTGACACTCATCTTTAACAGTGTTAAATCCAGCCTAGTGCTTATTTAGCACTGTGGAATACAATCTGGTTAGTTCAGAGTCTCTTGGGAAGCTTTCATTGATGTTATTTCTGCTGATGCTCCTGAGCCTTTAGAGTAAAATCCACCCACAACCTCTGCCAAAGTCATGAATGAGAACAATGCAAGAGCACATCTGCATTCCGGTGTCTCTTTAATCTTTATCTTGTATTTGTTTATGTGCCATTCAATTTGCTGTCTGTGATGGCAAATAGCAAAAAAGAAGGAAGTGTATTTTTGATTCAATTGTACGTGATGTTTCATTGTGAAGAATTAATAGTCTTCAGTCTGCCGAGTCTGAAGTATTATATGCTTGCTGTCAGCTAGTCTCGGGGCTTTTTAAAGCTTTAATGGCAAATCAGCACCATGTAAAAAGACATCAAAGAATTCAAAGAATGAGTTAAAACCGATGGGTTCGTCCTACGTGGAGAAGGAAATATACATCAGTGGGACTTGAGCTGGCTGTGTGGGTAACAAATGCCAAGAATTGCAGTGGATCAAGTCATTAGGACTAATGTTGGATTTAAGCCAATAAAAAATGGATTCTCATTGAACAACCACCCGATAGGCATCATTTCTGTTCTCGGTATGCAGTAGGCAAAGTTCAGAGGCACCATATTAAAGGGTGTAAGAATGTTGGTTTCACTTTCTAAGGCATTTTTGTGTCTGAGGTTTTCTATTTGAGGTTTTTCCTTCCTGAACATGAAGAACTATGTGAATTCTTACCCATTTGCATTCAGGAGCACAGCTGTTTTCTGAATGGAAAGGTCCATGACCGATAGATACATACCAAATTCACCCGGGGGGGGGGGAGTAAATCTAATTGAGCACTAATCTTGTTTAAAACACAGGGGTTCAAACTCAAACTTTTAGGAGTTAGCAAATATTTACCCTGGATGGATAGAATAATATCTGCCATATTCCGTGGTCTTTGCTTTTAATTACAAGCTCCTTCCACCCCAAATATGAAGAAATAGGTAAATATTGGCACCCAATTTTCAATAACAAGCTGAAACAAAATTATCATCTGAATGCCACATGGAAATAGGGAGAGAAATGGGAAGGGTTATTTCTCCCCCTTCTTCTCCCCTTATTTAATTTACCAGGTGCTCATTTCACAACACCACTCTGAACACACCCACCTTGGCTGATTTTGCAAGCTGGTCAGGGTCAGCTCTGGTTGGATGAGAGACCATCAGGGAACAAGAGGGATACTCCTATGGGGGCAGAAAATATCCTGCCCGAGCCCCTGGAGAGCTGCTGATTGTCAAAATTGACAATACTGGGCTAGATGGACCAACCTTTTGATTGAGAGACAGTGTCCAGTGTTCTGTGGTTACTGCCCCTCATGCTGAGCCCACAGTAGCACAGGCCACACTGCTTTCAGAGGCTGTGCCTGCTGCTGATGGGAATCCCATACATTCATTGGCCTTCAGCCACTGTGTAATGTCACAGAAATTTTCAGGTTGCTTGGTGTTTTCCTGTGTATCCAGCATGATGGGATCCTCTCTGGCACGTGCCATACTTTACACACAGGGCAGGGCAGGGGGGACAGGATGCAACACAGATCCAGGGTCACACATCTTTCAGGAGCAGACCATGTTTTCCCCAAGAACAAGTAACATCATATCTCCTGACTCCTTCTTTTGTAAGTAAGAATCCATTTGAGACAGATGGATAAAACATGACTTAGAAGAATAACGTATTATTAATGTTTGTGTAGCTACGGACATCATAAGATGGAAATAGTAAGTACCATCATATTCTCATTATTAGATATATATCAACATTCTCTTTCCCATTAAGTATGTCCACCTCTAGCTGATAGAAACAGAATTATTTCCACTCCTTTCTATTGGGAAAAAGTATTACATTTTCTTTTTAAAAAATCTAACAATAATAATATAGTCCCTGTAATTAAAGTGCCATCAGCTGCTGATAAGTCTTGAATGGTGAACTGCATCAAATGAGCAAATAAAGAGAAGAAAAGGGGCAGGAGTACAAAGAGCTGTATTGGATGACCATCATATGGAAATATTAAATGAAATAAAGAAAACATAATAGCCATCCCAATAAAGTCAGGGAAGTGCTTCTGAGATTTATGTTCAAACCACTATCTTGGGGGCGGGGGGGAGAGAAGAGAAGAGATTTCTTGAATCTCTGTAATTACTTGTTGTGTCTTGAACTTCAGGGCAAACTTCTCATCTCTGATCTGTTTTCCGCTGCACTTCCATTGATCAGCTACGTTATTGCTCCATCGTTGCTACCCATGGCAGGAGGGCAGGCTGGCTTCCCACAAAATTGGATGCAGGCTGTTCCCATCTGGAGCCTAGGTCTGTGTGCATGTCAAAATTAAATGGGAAACATCCAGCAACAGAGGCCAGTTCCTCCCCACTTACACAAATGTTGGCTTGATGGGTTCTCAATGATTTTTTATCTGCTCTCATTAGAACTTGCAGCTGGATTCAGGCCACAATGGCTAAGGCTACAGTCTTATCCAGCACCCATTTACCTAAGAGTAAGCAAGAGCAAACTTAATCGGATTACTTAATAGGATTAATAGGATTACTTCTGAGATTGAGCTGCAAATTTCCTTTAAATGAGTATTTTAGTTTAAGGTTTTGTAATCTTGCATCCTCTAGGTGCTTTGGACTACAACTCCTACCCAGATTGGGCTGTTGACAGGTTTTGAGGGAATTGTAGTCCAATATTTCTGTAGGGCACAAGATTGCCTCTCTCTGGTTTTTGACCAGACTGACATTCTCTATTATAACTAGCAACCAGTCCACCCAACCCAGAACTTTCTCCTTTGGCTGGTGGCTGCCCAAATTCTCAGACAAGGGTCTTCTCAGGGACAGAGACTCTTCTAGTGACTGGGTGACTTTTCTCTAGAGCTGGCCTCTGTCACTTGATTTATCCCTTAGTCTGAGGCAGCTGGCTGGATAGCTCAGTGGTTTAGGTTAGAGCCAGAGGTTGAAAGTTCAATTCCCCCCATGCCACCTGTGAGTAGAGCCAGCCTGTGTAGCTTTGGGGAAGCTGCACAGTCCCAGGGTGTCTCCAGATGAAGGAAATGGTAAACCACTTCTGTGTATTTTCTACCTGGAAAACACTGAAAAGGATCACCATAAGTCAGAATTCACTTGGTGGCACATAATTTTAAAAAAAATTAAATCTGATACAGCCTAAGACTTAAGCATCCATAGAATGTTATTCTTTTTTTAAAAAAAAATGATATAAAAATTTGACAAGATGCCTTATCCTTCACCTTTAATAACAGCAGTCTTTGAGCCAGCATCCTACAGTGGTCAGATGAGCACAGAACACTGGCCATCAGCTGTTCTCTTCTGTTTTTTTAAATTAATCTCTGATATTGTTTTAAAAAATCTTTCAAATAAATAATATTATTTAATTACAATAGTTAAATAATATAACAAATAATAACATTCATACGTTATACTTTTGACAAGTTTTGGGAAAGTGTGAAGGCAAGAGGAGAAGGGGACGACAGAGGACGAGATGGTTGGACAGTGTCATCAAAGCTACCAACATGAATTTGACCAAACTCTGGGAGGCAGTGGAAGACAGGAGGGCCTGGCGTGCTCTGGTCCATGGGGTCACGAAGAGTCGGACACGACTTAACGACTACACAACAACAAAAACCAAGATTTCAATTTGGAATTCTGAATTACAGCCCTTTAGATTTGGAATTTTAAAAATCCAGAGTTTCCGGGTATCTGGAACTCTGATACTATATATGAACACTATATAATCATTATTTTTCCTTAAAAAAACACACACACAGGAAAAACATTTTCCAACAATTTCCCTGTGTCCTTTGATACCTTCCCAATGATTGTGCCAAACAGAATGAGTACACGCCAACAGCCAGCAGTGACTGGGTATTAGGAAATGACTGTGAAGTCATAAACTTTGAGATCTTCAACCATACCAAGATATCTGTGAAGATTATCAGTCATCCAGATAACCATACCAAGACTTTCTAAATCAAAGGAGCTGAACTTGGAACATACCCCTGATACATAGGGTATGAGTGGGCTTCCTCACAGGAGACTTGCTACTTCAGCCTGTTGCTTCAAGAGGCCAAGCTGAGATGAAAGTGCACTCACTCTGTCAAGGTGAAATCTTAAAATGTGGAGATTCTTTCAAAAGACTTTTTCAGCCTATGGAGACCAAGAGGAACAAGTCAGCTCACGGCAGAATCCACACTCTGAAGACATCCCAGTACTATGCTAAGCTATTTGGCTGCCTGAAGTGGAATCCCAGCTCCACCATTCCCTCCACTAGAAACAACACAACTAGATCATGTCTCATTGAGAAATGCAGACACTCTATCCTGCCTTCATTTAATCCCACTCACCCTCATGCTTTACTCTGCCGCATGCAGTGGCCGGCCTTAAGAGAGACACACAGGCAGTAGAAAAATGAGCTGGTCATCTGAAGACCATCCATCAGCTGAGTATGCCTGTGAAAGCATCCTTAGCAGTAGCCACTGTCTGAGAAACATGAATGCAGGGACAGGAAAGGAGAGACATTGTGATGTCTGTCACCAGGATGTAAGCCAAGCAAATGCTCCTGAAAAACTGCAATGGCAAGGTCAGTACAAATGAATTGGGCTGCTGAAGCAGCTTTGGCTCCCTTAGGGAGAGACCGGAGAAAGCCTGTTCTGAGGCTAGGAGAACTAAGCTTGCATGCGACTGTTCGACACCAACAGTAGAAGTCAAAATTTAAAACATTTCTTCTGCTACTTATATTATCATGGTGTTTAATTAAGATTGTTTGCAGTCTGTGTTTGAGGTTTGTGTTAAATTTTTCTTGGTGCAAACCCTTGTTTTTTTTAATACAGTAAAATATTCATATCCTGTGATTTTAAAATATAAATTCAATTAAGATTAATGGTTTTCACGGTATTGACAAATGCAGAAACTGTGCCTGAGCTCCAGTTCAGTTTCAGTCGACAACTTTGAAAAAATTACCGAGTAATTACTAGGTATGAACAAAGGAAAAAGTTTTAAAGTTACACTCTTATATCATCTCCACTGACCTCAGGGATAGTGACCTCTGTGGAGCTATGCACAGTGTGTTGGCCCTCTGTCAGATTTCCTGAGCACTGGGGTGTGCAACACACCGCACAGTGATTTTTTAAGTTTGGAGCCTCCATCTTGGTAGGTCAATTGAACTGCAGAGCCTGGAGTGTCCACATCTATTTTTGGACTTTTCTGTTCCCACCGCTGCCACCACCCCATCAGCTCTGCAAGGTCCAACTTGATGAAAAGTTCTGCAGGACTAAAAAAAGTCCACCTATTTAGGATACTCTTGTGGGCCAGCAAAGGTATTCACCAGCCTTGTTTCTGCAACCAGTTATTTCCAAGGTCTGGTCTGAGCAGGAGACATAACTAGCCCTGAGGGTCCAACCCAAGGTGGCTATTGCTGCTGCTGCCCCATGCCAGGGCACCCTGGCTGCAGCAGCTACTGGAGAGTAATGGTTGCACCCGAGCTGACTGTGCTGGAATGTCGTCTCTGCAGCCTCTCAGCTTCACTTGGTGCCTGCTTTTTAATAGCCTTCCATGTATCTCATTCTGTTGCTTGAGATTACAACAAATGGTGCGTTAATTTTTTTTTTTTTATGTTGTTGCCTTAAGAGCCTTTAAAAAAAAACTTTTTAAAGGAATAAGTTACTCTTCCGGCCCAAAGGCTGTCAACAGAAGCCAGATTTTGTTTTCACATTTTAGCTCCAAAAGTGTATCGGGCAGCACCATCTGAATCCTTTTCTTATAGTTCTTTTGTGTCTTTCCTTTGTAAGCAAAAATGAACACATTCATCCTGGAGAGAAAGAAGTGAAATCAGATTGTGCCGCATTTCTTTGGGATTGGCAGAAGAATGTAATTCTTTATTTTATTTCTCTTTCTTTCCTTTCACTTCCACACCTTAAACTTCAGATAGCCTGAGAAAAATTCGAGCAGAAGCAGAAATGCATGTGCAAACAATACCAGAAATATAACTTCCAACTGAATGCTATTATTATAAAAAGCCAACCAAAATGTAAATAGAGCTTTTCCTTAAAGCAGTTTAACATCTTTCAGTAAATTTCATGTATTTTTCCTCTGTGTGTGCATGCGTATTTATGTGTATTTGGGTGTAGTTAGCTCAGCTTGTAGGGAAGTGACGGAGATCCTGTCACTGCATTTATAAGAGAGGAGGCATATTCACAGGACATTGTGGGAGCATGAAACGTCCTCTCTGACTCTGATTTTTTATTCATTGATCCCTCAAAATAAATCTCAGTTTGTGGAACCCAAGTTAAGGCCACTTTGTTTAACCATGTGGTGTAAGGATATTTGACTAGACTGAGATTTGGTGTATCAATACTGGGGCATAGAGCCAAAGGCTACATATGTTGGAGACAAAATTTGGAAGCAATGTAGAACAAGAAACACATTTACCTGTAAGTCATGATAGTACCATTCTATTCTGCATTGTTCCAAACTCATCTGGAATACTGTGTACACTTCCAGGCACCACAATTTTAGAAGGATGTTAAGAGGCTGGGATGTGTCCAGAGGAGGGCAACCAGAATGGTAAGCAGCTTGGAAACCAAGACCTAAAAGGAACAGTTGAGGGAGCTGGGGATATTTAGTCTGGTGAAGAGAAGACTGAGAGGTGATGTGACAGCTTCTCACAAGTGTGGAGCAAGCTTGTTTTGTAAGGCTGCAGAGGACAGGGCCTTAAGTAATGGATTTCAATGAAAATAAAGGAGATTTCAGCTCAACAACAGGAAGAAGTTCTCCAACATTGGATGTGTTAAAACAGAGGTTGGATGACCACCTAGCAGCAATACTTTAGGTAGCGATTTCCCGCTTTGGCAGGGGCTTGAACTCAGAGACTCCTGCATTCCCTTCCAGCTATAGCATTCTATAATTCTTCTATGGTTTCTTTGGTAATAAGAGCATAACAACATTCACTTTCAGAACGTAATGAGTGCAAACATCTTTTTTGATGGTTTCCTCACCTCTTGCTTCCCTTTTCCTTGTATATTGTGGGCTAAGGAGGCAAATTAATCTGCCAGAAACAATTCTGATGACATGGTGTAACCACCACCTCAGTCATAGCCATTTGTGATTCCCTATTTGCAGGAACAGTGTTTTTCACAGAGGTCCAGAAACACACAAATGCAGTCACAGATATGCATAAGGATCAGGTTAGAGGACCTCCAAAAGGACAACGTTTAATCTGTGTGACCCTATTCAGGCATTGTCATGGAACTTACTTTTCAAAGGAGTCGGTCTGCATTTCTTCGACATCCAAGTGTGATGTAAGCAATGCTGAGAGAGAGAAGCTCTTGGCCCAGTTAGGGACAGCACTTTTTTTTTTTCAAAATCTAAAGAAGCTGCAAGAGTTCAGTACCTTAGATGTGGTTCTTGTGACCAAGAAAGAGCAACTGGTATAGAATATGAAAGTGCCAGGTGCCTTGAGAGACAGGGAAGATTAAATGATAGCATTTGAGACCTTCTGAAAAGAAAAAAACAAAGTGCAGTCAAGTAGAGATATTTGATTTTTTTTATTATTTTTAACAAGCAGACTTTCACAAACTGAGCAAGTAAATGGTAAGAAAAGCTTTATGAACCAGGGATTCCAGAGGCCCAGCCATTTTTGAAAGGCATTTGGAAGCACAGATTGCCTACCTGTGCAGAGAATGAATGGGGAGAACAGCCAAAAGGCAATCTGGCCATGCAGGGGTCTTTTTAATGATCCAAAAAAGAAAGAAAGCGGGACAGGTGGATCGGAAGAGCACACAACTATCCACTGGTATCAGCTTTCCAAAGAAGAACATTCATCTCATAGGAATCAGCGTTCAAAATCAGCTTGCCATATTTTGTTTGTTATCATAACATTTTAGAACAGCTGCCCTCTTTTCTCAGCATGCTCTCAGATCTGGCAAACCTGCTTTTGATTTCAAGTGTAGCTGTGTACCGGTAGCATTTTCAAAATTCTCCGCCATATTTGTGAGCAGAGAAATTGGAGAGACCATGTCACCAGATCTCTCCAAAGGAAGGGGGAACCCTCTACCCACTTCTCAGAAGCTACAAGCTTTGGTTGTAGCACAGCTTAGTTCCTTTTTATTCCCTGATATATGTTTTATTTTTGCACTACTAATTGCAGTGGCAAAAGCAACAATGGTGTTGGCAGCCTGGCCATCATCTTGCCTGTTCCACAGTTCCTTCTGTCTGTCTGTCTGTCTATTATCATCATCATATCAGAACTGCAGAGCTGGAAGGGATCCTATGGATCATTGAGTCTAGCCCCTGTCAAGGAGTTACAGCGGGGAATCCAATTCCCAACCTCTGACTTAGCAGCCAGACACCTAAACCACTGAGCTAGTCAACAAATCTAGTGCCATTCTAAGGCATTGTGACAGAGGGCATGGAGATTTTGGGAGGAGGGTATTCTGCAAAATGAGTAAGAACATGGAAAACCTCAGAATGTTTGTTGCGGAAAATGTTTCCTGAGAAATATTGGCTCAGTACTTGTTCTTCAAGGTTCAGGACCTTACCTAGACCTTCAAAACATTACATTTTGAAGAATGAATGTACATATGATAGAGAACTTGAGGTGTGGAAAGCAGGAAGAAGACTGCCACACAACAGATGCCTGCACAACAAAAGGCACAGCGTACATACACACTCCTTGTCCAACTCATAAACAAGGTAAACCAAGAATCCTGCACCTCACCCCTGAGAATTTCTCCAAAATGGCTCCTCTTTAGAAATTCTTGTTGAAGAACATTTCTTTTCTACTAGTTTGAATGATAATGGTTGAACCTCTTGGAAGAAATTCTTGGCATGGCAGATATCAATAAGTACATGGATGGCCATGTATCTCTCTCTTTTTTTAAATGAAAACCATCCTGTAATGGAGGAAGCTGATGGCTCAGTGGCTCAAGTTTTAGAGGCAGAAAGATATGTGGAGCAAAACATATCACCTGCCTGAAATACAGGAGGAAATCCTTCAGTCTATCAATCAGGATGGGCAACATTGTTGGGATCAGGGGGTGATCTTCTGCCCCCAGATCCTTCAAGGGCTGAGCAGATGCACTTCTGGTTTTTGGAAAATAGGTATTTTCAGGTGTTATAACAATGTGGGTGAACCCTGAAACCTATTTAAAAGGTGTGTTGTATCTCCTGGAGGCTTCTAGGACTAGCAATGCACTTTTTTTTTTTTTTTTGGCTTGGAGAAATTTGGTTGGGGAGAGAGACTGAAGGTCACAGATGAACTTCACTATAAGTGTTGCTTTTGATGGTATTAAGACAGTGACAGCACTAGGACTGCTGAGACCATTTGGAAGGGTTCAAGAGTCTCACATCTGCTTCTATTCTTCTCTTCCACCCCATAGACCCTCCCTATCCCATGGAACTCCTTGATCCGGCTTTTCTGGGCCAGGCAGCATCTTCTTGTGCAGTAGCACCAACAGAAGCTGTAAGAAGAGCTTGGAGAAAAGGGATATGAGGGGTAGGGAGAGGGGTTCATAACTAGGAGCCAGAATGCAGCTATACCACTATGTTCAAAGGACTCATTTCAGGGCTTTTCTCTCTTCCTTTCCAAATCTCTAACGTCCAGTACAAGGGGAAAAAATTCTCGCTTTTTAAAGTATTTATATTCAACTGATAGAAAATGCATTTGATCTCTCTTCTCAAGAGATTCAATCTGGGTGAAAAATCAGATATCTAATAACTTGTCGTTTCTATTACAGAAAAGTCTGAGGAAACTTTGCCCAAGCTTTTATTAAGCTGTATACATTTTGGAGAGACTGACAAAATGTTTTAGAGGAAACGGATGTGAGATATTCAGCTTTTAAAAAGAGAAGTTATCACATACGTTACGACAATAGGATTGAGCACAGAGGTGCCCTCTCTATGTTGTGGGCAATAGTTCAAATTAATTATGTCCATTGGGGCGGTTCACCTCGAAAAGCACCAGCCTGCCCAGGTCTTTATTGCATAAATATACGTCAGGACTGGAAGCCCCCATATCTGTTCTGAACAAAATGAAAACCAATTTTGGGAGCAGGCGATTCCAAACAGAGTAATAGCACAGGGATGGATATCGTCAACCATTCTTTACTAGTTGTTTTTCCACAGTTAATTCCCACTAGACTATTTCTCCTCTCTTGAAGAAACCCATACCTGGAGAAGGAACATGGGGGCCATGCCATCAAGTCAGTTCTGACTTAGGGTTACCCTTTCCAGAGTATTGAGAATTGGTTTACCAATCTGTACTTGTGGGAGCATCCTGCAACCAGGTAGCTTGTCCAAGGCCACACAAGTGGGCTCTTCTCCTACAAAGCATGATAGGGAAATAAACTCACAACCCCTGGTTCCACAGCCAGGTGCTTTAAGGCAAACAGTAAAACAACTGTGAGGAGAGAAGAGGGTTCTGGTGTTTCTAGCTGCATTTATGCCTAGTTTGTCTCAAAAGTGAGAGGAAAGGAAGAATACCAGCCAAACAAGCAAAAAGCAAAACCAAATTAGAGATGTGAAGAATTATTGCAAAATTACAGGGTTTGATGAGGCAGTCTGTCTTGATATGCTGAAACAGCCTGTTGAGAAATGATTGATCCCTGAGAAATTTCTAGTTACTATTAATGTGGAAAAGAAAGAAGATTACAATGTTTTAGGGCCAATGACACATTACACACAAACATAAGTGTATCTGATTTGGGAATGTAAAAGATAAGGATAAGGAGCACTTTTATGGGGTTGGGGTTTCCACAATTTGCACAAAATGTCTTTGTGCAAAAATAGTATATTTTCTCCTTCTAAAGCGAAGGACACCCACAGAGGAAGCACAGAATAATTGAATAATTTAAAAAAGAGGCCCAACCAACCTATTGAATGCTTCTGATTTTTAAAACTCCTCCCAACAAGGCATCAGCCATTGCAGTTTTGCACAACTGGTCTTACTTGTGAAATATGCACAACTTACACAATGTGTACAAAAAATGTTCTTACAAATGCCAAAAGAACTCTAATCCAGCAGAAAATTCCTCACTGTCTCAGAGGCCAGGATAAAAATGTGTGTTTTCTCATTTTCGTGAACACGAATGAGATGAGCTAGGATTTTCATCCCCAACCTATATGTGTCATGTACATTTGTGTGCCGTGTGGCATTAGCCCTGAAATTTAGTAATCTTTTCCCTTCTCCACTTCCGTAGTGAAGTCGCTTTGGGTCCCTTGTTGGGAGAAATGCGGCATATAAATAAAACTAATAAATAATAAAATAAATGTGAAAACACACCAGTAAACAGAAGAAAATGGCATATGGTAACAGCAATTGGGCATGGGATTTTGGAATTTTTAAGATTACAGATTCTATAGTTCTTCATTCTGGGAGTTCCATCTGGCAGAAATGTCACAATGTGAAATTTTGAACATATAGAGCGCTAACGTAATTAAGGGGGATGTAGAAAAAGTACATTGTGCTTTAAAAATTGATGTTTGGACAGCTGTATACTGAAAGTCACTGCAAAACCATCAGCCAGCTCTCCAGCCGAGTCTGAAAGCAAGGCCATTGCGTTGCAAAAGAATCTCTTTCACACCTGACAGTTGAAGGTGTTTACAAATGATAAAAAACAAAGCAGAGAATTGAAAGAGTATTGAAATTACTTGTTTGTATCATGTAAAACATTGCAATGTGTTAGCATGATCAATGGGTGGTGTTTGCTGATCCAGTAAATTGCTTTACCCCTAATCTACTCAATCAGTAATTTAGTCCAAGTGCAACCACTTCGCCTAGCAAATGGGAACCCCTGTTAGTTAAAATAATGATGCTTATCATCGTGGTAACAGCTAACTAGATTCTGATTTAGAGAATCTGGTCTGATAGGATATCAAAATACAGTGGTGCCTCGCTAGACGATTGCCTCGCAGGACGAGGAAATCGCTAGACGATGCCTTTTTGCGAGCGCTACTGCGCTTCGCAAAACGATGTTTCCCTATGGCGATTTTCGCTAGACGATGAGGTTTCCCCATAGGAGTGCGCCGACTAGTGGTGAAAAGCTGTCAGTGCAGCTGTCAGTGCATTCCTATGGGGACCCTCACTCGCTAGACGAGGTTTCCCTATGGGAAATTTCGCAAGATGACTGCGTTTTCCCTTGGAACGCATTGAAGCGATTTCAATGCATTCCAATGGGAAAACGTGCTTCGCTAGACGATGTTTTCGCTAGACAGCGATCCTCGTGGAACGGATTAACATCGTCTAGCGAGGCACCACTGTAGAGTTATATTTTGCCATTCTAGCAAAAGCAATAGAAATTTCCATTATACATTTTTGACTGTCTATCAAGGACCAGTAATTTTGACAATAACACCAGTAAAAGTTAGTAATTTGTAATTGAAGGGAAATGTAAACATCTGGGAGTAATATAAATATATGGAGGCAAGATGCAACTCCACATACAATCATGCCACACGCACCAGATACCAACAACACTGATACCAGGAAGCATCAGGCATCATGTAGCAGCAGCAGCAATAGTGGCAGGAGATGAAGACAATGTGGATTTTCCTTCATAGGTGGCTTGGCTGGGTGAGCACTTAGAATAATTTTCTGTGTGTCATTATAATATGCTTAATGTCTACCTGTGTAGGCATCCTTCAGTCTCAAGAGACTATGGCAACGTGCTCTGAATAGAGGTCTTGGAACAGCGTCTTAAAGGCTAAAGGTTGTGCATAATGCCTTTTACTTTTAAATGATTTGTTTTAGAGATATATCTTCTGCTTTTTGATTGTGCCTTTTTCAGACTGTAAGCTCCTGCATGTCTGTTTGGTATTTTGTTGTACTTCTTATGTTCCTGTAATCTGGACTGAATTCTGGCTGAAGTATTTGTTTACAACTTAAGTTTAGTTTTCATATATTTTTAAGCATTTGTGCCTACAGTTTTCCATAGATGTAAGACATCTGAATGTTTTCATCGATTTTGAAGTATTTTTGTGTATATGGAACATAGACACAATGTAGATTGATTAGACAAGCTGATGTTGCCTGGAATCATTGCAACAATGAAAAGACTTATAACTTGATACCCATGTGAATTCTGATATGATTGGCAATGGTTATCTGGTTTCATTCTGGAATGAATCTCTAAATGGGATAAATGCCAGCTGCACTGAACACATGCTTCTGATTTTTCCTGAGAGATCTATAAAGTTCTGTAGAGCTCTTGGGGAAATGTTCAGGCATTAGACTCTCTGACCTGACAGAAAGATGCCTACAGATACCTATATGTGAATCACCTTCCTAAGCTGGAAGGCTTTGTGGCTCAGCTAAACCTAGCCCCATCTAGCTTCCTGTTTAAAAAGGAAGCTCCCAGCTAGCAGAAACTGAGGCTGTCATATTTTGGGCACATCATGAGAAGAAAAGAATCAGTGGAAAAGACAATAATACTGGGAAGAGTTGACAGTAGCAGGAAAAGAGGAAGGCTGACTACGAGATGGATTGACTATGTAAAGGAACCACAGTCTTGAGTTCACAAGAACCGAGCAGGACTGTTGGGGACAGGATATTTTGTATGTCATTCATTCATTCATACATAGGGTTACCATAAGTCAGATACAACTTGACAACATGCAACAACAGCAACAGTCAAAGCAGACAACGTGCATTTCCTAGAAAAAGAAAAGCAAGTGCTTTGTATTGCAGTGAAAGGCCCATCGTCTCTCCAGAAAAGGCAGAACTAATATGAGCATACAGGTAGTAAATCCACTGGTGTGTGTTTGGAATCTTATGTTACGTTGTGTGCCAGAATTGTACACTCCAGACCTTCTTTTCACCTTTATGGAGGGTCCATTTCCCTGAGCAACCCGGTGCTTTTTGTTCGCCCAAGCAGGGAAGGAAGGAGGGAGGGAAGAAGGAAGAGCCATTCTGACAGTGCATGAAGGCTGCTGACTTATTGTTCATTCAAAACCCAGTGTCCAAACTATCAAGGGGGCTGGCAATTGCTGCTTGAGGCAACCTCTGCATGGAGCTAAGAAGCAGCAGAGCGTGAAGGAATAGCAGCCTAGCACTCTGGGTCAACCAGGCAGAAAGCTCTGGCACACCCTTGACAGTACAGTCAGCTCTGTTATTATCACATGAAGGGGGAAGAGGGGTTTTGTCAGATGTTCTGAAGGGAATAAAAGGACTGCATCTGTGCTCCGTTGCTGCTCTGCCCTTTTAGCTGGAGTAGGGTGGAGTAGCAGCAAGAGGAAGGCCGGATTATATTTCCTGATTGCAAAGTGGATTGATGACTGCTGTGGATCTGGGGATATTCCTTATTGATTTCTCTCTCTCTCTCTCTCCACATATGAGGAAGTATATCATGTTGTGTAAGCAAATGCTTAATTGCATTTTGCAACCCTGAGTGCTCACTGGAAGGACAGATCCTGAAACCGAGGCTCCAATACTTTGGCCATCTCATGAGAAGAGACGACTCCCTGGAAAAGACCCTGATGTTGGGAAAGTGTGAAGGCAAGAGGAGAAGGGGATGACAGAGGACGAGATGGATGGACAGTGTCATCGAAGCTACCAACATGAATTTGACCCAACTCCGGGAGGCAGTGGAAGACAGGAGGGCCTGGCGTGCTCTGGTCCATGGGGTCACGAAGAGTCGGACATGACTTAATGACTAAACAACAAAAACAACAACATATAGCAGGCCTTATGCATGCTACGTTATTTATTCATTTATTTAATTGCAATTTGTGCATGCTAATTAGGCATGCAATCATACTTGCCATAGAAAGCACAGCTTTTCATGCACTTTCACGTAAGTGCCCAGAAGCAATCCATAACTGCACAGTGATAGGCTGATGATGTGGAAGCCAAAGCACCTTCTTACAGATCTTCAGTTACAGATGGTTTTAGTATGTTGCTGTTATATTCATTCTCCTTAACAGTAGCTCTCCAAGTTCTGCTCCTTGTTTACTGGGAGAAGATAGATGAACAGGCAAAAAGAGTAACAGGAAGTCCAGAGGAACTGGAGGAGGCGGCACCAGTTTTCCCAGCTACAACTGGCCTTTTATGCTGACCCCCAATGCTAGACCTACCCACCCCGTCATGGGCTCATGCTAGAGCAGAAGAGGAAAATAGCCCTGACCTAAGACAATTAATTTTAATAAATTTATTTTATAAGGGTGCACTTGAACACCAAAGTGGGCAAATGTGTAAGGCATGAAAAGGGAAGGGAACCAAAAGGGAAGCTGGAGAGTAAGAGTAATGATCACTAATTCAAAACTATGCAGGCTGATGATGGCATAGGCACTGTCCAATTTGTTGTTGTTGTTTAGTCATTAAGTCGTGTCCGACTCTTCGTGACCCCATGGACCAGAGCCTTTCGCATGATGTATTCTGCATATAAGTTAAATAAGCAGGGAGACAATATACTGCCTTGTCATACTCCTTTCCCAATTAGAGGCAGCCATAGTCTTTTGTTGAGGGCAAGGGCTATTCTTTACCAGCAGCCACATCTAACAGTGCACTAATAAACACAGTGATATCCTCTATAATGGAAACTCTCCTTGAAAAAGCTTTGTTTGGTCAGTGTTGTCACACTGCATTGCAATCTTCCAAGGATAACTACAGGATCTATAAGTCTCCCACTGTGTGAGGGGTATAAGCATAATATTTTGAAAAGCAAAACAGAGGCGCGCTCCTCCTACCACCTCTAGTTTAGTGAAAACAGATGATTTTCCCCCACGCAAACTCTATCCATGTGCGTAAAAGAGAAGGAGCTCAGCTCCTGTGACAGTGCTGATAGGGTGTTAACAGCCACATTAACTGCAAAAGGCCAGTCAAAACAGCACATGTAAAACCCCGCCCAGGCTGCCCTTTAAATTTGCTGTGACATGGAGTGGAAGATTTGAAAGCATATTTCTGGATAATTAATTCAAAGAATGATTCTAATGGCTAATGCTGTCGTTTGTGACTGCAAGGGAGGTCTGGGGCTGGAGCAATCAGTGAAGGGAAAAGGAAAGTGCTGGGAGGTCAGCAGCGGATGTTAAAATATTTTGACAACCCACATCCAAAAGAGGCTGGCTTAATGAAATGCTTTGGCCAGTGCCTTGCAAAAGGAGCGAAATGGAATCTATTCATTTCTCTCCAGTATGCCACTCAGTAGCGATTGGCTTGGATGCTGGACTCCCCATTAATCACCGTTGGCCATCTGCTGAGTGAAGCCATCGATCAAACTCAATAGCCAACAATCTGCATTCTGTTAAGGATCCGAAAACTGCTTGCTTGGTTGGTTGCTTTTCTCTGAATCCCACCTGCATTCCTTTGTTCACAACAGATTATGAGATCTTTTTCTTCCCAGATGGCAATGTGTATGTAGTTTCCATACACATTCATCATAAAGTGTACACTTAACCTAATCTATACATTTTGTACATGTTTTCCCTTTTGACAAAACTGTTTGTGCATAGTTTTTCAGTTGTGCACATTTGTTGTAGTGTGTATGAAACAAATGCTCACATTTCTAAGGTGAGGCATGCTTTCTAATTGTTAGAGCAGTATGACAACGGCACCAGTTACTTTGGGAGGTGGTGAGCAGTCCATTACTGGAAGCATCTGTCAGATATACTTTAACTTGAATTCCTGCACTAAGCAGAGGATTGAATTCCATGGTCTTAGAGGCCCCTTTCAACTCCAGAGTGGGGTATTAGCCACAAGGCTAATAGGCGAAAGCTTAGAACTTTTCTTTTTCCACTTTGGAATTTGGTCTCCTTCTGAAACATCGTCACTTAAATCAGTAGCAAATGTGACCTCTAGAACTTTAATTGAATTCAGTACTGAGAGATGCATTATTCCCTTGGGACGTGATAGCAGATGAGTTTTTTGCACATCTTCAGCATTTGACTGACCATAACATCTACGGGAGAGAGAACATTTTCTCTGAAGCCAGATTGACAATAGAACTGATGAAAAATTTCCCCTGTAAATTTACCAGTGATTATACTGATAATAAATAAAATTAATGCACGATATAATACCTTATGTGCTGCATCATTTCACTTTTATACCATGGATTATGAGCACCCTAAATGTTCAGTGAGATTATTGCTAAAGAATATTGAAATATGTATTGATGAAACCTAATCTATTTGCCAGCTTCTACAGTGAGGGACGACTAATGAGAATCTTGAAAAGTGATCACAGACGTAATTAAGTTGTGGAAGTTAGAGACAAATCTCTAACATGTTTCAGTTCCTATTTATAAGCTTGCTTACCCCAAAGAATAAGATTTTACCCTTGAAAAGTGTTATTCAAACCACTAACCTCTTTGTCCAGCCTTTCTTCATGACTATTGCCCCATTTTAGATCTTTGTTTGTACATTTCCTGCAACAGACTACAATATCTAGAATTTGCATGTCTCTTGTTTTGGAGCTCAGCAAGTTACTTTTTAAAACTAGTAAGCTACAAGATAGGTCTACTAGGCTCTGAAAAGAATTTCATTTTTACACAGCTAATGTTTTACATGTATCTATTTCATCTCCCTTTTCTCAAAAGTAGCTATGATACTTACAGTGTCTTTTTTTAAAAAAATCTGAATTCTACAAGCCTCTGTCCTGTGGTACAAAACACACTGCAGACGCAGGCAGAATTGTTGTTGTTTAGTCGTTAAGTTGTGTCCGATTCTTCGTGACCCCATGGACCAGAGCATGCCAGGCCCTCCTGTCTTCCACTGCCTCCCGGAGTTGGGTCAAATTCATGTTGGTAGCTTCGATGACACTGTCCAACCATCTCGTCCTCTGTCATCCCCTTCTCCTCTTGCCCTCACACTTTCCCAACATCAGGGTCTTTTCCAGGGAGTCTTCTCTTCTCATGAGATGGCCAAAGTATTGGAGCCTCAGCTTCAGGATCTGTCCTTCCAGTGAGCACTCAGGGTTGATTTCCTTCAAAATGGATAGGTTTGTTCTCTTTGCAGTCGAGGGGACTCTCAAGAGTCTCCTTCAGCACCACAATTCAAAAGCATCAAACAGGCAGAATACCCACTCCAATTAATAGTTTAAGAAGTTTATTATCCACAACTTCACTGCCTCCCAGCAGTTGGGCATACTCAAGTTACCACTGGCACTTCCTGTGAGGGAGTGTGTCGGCCCTCCCAAGCCAGGCAAACCACTGTCAGTCCCCAATCCAAGATCACCAAGGGGATTACCGCTATGGGGAGGGGGGGGCCAAGTGCCCATTCCCCCTCATTGTGGATGCCCTCCTATTTGCAAAACTAGACATGTTTGCAAACCAACAGAAGTTGTGGCAAGGAGAAAACAGCTTGAGATTCACAACAACATGACACAAGACAACACAACTACGCTATGCCACCGCCACCACCCCAACCCATACCAACTGAAATCATGTTGCGTAAGTTAAGCTGCATAAGGCTGATGACATTTTTTTGGAAGTCAAATATTTCTGATTTCTCCTGTGAAAGTCCTGAGGCTTCTGTGAGATTTCCTTGATTGCTGGAAATGTGTTGGGGACCACAGGATAGGTGGGAGGAAGTCTTTAATTACCAAAACTCACTGCTGGTGCCATGACTTTGCCAGTGGCAGCAATTTTTGGCAATTAAGGACTTCTTCCTCTCATCCCACGGCCCCCACAGCTTCCTAACAATAAAAGTGATTCCGGAAGAGCCTCAGGACTAGACATGGGGACTTCATATTCATCTACAAATATGAAGCCCACCAGCACAGGTGGCTGGCCCAATTACCACCCATCCCCAGGACCCGCGGGACCACTTACCTCTTGGCATGAGGTGTGCATGTCCAGCATAATCTCCTGCACCCCAATCGTGGCAGTAGCCAAGCTGCCCCCCGGCCACTCTGTGGCTGAGCAGGGAGACTTGTCCTCCCGCCCCCTTTCTGGAGTGGCTGAATACAAAGCCCCCATGTCTACTCAGGATAATTGGAGGAGAAATCTGAAATGTTTAATTTCAAAAAACCCAAGAGGTTGATGACATTATAAGCTTTACCAGCATAACCTACAACAAGAGAATTTCAGCCTACCACATGGGTCATTTTCATAGAGTGGGTGGGTGGGCGGGTGGGTGGGGCGGAGAATACACAGTGAAGATGGCCAGAGAAGAGCTCTGCACTCTTTTAAATACTTGCCTGGTGGGTTGAAGTGAAAACTGCTACATGACGGACCACCAGGCACCGTTCCTCCTCATCTGGCTGGCAGCCTCCAAATTGGCCAGCCCTGGATTCAAGTTGCAACAATGCAGCAGCTCCTGGGAAGGAGACTTCACATGGAGAAGAAGGCAGCTGACAGACACTCTGTTCCCTGGACATGCTGTGCTGCCTGCAGTGGCCCCCGGTGAATCAGGCTGGGGGACCCTTGCCTCTTCTTCCATCCACCTGGTTGCCTGAACACCCACAACAGAGCATGAGGCACAGCAAGAGCCGACCCTTGAGTGGGTAAACTGAACGATAAGAAATATTTCTGTGGATCTTAAATAGGCTCCATGAAGTTATCATGTGAATCACATGACATTCTTCCTCTACCATACCCAAGTAACTTAAAAAGTAACAAAAAGGTCATAGATACTGCACAAAAGTTGTGAAGGTATCTCTTTTAAAGTACCATTTGTCTTCCTTGTATCTTTGTCATGAGGAAAACAGAGTTATTATTCCTAACTAGTTATTTGTAATGATCTTCTACTAAATTATGGTTTTCTTTTTATTCACAATCCTGGCCTCCTAGCTTCCTTCCCAAATCTTGCTATCACTTAAGTATTTTCAAACTATAACCATTTTATTGATTCTAATTTTCAGTCTTATTTTTAAATAAAGTATCATTCTTTGCACACTAGTAATGATGCTTAATTTATGGGTGCATGTTCTTAGTCCTTTCCATTTTGCCTGCCAAATATTTTTTTAAAAAAAAGGTGGGGGAAGAAAAAAGAAAAAGAAAAAGAAAAAAGGAAACAGCATGTAACTGAAATCGACTGACAGATTTCCCTGGGTAGCATTGCATTCTAGACATGTCAGAGCATGGTTACACTATGAAAATGAATCATTAGCTGGGTCAGAGTTTTTTAAAATCAAATTAAAGTCACATGGTAGTCACATGGCATTTGGAGCGGTGTGTGCATCCTCTTGGGAAAAAAAATCTGTTTTTAAACAGTAAAGTATATCATTTGAGGGGGTATATGGGCTTTTAAAATTGTTGCAAATTAGGCTTTGTCCTATGCCTGCCTGCCCTCATGCTGGCCGCTTGCCCCTGCTGCTGCAGTGAAGGAGAGGGAGGGTCTGCTGGCAAAGCTGCTTGTCCCTTCGGAAAGCTTAGCTGCTTCTGTCACTTTAAGAATATTCCAGCTATTCTCTGGGAGGCAGAGAGAAGAAGCCTTTAGGAAAAGAGGCACAGAGAGAAAGAGAACGCTGATAAGGACTGCAGAGAACGCCAACCCAGGATGGACTGTGCATGTTTGTAAAGAAGCAAGAAGGGGACCTTGCGAGACTTGATCTGCCCCAAACCACTGACAAATCATAAGTTCCATTTGTATCCACACACTACACTACAGAAATCATGGCTGCAAGGCTTTGCACTGGAGCAAAAGCACTGATCCAAGGCATAGATCCTCATGATTTTAACATGGGATCTATCCCAAACCACTGTCAAATCATAAATCTCATTTGTACCCATGCACTACATTACAGAAATCACCTTTGGTGTGTGGCTTTACAGTGGTGCAAACACATCAATCCAAGAGATGGATCTTTACGGATTCACATGATTTTTATGTGGGATCTGCCCCAACCATTGTCAAATCATGTCCCATTTTTACCCACAGACTACAACACAGAATTCAAGGATTCTTGGGTGTATAACTTTGCAGTGGTGCAAAAACACTGATCTAAGGCATGGATCTTCATGGATCCACACAATTTTTATGTAGGATCATCCCCCAAACCACTGACCAATTTTTGGGCAGAGATGGTGTCGATGATTGGAAAGTAGTTTGGGGATGATCCTTCCCAAAAATCATGAGGATCCATGAGGATCTGTGCCTCGGATCCATGTTTTTGCTTCACTACAAGGACAGCTCTTCACTCCTCATCTAGACTACACGTCCACTCACCTCTTGCCTCCCACCCTGTACTTCAGGCTTTCCCCTTTACCTCTATCAGATCTTGCTATATCACAAGGCATTCTCATATGTCAACATGATCAGTTTCGCAAGTGAGTTAAATTAAACAACCCTCCTGCTGCCCAGTAAAATGCCTTGCTTTCTGACTAAAAACAAGCTTCCTAGGGGGAAAAAACTGAGCTTCCATGTGTGTCATGTAGTCACATTTTTAAAAAATCAATTTAAAACATGCTAAACTTGATTCAAAGATGTTTTTTCCCTTAATGTAATCACAGTCTTAGCCTTGTGGGAAGTTTAGTAATCTTTCTCTAGCTTTTCTTCTTCTCCTTTTTCCTCAGCCTCCCCGCCCTCATTTCTTCACAATTCAAATGACAGCTTGTCTTCCCAAACAGGCTCCACAAACCAGGAGGGGTCTGTCACCGACTCAGCGGGGGGTCTGCTAACTTAGACACCAACAAGAAACAAGTAACTGACAGCTGCCTACGGCTAAGCAAGCTCCTGAAGAGATTTCTGGAAACTTCTATGAAAATGAGGCTTCAGCTGGAGCTTCGTGAGCAAAAAACAAAACAAAGACAGCACCACTCAAAATGTATACAGTATACAGTGGATTTAAGTGATGCCAAGTTTATTTGTTTGTTAAAGGATGCCAAGGCATTGGGCAGGCTGGTCCCGAAATGCATTGTGGGAAAACACATGGAGAGGATGAAGACAAGAAAGCATGATTTTTTTTCCTTTTGGGCTATAATCCAAGTTTATAGTTATTTATTCTTGGAAGAAGTCCTACTGAAATCTGTCAGCAAAGGGTTTGTGTGTTCATTATTTTACTTTTAATTTTAAATTCTTGCACAGTTAAAGTAACTCATCCCTGTCTTTTCTTTACCTAGGGACATCCCTTTCCCTAAGGATGGGTGAGAATAAACCAAATTTAACATGAGCAAAAATAAAGAGAAGTTGATACTGACCTGTTTGTACACCCATAATTCAGACTCAGTCTTTTAAAAGTTCGGTCTTTAAGCTTACTTCCTGGATGAGCAAATCTGCCAGTTTTTATCTTGTATTTGATTTTTTAAAAATGCTTCCCTTCTCATTAATGAAGAGAGATGCAGTTTGGTAAGTCTTCTTCTTTTTTTAAAAAGCATACCATTTCCCTATTTGCAGTGCACCACTGCCACATGCAGGGCAGAAAAACTCAGTAAAGAGATCAAAGTAGATTGATTTTTATTAGGGCAAGGCAAGGGAAATGCTGGCCCATTTTTGCTTTCAAGAGAGCAGTCGGAAGCTAAGGCTGCAAGATCTACCACTAGACAAAGCAGAAAATAGCAAGACAGAGTACAAAAAGAATTTGCAGGATATATTTATTTCCTTGCTTGCTACAGCTTTAATCAATGTCTTTTAGAAAACCTAGAGATGGTTGCACTTCATTTTGATGGGGGAAAACAGTAGCCTTGCCCATTGGGATATCAGCACGGCTTGGCAGACTCTGGTGGTGCATATTGCACCATGGAAGAGGATTGGCAAAGGCAGGGTGGCTATTAAGGCATGAGTCTTCGGTTGCTGAGGGGACAGCATCTGTCTTTGAGCCTTGTCATTGAATCCTGTCCCTTGGCTCTGATGGCAGAAGAAGAAAGCTCTGAGAAGGAGATGTGGGCAAGGCATAAGACCAAATGAGATCTTTCTTTCAAGGATGTGTAAAGGGAATGAGCATTGAGGGAGCTAAATGAGAAGAATGAGAATTCATTGGAGGGATTTAGGTGGAATTTGAATATTTGGGAATATATTCATTGAAGGAGAAAATTATATGGGGCTGGGGCTGGGGCTGGGACTCAGATTTCACTGCTATCTTGTGTTAGAAGTGAAAAGCAAGAGTACTTTGTGCTAGGAACTCTATGCGTACAAGGGACAGTATGGAGCAGAGTTTTGAATTTCTGGTAAAGTTCCCTTTGTATCTTAGCAGAAGTGCAGGGATTTACAGAACAGAATAGCTCCAAGTTCCTCAGATAGTCCACCCCTTTCTCATTAATTAGCACTTGAAGTCTCAATAACTCACTCTGAGACATTTGTAGGAGAAAGAATAAAACGTATCATTAATGAACAGACCAACAGCAAACAAACAACTGAGCAGAGAGAGGGAAAAAGAAGAATATAGTAGAGATGTGGGGCTCTCTTTGAATTCAGAGGCAAGAAGGGACAATTGCTTATTGCTGGATAGACCGACAGCCCGGAAAGATCCCTCCCAACCACACCTACTACAGACAGCATGAGAGGCTGTAAAAACTCCCACACAGTATTTGTGGAGACTGCTGCCTACCCGAGAGTTCCACCTCTTCTCTAGCTCCTATATTTGATGCAGAGGAATACTTTTAAGAATGACTTTACTTCCTACTGCAACTGGTTCTATTTCAGTTCTCCCTTTAGCATGCAGCAAGTGTAGTATAGTATCCTAACTCATTTTCATATCTGACAAGGGACTCCGACATAAAGCTGACTTTATTTGTATCTCCTAAGTGGTTTTTGCTCCTTAGCCACACTTCAGGCACTGAGCAACCTGCTGTTACCTTGTACACTGCTTGTGACCTCGGGCAAGTCATTGGTCTCCATCTAGTTTACTCTGGGCAACACAGTTTTGAACAACATCAACCAGCCAAGTCTCCCTGAGGAGCTACATGTCTCCAGTATCTGATATTCCCAGGCAGACAGCTCCTGAATATGAGCGACTTCGCTGTTGTAAGTTATAAGAGAGGGGCTTCAATGGATACAGCTGTGATCAAAGCTTGGAAAATATCTGGCTACCTACTTAAATGGGCCTGGAGAGTGGAGGATTCTGGTAGTTGTAGTCTAAAACTAATGTTCTCAAGCTGTGGCAAGAATCAGGCCAGTAGGAATTGCTGTGGGGAGATGTGATAGGAATGGCTTTAGCAGAGCAGGGTGGAGTTTGTAACATCTCCAGATTTTGGAGGCACCAGTTGCCACCACCACCACCCCCAGTGCCTCCGAGATCCACCTTTGCCTTTGGGTTTAGCACACGGAGGAGGAGGAGGAGGAGGAGGAGGGAGCAGAGCCTTCAATCCCTGAATGCAGCCTGTGTGTGAAACTGCTGCAAGGGATGTAATTGTCTCTGCAAATCAAGATGAGCTTGCTGGCCAATGAAGCATGCCTGGCATTTTATTTCTCATATTGTTTGGAGATAGGGATTCAGCTGAGTGCATTCAGCAAATAAAGATCAAATAACCTGCTGTGAATAATGTTTTAAACCCGGGTTCCTATCAGGATCTAGTTATAAGCCCATATACTCTGTTGGATAAAAAATAAGTTACACATGGCTGGAGGCAGTATTACTTTCCATGGAAGATGAAATCTGTTTTGAAATAGAAAATGTTTAGCAGGTTTAGCTTTTTTATTATTATTATTACTATTTTTATTTTGCGGGATGCTTGAGCAGAATGGAAGTGCCCTGACAGAGTAGATCTTAGAGGTTTCGGCAATATTTCTCCTGGGGCAGAGGTTTCTGGAGACAAGGATTATATTGCAAGGGAGAGAGCAGGTGTTAGCATGAGGAGAAAAGAAAAGTCTGAGTAATGAGGATTTCCTATATCCTAAGGCACTGTGGCCACTAACTGGAGGATGAAACTGCATGTGGTTGAGCAGGCAAATTAGTACCACATCCCAGAATAGTTCCTGGTTCTCAGAATCTGATGCAGCTACTTGTGTTAAAACTCACAGACTGGTAGCACTCTCTCAGGCCGAAAAATGTGATATAGAGGGAGACTATGCCTGCTTTTGCCAGTTTGCTCCAGGTACCTGACAATAACTCACACGTCTCAGTGTTTAATATGCTCCCCCTTTTCAATAGAACAGAGAAGAGGCAATAAAAGACTGGCATTATACCAAAACTGAAATTTTGGATGGTAAATGTCAGCAGAGCACTGAGATGTCTTTAGACATTATCCCACACTGCATATCCATGAACTGCACCTGAGGGGCAGACAAGCTGGGAGAACAATTATATGGCTCAGGAATCTGAGTGAGGGTCTGGTCTGTGGATCTTGAGAGATTTCCTCTGTCATGGTGAGAAAAATATGTGGAAAAACCCCACACATCAGCCCTGGCTAGGTCCTTCCTCATGGACAGAAGACTATGGCACCACAGGGTGCGATCAGACAATCTTTTAGCCCACTATTTGGTCCATTGTGGGAAAGGCCTGGTTCATTCCAATTTTTAGCAATCACATGCTGTAATGACTGGAGCAAACCAACCCATCCCTAGAGCATTCCTACACACTTTTTTGGGGGTCCTTGTCAAAGGCTTCTACTTTTTTGGTGTGGATAGGATAGCTCTGTTTTGTTTCCTTTCCAGTGCATGTGATCACTGGAAATGAACCAAAATGAGCCTTCAGTTATGAAGGGTCCTTCCACTGTCACTTTCCCTTATTGTGAGGTGGCTTAAGAACCCTTCACAGAGAAGCAGAGAAAGTATTTAATTTGCCAATATCCTGAAGTAGGTCTCTTCTTAAGTCACCTCACGATATGGCAAATTGAAAGCAGAAAAAGCCTGACCAATTAAGGTCACTTGAGGTCTGGTATGATTCAAGTATTGCACCAAATGGCATACCAGACCTCTACCTGACTCCAAGTGACCCTATTCAGCTTGCACCAGCTTGCTCCAAAAGAGCCCATGTAGAGAAGCCCACAGTCTTCTACATAGGACTTAATGGTCCCAAGTGTAATGCTATTTATCTGAAGAATAAAATTCTACAACGTCTGTCTTTCTTTAACTTGCTTTATTGCATTGTCTCAGCAGAGCTTCAAAAACAAAATTAGAAAGCATAACCTGTAAAGAAGGCATAATCTGTTAGGCCTTTCTACTTTTATTACCTGCTTTCCATTTCTTAAAGGGATATTCACTAGCTTGCCAAACTATATACACCAAGGACATTTCTTAAGGAACAGGCAACGTCATCTTTTAATATTCTCAAGGAGAGTAGCTACAAGTGATTTTTAAAAAGGGGTGCTTCCCACCTAGCCTTGTATGTGTTTATATGCTATATTATGTGCTATAGCAACCCTAATAGGAATTTCAAAATAATGAGATGTTTAAGGAGTGGTTTTATAAGTCCCCTGGATTTCCATCTTGATTTGCAGAGACAATTACATTCAAACCCAGGTCTTCTGAGTCCTAGTCTACCATTCTATCCACTATATGAACTTCTGTGTTTATATACAAACTGGAAATCATGTAAGTGGGTGTGAGAGAACAGTATTCCAGTCAATGACACTGGAATAAGGGTGTGACCACATTGGTAAAAAAAATGTGGAAATGTTCTGGGATCGGCATGGACTGATTCACATTTTTTTTCTTTTGACCAAATGGCACAAAGGGAAATGTGAACCAGCCTGGAGTACCACTACCACCACCAATCTGTAGTTTTTGTCTCTGCTGCTAAGGCTTCTACTTAAAAAAAGGAAAGAAAACAGAGCAATTTGCATCACTTCAGGTAATGTGATCTCTTGAACTGATGCAGAAAAGTTTCCATGCCAGCACACACTCATAGGAATGGCAAGCAAACTTAACCACCCTATCAAAGAAGTGGAAAAATAACACATGGGTGAACAACGTTGCATTGGTTCTATCTGTGAAAAAAATTAGAGACCCTCTGTGGCGATCACCCTGCTTTGTCTCATGTATGAGGTTATTTGCATACACCAATGAGGGCTGTTGGGAGGTGAAGCCAGAGAAACTAAAAAGGAGGGGTGAGTTAGATAAGAGGAGTTGGAGTTTAGTCAGTCAGTCAGTTTGAGAGAGTCAGTGAGAGTCAGAGATGAGAGTCTGAAGTAGAAGTTATTCTGTGGGAGTTAGAGAGAGTGGCAGAGTTAGGAGTTAAGGGAAACAGTTAAGAGTGTGGAACTTATAGAGTGTGAAGAGAGTTAAGAGTGAAACAAGTCATTATTAAACTACTGAATACTTTAAGTCTTTGAAGAACCTGTTTATGTAATCTGTAACCAATAAACCTGTTTTGTTCAACTTTACACTCAGCCTGGACCTCAATCTTTCTACTTAATGGTTGTTGACAGAGATCAACTGGTGGCAGCATAAAGGAGGGAACCTGTCGTGGGCCTCAGGCTAGTGAAATAATTTGGGGACACGCAGGGGCGCGTCACACCCTCTGCCCATGATCAAGATCTTTCTCTTACACACACAGTTTCTTTTCTTTTTTTATGAGCAGGTAGATGCCAGCACTCTTGCCCTTGGGCCCATTCCACCCAAAAATGATAACAAGAGGAAGAAACAAGAGGAGGAAACTTTTATTTACAGCTTATTAGGTAGTTCCCCATGTAATCGCACCTCCTAAAGGGCTGCAAGAGAGCAGCAGACAAGGCTTTCCTCCTCTCTCCCTGTGTGGACAGCTAATGTAAACAGACTCAGAGAAACCTGAATTTCCCATGCAACTTCATGGCAAATACTAAAAAGAAGAAGTGAAAGCGAGTAAATCCATATTTTTCTCATGGTGTACTCGCACCCTTGGTCAGTATGTCTTTATTTATATACCCAGACAGTGTGGGTTAGATTGGCCTTGTGAATCTGTGGACTGATTTAGTTAACAGTTTGTTATGTTCACCATGCCCTTGGTCTGGACTCAACCCTAAAGCAGTAGAAAGCTCAGCCCTCTTATTCTATATTCTCAGGCACTATGGTTCATATTTGCCTCTCTCTTTCTCTCCCTCCCTCTCTCTCTCTCTCTCCAGTGTCCATGGAAGTGAAGATGCATAAAACAAACAAACGCTGTCCTCAGCCTTTTGATTACAGCAGTTGCCTCTTTAAGTCAAAGTGAATCAACGGCTTTCAAGACAACATGGTTTGTGGAAAGGCAAATTAGATGCAAGTTGAGATACCAGTGTGTGCATTATCCTTCCTACTTATCACTGCGGAGGTATTGTTTTGTCTGTATTCCATTATTTCGTTGTGTGAATGTTGCACAAATGAACCTTGAAATCTACTGCATCCAATAAGAGTTTAACATTTTGTATTTAATAACTAATACTTGCTGCTTTTCATTAGAGATGTCCTGATTCAGATTGGCCTGATATGAATCCAGAAGAGATGGTAATAAAAGGAAACTGACAGCTTGTACAGAATGGAACTCTCTATACGCTGCTGGCTTCTCTTTCTCATTCTGTGCATTTTTTAAAAAAACATTTTTATTGTGAGTGAATTTAATACTTCTCAAGAACTAATAGTGCAGGGCAGAGAGAGGTGCTTCTTATCGTGGGTCTTTTACTGAATTTCAGCTATTGCTCATTCATAATCTTGTTACACTTTCATGTATTTGCAAAAGCTGTCCTTGTTTTTCTAGTATTTGGTAAAAGTTTGAAGTTTGTGGGCCCAGAGATTCCACGGCTATGCTGGCTTGCAAAAGCAGTCCAGAAAGTAACTTTATGAGTAGGTCAATTGCTAGGCTTGAATATTGTATTCAAAAATGGCTGAACCTCTGTTTTGGGTGAAAAGATTGATTAGAGGTTATGACAGCTAAAAGGAGGGTGGGGAAAATCTGTGAAATTTGGTTTCTCTCACATGTTAAATGTACTGAGAGTTTGTACACAGCGGTTCAAGAGTAGTATTAAAAAAACCCACAGAGTATGAATGGTGTTCTCCCTTGTGTGTGCCAGTAGTTGAAAACAATATTCACATAGTCTTGGTAAAACTTTGAAAATGTTTATTGTATAGCATATATGCGGAATAAACTAAAATTGCTTAAAGACATTTGTACTTGACATAGACGTGTGTGTTTGACAGATTCACAACTGTTTCATAACATGTTCTTATCAGACATAGTAACAGACAAGCAAACTCCTAACAGATAGCACCTAACAGACTTTATAACAGAATAATAACAGTCACTTCTTTTTTATATATCTGGCAGTTAACCCACTTAACATCTATTGGCTAACACCAGTTATAATCAGATTGGTTGTATAAGTTCCAATATGTAAATAACATAATTCGAACATTCTTATATATACATACATACGTGCTGGTTTTCACTTATGTATTGTAACACCATGTTCATGTGTTCTAAAATTTCATGTTTTTTTCCATTCTGAATCTGAAACCAGCAAATAATAGTAAAGTATTTTTTTAAACAAACTAACTAACTAACTAAAATAAAATTCTGTCCTATTCCTGAAATACATTATTCTGATTTTCCTCCTTGTTTTTAGTCCTTTAGTAGTTTTTTTCACCACATTTTCCAAATTCTGTCTCCAGCATGAAGGACAACAGTAACGGTTGCCACACTAATTCTGCAGGTTTGATATGGAAAGTGAATAGTATAGTAACAAGGGTGTTGATGACTATCACAAACCTGCCTTCTATGAAAACTCTGATTTATTTTCCATGGGAGACGTTTAAGTAGTTCATCTTCAAATCTCCCATGTAAGTTTTGGGTAAAGCTATGAATGTGAATGCACATCAAATTCATATCCAGTTTCACATCTCACTGAAAGCCAAAGTCAGCATCTCTATTTGAATATATTATTCCTGTAATTCCTAAAAGGCACTCTAGGACAAGAGTAGGCAATTTGTGGTCCTCTCCTTGTTGCACTACAGTACCCATGAGTGCTGATCAATGTCCATGCTGGCTAAGGCTGATGGAAGCTGCAGTTCAAGTATATCTGGAGAGCTACAATTTCCTCAATCACTTGCTCTAGAATTAAAACAAACAAACCGATTGTCACGATTCCACGTGGCCCCTGATTGTTCACCAAACTAGGAGCTCACACTACGTGCCCCTCAGCTGCCACCAGTTGATTTCATCAACAATACCTATTATTAATGATAGATGTCCAGGCCATATGTCATTTTAAAAGAACCAAATAGAAATTGTTTATTGATACAGGTGTTGACAGAACAAGCAATGTTGTTAACTCTTAAACAAACATTCTTCTTTATCCACCCTCAACCACCATTCTTCCCCCCAAACTCCAAAAGTCTCTCAACTGTCTAACTAACACTCTAATTCTCCATTAGGCCATTGCATGTAGGTATGGGGAAAAAATATTTTAAAAAAATATATGGTGCACCCCTCCTATGTTGTTTCTACGGCAAAATATGAATGTACACCACATTTCAAGTCATTTGGTGATGTTTTGACCCCCGCCCAACACGATTAACTGATTTAGTTCATAAATCATCGTTTTCCTACACTAAAATCATGCCAAAAATATTTGTAATATAAGACAGTTTATTATACAGAGAAGACAAACTACATATGTAGTAACTAACAAGTTTGGTAATAGTGTACACACAATCATATCAAATCACTTTACTGGATTTAAAGTTTTGTGGAGGAGAATGTTAATATCTTTAATGTCTTTTTTTTTAAAGTTGGGAATTTGCGGTGATATTCGACCACTTGCAATAAAAACTGTTTTTGTGTTTCATCATTGGTAACACTAGTTCAGAAGTCTTGGATTAGTTTCACAGCCCGTTCCGACAGATCATTCACCCCTTTGACATGCCGCACATATGTCTCAGCTTCTTGGTAATTGGGATCATTATGCCATTCACTAATAGGTTTTCCTAGCCAGTCGGTGCCAATTCCTATGCTGTGAAACAAGAACCAGGATTTAGGCCCAATAAGGGATGATAGTTTTGTACTATGGCTCAGAATAGGAAAAGTTGGATGGCCCTTTTCAAACTCTTTTGGTCCAGGAATTTGGAGCAATGTTTGAGCAATCTGCTGCCATTCTGAAGAGGAAAGTCTGTTTGAAAATAGAGAGAACACAGCACATTCTTCGGATAAGTACCAGAAGTGCCTTTCCATGGCTTTTATGGCTGCATTTGAAACTTGTGGATCATGCTTGCAATACTTGTTCAAGTCATGCCATAGCTTGAGATCATTATACACTGCATCGGCCCCAATGGATGAAGAGAGCCAATTTTCAACATAGAATAGTACATTAAATTTGCATAGTGCTTCCAGTTTACTGATCATGGCTTTGTCATATCCTGCTTGAGCACTGAAAGCCAACATCTTTGCAGGATACAAAATGGATGACATCCATCGAGCATGATGCGCTGCTCCTGGTTTCAGCCAGTGTATTCCTCTTTCAGGTGTCTCACCCAGAAGTATCAACATCAATTCAGCACACTCCCGATAGTCAGTGTGAGGTAGCAAGTTCTTCCTATTTGGAGTAGAAAGTATTCTCTTCAGTGATTGTATAGAATTTTCCTTAGTGAGTTTCAAAGACCTGTCTTTGATTTCTAGGGTCTTAAAATCAACTTCTGTGTTAATAGTTGACCAAATAGAGTCCCTGAATTGAATGAAATTGGTGTTCTCAGGACCTGATGTTGCACCAAACAATTCTTTGTGAACTGAACTCAGGATTCTTTCAAATATGTGATGCCAACAAGCCAGCATAAACAACTTCTTGTCAAAGTGGTTTTCTAGCCAAACACAAGCTCCAATTTTCCATCCTGAGTTTGAAGCTGTAGTGTCAAGAACAAGGGATCTCACATTATCTGAAATCTCCCACTCATTTGCGAGGGCAAATGTAGCTCTTGGTTGTTCTTCACCTGTTATGTTTGTAATTACTGGGATACCAAGAACTTTGCCTTCTTCAAAGTCTGGCATACCAGATACCAGAATCCCTAGTCTTTCTTTGTTTTCTTTTTTGAAGTCGGGAACCAGTTTACCATCCCAATGTAGTGTTGAGTGCTTTGGTGCTGTGAATGTAGCCTTAATTGCTTGCGCTGATTATTTCCTAACTTCTTTACTTGCTGTCCATGTGCTTTTAATTGAAAGAGTTGCTTTTTCCAGTGGAACTCCACCTTCTGTAAGAATTGCTCCCATGAATGCTGTTCGTTGACCAGCTGATTAAGCCTGTCTCCCATGGTTGATATGGTTTTGCTTGTAAATGGATTTCTGGGTAGTGTTAAAGCAATTGATGAACTTTTTCTACGAAGTGTTGTACCTGTACCTGTTGCACCACTGCTAGCTGAAGGAAATACAAACTCTGGATCTTCAATTGAATCAGGTTGAGCATCCAAGCCATCCGAATCATTTGAATCAAGGTAACCAACTAAACCAAATTTATCAAGTTCTAGGCTACTACTTGTGTTTATCTTGGTTGAAGCTTCTTCTTGGCGACACTTCTCCCTCGCAGCACGCTTAATTTCTTTTTCATTATGATATAATGTCCTCATAACTTTTGCAAAGTGTGTCTTATCAGGACCACCTAACTCCATTTTTCGACATGATCTTTGATCTTCTAAGAATTGCACATCTTCCAGAATCATTTTTATAGTCCTACATCTGTCATGTTCTATAATGGCAATAGCATTGTCATGTGCTATGTCAAAGAGTAGAAGAAGAGATCTGAGAAAGCTTTCACTCTCAGCTGGGAAGTTCTTCCTTGTTTTATGTTTCCGAAGATTTTCGTATTGCACAATTAATTTATTGAGTTTTGCTTTGGAATGTCCCGCTCTGATAGACGTCACAGGAATGCCAGAATGCTCCCAAAACTGTGGAACTCCAGTTTTGGCCTTCAGGATAACAAATTTTATAACATCATCCCTTTTATCTTTCTACATGGGTCCACAATTGAGGAAAAACAAAGTAGTGAAGCACATCCCCATTGGTGGGCAGTTGAGGTCCTTTTTGGGGGGTCAAATCTTGCAGTAAATTACCTATGAGCCACGCTTCAGACACTTTTCTATCATCCTTTCTAAGTACCGGGCGGTTTGGTGTGGATGAAACTGGAGGAACTACTTCCTGAGGTGGTTCTTTTTCCATATTTTCACTCATTGCTGCCTTGGTTACAACGTATAAAAGATAAAGCAAAAAGTTTACAACTTGCTACCATGTTGTCAATGTCCATTTTGAACAGAAAACTATTTTTGAGGTGGGTGGGGGTCAAAACATGGCCTACAGACCTGAAAATTTGCAGGCGATTATGTTTCAGTAATGGTAACAATATGGCAGGGGTGCACAAGGAACATTCAAATTTTTTTTTTTTTTGCAATGGCCTATTCTCCATCTCAAAACCCTATCTAAACCTTATCTAAACCTTATCTCTGTCTATCTCTCTCCTCCTCCTCCTGCTGAGTCTCTTATATCTCATGACTCCGCCCCTCCAGCACTCCAATTGGTCTATGCAGATAGCATATGAATATTCATGACCTGGGTGAACGCCACACCTATGTACACTGTAAATGTCAAAATCCTATATATGACATATTTATTTCATTATTTATTTATATTATTTGTATGCCACCTTTCTCCCCATGAGGGACCCAAGGCAGTTCACAACAACTAAAATTATAAAACAACAGTTTTAAAAATACTATGTAAATATCATATTAGAAACAATTAAACTTATATTAAAAATGAAAACCAAGATTAAAAACAATTTTTAAACATTTTAAATCTGTAAGTTAATATACAAGCATTCCCAAGACACTTACTGCTTAACAGCATGCTTGAAAAGCATGCTTCTGTTGCCTGACAACAGAAGGACAAGAGGGAGGGGGCGAACCTGGCTTCTCAGGGCCGTGCATCCCAAAGCCTGGGAGCAGCCGCTGAGAGGGACCTCTCTCATGTCCTTACCAAATGATCTTGGGATGGTGGTGGAACTGAGAGAAGAGCCTCCCAGAGAATCTTGAAAGCTGAGAAGGCTCATATGGGTGTCAAATGTGCTTAATTTATTATAAACTTCAAATTGGGGTGGTGGTGTTAAGATAAATTAATAAAAATTTGGAGAATTGACCTAAATTATTAGGAATAACCTATGTAAGAATATTCACATAAATGACAAACCTCGTTGCAAAATACAAGTGAGCAACACAAAAGAGCCATCTGATGGGCAATTGGTGTAAATACATATCACTTGCTTACTAGCAGAGATGTGTGATGTCATGCAAATTACATGCCCATGACTTCTCAAAAGTTACATGTTTTTAATATTACTGAATTTCATGTTATGCTTATAGAACCTAGTTCTGTAGAAATAAAACTTGTAAAATTAACAAGGGTCTGACATTACTGCAACAAATACTTACTACACTTAAGATACCCAGATGAAGGCTGAAAATGCTTGTGACTGATTGTCTGATTTCATGCTGATATTAGCCCTTTACTGGGATAATGCCAGCTATAATGAACCTAGAAAACTTTTGTCAGCTATAAACATATAGGCTTCTGTGATTTGTCCCGTAGATCTGCTTTTAAGTTGGCCTGTAAGGGAGACTGTGCAGAATGCACCCAAGCGGGGTTTGACATGGAATGATACCATCTTTCAAATAGCCTGACCCAAACTATATAAGGCTTTACATGTAATAACGAGCACTTTGAATTAGGCCCATAAAGAGACTGGCAGCCAGTGAAGGTGTTGTAATAAGGGAGTTACACGTTCCCTATAACCAGTACCAATCAACAGTCTGGCTGCAGCATTTTGAAAAAGCTGAAGTTTCTGAACACTCTTCAAAGGCAGCCCCCTACAAAGCATGTTGCAGTAATCCAAACGGGATGTAATGAAGGCATGTGGCCAGATCGGACATCTGAGCAGTACAAATATGTTATTGGTTGGTTACTATTTTTTACCTGGAAACAGACAAAAAAATGTGTAGCTATCTACATGAATAGAAGAAAGAATATCTAAGATTCTTTGTAGGTTTTCCCCAGGTCTTGGAAACAATTAAGGAGAGAAGAAGGAAACTCTGCAGAAATAAAGGGACAGGTTTCATACAGCCCAATTAGAAATTTACCTTTAAAAAATGAAAGCAGAGATTTGCCATACCAGCGCCTTGGGAGTAGAATATAAGCTACAGAATCCCTCTTACATATTTTAATTTTTAGTGGGGATGTTAATTAGGAAAGGTGGAGCATAGAACAGGAAGCCAGTACAATATATTTTCAAGAACAAACTTGGCATAACTATATTAAGCATTTTTTAAAAATGGCCTCTCCTTTTCAATCCAAGGTTGCTAGTTGCTATGGTGCATTATATTCTTGATAATGTCACTAGATAATTGGAAATGGAAACAATCCAGTAGAGACTAGCTGACAAGTTGTTGCAGATATAGAAATGTTTGTCCAGATGACTCAACCATAAGCGGGGGAGGGGGAGAAGGGACTCATGCTGGCTGTTCATCATACAATACATCTTTCCCCAGACTACAGAAAGAGTAAAGTGGGTCTAGCATGGATGGCGCATTTTTATGCTAATTAAAGGTTTGGGTCTTGCTGAAATCACATTCTACATTGTGGAGATATTTTCTTACAAAATATTACAAACTGTCATGTGGGTCCTCTGCTATATTCCCAAAATCCAGCAGTCCAGTCCTTCCTGCATTCTTATTTGTGTGAGGAAAGACTACTCAGTAGCATGTATTTAGAACCCTGACTGAGGGGAACAGTACTTTGGGGTTGAATTGGAGCAGGTAAATAGCACCGTTTGGACATGTTCCCTTGTAAGGCACTCGCTCTGGATGGTAATATATATTTTGGTCTACAAATCTCAGAACTGCAATTATTTTCAGGATCTGTTATATAGAGAGGAGAAAAGGTAAGCATGAACACACACACACACACACACACACAGAGAGAGAGAGAGAGAGAGAGAGAGAGAGAGAGAGAGAGAGAGAGTTCATCTTCAATCCGCCATCTTCAATCCTCCATCTTCAACCCTGATGGCAAGGTGACCTGCAGACCTTGCTATTGGCCATAGCATCCTCAGATGAAGAATTGCTTCCCTTCCTCTGTACAAAGAGGAATCTCCCCTCCCACCACCATTTACCTGCTTTGTCTTCTCCCTGTCTCTTTCTCAGTAGGAAATCACACTGTTTACATTCTGATGTTCTCATTCCAACCAATGTAGGCTTTGCATGTGTATCATCGCTACCCCCACCATGCCTTCCCTTCTCAATATTTGACATTGGGATCCTTCTGCTATCTCCCCTTTCAGTAATACACTCATCCATGCTGAATACAGGTTGTGTAATAAACCTTTCACTTCTGTAACAATCTTACCAATTGATCTTTTTTGCTGTTGCTCTGTAATAAATCTTTACATTCTTGACCTGAAGCTCATGGCTGCTATTTCCCTCTGGTCTAATTACCTCCAGATGGAATAGCAGGATTCCTGCAACTTGTAGAATCCCAGAGCTGCCATGGCTACTGGCCATTCTCACTGTCAGATCCAAAGAGTTGTAGTCCAAAAAAATAACTTTCCCCATTTTTCTGTTAGGAAAAGATAAGGATGTAATGAATACTAGCATATTCATTGTCTTCCTTAATCCCCCTCAAAAAATTATCAATCACAGTGTGATTTTTCCCTCCCATATGAAAGCAAAAAAACCCAGTGCTTTTGTCTTCAGCGGTATTATTGGAAAACAAACAAGCAAATCAAAATCTGTAGGGTTTTTCTTTGAATTGATGATGTGCATTTTTCCTTAAAAGAAATTGTTTTGGAGAAGAAACGTGTCTATTACACAAAATAGATGGAACCACTGTGGTAGATTTTCCATGAAAACATTCTGAAATACCAACAAAACAAAACAAAACACAAAAAAGAAAAAGCATAACCCCACCACCACAACACACACAACAATGCACAGAGACTTGCAGTATCTCATCCACTAGCAAAAACTTTTG
Source organism: Intellagama lesueurii (assembly GCA_037013535.1). Taxonomy (NCBI): domain Eukaryota; kingdom Metazoa; phylum Chordata; class Lepidosauria; order Squamata; family Agamidae; genus Intellagama; species Intellagama lesueurii. Next base: position 255,354,213 of record JBAJHW010000002.1, read on the forward strand.
AAAATTTTCACTTTGGTGCACATGCTATATTTGAGTCACCCGACCCTAAAATTCCTTCACCCAAAGACCCCTGCATCCAAGGGATTGTTCATGTAGACAGCCAAGGAGCATCTGGGTTATGCAGATGGGTGGCAGTGGTAGGGAGAAATATGGTGCCATCAGCATCACCTTCCTCTTCTTTCTCTTCACAGTGAGTATTGCCTGAAGTGGCATATAATACATGCCCTTCTCTTCCCTCCTCAGGGGGTGGGAGAACATGTTCTGGTGCTGCCTTCAAGCCCTGTGATTGGAGAATGCAGGTAAAATTCTTGCCTCAGGTTGTAGCTAAGCAAAGCCCAACTTCTTTCCTTTCCCTTCTAATCATGCTATCACCTCTTGGCTGACCTGATCCTTTCATCCTGTCTGGCTTTTTTCCTGTTCATTTTCAATGTCCAAATCACTGAAACAGTCCAAATAGCCTCAGACTATTTTGCTTTACGTCAGAACCAAGATGGATCATTACCCTTGAATCTGGACATCCTACAAATCAACCTGGGTCAGGCTGATTTCGTTCAGGCTTCGTTTCAGCTGAAGCTGAAAGGTGCATCAAAGCATATAGTAACAAAACAGCATTCCAGCTTGTCTGAACATGGGCTCGTCAAATCTTTGGACATCTCCCTTTGGTGCAGAAGTTGGCTGTGTTCCTTTGATTGGGATTAAAAGAATTTACTCACCAGCTATAAAATATTCCAGTGTATCCTCACCCCTAAATGGAAGTGTCCCTGCTTAGAGTTTCCGCCAACATGCCAGGTCACTATGGCTTCCTCCAGAATACTCTATTTCCTGTTCACTTTTCCTTTTTTCTGTGTAACTCAATGGTCCATGATTTCTGAGCGTACTAAATCCACTTTGGATTGTTGAGGGAGTGGAGATATCTGCTCTTCAGTTTTATCTTTAAAATATTTTTTAAAATGTTTGCAAATCTTGGGGTTTCTACAAGCATGTTTCTCAGTGGTCCTGTCATGGCTATCCTGTGGTTGCCTCTCATCATCTGAGTTTACTCTTAGAAGAACAGATACCAAAACATTGATATAACCACATTTCTAAAAAACCTCCCCAGTTTCTACCACTGGACGAATCCTAGGATGGTTGAGGAACAGAGATGGGCACATGCTGTGCTTTGGTGCGGTTCAGTGGATCAGGACCACAGGTATTGTTTGGCCATCCTGGATTCCGTGCCCTACCTCCTCCCATGACTGCCCCATCAGAAGCAGAGCCATGGGCTTCCCTGCTCCACCTCCTCTTCTAAGTGGGTGCCCACAGGAGGAGGTGGGTCATAAAATCCAGGGCACCCATACAACACCTTTGGGCCCAATCTGCCGAACCATGCCAAAGTGCCGAACTGCAGTAAATGCCCATCTTTATGGAGGAACAATCCAGGAATTACCGTATTTTTCCATGTATAAGATTATACTTTCCATGTATAAGATTATAAAATCTTTAGACAAACAATTGAGGGTCGTCTTATACATGGAAGTAAGCTGAGGAGAGAACAAAAACAAGTGGAGGGGGAAAGGGATCAAAGCGATCCTGCCGCGCTTTGATAGCTGCTTTCCCCTCCACTTGCTAAGCCCCGTGGATCTTAGCAACTGGAGGGGAAAAGCAGAGATCAAAGGGCTGCAGGATTGCTTTGATCGCTTCTTTCCCCTCCACTTGCTAAGCCCCACTTAGATTTTTTAATTTGGGGTTAGAAAATTGGGGTGCGTCTTATACATCGGGGCATCTTATATATGGAAAAATATGGTAATTAAAAGTAATGTTCAAGCATATGTACTGAATCATGGACTCTGAAGCTTCCCAATTTGTTGCTACATCTACCCCCTCTGCCTTCTGAGGAGATTCAATACCCACCACAGACATTTCTCTTGGTCACCTGATTCAAGTGGCCTTCACCACTAAGGTGACATTTTAAGCTCTTGTTCCTCTCACAATGCATTGCATTGTAAACAGGGAGAGGGGAAAACAGTCCATCCTTACAACAAGCTTTACATCATGTGACATAAATGGATCACTTCATAACGAAGGCCCGTGTATTATATTTTCACACAGTGTCAGGTATCAAAACACCTCTCTTTCCTGAGGATTCATTCCTCCCACTCGAAATTCAGTTAACAGGGTTGTCACAAACTGAAAAACCCCACTGCTTATGCTATTCACATCCATAATTACCAGACAATTGGTTAACTTGTGTCTGTATAGATTTTCAGACCACTTCCTCAATTCTCAAGTGTTTTATTAAACATTGTGCTAATTGGGTTTTGATAATTGCAGAAACACAAGAGGACATGCAGAACTGTGGGAAGAACATGATGGAAACATTTGTAGCAATGGAGCAGCATAAAACACCAACACAAAAGAATCAGAGGAGCAAGAAGCTACACAGATACATCTGAAAGAAGGAGCTACTCTTACAGCAGACTAGGAACAGAAAAATGCGTACTTACTGGGACGAGTAAACAATCAATACAATGACATGCAGATGTATATATTTCAATAGAAGCTGAGCAGAATCCAAGAAAGAATCAATACATAAGGCAGAAACAAACCAATGTTGTTTAAAAGAAAGCCTACTTCCCCTGCCGCCTATTCACATGGACCTAGTGTGCCAATTTATGGAGAACTGAACACAATTTTCATCAGCATTCTTCGCCTATGCACATGATTTAAAATTTCTTTCTTTCTTTCTTTCTTTCTTTCTTTCTTTCTTTCTTTCTTTCTTTCTTTCTTTCTTTCTTTCTTTCGTGGTACATACTGCAGGCTGAGAAATGGATAGCTTTCCTCTGATTACACATAGTGTGTGGTTCCTCACTCAGGTCTAGAAGGCATGAATTGGATGAATCCATTTTAAGACTCTAGGCAAGTGACTCCCAATTTATTTTTATTTATTTATTTATTATTGGATTTTTATCCCACCCTTCTAGACAGGAGTCTACTCAGGGCGGCTCACAATATATTACAAACGGATAAAAACAACAATTAAAATCTACAATAATACTATAATCAAGATGGGAGGATAAACTTCAAAAACCAAAAAAAAAAGTAAAATCAAGTATTGGCAGGAGGGAAGGCCTGCCTAAAGAGCCAAGTTTTTAATTGGCTCTTGAAAACACCCAGCGAGGGTGCCAGGCGGATCTCTGGCGGCAAGCTGTTCCAAAGTCGAGGGGCCACGGCCGAGAAGGCCCGGTTTCTTGTTCTTTCTTTTCGGGCCTCTCTCGGCGTCAGGCCCCTCAGCCGTCTTTCCTGGCTATGGCGAGTGACTCGAGTAGATCTAGGTGGGGTCTAGATCTAAGGGGTCACAAAGTGTTTTCTGAGGGGATCACATCCTATATGTGTTGTAGCTTTGCTGACCCAATCCCGGAATAAAGACGCGAGGCAAAGAGATGGGTTAAAATTGGGCCACTTTATTGATAACACAGAATAATAATACTGTCAATCCTCTGTTAAAAGGGAGGGGGCCTGCTGTAGTGCGGAAACAGGTTAAAGGCAGGGGTATGCCGACACCCCTTGGTCATAATATGGGCGAGTCCCCGGCCCCAAGTTCCCGCCGTCAATAGACAGCAGGAACCCGGCCAGCCGCTAATAAACACCCCCAGACCTCAAGCCATCTTTTGCTGATGACTATTGGTCCAGAAGTGGCCCAGCGCATCCCCCCGCCGCAGACACTGGATCGCACGATCCGCAGTGCTGGGAAGTGGGATGCGCTGTTGGCTTAACTGCAATTACAATTGGGACACACCGAAAATACCTGTTATTTCCACACTACCGGCCAAAGTGACCAAATTAATCCACCAAAATTGCCAACAACCCTCATCCAGTGTGGGATAGGCAAAAAATCCCCCCCATCCAAGAGCCAATCAGGATGAAGGTCAAAAATTCCTATCCGGTCCCTGAAACGGCAACCAGAAAAACTCACACTGGAAAAAAGGGAAGGGCGGGTGGGGGCCCGAAAAAGAAGAGCAGGGTGCGAAGGGGGGAAGGCTGCTTATATATCCAAAGCCTTCCCGCCCTTCGCACCACGTCACGTGGTGTTGTTGCAGCCTCTCTCCATCCCGGCTGGGCAGCAAAGAGCTATCGCGTTTGCAAAGGCTATGCCTTGCACGCGATCGCAGCATTTGTTAAATATTTTCTTCCTTGACCTTTTGGATCCAGATGTTAAAGTTAGTGTGTATGTGTATGTATGAGAAACAGGCCCTTTGGTGGGGGGCGGGGAGAGAAAGAAGTCTCTGCTTTCTGAGAAGGTGGGGTGCTTGCAGGTTACTTGGCTATTATAAAACTCAAACAAAGTTGGGAACCACTGCTCTAGGCAGAGCAAATTTCCCACCTGTCTCAAGACACAATGGCAGTAGAGGCAGGAACTGAAAGGAGGTGCTTCTTTCTCATAGAAAAAGAATGATATCAGCATTGGAAGGCACTGCTCTGAGAGGCCATATTGGCCCCCTGCCTCTTGTCCTTCCATCATTAAGCAAAGACCTTCCCCTTCAGGCAGACTTTTAAGCTGTAAATCATTTCAGGAATGCTGGTTTTTAACTCACAGTTTTAAAAATGTTTTTGAATTTGTTTTTAAACTTGATTTTTAATCTTAATGTACGCTTTACTGTTTTTTTGAAATATGATATTTATTATTTTTAAATCTGCTGTTTTATCTGTTGTAAGCTGCCTTGGGTCCCCTATGGGGAGAAAATAAATAAAATAAATAAATAATCATGGGGTGAAGACGTTTCAGGAAATGGGTGAAAGTTGAGCTTTTTAAAGAAGCTTTTTGTAACATCTCCCCCCTTTGATACTCTCACAGGCCCAGATGTTTCAATTTTGAGTTTGTTTGCCATTACCTTAGGTGTTCTTTTGCTCGTTTTTATTGTTTGTGGGTTTATGGTGTGGGTGGGTTATTTTTATTCTTCTTATTGTTGTTAGCCACCCAGAGTAGTACTCTGTTCCTAGATGGGCAGGATACAAATGTAATTAAGAAATAAAAATAAATAAAATAGATGAGAAGTTCAAGATGAGTCCTGCCCCCATGCTGTCTCAGCCCATGCCACCACCCTAACCTATAGTGTGTAAGCGAAATAGTAGATAGGGACAACAATATTGCAACAACGCTACCCTCTCAATGCTATCTACAATGTGAGCAGCATGACCGGAAGCAAAAAAGGAGAAATGAGCACCCTTTGCTTTGGGCGTAAATGCTTGGATGGACCTTCTTCCTTTGTCAAATCCCATTCAGACTCTGACAGACAGTTTAGCAACAAACAGTGACTTTGCAGTCCTCTTTCACACACAAACACACAGAATTTTGTCCTGTCTCGGCTGCAGATGCAGCTCTGATACCCTACCATAGATGAAGTTGGAGTTAGAATGAATAAATCTACCTCCTTCAAGTTTGTGTCATTTTTGTGGCATCCAAGTGCCTCCAATCCCATTCTGTTTCCACATCAATCTTTTTTTTTTTTTGAAAATACATATTCAAATAAAAATTTTAATGTGCCAAGAGCTACACAGCAATATTTGAAGAAGTGTGAAATTTATTACATAGCTCTTTTGGTCTGCAGGAGTCCACAAAGATGCTAGTCAAGCCATTTCAGATACAAATGCATAAAGATTTGTATTCCTCAGGCGTTGCTAAGTTAGAACTGTGGAGAAAGAGACAGCGAAAGAGAGAAGGAACATTATTTTTTAAATTGCTTTTTAAAACCCCTAATGTGTTAACATTAATAATAATGCTACTGACAAGTTATTTTTAAATTTAATGCTTTAATTTAGGGGTGGGGGGCAGATGGAAATATGCGCCAAACTCTCTCTAAATGAACCCCACCAAAAATAAAGTTTTGGAAATGCAATAGGGAAGTGTTACTGCCGCACCAAAAAAGTTGATGAGTTTCTCCCTTTGTAGGAAGGATGATGTTATTATTTGTTCATTATGTTTTCCCTCCCCACAAAGTAATATGTTTCAGCCTCCCAATGTTTCTGAGAGAGAGAGAGAGAGAGAGACAGGACTGCAGGCTAAGATTGGGAAAGCCTCTAAGTGGAACAAGATTGGCAGAAAGCATAGCTGCTCTTCTGATAAACAACGAAGCATGCCGGAGAAGAAATGCTCTTCAACTGGAGAGCCTCTCAACTATTCCAGGTTTTATCTGTTGCGGACCAGTTAGTCTTTCTTTCTTTTTACCAGGTTGCCTCAGCCAATAGCTGTTTTTCTTCTCTCTGTTGCTCAAGCACCACTTTCCTTATCAGCTACTTTCAGGACCGTCAGGTAAGGTGGTGGCAAACAAAAGTGTGAGTATGTCATAAAGGGCGGGAACAGGAATTTGCTACCATAGACGTTCCTCTTTGCTTGAAATGGGAAATTATGGGCAGTGGGATAATTCCAAAATACTTCCAGTCATAGGTGCAAGATTATGGGATACAGAGGCTGGCAAATCTTAGCAGTACTATAGGATGGGGTTGTCTTTATTCCTTGCCTGAACCTTCTTGTTGTGGTTATGAATCAGACAAATGGAAAGGCTAGAATTCATGGCTGAGTCTCGCTGAGCCCATTTTAGTTGTGCCAGTCAGCTAGTCCTCTGCAAAACATAGTGGCTCTTTAAATGCAAATTTAAAGGTGCAGCATCTAAAAATGCATCCGGTAGATTAAATAGGACCTAGTTTGGGTTGTATGAATAAAAGTCCATTTCTGGTCTCTGTCAGTTTCACAAGGCTGTTCCTTCCAAATTATTCTGCAGTGTTTTAAAACCTGCCAGAAGCTTTGCATTTGTTTTCATATTCAGTTCTCCCTCACATTTCTATTTAGTGTGCCTCTTAGGGTGTGGCTACACTAGCAGCCGGGAACAAGCTATTTTGGGCCGCTTGGGAAGGGTCAGGCTTCATTAGAGCAATCTAATCAAGTCTGATGTGTTACACAGAAATCAATCCTATCAATATCATGAAGTGGCTTAAGGAGGAAAATATTTCAGGATGTTGGCAAATTAATCACTTCCTCGGCTCTTCGACAGAGAGGCAAGGGAAGTGAAATTTCTTAACTGTATATGGACTATTGCTAGTGCACTGTATCAATTATTTTAAACATTTAAAAAATGTTTCTGCCTTCTCTTAATGGGACAGTCACAAAACTGCCGGCAGCCAAAACCACTGCTGTGGATTTGGAAGCATATCCCACTAAATCAGGGCTTGGTTACCCGTCGAAATACTCCTAGTTTTGCATCGGGTTTGGCACACATGAAATCAATTTAAAAGTATCCATCTACACAACATATACTTAAGTGTGAAAAAAATTTTGGTCAGAAAGAATGCTTTTTGGCAGACTGGTTTTTTAAATAAAACACTCTCTAGGTGCTTGCTTGTTTTAACTCAGTTATGAATGTGATGTATGTTGAATTGTTTTTGCATATGTGCTCACCTATGTCAGAGTAAATTGTATCTGTCGGGTTTGTCAAGTATTGGATGCCAGGATCATGAGTTTCTGGGCTGCAGGATAACCTTGCAGTCTGATCTGTTATATATATATTTTTCTGTCTGTAACACTGATCTAGCACTATTCCATGTTGAAAGAATAAAAAAGAAATAAAACAAATATTAAAACATAATGAGGGATCCAGATTAATCATTTTAATTTAATTCTGGCCTGCCTGCTCTTTCTCTCTTCCTCCAGGGAAGTGAAGCAGCTGGTGTAGCTGGCTTCTGGCCGAGGGAAAGCTGTTGCTGTTGCTGCACCTTGATGGAGGCAAAACCTACACTCCCAAAGTGAGAAGGGGAAAGAAAGGCAGGAGGAGAAGGAGGCCATGGCAAAAGGGGGCAGTCTGCTGCTTTCTCCCCCTCCTCCTTTCCTCCTCCCTCACCAGCACCAGGCAGCTTACTACCGAATTAGAAGTTGTCCCAAGAGGGCACGCACACTGACCCCAAAACCACATGATTTTAAACTGACTTCAAAGACCCCCAACCCAGCTCCCAATTCATTTGTAAGTAACATTAGGACTGGAGCAGCACTGGCAAGAAAGCAACACGTGGAAGGGGAGAAGGAATTTTGCCTTGGCCCCACAGTTATGTGCAGCTGTTCTCCAGATCCCATCTTTCAAGATGGTGACAATCTTGCTGAGCCAGAGCAGAAACCTCTGCCCATTTGATATATAGCAGTGGATGCATGGAAATGCAATCATTAATTCCTTCCTCTTTGAGACAAGGCAAGAGAGAGAGAGAGTGCCAGCAACCAATGAAATTCCATGCCAACCACATTACTGCTGATCTCGGCTTTTTTAACGTCTTTATACGAGCCTTGTTCTCCCCTCCCCATGAAAAAAAAGAGGCTTTGAAACATACTCAGTGAAAAGGATGCCGGAGTAAAACATTTTTCAAAGCAGCCTCCCCTCCCCTGTTCCCTCCCCTTTACCAGCTGCCTGTAATCACTAGGGTGGGATGGAACTTCAAATATGGTATATAATATACATACAGTATCTGCATCTGAAGGCTGTCTCAGGCTTCCTCATATCCTTTCATGTTAATGAGCTGTTATAAATGCTCTACAAGTACCCCACCTAATTCTACAGCAGTGGTTCCCAACTGTTCCTGTCTTAAGTTCCACCAGTTTCTCTGTCAAGTCCCATGGCGGATGATGAAGATGATGATAAAGCTCACTTTTTCCAATAAGGATATTGTATTTACAGGCATTCTGTTATTAAACTATTTCTCATAGGTTGTGTGTTGCTGGTTAAAAGGGATGCTGGGTTAGGAGAGATATTGAATGTCCATAGTTAATGTGAGCATGTGGGGAACTGAATTGCACACTTGCAGGAAGGCAAAGGGAACTCACAGTGACAAATCCTTTGTCCCATGTAAGCTACTTATGTGTCCCACCAGTGGTTTGTGTACCATGGGTTTAAAATCACTACTGTACAATACCTTTCTCCCAAATCATGTATGGATGCTTCTTCATAAGCACTGTGGAGGAGAGCCAAAGGAAACAACTGCACCTGCAGCCAGCCCCATGACCCTGGTCTGTTTTCCAAGCTGAAGCTCCAGCCAAGAGGGTTATCCAAAAACATGATGGGCATTATGGGCAATAGAACAGCTTTCTGCATCACATCTGAGGGTAGTTAGTCAGTTCAGTGGAAAATAACATGGTATATGCCCTCCGAAAGGAAAGAGTTGATGGAATTATTTCAGTCTTATATGCTGCCATTAATAGGTTTGGCTGGGAGGGACTTTTTCTGAGCTGTCAATCAATTCAGCAGTAACCAATTGTTCCTTCCCTGCTTCTGATTTTAAAGAGAGCCACACTTATCTGCTTAAATATCTTTTCCCTCCCCTTTTCAGTCTGCTAGCAGTTATGCAATTAGCTGTTAGTGTGCACTTAGTAGTCAGACTGTAATCTGCAAGAGTCTGCTGGAAGCAGGCTGTGAGTCTGTTGAGCCCTGTTGCGGTAAGCAGTCATTTTTGTACGGTATGCTGTTTTTATCTATTCAATCGTGAGTAAATGAACCTTTTTCTTTCTGTTATCAGTGTCTCAGAGTGAATTATTGAGACTGTAAGTGCCAGTTGATGAGAATAAGATGTTGTGTGCTCTGGGGAGACTTGAAGCTAATTTTGCTCTGTAAGTCCAAAACCCTGCAACTGGAATGACCTCAGGAAGAACATCCAACAGATTGCTATTCTCACCACACCTGCCACTGCTGCATGAGGCAGTGGCCTTGCTCTGCCTAATAGTAGGCAGCTATAGGGGCCAGAATTAGGCAGGTCTGGGCCAGTGCTCAGAAGACACTGAAGCCCAAGATAGCGATGTATTCAGATATGCAAAGAGTTTGGAGGGAATACTATTTGTAGAATACTTTGGGTGTACTGCTATTTAGAGATAAGTCAACATGTAAAACATATTTACCTCTTTCAGGTAATAACGCTGCATACTCAAAAACCAGAGCTTAGAAAAGTGAAAACAGCGAGGCAAAATCTATTTTGGAAAAACATATTCCTAGCAGTGTAATATGCAGTATGCAAACGCACACACACACAAACAATTTGAAAAATATGCAGCACCTGCCTATTTAACTACAGGATAAGAACAAGGTGGAGATACGAAGTTAACCCAAAGATCTTTCTCAAAGGAAAAGGAAAAGGTCTTGCCTGTGCAGTGGAAACTCTTAGGGGGAAGGTGGGAAGCACCTCTTTTGTAAGAGACTGCCAAGAGCCCCCTGCCAGGTCCTGGCATGGTGAGCTGATGGAAGGTGCACAGGCAACTCCAGTGGTGACTTTAGTCTTGGAACAGAGCAACAATAATGCAACAAGTGCAATGAACCAAGTGCGATGGGTGGGGGGACATGGTTTGGGCTACTCACTGCGATCCCCATTCCTCCTGCTCCTGAGTTGCCTGGGCCATGGTGTTGCTTGATCCACAAAGAAGGGACCAGCATTGATGCCCCTGGGCCCAGAAGAGAGGAGTCACCTGCTGTGTATGAAGGGCAGGTGAAAGTGATAGGATAACACATGGCCACACTAGTGTGCTGGGTGAGAGGGAGGAGCCTGGTGAGGATGAGGCACAGGCTGAAAAAATGGGAGGACAACCTGGAAGAGGGAGAGGAGGAGGAGGAGGACTGTGTTGATGCTAATGACTGGGAGGGACAGGGTGGTCCTGGACAGAGTGGGGCTCAGTGAGGAGGGGAATGCACCTTCACTGACCTCCCCTGGTACCAACCCTAGCAGACAGTGCCAAGGTGGAGTGGAGGAACAATCTCCTGGCCCTGACTTAGAAGAGGCAGTGCATCAGAAGTGTCAGCTCTGACAATTTCATCACAAGGTAGACTGAGGGCAGATGGCCAAAAGCTCCCTGAAGGAGTGGTGCAGAGAAGATGGGTAAAGAGATTTGCCCTGACCAAGAGTCAATCAAGAGCGGCTGGGGAGGGGGGAGTGAATGGAACCACTCTCAGTCCTGGACCCAAGGTCTTGGAGAGGTTTGGTGGTGGGTGGGGAAGCTGGTCTGAAGGACGCTGAGAAACTATACAGAGTTGCTTGTAATGAATGTACAATGGTTGACTGGATTTATGCTGTTTTTCCCAAATACCTTTCAACACTCCTCTACCTCTGGAGGGCCTGGGGATCACAGGGGGCTAAGGAAGATAAATAGCCTGTGTATGTTTTCTTCTCTTTCCTAGATCTACACATAGATTGATAGGCTTCACTCCCTTCCTTTTTACTATGAGGTAATTTTTCTCATGCTTTTTTCTCTTCCTTGTTAGATGATGGAATTTACATTAGTTCTGCATAATGACTTATTTATTTATTTATTTATTTATTTATTTATCTATTTTATTCTATTTTTATCCCGCCCTTTTAGACAGAGTCTACTCAGGGCGGGTTCCATAAAACATTAAATATAAAACACTTGAACAATTAAAATTAAAATAAAACAATTCAAAACAATAATATTAATATTAATAATACTCAAGATGGAGAAAAAACAGAAATTATAATAAAATAAAATAAAATATTGACAGGAGGGAAGGCCTGCCTGAAGAGCCAAGTTTTGAATTGGCTCTTAAAAACACCCAGCGAGGGAGCCAGGCGGATCTCTGATGGAAGGTTATTCCAAAGCCGAGGGGCCACTGCCGAGAAGGCCCAGTTTCTTGTTCTTTCTTTCCGGGCCTCTCTCGGCGTTAAGCCCCTCAGCCGTCCCTCCTGGCTATGACGGGTGATTCGGGTAGATCTAGGTGGGAGAAGGCAATCTGCCAGGTATCGAGGTCCTAAACCGTTTAGGGCTTTATACGTCATCATCAACACTTTGAAATCAATGCGGAAGCGAATGGGCAGCCAATGCAAGGCAGCCAGAGTGGGAGAGATATGTTGGTATTTTCTCACCCCACTAAGGAGTCTGGCCGCCGCATTCTGCACCATTTGAAGCTTCCGCAACAATCTCAAAGGTAGCCCCACGTAGAGCGCATTACAGTGATCTAATCTCGAGATTACAAGCGCATGGACAAGAGTGGTGAGGGCCCCACCATCAAGATAGGGTCACAGCTGGGCAATCCGCCATAGGTGGAAATAGGCGGAGCGGGCCACGGACGACACCTGGGTTTCCATGGTAAGCGCCGGGTCCAGATGTATCCCCAAGCTGCGCACCTCACTCTTTGCGGTGAGAGTCACCCCCCCAAAAGAGAGGGAGTTTCCCAAACCGCCAACGGAGGGGCCACCCACCCTCAAGACCTCCGTCTTGTCCGGGTTCAACCTCAACCCATTCAGCTGCATCCATTGCAGCACGGCCTCCAGACAGCGCTCAAGGGATGAAACGGCATCCACTGAGGTAGGTGAAAAGGAGATGTAGAGCTGGGTGTCATCAGCATACTGATGGCACGAAGCCCCACACCCCCTGATGACCCCTCCCAGCGGCCTCATATAGATGTTAAACAGCATTGGGGAGAGGATCGACCCCTGCGGAACCCCACAATTGAGACTCCACGGGGCCGAGACACTCTCCCCAAGCTGTACTCTCTGTCGATGGTCCTCCAAGGAGGATCGGAGCCAGGCAAGCGCCAGGCCACCGATTCCTAACTCGGAGAGCCTCCCCAGGAGGATACCGTGGTCGACGGTATCAAAGGCGGCTGAGATATCGAGGAGGACCAACAAGGACATTTTGCCCCGGTCAGCCTCCCTCAACAGGTCATCCAACAGTGCAACCAGTGCCGTTTCTGTGCCATGAAGCCCGACTGGAATGGATCCAGGGCATTGGTTTCATCCAGAAGAGTCTGAAGCTGATCAGCCACCACCCTCTCCACCACTTTGCTGAGGAAAGAAACATTGGCGACGGGCCTATAATTGCCAATATCGTCCGCCGCCAAATTTGGTTTCTTCCTAATGGGCCTAATGAGTGTCTCCTTGAGAGCAAGGGGAACCTTGCCCTCCTGGAGAGACCCATTAATTATTTCTGTGGCTTAACAACCTGCACGCACAGAAGCCAGCTTTTAGTGGGTTCCATAATCTAATTTATGGCTCTGTTTCCTGGACTATTTCTGAACAGGCATATTTTAACTTAACCATGAGTTTCCAGAGAATACACTTTGGTTTGGCAGCAACAGGCTCAGCAGTAGCCCACTGCACACTGCTAGCATAAATACCAAATAGTTCTATGCTTGGTAAGCAAGGAGGTTCATATGGAAGCTGATCCCAAGCCATACAAGGCTTTAAATGCTCCCATTAGGATGTTGAATAGAGCCCAGAAACAAAATGAAAAGTTGTGAGCTATTTCAACAGGGCAGTTACAGTTGCAGGCTATCTGAGATTAAATTGTTCAAAGCAGTTTTTTAAGAGCACAAAAAAAGAGGAAAGCCCCTTGATAAAAAGATTTAGCTCAGAATAGTCAGGAACACAGCAGCCATTAGATATGCCACTGCCCCTTTTGTTTGAATTATACAACCCAAATAAGCTGCCCTCTAGAGCTAATAATAACCAAGTCAGTATATTTTAGACCAATAGAAGTTTTGTAACAGGTTTCAAATGCAGCCCCATGTAAAATGCATTGCAGTAGTCAGAATGTGATGTTAATAAGCCACCTTAGCCATATCTCCAGCATCCAGGTATGTGCTAATGCAAGAGTCTCATAAAGGCATATTTGGGTCCTATAAGCATTCAGGGGACAGGCTAAATCCAGAATCTCCCCATGACTATGAAGTTGCCCTTTTAAGCAAGATGCAGTTTCCATAACACAGTCTGTAGCCCCAATGCTGGAGGCATTCAAGAAAAAAAATGAACAACCATATGTCAGATCTGCTTTGATTTGGATTCTTGCCTTGAACAGGGGGTTGGACTCGATGACCTTAGAGGCCCCTTCCAATTCCATGATTCTAGGATTCTAACTCCCAAGTGAGACTTTTGACGAGCCAGGAACATCCTTGTTTTGTTTGGCTTGAACTTCAGTTTGTTCTCCTCTATTGGGATCATTAATATCTCCTGGCATGAGTGCAAACCTTGAAAAACATGGACAGTTACGGAAAGGTGAAGTAGAGATGGGTATCCTCAGTCAGTGTATTACTAATATTACCCATTCCAAATATTTAGATGACCTCTTTCACCAGTGTCATGTAGAGGTTAGAGCAGCATGGATGGGGACCCGAACAGAATCCTGTGGGATGCAGGCTAAAATGATGATAAGGAGTTTGTCTTCCAAGAGACTGACCTTCAAATAAGGCCCAAAATCACTGTAATACAATCTTCACCCCCACCTCCTGGCTGGACAGTTAGAAGCACACAGAGAAATTTCTTGGAACCAGCAACGATACCTTCCCTCCCTCTAGTTCCAGGTGAAGATAACCCACAAAGACAAACAAAGCCATTTCAGTTTCAAAAACAGCCTTGAAGGGAGATTGAAATGTGTCCAGATAAGCCTCCCCCTATCTGGTACCCACGAGATGCATTGTACTATAATTCCCATCATTCCCTTAAGTAATGGGGGATGATTGGCTATTTGTCTTGTTGGCAAGGGTTTGTCAGATTTGTTGTCCAAAGCATCTGGCAGACAGCAGGTTGTGGGAACTTGATCTCAATTAAGAACATCAGTGGTTGTGGGGGGAGGGGAGAGAAATGGATAAATGTTTTCTCCCTCTACGGGAACTTTGTTTTTCCACCTTTAAGCCAAGGAGAAGAAAATGCTACCTGGTGGCTCCAATTCAGATCTGGTGTGAGAACCATGAGTTTTTCTTGGGACATAACTGAAACCAGCAAAGGGGCGGCGGTGGGAATGCTGGCATGAACTTGTCCTAAATAACTCAATAAGCAGCTTGACAAATGGTTTTGCAGTCTTTCCAGAATCCCCGCAGATGTATCCAGCTCCTTGGGAAAGGCCATTAACATTTGTTTAGTTATTTTCAGGCAGAAATTGGCAAACTTTAATCTGAGAAATTTCCTGTAATTTATTGACACTTACACATCTTTCTTTTTCTGCAGAATCACTGCTGTTTTTAATTAGCACAAATTAATCAATAGCGGAGGCCACGCTGAGTTCCATTCAAATGCAGGTGCCGATTGCCAGTTGCATGCTAAACATAACAATAAGTGAAAACGAAAATTTGAGACGAGCTTTTTGGAGACGTGCTTCTCAGCAAGGCAAACATATTAAGCAAGCGGGTGTGGAAAGCTGAAGGCGCTGCTCAACATGCCACATAATATTCAGTTGGGCTTTTAATTACATTTTTAGCATTTTAATGATGTTATCTTGCAAAACAAGGGGGAAGCAGAATGAACTGGTCTCTTCTGCCAAACAGTTTTAGGTGAAATGTTCATCGTCATTTAGGACTGGGAATTCAGAACGTCAAAGAACTGAATATTGGCTCACACAGCCATTTGGCACCCATCTTGAACCTGTATTCACCAACTCGGATTACACCTCTGGCTAGATCGGTGCTTTCAAAGCACTCCTCTTTATGGATGGGATTTTCACAATTCCAGGACTGCCAGTCCCAGAAGTCTCCTAGAATCCCCCAGATACACTTCTGGGACTGAGAGAGGAGGAACCAGGAGGCAAAAGAGAGTCTTTCTACTACCATTTTGTGCATTATTCCATGTGGAAAGAGGAACTGCTTCCTAGGAGTCACTGCACTGTTCCATGGGAGGGTAGCTCAGTGAGAAGCTCCCCATATAGAGAGTCTAATGGTTAGTGAGGCAACTCTACTCATAAAACACTGGAGCAATTTCAAAGAAGCAATGCAACTGAGGAAGTGTTACCTCCTGCTTTGTGGTCAATATACACATGAAGAGAAGAACAACATGGAAGTAAAAAGACATCCCTTTTATTTTCTATTTTCTCCTCTCCCAATCCCAGAAATCTGCCTGGGTTATTCCGGGCAATTTCTGCAACTCGAAGTCCTAGATTACTAAAATCCCATCCCTACTTCTTGTTCGCAAGGAATGCAGCCAAAGGCTTCTTAGAAGCTAATGAGTGACCACATGCCTGTACTATAATTCCAGTGGAGTCTGAGGGTTCTGGTGTCAGTGGGAGAAGTGAAGTCACTCTGGCTTTTAATCTAAACATTGCAGGAGCTATCTAAAGTGCTAGAGCATGCTCCCAAAACTGGTTCAGCTCCTTTAAAGTCTGAAATACAGCTTGGAGAACATTCATTGCTCCACTGACATTGAAGCCACCCACCTCTGTTACGTTCATCAATGTTTACTGTCTTGGTGGTAGAGATGGGCATAAAGTACTTCATCATAAGTCCCTCCCAGTCACTAGCATCAACCACAGTTGCTGCACATTGCCTCCCCCCCCCCGGACATGCCGGCGCATGCTGCTCCTTCCCTCCCTGTCATGCAATCTTCCAGTCCTCCACCTCCTCCAGCAGCTGGACACTCAGATGAGGAGGCGGGGCAGGGATCCCTGCAGCACTGCCTTTGAGTGGCCAGCTGCTGGGGGAGGTGGAGAAGGGATGTCCGGTCTCCTGCCCGGACTGGAAGAGCATGCGATGAGGAGGGAAGGATCAGAGCACACTGGCAGGTCAGTGGCTGAGCTGGGGGTGGGGGGATGTGTGGCAGCTGTGCTGCCGTGCAGATGACTTATGACAAAGGGGCATGAAGTACTTTGCACCCATCTCTACTTGGTAGGCAATGATAAGCAGGACCTGTATCAGCCACCTGTATCACTAGAAAGATGCTGGTGCCCTGGTGCTCACACAGTAGTTTGCCTTTAAAAAAAAAACCACACACACACACAACCCCCCCCCAAAAAAAAACACCTGAGCACCATTTTAATTCTATACAGAGTCCCAAAGTGATGATATATCTAAAGCAAGCCAAAACAGTGATTACATCCAGCTGTCCGACTCTGCTCAGAGCATTGTTGCTGCCAAGCCCTGCCTTTGGGTAAACCTGCTAGGATCCACTAGGGTGCCGGGGGGGGGGGGGGGCACAGACATACCAGAGATAACAGAATCCCCATGAACTTAGAGCCAGAGAAGGTTTAAGGGGTTAAATCGCGGAGCTCACTTAAACCTGATCATGGGGTGATTGTGTGTAAGGAAAAGGAAGCCTGAGCATTTGAACACCCACAGGCACACACAAACTTTTTTTTCAATCTTTCAACCCTAAAACTTCCTTCACAGACAAAATACAGATGAGGATTTATCAAGAACAGGTACCACAAAATATACACTGATTCTGGCACCTACAGATAATTGGAAGCAGGGGTGTGCTAAAGCACCCCAGTCTGTACCCAAGTGAAGGGTATACAAATTAGGACCAATTCACCTTGTACCCTTCACTGCAACATCCTGCTCTACCTGTTCCCAGGTCTGTAACTTGGGGACAGGTGGGGCAGAATGCCTAGTGAAGGGTATACTCGTAGAGCGAGTTGAGGGATTCAGGAGAGGCAGGGGATCAGCTTCGCTCATCTTCTCCTTTAGTTCCAGCACCTCAGTCTACAATTCCCCATTTACTCAGTTCAAACTTTTAAACCTTATGTCTTTTAAACACTACAAACATGAAATGTGATACAAACAACACTACCCATTGTGGTGTTGCTCTATCCAAAGAGTGAACAGTGGCTCCTTGGTCATGGTTGCCTAACTGGCATGTTCTCCTGGAATCCTAAAAGCCTGTTATCAGCACACATCATCATTTCATTGCTCACCAGGCTGGTTGGAGCTGATGGAAGCTGCATTCCAGTAAACCCTAGAGGGGTGTAAATTCCCTGCCTGGGCCTGGGTCTTCTCAGAATGAGACTTCCAGTGGCCCTGTTATTCTTGGTCCTTGGAAGTGTATGTGGATGAGACATCAGTACAGAACTGAAGCAGAGAAGCTTCAGGCTACTTTGTGCCATGCCAGCAAACCTCTTTTGAAGTGAAGTCCTGGTAGTGCTCCTAGACACACACACACACACACACACACAGAGAGAGAGAGAGAGAGAGAGAGAGAGAGAGAGAGAGAGACCTGTGAGCTCACACATGCCTCCTCACTTCTGCTCTGCACATATAGCCTTGCTCCAGTTCAGGCAAATGCCTCCATGGGGATAACTGTTTGTTCCCTGCCAGCTGAGCCATGTGCTGTGTGAAAGAAATCACCATTTCTCACAAGAAAGGAGGAAAGGCAGCGCTGATAGGTTTTTATACGCTGGCTGTTAGAGTTGGAAAATAACATGCTATCCTTGTTCTAGGGGGTGAGTCATTTTTCCCAACGCTCTTCTTAACACTTTATTATAAGCTGTGGATTTGTAGACAAATTGGAGGTAATTAGTGATAGGTGGTCCAATTCATTTGTGGTCCATGCGTACTGAACCTACTCAGCAAACGATTTGTAAAAGAACCAGTTGATTGCTCCTTACATGTATAAATTATATCAACTTCCTAATTTTTTTTTTCAATTGCACACACATTGAGTTTGAATAGATAGAGATATGTGGTCCTCTTAAACATATTGCCTAATATAATATAAGACAGTTGATACAGAAAATGATGTGTTTTACCTTTATATCACAACCAAAAGTTGGATATTTCTACCTACTGTGTCTTGTAAAGAGAGGCATTCAGACTTGATGGAACTAATAAAAATGGAGCACAATAGTATATTGTGTTTGCATTTTAAACGTACTCTCAGAACAGGGATGGATTAAATTAAAAACAAGGCTGCAATCATACGGATGTACACTTGCATGTAAGGCACACAGAACATAGTCAGAAATTGCCCAGCATAAACAAGTCTAGAATGAAGGGCACATCACACCTAAGTGAATGACAGTTTGGCTAGAAAGCTGTCTTTCTACCATGTAGCCTAAATATGCAATGGGAAACCGGGTGAAAGCTTTGGAAAGGCAACTGAAATCCCTCCTCAAAATGCTTTTTCTATGAAATGGGATGTTATCATGGTGCATGCCTCACAGCGCATGTGCTTTCTTACTCTGCATCCTTTTCAGCTGATATAGCATATATATATTCTGGCACAGTGTAATGTGATTGGGTGGGTGGTGGTGGTGGTGATTCTAGTATGCTTGCTTTGTGACGGGTTGCATTATCCATATTAAATATTATGATGTCTGTAGCGATGCCTCTGTAAACAATGACAGAGAGTTGAAGTGCTTAGAGATGTATCACCGCAGCTGCTGCAACTTTGTAAACACCCAGCTGGAGAAGAACCTGGGAGGACAGAAAGGGTGGAGGTGGAATAGGGCTTACTTCAGATTAGAAGCAAACGTCAGTCATTAATGCAGTTCATATTACAGTCCAAAATGCACAGTTTTGTAACATCACTTCATACTTGACTATAGGCTGGTGTTTGGTTAGTGACTCATTCCTGTTTTCCTCGTTTTGTCTGTCACCTTTCCTTAAATTCAAAGCTTCTTTCAACCTCAATTCAAAAATGAGCCACTCTGTTTTTGGACAACCTCACACGCTTGCTTTTGCTATCATTTCAGGGCTAGGTGGCTTCTCCTTAACTGTCTCTTTCACTCCCCCCCCCCCCAACAGAGCTCTGGTGTGTCTGTCACCCAGCACCACCGCTTCATAATCCATTTTCTCTCCTCACTCTGTATTGGAAAGAGAGAGGGGAGGGAGGAAGCCTTCCACGATTTGATTTTTATTTTAACTCATCCTGCCTGCTGCATCTTGAAGCAGAAGCAATAATCATCATTCAGGGTCAAAATCCTTGCTTTCCATTATCTGGCTTGGGCTGATGATGATGTATGAAGCAGAGAGAAAAGAGACAGCTTGATTTTCATAGGTTAGGTTTTGACCCTGCTGGGCTTAGTGTAGCATGAAACTAGTTTTGACTAGTAAACTGAATAAATATGCCAGGCAAGTCATAGAGGGACAATATATATGCAATGCCAAGGTGCCGTTTTTACAGAATGATTCACCAGAGGGCTAAGCAGGAGCCAAGTGCATTAAATTTGCAGCAAATTTCGGCTTAAGGAAAGGAAAACTTGTCAGTACATAATCCCTTTTTGGAATACACAGCCTCTTCTGCTTTGCCTTCCCTCTATGGCAACAAAGGGGCATCGGGCAGAAAGATTGGGAGGCCACAAATATGCAGGACAGGCTGGCCCCACCCAGTCCAGCCAAGTTAAAAGAGGTGGTCGGTGAAGAAACTTTTTAGCCTTCCTTGATTTACAGGAATATGGATTGTTACTCATAGTATGTCACACACCCGGGTCAGTCAACTAGTGAGGGAAATTCACAAAGGATTTGTTTGTTTGTTTGTTTGTTTGTTTCCAGTTCTATACTACCCCATTAGTGCAAACTCTCTTTGGCCAGTTCACAACATTCAATGAAATCATACAATAAGAAACCACAGTGTACAATAAATACAATAAAAATAGAATAAAGACCCTATTGATAGCTAAACCAATAAATCCACATTTAAATTGAATTGCACAAATTAAAACACATTTAAACATCTCAGGTCAATAATTCAACACTAATAAAAGGGAGCTTTATATAATTCCATCTTGATTATCTTCCTAAAAAGTGAGAGGGATGGCACCTGGTGAGTCTCTGTAAGAAGCTTATTCCAGAGGGAAGGGGCCATGACTGAGAAAACTTGGTTCCTGGTGCTACCTGTCAAGGAAGAGAGAGAATACAATATTGGTGCTTTTGGCCTTGTCAAGTGGCATAATTTTTAACATCAAGGACTGTGAAGAGCAGGTGGGATGGGTAGCTATGTATTGAGGCCCTGAACTGTTAAGGGCTTTATAGGTCATGACCAGCACCTTGAACTGGGCATGGAAACTAAACAGGGAGTCAGTGAGGGAGTGCCAAGACTGGGTATATGTGTTCATGACTGCTGGTACCTGTAATCAGTCAGCAGTCACATTTTGGAACATACTGTTTCTGTACTGACTTCAAGTGCAGCCCAACATAAAGAGTGTTACAGTTGTCTTACCAAAGCATGGACCACCATTGCTAGACATTCCTTATCCAGATAGGGGCATAGCTGTGAAATCAACTGAAGGTAATAAAAGGCACTCTTGGCCACAGCAGATGTTTGCACTTCCATAAAGAGAGCTGGGTCCAAGACTACCCCAAAGCTGCAAACTGATCCTTCAGAGGAAGTGTAACTACATCAAGACCAGGTAAATATCCTTCTAACCAGTCCAACTATCCTCCCAACAGTAGGGGCTCCATCTTCTCTTGATTCAGTTTCAGTTTATAGGCTCTCATCCCGTCTATTATTGACATCAGGCAGCACGCAATGACCTGTACAGCATCACCTGCCAATGAAGAGAGAGACTACACTATTAGATTAAAAAAAAATGAGACGCTGGGTTTCCAAGTACATGCCATCACTTGGGAGTGCAGGTACAAAGTTCCCAGACAGCTCTATTTCCGCATGTACTGGAGAACAAGCCCAGGGCATTTTTGAAGTACTTTTCAGTAGATAGAAGAAGCTAACTAGCAAAAGATCACAGTCATTAGCTGCAAATTTGAGCCCCAATGTGCTTCCAAACAGATGGTGGGTTACAAGAGACACTGTTCTTTTGCAGAGCCCAGGAGGAGGGGGAAAGTATTGGTCTTAATGTTATAGATTTAAAGCTCATGACACAAATGGACAGCTTGGAGTGACTCCTTCATAAAGCATCATGTTGTTTATACAGTGAGTTTGAAGTGGCAGAGGATCAAGTTGCTAAGAGAACATACACTTCTCAAGGGAATCGCACAGATCCGAGCAGCACAGTTTTAGTTATACAGAGATGTTTTTTCCCCTGTGTATAACTAAAGAGCAAAGGAAGGCAGGCAATGGTTGGTTGTTCTGAGATGCCTTTCTTTTCTCCACCAGCCGACATGGTGTGTCCATGCAAACTTCTCCTCAACCCTTCCGGCTTGCTCCCAGAAGGGCTGTCATTCTTGTGGGAACAGGAGCAAACCTGAAAGGGGCATATGGGGGTGCAGCACAGAGATGGGGTCAGCAGAAGTGAGTTTGTTGTGCTCTCAATTCAGAGCCAGTGCAGGAAACACGTAGGCAGCCATGCTTACACCCTGACAGACAGCAGCAAAGGTGGGGAGCGGTCAGTGGGCTTTGCACCAGTCGGAATGGAGCTGTTCCTTCCTTCTTCTCCTTCCATGCTGTCCTTGGGCATTCCTGTGAGCTGAAGCTTGAGCAGGTACTCTTTGTGAGGAAGATAACTCTCACCTGCAAGAAATATATTGGCAGGAGAAGGATCCATCAGGAGAGGCCTATCTGTCCGAAGTAGCATTTGAAGTAGTTACATTTTGAGGGCATAGGAGTTCTACATGGATTTTGCACTAAATGGGGCTCTGGCTCCCCTAATCATTATCCCTAGTATTGTTGAAGGGAGAAGTGCAATTTAACCTTGACTTAGACTCTAGACATTTGCAGAACTGAAGAAGTAGCAGAAGCACCATCTCTGAAAGGATTTAGGGTTCTTTCAGACAAACCACTTAGTTTGCTCAGATGAACTGTTTTGATGCTGATGGCAGGCAAACAATATCCCTTTTGTCTCAATTTCTCACATAAGATTTACATTAAAAGACCCATGATTTTAACTTCTCTTGAAATGTGAGGTGTGTTTTTTTTTAATCCTGGTACTTTTTTGTTACTCCAGTTTCATCCTTTTCTTCTATCAATTTGATTTTCAGTTCTCCATGCTTTTCTGTTTCTACAGGGGCACATTTTCCTCTGTTTTGTTTTCTCTTTCTTTCTGTTACTTAAATTATAATAATGTGTTTTCAAGCTGAATATGAGTTAGGGTGACTCTTTCCTGAGTTTTCTGGGTGTAGAGAGTAAGTGAGAAGTGGCTTACTAGTCGCTTCTTCTGTAGGTAGCCCCAAACAGTTGGGGACCTCATTACTTGTCTGAACATCCGATGCCAGGTTTGGCTGCCCATCTGATGGTCCTCACAGATCTTACACCAGCAGGTGTGGACACCTTCAGAAGCCTGAAAAACATCAACTAGAAACTGGGCTTTCTCAGCAGTGGCTCCCCACTCATGGAATTCTCTCCAGCAGGAGTTGTAACAGGCATCCTCCCTCCATGCCTTTAAAAGCCTCCTGAAAACAGAGTTCTTTAGGGAAGCTTTTGGAGAGGTTCTCCCAAATTAATTGGGGGCAGTGGAAGAAGAAGGAGAGTAAAGTTGCTCTGTGAGTTCTAGAATTTTTATTTGCTGCTCTCCTGGTTTATGTGTTTATTTTTGTAATAGTTTCATGTTTTAGAGCAATTTCATAATGCACTCGTATGTTTCTGTTACCGGCCAAATCTGGGTTCTAAAATTCTCTGACAAGGAATCAGGCATAGACGCAAACAGCTGAACCAAAGGCCCAATTTTATTTGAATAGCAGCAAAGAAAAGGTCAGCTGGGACTTTTCCTAAAAGCAGAGAAGAACCCGAAAATACAGTGTACAGATGTTTTATAAGATACAAACAAAGAGTCATTAAAGTACTACAATTCTATTGGTCATTTGTATCCCAACTTTGGATCCAGTTCCTCATTGGATAATTAATGGCAATTATGCTAATCTATTGGTTAAATGTAAGAAAATATATTATGCCCCATCTTTCCTTGACCTATGTCTATGATGCACCAGGGATGTGCCTAAAAGTCTGAGGCATAGAGTATCTATTTCCCTTTATCTATTGCTATGTTTATGTATTGTCTGGGCCTAGTTTCTCTGAGGCCTGTGTTCTTCTCTGCTAAGGGTTATCTGTGAATGTTTCAGGGTCGAATTCTCCCGAGGCCTGGTTTTCCTCCGAATGTACTGTCAGTTACTAATTCATTGATCAATCTTAAAATATAGTTTCAGCTTTCCTCGGTATCATTTCTTTTCTTGGTTGTACACCACGCAGAATAGCAATTTGATAAATAAATAAATAAATACTTCTGGAACTGTGCAGCTTGCTCAAGGCCATGCGGGCTGGCTCTTCTCCCAGGAGGTACAGTGGGGAATCAAACTCTTTGCTCCACAGCCAGACACCCAACTCAGTGAGATTCCCAGCCTGATTTCTGCTACTTTAGGCCTCTGTATGTGCAGAGGAAGGGCTAGTTTATCACCATGGCTACCTAGAGCTCACATTAGTCACATGAATGTAACTAATACATAACTAAACCTCCACTGCCCAAGCCTGAGTCCTTGCCAAAACATTGGGCAGCTACAATAACCATTTCCTCCACTGTGCTTTCCCTTAGTGAAGTCTTCTTTCCCATATGTTTTTCTGCAATATTTTAGTCTATCACTAAACTCCTTTAGCACTAAACCACTATCCTTTGAAGAAAAAAAATCTGTGTCATTGCAATGCCATTGCAAAAATGCACCATAGAGTAACACAGTAACATCTAGAAGCTACAGTAGTCTTTGGTGTGGTTTTAGTCAGTGATGCTGGGTGATCAGTTCTATATGGTTTGGAACAACAGTGCAAAACCTCTATAATTATTTTTGAAAAATGTTGCACCAGTGCAGTGTCACTATGGTGCACTGTGGTTAGGGAGGGGCAGAGCTATTAGATGAGAGGAGGGAGCAGACCCAAGGGTCCACTGTGGAAGGCAGGTGGTGAAAGGTAGTACGTAGGTAGCAAGAAAAGGTCACATTTAGATGTGAAGACAACAAGAATAGAATCTTTAGAAGAGTATGCAGAGTTACATGAATTTATTTTATTTATTTATTTATTTATTAGATTTGTATCCCGCCCATCTAGACTACGTCTACTCTGGGCGGCTTACAGCAAAAACATGAAAAACAACATATAAACAATTAAAATGACAATTTAAATCAATAATATTAGTGGCATTCAATAATATTAGTGAAGCATTGTGCAGTAACATGCTCCGCCAGTAAGAGCCATTAGAGATGCAGAAGGGCACATAAACAAAGTTTCTCAAAAGTGAAAACTAGCCCCATGGTCTTCTGAGAAAACAACACGGTTTCCAGCAAAGCTCTCAGCACAAAAGAGAGCTTGCAACACCCTGAAAGGAATTTCAGATTGTATGGAGCTATTTCCTTTAACTTTTCAGGAAAACAGAACACGGAGGTTGTGCAAGGCCAAAAAAACCAGGTCTGCTACAAGACGTGTAAGTGCTATATCTGTCTGGAAGGCAGAGTGCAGAGCAGTAAGTATCCTCCACAAGAGCATGCAAAACTTACTTTCTGAGCCTATGGCACAGTGGTTAAACTGCAATACTACAGTCAAACCTCTGCTCATGTCCTGGGTTTGATCCCGCTAGGTTCAAGGTTGACTCAGCCTTCCATCCTTCTGAGATTGGTAAAATAAGTACCCAGTTTGCTGGGGGGGGGGGGAGGACAAAGGGTTGTTTGCATAATTATGTTATAAACTGCTCAGAGAGTGCTTTAGTGCTATGGGGGGGTATATAAGCCAAAATAACTACTTCCTTGCACTATAATCCCTAAAATCCAAAAGGAAGCAGGGCTACTGGCATGCTGGGTGAGGGATTCTGGAAGCAACCATTCAAAAATGTAGCTTTTTCAATCTCTGAACAGTGCTCCTTGGCCTGATGGAATGGAAATCCTGTTTCTTTCAAAGAAGATATTATTACAGAATAGAGATGGGCACGAACTTGATAGTTTGTGCCAGTTCATTTTTTGGCCAAGCAGGTGCTTGGCCATTCCCAGGTCCACCTCCTCTGGCAGGGGTCCACTCAGAGGCAGCACCCAAAGGAGGCGGGGCAGGGACGCCACAGTGCTGCCTCTGAGTGGGTGCCTGCCGGAGGAGGCAGGGTTGGACAGCACTGAACACCCGTTTGGCTAAAAAATGAACTGGCACAAACCACCAAACTGACAGTCGGTGCCCATTTCTAGTACAGAAGTTAGTAAACTATTCCAGAAGATGTAGCTGAATCATTGTGAGATAATTCAGTTACGTCAATCTGCCAGGCAGCATCCTGACTGCATTTGGCAGTGCAGGAATTACATTCCTTGAGAGAAAAGTACTGTTGATTAAAAAGCCATATTACTGACAAAAGGGAGGCCCACGGTAGTAAGGCTCAGGTGGGCAACGCATGATTGGCAATGTCCATCCAAAGAACTCTCATGCCACTTGCCCACTACGAGAGAAGAACCTTTTCACTGCAGATTCTCACATTTTAGCAGAAACATTCGCCATGTGTGCTGCATATCGCCTTGGGGAAGGGTGCCCCTATTGGCCCAACATCCTTCAAGCATCACTTCTTAGCCTGTCTCCAGACCAAATAAGCTGTAGGGGAATTTGGGAGCAATTTGTTCTTTTGTGTCTTTGACCTCTACTTCCTCCTACACCCATTGTTAGACTGATCTTTCCCAGCGTCTACCTATAAGTAGACTTCCTCACTTTATTTTCCTTTCATGTTTCTGGAAGGAACAAAAGCTCAGCCATGTACTCTCCTGGAGCACATGTCTATCCAGTTAGAATTGGGATTTAGGCTTTTCTATCTTGAATGTAACTTTTTCAACAAAAGTTTATTCATTTAATTTTAACTGCTTCTCCTGTTTCATTGTGGATTTGCAGTGGGACTGACTGCCCACGTATCTACGCTGAACATACTCTGCTACAGTGAGACAGAGAAACTTTAATGTATTTCCTTCCTCTCATTCATGTTGTGAGTGTTCACAACAAAACATATTTAGAGCAGGCCCAGCAACACCCCATGCTTTCTTAATGGATCCAGAAGGATTCCTACACACCACAGTGGTCCTGGTGAAGACTGCTTTATAGCCTGTTCCAGATGAAGCCACCTCCAATACTTGGCACTGTAACTGAGACAGCTTGCAACAATATATTGTTGCTGCTAAAAGACATACCAGTCCCAATGATGGTGAGGTTTACTGCTAATCTCAAAAAGAACAGAATAGTTGGCAGTGGGGAACACTCTGTAATTACCACTGATCATCAAAATGTCCTAGAGTTTCAACCATGGGACTCCTAGCTCTCTTACATCACAGTTTAATTGAGCTTTTGTTTGTAAACTTCCAGGGATGTTGGCAAGTCTTTGGCTCCAAGTCCGAGTCTTTGATACCAAGCCTCAAGTTCGAGTCCGAGTCTTTGGTACCAAATCCCAAATTCCAAGCCCCAAGTCCAAGTTCCTATTAAAAACAAGCTTTTTACCGACCAGAAAAAAGGGAGGGGTTGTGTTCCAAGTTGCGAGTCAAATCTGAGTCACTGAAAAAAAAAATCCGAGTCAAGTCACCGAGTCAAGTGACTTAAGTCTAACATGACAGCAAGTCATGCAACTCAATTCTCCATCCCTGGAAACTTCTGACAGATTGTGCAACATTAAGAGAAAAGAATGAATCTTATGGGATCTGCATAGCAGGAACTCCTTGCGGTATGCAAAGGGATCAATTCATATATCCTGGCACCTCTCAGGAGACTGTGAAGAGGCTTTCACAAAGAGAA
Organism: Intellagama lesueurii; assembly: GCA_037013535.1. Lineage (NCBI taxonomy): Eukaryota > Metazoa > Chordata > Lepidosauria > Squamata > Agamidae > Intellagama > Intellagama lesueurii. Next base: position 255,381,534 of record JBAJHW010000002.1, read on the forward strand.
GGCTTCCCTGATCTAAGTTCCATGGAAAATATCCCTTTGGTTTCCATTGAGCTTAGATAAAGAGCTTTTCACAGATTCATTCACTGATTAATTGATTATAGCAGCACAATTAATTTAGTTGACAGTTTTAGCAGTGACAGTTGAGCTGCTTTCTTATTCCACTTCAACAACTCTCTCTACCCCATTCTTACTTTCTCTCTCTCTCTCTCTCTCTCTCTCTCTCTCTCCCCTTCTCTCCTGCACACAGAGACATACACACCTCTTATTATTATTTTAGAATGTGTTATTTTTTCTACCAAGGTGTTAAGACCCAAGATAGCTGAGAAAATCATGGACCCATTGCCTGATGGCTACACTGCCTGTACCTTTCATGAGGACTCCAGGTCCAGGTTAAGATCAGCTCCATGAATCTCCTTTAATCCTTCCTCAATCTGCACTCCCTAGCATATTTTCACATGATGTCACCCTTAACTGACGTAAATCCAGATTAAAATGGCTACTGTTTTGATTTTTCTTGGTCTCCAGTGTGAGACAGAAGGCGAGAGGGATACCCCACTCGCTGGAGAGCCGTCCCTCCCCCACAATGAGGATAAGGAGGCGAGACCTCAGCCAGCACCAGAGCCTACGGCAGAAGCTCAGCAAGGGACAGAAATAGAGGAGCTGACCAAAGAGATACAGAGAGTAATGATGAGAGAGGTTCAGGAGGAAAAGGTGGGAAAGGAGAGGAAAAAGAGGGTGGAGTTTGAGGCAGGAACAGGGAAGGTAAAAAGGAGAGAGAGTCAGTTGCTGCCCGGTTGGGAATGGGTGTGGATGGAGGATCCCTGGATGGGATTATGGGAGAGACTGAGAGTGCCTAAGGAAGAGGCGGATTACAGAAGGAGAAGAGAGATCCCCCCTAGACCCTCTTATTGGGGAGAAGCCGAGGCTAGAGAGTGGAGGAGGAGATTGAGAGACGATAAAGAGAGAGTGGAGAGAGAAAGGAGAGAAAGGCTGGAATGGAGAACAAGAGAGATGAGGAAGAAGAGTTACAGGGAGGACTCTGGGACGATCGAGGCCCCGAGAGACGAGCCCTGTGGAATGGTGATCGGGATGACGAGACCGTGCCCTTGCTGGAAGGTTTGACGGGGCAGACCGTGAGAGACTGGGTCCCCACCGATTTTCCAGGACCATGGGATAATAGTTATGGTAACCCGTTCCTGTTTGATGATTGGAAGCCCCTTCCGGACCCGTTGGCAGAAGGAGAAGAGATTCACAATCATGTTACAGACACTTGTTTATTGTTAAATGCACCAATAAATCTTTCACCTGTTTTGAAGCAACAAAAATCTACTGATTTCTTTGAACTGAATGTGGAGCCGAAAGTCGAACCATCACATCCAGCAAATTTGTATTTCTGTGCAGGATTTCCTTTAAATTTGCATGATCAGTGTCACACTGTTTTTTTCATGGGCGCTGCCCCTTTTTTTCCACACCACAGGACCGGCTAACCACTTCACCTTCTATGCCAGTGGTTCTTAACCTTTTGTTTACCATGGACAAAAATATATTTTGTTGCCGTGGCCCACCAAGACTTAGCTCAAGATTTTAAACCCTAAAGTACATCAAATATTCATTTAAAGTTTCTCATGAAGGATCTTCAAATTTAAAGAGAAGGGAGAAATAAATTAATCTGTTAATGCACACATTCCTATTATAATATTTTATTGGAATGATTCCAAACAAAATAATAATAATAATAATAATAACAACAACAACAACAACAACAACAACAACCATCAAAGCTACAAAAAACGGCAATATTAGGAACAACATACATACTGCGTCGATATTTAACAGATGCTTAGGTTTTTGGTTAAAACTTGTTTCTGTTATATACGTAATACCACTCAATGTTGTTATAATTTTGACTGTGCCTGGAGTTTTTTAATAATAATAATAATAATAATAATAATTAATAATAATAATAATAATAATAATAATAATAATAATAATAATAATAATAATAATAATAATAATAATAATAATAATAATAATAATAATAATTCATGTGTTATACAGGGATGACCTAAAACTATATGCAAAAAGTTCCACTGAGATAGAATCACTGCTAAACAAAGTGCAAATATTTAGTGAAGACATTCAAATGAAATTTGGAATTGACAAATGTGCAGCTCTGTCTGATCCAAAAACTAAACGAGATAGAGTTAAACAATGGTGATATTATAAAATCACTATCAAGTGGTGAAATACTAGAAGCAGATAATATCCTGCACACAAACGTTAAAGATCTGATAGAAAGGGAATACCACAAAAGACTGTGGAAATTCTTGAAATGTTGAAAATACAATCAAAGCTATAAACACATGGGCAGTTGGAAAAATAAACCACTACATGGACAACACCAGAGAAATATTGATGGAAAGCATGACCATAATTCAACATGGGCATGGCTAAAACTGGGGACCCTTAAGAAAGAAACTGACGGTTTGATTTTTGCTGTACAAGAACAAGCACTCCAAACCAACATGATGAAAGCTAAGATCCAAGGAATCAGTGCTAACAACAAATGTTGACTCTGCCAAGAAAAAGATGAAACACACCTCATCTGCAAATGTCCAAAGATTGCACAGATTACAAAATTAGACATGATAGAGTGGCAAAATTAGTACACTGAATATTATGTAAAAGATATAACTTGCCAGCGTCCAAAAACCCATGGGAACATTGGGTAGAGAAGGTGTCAGAAAAGACAAGATCTTGTGGGATCAACACCTTGAACATAACACACCAGACAGAGTAGTAATAGAAGGAAGAAATGTCTGGATCATTGATGTTATAATTCCAGGAGATGCTAGAGTTGGATAAAGAATTGGAAAAACTAACGAGGTACAGAGACCTGGCAATCAAAACATCTTGCTTGTGGATTAAATATATGTCTCTGGTCCCCATCATCATCAGGGACTACTACTACTGCTACTGCTATTGCTGCTGCTGCTGCTGCTGCTGCTACTACTACTACTACTACTACTACTACTACTACTACTACAGCTACAGTAGTAGTAGTAGTAGTAGTAGGAGGAGGAGGAGGAGGAGGAGGAGGAAGAGGAAGAGGAAGAGGAAGAAGAAGAAGAAGAAGAGGAAGAGGAAGAAGAAGAGGAAGAAGAATCTTTAATTCTTGCTGGAGAAACTGAAATTACAAGTGCATAAAATCATTAATATGACACACCTATACAAAACTTGACATGACAATGAAAGCTAGAAAATGACATGAATATAATTTGTACAAAATTGTACCTCATTAAGGACAAATTGGGTGGAAAAAAGGGAGGGAACATATTATATTCATATAATTATAATTATAATTATAATTATAATTAATGAAAAGGCTAGTGCTGCATTTTACTTACAAGCCTTGTTATATTGGGCTTAATAGCTGAAACTTGTATTATGGGTTCTGACTACATTTTTTCAAACAGTTTCTATACTTATTTTAAAGATAAACAAGAGCAGAGAATGGTTTTTCGAATATGTCATTACAAAAGGCATCAATACTTTCATAGTCCTCTTTAATAGTTCCGGACAATCTGCTTGTCAGTGAGCCCAGAAATTTGGAAGTGACTGTTCCTTGAATACAAACAAGCAAGAGAAATTAAGATTTTTTTCTACCTTCCCTTCCCTTCCCTTCCCTCCTTCCTTAAATGCAAACAATCATAACATTTCTTCAAGCCTTTGTGGACCCCTTACTAATCGAAGGCCCTAAACTCTTCCATGTGTGTGTCTTCTTTGCTGTCAGAACTGACTTATAGCACCCCTAATAGGGCTTTCAAGGCAAGTGAGTCACCCAGGGGAGACTAAAATGAATATTGCCAGCACAGGTGGTCCTTTGGACCCACCCCCCAGAACCGGCTGGCCCACTTAGTACTTGTGGTGCGGCGCACACGGCCATAATCTTTTGTGCTGTGCCAATTACAGAAGTATCCTGGCCAGTGCTTCCCCACCTCCCTGTGCTGCTGACCATTCCGACAAGGAGGTGGGATGATGAGTCTCCCCGCTCAGCTGCTAAGTGGTCAGCAGTGCAGGGAGGTGGGAAAGCACCTGCCTGGCTACTTCTGCAAGTGCGAACGACGACGGCCATGTGCGCTGCGAGTTGTAAGTGGACTGGCCGGTTCTGAGAGGTGGGTCAAAAGGGCTCAGCCACCTGTGGTGGCGATATTCATATTTGTCTTCCCCAGGAGATGGATATGAATTTCCCATCTCTACAAGTGAGATATTTAAGGAGTGGGTTTACCAGTTCCTCTCCCCCAGTGAGTTTCCATGGCCAAGTGGAGATTCAAGCCCTGTTATCTAGAGTCCTAGTCCATCATTCTATCCAGTACATCACACTGGGAATCAGTTTAGCTTGTATGTAAAGCATTGCTCTTGAAATTTGGTTTCTGTATGAAAAAAAAGCAGTGAGTTTCATTCTGATATGGAAAAGAAATTCCTAGGGTAGTCAAGTGCTCAGGCAGGTATCCTGCTTCTTAGTTCTAACTATATGGCAACGTCCTGATAAGCGCCAAATCAACCACTGTTTTGCATCTAGCTCAGAATCCCAATAGCAAACTGTAAATCCTGCCTGGAATCTGCCCACCAGAAATTCCTGGAATAAAAAAAGAAAGTCGTTATGTCAAACAGTAGCAGTGCTGAATTGTTTCACTGGAATCAAACTGAGTTATGGCAGAAGAGGTGTCAGAACAGAATCGGCCTACTTGCTTCATAATTCACCTTGAAAGATTCTTGGGAGATGGGAGGAGAGGGAGGGAGAGGGAAATACTGCAAAAGAACTTGCAACCATACTATAAATGCTGTTCCTATTTAGGAGGATGAGTGAGAAAAAAAAAGAGGGAGGGGTAGACCCTGTAAGCGGTTTATTTAATATAATGGGCAACATTTATATTTTTTGTAAGCTGCAAGACATAAATTGAATGCTTAATGCATTCCATAATACTGCAGAAACACAACCTTGGAGTTAGCATAAAAATCAATTCCAGCTTTTATTTAGCTGCTGCATAGCAGTTTAAAACATAAACTGCAATAGAACTACCGTTAACATCCAAGCATCATAACACCTCTTCGCTCCAACCCAGTCGATAAAAAGGCTTCCTGTTTTTAAAACACACACCACTGGACTTATTTCTACAGCTCTTCTGTTACTGATCATTTTACTTATTTTCCATAATGTCTAAGAAATGGGTTTTATTTTCTCTGCTCACCTTTTCACCTCAATAGATATGGCCAAGGACTAACTCTTCAGGGCTCAATTAGTTTACTTCAAGGTCAGCTTTCTCCCTTCCTGTCTTGAACACCATTAACTGAGCACATGCTTGATTACTCAACATTTCTAGCACTTTTGTCTGTATCGCTTAACAGTGGAAGCCTATAATTGCCTCCTCAGAAGTAGGCCTCATTCAGTTCAATGGCACTTACTCCCAAGTGTAGAACTAATCGCTCTAATACAGTTGCTTCTGGCAGTTGTACAGAAAGGAAGAAGGAATATATAGTTAAGATCAGCAGAGAAACTTAGCAGAAGCAGATGGTCCAGCTAATGGGGTGGTGCCATATAGAACAGTGAAAAAGCCCCCTGTGATAACAAAAATGGAATCTGGCACAAATTCCCCCCCCCCCCATCAACCCGTTTCCTTGAATCTTATGTTTGCACACAATGCCTCCTTTTCTTTTCTTTTCTGCAATCAGGATCAAACTAGTCAACGCAATTGCCACCTTTTTCCTCCAGAAGTACTCCCCTGGTGGCAACAGTTGCCCGTTAGGAATTATGATATTAATGGCACTCCATCAAGTAGATTCCAATTAATGGTGAATAGAGATGGGCACGACTTAAGTCATGCCCCTTCATACAAAGGCCTCCCCACATCCTCCAGCAGCCAACTCATCAAGCGAGGAGTTGAGCTGGGGATTCTCACTGTACAGTTGTTGAGTGGTTTGCTGCCAGAGGAGGTGGGGAAGGGCAGGCTGAGCTCCTGCCCACACTTGCCCGCTGCTGCAGACAGAGGACCCCAGTGGCGCATGACGACATGTGAGTGGGCCAGCCAGCCAGGGCGTAGGGAAGAGGGAACATGTGGCACCTGAGGCACTGCACGGAGGACTTTGTAGGGGCACAACTTAAGTTGTGCCCATCTCTAATGGTGACACTTTCCAGGATTTTCTAACTCTAAAGTTCTGAGAAGTAGTTTACCATTCCCTTCTTCTGAGGTGCCCTGGGACTGTGCAGCTTACCCTAGGCTACATAGGTTGGCTTTTCTCTTGAGAAGCACAGTGGAGAATCAAATTCCCAACCTCTGGCTCTGCAGACAGGTGCTTATCCAGCCTTGCTTGTCATAGTATAGTATATTTCTTCATCTGCATTTTGCATTTGTGGAACTTGGGATTGGTCACTGAAAGGTAAACACAGGCTTAATTTGCAAAACCTGATTGCTGAGGGAATGCTGCTGTGGGACAGGGAAAGGCTTAATCATAGAGAATATACATTCCCTTGACTCTCATACACACACTGAACGTGTCATTCACTCAGACACATCCCATCTATTAATTCAAACACTGATATTGTTAAAGGGTGCATGTGCTTATTTTTTCAACTCTCCTGATTCCAAGGATGTGTGTGAGAAATGCTGCCAAGTCAATTGTGACTTAGGGCAAGCCTTTTCAGGGTTTTCTAGGAAGAGAATACACAGAAGTGGTTTACCATTCCCTTTCTCTGGGGGCTTCCTGGGACTTCTTGTCCAAGGCCACACAAACTGTCTCTGTTCAGAGGAGGTACAGTGGGGAATCAAATTCCCATCTCTGGCTTTGTCACCAGATACCTAAGCCACTGCAGATATGTGTTATAAAAGATCAAAACCTGGGGATAGGGTCATAACCTGAGCCCAGTTTGAGTCCAGGTTCCTGATGGCGCTTGTGAGAGAAAAGTTTCCCGAAACTTATCACCAAGTCCTTGCAGACCACGTCAGTTGATCAAATTCTGTTCTTAAGATATCAGAGACCTCTGCACTTTGCATTCCAGGAGTTTAACAAGGAAGGCTAATCTATGTGCTTAAATGAGTGTATTTTTAGTGTGGTTTCTTACAGTTTTGATATTGTTAGTGTTATTTTCATCTCGTTTCCAGCTGCTTCTATTGTGATTGCCATTATATTTGTTGGGATAGAACACCACTGCATGGAGCAAGTGATCTGCTCTGCTGGGAGGCAATAGCCAGATAGCCCAAATGTATTTTCCCCTTGTTTTATTTCAGATATACAGGTAGATTGGTGTTCCACATTTTCTTTCCACTTCCGCTCTCTGAGGTAACTTCATGTTTCTTCTTGATCCTTGAATTTCTCTAGAGAGCTAGACATGGAAGCCAACTTTAGGGGCTTCTATAACAAGGCCTAAAGATTCGTCCTCCTGCACTGATCTCTAAAATAGATTTACTTACTTTAAATAGTTAAGTTTTCCTTTTGCCTTATTAACAAATAATCCTAAACGTTCATGGCTTTTTGTGCGAGGTTGTTTTCAATATTGCATTTATTTATATTTGTATACACATGTGATATCATTTGTTTTGTTTTTATTATACATACTTGAACAGGCACATTTCCCTCTTTGAAAACAGGTATAAATATGGAGCATTTCAGGAATGTGTGTCTGGCTTATGTGTGTACGTTTGTGTGCTTTCATTCTCCACCTGCTCTTCTCCACAGCAACCAGTTTTGGAAGTATCCTCTCCCTCCTTGCTGTCACTTAGAAATTCTTCAGGAAGAAAAAATGGGAAAAAATTACCATCTTCTATCACAAAACATGCCATTCTTCTAATTAACATTCCCACTGACCCAGAAACAAATTTTTGTGCAAGTGACGCAAGCCGAAGAGAAAACAGCATGCTCTGATATCTTTCCATCTACGATGATGGTTTTGTAGAAAGATTTTCCCTTCATTTTGTGCTTCTAAATCAAGTCACCGAAAACCTGTTTCAAATTCACATTTCCTGTCCTCACAGGGATCCTTTCATTTTGATGGAAAAGAAGCTATAGGGAAATCTCTGTTTCATCTGCACTAGCATAGTCAAGAGCATCTGATTTCATATCATCTAGAGCTAAACTAAATGTGTTTGATCAAACTAACAGGCTATATGCTTCTAAATCCTGAATAGCATGCATTTAGGTTTGAGGTTGATGAATACACTTTTCCTGCTTTGGCGAGAAAATAAATTGTTTACTATCTACATGTCATATGCCCTAAACTTGTTCCCCCCATTATGCACACACATATACATCTCATGGAAGGAGAAAGAGGATGATAGAAGAAGAGTTGTTTGTTCCCTAGACACAGCAGAAGTATTCCACGAGAATAATAACGCTTTTATACCTTATACCTTGTATATACCACACCATGCTCTGTGATACCCTTTCTTTACAGCTTGTTTTCCAGCCAGAAAAAAAGGAGTCTGGCTGGCAGGCAGGTACAATCATCATGCAACTCCATTGAAAAATACTTCACAATTTGCTGCGGAATTGGCATGGGTGGCATGGGTGATCATTTTTCAATGATCACACAACACTAAGGTCAATGTGAATCAGCCTGCCTTTTCCCCTTCCAATTCAGACTTTTCTCCCTTGCTACTGGGAACTTCTACTTTTTTTTTCTAACTGCAACAATTCACATAGTGTTTTGTTGTGTGATTTTTTTGTTTTATTCTACAAAAGGATGGGTATGTGTGTGATTTTTTGTGGTTTTCTGGTAAAACAGTAAATTGGGGAGTGCTGTCTTAGGTAGCAGATACATACAACTTTGTGATCTGTCTCTAATCACCTTGAAATATTCTTGTGAAGTCTAGTGCTAGATCACTTTATCACATTATTTTAATGCTAGATCACATCTGCACAGACAAAAGAAAGGATAAGAACTGATATAAAATCAAAACAACTCTGACAAACTCCAGTGTTTCCACGATGTGTGTGCATGCTTGTATGTGTACGGAGAACTTTGAAAAAGTGTCCCTTTTTATTTACCACAGTGCAGTTCTTTAAACAGTCCCAGCAACGTGGTGGCAGATCCATAAAAGGAGAGCCAGGGATTGGCAAGAGGGCAGTATCAAAGAAAAGGGGGCCTGTGGGCACAGATTGAACCCCATCATATTGAGGAGCAATGTGTGGATACTGAGACCACAACAACTCAGGGTCTTCGTGCGGTCACCTAAACTGAATGGTGTTACCAAAAAGACTGACAATCAAGTCAATGCTAATGTAGTTGCACCCTCAGTCAGTCTCAGTTTCTCCCATTCTCTCTCCCTCTGTCCACTGCATGGTTTTGCTCCTTCCTCAAGCTTTTTAATTCACCTCATCAGGACACTGAGTGTTTGAGCTGGTTAGAATCTAGCACCGAAGCCAGCAACAGTGTATAGGGTCATCAGTCTACTAACCCTCTGAAGAACTAATATTTTCCCTCCAGTTCCATCCTTTCCTGCTCCTGCCTTAAATTGTTCTCCAACATTCATTTCAACCAATAGGAGGGGAGAGGCTTTATGGTGAATAACTCCATGGGCATTGCCTACTTCAGGTATTTCTCTTCCTGCACCACCCTCACCTACAGGAACACCTCGTACAGTAGTCTGTTTCTGTTTTGTCACATATACCACACCAACTCTTCACCCTCTCCACAAAGTGTGGGTTTGGGGCAGAGTCTCTTACATAAACAAATACCCCAAATCAATAAGCAACAATGCATAGCTATCTTTGGGAGAAATAAAAACTTATGGTACCACAGTCAAGCCAGCCAGTTTGGGTCTAATCCTGCCATGTTGCCTCCCTCATCAAATGGAGTGGGGAGAAGGTTATCAATTGGCAAAAGGGTCAACCAATGTGGGGATCCATGTCCTGTGTAGGACCAATATTATGGCAGCCATAACCAAGGTAAATGGACTCATGACTTGAGCATTTATTATTCCAACATATAATTGTGATTATGTTCCTCAAACCACATCACCCTCCCTATAGATACGCAGTCCGCAATTCATTCATATGAAAATGGAGAGGAAGTATTTCTTGTTATATACACACAGAAAGAGAAAGATGAAGAGAGCCTTAAACACTACAGGAAAATACCATTTAGATGTGTAAGGCAGCCAAGAGAAATATATTCCTTTAAGGTTCCAATAAATGTAGTTTGTTTCCATGTAAACAAAACAAATTCTGTTTGTGTGTGTGTGTGTGTGTTGTTAAGGCGCCAAATCAGCCCTCTTATTTTCATCTTCCTTTTCCCACTTCCAATGTTCAGAGAAAATGACAGCTGCTATCCACAATATGCTTCCCTGGGAGCAAGTCCTATTGAATTCAACAGGATTTTCCTCTGAGCAGACATTTACAGATGTGCAAAGTGAGGCTGCAATCCTATGCCCATTTACTCCATTGTTTCCAGTGAGATTTACAACCAAGGAAATATTAAAATACTCACACTTGTAAATTTACTAAAATGCTCACACTTGTACATCTATATACCTGGGCTTTGTATTCAACTATAACATCATTTCAGGAGACCTTCAGTACAGCCATTGTTTTAAAGGATTATTGTTGTTATTATTATTATTGTTACAGTAAAACTCCTGTATCTGCGGAGGATCTGTTCCATGATCTATCATGGATGCCTGAAACGGCAGATATGAGGGAACCCTATGTACAACACACAAGGGAACAAAGGCCACAAGGGGTTCTCTTGTATATTGTATATAGTCTTGCAGCAAACTGGATAAGTGAAACCACATATATCAATCTCACAGATATGGAGGTCCTATTGTATCATTATTATTATTATTGGTTTGAGTTAGAACTTAGCCTTCCTCATAAGAGCTCGGGGTGGCTAGCAATCTACATAAAAACATACATTTATAATCTTTGCACCATCACAAAAAGGGGGGGGGGAAGGGAGGGAAGTGCCCATTTGTGCCAAAGGAAACTTTCTATAAGGCTAAAAATAGTCTACAGAGACCTGCAGGGGAAAATTAACTGTTCCCCCCCCCCTCTTGCTGATACTGTATTTCTTCCTGATATTTATGATTTAAAATACTCTTTACATTCATCGTTTAAACTCACCTAATGCAACAGCACATTCGACCAACAGGCATTTTCCATCATCTGCCATCTGACCCTCCCTGACTAGATATGCCAGCTGTTAAGTCTAGGACCTTCTGCTTGGAAAATCCCTCCTATGCAAACAAGGCCCAAATATGTCTACTCTCTTCTGTATCAAAATGTAAAGAACAGGGTATTGGAATCTTGATGTATCCAATTGGAATTTTAAATGGGACTTGACTTCAATTTAGAAGTATGGGTATAGGATAAATGCATGTCATCATTCAGCTCAAAAGCTACCTTGGGTGGATGATAGTTACAATTATAACTGCAGGAGACTGAAAAAACAGTGAATTAACACTATAGCTAAATCTTGGTTCTCACAAATACTTCCTGACTTTTTTAAAAAAACACATGAATGCTTCAGGGTGCTGGCCCAGGGCACAAAACATGTCCCCTTCCCATCCACCCAGGCCAACAACAGAATGCTAGGAGGCAGCAAGAGACAAAGCATGAGCCAGCACTTAAACCCTGTCGTAATCCTTTCCGCCCCATTTAATGAGGCCGTTCCTCCCTCTCTCGTAACGGTAAGATATAGCATTATACTGCAAAAAGAATAAAGTTATCTTTCACTAGGTTAAAATTGTAGCATACTGTTACTGAGCTATTAGTAACTAAGATGGCTGGATAGTTCAGTGAGTTAGGTATCTGGATACAGAGCCAGAGGTTGTGAGTTCAATTCCTCACAATGGCCTTTGGGGAGAAGAGCCATCTTGTGTGGCTTTGGGCAAAGCTGCACAGCCTCAGGATGCCCCCAGAAGAAGGGAATGGCAAACCAGTCCTGTCTATTCTCTAACTAGAAAACCCTGAAAAGGGTAATCAGAAGTCAATATTAATTTGATGGCATATTTATTTTATTTATTTAATTCACCTTTATACCACCGATCTGGCTGCCAAGTTCACAACATTAAACAAACATAACATTGTGAAAAACAATTTAAAACATAACAATTATAAAATCAAATTTAAACATATATACATAACACATTCAACTAAAAATAACTAAAATACAACAAAGGCAAGGAAATATGGAAATCGTAGCAGAAAAAGTTATATGTGTATGAGATTCTTTAATAAATCACATATACAATTCATTTCAAAATTAGAATACATGATTTTAAAAACTAAAGCTAGACATATGATTATTATCAAACATTCAGTGAGTTTGATACTTCTCTGAGGAGCCAGAGGTTGGGAGTTTGATTCCTCACTGTGCCTCCCAGAAGAAGAGCCAACCTGTGTAGACTTGGGCAAGCTGCAGAGTCCTAAGGTGCCCTCAGAAGAAGGGAATAGGAAACCATTTTCCAAATACTCTACATCTCAAAAACCCTGGAAAGGTTTCCTATGTCGGAACTGGCTTGGTGACATGTAATTATGTCACTAATTACCTCAACTCTCTTTGCAGGTTGATGCTGAACCGTGGAGAAAAGTTAGAGCCATTCTTATTCTCCACATTTCGTGACTGACTATTTAACATTTGTTTTTATTTATTTTGCTTTTGCCCCACAGGTCCCCCCCCCCCCACAATATGGCACAGGTTGTTGTGTTGACAATACAAACGCAAAGTGTAGGCGTCTGTATAGGAAAAGCAGGATTAGTTGGCAAATCAGCTAAAAACAGTTTTTAACAGTTGGAGCTTTTTGCCACCTGTGTGGTGTGGGCTGAAGTTTGGAAGGGGGAAAAAAAACATAAACACACACATGGAATGATTCTGCTGAAACAATCAACTGTAAAGTAAACAAATATCTCGCAAGCTAGAGTTTTTGACAGCCATGCTTGAGTTACGTGCGAGAGCTTGCAGGCAATGCAAGGCGAGAACACACCTTTCAAACGTATCCTTTCTGCCTCTCACAGTAGACAGTATGTGTGTTGACCTTTCACATCTTCAAGGCTTGTTCTTCTGCTGAAATCTGCTGCTTTTCTTTCTTTCTTTTCTTTTTTTTAAAAAAATATTACTAGTACTAACTTTTTGAAAACCTGCAAACAGATGCCAGCTTCTTCTTTATTTATACAAGTTCCAGTTAGGGGAGTCCAGTTTAGGAAGCATGAGATAGTTTTGTGTGCGCATGCACACCCACCCACCCACCATCATAGGGCTTTCATGGTTACTCAGGAGGAAACCTCAGTGGCTCCAAGGGGGCTTACTTCCAAACAGCAGAGGGTGTGGTTGTCCACACATTTGCTCAGCCCTGTGCTACTGTCTGTAACCTGAGCTGAATTTACTTTTGAATGCATTTATGCACAAGAACAGGTTGTTTGTGTGCAAAGAAATGTGCCCCTAGGTACGTTTATAATATCTCCCATTAATGATTTAATGTGTTGGCACACCGCCAGAAATAACAGGAAACAGTAGAGAGGGAAGGTAGAAATCCTATTATTTAAATAAAGTTTTGCAGGGCTCTGCATCATAAGAAGAAATTTGCCCTTTATGCTAAGGTTTTCAGCTAATGAGAAATCTCCCACCCACCAACCCCACTGTTCCCCACGCCAAACCCTTAACAACAGCTTGATCTGCAAAGAGGGAACAAAAAGAAAGGAACTTAATCCTGAGTTCAGGCAAAGAAACAAACATTTTCACTGTCTAATTCCCAATGATTAAATTTATGTTAAGTACACAGGAGATGGTGCCTCCAAAACAAAAAGTCAAAAAAAGTGTGGTGTGGCATAATAGTTTAGAGTGCTGAGCACAAGTTTGGGACATGTAGGTTCCAGATTCCAGGCCTCACACAACCATGACATTCATTGGGTGACTTTGACCAGTCATTTCTCTCAGCATGACTGACTTCACTATGTTGGGGAAAGCAAGCTATAAACCCAGTGGTTTAGGTATTTGTCCGATTCCCCGCTGTGCCTCCTTGACAGGGGCTGGACTCGATGATCCATAGGGTCCCTTCCAGCTCTGCAGTTCTAAGATTATTATTATTAATGTAAATAACAAGCAATAGACAAAGACTCTAGCCTTATTCTGGAAGTTGTAGTCTTGACATGATGAGACACAAAAAAAGAGCTGCTGGAGCAGTTTATGCAATCCTTGTGTCCCTTTTTCCTTTAAGAAACAAAGCACACAAAAGTACCAAAAAAATATAAAAATGCATCTGATGCTTCCAATTTTTAAAAGCCAGTGAAACAAAATAGCACATAATAAGTTGTGTGCAACTGCACAAGTCACACAGCTTGTACCCATTACACCGTTTGTGAGGGTTAATGCAATTTATGTAAAACCACGGAGTCAAAAGCATAAGAAAATATCTGGCCCTCTGGCATAGCAAGGAGAAAAAAATTGCAAGTATCCTTTCCTAAAGAGACAAAAGCCAGTGTGATGGGATAGACTGACAGACTAGGACTCAGGAGACCCTGGGTTTGATTCCCCCACTCAGCCATGGAAACTTACTGGGTGTGTGTGTGTGTGGAACTGGTTAAACTACTCTTTACATTTCCCATTTACCTTGAAAGCCCTCATTACAAATTGATTCTGACCTGATAACACACAATATAACAAAGGGACAAGCAAGGATATATATTCCTCCTCTTGAGACAAGACTTATTGCATATACAAAGGGTGGGTTCCTCTGCTTTGCCACATGCACACCACAGAAAAAAGTTATCATCAAAACCTCCTTTCTTCAAAATACAAGCAAACTATGTTTATGATTAGAGAGGGGGGTATTCATATTCGCATACGAATACCCCCGCACAGGTGGAGGTAACAAGGATCCGGCCCCATGGAGCCGGACCGTCCACTCACCGATATGCTAATGCTGCAGGGTCCACACTCCTGTCCTATCGCGCCGGAGATCACAATTGCCAAGCCACTCTTCGACCTGGCAGAGAGGCTTGTCCCGCCTGCTGCCAGGAGTGGCTTGGCAATCGTGCAATAGGACGGGAGCATGGACCCCGCAGCATTAGCACATCGGTGAGTGGACCGTCCGGCCCCATGGGGCCGGACCCTCCTTATCTCCACCTGTGCGGGGGGATTTGTATTTGTATACGAATAACCCCATCTCTATTTGTGATCTGTTTTTAAGGGCAACACCATACAGAGAGTGTTACAGTAGTCTAGCCTGAAAGTAAGTAAATCATGAATAACAGGTGTGCATTCAGATGCTTATATTGATGCATACTCAAGGGAAGACACAGTCTGTTCCCATGCTGTGTATGTAATCCTTATGATTCCCTTCATGATGTATTTTCACTTGCACACCCTGTAAATGTGGTTGGACAGTTTATACTGCAGAATCATCTTGTTTGCTTGTGAGTGCAGATGTTTTTGAGTTGCTTTTAAAAGCATGTTTGAATGAGATTTCCATGGAATTGCTGGGAAATTCCTTGCACAGAATCTCTCACAAGAGATGTCTATTCATATTATGACTCACTGGTCTCTCTATTATAACTGATGCACAGGAGTGCAGCAATCATCTTATGTTGGCAAAGTAAATCAACATTCTACAAGGCAATTCAAAAAATGGGGGGCAGCCCCCTAATTATAACTTTTAAACTGGGCTTTGGAACAGCACCAAATTTGGCACATTTGTAGCTGACAGTCTGATCTTGCTCTGTGCCAAACTTTGGGATGTTTGGGAAAGGGTTATGATTTTTTAAAAAAGTAAACCTGCCCCCCTCGTGGCAACAAGTGACCCAGAATGGCCCCAGATTTAAACTAGCTCATACAAATTGAAAATATCAATCTTGCTTATCTTGAAAGAGAATGGTTAGTCTCACCTACTTTTTTAATTTAGAAAAAATCCAGGCTGCAGGGGCTGAAATACTGATCCTCAAAAAGGCCTTTCAAAAAAGCAAAATGGTGACCTTGTGATAAACTAAGCATCCTTGGAACAGGCCTATCATTGCAAAGCAGATACATTATTGCAGCTTTGTGGGCTCAAAGGGAGATGATTGGAGGGGAACACAAGGTCCCAGAAAGAGTCAAAATACAAGTTTTATTTGAAGAGTCAGAAACCCCCCCCCCCAACAAGTTTGCTTTAAATAAAGTAATGGAGTGACAGTTTTATAGAAAGAGACATTTTGCAATATTATTTATTTATTTATTTATTTATTTATTTATTTATTTATTTATTTATTTATTTATTTAATTTGAATCCCACTCCCATTAGTGTCTTGGGACTCCCAAGAAAGAGCCAGGTCCAGAAGAACACCCAAATTATGCACTTGGTCTCTAAACTGGAGGGGAGTACCATCCAGCCTAGGGACGATCCCCCCCTAACCTATCGGAGGTCTCCCCCAGGAGCAAAATCTCTGTTTTGTCCGTGTTCAGGTTGAGCCTGTTAGCCCTGGTCCATTCCAGTACTGCAACCAGGCAATGCTCCAGCATCTGGACAGCATCCGCTGAAGAGGTGGTAATGGAGAGATAGAGTTGCATGTCATCAGCATACTGATGACACCTTACTCCAAAACTCCTGATGACCTCCCCCAACAGCTTAACATAGATATTAAACAGCATTTTAATGTTGTCTCAGTACCCCATCATGGCCTGAATCCAGACTAGGTCAAGGCAATTCTGCTCCTCCAAGTATGACTGCAGCTGATTGGCCACCAATATATATTCAGGGAATTAGCATATAATTTTGTAAGGCATATTCAAAGTATTTCTGCATTATAAAAGCAAAGAGTAGTTGTATTTCTCTCAGTCCTGAGTGTTTTCAATAAACATTCTCTCATGATTTCTGAGACCAGCTTCCTGAAACAAGTCTTCAAAGGAGTAATCAGCTCCAGATCTGGGGCAATCTGAACTTTGACCCTGTCAGTCAGAACCCAATTAGCTGACTCACACTTGCAGAAAAGCAGCCCTGACAATTGCTTTGTATTTGAATGAGAGTGATTGATGAAAAAAGGAATCAGCTTCTGGGATTTTCCCTTGTTTGGTGACATTTTGTGAATGATACTGAGCACAAAAGGGTATCCAGAAAAACATCTTGACTGCTGCCATGGGTGTTGTCAACATTCAGGCTGCCCTTTGCTATGTAAAGGTTGGCATCCTTTTCTCTACTAGCAACACAGTCACGATATTGTACAGCAATGCCAGGCCATTTCTTGGAGCTTTGAATCATGGCTACAGAAGCACAATATCCCACATTCATAAACTGAAGGTTTTTTGAAGAATTGAATGTTATTTGTGAAAAAAACAGTCTATCACTTGATAAGATTTATGATGACTGTTTATCAGTGACCAAGACACAGAGGAGAATGGGGCTTGCCAAGCAGCAATTCTACAAAAAATCTCATTCTACCAAGTAAGACATCAATATACTTGACTTTTCCCTCTGGAGATTCAGCTTCAATTGGGGTTTTAAAAAAAACCCACCAGTGAAATGCGTTTGTTGGTTTTTCCTTCTTTCAGTCCATCATAATCTTGCAGAAATGCTGTGTGCATGTCAAGATGGAGACAGAATTTCTCTAGGAAATAAGATTGGCAGCACAGGAGGGGTTGCCTGTCAGATTTTGAGATGCATTGACGGAGCTGGGAATGAGGAAATTTTTGTAGCATACCTGTCTGGACTCCCCCTAGTGCTGTAGATCAGTCTTTGACAGTTCTGAGCACCAAATTCTTCAAGGCAAGGAATATAGATACAGAGCTATAGATAGATTTATACACATGCGCAAGGCGCTCAAGTGATTGTTCACAGCACTGACAAGAATTATTTCCTTAATGCACAAAAGAGTTCTAAGAGAAAAGGGGAAAAATTTGCTCAGCTGGTGATAGTTTGATTTCCATCATTATTGGCAGTACTTTCATTGAGCGTGTTTACATAGTAAAGATGCAAGCATGGAATGATTCACAGTAAAGATTCTGAGTGCATTATTACAATATTGCTTTTGGGGGAAATGCAAATTCTTTCCACAAAAGCAAAGAAAAAAGTGTGGGAGGGAAGGGTGTTGCTTTTTCAGCCATAAATAATTTCTCTGTGCCTTTGGGTCACTGGCATGCCATTGTGGTCTGTTACATTACCATTGCTGCATCTACATCTACACCTATATCTATACCTACACCAGATTGAAAGAATGGCATGATCATTATTACCATCACCATCATAGCTGGGATCCAGAGAAATTCCACATGGCTTTTGAACCTCTGCATTTCAACACAGGGCTCAAAAGGGGTTATGCATTGTGGGACTTTCCAGCACAGCTTGTGTAATACAAGAAGCTACTCACAGAACAAAATACTGTCATATAAAAGAATGAATCCAGGTTCTGCTCTCCACTGAGCCATGAGATCTGCTAAGGAGAACTTGGGTCAGTTGCTATTTTTCAGCCTCACCTACCCCACAGTTGTTTGGGTTTTGTTTTGTTTTTTAGGACAGTGTGGGGAATAGGAGAGGCACATGCGTGAGCTTATTGAACTAGAGGGACTGAGTAGATAATCTAACTAGTAGATACATGTCTGCTCAGATGTGCTCTGTGAGGCTTAGCCTCTCAGTGGGTACAGGTATGAAACCTGTATTCTTTGGATACTGAAGCACCTTAGGCCCACATGCAGATGTCTTTGGATCCCAGGGAAAGATATTATAAGATACCTATTATAAGGTATCTTTAGTGATCTACCCTTTTTTTGAGCATTCAAAGCCTTTTCCAGGCATTAGCCCTGTATTCCGTACAATTGACCAGTAGAGAGTTCTTTGCAGAGAGACTGAGCCTCGCTATGAATTTCCTTTTAGTTCCATTTTGATCAGAGTTCATCAAACTTCAGAAAATGCCTAACTCTGTTGGGGATGGGTGGGTGGTAAGATTATTTCATATATGCTGGTGTGATTTTGTAATTGTTTGTGCTTTAGTCTAGTCTTTGAATTACATAGTTTGTTAAGATACTTTTCATAGATGTGACTTAATTGAGAATTTAAAACTCTTATAACTTAGAAAATATGCCCTTGTTACAGTTTTTCATTAAATATTTCCTAACACTTTAGACCAGGGGTCTCAAACTCAATTTACCTGGGGGCCACTGGAGGCAGAGGCTGGGTGAGGCTGGGCCGCATCAGATTTTCCACCAAGCGGAGCAAGAGCCCGAGGAAGCCGCCCGGGAGTTTCCTTAGCCCGGCTGGGGCTCCAAGGAGGAGGAGGAGGAGGGGCGCGCGAGCCCTCGTTGCCAGCCACGACCCCCTCCGGCTCCTTCTTCACTTCCACCACCAGCAGCAGTAGCAGGACGAAGAAGCGGAGAAGGGAGGGAGCGCCGGCGACCGCCTAGCGGGGGGGAGGGCACGACATATTTTTTTTAAAAAACCCTCACAGAATCGCCTTGCCAAAGGAGAAAAGCCCCCATTGGTACCCGCAAAATTAAACAGAATGGGGTGGGGGCCCCACAGCTACGTGCACGCGTGCACGCACGCGCGCGCGCACACACACACGGAGGTCCAGCAACCTTCCTCTGAGGGCCCCCCTCAAAAAAAGCCGCACTCAGCAGCAGCAGCTACCCCCACCACGACAGAGGAGCAAACTTTGCGAGGCGAGTCCAGGCAGCCTCCAGAGCCGAGGCGGCTGAAGCAGGACGAGGAGGAGGAGGAGGAAGCACCGCCGGGCGCTGAGGCAGCCGCTGGCCGGGCTGGTGCTGGGGGTGCCGAGAGAGAAAGAGAGCCAGAGAGATGCTTCCCTGGAAGAGGTGGCGGCGGCAGCTGCTGTTGGCGACTTGTAGGCGCTCTTCAAGGACGGGACGGGAGCGAGCTCCACTCTCAGGCATCGCTCGGCGGCCGCTCGGGCGCTCGGGGAAAAGGGCCAGCAGTGCGACTCGCTCGCCGGCTCTCCCCCAAGACAGCGCCTCTTGCACCCTCCATCCGGAACTGCAGCCTGCCAGCCGGCAGACAGGCGGGGTGGCTGGCAGGCTGCAGTTCCGGATGGAGGGTGCAAGAGGCGCTGTCTTGTGAGACAGCCAGCAAGTGACACGAGGCTTTTTTTTTAACTTTTGACAGCAGAGGACGCGTGGGCGCTTCAGGGGGGGCAGGCAAGGCGGGGGCCACAAACTATCATCCGGCGGGCCGCAAATGGCCCCCGGGCCGCATGTTTGAGACCCCTGCTTTAGACAGTCTTATTATTTCATTCTTAAGCACCCTATTCATTTTTGTTAGAGTTTTGTCAGAACATTTTAAAGTTGGGTGTAGAGTAGTTACTTATATTTTTCATTTGGTTTATTAGGTTTTCATAGCCAGACTTCTGTAACATTGTATTAGATTTTTATAGTTATGTTTTTTTGGATATTCAATACATAATAGTGTAACAAATTTATTTCTGCTTGCATATGCCTATTTAATAAAAATAATAAAGAAAATAGAGATTGTCTTGGACAGTCAGTTTGTCTGTCTTGCATGGGGCAAATAAGTTAAAGGGTATACAAAGAAGAGAGAATTGTACAAGGTGCAAAATATGCCTCTGGGTCACACTGGGATTAGCTCTTCTGAGATTACGTCAGCTGTAATGAACACAGGCATCTGATTTTTCCCTGGAGGTCTATAAAGTTCTGTTAGGACTCTTAGGGGGAAGTTCAAGCATCAATTTATCTGATCTGACAATTAGACCTACATCTAATTGACCATTTCAGCTAGAACAAATCCACTGAATCTATTCCTCAGTCGTAAGTCCCATTGATTCCAAGGCTCTATTCTCTTTGGGACTAGAGATTGGATTTGGCTTAAGTTGGAGCCTGATCCCACTGATGAAATAAATCGGGAAAGGGATAGGTTTTTTTCGATTCAGTGTAAGATCACATGACTTTTGGTGTGTGTCCTCACTGCCGCCTCCACTGCCACCATCTATGAGCAGGTGGCTCTGCTTGGCCGGGATGCAGGGGCAGGGAGAACACTAGGAAGGGGAGAAGATGAAAGGGAAATGGGTGGAAAGAGAAAGAGGGGGAAAGGGGTAAGGGTGGGAGTGGAACAAGGACAGGTGGCTGAGGGGAGTAGAAGGTAGGAAGGATTTGGAGGGGGGCAAGGAGAAGAGATTGGTTGAGGGATGGAGTGAGAGGGAAGGAAGGTGAGGGGCTGAAAGGGGAAAGAAGGAAGGCTGGGCTTGGCTAACTGGTGCCTAGGAATCAGTAGATGGTGCTGTGCCAGCTTTTTGAGCAAGTGACTGCAATCTTTTTAATTGCTATTTCTGTTATCTGGTATAGCACTGTATCAGATAGCAGGAATTTAAATATATAAGGTGAATAGGTGCATTCACATATGTGGAATCAATTTCAGTGAATTGATCCACATCCGTCTAAAAATAAACAAACCTCTGGCACAGAAAGCAAAGTGTGCTGCTTATATACTGCCCCATAGCACTTCAAGCACTCTCTGGGCAGTTTACAATTAATTATGCAGGCTACACATTGCCCCCCCCTCCGCGAGCTGGGTACTCATTTTACCGACCTCGGAAGGACGGAAGGCTGAGTCAACCTTGAGCCAGCTACCTTGGATTGAACCCTCGGTCATGAGCACAGTTTTGCCTGCAGTACAGCAGTTTAACCACTGCGCCGCGAGGTAGAAGTAGAAAAACCCACTCCCCTGACACATTACTCCACGTGTGCATGTACCTTGTGTAAATGTCCAAATTTCAAATGATGTAAAACATACTGAACTCAATTTAAATAGAGGTTTTGTTTTGTTTGTTTTTAAACTAGTGGGATCGGGCTCCTAGGCACAGCAGCAAAGGATTCTACATCAAAATAGCCAGGACATTGCCCATACAGTATTTTTGAATCCTGCAGTCTGAGTTCTCTTCCTCTTGTAAAGCTGACAGAAGCTATGGAGGAAAGTACTGTTTTGAGACGGGACAGTCGCATAAACTCTTTTAACATTTAGGACCTCATGCCGTATCTATTTCAGCAAGTAAATGCAGAGAGATCACTCACCGAGTCCTTCTGTGGTATCAGGTCATCAATCCATTGTTGTTTAATATGCTTTGATGGAGAATGTGAGTTGGATCCTGCTCTTAGTCTTTTTCTATTCCCCATGCTCTGTGGTTACAGTTAGATTCCTGAACAAGTCTACTCTGAAAATCCCAGTTGCTGGCAGGAATATTCATGGCAAATTAATTGGATGGGAGAAGCGAAAACAAAATACTCCAGGCAGATATGGCCAGTTATAGCAGAAAAATTAAAACAAAACTAGTGGAACTCCTAAATGTAGCTGCTCACACACTACTCTCTTGGGTTCTTCCCCAACTCTTTTAACAGTGGAATGGCCCAGTTAGCTTTCATCTCATGAAATCCCATCCCCACCCCCTTCTCCTGTTATTTGCATTCAAATAGGGTCAGACCTACCATTAAGCACAGTGAGGTGGCCACCTTAGACCATCTATGCTGAGAGGTAGCAGGAGTGAAAGGAGAGAACCCAATGGCACATGGCTTGTTCTGCACCACCTAAGCTAAGCTGCTGCTTTCATTGGTATCTATCCCATTGCAAACGTTAAAAAGAAAACCAGATCCCAGTCCAGTTGGCCTTTGTGCATGGACTGGAAAAGGGAGCTCTATCTTGGTTAGGTCTCACCTTGAGTACTGTGTCCAGTTCTGGACACCACACTTCAAGAACGATGCTAACAAATTGGAACAAGTTCAGAGGAGGGCAACAAGGATGATCAGGGGGCTGGAAACCAAGCCTTATGAGGAAAGGCTGAAAGAATTAGGCATGTTTAGCCTTGAGAAAAGAAGACTGAGGGGTGATGTGATAGCACTTTTCAAATATTTGAAAGGCTGTCATACAGAGGAGGGGCAAGATCTGTTCTCAATCATCCCAGAGTGCAGGACACACAACAATGGGCTGAAGTTAAAGGAAGCCAGATTTTGGTTGAATATCAGGAAAAACTTCCTAACTGTTAGAGCGGTACGACAGTGGAACCAGTTACCTCAGGAGTTGGTGAGTGCTCCAACACTGGAGGCATTCAAGAAAAACTTAGAGAATCACCTGGCAGATATGCTTTGATTGTATTCCTGTATTGAGCAGGGGGTTGGACTTGATGGCCTTGTAGGCCCCTTCCAACTTCACTTTTCTATGATTCTATGATTCTATCTTCTTCTTTGCCACCAAAAGCAAAATCCATAGGTTAACCCTGCCCCTGATACCCTCGGCACAAATAAGGATGGCTGCAATGTTCCTTTAAGTTCATTTTTTATCAGAGTGCACCAAACTTCACAAAATTGGAAGATTTGTTCATTTCGAAGTACTGTACAAAGTTTGGAATCTCTCTCTCTCTCTCTCTCTCTCTTTAATGAAACACATAGAATCCTTCTCCTAGCATGGCTACTGGTCATGCTCATTGAGGTGGGGACTTCAAAATCGTAACTTCCAAATGTATAATTTCCAAGCTCTAAAAGACACAAAGAAGCAGATAGTTCTGGAGATGATTTTCAGCAGGGAAATGGCGTGAAGGGCAAAGGATTGAAAGCCTGTTTTGTACCACTGTCCCAATTCAGATCCCATTCCTATGGTTGCAGTGAGTTTATAAGAAAGAAACCCAGCCATGGTATTCAAAATATATCAGCCTAGTTTGCCTTCAGTCCAAAAAGCTTACTGATTCCTTTTTCACTCTTTTCACTTCCACTTCGGTCCCTGAATATGTAAACAAATGATGAGAGGAATTCAGGGCTAGGGAGATATTAATAATCCTGGGATAACTGATTGTATTTTAAACAAGTCCCAACAACAATACTCGGTAGGCCCAAACTCAGAGTGGATTTGATGTTATTGCCTTTAACAAAATTACTCTTCTTCAACCTCAGTTCCCCAACAGTAAAACAGACATCATAACAGCCTGTCTTTCGGAGTCGCTACTGTGAGGATGAATGAGTTAAGGACTGGAAGCCTATATGAAGCCAAAGGTATAGCATAAATCTTAACACTTGTGAAGCTGACAAATTTAAACCGATCTAGCCGAAAGCAGGATTGGTTAAGACTGCCAGCATCAATGCATTTCAACTGGCAGGTTTACCAGCCATGCTGAGATTTTCACTGATGCTTTGGAGCCTCTGCTCAGAGATATGTAAATAGAAGTAGAACTTCATTTTGTCGGAAAGGCCTGGGGGACATGCAAAGCATTTAGGTAATCAGATATCTGAAAAACAGGAGTGTGTATTTAGAATAGTGAATATTTATCTTTGGTGGGTTAGATTAATACGATGCTACACTGAGTTTGTGGAATGAATTTCCCTAATGAGAAAGTTTGACATTCCAGAGATAAGATAGGTAAAACAGGTTATGTTGCAGCTAGGAGGAGCTGTCAGGGCTGGCCATGGCCTTTTGCTGCCTGAAGAGAAGGATAAACTCACCCCTGTGCCATCTACTGCAGCTGAGGAGACAGCCACCAGTTCAGTCTTTCTTCCATAGTGGTCATGTGAGGGCCTTCTCCACCACAACAGAGGCATGCACCTAGATTAGAGTATCCAGTACAGGTTGTTAAACAGCATTGTGCCCCCAGCGGAAAGTAGTAGCCAGAGACTTCATGAAAAAGAGGCCAGAGTTCATGAAAAATGCCTACCAAACCCTGCAGGCATCTGCCACCTGAGGTGGTTGCTTCACTCTGCCGAATGGCAGAGCCAACACCGGGAACAGTAACTACTCAGCTTAATGTAATAAGTGCAGGAAAACTCCCTGACTCAGGGCCTGATGACAAGTGACATAGGATATACAATGACTGAAGTTTTTATTCTTATTCTAAATCAGGTATGGGGTACTCTGAATTTGCTCAGAGCTGAAGAGGTATAAGAGGGAAAGCACTAGCCCATTCCACACAGATCCTTCTCCACACATGGACACACGTATACTTCTTTGGACCTGTGGGGAAAAAATGTGGAATCTTTCAGACAGAGAGGCCATGTCGTATTCTGGCCAGCACAGGGTTCAAATCCTCATTCAACCATGCAGCCAACTGGATGATCTTGGGCCAGTCGTTATATCTCAGCCTAAACTACCTCGCAGCATTTTTCGTGAGGTTGAAGTGGGGAAGAGGAAGTCAGTGAAGACCCCTTGAACTCACTGGAGGAAAGGCGGGTTATAAAAGTCACTAATAAATCAAGTAACTAGTACTAGATCCGAGAAAGAGAGATTCCCACAAATGCTTTGAACTAAATATAATAACAAATGATCTGGACATGATTCTTACATCTCATGTTGTTGGACACTGAAAATTGTAGAGTTGCTTCCAGTTAAACCACTTGGTAGTTCTGCAGCTTCAAATCATATGTTCACGTAGGGAAAACCCTGACAATTTATTTCAGAAGTAAAGCTTTGAAGCCTCCATTACCGTGTTTCCCCGAAAATAAGACAGGGTCTTATATTAAATTTTTCTCCAAAAAAAACGCATTAGGGCTTATTTTCAGGAGATGTTTTATTTTTTTCATGTACAACAATCTACATTTATTCAAATACAGTCATGTCATCTTCTTCTGGTTGCTGCACAATGGTGGAGGGCGGGGTTTTCATTCAACTGGGGCTTATTTTGGGGGTAGGTCTTATATTACAAGCATCCTGAAAAATCATACTAGGGCTTATTTTCAGGTTAGGTCTTATTTTCGTGGAAACAGGGTATTAATGTGTCCTAATTTCCTGCTAGTAAAAAAAAAGCCTTGCAAAAGAGCTAAATGTTATGACATATTCACATAATCTAGATGATCCCAGTTTATCATACTGTTAAAGTACCCGTGTGTGCGTGACAGGGTGCTGTATCAAGCTTCCACTTCCCTCTAATGAATGATTGATGCTGCCAGAGCTGAAAGCACTCACAACCTGTGATACAAAAGAAATTCACATTAACTGAGATTTCTTTTATGAATTTATCCTAATCATGAAACTACAAGTGTTTCTATAAGTGATCTGTCATCACATTCTCCTGCCTGAAATGAGGCACAAGTAGATGTGCAAGACTAAAAGCAGGGATCTGAGCAATGGACAGAAATATCCTTTAACCAATACACCTTAGTACACATACAAAAGTACAAAACATTGTGAAAAATGCATATCAGTTTCTATGCAGGAACATTTTTTTAAAGGATGATGACCTAATATGGAAGTTAGATGGAAAGAGAATGTAGTTAGAGTCCAAGAAATATTCTCTCTCTCTCTCTCTCTCTCACACACACACACACACACAAACACACACACATATTGGCATCACAAAGAGAGAAGAGATTCATTTTGAATGGAGAGACTTTGCACAAAATGTGGAAAACATGGTGCAGGGGAAAGATTACTGCTGTGTTGTTGCATTGCACATGAAAACTCACAGGGGCTGGAGACCACAATAAATACAAAGGCGTGACTTTCCCCACATGTTCTTGTAACAATCTAATTCATTCGAAATCAGAGACACCCCAGTGTAGATCATGTTACTAAAACTTCATAGTTTTACATAGTTGTTTGGGTTTGTTTGTTTGTTTGCTTGCTTGCTTGTTTGTTTGTTTAACTTATATACTGCCCCATAGTGCATAGGACTCTCTGGGTGGTTTACAATGCTAAATTCAATTGAATAATACCCAATACAACACAAACATAAAATTTATATCAACACATAATTAGTCCCCTGCCACAAGCAAACCCGACTTTAAATAAAAATAAACAGCTTAAAATCCCAGATCAACATGAATAAAAAGCTGCTTTTAAAAGTTCAGTTTTTACCCATTTCTTAAAAGCTTGGAGGGAAGGAGCCTGACTAACCTCTGTTGTCAGTTTGTTCCACAGAGATGGGACCACAACCAAGAAAATATTTCTTATGCTCACTCTTCTCGTTTCCTTTGGTGTCACTATTATGAACATTACGGACTGTGAAGAGCAGGTGAGATGGGTACCTGTTGTGTAGGTATGCTCTCATGTTTCTTTATTTCTGAACCACAAACAAATCTTTGGGTGGACCCTATCCCACCGATAGCAATTTATGCAACATTTCTCTCTGCCTTGTAAATCCACTTCTAAAGTTTTATGATAATAGGAATGTGGGAGTTGTAGCTCAGTGACAGAGCATGTGTCCAACATGTAAAAAGATCACCAATTCAGTCCCTCATATCCCCAGATGAAACTGGGGGAAACTACATCTGAAATCTAGAGAGTGATTGTTAGTCAATGCATGAAGTACTGAACCAGACAGACCAATGGTCCAACTTGGCAGGAAGGAGCTTCTAATGATCCTTAGAAAGACACTATATCCTAAGATGTTGCTTGACTACAGCTCTCAAAACACCCAGCTGGGGAGTTGAAATCCACCAATATCTGGGGATCCAGATGTGAGATCCCCAGATATACCAGCATGTATATAGAAATGGCCATGTAGATGTTTCATATATATATATATATATATATATATATATATATATATATATATATATATGAAACATCTACATGGCCATTTCTAAGCCTCCTGACCCAGTGTACTGATATTTGAGCTGTGGAGCATACCTGGAAGCTTGTGACAAAAATAATGTAACTGGGATAATGGAGTATTTGAGGGTACGATCAGACAGCTACAAAGGCACACATCAGATCGAACCAGAAAAGCTCACTTTTCACAGTGTGATCTTCCTACTTTTGGGAGTAGCTCCAGCATGGCCCCCCAAAATAATAGACATTCAGCTGGACAAAAAAAGGCCAGATTGGGGATAGATTGGAATCTAGCTGGAGTGCATTTCCCTGTGTGTTGTGTGATTGCTGGGGGTGGTGGTGGTGGAGGAAATCGCACTGGACTGCTCTGTAAGCAATCCAAATTGTGATCTATTTCCCTACAGCTCACACCCTGAGCTGTCTTCAAGCAGATAGTATCACACTGCACAGGTGGGAGAGCAGAACAGCATACAGTTAATGTTTAAAGAAGAATTGGTTAAGAGTGGGAAGAGAAGGGAATAAGAGGAAAACAGAGAAGCTGACAGAGGAAAACATTTGTTTGACATACAAGCTGCAGTATCATCATATGACAGTGTTACTAAAAGCAGGGGTTGGGTTTTGCATACACATGTCCCAGGTATAAATGCTGAGGAAATTAGTTCCAGACTTCTAATCAAAGCCTTCCTCCATATTCTCACCTATTAATCAAATGTCACCTGCAAAATAAATATTCAGCTGCAGAATCATCATCATCTTAAAACTGCAGGGCTGGAAGGGACCCTATGGATCATCAAGTCCAGTCCCTGTCAAGGAGGCAGAGCGGGGAATCAAACCTCCAACTTTTGCCTCTGCAGTCAGATATTTAAAGCACCGAGCTAGTGAGATGACAAGCAATGTACAAACTCTCATGAAAACACTACCATCTCTACCACCATGATGGCTAAGGGCTGGATTATCAAAGGTGTCTCAAGTGAGCTAGCTACCAGAACTGAAGCACCAAATCAGGTTCACATACTTACCCAATTCAAAATGCATAGTATTCAAAGATGGCATGAAGCAGGAAAAAAAAAACATGTATCTTTCTCCATCCCTGACAATAGAATTAAAGTAATAACAAATTGAATAACTAGTGACTGCCCATTCATGACAGCTAAAGTCTTCTTGAAGTGGCTGCCTCACTCTGCCTAGTGACAGGGCCAGCTCTGTCACTGTCAAAAGGTGAGGGGGCACCATTTGGAAAACATGCAGTCATCAAGCTTTTGGTTCTCTATTACTTTGCTTCCTCAGTTTGCTACCCCAAGGAATGAGTTTGGAAACTGGAAGATAGCTGTCTAGTCTGCATTCTGTGGAGAAGGCATGGCAACATTAGTTTACCTGAAAGGTTAAAGGGTGTGTATGCTTCTCTGTTGTATGTATTGCACTCATTCACATTTTTGCCTCACTGTTTCATTAAATCCAAAACAGCCCTTCAAAATGCTTTGGCACACACAGCCTGCAGCCACATCCCTCCCAGCTGCTCTTGCTTTTCTCCTCTCCCAGAAACCATAGTACAGATCATGCACTCATCTTCTGGGATCCTCTAGCGCTGGGTAAGTCTACACCAGGAAAGTTTCTGTTGGAATTTGTGGGTATTGTATATATACTTAAATTTCTGTTTTAAAAAGCAGGAAATGCAATTCTTAAAAAGCCTCTAATTTCTGAATGTGGGATATTGTATTTCTCTATCCACAATTCAAAACACCAGGAAATGGCTCAATATTGTTGTGCAATAAAGAGATACCGAGCAGGTATCATTTATAAAGAGATACCGAGCAGGAAGAAACCCCAGAACCTGACTCCTTTTTTTTAATCAATTAACTATTTCCTACCCAAACACAAAGCAATTGTCTGTGCTGTGTAAACATTTATACTCTGGAGGTATTTAGAGGAACTGAATTCACAATAGGTGCTTCCACCCTATTTTGACATATCCATCATTCCCCCTACACCACAGCTCACTCTATTCAGCATGGTCTCTGCCTTGACCATCTATGTGTCATTTTCAAGGGTGTGGGGAGCTACTAAGGAGAGGAGTGAATGGTAAAGTCTTCTAGCCTGGTATCACATGCTTAAATGTAGATTCAAGCTAGAATTTGTAATAGCCTACACATACAGTCTGCTCCTGTCCACCTTTGGAATATAAACCTGGGCATTTTGGTGCCGAAGAGGTCAAAGATATATAAGATTTTTAGCTGTGGGCTCAGGATAGCCATCCCATCATAAAATCATGTCAACTCCATCTGGCTTGGTAATACAGAAAGATTTTCAGGAGAGACCCCTTTTGGATTAATGAAGTATCTGCTCCCTGTACTGTAAGCCTTAGGGAGGAGTAGGAGAGAAAGAGCAGGTGTTTTATATTGATGCTCTGCTTTGCTCTTGATCCCCCTCATCACCATTCAATATTTGTAAAAGCCACACAATAATCTGAATGGACAGAGACATATGACTCTTTTTGTTTTATCTGCACCCCTTCTTCCTTTCTCTCCTACCTTTCTTCACTCCAACAGTGGCAAGACAAGGGATAAGGGAGAAACATGTTTGTTTTTCATTTTAATTTATTTGACTTGCATTTAGCTAATTTGCAATTCCAGAAGCAATACAGGAACCAGCCTGGATCAGAACTTATGGATAGCTCAGAACTTCTGGATAGTTCAGTGGTTTAGACATCTGCAGAGCCAGAGGTTGGGCACTCGATTCCCCACGGTGCGTCCTTGACAGGGGCTGGACTTGATGATCCATTGGGTCCCTTCCAGCTCTGCAGTTCTAAGATAAGAAAGAGCATGGAAATATAGTCAAAATTTCCTCTGTGGGGAAAGGTGACAATGTTAGGGACTGCTAAGCTCTGAAAAACGGCGACACAATGGAAAAGTAGAGAATGATCAACAATGTGGAGGTATAACAAAAGTAGAAGGGCTTTTCCCCCTCTTTCATAATACTAACACCCACATCAACCACTGAAGCTGAAAGATGGGCATTTCAGGAGTGACAGATGGATGTATGCAAAGTTAAACTATAGGATTCACTGCCATGTGACATAGTGATAGTTGCTGATTTGGATGCATTTAAAAGGAGGTTGGATAAACTCATGGAGGTTAGGGTCATTAGTAGCTGTTAATCAGAATGACTATGTATCCCTCCAGTATTCAAGGGAATATGCCTAATATGCCTCTTATGTAGTTGCTGGGGAAGGTGAGGCCGTGCAGTTGCTCTTGTGCCCTTCTAAAAGGTTTGCCATAGCAACTGTGTGAACGGCGTGCTGTACTAAATAAGGTGTTTGGTCTTCATCCAGCATGGCTCTTCTTACATTCTTGAAATGTAGTTGTACTTTGAAATCCACATTTTTCCAAACAGTGCTCCAATATGGTCTTGTGTCCTTTAGGGAAATGTGCACACAACATGGCCTGGATTCATAAAAACAACATCCAAAAGGAACACAAAACATCGACACACAGTTCATGCACTCTGTTTTTAAAAATTCAAACTGATGAGGGGTTAAGTGAATTCAGCAATGGAAAAAATGGTGAACTGAATGGACAGTCATGTTCATTCCTAACACTAACACACATACACACAAACACACACTTTTTCTTTTAAATAAAGGCACACAGCATCAATTCAACCATCAAATCAACTAACCAGACAAAATAACTCCCCTCCCCAAGAGAATAGTAATTCACAGCTGAGATAATTAGAAAAGACTTTCCAGAGCATGGTTTCCAAATGTTAATTTTTGGGACTCCTCCCAGAAACCCTCATCCAGCTGTCTGGGGCCATACTGGTTAAGAGTTTCCAGGACTAGTCATCCAGAAAATGAACCTTTCTAAGTTCTGCTCCTGGGTTATAGCCTTGCTGAAGCACTGGGAAATAGTCTTTCTTTAATATGAAAGGTGAAGATACAAGACAAATATCCCTGGAGACATCATTCTACAAGTGCACGGGGTTGGAAGGCATTCCATAACAGAGAAAGGGTGCTCTCTGGTGGATATTTGCCTCATCTTTGAAGAATGAGCTTCCTGGAACAGAGTTTTTGAAGATGAAGGTTGTCTAAATTGAAGACATTCCTATCTCCCACCAGAAGCTCCATCTTCCACAGATCTATTATACATTTTGTTGTGTTGTCCATATTGTTTTACTCTTTCTACATCAATGCTGAATAGCAGACTCTTCCAAATAACACTGTCTGTACCCTGCACTCCATATGACCGCCTACTTAAAATATCTGTCATCTATTGTAGTCTCTGTCATCCGAACATGTTGATTAAATAATCTCTTTCTCTATTCAACAAGCAATGTGGATAAGGTTTCTTGTAATGCCTAATTAATCAGAAGAAAAGACAATGAAAATAGGATTATAGCCATATAAAGAAATGGTATGCAATTTCTGTTAGCTGAGATCTTTGCACTTCTGAAATTAGGTACAGAAATGTTCAGTTCCATTGACTTCAAGAGGGCCAACGATCTTTTATGTCATCTTGGGATTGAAGCCAGTGTCCTTTTATAATGGTTTCTGAGCCAATATAGGAAGCGATTTGCTATATGCACTATATATAGTACTCAGCACAGAGGAATCTGACATATTGATCTAAAAGTTTGCAGAAACTGGAAAGCTTTTAAGTGATTTCTGATAAAAGGCTGCTAGTCACAATATAAAATACTTCATGCATATGCCAAGTCTGATGGTGCAGGGGAGATGCATAATCTAGACTCAGCAGAAGTGCCAGCAAGCAATACACACCAGAGTTGACCAGCATTAAACATCAAGTGACACCTGTGTTCTGATCCTCATTTGGCTCCTAGACTCACTGTCTTATTACTAGGGCTCTCACCCACTTGCACGAATCTTAGCTGATTACTCATCTCCACTTTATTCTTTCTGTCTTTGCTTATTTTAAAAACTTATCTCCCCTATCACAGTATGTGATGGCCACTGTTACGGCTTCATTGTGGAATTAGACAAAGGGTATGACTACATATTCGCAGCCTGTATTATGTTTGAAATCACAGTCTGTGCTCACACAGGGGCTGCGGATTGATTCGGGAGTTCACTGTTCATACTGCATGTGATGTGATTTGCCTTTCAGCCCAAACACACTCTTCTTTCTTTCCTCTGATCCTGCCTCTGCCAATCCTTCCTTCCTCTGGCCCCACCTCTGCTGATCTTTTTATGGGGTGTAAATACAGGAAACAATAATAACGGTGACCTGTGATAAGGTGATCTAGTGCTAATCTCAAGAGTCATATATGTAAGAATTTTTTTAAAAAAAATAAAAATAAATAAATATTTAAGGATGATTGGGGGAGAGGAAAGAAATCAAGATTGCATTCCCCTGGTCCTGAACATTATGCCCCAACTGCCTACATCAACAAAACATCACCTATAGCCATGCCTCCTGTTATTACAAAAATATAATAACAACCACATCGGGAAAAGCCATGAATCATTCCAGATGAAAAAAGTAGAAGCGCTCCTAGCAACAGAGGGGAAAATGTTGCTTTAGGAGTAAAAAGGGACAGACTAATTCAAATCAACATTTGCATCATGTAGTCAGTAAAAATTACTTTGGACTCACTTATTTTATGAACAGAGCAAATCCCATGGTGTTTGACCATGTAGTCACAGCCGAAGTCATGAAGGATGCCGTTATCAGTGGTTACCAGTTTTAGTGGTTAAATATTACAGCCCGTATTTGAATACCAGGTGTTGGAGTAATATAGAGCAGTAGGAGGCTGTTGAGTCCATGACTTACTTGTGCACTTCTCAAAATTTATGCTGAACTAGTCAGGCCATTTGTTTAGGAGGGTTGTTTCAATGTTCTTAACTGCTGGGAACAAAAGTGAGAACTAACTCAATCCAGACAGCACACTGTCAAAAAGCCTTATTGTTACCTATCAATTACATTTGTATAGGAATAAAAGCAATAGTTCTGGCACAAAAAAAATTATAATTTCTCTGTTTTTAGATGATACATACATGTGTTACAGCTCATGGTAGATAAATAAATATAGAACATGATATATAACAGGCATTCTCTGTCTTTTTAGGACAGAAGAGAGTCCTGTATTGCATGGAGGTTGGCCTGATTACCCCAATGGCTGTGTCAATTCTATAAATCAGTGGTTCAGGGTCTTACTTCTTTAAGAAGATGCTTGTTATCAGCAGTTTTTATAAGCATCTGTATTCAAAAGTAATCCATTAAAATAAGGAAATATGCTGGCTGCTTAATCAAGGCACCGTGTTAATCAATCCTAATCAATCAAGTATACATTACAGCCATACTTTTCATCAACCTTCTGATCAGAACACTCCTTATGAAGGAGACCTTGGTGAATAAAAGAAGATTTTAAAACAAAGATTATGTTGGTGATGCTTGCTTTAAGTTATGGTTTGTAGGAAGTTGGTAATTTCAGATACATCTGATAGAAATATTTGATCTTGACCAGGATTGAAACAGCCACTCATTTATGATGAGGGACATCAGCACACTAAATGGGCTTTTGATTCTTTTGGAACATATTCCCATGGGACCAATTTGAATGATACATATGTCCAATATAGTCTGCATGCATGGTGGGGGGGGGGGAGGCCCTCAGCCCACCCCCCACACACACATACACACAGGGAGGGGGGAGAGAGTGTATTGCAGTGACCGCGAACCTTTTTGGGCCTGAGTGCCCAAACTGAAAAAACAAAACAAAAACCCAGTGGGTGGTAGGCAGTGGCGGCAGCGGAACCGGAAGTGGCGGTGGCAGAACCGGAAGTGGCGGCGGAAGGGGGAATCCTGGGCATGAAGGTGCCTCGAGACCCCACTCCAGATCCGCCGCCAGCACCAGCTGATCCGAATCCTGGCTCACCACCTGTCAGGGCGCCAGCACCACAGCTGCAGCCACCTTCTCAGGTTTGGCTGCAAGGGGGGAAGGGAGTAGCGATCCGGCGACTTACGGCTTGCGTGCCTGCAGAAAGGGCTCTGCGTGCCAGCTGTGGCACGCGTGCCATAGGTTCATCTATTGTGTACTGGTGAAGATTGCGGGTGCAATCCCATTCTGTACCATGAAATATGATCACTTCTAAAGAGAAATTTATTTATATCACAACTCAAATAATTTGGAGGAACTCCTTGATAATCTGGGGTTGATATTACAACGTATTACAATGAACTCTTTTATCCCAAGGTTTAGGCATAATTTAGAGACATGATATCTGTTCCTTCATGTTAGCTTTTACTTACAAAATGCAATACTGTTGTTGTGAAAAGTAATATGGGTGGAGCTTCACTAAATGGAGGAAGAGGATGAATATCCCATGCCACAAGTACTGGCATGTGTGCTGCCTCATTGTGCTGCCTCATGCTCTATCGTGGATGTTGAGGAGATACTGAGGTGGATGGAAGGACATTCTTGTCTTGGACCCTGGGAATTATAGCTGTTCCTAATTATTTTTTAGAAGTAATTTTCTAATCCCTGAGAAATACATGATACATTCTGGCTTTTGGGGTTAGGGAACACTTTTTCTCTCAAGGGATCTGCTGTTGAGAGCCAAGAGGATTTATTTTTATGGGTAGAAAAGGCAAACTGGAGTTTGGTTACACTGTGAACTGGAAAAATAATTATATAATGCCTTCGTGTATCTGCTTCGGGTGTTTGGCAATACAACATTTTTTGTGCCCTCTCCCCATTGTATCACGTACATGTTTCATGCCCCATTTGTCAGAATTCTGCTTTTATTAATCCATTGATTCAACTGATGTACCATTCTCTTTGATCTGGGAACCATCCCTTCAGCTTCGTTCCTGGCGCCTCCTTCTATTGTCTCACAAGAATCCCTTTTGGCTAGCACAGAAAACTCTGACTTTTCTGACATAACCTGCCTTCCTCCCCAACCCATGTCTTGTTCCTATTTTATTCACAAGCATTGTGGTTTTAACTCCAGTAACCTATACATGGTTATGTAACATTTTATTTTATAACATCAATCAATGAACTAGACTGTATAAAAGGAACCTCATTGCTTCAGAAAATACAGAACTAAGAAGCACCACTAACCGTAGTTTCACTGGTAATATGTGAATGAATTTCTCCCTATACCTAAACTCACAGGTCAAGACAGCACTTCCTCATAATCAGATCTTCAGATTTCAATGCGTCCTTTCTCCAGGGGCTAAATCTGGTGAGTAACAAAGCAATGGCTCAGCACAACATATGACCAATATGAAAATCAACCTTGTCCCAGAAACTCATTAAATCAGAGTACCTGAATGAAATCTGATCTCATTTTCTGAGGCCATTAGAAGAGTACACTGGCTCAAGTCCAAAATGCTAGCAGAGCTGGCTAGTGAATGAATTGAAAATAACTGCTTCAGCATGAAACATTTTGCGTTTCCAACATTATCCAGCATAATGCAATCTGGCAAAAGTTAAGTGCAACTGAGTGCCGTTGATTGAACGTTACCAACATTTAAGTGTGCACATAAGCTCCTCTGGTTTCTGTGGGACTGTGGGTCAAGTTGCACTGGCAGCAGAAATAGCACATAGCAGAAATAGGGCATATCATCCTGGGTCTCTCAAGCCTGAACATTATTTGGAAACAGCATGGCATCAGACCCGTCCAAAGATTCTGAAACCTGGTTTAGGTAAATAGGGAAAGAAGAAGGGGCATTAGCCATCCATCCCATTTCTGCCAGCTTCTACCTGTGGAGGGCAACAAACAGGAGAGAACATTTGTCTCTGTGCATGGAGGTTCTCTATGCAAACAGTAACACTGGGAAATCAGCATGTCTGATTTCATGAGGAGCCTGCATGGATCGACTAGTCTGTCCTCTTCAGACTGCCACTTTCCAAACATACTGGGCAACAGAAATGATGGTGGAAGGGCCAAGGCTAGCGTGTGTCCGTGCCCCTTGTATACATATATATTGTTGTTGTTGTTATGTGCCGTCAAGTTTGAACCAACTCATGGCAACCCTAACAGAGCTTTCAAGGTAAGTGAGATATTTGAGAAGTAGCTTTACCAGTTCCACACTCCCAGTGAGTTTTCATGAATGGGTATGGATGTGAACCCAGGCCTCCTGAGTCCTAGTCTGTCACTCTATCTAGTTACACCACTTTGGGTACCTATATATTCTTAACATTGTTTAATAACACTTGAATAGGATTTCTGTGATTTGTTTTTCAGCTCATATTCAATCATCCAATTCCCTGTGAGATATGGACTGGCTGTAGCAAAACCAACCCTTCCCCCAGCCTGCAGGGACAGAAAACTGATTAAGACAGTCTGGTCCTCTGGTGACTTACGGAGCCATGGAAGATATTGGCATCACTTCAGCAACAGGTCAAGATGTACTTATTTATTAGAGTCTTTAGGGGTTGAGGATCATGGACTGCATACGTAGGCTTTAGTGCAGTGGTTTTAATGTTTTTAATGTCTGGATGATTAAATTGTGTGTAGTTTGGTTTTAAATTGTTTCAAATATCTTATGTTTTAAAATTCAACGGATTTCAACAGAGCCCCCAGGCATGGGACACATAAACAGTTCTGACTTTGGAGTTTTCAAGGTATGTGAGATGTTCAAGGAGAGGATTACTGTTGCCAACCCACAGTGAATTTCTTTGGTTGAGTGGGGATTTGAACCCAGGTCTCCCATGTCCGAATCCTGCACTCATCTACTACACCACAGAAATTTTCCTACTGGAAAAAGCAATCATCAATGTACAAAAGGTATCTATCATCCAGGGCAGAAAAATGCTTACTCATGTTAAAAAGAGGACAAAAAGGAACTTAATTAATCAAAAGCTCATCTCTTTGAGGAAATAAATTCTTCATTTAGATCTTAAGAAGCCTTGTAAGCACATAACAGACTGCTTTGGCATTACACTAGTAGCAGCTTTACAGCAGATAACACCAACAGTATGTGCTTAATTTATTGAGTCTTTTTTATGGAGAATGGGAAAGATGAAGCCAATGTACAAATTGGGTTCCTTCCTTAACAGTAACCTTAGCTTGGCAGAAGCAGATGTACTTCATGCCAGGCAGCCTGTTTTATAGGAAAGTGTTTGACGAATTGCCACAGGCCCCAGGTTAACATTTCTGTTTGTCTTAGCAGATATTAATTGTTCAGCCTCTTCTGGATTGTCTCTCTCATAATTCTCTGCTTTTAAATACCCAGCATCTTTCTTGAAAGAACCTCAAAGGGTATTCTTTTCCTAAGGGCAAATTGTGAGCATGTAGTTAATTTAAGTCTCCCCTGGGTGAAAGTGCTCCCTGCCTCTTTCTCTGTAAATCAGAATGAGGGAACCTGTACCATCACTGGAAGCAGCAACAGCAGCATTTCCCAGAAAGCTTTGGGAAACTTGACACAATTGACGATCAATACGCTCTCAAGATAACTGATGGCCCATTGAAGGAAGATAATTGATGGCTCATTGAAGGAAGGATTGGGGAAGATGAGGAAGGGAGGAAAAGTGGAAAGGATCATCAATATATAATCTTGGTTATGAAACAGAAGTCTGGGAAGAGGTGCTCTGCCCATTTAGGACAAATAGCAAGGCATAAGAAGAAAAATAGGAAATGAAAGAAAGAAGAACATTTTCCGACAGATGTGTCATTGGGAAGATAAGAGGGGTCAAAAGGAAGCTGGCAAAGGTATTGATCTAGAAACTACAGAGGCTGATAACAAAGGACTGTAAGCAAAGATCAAACACTAGCTGTTCTAAACCTCTGGGTTTTCTTCTATACCTAGACAGCTGTTGCCATATAGCAATAGTTCAAATATGATGATATTCCAGAGATGATTTTTTTTTAATGGTGCTTAAACCACACAGAGAAAACAAGGGAAAAGCTAAAGCATACAAATAGACAAAGAAAAATGCCCCAAATAAAGAGCTAGAAACATCTTTTAAATGGGAAGGCAGGAATAGAAGAACAATAAGAAGTGGAAAAAGATTCAAGAGTTTCCTTCTGCTCACAAAAATGTAAGCTGCCCCCCTGTCTTTTATCCTGTTGATGACTGTTAAAGACCTGCCACTTTAGGGAGGAATTTAACAATAAAGATTGAATCCCTTCTGGATACTGGGCTTATGCTCTTTTCCAGTGTGTTCTTAAAGTTCTAAGTGCTTAGATAATTGTTATTATATGTTGGTGTTTTTTTTTAAAAAAAACCCTTTCTAATATACTGTGTTTTAGTCCAATTTGTTTTAATCCTTGTAAGCCAGCTTGGGTTCCCTCAGCAGGAGAAAGGCAGCAAAGAAAGAAAGAAAGAAAGAAAGAAAGAAAGAAAGAAAGAAAGAAAGAAAGAAAGAAAGAAAGAAAGAAAGAAAGAAAGAAAGAAAGAAAGAAAGAAAGAAAACCAAATATCCAGGTAGGTGTCCATGTGCAGTTGCTGTCTATATGCCATGTGTTCAAAGTTAGATTTATAGGGTCCTTCCTGTGTCACCGTATCAACTGCTTAGCTACCACAAGGGAATGAAGAATAAACTTCCATTCAGCATTGGTTGATTTCCATGAGACAGGTAGATATTTTAACCAAAGATGTATCTCAACAAAATTCAAAGATTGCTCCAATACAAAATTTAATATGCGTATGAATAGAATGGGAGAAATCCATTATCTCCTTGACCAATCAACTGATCCAAAGAAAAATTTCCCTGTCCTTCTATAGCTTCCATAGAAATGGTTTCTTCCCCATTTTCAATTCTGGATTGTCCCGCAAGATTAATTTAGCTTGAGAAAATGACTCAAATTGTAATTGTTGTGACATTATGCACCAGAAAGCTCTAACTGCAAAAACTGTGGAAACCATTTCTGACACGTTTAGATCTAAAACAGTGTCTTCTTAGAAACGGGTGACAAAAAAACTTTATGTATCTATGATTTGCTTAGGGTCTCCTGCCATCTACCCAAACAGACAGACCGATAATGTCAGAAACCATTGAACTGAATCAGAATGTGAAGTCAGACCAGGAGGTAGTTTGCGTCAGCACAAAGCCTTGTTCTAGGGCCCTGTAATTCTGGGTTCACTCATTTGTAATGCAGAATCCAGAGAATGATGCTGCCAGATTGTAGCATTCCAATGTTCTTTGTGTCATCCTCCTGAGGTCCTTTATGTCTTATCTGCAGTGACAATAAAACTGTAACATCAGCTTGGCCGGTGTGGATAAACTAAGCACTAAACGGAGGCTTTTAATGAGCCCCTGTGCCTTTAATCAAATTCCTGAACATGGCTTATTCATGAATAAGCATTATAAGAGGAGTATCACCATGGGAAATGATATTGTTAGCTAATATTATACTAAATGAAATTATAGTGTGGAAAAAATGTTTTAATTCTGCTTCTAGCTAGGGGTGGAAAATAATGTTGTTGGTTTCAGCAGTCTCAATGAAACTGGCCATTCTGCACTTCCCAAAACTTGTGAGAAGAAGCACACTCAAGAATTAACACATACCTGAGGTTTACAGAGGATTTCAGAGGAATAATGTGAGCTGTGAGCATAAGAAGGGGGTCTTTGCAGGAAACTAGGCATGCCAAGAGACTGTCACAGACCTGGACAAGGATCAAGAGTGTCACTAAAAGGGCATGAAGGGAATGTGTCCCATTCTCTGTGTCCCTTATCTGGGCCCAGAGCAAGTTGGGAGGGAACCTCTGCACATCCTGCATCTGAATAAATAAGCTTAGTTTTGTGTTATAAGCATTGTCTTGCACCTTTCTTCGATCTACAGATTAGGCATACAGTATGTCTGTGCACAGTCACAAATAAAATAAAAATACAATAGCTCTAAGCACAAAATTATAATATTGCAAAAGCATAGAAAAACAGAAAGAAAGAAAAAGGACGAAGCAAAGAAAAAGAAAGCACGAGAGTGTCTACACAGGCTTCTATGAAAGGTACACACACACACACACATGTACAGTTGCTGTCTATATGCCACATGTTCATGTTGTTAATGTTGTAAGGTCTTCTATCCACTACTAGTTGTGGGCATCTATCTTTCCAGTGTTGGAAAGTCAGACGTTTTGCAGTTGTAAGAACATGGAATCTATCTACAGTGGCTAATGGTTAATCTCCAAGAAGCAGGTATATAATTTAAAAGTACATAAGCTTCAACGAAGATCAAAGATTGGTCCAGTAAAAAATTAATGCAAGTAATAACTCCTATTGAAAATAAGCTTATAACTGGACATGACCATAGCACATGTCTAAGAGACTCACCAAGAGAATCACAGAGCCAACATTTAGATGATTTGCTTAGACCCTTCCTGAAAAGGCATTCCAGTGTCCAGTATATTCTAAACATGATCTTTTGTTGGATGAGTCGTAGAGTTTAAGATCTGTAAATATCTCAGGTAGACTGGTGAGGGCTGCCTTCTATTGATTAGGCAAAATAACACAATCCATTTCCCTGTTCCATTCATTTCTGAGTCACAAATATACAGAAGGAATATTTCAGTGATTTGATGAGCCTGTGCCTCACAGGCAAGATTTCAAAGGGAATATTCAATCACATAATCCTCCCCTTGCTCAGCAACTTTGGAGGGAGGGGGGTTGAAGCCCAAGTATCAACTGTGAAAGATGCAGATGTGATAACAATCAAAGGCGCTGAGCCTGCTTTTGGCACAGTCACCAGATTGAGGAGGGATGGACCGTGTCTTCTCTCCCCTCCCAATGCTTGAGCATTCCCCTTTTCTTTTGCACAGCAGAATGGCCAGCTGTTCAAATTAGAGCTCTCCAAGGTAGGATGAATGATTACCTCTTATTCTGCCATTTGCCATAGATTCATTGCTATGGGCAAGTAAATCAGACCCCAGCTGTGAACTGCTGAAACCACATCTGCATGACTTTCTCTCCAGGGAGTCTGTAAATTAGAATGCTGTCTTGTGCCTACATAGAAGGGTGCTTCAGGAATACGTATAACAATTGGCAAACTGGGGTTCTTTCTGGCTTTCCTCTACTGTGACATTGACTGAGTGCATTTGCAATGATGAAGGAGGGTCAGGAAACCTAAAAATCAGCTCTCGATCGGTATCGGGCAGATAATGAAGTCTGCTAGCTGGAAGCAACCATGTATCATCATCAGCCATCTTACAATCTTAGATAATTTTCTAAGTGAAACTGTCCAGTTAGCCAGCAGAGTCTTTATTAAGCAAATGTACCTTAAGGTTGTTTCTCCATGCCTCCAATAAGCCCATCTTAATTCCCTCTGGCTATGATCAGGTGCTCCGTCTCATTCATTCTGCAGGCTGGGATTGACTTCTTGTCACTTTCTGTACCATCTAAGGACTGGCCAATATGACCTTAGTCGTATGTTTCAAGAAGCCTGCCTTAAGCTTCCTGCTTTTCTTTAAACATATACATGGTTGGCATAAAAGGAGTGGCTGATTAAGAAAGATGAAAACAACCCATCAGGGATATCATATTCTTAAACAAAGCAGAAGTAGTCTTGGGCAATTCACAGTTCTGTGCAAAAATCGATCATTTTGCACAAAACTGGCTATTTATAAACAAAAAGGAGAGGTTTTGAACAAACTATCATTCTTGTCAGTGCAAGAAGTCTTGAGATTGCTCACCAACGTCACTGAGGAGAAAAAGGTCGCTGTTGGGCCAGGGATATGCAAGGATTTGCATTCCTATCTGGAATGTGTGTCAAATCTGGATCAGAGTCTTGTGTTAGTTTACTGCTAAAATGCCCACATATGGCTTCTATTTCTTTCCAAATGTGTTCTTTGCAGGCAATGGCACTTTGGGGTGAATGGGTGAGAAGCATTCAGAAGGAAAGATTGTCACCAGAAACCTGACATTTCCAATTAGGGCCACATCACATCTGCTTTCCCATGCTCTCTGTTCCATGTAAATCACTCTTTTATCGTCTTAGGGAAGGTCCTAAGCTCAGTGGTAGAGTGCGTGTTTGCACATGTTATCAATAAAGGTCACAGCTTCAATTCCTAGCATCTCCAATTCAATGGCTCAGGGTGCTGATGATTGGAAATACTAAGCTAGATGGAGAATGTGCTTGAGTTCATGTAAAACTGATATACATGTCTCAATTCCTCCCACTCACACTCTCGACCATGCTCAACACTTGGATGTTGTTGTTGTCATTGTTATGTGCCATCACTATCTCCAGCTTATGGCAATTCTATGAATGAGTAATCTCCAAAATGTTCTGCCCTCAGCAGCCCTGCTTAGCTTTTGAAAACTCAAGCTTGTGGCTTCCTTTAGGAAGTCAATTCAATTCATATTTGGACTTTCTCTTTTCCTGCTGCCTTCAAAATTTTTCAGCATCATAGTCTTTTCCAAAGAATCTTGCCTTCTCATGATATGTCCAAAGTAGGACAGCCTCAGTTTCAAAAATTTTATTTCCTGAGATAATTCATGTTTAAATTGCTGTAGGACCCACTTGTTCATCTCTCTGGCAAACTAGGGCAAAGCTCTCCTCCAGCACCATATTTCAAACGAATCAATTTTTTCCCTGTCAGCTTTATTTACTGTCCAGCTTTCACACCTATGCATGGTGATAGGAAATAAGAGTATGGAAGATCTTGGTCTCCAGCAACACATCCTTACACTTGATGATCTTTTCTATTTCCTTCATTGTCTTTTTCTGATTTCTTGGCCACGGTCTCCATTTGTATTGACAAAGCAAAAAAGGAAACTGTGCTGCTTAAATACTGCCCCATAGTGCTTAAAGCACTCTCTGGGCAGTTTACGATTTAATTATGCAGGCTACACATTGCCCCCCCCCCCCAGCAGGCTGGGTACTCAATTTTCCAACCTCAGAGGGATGGAAAGCTGAGTGAACCTTGAGCCAGCTGCCTGGGATTGAACCCTAGGTCGTGAACAGAGTTTTGGCTATCAGGATGCTCTGATGGACCTAATCACTATTTTTAAAAAAGTTAGAATGGCAAAACAAGAGGCCAGGATTTGGCCAACTCACTGATTCTCAGCTATGTACAAGGAATGGGCTATTGTGTCATGAGGAAATCTGAAGCATGCCTTGGCCTTTTATTGGGTAAGTCCACCACGGTGTGCCTATCACAACAAGGAAACACAGCACTAATGCCTCCCCTGCAATGTCTTGATCTTGACAATCCAACTG
This sequence comes from Intellagama lesueurii, assembly GCA_037013535.1. Taxonomy (NCBI): domain Eukaryota; kingdom Metazoa; phylum Chordata; class Lepidosauria; order Squamata; family Agamidae; genus Intellagama; species Intellagama lesueurii. Next base: position 255,425,103 of record JBAJHW010000002.1, read on the forward strand.
GAGCCATCGACAGCAGTCTGTTCTCAGAACTCCTTCACAAAACGCTGGCCTGTGTTCTTGCCACTTCTGTGTTTTGCACAGGACTGGCCATGCTACTGGCGCTGAATAACTGTATGCAACAACTACTACTTTCATTTCTGCTACTAGTTGTGGCACTAGCAATAGCAATTACATGCATTTCTACAGAAAAATACCCTATAAAAATAAAGACAACAGCATGCTGGGGGGGGGGGGTTACTGAGGAAAGAGGTGCTTTCTCCTCCTGAATCATTGACACTAATGTGAACATTGTTTTAAAATCTGCCACCTGTCAATCTCAATGAGTGCACTTTAATTCTTGTACTCAGCTGGCCACCAATTGGTTTACCTTTCCTTGCATCCTGGCAAAACACTGTCATTTCACCTGAATCTGGCAGGCTATAGTTTGTGCAAACCACAATCCCAAACCGTGACTTTATATTGTATGAGATCTTGGTTCCTGTAAACCTATGAAACCATGATTTGCTGGTTTTGGATGAAATATCATGTTATGGTTTGCTGGAAACCAGAGATAATCTATTTTTTCTCTCATCGCATGCAGATAAAGGAGGAAGACAAATAGATATCCCATAGTTTGGTTTTATGTCTGAAAACAGCAGCTGACTCTCTATTCTCACAGCAGCACTGAGAGGTATGGATGTCATTGCTGCTCAACTACATTCAGCTATCACATCTGATCTCTGAATATTGAAGCTTTAGAAGAGCTGGTTCAGTATTGGACTGTATGTGAACATATGAACTGAAAAAAACCTATTCATTCATAGTCTTTGGATGCACTGAACTGTTGTCACCATCCACTCCAATATGAGCTTCAGTTCTTGGTTTGTGTTCACTCAGCATCAAGCTCTTAGGGATATATGAAATCCAGCCAGTTTGGCTTATGATGTGTTGTGGCTTCCAGGCCAACACAGTTCATGGAAGCCTCATTTGAACTGTGCCAAATCTCTGACCCTTTTGAAGCTGGCCTACTGCTCATTTTTACAGCTCACTGCTCCAATTGAAAGGAGCAAATGACAGCTCAACGTATAAAAAGAACAAGAAAAGTGGGAAAGACACCCCAGGGATCTATGTGCATTAAATCTCTTCTAGTCCTCTTTCAGTTTTTCTTTCTCTCTGTCTGTTTTATATAATGTATAATACATAAATATGTCATATCAGAACCAACTTTGAGATGCTGTCTTTATTCCAGTTGCACATCACAAGGTCATATATCATATTGCCTTTCACTGAGTTTTTAATCACAGGATTTTATGTTTAGTAACAGTGCAATACAATCGAATTTCACTCATAATGGATTGTTAGGTAGAATCAACCCAATTTCTGTCTGTTCCTCCCAGAATCTGTCCTAGCCAACATGTCCAGTGAGCATCTTGGTAGGGAATTTTGGGAATTGTAGTCTTAAAAAGAAACTTTTGCAAGCTCTAACTTTGAATATCCCATTGCAATGAGGGATGACAGCAGTATTTCCCCCTTTTGGGGTTGTTTGGTGAAACACATCTGTTGCTGCAGCTGTTCTTAAAGCCTTTGGCAACTTCTAGTCCTTGACTGGCTTAGCCAAACTGATTTGCATACCAGATCCATTCCAGTTGAAAGACCAAGGCATGAGACTGAACTCATTAGCAATACTTGCTAACAATCTTTGCCTCCAGCCACCCTGTACTTCCAAACCAATATTGCTGCACCAATTTGCTTCTTTGGCTTCTTTGTGGTGGCAACAGGCTTCCAATTTCATTAGCTTTGTTCTAATCCCCCTGTAAGATCCATTCAACAGAGCATAAGGTGGCTTCTCTCCACCCAGTGTTATCTTCCTGAAGGCTGACCGACTGTCAACTTGGTCAGTAGTTCTGTTTGTATGCCTTGGTGCCAACCAATGTCAATTGTGATACATAGCTGGAAAGCACTCAGAGAAGTGACTGACACATCTACCCTGGGAGAAGAGAGAGAGATGGCAGCAACACAAGTCACTGCAGCTCCTGGAAACACTTATTGGTAGTATTCGCAGCACTGCAGAACTACTCTAATGGGACCAACCTGCTGTGTTTCCTCACACTTGACTAAGTTAGTCTGTACTGATGAAAATAACGACAACACCCTAACAATACATAGGAAGGAAGGGAAGCTTCATCCTGGTGTTGGCATCAGGACAAAGAAGCATGAAAATGACGAACCCTTTAAAAATGTATCTATTTATAATGTATTCAAAATTCTGTTTGTTGCCTTTCCCTCCTGAACAGAACACATGGGAGCTAACAGCTCGTTATGATAAAAATTAAATCAACCATAAGGTAAAAACATGAATCATCAGGAAACAGAGAGAGACATAGGCCATCTGGTTAATGCATTCCCATTAGCTTATCTGTCACGCCACTGTAGGCAATGTTAAAAATAAACATACAGGAAAATACAACAACAACAACAACAACAACAAGAAGCATGGGTAAACAGCACAGTTTTTCTTTGCCACCTAGCAGAAAATAAAAAAGGTGTCAGGCAAGTTTCTTAAGGGAAGGATTTCCACAAATGGGTCACAATTATATAAAGTCCCCTCTGCTAGCCAGGTTCATCCAGAAGTCAGGAGGTATTTTGAGAATCCATGCTCATCATGAATTCTTTCCTGTTTTAAGCTAGAGTGCATTCACCTTAAATAGTGATATGTAAGAAATTTACTCTGAGAATTCTTAAACAAATCTATCTGATCAACATCTCCCAGACTGAACATAGGATGGATGCAATCTGTGGTCTGGTATCCCTTCGTTTTCTGGGATGTAATAGCTAAAATCCTGTTGTACAGTTACTCAGATGGTGTAACCTTTAGATGTGACTTGCCTTAAATTAAGAAATCTCCATAAACTGTTGAAAGCTGAGTAATTAGAATTGGTATGGAACAGATAACATCTACAGAGATTTCTTAACATACAACTATTCACTTCCAAAAGTTACACATTTGCATAGCTGCACAATAGGATTCCAGCCAAGGTGACTGGGAAAGAAAAAAAATATTCAACAATATGCACACATTCAAAAGATATATGAAGAACACAGTATACATTTCTTTACGTTGGTCAATAGGGGCATGAATCCATTTGAAAAATGTGCCCCAAAGTGGGAGGAGGGGTATTTAAAAAAAAGAAATATAATGGAATGGATTTTAGAATAGGAAAAAGAAACAGTCTTGAGAAATATGCCTATCCCTAACCAGTTGGCACCATATGGCACCATATTTAATTGATTAAATGTCTTAATTTTGTAGTAACTTCAGAGATTTGGTGCTTTGTACATGGGCTTCAGGCTGATACTTCTCAATCATCCCATATAATTTCATTTCTTTTCTAAATTGCTTTTTAACTGATTGGAACTGTACAATGTACAATAAAAATATTAACAGACAATCATTCAACCATTTCAAAGTAGCAATGTTGTTATTTTTTTAAAAAAGCAGCATAAATGCTGCTTTTTAAAAAAAAGTCAGATAAGTGCTTTGTTATGTTTGGGTGCAAAAAAAGGTTTAAAAATGCACATGAAGCCACAGCGGATGAATGAAGGAGGAGAATTTTGTTTAATCCACTTCTTTTAAAAAAGTGAACTGAACTAATTTGCCCGTCCCAGACAGAATGGCATTCAGTTCCTTCCTTCCTTCCTTCCTTCCTTCCTTCCTTCCTTCCTTCCTTCCTTCCTTCCTTCCTTCCTTCCTTCCTTCCTTCCTTCCTTCCTTCCTTCCTTCCTTCCTTCCTTCCTTCCTTCCTTCCTTCCTTCCTTCCTTCCTTCCAGCATAAATTTGTTACGATGTTCATAGATTCTGCCTCTGTAGCTTAAAATAGCTGTATTAGTCTCATCTATCTATGATGATTTATATTTTCCAATTGCTTTAAGAGCATCTTTCATTTTACTTTCCAGAACTGCAGGTTCTTCACCAATGTATTTGTCTTTGAAGGAATCTGTGATCCTTGTGTCTCTTCCATATAGGTCTTCAATACACTGTTTCCATCTTCTCTGTATTTACCCTGATGAGATAATATGTTCCCCTCCTGGTCTTTCAGCATCCGTAACAGTTTAAATTTCCTTCAATTTAAAAATATATATATATATATTTGGCGGGAGAAAGACCTATGAAGACATCCCTTGTTCCTGCCATTTGGTTATTCTGTTCTACTTTTTGCAAGGATTATTAAAACAGTTCCCTTTGTCCCTGCATATGGGAATAATCTTTTTACTGTTGAGGCAAAAGGCCTCATGAGAGAGACTGCTGCACTTCTGTCTCTCTGCTTCCCCATCCCTTGACCAGTCTTGCCCACTGCAACACAAAACCCCAAGATGGGCAAAGCAGGGAGGTATTAACCCCAACCCCAGTTTCATCCAACTTGTTCTCTGAAATACAAACTCTGCCCATCAATTCTGGATCATTTCAAGAGTGGTTGGTGTTTTCTCATTCATTGACCTGGCATTTAACACCAGACACTTCCTCCAGGGGTCGGTTACCAAGACCACTCTGTCTCTCTGACCTGGGCCTCAGGAGCCAGTTCCAAAGCAATTGATACCCTTGTCAGTCTCTGCATTTTTGAGGGCTGCCACTTGTGAGAATGTTAGGTGACTTGGAAATCCCATTGCTCTTAGCCCCTGACAAATGATTTTACCCAACACAGGGTACTGGTGTTAAGCTCTTAAAAGCTGGTAAATCATCTGCTCTATTAAATCCAGACTCATGGAGCCCATTAATTGGTGTCTTACTTACAGTGAACCAACAGCTCTAATTTGACACATATTTTATGGATAGCTCTACCCCCTCAGTTCATCAAAATGATCTGACTTCTCCTCGCCTCGCTGGCCGAGGCCACTTTCCAAATGCCTGTCCATAATCTCATATGAAAAATGAGAGCCTTTGAAAGGTGATGAGTCAGATGAGGATGAGAGAAGCCCACACACGCACATCCATATGGAGGGCAGCAATCTGATGGATTAAAATTACAAAGATAGGGAGAATGATGAGTTTTCTAGTTAGCTCCGTTTATCACTCTGACAACTTTGCTCTAGATGAGTAAATAAACAAACCTCTAGCAAGAGCAACACAAATTAAGCCACAGATGGAAGCAGTGGGACAGCAGGTCTCCCTGGGGTATTGGTCCCAAGAGCCAGTGCAGAAATCAATGTGCAACTTTGCCCTTATCTCACCGTCTGAATTGGACTGTAGGAAAGATGGCCCAAATACTGCCCTAGCACAGTAACAGGTGGAGTGTAACATTGTTCTATGACCCTAAACCATGGATGGATAATTCCTTTATTGGATCAGTAACGTATCAAAAACAGGAAAGATTTTGAGTCCTGAAGCACTCTTCTTCACACTGGACACAGTTAGTTAGTGCTTAGTGCCCAAACTAAGAATAGGTAAGGATGTCATATCTGGTCATTTTTTATTTTACAAAATTCCAAAACTTGCAAATTTCTTTCCCCATGTGGTAGAAATACCCAGAGCTTATTCAGTTTAAGAGATAACACAACCAGTGGATTCATCCAGGCACTGAATTCTTAATGCTAAAATGTATAGTTTTGAATTCCTGTATATTTAACAGTGATAGCAGAGATTTAGGGTTGCCACTTCCCTATTTCAGACAGATATATCTTTAACATCTCCAGGACAGGCACCAAACTTGGTCCTCTACATGCCAGGGATTGGTTTATCTAGTGAACTCAGTAGTGTGAACTGAGGAGAATGTCATTTGTTTGTTTCTGAAAAACCTGCTGGCATCTGAGAATTTCTTCATATTAGGGACGGATAGAACTTGAGCTTTTGCCATTTTGAAGCTTAAAGCTCTATAGACAGATATGTGCCTGCTTACTTGCAGGGGAAAAGTGAGCACCAAAATATCAGCATAAACACAGGCCTCACCTCCCAATGTCACAGTGTACTGGTATTGTTCTCAACCTTATATATTGAGTGTGAAGTACATATATTCGGTACATCGGAGGTTGGAAACATTTTTCTCTTCTCTGAACTAGAGCCACCATAATCTCTCCAGACATGAGGATTCTGGAAGCTGTACCCTCCTGCCCCCTGTCTGCAGTGGCAAGCTGAGCAGGGAGATAGCGGAGCTCCTGGCGCCATTGGTGGGAAGAGCGGGGCCTTTGTGGCACCAGAATGTGTGAGTGGATGGGCCAGACCCTCATTGGGTCCAGCTGGGATGGGGATATTCATAGCCATTTAGGAATACAAATATCCCCATCTCTACTCCCAAGTCCTTGTCTGTCACTCTATCCAGTACATCACACTGGGTGCAGTTATGTGTACCCCAAAATTGCAAAAGGCAGCCTTTAATCAGTAGCCTTCTTCCACACTTGCTGATGTCATTCCCATTGCACAGATGGATCCCACCCAACAGGATATTGACAAGGGTGTTGCAAAACAGGTGCTCCGTAGGGTCTCTGTGTCCTTTCTTTAATTGGCAGGAAACAGCTTTTGGGGAAATGGGGTGAATTCAGCCCCTTTCCCCAAATTCAGTGTTCACCCCCTCAAAAAAAAAAAAAAAAAGGATGAGGAAGATTCATGCAAACGAGCGTCCAATAACACTGACACTTGGGTTACTATGGCTGAAGAGTGACTTGAACCAGGGTAAAAGGACATGCTGTGCCAAACAAATGCCTTGTCATGGATTGAGACAGGCCTGCTTTTACTGACATGTGCAAAGCAAACCATCTCGCCTGAGCCTTAATCAGAAAGGCATTTGACTGATACTGGTTCGTGTTTTCCAAAATAGCTACTTCCTTTCAGTATTACAAGGCTGATGTTGGGCTACTGGTTTTATGTGAGCCACCTTGAGTACAGAAGGGCAAGCGGGTGGCCATTGTAAATATATGCCTATATACATAATAAATACTTGGTCCTCATTAAGGATGGAAAGAACCCTCACTAAATTCCTTGTTCTCATTGATTTAAGTGGCCTGACACAAAGAAAAAACTAGACATTCCAGACAATGAGTCTTTCTTTTCTCTCCCTCAAGCTCCCTGTCATTTGTGTAAAATATCTTTAGAGTCCTTTCCCTTTGAGAAGCAAAGCAGGCACATGCACACATACACAGCAAGTACAAAAGGACTGGCTGATTGTTAAGAAAACTGCCAGTAGGAGGAGGAGGAGGAGATAGAAGAAAAGAAAAAACCATCCAGTGCTTCAGATGAAGCAAAGCAGCAGCCAGCTGAATTTGGGGCAGTTTGCCCAATTCACACAATTGTGCCCATTGTATTAATTGTGCTGTTAGTTGGGGAAGTGGGCTTTTTTTACCCCTCAATACAAGGACTGTATCAAGAGTTGCAGGACAGTCTTCCTGAACCTCACTGGCAAAGAGTGTGGTTCATGCTTCTTCCTTAAATGTGAGGATAAGACAAACTAGAATTTATATTCTGGGTCCACATGCCAGCACAGAGGGACAGACTGACACTTCCATAGAATCTTAGAATAATGAAGTTGGAAGGGGCCTATAAGGCCATCAACTCCAACCTCCTGCTTAATGCAGGAATACAGATAAAATGATCCCTGCCAGGTAGTTGCCTAAATTTCTCTTGAATGCCTCCAGTGTTGGAGCACTCACCACCTCTTGAAGTAATTGGTTCCACTGTCGTACTGCTCTAACAGTTAGGAAGTTTTTCCTGATATTCAACCGAAATCGGCTTCCTGTAACTTGTTGCATGTCCTGCACTCTGGGATGATTGAGAACAGATCCTGCCCCTCCTCTGTATGACAGCCTTTCAAGTATTTGAAAAGTGCTCTCATATCTCCCTTCAATCTTCTTTTCTCAAGGCTAAACATGCTCAGTTCTTTATAGATATACCAGGATACTTGGGTGCCACTGTTTCAGTGATTGCTAGACCAAATGTTGTACGATGTCAAGACAGTGAATGAAAAACTCCACTTCATTATGATGCACAGATCAATATGTTTACTGTGTACAATCAGCAATGTTCTTATTGGCTGCAACATTTTTCTACTGGGCATCAGTGGGAGGGGGAGACAAGAACCGAGGAAAGGAAGGGGAATCTCTTACACTTCTTACTCTGGCATGAAAATGTATTTTTCCTCCTGTAGCATTTAATCCGATCCCTTGTGTTTCTCCTCCACATATTCTAGAGAAGAGGTACTAGCTAAACGCTGAATGCCATTTTGTGACAATTTATGAACAAACAAACTTTCCATCAAACCAATACTCAGAAATGTCACTCCAGGCTGTTGCCAAGCAGAGATTAAACGACGGAGTGTCAACCATCCCCTTTTTATTTGATGTTTTGAATTTCACTGTTCCTCTCTTTCATTAAAAATGAACTAAGGTGGGGAGGGGAGAGTAGAATAAGATAGAAGGCTTTTACATCTAAAAGTCAAGGTAATTATCTCTTACATCCAGCCCACTCCTCCAAGGCGCCAAATGAAGCCATCATTAAAATCTGTGTCCATCTGGTGACTTTTCAACATCTAATTAGGTGTAGAAGCCAGTTAACATGTCTATAGACAGCTCAAATCACTCTTTCCCCTATACGCATGTGAGGCTTCCCTCCCACCCCTACTAGTGTTCTGTCCACAGCCTAGAAGCTGCAGTCTGCTTCTCACTTTCTTCTCTCTGTTTCTAAGGGAATGGATAAGAAGAGAAACCAGGAGAGAAATTTCCCTTTATGGCCAACATGGCAAAGAATCTTTGTGCCAGTGGGAAATGGAGGGCTGGCTGCAAGACTGTCCTAACATTTTAAATGGCAGCTTGAGGGGGTGAAAAGTCTGGTGGGTTGTGAGGCTGTAAACACTGTGATGTAAAGCCACAGCACAAGAAGGAAAGTTCTAAACCCTTGCAGCAGATATGGTTTCCTCGGGTTAAGAAGACAAGTTGGCTGAAAGTTCACTTTGGAATACTTAAGCGTGTGAATTGACTTCTTAAGGATGGTTTGAAAGGTTTCGAATAGAGGTGAAGAACTTTTGGCCCAGCAGATAATTTGGATGTCAATCATCCTGATACCTGTTGGGAGGCAAATGCTGCCAAATATGGCCTTTCCAAAAAAACATTTTTGGTTTGTATTGCTGATAATTTTATTATAGTGCTGTGTCCACAACTGCATAAACTACTCAAAGTGAGGTATAACCAGTGTCAAACTGAGGGGAACTAGTACTTTACAGGATTTGGAAACTATACTTCTGTGAATGCAGCCTAAAATAGCATTGGCCTTTTTTAGTAGCTACATCGCACTGTTGGCTCGTATTCAGCTTGTGATCTACAACAATTCCAAGATCCTTCCCACTTACAGTATTACTGAGCCAAGCATCCACCCCCCCCCCCATCTTGTAACTGCATGTTTGGGGGGGGGGGTTTCTCCTAGGTGTAGAACTTTGCACTTATCCCTACTAAATTTCATTCTGTTGTTTTCAGCCCAGTACTCCTAGTTAGCCTGCTAATCAGGACATCGTGGAGCACATTGGAAAAGGCTTTGCTGGAGTCAAGATATATTAAGTCTATAGCATTCTCACGGTGTACCAGGGAGGTTACCTGATCAAAAAATGAGATAAGATTAGTCTGGCAGGACCCTTTCTTGACAAATCTGTGTTGGCTTCTAATTATTACTGCATTGTTTTCAAGGTGTTTGCAGAGTGACCGCTTCATAATCTGCTCCAGAATTTTTTCTGGCATTGATGTTAGGCTGACAGGTCTGTAGTTCCCAGGTTCCTTCTTTTTGCCCATTTTGAAGATAGGGACAATGTTAGCCCTTCTCCAATCATCCAGTATTTCACCCATCCTCCATAATTTCAAATAAAATAAAATTTTAAAAAATAGACAGTGGTTCTGAGGGTTCTTAAGCCAGTTCCTTCAATTCTTTTGGATGCAGTTCATCCAGCCCTGGAGATCTGAACTCATTTAAAGTAATAAGGTATTCTTTGACTATTGGTTTATCAACCTCAAGCTGCAATTTTGTCCCTTCACGTTTGCCTGGAGGATGATAGATTGTCTTTGGAAATGACTGAGCTAAAGTAGGAATTGAGCACTTCTGCCTTTTCTTTATCATCTGTTATCATTTTTCCATCACTTTATCCTGAAATCCCTCTTTTTTGCTCACTTTATCCCATGCATTTACACATGCATAAGTTTACTTGGGGGGATGTGAGAGTTCCAGCTTCCCTGGGTACTGCTGGTGAAACTGGTAAATCAACCTGTGGGTATCGAATCAATCACACTGGCTGTGAAATCAGTCATGTAGCTGATTGGGCAATAGGCAGTCTGCTGAAGCAGGTAGGGAGAGCCTTTGGACTCTGCCTTGAAGCATTAGGATATTGGCCTACTTTCAGTAAGGCCTTCGACAAGATTCCTCACGATATTCTTGCAAAGAAGCTAGTAGAATGTGGGATAGATAGTGCTACTGTTAGGTGGATTTGTAATTGGTTGACTGGCCGAACCCAAAGGGTGATCACAAATGGCTCCCCTTCGTCCTGGAAAGAAGTGACTAGTGGGGTGCCCGAGGATTCTGTTCTGGGTCCCGTGTTGTTCAACATCTTTATCAATGACTTGGATAAAGGAATAGAGAGTATGTTGATTAAGTTTGAAGATGATACCAAATTGGGAGGGGTTGCTAATTCCCCAGAGGACAGGATTAAAATTCAAAATGACCTTGACAGATTAGAGTCCTGGGCCAAAACTAACAAAATAAATTTCAACAGGGAGAAATGTAAGGTCCTACAGCTAGGCAGAAAAAAATGAACTGCACAGATATAGGATGGAAGACACCTGGCTAGACAACAGTACCTGTGAAAGGGATCTAGGAGTCTTGGTAAACCAAAAGCTGAACATGAGTCAGCAGTGTGATGCGGCTGCCAAGAAAGCCAATGCGATTCTTGATTGTATCAATAGGAGTATAGTGTCTAGATCAAGGGAAGTGATAGTACCACTCTCTTCTGCTTTGGTCAGACCTCACCTGGAGTATTGTGTCCAGTTCTGGGCACCTCAATTCAAAAAGGATGTTGACAACCTGGAACGTGTCCAGAGGAAGGCGACTAAAATGTCCGGTCTGCTGCTGAGTTCTTTGGCAGCGTGGAGCCGCCATTGTCCCATTCCCGGGATAACGCGAGACTGGGTAAGCTCGCAGAGAGAGATGAGAGGATGGGGGGGGGGAGTATTTAAGACAAGACTCCTCCTACCTTCTGCCTCTTCCTTTTTGGCAGGTGGAGAAGGTGGACGGAGCGCTGCTTGGAGGAGATATTGGTTGCTGCATCACAGTGGTTGGACACCATTTTGGACGGGGGGGGTTGCATCGGCGCCCCCCCCATGGGTTGCTTGTCGGGCTTCGGCTTGGACTTTCAGAGCCTATTGCCTGACACGTTCTTGATTAATTGTCTTTTTTTAAAAAGGGGGGGAAAGGAAAACAGAAGGGGAAAGGTAGGGAAGGGGGCATAGGACGGGGTGTGGGGCGGCCATTAAGCTGGGCTTGCGTGCCCGGTTAGCCTGCAAATAAGAGTGCCTGAAGCATTGTTGTACTCAGACAATTAAAAAAGTAAGAAGGACCGAAAAGAAAGGGGGAAAGGAAGTGGAATTGAGGCATTTTATTGTAAAAAAAAAAAAAGTGGACATTTGCAGGCATGCGTTCAACCCCCCCTGCCTCCCCCCCACACCAATTTTAGTAGTACATTGAGTGTCCACCAAATTAAGTAGTACTAGATTATTAGGATTAATATTATAGTGGTTTGGATTCATTTAGTTCGTGCCTGGTTGAGGTTGGGGGGGTGTTCTGTGTCTGTTATAAGGTCTTATTGCTTTAGTGTCTGCTTTAGTTTATTGGTTAAGATGCTTTACCTTGAACATTAATTAGGCTTTATTATCAGGACAGACTTCATTAATTGGATGTTGTTCATTGGGGTTTTTTTTTAGGTATATTGCTCATATTAATTCACTGGTTAATTCATTATATTATAGTCTTTTAAGTATAATAGAATTGCTGGATTAAATAGTTTGATTTACATAATTCATTATAGTACAGTGGTGCCTCGCTAGACGATTGCCTCGCAGGATGAGGAATCCGCTAGACGATTAGTTTTTGCGATCGCTAATGCGCTTCGCAAAACGATGTTTCCCTATGGGCGATTTTCGCTAGACGACGACTTTTCCCCATTGGAATGCATTGACTAGCGGTCAATAGCTGTCAGTGCATTCCAACGGGGACCCGCGCTCGCTAGACGATGTTTCCCTATGGGCGATTTTCACTAGACGACGACTTTTCCGTTGGAACGCATTGAAGAGATTTCAATGCATTCCAATGGGGAAACGTGCTTCGCTAGACGATGTTTTCGCAAGACAGCGATTTTCGCAGAACGGATTAACATCGTCTAGCGAGGCACCACTGTATAGTCTCTTAGTTCTATTTACATATTTACAGGATTAGTATAATTATAGTTGACTTGCTGGACTAATGTTCAGCATTAGATAATTCGTTTCAGGGTAGTATTTTAATTATAATTAATAATTACAAGAATAGTTAATTGGAGTTGGCTGGCGGAAGTATTATTTGGCTATTGAGTAGTTTAGCTTTATTTCCTGGTGTTATTCTGGGTTAGTCTGCCTGTGCAATTGGCCTTAATTAGCTTCTACCAGGCAGTTGAAAAGTTAGTTTCTGCCACTGGGGGGGGGGGGGGTTTCAGTGCAAGGTTGGTTAATACTGGGACTGCAAGTGCAGTACATAGACTGCAAGTTTTAAGTGGTAAGGATAGGTAAGGTAAAGGTTCCCCTTGACATTTAATCCAGTCATGTCCGACTCTAGGGGGTGGTGCTCATCCCCATTTCCAAGCCATAGAGCCAGCGTTTGTCCGAAGATAGTTTCCGTGGTCACGTGGCCAGCGCGACTAGACACGGAATGCCATTACCTTCCCACCGAGGTGGTACCTATTTATCTACTTGCATTTTTACATGCTTTCGAACTGCTAGGTTGGCAGGAGCTGGGACAAGTCACAGGAGCTCACTCCGTCACGTGGATTCGATCTTTCGACTGCTGGTCTTCTGACCTTGCAGCACAGAGGCTTTTGCGGTTTAAGGATAGAACATAGTATAAATAGCAGCAGTTGGTAGAATTATTGTACTGCAAGGTATTATTGCAGAGTTGGTATAGCAAAGGGATGAGTCTGTAGTGCTTTAGTAATTGGTTCTGGTCTTGCATTCAAGACCAGTGATGTCCTCAAAAAAGGGACAGGGGGGCAAGAAGGGTAAGCAGCCCGCCAAAAAGAGGGTTGCCCCCCCAAGTGCTGCTGCGAGGCAGAGAAGGCGTGATGATGGACAGGAAGCTATCTGGGTGGAAGACAGTGAACCATCAACATTGGACGTCACACATGAGTTTGAGACTGCACAACAGACAGTGAGACCAATGCCAGTTTGGCATTGGCCATTTAGTGGCCAGTTTAACACACCAGCTCACATTCCACATGGCATACAGGGTGTTGGTGATTCCCAATGGCCGAGTACTTGTACCCCTTTAGCTTCCTGGGCTTCTCCATACACCCAGGCATTTTCTCCTGCGTTCTTTGGTCCAACGCCGGGAGTAGGTGTATGACCATATCTGTCAGTACCGGATATGGGCTATAACACAGTGTCTCTGAATGTGTTGCCTTTCAGGGATCGCGCCATGCCTCTAGGTGACCACCTAGCACCGGCGACTAAAGAAAAAATTTGAAAAGGAAAGTATGTAGACCTATTCGAACTCCTTAATAGAAAAGTATAAAAGAAGGATGTTAATAAGGAAGCTGAACGGGAGAAGGAAAGACGTAGAAGGCATAAGCCAGATAGGACCTGGGCCAACTGGTTGCCAGGATTTATCATCTATGTGGGGGTGATTGTGAGAGCACAGCCCTGGAGGGCGCTGGCTCTCTTCCAGTATTTAGATTTGATTTACCGAGCATGTGCAGACTTTGCGGGACAGGCCTGGTTGACATATGATGAATCGTTCCGTATGCGCAGTGCGATTCATCCAAATTTACGCTGGGATGAGCCGTTGTCAGGCCTCTGGCTGCAGGTTATGACTCCAACTAGGCCTAACCCCGGAGAACGGTTTGACAGTGGTCACCTGATCCGCAAACAGGGCGTGAATGTGGGTTCCCGTGCCGGCATGGGGCAAGCGGTTCAACCCTGCTTTCTCTGTTGGGACTACAATGCCAAAGGCACATGCTCACGTAAGGGATGTAGATTCCGGCATGAATGCTCGGTTTGCGGGGGTCAGCACCCCAGCACATCATACTTTCGAGCCAGGGCTCAGAGGAATGCCACCAAGGATGCTGGAGGTAATAAGAAGGCGCACGGGGGAGGGGGTCCACCTGGCAAAGGGCCCCAGTCCAATTAATTTAGAGGTACTGGGGGATTGGTTGGTGGATTATCCACGGCCAGTAGACGCCCAATATTTGTTGGAAGGTTTTACCTTCGGTTTTAGAATTCCAGCAGTAGGCGAGCGTAAGGCGTTCTTTGCAAAGAACTTGAAGTCCGTAAAGGGCATGGAGAGTATTGTTCATGACAAAATTAGGAAGGAAGTATCCAAAGGTAGGGTGCTAGGACCTTACCATCATCCCCCATTAGAGAACCTTCGTGTATCGCCCTTGGGCGTTGTACCCAAGAAGAATCAAGGGGAGTTCAGGCTCATTCACCATCTGTCTTACCCGGAAGGGAAATCAGTGAATAATGCTATACCATAGGAGTTGTGTACGGTGCGCTATACCTCTTTTGACGAGGCAGTGTGCATGGTGCGCAGATGCGGACGGGGCAGAGCTAGCAAAATGCAACATTAAGTCAGCGTTTTGTATTCTTCCAGTCCATCCGCTAGACTTTGACCTTTTAGGTTTTTATTTTCAGGGTGCTTACTATATAGGGTAATTGCCCCTGGCCGTGCGTTTCTACATCATTTATGTGGGGCCATTAAGGGACTGTGTCACCCTTTTCATAGGACAAGGGTAACCAGGGGTATGAAGCAGGATCTACAAGTATGGAGTCAGTTTTTAGCCGAATTTAATGGGGTGTCCTTTTGGAGGTCGGAACTGCAATTCCGGTTGGAATTTCAGGTGCAGACCGATGTGGCTGGATCTCTAGGCTTTGGAATTTATTTTAAGGGAAGATGGTGCACCGGGCTATGGCCTGAGGAATGGCACCAGGTATCACGAGGGACCTCACTTTTTTAGAACTTTTCTGATTGTAGGGGCTTTGTGGCTGTGGGCGCATGAATGGGCTAATATGTCAGTACGCTTCTGGTGTGACAACGAGGCGGTAGTTCATATCGTGAACAACCTGACGTCACGCTCAGAACGCGTTATGGCACTCATGCGTGCATTTACATTGCGTTCATTGAGGTTCAATGTTTTGATCCATGCAAAGCACATTCCGGGTCTGGATAACAGCCTGGCCGATGCCCTATCATGCCAACAGATTACTCAGTTCAGGGAGTTAGATCCAGGAGCCAATGAAGTTCCAGAGATGCTTCCAGCAGAGGTATGGCAAATTGGCGCGTTGACGCAGAATGAGCAATAGGCTTGTCCTTGGCTCCAAGCACAAGGAAAGCCTACCAGGCAGTGAGTATAGAATTCCAGGAGTTTAGAAAGACTGTGGGGATGGGCTTGACTTGGCCTGCCCCTGTTAAACACCTTCAGCAGTTTCTAGTGTTTCTCCATAGGAAAGGTGTAGCCTCAGGTTCCATCCAGGGTAAGTTGTCAGCTTTAGCCTTTCATGCTAGGATTCACGGGTATCAGGAAAATGATCAAAGGCTGGAGTAAAGAAAGGGGTCATGTTAGGGACTCGAGGACACCAATATCCCCGGCATTGTTGGAGAAGATATGTCAAATGTGGCCTCTAATCTGCAGGGACGCATATGAAGCTGCACTGTTCCAGGCAGCTTCATTGCTGACATTTTTTGGTGCGTTGAGGATTAGTGAGGTGGTGGCATCAGGTAAAGGGGATTATCAAAAGTGGCTTTACAGATGCACGATGTAGCAATAGAGGAGAATACTGTGTGGGTACATATTCACCGATCCAAGGCAGATCAGTGGGGCAAAGGAGCGGACCTGACCCTGGGTCCTTGTTCGGTGGCAAGTCTTTGCCCTGTAAAAGCGATAGGTAATTATTTACGAGTTAGAGGACAGGGCCAAGCATATTTTTTCATACATGAGGATGGAACCCCTTTGACAAAATATCAGTTCTGGAAAATGACTGATTTGGCCTTAAGCAGAGCAGGGGTGCAAGGTCTGAAGTTCTGAACTCACTCATTTAGAATTGGAGCAGCCTCAATGACAGCTGCGCTAGGTTATCATCCTGATGACATCAAGTGTTTGGGGCGATGGTCATCTACCACCTATCGTAGATATGTAAGAACACTCCCTCACGTCTAGGCAGGTGCGTATTTTGTCTTGCAGGTCCGCTCTTAAAGGAGAGTCGGCGACAGGTAATGATAGTGGGCCACAGCTTCGTTTTTTGGGCTGCGAGATATGCTGCTCATTCGGCGTGGGGGAGCGATTTCGGTCTCGCAGACAGAGCCCAAGTCGTGTGGAGAGGGATCTGTAGACTGTTATGGAGCCAGTTATGTAGAGTGGCTGCATTTAGCACGCAACCCCCAGTTGTCTTGATTATACATCTGGGAGGTAACGACCTGGCAAAGCAAGGCCTGCTTTTGGAGCTCGAGAGGCTCGATGGCAGGCATGGGCCTTAAGTGTAGCTTGCCCCTTGCCGTGGCGGGTGGTGCGGATATAACAGGTTTTGCTGAATCCCCTCACAAACACAGGTAAGGTATAGCTCATCTGATCTCCCAGCGCTGCGGATTGTGCGATTACAGTGCTTGGGGGAGAAGATCTGCTGGGGCCGCACCCGGACCAACAGTCAACAAGAAGAAGGGGACTTGAGGTCCAGGGGTGGTCAAATTTGGTCCGGCCAGGTTCTCGCTGTCTTCACGACTGCGAGATCTTGGGGCTCGGGACTCGCCCATAGCTTGGTAGGGGTCTGTTGAGACCCCTCTGCAGAACCGGATTCTGCACTACAGCAGCCCCCCCCCTTTTTCCATAAAGGATAAATTTGAATATTCAATAAAGTGTGGCCCATGTTTATTCCATAACAGTTGTCTCGTGTCTTATTCTGGGGTAAGGGACAATGGTTAAAGGTCTGGAAGAAATGTCCTACGAGGAGCAGCTTAGGGAGTTGGGAATGTTTAGCCTTACAAAAAGAAGGTTGAGAGGGAACATGATAGCCATGTTTAAATATTTGAAAGAATGTCATGTTGAAGAGGGGACAGGTTTGTTTTCTAGGGCTCCAGAGACTAGGACACGGAGCAATGGTTTCAAACTACAGGAAAAGAGATTCCATCTGAACATTAGGAAGAACTTCCTGACAGTCAGAGCTGTCCGGCAGTGGAATAGGCTGCCTCAAAGGGTGGTGGAGTCTCCTTCTTGTTGGAAAAAAGGCTTCGAGACACTGAGAGAAAATATATAATCTTCATCTAATTCTCTTAGGACAAGGGTAAACGGGGAATCCTAAGAAAACAACAGAGTGCTAAAACTATATTACAAAAAACATACCAAACAGTAAACGAAGAAAGCGGCGGCAGCTCAGGTAACGCCCACAAACTTAAGCAAACACACACAGTCTCTCCCTCGCTCTGTGACTCAGCACCATCGAAGGAAGGTGTAAAGGGGGGTAGAGGAGACAAGGCTTTATAGGCCTAATTGGTTACAAGGAACAGGTGAGGTCTTTTAGATGTTAACCCATAGTGGGTAGAATGTTACAGATTGCTATATACCAACACTTCTTTGGAGGTTTTTAAGCAGAGGCTGGATGGCCATCTGTTGGGAGTACTTTGATGGATGTTCCCGCATGGTGGGGGGTTGGACTGGATGGCCTCAGTGGTCTCTTCCAACTCTATGACTCTATGACTCTAATCAGACACTTCAACCAATATCCACCCAAAATAATCTATCAATACCTGGCTAGCAGTATCTGGAGCACAAGTACTTCCTTCAATAATATTTAGAAACTAGTCAGGTCTTTAAACAAAAGTTGATAAAAATTCAGACAGTAGATTACTGCTTGTTTAATACTTAAAGTACATTCAAATGACCTTCTAACCATTAAAAATTAGATTCAAGGTATGGTTTAGAGATGGGCATAAACCACAGTTTGGCATGGTTTGGCAGATCAGGCCCACAGATGTTGCCTGGGTGCCCTGGATCTCCTGCTCCAAGTCCTCCCACAAGCACCCACTTAGAGGAGGAAAGCAGGGCATTCCCGGGAAGCCCAGGGTGCTGCCTCTGAGTGGGTACCCGCAGGAGGAGGTGGGGAATCCAGGATGCCCACACAACAACTATGGGCCTGATCTGCCGAACCACACCGAAGTGCCAAACCACAGTTTGTGCCCATATGAACTGCCATGAAAGCAAAGTTACTTTAGTCCTCCGTAGGGTCTCAGAATACAGAATATGCAGAATACATCATGTGAAAGGCTGGACTGGAGGAATCCCAAGCCGGAATTAAGATTGCCGGAAGAAATATCAACAACCTCAGATATGCAGATGATACCACTCTGATGGCAGAAAGTGAGGAGGAATTAAAGAACCTCTTAATGAGGGTGAAAGAGGAGAGCGCAAAAAATGGTCTGAAGCTCAACATCAAAAAAACTAAGATCATGCCCTCTGGTCCCATCACCTCCTGGCAAATAGAAGGAGAAGATATGGAGGCAGTGACAGATTTTACTTTCTTGGGCTCCATGATCACTGCAGATGGTGACAGCAGCCACGAAATTAAAAGACACCTGCTTCTTGAGAGGAAAGCGATGACAAACCTCAACAGCATCTTAAAAAGCAGAGACATCACCTTGCCGACAAAGGTCCGCATAGTCAAAGCTATGGTTTTTCCAGTAGCGATGTATGGAAGTGAGAGCTGGACCATAAAGAAGGCTGACCGCCGAAGAATTGATGCTTTTGAATTGTGGTGCTGGAGGAGACTCTTGAGAGTCCCCTGGACTGCAAAGAGAACAAACCTATCCATTTTGAAGGAAATCAACCCTGAGTGCTCACTGGAAGGACAGATCCTGAAGCTGAGGCTCCAATAATTTGGCTATCTCATGAGAAGAGAAGACTCCCTGGAAAAGACCCTGATGTTGGGAAAGTGTGAAGGCAAGAGGAGAAGGGGATGACAGAGGACGAGATGGTTGGACAGTGTCATCGAAGCTACCAACATGAATTTGACCCAACTCTGGGAGGCAGTGGAAGACAGGAGGGCCTGGCGTGCTCTGGTCCATGGGGTCATGAAGAGTCGGACACGACTAAATGACTAAACAACAAACAGTAACAACAGGGTCTCAGAAGAGCACACAGTGTCCAGTGGCTGCTCTACTTCTTTTTGTTTCTCATCGAATTCAAGCAGAGCACACTCCAGCAGGCAGTGGCACTTCTGGTGCTGAAGGTGGTCCTTTCAGTCACATCAGGTGTTAAGAAGGCTATGGAGACCTTAGCCACTGAAAGCTGTAGCTCAGCTTCTCTCTCTCCTCAAAAAGAAGACAGCCTGCTCTGGTGAGTGGATATTCTGCTTATAATATGGGGAAGAGATTTGTGTCTCCAAATTTACATTTTCTAATGATGTTGGTATGTTTGAATTGATAGCCATATTGCAAAAACTGGAGGAATGGAACAATGGAAGGAAGACAATCTATATATTAATCTGGGAAATGCAGATCAGGTCCATTTGTTCTGAAGTGTGGACCAGACGAAATCCAGATCATTCTCCCCGTCTGCAGTAATTTTGGATGGATACAAAACCAATCCCAGGACTTTCATTTCCATTTACTGTGGAAGCCTAGATACAACACAAAGAATGCATAGAAGAGCTAACATTTAGTGGAGTTCAGTTCTCGAGCCAAAAGAGCTTTCTCCAGTTCTCAGAAGTACATTGCTCCATCACCATTAGAGCTACAGATGAGAACATCAAATAAAATGAGCATGGTGTGGACAGTGTGCCTGAAATAGATCTGGGATGAGGCTGTATCCAGAGATATTAGTGGCCATAAATACATCAGAAGGAAAGGAATCTCTATGATACAATCAGCACCATCCTTTAGCTACCATCTATCATCTTTTGTGTTGCACCTTTCATGGACACATTAGGATGCTCAGCACTCGTCCATCACATAGAATAGAGCTCTGTTTTCATTAATTGTGTGGCTTTGGGGAATGCTGGTTCCTTCAAGGCCTTTTGAAAGGAGAAATGGCACCTATTAAGATATTTCCTTGCATCTTAAGGAGTGCTTAGCCCCATGCATTGGAGTTAATAGTATCTTGTGCATCTTCATCACCAACACAATAGCCTTTCAACCAATTTTATTTTATTTATTTTTACATTGCCCACAAGATCAAGGTGATTTATCAGTTGCAGTGAACTCCTTCTGGCTGGAATCCAAGCTGACCCTGGGAATGTAATGTTCTTCGAGTGAACGGTTCTGGATCTTAATATCTGGGCATATGGTGTACTATTTTCATTCCTAACCCTGGATTATAAAGGTCAGTGGCAAGGAAGAGATATATTCTTGAGTCATCATTTTTGCACACCATTGCACATGACCTCAGATAATTGACATATGGTTATAGTGCCTCTTTCATTCTGCTGGATGCATCCCAGCGTGGATTTCCTTAATTGCCTTTCCAACAGCTTTAGCGCTGCTTAGATGGATGCCTTCTTGGGGTGAAAAATGGCCCATAGCAGCCACAGTTCAATTGGCCTTGTTTCAGAAAAACACTTAGGCTCCTGACACATCAGTTAAAAGGAATGTTCTGCTGAATCAGGACCAATGAACATGAATCTGCCTTATACAGAGGCAGAGGACTGGTTGGGTTATCCCGGTAGTGACTGCTCCAACCTTCGCTAACCCACCAGAGATTTTGGACTTCAGTATTAAGAGTTCTTGGAAATGGGTGGGATGTTTTTCTTCAGTGGTACTCTCAGGCACTGTGCTGGGACTAATTCTTGCCAGCAATCCTTATTCTGTAAACTACTGGAATATTGTACTTATTAGTAATCATCAGTTGGTATAGTCTAGTGCGTTGGAAGACCTTGGCTGTATTACCAGTGGCTGGGGTTTTGAGTTCTTACTCCTTTTCTAGTTTCCCCCCTTGAGAGACCAGAAAGACTGTTCTTTATGCAACCTGGGTCCAGAAGTTGTCACCTGGATAAAAATCTTCTGGGACCCAAGAAATTGCAGAGAACTCCAAACAGAGGGTGTTTTTTTTTTCCTTTTAAAAAGAACTTTACCATAGATAAGCACTTAGAAAGAGGAGTACCAGAACATTTCATCTTTGTTTAACCAGTTCTAGCTTATATAGAGACAGTAAGGATGTGGCACAACAGTGGGAAAAATACATATTATCTGCTGTGAATTTGCACCTAGAAAGTCTGCTTTCCCTGGGTGAATTCAGTTTAGTTGATCAGACAGCAGTAAGCAGAGGGAGAGGTGGAAATTGCCAATCAACACTTGTTACAACTTAAGGCAGTTTCTGTGTCCCTCTGCCCCTGCTGACTCCTGCATATCTGGATGGCTATAGAATATACCTAACAAAGTACTAACAAGTGCTGGTTGGCAATTCCCACACACACACACACACACACACACACACACACACACACACACACACACACACACCCTCTCTCTCTATTTCTCTCTCTCTGCTTTTCAGACTGGTCTCCTAAGTGTTGTAGCACATGTTTGTTCCAGCACTGGCAAACCCTTTTTCTTTTAAAGAAATAGTTTGGAGACAAAAGGTGCTTGGTTGATGGGAACTGACATCCCCATGAGTGCCCCTTTACTTCCTCTTTTCTCACTCTCCCAACTACAAAGACCCCTGCACATGCTTTCTGCATTGGCACAAGCAATCACACTGCCTGAGCTGATATGGAAGTATTCACTTGCCCCCCCCCCCCAAAAAAAGTAGAAGTCCCAGCAGTGGATGGGGAAAATATCAGATGGTAAAAAAATAACTCTGGGCTGAATCACATTGACTTGCACATTGTGTAGTCAATGGAAAATAATGTGAATCTGACCTTCTCAATCCCAGACCAATTCCCATATTATTGCTAATGTAGTCAGGAAAAGACCCTGATGTTTGGGAAATGTGAATGCAAGAGGAGAAGGGGACAACAGAGGATGAGATGGTTGGACAGTGTCATCGAAGCTACCAACATGAATCTGACCAAACTCCGGGAGGCAGTGGAAGACAGGAGGGCCTGGCGTGCTCTGGTCCATGGGGTCACGAAGAGTCGGACACGACTTAACGACTAAACAACAACAACAAGTCACCACTAAGTAAAACTGAATATGGACTCTGTGACTCTAGTGTATGAGAACTCCTTGGAAAAACATAGAGCAGACTTCTAAACATTACAGTCAGGAACAACACAGGTTACAAGCAGTCCTGCAGCCAATGCTAGAGGGAACCATAGTCAGAATTAAAATCAAGAACAAAGTAGTCTTTCTGTCCAAGAAGCAGAGAATGGGAAGAAGAAGTTGGGAAAACACACAGGGGAATCTTTGACCATAAGATCAGAGGTCTATTGCTCAGGAAAAAAGCAGCATTTAACACATTAGTAGTTATAGTCAGACCAGGTCAGGAAAAACCACTGATGTGTAAACTCTGGAAAGGTGGGATGTAAATCTTTTCATAAATAGACAAAACCAGAATAGTGCATGTGGTGCCCAAGCCTCCCTAAGGAGCGCTCAGCACTCGGAGAGAGTTCGACAGGCCACTTACCTACCACCTTCGCGCTGAGGCAAGTCCCAAGACCTCAGCAGTGCGTAGCATAAGCCCCTTGAACAAGTCTGACCTTAAAAGAACACTTTACTTTTACCCAGTACTTCGCAAGTACAGACACATGGGCTTTGTGATTCCTTAGAACTCACAACAGCTCAGTTAGGCAGGACTCTTAAAGATAGCTAGTTTGTGGCCCTCTCCACCTCCTGGATTTAGCCAGACTCTGCTGTTCAAGAGACCAGTCCTTTGTAAGAATTGTTATAATTATTTTTTTTAGAAAAATAGAGTTTCATAGAATCAGTTTATATTGCTCAAGCTTTAGCATAAAGAACATATTCAAAGATAATTACAGTTAAATAAAATAACTAATCCCCATTAAAATAAAATAAAAAACACTACTAAGCTGGGCTAACCCCACCTCCTTCTGGCAATCACATACTTTACAATTCAGCTACATAACGCATTCCAGAAAGAATCATCATCTCTCAGTTCCTTCAGAAATCAGTTAGCTTGTAGCTAAGCTCTATTTCACACACTTCTCCTTCCATCTTTTCTACATACTCTAACCCCTCCCTTCTTGACACTCCATGGCTGTTAACCAATTAGCCTCAAGGGGCTGTGACACCTTCCTCCGCTCTCAATTCCCATGAAGATCCAGGTGTTTTATCTCTTCTCCAATTAGCTCGGAATGTTGAGTCTTTCACGGGCCCCTTGGTCCGACCTTCAGCTTTATCACGAACCACGCTTCAGAAAAACACTCTTAGCACTTAGAAAAACACATTCCAATGTCTCTCAAACCATCTTCACACAGAACCTGTTTGACTCCATCTTACATTTCTCTGACTACATATCCCACACTGCTTCAACTCCATCACAGTGCACAGCCTGCTCCCCCTTCCACTCTGCACTCTTCATAAGTGCCTTATCACAAAAGTCTCTAGCACAAACCACTAGAGACCTTTCCATTCTTTCAATGCCAATTGGTCCCGAAAGCTAGTCACCCAAATTAGATCCATCACAGCAGAAAGTCAGAAGTAGTCAGGTGTGGAAGGAAACCGTGCTGCTCACAAAGCCCTCTGACAACTACCACCCAATGGGGGATTTGTTCCCTCTCTCAAGTGGCAGTTCAGCTAATTTCATCATACAAGTAGTGAAGATACTTTTTTTTTTGCCCCAGCATCTGAAATCTAATTTAAGAAAGGTCTCAGGAAGTCCTCAGCAGTGATCAAAAGCTAAGGACACAGAGCAGGCAGAAAGGAGAGTAGGTGAAGCTAACTCTAAGGTAGATCCATTCTCATCAGCTATTTTTATCTCTCTCTTAATGACATAATTTTGTTATTACTGATTTGAGCATTTTTCCCTACCAGGCATAAAAGGAACGGCTAAATCCTGTGCATGTCTATGCAAGATCAGTCCCAGTATGACCCCTTACTCAGAAATACATATACCTTGGTTTTATGCAAAGTAACTAATTGCCTTTCAGAATTATCTTAGTCTAATTGGAGATAACAGAAGCAGCAGCTTGAGGCCTCCATGTATTATACCTCACCTGGGGGCACAGGCTTGCCCGAGGCCAAACAGGCTGTCTCTACTCACAGGAGGCACCCAACCTCTGGCTCCACTGAGCTATCCAGCCAACTTACGTAAAAAATAGCACCCAGCTAAAAATTGTGTAAAACAAACAAATGAAGTTACTTATACGAAAAAAGGAGAGCAGATGTTATGTTACAACTCAGCAGGGAACAGAAAATGCCTACACTAGCAATTTGCAGGCAAGATTTACACCAATTGTGTCATGCCAGAGGGTGTACCTTCCTGGATTTTGACCATTGCTTCTAAGCAGTATAGAGCAGATATCACCTTGGACATGCAAGGTATACAAGAGGATTTTGACCAGATATGCTAATCACATCACCTGAAAATATTGAGGCATTTTCTTTAACTGTAAGCAACAAGTATGGCATCCCAACAGAATGACAGGATGGGAACGGAGACTTGACCTTTTCCTCTTTGTCAGGAAAGGGTCCTGAGAAAAATCAACCCCCTTCCCCGCCTGAAGCTGTTCTTAGCTCCCAGAACGATTTTCTACCTTTGAACTAAAACCATTCCCTCCTACTTCCTTGTTCTCCATGGCTTAAGAACAATTTCCCACCCTCCAAAGGAAAAATCAATAAAAGTGTGCAATGGAATTAAAATATGCAAATCAATGTATGCATCACTGTTTAATGTCAAAGCTTTATTCCAGTCACAGAATTTGGGTAGGAGAGCAATTCAGATAATACATTAGCCATTAATACATCATACTTCCCTGGGTGTTCAGACAAAAGATTACTAGCAAGAGTAATAATTCCATGACCAGAAATTCTAATATGAGGCACAGTTCTAAGATATATTATATGAAACACAGTGACTTCATAAGGAACATTGTGCACTTTTTCTATATATATCTTCTAAAAATCAAGATCTAATAAGAAATTCTGGTCCTTACAAACTAATTTAGTGAAACAATTTTATTTTGTTTTTGTATTCCTATATATGACATTCACTCCTCACAACACTGAGTAAAATGTACGCAGCTGAGAACAGGAGGAAAAAACACTGTAATGAAATCTTGCAGAACAACCAAGCTGGGAGGTCAATTTATCAAGAGATCCAGTGATTCTTCTTAAAACATAGCCTTTCCTGTTGAATTCTGAAGCTGAACAGATATAAAAAATGGATGACAAACTTTTATTTTCCTCCGTATTATGCTCTTCAGTGCACTTCCAATACTTTCTTTTGAATTTGTCTCTTGGTTCAGCTTAAAACTTTTTCTTACCTCTTTTTTTTTTAGAAAAAAGTCAAGGGTGTTGAACATTTATATCCATAACTTATCACCTGTTCATCTTGTCCTTATTTTCAATTTCAATTTTCCTGCCAAGCTATTGAAACACTAGGTATTATATATTTACTGGGCAATGGGAAATGAGGTGTGACTCTAAGATGAGCACAATCTGTTCTGGGTACCTGCAATACTGTTAACGTCCAGGGAAGGGATACTTACAGGTACCGAGATATTGCAGATTTGTCTCCTGAAAGATTTTATCCAATGTGCCGTTGTATGTGTTAATAGTGGGTGAAGGCGTCAGGTATCGTGTGTGAATTGGATCTTCCAGTTTGCTTGAATGCTCTTGCCTTTAAATATGGATTAATGGAAGACTGGTCTTCTTAGAATTACTGCCCTGTTTCAAGGGGGTACGACATATGACTGGGAGGCAAAACGCAACCTCCTTTTCAATTTCCAGCCTGATTTCCAGCCTGATGTCAGAAGGTGTGACCCGCTTATCAGGGCCATGCAGTAGTGGATCACCCATTTGCAGCCAGAACAATGATGGAGAAGGAGGAGGAGGTGATGCAGGCAGTGGGAAGGGGGCAGGGGGCAGACTGTGGGGCTGCATATGGGTGATCCAGTGCTGCTCAGCACCAGATTGGGGCTGTGTGGCGCTGGATCACCCATTTTCAGCTGGAACGATGGTGGAGGAGGAGGCGGCGGCAGGACCAGGTAGGGAAGCAAAGCAGGCAGTAGGAAAGGGGTAGGTAGGTGGCAGAGGGGGTGAGGGGTTTAGTTTCCCATCTCTCTAGGCACAAACCTTTTTTAAAAATGAATCGGTTCATGGTTCATTTTTTTTAAAGTTCAGAAAGTTCGTGGTTCATGGGTAACCACGAATCACAAACCATCATGATCACCACTGTTTTGCTTCATGTCCATCTCTAATTGTGTCCAATTCTGGACAAACTGGAACAAGTTCAGAAGAGGGCAACAAGGATGATCAGGGGACTGGAAACCTATGAGGAAAGACTGAAAGAACTGGGCATGTTTAGCCTTGAGAAAAGAAGACTCAGGGAGAGATATGATAGCACTCTTCAAGTACTGTACTTGAAAGGCTGTCATACAAAGGAGGTGCAAGATCTATTCTCAGTCATTTCCAAGTGTAGGACACATAATAATGGGTTCAACTTACAGGCAGCCAGATTTCGGTTGAATATCAGGAGAAATTTTCTAACTGATAGAGCAGTACAATTACCTTGATGAGTGCTCCAGTGCTAGAGGCATTCAAGAGAAAATTGGACAACCATCTGTCAGATCTACTTTGATTTGAATTCCTACACTGAGTAGGGGTTTGGACTCAATGGCATATAGGCCCCTTCCAACTTCCATTTTTCAATGATTCTATGATTCTATGTTTTCAATTTCTTCAGATTTAATTCCATTTTAGTGATAATGTCTTAATTTACTGTAATTTTATACATGAATTTTTAAATTGTTGTATATTGCCTTGGGTTCCTTTATCAAAGGAAAAGTGGAAAATAAATATCATTTTTAAAATTAGTTCCTAGTGATAAGTCCCATTCGAGACAATTTGGCTCACTTTGATTAACTTAGAACAATTTAGGGCTAGATGGCAGCCGTTCACCCCATGTCTGCTTGGGAGTCTGTCCCATTGAGCACTGATTTTTTTTTTTAAAGTAAACACGATGCATATGTTTGGGTTTCTGGGGACACATTGGAAAACTCATCATTCCTTTCCTTTTGAGCCTTTCATTTGATTCTGGTTCCCAAGCTACACATTTGTACAAATGCTCCAACCATTTCCCTCCAACTTTGCACATCCAGTCAAGAGGGGGAAAATGCTTAACAGACGCCTTTGCCCCTCCCAGTAATTGGCTGCCTCGTTTCCCAAACCCTCCTATGTAGAATTCATTGCTCCTCTCACCCATGGGGCAGAAGGATCATTACTCCTCTTTCCACCACCCTAGAATTAATTTCACTTTTTCTCCAGGCCCTCCTAGAAATTCCCTTCTTTCTCTCCACTGCCTTCCAAGGACAGTGACTAGAGATGGGGACGATGCGCCAAAATGGCACTTCGTCTTGCTTCATGGGTCATCAAACTTGAGGACCCATGAACCACGAATTGCCCCCCCAGTGACCCGAAGAACAATGAATTAATTCGCCATTCGTTGCTTCTTCTTTTTTTGCTTTCCCTCTTCTTGCTATGCCCCAGGGCATAGCAGGAGGAGGGAAAGCAGGGATCAAAGTGATCCTGCAGCGCTTTGATCCCTTTCCCCCTCCTTTTGCTAAGCCCCATGGGCGATAGCAAGAAGGGGGAAAGCAGAGATCAAAGCAATCCTGGGGAATCCCTTTGATCCCTTCCCTCCTCTTCCTATGCCACACAGGCATAGGAAGATGAGGAAAGGGGAACCAAGCCATCCCCTGGCCCGGGGCAGTGGGATTCCCTTCGGGCAAGCTTTAGCAAGCTGCCAGAAGGGAAAACCCCTCTCTGCTTATGCCCCCGAGGAACAGCTGATCTGCCGGGGCATAAGCAGATAGGGAACAAAGGGACAAATATAAAAGGGTTATATTCATTGCTTCATATTCATTGGGATCTCTGGACCCCAAGAATATGAAGCAACGAATATCTGACAAAACAGGGATATTTAACAAATATCCTGATTCATTTTTATATTCGTCCCCATGTCTAACAGTGACTCTTACCTTCCTCTAGTGCCACTGCCATCTCTTCTTCATTCTTTATCTCCCTCTTGGCTTCTCAGAATTCCTTCTCATTCATCTTCTCTACCCCTTCTTCTGTGCTGACACATAAAGCTATTCTTGAGACGCTTCACAGCCATAAAGCGATGCAACAAGAGGAATAATTGCTTTCTCTGAATGAGAGAACCACATTTCTACAAAGTGTTTCTCTGCAGATTTTCTAGAATGAGCCCATGAATGGGTGGTATTTGTTATACATGGGACTCCCCATCTCACATACACAGAGGCAAACACATGTGTGTAGGTATCCTTCAGTCTCGAGAGACTATGGTAACGTGCTCTGAATAGAGGTCTTGGAACATTGTCTAGTGTGGCTGAGAAGGCCAATTTGAGAGTGAGAATCCCTTCCACACTGAAGACAAATACAATCTGTCCCCTGTCCAACTCCCTGATTTGGCTGGTTTCGGGACTGCCTCTTTGCCTTGGCCTGCTGAACAAGTGTCTCTTCAAATTGGGAGAGGCCATGCTGCACCGCCTGCCTCCAGGCTGAACGCTCAGATGTCAAGGTTTCCCAGCTGTTGAGGTCCATTCCTAAGGCCTTCAGATCCCGCTTGCAGATATCCTTGTATCGCAGCTGTGGTCTCCCTCTGGGGCGATTTCCCTGCACTAGTTCTCCATACAGGAGATCTTTTGGAATCCGACCATCATCCATTCTCACGACATGCCCAAGCCAACGTAGACGACGCTGTTTCAGTAATGTATACATGCTAAAAATTCCAGCTTGTTCTAGGACTACTCTATTTGGAACTTTGTCCTGCCAGATGATACCAAAAATGTGTCGGAGATAACGCATATGGAACGTGTTCAGCTTCCTCTCCTGCCATGCACAAAGGGTCCAGGACTCACTACAGTACAGGAGTGTACTCAGGACACAGGCCTCTATAGACCTGGATCTTGGTATATGCTGTCAGCTTCTTATTAAGCCATACTCTCTTTGTGAGTCTAGAGAACATGGTAGCTGCTTTGCCAATGCGTTTATCCAGCTCGACATCTAGGGAGAGAGTGTCAGAGATCGTTGAGCCAAGGTACACAAAGTCATGAACAACCTCCAATTCTTGTGTGGAGATGGTAATAGAGGGAGGTGAGTCCACATCCTGGCCCATGACTTGTGTTTTCTTCAGGCTGATTGTTAATCCAAAGTCTTGGCAGGCCTTGCTAAAATGATTCATGAGTTGTTGGAGGTCTTCAGCAGAATGGGCAACAACAGCTGCATCATCGGCGAAGAGGAAGTCCCGCATGCATTTCAGATGGACTTTGGTCTTCACTCTCAATCTAGAGAGATCAAAGAGCTTTCCATCTGATCTAGTCCGGAGGTAGACACCTTTTGTTTCAGTTCCAAAGGCGTGCTTCAGCATGACAGCAAAAAAAGTTCCCAAACAGGGTTGGCGCAAGGACACAGCCCTGTTTCACTCTGCTTCAGATGTCAAAGGGATCTGATGCTAAGCCATCAAAAACTACAATGCCCTTCATTTCCTCCTGAAAGGACCTGATGATGTTAAGGAGTCGAGGTGGACATCCAATCTTGGGAAGAAGGCCGTCCCTGCTAACCAAATCAAAGGCATTTGTAAGATCTATGAATGCCACAAAGAGCGGCTGTCATTGTTCCCTACATTTCTCCTGAAATTGTCTGAGGGAAAATACCATGTCAGTGGTGGATCTATTAGCTCGAAATCCATGTGTACATTTCGAAGGGCAGAGGTGAAACCATATATTTCCTGGTTCATGTTCAGTAACAAAGGAATGCACCGCTACAAATCAGCTACAGGAGTGCTTTCCAGCATGTTATTTTAAGCCAGGATATGAATCATGCAATAGGAGGCCCTAATGCTAGGAAGATAACAAAAGCAAACTTCATCTATTAGGAAAAAGTAAGTGACAAATCAGGAGAACAACAAGCACAGGCAAAATTGTTGCTTGGGTTCAATATTAGGGAAATATTAAGAAAATGTCAATTTAGAGAGTTTCTTTGTTATATAGCTTCAGTGCTGAGAAAATAATGGTAGCCATTTTAGGAAGTTATGTAAACTGATGGGGCAGTGTACAGACTTGAACATGACAGATGCTGTAGTGCAAGGATTAAGGGCACCGGTTGTAAAGCCATGGAGGGGTCAGCCTCTGGACCAATACTGGTAACTAGTCCCACCATGCTTTGTGAAAGCCAGTATGGTGTATGGGAAAGAGTGCTAGGCTAGGCCTCAAGAGATCTGGGTTCAAATCTCGATTTGGCCATGGGAACTCACTATGGAGGGGGGTAATTGTGAAGTCATTCCCAAAATTCTTATATACCTTGAAAACCCTATTAGTGTCAAGATAACTCTGAAATAGCTTGACTGCACATAACATACAGTGCCACAATGTACCTCACCTATGCTGCACAATGAGTGAGTAAGCAGTAGCTGTCCATATTTTTGTTTTGTTTTGTTACACTGGTATAACATAAGGCCTACATTAAAATGTGGATCCTTTTTCTTTCTTTTCTTTTCTTTCTTTCTTTCTTTCTTTCTTTCTTTCTTTCTTTCTTTCTTTCTTTTTCTTTTTTGGATCAAGAGGGTGACTAATATGGAAGTGCTAAGGCAAAGAAACAAACAAAAAACAAAGAAATATAAAAGTCATAAAATGCAGAAAGGTAGACTACTTCAGGAATATTAAAAAAGAAACAAAAAATAAAGATTGTCACCACTGATCATTCAAGGTAAACTAAATAGGAAAAGATGTGTAGGAAAGAAAAGAAGGTTTTGGCTGATGAACTTGCAAGGTTGCTTTGGATGCAGTGCAACGTCATTGTTTAGAGCTGTTCCTTCTAAAATCATAAGGGGTGTGTAATGAGGTGAGATAGGAGGTGAACACGAAGATGTACGGTAGGCAGAGAACAACAAGAAGAATCTGTAAAGAATTGGCATGTGATACCTAACTCCCACCTAATTCTTTTTGCCTGGCATGCTCTACAGTCATGCATCAAAAATTTCACAAGGAGATTTTGCTTAAAGATCCATTAAACAACAACAACAACACCAGATGTTTCAAAAGATGCATACAAAGTGCACGGTGATAATCTGTTTTTCCATACTGCTGCACCGCAGCTGGATCAAGTGGCCCACAAGGTTGCCTCTTACCAAAGCCAAAGGCAAGTGGAGGCTGTCCTCCTCTCAGTTCAAGGCCTGCAGGAATCCACAGGGTGATGCTTGTTTTGAATGTTTTTCCCCTTCCTGATTTGTGGTTGATAAGGAGCGGTTTGTAGCTCCTCGTGCAGTCTGTGTGTTCAGAATTAACCGGACATATCTGTAATTCTTTCAGCTGGCCCTTAGAAGAGGCTGAAAACAATTGAAAGCCTTTAAGATGGCCCTGGGAGTCCACCATACAAAGACGTTTTGTCCTGCTGATGCAAACTTCATAGCGCTGGAGCAAAAGCCTGAGCACAGCATGCGCGGCTTGCAGGAGAAGGGTTTAATTATTTTCATTCTTAATTTTCATTTCACTTTTGTTGGAAATTCATGTCATTGCTGCTGTTACCACACTGAGGAACGCAAAAAAAATCTTTGCTCAGCAGGGCGGAGGGAAACGGGGGGCAGGGGGCTTTATTTGCTTTCTTTAGAAGTTAAAATTATGCCTGTGGAAAGTGTTAGGCTGGGGGAAACAACACCATATTTTAAGGATAATAAAATAGTAGGCAGTGCAATATTGGCAATATAAAGTATGGCATCTGCCACAGTCAAAACCTTGAGCTTTTATTTATTATATCATGGTTGGCAGACTAATCCAAGTGACCACATTGGCTAGGGCATTGCAGGACTTGTAATCCTTAAAATTTACTTTCCTAAGCTACACCTGGGATAGCCAGACCAGAGGTGGCAAAGGAAACTCATTTTAGTTGTTTTCCTCTTCTTTACACCACCTAGAATCCTATCAATGTTTGCATAAGATTTATGTAATTTCTCATGGCTAATTACAATGAAGTGATGAGGTGCTAGACAGATGACCAAACAGCATGCAAAATGAACCCTAGCATCTCATCAATTAGCTACAATTAGCCATGGCAAGTTACACAAACCTTATGCAAACACTAGTAGCAGTTGCAGAGTTTCGAATTTCTGGTTACATTCCTCTAGCCGCACACAAAAGTGCAAGGATTTACAGAACAGAATAGCTTCAGATTAGTCCACCTCTTTTCTCATTGAATGACACTTATAGTCTCAATAACTCACTCTGAGAGATTAGTAGGAGAAAGAATAAAACGTTTCATTACTTACACACAAAGACATCAAACAGCAAATTAAGAACAAACATGACTACTTTCAGCAAAGGTCTTAACTGACTAATTGACTTCGAACAGACTACAGAGAGGGGAATAGGCTCAGAGCAGACAGGTGGGCTCTCTTTAAATGAGAAACAGGATGAAATGATTGGTTACTGCAGGATTGACAGTCAGCCCAGCCAAGAAAGATCCCTCCCAGACACACCTACTAGAGGCATCATGCGAGGTTGTAAAAACTCCAGCAGTAGGATTCTGGCCACTAAGCAACAGAAGCATCTTGGGATTTCTCTTTATTATAAATCAACATCATGAGGTTCAAATGGCTGGCTGAATCAAAGTTCACATGCGCACTTTTAAAAAGAAAGTAAAAATATAAAAGGGATACTACTATGTATTTCGTACATAATAATGATAAATACCGTATAAAGGAGCATTCCAATTAAAATTTTGATGTAGCAGAGATATTAAATATCATAGAGAAGGGAGTCATTCACAAATTTACAAAGTATGTATACCAGTTTTAAAATTCTTGTGCATGTACACACTCACATAGAAGAGGGGGCAACAGATTTATTATACACATGAACTGCTGGATAGCTCAGTAGTTTAAGGCATGTTTGGGAGTTCAATGTGCCCCCTTGACAGGCTTGACTCAATGATCCATCATGTCCTTTCCAGCTCTGCAGTTCTATTATTATTATTATTATTATTATTATTATTATTATTATTATTATTATTATTATTATTATTATTATTATTATTATTATATTTACCAGAATGCAAGCTCTGTTAGAAATAACAGGTCTGACATCTGTATAAATATCTGCAGTAGAATTATGAGGAAACACACACATTTCAGCTTTAAAGAATCAGTATGCTCATATGAGCATCAAACTGGACAGCAAATGCAGTAAAAATGCCATGTGACCACAGGCTTTATCTTTTTCCAGAGAAGAATCTTCACTGAAGTAGGAAGGACCTCATCCTTCCTTCTTTTGAAAATTTTATATAGTAGTAAGTCAGACAGAAGGTAAAACAGAAAGGACTGAGTAGTCTAGCACTCTGTTTATTCAGTAGTCAAACATGTAAACACAGTAGCAGGGCATATGCACAGTGGTCTCTACTCTCTAATTCTTTTTAGACATTCTGCAAGGGGTGTGCACAAATCACTCCTCTCATCCATAGGGAGGGGCATGACAAATGAGCTTGTGGACCCAGATTATGATTTGAGCCCAGAGGTGCAATCCAACTGAACAAACTTTTATCAGTAAGTTACAATGGCAAATGTGCCCATCAGGGGTTATGATATGATGATTTAAGGTAGACCTAAGGTACCTTACCTCCCAGTAGTTTCCTTGGTCTCTGCCAGGGATTGGTTTATGTCATCCTCCCTGGGATCAATAGCCATTCTCAGGTTCACCACAGGTGAGAGGTCTGGCTACCCTGGCCTCTTGGGACTGAGGTCTGAGCCCAGGGTTCCTGGATCTCCACATCCAGCTAACAAAAGTGCTGGACTTGCCTCTTGTGACACCATCATTGTCATTGGGTGGGGGGGTCAGTAAGTCAGATTTGGAACTCACACATTGCCTGAGTAGCTTGTGTTGGCCCAAGATATCTTTGGGCCAGCTTGCCACAGTGTGGAAGGTCTCCTTAAATGTTTCTGGTTGGAACCACTCCAGAGCTGCCTCCTAATCATTTTCATCTTCCTCCTACTTCTCACCTAATTCTTGATGAAGGTCCTGTGCTGACTCTAACTTCTCTTCTCCCCATCTCTCTTGTGTCCTCACCTTTTATTCCTTCTAAAAGTCCTCTGCCCCCACCTCTCAGGAGCTTCTCATAACTGAAAGACACACACACACACACACCCAGGTTGTGCAGCCTTCTTGACTTGATATGGGATATTCGTATCCCTGGGGATACAAATATGAATATCAGCACCACAGGTGCTGCAGAACATTGGCTCGAGGTGCGTCTGGTTTTCAGGGTCTGGATCTTCTGTATTGAATGAATGCATCAGATCACCAAAGAAAGTGTCATGCAGATTAAGCACCCGACAAAACGTATGCTTGTATCTGGTCTCCGCAGATGTCAATGGAGCTAATTTTTCATAGAATGAAGCACCCTAGGTTATCTATTCCTGAAGGATAAAGGGTTGATTCTGTCCTGCTAGTGAGATGAAGTGGCATTTAATATTTCAGACCCTGGCTCACAGCACTGAGCAATTCCCTCTGGGAAAGGTTGCAGACAAAAATCTGATTGTATATTTTAAAAGTCTCTGATAGAGTGTGTTCCTGCTGTTGATAGAGTCTCACATGCATTCATCACTCAGGAAACACGGGCAAATTTAGTGCTGTGTCGTAATTTGCTGATGCTCTGATTTTTTTTCTTCAGTGCATTTGAACCTGATTCTCTTCATATTTAATATCTTTTTGAGCAGCATTGGCTGTGGGATTTTTCATGCTTTAAAATCCACATTTGGAGGTCATTGCAAACAGACAACGGACTGGTGAAGATGACAGAACACCATTCCTTCTAGCAGCACCAAATCGAGTCCACGACAGGCTCACGGTTGTATGCTCTAGACAGCTGCTCTGCTTCCTCAGTGAGAAAATCTGGCTCAGCTCTGCAGGAATTTAACAAAATCCGCCACTCGGAAGTACAAACTAATTAGATTTGTTACAGCACAAATAATGTAAAATAAATAAATAAAGCTAATGATGCTATAATTGGTTGTACCCTTGCCTTGCCACTTTTTTCTCACTTAGATGTGCCGATAGTATTCCAGGCTGAACAAATTTGAATAATTGACTGCAAGAGAAATCCAAGATGCATTTTATTTTACTGTATTTTTATAAAATCTCAAAGTTGAAAGAGAGCAAAGGCCTTGCCATCTGACAGAAATCTTGATGGAACAAGATTTATAAGGCACGTTATCCCTCTTCAACCTGAGAAGATCTGACATATCACAAGGAGAGAGCTGAAACCAAAAATGTTCCCTCAAGAACATCCTTCTGAAGGAATCGGATCACAGAAGGAAACAGTTGGGAGGGTCCACAAAGGTTGTCTAGCCCAACCTTTTGCCAGTGCAGAACTTGGAAATAATCTTCTTCTTGCAGCAGTGGAGATATAACCAATTTATATTATGTTTGTAACTTAGTGAAGAATAACTGCAGCCCTTGTGTGGTGTAATGGTTTGCAATGTTCAAGATATTTTTACGGTTAAATGTTCAAGTGACTAAAAAGCAACTATTTTCACTTCTTTCAAGAAACAGGAAGTAAAGAGTTACTATGAAACATTTAAGTATTTTGTTTTGGCCTTGAAATGGTAATGAATTATCTTATGATCTGTGTCGAAAGGAAGCCATCCAGAATCCATGTAAAAGCAGCTAATGGAAAGATTCAACCATATTTATAAGGAGCCTGTCCCACTCTTGAACAATTTGCACTGTGCAATTACTAAGATTCAAGCAGGTGAAATAGTTCCACTAGACGTTCTTCTTGGATGCTAAGGATGGACCTTCTAGAAAAGGAGAGATTAAAGCTATTGCTGAGGTAGACTGAATGGGGATCTGGGAGGACTTTTTCGCTTACAAATTCTAGGATTATAGGAAAAGAGTGAAGAGGAGGAAGAGGGGCCGTATCTCGAGAGGCAGCACGTTTTGAATGTGAAAAATCACAGGTTCAATCTTTGTATGTCCACTTAAAGTATCCTAGGCAGGAGGGAATGTAAGAACTTTTTTCCTTGATCCTAAGGTGCCTCTGCCAATCAGACTAGACAGTTCTGAACCAGGCAGACCCATTGTATGAGGGCATTGAAGTATGGTTTATACACTAGTTCAATGCAAAAATTTGCCATACTGACACTAGTATTTCCTTTAGTCTGAATTTTGACAGGATCACCATCCAGTCTGGATCTTATCCTCCAGTTGGCCCAATGGTGGATTCATCCAGACCAGAGGAAGGACTCAGGGAAGGTGAGAGACGGAGTGCCAGCAGCAGCAGCAGCATGCAATGTAGCTTTGTATTTCTCATCCACTATTTGCTTCATCTGCCTGCTCAAGAGAGATTCACTGGTTGTCCCCACCACCTGGCCCAGAGCCCTTGCCAGTCTTGCAAATGACTGGTTCCAGCCCAGAGACCAAGAAGGATGAGCCGATGTCATCCAGCTGCACCAGTGGTAGCAGAATGAAAAAGTTACTAGAATTGAGCAAGACTGGGGTTGGGGAAACCCCAATCCATGAATGAAAGAAGTAAGGGAGGATGGGACTGAGTACAGCAATCCTAACCTGTGCCTAATGTCTCAGACGTAAACCTTACTCAGTGTGATTTCTTGAATTCGTGGGGACTAAAACCTGGATCTCCCAGCACACACAACCATAAATGTGACATCCTAGGGATATGAACCTCTTTCATAACTGCTTTGCCTGCAGCAGGGCTGTATTTGCAAATATTAGTTGAGAAGTTCAATGAAAATTTGATGCA
Source organism: Intellagama lesueurii (assembly GCA_037013535.1). NCBI lineage: Eukaryota > Metazoa > Chordata > Lepidosauria > Squamata > Agamidae > Intellagama > Intellagama lesueurii. The sequence continues at coordinate 255,462,208 of JBAJHW010000002.1, forward strand.
GATATTTCTGCTCTATGTCTTTTCTTTTGATGATTGGTGGTCACCCTAACTGAAGATGATTTCTCACCAAGCTGTCTTGTCAAGTCAAAACAGCCTGCCTTGAAAAGAAACAAGTCATTAGCTAGTATTCTTCACATCTCTGCCTATACATGAACTGGTAATGGCTTGCCTAAGGTTCTTGTTACTGCATAAACTGGTCATCAGGCAACATTGTAGTTTATTCAGTTTTGATTGCTATGATTTTGCTAGTACTGCTCTACTTCTTTAAAAAAATGTGTTTAAATAATTAAAATGTATATACTGCTCTGTCTATACCATAGCATCTGAGCAGAGAATAATAAGAGAGCTCAAACAAATTAAATGCTGTGTAAAACAATATAATTTAGACATCCCTGACACCAAATGTAAAACAATGGTGAAAGAACACACAATCTGGGTCACACATCAGAGAAAAGCGTTCATGAAAAGAAATGTTTCAGCAAGGGAAGGAAACTCAGTCATAATGGTACTGATACATGCCACTTTGGGATCTTATGGCTGAAAAGAGGCATTTAATAAAATCAGGCATCCAGTCACATTTAACTAACTTTCTCTAAGGAATGTACACATCCTACTGCCAGTTTTCAAGCACAGAGTAGCCATCTGATGGGGAACGTACATCGCTCTGTGAACTGTCCTTTAATTATTCTTGTTCCTGCCAGGCACTCTCAAACCTTCAAACTGCATTTATGGGGGCAAGTGCTCTAGAAATGCGGCATGGTTGTGGCCATGCCTATAGCCATTTCCCATAAACGCTGGGAGGCCTCTCAGCCTTGCAAGGGAATATTCTGCGTGAGAATTTTGGGTTTCTTTGATTTAACAGCGTGGGCGAGACTTTCTACACACTATGCTGTCATACATGGCAGCAGAGCAGGGGCCAGTGGAGTGCTGAGTTATAATATAAATTGAGTTTATTACCATCTGGCAGAACAGGCTGACCCTTCATTGTGGCTTCCATCATGCCTTCAGTGAGGAGACTATGCCACAAGCCCTTTTTGTATTTGGAGTAGGGATGAGCACTAGCACCAAATTTTGGACTTGGAATTCGAATTCGCAATCACAGCCCTTTGGATTTGGAATTCAGAATTTTCAAAATTCAGGATTTCCAGATATCCAAACTTTGTTGCAGTCTACCTGGATTCTATAGTCATTATTTTCCACTTTAAAAAACACAGACAAAATATTTTTAAAGGATTTCCCTGTTTTCTCTGATACCGTCATAGTTATTGTGCCAGAGAAAAAGAGTGCACACCAACAGCCAGAAGTGCCTAGGTGTCAGGAAATACACACAGCGTGCGTGTGTTTGGTTATCTGATCTCTGGCCCCAGGGCCAGAGGTTCTATGACAGTATCCTATTGCTTTCATAAATGCAGAGGTATAAATTGCATTGATGAATTGTCACTAGTCAAGACATTGATGCTTGCATTCCTCATTATGCACCAACTCACATGACTGGTGTGCAACAAGGAATACAACTGTCAATTCCTTAACTAGTGGCAACGTGCCACTGCAGCTTATGCCACTGAACCTATGTTAGCATATGCAAGTAAGAGGACTTGGGCCAGCACCTCCGTTTGTTTATTTTTCCTAGCAATGTTTCCCCATCATAATAAACATGCTCTTTTTCAGATATTTATTATAGATTTAGCTTCCTTTTATCAGGATTCTTTTTTCAGGCACATATTTAAGGGTTCATCATAATGCAATTTAAGTCCAAACCCCAGCTATAAATGCTTGGAGAAACATATTTTCACTGCATGAAAGGACTTCATGAATTTTGAGTGATATTGCCCATTTATCAGGGGCAGCTGCTCAAACATGCTTTTAATTCGTTAGCTGTACAGCATATGTCTGCCATGTGGTTTAATTTTTTAAAAAAATCTCATTACTTTGGGACTATTCTAAGACACGCAGAATGGCTACTGTTCACTGTAGATCTCAGAGAAGGGGAATGGTGGTTTGTTTTGGTTTGGGTTGGGTTGGTTTGTTTTGGTTCGGTTCGGTTCGGTTTGGTTTGATTAGGCTGCTGTTCTCACAATAGTCAAGCAGTTTTGCAACTTTTCCCATTTCTGGTAGATCTAGTGATCACTCTATGTTGGTGTTAAATTGGTGTTGCTTTGACTTGTGGCATCTGCATTCTAGTCACACTTCGCCGTGAGGCTCACTGGATGATCTTGGGCCAGTCGTTGTTTCTCAGTCTGACATAAGAGGATAGTTATTATGAGAATAAAGAGACAGCCTTGCATGTCATGCTGAGCTCCCTAAAAAAATGCAAGATATAAATATAACAAGGAAAAGAAGTACACACATCTCCTTTTGACTGTTGATAGAAAGAACTGCAATGAGCATATACCTGTGTGTGACCTGTTTCGAGTACCGCCTTTTCCTTCTCTTGCCCTATGAAGCCTATCTCGAGGGCATTGGAAGAGCCCAGTGTTAGTCTCTGAGAAGCATCTTTTCCCACAGGATTCAAGAAACCACCAATTCCCGGAGGAAAAAAATACCTTTTATGTTATTATGAGATAGAAAGCACTTTCTACAGCAGACGTGACACACCAGTTTCCCACAAGACACTCTGCTAGCCTCTGGTAGTTTAGGACCAACACCTGCCACAGCTTAAGGAGCACCAACCAGACCCCATCCTGGCATTATGGAGACATAATTTCATGGGGCAGATGTTGAAGACAGCAGTGGCAGTCTCTTGCCTGCTTTTCTCTTGACCGCTTGACTCTCTTGAAGGGCTGTCATACACCCCATAAAGTAGACTCATGATGGTGGGGAACAGTTTCACACAGCAAGGGTCAGCTGCAAGTCCAGTCTAGCATTTCTACATGGAAGTGTACATGTGTGTGTGTGTGTGTTTTGTCCCAAGCAGCACAACATCTTGAGCAAGTTATGTTTCTGGCTAAGGATGATTTGCAAGGTGTTTGTGAACATTGGTTTACAACACTCATAAAAGCACTTTAGAATGGTGTGGCTTGTTAGGTTTTTAGCAGAGTGTGAATGTACAAAATGCTGGTAAGTGGAATCAGCTCTCTGGAACATCAAGATTCCCAGAGGAGTCCTCAGACCTGGAAAGGAATTGTGCTGAGGTTGGAGTTAACAAAATGGGAAAGGTTTTGTTTATATTATACATTGTGATAGCAGAGAAAAACGCTTCATTCTGATTAACTAAGCTGGAAATGCAGGATGCCATACTTGACCCTGCTTTTCCAGGAGACTCAAGGACTCAAGAAAGCTGAGAATAGAGATGAAAGAGGAAGTTAGACCAATCACCTTAAACTTATCAGTCTAGGTTTAGAAGGATGGTCAGCATAGGTTAGAACAGGTCAAGGAGGGCGCAGGAAACCTGAAGAGGTTTCTGTGTCCCCTTCCTCCTCCTCCATCTTTCACTTGCATATTCCATGCAGACTGAGTTGTACCCTACTTCCAACAGGGGCTAGCACCTAGCCACTCCTGCATCCCTAACCTGCGAATTAATCTCACCTGTTGCAAAACTGGTCTACTTTACAGAGTTGTTACAAGAATTACTGGGAGAATTTGTTTGATGTGCTTTGAATATTGAGAATGCTGTGGGATTGTGACAGGCTTTTAAACTCTAAGAACAGTGTGTCAATGGAGCCAGTTAGCTGGGGGAACAGTGGCTCTCCTTCACTGGAGAACTTAATCGAACAGGGATATTCTTCAGAACTCTTGATTTCTTGCACTGAGCAGGGCTTGGACTAAATGGTTCTCTGATTCTTTGATCGGATCCATAATTACTAGTATTAAAAATGTATACTTGCCTGGAGAACTAAGATAAGGAAACCTTACATGTTTGTGTGACGAGTGTGTGTTTAGAAAAACCTCATTACCATAATATGGAAGCAATGTTGCAAAGTGGGCATTTTCTAGGGCGAAATGGCTGGCAAAACAGTGGCAGCAATTCTGGAAGAGTTTGGCATTTATTAGCTTCACTGGCTAAACGTGAATCCCAGAAACACATGTCTATAATCACTTCCATAGCACTGGAATGTTATGTCCTTCTTACATGAAAAACACATTTCAAAGCTCAATGTATTTATTTATTTATTTATTTATCTTTATTCCCAAATAGCAATGACATGCTATGTGTCTCTTAAGTACATTTTAAAACTAGATATATTTATCTATTGTCAAAGGGCTCAGGATAGATTGCAATAGAGCATGAACTGGCCTATGTATCCAGAAAGCTTACGGCTTAAGCTAAACAGAGGTATAATGCTGCAAAGGCTATTATGGAACTGGAGAAGGTTCAGAAAGGGGCATTCAGAATGATAGCGGGATTGGCATCTTCAAAAGGAGGAAGAGACAAAGAGGACACATCTACACTGGCCCTTTCGGTGTGGGCTTAGATTAGGCATCCTTCAGTCTCGAGAGACTATGGTATCGTGCTCTGTATGGAGGACTTGGAACAGCGTCTAGTGTGGCTGAGAAGGCCAATTCGAGAGTGAGAATCCCTTCCACACTGAAGACAAATACAATCTGTCCCCTGTCCAGCTCCCTGATTTGGCTGGTTTCGGGACTGCCTCTTTGCCTCGGCCTGCTGGACAAGTGTCTCTTCAAAATGGGAGAGGCCATGCTGCACCGCCTGCCTCCAGGCTGGTGTGGGCTAGTACAGTCTAAATAGGGTCAACTGAGGTCAGGGAGAAGCGATATGCCATTTGGCATGATCCTCAAGTCCAATGGCATATCGACCTCAAGCTCTGGCTCCTTCTACTGTCAACTGAGCACTTCCTCTGCTCCTCTGCAGAGGGGCAGGGGAAGTGAAATTATTGTTTTTGCCTGTGCTAGGCCACCACTGATGCACTGAATCAGATGAAATTTAAACCTTCCCCCCCCCTCCTTTGTCTTGTTTGTAGTGCCGATTGAGAAACTGCCCTCAGCTGCAGTTTCAATCAGCACTTCACATAAAGGCAACATTTTTTAAAAAATCACTCTAAGTGATTTAGTGCAACAGCAATTGTCTAGCAAAGTAAAATAATAATAATTGCACTTCCCCTGCCCCTCCACAGAAGAGAAGGGTACATGGTCAATTTGCTGGTATGCTGAAATGGCTCGCTTATTAAGCCATTTCACAATTCTGGAAATTGAAACTGGAAGAAGCCTCAGCAGCTTTGACATCTGCAAGGTTCAATTTTAGCAACAGAACATATTGGGAATGTACTAAACTAGAGTGCACCAACCTGCACCAAAAAAGTAGAAGTCCCTGCCAGGGGCCCAAAAAAGGTGCAGGTTGGGGTGCCCTGGGGGCAAATTGGTCCACTCTACAATTACATTGTGTGGTTGCTGGAAAAAAGAGTGAACCAATCCCCCCTGCAATGCACTAAACAGCAGGACAAATGCCTGTCTGAATGAGGCCCGAGTTTGGCTTTTTAGTTTCAGAACAAAACAACTGAAGGAGAACACAATAGAGACTTATCAAATCCAGAATAATATGAAGAGCCTGTGTGTTTTTCTTCCCTCTTCAAGGCCATCAAATGAATTCACAGGCAGGAGGCTGAGGACAGACAAAAGCAAGTATTTCTTTGTACAATGATTCAGTTAGGGTAAGGGGAGGAGGCACACTGTGTTGATTGTCAGTAGTGCAGATGTATTTATAGAAAGTATCACAGAAAATGTATGGCCAGAATCCTACTAGCATTTGTGTAAAGTCTGTGTAATTTCCCACAGGCAATTGCAGCTAACTGACAATATGCTGGGGCATGTTTTGGTTGCACAATCAGGCATATGACTTGACACACACCTGAGACACCCACACCCCACCCAGCAGCTGAACATTTACTTATAATTAATAATTATATGTTAGGCAGATTTTATGTGAACACCGAAAGGATTCTGGTCTTTAGGGTAAGTCCATCAGCAGCCAAACAGTGGCCAATATGAATACATCTAATGGCTCTGATGAATAAATGCTGGCAGCAAACAACAGGAATAGTTATCACTAATATACTAGGTATCCTTTACAAACAGATGCCAGACAGGGCGAGGCACCCACCTCAGGTAGTAGAGAGCAAGGAGTCGCATTTTGCCTTCCTCCTATACTGGAAGATCTCAGATCCAAAGAGCTGCCCATGCCTTAAATGTAGAGTGTAGAAACATTCATGGACTAGGACTCCCTGAAATTGGGGAAGATATAGAATAATAGCAGCAACTGAAGTAAATCTCTTGCTCAAAGACTTCCAATTTCCCCGCCAATACTGGTTTCATCCTGTCTCAAGAGAACTTCAGCTTGGGGTGAACTCAGTAGCTCTTTCCTACTATAGCAGCATTAGGAAAACAGTCAAGACAAGGGGGATTGCTTTGCAATAAAAGTCTTTTTGTTTAAAATGTCAGAGAATGCAATATTTATATGTATAGATATAATCAATTTCCTTTTCAACAGGAACTAAGTATCTTTAATAATCAGGAGTTATCTTATTAACTGTCTGATGCTTTTATTTTTAATTACAGTAGGAAATTGAAAGAAATATGGGAAATTGCTTTCTCATTAAAATGTCCTCTTTCAATGAGACTAACAATTCAGTGATTGTTGCCTACAAGGACACAGTGTATACATTCAGCTTGGATTGCCCCCATTGATTTGTGAACCATCATTGTCTACAGATATTCAATCAATTTCATTTACAATCACCATGCCTTCTAAGTACAAAACTAAGCATTTTGACACACAAAATGGCAATTGTGTTGTACAACAAACATAATGACTAAATTTCTGTTGCTTAGCAATGTAAGCCACACTAGAGTAGGCCCACTGAATCAGTGGGGATTTAGTGAGTCCTGAACTCCATAGGTTCATTTGATTCAAATGGGTCTACTCTAGTTGTGATATACTTTAATGCATATACAAATAACGGAGCCCTTAATGGTTAGGGCCCCATTATTTCTTGGAGCATCTTTCCCTCAGAACATCAACCCATGCCACTAACTCTTCACAGGCCCTACATATCTGGGTGGCCACACAGAGAGAGGCCAGCTGGGGAGAAAGAAGGAACTGTGCCTTCTCTGTCATGGCCCCTACCTTATGGAATGGGTTTCTGGTAGAAGTTCATCAGACCTCATCCCTCCCATCCTTTAAAAGTATGCTGAAGTTGTTGCTGTTTTGAGAAGCATTCGTTCATCCTCCCTTTAAGTGTATTACTACCTGTCCTGAAGTCCACCATTATTTGAGTTTATGTATTTTTCCATATGTGCTTATTTGGGATGTTTATTCGTTCATGGGTGGTTGAGGTCATTTCCTCACTTTTATGTTGTAAACCACTTTGAGTAGTACTCTGCACTGTCAGCAGTATAGAAATGCATCAAACAAACAGGCACACAAAAACACAAACAAAGAAACAAACGTAGGCCTGTCTGAAACAATGGAGCTTACCAAGGAGCTGACTGACCAAATTCCCACTGATTCAACTGTTGAGAATCATTTAAATGTATTTAATATAAATGTTGTATAGTGAAAGTAAAATGGCTGATTTTACCTGAGTCATGAACTGAGTGGATTCAGGTGTGGGTACCAAGGTTAAGGACTTGATGTTGTACAGCTGTTGTACATGATGTAATGTTATGTAAGTAGAAAATGAAGTAATGTATTTTCTGATTGGTCCCAAGAATGTATATAAGTCATGTGTAAAGGGGACATTTTATCTGCTGTCAGATCACTTATTTCTATGCTATGTGTTGTATCATGTTATGTTATGCTGCCAGTTGAATGTCTATGCTCTGTATATTTGTAAATAGACTAAGTTGAATTTTACTCTCTCAGTGTTATAATGTCTATGCAACCTGGTATCTCCTAACTCTGCTTCTGTCCTGAGAATATATTTAACCAAAATTTTCAACAGTAGGCCTACTCTAGTGTGACTTACTGTGCTAAGTAATACAGTTTCAAACAGTGTGAAGTAAATGTTACTTTGGGGGAAGAGATTGAATTAGCACCTACATGACGGAACGCCTTCTCCCACCTAGATCTACCTGTATCACCCGATCTAGCCAGGAGGTGAGGCTGAGGAGCCTAATGCCGATATATTTAACCAAAATTTTCAACAGTAGGCCTACTCTAGTGTGACTTACTGTGCTAAGTAATACAGTTTCAAACAGTGTGAAGTAAATGTTACTTTGGGGGAAGAGATTGAATTGGCAACTACCTGACGGAACGCCTTCTCCCACCTAGATCTACCCGTATCACCCGATCTAGCCAGGAGGTGAGGCTGAGGAGCCTAACGCCGAGGGAGGCCCGGAAAGAAAAAACAAGAAACCGGGCCTTCTCGGCAGTGGCTCCTCGTCTTTGGAACAGCCTCCCTCCTGAGATTCGCATGGCCCCTTCACTGGGTATCTTTAAATGCCAATTGAAAACCTGGCTGTTTAAGCAAGCCTTCCCTCCACTCACCGTCTGAATTTTCGTTATCTTGTTTCTTTTCTCCATCTTGGATCATTGTTTACTTAGTAATATATTGTTTGTGATTTTAAATTGTTATATGATATGTTGTTAGCCGCCCAGAGTAGTCTATATGACTAGATGGGCGGGCTATAAATGTAATAAATAAATAAATAATGCATCAGACCAACAAAATATTTTTTAAAAAATCAGAGGCAGAAGAAAATATAGTGTCCCCCATTTTATGTGCAGCTTGCAGATTCATGCCAAAATTGCACCTTTTGGTCTAGCTGAAGAGATTCTACTTTTGGGGCGTGGGCTGGAGTGATTCTTCTGGCAGACAGAAGAATTGCTTTAAGCAAGATCGCTCTTATCAAAGTGACCTAGCCCAGTGGTCGGGAAACAGGAGTAAATTACCCCAAATGGGATAAAAAAGGAAAATCCTGGGGGTAATGAGGACGCGATCCTAACCCCCTTCCCTCCTCCTCTTCCTCCTCTTCTGCCCGGAGGGGGGGTCCCCGGCTGCCCGATTGCCCCCTTCTCCAGCCTGGCTGCAACCGAGCCACGGTGGATGGCGGCCGGCAACTGGCCCCGGCTGGCGGTGTAGGGCAGCCGAGGCAGCAGCAGTGGGGCCGGCCATGGCGGAGGGCGAGGCCGGGGCGAGCGGCCGGAGCACCCTGGCCAGGAGGAGCCTCTCCTTCCAGCGCCTGGAGATGTGGATTGCGGTGGAGGGGGGCGGGCGCAGCCATGACGGCGGCCCGGGCCAGGCTGAGCCTCCCGGCGCCGGGCTGCCCCACGCCCCATCCCCATCCCCAGAGGAGCCTGTCAGGCGGCATCAGCGCTCGCCCAGCCGCGCGGCTTCCTTCGGCACCGCCTCCGCGCCGGCCGGCCGGGCCTCGCAGAGCCTCTCACCCTCCATGCAGCAGCTGTCGCAGTGCTTCGACAGCAAGGCCCGTGGGAGCCCCGACACCGAGTCGTGGGGCGGCGAGCAGCCGCCAGAGCCGGTACCGGTGCCGGAGCGGGAGGTGGTGTCAGGCAACCCCCGGCGGGCGAGCCACCTGCTGCTCTTCAATGGCCGCCCAGGAGCCGCCCGCTGGCAGAGAAGGGGAGCCGCCCCCGCGGGGCCAAGGACTGAGCGCGGCCCCTCCAAGAGGAGGAGGATGCGGTGGCGGCGGCGGCCCAGGCGCGGGCGGTGAGGCGGCGGCGCTCGACTGGCCGTGCGTGACCGAGACGCACGTGACCGAGATCCTTCCTTTCAAATCAAGGGGGTAATGTCGGCGTATATAATTTTTTTGGGGGGGGGGGTAAAAGGTAAAAAAGTTCCCTGACCGTGTCGGTGGTCAATCAAGTACTGACACCGACAGTCAGGCCCTAGCCGGTGCAATCAGGCATGTGCCTTTGCAGAACTGACTGCATCCTCAGTTCCAAATTTGTGATCTGTCTAAATCTGGGGCGTAGGAACCTGGGAGTTATGCAAATTGAGGATTGGCAATGTGAGGCACCAAGACCCAAATCCATCTGCCTGAAAAGTGTCAGTGTCTCCCTTGCTGCCAGGTCATACCAAAAGACAGAAACATGTAGAGAACAGCCAGGGAAGCAATGGGACTTGCTGGCAAATACACATTGAGAGGATGGAGGAACTCTTGCTCACCACAGTTCTCCCTGTTGCAGAATATGATAGTAGACATCGTTGCTGAATTACATGCTCTCAGATCAACTCTGAATTTCCAGGGTTTTCTAGGTAAAAAAACAGAGAAGGGGTTTACCAGCCCCTTCTTCTGTGGGGTGCCCTGGGACTGTGCAGTTTACCCATGGCTACATAGGCTGACTCTACTTCACAGGAGGCACAGTAGGAAATCAAATTCCCAACCTCTGTGAGTTAGAGGTTGTGAGTTTGGTTCTCCACTGTGCCTCCTGGTAGTACAGCCAACCTGTCTGGCCTTGCGCAAGTTGCATAATCCCAGGGCACCCCCAGAACAAGGGAATGGTGATCTGCCTCTGAGAACTCACTATCTAGAAAACCCTGGAAAGGATTGCTATAATTTGGAGTCAACTTGACAGCACTTAAATTATTTAACATTAGAGGTGAAATCTCAGCTGGGTATCTTCTTCCATGTAAATAGGTGGTTGGTATCTTGCAGCCCTTTGGATGTTGTTGGCCATCACTTCCCAGCAGTGTTAACCAGCGCTGCTAATGGTTAGGCATGACATGAAATCCAACAATATTTGAAAGACCACAGTTGTCCCAATTTTGACGAAAGATCTGTCATGGCTCCAAAGCTGCCATAGCCCCAAGATGGATGTTAGGGTGGACTAGGGTAACATTACAGAAAGAGAAGGTCCCTGTGGTGATTTGCCATAGCCTCTTCTTCTAAAGGCTGCATATGAGGACTGTGTTACGTGTTTCAAACACTGGAAAAAAGTTCATTTTAGCAGAAGCATATTCAGCTGAATGCACTGAAGTTTTCTTGGCCTTTGGACCTCTTGTACAAAAGGCTTTATTTGCACGGTGAAAATAATAGCGAGTGCTCTAGAAGATGGATGCAAACTGTCACTGAGAGGCAGCACAAAATACAGCTAGATATAGGAACAGTTTAGCTGCTCCTCTAACCTAAGGGCTGAGGAACATGAGAAGTAGCGCCATTCTTCTCTCTGAATGACTTACTTACCTCATTTCACTTGTGCAAACAAAGAAGGTAGATAGATGCCTGGAGGTAAGGCTGAGCTTTTGCATCCTGCCTGAAACCCAGAGCACCAATATTGTTTTTTCAAGTTGCCATGACCACCACAGGACCCCTTGCCCTTCTCCTTTCTTTGCCAGAGGACTTGACAAGCTGATCACTGGATATGCTTCATCATGCATTTGCAATCAAGTACTGACACCGACAGTGTTACTAGATTGTTTAATGATGCTGCTGAATTTAATGAAAAACGAAGGCGCGCTTTTTGGAGTGCCGCAAGCCTCCCTTTCTTCTGCTGCTTTTTCTTCTCCCCTGGCATCCCAAGTGCACTTTGCTTTTTTCTTTGCTTAATAAGGATGCTGACATTTAACAAAGGTATCGTGCAAAGAAAGAAGTGACTTGATCAGGGTCAAAGAGTACATCAGTAGCTGAGCTGGGAATTGAATCAAGTTCTCTTGTCTCCCATTGGGCATTATGCTACTCAACTACATGACACCATGTGCCAGAATCAATGTCGTTAAGATACTTTCTTCCACTTCATTTTGAGATCCTGCAGATCAAGCTATCTAGACTGAGGAGTTTCACCCAGTCTGGTGTCCTGCCGATGTACAGCTCTCATCTGCCCCAATAGCCATTGATGAGGTATAATGGGAGCTGACTCAAAACATCTGGAGGGCATCAGATTGGAGAAAGTTTATTTGGAGCCTAGATCAGAAGTGGGCAAAGTGCACCCCTAACTCCCACACAGCAGAGTCAGTATAGCTAACGGTGAGGAATGCTGTGGGCAACAGCCCAGCAACCTCTGGAAGAAGGTTGTACTTTGCTCACCCCTGGTCTACACACTGAGGGACAGAGTTTAGAAAATATTTTTGTTTTGGACGACACCTCCAGTCTCACAGCCAGCATGGCCAGTGGTCAGAATAACTGGGAGTTGTAGTCCAAATGGACAGATAGACAGTTACACTATACTCATATACAAACACAAAGACACACATACACACCCAACTCACAGGTAGCCATATTTTGGTTGAATATCAGGAAAAACCTCCTAACTGTTACAGCAGTACAACAATGGAACCAATTACATCAGGAAGTGTTAAGTAGACATGGGGACGAATATAAAAACAAATCAGGATATTCGTTAAATATCCCTGATTCATCAGATATTCATTGCTTCGTATTCTTGGAGTCCAGAGACCCCAACGAATAAAAAGCAACGAATATATGCCTTTTATATTCATCCCTTCATTCCCTATCTGCTTATGCCCCCACGGATAAGCTGTTCCTCGGGGGCATAAGCAGAGAGGGGTTTTCCCTTCCGGTGGCTTGCTAAAGCCTGCCCGAAGGGAATCCCACCCCCGGGGCTGGGGGATGGCTTGGTTCACCTTTTCTCATTTTCCTATGCCTGCGTAGCGTAAGAAGAGGAGGGAAGGGATCAAAGGGTTCCCCCAGCTGCTGTGGGATTACTTTGATCCCTGGTTTCCCTCATCTTGCTATACCCCGCAGGGCTTAGCAAGAGGAGGGGGAAAGGGATCAAAGCGCTGCAGGATCGCTTTGATCCCCGCTTTCCCCCTTCTTGCTAAGCCCCACGGAGGAGGAAAGTGATCAAAGCGCTGCGGGATCGCTTTGATCCTAACTTTCCCTCCTCTTGCTATGCCCCTTTGGTCTTAGAAAGACAAGGTGAAAAGGGATCAAAGCGCTGCAGGATTGCTTTGATCCCTGCTTTCCCCCTTCTTGCTAAGCCCCAGGGCATAGCAAGAGGAGGGAAAGCAAAAAAGAAAAGAAAAGAAAAGAAAAGAAAAAAGACCCATGAATGACGAATTGATTAGTTGTTCATCAGGTCACTGTGGAGGCAATTCGTGCTTCATGGGTCACCAATCTCTAGTGGTAAGCATTCTAGCACTGAAGGCATTCAAGAGAAAACTAGAGGACCATCTATCAGATATACTTTGATTTGGATTCCTACATTGAGCAAGGGGTTGGACCCAATGGCCATATAGTCCCCTTCTAATACCATGATTCAAAATTTCTGTGTCTCTGTGAACTTGTGATGGAAGGATTCTGAATCTGTGATGGAAAGATTCCAAGTCTATGTACAGAATCCGGCTAGCCTGGCCACTGTGTCTTTTTCAGCTCTAATGATCGGATGGTACTCTCCCCCATACTGGAGGCAGGGACACTGACGGGGTTGTGTGGGAGACACAGCTATCTCATCCACCAGAAGGGAATGGTCTCAACACTGCAACCAATGGTTGCCTCCAGCATCTGTTATCTGAAGTAGTCATCTCACTCTGTTCAATGCTTTTCCTACCTCTAACCTCTCAGAGTGTATCCCTCTAGCTAAATCGGCCTTCTGTATTCATAACAGTTGCACTCATTTTCAGCTTCCACATCTGATTCTTCAAAGAACTTTATGAACCTTCTGGCCACCATGGTGCTTCTCCCACGTTTTGAAGGAAAGTATGTAGGATGTCACAGTAGAAAGGACCTAGTCATTTCTGTCCTTTTGTAAAAATGTCTCGCAATGTTTTCTTCAGCTGAAGGTTGTCGTTCTCAACCAAGAACAGATTCACAGTTATCCTTATTTTGTTTGTTTTATGTACCACCCAATTGGTGAATTCACACTACTCTAGGCAGTGTACAAACAAGCAAAACGCCACAGCCACCACCCACTTCATTCCCATAATAACAAAATCAGAATGGCACTATAGCTGACTCGAATGCAGTAAACTAGAGAAAACCTAAAGTTCAAACGTTAAAATTAACATCATTTAAGGGCATGATGTTCTTAAAGTCTGCTTTATATAATTCTGTCTTGAGTAATTTCTTGAATATTTGGAGGGATGTAGTATTTTGCACCTCAACTGGCAGTTTGTTCCTGACTCCTTGTTGTTACCCTTCTAGTTTCCCTCGGTGAAGTCACCTTTAGCACTGTGGAATGAGAGGAGTGTGAGACACAGGAATCTGTTTTTGGAAGAGATGTTCCCACAAGTATCAAGGTCCTAAGCTCTTCCTCAAAATTCAACATTCACAGCCCTTTCTCGAATACATAATACAGATCTCATTCTATTTATTTCCACCTCCCGCAGTACTGGGCCTTATTTTGTTGCCGAGTTGTACATGAAATTGCCATGACTACAAATCAAGTCTGCTGCATGTGCAATGACCCTAATTGGGATTCAAAAGTGAACCGATTTGCATATGCAGCTGCTAGCACAAATTAGCTCATAATAACATAGCTAGCAGCTTTAGTTTGATGCAAACAGGGCTACTTTATTGTATGAATCCATTTGGTTCTATATAAATTCTTCCTTAGGGATAAAATGCAAAATAGGGATTCCCAGCCCATAACTATTAAGGACATTTTTAAATGCCTTAAATGTTTCATTACTGTCAATACGAGTGCTAAAATCTAGGCAAGAAAGGCCCTTTTCCAGGGTGAAATGCACTCTACTCCCTTCTTCCACACTGCATGCAACAGCCTTCTTCCCTGCTTTTCATCAGGAGGCAGGGGGAACCCTTAGTGGTTGCCTGGCAACCACTTAACCTGGTTCCTAACTGTCAGGAGAGGCTGACATTTCAAGATGGCTGCTAAGTAACATTTCTCTAAAATAAACAACCACAGCACTGTTGTATTTAAACTCACTAGAGTGTGGAGCTGGGTTGATAAACAGATAGATAGACTGGTGGGATTAGGTATCTTGGTCTCTTTGAATTTTTTTTAAAATAGCTGCTCAATATTATGAAAATTATAATTACCAATACTTGATTCTGCCAGCAAGCACAGATTCTGTGGAGAAGATCTCCACACTTCCCTTTTCTTTTAAACAAGAAGCTAGGCCGTGAAGTTTGCTAGCCAGGTCTTTCTCCAGCTTAGGTGTCTATAGGTGTAGGTCTTTCAGGTAGAACGCCTAGAATGGAGAATTCTGAGAACTGAAGCCCAAAAACCCGAAAGGACACATCCCTAATGAATTCCACATTTAATTACGTACTGTATGAAGAAGCATTTGCTTTTGCCAATTCTGAATCTTTTGTTTCTGCTCTTCTTGAAACAGTTTTAGTCATATAAAGTGTAGAAGGGTCAGCTAGGGTCCATGTTGCTCCACACACCCCAGAAGAGGCAAGCCTATGTAAGAGGACAGGGGGCTCACAGTTTTGTTTTGGGTGAGTGGCAGGCAGTATTCTTCCTGTGATAGTACATCACAGCAACAGGGGAGATATAGCACTTTGATGATGCATTTAGAAAGCACTATGATACCAGTATAATCCACAAGAAGGAAAAACAAATAAAAATAATCAGATTTCTGATTCCAAATTCAGAGAGTTATTGCCATTAAGATGTGTCTGCATGCAGTTTAAGAGCTTGGGACAAAAGCAATTTAGGAACACACGTGCTAAAACAGCTATGATTAATCTCATCCACAATCCAAACCAACAAGCAGTTTCTTATAACAGCTGGCTCTGGGATTCACAACTAAACCATAACCCTGGAATTGGTACTGGGGAGAAAAAGCAGGTTCTGTTTTCCTGAGGATGCTCATCTGTCTGACTCTGCTGATCCAGCAGCAACAACAAGCACCCGAATCTACTCCTTGTGTTCCCTCCCACTTTCCAATATCTTCTTCGAAAACATGTAACAAGGTTGCTGAAATCCTGAACATTCCTGAAATTCTAACGACTGAATCAGTGATTTATTTATTTTTTTAAGTCAGCAAAGCAAAATGGTTCTAACAATTCCATTCAGTCATATCTGCTTCTGAAAACCCGGTTCAAAAGTATAGTATCTGAGGTGTCTGCCTTTGCAAAGAGCTCATTTTCCTTACAACTTGTCACCTTGCAGACGGGCAGATGTGTGTTGCAAGGGGCTTTGTTTTTAAGCTAATGAACTCTGCTCACAGTAAAATATAGTTTGACTGCATACTTTTTTAAAAAGGAATTCACAATAAAGGAGCAACTAACTTAAATAAGTAAGGAGTGCAATTGAAGGCCCCAAGATAGTAAGACAGGCCAAAATTAAACACATATTGCTTCACGTGGAACTGGTCTTCTCTATAAATTATCGAAGTCTGCGGAATAAGCTATAGGGAGGAGAGTGTAGGAAAGACACTGAGAGTGGAACAGCACCCGTGATTGTTCTTCATGTCTTCCTTGAAGCCCAGTTCCTGACAAGATCCACATAAAGTTTAGATCCCTTCATTTCACTTGGCTTGTAGATTCATATGTTTGCTTGATAGATCCGCTATTTCAGTAACTCCCTACTTAACTAACAATAGCACACTTTTCATCTTATGCTGACAGCCAGCCAGCTCCACGTTGTATATTTTGCAGGTGAACAAAATGACTTTGTTATGATGTCAAAGTAATGTCAAAATACTGTTATCTACTAAATGCTTTTGGGATGTCTGTTATTGCAAATCAAATTTCAAATCTCAATTTACATCTTGTAAATGGGGCTGTGGGGGAGGAAGTATCTTAAGAAGCCTGAAAACTCATTTTGGAAGCTAGAGCTCTTTGCATCTCAGGTAGTAGCATCAATGGCTAAAAACAGTGCTTTGCAGGCAATAAATATTGGATTATTTATTATGCACAATCCCTTTCATTCCCTGTTCTCGCTTCTGATGGAGGGAAGCGAGGGCAGGATGAGTGAGCTATATTATAGATGAATATTAATCTCTTCTCTTCAGTAAATACATGCATTTATTTATATGGCTGATTTGCTGGTTCTGTTTGGATACACACACATTTAGTGGTAGCGCTTATCCTGAAAAATGCCATCAAATTAGCTCTTTTCAAAGATGCCAATATTATTGGCAAGGAACACATTTCTTTTCTTTTTGTAAATGTCTTCTGCACTTCTGTGCTTATTCCTTAGGAGGGGGAGAAACCCACACCCAATACATCTTCTAAAGGCAAAGGGGGTGCAGAGAAGAGCGGCTGTCACTCAACATTTTTTAAAAAGCACAACTGTAGCCTTGATCTTTCTCTGGCAGATTAGGGAAAGCGATAAAAAATGAAACAAAAGCCTCAAATGTCTGTTCCACTCGGTTCTCCTTCTCTCTCTCTCTCTCATTCTTTTTGTTTTAGTTCCGCATTCTGCCTCTTTAATTCCCACTCGCTGAAATGCCAATTTTCTGCTATGCTGGCATGGCTGCCGAAGTATTGCTTCTGTTAATACACTGCACAAAATAGCTGAGCAATTAGGCAATTAAACTGTTTTAAATTTAATTTAAAACTCTGGCATTTTGCTAGAAGTTGGGTTTGGGGGTTTTGTTTTGTTTTTTTAACACTTCCTCTTCCTCCTCTTCTTGTTACGAGATAGTCGGTGGGGTGGGGAGCACTGGGGCTGCAGAAAACATTGGGGGGGGGGCAGATGGCAAGAGGTGGGAGGGGTTTGTTTGCTTTTTTCATTTCAACCCAGCTGAAAGGTCGCTTGCTATGGTAAGCAGATTTTCTTGCTCTTACCTTATTAGAGCAAGTCATTTTTCCTGAACATTTAACACGCAAACAAGCTAAATCTGATTTCTGCCAGGGTCCCATAAGAGTAGCAGAACCAATAAGCAAAACATTTCAGCGAGAGGTTGCCTTTTGGCTTGACAGTAGTAATTCAAATTAAAATAGGGGTAAGGAAAATAATTCAGAACATAGAGGAATGACAGAAAAGTGGTAGATGACTCTGTGGGTGTGTGGGTGTGAATTCTAATGCAACTGTGGTGGGAGGGGAGGATGTTTGGTTAATATGTTTACCAGCAGAATAGCAAATTGTTACGTGCCTTCAAGTCACTTCAACTTATGGCAACCCTATGAATGAGAAATCTCCAAAATGTCTCCAACATTGATGCCTCCTGAGGTAGTTCTGGCTTGTTTTGATCTAGAACCCACATGTTCATCTTTTTGGCAATCCAAGATATCCACAAAGCTCTCCTCCAGCACCATATTTCAAATTAATCTCCCTCCCCCTGCCCTTTCTGTTGTCTTTATTGTCCAGCAGATACTGGGTAAGATTTGTTGGTGCCCTTCTGTTGAAGGAAAGAGTCCTTTTATGGAGTGAGGGGCAAGGACATGCCACCATGTCCATGTTGTAATACACCTTCATTTTCAGGAGAAAAGACAGGATAGGAATCAAATAAAGCCTCCTGCCCCAACCCTCCCCTCAAGCTACTTGCCACACGGCTTCAGATGATCCCTCAATCTCTTGAGCACATTTTCAGGAAGATGGGGGAGGAGGAAACATTGAAAACCACTCCCTTCTCCACTATGGGTGGGAAGAAACTGGAAGTGGTTGCACCACAAGAAACAGAATTTGATATCCTTCAATAAATGTATCCATTGGATTCTCCACCCCCACCCCCACCCAGGACATACAGCTGCACACACATACAATTTCCCATGAGGGTCACTCAAGGAAAGTTTGAAGCATACAGATTTTGACATTTGAAGAGACAGAATTATTTGAGTTCTTGTTAAAAGATCAAATCACTGCTTCACACGATGAGAAAACGAAATGAGTGTCTATCTTCTTTTTATATATATATATAGCTAGCATGAGGATCTGCCTAAGTGCTGGTCATGTGTGCTGGTTCATGTGTAACCAGCCCCTCATTAGATCACTGTGATGGCTTCTCCAGTTACAGCTCTGCCCACACATAAAACTGAACAGGATACTGGCTAATGTGTATTGCTATTATCCTGGGTTCACCCCTTTTCACAGTGACTAGCACATTATTTGTTAAAAATCACTCTCGAAGAATTTTAAATGGGAAAAAATTACTTATTTACTTGCTTGCTTGCTTACTTACTTACTTACTTCATTTTCATACCACCCATCTGGCCGGGGACCACTCTGGGTGGTTTACATACGACATATAAAACCATACGACTAAAATACAATAAACAGAACAAAGAATGAAAACAATAAAATGCAACTAAATGATACTGTTAAAGCATAAACATACAGTCCACAAAGAAATACATTAACTTACAGTTGCTGTTTATAGTTACAGTCAGTAGAAAAATAGGAAAAAATGAGTCTCCACATGTGGGAGAGACCCCTCTATGCTTCCTGCATGGAGGTCAGGAAAGGAGAGAGAAAGAGAGAGAAACTAACAAAGGAAGTGATGCAAACAAACAGAAAGAGGGGAGAGACAAGCCAGAGGGAGGGAAGAAAAACCTTTACCAATAGGTTAGTGGGAAAGGAGAATCTCTTTCAGTCCTAAAAGCCCCTCTTCCACTGAAACCCAGTGTTAGAGAGCATACAAGATTGTTATTATTTCAACAAAAATAGCAAATTGCTTGCTGGTATTCTTCTCAACTTAATGCACCATCAGGAACAATCCTATAGCTAAATGTAGCAAACACAAAATGATCTGATTATTCCCATTTGTACTTGTCTATGATTAATCCAAATTATGTGTTCTACATGAGAATGTCAGTACTGCACGTGAGAAAAGGTAGCCCAGGTGAGCACTTGGTCTGAACTCAGTAACATATAGGCCAGTTTATCCAGCAGTCCTCTGGCTTATTCCATTACAAAGAAATTGCCAGAGCTTGTAGGGGAAGAATCAGTGGCAGTAGCTTACCACCAGCTTGGGCTTCTGAGAAAAGTTCAAAATTAAGCATCTCTGTGGCTATGAAGGAAGGGAAATAATAAGAAAGCAATAAATAAGAAGTCTTCAGGTTGGAGAAGATGGAAAAATGTCAGTGAGTGATAGAAAAAGTTGGAACCATTGGGCTACTTCTTTGCCTCTGTGATCTTTCCCCACAAAGGAAACTGTGCATGGCCAGGGAAAACAGCCATACAGTGAAAGGGTGACACAGCCCAAGGAAGGTGAAAAAGTTGATGCAGGAACATCTACTTACCAAAACTGAATGTGAGTCTTCATGGCTAAACAAACAACATCTTGGGGTACTAAAGAAACGTGTTAATGAAGTCATGAAACTGGAGACATGCAAATGTTCTCCCTGTCTTCAAAAGAAATGTAGAGAAAGGATCCAAGCAACGACTAGGCATGTAACTTTCATATTTCTTGGACTTCAGCCCTCAGAATTCACCAGGAATCTCTCTGCTAGCCAGATTTCTGGAGGTTTTTGTCAAGAAACTGCCCCCCCCCCCTTCTGCTATCTTTTCTGCTTCACTCTCTATCCCTTCTCTCCCTGTTTTACCCATTCACAAATCATGGAGGGGTAGAAACTGACCGGCAGAAAAAAGCTTTTAGTACAAAGACTCACATGGACAATTGGGTTACCTCCAGGATCTCTCTTCTGTATCTCGAAGAGCTTGTGGAAGGTGACTCTACCTGAGTTGGGAATTCCCACTTGCTCCACCTCTACCAAATTTCAGCCCATTTAGCAGGGTCCCCGACCCTTTGTTTCAGTTAGCTAGAGGAACTGCTTTAGGGAGGAGAGGACAAGAAATTTTGCCTCTGCCAACCCAATTGAGTCCAATCCACTGTAAGTATCAGGAAAAGCAAGACAAGCAATACAATATTCGTTGTAATGTTATTGAACCAATTCCTCGTACTGACAATCTCTGCAAGGGAATGAACATGGGCAGGTTTGTAAGAGGGATGTATATTAGCAATCTGTTACTAGTCTAACAAAGACGCTTAGCAGTATCAGGAAGGAGTGAACATTCCTGTGATAATTCCTGTGGGCCTGCTCTCCCATTTTTGTCTAGCATTCTTCTTTAATATATTACATTTGTCTATATTTAAAAATAATAATAATGACAGGGGCAGGAGAACAGTAAATTAGCCCATAGGAACTCAGCAGTGGCAAGCTAGATATAACCATACCACATGTCAATCAGCATTTTAACAATTAATGGCTATCTAATTATCTTGCTATAACAAGCTTGTTATACACCATTTAAACTGCAAGGCATTTGAATGCATTAATAAGAACATAATTACGCAGTTATTGGTGACATAATTTTCACTTCATTAACTAGCAACTTATATACTTATTAAACTCAATAAGGACTCCTTTAACATCCCATTGATCATGAATCAGGATACAATGGTTGGCTTGTTAATTCCAAATGGGATGATTATAATTATTGGAAGCATTAAAAAAAGTTTCTAGGCTCAAAGAGGAAAACCAAGCAGTGAAATATTGAAAGTATGCAAATGGCAACAAGCAGTTGAAAACAGACATGGGAATAAATGCAAGTTCATTTTAAAGAAATGAATCTCTTGCTGCCATGGAATGCTAGATTTATCACTTCAAAGATGTGTGTTATTTAGCCAGAGCACCCTGAGCATAAGCAAAACAAGTTTCCTTCATCTTGAGAGGTTTCAGCCTCAGTTTACTTGAAAGGATCGTCACTTATTTCATATGTTCACCTCCTCATAGAACATAATGGATGTCCTTTCTTTGAGATTGTAGTGACACCACTGAACTCATAATGGAACAGATACTACCTAACAGATACACAGAACAGATACTCCAGCTCTGCAGAATTCCTTGCATGAGTATTTTTGTCTGACAGCCTTACTCTTGCTAGCTATGCTCTTCCTACCACAAAAGCATCAGACCAGATTTAGAAATCAGTTACTGAGAAGTACCAGAACTACATTTTATATAACTGCATGGTTTGGCACTACAGGAACAATAGATGAGAACAGTAGAGTTTGTGAATGGGATGATGTGAGGATCCCCAGCCCTGGGGGCCCACCAGGATTACTTATTAATTCAACAAATACTCAGATATGCTTTCAACTATGGAGAACTTTTATTAAGGAACCGTTTACAAAAGAGCAAGTTTCCATCTTGCAAAAGAGCAAGTTCCCATCCAGAGCACAGACAGAGTTCTGACTCCTGTCCTCTGAAGATGCCGGCCACAGAGACTGGCGAAACGTTAGGAAGAAAAACCTTCAGAACATGGTCAAACAGCCCGAAAAACCTCCAACAACCATCGGATCCCGGCCGTGAAAGCCTTCGAGAATACATTTCCATCTTGTCTTTGGGTCAGTCATACGCTATCTTTGCTTAGTCTCAGTCCACCACAGGACACTCCTAGGCTATTATAGGGACACACAGTAATATAAAGGAGTATCTAATCTTTTCAGTCTTACAGAGGCAAGCAAGTGGTTAAGCGTCATCCTTGATGGCCAGAAGGAATCTGTACACTTCTATTCATGGCAGAATCAGTTTTCCTTCCTGCAGGTCTTTTGCCACCTGGCACTGTCTTTTAAATTGCCTTTGGACCACCACTTGTGAAGCTACATCAGAGTTGAGGTGAGGCTGGTAAAGGAGGTATTTTCGGGCCTGGTTGGGTGAAACTGTCTGCTGTTGCATGGTTGGATCAAAGTCCTCTGACATGAACTGAAGCGCTTGACCCCTGCTTCTTTGGGGAGCACTTGGCCCTGAGAAGGGAGGTTCCAGACCTCAGAAGCTCCAGTGAACCCTGCATACACAGGGGAACTGCTGGAGGCCTCTCTTCATTCCAGGGTGTCAGCTCAGTCCTCCAGTCCACAGTCTTCTTCTTCTGTCTTTTTCAAATCTCTTCTCCCCCTCATCCTTTGCTGCTCCCCCTTTTATACTTTCTTTTGACAGGAAACCACTTGAGTTGTCTTTTTCCTCCCTCTTCCTGTCTTCCGAGGCTTGTTGTCCTGTTGAGGCAATAGATACTGGTCTGGGCCAATAACCTGGGGAAGAAAGCCATTTGGAACCCTCATCTTCTCCTAGTAGTGATCTTGTAGGGGCAGGGAAGATGCTGAGGTCAACCCTGCCTATGGGCCAAAGCCTACCTGCTCTCATTCGTAAGTCTTGCTGTGTTCTGTGAGATTTACTTATAACATGGTGGATCAGATTGAAAACTGAAGCATGTTCTGTTTCCAGCACAGCATGGAAAAGTTAATTTCATAGACAGTGCCTCTCAAAACCTGGAAGCTGGCACAGCCAATGACCTTCATTTTACCAATGTTCTGTCTCAATGTATTGGCCTCATCTATTCAATCCAACACTGCATCCAAACATCGGTCCAAGAGCTGCACAATCTTTCCTGATGCAAGTGTAGTACAGAAAGTAAGCTGAGTGTAAACAGTAGACATGGGAACTTTGTATTCGTATCCCAGGGGATACAAATATGAAGCTTGGCATCACAGGTGCCACGGTGGTCCATTCCCGCCTCCCAGAACCAGCCCGGTCCACTCACTGGGCTCCTTGCAGCACACATATCCGATGATGACAACATTGTGCCAATCGTGGATGTAGTCCCACCACAGCGCTGGCCCGCCTCTCCCCACAGCTGACCCTTCCAGGGAGGAGGCAGGAAGATGAGTCTCCCCATTCAGCTTTGAGATGAAGGTTTACTGGCATGTAAAGAAGCTGGCTGGATAGTGGTCTAGGTATCTGGTTGCAGAGTCAGAGTTTGGGGGTTCGATTCTCCACTGTGCCTCCTGTGAGTAGAGTGGCCTTGGACAAGTTGCACAGTCCCAGAGTGCCCCCAGAATAAGAGAACAGTAAACCACTTCTGAGTATTCTCTATCTGAAAAATTCTGAAAAGGTTGCCATAAGTCAGAATTAACTTGACAGCACATTATTATTATTATTATTATTATTATTATTATTATTATTATTATTATTATTATTATTATTATTATTATTATTATTATTATTATTATTATTATTAGGCATTCTTCAGTCTCAAAAGACTATGGTAACGTGCTCTGTATGGAGGACTTGGAACAGCATCTAGTGTGGCTGAGAAGGCCAATTCGAGAGTGACAATCCCTTCCACACTGAAGACAAATACAATCTGTCCCCTGTCCAGCTCCCTGATTTTGCTGCTTCCGTGACTGCCTCTTTGCCTCGGTCTGCTGGACAAGGGTCTCTTCAAATTGGGAGAGGCCGTGATGCACCGCCTGCCTCCAGGCTGAACGCTCCGATGTCAGGGTTTCCCATCTGTTGAGGTCCATTCCTAAGGCCTTCAGATCCCGCTTGCAGATGTCCTTGTATCGCAGCTGTGGTCTCCCTCTGGGGCGATTTCCCTCCACTAATTCTCCATACAGGAGATCTTTTGGAATCCGACCATCAGCCATTCTCACGACATGCCCAAGCCAACGTAGACGTCGCTGTTTCAGTAATGTATACATGCTAAAAATTCCAGCTCGTTCTAGGACTACTCTATTTGGAACTTTGTCCTGCCAGTTGATACCAAAAATGCGTCGGAGGCAATGCATATGGAAGGTGTTCAGCTTCCTCTCCTGCCGTGCACAAAGGGTCCAGGACTCACTGCAGTACAGGAGTGTGCTCAGGACACAGGCTCTATAGACCTGGATCTTGGTATATGTCGTCAGCTTCTTATTGAGCCATACTCTCTTCGTGAGTCTAGAGAACATGGTAGCTGCTTTGCCAATGCGTTTATCCAGCTCGACATCTAGAGAGAGAGTGTCAGAGATCGTTGAGCCAAGGTACACAAAGTCATGAACAACCTCCAATTCTTGTGTGGAGATGGTAATAGAGGGAGGTGAGTCCACGCCCTGGCCCATGACTTGTGTTTTCTTCAGGCTGATTGTTAGTCCAAAGTCTTGGCAGGCCTTACTAAAACAATTCATGAGTTGTTGGAGGTCTTGAGCAGAGTGGGCAACAATGGCTGCATCATCGGCGAAGAGGAAGTCCCGCATGCATTTCAGCTGGACTTTGGTCTTCGCTCTCAATCTAGAGAGATTAAAGAGCTTTCCGTCTGATCTAGTCCGGAGATAGACACCTTCTGTTGCAGTTCCAAAGGCGTGCTTCAGCATGACAGCAAAAAAGATCCCAAAAAGGGTTGGTGCAAGGACACAGCCCTGTTTCACTCCGCTTCGGATGTCAAAGGGATCTGATGTTGAACCATCAAAAACTACATTGCCTTTCATTCCCTCATAGAAGGACCTGATGATGTTAAGGAGTCGAGGTGGACATCCAATCTTGGGAAGTATTTTAAAAAGGCCATCCCTGCTAACCAAATCAAAGGCCTTTGTGAGATCTATGAAGGTGACAAAGAGTGGCTGTTGTTGTTCCCTGCATTTCTCCTGCAACTGTCTGAGGGAGAATACCATGTCAGTGGTGGATCTATGAGCTCGAAATCCACACTGTGATTCTGGATAGACTCTGTCTGTGAGCACCTGGAGCCTCTTCAGCACAACACGGGCAAGCAGCTTCCCTACAACGCTGAGAAGAGAGATGCCACGGTAGTTATTGCAGTCGCCCCTGTCTCCTTTGTTCTTGTACAATGTGACGATGTTTGCATCCTTCATGTCCTGTGGTACTCCACCTTCCCTCCAGCAAAGACAAAAGATTTCATACAGCTCGGTAGTGATGATCTCTTTACAGCACTTCAGCACTTCAACAGGGATGTTATCCTTTCCAGGTGCCTTGCCGGAGGTGAGGGAATCCAAGGCCGCTTTTATTTCTGCTAAGGTTGGTTCGCTGTCCAACTCTTCCAAGACAGGCAGTCACTCAATGTTATTTAATGCTTCTTTGGTTACTACATTCTCTCTGGAATATAGCTCAGAGTAGTGCTGCACCCAGCGTTCCATCTGCTGTGCTCGGTCCTGGATGATCACACCTGTAGCAGACTTCAAGGGAGCAGATTTCTTCTGTATTGAACCTAAAGCCTGCCTGATACCGTCATACATTCCTTTGATGTTACCTGTGTTGGCTGCTATCTGTATCTAAGAGCAGAGCTGAAGCCAATAATCGTTGGAACATCTCCTGGCAGCCTGTTGGACTTGGCTACGAGCAGCTCGAAGAGCTTGCAAGTTGTACTCGCTAGGACAGGCTTTGTATGCTGCTAGAGCTCTCCTCTTATCCTGAATGGCTGGCATCAACTCCTCCGAATGGGCTTCAAACCAGTTGGCCGTCTTTTTGGTCTTCTTGCCAAATGTGGACAAGGCGGTGTTATACACAGCGTTCTTGAAATGTTCCCATCGTTCAGGTGCATTTGCATCAGCCGGGGCTGGAAGGGTTTCCTCAAGTGCTTGGGCAAATTCCTCCACTTTTCTTTGATCGCGAGTCTTGCTGATGTCAATACGTGGTCTTCCTTCCTTTTTCGTGTGATATAATCTCTTTGTTCGCAGTTTTACTCTACTACACACAAGGGAGTGATCAGTATCACAATCAGCACTCTGGTAGCTGCGTGTGATCGTAATACTAGGAAGGCTAGAACATCTAGAGAGGATCAAATCGAGCTGATGCCAATGCTTGGATCTTGGATGTCTCCAGGAAACTCTGTGTTGAGGCTTCGTATTAAAGAATGTGTTGCTGACGCAAAGACCAGAATAACAGCAAAACTCCAGCAAGCGTTGGCCATTTTCGTTCATCTTTCCAATGCCAAAACGGCCTAGACAAGTGGGCCAAGAATTGTGATCAGCACCAACTCTAGCGTTAAAGTCTCCGAGAATGAACAGTGCCTCTCTTTCAGGGACTTTTTTGATAGTAGCTGCCAGATCATCGTAGAATTTGTCTTTCACTTCTGTAGTGGATGACAGTGTTGGTGCATATGCACTAATTATTATTATTATTATTATTATTATTATTATTATTATTATTATTATTATTATTATTATTATTATTATTATTATTATTATTATTATTATTATTGTTGTTGTTGTTGTTGTTGGTGGTGGTGGTGGTGGTGGTGGCGGTGGCGGTGGTGGTGGTGGTGGTAGCGGCGCCAGGAGCAGCAAGTTAATTGAGAATATGCAGCATGATACTCCTTGGGAAGGTCATATTTTCTTTGTTAGCAAATCTATGAAAACACATAGTAAGCTTCTCCTCCATCCCCATGAGGTTAAAGTCTTTTGGTGTGTACATGTGGACAAGCCTCCTTTCCCCAGCCACAAGAGCCTCATCAGTAGAAAAACTTGGTTATAAATCATGGTGATATTAAAGGTGTCAGTCTCTTTGTCAGCCTTCTACCTTAATTCACCATTCTAGAATGTTGTAATGAAATTTGCCCTTTCATGTCTATGCTCAATCCTTTATTTATGAATAGTAAATAAACCACTAAAGCTTCCTCTAGTAATGGAGTAAGCTACTTTATGAAAGTGGGTGCACAAGTCATAGAATGAATGAATATCACAGACACACAGACACACATAATCTCCATGTAAATCTCTTTCTTTCCCATTTTCCTCCTCCACAAGTGTTCGTAAAATTATTCTGTTCATACCATACCTACGGAACTTAAAAGGAGTAAAATGACTGATTACTAGGTACTGAATTAGGCACTGTGTTGAGTTATAATATTCAACTGACTCAGCCATCCTACTCAATGAGTTAATGAGCATTTGGTGGCTATAGCACCTATTCATTATCCTTGATAAATGCCTCCCTGAAATGAACATGGTACAGTACATCCCACAGAAAGGTTCCCAGTGATTATGCTTATGTTCTATCTAGGGGTGTCACATGCACACCTGGACCAAGCAGCCTTTATATAATATTCTTTGGCAAGTGTTCATTAGATACCAAAGTTGTAATGATACACTTGGCTTCTCAATTTCAAAAAGAGAGAGAGTGTTCCTTCATAGGCTGTCTATCATTTAGCAAGGCACGTAATACCTGACTTTGTGTGAACGTGTGCACACATACACAAACCACACAAACACACACACACTAAATATAGTGAGCATCTTCTCAGAGAGGAGTCATCTCCAGATTTTGATGAACTATCACCCCGAATGTCTTTCATCAATGAACAGGTTGTCAGGTCTTGATGGGAGGTGGGTTCCAGCAATACAGGGCAGGCACAACTTTCCTAGCCCTGATCAGTGGGAGCTATCCTTCTTGGGCTATACAATACTACTAGGTGAATTTGTAGCCAGATAATGGGCTATATTTAGAGATGAACCTGAAAAATGGTGTTTGGTGATGGTTTGTGGTTAGTCACCAGCTGATAGGCGGGCGCATACACAGAGACAGAAGGCCCAGCTCCTAGAAGGGTAGCCAGGCCACTGTCTCTGAAGATGGCTGCGATGGCAGAGGGGGAAGAGGAGGAGGTGGCATGACCAGTTAGGGAAGCAACAGGGACAGTGGGAAGGGGGCTGAGAGGCATCCATTTTGTCAAAGCAAAACGAAGTGCCAAGCAGAAAAAAGTTCAGCACTTCATTTCGTTTTGGCAAAATGGGTTGTACAAACCAAATCACAAACCATCCCAGTTTGTGATTTTTTCTACTTCATAGTTCAGTTTGTGCCCATCTCTAGTCATACTCAAAAAGTGCTTATCAATGTGCTTATCTACATTATCCTGTAGATAAATGATAAATAAGGTGCAACAGGATTCTCTTCTGGCTTGGAGTTCTTCAACAACTTTATACCTGTTTGATAGTGAATGACTGCCTGAGTGGGTTTTTTTTTAATGGATTGGATTGTTGTACCTTACTGCTTTGAATGTGCTTATGTTTTGGGTTTGTTTTTCTAGTAATTGTTTGATTCTTTTTAGTATTTGTATACTCACATTGTTAGCTTTTATAGTGTCTTTTAATGATGTAAGCCACCTTGCAGAAAGGTGGGATAAAAATAAATAAATAAATAAATAAATAAA
Source organism: Intellagama lesueurii (assembly GCA_037013535.1). Classification (NCBI taxonomy): domain Eukaryota; kingdom Metazoa; phylum Chordata; class Lepidosauria; order Squamata; family Agamidae; genus Intellagama; species Intellagama lesueurii. The sequence continues at coordinate 255,490,844 of JBAJHW010000002.1, forward strand.
TAAATAACAGATTACATAAGACAGTGGTAAACACTCTTTCATTCAATGTTTTTAAACAGATGTTGGATGACTGTGTGTCAGAGATGCATGTGAAGCTCCTAGGTTGGGAGGTGAATTGGACATTTGTTTGGGATTTTTAGACTTTGTGGACTACAGCCCCCAGAAGTCTGCAGGAATTACCCCACCCAAACTTTTTGGAACTGCAGTCAAGAAATCAAAGTCCCGACAGATGTTTTCAAGTTCTTAAGCTAATGAATTCAGTCTCCAGCAACCCATTTTCATCCTGTGGAGAAGACAGAGGAAATAGTTGAGCAGGACTAAACTCTCTTGGAGTTGTAAGGGATAATGTGTCTGGTAGTCTTTTCTATTCAGTTCTGTCTAGCAAATCTCTCTCAAATTTTTTTACCAAACCCATAATCCCTTGGCTCAACGATCCCTGACACTCTTTCTCTAGATGTCGAGCTGGATAAACGCATTGGCAAAGCAGCTACCATGTTGACATCTGAGCGTTCAGCCTGAGCGTTCAGCCTGGAGGCAGGCAGTGCAGCATGGCCTCTCCCAATTTAAAGAGACACTTGTTCAGCAGGCCGAGGCAAAGAGGCAGTCCTGAAACCAGCCAAATCAGGGAGCCGGACAGGGGACAGATTGTATTTGTCTTCAGTGTGGAAGGGATTCTCACTCTTGAATTGGCCTTCTCAGCTACACTAGATGCTGTTCCAATACCTCTATTCAGAGCACATTACCATAGTCTCTCGAGACTGAAGGATGCCTACAATCCCTCATCATTTCCACAGAACTGCCCCACCCATTTCTACAGGACAAATATGGCTGCTGAAGTCTGAATTCTTTAACTTAAGAACTTGAAAACACCTATGAAGACTTTGATTTCTTAATTAAAACCCCCAGAAGTCTCATTGGGAGAATTCTTGCAGACCTCTAGGGACTGTAGCCCCTCAATTCCAAAAATCCCATGCCTTGCTCCTAATTGTTGATGTCCCTTCTGCAATTCTATGAGTATGATATCATATATTGCTTTTTGTTGATTCTCAAAATTCGATAGTCTCAAGAGTTCTCATCTGGCAGATAATATCACTCAGCTTCTGTTTTCCTCCATTTACTTTTCTTGAAGGAAGGAGGAGCATTTTCAGTATGAACACAAGCTGCCTCCCATTGGGTTTTCAGAGAGCTCGTGCCCATGCAGAGCTTTCTTATGCTCCTGGAAATAAAATATATTCCCTGGGAAGGTGTGTTTAACAAACAGCAGCAACTAGGATAATGATTAGAGATGGGGCCGAATAAAAAAAATGGTGATTCGTTTTGATCCGTTATTCATCAAGGTTAACGAATCAACGAATATGAATATATGAATATTCTTTGACAAATCGATGAATTGATCCATCATTTGTCTGCACTTTAAACAGCTATAACACTGGCCCCCAATGACCTAGAGATACCACACTTGCAGGGAAGCTTCTTCAGACGCTTTTCTACAACTCCTGGAAGTTTGGTGAACATTGGATCATGGACCCCCAAGTTACATAGTCACAAAGAGGACCACCCCAGGAAAGCTCCCCCCAGGTACTTAGAGACTCCAGAATGACAACGGAGCTTCCTATGTCTTTCCCCAACATGCCTGCCAACTTTGGTGAAGATTGGATATCGGAACTCCGAGTTATTCACCCACAAATTGGGTCCCCCCAGGAGAGTTTACCACACGGCACAGAAGCCCATGGCATTGAGGGATTTATATTTAGCCCCAGCAGAATGAGAGGTCCCTTTGGCAGAGGCATGCATGAGGCATCGAGTTTGTCTTCAGCTCAGCACAACATTACATTTCCCAGTGGAGTAGAGTTTGCCCCCAGGAGAACTGGAGGCAAGGAAGTATTTGGCAGCAGAGTAGGCTTTTTGGCTCCGTCGGGCACTGAGGAAGTTGGCAGCAGGAAAACAGGCTCTTTGGCCCCATCAGGCACTGAGGGAAAAGGCAGCAGGAAAGCAGGCTTTTTTGGCCGCATCGGGCACTGAGGTAGTTGGCAGCAGCAAAGTACCGTGTCTTGCCCCATCAGGGTACCGAGGCAAAAGGCAGCAGAGCAGACTCTGGTCTTCTTCAGCAACATCAGATTTGCCTGCAAAGGAAAGGTTTTTGCCCCCAGGAGGCAACTGAGGTTGCTTGCAACTTCCAACAACACCAGCAGCACCATCAGATGAACAGGGTCAGTGCTACTAACAGCAGTTAATCCACGGGGCCACGGGGCTGTCGGAAACAGATCAGCTCTGCAATCTGAAGCTGGGCGATGGGGTGACAAAGATGCTCGTTTAGAACTGGAAAGCTGGAGATTGCTTGCAACTTGGCTGCTGAGACCACCCAGATATGATAAAGATGGCCCTCGGAGGTTTGGGGGGGGCCTTAGACAGGCTGGCCCCCTTGGCACGGGTTGAAAACCAGACGAGCTCTGCCGTCTGAAGCCGGGCGATGGGGCGATGGGATGACGCCTGGACAGGCTTTGGGTGGGGCTGAGACAGAACCTCTTTGGCATGGGGGATGCCCGGACACTGACAGGCTTTGAGTGGGGCAGAGCCTGACCTAGGAGACTCACCTGTCCACCAACGTCTAACTAGACTTGCTGACAACCTTCAAAGAAAGAAAGATGCTCGGGTTGAAAACCAGACGAGCTCTGCCGTCTGAAGCCAGGCGATGGGGCGATGGGGTGACACCTGGACAGGCTTGGATGAGGCAGAGCCCAGCTTTGGGTGTGCCAACATGGCCGGACAGCACTCTGTCTTGGCACATTATGGGCGTCACCCAACACTTTGCTCTTGTACACTTTAGTTGTACAAGAGCAACTATTTATTCATTTTTCTTACTGCTCAGTCTGGGTCTGCCAAGAGAGCTGGACGACCCTCTTCGCTTGTTCAGGGGTGCTGGGACCGGCTCTGGGTGTGCCAGCCAAAAGGGTTAGATGGCCCTCTTGGCACGTTTGGGTGACGCGCAGACAGGCTTTGGGTGGGTGGGGCAGAGCCCGGACCTACTACAGCGCTGCTACTACAGCGGTTAATCTATGCGGCCGCTGGTGAGCTGAGCTAATTCATTTGGGTAGTTTGTTCCAACTTCTGCCTACCTACTGAGTTGGCATGGGACTGAAAGCAGAGTGTGTTGCCCCATCGAGCACTGCAGTAGTGGGCAGCAGCAAAGTACCGTGTCTTGCCCCATCGGGCACTGAGGAAGTTGGCAGCAGCAATGTAGAGTGTGTTGCCACATCAAGCACTGAGGTAGTTGGCTCCAAAGTAGGCGGGAAAGCATGTCTTAATAAGCATCGGGCACCGAGGCAATTGGCAGCAAAGTAGGCTTTGCCCATTGGGTGTGTAGTGGCAGAAATCTTCAACATCAATGAGCAAGAGGGTGGCGTTTGCCATCAAGGTGGCATATGAAACACAAGCCTCCAGAAATAATTAATTATTTAGTCAAGTATGCTGTTTTTGACTACCAGGAAGGGCTTGGGTCGGCCCAGCCCTCTTGGCACGGGGAAGCCAGGAGGACAGCTTTGGAAAACCAGATGATCAGCTCTGCAGTCTGAAGCCGCGCGATGGTGTTGTTTGTTTTGTTATTGATGAAGAAAAGGGATGGTGGTGGTTGTTGGCACAAGATAAACTCTGCAGTCTTAAGCCGTGCGGTGGGGCAATGCCTGGACAGGCTTTTGGGCCCCATCGGGGCACTGAGGTAAGTTGGCAGCAGCAAAGTAGAGTGTGTTGCCCCATCGGGCACTCAGGCACACGGCAGCCGGAAAGCAGGCTTTTGGGCCCCATCGGGGCACTGAGGTAAGTTGGCAGCAGCAAAGTAGAGTGTGTTGCCCCATTGGGCACTCAGGCACATGGCAGCAAGAAAGCAGGCTCTTTTGACCCCATCGGGGCACTGAGGCAAAAGGCAGCTGCAGGAGACTCTGGTCTTCTTCTTCTGCAACATCACATTTGCCTGCAAAGCTACTTAAGTTTGTCCCCAGGAGGCAACTGAGGTTGTCAAAGCAGCAGCAACAGCAGGAGAATAGGGTCCGACTGCATGGTGCTACTAACGGCGATTAATCAGGGTGGCAGCGGAAGATCAGCAGTTCGAATCCATGCAATGGGGAGCTCTTGTCCCTTGTTCCTGCTTCTGCCTACCTACTGAGTTAAACTGCTGCTGAGCCACTAGGCTTATTGATCGGAAGGTCTGCCAACCTACTCAGGCAGTAGCCCGAGTGGACTTTGGAGCACTGTGTTGGCATGGGACAGCCAGACAGGCATTGGGTGGGGCAGAGCCTGGCCCTCTTGGCACGGGGATGCCCGGACAGGCTTGGGGGGGGGGGGCAGAGGAAAAGGAAGAGGCAGAGGCAAACGGAAGGAAGAAAAAGGAAAGAAGACTCTTGTCTTCTTCAGTGCAAAGGTAGTTCAGTTTGCCCCCAGGAGGCAACTGAGGTTGCACAACTGCAGCAACAACAGCAGATGAATAGGGTCCAAGGTGCTACTAACGTAACGACAGTTAATCCACGGGGCCTCTGGTGAGCTGAGCTCCCGTAGTTTGTTCCAAGTTCTGCCTACCTACTGAGGCTGTAGAATAGCTAGGAAGTTGGAATGAACAGTCTGCCAGTTTTGGGTGGGCCTGAGACAGGCCCTCTTTGGCACAGGGGACACCCGGACAGGCTTGGGGGGGGCTTGAGACAGGCCTGGTTGGCGCTTGGATGCCCAGACAGGCTTGAAAGTAGACTCTTGCCTTCTTTGGGAACATCACATTTGCCTGCATAGTTAAGTTTGCCCCCAGGAGGCAACTGAGGTTGCACAACAACAGCAACAACAGATGAATAGGGTGGTGCTGCTAATGTAACGGTGGTTAATCCACGGGGCCGCTGGGCTTCTCGAGCGGAAGATCAAATCCATGCAACGGGGTGAGCTGAGCTCCCGTAGTTTGTTCCAGGTTCTGCCTACCTGAGGCAGTAGGAAACTGGAATGAACAGCCAGGAATTAGGAATGAAGCCCGAGTGGACTTTGGCGCACTAATGTAGCCCTTTGAATAAGCAGGCAGGCAGGCTGGAAAGAACTTGGCCTGATAAGCCAACTTTACCCAACAGTCAAGATTTGGAAGGCACTTGGCCCGATTCTTGGCACAGAATCAGCAGCAGGCAAGCTCAAGGCAGCTGTAGAGGGATGCAGGATTTGGGGCCAACATGGCCCAAGGAGGCTGGAATTGATGCCTGGTGAGGTGGGGGGGGGGACGCCCGCACAGGTTGCACATTGCAGCAACATAGACTGTGGCACTGCGGGTTAAACCGCTGAGCCACTGGGCTTGTCCATCAGAAGATCAGCACTGCAGTTTGAATCCGTGCGACGGGGTGAGCTATGTCCCGTTGCTTTTCACCCAGCTTCTGCCAGCCTTCTGGGGCAGTAGAGAAGGCTAGGAGGCCGGAATGAAGAGGCATGAATGATTGGAATGAAGCCCAAGGAGGCTGGAATCATGAAATACGTATAAATATGCATTTCCGAGATTTTTCAGAATAAATGAATCAGCAGATACTGATCCTGGAGATAGGGAGGAATTTTATGTCATACACAGCACATCTCAGGAGGAGGGAGCACATTGGTCAGGTATGGGTGGGGCTGAACCTGGCCGTCTTGGCACGGGGACGCCCGAGGAGGGTAGGACGCTGAAGTCAGCAAGCAGCATTTGAGAATCAAGCCTGAGGAAGTTGGAATTAGTACGCAGGCCTTTTGGAAGTGGAAGGAGCTGCAGGACTCAGAAAGTTGTCATGTAGCCAGCAACGCAGACTTTTGGAGTGGACCCATCGGGCACTGAGGAAGTTGGCAGCAAGGTAGACAGTGGCGCTGTGGGTTAAACTGCAGTGCTGCTGAGCCACTGGGCTTGTTATAGGTGCTGTTGTTGTTGCTGCTGTTGTTGTCCATCTTGGTACGGGGGACGCCCGGACAGGTTTGGGAGGGCAGAGCCCGGCTCTCAGGGAATCAGTAGTACCAACAGGAGAAAAGGGTCCAAGGTGCTACTAACGGCAGTTAATCCGTGGGGCCGCGGGGCTGTCAGAAACAGATGCTCTGCAATCTGAAGCCGTGCGATGGGGCAATGGGGCGACGCTCGGACAGGCTATGGGTGGGTCTGAGACAGGCCTAGGAAACTCACCTGTCACTCACCACCAATGTCTAACTAGACTTGCTGACAACCTTCAAACAAACAAAGATGCTAGTTTAGAACTAGAAAGCTGGGGGGGATTGCAACTTGGCTGCTGAGACCGCCTGGATATGATAAAGATAGCCCTCGGAGGTTTTGGGGGGCTGAGACAGGCTGGCCCTCTTGGCACGTTCGGGATGCCAGGACCAGCTTTGGGTGTGCCAACTGCCAAGAGGCCTGGCTGGCCCTCTTGCCACGTTTGGGGATGGGGACAGGCTTTGCGTGTGCCAAGAGAGGGTTGGCTGGCACTCTAGTCACATCCGGGGGTTCCGGGACAGGCTCTGGGTGCACCAAGAGGGTTGTCTGGCCGTCTTGTCATGTTCGGGGTTGCTGGGACAGGCTCTGGGTGTGCCAAGAGAGGGTTTAGGCTTGGATGGCAAGAGGGCTGGCCTGGGTCTGCCCCAACCAAAGGCTGTCTGCACATCACCCCATCACCATATCGCCTGGCTTCAGATTGCAGAGCTGATCTGGTTTAACCCATGCCAAGCAGGAGTTCTCTCCTCCCAGTCAGGGAGGCAGAAGGTGGAACAAACAGCCCACCGGAACTACATAACCCATCAGGCAGTCAGGGAGACAGAAGGTGGAACAAACAGCCTGCTGGGACTACATAACCCAGCAGGCAATCAGGGAGGCAGAAGGTGGAACAAACAGCCCGCTGGGACTATGTAACCCAGCAGGCAGGCAGGGAGGCAGGAGTTCAACAGTTCTTGGCCTGCTAGTCTGAATTGATCCAGCAGGCAGAAGTTCAACAGTTCTTGGCCTGCTGGTCTGAATTGATCCAACAGGCAGGAGTTCAACACTTCTTGGCCTGCTGGTCTGAATTGATCCAACGGGCAGGATTTCAACAGTTCTCGGCCTGCTGTTCTGACTTGATCCAGCAGGCAGGCAGGCAGTCAGGAGTTCAACAGTTCTCGGCCTGCTGGTCTGACTTGATCCAGCAGGCAGGCAGGCAGGATTTCAACAGTTCTCGGCCTGCTGTTCTGACTTGATCCAGCAGGCAGGCAGGCAGGCAGGAGTTCAACAGTTCTCAGCCTGCTGGTCTGACTTGATCCAGCAGGCAGGCAGGCAGGTACGACTTGGTTGGAACTTGGCCTGAGGAGGCGACTGGAATCGGCAGCTGGAGTTCTGACTGAGGGGCAGGTTTACAGGCTGGCAGGCAAGTAGGCAGGTCTTTTTCTTTTCAGGAGGACTGGAGGGTGGGCAGGCAGGCGGGCGCAGGCAGGCAGGCAGTGTGTTAAGGGAGAGACTGTCATTGGAACCCTACCTCTTTGGGTTCAGTGAGGGGAAGCCCAACAAGGGAAGGTTCACCTTGATGAATGACAGTCTCTCCACAGTAACGGGATCCAAACGCGAGTGGCGTGGTCGGAGTATGTCTCTGAGATGGGAAAACACGCGCTCGCTCTGGACACTGGTGGGGGGGATGGAAAGGAGGTCCATGGCCACATTGGACAACTCCGGCCATATGACTAGTTTCCTAGCCCAGTAATGGAGGGGATCTGACTGGTGGGGCTGAGGGGGCTCAGCCAGATATTCCCGCACCATTATCTCTGCCGAATCCTCCTCAGCCAGCTGTCTTTCCTCTGAGGCAAGTGCCAAGGTCACCACAGAGCTCCAGTAATGTTGCTGGCTCCCTCTCTGGGTATCTTCAGAAGCAAACTCAAGACCTGGCTATTTGGGCAGGCTTTCCCTCCTGCTGTATCTTAAATTCACACCTTACCATCTTGGATTTATAGTGCATGTTTATTGGTTTAACTGTTTTTAAATTTGTAATGCCGCCCAGAGTAGACCTTTGGTCTAGATGGGCGGGGTAGAAATCCAATAAAATAAATAAAAATAAATAAATACATTGGTGGTGAATGGAGCCTTCACCAGGTGAAGTCCTTCCCTGTGGTTCGGGCAAACCACCCTGCCCCTCGTGGCCTGACGTTCCCGCCGCCCCATGCAAGTGTTGTGCCCCCAACGCCCTGCAGACCTCAGTGGAGAGCTCCGTTCTCCACTCCTCAAGGTCTGAGGTGTGTGCTGCCAAGCCCCCCTTGATTCGAGGATCACACAGGCAGGCCATGCGGTAAGCTTTGTCACTGTAGACAGGATGGAGTTGCTTCTGCATGCCTGCCTGCAACCTCTTCACCAAAGCCCTGGTCCGTGGAAGGAGGGAGGATCCTGGTGCCACAGCAGTCTCCAGGGATCGATCGAGGGCATGAATCAGGGGGATGACCTGCCCCAGGCTTGCCGTATAACCACACAAGGTCTGTGGCTTCCAGGAAGGGCTTGAGCACCTCCACCATCTGGGAAAGGGCCAGCCAATCCATGGCAGTGATGCCCACCTCTCTCCCCATGGGCAGAATGGGCATGGAGGACATGATGTCCTCCAAGACGGCCTTCTGCTCCACCAGGCGGGACACCATGGTGTAGGTGGAGTTCCACCTGGTGGGCAGGTCTGTCAGGAGAACGTGGGTCTCCTGACCCAACTCCTCCTGCCTCTCACGCAGCCGGCGGGCAGCTTTCAGGCTGCGGGAGAAGTGGCCCACCAGTTGGCGGAATTGTTCCAGGAGTGCCCGCGTCTCCCGGGTGCCTACGTCCCACTCAGGCTTGACGTGGCTGCCCAGGCCAAGGGCATCACGCACCACAAGGTGTAATTTGTGCGCCATGCATACGATGTCCTCAAAGCCCGCCGTGTTCAATGCTGCCAACACGTTCCACCCAGCATCTGTGATCATGTGGCCACGGGTCACCTCCCCCTCCGGTGCCCACTCCTGCAGTGCGGACAGGAACTCATCGGCGATGTTCCTCCCCGTCACCTGAGCTTCCATGTGCCGCGCCTGCAGCAGAACGGACCTGTAGCCTGGGGGCAGGGCAAGGGCCTCCCCCTGCGGCCCTGTCGCTGATGCCCTGCCACTACTCAAGTCCTCTGGCTGCCACCAGTGGGCTGTGAGCGAGAGGTAGCCGTGCTGACCTCCGCTCCACAGGTCCGCTGTGAAGTGCACCTTGCGCCCCTGTAGCTGCGAAAAATGGTCACGGACCACCTCCCTCACAGAGTCATAGAGCGAAGGCAGCACTTTAGAACTGAGAGTTCTCCGTGAGGGGAGGTCATACCAGGGGGCAAAAAAATACAGCAACTGGCGGAAGGCTTGGGATTCCACAATGGACAGTGGAAGTCTGAGCAGGGCGATCATCTCGGTGACGAGACAAGTGGCCGCCTGCTGGGCCTTGCCCTTCGACCGCTGGCTGAGGGTCATGGTGGACCCAACGGGTGCCACTTCATGGAGCGTGGCCTGCCTCATGCTCCCAGCCCCAGAAACCCCTGTGGCTGCTCTTTTGAAAGGAGGTGCCTCCTCCTGCCTCCCTTCTGCCTCCCCTGGAGCTGCTCTTTTCCCTCTCTGAGACGGCACGGACGAAGTGCCTTCCCTGGACAGGAGCCTTGGGTGGTGCCTCTCCAGATGTTGGCGGAGGGCGGTGGAGGACAGATGCCTGGGGTCTGACCCCCTCCGGACCACCGTGAGGGCAGGTATTGCAGTGTGCCAGCCGTGGGTCATCGCTGAGCGCCGTGAAATGATCCCACATGGCCCCTCTGCCATGTTTGCCCAAATGAGGACCCACTGCCTGCCCCTGACTGCTGACCTGGGAAGAACTCTGTGTCCCAGGGGTGCTGCTGGTCTGGGAGGAGGGAACAGATGACTCTGGGGACAGGGGGGGGGCTGTGAAGCCTGCCCTGTTGTTACTGGTTCCAAATCGGACTGGGGATCTTCGGAAACCAGTAATTCCTCAGATTCCTCTAGGAAGAGGAGTAGCAGTTCTTTTGACACCTCTGGAAGCTTTGGTTCCTTGCCTGCCTCCAAGGCCACCGGAGGTTATCGTAGATGTGGTTGTGCACGTGGTGGTCATGATGACGGTGCTGCTACCTAGCCTGCGTAGCTTCACAGCCTTCTTCCCCTTGGATTGCCCCTGAAGAAATCCCTTCATTTCTACTGCCTGCCTAACAAACCAACTAAACAAATAAAGCAATGGAGATTGAGGAAGGAAACTAATAGAGGGTCAGAGAGTGTGTATAAATTTTATTTTTAGAATGATGGTGGTGTAATTCTTTTACTAAAATGTGACCTGCCTGCCTAAACAAAGCCCCCCCTCAGTATAATGTAATTAGGAAAATTTCCTCCCTGACCCACTGTGGCAGAGAAGCCAAAAAAGTCCAAAAAGAAAAGCCCTGCCAGCTAAGTCTCAGTCAGACACACACACACACACACACACACACACACACACACACACACACACACACACACACTTCCCTTTTGGAAGAAAAAGGAATGATGGATCCAGCCACCCACCAAATTCCCTGAGAGACACAAGCCTCCCTAAAATGAACTTTTGAAAACTGAATAATCCTCCCACCTAGACACACACACACACCCAAATAAGTTTTGGAAGAAAAAAGAATGATGGATCCAGCCACCCACCAAATTCCCTGAGAGACAGAAGCCTCTCTAAAATGAACTTTTGAAAACTGAATATAAAGGAAAAGAAATTCCACAGTCACATGATGACATCCCCCCCCCCCCACTGGACGATACACACACACAGAAGCCTCCAGGGGAAAAAAAGGTTTGATTGATTTGAATTTGAAATTAAATTAAGCCCTTCTGAAGAAGTAGCCTAAGCTACCTGAAATCCCTCCCCAAATTTCCAGTAAAGTTGATGATGATTGATGAATGATGATGAAAAAGAAAAATATAAGTCTTTGCTTTGCTACCGCAAAAGCGAAACTGCAAGAGCACCAGCAACCCAGCGAGCAGCAACTGTTCTCACTCCGGAGAGCACGAACAGAAGTGGGGAACGGCCGGACGAGAAAAGCTTATATGAAGCATCTGTAAAAGTAGATACACCTTTCAGTAGCGCTATTGGCTGCCGGAAATGCGAATCCAGGATCTCTGTCCTGATTGGCCAGAGCTTCGAATTGGCACCAGCAAGCTGAGAGAGGCCCCCAAAAGGGGTAACGAATATAGACGAATATGAACGGATCAACGAATAAAACCGAGGAAATTTTTGTCAAGCCATATTCGTCCTGATTTAAAATTTTACAAATACGGATCGACGAATATATGACGAATCGGCTATATTTGTCAGAAAAACTGATCTGTTTTTATATTTGTCCCCATCTCTAATAATGATGCGTCTGTTGCAATGAAGTTCCTGACAGCAAAATCATGACCTGCTCCCTGCAGGTATCAAAGTAACTAATTACCCATCATGCACCCAGGATCAGCATTTATTAAAAGAACTGACACTACATTATTCAGTCCTAGGGAGTCTTTCTCTTTCAAGTCTTTGTGGCTTCCTCTTTCCATAGGAATTTGTGGTGCATCAGCAACAACCAATTTAGCTCAAGCCTCTCACTACCGAGTTGCCTGGTACCAAGTGCTGCTTTTCACCATCAAGTCACCAGTGAAGACAAACAACCTTGAACAGTCTGTATCATGAGGCAGGTCCACAGTGACTGATGTGATAGAAGCCATTGGGGCAGGCCCCAGCAAGTTCACATGGGAACAATGTGGCCTTTTATTCCTGCCTACCTGCGAATAAGCTTCCAAACATGGTGGGAAACAGGCTAGCTATCCAATCCAGAAATATGTTTTACAAATTCTGGTTGACTTCCCATTATAAATTCATCATGTTTGCTAGTCTTTTGGATGTAAAGTTACAAATTGGCTTTTCTGGCTCCTGAACTATGGAATTTACTCCTCCCAGAGCTCTGACCAGTTTCTACTTTGCCCTCCCACCCCGGAATAAAGAGGCGAGACTCAGATGATGGGATGGAACAGGGCCACACTTTCTTAACTGTAAACCATATTCAACTTGTAACCAACAAGAGAAGAGCCTGCTGTAGTGCGGAATGATGCTGGTATCCGAGGTCTCACGGGACCCCTTCTTCACAACAATGGGTGAGTTTCATGCCCCAAAGCTGCTCGATACCAAAGACAGCACGGCCCTTGCCAGCAAAGATCTGACCACCCCTGGGCCTCTAGCCCCTTGTCTATTAGCAGCTTTCGGTCCCGAGGTAGCCCCAGCGCATCCCATACCGTAATCTCACGATCCATGGCTCTGAGGGTTTGGATGTGCTGTACCTCCCCTGTGCTCCTCGGGGAACTCACCGATCCATCTTCATTCTGCACTACCTGCCCGTGTGACATAGCATGACCACACCCCTTTTGACAGTGTGGGATAGGCAAAATATCCCCGCTCACAACAGCCAATCAGCAACGGGGTCAAAAATTCCTATCCGCCCCAAAGGTGACCAGCAAGGTTCACACTATCTTTGAGGGTGGGTGCGTGGGTTGCACTCGAAAGAGTCCAATTAGGGAAGGAGCGACCCTTAAATAGGCGCTCCCTCCCCCTCCCTTCCTGGATCGTCAGCACGTGTTTTGCACATTTCACTGTATTCCAGGAGGGGAGGGCAAAGAGGATCACATGGTGAAGAGCCTCACCCGTGGAGCCCACCATTTACTACCCTGTTTCCCCGAAAATAAGACCTAACCTGAAAATAAGCCCTAGTATGATTTTGCAGGATGCTCGTAATATAAGCCCTACCCCCCAAATAAGCCCTAGTTAAGTGAAACCCTGACCTCCACCATTGTGCAGCAACCAGAAGATGACATGACTGTAAAATAAAACATCCCCTGAAAATAAGCCCTAATGTGTTTTTTGGAGCAAAAATTAATATAAGACCCTGTCTTATTTTTGGGGAAACACTGTACTTTTAGAGAGGTTGTGAAGACACATCTTTTAAAATTGGCTTATGATACTCTTTAATAATTTTTGTAATGGTTTTTACTGTTCGTAAAGGTGACTGATTTTAATGACTTTCATGGCTGAAGACTAGTTAGTAGAGGAAACGTGGGATAGAAATATTATAAACAGTAGCAATCATCATCGTCATCATCATTATACATCAGCTGCTGTGTCCTTTAGGTAAATAAGCAAGAAGCTACAAGCCTTCAGGTGTGAGAAGATGTTTGCAATGAAGAAATCTTCCTGGTTGCAATGCTACCTCACTTGTATGCTATATCCCTAGAAGGAAAAGGTGTGATCAGACAGACATTTTGCCCACTGTCTAATCTGCTGTGGGTTGGGTTAGTTCACTCCTTTTTCTTGTGATCACATGACATAGTTGCTGGAGCAAACCAATCCATTCATAGAGTGTTTCTACTCACACCTTTCTGAGCCCTGTCAGAGGCGTCTACTTTTTTGGTGTGGGTAGGATCACTCTGGTTTGGCCCATTTCCAGCACATATGATCTCTCAGAATGGGCCAAAGGTGAGCCTTCTAGCGGTTAAGGGCCCTTCTGATTTGAATTTCTGATACAGTGGACCCTCGACTTACGGATGGCTCCACTTGCGTACTTTTCGAGTTACGGACTTCTCCGGACGCAAAATTTCACTTTGACTTGCGGCCGGAGAATCGACCTATGGACCGGAAAGGGGAGGCGGGGAAAGCGCCAAATTCAAATTTGGAGCTTTTCCCGCCTCCCCCTTCCGGTCCGTAGGCCGCCGATCATGCCTCCGGATGCCTTCCAGGGCTTCTCCGCCGCCATGGGAGGCATCTCGGAGGTCCCCCCACCGCCGCAGATCGTGCTTCGGAGGCACGATCGGCGGTGAGGGGGACCTCCGGAGGCCTTCCAGGGCTTCTCCGCCGCCATGGGAGGCATCTCAGAGGTCCCCCCTGCCGCCGATCGTGCTTCGGAGGCACGATCGGCAGTGGGGGGGACCTCCGAGATGCCTCCCATGGCGGCGGAGAAGCCCTGGAAGGCCTCCGGAGGTCCCCCACCACTGCCGCCGCTGCTGGGAGCCGAGCCGCGCCGGGCGATCCCGGCCATGCTTGGACTCCTGGACTTCCCCCGCTGCCGCCGCTGGGAGCTGAGCTGAGCCGGGTGATCCCGGCCATGCTCGGACTCCTGGACTTCCCCCGCCGCCGCCGCTGCTGGGAGCCGTGCCGCACCGCGGCGGTGGCGGGGGAAGTCCAGGAGTCCGAGCATGGCCGGGATCGCCCGGCGCAGCTCGGCTCCCAGCAGCGGCGACGGCAGCGGGGGAAGTCCAGGAGTCCAGGCATGGCCAGGATCGCCCGGCGCAGCTCGGCTCCCAGCAGCGGCGGCAGCGGAAGTCCAGGAGTCCGAGCATGGCCAGGAGTCCAGGAGTCCGAGCAAGGTGCTGCTTTTTGCATTTATTTTCTTTTTTTGGTGGGGGGGTATATTTTCTTCGGCCGGTTACGGATTAATGGGTTTTCAATGCATTCCTATGGGAAATGGACCCTCGACCTACGGACTTTTCGACCTGCGGCCACCATTCCAATACGGATTAATTCCGTAAGTCGAGGGTCCACTGTATTGTGATGTGGCTTAATAAGTGAGCCACTTCAAGATACCAGCAAATTAAACACTTCCTCTGCTCCTCAGCAGAGGGATGGGGGAAGTTATTTTTATTAAGACTGTAGTAGACCATCACTGATACACTGTGTCACTTATAAAAATAAATCTATACTTGATGGTTGTTATAGGTTTTTCGGGCTGTCTGGCCATATTCTTGAGGTTTTTCTTCCTAACGTTTCGCCAGTCTCTGTGGCCGGCATCTTCAGAGGAAAGGAGTCAGAACTCTGTGCTCTGGTGCAGTTTGTGGGATAGTTGAGGAGAACAAAGAACAAATTTATACTTGTTCTTTGCTTTCTGTGAAAGGACCGATTGAGAAACTGCTCACAGCTGAATCCATGTATTTGGCTGCAGGCAGTTTCTCGAAGGCCCTTCAGACAAGGCTATATATATGGATATATATGCTCCCCTGCCCTTCCTCTGAAAAGCAAAGTATATGTTCAGTTTGCCAATATCCTGAAGTGACTCACTTATTAAGCCACTTCACAATATTGGAAATGAAAGAATCCAGTCCAACTAGGATTGCTTGAGATCTAGTATGCCATTCAGATGTGAGGATCCTAGCAAATTACATACTGCATCTCTAACCAACCCAAGCAACCATATTTATCCTGCACAAGCCCACTCCAAAAGGACCCATGTAGGCAAGCCCTAAGACTGTGGAACACAAGGTCCTATAGTTCTCAGCTTCTGCAAAGTTTCTTAGATTTCTTCCCTCTATCACAGTAGTTCCCAACCTTGAGTATCAGAGGTGTTCTGCAAATTCTAGAAGACTTCACTACTAGCTGTGTTGGCTGGGGTTTCTGAGAATTGCAGTTCAAGAACACCTTGGTTAGCCAAGGTTGGGAGCCACTGCTCTGTGAAAAGTAAAGTGAAGCAGGGCAGCAGAGGGGATGGTTCTATGTACAGCACAATGGATAAATCAGCAATCTGGGCTCTGACATGCAGTGATGACATCACCATCACCATCATAGTTATGTGCCATCAAGTCCATTCCAGCTTACAATAACCCTTGCCAGGGTTTCCTAGGTGTAAAATACTCAGAAGTGATTTACCAGTGCCAACTTCTGGGGGCTCTTTAGGATTGTGCAGCTTGCCCAAACCAGTTTGTTTCTTCTCCCTGAAGGCACAGAGGAGGACTGAATTCCTGAGTCCTGGTTCAGAGGCCAGGTACTCCAACTCATACATCACAATATATGGTGTGCAATTTGCCAGAGCTCATAAACGTTACTTTTTTGAACTATCGCTCTCAGAATTCTACAGCCAGCATGGTCATTGCCCAAGCTTGCTGGAGGATCTTGGTGACTTCTCCACAAAATTATGTTTCCAAAGAGGTCAGCACTAGCATTCAGGAGAATGAAACAATCACCTCAAGCAGCAATGCTAGCAACAGCAGTAGTAGTCCCCCTCCCCAGGTATTCCTCCTGGACATTTCTTCCTCCCTCAGTGTGCCACATAGCCTGTCCTACATCCTCTGGACTGGCCTGCTGCACTCAGAGGTGGTGAGGACTCTATACTATTTCTAGTACTGATGTGAAGTTCAAATGCCAGTCCAATTGGCTTCTGAACATGAAACAGAGGGGCACCATTTTGTCCTTTGGCTCAGGTAGCCCAATGTCTATGGCCAGTCCTGCTTTGAGGTTTTGCATAGAACCCATTCCTAATGAATCTTGAGCCTACATGTTTAGTTCACAGTCCAAAATGAACACACATTTGAAGGGAAAGCTTCTCCTTTTGCTCGTTCACAGAGTTCACTGCCAAGGTTAGACATCTTCACCCCTACACAGTCACTTTGCTATCCACTGACTATTACCAGTAGAGTATTTCCCAGATACAATGAAGACAAACAGTTTTAGTACTTTTTTTAAAAAAAAGGAACTCACTAAGAAAACTGGTTTCAGGAACTCATGTATCCCTTAGTAAATTATTTGGTTTAGCTCCAAGTTGACACTGTAGATTCTCTGCATATATTCACTGCGTATGTGGAAGGTGAATGCCAGGAAAGGTAAGTAGGTTTCAGATTATAAATGAACTGAACAATTTATCCACTTAAAAACTTATGAATACACAATGTGAGCGTATGTGAGTGGCATCTATATGTCCCTGCTTCTTCACTCCCCATTCTCCAGCTCTGTTGTTCACTATATTATCTCTGTGATTTCATATTCTCTCATTTGTGCATTCAAGTAATAAACTTTCTTTAAAAAAGAGTGCCCATGTACAAGAACATACCAAGTCAAAATAAAGAACCAAATACCTCAATCTATGGACTAGAAGGATACCCAATCTGATGTAATAGACAGAGTGATGGACTGGAACTCAGAAGGCCTGGGTTCCAATCCTCACTAAGCCATGGAAACTCATTGGGTATATGAACTGGTGAAGCCACTCCTTAAATAGCCCACAACTTGAAAGCCCTGTTCGGGTCACTATAAGTTGGTTCCACCTTGATACTGTGTTTCCCCGAAAATAAGACAGGGTCTTTACTTTTGCTCCAAAAAACGCATTAGGGCTTATTTTCAGGGGATTTTTTTTTTCATGTACAACCATCTACATTTATTCAAATACAGTCATGTCACCTTCTTCTGGTTGCTGCACAATGGTGGAGGACGGGGTTTCACTTAAATGGGGCTTATTTTTGGGGTAGGGCTTATATTACGAGCATCCTGAAAAATCATACTAGGGCTTATTTTCAGGGAAACAGGGTAACAACAACAACATGGACTGGTGGGTGTGGCGGAATGCCCACGTCACTCCTGTCTATCATAGCTGAAGCTCAAGTGCAGGAGCCTATGAGAAGACAGGAGGGGCGGAGTCAACTAGACAGTTAGACAGAGGGAAGCAGTTAGAGAGGAGAATTGGAGAGTTAAGGAAAGAGAATTGGAAAGTTGGAGAGTTAGAGAGAATGAGAAGGAGATAAATGGAATAGTAAAGCTAAATAGATAGTCAGAGAATATTAATGAGTCGGTTAATGTGAATAAGTAAATACAACACCTGAATAAGCAAACCTGTAATCAAATATAAGAAGTTTTAATGAGTGATCCTACACAATAATAAAAGAACATCTGTGATTTAAAAACCAAAAGATAAATAAACAAGTTATATTGGCAGCACGTGTCTGATGCATATATGGTGAAGTGTGGATGAGAGATCCACTGGTGGTAGCGGAAGAAAGAGTAAACGTATCCAGAGAGTGAACCTGTGTTTGGGGGAAACAAACAGGGAACACTGGGTGGAACGTCACAGTGGGCACTTACAGTACAAGACCTGTTACATTCACCTGAAAGTAGTGAGTTGAAAAGCTATGTAAATGAACTTTGGAATATCTCTCTCACACATGCACACACGCACACACTCACTCACACAAACATTTGTTTCCCTTATGAGTAAAACTAGAGAAGCAGTAGTTGCTGCCACCATTAATCTCATAGATTAGTAAAATTTAGAAACATTAGCTTTTTGGACTACAATTATCAGCCTTTCCCAGCTAGTTCAGGTAGTAGTGAATTTTCCAAGCTAGGTTTACTTGAGGTTCAATATACAAAAGTTTAATGAGTCATATCTGGCCTGCAGATTACCACTGGGCAACCATCAATTACACCTTACTCTCCAGTAAAGAAATAGGTTGGGAAGAATGGTACAATGAAGTTTGGAATCTTGCTGTAAATGATAAATTGACTTGTATTTTAAAAGTTAAGAAAGGGGAGATAAAAAAAAGATATTTTTTATGATCTATGGGGTAGATTTATTGAATTTATGTTAATAAGAGGAAGAGGTAAAGTCCCAACACAAGGATCAATGCAGTTCTGGAAAGGAGGACAATGAGAAGAAGAGCTCTCCAGAAGGTCCCGATGGTGGTGGGGAGCACGATTATTTTAGTTTGTATCTTGTAAAATTAAAATCTTTAAGAAAAATAATAATAATAATAAAAATGAAATAGGTTGGTCTTTCATAATATCACCATATACTGTCAATGTTCCCAAACGTTTTCATCTCCTGCCTCAGTGCAATATAAAGTGTATGGTTTTAATATAGCTGTTGTTGCAGATCAGTAGTTCCCTCTAACAACTGGTTGCTCCAGATGTCAATATGCTTTCGTGTTAGAAGTAAAAAAACAATTCAATATCACATGAATGAGCAGTAGGATATGACAGTGCTGATACTGTCAATGTATATGGAAAGCTGTTTCCACAAGAAGAGAAAGGGACATACTGTTCCTCTTGTCAGATTGACAGGTGCCCTCACCCTGGGTGTGGTCTGTTCTAACTCAATACTTGACTCTTTGGTCCTTGAGTTTCTCAATACTTGACTCTTTGGTCCTTGAGTTTGGACCCCAAACCTTTGACATTTTGGCCCATTAATCCACTGTTCTTGATATTTTTGACCTTTGACTCCTCTCTTTGATCTGTTGAGTTGTGGTCCTTGACCTTTGGTTCCCTTGAGCACTTTATCCTTTGCCCTGGCAACCATTTCATGTATTACCCAACTCCATCAGTCATTTTTGTATATTGTTTTTGTTTAGTCATTAAGTTGTGTCTGACTCTTCGTGACCCCATGGACCAGAGCACGCCAGGCCCTCCTGTCTTCCACTGCCTCCCGGAGTTGGGTCAAAGTCATGTTGGTAGCTTCGATGACACTGTCCAACCATCTCGTCCTCTGTCGTCCCCTTCTCCTCTTGCCTTCACACTTTCCCAACATCAGGGTCTTTTCCAGGGAGTCTTCTCTTCTCATGAGATGGCCAAAGTATTGGAGCCTCAGCTTCAGGATCTGTCCTTCCAGTCAGCACTCAGGGTTGATTTCCTTCAGGATGGATAGGTTTGTTCTCCTCACAGTCCAGGGGACTCTCAAGAGCCTCCTCCAGCACCACAATTCAAAAGCATCAATTCTTTGGCGGTCAGCCTTCTTTATGGTCCAGCTCTCACTTCCATACATTGCTACTGGAAAAACCATAGCTTTGACTATGAGGATCTTTGTCGGCAAGGTGATGTCTCTGCTTTTTAAGATGCTGTCTAGGTTTGTCATCGCTTTCCTCCCAAGCAGCAGGTGTCTTTTAATTTCGTGGCTGCTGTCCCCATCTGCAGTGATCATGGAACCCAAGAAAGTAAAATCTGTCACCGCCTCCATATCTTCCCCTTCTATTTGCCAGGAGGTGATGGGACCAGTGGCCATGATCTTCAGTTTTTGATGTTGAGCTTCAGACCATTTTTGGCGCTCACCTCTTTCACCCTCATTAAGAGGTTCTTTAATTCCTCCTCACTTTCTGCCATCAGAGTGGTATCATCTGCATATCTGAGGTTGTTGATATTTCTTCCGGCAATCTTAATTCCGTTTTAGGATTCCTCCAGTCCAGCCTTTCGCATGATGTATTCTGCATATAAGTTAAATAAGCAGGGAGACAATATACAGCCTTGTCATACTCCTTTCCCAATTTTGAACCAAACAGTTGTTCCATATCCAGTTCTAACTGTTGCTTCCTGTCCCACATATAGATTTCTCAGGAGATAGATAAGGTGGTCAGGCACTCCCATTTCTTTAAGGACTTGCCATAGTTTGCTGTGGTCCACACAGTCAAAGGCTTTTGTGTAGTCAATGAAGCAGAAGTAGATGTTTTTCTGGAACTCTCTGGCTTTCTCCATAATCCAGCGAATGTTAGCAATTTGGTCTCTAGTTCCTCTGCCCCTTCGAAATCCAGCTTGTACTTCTGGGAGTTCTCGGTCCACATACTGCTGAAACCTACCTTGTAGGATTTTGAGCATAACCTTGCTAGTGTATGAAATGAGTGCAATTGTACGGTAGTTGGAGCATTCTTTGGCACTGCCCTTCTTTGGGATTGGGATGTAGACAGATCTTTTCCAATCCTCTGGCCACTGCTGACTTTTCCAAACTTGTTGGCATATTGAGTGTAGCACCTTAACAGCGTCATCTTTTAAGATTTAAATAGTTCAACTGGAATGCCATCACCTCCACTGGCCTTGTTTTCAGGATCAGTCCCTGGCATCTGCAGTTCAAGCTTTAAAAAAAAAAGTCGGAAAACTTACAGAGCAACTGCAGTTTAGTGTCAGCAATACTGACCTAGGTGAAACCAGGATTAATGTGAGGTAGCTTCCTGTAGTCCTGCAGCATGTTGGGCAACAAACAAGGAACCCAAACAGCACCATAGGCATGGAGAGGGGAGACAGAAAGAGAGAAGAGAGAGAGATTCCCACCAGTATTTGAGGTCAGGGTTACTTCCTTGTGCTGCAGGACTGCAGCGGCTCCTTACTGGAATCTTTTGGGAGCCATGCAAGTCCTGCCACCCCCTGCAAATTCTTGACAGCAGGGTGACAGAACACCCTCTCAGGACACAGAAAAGCACTTCTGGCAGAGGGAGGGAAGGGGAAGTGGTAGCACTTAATGCTGAGGGAAGGAGGGAGGGAGGGAAGACAAGAGGAAGCTTAGGGAAAGCACAGCAGCCCTGCTGGTGAGAAGACCGAGAAAGCGGTAACGTTTTCCTGCTATGGTGCCACTTACAGCAGCCGCCATTTTGGTAGCTTTCATCAACGAAGGATCCAGCAACTCCTTTAGAGGCCCTGGGAGAGATGAAGTAACAGGTTCAGAGGTTACACTGAGCCAATATTGCCACGCCTGCAGTACGATCTAAAGGATGCTTTGAAGCCCAAGCCCTTGCAGCAAAAGGGTTTTTGTAGTTGTTATCTGAGGACAAGAGAGTAAGACTTGTGTGCCTCATTTCCATTAGAGCCAAAAGTCGGTTCATTTTCTCTCCAAAGTGCCTGACAGTCGTTGCCCTTTTTTCACATGTCGCTGGATCCAATGTTTTCCCTACCTTAAATAATAATGAGATGCTTTTAGCTTTGGGCAAAAGAGACAAAGCTCTTTAAGTGGTTGTTTTGAAACCAGAATGTATACAAATCTTCAGTGCCCAGCATGTTTTTCAGCAAGGTTGAACACATTTCTTATTTGGGGGGGGGGGGGGGGGGGGAAGAGAAGTGCCAAAGGTTAGAGAAACTGAGTGGCCATGTGGAAAGAAAAGCCCACCCCAGTCGTCGTTCTGTTTTTTCCATAATCTTTTTTTTTTTTAATGCAACTGCACTTATGATCTTTTGATTAAGAACCAGGACAGTTTTAAAGAAGGTGCAAACACTTCTGGTTTCATCTTTTCATTTCCAGTCTCTCATCCTTGTTTGTGACATCGTTGGGAGTGGGGCCTGGCAACTAAAATGCACAACCCTCTTGGAAACTCTATTAATGGAACAAAAGTCCTCAGGTTCTTGGGGCCCTTGCCATATTGTCCATGTGTGCCTTTTTTTCTCTCCTGAGACTTTATATTCTTTTTTTTTTCAGCAACAAGAAGCCCCATAGAGCTCACAAACATGCAAAGATACATTTAAACTATGGCTGCCAACCACTTGGAGAAGTGTGCAGTACAATCCTATATTTGTCTACTCGAAAGTAAACCCCATGAATTCAATGGTTCGAATATAAGTTTACAACCTTAAGAAACAAAGCAAATACCTTGTATCAGGGCAGGAGGGGAAATATTTTCAGTGTCAAGGAGAAATCTGAACTCCTAGGGCTGGAATTGTTCCTCACTTTTCTCCCTTTGGAACAATGGACTTGTTTCTGTCACATTTGTGGAAGAAGAAATGAGTATAAAGGAGTGAAATATGGCTTTACTTTCTATCCCTGATAGTGGCTGTTCTTCATCAAACTGGAAAGTATCTCTCAAGATAAAAGTAGCAGTGAGGTTGCCCCTGAAATATAAACAGTGACTTCTTTTGCAGGTTTGATTGCAGAGAAATGCGTAACAAAGTGGATAGCAGTACTGGAGGGAAATAAGAGGAGGAAATATGGATTTCTCTAGTCACCTCAGGAAAGGCCATTCTCACTGGTAGACTGTCTGCTCCGCCGGGGCGCTGCGCTGCCGTGGCAGGGATGCTTTGCCCTCCCGCTTGGAAAGTGGCGTCGCACAGGTGATGCCGCTTTCTGAGGGGAGGAGGGACAGAGCTGTAAAAAAAGGCTCCGTCACTCTGGCTCAGCCTCTTTGCCGGTTTGAATCAGCAAAGAGCGAGCAGTGCAGTCCGCGCAAGTGCGAGGTTTCGTTTTCTCACACATGGCTGCCTTCCTCGGCTGAGACCCGGTTCCCTGGCTGTGTTCCTGAACAGGATTGAGTTTCTTTTATGTTTATTGCACTTTGTTTATTTGATCCTTGATTTAACTGTTTAATTGATTGTTTCCTTAACTTCTTTTGAGCGCAGGGGAGGAGCGCTTTTGTTTTACCCCCCTTGCTGGCTTTGCAGCTTGGGGGGGGGGGTTGTGGGTTCTATTCCCTTATTTATTTGTTACTTGTGCCCCTTTTGTGGTTTGTCTTTGAGTATTATTTGAATTTGAATTTTAAAAAAATAATTGAGAATATTTAAAATATATATATAGAGAGAGAGGTCTTAGGTGAGGTAGGAGGGAGTGCTTAATATTTGTTATTATTTATTTGGGGCATTTATTGACAGAGGGGGTGGTGAATTAGCAGGAAAAAAACCCATATCCCCCCTCCCCTTTTATATTGGGGCTGGTTTGCTTTATTTATTGCTTCCTTCCTACTACAGTGGTGCCTCGACTTACGAACGTCCCTACTTACGACCATTTCGAGTTACGACCAGCTCCGGCCGCAAAATTTTTCTTCTACTTGCAACCGGAGCTTCGAGTTATGAACAGAAAAAGGCAGGGGGAAAAGGCGGGAAATTCAAATTGCTAACTGTAGGTAGTGACGAAGCTGCTTCTTTGTAGCTCTTTCGCCCCAGCAGTTAGAGAGTGTGCGTCGGCGGAGGCTGCCTGGTAAGGTAAGGTGCTGTTTTCTGCTTTTAAAAAACTGTTCTGGGTGTTTTTGCAGCGTGGTTTTGGGCTGGGGGGGTTATGTTTCTGTGCTGTGATGGGTCTTGGGGGGTTTGTTTGTTTTTGGGTTTTTCCCCCCATTTCCAATGGGTCTTGGGGGTGTGGTTGCTTTTTGGAGTGTTTTTTCCCATTTCCGATGGGTCTTGCATGCTTCCCTTGCTTTTTCCTTTGTTTTCTTTGCATTTCCGACCTGCTCCGTTTGTTCTCTTTGCATTTCCGACCTGCTCCGTTTGTTTTAATTGCATTTCTGACCTGCTCCGTTTGTTTTCTTTGCATTTCCAACCTGCTCCGTTTGTTCTCTTTGCATTTCTGACCTGCTCCGTTTGTTTTCTTTGCATTTCCGACCTGCTCCCTTTGTTTTCTTTGCATTTCCAACCTGCTCCCTTTGTTCTCTTTGCATTTCTGACCTGCTCCCTTTGTTTTCTTTGCATTTCCGATGGGTCTTGTACGCTTGATTGCTTCCCCCCCCCCCCCCTTTGGCCGGAAGGGATTAATCGCGTTTCCAATGGGTCTTGCAGTGATTTTTGTTGTTGTTGTTATTTTTTTCTTCGGCCGGAATGGATTAATTGCATTTCAATGCATTCCAATGGGAAATGGTGCTTCGACTTACGACCTTTTTGAGTTACGACCATCTTCCGGAACCAATTAAGTTCGTAAGTTGAGCACCACTGTATATTGTCTAAGGGTCAGTATTGTTGAATTACGCTGCAGCACCACTTGCTGATCATTTCACTGGTACTGCAGCCTAAATTATAAAGAAAATAAAAAAAGAGAGGGTGGAAATAAGGCCTAGGGTTGGTGCTGTGCCACCTACTGGTTACTCAGTGGGTACTGCAACTTTTAAAAAAAAGAAAAATAAGAATAGGATAGTGCTGCGCCTCCTGCTGGTGTGCAGTTGTGCTGCGCAATTAATTATAGATTTTTAAAAAAGAAGGAAGAAAGAGAACACCAGGATGGTGCAGAAGTATACATCAATTGGTATAGACTTAATTTAAAGGGGGAAAAGGGGGGGAAAGAAAGAAAGGGGTAATTTTCTTTAGGCTGATTCATTTGGAATTTATTTCTATACAATTCAATAGCCGACCCGGCTATCATGGCCCCAAAAGGGCAAGGCAAAAAAAAGGCAAGCAGCCTGCAAAATGCAAGGCTCCAACCAGAGTGGCACCTGCCATTTCTTCTTCTGATGAGGATGAATGGCCTGACTATAGTGCTATTTTGGCCAAGATGAGCGAGCTAGAGAGGAAAAGGGCACTTGCCTGGGAGGCTTCTAGAGCTGCTACCCCCAGGAGATCAAGCAGGGAATCTAAAACGCGTAAGATGGCTGAGCTCAAGCAATTAGGAGATTAATGATGTGCCACATCACTCTCTTGGAAAAGGAATGTTCTGCAGGGCCAGGGTCGTTGGAGGCGACTTCTTTAGCGGGCAGCTCCTCAGACGTTGCTATTGGAACACAGGAGGAAGGTTTGCAGGAGGCAAGGGCAATGACACCAGAACAGCCCCTGGACCAAATGACAAGTGAGGCTACTAGTTCGGGAATGGGCGTTCAGATTGACACTCAGCGGAGCCCCGACAAGGTTGTTCTGGGTACCAGCCAGCAGGTGTTTGCGCTGCCTTCTGCCACCCAGATGGTTTAGGCAGCTGTGGTGCATGGGGAGTGTGCACCTACACAACATACACGTCACACATCGGGGGTTTGGCCTTGGGGCGAGGTCACTCCTCTGGGTTTTTTCCCACCTGATCCTAGTGCGCTGCCTCTTAGTGTAGGACCTAGACCAGCGATGGCGAACCTATGGCACACGTGCCACAGCTGGTACGCAGAGCCCTTTCTGCGGGCATGCGAGCCATAAGTTGCCAGATCGCTACTCCTCCCCCCCGCAGCCAAACCGCAGGAGGCAGCTGCAGCCACGGTGCTGGCGCTTTAACAGGCGGCAGGCCAGGATCCGGAGCAGCTGGCGCTGGCGGCGGATCCAGAGTGGGGTCTTGAGGCACCTCCGTTCCTGGGATTCCCCCTTCCGCCGCCACTTCCGGTTCTGCCACCGTGGCCCACTGCCCGCTGGTTTGTTTGTTTTTCTTTTCAGTTTGGGCACTCGGGCCCAAAAAGGTTCGCCGTCACTGACCTAGACCTTCCACTCCGGTCAGCCCTCTTTCGGCTTCAAAGCCGTGGACGGCACCGTACCCACAGTGGTATTCTATGGATCAGATGCCCAGTTTTGCTGAGAGTTGGCAGATGAGCGGTTGCCCTGCAAATCCAAACACAGGTTACAATTCAGTTTCTCGCAGTGCCCTCCCATGGGGCGATCAGTCGTTACCATTGGGAGACCACTTGCTGCCGGTCACGATTGAAAAAATCTGACGCGGCGATTATATGTGGATGTTTTTGAACAGGGAAATGGAAGGAAAGGGGGTAGTAAGGAAGACGAAAAAGACAAGGATAAATTTAGGAAGAAGAAGGCAGATAGGTGTTGGGCGAATTGGTTACCGGGTTTTTTTATTTATGTGGGTACAGTTGTAAAGGCTTACCCGTCTAGGGCCCTCGCGCTACTGCAATATATTGACCTCATTTATAGGGCCTATGTGGATTTTCCGGGCCCCTCGTGGTTGCTTTACAACCAGGGGTTCCGTATGAGGGCTGCAATAAACCCCCAGATGCGCTGGGATGTTCATCATCCTGGTTGTGGCTGCAACTAATGACCCCATCTCGCCCCTTGGCAGGTGAGCATTTCGATAGTGGACATATGATGCAAAAAGCTAATTCAGTTACTGCTTTCCACGCTGCAGCGGGCCAGGGGGTTCAACCCCGCCTGGTTTGCTGGGAATTCAGTTCAAAAGGTTTCTACAACTGTAAACCATGCAGATACCGACACCAGTATTCCTTATGTGGGGGCAACCATTGTGCCACGTCATGCTTCCGAGGTCGACCAGGAGCCGGTGGGGGTAGAGACCATGGCGGGACAAAGAGACCTGCAGCGGGAGCGGTCAACCCTGCAAAAGGCCCCCAGTCCAATTAAAGTGATGGTACTGGCTGAGTGGTTGCTGCAATACCCCGACAAAGAGGCAGCGCGCTATTTGTTGAATGGTTTCAAGGTTGGTTTTAGGATTCCATTTCAAGGTGTTAGGAGTGCCACTTTGGCATCTAATTTAAAATCTGTTAAGGGTATGGAAGATGTAGTTAGGAGAAAGATTCAGAAGGAGGTAACAGAAGGGAGAGTAGCTGAACCTTTTGCAGAGCCTCCTGTGCCAACTTTATGCATTTCCCCTTTGGGAGTTGTCCCAAAAAAGTTGCCAGGTGAATTCCAGCTTATACACCATCTATCTTACCCCGCTGGCGATTCTATGAACGACATGATTCCCCAAGAGCTGTGTACTGTTTGGTACACATCCTTCAATGCTGCGATTCGGATGGTAAGATCCTGCGGCATTGGGGCGGAACTAGGGAAGGCTGATATTAAGTCGGCTTTTTGTTTGCTGCCAGTTCATCCAGATGACTTCGATTTGCTAGGTTTTCAATTCGAAGGTCTTTTTTATATGGATAAGGCGATGCCCATGGGGTGCTCCGTGTCCTGTGTGGCCTTTGAGCGCTTTAGCTCATTTTTGGAATGGGCACTAAGCTGCAGGGCTGGGCTTTCCCATGTCATCCATTATTTGGAAGATTTTTTATTTTGTGGGAAGCCTGGATCCGGACAGTGTGAGTTCCTTATGAGAGCCTTTAAATTTCTCACAAGGAACCTAGGTGTTCCATTGGCAGAGGAGAAATCGGAGGGCCCATTAAGGGGGCAGGTCATAGATTTAGGGCCTTGTTCTGTAAAAGAGCTCTGCCCGGTTAAAGCCATTACCAAATATGTTCAATTGAGGGGGGATGCAGGAGGAGATTTATTCTGCCACAAAGATGGTTCACCCCTTACACAGTACCAATTTTGGACTGTAACTTCCCGAGGGCTGCAAAAAGCTGGCATTGTGGGATGGAAATTTGGTACCCATTCCTTTCATATAGGTGCAGCATCCATGGCGGCAGCTTTGGGATATGGTGAGGATCAAATAAAGAAATTGGGGAGGTGGTCCTCTCATAGGTTTAAGATGTATGTTCATTCCCTCCCTCAATATATGTGATTCTGCTTTTTCTTTTGCAGAACCCAGGGCTGTTTCTTCGCAGCTGCGAGTGGCCATGTATGGTCACAGCTATATTCACTGGGCAGCGAAACACACCTTGCAGACTGGATAGGAGTGTAATTTAGGTTTGGGGGCTTCAGCCGCCATTGAACGGAAAGGAAAAAGGGGGATGCTGCGGCACGAGTTCTTGGAGCTTGCAGTTCCGACCATCAAGGTTGCACCCCCCGATATTTTTGTTATTCATTCGGGTGGTAATGACCTGACAAAGAGAACAGGCAAGTCACTGATATTACAGGTCATCCAGGACCTCCAGGTGCTTCATTTCCTTCAATGAAGCTGCTGTGGTCTAATATTCCATGTCGGGCATGGCGAGCTGAGTGCAAGCCTAGTAAGATTGATAGGTCAAGGTGCGGTGTAAACCACGAAATTGGACGAGCAATGAGGCCTGGGTTGGGGTTGGTGATTTCACATCCCGAGATTGGAAGTCACCGGCCTGAGCTTTACAGGAGTGATGGTGTTCACTTGTTGGAGATGGGCATGGGCCTCTTCCTTAAGGACCTACAAGGGGGCCTTAGAGCCGAGATTTTCGGCTTGGGTGGTGGACCTGGGGCATATAAATAGCCCCTGGCCATGGCTGCCAAATGGTGCGGGCTATAAATCTAATAAATCTAATAAATAAATAAATAAATTACACTCTCCCTTTACTTTTCACCATCTCCCTTTATGAGCCTGCCTAGGTGTTAAGATGGGGGGGGGGGAGCTTTCTCTCTGTCCCACCACCCTCACATGTGCATTTGGTGGGGATACAGGAAACAGGCTTCTCTGTCACTGCTCCCAAACTCTGGAATTCCCTCTCACAGGAGGCCAGTCTGGCCCCATCTTTGCTGTCTTCCTGAAAGCAGACAAAGACCTTTCTCTTCAGTCAGGCTTTCCCTGAGCGACTGGCTGTCTGAGAGGAATTTTAACATGGAATGGTTTGTATTTTGTTGTTTTAAAGTCTGTTTTAGTAATGTTTTATCTAACATTTTTAATATGTGGGTGGAGGACCTCAGGTGTGGAGGACCTATTAGGATGGTCGGCCCCAGGAGATTGATGGGGTTGTTTTCTGACGGCTCTTGGGGAGTTTCCTGTTGCCTCAGCAGGCAATCCTGTCGAAGCTCTGGCTGATCTCTGGAATGGGGAAATGGCCAGGGCGGTGGACATAATTGCTCCTAAGTGTACTCTCCCACGAAGTAGAGCCAGGCAAGCCCCTGGTTCACCAGGGAGCTGGCAGTGATGAAACAAGTGGGGCGGAAACTAGAGCGACGATGGCAGAAAACTCAGAGTGAATCCGACCGAACACGGGCTAGAGCCCATTTGAAGGCCTATTCCATGGCAGTGGCTGCAGCAAAGAAAAGGTTTGCCATTGCATCTGCACAAAGTCGTCCAGCAAAGTTATTTTGAGTGGTCAGGGGCTTAGTACATGCCCCACCAAAAGAACAAAATATTGACCATTCCACAACCTGCTGTGAGGAATTTTCAAGACACTTTGCAGATAAAGTCGCTTGGATCCACTCTGACTTGGATGCTGTAATTGATACAGACCCAGTGGATGTAACTTTGGCCCCGGCTTGTCCTGTTTTAATGGATACTTTTCAGTTGGTGCAGCCTGATGATGTGGACAGGATTTTTGGAGAGGTGAATGCCACCACATGTGTGCTGGACCCTTGCCCTTCCTGGCTCATAAAAGCAGCCAGAGGAGGAATGGCTGATTTGAGTACAGGGAGTGGTAAATGCCTCCTTGCAGCAGGGTAGGATCCCTGCTTGCTTAAAGGAGGCAGTAATAAGACTGCTACTGAAGAAGCCCTCCCTGGATCCCAGTGTACTGGATAACTACCGGCCAGTCTCAAACATCCCATTCCTGGGCAAGGTACTGGAGTGTGTGGTGGTTTCTCGGCTCCAGGGATTCCTGGAGGAAGCAGATTATCTAGATCCATTTCAATCTGGTTTTAGGTCTGGCTATGGTCGCCTTGACAGCTTTGGTCGCCTTGGTAGATGACCTATGCTGGGAACTGGAGAGGGGGAGTGTGTCCCTGTTGGTTCTGCTGGACCTCTCAGCGGCTTTCGATACCATTGACCATGGTATCCTTCTGGGCCATCTCTCTGGGATGGGACTCAGAGGCACTGTTTTACAGTGGCTCCAGTCCTTCCTGGAGGGGAGAACTCAGAAGGTGGTGCTGGGTGACTCCTGCTCAACGCCCTGGCCATAGGCCTGTGGCGTTCCTCAGGGTTCTGCTTTGTCACCCACACTTTTTAACATCTACATGAAACCGCTGAGAGAGGTTGTCCGGAGTTCTGGGGTTCAGTGTCACCAGTATGCGGATGACACCCAACTCTATCTCTCCTTTCCACCTAATTCCAGGGAAGCTGTCTTGACTCTAAACCAGTGTTTGGCATCAGTAATGGGCTGGATGAGGGCAAACAAACTGAAACTTAATCCAGACAAGACAGAGGTGCTCCTGGTTAGTCAGAAGGCAGATGAGGGAATAGGGATACTATCTATGCTGGATGGGGTTACACTCCCCCTGAAAACTCAGGTCCGCAACTTGGGTGTACTCCTGGATTCATCCCTAAGCTTGGATGCCCAGGTCTCGGTGGTGGCCAGGAGTGCATTTGCATCTCCTTGAGATGTCGGATTTGGTTACAGTGACACATGCCTTAGTTACATCCCATTTGGATTACTGTAACACGCTCTATGTGGTGCTGCCTTTGAAGACAATTTGGAAACTTCAGCTGGTGCAAAACTCTGCAACCAGACTACTGACTGGGGCCAGCTACAGGGAGCATATAACGCATCTGTTACAAGAACTGCACTGGCTACCAGTCCGTTTCTGGGCCCAATTCAAAGTGCTGGTCATTACTTATAAAGCCCTATACAGATTGGGTCCAGGCTACCTGAAGGACCGTATCTCCCTATATGCGCCTTCTTGGCGATTAAGATCAGCAGAGGAGGCCCTCCCCTCGGTCCCATTGCCAGCACAAGCACAGCTGATGGGGACATGGGAGAGGGCCTTCTCTGTGGCAGCTCCCAGTCTATGGAACGCTCTCCCTCGGGAGATCAGAATAGCCCCTTCCCTTTTATCCTTACGAAAAAATCTAAAGACCCATCTCTTCAGGCAGGCTCTTACAGTTATAACTGAATCCCTGAACCCCATTTTAGCAGATAATTTTAACCTTTTTCATGTTTTCATGTTTTAATTTTATTTTAATCCATATATTGTTTAATTTGTCTTTTAATATTTAACTTACTGTGTTTTTAACTGTGTGAATTTTAATGTTGTGAGCCGCTTTGGGTCCCTTGTAGGGAGAAATGCAGCATATGAATAATACTGATACTGATACTGATACTGATACTGATACTGATACTACTACTACTACTACTACTACTACTACTACTACTACTACTACTACTACTACTACTACTACTAGTAGTAGTAGTAGTAGTAGTAGTAGTAGTAGTAGTAGTAGTAGTAGTAGTAGTAGTAGTAGTAGTAATATACTGTTTATTTCTTTTTAACTATTTGCATAACTTACTGCTTTTAGCTTTCAGATATTGTCTGTTTTAATTATGTAAGCCACCTTGGGTCCTTTTTTAGGAGAAAGGCAGAGTAAAAATATTTTAAGTAAATAAATATTTTTTAGAAAGCAGCCCTAAATACCATCCAGATACAACCTGGTGCATTCAACCAGATCAATTATCATGTATGTGTATGTGCACATGTATATGGAATATTTCTGCAAATACAGACATATGAGAATCAGGGCTCCTTTAAGCACTCTGGTACTGTGAACATGGGAGATACAGCAACATATTTTAAAAATGAAATAAAGAAGAATATTTTCTTTGTTAAAT
The DNA here is from genome assembly GCA_037013535.1 of Intellagama lesueurii. Taxonomy (NCBI): domain Eukaryota; kingdom Metazoa; phylum Chordata; class Lepidosauria; order Squamata; family Agamidae; genus Intellagama; species Intellagama lesueurii. Next base: position 255,522,341 of record JBAJHW010000002.1, read on the forward strand.
TGCTGTTTGTTTTCAGTCCTCCTCCGCCAGTGTGGGCAGACAGAAAAGATGATTATCTGAAAGGATACAAAATGTTGGAGAAAAGAGACGAGAGCCTTCTATTACGTTTAAGCTGCTTTCAAATGTGGATCATTTAAAGTTGTTAAACTGGTGCTCTGAATTACTTTTACTTAATTCAAACAGCGTGGAAAGTCAATTTCGGCTTAAACAATCACTTCAGTCCCTTATCACCTTGGTAATCATATGCACCTATGAAATTTGCACTACGAATAACATGAGCCTCCAAGATAAAAGAAATATAGAAATGATTTCTTCCTCATTGCATTTGTTCTTATTTTTCACCCCTTGCAACATAATGCGGTCAGTGAATAAAGTATAAGATGTTTGCTTTTCTCTTTCCATAGTTCTTTCCAAGAATGTTGATGGCAATCAAATTCAGTTCTTCTATATATACCTCAGTCAAAGGCAAATGAATTTTCAGGGCAATGCCCCACATTGTGGGGGGAATTTGTTCCAGACCACAATAATGTTCCTGAGAAACATGCAATAAAATGGATCAGGCCAACAGGTCAAAGTGGGCAGAAGTTTTGCTTTTTATAAGGAATTTACAAATGATACAGATACTTATGAAGGAAGGCATCTGAGATTTCAAAAATTCCCCATGAGAGAAATCAACACTGTCAAATTCATCCATCCAGGCAAACAGGTTTGAATACTTAGACTCTGAAGACTCTGCCTCTGGAACATTGTGTATTTCACGGTGTTGTTGATGTCCTGTTGCCACATCTTTTTTCTGTGAGGCTCCTCATCTTAAACATTTATATGGCAGGCAGGTCCTCTGCATGCTGGAAATTCAGCACAGGAAGAATTTGAAGTTTAAAAAATTTGAATGTGTGAAGTACCAAAATTGACAGGGTTTTCCCTTCCTAGGAGAAGAAGGAATATGGGCCAGAATCCTGTAATTTATTCTTGCTGGTGTAAAGCCATCAGCATAAATCTCAGCAGTGAATTACTGCTAGTTAAGAAGTCAGGAGTTGTATTTCCTGTTACATGGTCATGCATGCCTTTGTGTGCAAGAGGAAGTACAGTCCCTGATTCCCTAGCTAGTGACAATTCACTGCTGAAATATATGCTCATGGGCTTACACTGCCATAAATATTCAATTGAATTCCAACCATAGTTACTTACAGTTACTCTCCAACAGTGCTATTGCAGGTGGCACTTGCGAATTTCTGTCTCATCTCATGCGAAATTGTCTTTCAGTTATCCTAGTTTTCAAATGAACTGCTTAGCATTAACCACTCTTTTAATTTCACTCACAGCCTCAGAGTGACTTTGAGTGCAAGCACTACTTGCAGTGATTTATCAGAAGAATAACGCTGCAGGGGTGCTCAGCAACACCAGCCCCTACATCCAGTGCCCTGCCCCCCCCCCCAGACCAAGGGTTCAACATGCTGAGCAACTGCTCGGCTTTGCTTCATCCCATTGGTAACAGAGGAGAGAAAAGGTAGTTGAGAGAGGCAGTCAAGAGTAAGGGTGTGAAGAGTATTCAAAACATACTCAATATTATGCAAGTTTCAAAGTCCAAGTCTTACCTTGCCAAACTATATTGACAAAACATCCCCGGCACTAATGAGATTTCTTGGCTCCTCATTAAAATGAGATTTGTCATCTTGTTTCCTTCCTCCTTTTCTCCCTCCCCTTCATGTTCGTTTTCTCATTTGCGCAAGAAATGTTCAAATCCTGTGCAGATCAGTTCCGGGGAATCTTGCCAAAACTTCCATGAAATATACCATTTTGCACAAGAATTGTAGTAATTTTGCACAGGTTGGTATTTCTTCTGGGAGAAAAAATGACTGGAACATTCAAGAAATCTCACACATCATTCTGGGTTAAAAACAGGCCTCACATACAAAAAATATCTCAGTAATGAGAAAAACTGACAACATTTTTTCTTGGTTACTCAACAAGAGTTACATTCCAGGTCAAGACCATGGAAGTGCCATTTCAATGGAAAGTGGTATCAATCTACTGAAAAAATCAACTTTAACACAGTTCGGGTAATAAGGTTGCTGCTTATGCATCTCCCAAAACAGAGAAAATGTGTATTATTATTATTATTATTATTATTATTATTATTATTATTATTATTATTATTATTATTATTATTATTATTATTATTATTATTATTATTATTATTATTATTATTAAACTCCGGGCACAGTTAAATATTGATGCAGTATTTATTTATTTATTTATTTATTTATACCCCACGCCATCTGGCAACCAGGCCACTCTAAATGGCTAACAACAAGATAAACAGTACAATATCAAAATAGGATAAAAAATAAAATAATACATACATTCAACAAATATAATAACCAGCAGGATAAATTAAAACAGATGGCAATGAAGGTGGTAAAAAGGATGATGAAAAGGATGGCAAAAAGGATGGTAAAAGGGAGGCTGAGATCTCCAAAACCTAATACTCAGGGAAAGCCTGGCAGAAGAGCCAAGTCTTCAATGCTCACTTGAACCCATCCAGCAAGGGTGCCAGGCAGATCTCAATGGGCAGGTTGTTCCACAGGCAGGGGGCGACTGCCGAGAAGGCCCCATTTTTTGTTCTTTCCCTCCGAGTCTCCTTCAGGGTCAAGGCCCTCAACCGCCCTGCCTGTGAAGAGCGGGTATTACGGACAGATCTGGCTGGGAGCGGGCGTTCTGATAGGTACCGAGGTCCTAAACCGTTTAGGGCTTTGAATGTTATCATCAGAAACTTGAAGTCGATGCGGAAACGAACCAGTAGCCAATGAAGGGCAGCCAGAGTGGGGGAAATGTGCTGGAATTTCTTCACCCCAGTTATTAATCTGGCCGCCGAATTTTGGACCAGTTGAAGTCTCCACATCAACCTCAAGAGTAGCCCCACGTAGAGAGCACTGCAGTAGTCTATTCTTGAGATTACGAGGGCATGAATCAGCGTCTTGAGTGCCCCCGCGTCTAGATAGGAACGCAGCTGGGCAATCCTCCGAAGATGGAAATGGGCTGCCCAGACCACAGATGTCTCCTGGGTTTCCATGGTGAGATCTGGGTCCAGGCAGATGCCCAAGCTATGAACCTCATTCTTCATGGGAAGAGTCACTCCCTCGAAGGAGAGGGAGTTTCCCAACCCACTGATGCCAGGGCCGCCCACGCACAAGATTTCCGTCTTGTCCAGATTCAACCTCAGTCCATTTGCCCTCATCCACCCCAGGACGGTCCCCAAGCAGCGTTCAAGGGTCGGAACAGCATCCACTGCAGTTGGAAAAAAGGAGAGGTAGAGCTGGGTGTCATCAGCGTACTGATGGCACTGGGCCCCACAACTCCAGATGACCTCACCCAGCGGCCTCATATAGATATTAAACAGCATTGGCGAGATGATCGACCCCTGCGGAACCCCACAATTGAGGATCCATGGGGTGGAAGTCATCTCGCCAAGCTGCACTCTCTGGGGACGGTCCTCCAAGAAGGAACAGAGCCACACCAGAGTGAGGCCACCGATCCCCAACTCAGAGAGCTGCCCCAGGAGGATACCGTGGCCGACGGTGTCAAAGGCCACTGAGATATCAAGGAGGACCAACAAGGACATGTTGCCCCTGTCGGCCTCCCTCAGGAGGTCATCCTGCAGGGCGACCAATGCTGTTTCCATACCATGCCGTGGCCTGAAGCCCGACTGGAACAGATCAAGGGCATCAGTTTCCTCCAGGAGGGCCTGGAGCTGATCAGCCACCACCCTCTCGACCACTTAACTCAAGAAAGAAACATTGGCGACGGGCCTATAATTCCCAATTTCGTCCGCCGCAAAATTTGGTTTCTTCCTAATGGGCCTAATGAGTGTCTCCTTGAGGGCAGGGGGAACCATGCCCTCCTGGAGAGACCCATTAATTATTGCAGTGGCACATTCTGTTGTTACCGGCTTGGTTGCTCTGATGAGCCAAGCTAGACAAGTGGCATGAAAGCGCGCAAGCACCCTGTCCACCTCATTGGATGTCACAGGTTGAAAGCAAGTTAACCTCACTGGACAAGATGATGCACTGGACATCTCAGCTCGATCTACTGTCTGTAGAAAGGGATCAAGGTCCCGGTGGATGGCCTCCACTTTAGAAAAGTGTCCTTTAGCACAGTGGTCCCCAACCTTGGGCCTCCAGATGTTCTTAGACTACAACTCCCAGAAGCCTTCACCACCACCTCTGCTGGCCAGGATTTCTGGGAGTTGAAGTCCAAGAACATTTGGAGGCCCAAGGTTGGGGACCACTGCTTTAGCAGTTGGCTTGGGGGGAAATCCAGCACTGCCACAAGACAGCTGCTAAAGAGCACTTTTCTGGGGGGACTCACTTTGTGAGTGTATAACTCAGAATTCTGAAACCCAATCTTCACTGAACCTGGAGGGATTGTAAATGAGAGTCAGGAGACATTTCTCTGTAGTTTTGGTGTCTCTAGGTGCCTGGGGGAAACTTTTCTGGGGGGCCTCTTTGTGGGTTTATAACTCATATGTCCAAACCTCAAACTTCACCAAACTTGCAGGGCTTTTAGAGGAGAATCAGTATCTGTGATTTTGGTGTTTCTAGGTGCCTGGGGGTCTGTTTTTACAGCCAGACAAATAGACAAATAGAAAATCACTAATAATTCATCAATTTGTATTTATTGGGGGGGTGTTGCTCCTGATGAATACGATAAATTAGTGATTATTGATGAATTTTGCTATTTGTTTTTTAATTCATGTCCATCTCTACTTGGCATTTCTTCCAGAAAAAAATGACCACGAAATTCTCAGAGAAAAGAAAAATGGACAGAGAAATCTCATTGTAAGGAGAAAATAGTGTGTGATTTTTTCCCCCTTAGCTTCTCCCTGACAGCAAGAGGCTGAGTGGGGGGAACCTACAACCCTATCCTAACTCTTGCTGTTGATTCCCCGGCTCTGTATGACTCCGACTAACTTGACTTTGGATTGTTCTTTGACTTTAGCTTTAGATTTCCTATACCTGATTTACCTGAATCTCTGTTTGTCAGACCTCTGCTTTACCTATTGACCCTGATTCTGGATTTCTTGGGCTGGGTCTGCCTATTGTTACATATGCCTCAGGCTACCAAGACCTTGCTTGGGGTTAGGCTGCTTGGGAGCAGGACACCATATGAGCTTCTGCCTGCTCTGTCCACTATCCAGATGGTAAGAGTTGATAGGCAAATTCAAAGTCCTGTCTCTCCCCGCTTATGCGATGTTCATTTATTATTCTTTTATTTGCAAGTTCACACAGTGGTATTGATAGCATACCCTCCCTCCGGGGCCCTGTTTTCGCCAGGTCTTTCCTGGGAAAGCTACATGATCTTTACCGTCTTTGATTCCCAAATTCCCTTCCTTCCTTCCTTCCTTCCTTCCTTCCTTCCTTCCTTCCTTCCTTCCTTCCTTCCTTCCTTCCTTCCTTCCTTCTTTTTTTTAAGGAAGTCTCCAGCTCCATAAAAGTGAAGATACTAGGGAAAACACACCCTTGATAAGACTCTCATGTTGCATGGCAACACTCTCAAGATCATACCTTCATGCTGCTCAGACATATGCCTTGCAGGTTCACATGTATCTTCCTGTTTTCATCTGTGAAATGTTGAAATGTTTGCCGTGGCTTGATGGAAACTTGATCCTGCATCTCCCAAGTCTCAATGTGACTCTAGCCTTAATGGATGGATAAAGCTAAATTCACATTGGCTGTTTATCCATGCATTAAAGTCTCACATGGAATTTCAGGATTGTATTTGAGCTGTCCATTTCACCTGCTGGATTGCTAGAATTCTTATTGTTTCTTTATTTGCTAATAGTAGCACCCCAGTCCCATCTCTCTCTCTCTCTCTCTCTCTCTCTCATACAAACACACACATTATTTCTCTACTGCCGTCTCCTTCCCAGAGATGTTTTCAAGTCTTTGGGTCTGAGTCCCAAGTCCATGTCCGAGTATTTGGTACCATCCCAAATCCCAAGCCACAAGCCCGAGTCCCTATTGAAAACAAGCTTCCCCCCCCCCCCAGAAATAAGGGAGAAGGGTGGGTTCTGAGTCACAAGTTGAGTCCAGCTGATTTGGGGGGGGGGAAGAGTTGAGTACAAGTGAAGTCACTGGTGGCACTTCAGTCCGACTTGACAGCTAGTCCTGTGACTCGAGTCCCCATCCCTGCTGCTTCCTGGTGATATATCCAGCTGTCAGTCCAAGCTTATTTAGTCTCAACTTTGTATTAATGTCTTATATATTTGGAACAAAGTTCTGGGCAGGACAATTCCTTTCTTGGTTCGCAAACAGACATTTCTGATTTATTTGCCAATTTTTGAACTATTTGCCTCATCCCCAGGTTTTATCCTATTTTTGCTTGATGACAAATTCTGAGTAACTCTAACTGTCCCCCTTTATTTGTAACTTTTAAGAGATCCAATAAAAGTATTACCAAACCCCAAGCTTTGTTTCTATGAATAGATCACACCGCTACATTCTGTGTGATATATCTGAGTAATTTCTGTATTTTGTCATAAGACCTATACCATTTAATTCCATTCTTATTCTGGGTTTAATAGGTAATATGTCCTCAATATAAGGATAAAGCACTATCTCAGCATGGTACATGTTGTGCACTGACTGAAGATCATACTTTACGCACTCAGACATGCACACAATGCAAGCGCATAGAAGAACACACACACACACCGTTGTTTTAGGCAGGTGTCAGTTTCAGTGGTCTGTGAAATTATAAAAGATAGTGCTCTTGATTCTTCTACTACTGCCTTACGTAGAATATCGCACTGGCCTCCTCTATCCATATTGTAGCTTATTTACCAGCCCATCTCCTTTTCTTGCTTGCTTACTCTCTCCTTTTCCTCACCATTATCTCTCACTGCTATGAGCAATAGGTGTACTCATTTCCTTCCAGCTACTGCTTTATCATTTTGAGAAGGATCGGGGCAGCCATCTGCATTGCGAAATGACTGGGCTTGATGACCTTTGGGATCCTCTCTACCTGTATAATTCTATTCTGTATTCCACAACATTCTTTCTGTTTGTAAATATTTTTTGTTTCTAGTCTCTTCATGACCTATCTCAAGGGAGGGAGAGGAAATATTCCTCATTTCACTGAAGTGTGGACAGCCATTCACTAAGCAATAAAGGAAGCTAAAGTATGGCTAAGTTTTTCTCTCTCTCTCAGCCATTATGGTTCCTGAACTAAAAACAAGTTACACGCCATAGAAAATATTAGATAAGATCAAACTTGCGGTTTAGTTTTGTGAGTTTCTGAGTCAATATTCTGGGTAAAGCAAAACCGCTGTTCAACATGGGATAGAGGGGGAGAATTAGTATCATCAAGAGCAAATACTGAAATGCACTTCAGTGCAGCTATTTTAAAAAGCATGTATGTACCACTGTTTCAAAAACTGGTACACTACTTTCTATCACTTTACCATTGAACATATTTAGCCCAAATTGGAAAATGGTGGGATTTTGTGACAAACTTAATTTAAACCAACTCTATGTTGCACTTTGCTCATTGGGAAGCAGTTCAGGAGATGGGACTAGCCAGAGTGGTCAAAAGAAAGGGCAAGAGGCCTAAACAAATTGAATAATGGTCTTGTTTGAAGACCAGGCCAAAACACTGATCCTTAACTTATTTTTTATACTGCTCTCCCAGAAACTTCAGCTAATAATAACCCAGTGCTAGAAGATGTCAAACTGTTGGTGGAAGCATCCAGATGGGGTAACTGCACAGAAAACAGTAACTGTGCTGTAAACAGAAGTGTAAATGGGGTTTTGCTGAGCAAGTCCACGGAATATGGAGCTGCTTCTTTGTTCATGTTCTGGAATGGAAGGATCAGCCAACAGGGTGTTGTCATTGTCATGCCCAAATGTATTCAACAGCCATACATTCTTTGGAAAGGCTTCTTCTTCCCTTCCATGTTCCCCGTATAAAGTCAAGTTGTCATTCCCCCCCACTCATGTTCTCTTTGAATCCCTGTCTCCTTCTTTCTGGCTGGTATGAAAAGACTTAAGGTTGTAAAACCACCGCAGGAAAATAAGCTTTCTTCTCCCCTCCTCTTTCTCTCTCAATCTCTTCTCCTCCCTCCTTTTCTCTCTCTGCATCTTTGCAAATTAAGAAGAAGAGAGAAAGTTTAATTGTGATTCCCCTCTGTCTTTCTGCTGAAACCACAGTAGGGGTAAATTGTGAGTGTTTTAATTCTGCCTATTGCAAGCCTATCAGAAACCTAGTGGCTCATTATGCCCTCTGTTTTTCTCCAGAGATGCTATAGAAACACAACAGTGTAACTAACACTTTTCATCATTTAGAACCACAGGTGGCTTGAATGTGTGTGATTTGATTGTCTTTACTAGGTAATTACAGGTTGGTGCCTATTCCTGTTGTCTCAGTGGGATGCTTGTGTGGTACATAGGGGTCTGAGTCGTTTACAGGTGGCAGTTCAGCAGACGGACAAGGAATATTACCTTGTCTAAAACAATCATAAGTCAACACGCAAAGAGATGATTGCAGAATTTTGATAGGTTATTTATTTCATTTATTTATTTATCTGAATTATATACTGCCCCATTCATGCACACACTACTCTGAGTGGTTTACAAATTAAAACTTAAAAATTCCACAATACATACAACAATATGGCAATAATAATTTAAAAAAGAGAACAAGAAAATAAAAATAATAAAATATTAATATTAACAGCATCTGGGAGAATCAGTTGTTGAAAGCCACTTTGAATAGTTCTGGTTTCAATAATTTCCTGAACATGAGGAGGGCAGCTGGAAGTTGAGTCATGGCAACTGGACTTCTTTCTTGTTAGGCTGAAACATTTCGCTACTTATCCAAGCAGCTTCTTCAGTCTGGACTGAAGGACTGAAGAAGCTTCTTGGATGAGTAGTGAAACATTTCAACCTAACAAGAAAGAAGTCCAGTTGCCATGGCTCAACCTCCAGAGAACCACACCTGGATGACTAAGAATCTTCACAGATATAAGGAGGCAAGGAGCCTATTGTATCTCTGTGATTACCCTATTCCAGAAACTGGGGGCCACCACCCAGAAAGCCTGATTCCTTGTCTTCAGCTTTCTGGTCTCCCTCAGTATGGCCACTGTCACAATCCCCACGTGGCCCCTGTTTGTTTCACCAGACTAAGAGCTCACGCTACGTGCCCCTCAGCTGCCACCAGTTGATTACATCAACATTATCTATTATTAATTATAGATGTCCAGGCCATATGTCATTTTAAAAGAAATAAATAGAAATTGTTTATTGTTACAGATGTAGATACTTCAAGCAATGTTGTTAACTCTTAACAAACATCCTCCTTCATCCACTCTCAACCACCAACCTCCCGCCCAAATTCCAAAATTCTTCAACCTCTCAATCCTCCTGACTAAAACTCCCTCTCCCTCCTGCTGCTGAGTCTCTTATATCTTGTGACTCCGCCCCTCCAGCACTCCCATTGATCTATGCAGATAGCATATGAATATTCATGACCTGGGCGGTCGCCACAGCCACTTTTAGCAACATGGATTGAGAGGAGTGGGTGAAACACATAGCTGTTTTATGGGAGAGACGTTCCAATAAGATTAGGCAGATGAAAATATAACAATGACCATCTGCATTTAGCAACAGCCCTGCCACTGGTCCCTGTGTAGCCTTCCTCTGTTGAAATCATGCAAATACTTGTTTAGACTGGCTAGATCTGCATGTTCAGCATGTCTTGCTATATTTCACCAGACCAGGCATTAGCAGGAAAGTCTGATTTTAAAAGGGAATTCAGTTTCCTTGTTTTGCACTGACATTCCAACAGAGGAGAGAATAATTGGGGGGGGGGGACACTAGGTACCATTGGACTGGCATTGAGTATAAATAATGAGAAGTACGGTGGAGAACTAAGATTTGAAGATCTTTGTTGAGCCCAGGCTTTTAGGAATTTTTTTTAGTCTCATGTTCTTCCAATCCTGAATATAAATATTTAAGAGTTGTAGTAAATTCCTATTAAAAGCAAACTGAAATGAAATTCTCCCCGATCTCTAGTCTGGTATATGCAGAATAGAAGATCCAAAAATTCATAATCAAGAGAGAGTATATCATCTTCTGGGATAATGAGCAAACGTTTCTGAAGAATAGGTTCCTTTGTTATTTTCTTTTCTGCATATACATGCAAACATTTGCTTTAATTTCCTGTACCTTTGACTTTAAAAAAACATGCATGACACATTGGCCCAAATCCTACTGCTGATTTATGCCATGTGGTAATTGTATAAGTCCTGGAAGATTGGTTGGTTCCTGGGTATGTACCCAGTTATATGATAGGGTGCATGTGCAGGAATGCAACCAGCACTTTATTATTGACCACTAGTTTGCTGCCAAGACTTAAGTATTTTGCCTTATGGTAAGATTAAATCTGTAAAAGGATTTACAAACAGTGTTATAAAATCTGTGATGACTATATAGTTTTAACTGAGCCACCTTTGGTCTGCTGTGAGGAGAAAGGCAGCATATAAATAAACAAACAAACAAACACACACACACACACACAAACTGTTATTTAAAAAACTATAATAATTAGCAGGCTAGACCACTGCCTGGATATTTTTTTTAAATCCCTGTGGGCTGTCTATTTATTTGTTTGTTACCACACATTTTTTTTCCTATAAGGCAACAAATGTGGAGATAACCTCTAACCCAGAGCTTGGGAAATTTCAGCTTCCAGAATTCCTCAATGACTGATTTTTCAAGTTTGGCCCAAACTGTGAGAAGGGCTAGGAAACCTATTGTCTGTTATCATAGGACCCTGATTACTTGCCATCTAACTTCATCACCTTCCTTGTGCACCAGATTTTGGGTGTTCTTCTATCTCACCTGACATACAAATGATGGCAGGTTCCCTATGGTGATTACTTGTTCCACTGAGGTGAATGGTGCCATTTTGAGTCCATTTAAAAATGTGAATATTCCTGTCCTTTGATTTCAGCTTCTGAGTCTTTCCAGACTTTTGCAGCGGATAAGCTGGTCTTAGTTCAAATCCTCAGAGTAGATTTTATTTATCAGGTAGAACTCAGTATGGAGCAGAAATGAACAGTGGAGGAATATCCAGTGGCTGATAACAGTATATGTTAACACTATGTCTATGTAGTATAGCCATGCTCAAGTCTGGAGAACAAATTAGTCAGAATAGGCTCTTCTGACATAAATCAGATCTTTTTGGAATTGCTTTTCCCATTTTCCTTCTGTGATGAACGAAAACACTTTCTATAATGGTCAAAGATCCAACCATCTCTTAGTTTGATGTCAACTCCAGAGCCCCAAAGTATAGAATTCATTGAAATCTGTCCTTAGTGTTAGCACATACATTTTAGTCACAGAGATACATAACAACTCTTATTTTGATCTGGATATATCAAGAACTCCATGATCTCTTCCCCCCCTCCCCCCCCCTCCCCCAACCTGACTCCATTTCTTCACATATATAGATCCACACCGTTTGTGAGGTTTGGGGAAAAAATTACCCAAAGCCCAAATTCTCCTTGTGATTCCCAGAGCCCATGATTTTCAGATTCCAACTCACTTGCCCTTTTTAGTATGTGGCTTTTTAATTAATACATTATTACTAGAGTGAAATGCATGAGATGTGTAAATGCCACTCTATTACCTTAGTAACTTTCATTAATGATGTGCATAATGAATAGGGTCCCTGTGAAAAGAATCAAAGAAAACAGTTCCATAAAATTGATCTTGAGAGTCAGCCATAGGAAATATTCCAGTAGGAATACGTATGTTCCAGTACTCACCCCCACCATGCAAAAAAATAAAATAAAATAAACCCATGACCATCAATCATGCAATGATTGACAGCACTATAAGTATGCACATCACATCTCTTATGCCCCAAAATGTTCAAAAGATGTCATAACACCATTTAAGCACATATTGTGAGTAAATTGATCAATCATGTGCCATCAAGTCAATTCTGAATTATGGCGACCCTTTTCAGGGTTTTCCAGATAGAGAGTATTTAGGGACTTTAAAAGAAACATGGGAGAAAAAAAAATAGGGTAGTTACTTATGCCTTCCATGTAAAGAGGAACTACAGCGCCATAAAAGAGGACACTGATTTACATAAAATGCACATTTTATATTGATAAAGGCAAATTTAGAAACCACTCCTGTCATTTAAATAGACTTGCCATACAACTAACTCATCCTGGCAGTAGGAGAAATGCCATATAACTTATTCAGGTACTAACTATTGCCGGGTAACTTCAAGGCCCTTGCCCTCCCTTCTTAATATGCTTATTTATCCTTAAAGGAGAGATGGACTGGACAGGCCTTCAGTTGAGGGTTTCTTCAAACACAGGACTGTCTTCTGAATGATAGTGCAACTGGACTTGGTACTGAACCATAGTACAACTGGATAAAAAATAAAGCTGGAAAGCAGATTTAGTAAATAGCTCATCTTTAAGAGTGGCAATCATCCAGGAGCATGCAGCATATGGTGCTGCACATTCCCTTCCCCGGCCTCCCTGGCCAATGACCCACTCACCAGCCGATGCATGCTCCTCTCCTCCTCCTCTTCAGCTGTTCAACCAATCCTCAACAGGAAAACAGTTTTGTCTGCCCTGCCTCCTTGTCTGAGTGGGCAATCAGCCAAGGAGGTGGGGCAGGGAAGCCCGTGCTCCTGCCAGAGACTGGTCGAACAACAGAGAGGAGGAGGAGAGGAGTGTGCATCAACTGGTGAGTGCGTCATTGGCTAGGGAGGTAGGAGAAGGAATGCACAGAACCTGTGGTGGTGCACCTACAAACTGGCACAAACCTCTGAACCGAGGTTCATGCCTATCTCTAACCAGGAACAGCTGTCTTGTCTGGATTAAGTTTCAGTTTGTTAAGCCTCATCCAGTCCATTACTGACAACAAGCATTGGTCTAGGCACAGAACAGCTTCCTTGGAATCAGATGAACAGGAGAGATAGAGTTGAGTGTTATTAGCATACTAATGGCACTGAACTCCAAAACTCTGGACAACATATCCTAGCGGTTTTATGTAGATGTTGAATAACATGGAGGGGGGGGGGAGGACTGAACCCTGGGGGATACCTCAGTCCAATGGCCAAGGTGTCGAACAGGATTCCCCCAATACCACCTTCTGAGTTTTCCCCTTCAGGAAGGACTGGAGTCACTGTAAACAGTATCTCCAAGTCCCATTCCAGAGAGAAGGCTCATAAGGATACCATGTTCACCTGTATCAAAAGCCATTGAGATCTCCAGCAGAACCAACAGGGACACTCCCTATGCCCAGTTCCCAATGTAGGTCATCCACCAAGGCAACCAAAGCTGTCTCCATTTCATGACCAGATCTGAAGCCAGACTGAAATGGATCTAGATAATACACTTCGTCCAGGACCCCCTGGATTTGAGATACCAGCGCATGCTTCAAGACAGCCAGCCACCCAAAAGAAGTCTTGGAGACTAACTGATAATTATGCAATACGGTGGCTCCAGTCCTACCATGGAGTTTTTGTTCATGTGTTTGTTTTTAAACACACACACAAAGGTCTGCCTCCTTTAGGCATTATCTTTGCTTCAAGGAGACATTCACTAGTTCCCTAATGCACTCATTCAGTGCCCCCATTTGCTGCTTTTATAAGCCAAAGTACTGCACCTCGGAAAAAGAAACCAATTGCACAGTTACAAGATGGGGGATACCTGGCTCAGCAAAACTACAAGCGAGAAGGATCTTGGAATTGTCATAGATCACAAGCTAAATATGAGCCAACAGTGTGATGTGGCTACAAAAAAGGCAAATGCTATTTTAGACTGCATTAATAAAAGTATAGTTTCCAAATCCCGCGAGGTGCTAGTCCCCCTCTATTCAGCACTGGTTAGGCTTCACCTTGTGTATTGTGTCCAGTTCTGGACACCACACTTCAAGAAGGATGCTAACAAATTGGAACAAGTTCAGAGGAGGGTGACAAGGATGATCAGGAGGGTGGAAACCAAGCCTTTTGAGGAAAGGCTGAAAGAATTGGGCATGTTTAGCCTTGAGAAAAGAAGACTGAGAGGTGATATGATAGCACTTTTCAAATATTTGAAAGGCTATCATACAGAGGAGGGGCAAGATCTGTTCTCGATCATCCCAGAGGGCAGGACACACAACAATGGGCTCAAATTAAAGGAAGCCAGATTTCAATTGAATATTAGGAAAACTTCCTAACTGTTAGAGCAGTACAACAGTGGAACCAGTTACCTCGGGAGTTGGTGAGTGCTCCAACACTAGAGGCATTCAAGAAAAACTTAGATAATCACCTGGCAGATATTCTTTGATTGTATTCCTGCATTGAGCAGGGGGTTGGACTTGTTGGCCTTGTAGGCCCCTTCCAACTTCACTTTTCTATGATTCTATGAATCTGTGACAACTATCAAGAATTTCTCCACACTCAGATCACCACCATCCTTCCCAGTACAGAAAACTAGGTTAAGAGTATAACATGAATGTGGCCAGACACTATCTGGGACAGCCCCATGGTCGTCATGATAGATATGAAGCCCTGAGCCACTCTTGATAAACTGGTCCCTGCATGGATGTTGACGTCCCTCAGCACAACAAGCAGAGATGACTGCAGCGCCACATGCAAGACCAGATCAGCCAGCTCAAGCAGGGAGACTCTTGTGCAGCAGGGTGGATGGTTCACCGACAGAATCCCCATTCTTCCCCAGGCACCCACTCTCAGCTACATGCACTGAAACTCCATAGTCTTTGGGACAGGGCACCTGATAAGGGTGACTGAATTTCAACTCCTCCCCACACCTCAGGTTTGGCCTGCTATGGCACAGAAAACCCAATTGAACAAAGCTGAGAAAGACTAACTTCCCCAGCTTCATCCAACCAGGTCTCTGTTATGCAAGACAGTTCAGCTTGTTTATCCAGGAGCAAATCCTAGATGTTAGCTATCTTACCTTTCACTGACATGGCATTTAGCAAAAGCACCTTCAACCCAGGGGGTTTGCCATTAAGGCTGTCCAGGCTACTTGATTTGGGAGATGGTTTGGGGGCAACCAGCACTCTATTATCTACCCTCTTGCCATCATGTTGTTGAGGTCTCTTAACTCCATATCTCCCCCTGTCCTCTGTAATTGTAAGGGCTACTGTCTGCTCCCCCCTCAGCATCCCCCCTCCTTTGACAAAACATAGGTCTTCAGCAGACAAGTCTTTACAACAGCAAACAAAGTCAGGCAGGCACATAACACCTTAAATAAGCCCCCCTCCTCCCCCCTCAAAAAAAATCTCCAAGGCTTATTTACACAACTAATTAACCCCCCAATATGCATAGGTTTTTTTCCCTGTGATTTGAAACTAATGTGACAAACATATGGTATAGGAATCGCTTGAGACAGTGGTTACGTTTTGGAATTTTTACTCTGCTCTTCTTGAAGAAAACAATTAAACGGTGTTGTAGGGGGGTACACAGGCTTCAAAATCTTTTCATTTGAGACTTGCCCACTCTGCCCTCACGCTGGCCACTTGTCCCAACTGCTGTGGTGAGGTGAGGGAAGGTGAGAGAGAGCTAAGCTGCTTGTCCTTTCAGAAAGCCTAGAAGCTTCTGTCCCTTTAAGAACACTCCAGCTGTTCTTATTTGTACACACAGAATACAAGACAGAAATGAGGGATGCCTGGTTTATAGTTGTGCAAAAACACTGATCCAATCATAGACCCTCCTGATTCCCCATTATTTTACCATGGGATCTGCCCCAAAACACTGTCAAATCAAAAGCCCCATTTTTGTCGATAGAATACAACCAAAAAAATGATGGATGACTGGCTATACAGTGGTGCAAAAACACTGATCTTCCTGAATCCCCATGATTTTAACTGGGATCTGCCCCAAACCACTGTTCATTCTGTGGGCAGAGATGGTTCCTATGATTGAGGTTGTTTGGGGGATGGTCCCATGAGGACCTGTGCTTCCGATCCATTTTTTGCCCAAAGGCAGCTCTTTGTTCCTACAGCCCTACATGGGACTGGCTGCGTCCTCCCCTGCCTTTCAGGCTCCCTGCACCTGCCCATCCAATCCCTCCTTCCTTCCGCTCTCCCTGTGATTCTTGTTGCTGCTGCCATCTCCCCTACCATCTCCACTGGTTACCCAAAGGGGCAGGCATGATTGGGCAGGGAGGCAAGGAGCAGGGTGGCAAAGGGCGATCAGGCAGGGAGCAATTTGTGATGAGAAAGGAAGGCACATTCGGCAATTCGGGGTATTAGACTGAGACTCAGCCCCGAGCTAAAATAAACAACCCTGCCAGAAGGAGATTAAATGACACACTTCCAAACAGAATAACACAAGTCCAGGGGTAGGGGTGGGGGAAGAGATAAAGTGTGCATCGTGTGATCAACGTTTTTAACACTGATGCAATTGCAGCTGAACATGATTCATATACCAGTTCTTTTGCCAGTATAATCAGGACTAGAGATGGGGACGAAGCTCCAAAGTGGCACAAGTGCATAGAAAGACAGGGGAAGCCTGAGCAAAGCGATCTTTGTAAACAGGGGGGGTGGGATTCCCTTCAGCCAGGCTTTAGCAAGCCGCCCTGAGGGAAAACCCCTCTCTGCTTATGCCCCTGAGGAACAGCTGATTATATTCGTTGCTTCATATTCGTCGGGGTCTCTGGACCTCAGGAATACAAAGCAACGAATATCTGACAAATCAGGGATATTCGTTGAATATCCTGATTTGTTTTTATATTCGTCCCCAGGTCTAATCAGGATCACAGTCAACTTAACTCCAGTAGCCACCTGTTGGTCAAACACCAACAAAATACTTCTGAGGACTCATTGGTGCCTAGAGAAAAATAAAGAGGTAGATAGGATGAAGATTGATTGCTAGAGCAGCAATTCGGACACTCTCAGGAGAGATATTATTATTATTATTATTATTATTATTATTATTATTATTATTATTATTATTATTATTATTATTATTATTATTATTATTAATCAATAACACCAGGCACAGTCAAAACTACAAAAACATTGACTGATATTATATAACAGATACAAGTTTTAACCAAAAACCTAAGTATCTGTTAAATATCGGCGCAGTATGTATGATGTTCCTAATACTGCCTCTCTTTTTTTTGAACTCTGATGGTGTGATTTCTGAGATCTGCAGTGTGAAAATTCTTGTGTGAAATTTACTGTGTGAAATTCTTGTGTGAAAATTACTGTGTGAAAATTTTTGATATTGTTCCCAAAGCCCCAATGACTACGGGGATCACTGAGGTGTGTTTCATCCACAAGCAAGATGTTTCGATTGCCAGGTCTCTGTACTTTGTTAGTTTTTCCAATTCTTTATTTTCAACTCTGACATCCCCTGGAATTGCAATATCAATGATCCAGACATTTCTTCATCCTATTACTACTATGTCTGGTGTGTTATGTTCAAGTGTCTATCAGTTTGGATCCGGAAATCCATAAGATCTTGATGTCGTCATTTTCTGACACCTTCTCTACCTGATGTTCCCATGGGTTTTTGGAGGCTGACAAGTTGTATTTTTTGCATATTATTAGTATTAGTATTATTACCCATTAGAGTCTTTGGGAGCATTCTTTCTTTCTTTTCTTTCTTTCAAGTACAAAAGGAGCAAATTGTGGAAAGAAAACATTTTAGACATGACAAACCGTAAGTGAACAATTCATTCATTCATTCATTCATTCATATTATTTATATGCCACTTTTCACCCCATAGGGGACTCAGGGTGGCTCACAAGAATTAAAACCATACAATTATAAGTTAAAGTACTATACAAAACTATATATCAAAAAAGAAATTAAACATTGATTAAGATTAAAAACAATTTAAAAAACATTTTAAAAAGCATTTTAAAATATCTAAATTTTATAAATGGAGCATTCCCTAGACTTTCACTTATTGCTTAAAAGCCTGCCTGAAGAGGAAGGTCTTTGCCAGACAACAGAAGGACAAGAGAGAGGGGGCCAACCTGGCTTTTTGGAGCAGCACATTCTAAAGCTTGGGAGCAGCCATTGAGTATGTGTAAATATGTATGTGCAAATAAAAAGTTAATCAACTGCAAACTGCTTTGAGATTTTCTTTAAAAAAACCTGACAGTGGTGTAAATTTTTCTTAAAATAAATAAACAAAGAAATCATCAGAAATGATACCAATTCGCTAAGGTTACCATTTTGCATTGTAATAAAGACATAAAATGTGGGAACTTGCTCATAAGACAATGCTGTACAATAAGCATCTGCCATTTTTGGGTTAGATTGCTTTATTTTTGTTTTATTCATTTTTTTCATTCACCTCCATCTCCCTTTAGACCCTGATGCCTGCAGGATGGCTGGAGGGGCATTCTTCTCACTCAGACCACAATTTACTGAAATGGGGATTTGAGGTTTGGGTGCTGTAGCCTCAGCCATCTGCTCCAATGTTATGCTTCCCACCCACTGCTTTGCACACATATAGCATTTCCCTTCCTTCCTTTTACTTTTCTAAAGAAAAAATGAAGTTGTTAAAAAATAAGGCTGAGAGCTCTTCCAGCTGAGACATGTCTGTTCTTTCCATTTCTTCTTTAAGCACTTTTCTTTATTACTGCCCCCCAATGGCTTTAATAGGGAACAGGAACTGAGGGCAATTCTGGAATCTTATGGGAACAGTGACATCTCTCCTGTGTAAGTTCAAAGTGCTGCTCTAACAGCCAACCATCATCCTATCTACCTCTTTATTTTCCTCCAGGAGCCTGCGCCTCCGACATCTAGCTGACATTTTTATTATGTCAGCATATACGGGTTCTTTTCCATTACTTTTCACATCTTTTTGTTCCTTCCAAACTAATCCCTGTTCCATCCACTAATCCCTTGCAGCTACCATGGAGCTTAGCCCCTCTCACCCATTTTCTCAGTCCTCTTCACAGGAACAAAGCCTTCATTTCTCAGCTGTAGGTAATTGAAAACTGCTGTGAACACTTTAATTTCTTGGCTAAAGCCCCCAGGATTCTGGCTGGGAGAATTGCTGGAGAACTCTGGGGAGTGAAGTTCAGGAAATCCAAAAGTCCCATGCCTATCCCTTATATTGTTTTTTACTTTTTGTCATGCTGCCATGGCTCCCCCATCAGACAGAAGGATGCAGTTTGTGGACATGAATGCCAGCAAATCTGGTTAAACCCCATATTTCAGAACAAAGGGAGGGAGACCAACATGACCCCACCTAGAGCACAGTTTATTCAAGGTCTTGTCCTGACATTCTGAAAGTTCTGTGTATTGTTTAGAACTTTCTGTTCCATTCCATGAGAGCTACAGGTGACCAAGTGGGTTCAGCTAATATTGGTAGGGATAGGTGATGAAGGTGGTGGTGGTGGTGGTGGTGGTGATAGAGATAGGCTGATTATGTGGAAGAGGAACTAAATGACTGAGCAATAAGTAGTCTCAATGTTAGTCAATCTGTGATCAGGTGATCATGGGAAATCAGAAGTGTTGCAGGACTATGAACCACTTGGTTGGCTCCTTGTGTCACCCATTCCCTGTTGTTGTTTAGTCGTTAAGTCGTGTCCGACTCTTCGTGACCCCATGGACCAGAGCACGCCAGGCCCTCCTGTCTTCCACTGCCTCCCGGGGTTGCGTCAAATTCATGTTGGTAGCTTTGATGACACTGTCCAACCATCTCGTCCTCTGTCGTCCTCTTCTCCTCTTGCCCTCACACTTTCCCAACATCAGGGTTTTTTCCAGGGAGTCTTCTCTTCTCATGAGATGGCCAAAGTATTGGAGCCTCAGCTTCAGGATCTGTCCTTCCAGTGAGCACTCAGGGTTGATTTCCTTCAAAATGGATAGGTTTGTTCTCTTTGCAGTCCAGGGGACTCTCAAGAGTCTCCTCCAGCACCACAATTCAAAAGCATCAATTCTTCGGTGGTCAGCCTTCTTTATGGTCCAGCTCTCACTTCCATACATTGCTACTGGAAAAACCATAGCTTTTATGATGCGGACCTTTGTCGGCAAGGTGATGTCTCTGCTTTTTAAGATGCTGTCTAGGTTTGTCATCGCTTTCCTCCCAAGAAGCAGGTGTCTTTTAATTTTGTGGCTGCTGTCACCATCTGCAGTGATCATGGAGCCCAAGAAAGTAAAGTCTGTCACTGCCTCCATATCTTCCCCTTCTATTTGCCAGGAGGTGATGGGACCAGTGGCCATGATCTTCGTTTTTTTTGATGTTGAGCTTCAGACCATTTTTGGCGCTCTCCTCTTTCACCCTCATTACGAGGTTCTTTAATTCCTCCTCACTTTCTGCCATCAGAGTGGTATCATCTGCATATCTGAGGTTGTTGATATTTCTTCCGGCAATCTTAATTCCGGCTTGGGATTCATCCAGTCCTGCCTTTTGCATGATGCAATTCTGCATATACGTTAAATAAGCAGGGAGACAATATACAGCCTTGTCGTACTCCTTTCCCAATTTTGAACCAATCAGTTGTTCCATTCCCTACTAAGAGGTAGGGATTTTAATTACATTCTGGCTATCTCCAGGCATGGTGCTGTATCACAGTAGAAAGTGATCTAGCATCTCTCTCTCTCTCTCTCTCTCTCTCTCTCTCTCTCTCTCTCTCAGGGACTGGGGTCTTAATCCTAGAATATTTAGTTTATAAGCCCAGGGGCTTTAACTGAGTAGAAAAAACACATACCCTGTTTCCCCGAAAATAAGCCCTAACCTGAAAATAAGCCCTAGTATGATTTTTAGGATGCTCATAATATAAGCCCTACCCCCAAAATAAGTCCCAGTTAAGTCAAACCCCACCCTCCACCATTGTGCAGCAATCAGAAGAAGATGACATGACTGTATTTGAATAAATGTAGATTGTAAATGAAAAAAATAAAACATCCCCTGAAAATAAGCCCTAATGCGTTTTTGGAGCAAAAATTAATATAAGACCCTGTCTTATTTTCGGGAAAACACGGTAGCATAACAGGGTTTGCACCACTCTCCTGCTCTCCTTTTCTCTAATGTACCCCAAAACCAGGTTTTTGGACCTGAACAGCCCTATGCAGCCAATCACACCCCATAGGGACACATTTTAACCTAAAAAGCCATTTTGCTGTTTTCACAGCCACCCACGTGACCTTATTTGGAAGACCTCTTTTCAAAAACTATCTGGCCAGATCTAGTTTTGAAAACAGTATCCCCTTCATACATTTAAACAAGCTGGGGGGATAAAATGAAGTGGCCAGTAATGCCCCCATAGATTATACCAATTGGAGCATAATCAAAATCCAAGGGGATGCAGTGCGTGTTGGATAGGTGGGGGAATTGGGGGCTGTCGTGGAAACGTGGGAATCACTCTAACCCATTCTTGGAGTAATATATGGGGAATCACAGAGATCTTATATTGAAGGATTACCAAATGACCCCCCTATCTCACTGATGGGTGTTACCTTGGAGGTTGTTCTGGTGAAGAAAATGGCAGCAAGTAACAACTGAGCTGGGATGCCATAGTTGCTCTTTCACATACATGTTAAATATAAATGCAACCTCCCTCTTTTCCAAAGGTGTTGGAAACACCTTGTGTGAGCAGCAGTTCTATATGATAACATGGCAGCTCAAATGCCAAATCCTCAAAAAAGAGTTTAACACTATAAGACTCTCTTGACAGCAAATATGCAGACCTACAGAAGGGAGGTGTGGGAAAGTCTTCAAAGGGAGCATTAAAGAGAGCAGTGCTGGACAGATGGCTCAAGGGTGGTGGCAGTGACTGAGATGGAATCTTTCACCTTTGTAATATTACACCAAATGGCTCTCACACCAAGAACAACTAAAATTACATACCATCCAGTGGTATATTTAGAATGAGCCATACAAGTTTAAGTACACTACAGTATCAGGGTCATTTGTATATGAAGAGCTGAGGGAGCAGGCCAATAATTTGATGTGATCGTGTTATTCTGAGTTTTAATTTGTTAACTGCCCAGAGTAATGTTTCCACTAAAGGGGCAGTATATCAATCAATCAATCAATCAATCAATCAATCAATCAATCAAATAAATAACTTCATATTACAGAGGAGGAAGCTCTCAGGAACTGCCTATAAATTAACTCAGAAAATTACTCACCTTTCCCTAACCCCCAAAATTATTATTTTTTAAATTAGAGAAGTAATTTTCTAAGGCAACCCAAGCATTTACCCCTCTTTGCCCAACAGTGAGTCCTCTTATTGATGCATAATCTAATGGACATAATGATCCACCCAGACTCCTAGATTTCATCCTTGGATCTGTTTCTTCCAGCTGCATTTTATGTACTGCAGTAAAGGGGTAAAGTCAAAGGGTGGGGTAGGGAAGCCACTCCGCCATGGCAGAATTGCAGGGGTTTGCTCCTCTTCTACTGGCTGCTTCAGATTTAGGACACATGTTTATTCTGGCCCAGTTCTGTGAAACAGAACAACGTGACATTGAGTTGGGGAGAAAAAATAGATACCAGGGCAAATTCCAAGGTAGAGAAAAGTAAGCCAAACACCATGGACCTGAGGAGGAGCTTGCATCCCCATCTGTGATTGTTGGTTGTCCACCTCTTTACTCTGGCCTGGGGATGGGAATCTTGTGGCATCACTCTTTAAAAGGTGCACAGAGGAAAAAAATCCCCTACTCCTCAGAGTGAAATATTCCTGCAGTAGATTCTTTCCCCTGAGAAATATTGTGGGAACTCTCACAGGTTATCTCTGAAATGTGCTTTTTTTTTTCCCCCTGGATGGAACTATGATAATTCCCTGGAAGCATTATTCATGCACAGAACGGCATCTTTCCTGCACTGGATTCAGTGAAAAGCAACAGGTGGAAAAGAGGTAGGGGGCAAGAAGATGAAGTAAACTAGAAATATACATGAAAGCCCCTAAATCTTTCTCTTGCTCTGCTGCCCATGTCTGTCCCTTCCATGTGACTTGCAAACTCATATTTTTCCTCAAAGTGTGTAGTTATGCCATTGTCAAACAGATATTATGCTTACACCACTACAGTGGCTGTGCACCTTAGTTTTACTCTTGCTACCCCAGTTTCATTTTCTATTTTGAATACGATTTAAGTGCAGCTTTCCACTTGACTCCTCATGCAGAATGCACAAAGATGTTATTCAAATAAGCCTCAAAATTCTCTTCCTTCCTTCCTTCCTTCCTTCCTTGATTCTGGAAGGGAGATGACACTTTAAAATAACTAACTAACTAAGCCCAATCCTCCTGGTGTTTTCAGTTGTATTCCTTTGGATTTTATGCCTCTAGGGGGAGGAACTGAACCCAACATTTGAAATACAGCCAAGCAGGATTGGCAGGGAACGAGTGAAAGTGTAAAAGGTCAGGTAGAAAGTGAATTGGGAATGGAGGAGGCAAAGATGAGAAATATGAAGTGGGAGCTTTTCAAATAACATATTTTAAGGAAAGGCTGGCAAAAGAGACCATCTTGGAGGGACAGGCCTTTGAATATCTTGTTGTGAAAGGCAACTGGGAAGTTCCTGCCAAACAATCTTCTGAAGAACACAGTGAATAGAAAAATTAGAATGTTTTGAAAGGAATGTGCCTCCATTTTCTCCCTCTTGTTTGTGTTCATAGCTGAATTTAAGAGAAGAAAAGAAAAGAGGATGAACCTGCAAAGCCCTGGAGGAGCTAAGTAGCAAGGATTTCTTTTTCCCACTTTTCCTCCTCTGAGGCAATGTACATGGTCTTTATTCCTGATAACAATGTAATGTGATTGTTCTTAGCACAGTATTCTGAAGATGTATTGCTGTGCTGTAGTGGAATGGCGCACATGACTGATATTAAAATACCCAAATGATCAGCTTATAACATCAGTTTCAAAAGCTACTCATAAATTAAGTGCCTGGGATTATTTGTCCTGTCTGTATTGCCTGGTACAAATCACACAGCATATTATAATAATTACTTATACAAAGCACAGCTTCTGATATTCATTTATGAACATTTTAAAGTGCGTCTTTACTCAATCATGTTATTCATTCAGGTTTTGTGGGGTTTTTTAACAACTTGCTTTCTTTTGCAAACTACATGCAGGTGTTTTCAAAAAGGACCTCTTCAGTTCCTGCATGTCATCTACAATATTATGTGACAAGGAAATTTGGATTATCTTTTCCATGGGGCAAAGGATCAATAATTCTTATGACTGAACAGTTGGCAATGCACTGCAGACACTTCCAGTATTCTCAGCGATAATAAAATGACAACCACCAAATGCAGATAAAATGGTTTTATAAAAGTAGATTAAATAAAATAAAAGCCAAATTTGAAATGTTTTAGTGTATGCGCTGAAGCTGCTGCATATGTTGAAATGTTTTGTGTATAGGTTCTATTTTAGCATGCTTTTATCTGATGTACATTTTTTGCTTGTTACTTTATTGCTGTTGACAATAATCTTTAGGTTACTCCAAGATTAGCTGTAACGATGGTCACTACACTCTTGCAGATATTTGCCTGGGAATGATGTCACTGCCACGGGCAGAGAGCTGCTCATTATAGAGTTATTTTTTTAATTATTATTTATTTCATAGTACCCATGACTTTGTCTCATTGTGCAAAAGTCACTCATTTTTTTAATAAACAGCAATCTGCTTCGGCAGTGGCATCAGCTCCCACCTACCCCCCACCTTCCTTCAAGTGGAGCTCCAAAAGGACATACTGGCCATTGAAACGTCCAGCTTGCCTACCCTCTCTCGTGTATCAGAATCTTAAATAATAACACAATATGCCTTTTAAAAATTAAGCATCAATATGTTATGGTTATTCTCAACACTTCACACACTTAAACTCAAAGAAGTATTTAACTTAATGGCTGAAATCCTGTCACTTTGTTACATAGGTAGAAGGCACCTGGACTACCTAACCTGGCTCTCTGAAACCTCTGTTGCTCTTGCCCAAGAAACAAGAGTTCCTGCTGTCTCTGATCTCCAGCAGGGGATTGTGGGAATTCCTCTTCCTGCTTCCCGCCAGTACTGCTAGGAGCTCCTGGAAGCATCAGCTGAGAGCACTTCACTCTCACACTTACTCCCTCACCCCCACCCCTACCAAATCTCGGCCTTAGCAAACATATGTGTCTGCTCAGAAGTAGAATCTATTGATTTCAGTGGGTTGAGCTCATAGATAAGTGTACCGAGAGTCAAAACTGAATCAACAGCTTATCACACTGTTTCTTTTCTGAGTAATGCAAATAGAATACACCAGTGCCTATTTGCTGAATGGTAGTTTGTGGCTGCTGTTCCCTTAAGAGCTTCCACGCCTGGGGCTGCCCTGTCCTGAGACACAGCAATTCAGCTTCCTTGGACAAATTTGGGAAACATTAAACATACATTTTCCCTTTTTAAAAAAAGTGAAAATGGGATGAGGTATCAATTGGCTCTCCTGCCTTGGGGACAAAACATTTCACTGGTAAATCATATGCCTGGAGCATCCATCTTACTCCATCCTCACCAACACGACAAGGTAGCAGGCGGATATGCTTCTCTATCTGAAAGACAAGTCCCTATACACATTAGTCTTCGACTATGTGAAATAGGGGTAATGGGGGTCACTGTGGAAGATGCACACAGTTACCCTCTCTCTGGCTCATAGATTAATTCCCACGCCAGGCATATCGTCACCGTTCAGTGGAATTGTCTGGCTCAAGTCTGTCTCTGCTCCTTAAACGGAGTGTTCTTTTCCATTGGGTCAATAACTCCATCAGACTGTGCTTTAAAAGATGGGGAACTGCCTAACAGCTTTCTCACCTTTGGGAAACTGGACTAAGTTATCTCATTTGGATTCCTCACCTTTTATCTCTAGGCACTGCTAATGCGAATGCATCTGCGGAGGAGGACACTGCGAGCAGGCCACATCCTCTCCAATGAAGCGATTAAAAAGAAAGGAGCTGGGGAGCTTATTAAAATGTTGTTACCATCAAGAAAAGGCTTTCCAAAGACACACCTGTATCTCTTTCACTCACAGGCAGCACGAGAAATGGCTCCCCTTTAAGTGCCAAACACTTAATTAGGAACGGAACAAATGTGCCAGTTCTGTGGGGCGTCCCCCCACCCCCATCTTACTCCACTGTCTAGCACCACCGTGAAGAGTGCGGCAAGGTCTTGACCAACCTGCTTGAACTGAGAGCACCTTGGGATTCCTTAGGAAGCTAATTACCACTTTTGTTTCTTCTTCCTTGCATGCCATCTTCTTTCTAAACTGCAGCTCTTCTCATTAGAGGATGAAGTGGATACTTGACATACTTTCGCCCATGTGGAAACCCCTTGTGTTGCCCCACTTCATCTCCCACAAAGGAATCCCTTGTGAGGGATCTCTATGCCCTGAGATGAGAGCATCTCGCTGCTTAATAAGACTTCGCATCTTGCCAAATTGTTGAGAGGCAGTTTGGCACCTGCTGCAGGCGCTGAAGTTCAGACACATTCAGAATGATGGGCTGTGTCTTTCTTCTCCTTCCCACCTCTCCCATAAGGCATCTTGGCTCTTTTTTTTCCCCAGCTCTATATGTGGTGTATTGGCTGAACTTGGGGCACAAGGCTCAGTTTTAGCTGTGTCTAAATATTCCCTTATTGATTTTTTTTTAAAGGCAACTGTGATTCTGTAGGGAGCCTGCCAGATCCTCCTCACCCAGAGATGCTTTCTTCTCATTAAAAGGAAAAGGAAAACAAGTGAGAATGTCAAATGATGCCTGCTCTCATTTTTCCCACTGAAGCTTTCCTCAGTGCTGTGACGGACTGAAAGGTCTACCTGCCATTTCTAAGTAGCAATTAGCAATGCGACTTTTTTTATCCTAAAGTCTTGCTTTCAAAATGCAGTACTACTATTTACTAGGACTTCAACTGATGGGCATCACAACAGTATGAATATGAATTTTAAGCAAACAATCATTTTGATTTTCTCTTTAACATCCAGTTGTTTATAATGTCATGTTTGCCTGTCCTCTCTTCCATCTTGGAGCAGTAAGCCACTAGGTGTTTCATCATCTCTGTTAATCTTGGTTTAAAAGCCAAGTGCTAATAGAGGAAGGGTGGGCTGCACTCAGCTGAGGTCCTACATAGATGACCCCCCCCCTCTGCCCAGCTGCTATAGCCAACTCAAACTAGCTTGATTTTGATCAAAGTAACAGGCCAATAGGGCAGGAGTGGCTAGCATGTCCTTGGGACTGTGTATGGCTTTCCCCTCACTAAATTATCTCTGCACTTAAATCTGTATCACACTTCTTTTTAAGATCCCTTTTCTCTTTCCCAAATAGTATTTTATCTTCACCACCCCTTTCCTAAATTGTGATGAGCTCCAGGCATTTAAAAATACAGCTTTGCAATAATTTTCGTTATAATATGCTGCTTTGTGCAACAACAAAAAAGGTTAAATGAGGATTCAGTATCAAGATTATACAAACACAAGTGCCCTTGAAGTACATACTCTCCCAATAGTCCTGAGCGTTAAGATTGCCTTCCATCTTGCTCTTACAGATGTTTTATTGATGCTCACTAGCCATATTAACCACCATACTCCTCATGTGGAATGATGCAATGTAGCTTGAAATCATTAGGCTTGCCTTCATGGACCAAAGATCATTAGCAATAAGGAATCAACTAAACGATTGCTTGGCTAATTTTCCCTAAATGCAACAACCATCCTTTCTAGTGTGATTGGGTGAATTGTCTGTGAAGTTAAGATAAGCATCCTACACATTATTTAATTGGTCATACAGTAACAGGAGTTGTAGCTTATCAAATAGGGCTAGGGTTATCCTTATGGCTAGAAAAGAATTTCACTAAGTGGACAAGCATGGTTCAACTCAGAAATTCACATATTTGGGAAGCTTGTGGTACATTATAGAGGAACAAAATACAGAAATGATGTGAGCATGAATGGCTCAAATATAAACCTGGAAAAAAAAACACAAACACACTTTACACAATAGGAAAATGTATAAAATGTACAAAAATACAATGTTGGAACAAAAAAAGAAAAAAGAACAAAAGAAAAGTCTTTCAACCTAGAATGAGAACAATGGGGCAAGACTACAGGTTAAGTGTTGAAGAATCAAAACAAAACCATGGGTTGAGAATTTGTCACAGCCATTGTCACTTAAACCAAAGATTCCTCCATTCCTTTAAATCTGTTATTGAATCAAAGGATATAGCAGAATGGCATTTTAGCCCTTTTTTTCTCCACACAGCCCAATCCTACCCATAGCATGAAACCCTCAATGTCTCCTGTAAGTTGGAGCTAACAAATTGTACCACATAGCACATGAAGGATGGTGTGTGTGGCTTGGGAAAATTTGGGAGAACCTGCCAGCTTACCTCCTAATTCAGTACTGAATTGAAAGGTGCAAAGGACATATCTGAGATGCGCTATCTGCCAACCCAGACTGTTATATGACAATTCACAGTTCTACTGTTGTCAGGAATTGATATAAATGGAACCCAAAGAATGGGAAGGTCCTGGACTCCAGGACAGATACATGACTTACCTACACCCTCAATCCACCAAACAGGTGCAGGACTTGAAGAGCAGGCTGGAGGGAATACTCAACAAAACATAGCATGGTTTGTTAACCAACAGAATTTCTGGTTACCCCACATCACACCACATTTCAGTTCTATACACCATGAATACAGTTCATGCATTATTCCAGGCATTGTAAGATATATTTTTAGTGCTTTTATAGCTTTGCAGTTTTTCCTGCTTTAATTTGGCTTTAATTTTAATTTGATGTCAAGGTGAGTCTTCTCCAAAGGTCTGTAGGTATTGCACATGCCCAACACTGGGAGAGCCATGGAGGGGCATTCTTATTCCCATGATCCTCCATTTTTCCTCACATTTTTTTTAAATGAAGAAGGCCCCTGCACTTCCCTGTGGCCAAAACAATTCTGTGCAAATTCAGGTTGAAGGCAATGCTCATTTCTAAATCAGCGTTTCAACACTGGTTTTGTTTGCTTTCAGCAAAACAGTTGTGAAACCACATCTACTTGCCTACTCAATGGTATCCCTGCTTCTAAAATGAAGAAGGATGGTTTCCACACAGAAAATGGTGCTGAAGCTGCAGCCGTCAAGGCAGTGAATGCCAATGATCACGTATGGAAAAAGATAGGTTTTGGGGAAAACTTTATACCCTCTGTGAAGGGTATACCCTTTTTTTCACATCAAACATGTTCGTGAAAGGGTGGTCAGTTCAGCTCTGCAGTTTGGTATCTTAGGGAGGCAGAGGTGAAGTGACTACTGCATTACCTCAGTGGTTTTCTTAATGTCTTTCAATGTGCATTTTTAATGCAAATCCAAAACAAAAGGGGCAATAAAGATGGCCCTTTTGTTTGGATTTTCAAGGCTTCTCAATCCAGCACAATATATTGCATGAAATGCTTTTTAAAAGAAAGAAAGAAAAGACACAGCAGCAGCTATTACAGCAAAGTGAGGCGCTCCTGTGGTTATAATGGTGGTGGCTTGTCCATTACCTGATTCCTTCCCCTCTTGTCCTGCCGGCAAGAAAAGACCTTCCTTTCCAAACTGATTTGGAAAAGTAGGAATATTTATGGGAGCCTGTCAGTACTGAATTGAAGGGATCACATTTTTTAAATGTAGTTTTTAATACAATTTGTTAATTTAAAAAAACTATTATATCTTATTGTGCTTTTAATTATGTTTAATGCTGTTAGAGAGAAAGGCAGCATGTAAATAAGATTAAACAGACAGAGAAATAATCAAACAGAGCCAAATACTTACCAACATAACTATCTGTCTTTAGATCTCTGTGTGTGTGTGCGCGCGCGCACGTGCGCACGCACACACACACACACACACACATTGTTGCCACAGAAATGACCACCTTTGGCTTCTGGGCCACAGCTCTGTCCATCTTTGGTTGCTGGGCCTTCCATGGGTACTAGTTGTCACGGGATCCAAATGAAAGTAAAAACACAAAACCTGACAGAAAAAGGCATGGATATAAAATGTGTGACAGGTGGCTTGGCAGTAGTACATGTGGAAAAGGTTCAGGGGTCTTAGTAAACCACAGGCTTAAACATGAATCAACAGTGGGAGGTAGTGACAAAAATAGTGCATGCAAGGCTAGGCTATTTAAACAGAAATCTCATGTCCAGACCAATTGTACTACTCCATTCTGCTTTCTTCAGATCTCACTTGCAATCCAGTTTTGGGCACCACAGTTTATGATGGATATCAAGCTGGAACATGTCCAGTGAAGAGTGATCAAAATGCTGAAAGTTTTGGAAAACAAGCCTTATGAGGAACAGTTGAAGGAGATGGGAATGTTTAGCTTGGAGAAGAAAAGGCTGACAGATGATATGATAGCCAGCCCTATCCTCAAATATTTGAAGAGCTGTCACGTGGAAGATGGAGCAAGTTTGTTTTCTGTAGGTCCAAAGGGTAGGGCCTGAAGTAATAGATTAAAATTATGAGAAAGGAGATTTTTCTTGAACCTTAGGAAGTGCTTTTTGACAGTGAGAGCTGTTCAACAGTGGAATGAACTGCCTTGGAACCATGGACTTCTTTTCTGCAGGTTTCCAAACAGAGGTTAGGTGTCAGGAAATTTTCAGCTCTGGATTGCTTGCTTTAGCAGGGGTTAGACACAATGACTCAGGGGATCTTTTCCAGCCCTACAGTTCTATGATGAAAAAGTACAAAATAGTGCATGGGGGAAAAGCGTGATCTTGCACGCTGGAGGAAAGATCATTAATTTGAAGACCCACAGACCGAGCCCATTCATTCCACAGTCTCCTGAAACAAAAGCAACCTTGAAGTTATTTTCTTTGACTGAATCCAAAGCATGAATAGCCATCAGGCAACATCCAGTAATCATCAGTTTGCTAGAATGAGGACTCCTGCAATCTCCTGCTCTCCACAGGGGATCCGCTTCCCTGCAGTTATCTCTGCAAAGTCTGGTTTGAAATAAACATTTCAAAATAATAATAATTTGGGGGGGACCACAGCAGCATGCTGATATACATATCACAATCAGCCTGTATTTTGACATCTTGACACATAATTTGTTGGGAAGTGTTAAAGGACATCTCTGCCAATTGTTTTGGGCCTAAAGAAACTTTCTTATAAATGTGCTTTAGTCATTCAAAATGATACCTTTTTATCAGCAGGTACAGAAAGGTGAAGAGACACAATCCAAAACATATGGATTAGAAATTTGAAAGTATCACACTAATTGAATATCACATAAGATTCCACTGATATTTTTTTAACTCGATGATGGATGATACATATATTTGAATCAACGAAGATTCTGCCAATAGGTACACGGTACAGTATTGTCGTTTAGCAAAAAGATTCTGTTTGTTTTGTAAGGTATGGGTGGAGAATCAGATTAGAACTTGGAAACCCTAATAGGGTTGCCTAACTTGGAAGCAACCTGACAGCAAACAATGCAGCAGGAAGTCCTATGTTTTGTAATGAAACTCTTATCATTATTGTTGACAGGAACTATATGCTCTACCACTGCCCTGTGGCCCTTCTTCTATAGCGCTTGGTTGGCTCTTCTTCCCTTGGATCTATAGGGCTGTTTTTGAAAGGAGTGCTGTAACTTTACAACAGATTTGGAATTTTAACTCAAATAAGAAAACCAACAACAATAATACATATTCAGCCCAAACTGGATGCTGCCAACAAATAAAGAAATACAAATGCCCATGAGTTCCATTCATAGACAAGCCGCCAGAGTAGGAACTGCCTGTCTCGAAAAGCTCTGTAATTTGAATGTCTCAGGACCAAATCTCAAGATAGCTTTCAAGGTCTTCGCATTGTACTAGGGTCCAAAGTTCAAAGAAGGGGAGGAGGAAGAATCTTCAAAGCCCTAAAGTAAAATACAAGGAAAGCTACAATTACAGGTGATTACTCTGAGGATTTGCTATCTACTGTCCCTCTTGCCTACATGTATTGACATTCTGTTACCAAAATCAAGGTGAATGGCTTTAATTACCTTGGCAAGGGAGTAGGATCACCTTCCTTCTTCACTTCTCTTGCTTTCTAAATGGAAACTTTACAATTATAGCCCCACTTAAGGATTTACTGGATTGAACCAAATAGTTTTTATACCTGTGCAACTCATCTAGCTGGCTGTGGCATCCTGGACTATACTGTTTGCATAAATCATCACTCTGTACATTTTAATAATCAGCAGGGTCCAATAACAGATGTTTCCACAAGGGTCACCAAAGGCTTAAGGTCAGCTCTGATTACCATTCATGGCATGCAACCAAGATAATTTTCATATTGTTTGTAAGGCTCGAAGTAGACCATACATTTAACACGTATCATGCACTGAGCATGCTTTTGTGTGTATGTTCCATCATTAAGTAGCAAACAAAGGCTTAACGTGCAAGTCTGATTGCCAAAGCATGTTATCTCTGATAAAATCCCATTGTCTGAGGGAAATTGGTTGAACTGCAGGAATGTGCATTTCTGCTAATGTTCAGTTTGACCTTAAATTGGAGTTTTAATTCCTGTAAGCCATTCTTCTGGGAGCATATGTAGAAGAAGAAATATTTCTCTAAATAAAGAAATACCACAGATACTACTTCCTTACCACTGGTCCTAGACCTGAGTTTCCAGCCAATAGGTTTCATACTGCCTGTTTTGAAACAAAATTTTTGTTGTGACCTATAAATCTTTACTCCTACCATTTCGAGGTTTCTTTTCTTTATTTTATTTTTTAACTAGTGCACTTTTCCCACAGGCGCTGTCAGATGCTAATATAATCTTTAATTAATTCAGATTCTAATGGGCTTGCATATTTTCTCGCTCGCGTGCAACTTCAATCAGGTCTCTCTCTTTTTCCCTTTTTTCCTTGTGCTGCTTTCATATCATTTCGCACTGCAGCTCTGATTTATCTGGAGCTCAGCTAAGATGGGCATATTGGCAGCAAAGCTTCAGATAAAAGCAGAGCAAGGATGAGAAAAATCATTACTGCAGGATGTATTTAAAAGGGGGGGGGGGAGTACAGGAGAAAAAAGGAGGAAGCCTACCCTAAAGGTCCAGTCACATTACGAATCCCCCTGGAACTGTTTAAATTACAGACAATTTGCTTGATTGGACTGCACTGATTTTAAATATCAGAGTGAGACAAATCGTTCTTAATAAATGTTAAATCAAAAACAATGGACAAGAAATCTCGGTAATGTGAAATGAGTTCTTCAAAATGAAGGCATCTGCAGGATGCTCAGTTTGTAATAAAGCAATAAGCTGCTCTGAAACATCCTGTCTCATTATCCAGTTAGACAACTAGTTACAGTAGTCTAATAAACAAGTTAACTCCCAAACAGCAAAGCATGTTTATTTTTCCTTCATTCTTTGTGGATGTACTTAGGAGTACTTATAAGTTAAAATTCAAATGTCCTACTTCCTAGGATTATCCACCTTTGTGGTCAATAGTGCACCACCAGTAGGGCACTATTTTTCTAAGGCAAAGATGGGGAAAGGGAGGTCCTGTCAAATGGGAGTTATAGTCCACCCAACTTTTGAAGGGCAAAACTTCAATGGGATAAATCTGCAGTTCTGTCACGCAGAAAGTACAAGTATTATGAGGCAGTGGGAGTTAACTAGTTTATTAGAGAGGACTGTACTGTCACTAGTCATCTAAAACACTCTATAAAATATAAAAGGAGAGAGAGAGAGAGGTGAATATACAATGCTTTGACTGATTTGAACAATGTGGCTCGACAATTGGCTGTTCTAAGACCCCAACTTTCTAAGGAATATTTGCATTCTCCCTCCCTCATATCTCTCCTCAGCTTCGGCAATGGCTGATGCTCGCTAAAAGAGTGCATGTGTGACATGTCCAAGGTCGCAAGTTTGATTCCTGGCATCTTCCAGTAGAGCTGGGAAAGATTCCAGTCTGAAGTTGTGAGGAGATGCAGTCAGTCAGCATAGACAGGTGAAGTTGTGAGGAGATGCAGTCAGTCAGCATAGACAGGTGACAGGAACATGAGTTCCTGTCCTGATGTTCTGCTGAAATTCCCATGTAGTCCAAAATGGAAAGTGCAGAGTTCTGGATCTAATTTTGTACAAGCCAGCTCCCTATGATCCAAGTCCTATATGTTAACTTTTCTCTGGCCTATCACTCTGTTTGTGCTAAATAACATATTAAATGAGTAGCAGTGTTGGTAGGTGTATTTGTCCCAGAATGGGTTTCCTATAGTTTATTCTTTCATATCATTCGTGAGTCCCCTCTGGCTAAATCTAGGAAGGAAACATTCATCTGTTTTATTTTCCTTTAAAACTGAGGGACGCTTTGCAAACATCAGAAACTATCAGCTGTGGATTTAATGGGCAGGGGCCTCCCCTATGTGGTTTGCCAAAGTGCCCTGCTCTTGACCCTGCACTGCTGGGAATACATCTATATAGCAACCATTATTATTGTTAATAAGAGTGTTGTGCTATGGTTCCTGGTGGCAAAAAGCGATTTGATCAAAAGGCGAAAACTCATACACACTGGGCTCCTCTATCATAATATGCTGTAAACTGATTTGCTGAAGGTTTCGGCAGGATAATACACTCTATAGCAATATTGCTCCAGGTTATAGCGGATGGCTTACTATATTCATGCAGCTCAGTAGCCTAGGGTGCTATTGTAATTGAATACACATCATGAATGAGCACATTACTTATGTGGTATATTAACAGAGCAGATTTGTTCCTGTTGAGGGTAGCTGGGGACAGACTCACTAACCCTTAGTGAGTCTGTCTAGATCGGAAGGCTACTCCTACAGTGGCACATTCCAAAGAAAAGAAATATTAACAAATAATTGTGGCTCATCTCTATAGCTGGCAAGAGCAGTGGGTGCTGAAGTTCCACCCAGGATCTTTCATAAAGTTTGACAGTTAAGTCAATAGAGGAAACAAAAGAGCCCAGATAATTAGAAGTGAGTTTTGAAGAGGAACCCTTCAATTCCCTCCTGGCTTTATTAGGATAATTGATTTCAGAACATTAATAAGGGTATTGATCAGCCCAGAAAGAATTGAAATTAAAAGGGGAGAAAGAAGGGCCAGACTACGTAAGAGAGGAACAGATAGCACTATGAATATATCTCTACCGTAGGTTCACGGGAGGGAAGGAAACAAAGGGTCACCCAGCTTCAAAGAACTTATCAGCTGTCCAGAGAGATTAGCTTCTAACTTAGACATGAATAAAAAACTAACTTTAAGGGCAGTGCAATCAGCGCAACAGACATGAGAGAAATCTTTAAGCAGCAGGATTTCAAATGACGTAAGGCTTTGTTTGATCATTTCCAACACTGCAATTTCCCCCTATTACTTCAGTTTCATAAGTCAGCATTTCTGAAGGAAGATCAATGGCAAGGCCAGAGCACCGTTTGAGCAGTGGAGAGGTCTTCGCCAAGGCCGCTCGCTTCTTGGAAAGACATGATTAGAGGAAGGTTCGTAATAAACTTGCTGAATTTGGAAACAGAAGGCCACCCTATTTTAGTCTGGGTGAAAAAAAAAACCCTCAAAAACATTTGATGCCCTTTTATTTAACGTCCGGGGCGTGTTTTCACACCTTGCTGTAAAAATGCTGAAATCCCTATTAACCCAGGTGACCTGGTGTAAAGGCATTGAGGTGGTGGTGGTGGGCAATATGTACATTCTTAACTCTGTAGGCAGACAATATCATATTTCTTGGTAAAAACATGAAAAATTCAACCCCCAATGCCATCTATGGCTTACGCACAAGCTTCTCATGGGATCTGGCTAGAACTATGCTATGTTTGTAGTTGAGCTCACTGTTCAGAGAGGCAGTTGTTACATTTGACCTTAGAAAAATCTTCCTACACGTTCTGCAACCTGTTTATCCCTGTACACCATCAGTTCAAAGACTTCAGACACTTTTTATCCTCTTAAGAATGTGACCTACCATTGTCCATTTAGAAGAATCTGGAAACCTACAATGGAAAGTTTTACAGCCAAGATTGGCTTAAAAGCCCCTGATGGGTAGAAGGCAGGATATCTAATAACAAACCTACAGCTACAGTTATATCCTGTTAAATGGGCTGGCTTTTGGATATCAACAGACGCTGCTCAAGCGGATATGTATTGGTGAACATGCTGTTTATCGTGAAGCCACTTCTGACTTATGCAGACCCAATGAATTAATGACTTGCAAAAGGTTCTATCATTACAAACCCTGATCACTAAGGGTGGTGGCTTCCTTTAGTAAGTCAATCGATCTCATGTTAAGTCTTCCTGTTTTCTTACTACCTTCAACTTTTTTGTAACATTACTTTCTTGGACGCATGCTTTAATTGGGTGAGGGGGTTTGAGCGTGTCCTAGGGAAGCCAACAGCAATGTCATCAGGAGACTAGACTCCATTACTAGTCTGGACTCCTAGAAGATTCAACAAGATGGAATGAGAGAGACACCAGCTGAAGACCCATCTGTTAGTAAACTGAAGAGCCCCATGGCACAATAGTTAAGCTACAGTATTGTAGTCAAGCTTCTGGTCATATCCTGGTTTGATCCTGACAAGTTCAGGTAGCCAGCTCAAAGCTGAATTAGACTTTCATCCATCTGAGGT
This sequence comes from Intellagama lesueurii, assembly GCA_037013535.1. Lineage (NCBI taxonomy): Eukaryota > Metazoa > Chordata > Lepidosauria > Squamata > Agamidae > Intellagama > Intellagama lesueurii. The sequence continues at coordinate 255,558,924 of JBAJHW010000002.1, forward strand.
CAGTAAAATGAATTCACAGCTTTCTGTGGCCAGAGTTGTTGTTTTCATAATTATGTTGTAAACTGCCCAGAGAGTGCGCTAGCATTGTGGAATAGTATATATACATAAGTTGAAATAACAACAACAACATCTACTCCCTTCAGGAATTAATGGCCACCTCAGCAAAAGAGAACTGGCAGTTCCAATGTTGATAGAGGTGGAGAAACTTCCTGAGGGCAGCTACTGAGCACAGCAGTGGAGGAAGGTGACAGTGGCAGAGGATATTTCACAAGCGATGGTGGCACCATTCAAACAAATGCTTCTTAATACGATACAAAAGAAGGTAATGGTAAATCAGTGCTGAGTATCTCATACTTTAAAAACCCTATTATGAAACACTCATGTATATGCTGTGGAAAAGCTATTCCTGAGATAGGGAACCCCTAGCCGGTGGCACATGACACCGAAAAAGTTTTATGCACCACAAGAAGGTCAGAAAGGCCTTGTCCAGATGGGGCATGTGTTTCTTCCCACTTGGGAGTCACCTAGTGGCATTTAGTGACACTTAAACGCAAGCTGGGATTTCTTTCCACACAACTCCACTTCTCTTATCTCTTTAAAAATTCAGCATCTATTTTAAAAATGAATAAAAAGCCGCTCCAAAATCTTGAAGAAGCCTTTAAAGGAACCATTTATAGACCTTTAGAAACCCTTGGAATGATCTTGTCTGATGGATCTTGCCTTTCCCCCCTTTGCTTTCTGCTAAATTGAAATGTTTTGATAGCAGCTGACATCTTGAAGAACAGCTGCCTTCAAAAACCACTGTTTTAACAACCAGAAGGGAAATGTAGAAATGATTTTCTGCTACATTTCTGTGCTGGATTTTTTGGGGGAGGAGAGGAGAAGTTGTATGTCTAACTGGACTAGTGTAAACTGAAAGCTTTCAACGCAGCAGAGACCTGCAGCTAATCTACCTCAGAAATGAGTTGCCCTTTAAAAAGGAAAAAGGAAAAAAAAAGGCGGGGGGACAGTTTTTTCAAAATCTAGATGGAACCAGGTTTTAACCTTCTGCTGGATTTTTGGGTCAGATGTATGTATTTTCTGCTTTTATTAAGCGAAATAACACTACATTGAAAGCTTCTCACCAGAGGAACTCTTGGCACCTCAGCTTTGCCACTGGTACCAGCGTGGTGTTGGTGGTGGCAGCGGTGGGGAGGGGGCGGGTGTGTGTGTTTTTTTAGTAAACCCCCCCCACGAATCGATGAATAAATTCGTTAGTCGTCGGTTCATGGGGGCAACTTCGTGCTTCATGAGTCATCAACTTTTGATGACTCACGAAGCACGAAGTTGATTAGAGTCGTCCCCATCTCTAATCATAATCATTATCATAAAGTTCAACAAATACTCCCTCTGAATGAGCCCTAAGATAAGAAGAGTGTGCATAGCATACCTCCTTGTATTATGAATGAAAACAGAAGATTTGCACTGGGTGACAAGTTATAACCTTGTTCACATTAACAGAACACAATGAGTTAGCTACAGCAAAACAGCTTATCAAGGGCCCTTATCCTTCAGCTGAGAGTTGGGAAGTTGCTGCTTCAGCTGTCCTAAAAAATAAATCAGTTCCAGCTGTAAGCACCAAACAGGAGTCCTGAGCAGTGGACAAGTGAGGTATGTTGACTCACTGCCTGGAATAACTCTGCTGATAGTTAGGAGCAGCTGAGCAATGAATCCCACTGTCTGTCTCATTCCCATGTAGAAAAGCAACCACATCTTATCTTCTTCCCTTCTGGGGTGTTGGTATTAGCATCCCACCCACCCTCAATACACACAACCCTAGCATGATGAGAAGAAGTACCATTCATTCATTCATTCATTCATTCATTCATTCATTCATTTGCTTCCTTTCTCACAGAATTGGGACCTGTGGCAGCTTACAGAAAGTGTCACATGAACATTATACTGTCATACTATCCTGAATACACTGATCTTGTCTGATTTCAGGAGGATCATGCCTGGTTAGTACTTGGATGGGAGATCATTAGGAAATCTCCAGGATCTGTACTTATTTCCTAGTAGAACTAGGAAAGCATAGTGCCTGAAACTCTGGAAAGCCATTGCAGCTAGTAAGAGCTGACATTAATGGGATCGTTTGATGAAAGGTTGGACTCAGGTTCACAAACATCTTCTTGGTTTTACATGCTGTCAAGCCAGAATCAACTTATAGCAACCCTAATAGGGCTTTCAAGGTAAGTGAGATATATAAGGAGTGGTTTTACCAGTTCCACTATCCCTGTCAGTTTCCATGTCTGAGCAGGGATTAAAACCTGTCCCAATGCCAGGACTTTAGCACAAACACTTCTTCTAGCCACCCTTCCTAGAGGTCCTGAGGAAATAGTCATTTCCTACTGACTGGTGGATGGACCCATCACCATCCTCTTCTTCCATCGTTGGGAACTGGTGTAACTGTGAAAGGTGCCTTCACAGTCCTTTTCTGAGGGTATGTTGTTCCTCCTCCTTCTACAAGGGAGGAAAAGAAGTGTGTGTACCTGGCCCATCACAGCTCAATGAGGGTAACACTTTGCTTCCCATCTAATACAGTGGGTGAGCTTGTAAAAGGCCTGGCATGGGACCTGGTTATGTTAAGAGCATGGCCACATCCCTTTATGCCTGCAGAGGGCATTTTGGTCCCAGTATGTATTGCTCATATGGGCACAGACCATTTCACCAGATTATCCTTATCAGAAGTCATCTTCTGTTCTGTCTTGTGGTTAGAAGACTAATAAAGCAGTTGCTCCCTGACTTTGCAAAGTCCGGCTTGAACAAAGTTTAAAACTTTGGGCCAGAAAGTGTTTTATGAAGCCGACAGCTGTATGATGAGATTCACAACCCTTTGTAGGAGTCAGCCAGCTGAACATTAAATAGCTTGGCTGAAATGGGTTAAAGGTTGGGCTGCTCTTGGACTGCACCCACCCCTTTCATAAAAGGCCTGATAGTTAGAAGGTTTAAGCAATGGATGGGTAACTAATAATGAACAGCAGATAATTATACTGAAGACCTGATGACTAGAAGAGATAATAATTATTTTATTTTTAAACTTTCAATCTTCATCCGTGCCCCCTCCCCCCCCCCCCGCCTTTTTTCAAACAAGGAAGTCTTGCACATATATAAATCATCGAACTCCTGGAAGGGAACAAAGACAGGTTTCCATGGAAACAAGATCTATGCTCTATAGAGGAGCTGCCCTTTGTTATATATCTTTGTGATATTTCTCTCCAGACATGTCACTGGCAATTACCCACAGAAGTAGAGCTCAAATTGTAGCGTAGCCCAGCAGATCCGCCTTACATTATTTTCTGTAATTAATGAGATTATTGAATTTCCATGCTAATAAACCATGGCAAGGAGTCTGAAAACAACTCTCCTCTCCGTCTCTCTCTCTCTCACACACACACACACACCTCTTCAACAACCTGAAGTGCCTCCTCTCGGTTACCTTCCTGCCACCTCTCCTGCTTTCCCAGATCACCACAGTGCATTAGATGCTGTCAAAAAGAAATTCTAAAAAGCTCTGCTGTGTTTTTATGAGTCAGCTCAGAATAAGAGTATTGACTTTTTTTGCATTGCCATGAGGTGAAGCCCCACGTAAATGTTCATAAAAGCAGTTCCCAAGCTATTCATCTTTCATAACATTGTTTCTTTATGAATGCTGGAGCTTCACAGAGAGGCCAATGTATCATTTTCTGACAGGCCTCCATCTATTCTTGTTCTACCTGCACACTTCCTGTACATAGAAATGAAGCTCACCGGAGCCAGTCTTCCTCTGAAGCTGTTTTCAATTATGCTTCTCTTTTTAAATGCAGTCTCCGACTTTACTCAGATTGAAACAGATTGGATTCTGCTGTGCTAAGAAGAGGAAGTGGTGACAGAGGCTGCCAACACATAAATAAATGCAGGTAGAGCTGGAAAAAGTTACATGTGTGGACTGCAGCTCCCAGAATTCCCCTTCCCAGCCTGACCAGGAGCTGGTTGGAGGATCTTGCAAGCTTCACTGGCATTATGTGCTAAAAGTGAAGCCCACATTCAGACTATCTACTTCACACAAACATTGTACGAAAATTACTCCTAGATGTAGAACTGCACAGGCCAAAAGGTAGTCCAAAGAAAAGGAAAACAGGAAATCACAAGCAATCTAACAGGTTTGCCTGGTGGGAACACAAGAGAAGGCCTTCTCTGTCCTGGCTCCCACATTGTGGAATGCTCTCCCTGGGTTCAGCCCTCCCTTCCTCCCTCCAATGGTGCAGCATGGGGGGGGGGGGTCGCAAGGGTTGTCGCCCTAGGCGCCAAGTTTTTAGAGGGTGCAGAGGTCCCACCTGCCCCCACCCCGCCCCAGAGACAACCCCACTGCCCTGTCTGTGCAACAACAAGGGGGGCTCTTGGGCAGCCTGGGCCTCTTTGCCGCTCTAGTCCCAGTTCAGTGGAGGCTTCAAGACAGGGACGAGCAGAGGGCTGTGTGCTTCTCTGTGGACAGGAAGGAGAGGCCACAGGAGTGTTATTTTTCTGGACTGCATGGGGGGTGCTGGGAGTTGTAGTCCCCCCTCAAGGTAGCTTTGCCTGGCTGTGGGGCAGGAGCGGCCGGGCAGGAGGGTGGGCAGGTGGCAACAGCTGCACCTGCTTGGAAGCCGCCTGTACTCTTCTCAGGGAACAGGAGTGAGACTCCCATGCTGTGCCTTTTCTCCGGGGTGAGGGGGAGTGAAGCATGCCCCCCGCCCCACCACTCCCTGGTTCCATTGCAGGCACAACAGCAGGGCTGGAACCACACCACGTGGGGCACTGGCTTTGGGATGAGCACACTCAGGCTGGGGGTGAGTGGTGGTTGGCTGAGGTTTCCTCAGGGCAGAGGAGCTTGGTGAGGGAGAAATCTCATCAGCCCCCCCCCCCCCCGTGCTTGTGGGTCTCATTGATGGGTGTGCTTCAGCTTTTCCAAAGTGCCCACCCTCCTCTCTGATGCACAGAGACTGCTGGGGGTCTTTAAAAACTGAGTTGCCAACTTCGGTTGTGGGTAGGGGTTCTGTGGCATTAATTTCAGAGCTGGAGGTGGAGTGGGAGATGAATATTTGCGCGAGCTGCAGTTGCATGGCTACCCTCTAGATTTTAGATGTACCATTCTGCTCTGGAAGTATCTAAAAGTAAAATGTTTTTCACCAGTACCTTAGAATCTAAAGCAAGCGATCACAAATCCTTTACAAATAGGCTATCATGAATAGACCCTGTTGGGGCTGTACTGAAATCTTTACATGTTTGCTGTGACTCATTTGTATGTTTCCTCTGAATGGGACACTATTAAGGGATCAGTCCCTGTTTGTAATGAACACATGAAGGTCAGGTTTTGTGTGTCTTTATGGCACCTGAATCAGGCTGAAAGCTCCCTTTGGCCCTCATTCTCTCACATACACACACCATATGGCAAAAAGTTGCTAGCTGTTACAGTTTTGCTATAGTTATGCCCACTTCTTATGCATAAGGTTGATCATCTACTCTTGTGCATGTTTCATCTTCTCTTGGGATATACCAAGCCTTCCGCCTGGATCCTTGCCCTTCTGTAACTGACAAGGACAAAAGATGAAGCTGATGCTAAATGTGAAATAAATATAGGCATACGATCATATCATCAAATAAATGCCCAAGGGCAAAGGCAGTAATATTGGTGCTGAAGATATTTAAAACGAGCCAAATACTGGAAAATTGTTCTGTAATGAGAAATCCTGCAATTGCCAATAAGATAGAATGGATAGTCTAATCGGCCTCTTTCATCTCTGATGCCTATAATGATAGTACACAAGCTGGATGCAGCTGTCAAATGTAGCTCCTCTGTCTTACCACATGAATTTGTCCCATTGTAATTACTGTGAAAGTAATGGAGATGAAAATCCTGCCCTGGAATATGCATTCTTAACTCCGTTGGAAAGTCGGGATGACTTCATACACAAATAAGAGAGCAAGCTCCTTAGTGTATTATGCAGCTCCACTGCTTTTTTCTGCTGTTAACACCCCTACATGCTAATTATCTTCTTTTCTGGCAGATACATCATGAAATATTAACCAAAGTTGGCTATTACAGCTGGCTCAATAGTTAAACTAGTGGAAATCAGATGAAATATTTGGATTTTTTTTTTAATGGAGGCACATTTATTATTGGGTATTGAGCAGCTTCGTATTGCTGAATATATTTGCAGTAATTTCAAGGTCAATAGCTAGCTCTTGTAAATACTTTGCTATTTAGCAATGAGTCAGTACAAAGCTATCAATAAAGCTGTATCTTCCATACAGATAAATTCTGGGTCCAAAGGAACAAGCAGAGGGGTCCAAATGTGCAACAAGTCTTTTTAAGTGCTTTTCCTACTTCTGTCAGCAGCCTTTCCCTCATTTCAAGACAGCCACTCCTGGTTTTGTAATTAAAGGCTCCCAGCCATTAAGAAATTCAATACTGCATTGGTGGCCAAATTTAGCTTGTGTTGAACCAGCTTGTTGTTTTCAGTTAGGGTATAAAAGGCAGCTGTCATGATGAAGCCATACAAGTGCCCAGTGGGTTGAGATTTTGAAAGCAAAACCCTCTTAAAAGGAATCAATTGGCTGCAAACAAAGCTGTGATCCATACTCACGCTGAATAGCTCACACATTTTTACCTGAAATACCACTTGCACTTGAGCTGTGCTGTAGCTTGAAGGCAAGCAGCATCCACACAAGCTCTGAGTGTTTCATGGATTGGTGGCTGCTGTACATTTGCCCCAATATAGGACATGGAGCAGGCGTCATTAGTGCTCTTCCAGAACATGGAAAAGTCACTGCATCTACCAGAATCACCTAGCCAGCATGACCACAGACCATTCTGGCTCCCCAGCCAGGAATTAGGGGAGCTGGAAAGTAAGCATCCCAAGCTCTTTCATTGGGCTGCAAAGTGTTATAGATCAACTCAGAGGTGAGGTCTCCTCCCAGGACATCAGACCTTGAGGTGAAGGTGAAGGCAGCAAGTGTGAAAAAAATAGGTTCCTGCTTAGAATAATCAAATAATGGAGATGGAAGGGACCTAAAAAGCCATCGACTCCAACCCCATGCTCATTGCAGGAATCCAAATCAAAGCAGATCTGACAGATGGTTGTCCAATGTTCTCTTGAATACCTTCAGTGTTAGAGCACTCACCACCTTCTGAGGTAATTCCATTGTAATTCCATGGTTCCATTGTCACACTACTCCAACAGTTATGAAATTTTTCCTGATATTAAACCTAAATCTGTGTTCCCATAGCTTGAACCCATTGTTATGTGTCCTGCACTTTGGGATGATCGAAAACAGCTCCTGTCCCTCCTCTGTATAACTACTTTTCAACTATTTCTCTCTCCTCAGTCTTCTTTTCTCAAGACTAAGCATGCCCCATTCTTTCAGTCTTTCCTAATAAGGCTTGGTTTCTAGTCCCCTGATCATCCTTGTTGCCCTCCTCTGAATGTGATCCAGTTTGTTGGCATCCTTCAACAAACTGTGTGATGTCCAGAACTGGGTGCAGTACTCTAGATGAGGCCTAACTAGTTCTGAATAGAAGGGAGCTAGTACCTCATGTGATTTGGAGACTATACCTCTGGTTTTTTTTTTTTAATTCATTTCCCATTAGGTAAGGGAAAATTATAGGGAAGGGGATTTGGATCAGGGTATTGGGGTAAATAAAAAATACAGAATGTGATAGAGAACAGTATATATCATTATTACATTTGTTGATATGTTTCTTACTAAGCGTACTTCACACTTATCTTACCATTTTTTCTAAGTCTTTAAAATCTAAAATTATATCTTATATTTTCTTTCTCATAATTTTAACCCATTCATGTTCTCATCTCTCATCCAATTATACAAAGGCTCCCACTTTTTTCTAGCCTCAGCAATGTCTTTGTCTTTTAATACTTCAGTTAAAATATCCATCTCTGCTGCTTCAAAAAAAAATTCTATTAACTCCTGAGTTGTTCGAGACGCCTCTTTTTCCCAGTGTTTGGCATATAAAATTCTTGCTGCTGTAGTTACATGTATGATCAAATATCTTTTTTCTTTTTCTATCGAGTCTGGTATTATATTCAACAACAACAATTCAGGTTCATATGGAATTATAGAGGATAACATTTTTTTTGTAAAAACTCATGGATTAGTTTCCAAAAGCTCTTAGCTTCCCTACAGGTCCACCACATATGATAAAAACTACCTTCTTTTGATTTGCATTTCCAACATTTGTTAGAGGTACTTTGATATATTTTCAAAAAAATTTCAGGTGTCATATACCATCTGTAGAACATCTTATACATATTTTCTTTATAATTAATTATTTTTGTTAGCTTAATACTACCTTCCCATATTTGTGACCATGACTTTAAGTTGATATTGTGGCCCATGCTTTGGGCCCATTTTATCATACGTTCTTTAACTATTTCATCTTGCATTTTTAATTCTAGTAGATAATTATAGAAACTATACCTCTGTTAATGCATCCTAAAATAGCATTTGCCTTTTTTTGCAGCCACATCACGCTGTTGGCTATATTCAGCTTGCACTCTACAATTCCAAGATCCTTCTCACTCAAAGTTTTACTCAGCCAAGTAGCCCCTCCCCCATCTTGTAACTGTGCATTTGTCCCCCTGTCGTCGTCCCCCCCGCCCAGGTGAAGCACCTATCCCTTTTAAATTTAATTCTCTTGTTTCTAGCCCAGGCCTCAAGGCCAGAGGACATTCCTGACATGGAAGCCTTCACTGGCATCAGGCCATAGGTCTTCTAGCTTATTTATATATCTTTTTAGTAGAGCTGGGTTTCCTGTTGTTTAGGCTGTGAATCACAGAATGTGAACTACAAAGTATGGTGCGTGGGTGGAGACACTGTCCCAGGTTAATAGTCAAGGAGTTTCACTATTGCCCCCAGGACCAAAAAAAAAACCAACAAAAAAAAAAAACCCCAACACCAACCCTATTAAAACAAAACAACCCTTTTTCTCCCATCCGTGAAGACCTGGGGGTGGGGGTGAGCCACCTTGTAAAAAACCCCAAGACAAAAAGCCGGACAAACAAATGCACAGTGAGGACGATCTGCAAACATTCTTCAAACTGGCCAAAACAGCCACCAAAGAAATAATATGCTAGGATTTCTTCAGAAATGAATGCCTCAGCAATAAGACTTGAGAAAAGCTGAGCTTTTGTTTACCTTCCAATCACAAATCACAAAACAAAGCCTACAAGTAAGATACGGAGCTGAGGAAACATCATGTCTTCTCTGATAACATATGGGCTTCCACACTTGAGGGAAGACTGCTTTGAAATAAATGCTAAGTGTACCATCTAGGTTGACCCTAAATCCCAAGTCCAGCACCAGCTCAGGGTGCAAGGATACATGTATGTAGTGTACCTAGGTATAAGCAGGACAGGTCCAAGGCAAGGTGCCTGCTGAAGAGCAGCAAAATGCCCCCTGCCCTGTAAAGTCAAGGTGCCTGGTACTACAAGCCAGGCAAATTATGTTTGTCCCAGGAAGTACAAAACTCCATAAGCACCCCTCACCATGCCAAGCCACAGAAGCTATTCACACAATGAGAGAGAGCAAGTGTATGAGAGAGAGAGGAGGGGGAGAAAGGGGGAGGTAGATTCACTGCAAATTTGAGGGGGGGGTCCTCTCCTTATTCTGGTCACAAGCTGCCTGTGACTGATGTAAAAAGGCAGTAATAAGGTATTCAATGGCTAACAATTTGCCATTCGTTCATGATCTCATATAGTAGGGCCAGCTCTAAACATGAGATTGGGCTTCAGAGACCTCCATTATATGTACTTTAACGCTTTCTTCTTGTTACACATTGGCATTTGGAGATGCCATAGGCTGTGTTATTCTACTGAATGAATAATAACCATGTGAAGAAGTTTTGGTTTTGGATAAATCCAGAAGTACATGAGATTAGAGGCAAATGTCACGTTTATTCTTTTTACCATCTCTATAATCCTATGATTTCTTTCCAGCTCTCCATGCCTCCATTTCCCATCCCCCACTTTTCTTTAAGATTCAGAAACCTCAGGCCAAGAACCCCTGAATCAGAACATAATGAAAATCATTCTGCCACATTCATTCTCATTTATAGGAATTCAGCTTGCACTTCAGTTTGTAAAGAAACACATTTTTTATTTGGAAATTAGATTATGCTCACATTAGTACAGTGTTTCTCAGCATCTGCAAGTTTGTAAATTACAGTATTGCCTGGAAAAACTACGTTCCTCTCTCTCTATAGCTTTCTAAAGCATCCTGCATAAACTTTTCCTTTCCCTCCCGTTTATTTTCCAGTGATGGCTGTCACGGTTTTCTAGCCTGTCAAACACCAGTGGCAAGCCTTTTACTTACAGCTTTATCTTTTCAAAAATTGATGTGTGGCACCTTCTGTGATTTCATCCACAGGCCTGATTGTCACATCCCTATTAAACCCTGCAGAGGTAGCCAAAACAGCTTGATATTGCTGAGCTGGCTTTCTTTATTCCCACAGATATGTCTTCAAGAGCACAGGAAAGCCTCTTCAGATTAAACAATATTGGTCCAATAACCCAAACCTTATGGCTTTCTATCCTGGCCTTGTCTGCATGGCACAATAAGGTAGGGATTTTATGAGAACCCAAGTCTAACATGGAAAAACAGTGATCACTTCCAGTTTTTTTTTTTAATTTAAAAAAAATTAGCATGGCATGCAGGGACAGCTGGGGGGGTGTAGCAGATGGGACATCTCACCCACACCAGTTTGGGGAGGGGAGAGACTCATTTTCGGGTCGTAAGCCATTTTTGATGATGTTTGAACTCAGCAGTGGATTATGTTATGACTGAATTTTGTTTTTCTCCTACAGAGCAACACAGCCCCTTTCCTTCCTTCCTTCCTTCCTTCCTTCCTTCCTTCCTTCCTTCCTTCCTTTCTTTTGCTTTGCTTTCTATTGTTTTGTTTATCTCTGGTTTTACTTTATGATGTGCAAGAAAAGGTCCAAAGGGAGAGACACAACTCTTTTCTTCAGTCCAAAGAATAATGATTTATTGCACCAAGGTTGTCTGAACAATCTCATTCAAACAAATGTATGTGGGAATTAAAAACAAAATCCTCATGGTTTTACCCAGTGTGTTCCAAGAACTGAAGTTTTGTGAGAATACTGAAAATTCTCCAGCCCCTTTCATCAAACTACTATTTCAGAATTCACCAGGGAAAGAAACGGCTATTAAACCACAGCTGGTAGCTTAGCTTGCATTTGTTGCTGTTGGTTTCAATTGGATGTGGAAGTGGGACCCATTGGCTATTCACAATGTGTGGTAGCCCTATTTTAAAATTGATAACAAACCAAAACAAGACATGCTCATAATCATAGGTGACTGCAACACAAAAATAGGGAACAAAGTAGAACCAAAGATTTTTGGGAAATTTGGCCCAGGGGAAAGCAATGAAGCAGAATAACTACTCATAGAGATCTGTGAAGCCAACAATCTGTTTATTGCAAATACATGTGTCAAACAACCAAACAGACAACTGTACACATGGATATTATTAGATGCTCAATACAGAAATCAAATAGACTATGTAATTGGAAGCAGGAGATGGAGAAGATGTATTCTGTCTGCCAACACACAACCAGGACTGGTTTATGGTATGGATCATGAATTGTTAATATCTAACATTAGACTAAAGCTGAAAAAGAACACTAAAAGAATCAGAGAGTCAAAATATAATTGAAACAACATTCCTGATGAATATAAAGTCAACATAAGGAATAGATTTGCATTACTGAACTCAACTGACCATGAAGAAAAAGAACTATGATTTAAATCAGAGATATTGTTAGGGAATTATTATTCATATAATTAAAAAATGAACTTGGAATAATGAACTTATAAGGCCATTGGGTCCAACCCACTGTTCAATGCAGGAATAAAATCAAAGGATAGTGGCCAGGTGGTTGTCTAACTTTCTCTTGAATGCCTTCAGTGTTGGAGCACTTACAACCTCCTGAGCTAATTGGTTCCATTGCCATATTTCTCTAACAGTTAGGAGTTTTTTCCTGATATTCAACCAAAATCTGACTTCCTGTAACTTGAGCCCATTGTTGCATGGCTTGCACTCTGGGCTGATCAAGAAGAGATCCTGCCCCTCTTCTGTATGATAGCCTTTCAAATATTTGAAAAGTGCTATCATATCACCTCTCAGTCTTCTTTTCTTAAGGCTAAACATGCCCAGATCTTTCAGTCTTTCCTCATAGGGCTTGGTTTCCAGCCTCCTAATCATCCTTGTTGCCCTCCTCTGAACTTGTTCCAATTTGTCAGCATCCTTCTTGAAGTGTGGTGTCCCGAACTGGACACAGTACTCAATATGAGGCCTAGCCAGTGCCGATTAGAGGGGAAGAAGTACCTCACAGGATTTGGAGACTATACTTCTACTAATGTAGCCTAAAATAGCATTTGTTTTTTTTGTAGCCACATCACACTGTTGGCTCATATTCAGCTTGTGATCTATGATGATTCCAAGGTCCTTCTCACTTGGAATATTGCTAAACCAGGTATTTCCCATCTTGTAACTCTATGTTTGGTTTCTTTTTCCGTGGTGCAGTACTTTGCACCTATCTGTGTTAAATTTCATTATGTTGTTTTCAACCCAGTGCTCAAGCCTATCCAGATCATTTTGAATTTTGCTTCTGTCTTCCAGGGTATTAACTATACGAGCCACCCAATTTTGTGTTGTACCACCTAATTTTGTGTCATCTGCAAATTAGATTGGCATTCTCTGCACCTCCCAATCCAGGTCATTAATAAAAATGTTGAAGAGCACTGGGCCCAGGACAGAGCCCTGGAGTACCCCACTTGTTGCCTCCTCCCAGTTTGAGAAGCAGCCATCAATCATCACCCTCTGGGTAGGGACATTAGCTCTACTCCAGTCATCTGGTACCTCATCCGTTTCCCATGATTTGAAGAAAATAATGGAGGGTGCTTCTGTGAGTTCTTCAGCCAGTTCCCTCAATACTCTTCAATGCAGTTCATCTGACCCTGGAGATCTGAACTCGTTCAAGGTAACTCCCGTATTTTTCCGTTTATAAGACGACCCAAAGTATAAGACGACCCCCCCTTTTCTAACCCCAAATTAGAAAAAGCAGGGATCAAAGGGCTCCCTTTTTGCTAAGCCCCGTGCCTTGGCAAAAGGCAAGGCAAGTGGCTGTCAAAGTGATTGCCACTTTTCCTTGCCTTTTGAGAAGGCACAGAGCTTAGCAAAAAGGAAGGGAGCAACGCCTCCCCTTCCTTTTTGCTAAGCCCCGTGCCTTCGCAAAAGGCAGTGGTAAAGAGCTGCCTTCCGTGTATAAAACGACCCTCAATTTTTTCTCAAATTATTTAAGGAAAAAGTGTCATTTTATACACGGAAAAATACGGTATTTGATTATCAATCTCCAGCTGCAGTCCTGTCCCCTCCACTTGCACTTCACATTTGTCCAGAGGGTCATAATCTGTCCTTTGGGAAAAGACTGAGCTAAAATACAAATTGAGCTGCCTTTGTCATCCATTGTTTGTTTGTTTGATAGGCTGTCTTTCTCCCAATAAGGGGACCCAGGCAGCTTTCGGGGGACCCAAAATGTGAAAATACAATTTCTGTAGTAAAAAGAAAAGAAAAACCTAGCTCGATGATGGAAGAGACACTTAAAATTGTAAAGAACAGGCAAGAAGCAAAAGTAAAAAGTGGCAGAAATATGGGCTGAACTGTGAATGGAGCTTTTTAGCAATTGTTCCGTAAAGACAGAGAACTATTAAAATAAGGACTGCAAAGAAATAGAAAAGAAAAGAAAAGAGAAAAAACATGAGATTTCTTTCAGAAGATCTGAGAAATCAAAGGGAAATTTAAGCCTAGATTAGGAATGCTGAATGACCAACAGGGAAGCCACACTATCTGACCAGGAGAGAGAGAAAAGAGAAGGTGGAAACAGTATATTGAATAATAATACAAAAGACATAAAGGATGACAGACTCCTCTAAAGAAGAATGATGAAGAACTTGCAGTTCTAGAAAGTAAAATGGAAGCTGTTCTGAAAGCATTGGGAAGAAATAAATCACCAGGGGTACATGGGATACCATTAGAACTATTTCACATCACAGAGACTGAATCTGTCAGATGATTTTATGATGATTAGACATCCATTAGTCTCGAAAGACTATGGTAACGTGCTCTGGGTAGAGGACTTGGAACAGCGTCTAGTGTGGCTGAGAAGGCCAATTCGAGAGTGACAATCCCTTCCACACTGAAGACAAATACAATCTGTCCCCTGTCCAGCTCCCTGATTTTGCTGGTTTCAGGACTGCCTCTTTTCCTTCACCTGCTGAACAAGTGTCTCTTCAGATTGGGAGAGGCCATGAAGCACCGCCTGCCTCCAGGCTGAACGCTCAGATGTCAAGGTTTCCCATCTGTTGAGGTCCATTCCTAAGGCCTTCAGATCCCGCTTGCAGATATCCTTGTATCGCAGCTGTGGTCTCCCTCTGGGGCGATTTCCCTGCACTAATTCTCCATACAGGAGATCTTTTGGAATCCGACCGTCAGCCATTCTCATGACATGCCCAAGCCAACGTAGATGTCACTGTTTCAGTAATGTATACATGCTAAAAATTCCAGCTTGTTCTAGGACTACTCTCTTTGGAACTTTGTCCTGCCAGGTGATACTAAAAATGTGTCCGAGACAACGCATATGGAACGTGTTCAGCTTCCTCTCCTGCCGTGCACAAAGGGTCCAGGACTCACTGCAGTACAGGAGTGTACTCAGGACACAGGCTCTATAGACCTGGCTCTTGGTATATGCCGTCAGCTTCTTATTAAGCCATACTCTCTTTGTGAGTCTAGAGAACATGGTAGCTGCTTTGCCAATTTGTTTATCCAGCTTGACATCTAGAGAGAGGGTGTCAGAGATCGTTGAGCCAAGGTGCACGAAATCATGAACAGCCTCCAATTCTTGTGTAGAAATGGTAATAGAGGGAGGTGAGTCCACACCCTGGCCCATGACTTGTGTTTTCTTCAGGCTGATTTTCAGTCCAAAATCTTGGCAGGCCTTACTAAAACGATTCATAAGTTGTTGGAGCTCTTCAGCAGAATGGGCAACAACAGCTGCATCATCGGCGAAGAGGAAGTCCCGCATGCATTTCAGCTGGACTTTGGTCTTCGCTCTCAATCTAGAGAGATTAAAGAGCTTTCCATCTGATCTAGTCTGGAGATAGACACCTTCTGTTGCAGTTCCAAAAGCATGCTTCAGCATGACAGCAAAAAAAGATCCCAAACAGAGTCGACGCAAGGACACAGCCCTGTTTCACTCCCTTTCGGATGTCAAAGGGATCTGATGCTGAGCCATCAAAAACTACAGTGCCCTTCATTTCCTCATGAAAGGACCTGATGATGTTAAGGAGTCGAGGTGGACATCCAATCTTGGGAAGTATTTTAAAAAGGCCATCACTGCTAACCAAATCAAAGGCCTTTGTAAGATTTATGAATGCCACAAAGAGCGGCTGTCGTTGTTCCCTGCATTTCTCCTGCAACTGTCTGAGGGAAAATACCATGTCAGTGGTGGATCTATTAGCTCGAAATCCACACTGTGATTCTGGATAGACTCTGTCTGCAAGCACCTGGAGTCTCTTCAGCACAACACGGGCAAGCAGTTTCCCTACAACTCTGAGAAGAGAGATGCCACGGCAGTTATTGCAGTCGCCCCTGTCTCCTTTGTTCTTATACAATGTGATGATGTTTGCATCCTTCATGTTCTGTGGTACTCCACCTTCCCTCTAGCAAAGAGAAAAGATTTCATACAGCTCGGTGGTGATGATCTCTTTACAGCAGTGGTCCCCAACCTTGGGCCTCCAGATGTTCTTGGACTACAACTCCCAGAAGCCTTCACCACCACCTCTGCTGGCCAGGATTTCTGGGAGTTAAAGTCCAAGAACATCTGGAGGCCCAAGGTTGGGGACCACTGCTTTACAGCACTTCAGCAGGGATGTTATCCTTCCCAGGTGCCTTGCCGCAGGCAAGGGAATCCAAGGCCGCTTTTATTTCTGCTAAAGTTGGTTCACTGTCCAACTCTTCCAAGACAGGCAGGCACTCAATGTTACTTAATGCCTCTTCGGTTACTACATTCTCTCTGGAATATAGCTCAGAGTAGTGCTGCACCCAGGGTTCCATCTGCTGTGTTCAGTCCTGGATGATCACGCCTGTAGCAGACTTCAAAGGAGCAGATTTCTTCTGTATTGGACCTAAAGCCTGCTTGATACCGTCACACATTCCCTTGATGTTACCTGTGTCCACTGCTATCTGTATCTGAGAGCAGAGCTGAAGCCAATAATTGTTAGAATATCTCCTGGCAGCCTGTTGGACTTTGCTACGAACAACTCAAAGAGCCTGCAAGTTGTACTCACTAGGACAGGCTTTGTATGAATCTGTCAAAATCCTAACAAAAATAGGGTAATAAATATGGAAAGCAAAACAATGGCCCACAGCCTGGCAACATTCAATATACATTTCAGTCCCCAAGAAAGGAGATGCCAAGGAATGCAGTAACTTATAGGACCATTTTTCTAATTTCCCATGCAAGTAAAGTGATACTCCAGTTGTTGCCTTATATGGAACAAGAAATGCCTGACATTCAAGCTGGAATCCAAATAGGAAGAGGCACTTGGGATCATATTGCAAATATCCACTGGCTACTGGAGATCACCAAATAATTTCAGAAGATTGCTTTATAAGATATAGATATAAAGTCTATGAGTATGTGGATCATAGAATATTTTGTCACTTCAGAATATGAAGAGAAAAAATGCTTTCCTATATGCAAAGGTATCAACAAGGGTGCATTTTATCCCCTTATCTGTTCAATCTGCATGGAGAATATACATGGAAAGCCAGACTAGATTCAGACGAAGGAAGAGTGAAAATTGGTGGAAGAAACATCAATGTTTAAGATATACAGATGACACCATCTTTCTTGTGGAAAGCAGCACTGATTTCAAATGACTTTCACTAAAAGTGAAAGAAGAAAGTGCCAGAGCAGAACTGCAGTTGAACATTAAGACCAATATCATGACTATAGATGAACTACACAACTTTAATGTTGACAATGAAGAAAGTGAAATAGTGAAAGAATTGTATTGGTTCAATCATCAACCCAAAAGTAGACTACAGTGAAGAAATCAGCAGAAAACTGAGACTTGGAATGGCAGCAATGAAGGAATTATAAAATATCAACAAGTGTAACGATGTGTCACTGGAGAACAAGACCAAGGTCATCCATATACTATCACATTCCTGATCACCATGTATTGGTGTGAAAGCTGGACAATAAAGAAAGCTGAAAAGAAAATTGATTTTCTTTCTTTCTTTTTGATAATATGGCACTAGATGAGAGCTTTGCACATACTCTGAACTGCCAGAAAAAATGAACAAGTGGGTCCTATAGCAATTTAAGCCTGAACTATATCTGGAGGCAAAAATTTTGAAACTAAGGCTGTCATATTTTGGGCACATAATGAGAAGGCAAGATTCTCTGGAAAAGGCAATAATGCTGGGGGGAAATTAAAGGCAGAAAGATAGGAAGAAGGCTAAATATGAGATGGATCAACTTCTTAAAGAAAGCTAGAGGTTTGAGTTTACAAGAGCTAAGCAGGGCTGCTGAGAACAGGTTGGTGTTCTCTGATTCATAGAGTCACCGTAATTCAGAGGCTACTTGACATTACATAACAACAACAACCTACAATATGGGGACAAGAACAGTTGTCCACTTTACTGGATGGATGAAATGGTTATATGGAGAGTATCACAAATAATCTATCTATCTATCTATGTGTTTCCCCATCTGTGAGGGTCTGAGGTTATGCGTCGCAGGGTCTTCCCCTTCACCAATAATTACACCAGACTTAACATGCTTTGCCAACTGTGGAACATTTATTTCGGTATCAACAAATAAACTAGTGTCTTTAACCAACACAGAGTCTTTGTCTCCTTCTACCAACGGGGCAGACAGGGGTTTCCAATCTTCCACAACAAAAGGGTTGCCATAGCTAGAGTTCCATGGTTCTAGAAGGTCTGGTGGAGTCCAGTCCCTTAACATCGTGGCCGACGGTACAGTCAACAAGGGCACGGCCATGTCTCCAAGGAGATCTTCCCACTTGGGACCCCTCCCTGGATCCAGTGTCTCCCAGACCTTCTCAGTTCCTCCATCTTCTTCATCTCCTGAACTCGCCATTCGTTTCTCCTGCGTCTTTCTTCCTCCACCTTCTCCTTCTCCTCTCTTATCTTTCTACGCCACTCTCTAGCTTCTGTCTCTCCCCAGTATGAGGGTCAGGGTGGGATCACTGATCTTCTCCTATAGTCTGCCTCCTCTCTCGGCACCCGCAGTCTCTCTCACTTCTGGGTCCATGGATCTTGCATCCAGATCCATTCCCAGCCAGGCGGTAATGCCCCCTCTCTTCCTATCACTTCTCCTTCCCCCACTTCTATCTCCTCCCCCTTTCTACCAGTCTTTCCCGCCCCTCTCAACTGTTCTTCTTTCACTCCCATCTCCCTCACTCTTTGGGCCAAGGCCTCTTCTTCAGTTTCATGTAGGGGCTTCCCAGGGGCCTCTTCCAGAGTCAACTGGGATTCATCTTTCCCTCCACACTCAGTCCCTTTGTAGAGGATGGACAGCGCTCCAGCGAGTGGAGGTTCTGACTCGCCTCCTACCTCACACCATCCCTGTTCCCCATTCCTCAACATTGCCTTTATTTGCTTTTGTTAACATATTTATTATGCATCGACATTCTACTTACTGAATCCCAGTTCTTTTATGTTTATGTCCCCATATGGAGACTTTGTTATGCAGCACCTGCTTTTTGTTTGCAGTTTTCTCGAATTGGCAATTAAGATTTTGTGTTGTTTTAGAAGCTAACAGCAATCAAAGAATCCGAGGAAGATCCAATGCCACTTGGCATTGGCTTTTTTCCACTAAAAGCCACATGCGTAGATTGATTTGTTTTCTTCTGCAGCGCTCCCCGCCGTTAGTTGGGCTGGAACCCTTTGAAGCTTGTGGTACCAGCACAGTCCCATTGATCATTTCAACAAATGCACTCTGTTCTTTCTTCAGCATAAAACACAAGATGTGGCAACTCTGCAAAGAAAAAGCTGGGCGATTATCACACATCACACACTGTTTTCCTCCCCATCCTGGGTCACAGTTCAAATTTGGGAATAAATATATTATGTGATAATGAGTCTGAGGAAAATACAAAGTATTCCTTAGTAAACTAGATTAATAGGGAGGAGGTCAGCACAGTAACCCTTCTGCAAGAAATCTGAAGTACACATTTAAAATGACGGTGGTCATTATTTTTTGGAACAAGTTACCAAATAATATGGTGGACTGACTTGAAATTTTCCTTGGGACTTTTATCAAGTAAATCCCTTAATTCAACCCGATATTGTGATCTGGTGAAAAAATGCAGTGTATCCTATGGTGCACTGCACAGGTAAGCATGTATCCATAATTGGTTTGGAATTAATTATGTCTTGTCTTATCCTGGACGTTGTGAGCTCATGAGGTGGCTGCAGTAATTCCACCAACATTGTAAACTGAGGAGCTGCTCCAAAGAGTCAGTTCCTACATAATGTAACAATACTGATTTGGAAAAATAAACAGTTATGCAAAAGGTCTGCTCACAGGAAAAGAAGTAATATAATGTAAGGGAAGAAAAGCAAACAACCACCACCACCACCATATAATCAGTTTTATAGGATTTATTGCAAACTTTCCCATTGTTGTTGTTGTTGTTTTCATTTATATACTGCCCTATAGTGCTACAACACTCTCTGGGGGTGGTTTACAATATAATTATGAAAACAACAGCTTACCTTCCAGCAAACTGGTTACTCATTTTACCAACCTTAGAGCAATGGAAGGCTGAGTCAACTTTAATTGATTCCTGAGTCAACCTGAGCTCATCAGGATCTAACTCAGATCGTGAGCAGAGGCTTGACTGCACTACTGCAGTTTAACCACTGAGACTTGGGATTCCTAATATGCATTTTCAGAGCTGTCACAACCCCTAACTTGGATCTGGGAGAACTTACTCTTTTGAACTGTACCTCCCAGAATCCCATAGATGGTATGGTTGGTAGCCATGCTGGCTGGGGAAATCCTGCACTTGTAACCCAGAACAGTAACTTTCCCAAGCCCTGCCCTGACAGTGGCAGGTCCCATGATTCTCTGACAAAGAAAGACTCAGTTGAGGGAAGTGTTCAGAGCATTTTGCCCCAAGGGAAAAACATTCAGTACATTTCCCCACATTATCCCGGGCAGAAGATTTAGCTCTGTGCTGAATCACAAATCACATTATCCCTATCCCTTAGCTAGCTAGGGCCAACTGGCATTTGAATCTAACCTCTAGAATCCCGAAAAACCTCAGGAGGGCCAATGCTTTTCCCTGTAGATCTGAGACTGAGCAGAAACCAGAGGATGAAGAATAAGGAAAAGGTACTTCAAGGAAAATGGGCAGCTATCCTGACAAAGGTGCAGCCTAATGGATAAGAGACCTTGCCTGCCTTGTAAGGCCTCAGATGGCTTTGGCTCCTGGTTGGTAACATATTTTCACAGGCCCAACAAGAGGGTCCACTGAAAGCTTTTCAGGGTCTTGATTTTTGTTTTGAAAGATCTACCTCCTTGACTTTGTCAAATTGACCTGGAGCTGACCTGACCAAGGCTCAAACCCTGAGGGAAGAGGCTAAATGATAGACAAATCTGTAAAGTTTTGTACTGTTAATAAGAAACAGGACATACATACATACATACATACATACATACATACATACATACATACATACATACATACATACATACATACATACATACATACACTGCAGCTTAAACCACCAGGATTCACCACATTTCAGCTAGAGCTCAACACATACTAGCAGTATTTATATTTCAACTCTGGTTGCCCACCATAGTGAAGGTGGTAATGCCTGGCTCTCCATCCTGTTTTCTTGATACTTAGGTAAAATGTGTGATGCTTGTAGATCACCCCATAGCACTTAAAGCACTCTCTGGGCAGTTTACAAGTTAATTGTGCAGGCTACACATTGCCTCTCCCCCCCCCCCCCGCGAGCTGGGTATTCATGTTACCGACCTCGGAAGGATAGAAGGTTGAGTCAACCTTGAGCTGACTACCTGGGATTGAACCCTGGGTCGTGAGCACAGTTTTGGCTGCAGTACAGCAGTTTAACCACAGTGCCACAAGGTACAGTCTTGGAAGCAGCTGGCAGTGCTTCTGACATACTTTCTGAGCTTCAGTAATGGTGCAATCTTATCCCTTCTGTGGTCAAAAAGGCATCTCCATAGACCCAGGTTGGGCAATTTCCAGAGAGCTGGGGAAAACACACACCCATCCCTAAACTTTAAAGGGCCACTCCCACAATCCCCACCCCTTTCCATTTTTTTGAGCAAAACTGCAGGGATTATTGAAAAAGCCCCCTCGTGCCCTCTAGTGGTTAAAAAAACCAAATTAACACTAAATAAAATGAGGGTGTGAAATGGTAGAAATCTATTGCATACATTTCCACTTAGGCTTCTCTTCTCACCCTTTACCACTATCTCTTAGCAAAACAGGCTTTCTCTTGGTCAGGGATTGGAATATTTACTCCCCCCCATCGAACATCCCCAGCCAGCTCAGCCACAAGGGGTACTCTGAAGGTTTTGGTTCAAAAATTTGCTTTCCCGAGCTCTGATATATGTTACAGTAGAATGTCCTTGAACACTCCGAAGAAGGTGAGCAAGATTCTCTCCAACCTCTCATCTATTGTCTCAGTTTTCATCATGCAAAATCTCTTCTTTTAATGCAGGCTGAAATAGTGCTTTTGGTTGTACGTGAGACACCATATAACAGAAATTCTGAAGTGTTTTGTGAAGAGTACCGACCATTGTTGTCAATAACGTCTACCCTGGAACCAATACAGCTTTGCCATTACTGTTCATAATGAAATGCCTGAGCTGGGAGTTACACATGCCATGGAAGTCAAGACATACTGAGCTTTTGCTTAAAGGGGGTAGTTAATAAAGGTGTCATTATTCAGAAATGGAGCAGAAACGGAGCAAAATTAATTGCTTTGTAACTCATTAGAACAAAAGTGGCTTAATGTTTGCATTTTTGTCTCCACTCTTAGTGTCCTGACATTAAGCAAATATGACACGTCCTCTCCCCCTTGGGAAGCCTCGGGCACTAACTCTAACTGGGGAAGGAAATGCAAGACCTTGCTGGGAAAAAAGATGATATGTGTGATTAGGTATAGCATCGTTCTATCAGTGCCTAGCTCTTTCCCCCAAAACAATCTCATAAACATTTTTCTTAGGGTTTCCATGGAAATAGTAAAGTTACAGTGAAAATTACCTCTATTCGTTTTCTTTAAAAGTAGGTCAGTTTAGAGGACATAGAGATGGAGTGAGGTTAAAAAGATCTGATAGGTGCTGCTTCAGCCTCCGCAAAGGGCTGCACTTCACTATAGAAACGAAATTTGTTTCGCAAGATGGTCCTGCCAGAATATACCATTACATCAGGATGTGTCACCCCGATGTTTCAGGTTCATGCAGATATGGGATACTTGAGTTCATACCTCAGTATTTTGCTGCTGCTGCTGCTGCAATCTACTTTCCCTCAGCAATAATGTGGGGTGAGGGGATGCTGGCAGTGAAAACAGCAGTAGATCTAGTCAGAGCCAAAAGGGGGTACAGCCAATCCTTTTTCTCTCTGCTTCTCTCACCGTCTGTCACTCTCACCCTCTAGGAGGATGAGTGATACTTTGAAGAAGGGTTTGTCTGTTTGTTTTGACATTAGGCTGAGAAAGGTATGAAATTGTGCCATGGGCTGATGACCAGTGACCAGGAAGGCTGGAGAATTCTGGATAATGTAATCCAAAAATGACATTTACAGACTCTGTCCTAAGGCTGCAGGCAGTCCATTTTTGTACTGAATTATTCTTAGTGTTAAATATTGGGCTTTCCATCTTTTTTCTTTCTTTTTTCAAAAAAATCTTTTCTTTAATTTCTTCTAAAAAAATATTTCATCTCTTCTGTTCTTTTTCATCTCTGGCAGTTCAGTACAAAGCAATACCCAATTTGCTGTTGTTATGTGCCATCGGGTTGCCTTCAACTTTGGACAATGCTATGAATGAATGATCTTTGAAATATCCTGTCCTTAACAGCCTTGCTCAGCTTTTGTAAACTGAAGGTGATGGGGCAGGGAAGCTCCTGAAGAGTGGCTACTGGGCAGCAGTGGTAGTTGAAGGCGACACTGGCAGAGGATCTTTCATAAACAATGGCAGTGACACTTTAGCTAACTTTTGTAAATGCTGCAGGGAAAAGAGTAATGGTACATGCTCTGAGTTTAAAAGGGAAAAAATGAACTGACATTGAAAAAAGATGCTAAATTAACAATAGAACTCTTGTTCTTTTGAAAAAAAAGACTCTCAGTGATTTGCATTGTGCATTCCTCTTTTACTGGAAGACACAGAGAGACAGAATGGTTTCCTATAGGCAAAGGTGTCAGACAAGAGTGCATTTTATATTCTTATCTGTTCAATCTCTTTGCAGAACATAACATACGGAAAGTCAGGATAGATTCAGAGGAAGGAGTGAAAATTGATGGAAGAAGCATCAGTAATTTAAGATATGCAGATGGCACTGTCTTACTGGCAGAAAGCAGCAATGACTCAATATGAGTTTTAGGGAAAGGGAAAGAAGGAAGTGCCAAAGCAGGACTACAGTTGAACATTAAAAAGACCAATATCACGAGTACAAAAGAACTACATAACTTTAATGCTGACAATGAAGAAATTGAAATAGTTTTATATACTGGTTGGTTTGATCATTAATCCAAATGGAGAGACTACAGCCAAGAAATCAGAAGAAGACTGAGACTCGGAAGGACAGCAGTGAAGGAACTAGAAAATATCATCAAGTGTAAAGATGTGTCACTGGAAACCAAGACCAAGATCACCCATACTCTTGTGTTTCTGATCACCATGTATGTGTGTGAAAGCTGACAGGGAAAAAAATGATTTGTTTGAAATACGTTGCTGAAGGAGAGGTTTGCAGATACCATGGACTGCCAGAAAGATGAAATGGGCCCTAGATAAAATCAAGCATGAACTAACTAACTTCCCCTGGAAGCTAAAAAGTTGAAACTGAAGCTGTCCTACTTTGGGCACATAATGAGAAGGCAGGGCTGTCTGGCAAATTCAGTAATGCTGGGAAAGGTTGAAGGCAGCAGGAAAAGTGAAAATACGAGATTGATTGACTCCCTAAAGGAAGCCACAAGCTTGAATTTACAAGAGCTGAGCAGGGCTGTTGAGGACAGGACATTTTGGAAATCACTGATTCACGGGGTCACCATAAGTCAAGGGTGACTTGAGGGCACATAACAACAATGGGGAAAAGTACCCCAACAGCATAATATAATTGTCCTGTACCATCCCCTGAAATAGGGATGAACAATGCAAATTACTGAGAGACTGGGGGTTTTTTTAAGTACCAAATCTCTATTGCTCCTCCCTGCTTCATTCCACCCCCCTCTCTTTTTAACCCAGAGCTTTTCTTTCTTTTCCTCCAGGGCACAAAGTGCCTTCTCTTTGTTAACTCTCCTCTCAGAACCAATCATCCCACTAGGCTAAAGGAGACAGCGGCTTGAAAGGGCAGCAACCTGTTATTTGCATTATTAATAGTACATTTCTACAGGCATGTATCAAGAGAAATGCTTGTAGAATTTTCCTCTTGAAGTGCCAAAGTAGCTTTACTACCTTTGGGTAAGTAGGGTAGCCCACTTTTCATCAGCTTCTGTTTTTGAAGGGCTTAAGAGGGCAGACCTACGTATCTGTTTGAAGATGTTCTTCATTTGAAGTCAAGTCAAGTTTCAATACACAGACCCATAAGAAGGAACAGCAGGGCTTCCAAATGACCCACACAGTCAGCACCTAGGAAGCAGACTGAACAGGCACACAGAGGCTGAAATCCTCCAGTGCTGATACACAAAAGGCGTAACTTTTGGAGCTGAATTGCCTCAGGTCAAGAAATCTCTATACACATCGTATTTTGCATACTAAGTTGTGTGACTTGACATGCAATAGATAATGTCTATGGTGATTTCTTAACTTGAGGCAAATGAGCCTCCAAAAGTTATACTTTTTGTAAAGCAACACAACAGAATTTCGGCCAAAGTGATAATAAACTTCACAGCTGCAGTGATATATGTGTTTTTGTTGTTATGCTATGAAGTCACTTCTGAATTATAGTGATCCTGGAATTAATGACCTCCAGAAAGTCCTATAATTAACAGCCTGGCATAGGTCTTACAAACTAAGAGCCAAATTGTCCTGTACTGAGTTAATCTATTTTATGTTTGCCTTCCTCTTTTCCTACATCCTTCCACTCTCCATAACCTTATTGTCTTTGCCATTGAGTCTTGTCTTCTCCAGATATGTCCAAAGTACGATAGCTCCCTTTCAGTCATTTTGGCTTCTAGGCACATTGTACTCCTGTCTCAATTAATTATTTCTAAACTTGCATCAACTCATATAATTTTGAATGTGATGCAAACCTCTGTTATCTCCTGGGATAAATGTATTTTGCTGCTGCCTCCCTTTACTTTGTGATTCTTCTATGCCAAAGTACATAAAGAGAAATCACAAAGAAATTAAAGAAAAGATGCCAGTATGTGACATGCAATCATATTAGAAGTTTTTTGTAGCACAAAGCAGCCAGAATCCTGCTGCGGATTTATGCTTGCATAAGGGAAATGGCATAAGTCTTGGTGGCCAATTACCACTCATTCATGAAATGCTGGTTGTGTTCCTCAGCATGTGCCTGATTTGGATGCACACCCACAAAGGCAACCAACACTTTATTAACAAGCAGCAATTTGCCACCAAGACTTACACAATTTCCCTTACACAAGCATAAATCGGCAACAGGATTCTGGCTAGTGAATTTATAAAAGTATTCTAGATTTTACATGTTTATATACTGCTTAATAAAAGCTTACCCTTTTGTTGAAGGGTAAGATAGAAGAGTTTTATCAAAGTGGTGCACAGTGAACAACACCTACATGTGAAAAAACAATATATTGTATATTTTTAAATATGTATTGATGAAGCCTTTCTCTAAAAAGGGCAAACCATGGTAAATTTAATCAAAACTATTTCAGGAAGTTGTAATGTCAAAGCTTGCAATCATTGACATATGCCTCAATGCCAGTTTTTTTCAATAGGGGAGGAAAACTCTCTGAATCCCCTTTTCTGAGCAGGCACCAGTCTGGTTCAAAAGAGCTTGGCATGACCACTTGTGGACTGAGAGCCAGGTTACCTCCAAACTAGTCAGGGTTTAGAATGGCCATTTGCATTCATGTGCTTTAAGAATCTGAACAATATCTTCACTGATTCAATAAATTCTAGTGTCTTCTGTGTTGTCCTTTGTTTTTTCAGACTTTATTTGATGTTCTTTTAAAAATATAATTGCAAGAGGCAATCAGAAACAGCAAATATAAAAGCCTATTGGAGTTAATGTGCCATTAACACTGATGAGGAATTTTGCTAAATTTGACTTACTTGAGAGGAGACTTAAGCAACCACTAGCCTTTTATCTCTGTAGCTTTGAAGTTCTGCATATGTGCACATACTTAATTGCTTCTGTGCACACATGCACACACACAGAGAGAGAGAGAGAGAGAATGTGGATACAAAGTTCACTGTCTATACTTTTCGGTTATTCAATTTTGCCACATTTTGAGAGGCTGCAGTAACCCTGAGTGCTCCACATTTAATTTTAGACAATGCTTTTGACCACTCCAGGGCATAAAACCCCACCATCTTGTAAGAAACAAATGAGTTGTGTGGTTTGTGAGCAGGGGTGTGGCTCTCCAAGTTGCAAGGACAGGGCATGGGCAGCCCTGGTCCTCCAACGTGCTTGACCCAGTTATAGCCAAAGAGGCCTGGAGTGGCTTGTCAAAACTAAGGGGCTGATGGGGAAAGAGAATCTAGGTCTGCAAGCTTATGAACTGAAGACAGAAAAAGAAACAGAAACAGAAAAAGAGGGGACGAAGACAGAGGGAGATACTGCAGTTTTTCTTCTGGCCCATTGGAATAGCTCTGCTTCCCACCTCATCTCCCTGTGGCATTGCCTGCTGGAACAGCTACTGATGGTGAATCTTTGAGGGATGGAGGAGTGTGAATGGAGATGTTGGCTGTTCAAGGAACCCTCAAGAAAGTGTGCTGTTGGAATGACCTTCCTTCTCCCCATCTCCCTCTGGTGCAGCTTGCTAAAATGTCAACCCTAACCACTACCACCACCCCTATGCTTCTTCTGTGACTCTTTGGCAATGATCACAATCCACCTTGGGAACAGGAGAAAGCTGTCTGATTCCCAAGGCAACTGTTTTGGTGCTGAAGAGCAACACAATGCCAGAACACGGGGGGGGGGGGTGTCAACCAGGTGCCTAGGCAATGTTGGGAAGTTTTCCTAGTGACCTCACCATTGCCATGGTGCTGTTCCCTATATTTGGAAGTTGTTGAAGGAGATGGTTGTGTTCATCCCTGTGACTGCAGATAGCTTCAGAAACTCAAACAGTCTGGTATCTGATACTTCCACCCGGCCTTACTTCTGAGTAAACATTACAGAAATGACCTTGGCTAGGGTGACAGTGAGCAGCATTAACTTGAGAATACAGGACTTCACTAATGCAATATGGAATCACTATTTTAATGTTGTTTCCAGCTGACTGTGGGAAAGCAATACCTCGGCAGTGCTCAAGGCCTCCAATATGGATCCAACTCCTCTTCTTTGATGGGAAACAAAGAACGTATAATCTGGCACAGCTAAAAAAAAATGTCAGGGTCAAAATTGCCTTGGTTGCAGCAGTTTCTCTCCACTTGTGCAAACCAGTGTAACTGAAATGCAAACCACTGTAACTGAAATGGAGACTCCATGAAGATTTCTGGACTCCATGAAGATTTCTGGGTCAAAGTGTTTATTCACTGGGATTGGATGCCAATCACATTCCTGCCTATTCTGAGAGCCAAGAAGCTTTGAGCTGCAGTGCTCGGCTACCAGATACACTGCACAGGTGCTGTTTGGTCTGCTGCCTCATGTTATTTGGGGTGGAGCTGTTAAATAGACTTTGTTCCATCAGTGGCAAGAGACAGACTGTGCCAACAGTGAGGGGGAGGAGAGACAAGCTGGAAAGCTAGGAGGAAAAGCCATTGCAACATTGATCCTAGCAAGGTAGGCCATCAATAGGCACCTGACGAAAGAGTCCACTGGGAAACAACCGAGATACCATTTCTGGACATATTGATAGGGAACCCAGAGATTTGGCCACCAGTACCATTCACAATTAAAGCAAGGGCATCTATTTTGTACATCGATAGCCATATGGAATACGAATGAATGATGCCCTGAATGATGCTCTTATCAATTAGCAGGTGTCATTTGTTTACATTTTCCCCAGACTAAACATTGGCCATCTCATGAGAAGAGAAGACTCCCTGGAAAAGACCCTGATGTTGGGAAAGTGTGAGGGCAAGAGGAGAAGGGGACGACAGAGGACGAGATGGTTGGACAGTGTCATCCAAGCTACCAACATGAATTTGACCCAACTCCGGGAGGCAGTGGAAGACAGGAGGGCCTGGCGTGCTCTGGTCCATGGGGTCACGAAGAGTCGGACACAACTTAACGACTAAACAACAACAAAAAACATGTAGTCTACACAAAAGCTGTGGTAAAAATACCCCCCTATGCACACATATTTGTTCAGGGCCACCATGGAAAGGAAGGGGAGTGAAGCTCTCTCTCTCTCTCTCTCTCTGTGTGTGTGTGTGTGTGTGTGTGTGTGTGTGTGTGTGTGAGTGAGTGAGTGAGTGAGTGAGTGAGAGAGAGAGAGAGAGAGAGAGAGAGAAGAGTATTCACAAGGAGGGGAAAGAAAGCACTTGGATCCTCTGAAATCTTAAATATCTTTATTATTTTAAGGCTGACAAGAAAACCCATTGTTTCACAGTGATGTGCAAAATGCAACTAGACAGCTTTCCCCACCCTCTGGAAAAATTCCAACAGAAACTCTTGGTGTCCTGCCTTGACTGAAAATAACACACAAGGTGCCAAGGGCTTTTTCTTTCCTTCCCTAGTATTGGCTTTTAAAAAGGCACAGCAGCCTGCCAGGGCTCACCTCCTTAACAAAATGCCCCATGGGAACAACACCATATCATGTAGCCCTGTGCGTGTCCGCAAGGGATGTTCTGCTAAGGAATTTAACACTTTCAGCCTGATCCTCGGCAGCAGTTTGACTTCTGGGAAGGTCGATACAGACAAGAGCGGGGGTGGAATCAAATATTTTGGGTGGGTGGGTGGGAATAGATAGCAAGATTTTCCCAGCGATTTTCTCTCACATACTCTTATCAATTAGCATGTGCTATTTGTTTATGTTTTCCCCAGTATAAACAATTACAGCATTTACAGGCCACTCCCAAACATCAGACGTGGTGAAGCATTTTCCCACACACACACATACAGAGAGACTCCATGAGCAAACATTCAATAAATACTAGTTTAAGAGTTTTGGTGCAGGCTAAAAATATATAGCAGATATCTGTTGGTTTTCTACCTGGTCAATGTCATAGCTCCTCCTCCTCCCAGGACTCCTGGGAATTATAGTCTGGCCAAAGTCCTGAACTTTCTCTGTTAACAATCCTCCACAATACAATTTTCAGAGTTATTTGGGGAGAGTCAAATTGGTATTAAATAAGTTTTAAGCTTTTATTTATTGATTTGATTTTAGGGGAGAGATGTCAAATACTTGGGAGGGGCAGGATTTGTTCTTTATCATCCCAGAGTTCAGGACATATAATAATGGGCTCAAGTTGCAGGAAGTCAGCTTTAGGGTAAATATCAAGAAAAACTTCTTAACTATTACAGCAGTACAGCAACGGAACCAATTAGCTTCGGAGGTGGTGAGTGCTCCAACACTGGAGGCATTCAAGGGAAAATTGGACAACCATCTGTCAGACCTGCTTTGATTTGGATTCCTGCAATGAGCAAGGGGTGATCTCATTGGTCCTTCCAACTCAATTACTCTATGATTTATATTTCAGCTTTCTTCTAGTACAAGGACCCGGGTTCTTTTAGAATAGGTATATGTTGGCTGTATAGCTCAATGGAACCAGAGGTTGGGAGGCCCCATTGTGCCTCCTGCGAGTAGAGTTTTATTTTATTTACAAGATTTTTTAGCCGCACCATTACCAATGGTCTCTGAGTGGCGTACAACAATATTAAGTTAACCTCTGTGGCTAAGCTGCACAATCCCAGGGCATCCCCAGAAGAAGAGAATGGGAACCCACTTCTGAGTATCTACCTAGAAAATCCTGAAGAGGGTCATCATAAGTCACAACTGACTTGACAACACATGATGTTATATATGCTGCCAATACAATTAAATATACATGTTGACACAGAAATGAGTCCTATTTAATTCAGTGAAGTTTATTCCTAGGTAAGGAACCATAGGACTGCAGCCTCCATTTATCAGTGGGTGTTTAAAATAAGCATAGTAAACAGAAGATACAGAAAATCAGACTTCCCCGTTCCAGCCTAGACTCCTCATCACCCCTGAAGCTGTTTCAGGAACGGTGTCTCTGGTACAGATGTCTTCAGCACCGATATGGGCAGAGCCGAGTCTGTTTTATGGCAACTTAAAAGACTTCAAGCTATTGCCAGGGGCAGTTGACACTGGCAATTAACAAAATATTCCACCATGTTCCGGCAATATTACAGTAGCTTTTTTCTGTTGCTTAGCAACAAGGCCACCAGGAAGCCTGGCAATGAATTTCTCCACAAGCTGTGTTTGTCCAGAATAGGCACTTGTCACTGCCGTGCAAACAGTAAGTGATCCCCCCTTATTTACTGAGTCGAAGCAAAATGAAGCCCCATCTCCCACAAGGGACATTTAAAGTAAATTTGTTAGGTAATCAAATATTTGCAGGTGCCAGCAAGGAGATATTGATTAGAGAGGGATCTAAATTGTCTGGTTAATTTGAAGGACTTGTTTGTCCATGTGCTACCGAGGCTCTCTAATGGATTAGTCTTGAGGCCAGGTCACTACACCCCAGAGAATTCCCACTATTGGTGCTGTGAGTTTCAGCCCCTGCACACAAGAGTCCCAAATATTCTTGCCACATTAATCGTCGAGCAATTTGTTAATCTTGTACTTTCTGCATTGCTTAATTCATCTTAATCACACTAGGTGATTCTAT
The DNA here is from genome assembly GCA_037013535.1 of Intellagama lesueurii. Classification (NCBI taxonomy): domain Eukaryota; kingdom Metazoa; phylum Chordata; class Lepidosauria; order Squamata; family Agamidae; genus Intellagama; species Intellagama lesueurii. Next base: position 255,590,254 of record JBAJHW010000002.1, read on the forward strand.
TTGGTTCTGTAATATGTAAATCTGGTATCTCACCCTAGGACAGATCATATAATTAGCACAAATATATTCAGGAGTGAGATCATTGGTGCAAGAGGGAAGTCGGTAGCAAAATTTCCATATTATTGTAAAATGTCAATTTCTCATATTAAATTTTGCCACCGATATTTCCAGAATTTAGAATGTTCCTTTTTAAAAACTAGTACATCAAGATTATTCATTCTTTTAAAAGCAACATGCTGGTGGTGCATCTTTACACATTGATTTTCAGTTACTTTTCAAGTAACTAAGTCATACCTCAGATGCTGAATATTTTGTGAGGTAACATGCTGGGAAGAAATGTATGTAACAAATTATATGCATCCAGCAACATGAGCAGCATTTCATACCTCTAGAACAATGGTTCCCAACCTTGGGTCCCCAGATGTTCTTGGACTAAAACTCCCAGAAGTCTTCACCGTTGGCTGTGCTAGCTAGGAATTCTGGAAGTTGTAGTCCAAGAGCATCTGGGGACCCAAGGTTGGGAAGCACTGCTCTCAAAAAATGTGGTTCAACTTTTCTCTTCCTTTCTCTTTTAAATGAAATCCTAAGACCAAACCTGCATTAATAAGCACATTAGAAGCCCATTTGCTTCATTTGATTTCCTGGCATGATGATTTGTTGAAAAACAGTTCTGTTCAGTCAACAGGAAGAGAGACTTTTTTCTTTAAACTCTTTCTTTGCTCCTTGAATAAAGGGGCAGATGGAGGCCTGACCTAAGCAATTATTTGCCTGTATGGTTTCGAAGCAAGTGAAACAGGTGATATAATGAGAGAATGGGCTAGTCAATGTTTCCAAGACGTGCTGTTGGATAAGACAACCCCAAACTGAAATTCTTTGCATTTGAGTGGCAGGAGTTGAATCTAACCATTTGGCTGAGTAGGGAGAGAATGAACACAATGAGGAGATAATAAAAATATACAATGAGGAGATAATAAAAGTATATAATGAGGAGATAATAAAAGTGGTGCAATTAGATGAATTATGGTAAAATCAGCAAGAGAAGATCACTAAAGACATATGTGAAATCTTTTTTTAAAAAATTAGCCAAATTACCTCCCTACCCCGGAATAAAGACACAAGACAGTTGTTCTGGAATAAAACACACTTTATTAAATATTCGTAAATGCCTTCACTAAAAAGGGGGGTCCTGCGGTAGTGCGGAATCAGGTTCTGCAGAGGGGTCTCAATGGACCCCTAACCAATACAATGGGCAAGTCCCGAGCCCCAGGTTCCCGCGGTCATGAAGACAGCGAGAACCTGGCCGGCCCAAATTTGACCACCCCCGGACCTCAAGCCCCCTCCTCATTGTTGACTGTTGGTCCGGGAGCAGCCACAGCACATCTTCCCCCCCCCCCCAAGCACTGTAATCACACGATTGGCAGCGCTGGGAGATCAGATGAGCTATACCCTACCTGTAGTTGCTAGGGGACTCACCGAAACCTGTTGTATCCGCATTACCCGCCACAGCATAGGGACTAGCTGTGCTAAGTCCCATGCCCGCCATCCAGCCTCTGGAGCTCCAAAAGCAGGCCCCCCTTAATATTTGTTAAGAACATTTCCAAGCCCATGTCTGAAAGGTGCACACCATCATGCCGAAACAGCTCGGGCCTATTCGCTCGGATCTCCAGGTGACCAATCACCGATCCGAGGCCTTCGCGTATTGCTCTGCACACTTCCCTGTTAAGCTTTCTCCTGGCAATGTTAACGCTTTGCACCTGTCATTCATCCCGCCACACCAGCCGCGGGATGACGGCAGACCAAACAATACGCAGAGCAGGATAGGTCGCCTTTAGCCATCTGAGGTCGCGCAAAATGTCCAAAATTAAGGCCTTGCCACCCAGCTCAGCCAAATCGTTGCCACCTAAATGTATGACCAATACATCAGGGGGATGTGCGCCAAATGCTGCCGCTCGACATAATTGGCACCATAACATGCCACGAATACCTTTCCACTCGATTTGGGCTCTAGCTCCAAGCCCCAAATTGCAGCCCCATGCTGAGTCAGCTGCATACTTAGCCGCCCAAAACACAAAGCTGTGGCCAATAATCACAACCTTCTGCCGTCTCACTTTTTGCGCTGAACCTGAAAGACAAAATACCAGGCACCTGCCTAGACGTTAGGGAGTGCTCGGACATATCTACGATAGGATGTAGATGACCACCGCCCCAAACAATTGATGTCATCAGGCTCGTAGCCCAGGGCGGCTGCAGTTGAAGCAGCCCCGATTCTAAACGAGTGAGTCCCAAACTTCAAGCCCTGTACCCCTACCTTACCTACCGCCAGGTCTGTCAGTCTCCAAAACTGATATTTCGTAAGAGGAGACCCATCCTTATGCATAAAGAAATAACCCGGGACCTGCCCCCTAAGGTTTAAATAAAGCTGGATTGCCTTCACTGGACAAAGTTCTTCCAGCGAGCAAGGTGCCAGACTAATACTAGAGCCTTTACCCTGTTGATCAGCCTTAGACCGGTGAATCCTAATCCTCACTAAATCTCCATCCAGCGTCACATCCTGCCATTGCAAGGCTACTCTCGACAAATCACCTTTACCTGATGCAACAACCTCACTAATCCGCAAAGCTCCGAAAAAGGTCAGTAACAATGCGGCCCTAAATACTCATCCCTACAAAGAACAATCCATTGTCGGCAAAGTTTTTCTAACAACGCCAGGGATATGGGCGATATTGCATCCTTGACCCAACCTCTTTCTTTGGTCCAGCCCTCGATCATTTTTCTAATCCTATAGTCGGATGTATAATCTGCATACCCTCGAATCTTAGCATAAAAGGCTAGGGCCGACATCCGGCCTTGAATGGAACCTGGTGCTAAACCCTTCCTATTAAGATATACTAAGAATTGTTGAAGATGTTCAACAGGGGCAGGCCATGTCAACTCCAAACTGACTAGTTTCCTGAACTCCTGGAATTCTATACTCACTGCCATGTACCCTTTTCGCATCCTCGGGGCCAAAGCCAAACCTATCATTCGCTCCGCATCATCCAATTTGCCAAACCTCTGCAGGCAGTGTCTCTGGAAACTCGCTGGCTCATGGATCTAACTCCTTGAACCATGTGATCTGTTGGCGTGACAGGGCATCAGCTAAAGTATTATCCAAGCCTGGGATATGCCTTGCTTGGATCAGAATATTATACCTCAGGGCCCTCAATGTAAAGGCACGTACCAGTGCCATAACGCATTCAGAGTGCGAGGTGAGGTTGTTTAGACTGGTTGTCGCACAAAAAATGCATGGTGGAATTAGCCCATTCGTGGGCCCACAATCACAGTGCGCCCACTATTGGAAAGAATTCCAAAAATGTAAGATCCCTAGTAATACCCAGCTGATGCCACTTATCCGGCCAACTCTCCGTGCACCATCTTCCCCTGAAATATATCCCAAAACCAAAGGAACCCGCTGCATCGGTTTGAACCTGAAACTCGGCCCTAAGGTTCATCTCGGACCTCCAGAAGGACACCTCATTGAAATTCAGCCAGGAACTGACTCCAAACTTGTAAATCCTGCCGCATGCCCCGAGTAACATGGGTTCTGTGGAAGGGGCGACGCAAGCCTTTCATTGCATCGCATAAATGAAGCAAAAATGCCCTACCTGGGGCGACTACCTTACACGCAAAGTTTAAATGACCTACTATCTCCTGCAGCTCCCTCAACGACACTTTCTTACTACCCAACAGCCTACTAATACGATCCTTAAGTGCTTCCAGTTTATCCGCTGGCAATCGAGAAGCCTGCTGAACAGTGTCCATTTCTATTCCGAGAAATGTAAGAGAAGTAGCAGGTCCCTCGGTTTTTTCCTCCGCAAGGAGCAGTCCCAACTCACTCGCCATTGCCTGGAAGGCGTCCAAAATGGATTTGCACTGTCCAATGTTCTTAATCCCACAAAAGAGGTAATCATCCAAATAATGGGCAGTGTTGTTGCACCGAACCCTGCGCCTGACCATCCAACTCCAAAAATGAGCTGAACCGTTCAAACGCAGTGCACGATACAGAACAGCCCATGGGCAAGGCTCTATCAATGTAGTAGGAATCCTGGAAATAAAAACCCAACAGATCAAAGTCCTGAGGGTGGACAGGAAGAATATGGAATGCCAACTTAATGTCGCATTTCGCAAGCTCTGCCCCTATTCCACATCTTCGGACCATGCGCACCGCCTCATCAAAGGAGGTATATCGCACTGAGCAAAGGTCCTGTGGAATGGCATCATTCACTGACCCCCCCAGCCGGGTAAGACAGGTGATGAATGAGCCCGAATTCCCCTTTACTTTTCTTGGACACCACACCCAATGGAGATACTCGTAGGTTCTTCAAAGGGGGGTGCTGGTAAGGCCCCGCTACTCTACCTTCTGCAACTTCCTTCTGAATCTTAGCCTTGACCCCAGTAGTGGAGCATCTGGCTTTGCAAACACAAGGTTTGATTCCTGATGTCTCCAAATAGAGGAAGAAAAGGAAAGGAAAACATTACTGTATGTCTAAAACAATGGAGAGATACTGTCAGTCATTGTTGACAAAACTGGGCTGGAAGGACCAGTGGCCTGGCCCAGGATAAGACAGTAGAGATGCGGACTCAAGTCACGGGACTTGTTGTCAAGTGAGACTTAAATTGTATGACTAGACTTGGACTCAACTCTAAGGGTTTCTTTTTTCCCACTGATTTGGACTTGATTCGCGACTCATAACCCACCTACCCACTCCCTTTTTTCTGGAGAAACGAGCTTCTTTTTAATAGGGACTCAGATTTGGTGCTTGGGACTCACAATTTGGTACCAAAGACTCAGATGTGGACTTGGGGTTTGATACCAGACTCGGACTTGGGACTCAGACCCGAGACTCGATGTCAAGTCAGACTTAAGTCGTACAATGACTAGACTTGGACTCAACTCTAGCATTTTTTTTCAATGACTCAGACTTGACTCGCAATGCAGAACCCACCCACCTCCTCCATTTTTTCTGGGGGAAAGAGTTTGTTTTTAATAGGGACTCAGACTTTGAGCTCGGGAGTCAGGACTTGTTATCGAGTCCTGGACTTGATAACAAGGACTCGGATTTGGGACTCAGACCCAAAGATTTGCCAACATCCCTGTAAGACAGTTTCCTCATGAATCACGGATGCCATTGAAAACTGGATACATTGACAAGTTCCAAATTATGTAGACATATGCAGGTTTTCAGCCTACTTACATGAAAACTACAAGAGGTGATGTGAACACATAGAAGGTGAATACTCCAGAATCTGTTTTTCAGTCTCCGCAGGCCTCAACCCTTCCACTTTGGGGAAGAGGGGATTTCTAACAGGAAACAGATGCCTCTCCACAGTTGGTAACCACAATAAAGCCAGGGATGTAGTCGAAGGGTAGTCTGTGTGGACAGTATTAGAACCAGAGTTTGGAAACACTGTTTTAGACTGCAACTCTCAGATAATGGCCATGCTGGCTGGAGGATTTTGGGAGCTATAGCCCCCCACCCCCCCCCAAAAAAAAAACCCTGTCCTTGCCCTCCTAATATATATAGTGTAAAAAGGAAGCAGCCACAGTCTGGATGCGATGTACAGAATCCAGGACTGTTTTGTTACATCCAGTAACTGTAACCCACACTGGAAACGCAGTCCTCCACATGCCAATTTGATATGCACTGAGGCAATCATGTGGACAGATAATTAGTCTCAAAAAGTCAATAGGAATATGCTGGTTTAAATCCAAATACTTCGGTATGACTGGGCTGTGCTATTAGTCAGCAAAGAGTATTATTACTCTTTTCTCCACAGGGCTATTTCTTCAGTTTTCTTACATTTCCAATTACACCTCAGAGTTCCCATCGATCTGTTTGCCGTTAGCATGAAACCCAGAGATACTCTGATCTATTTAATGTAAAGTCTCTACCTTCATTAACCCCCCTTTTTGTTTTTAAGACCAACCATTTAAATTGATCTCTATTAAATAAAATCACAAGTGCTATCAATCCCCCTGCTCCAGGGAATTCAAGTAAGCAACAATTGGACTAGGAAGGAATTGTTTTCATATCCCTTTCGCTTAACTACTCCATAGGTTCTAACTCTGTCCTGTATGCATCACGTCCTTGATAAAATGGACCACTGGTTTGTATTTTTCTGGCAGAAAACACGACACTAGAGAACAAATTTCTATGAACTACCCCTACTTGTTGCTCAAATGCTACTTCCATGCTCTCATGGCCCTAATAGTTGTAAACCTTACCCCCAAAGGCCTTTGGTATGCCCTTCACTGATCTAATCCCACTCCATGTTTAGGTTTCTAGAGACAATAGGATCACTTATAGAACAAATGTGTTGGCAGAACCAATGCAATGAGGAATGGGAAGAATCTTCATGTAGGCATAATTGGAGAATATTAGGAGATAAATCCAGAATACATTTGAACATCTGATTCCTCAATCATGCACTTCTGAAGAAATCCCATTGCTGGAGAACAAACTTTCTGGGTGAACTTATCATGTCTTCCAGTTTGACCCTTAGAAGTGGAGTTGTCCCACTTCCCTTCTCTTCTTTCCTCTATAACAGTCTGACATAATCTCCTGCACAGTGGTAGTTAATGGAGGAACTTCTTGAACAAACAATGGAACTCACAACTTTCTGCTTGTCTTAGCCTGTGATTAGCCCTCATCTCAGGATCTCCCCTTGGTGGAAATCCATCTCACACTGTAGGCAATATATATATAGGAAGTAAAACAAAAGCTCTTTACCCCTGGAGGATTTGTTTTTTACCCCGTCTTTCAGCCTTGCAGTTGTTTTCCTTCACAGTGACCTGGTTGGAGAGGCCTGCCTCCCATGAGTTTCTCTTCTTTTCTCTGTGGACAAGCAGAGCATTTAAGGTCAAGGCTGGCACATGGCCTCCAATGTACAGGATTGCCAAATCAGTAGGCATCCCATTCCTTGAGATTTAGTGCCGAAATCTGAGAAGGAGGAAGTTCCTAAGATTATCACAGGAACGAGCTCTTAGGATATCACAGGGGTGGGTCATTGTGGGGTCACAAAAGTGGAGAAGGCAAGAATTGGGATGGAGCCAGAAGTATTTCTGGGATAGCTGTTTGTGGAAAAGGACATGAAGGTGGAGCGACCTTACGTCCGGATGAGAAAATGACTCTTCCAGTAATTTTCACACGAGTGGGACGAAGTTTCCACAGGAGGTCACAGACACCTCCTGGGTACCTTTTAGCACCTTAAACCGAGCCATAGCACCTTAGGGCCACGAGGGAAGGCATTAGCCTGAAAAGGCAACTACCTCCCCACCCCCCTGGCCAAACCACCGCTCCATATTTTGGGATAGCCTCTTTTATTATGTTCCAGTTAGGGCTTCCTAGCCCCAAGTTGGCACCTTAGATTAATCACTTTGCACCTACTGGTAGAACATAGCTTTGTATGACACGAATGTATTCTTGTCTATTTGTAGTCTGCTTTACTTCTTCTTAGTTACATATAAAATAAACAGGGACAGTTCAATTTAAACAGGATTTTTATTACGGGACCACAACTAATAGGTATAAAGGGAAAAGTTGGTTTTCAGATGTGAATGGTAAATGTAAAAGTTAGACTTTCCCAGTTATGTTCTTTATGTTAACTTTTCCAGTTAACAAAGTTATGATGCTGCAGGCTGCCACCCCGAGGTAGGCCTGGAAATCAACAACTAGAAACATGGTCTTCTTGGTGGTGGCTGTTACAGTACAGAATGTCCTGCCAGCAGGGGTGCACCAGGCACTTTCCCTCCTAGCATTTAGAAAATCTGTGAAAATGCTGCTTTCCAGAGAAGCTTTCAAGACATCCTCCATGCCTGATAGCTTATTGTGTTGTTGCATGTAAATTTTTTTTATCTGCTGCCGCCACTGGAGAATTTTTCTTTTTGGATATTTTCTCTCTTTGATGAGAGTTCTGGTTGGTGGGGGATAGTTGATGTGTTCATGTTTTTTTTTTTATGTATGTAAGCTGCCCAGAGTACTGGCGTGCCACTAGATGGGCGGGATAAAAGTCTAATAGATAGATAGATAGATAGATAGATAGATAGATAGATAGATAGATAGATAGATAGATAGATAGATAGATAGATAGATAGATAGATAGATGTAAAACAGGGCAAAGTTCTTTTCTCTGTATGGTATTTCATGGAATATGTGACAGTCATAGTTACACCCGGCTCTTCCATTCACCAGATTTAAATGTGATCTAAGGAAAAATGTTCTGCTGGCTGTTGGATTTGGGGGATTGTAACCCAAACCCTCCCAAACTTTTCAAAACTCTACCAACTGCATCTCTCTGGTACTCAAACAGTTATGGTGGCTTACAGTTCATTTCTGAGCACAACCTAGAATGCAAATTAACTGGCCTTGACATTGTCACAATGTCACTTTTGTGGATGGGGGAACCAGAGTACTCGGGGTTTTAAGGTTTTTGAACTGCTTTCAACACCTGTTGCTTTGGTATGTTTTCTTCTCGTATTATTTTATGGCATTACTATTTTATTGGCTACCTTGGAAATATGCACACTGTTGAAGGGCATAAGGAAATGCTTCTCAATAGATAGAGTAGAGATCGATAGATTGACAGCTAGATGGGAGCAACAGGGGGAAGAATATATGTGACTGGGTAAGTCCTGGGATAGTTTTGCAGGTGAGGCTTAGGGTAGGTCTTGCTTCAATGAGTTTATATTGCTAACGGCCAAAATGCTTGTTCACATTTTAAATGCTTCATTCTTTTCCTCAATAACAAATATATTCTCAAGAAATAATGCATGTCAAAGTGAAAAGTGATTAGCCACATGCAAGTGGTCTAAAATACAAAGATGATGAAATAATGCCAGCCTATGGTATTTTGTTTCCTGAAGCAGAGTTCATATTGCAGTCGTTCACAACCTTGTATTCCCAGATGTTCTTGGACTACAACTCCCAGAAATCCTGGTCAGCACAGCTAGTGATGAAAGCTTCTGGGAAATTTAGTCCAAGAATACAGTCATGGCCAAAAATAATGGCACCCTTGCAATTCTGTCAGAAAATTGTTGCAGTTGCAAATGTTTTGGCACTCACATGTTCATTTCTTTGGTTTGCGTTGGAACAACACAAAAAAAACAGAGAAGAAAAGGCAAAACTGATACAATCCCACACAGAAACCCAAAAATGCACTGGCCAAAAGTATTGGCATCCTGTCTAAATTGTAAGAAATAACTGCTTTTCAAGCATGTGATGCTCCTTTAATTTGTATTTAGACACACCTGTCGCAAGTATGAGGTGTGGGCAATATAGTAATCACGCTTGCAACCAGTTAAGATGGAGAAAAGTTGACTCAACCTTTGTGTTGTGTGTGACACTGAGCATGGAGAAAAGAATGAAGTGTAAAGAGTTGTCTGTGGATTTGAGAGAAAAATTGTGGAAAAACATTGACAATCTCAAGGCTACAAATCCATCTCCAGAGATCTTAATGTTCCTGTGTCCACTATGTGCAATATCATCAAGAGGTTTACAGCCCATGGCACTGTAGCTAACCTCCCTGGATGTGGATGGAAGAGCAAAATTACTGAAAAATTACAACGAAGGGTTGTTCGAATGGCGGATACAGAACCCAGATTAACTTCCCAACAAATTCAAGCTAATCTGCAGACACAGGGTACAACAGTGTCAGCTCGCACTATCCGTCGCCATCTGAATGAAAAGGGACGCTATGGCAGGAGACCCAGGAGGACACCACTGCTGACACAAAGGCATAAAAAAGCAAGACTGGAGTATGCCAAAACTTATATGACAAAACCACAATCCTTCTGGGAGAACGTACTGTGGACAGATGTGACAAAAGTAGAGCTTTTTGGTCAAGGACATGATGGCACTGTTTACAGAAAAAGAAATGAGGCATTCAAAGAAAAGAACACAGTCCCTACAGTCAAACATGGTGAAGGTTCAAAGATGTTTTGGGGTTGCTTTGCTGCTTCTGGCACTGGATGCCTTGACTGTGTGAACGATATCATGAAATCTGATGATTACCAAAGAATTTGGGGGCGCAATGCAGTGGCCAGTGTCAGAAAGCTGCTTCTCCACCAGAGGTCATGGGTCTTCCAGCAGGACAATGACCCGAAACACACTTCCAAAAGCACTCAGAAATGGTTACAAACAAAGCGCTGGAGAGTTCTGAAATGGCCAGCAATGAGTCCAGATCTGAATCCCATAGAACACCTGTGGAGAGATCTCAAAACAGCAGTTGGGAGAAGGCATCCTTCAAATCTGAAGGCCCTGGAGCAGTTTGCAAAAGAAGAGTGGTCCAAAATTCCAGTAGAGAGGTGTAAGAAACTCATTCATGGTTACAGGAAGCAATGGATTTCAGTTATTTTTTCCAAAGGGGGTGCTACCAAATATTAAGTTAAGGGTGGCAGTAATTTTGGCCAGTGCATTTTTGGGTTTCTGTGTGGGATTGTATCAGATTTGACTTTTCTTCTGTTTTTGTGTGTGTGTGTGTGTGTGTGTTGTTCCAACGCAAACCAAAGAAATGAACATGTGAGTACCAAAACATTTGCAACTGCAACAATTTTCTGAGAGAAGGGTTGCATTTTCTGACAGAATTGCAAGAGTGCCAATATTTTTGGACATGACTGTATCTGGGAACCCAAAGTTGGAAACCACTGTCATATTGAGTCCAGTACACCCACCCAGTCGCCAGTAGTCATCACTTGCTGCACCGTTTAGACACAAGTTCGTGCCTTCTTCTCTCAGTCTCCTTTTTGTCTCCATGGTGCTGTCAGAAGCAGGTCTGTTCCTCCTGCTGCACAGCAGCCCCATATTTGTCTTCAGAATATCCAGAAGAGGCGTGCCCTGTGTTCTATATATGTGAAAACTATTGGAGAAAATAGCAATCTTTCAAGCAACCTAAAACTGGGTTTCACTGGGAAGGGGGTCTCACAGCTGAACATAATTTTGCCTTGCCACTAATCTATTTGCAAAAACTGTTTTCCTGAGCTTGAAGCAAACCCCCACACTCTTCCTGTTTGTTTGCTTCTGTTGTTCTGTTTGCTCTCTCTTTTCTGACTTTTGAGCAGATCAGATGAGTAACCCTCTGCTCCTGACCTATGGCGATGCAGCCAGCATAGTGAATTTCACCTTTCTTTTACGTTGTAACTGCAACCTTTCTTTTTAATTCTTCTAGTTGAAACTGAAGATCCACAACTGTAAGTAATTTTTCTTTTTATGCTTAAACTACTTGTAGAGTGATTTTTATATAGTCACTTTGAGAACTAAGGGACAGAGTGGAAGCTGGGATTTTTAGCTATTCTCTTTCATGTTTCCCCTGTTCTGCAGCTGGCTTTTGTATTCCATGCTCTCCTAATTAAAAGGAATTAACCAAAAAAATTCCTCCAATAAAAGCAACATCTCAGCATCAGCATCTAATTCACAAGTACACCTGTTTGGTCTTGGAAAGGAAATGCCAGATTTCTGTAACCACTTTGGACATTTTGCCTACATGCATCTTCAATCCAAGACATGATTGTTCAACCATGCCTTTCAGTGTCTATAATGGAAGAGAGGCAACCCACTGGATGACAAATTGAACTAACTATTAGTCCTCTACAGTATCACCAACCTATATATCATGTCTACACCAAGGTTTATCTTAAATCCCACCTTTGTATGCTTTCTGTTTTCTGACTATGTGATTAAAAATGCATATCTCTGTAGACAGCCTTGTTCCTTCAATAAACCAGAGGTTCAGCTCAATGTTGACACCCTTCTTCAACTTACAGCTTCATCTGCAGAATCTATTTGCCCTTGAATGTTAATGCTTGTGATTTTGTGAGCTTTAATGCATTCAGTTTTCTTCCTCTTCTGCCCCCTGCTTTTAAAACAATTAATTGAGTCAATTATCTAAATAAATTCTAGTTAGAACTTTAATCCTCATCTATGTTTTACATTATTTAATGCCACTATTAGCAATCATCCTCATTTGGGCATTTTATAAACTAGCCAGCATGGATGCTGGTACATGGACACCGCTGGTTCACTGTCTTTGGAGGAAACACATGGACCATTGATCCAACACACTCTTGTGTACTGGAGACGTTCTAGAATATTGTGACCAATCTGCAATTCTAATTGGCTTATTGTGGCCATAACTCTTATGAAATTGGCCTTGTGTTGTCATACTCTTTGTTAGTTACCCTCGAAATATTTAATGTTGAAGGGTGTAACTAGTTACAAGTTTTAGGGTGATGGATAATATAATCAGTAGGGGGAGGATTTCTATGACATATCATATATATTTTTTGCAACCTGTGTTTGACCTTATGGGTGGTTTTGAACATGTTTATGAGTAATCTGGAGAGAAAGGCCAGATTATTCATAAACATGTTTGAACTTGCTTATGGGTTCAAATGTAGGTTGCAGAGAAAATGTGAAATGTCATAGAAACCCTCCCTCTAACAATCAGTAATTACATCTAACTCAGCATTTTGTGCACTGACTGGCAGAATATTTCAAGGGAATCTTCAGAAGGAGCATTTTACAGCCCTACCTGCATTTAACCCAGGACTCTGACTTTCTGTGTGCAAAGAACACATGCTTGCTTTGATTTATAGACCTTCAAACTCTGGATGTGAGTTCTGAAGGCAATGGCAGCAGCTTGTCCTCCCACTATAGAAGGTGAACTATACAAGGTATTAATAAGAAGATGAATGTAATAGACGGCATTGGCCAAAGTCCTGTTGGTTAGCAAAATGTATTGCACTTGATTAAGCTCATTGAATCAATGGGGCCTACTCTAGTCAATTTACTACATAGGATTTTGGTCATTGAGTCTAAAACTGAGTCAAACTCCAGCAAGTTAAAGGGCAGAATGAACATGTGGGAATACAGGAAACTACAGCTGAAGTAATTTTTTTAATGGGAACGTTGTTAAAGAAAATGATTTCTTTTCTGTCAGGAGTGGCTTATGAACTGAACTAAATTTGGTGACTACCCTTTCCACTGATCATGAGTTAGTTGCCTGTGCTTTCTGAGTTGCAATCCGGCAGTGTTCCAAAGCATTAATAGTTTGGAAGTAACTAGTTACATGTAATGTAGTTACCTGTAATCAATTACTTTTGGAGTAATGGGTAATATAATGAATAATTACAAAGTTATAGTAAAATTAACTAAGTAGTTAAAGTTATTATTTAGGTATAACGAATAACACCTACTTGATCTCTAAAGTTCCTTTAAAAAGCAATTTTAGTCATTTTTGAGCCATTTTGACAGGGATTTTTCGGTTTTTATGCCATTCCCTTAGGAATTCTAGATAGTAGTTTTAGAAGAGGCAGCCGTGTTAGTCTGTGTTAGTATGTCAAGCAAAAAAGAAAAGAAAAATTAAAAAATGAAGACAAAAATGTTGTGGCACCTTAAAGATTAAGTGTTATATTTTGATGTGAGCTTTCATGAACAAGTCACATTAAAATATAACCGTTTGTCTTTAAGGTGCCACAACATTTTTGTCTTTTTAATTTTTCTTTTGTTTTTGTCTGAGGAAGTGAACTTGTCCACAATTCTATATAGTAAAAGACGTGCTTTGGGGGGGGGGGAGGGGTTTGTTGTTTGCATTTTTGTAAATATTTGCAGTTACCCAGTGTAGTATAGTGGATAGAGTGATGGACTAAGACTCAGCCTGTGTGGCCTTGGACAAGCTGCACAGTCCCAGGGTGCCCCCAGAATAAGAGAACAGTAAACCACTTCTGAGTATGGTTGGAAAAAATCTGAAAAATCCTGAAAAGGGTTTGCGTAAGTCAGAATTTACTTGACAGCACATTATTGTTGTTGTTGTTGTTGTTCTTGTTGTTCTTGTTGTTAAAAAACACCAGGCACAGCCAATCAAAACTATAAAAACAAATGCCACGTACACTGATTGCTTTACATTAACAATATATATGGGCAAGATTCGCCTGCATTTATTCATTTATACATAATTCTACATGCAAGCTTTTTTTAAGTATCCTTAATTGCCCTGAATTGTTCTCATACTCTAGATCAGACATTCTCAACTGGGGCCATATGGCCCCCTGGCACATTTGAAGGGGGCCACAGACTAGAAACAATTCTTCACACATCACCTTATAAAGTTTGTTATGCAACTTATACAAACCTGATTAGGCCTATATTTCTTTCATACTGTATTTATGGCCGTGGCCAAACAAAAGGTTGATAATGGCTGCTCTAGGTGGTGGATGAGGTGGGGAACATGAAGTTCACCAGGAGTCCTGGACTTCATAATAGAGTAGGGATTTTGACTTGGATTCTTTCTCTGTTTGATGTATTTCTTAGTACTGAAAGGATTGGGTGGGAGAAAAATTATTGTATCCTGGGAGCCTTCTCACAGGACATTCTATCTCTCTTCTCCACCTACCATCTTCATATATGACAGTGTTTCCTAGAACCAGTGACAACTCCAAGTTTGAGAATCCCCCCTGGTCAGTTTCCACTTGCACAGTGGGTTCAATGGGTGGTAGCAGCATTAGCAAAAGCAATAGCATTCCAACTAGTGCCAAGCAGACAAAGATATGCCAAGCTTTACATAGGAAAGGGAAGCCATTAGGATCACTCCTCCTGGAGGACATTTTAATTCTTCTGACTTCCCAGAGCACTGCTACATCAGGGTCATTGTGGGAATTTAAAATGGCAATCTGACCCTGGAGAAAAGCTGTTCAAGAGAGGATATGCTGGGTCATGACAGCTATCTGAGGATGGTGACTGCTTATGCTGCTTTTGCCAGAAACAATTTTGAGATAGCTTACTATCACTCTTCGAAAAGATTTTCGAAAGAGTTACAATTCTCTGTCTATCCAGAGATTCTCACCACTGAATCTGCACTGACTGCACATCCAATACTATGTCCAGTTCTGGGCATTATAGTTTAAGAATGAGGTCAACAAGATGGAATGTGTCAAAAGGACAATGAACAAAATAGTAAAAGATCTAGAAACCAAGTTCTGTGAAGAATGGTCAAGGAAGCTGGGCATGTTTAGCATAGAAAAGAGAAGGCTGAAAGGTAGTAAGATAACCACTTTCAAATATTTGAAAGTAGCATGGAGTAGTAGCATGGAAGCTGGGAAAAGTTTGTTTTCTATGGCTCCAGAGGGTGAGATCCAAAGCAATTGATCCAAATGATAAGAAAGAAGATTTCAACTAAACATTAGGAAGAACCTCCTGACAGTAAAAGCTGTTGAACCGTGGAATGGACTGTCTCAGAGGCTGGTTGACTTTTCCTCATTAAAAGTTTTTCAAACAGAGATTAGATGGCCTCTTGTCAGAGAGACTTAAGCTATGAATTTCCTGCATCATCAGAAAGTTGGACTCAATGACCCCAAGGCCCCTAGCTCTACAATTCTGTGATTCTCTTAACAAGAGAACAAGTAAAAAATAACTTCTGTTGATTGCCATTGATGAAGCCCACAGCCCCCCTCTTCTTCCCTTCCTTCTTTTGGTTCCATCTCTACCAATCTTTTCATGGTTCACTGCCAAGCTGTGTGGTTTTCAATGGGTTGTAAAGAGTTCTGGAAAAGGTGGCAGCATTCCAAAGTTCTTCTTAATGTGTACAGAAATACCACATACCTCAGGAGCATCTTTTATTTTGTCTGGGTTATTTCTGTTTTGTTTGCAATGTTTTTCCAAAAATAATATTTCTCATCCACAGGTGATCTAGCACTAAACTAGTATACCAGTACTAGTGATAAGCTGATCTAGAGAAGTGGTCCCCAACCTTTTTGACACCGCGGACCGGTTTAGCATGTGTGCGGGGGAGCAGGGGGCATCTGTGCGAGCGTGTATGTGTATGGGAGTATGTCTGTGCATGTGGGGTGGGTGGGCGGGGGCATGCGTGGGGGGCATCTGTGCTTGCATGCAGGGGGCATGTGTGTGTCCCTGCATGTGGGGGGATGCGTGCATCCATGCGTGCGTGGGGGACGTGTGTGCATGGGTGTGTGTCCGTGCGTCTGTGTGTGCGGGGGCGGTGGAGATCTGTCTCCACGGCCTGGTCCTGCCAAGGCCACGGACCGGGACTGGTCCACAGACCGGGAGTTGGGGGACCCCTGATCTAGAGCTAATCTCACATATGTAAAAAGAAACATATTAAAAATCAGAGGCTGATTGGTAGAAAAGAATGCAGGGTCAAGTGTTTCTGCAGTCCTGAACATCACATCCCAACTACGCATACCATCTTTACAAGAACAAATCAGCTGATTAAACACAAAAAAGTTCATTCGAATCATTCTGGCTTCAAAAAAGAAGTCTCCAACAGCAGAGGAAAAAAGTCATGCTGGATGCAAGAAGAGCTGGATCAATTCAAATCAGCCTTTGCTTCATGTGACCAGAAAAAGAAAGAAAAAACCCTTTAAAATGACCTGTACTAAAACTGCAGCAAATCCCACATGAGGTCACAGCCTAAGTCTTCAGAGAGGCACTACAGCCTTTCAAAATGGAAAACAAAGCCCTCAGAAGTGAGGAAACCACCAAAAGATAGTGTCATGGGGAAAACCAGGGGCAGATGTAGCTCGCAGGGTCCAATCCAAGGTTCATCACCCCAACCTTCAAAGAGGGGATGGAAAGGTGGGAAAGTCAGCACTACCCGTGGTCTACCTCTTGGGCCATCCCAGCTCCCTTAATACATCAACAGAAGAGTAGTACTTTTTCAGCAAGTTTGCTTTTGGATATTTACACTGAGAGCTCATTACTGAGATCTTAAGGTCAAGCTGCATGAGATACCAGCTTTGCATTTAGGTGCTCATAGACCTTTGGCACCCTAGCAACATGATTTTCTGTGAGCCACAAGCGTGAGCAATTAGACTTGGAAATGAATGTTATGTTTACCTCCCAATGACTTATCACAAAACACAGCAAACTCATTTACAGGTTCACAAAGACGAGAAAGGTTCATGCTAGGACAAACAAGGCAACTTTCAATACTTAAAGAACTCCTGTTTTTAACAAGGCACTAACAGTATCATCTTCTTTAGCAGGTAGAATCACAAGTTACAGGGTTGGGAGGAGAATTAAATCTCTTTGCACTCAGAAGCACTCAGCCTTCTGAAAGATTATTCAGACCAAGCAATGACTCAGCCCCCCCCCCCCACCTACCCCAGAAGACATAATATTATGGAACGAGATGAAATGGAAAGAGAAGATAAAAGCATCTTAAAACCCAGTAATGTCTAGCTAGTATTCAGGGCCTGTTACTAGACAGGACTATGTCACGGCCACACGAGGCAAGATATTCTGTCAGGTTGACTGAGGTATGATCTCTTCTACATCGATCTTGGCTCCCTGTTATGCTGCAGCTGTGAGTTTCCATTCTCCTTTCTGGAGAGTTTAAATCAAAACTTTAATGGCCTTCTGATATTGTTTTAGCTTTGTGAACAGTTTGTCATTCTGTCTGCTTATTCGCCAAAATAGCGAGGAAGCGACGTTACGGTGGAAGATGGCAGAAGGCGATAGAAGGTGAGCTCAGCTGCATTTGCACAGCAGAAGCCTTTAAAAATCACTGTGCTATGAAGAAGCCATTTCCATATTTCACAGCTATTTTTGCTGGTGCCTAAAGTTGATGATACAGCAGAAAGAAAGGGAGGAGGGGGGAGAGGCAGAGAGAGAGAGAGAGAGAGATCTGAATGAAAGAAGAAGGGGGAGGAAATAATGAAAACCTCTTTGCTGTTCCTTTCCGCCTAACAATTTCCATCGCAAGCATATCGCTCAGCAAACGCAACAAAGCAAAATGGGTTATGCCTGTAAATTGACAGAGATTGGAAGCTCTAAGGAACTCCCTTGTTAGTACTAAAAGTATCAAAAAAAGAGAGAGCTAATTTTCAGCTGTGTCCCTTGAACCCCAAATATCTCTTTCCTACTGCAATATGTCACAAAATGGTCTTATCTGGGATAGGGGAGAGCTCTAACGTACCATCAGCAGGCAAGAAAGCATTCAGAAGTGTTTTGAAACTTTGATTGTAAGTCTTTTGGGTTTCAGAGCAAGGTTTTCAGTTACTAAACTCCAGGGACGTTGGCAAGGCTTTGGGTCCGAGTCCTGAGTCTGAGTCTTTGGTAAGGTAAAGGTAAAGGTTCCCCTTGACAATTTGTCCAGTCGTGTCCGACTCTAGGGGGCGGTGCTCATCTCCGTTTCCAACCCATAGAGCTGACGTTTTGTCCCAAGACAATCTTCCGTGGTCACGTGGCCAGCGCAACTAGACACGGAATGCCGTTACCTTCCCACCGAGGTGGTACCTATTTATCTACTTGCATTTGCATGCTTTCTAACTGCTAGGTTGGTGTGGGGGTGCCATTCCCAAGGTTGCTAAGCCACATGGGTGTTGTAGTGAGAGAAAACTCTCCTAGCATCCTGTGGCTGCTTCTGAGGGGAGGAGCTGCCACCATTCTTCCTCTTTCTCATTATCATAGAGAGCTTGCCATAGAGGCCTTTCCTTAGGCCAATCAGAGGGCTTGATTAATTGCCTTTCCCCAGACCAATCCTAATAACATGATGTAACCATTGTCCTATCTGAACCCTGTCTACTATCTGTAATGCTGTCACTATCTGTGAGCTTGTAATGTTAATAAAAGACAGTCCTCCTGGGGGCAGGGCAGAATGCATTGGCAGAATGCATTGGGAACTCATTGGAAGAAGACTTCTATTCTGCTTCCTTGATGAGTCGCCCACCAGGAGTACTGCTGGCAGAGATCCCTGTGTGTGTGGCTGACTTCTTTAACGTCTATCTCTAAGAGACTCTTTGCTATCCTAATTATCTGGTGATCACCACAAAGCCCATCAGCCTGCTGAGTTCGTGTCTCCCACAGGTTGGCGGGAGCTGGGACTAGCGATGGGAGCTCACTCTGTCGCGTGGATTCGATCTGAGTCCAAGCTTTTGATACCAAATCCCGAGTCCCATGCCTCAAGTCCAAGTCCCTGTTAAAAACAAGTGTTTTTTTCTCAAGAAAAAAGGAAAGGGGTGCGTGGGTTCCGAGTCGCAAGTCGAGTCTGAGTCATTGGGGGGGACAACCCTGTGTCGAGTCCAATCAAGTCATCAGTGCAACTTAGGTCCAACTTGACAGCAAGTCCTGCGACTTGAGTCCCCATTCCTGTTAAACCCCTGTGGGAAAACAATTGTGCACATACTGTGAGAGGGCAGGTCTTTGCCCTGATGGGCTTTCAATTTAAATGACAGAGAAGAAACAACAGAGGAAGGGGAGGGAGATGGAGGCACTGGCAAATAGGGGATACATTTGAACATCTTTAAAACTACTTTGGTTACAGCAGGGCATGGGAACTCCTATGGGTTACAGCAAAGGCTTCACAGAGGAAGTATTTCTGTGGCCTTGATAAGAGATTTGAAGGAAGAAAAAGACAGAAGTAGTGTAGGAAGCAATTCTAGATGTGACCAAAATTCCAGATTTGATACCTTCCTCAGCTCCAAATAGACCAACGTTAAGACCCAGGGTCAGATCAGAGGATGCACTTTTAGAAAAGATGCTCTTAGAAAATGGTGAAAGTGGCATCTATTTGTCATGACATCTGATTCCCCTCATGTCTGCCCTTTGCATTTACCATGGCTCATTTGTGACTGGTCGCTGGAAAGCAAACATTGGCATAATTTGCAAGTCCAATTGCCGAGGCACCTATCTCTGAAGAAATCCGATGTGATAGAGAACACAGAGAGACAGGTTAGGATTCCCTGTAAGCATTTCCAGAAACAGATTAGCAGTTCCCTTAATTTCTCATTGGATTTTGGACTATGTATGACTTGACACATTTGCTAAAACCAATATACAGTTTGCTACTGGCTTCTTTATTCCAGGACTTTCCACCTCCCTCCATCTCTGTCCCTCTGCTTGCTGTCTGAAACATTTTTCATGCATTCCTTCCTGTATGCAAAACACATATAAACTTGTGCAGAATTCTGTACTGATGTCCAGACATTGAACAGGATATACATACATGGACAGGTACTCTATGCAAACAGCCCCAATGTGATCAGGATACAACTGTTGAGAAGAGTGCCTACACTTATGGTAGGTGTTGCTTTTCAGAATTCTACTGTTTGTATTGCTATTCCCATTTTACATGTGACAGGATTATGGTTCAGGGACAAGGGACATTAGGCATTGCCTTTTGGTCCATTTAGTCAAGGGCTGTCTTCCTTAAGAGTGGCTCTCCAACATCTTTCGCAACTGATCTAAGGATCTTTTTTAGTGCCTGATAACCAACCATTTTCATTGCTGAACTAAGCTCCAAATCAGGGTTGCCTGCCATAACATGTTCCTCACTGGAGATGGGCGCATTTGCAGGATTCAGAGGCCAATTTCCCTTTGCAGGGACATCGCAGTTACCTAAAAATATTATTTCTGGAATTATAGATCCAGTTGGCGAGGAAGTGGTTTGATTGGGAAGGCACTGGGTAGATTGGGGTGGCCTACACTCCATTTTATGGTAGAGATATTACTTTTTGAGATTTCCATTAGGCTTTTCATAGCAGAAAATGACCCCTTCAATGTTTTTTTTTCAGCCTGGGGGCTCTGGGGCATCAGAAGAAGACTTTGTCCACACTCTGCTCACCCCTGGTGTGGGACATCATCCATTATGCTATTGCTATTCCCAAGAAAAAGCAGACCACTTTTATCTCCCTTTCCCTATTGTATTTTTGATCCAGAACAAAAGGCACACTTCTGAATGAGGTCACACCTCTGACCTCTCATTACAGGCCAACACATTCAGTGTAGGAATAGAATCTAAAGCTGTAAAGAGACTGTCCTGGAGTCTTCAGGCAAGACCCTGCCTCCCTTGATATGAGAGAAAGGATTCTCCGTATAAAGTTTAATCAGGTTAGCCAGTTTTTCTCTCTTGATTTCACAGCTTCCATTTGCTGCACCAGATTATAAACTTTGAACATGTAATTGAACTTGACTCAAGGAGCCAATTGTATTACAGCGAGCCTTAAAACGGGGATGGTGAAGACTAAAGTTTTCATTCAATGCATGGAATTTCGATGTGCAGAAATCAATTCAATTGACATCAGTTGAGCTTTAATGCTGAATTAAAGAGCTGCCAGGTTTCCCCCATGGGGTTCATTTTTACAGTCCAGGCTTTATGAATTCATTAAAATGCACACACAAACTTTAAGGGAAGTAGCATTACACTGTAATAAGAGCTACAAATCGGCAATATTCCTTCGAGAGATGACTCTAATTTGAGTCGCCTAGTTGGCAAAATTGTTTTCCATTGCTTTGCATCCATTAGCACAGGGTGTCATATTTTCCCTTGCTCCTCTCTCATTGCCTTGCTGTTGGCTCAGCAGGGAGAGCATTTACGAGCTCCAGAAGAGTCTTTTAGGAAGCTGCCACCTTTGGAGGCACAGACAGTGGGAGGAAAGCAAAGCAACTGTGCAAAGCATTTATGAGCTTTTGTTGAGAGACAGAGAGAGAGAGAGTATTTGGGGAGGGAAAGAGTGAAAGAGAGCAGTGGCCTTAAAATTGACAGAGGGGCAGTAGCTCAGTGGGAATGTATACGCTCTGTGTGCATAAGGTCTCAACTTCAACGCCCAGCACTTCCAGGTAAAGCTAAATCCTTAGGGAGCCATTGCTACTCAGTGTCAATCATGCTGGGTTCGATGGATGAATGGTCTGAAATAACATAACGCAGATGAGTTCCCATGCAGAATTGTTGCATGTAGAATTTGTATTGAGAGATGAACTCTCTTTTGAACTATTGAGCAGCCAGCATCCTTTGGGGGTGAAAAGTGAGTAGGGTGATCAGAAGTAGAGAAAGCAGATATCAGTAGCCAGAGTTTTTTCCAGTCCTGATTTTACCTGCTGGGAACTATTGCCATGGTCTCTCCAACACAGCCACTGACAGACACTTGTCAGGTGATTCTGCCCCCCTCCCAATTTCCAATGAATGGAGGAATTTATCCATTCGCATAAGGGGCAAAACTGAACTATTGGAACAAATTTTATGTGGCAGAAGCTTTCAGAGACTATAGCTTGCTGATGCTTATGCCCAATAAAGCTTTCTAGTTTTTAAAGTACCACAAACCATTTTGTCATACCAGGGTTTCACTAAGTGGCAGACAGCTCCATAAACTATCCTCTGTGTGCTATTGATCTCCTGCAATTGTCTTAGTAATTTCACCCAGTGTCAGATGAGGACTCAGGAGACATGTGTTCAAATCCCTGCTTGTCCATGGAAACTCATGGAGAGGGGGCTAGTAGCACTGGTAAGTTAATAATAATGATGTGCCATCAAGTTGATTCCAACTTGATGCAACTCTTTCCCGAGTTTCCTAGGTAGAATAATCAGAAGTGATTTAACATTCCCTTTGCCTCCGTCTGAATAAATACAGGCAAATAGCTTGCTCATATGGATGCCGTTTTATATACGTATATTGTTGAAACAGGACAATCAGCACACATGAGATACGTTAGCTGCCAATTTAATTGTAAACTGTTGGGGGCAGGGGCCTATGTGACTCCAATCAAAAGTGCTTGCAGTCTTACTTTATGATGATGATTATGATGATATTGATATTGATGATGATGATGATGATGATGATGATAATAATAATAATAATAATAATAATAATAATAATAATAATAATAATAATAATAATAATAATAATAATAATAATAATAATAATAATAATAATAATAATAAATTCAGTTCTGACTTCTGGCAACTTTTATCAGGTTTTTCTAGTTATAGGGTACTCAGAATGATTTACTATTGCCTTCTTCTGGGGATGTTCTGGGACTGTACAATGAATCTCTCACAGCAGGCACCTAGATCACAGAACTATTGTTGTTGTTGTTTAGTTGTTAAGTCGTGTCCGACTCTTCGTGACCCCATGGACCAGAGCACGCCAGGCCCTCCTGTCTTCCACTGCCTCCCGGAGTTTGGTCAAATTCATGCTGGTAGCTTCGATGACACTGTCCAACCATCTCATCCTCTGTCGTCCCCTTCTCCTCTTGCCTTCACACTTTCCCAACATCAGGGTCTTTTCCAGGGAGTCTTCTCATGAGATGGCCAAAGTATTGGAGCCTCAGCTTCAGGATCTGTCCTTCCAGTGAGCACTCCGGGTTGATTTCCTTCAAAATGGATAGGTTTGTTCTCTTTGCAGTCCAGGGGACTCTCAAGAGTCTCCTCCAGCACCACAATTCAAAAGCATCAATTCTTCGGCGGTCAGCCTTCTTTATGGTCCAGCTCTCACTTCCATACATCGCTACTGGAAAAACCATAGCTTTGACTATGCGGACCTTTGTCGGCAAGGTGATGTCTCTGCTTTTTAAGATGCTGTCTAGGTTTGTCATCACTCTCCTCTCAAGAAGCAGGCATCTTTTAATTTCGTGGCTGCTGTCACCATCTGCAGTGATCATGGAGCCCAAGAAAGTAAAATCTGTCACTGCCTCCATATCTTCCCCTTCTATTTGCCAGGAGGTGATGGGCCCCGTGGCCATGATCTTAGTTTTTTTGATGTTGAGCTTCCAGACCATTTTTTGCGCTCTCCTCTTTCAACCTCATTAAGAGGTTCCTTAATTCCTCCTCACTTTCTGCCATCAGAGTGGTATCATCTGCATATCTGAGGTTGTTGATATTTCTTCCGGCAATCTTAATTCCGCTTTGGGATTCATCCAGTCCTGCCTTTCGCATGATGTATTCTGCATATAAGTTAAATAAGCCGGGAGACAATATACAGCCTTGTCGTACTCCTTTCCCAATTTTGAACCAATCAGTTGTTCCATATCCAGTTCTAACTGTTGCTTCCTGTCCCACGTATAGGTTTCTCAGGAGACAGCTGAGCGTCCTTTCGGCTTTGGCCCAACCACTTCATTAGCTCTGGAGCTACTTGTCCTTGTCCTCCGCTCTTCCTCAGTAGCATGTTGGACGCCTTCCGACCTGAGGGGCTCACCTTCCAGCGTCATATCTTTTAGCCTTTTGTTTCTGTCCATGGGGTTTTCTTGGCAAAGATACTGGAGTGGCTTGCCAGTTCCTGCTCCAGGTGGATCGCGTTTAGTCAGAACTCTCCACTATGACCTGTCTGTCTTGGGTGTCCCTGCACGGCATAGCCCATAGCTTCTCTGAATTACTCAAGCCCCTTCGCCACAACAAGGCAGCAATCCATGAAGGGGCACAGAACTATACAGAAAGCTTTTATCTCACATACCTTGAAAACTCTTTTAGGATCGCTGTAAGTTGGATGCAACTTGACAGCACATAACATCAAAACAACAGAGTTTGCACTTAAAGAGCACAGAGAATCATTCCCATTGTTACTGAGTTCTGCTCCTTCAGAAATCCACAAATGCCAAAATCCTGTTCCAGAGCATGTGGAAGATTTCTGTCTGGGCAGGACTGAGGGTGTGTTGACGAAATCAAATGGAAAGGAAATGTCAGTACATGTAGTAATTTCATCATTCCTGGAGGGAATCGTGTCAATGGATTGTGCTGGGAGACCCCTACACTTGCTCAGAGTTATTGGTTTAGGGCAGGGATGGGCAACATGCACCTCCCAGGGGGCAAAATTAATACTCTGCGCTAGAGATGGGGATGAACCGCCAAAATGACCCACGACCTGTGAATTTCCCCAGGAATTTCCAACGAACCATGAATCAGTTTGTTGGTTTGTCATTTTTTTTTAGACAGCCTGTGGCTGTCTAATGAATATTGTAATTCGTTAGACAGCCTGTGGCTGTCTGATTGAATATCATGATTCGGTTTTTATTCGTCCCCATGTCTACTCTGCACCCGTGCTTCCTGCATATCAATACACACATGTACACACATACAATTTTAAATAAAATGCTCAGAAAGTCTCCTCATATCCCCTGGGGGCATAATTTGCCACCTAACAAGATGTGAACTCCTGATTGTATACCAGAAGGAAGACTCCCCACCTGTCTCTCTCCTTCCTCCAGTCAGTGCAAAACACAAGGCTGCTTGCCCATCCAGTGGTGTTTTACGGCCTGGTTGCTAATTTATTAGTTACATTTCTATCTTTTATCTATATCTTACTTTTCTCCTGTGAGCTTCAGGTGTCAACCACTGCACTGCCCCATCCAACTTTTTTCTCACAACAGCCCTGTTAGGTAGGTCAGACTGAGAGGATGCATGTGCTCAAAGGACACCTAGGGTGAGGCTTTCATTGAGGTTCAGCCTGTCTCAATGAGGAACAGAACCTAGAACGCCCAAGGGAACCCACCGCCTCACACTCCCCTCTCACTACCCAGCAACTTGGGTTTGTTGGCCGACAATTGAGCAGGCCCGGTTCCCCACAAATAAACCCACACAACACACTGATTGAAAGGGAAAGGGCCATAACTGTATTGGCTACAGCAACAGCTCCCTGGCACAGCATTCATTGGGAGATCCGAATGCAAACCACCATCTCTCCAGACACCAGCTGGGGAACAAGCTCTTTATGGTGGTCCATTGAAGACCAACAGGTGTACACAATTCCATGTCTCCCTGCCATCTAGGGGTGTAGCTGAGCTCCGGGGGGGGGGGGCAGTTGGACCAGGCCATAATCCTGCCCTTGGCTCCCTTAAGAGGATTCCTCTGTCACCCAGTCTGTGGAAGTACCTGCCTGCCCCCCATCCAATTACCTGAATCCACCTCAATGTTCCAAACCAACAACAACAAAGTTGTGACCATGAAGAAAATTATGAAAAACAACCACCAGGTCAACCTGGAAATTGTTCCAGTCCCTAACCCAACATGGAACACATCACACAGAATATTATGGGGGTGAAAGAGCAGGAGAGAAGGAAAGGCTGCTGAGACAATGAATGAGCTAAGTGGCCGTGCTTGCCCTGTTATATTCTAGGCCAGCACTAGAATATACTTCACTCAGGTCCACCAGCCTACAGGCTCCCTGCCTCCCAATCACAGCAGCCAATGACCTTGAGCCAGTATGATTTGAATCAACACCTGGCCTCCCAGCTACCCGGGGGCCTACTATGAGGATCCACCATGCTGGAAACCAAGGAGACCAGCTGTGCAGCAGTTGCTTGACTGGGCTATCGCTCTGGTCACAACCCAGGGCTCCTAGATAAGTCTGGGTCCCAGCTTTTCAAGGGCCACTTTCTGTGGCCCTCCTTGTTATTCCCATCCTCTTCTTTCATCCTGTTCATCACTTTGCAAGGGCTGAATCTTGTTTCCCTAAGCCAGGGAGGCTTGCTTCATAACTTAACACAGTGTGAAAACACTCCTTTGTTAAAACAATATGTGCAGCCTGTGTTTATCTTCTGCAACTCAATTGGCCACTTACTTGTCTCTCTCACCTGAACCTCTGAGGATGATAATGGCCCAAAAGGAGCACCGTGTTATTACTAGAGGCTGAGGTGGCACCATCACCTTTCCCCCCTTCCAGCATTCTGACTGCAGTACTTTGTAACAGTTCTTATTAGGTCTGCTCGGAAAGAACCTAGAAGCACAACCATATTATTACTGCAAAAGATGATATCAGTGCATTTTGTTGGGAAATTATTACTATTAAATAACCAACATTTTCCATTTTTCAAAAATGTATCTTTTATTCACTGGAGGTTTATGCGCCGTCAAAGGAAGAGGGGAACGCTACAGATTCCTGATGATTCAGCTAATGTCCTTACCTCATCTTTCTCTCTCCTCCCTCTTTCTCTCTGACTTCCTCTCATTTTCTCTGTTGGATCACACTGACCCTTCCTAAATGAAAAGATGACAACTGACCATCTATTCACATCGAAGACTGTAATTAGATCAAATGTTGATACAATGAGTCTCAATGAAATGCCAACCAGGATGAAATTCTTTGCTTGCCTCCTCAAAATACTAATAACATCCTGGCAGAATTAAAGCACTAGAAAGTTATTTCAGAACGAACCTAATGATGACAGCAGACACTATGTTCTGTAAGTAAATTCTCTATGCAAACTTTCTATATGAACCTGGACAAGACGGAAATCCTGCGGGTGGGGGCCCCTGGTGTCTGTGGTCTGGGTGCCTCCCTATCTTTTTGGGGGGGCACTCTTTCCATGAAGGATGAAGTTCGTAGCTTGGATGTCCTCTTGGAACTGTCGCTATCAATGACATCACAGATAGCGTCTGTGGTCCAATCCGCTTATTTCCACCTAAAGCGGATTGCCCAGCTGTGTCCCTACTTTGACACCGGGTCCCTCACCATGCTGGTTCATGCGCCGGTAGTCTTGAGATTAGACTACTGCAATGCCGTTTACGTGGGGCTGCCCTTGGGACTGCTACAGAGATTGCAATGGGTCCAGAATGTGGCGGCCAGAGTATTGAGTGGGGTTAGGGAATAGCAACACATCTCCCCCACCCTGGCTGCATTACACTGGCTACCTGTTTGCTTCCGTACCAGTTTCAAGGTGATGGTACTAACCTACTGTATAAGGCCCTGAATGGTTTGGGACCTTGATATCTGGCCAAGCACCTCCTTCCAGTTAGGTCTGCCTGTCCTATAAGATCATCGTAGGCAGAGCGGCTGAGAGTTCTGACCCCGAGAGAGGCCCAGAAAACAACTACTAGAAATTGGGCCTTCTTGGCGGTAGCCCCACGACTATGGAACTCTGCCCGAAGTCCGCCTGGCCCCTTCACTGGGCACATTCAAAAAGCTACTAAAAACCTGGCTATTTAGACAGGCCTTCCCTGAACAAACTATACTCTGATACAATAGTGTCCAATAATATAACTTCTATCATACTGCCATGCTCCATGTTTTTATTTTTCTACACTTTTAATTGTATTTATTGTATTATCATTTTATCTTCACTTCACTTTATGGTTTTTTATTTGCTGTTTTGTTACTCTGTTGTTTTTTGTTATTTGTTGATTTATATACGTGCCTTGGCTGCCAGATGGGCGGTACGTATATAAATCAACTAAAAAATATATATATTCTAGCATAGAAAATCACCATTGACCAATATATACAGCAATGATGATTCCTTATACTACAATGCACATTTTCTGGGAGTACGTGCTATTGATAGGCATGGTAAGTAAGTTGCCTTTGGGGTCAAAATACGTCTGGAGTCTGCCAGGTTGAAAGAGAGTGCACTGGAGCTAAAAGAGCTTGTTAGGCTGCAGATATGCTCCAGTTGTAGCAGGAAATGCAAAGGACTTTAAAGGGACTGGGAGGAAACAGCCCCCACTTTCCTAAGAACAATATATATCCTCCAACTGTTCTGAATTTCCCAAGATTTTCCTGGAATCTCTAATACATTCGTACATTGCTCCTGTCCCATGACATTCCTGGATTAGCAGGCTTTCATGAAAAAAAGACTCCTGACCTAATAGAAGCTGAGAAATGAGGCAAAATACATTATTGTACTTCTACTGAATTGCTTTACAAAAAAATAATAATGTGCTACTGCTTTTTAAAATGGTGGTGTGCATCCAAAACGGGTGGGGGTTGGAGAGAGAAAATTTCTGTAGTAAAAAGAGAAAATGGATGATGGAAGAAACACTTAAAATATAAAGACGGGCAAAAAGCAAAAGTAAAAGGTGACAAAAATAGGATTAGAACCCTAGATGCAGCTTTTCAGTGATTGTCACATATAGACAAAGAGAACTATTAAAATAGCCAGTGCAAAGAGATAGAGGAGAACAACAAAGGGGGAAAACCAAGAGATCTCTTCCATAACATCCAAGAAATCAAACTGAAATTCAAGCCTAGATTAGAAATCAGAAAGACCAACAGGGAAGCACACTATCTGACCAAGATCAAATAAAGAGAAAGTGGAAACAGTATACTGAAGATCTATACAGAATAGAAAAATGGACAGACTCCTTTGAAGAGGAATCCTATGATGAAGAACCTGCAGTTCTAGAAAGTGAAGTGAAAGTTGTTTTGAAAACATTGGGAAGAAATAAATCACCAGGGATAGATGTAATACCTATAGAACTATTTCAAGCCACTGAGACTGAATCTGTCAAAAAATAATAATAATGACCCACAGAATAGAAATGCTCAATATACATTCCAATCTCCAAGAAAGGAGATGCCAAACAGTGCAGTAAGTATAGGACCATCACTCTAATTTCCCCTGCAAACAAAGTGATGCTCAAGGTATTGCAAAAAGGCTATTACTTATATGTAGTGAGAAATGCTTGATGTTCAAGCTGGATTCCAAGCATAACCTTTTTGTGGACAGCAAGTTACCATTAGGACAGAAAATGAAGAAACAGACTGGTTTCCTATAGGCAAAAGTGTCAAACACCTTTGATGACACGTAACAACAGCAAAGACAGATTGTGCATGAGTTGTGTGATCCCCAGGTTCAATGCAGAAACTCTTTAATTACCTACAGTCACTGTGCCAGTGATATCATCACCTTTATGTCAGTATAATTTACACAACAGAATTTTGGCCTGTGGTAGAAAAAGTATGCAGAAATTAATATCTATATTTTGCAAATCAGACTACCTAGATTGGGAGAACTAGAAAATGCTGGTACATGTGAAAGCAAATATCAGGAATCACAACAAAAAATACAATGTGTACATTCCTTCATAGAAGCAGGTTAAATAGTACAGAACTAGTAGAGATCGGGGAAATTCGTATTCGTAAATGAACATGAATATCCCCATCCCAGATGCATCTAATGGGGATCCAGCCCTCGGAACCATCCCATCCACTCATGTGCTGCCACAGCGCCAGCCTCCCGCTCTTCTTGCCAAAGGCGGAAGTAGCTCTGCTGTCTCCCTGCTCTTCTGGCCACTCAGCAGCCATGCGGGGAGACTTGTCCTCCTGCCCCCTGCCTAGAGTGGCCAGCCAAGCCAGGAGAGGGCAGAGCTACTTCCGCGATTGGTGAGAAGAGCTCTAATAACTAGGAAATGCCCCAGCTTGTCTTTCTTTGCTGTATTCGACTTTTCATCACAATATATGAGTTAATATCTCCTCTGTGCTAAGATCTGCGTGCTGCCAACCAATTACTGTTTATTAATGAGCACTGTTAACGTAATGATCAAAGTTTATATAGATATTTTTCAAATTTTCCATTTCCTCATTTCATTAATTACACCCAAAACATGTATATAATAATCTGCAAAGTGAGGCAATCCGATCGTAGGGCACAAGTCACAAAAGCTTATACTAAATAAGACTTGTTAGTCCTTAAAGTACCCCTAAATACTATAAGTTTCCTTTGTAACAGACTAACAGAACTACCCCTCTCAAAACAGTGAAAGATACTACTTTGTTTAATATGTGTGCTTATGTGTGTACATGTACATGTGTGTGTTTGTGTGTGTTTCAAAGCAAGTGTCCCTCCAATGTGTCATTTTTTAACACTATACTTCCCTTTTTTTTGCTTCCACTTCTCAGTTTAAATTATTCATCTAAATCCATGTCATACTAGCTGCTGTTTTGTTTCATTGCTATTGTAGTAGGGAATGAGATTCACCATGAGCTTGAAAGAGTTACTTTTTGAACCACAATGCCCAGAATCATTTAGCCAGAATAGTCACTGATGTTGGCTGGAGGATTCTGGTAGTTGTGGCTAAGACAACAAATACACCAATCCGTGCTTCCCAACTACTACGTCAGTCACTTATGGGCATTTACTGAGGTGTGAGTGCTAGTTGAACATCATACTACCTGCATCTAAAGAGGAGAGCTGCACTAGCAAATACCAATGCCAAACAGAACTTGTTAGTATTAAAGACACAAGACTTTGTTAATTTTGCTGCAACAGATTAATACAGCTACCTCTCTGAAAACTATTTAACTTAAGAGAATGTATCTGATTAAACGGTTCAAAAGGCTATACGATACTCCTAAGACAAGTAAATGTAGAATTAATTGTTTTCTAATCAATGTCTGAACCCTCCATCCAGAAATCTACAACCAACGCCAAGCATGTGCTCAATAGGCTTAACAGCAGCAACAGCAGCAATAGTCTGAAACTGAGTAATTCTTCCTCCTCTTGTTTTTCCCACTTGTTCCTTTGCTCAGGATAATACCAAGGCTTCCACCTAACTCCCCAGAAAACTGTGGAAGATTACATGGAATGTGATTTACCCCCTTCCCCCCATTGGTAATCCAGAATGAGTCATATCAAAGCGTGGCAGAGTTCCTTCTTTCAACTACAGCTCCCAGAATTCCCTAGCCAACATGGGAGTTGTGGTCCAAAAATAAAAAGCTTTGCATAATATTGCTGTGCCAGCGGCAGGGCAGGAAAGACAACAGAATCCATGGCACCTCAAATACTACCATTTTATTAACATACTAGTGGCTTTCACCCTGCTTTGCATGAGCGTGTTTGCCTTCCCCCATCACATTCATTCCTATGACTTAATTGCTATCTATGCACTATCTGCAGGCAGGTCCATGAAACAGATTTCAGTTGTCTGCAAGCAGCTTGTGCCAGACTTTCCGACAATTAATACATCTACCCACAAATTAGGAGAGCATGAGTCTTTAATTTATGCTTCTGTACAATGCTATCAAATTGTCAGTGGCTTCACTCATTGGCTAAGGGGATTTCTTGCAATATAATTGGCCAAAACAGCAAGTGCATATTTTCTCAGCTTCTTTAAGGGACAGATGTTCAAAGCGGGTGGAGCTCACATCCAGGTGAAACCTGTCCAACCAAGTAATGGCAGTCCAAGCACAAAGAAGCTGGAGAAGAGACAATTGTGGGGGGAAACTGTATCTACCAGACTTTTCCTTTTCATCACACCCACTTTCGTCATACATTTTTACCTATATTTATGACTGACAGAGCAGTATCCATCTACAAGGCATGCTGAAGGATTTTTCCCGCCTGTTGCTCAACTTCATGCTTTTTGGGATCCTCATGACTGTTTCATGCTCACCAGTCTGGAAGTGGGGGGGGGTCATCTTCCTCTAGGGCAGTGGTTCCCAACCTTGGGTTCCCAGATGTTCTTGGACTAAAATTCCCAGAAGCCTTCACCACTAGCTGTGCTGGCCAGGATTTCTGGGAGTTGTAGTCCAAGAACATCTGGGGACCCAAGGCTGGGAAGCACTGCTCAAAGAAACGTTCCTCCCACCACCCATCTATTATTTTGTGCTGCAACATGGGTGTGTCTAAACTCTGGATTCGATTTTCCCTGGCAGCCCTTGCCCTTTCTGCCCTGACTTCATTTCATTGAACAGATAATACATTAACCAGGTGTGAATGGAAGTATGATGGCCTGAACCAGAAGGTGCTGAGCTAACTGGGCACCAGGCCAGTTCATTCCGTTAAATTGTTATAACATTTTAAAAGCAAATATTATATTGCCTCATGTTGGCCACCAATTCTGACCTGAACGTAGGCTAGAAGTAGGAATGGAGATGTTTTCATTGGAAACAAGCAGAGGGCAAGAAATGGAAATGTTCATCAATTTACAGCATTGATTATGATGGCCATGACCCACCCAGTTATACCTCTCATTTAGTGGTGAAGACTGAACAAGACAGAATGATGGATCTAAATGTGCAATTTCAAAACAGATTTATGTGCTATACATCTTGTTGCTCCTTTAACTCTGCTTTGAAAAGTGATAGATGAACTACAGGCAATCATGGTTCCTGTGACTAACGATGACTGATGATAGTGGGGCATTGTGTAGATCTCAAAATCAACAGCAAAAGGTGATATCACCATTCAACAAAGAAAACTGACATAAAACCCCTGTGTGGATTCCCTCAGAGGCCCACATGACCTGTTGTGCACATTTAAGAGCAAAACTATGTTACAGATAGCTCATCATGAGAAGAAAGAATTCTTCAGAGCTACTTGTGTATGACAGTCACAGCAGGATCTTTTCTCACCTCTGAGGTGCCCTCAGCAAATCTAAGTAGTAATTTGTTTGCCCTGATGAAGAGGGAGTATAGAATCTTTCTGAGACAAGCTGGATGAGATGGTCAGAAAGAGTGGCCCTTAGGGATTTCCATTAAGCCCCTGATTTAGTCGGGAGTTCATCTCCACAATTTCTGACTGATCCTGGGTGCAGTTCAGTTCACACCAGCTCTGACCCAATTTGGATCTGATTCTTAGTCAACGTTTGGAAATCTAGATTTTTGTGACTCCTATTGTTTTGCTTTTTCACAGAATTGCCTGAAATCTGGAGATAGCAAAGCCCCGTCAGCAAGGATTAACCCTGACAAATGTCAGGAAGGCAGATTCTGGGGGTTACTCTGGACAATTGTAATATTTGCTTGATTACCTTGAAAATTTGGCACTAACATGTGCTGCTGTTCGTGGACTGCAGCAATGACTGTAATGTCCGTATGCTACTTGAGCACTGAGACTTACTTAACCAGCAAAAGAGGGAAAGCATAGTCTTCCTCCTTCTCCCTAAACTCTGTGCTTGCAGAATGCTGCTGAGATTCTTCTCTCCAGCTAAGGTTAAGGAAAAATGCTTCCTTCTTGTTCTTACCTTGTGCTTTCTTCTCCAATGTGATTTCCTCAAAGATACACACCTCAGAAATCAGACTTGTAAATTAAGCCTGTGTTTACCTTTCAATGACTGAGCTCACTGGAATGGAAAATACAGAGGTCTGGCTTGACCCTAGAAACTAGAGCTGTCAAAGAGCCAGGTGCAAAGCCTCTTCTCTCACTTCCCTTCGACCCACCCTGGTGCTTTCTGTTGTTGTTCCACACCACTCTGGGGATACCTTGCCTGCCTTTCTTTCACTGAGTTTTGATGACTAGATTATTGGCCACTTGGTCCAAATCCTTTTGGATCTATTTTAGCTGATCTGGACCCAATCTACCTCATGGGAATATGAGAAGTTGATTATCTATTGTTAGCCATGAGTGCAACTGCACCCATTTGTTTCATATTCTCTTGTACCTGGTAGAGGCATTCTGTTTTTGATACGAGAGATGATATATAGTCATCCTTACTAGGAGCTGCTGATGGCCTTATTCACTATGAATTCGTCCATTTCCATTCTGAAGCTATCAAGGTTGGCAGACATTATCTTGTGGCAATGAGTTCTACCATTTGACTCTGCACTCCATGAATAAGTATTTCCTTCCGGTTGTTCTAGATCCCCCATTCAGCTTCAGCAGCAAACTGAAATTTTCTTCATGTTATATATAATTTTATACATTTCTATCATGTGTCTCTTCGCATTTTTCCCCAACCAGGTTGAATTGGTTTGACTGGCTTTAGGATCAGATCAGATCAGTTGTGGGTCACAGTTCTCAGGTCTTCTGAATGGCTTGCTGAGGAGAGTTGTGATGTGCCAGCATGGTAGGGCTAGTGGCAAGACAAGGTGGCCTTGTTGCCTGCACAGGGCATGGCACTTCTGAGCCTTCCCAAAAGAGGAAGCACATCCACGCTACGGTATCTGCCAGCAACCAGAATACGTACTGTAGGTCGTGATCCAGCCCAGTCCTGGTCTGTCCTCCTCTAGCTGCTCTTTTTCTTCCTTCCTTCCTTTTTTGAGTGAGCTGGTGCAATTGGGACCCTTTTAAGATCACACCCTGGGAGCAATCCTTTTCAGCACGATCCAATGCAATTTTTATGTCAGCCTCTGATCACACTCTTAGATGAGAAACAGAAATCATCGTCAGGCTTACAAAGCACAAATGTTAACGATTTCTTTGTATGAGAGATGAGCAGGCATTGGGGATTTTGTCTCTGTGATTCAACTGCAGGACCTTCTGAAGAACATGCAGAGGATATTCTGACACATTCCTCAATCATGTTGCTAACAAATTACTTTAAAAGGTAATAGAAGTAGAAATTAACCTATAGAAAGATTACTTAGGCATTTCCCTCCATATTTCACCAAAGGCAAAACAGAAATCACAAGAATCTGCAAGACCACAAACACACAGTGGGTACCTTGGCCATTAGTGTGCACTTATAAATCCATAATAGAGAAGGAAGGAAAAATGCAGAGAGAGAGAGAGAGAGAGAGAGAGAGTATCTTGTCCTAGTAAAACAAATCTATGTTAAAACCAAGTATTCCAACAAACTACCACAAAGATGAATCTGGAAACTGATACTCCTGCGACAATCCAATTCCCAACAACCATTCTTTTTAAATTAAGCTCAGTAGGTAACTCAAAATGTCTAGTAAATATTCATGGTGAAGGTTGATGCAAACCTCAGTTTATAACACACATACATAAGAAACACCACCACCATCGTCACAGTATTTGACATATTGTCAATGAAGTGTGGTAATCAATCTCTCTTTTTTTTAAGCTTCCATAGTATCTCTTAGGGGAAAGTGAGGGTGGTGGAGAGGTGTGTGTGTCTGTGTGTGTGTGTGCCTTCATAAAATGTGGACTCTCCTGAATAATGTTATGGAGAACAGAGAAGGAGCTGTATTAAACAATTGGATCCAGTAGATAGACGGCAGCTACTTCTTCTTGCTCTGCTCAGTTTTAAAACTGATAGATTTGTGGGGTGGGGGGGGATTTTTATAGTGGAACATCAGTGACACCCAGTGGCTGGCACTTTCTGTTGCTGCAGATCTCCAGTTACCTAGAGCTTTTATGAAGAATAAATAAAATTACCTGTGGAAGCCATCCATAACCGAAGAGTGCATCCATCACCGAGGACAGAGCAGTGATGGGATGTTCTGGGTCCCACAGCTCAGATATGGATGTATCTTCTTTTTTATCATCGTGCTCCTTCTTTTAACAAGCAATGTTGGTGCTCAGTGTTTAAGTGCGTTGGTGCCCACAAGCTACACAAAAATGTATAGTTTGACTTTTCGCTGAAAGTAACATCAAAGGGATTGTGGTATTTTCAGAGACTGAAAGCCTCATTCAGAGCAAAATACATCTTTTGTTTAAGTGGACCCAAGACTGAAAGGCTCTTCTTCCTTATGATCAAAGCTTAGAAAGGTTACCTTTTTTTAACCAGAACTCCCAGAATTACTCAACCAGCATGGCCAATAACTAGGGCATGATGGGAGTTGCAGTCCAACAACACCTGGAGGACCACAAGTTGCCCAGTCCCAAACTGGTCACAAAATCACATGGCCACAAGTATGGAGTGATCATAACCAGGCTTATAATACATTTTTAAGTCATCTGAATTACTCCAAAAATCTTGCTTGATGAGGGTCTCAAGCGAAAATCAACAAACTGAGAAAGCCCTCTTGTGCCCTCTGTCATTGTTGTTGTTGTGTGCTGCCAAGTCGGAACCAACTTAAAGCGACCCTAATAGGGGTTTCATGGCAAGTGAGATATTTGAGGTATGGTTTTACTAGTTTCACACCTCCATGACTGAGCAGGAATTTGAACTCAGACTTCCTGAGTCCTGGTCTTTCACTCTATCCACTACACCAGGGGTCCCCAACCGTTTTCACCCCATGGACCAGCTGGGAAAGGCGGGGCACCCCCACGCTTGTGCGCATGCGCAAACGGCAGCGCGGTGCTCACG
Organism: Intellagama lesueurii; assembly: GCA_037013535.1. NCBI lineage: Eukaryota > Metazoa > Chordata > Lepidosauria > Squamata > Agamidae > Intellagama > Intellagama lesueurii. The sequence goes on from JBAJHW010000002.1 coordinate 255,626,659, forward strand.
CAGGCACGCTGGAGCGCGTGTGCATGCGCAAATCAGCTGTGCGGGGGTAAGTGTGTGCGGGGGGGCAGGAGATCTGTCTCCTTGGCCCGGTCCGGCTCATGCCACGGACTCGCACCAGGCTGCGGACCAGATGTTGGGGACCTCTGCACCACACCACACTGGATATCCTTGTGCCCTCTAGTGGCCAAAATAATATTTCTGTGAAAATCAAATAATTTGGAAGGGGTGGATATAGGGTCCTCAAAATATGGCAGAATTTTCTTCCATGTCCCAAGAACCCAAGAGGGCTTTTGAGCCAAACATTTTTCAAAAAAAAAAATGGGGGAAATTCTGGGAATGTATTTTGCCCTGAGGGCTGTATAGGGCTATATTGTTCTCCCTTGCCATGGACTATGCCCCCATTTTTGTGAAGCTATTAGCTGTGTAAATTCAAAATAGTATCGGCTTAAATATCCAGCAGCTAAAAGATGTTGCTTTTAGGTTGACTTGTTTGAGCAAGCTGGACTGCGTACGAATGAGAAATCTGATTCACTGTGATGCTAGAAAAGCTACATTTCTCCATTCCCCGTTCAGGGTTACTTTGTCCCTCATTTCTGATTTGTGCCAGTTTCTCATCTGACCTCCAGACTTCAGAGGGGCATCTCTCCTTGGTGATGGTTGTGAGGATTGTTTTTAATTTTAATCCTCTGTGTGACTGAAAGTTAGCTCTTCTACTTAACAGGAAACTTCACATTCTTTCAAGGACTTTCCTTCCATTAAAAGGTCTACAGCATTCTTTAGTAGGTCAAACTTCGGTCAGATATCCTTGACCGAGATTCTTTTAGCATAATGGTTTCATATCCTTTGTACATTTATGTTGAGTTATTAAAGGCACTGAATGCACTGCACATGCATCTCATTGAATATTGCTTAATTCTGAGCCTGCAATATGTTGAATATTTCGATTTTCTAACAAAGGTGGTGGCAGAAGAATGCTGGAAGAAGTGCGGGGGGGGGGGAGAGAGCTTATTCTGCCATCACATGGCAGCTATGTTGTTTGTCTGGCTCAAGCAGTGCTTTGTGGAAAATGTCAATATCTGGGTGCTTCTATGTTAGCAATCCAGAGAGGAATTAGCTGGAAAATCAGCCTTCTGTCACTAAATTTCCAAATCGCAGGATGGGGGAGAGGGAAGACACACACAAATCCAGCCAGCTCCTTTATCAAATTGCCAGCTCCAGTGATTTCAAGTAGCCAGACAGCAGTTTACATATTAGTAAGCTTCCCACACTCTAATTAGATATGTGGGAGATGTTCTGATCTTAAGATGCTTTAAATATATATCATCAATTTACTTCCGAAATCAAAGCATCTTCAACTGCTGTGATGGTTCAGCACATGCCATGGAAATGGGATAAAGGTTGACAGGTTACAAGCAAAGCAATGGCCACATTTGTAGCTCATGGGACCCTCACTCTGACAGATGCTAGAATCCGAATCCACATTGCCAAGTGTTTTATAGGCACTGGAATGTCATGCATAACATAGTGGCTTTGCCGCTAGTAGTAACACCTTCCATTTAAGGCCTATGAAACATTTTCCCTATAAGAATGAGCAATAGGAGGCTATTTCCAGCACACCAACCATTCCTAATTGACCTGCAGGTAGTTTATTCTGATCAGAGCTTGGAAAAAAACTTTTTTTTAAGACTACAACTCCCACTGTGGCCACTGATCTTGCTGTCTGGGAAATATATAATCCAAAAAAAAAAGATAATGTTCAAAACTCTGGCTCCCATCCATGGGTAAATGGATTTTGAGCAAAATCCTGTTGGTAGAGATACTGAGCAAAATCCTGGACAGAATCCAGCTATGCAATGTAATTTTATGCTAACAGGATAAGCCCAGAGGAATTCGCAGGATGAGAGGGAAATACTTTTATCCGTCACATACACTGCTGGGTCATTGCTGCCAGCGATCAGGTGGCAAATTTTGATTACTAAAGGCTCCCCCTGCCCCTGTTCCAAGATGCCCGAAAGCTTCCCCGGGGCAAAAAGGGGCCCTAGAGAGCTTTAGGACCTGCAATGGGGTGGGGGTGGGGAGATAGGAAGCTTTCAATTTATTTAAATTAAATGTTACCAGGGCTGAGTAATGGCATCATCTGACTACAGCATAACTTTATGCCAAGAGGATTTTGCTCAATATCCAATATTCTCTTATTAGAGACAGTAACCCTGTCTCCTAGCAAACGCATGATTATTTGTTTACATGTTGTATCCTCTTATTCAGGGCCAATAGTACATTTTTTAAATATCCCAATCACTCTTCCAACAAGTAAATTTGTGCCACTTGTGGCAGGGGTTGGTACTACAGTCACTCTAGAAAACCCATACATATGCCAGTATTCTGAGACTGCAACAAGAAGAGGAGACAAAGCGTGAAATTAGATGTTATCTTTAACACGTTATTTCAGAAGAGGTGCTCCTTTATGTCATAAAAATGTCAATTAATCACAACAGATGGTTCTCATCAATTTCTTATCTTGTACCTACCATGCTTTGTTTTGCAGTTGGCCATGGAATAGTAAACATGGCCTTAATTTGCAAGTCTGATTGCTGTTACAAATCATGATTCCTGCTGTAGGAAGGAAAATGGTTTAATTAGAGGAAATACACACATGTTTCAACAAAAGGGCTCTTTCAGATGATTCCTGGTGACAATAGCCAATTTCCACTTTGCACAGGTGGCAAAATAATGTCAGAGTGGAGTACACTTGAGCTAAACTCTTCCTTTTAAAAAAAAGTCACTTGTAAATAGTTCTACATCCAAATGGTCATAATAACAGAGCACTCACAGGAGTATGAGAGTACTATTAAAATCCAATTTTTTACAATTAGACTTTTCTCCATAGTCTTTTGAATTTCTGTCTCAGCCTTTCCTATTCCATCTGCATATCTACACTTCTTTGCTGTTTTCTGTGTCTGCCACCCTGTTCTTCCTAATAAATAATCTAAACCCTTTGCCTTGTAATTTGAACCCACTGGTGCAAGTCACACCATCTGGACCAAGAGAGAACAAGTACACTCTATCATCTATGTGACAGCTTTTCAGAACATTCGAAGACAGCTGTCTTGTCACCTCTCCATTGTCTTTTCCTTAGGATAATGTGCCCAAACCCTCATAGGATATGGTCTCCAGACGCCTTGCCATCTTTGTCACACACATTCATACATTCATTTTAAATATATACTGCCTTTCTCCCAATAAATGGACCCAAGGTGGCTTGCAAAATATTTAAAAGACAAACCTGGCTAAAAAGAGAAAATACAGTAATTAGTACTAGTGCAAACCAATTTAATGTATTATCGGGTTAAAACCAATGAATTAAAAAAATTAAATTAAGTAAAAGTACATATTAAAAAGTAGAAACAAAAAACACAGCATCTCACATTAAAGATCTTTCCTTTTTAACCAGAAAGTTGCCAAATGCCCACCAGCACAGAAAGATCTTTGTTCATCATCTGAAGGACAACAAGGAAGGGAAGAACCTGGTCACCCTTCTTTGGATACACTCCAGTTTCTAGTTCCTTCAACTTCAGTGCCCAAAATGCATGCAGAGAGAAGGAGAGAACATTGGTGCCCGAAAGGAAGTGTGTAGAACACAAGACACTATTATTGACTGTAATTATTCTCTGTAATGAAATAACATGCATCAGGAGACATAGAAGAATCAACATAAGATCTAGAGCTTCAGACAGAGCCCCGGGTTGCAATCCTGTAACCACCTACATGAGGGAACAAGACCCATTGACCTATTGAACTCTTTGTAAGAAGAAATGTGGCACCACTCATCATTATCTGCCTGCATTGAGCAATATGGGATGAGGTGAAAGAGCAGGATGTAGAGAACCCTAGAAATTTACTCAGCCTTCCTTTGCCCAACAGCTACTACTTTATACATATTGTCATTGGGCAGAATACCAAACAACGAACAGTTTGTTTTCAATATTTATGTTCCACTTTCAACAGTTGAAATAAACCTAATGAGGAAAATTAAGTAGAAGTTAAGATCATAAATAGGTTTCACGACCTTGGACAGACCATGATTACCCACAGATGTTGACATCTTCCACAGCTCTTCTTCCACCTGTTGCAAGCAGACAAATGGTCTGATCACTCACTACAATAGATGGGGGAAGATGTCACTAGAGTGGCTGAGTGCAGTGGCAGAAGTAGGAGAGGCACTACAGTCAGCTATGCCATGTTCAGATATCTCAGTGCAAGCTTGGAAAGGGTTATTCCCTGGCTCTGCCAGGTCGGCAAGGAGATCTAGGGTGCCAGTCCACCCACTATCTCCCATTTTCTGCACCTCCTTATTTCTCAGTGGAACCATGCAATGTGTACAAATACAATGTGCACCACTTGTAAGCCGATGTGTAGAAGAGGAAACACCTGTTCTCATCTCCGTAAGATCGCCTGCACATGCTAAATGTTTTTCTTCACAACAGTCTGGTCCACTAAAACTATGGACAGAATCAAACTTGGATCTGAAGCTTGCTTGAACAGAAAAGAAGCCTCCGCCTGAAGTTCAGGAAGACAACAAGCAGCCAGGTATGGTCCTAAACATTGTAGGAAGCTCTCTCAATCCAACACTAGTCATTTTTTAAATGAAGCTAATGCAAACTTTGGCTTTTAATGTGACCCTTGGATGGCAACTGCCACAATATTTTGCTAGTGCTGTCTGGGTCTTCTGAGCAGGCATGATTCCCCACCCCACTCCAAATCACTCTTGTGTCCTTCCATTTTTTGTTCATATCTGGATTTTTGCTTTTTCTTTCTACTTTGAAATGAATATCAATTTTTCATACACATTTCCCCAAATGTATGCATTTTCTGCAGGCATTTCTCCCACTTACTAAAATGTGTTTGTCAATTTTTTTCAGCTTGTTTGCATTTCTAGGGATCCGTATATTTCAAGAGGTAGGCATGGCTTTGTGTGTATTTTATTTCTCATAAATACACTGCCATCCTTATAAACATGAGAATTTCCTTCCAAGACTTGTCTCAAGACAATGAGACTTGTCTCAAGACAAGTCTTGGAAAGAGGCAAAAGGAACTTTCTCAGATTCAATGAAACACTTTCCCATCCTTTCCTCTGGGAGTTTAAGTCCAAAACATCAGAATGACCAAAGGTTCTCCCATCCATCCATAGCTTCTGCCTGAGGACTATGTGTGCAAGAAACAGCTATCAAAAACTAAACCCCACAAAGGTTTTATGTCAGTCAACATCACCTCGCATCTTACATGTTTCAGTGCTGGCAGCTGGGGATGAGTGGTACAATATTTCTTCCTACGATGAGTCCATACAATCTCAAGCAATTTAGATGAATGTGAAACCAAGCCTTGAACCCGGGAAGAGGAGCATACTGTCTGAAGGCTGCTTGCTAGCCCCCACAGCCAGCCCTACTGCCACTACACATTGGTAATCTCCACCCTACCCCCTGCATTTTCACACTAAAACAAGGCATCGTGGGAGATCATACCAAAGGGAAGACTTGTGTCCAGCAAGCATGGTGTATCTCTAAAATAAGGGTACATGCTCCTCACACTCCTTCTTTTGGCAGAAATATGCAGATTTTCAGCAACTGAAGTGGAAGTTTTCACTCTCCTGTTCTGCTGCCAAACTTCTGTGGTGGCAGCAGGTGGCTGTGCAGGGAGATGCAGAAAGGAGAAAAACAGAACTGTGGACCCATCCGCATTGGGCCATCTGCACCTTAATCTAACACACTTAAATCCCTATGGGTTAGCTCTTTTATAGGATTTGTGTCTTTGGTTCTAGACTCTAATCTGCCACCAAGAAGAATAAACCACTCCATTTCCTTCTTTTCTCTTCTCTTTTTGTAAAAGAGAGAGGGATGGGGGGAGAAGGGGGGAACAAGAACACCTTCAGGTTATGAAGATAACTTTCTAGAAGTAGACAGCTGTGATAATTAACTTTATTGGCTATATAGCATAGGGACATGTACAATTCATAACCTTTTCTGTGAGAATGTATTAAATTATGCTTTTTGATTATCTTTCTCCTTGTATGTGAAATTATCAAATTTTCATGCACTGGTTGTACATGCTGACTTTGGCCATGAACTGAAATTATTTCAATACTTAACTGTATTTCAGTTTATGCTGGCAAAAATGGTGGGGGGAAGGGGGAAAGGATTGTTGTGAGAGGGCCTGAGTGTTAAAAGCCTCTGCCATTCTATTCCTATTCTATTTTGCTTTATTCTGTTCTGTTCTGTTTGGCATTTAATGTAATAATATAATCCTGTGCCATCAAATCAATTCTGCCTTATGACAACCATTTTCAAGATTTTCTAGGTAGAGAATATTCAGAAGGGGTTTACCATTCCCTTCTTCTGGGGGTGCCCTGGGACTGTACAGCTTGCCCAAGGTTACACCGGCTGGCTCTACTCACAGGAGGTACAGTGGGGAATTGAACTCCCCACGTCTGGCTCCACAACCAGATACCTAAACCACTGAGTTATCCAGTCAGTTTGGCCAGACTTAGAATGAGATATAGGATGGCCGCATCCCCCCCCTTTTTTAGGAGGGGCAGGTCTCAATTTAAAGGACTAACAGAGGGTAATCCTGCTTTTGAAGGTTTTGACTTTTAGCTGCCCAAAAATGAAAGGCCCTTCATGTTTGCAATATCCTTCTCTTAAGAAATAACAGTTTCTTGGAAACTATTGGGAGGGGGTGTTCCACAGTAACTACCAGTTCACAGCAAAAAAAAATTTGGTTGATTTCCCCAAAATACAACTTCAGCTGTTCTTACTCCTGCAATTCCTAGACTTCTTATTTTCTCCTCCAGCATTTCCTCACCAGCTTTTCCTTTTGTTCTGATTCCTTGTGGTTTTCTCCTTCTCCTTGTCTCCTCCTGGATCATTCAGGGTCACAGGTCAGCAAACACATCTCCCTAGGTGACCTCTTACATTTCATCAAAGAGGATGACATAGGAGGAGAATGATTTGCATAAAATTGTATCTGCCAATGTATATTGTATCTGCCAATGTATAAGACATGACTTTTAGGATTTAAACTAAAGTACAATGCATCTATCTTATTTGGGTGAAGGAGACAGTGACCAGGTGACCAGTTGGTCTGATCCTGCTGTCTAGGTGCTGCTCACTGGGGATGGCCAACTTCAAGGTCCCTGCTCACCTTCCTTCTGCTTCCTTTTCATTAAAGCAGATGAATCAGACAGCCCTTCAAATGGAGGACACCTTCACAACCAGGATTATCCTTTGTTAGTCCTTTAAATTTAGGTCTGTTCTCCCCTAAGAAAAGGGGGAAGTGGCCATCCTACATCTTTCTCTAAGTCTGGCCAAGCACTAAGTGCATACATCTCCTACCATGTTGCCACCAACGCCATTTGCACATGTTGGCTAGAGCATTCTGAGACTGCCACTGTTTACACAACTCTAGACAATCATACACATACACAAATTATGTGTGTCATCTATTTCAGTGAAGCAGTAATTCAGTCACATTTTTTAAAATATGTATATTGATTTGGGTGCATGTCATATTCATTCCATCCCCTTCCTAGAGGTAGGAGCAGTGGAAGTCTGAATGGTGCACCAAGTATACAGGAAAAAGATGCTTAAATAATCCCTTCTATATCTTGGAGAAAATGGATTCTCAGGTCAGACCCAGGCTCGTAACTCTTCTTTTCTATATCTAAGTATTCCCTCGCATCTCAGATTGTTGCTGTCCCCTTCCCTAGGCTCCAGTTTTTCTTGGCAGAGAGTGAATTATTAGCTTAAAAATCTCTAGCTATACAGTGGAAAAGGTTCATGGACGTAGAGAACAGAATTAGCTTCAAATCTCCCCACAATAGATCAGCCATTATTGTTATTTCTCCTCGATTGGCACTTACAATCTCAATAAGTCACTCTGAGACATTGATAAGAGAAAGAATAAAAGGTTGCTTTCCAGAGGAGTTGTTAAGGATGCTCTGCCTTTATAATTGTCAGTTTTTTATTTTTATTTATTTTTATATGTTGATTGTATTTTGTGTCTGTTGCTGCCATCTTGTGTTTCCAGTAGAGTCATTCTTTTTATATTACTGTGGTTTAGGTATGGGGATGATTGCTTTCTTTTTATGTTTGTATGCTTTAAGTTCGAAACTACTCAAGAGTAGTGGCATGCCACTAGATTATGTGGTATAGAAAAGAAAGAAACACTGAAGTAATAAAATACTAGTTGTATGCCGTCAAATCGATTCTGACTTATGGTGGGTGACCTTTCCAGGGTTTTCTTGGACTACAGAGTACTCAGAAGTGATTTGTCATTCCCTTCTTCTGAGGTGGGGGTGCTCCGGAACTGTGCACCTTTGCCCAAGGCCACTGAGTCTGGCTCTTCTCACAGGAGGCACAGTGAGACCTCTCAACTTCTGACTCCACAACCAAATACTTGACTCACTAAACTACCCAGACTGCCTGGCCCTGAAGTGGGCTACTAGCCAATGTACCTATGGTCCAACAAGTACCTTCCTCCTGGTACAGCCCATCCTGAAGAAAAAGCTCATTTACGCCCAGAAAGAGCAACAGGTTCCTTTCCAAAAGAGAGTTCACTGTGTCTTTAAAGCGTATTCTAAAATCCAGGCCCATCTCTCTCAGAGTTGAATTTTATGTGTCACTTTCCTGTCTACCTCCAACTAAAATCCATCTCCATTTGGACCCGGCATCTATTGTGAGTGAGGAGGGCATCCGCTTCTTGTGCCTATGGTAACTCGTGCAAGTACTGAGATTAAGCCTTTCAAGCATGAATAATAAACTAAAACACACTCTAGAAGATAGATTAAAACACCGCAGCACTTTGAGATAGTGTTTGTAATGCAGATAAAGCACTTGTACTTTAATTTTCCAGCCACCGACAACAAAATAAGCAAGTATGCAGGAATAGCATTTTTCTTTCAAAACCAGCTCCCAAAATTATTCATATTGAAAGAAAAACAACTGAAAATGGTTTTCCGCAACACTGTGCATGCAGAGAGATTACACTGTGTTATCACAACTGTAACCTGTCCGTTGGAAACACGAAGTGTAAAGAAGATGCAAAGCTGCTCTCTAAAGGATCAGAGTGTGTTTTTAAAAATCTAATTAAGCAGTGGATTAATGTGATTTGCGGAACACTTTAGAAGGAGAGTTAGATATCAACACACACCCACTCACACATCTCATTCAGGTCTTTGAGTGATTGGACTGTGAAAAAAAGAAAACAGTAGCTATATATAAAATGGAACATTGCTTGTAAAAAGTAAACCAGAAACACATTTTTTGTCACTTAGCTAGATGAAGATAATGCCCAATAAAACAATCATATAGACTAAAATTAGAGAATTATTGTTGTGAGTTCACAGAGAAATTCTGGCTAATGATGTGTGTAAAGAGGAGAGGAAAAAAGAAGCAACATTCTCCGTACTGGTAGTATTTCTGCCACAATTTTTCTGCTGAAAACTAAAGCATGGCAGGTAGGCATTGCAGCACTTAACTCATCTTTCTGTATCACCTTTTGGCTGAGGAACTTGAAGCAATTCAATTCTTTGGTTTATGAATGTGGGATATTGTGCTTCTGTACCCATGATTCAAAAATCCAGGAAATGGCCCAATATTGCTGCACAATATTGTGCCCACATTGCCAGCAGGAAGAAGGATGCCAAGATTTCCATAGCAAAGGGCAGCCTGGACGTTTACAAAAACCAATGGAAGCAGTCAAGGTGGTCTACAGGATACCCTCTTCTGCTCACATCCATTTACAAAATGACACCATGCAAGGGAAAATCCCAGAAGTGGACCCCTTTTTTCATCTCTTAACCACTTCTCACCCAAACACAAAGCAATTGCCAGGGCTTTTTTTCAACAAATGTGAATGGTAGTACATTAAGAACAAGTATCAACAAACAATGAATTTGACCCAACTCCGGGAGGCAGTGGAAGACAGGAGGGCCTGGCGTGCTCTGGTCCATGGGGTCACGAAGAGTCGGACACGACTAAACGACTAAACAACAACAACAACCAACAAACAGGGCAAAGGAGCATCTGCTGAAAGAGTTGCTCACATGATCACCATTCTGATCAACTGATTCGACTGCAACTAGCAAAATACAATTGAATGAGTTAACAAATGAAGTTTCTCATACAGACAGGCTTTTTGAATTAACAGCTCTGGTTGCACAAGGCTTTCCAAAGGACCGACGGCTGAATTTCCTGGGAAAATAGCAAAGTATTTTTCAACAGTGCTCAGTTTCTTTCACACTAAGTAGTGACAAGGTACCCCCACAAGCAGTCAAAAGTGGGCTCTTTGTCATAGCATGTGATTCCCCTCACCTACATACCCTGTATTGATCATTCTTTGCTTTGTGATTGGTCGCTAGAAGGTAAACATGAGCTTCATTTGCTCTTTGGTGAGGCAAGTATCTCTGAGGAAATTTGACTGTAGTGAAGAAATGCTCTTGATAGAGAGAAAATAGGTTAATTGTAGGCTATATATATTTCCCTTAAGATTTAGTTGGACCCTGAAACAAGGGGGCAAAGCTGGTAAGTAAAGGACAGGAGTCACTGGCTTGTGTCTAAGAGAAAAATCTAGGCAGTAACTCCAAGGAACAAAATGTTCAGATCTTCTGCTTTAGATCTTGTTGTGCTGACTATTAGAATAAATCTCTCCAGGAGTGCTTGTGGGCTAGCAAAGGTTCCCTACCTCCCCCACCCGCCTATCCCCCCCCCCCCCACATAAATACTTTAACTGTTGGCTTGGCAACAGCTGCTGTTACAGTCAGGGGTGGCACAAGGGCAATAACAGGGTTTATTCCTTTAGTTCTTCAGGAAAGCCTTGGAATCTCTCTAGCTGGCTGGCAGGATTTATTAACTGTGGGGCCCTCCCCAAGGCCTTGCCACTGCACTCCTCTTGGTTTATGATTTCGTATATCTTTCAACAGGGCTTCCTATGCCTGGCTGCGGCAGGCAGGCAGGGCCCTGAGCCATGCTACCGCGCCACAGTGCTGGCCAAGAAGCGGACGTTTCAGTGGAGGAATCAACTTGGCTTAATAGAAAGCCCAAGGAAACCTGGCACAGTCGCCACTAATCAACCACATGGGTCGTATGCTGAACGTTCCGGGTTCAGTACCTGGCCTGTCTAGCTCAAAGGATCAGATTAGCAAGTGAAGGGGCAGAGACCTCTGTCTGAAAGCATGGAGAGCCACTGGCAGCAGGCTATGTCTGTATATGGGCAGAGAATGCTGTTCTGTGTTTTTAGGGCATCCTGTCTCCGTACAGCTACACAGATAGATAAGGCAAACAGAACTCAGAAAATGTACTGTTTTTGGACCATAACCCCTAGAATCCAGAAGTGGCTTTCCTGGTTTGAGGATCTGGTGAACAGCGGCTCTGAACATTAACTTCTCTGAGCTCAAACTTTTATGTTAATCAAGTAATGTAAAATGTTTTCAGGGCAAAGCACTATACAGTTAATAAATCTGTTTAACATCTTTGCCTAGAAACTTACAATCTGATAGGAGGAGCAGGGATTGAGAATGGGGCACAAGAGAAAGGAAAGTGGAGAATAAATTCATTGGCAAAGGTCTGGATTAATAATAATAACAACGGCAAAGGTGGAAGAGCTCCTATGGATCATCAAGTCTGGCCCTCGTTAAGGAGGCCCAGTGGGGATTTGAACTCCCAACCTCTGGCTCGGCAGCCAGATACCTAAACTACTGAGCTATCAAGCAGTTTAGAAATGCCTTCAAATGCTGCTTAGAAATGAAAACTGACCATAACATGGTCTGATCAGGAGGCAAAACATTCTGGAGAAGGAGTGGAAAGGGAAAGGGGCACCAAGAGAAGAGAAGGGATTTTGGATTTGGCAAGAAGTAGTATTATGAAGAACAGTACAAAGAATTTTCCAACAAAACCAACAAAGAGTCTTTGCCATCTTGAAGACCAACCCAAAGTTTCATTTTCTGCAAGCTTCCACAAACTACAGCTCAGTTCTTCCAATGCAACACAAAGAGGTATAAGATAAAGCGGACAAGAACTGACAATATGAAGACAGTAGTAAGTTCACAAAATAAATGTAAAATGAAAGTAAGGAGTAAAAAAAACATGAATATATGGGGAAGTGTGGAATAAATGAGCTACAGAAATTGAAGTGATGAGAATTAGATGAAGGCAAGAACAAGGAAAGCCAGACAGATCATACAAATAATCATTATAAGCCTAGAAAGTATAAAGGAATAAGCAGAATTGGAGATTTTTTGTAGTAACAGCTGAAAGAAAGGAACAAACTGAAGGGAAGAATGAGGAAGGCCAGATAAAATATCATTAAAATAATCATTATCAGTTTATACAGTGTAAGAGATTAATAATAACATCTGTAATATCAGGTGAACGAAAACAACAAAGTAGATGTGGATGTAAGAGCTCAGCAGGGCCGTTGAGGTCAGGATGTTCTGGAAATGAGTCATCCATAAGGTCACCATAAGTTGGAGGCGTCCTGACAAGCAGGCAACAACACAACAGATGTGGATATCTAAAAAATGGAAATGTCTAGATTTAGCAATGGCAGAATTAAAGATTATGACAAAAGACTGGAATACAGAAGAATCCTGAAATTTCAAAAAGAATTAGAATAGGAATAGCATGCTGTCAAGTCCATTCTGACTTATGACAACCCTTCCCAGGGTTTCCTAGAAGTACGGATGTTCATGTTTAAGATTTGCTTTGCTTATGAAGGCATCACACAGTTGTCTGGTATAGGTATGTGTTTCCCTGGAATATGAATAATGTTCTTCTGAAGTTCAAATCAGCCTTCCAAAATGTTCCTCTTGTTGGAATTTTGTTTGCAGCCTCACAAGCTATCTGTAGTTTGTGTCACTAGGATGAACTTTTCTTGTCTGAGGTGATTGTATATCTATTCAGCAGCCATTGTTCCTTCCATCTTTTGAATTCAAAGACAGCCCTGCCTCTCTGCTGAGTGTTCTTTTCCCTCTCTTTTGTCAGTTGGAAGCTGTTGTTTGCTGTCGATCTCTTTGGTTGGTTGCTATGTATGTGTGCAGTAAAGAATGCAGTATATACAAGTCTGTAATTTCAAGCAATTGTAAATAAAGAGATGTTTTGTTCTTTCTCCTTGAGAGGTCTCTGAGTGAGTTACTGGGTCTTTAAGTGTCAGTTAATGAGAAAGGGGTGGACTTTGGGGAACTTGTAGCTATTCTACTCTGTGGATCTCTGTACTTCTACTGAATAGCAAAAAGGAATTATACCAGAAATTAAAAGCTCTGCAACACTGTTCTGGTTTGGCACTGTCACCAAATTTTGTACTTGCCTGGAGTCAGGATATGATCTACCTAACTTGCTCAGCTATATTACAAAACAACCACAATCCATCCTACCCCCTAAAAAAAAAAGTTATTCTTTGTGTTCCTGAATGCAAAAGAAAGGTCAGTAAGATATCCATTTACTGAAGCACTGAGCAAATCACACATAAATTAAAAGTGCTGCTTTTGTTTCCAGCTTGAGTCTATCTTTCATTCAAACAATAAAGGTAATCATAGTCCAGACAAAGCAGTGAAACCACCTCCAGAGGGCAATTATTTAAGCTCCAGGAACAGAAGGAAAGCCTAAGGGAAAGTCCAAAACCTGTGATTAGAATAGAACAAAAGCCAATCAAATTCTGAAGGGCAATGAAATCAATCAACCTTGTATTTGGTAATCCTCTTTTTCTGCTGCCTTGAACTTTTCCTAGCATTATTGTCTTTGTCAATGAGTCTTGTCTTTTCATCATGTGCCTGAAGTATGTCTCATTTTCATAATTTTTGTGTCTACAGAGTTGAGGTTTGAGCTGATCTGGGACCCATTTGTTTGTCTTTCTGGTCGTCCATGTTATTTGCAAAGTTCTCCTCCAGCACCTAATTTAGAACCAACAGATTTTTTTCTGTCAGCCTTTTTCACTGTCCAGCTTTCATGTCCATACATGGTAACTGGAAATAAAATAGTGTGGATGAGCGTGGCCTTGGTCTCCAGTGACACATTCTTACACTTGAGGTCTTTTCTAGTTCCTTCATAGCTGCCCTTCCTTGTCTCAGTGTTTTCCTGATTTCTAAGCTGCAGTCTATATTTCAACTGATGACTGAACTAAGATATACAAAATCATCAACAATTTCTTTATTGTCAGCATTAAAGTTATGTAGTTCTTCTATAGTCATGATTTTTTTCCTTCTTAATAGTCAACTACAGTCCTGCTTTTGCATTTATTTATTTCACCTTCATAAGAAGCCATTTCAAGTCATTGCTACTTTCTGCCAACAAGATAGTGTCATCTGCATATCTTAAATTATTGATGTTTCTCCCACCAATTTTCATTCTGCCTTCATCTGAATCTAATCCAGTTTTCCATATGATATGTTCTGCACACAAACAAAATACATAAGGAGATAAAATACACCCTTGTCTAGCACCTTTGCCTGTTGGGAAACCATTCAATTTCTACATGTTCTGTCCTTCTTGTCCACCAATGAGAAGAGAGGAGGGAGCAAGGAGAGTGATTTTGTTTGTTTTCTTTGCTTTCTTAAGCCAGTGGGTCAAGAAAGGGTTGCTTGAGGTGCATCTGCCATGTGGATGCCAAGGATTGCCAAAGATTGCACCAAATGACATAAGAGACTGCTTCACAACCTTAAGTTACCCTGTTTAGACTGATCCCGCTCACTCCCATTGAGCTTAGTAGACAAGTCCAGCACAAGTGAATCGCTATTCCCTCATCAGCCTTCCAACTGAGGAGGAGCACCTCTGTCTTGTCCAGATTAAGTTTCAATTTGTTTGCCACCCTTCAGTCCTTTACTGACACCAGACACTGATTTAGAATGGAGACAGCTTTGCAACAGGAGCAGCTGCTGCCTTGGAGTGAGATAGCAAGGAGAGCCAGAGTTGGGTGCCATCAGCACACTGGTGACACTGAGCTCCAAAAATCCGGACAGTTTCTCCCAGAACTTTCATGTAGGTGAGTAATAGCAGAGGGGACAAAACAGAGCCCTGAAGGACATCAAACAGGAGTCCCCCCAGCACCATATTCTGCACTCATCCATCCAGGAAGGAGAACTTGGGAAAATCTTGGTAAACCCTTATCTAAAATCAATTTGGGAAAAAAAAACCCACCCATAGCTATTGACAAAAGATTATGTGGTTAACATAAGGGTGAACAACATGTATCCTGTGGATTGCAGACAGGCCCCTGCCCATTTTGAGCAGTCTCCTTGTGACAAACCCCAGATTTTTGATTTTTGATTTTACGGGGTGGGGAGTCACTGTTCAAAACAGGAGCAGCTATTGTTCTTTAATGCAAGGCAAAAACAACAACAACACCTCTGTTCTTGTGGTGGTGGTGGTGTTATTTTTAAAATTGGAAGTTATCCGTTCCAATTTTGGGGGGAGGTCTACCTTGCATTTTTAGATGAGAGCCAATGAGTACCTGGGAGGAGTAAAAATTGACAAATCTCCACTCCGCCCCCAGTCTGTCAAACTGGCCCACAGCTTACCGAAATAGCACAGGAAGCATTTCTGTTCCTCTTCAAACAATCCCTTCATTGGCTACCATGTGATTTTCTGAGGAAATGGGATTTCCCATTTCACCACCCCCAGCCGTACAGCCCCTCCCTGCTCCATGAAGAAATAGGACCACCTCTGAACCGCTGCTAGGAAATCGGCCACCACTCGAGGGAAGTGCAATTTTCTCCATGCTGACACTTTAACAGGATGGCAACATGACAAGGAGCCATCAGTCGCAGCATTAGCTGAAAAGAGAGGACAGAGAGGTGCGAGAGTAAAAGGGGAGCATTTAGCTTTTCAAAAGCTGCCCCCATAATTTAGGTGTCAGTACTCAAATGTTAGGTCAGTTGTTTTGATTGAATGTCAGGAGGAATTGTGTGCCAGGGAGTTGTGCTCTGCACTTAACTGACAGAGCCAAATAATGGGGAAATATTCCAAAGTGACATATTTTAGCATCCAGGCTTTTCAAAAAGGTGGAGAGGAGGGAGGAAAGAAGGGAGGGGGAGATGAATCAAACATGAATAACCAATGCTTCTGCACAGTTTTAATAAATGTGAAGCACTTCCTTGCAAAATATGTTTCAAAAGGAAAAGTGGTAAGCCAGCCTATCCTGAAAAGAACAATGATTCATACATCCCTGCTGAGATTATCTCACTATCTTTTTAATGTGGCTGCCTTCTCGTCTCAAGAGCAGCAGTGCTGATTTGCTGGTTTAGAAGGAACAGAGTTGAATGCCCTTCTGTAACTTTTCAACACCTTGACATTCTAGCAAAGTACCAGTGTTTCATTTATTATTCTTCCAAAACCAGCGAGTGAAAGCCCCAATAAGAGGCTTTAAAATAGTATTTGCTAGAAAGTACTTCCTATGAAGGCCAGGAATTGTTTGTTCCCCCCTCTCCGTTGCCCTTGGTTTATGTTGTGGGTGGGAGGGGGTGTTTGGGTTAAGGTTCCACCACCACCACCCAAAAAAAATAAGTGGCTTTGGAAGCTTCAGTCAAGAAGAAGAAAGCACTCGGGAGAAAGAAAAATTGCTTAATCCTTCCCCTTTCAGCCAGGTGTCCACTCAGGAAAAACAGCCCCCCACAGTCATTGTCATATCCACACAATTTTTCTTCTACAGGGCTTACAGAACACAGGGTCAAAAAACCTTCAACGTTGGATCGGAGCTGGGCAAAATTTCTGCCCCTAAACCCCACTGCAGGTAGCACACGCACCAGAAATAGCAATTTTTGGGGTCCGCTTAATTTTTGTTAAGAAATGGAAAACTAGACTTGCATGATAATGAGAGCATGACAAAATTTTGATGGGATCGCTCCCATCCTGTCTGCATGCTATGGCTCTATGCTGTTCGGAAAAGCTTCTCACTAACAAACCAAACAGAAGGTTGTGACTTCATTTAGCTCTGATGAAACACACAACACACAATTATATATATTGTTGTAAGCCGCCCAGAGACCTTTGGGTAGTGTGGGTGGCATATAAGTTAAATAAAATAAAAATTAAAAATAAAATATAGCTTTGAAGGGCCAGTTCCCTCAGATCTTTATATAGGATCTAGAAGTTAGCTAGGTGGTTGGATAGCTCAGTGATTTAGGTATCTGGCTGCGGAGCCAGAGATTGGGAATTCAATTTCTCACTGTGTCTCCTGGGAATAGATTCCGCCTGTGTGGCCCTGGGCAAGCTGCACAGTCCCAGGGCACCCCCAGAAGCAGGGAATGGGAAACCACTTCTGCATATCCTGTACCTAGAAAACCCTGGAAAGGGTCACCATCAGCCAGAATTGACTTGATGGCTCATAATGATGATGATTAGAAGTTAGGAAGAACTCTCTAGATACCATATAGTTGCTAGGCTACATCCCCCCCCCCCCCCTGCTTATCCCTAGGTCTGATACTTAGCTCTGTGCCAATGATCAATGCTAGTATTTGGCATGACTGCAAATACAAAAGACTTAATTCTTCAATGCATGTGCTCTGAGGTGATCTGCTTGCTATCTTTATTACAATACATCCAGAGAAGGAGTGTGTCGCTTGCAATATGATAAATAAGACTGAAGTAAAGAAAACAGCTTCCTGAAACAAATGGACTGAATATTTTAATGTGAGCTTCCATGGACAAGTCCACTTCTTCAGACTTCTCCACAAAAGCTCACATTAAAATATAGCAGTTAGTCTTTAAGGTGCCACAATGTTTTTTCCCTTCTTTATTTTTTTATTTTTATTTTGTTTTTGCTTGATATGCTAGCACAGACTAACACGGCTACCTCTTCTAAAACGGATTGAAGACTAACTCTTGATATAACTTTTCTTTAAAGCTTCTCTTATACATTGATACACAGAAAAATGTGTAAATGCTAGCAAGCATTCCAGAGTATACATATTATGCAGAGTAGCAGAGTGCTTTTCCCGACATAGAGCACTGCTGGGCCTATATAATTTGTACAGTTCCTATAATTATTTTGTGTGTTTCTGCTTTCAGTAAGGAAGGCAAGCCAAATACTTTATGTGTTTCTCTTGCCCTCTTTCCTTTTACAGGATAAAAATGTCATCAGCAGTAAAGCCAGTATTAAAACATGGACAGCAATTAAAAAAAGAAAAGAAAAAGCCAGTTCGCAAATTTCTTGCATATACTTTCTATTTTGCATGGTCTGATGTCCTGGCCAGCAAGTTGAGCATGATTCTTGTCTCCTCAAAATAACCATTGCTTCATCACTATCTACTGATATCCTAGAGAGATCAGCAATGAGCTACACTTATAAAGAAAAGCTGGAATTTATGAACTTATGAAGATAGCAGTCTTCCAATATCTGAAGGGTTGCCACAGGGAAGACGGCATCGATTTACTCTCCATTGCGCCTGAGGGTAGGACAAGAACCAATGGGTGGAAACTTGTCAGAGGGAGATTGAACCTGGAAATAAGGAGGAATGAGAACCATTAAGCAGTGGAACAGCTTGCCTCCTGATGTTGTGGGTGCTGGAAGTTTTCAAGAAAAGATTGGACAGCCATCTGACCGGGATGGTAGGAGGTCCAGGATGGTATGAGTTCTCCTGCCTTGGGCAGGGGGTTGAACTAGAAGACCTCCAAGGTCCCTTCCAACCCTACGACGATTTTATGATTCTTTGATAACTTAGGAGGCAATAAGTAAATGTAAAATGCTTGTTGAGCTGAGCAATATGGGTGCCAAAAGAACCTTTGCAAAGCAGATTAGGGACAAGCCTTTAACAAAAGACCCAATCTTTTGTTGATTGTCGAATGAAAGCCTCATAAATACAAATGATTTGTGTTTACAAAAGAGAGGTACACAGAATTTTGAGGTTTCTTTTGTGTCCCCTCTTTTGTGTAACCTTTCTTTCACCCTTTATCTGTCAAATCTCCTATGACATTTTTCACCCAATAGCATTGCAAGGCGTTCCGCTTGCAGTGAATCAGATAGTCCAGGAGAAAGAAGCAGGAATTTTGAACCTAAGAAAGGACCTGAAAACCAATGAGGAAGACTCTATTTGCTTCCATGTAGTAGGTGTGATTACTCTGTGCTCAGCTCTAGTTGCCCTCCATTTTTGTCTGTGACTCCATCTTGGATCCTTTCGTTTTAGCCCCTTTCCTTGATTTTTAAGGGATTTCTACCCTCCAATTTCATTAGATAATTTTTGGTGCTGCCAGGCAGCCTGCTTCTGTTGGCATGTCTCCTTGGGATTTATTTTATTAATCCCTCCCAATTTTATTAGGGGATTTAGCCCTTTTATGTTTGTTTCTTCGGGTAATCCTCCCCAACTTTTCTTTCTTGGATTATTTTTGATGCTGTCTGGACCTGGCCTGCTTGCTGCTGTCTGCTGGAGTCAGAGAGGATAAGAAAACACATCAAGAAGTAGAGGGGAGACAAATCTCATATGCTAGTACTTTTGATTTGGGGAGGGGCTTTATATTCTCTCCTTTTATTTGGTAGATAGATTTTCTTGGTTTTTGAGAGGGGGGCTGTGTATTTTTTTTATCTTGAATTTTTTTTCTCCTGTGGAGGGTGCTTTCCTTGTTTGACTTCTTTATATAATTATTGTTTGGTTAATATACTGTGTATTCTGCTGAAGGTGTGTATTTTATTGGGTTGAGAGGGACTGTTTTGTTTGCTTCTGTGTGGGTGTGTGGGCTGGAGATGCATTTTGTGACTGTGTCAGTGTGCCACTAGGCTATGTGGTTGGTTGTTGTCACTATGTGTCCATACCTTGTTGGGAGATTTCTCCCCTGTTGTTCTTGGGCTGGCTGTTTCCTTGCTTTTTCTTCTGTTGGGCTGCTCAGGCCCAGAGGATCTGTTGTGCTGGGTGCCTGGCACTGAATTCATACTGTTGTTTTGCATGTGATAATATAAACTATGCCTACAATACCTCAAATGAAAGAAATACAGAAATATTTGCCATGCACATCTCTGAAGCATCTCTAAAGCAGATTGGCTTTAACATCATCTAGGAAACGGTAGGAAAACATTTGAAGGTCTGTCACATGAAAGACGGAGCAAGTTTGTTTACTCCTATGCCGAGGCAAGATCCGAACCCATGGATTCAAATTACACAAAAAGGAGATTCCAACTATACGATTCCAACAATAGGAAGAACACCTTGACATCAAGAATGCTTTGACAGTGGAATGGACTGCCATGGAAAGAGCAACTCATATCATTTTCCACCCCCACCCAACATACACACTTTCTAAATTTGTTTGATTGCTCTTTTTGTACCCCTTTTCTACTCTTAAAGGGAATACAATAGAAGTTTCACCAAACGAAGAAACGCAGAACTACGATCTTCACCCAGTGCTGATGCTCAATGAGGAATCACAGACAAATGCAGCAACTCCAAGATCTTTTTCCCTTAGCTTAGCAAATTAGTCATTTGTTGTTATTTTTGAACAAGATCAGAGTATGAGCTGCAGAAATGTTGTGACACCTTTCCTATTTCCTTTTTTAGCTCCCTTTTTAGTATTTGACAGCTATTGCCTTTTTTTAGCAGCTTTTTTTTTTTTTGAGAGCTCACCCAACATAGAGGAGCTTATTTATGTTTTATGAATAAAGTATCTTTGCATGTGTCCTTTTAAAGCTCCCTCATCAATTGATGCCTGTGTCTTGGCCTCAGGCTTATCTAGCAACACTGTCTTCCCTTCTCCAGAGAGACCAGTTCTGCAGTGAAGTGATAGTTCTGACACCGTGAAATGGCATCTGTTCTGCACACACTTACTGGCTCAGTTGCAGATAATCATTACAGACTGTGTGGGTTTGGTTTTTTTAAACAAATTTGGGTTATTAAAGAAAGTTTCTAAAGGAACTTTGTAAAGAAAGTAAGTCTGCTTGGTTGTGGAAAACATTCTGTCTCGAAAAGACAGTCCTACCACTGGACAGAGTGAGGCAAACACCAAAGGCACCAGATTCGTGATGTCACGAAAGAACAACAAAATGTTAGTTACTTGTCACTACATATTTTTACCACCAAGCAGGGAGAGAAATTCTGTTGGATTCATTTTCTGTCTCATCTGACAAAATAAGTTGGCTGTCTTTGGATATACTACACACTCCCAATTAGGTGGATGGGAGGTGTACGTTCCTCAGGCAGAAAAAAAAAGTGTTTCGGGCTGAGCTGGCTACAGTCCCATACATTCTAAAGTCAGGTATTTCTTCGAGTTGTTGAAATGTGTGAACACAAAATGAGTAGATGTAGACCCATATAATTTTTATTTTATTTATTTATTTTATTAGACTTATATACCGCCCATCTAGAACATGTCTACTCTGGGCGGTTTACACAAAATACAAAACCCCAAGATACAAATATAATAAATGAAAACATAAATGCATTAAAAAATGAGGCCCAATTTTACTACAAGAGTCCAAGATGGGACTGTTATGTACTGTTTGCAAGCAACTCTATGGAGCAGATCTCAGCGGTCTGCAGACCAGCTCTTCTTAACATTCCAGGCAACATTTAGCTGATATTTGGGAGATCATATGTCTTTTTTTTTTTAAGGAAATATTGGGAAATCATGAACTTAATGGGGCAAAGAAGCAAGGCAGGACTCCATTATGCATGCTTAAAAAATCCTGTGGAAATTGGAACAGATGGAGAACATGTGGCTGGCAGCCGCCCTCCAAGATTCCAGGCAAGATTCCTCCTCAGAGACCGCTGGTATTCCTTAGCTATCTCCAATCCATGTATTATTGAGGACTGACCCGAATGAGCTTCCCAAATCACATGAGATCAAATGTGTTCAGGATTGTTGGCAGTAAATAACCTGAAAGGTTCTTATTATTACAACAGCAGCAACAGCAACCTTAGAACTGCAGAGCTGGAAGCGATCCTATGTATCATCAAGTCCAGCCCCTGTCAAGGAAGCACAGTGAGGAACCAAACTCCCAACCTTTGGCTTTGCAGCCAAAGACATAAACCACTGAGCTACCGAGCAGGTTTTTTTTACCATGCATTACATACTTCAGATGTTACATTTTCATTTTGTAGATGAAGAAACTTGGACTATGATATAACCCATAAAGTCAATGGCAAGAAGTCAAAGTTCACAGGAAGTATTTGCTGTTAGACTACATCAGCTTGCCATGAATCCAGTTGTGGAGTCTTCTAGTTCTCTCTGATATTTTCGATCTTCCCTTCAAAAGACCTTAGGTTGTCTTACTGTTCTCATATTGACATTTATTTGTTTGTTTAGATATTTTCTAAACCAATTTTCATTCCTCAGATTCCAAATTTGTTTACAGTATTGAAATTCAGAGCCAGGAAACACAATAATATCAAGTAATAAAGCCATAAATCAGCAATAATACCCCCCCCCAAAAAAAAACCCAATAAAATATTTCATTAAAATCAGGAAAATCACTATAAGTAACCAACACAGACTGGTAAGTCGGAGAGCACCTGGGCAAGCAAGTAAGTTTTCATGTGGCTGTGGATTTCGAAGGGAGGTGCGAAAGTGAAGAAAGCCTTCATCCATACCACATGCAGTCAAGGGTTCTTAACTCATTGTCAAATATGTAATGCCACAGTTATGTTATTTCTGCAGTTGTTATCTATAGCCTGGGGTTCCTTTAGTTACTAACCATTGCCACTTTTTACAGAATAAAGCTTCAAAGGAAAACAACTGAATATCAAACAAGGGTCCCTAGTCATCACCAGGTATGAAATGCCACATTGACTCACACAATTTGCAACTTGGGTCTACAAATCAACCCTTGCTTCTTTATCTGAGGAGCCATGCAGTCTCACTCTTAAGTCTGAGGAAGTGGACTTGATCCACAAAAGCTCACATTAAAATATAGCTGTTAGTCTTTAAGGTACCAAAAACTTTTTTGGTATTTTATTTTTCTTTGTTTTTGTTTTGTGTTATGTTTCTTGTCTGATATACTTCACAGACTAACCTGGCTACCACTTTGAAAACTTAATAATTTAAGTTGTTCAATACTGACAAGTAAACAGAGCATCTCTCTCATACAAATGCCATGGAGTATTTATTATGAATGAGGAACTAGGAGCAGCAATACTTAATTTGTTACGACTCTGCTTACTGATGATTAAAATTCTCAGGTGTCCTTAATAGGGTTGCTGCCTCCAGTGCCAAGTGGAAACGCTTTCTATCCAATGTTGTTGAGCTGTGATGCACAATGGCTGGGGCATCTACCAAGAATGCCTTCAAATGCAGCCAAATTGCATGTGTACACATATATCCTATACAGGTGCATACAAACAAACAAAAAGAAAGGTTACCTACCTGTAACCATGGTTCTTCAAGTGGACCTCTGTGAATTCACACAATTGGGTTTAGACAGCGCCTGCGCTGGTCTTCTCGGAATCTTCTAGAGCTTTTGTATAAAAGTAACAAAGTTAGAGTTGCCCCTATCGCGCATGCTCCACCCGCCTCAGCCTTCAGTTCCATTTATCCGCCACAATAGCCTGAGCTTAGTATAGACATAGTCAGTGACGGACAGTGGGGAGGCCGGGCGGGATGTGTGAATTCACAGAGGTCCACTTGAAGAACCATGGTTACAGGTAGGTAACCTTTCTTTCTTCTTCGTGGCCTCTGTGAATGCACACAATTGGGTGACTAGCAAGCTCACTTACCGGAAGGAGGGCCGTCACTGCAGGACAGATGTCAGAACTGCTCTCCCAAAACTCGTCTCCTTTTTGGCCCGAAGGTCCAGTCTATAGTGTGTCACGAAGGTGGACACATTAGACCATGTGGCTGCTCTGCAGATATCTGGAACATCCACACCACGTAGCAACGCTGTAGATGTTGCAACAGCTCTGGTGGAATGTGCCTTCAGACCCTCTGGTGGGGTCTTGCCTTGTAGTTCATATGCCAGAGCAATAGTGGAGACAATCCAACGAGAAACCGTTGAAGAGGAGACAGGGGATCCTTTATGTGAACCTTGGAAGCAGAGGAATAGCCTTGGGGCAGTACGAATGTCCTTAGTCCGTGAAACATAATATGCCAAGGCTCTTCGAACGTCCAGAGAGTGGAGCATGCGCTCGATGTCCGAGGATGGATGAGGGAATAAGGTTGGTAACGTTAGTGATTGATTGAGGTGGAAATCAGACACAACCTTAGGTAGAAATGAAACATCAGGGTACAGCACAACCTTGTCCTCAAAGAACTGTAGGTAGGGAGCGTCGGATCGAAGAGCTGCCAACTCACTTGCTCTTCTCGCCGAAGTAATGGCTACCAAAAACAAAGTCTTAAATGACAGCAACCGCATGTCACAGGATGCCATGGGCTCAAATGGGTGGCGCGTAAGGGCGCGTAACACGAGCTGTAAGGACCATTGAGGCACAGGAGGCTTAACAGGAGGTCGAATATTGGATAGGCCTTTCAAAAAAGCCTTAAGAGTAGGGTGAGAAAACAGTCGTGCCGAATCAGAGTCACGGGGTTGGAACGACACGATTGCAGAAATATAAACTTTTTTTTTTATTATTATTATTATTATTATAACTCAAACAGACATACAAAACAAACACAGACATATACGCGGGGAGATAATTTCCATATATCCATCTGGTATATAATTCTGACTACATAAACCATATTACCCTACTAACATATTTAGGCCTTATCCATCTGGTATATAATTCTGACTACATAAACCATATTACCCTACTAAACATATTTAAACCATTATTAAGATCAAAAAATGACTTCCTAGCTTTATAATAATTAACATACATACATTATCTAATATATAAACTTAGATCTATATTGATCTTATATTCAAACCATTCTTAACTGCATAGACAGACTATGATTCATATATTACTTGGTGTCTTTATGTTTCTAACTTATCATCAATAACTTCTAAACAATTATAATCAAAATATGTATTCTAATTTAAGCGTTATATGTACTTATCAACCATTTGAGACATTCAGCAAGTAACTTTCCAATTTTTGTTATATTTCTCAGCTCCATGTATAGACCAGGGATTTCTGATTACTTATGGCCTTGAAAATCTAGAATTCATTTCCTGCATTCTTTTTACCAGCTTTGAAGTGCCATCTATGAAATCTCTATAAATTCTTTCACCTGCATACCCCTCTATCCAATACTCATCATAAGCATTCCTAATTTCATCTTAAAGATTGCTTGTCCACCAAAAAACTCCAAGCCAGGTCAAACATTTCTCAGAGATCTCCACTTTTGCAGATAAAAAGATATTGTATACCTAATCTTGTCTATATAATCACCATAATAATTCACACATATTTAATCTCTATATATGTACCATGGACACAAAAGCATCTAATATTATTATTCTTCATCGACCTTTCTAAAATTCATAATTACATATGCTTGTCTACCATTGAGATTCCCACCTGGCCAAAATTGCTCAAAATATAATTACTCATATTGCTTTATGTGTGACTATATATCTCTCAAACCAAAATTTTTTTATCATTTAATCAACAGGTTACTTTCTCCCTTTTTTTTTTTAATCATTTAATCAGCAGGTTACTTTCTCCCTTTTTATTTTTGCTTCTCAGCTCCAGTATCATATTTCCAAGATTCATCTCTTGCTCCCTTTTTGCCAGTTTTAAAATGCCATCTATGAAATCTCTTTAAGGCATTTTCTATCCGATTTACTAATTTCCTCCCAATATAATCGATGTCTTGATTTTGAAGCAACGCAGATCTATCCGATCTCTGATCATAAATTTCTGCCCCTAAATTCACCCATGCCTTCCCTTTTACATTATTTTCAATCGAAATAATGTCAACATGCTTTCCCCCCTTATCTCCACCCCTCCTTTTCCCATCTTTAAAGATGTCATCAAGGAAAACAGTCTTTCTCTCCCTCTCTGGCGATAGCGGACGTTCAGTGAATTCAATGTAATCAGTCGGTTTGTCTCCCATCTCCTGCTTCCCAAGAACAATAGTCTGTCCATCTGTCTCCGATGACGGCAGTTCAGTAAGTTCAGTGAAATTGGTCGGTTTGTCTCCTATCTCTGTCTTAATATCCAAGCCAAGAAATGTTGTCTGAATTTCTGCTTTCATTTCTAAAATCTGAGTTCTGAGATGATTGATGAGATCGGATTGAAATTCCTGAAGACAAGCCTCCATTGTAAATTCCAATAATGAGTCTCACCCTCAATCTCCCATCCGTAACCATAAAAGTCAAACAGACTAATTGCTCAAATTCCCCTCATGGATCCTTGGTCAGCCCGAAATTCAAAGTCTTGCGGAGGACACTCTGGCGAATCAGAGTCACGGGGTTGGAACGACACGATTGCAGAAATATAAACTTTAAGGGTGGATAACGCCAAGCCTGCATCAAACAAATAACGCAAATAGGTGAGCAGGGTTTGGAGAGAAACAGGAGAAGTCCTTAACTGTTTGTCTTGGGCAAACTTGAGAAAGTTGGTCCATTTATACTTATAAAGGAGGTTAGTAGAGGACTTTCTTGCTTTATCTAGCACCTCCTGTATGGATGGGTGAACCTCCAGGCTGTGAGATGCAACGATTGCAGATCGGGGTGGAGGATGTTCCCTGAGTCCTGGGTGAGGAGATGAGGAACCATTGGCAATCTGATCAAGTCCACAGTCATTTCCTTCAGGGTGGAAAACCACGGTTGACGAGGCCACCATGGTGCAATGAAAATTGCGTCCGTTCTCTGTTGTTGAGCCCTGACCAGGGTTCTCTGTATTAGTGGAATTGGTGGGAATAGATACAGAAGTTCTGATTCCCATGGGATCATGAAAGCATCCCCAAGCGTATCCTCGCCTCTGCCGGCACGGGAGGCATACGCCTTGCATTTCTTGTTGTTTTGAGTGGCAAACATGTCCACTGTGGGAAAACCCCACCGGACACAGAGCATGTGGAAGATGTCCTCGTTCAGCTCCCATTCGTGGGTCTGTCCCGTGAGACGACTCAATCTGTCTGCCAGTTCGTTGTCGGTTGTAGATATGTGGAGAGCTACCGGGAAGACATGATGAAGGTAGCACCATTCCCATAGGTGTATGGATAGATACAGGAGTGACATTGACCGGGTCCCTCCCTGTTTGTTGATATAGAACATGGTCGTGGTGTTGTCGGTGATTAATTGTACCCCACGACCTTGTATCAAAGGGAGGAATGCCCGGAAGGCTTTTATTACCGCTAGCATCTCGAGCTGATTGATGTGGAGATGTTTGTCCTGATTGGACCATAGGGCATGCATCCTGTGGGGTCCGCAATGTGCACCCCATCCTGTGGGACTGGCATCTGTCGTCACTTGTATTGACAGTTGCAGAGGGCGAAATGGTCGGCCGATCAGAAGATGCGGTAGATATGTCCACCACTGAAGTTGTTTTACTAGCTCTGATGTGACAGGCAGACGTTTCTTTGGGCTGTCCTGAAGGGGATCGAAGAGAGTCAGGAACCATGCCTGCAGAGAGCGCATCTTCAGGCGCGCATGTGTCACTGCAGATGTCATGGATGCCATGAGGCCGAGCAGATGTTGTGCATGATGAGCTGAGACCTTTGAATGATGTCGAAATTTGTGAACCGCTCTGTTTATCTTTTGTATGCGGTCTGGTGGAAGGAATATTCGTCCTCTGACTGAATCTAGTCTTGCGCCTATACAGTCGACCACCCGGGATGGTATCAGATGGGACTTTTTCTTGTTCACTGAGAGACCGAGGCCTTTCAAGGTGTGCAGGGCAAACTTGGTGTCTTGAATTGACTTTCGTCTGGATGAGGAAACCACCAGCCAGTCGTCTATATATGGGAATACCTGTATGCCTTGTAGACGAAGAAAGGCTGCCACTGGAGCCATGCACTTTGTGAAAGTGCGAGGAGCTGTGGACAGTCCGAAGGGCAGGGCACAGAATTGGTAGGCGGTGTTTTGAAAAATAAAGCGGAGATATTTTCTGTGATGTGGATGAATTGAAATATGAAAATAGGCGTCCTTTAGATCTATTACTACGAACCAATCTTTTCTCTTTAGTAGGTGAAGAATGGATTCTAATGTGATCATCCGGAAACGCCGTGGATGCAGGTAAGTGTTTAGATCTCTTAGGTCCAGAATGGGCCTGATCCCTCCGTCTTTCTTTGGTACAGCGAAGTAACGGGAGTAGAAACCCTGTGGAATGTCCCGTGATGGCACTTGTTGAATAGCCTGTTTTTGGAGAAGAGTGAGAATTTCTTCTTCTAGCACAAGGTCGAAGGATGTAAACTTGATTTGTCCTAGAGGAGGAAGTTCTGCAAATTCTAATCAGTATCCGAATTGAATAATACTTAAGACCCAAGAGTCTTTTGTGATGTTGGCCCAGTTGTGAAAATAGGGGGCTAGTCGAGTGGGGGTGCATGGTGCGAATGACATTACTGTTAAGTCAAAGGTACTGCTTTGATTTCTTGGCAGGTGGTCTGTATGGTTGACGGCGCTGTGAAGAATTTTGCGGCCGGAAGGTGGAAGCAGAAGAGGAGGCTTGAAAGGGTCTAGTCTGGTTCTGATTCTTGAAGGGACGGTAAGATTGAGAGGCTGATTGTTGATATTGCTGATGAGGGTATTGCTTACGCCACTGAAACCTGTTGTATTTAGGCTGTTGCTGAATCGTGTAGGATTTAGCAGTCTTTTTTATTTTATGCAGATTTTCAAGAGAGTCATCGGTTTTCTCATTGAAGAGGCCCTTAGCATCAAAAGGTAAATCCTCTATACGCGTCTTTACATCATCTATTATTCCTGATGATCTGAGCCAAGCATGTCTTCTCAGGGTGACAGCCGATGTCAATGTTTTGGAGGCTATGTCTGCAGAGTGGCGAGAGGCAAGTCGCTGGTGTTTAGCAACAGTGAGAGCTTCAGTATAAGTGTCCAGGAGACCTTGTCTGGTGTCATCTGGGGCTGCTTGAAGGGTCGGTAGAACCCTTGACCAAAGTTGCCGCTGGTAAGCACCCATAGCTGCTTGGTAATTTGCTACTCTTAACAAGAAGGTGGTAAAGGAATATATCTTCCTGCCCAATACATCCAATTTACGGCCTTCTCTATTGGTAGGTGTGACGTGAGCCTTTCCAGATGATCTAGATGCATTTGATTGAACGATAATGGAGTTTGGAGTTGGGTGTTTGATCAGAAAATTAGTGTCATCCCCGTGGGTGCGATATAAGTTTTCAGTTCTACGAGCTACAGGTGCGGATGTAGAAGGTTGATCCCAGGATTCCTTGACAAGTTCCATCAAGGTCGGGATAAATGCCAGACTTAGTGAGGGGGTTCTTTCTTGATTAATGTCCCCAAATATGAGGTCTTCCGTAGGCGGTGCAGGTTGTTCAGTTTGTAGTTTGAGTGTCTTGGCCATCCTCGAGATCATTTGTACATATGAAGAGAAATCTTCAGAGGGTGAAGATGGGTGAGGATCTCCAGCATCTGATCCTAGTGTTTGTCCCACCACAGCTGTTTCTCCTGAAGTCTCAGAAAAAACTTCTTCATCTGGGTCCGAGGCGGCAGATGAAAATGCATCCTCCTGTTCTGAAGACGGAGGTAAGTGCAATGATGAAACCCGTCTTCTATTATCCCGTCTAGATGGTTGCGATGTGTGGGTCGTAGGAGCCTTAGGCTGCACCACTCTCGACGTCGAAGTGGTTTTGGCCTGAACGGATGTGTCCTTAGACTTATCTAAAGGCTTTGAAGCTCGAAGTTTGTCGACGTCAAGGTGTTGTCGACGTCGACGCCGAGGAGGAGACGAGGAGTAGGAGGAAGAAGAAGAAGCATAAACATATCTGACTCTCTTTCTTCTATAATGTTCCTCGTCGCTGGAAGAAACTTCGGTGTCCGAGTCGTCATGTCGACGTCGACGACGGGACTTGTTACGATCGACCTCGATATAAATGGGGTCGTCGTATCTCGATCTATGTCGGCGCCGAGAAGGTCGAGGTAGGACTACGACCTCACTTCGTGAAGATCGGCGTCGATCCGGAGAGATGTATTTTGTCTTCGCCGAACGCTTTCGAGGTGGTGAAAACGGCCTCGAAGAAATCGACGGCGAAGAAGGTGCCGGTGATGCCCGCCCGGTCGAGACAGGGCTATAATGGGCAGAAGTCGGGCTAGAGACACAAATGTCCACTAGCTGACTAGGGCTCGGAGAGCCTTCCGGGCCGGCAGGTGAAGTGTCAGGCAGCCGAGGCGGAAGAGAGGCAGCCGCTTCGGAGAAAGACTCCCGATCCCGTGATGAGTCTTCTAGGATCGGAGAAGGCAGCGATGCCGACACCGGAGGGATTCTCTTTCGGCTCTCCTTGGTCTTGTCTTTCTTGCCTTTCGCTGACACTTTTTTCTGTTTCAGGTGGTCCTTCGACGCGGAGGTGGAAGCAGTCCCAGACGTCGAGGTAGGTGGTTTCTTCGATGTAGAAGATTTCTTAGTCGGTTTGTCGACGGATTTCGACGCCGACGGTGGTGGTGGGGATGCAATCCTCACTTCAGAGCGTGGGATAGCCGACGGGGTCGCAGTCGATTCCATTTCGGACGGTTTCGATGAGGAGAGTGTTTTATCCCACAAGAAAATCTTTAAACGTTGCTGCCGTGCTTTAAGTGCAGCCTTCGTGAATTTTTTACAGTGCCTACAGGATTGAGGTTGATGGTATTCACCTAAGCAAAATAGGCATTTGTCGTGTCCGTCCGAAAACGGTAGTTTACGCGAACAGGACACGCACCTACTGAAAGGTCCGGAGCGGGACATAAAGTTGTAAAAACTCACAATCAAGCGGTAGCGAAGTCCAGAAGTGAGGAAGCCTCTGGGGATACCACAGAGGAAATATGAAAAAGGGCAACGGTAGGCCAAAAAGGGCGGGAAACCGGAACGATTCAAAATCGGAATCCAATACGAAAGAGAAGAATAGTCAGTCAGTCCGTAGTCAAGGGGCAACCGAGATATCAGGTAATCGGGAAACCAGTCCGCGTCAAAAAACCGAGAAAAATACTAGAATAGATAGCTCTAATACCGAGAAGCTCCAAATCGCTAAGGCGGTAAAATGGAACTGAAGGCTGAGGCGGGTGGAGCATGCGCGATAGGGGCAACTCTAACTTTGTTACTTTTATACAAAAGCTCTAGAAGATTCCGAGAAGACCAGCGCAGGCGCTGTCTAAACCCAATTGTGTGCATTCACAGAGGCCACGAAGAAGAATCTGTTATCCACTATAGTGACTTCTTGAATTTATAGCATAAGATGCTAGAACTCCTAGAGGGGGGAAAAAGCCCTCAAAAATAGAAAGATGGCCACACAGTTGCTTCATTTATTGAGTTGCAATGAGTAATTTGTTCACCAGGCAAAAAGAGAGAGAGAAAACTACCCATTCAGGATGAGTAGCACTTGTTTTTGCTGTTTTTCCTTTTTGTTTCTTGTTGACATTCCGAATAAGTATGTATCTCCAAGATTCAGACTAGAGATCTTTTTCAAAAACATACCCATGATTTGAATTCTCAATTGAGAGCCTTCAGGTGCAATGCATAAGCCAGTATTATTATAGCAGCAACACAGGTACTTTACAGACTAAAATCTCTATCTAGATAATAGAAAATGGAGACTAGAATAGCATCTCCAATGCTAAAGTTAAAGGGTATAAAATCCATGGTAAGGAAGTTGAGAGCTGTACAGTAGGTTATCACTGAGTTTTACATAGACATTTCCAGGTGCTTAAGTTTGTCCTTACCAATGAACATACAAGATTATGTTGCCAGTCTACACACCTAAAAAGTCTAGTTTGCAAGAAGCGTTAAGATGTCACTCAGTCATGGGTTATCAAAAGAGCCAAAAGAAATGGTCTTAAACTGAGTCAGACCATTGGTCCGTCTACTCTAGTACTGTCTATGCTAGGAATGGAGAAATTGTTGCTCCCTAGATGTTCCTGGATTGCAGCCCTTAGTCACTATTGGCTGTATTGACTAAGAGCTGATGGATTTGAAGCCCAACAAGATCTGCACAACACTTTGTCCACCACAGTATGGCCAGCCCCAGAAATCCTGTTGCCTATTGCAAAAGCCAAGACAAGAAGGCTTCGCCGTTCCATGTACAGAAAACTGGACTGGCAATTGAAGCTTACATTATTGCTGGTGATGGGACAGCATCCTCTACCACATGTGAAGGCACCAGGGCAGGTAATCTGGGACACCCAACCGTGCTGTCCAACACAGGGTAAGAAGAACCAGGAGACTGCTGCTACTTCCCTCTTCACATCATGGAGCCTGAGTCACTGTCTCACTGTGCCAAATAGTAAGACCAACCCTCAGTAATAGGTAGGAACTCTCCAAGGTTTCATTAGTGTTTCCTGTCTGATAAGAAAAGCCTTTCTTTTTTTCTCTTTTTTGCTGTAATAAGGACTAGAAACGCAAGGAATAGTACTGAATAAGATGGATTTTGCAGGTGAGGCACATTCAGAGAGAATGATTGAAATATGATTTAGGAAATCCTGGTTTTAGATTGTACATTTCCAGTATATGTTCAAAAATGAGCAGGCTTGAACAACCTGTGGTTTCCTGCCTGTAAAATACGATCATGTTCTAGGGCTTTAAAAGATGGCTGGATTTGAAATGTGTTATAGATTTAATTCCAGAGATATTAACTTGAGTCAACTGGTCCCAGCAGGTTCGGCTTTATAAGTCCTATTTTGAAATGAAAGAAAATGAACATTTGGCTAGTAAAATACAGCACAGACTATTTACTGTGCTTCATGCTCAGCAAGTAATCTGCTGCCTGACTTAAGGAATTCTGTCACAGGCTTCCTATCTGAGATGGGACCTCATCAACACCTGTCTTACAAACATGATTCTGAAAGCACCTGACAACTCAGAGGCATGTGGTTTGAGATTGTTCTCTGATGATGATGATGATTTTCTTTTTCATTTCCAACCTGAATAGAAAGACCCCTTAAGAACAAATCTTGAATACAGCAAAGCCATCACTTGTCAAAGTTTCTTTTTGAACAGCGACTCCTAGAATTCCTTTTCCCGGGCTGGAGGATTCTGGGAGCTGTAGTCCTGAAATATAAGTATAACAAATAGTTGTTGTGGGTTTTCCTGAACTGACTCCTGTCCTCTGAAGATGCCGGCCACAGAGACTGGCAAAACGTTAGGAAGAAAACCTCAAGAACACGGCCAAACAGCCGGAAAACCCACAACAACCATCGGATCCCGGCCGTGAAAGCCTTCGAGAATACATTAAGTATAACAAACCTTAACCGAAACATACATTACAGCTCAAGCTATTAATCAGCAGACACAGGATACAATAATATAACTTTTGAGCCACTTTGTGTCCTGTAATTGGGAGAAAGGTGGTAGAGAAATTAAATAAAGATAAAATAGAATGGCTCCTGTAGGAATAGAGAAGTTCCTTTCCTCAGCAGAGGAGTCTCCCTTCTGAGGGAGCAGAATGGAAGAATGTTAGTTTTGGAAATTAATTTGTTAGAAATTCTTACAAATTCAAACAAATTTAATGTGTTAATGTTTAAAAGTGAAAACATTTAACTTGTTGAATTAGCCTTGTTAATTCATTATTTAACTTGCCTTGAAATAAACTGTAAGAGTTACAGGGCTCCTAAATTGTCTTTCCCAGTCTGGCACTTAATTTTAAACAGAGTACAAATCCCATCATGCAGTTATTAATTGGGAATGCTGAGATGTAGTCTATTTGAAAATGAAAGTTGAGACTGTCTGTCCTAAAATACGGGATTTCATCTACACAGGAAAAGCCACGTACCCAGAACAACAGTGGCTGTATTTAAAGCCATTAATTCTTCTGCCATTTTCACATAGACTTTTTAAGGACACGTTAAAGAATCTACTATAGAAATTACTGAAGTGAGGGAAAAGAGATACCTCAGTTCCCTGTCCTAGTTGGCTATTTCAAGTCAGTGATTGATTTCCTTTCACATCCAGACCTTGACGGGACCCTGATATAAGAGGGGGGAAAAACTGGTCATAATGTAAAAAAGTATTAACTGTGCACTGGAATTATAATTATGTAGGCAACTGACAAAAGGGCTTGATGGTAACGTGTCCTACTTAACAGAGGATAGTCCTCTATCTGTTGGATAATAGTCATCTGATTGAAGGCATCTTCTGTTTGAAGGGCTGTCCAACCCAAGTCTATTCTAAAGATTAGAGAATCATAGCAGAAGAGGTCAGAGATCTTGAAATTGCCCATCAGCAGTAAGCTCTTGGACAACAGATACAACCAGTATACACAATACATGGTCTTCCCCATCAAAGTATTGTACTTCTATTTAAATAATGGTAATTATTATTTTAAAAGCTGCATCTATGCATATTAGTTATATAAATATTACATTTTGGTGAGACATTTTATGCAAAAAGCCATTGATATATTGGTGATGTATAAATAAACCCAAGCATGACTGAAAGATTTTGAAACAACAGCACTTAAACAAAGTAAAGTCACTTGACTAGAAATACAACCTTGGTGTTCCAGGATTATGGAAAACTAGAAATCCCACAATCTCAGGAAAATGGACCTCATATAGAAAAACAGGAGAAGAAAGGATTTGTTTCAGCTATTTCTCTCTGAGGGTGAGAAGCTGCAAAATTTACATTCTCCCATTATGAGACCATATATGGTGCCACAAAGGTGCTTTCATAATTTTGTGCAATTATTGCTAAAAATGGGCTAAACTGGATAGATGGCAAGCATGATTGCTGACATTGTTCATACATACCCACTAAAATATGACTGTCATGACCTGAGAGAGAGAAAAGAGCCATGCCTTTGAATGCCAACAAAAGCCTCAATGCCAGATTTTCCATGGCTGGTTGTTTTAGGAGAAGGTCTGAATAGCTCTGCTGGATCAAACTGAAGCACCCAGGGCGGAAGTACAGCAGACACCCTCTGCACTGGCTGTGTTCTCCTGAACCTGTCCCACGAAAAAACAAAAAACAACCTTGATTAACCTTGGCATGAATGGTTTTTAAAATGGGGACAATAATAGGTTTGAAGTCAAATCCTGCACAATTGTGGCAGGCTGAATGGATTATGCAAATGTTGTTTGATCTGAGAAATGAAGCACAGTTGACTGATTAGACACAAACTTCAATCAAAATCAGCACAAGTGGTAACTGATTATTTGAGATGACATTCCAATGCGTGTGTTAGGGCATTGCTGCCAAAGGGCCAAAAATGAAAGCCATGGAACAGTAAAAGGAACATAAGGATTGGAGAAGAATGGGGCATTGGCATAGACTAAATGTTGGGGAAGAAATCTGTGGGAAAGAAAAAGGAATCATGAGCTGGGGGAAAACGTCTTAACCAAGGACTATCTCACTCTACAAGAAGTTTACCTCCTCATGGATAGTGTGCTGGGCCAGCACTACCGTTAGAGTAATGCAGTGACTTCAGGTGGTAGATGTCGTGAAGTGGCAACAAGATGTTGAAGAAGAGATGTTGGTGTGATGTGTGGCCTGTTCTCTACCACCTAAAGCCAGGCTGCTGTCTTCAGGAGCTGTGGAGGATGCTGTCCCATTGCTAGGGTCAAAGCAACATCCAGCTGCCAGCCCAGTGGAAGGAGGCCCCATCTTGTTCTTCATTTCAAGGAGTAAAATATTTTGGAGTGACTTCTTAGCAGGAGCAGTCCTTGGCTCCTTTCCGAAGGGGAAGGGCTTAAGGGAGAGCAAGAGGCGAAAGGGAATGGATTGGGCTTAGTTGGGGATCCTGGTTTGCCAGATTAGGTCTGGAGGCCAAGAATTCCCCTGCCCTAAGGTACCACCTTCTTCCATGCCAGCCTACCTACTGCCGGAGGTCCAAGGGAGAGGCCTTGCTCTTTTCCTCATCTGTGCAGGAAAGCTTTTCACTGGAATCAGAGTGAGGGCCTTCTCAATGGCCAATCTGTGGAATTCCAGATAGCCTCTTCTCTTGTCATCTGTCATATGTTGAAAGCTCATTCCGTGGTTGGAGGGAAAACTGAGATCCAACCCTTTCACCCACCCAAGCTGTACCAGAAATGAGTGGCAGCCTTCAACTACTGAAATATCTTGGGGGAGGGTTCTTTGAGGAAGAAGGGGACAAAATACAGCCTCCATCTTGTAAAAAGGCAAAATCACAATTCCTACAGATTTCAAGGTGTGGAAACTGCCATTTCTTTCACCACAAATGGTTTTTCCTGGTAAGGTGCTTCAGGATGTGTGTGTGGGGGG
The DNA here is from genome assembly GCA_037013535.1 of Intellagama lesueurii. Taxonomy (NCBI): domain Eukaryota; kingdom Metazoa; phylum Chordata; class Lepidosauria; order Squamata; family Agamidae; genus Intellagama; species Intellagama lesueurii. The sequence goes on from JBAJHW010000002.1 coordinate 255,662,870, forward strand.
GGGGGGGGTTTAATATAAATACATTTTAAAAAAACAGTTAATATCTGAAGTGCAAACATACCCTACACTGGAAACAATTTTGTTAATTAATCTAAGACTTAATGAGTCGTTGGACTAGATTTATCCCGACCTCCTTAAACAACATTTGTCATGGAGTTCATCTTCATGTGCTTTTCTGCCAGTTAATGGCCCAAATCCTGTTGCATAACGATGCCTCATAACTTAAAGCTGCACAAGTCACAGCAAAATTTGCCCAAGGCAGAAGTCATATCCAGGAAGCAGTTCTGGGGGTGCAATTGCACAGTCAGCGTGTGGTTCATTGTGTGGTTCTTCACACAACTGCTTTCACAATCAGACATACGGACTGTGAACCTACGCAAGTGTAGCTGTACGCTACGCCAAGTCCAACAGGGTTGCAGCCAACATTTGTTCCTGCAGGTCCACGTATGTCTGCAACATTAGAGATGAGTACACATTTGTATGCAATAAGGCAAAGACACAAGAGCACCAATTTTGTGAAGAAACAGCACATAAGCTGCGGGAGCATTCATTGAGAGGGCAGCATCCCTTTATAATCTCTGCATCAAAAGGAAGACAAAATAACGGGAAACCTCCAGGCTACTGTGGGATTACCTAGTCATGAAATACTTTATGCTGCCTTAAAAGCTGTCTTTGACTTTCTGCCTTGGGCAATTTTTAGAAAGGCCCCCATGTTCCCCACTGCACAGCAGCAAAGGCAAGAGCTTGTGAGGGATACATGTGAAGAAGGTGGGCAGAAGCCCCCACATTTTATCCAGTGTACATCCTGGGGTGGGGCAGATGAACTGACCCTGAAATCTCCTCCTCTTGCTTGAGAATTCATCCTTATTTCAAGCTGTTGCTTAAGATGATGTATCACTTCAAGACCCAAAGAGAAAATAACCCTACACAAAGAAGATGCTCAGAGTGAAGCTGCTATCATGCTAGGGACTTTGATCAACAATTAGAAAACTGGTGAGCTGCCCGCATGCTAATATCGTACGTACGTATGTGTGTGTGTGTGTGTTGGTTGCATGGGAGTCTCTGTAAATACCCCTTCTTTGTGTGTGTTGGCAACCCAATCTCAGGGCAGAGCTATTCATCTGAAAGGATGGGAATATGTTTATGCAGGCAAGCTGGATTCTGACACATCAACTGCAGGAACTACATTTAGATTCTGTCCATACATGGTTTTCATAAGTACAGTCTTTTATTTGCCCATTATGCTGCCAATCTCTCCCAGGGAGAAAAAAAATTAACCCTTTCACTTCGGCAGACATTGCAAACAGAATGAAACCTACCTGTTACCTGTGACTCTGACGCACTTGGGCTCTCCATACTGGGGCTCTGCAGGGAAGCCTAGTAGTAGTTGTTCCTTCATATAAGAGTTCAGAAAAGTTACTTTTTAAAATTACAGTTCCCAGAACCTCCTAGCTGGACAGTGGCCATTCTGGTTGTGGGATTCCAGAAGTTATAACTTTAAAAAAGCTCATCCAAAAAAGTAACTTTCTACTTTGCCAACCACTCACTAAAACAAGGGGCATTTTACTAATCTCTAATCAAAACACACTTAATGTTTTGTTTGTGTTTTGCCTGTTCTGTTTCAGGGAAGTCATTTCAGCTTGCAGTAATTGTTTCTGGGTAGCCAACCCTGTTCAGAATTGGCTTTCCCAATGGACATTATCTCTGAAACACATGGGAGCCAAGAGAATAGGACGGTCTTTTACTGTGTTTCGACTTGCCAAAGCATCAGTCACCCTCCTGCCATGGAGACCCAGACAGAGACACATCTACGTGCAGAAATCTGTCCAAATGACCATGTAGTCATCTGCTCCCAATAAACAGTCTGTTCCAGAGATGTAAGAGACCTAAGTCAGTAAGTTGCCAATACTGTATGAATCAAATATATGCTTGTAACATTTCTGTTCATATACACTGGTTCTCATTCAGGGATCTCTGTGAAAGTTGAGATTCTACAAATGGCAGCTTTAATTCACATACAAGGAACTATTATTTGCCAAAAAGAAAACTGCCCACAGTGGGGGGAAATTCTGCAAAGCTTCTGCCTAAGAAAGAATTCACATGCTACAATTTTCCAACATATAAACAATCCCCCCACCCCGTAAGACATTCTTATACTATTTGAACAAATGCCTGCTTTTTAAAGCCATGCTGCTTGGTTTGTGCTGGAGTTATGATGACAAGGATGAAGGATGAAAGATGGGGCATGTGTAGCTCTCCAGGTGCTACTGAAGTGCAACACCCATCAGCCCTAGCCAGCATAGCTCATGATGCAACATGCTGGGAGCTGCAGCCCAACAACATCTGGAGGGCCTCCCCCTCCCATTATGTCAGACTCTAGTGGTCAAGTGCTTAGCAGTTTTAGGGAGGGGCAGATGAGAAAAAAAACTTTTCATGAAAGCTACACCTGCTGAAAATTCCTTCCTTCTCACTTCTTTTAAACGTACCTTGTCCTCTTTTTTTCCCCCCCATCTAATTCTGGAAGCAAAAATGGGCCACTCAGAATTCAAGCAGTGTTGTTGTTATTGCTGTTTGTATATTCCTCAGATACAGAAGTGCATACATCTGTACTGTGTAATTAGAAATTCAGTTCAATGAAGACCAAATATGCTGTCTGGTATCCTAGAACCTTGTGGTGCAGTGGTTAAACTGCATGACTGCAGTCAAAGGCCCTGCTCACAACCTGAGGTTGATCCCAGCTCAGGATCAACACAGCCTTCTATCCTGGCTCGTAAATTGGGTACCCAGCTTGCTGGGCGGGGGGGGGGGGGAATGCATAGCCTGCATAATTAAAAGGGTAACCCACCCAGACAGTGCTTTCAACACTATAGAGCAGTATGTAAGCTGCACACTTTCCTCTTTGCTTTAGAGACACAGAGTGTTACTAGTTGGTATGGAAAAACAAGACAGAAATACTGGGAGATGGGAAGAACCATGAACTTGCATGAATGAACCTCTCAGAACTAAACAGCATTCTGGGAAAAGGCATGGTTTGTTGTCAGGAGCTATTCTGTCAGAAAGTGTGCTCCCTACCCACCCACCTGCCAGTGTGCAGTTGAACTGCACTAGCCTTAAAGTGTTGCTAATTGCATTCTACTTTGCTGTGCCTTTCCAAAGCTCATGAGATAATTGGTCCTTGCTTTTTAAAGCTACAGGCTGTGCGCTTTGCTTTTTCTGTGTGGAAAGATGCTATTTTTTTCTTTATTTTCGTTTTAAGGTATGTGGCTTTTCCTCTGAGCTGCTTTTGGACGCTGTGTTCTTTTTATTGTGCGCTACCCCTGTTTGTAACAAATGAAAAAAAGATTCTGCCGAAAACAAGCAGCAATTACAAACAGTATACTCTAAGGCTGGCATTGATTTGGAGAAGGTTAGTAAAGTAAATAAGGAGAAAGTCTATACTTGGGGTTTAAAAATGCATTTCAGTTGTCCAAAGTGCTTTGCACACATTATTTCAGTAATTATATTAGAACTGCAGAGCTGGAAGGGACCCTATGGATCACTGAGTCCAGCCCTGTCAAGGAGGCACAGCGGGGAATCGAACTCCTAACCTCTAGCTCCACAGTCAGATACCAAAACCACTGAGCTATGTTCCATAGAGAGGACCTTTTTTATTATTTTATATCACAGAAGGTGTGGGAAGGGGTTGAGATGAAGAGATCAGCAATTTTTTAAGATTGGAAATTCAAAATATAATTTTTTCTCTCTTTTTTGGACCAAATCCTCCAAGATCTTGCCTGCAGTACAGTCAGTGGCCACCTTGACTGGCAACATTTTGGGAGCTGTAGTCAGAAAAGGTAATACACACCCACACTCACTTTGGCTAAGGTCAAAATTAAGTGTGAGAGTTCTCCAATCACACCTCACACATTTATATAGAAACATGCTAGAGTGAGAAAGAAAATTATATTGTTCTGGTTTGGAACCGTAGCATTCTGGACCCAAGTAGGGAATTTCCGCCATCCCAGCCAACTGAATGTTCCTTTGGAGACTTAATCTGTATCTGTTTGTGGAAGAAGCATCACCCATGTAGGGAAGGACCAGCCCAATGAGACTGAGGTGTATATAGTCCTACACATGTAAACCAGTTAGTGTGCCGTGAAGCCAGGGCTTACAGACCTTTCGATTAGCAGGGATGATTATGTCGCCTGCCACCTCACACCAGTGGTGTAGTTCTAAATTTGGAAGTGCAAAGGCTTGTGATAGGAGCCCCCATAGCCAACCCCCTGCCATAAGGAGAGTCCAAACATCCAGACAATGAAATTGGCCCATATCAACAAATGAGATGCTGGTCTTTTCTTTTCTTTTTTTTTAAGTTACTGTTTCTTAATTTCTCATTCAAGATCAAACCAACCTCAGATACTTTGCATTACTACTGCTCCTGGGAAAATCTGTTTTTGTCTCAGCAGCTGTGATAATTGCAATTAAGCTCAAAAGGAACAGGGAAGCTAGAGAAGAGGGGTAGAGGATGTCAGAGTCTCTTCTACTCAAAAAGGCATGGCTACATCATCGCAAGAGGTGCCACCGCCTCCTACAGACTTCCTTGGTTCCTTGTTAGCTTAACTGCAACCCTCACAGCAAGAATGGGCATGAAGAAGAGTATCTCTCTTTGATTCTGAGAAAATAAATGCCTGCAAAATCCTAAGATGAGTTTGTGTGTTCCCTCTCTCTCATTCCCTCTCCCTCTGTGTGTGTGTGTGTAGTTTTGTGGGGGAATGGCTGTGGAAACTGTCATGATGAATGTCTGTACTTCAAAATTCACCATTACATCCCTGAGGTCAGTTCTATTCTGCAAACACAAAACACCAACAATAAACTTGCACCTGCATCATCATTTTAGTCTGCAATTCTGTATGCCCTTACTTGAAGTAAGCCTTGTGGAACTCAGCAGAAATAAATTGGGTCTGTGGTGTTAATTTGTTGAAATACAAGCTGACCATAGAATTTGAGTCTTCAGGCTGAGCAAGACTGAAAATAATTAATAAAGCTGTAGAATAGCACTGAAGGTAAAATACATCAGTCGATGCTTAAGGGCACACTTGCCTGTTGAGGAACCCTTATACATTTTGCCCATAGATCCCTTTTAATTAGATTAATAATTTTGTGTTAACATAAGCGGCAGCAGCACAGCCGTCAGTCACTGCAAAAGTCATGAGTCTGAATATCAAACCTGGGAGAGCTGGAGGAAGGGGGGAAAATCCCTTAATTACTTTCCTGTAACCAGCACATGCTTCTTCTACTTTCTTTTTTTCAAATAAAATAAAATAAAATAAAATGACATTTTCCCTGCTATTCCTTTATTGTGAGCATCTTCAGTACCTTCCTCCCTCCTTTTCAGCCAGCTCCCTCAAGAGCAAAATTAAATTTAAGCTGCTAAAGTCAGACCTTCCTGAAGTAAAGAGAATCTTTAGAATGGATTTTTTAAAAGGTCGTTTTGAACTTTATCCATGTACACTTGAATGGAATGGAGACCCCCCCCCCCCCCCAAACCCTTCAGCTAAATAAGACCATCAGACTACTAGCTCTGTCATCATTACTCGGACAAATTCATCACTTACTTGAAATTGTCTCAACCTCATGGCCTCCCTCCTCCCAAAGCCCTTTGATTCTGAGATGTGCTCAAAGTAAACGGCTAAACTACCCAAAGTAGTGCTTGTACTAATGGAGCAATATATAAATCAAATAAATAAATAACATAGAAGCTGGCAGCTTTGCAGAACATCCATGCTTTGATTTCCCTTTGCTATTTTAAACTACCCACTCAGTGTGCGGTCCCCAAAGCCTAGCCAGACCCACCAGCCAGATAGGGATGGCCCACCAAGGGGTTGGAAGTCCCTCATATTTTTTACACCAGCTGGGCAGAGCTTTAAAAAGCTACTTTTGGAGAGTTCAGCTCCAAGACTCTCCTAACTGAGGGAAAGGTTAGGGCATTTGTAATTCCAAAAATTACATTTCCGTCTTCTGCTGCTGGGGATCATGAGAGTTGTAGTTCAAAGAAATAATTTTTCCTAGCATTCCTAAGGGGATTGGCAGGCAATTCAGGGATCTGCAGTTCAAAAAGTGAATTTCCCAAGCTCTCCTACTAGGGACTATAAAGACAGGTAAGTGGTTGTCAAGCACCTGGCAGGCTAGTGGGCTCTGCCAAGATGGTTGAGTCACAAGCTGAGTAGGCCTGGTTTAGAATTGTCATATTTAAACATAGTCAGATCAATTAACAGGACTGACAATTTGGTATGACTGAAAGGAACAAATGGATATTTAATCCACACTCCTGCCCAGCAGCACAAGCAGCATCTATTCATCAGCTCTGCACACCGATCTACTAAATCAGGAACAATTTCCCTAGAAGATAAGAATCCCTAGGAATCATCAGAGAGAAGGTATGAACAGAATAAATAGATCTAGATCAGCGATTCCCAATCTTGAGTAACCCAGGTGTTCTTGGACTGTGATTCCCATAAGCCTTCACCACTAACTAGCTGAGCTTTCTGGGAGTTGCAGTCAAAAAACATGGAGGTTACCAAAGGTTGGAAACCACTGATTTGATGATTCAGTTAAATGAGTGACACGGTGATAGGGACAGGGGAACTAATCCAGGATGGACAATATCACTGCGGACAATGCTCTCAAGTGTGAAGCTGAGAGCTGGGGGGGGGGGGGGGGGGAGAGGAACATCCTATTAATTGACTGTCTTTTTACAAGCTACTTTTGTACAGGAACCATGCTACTGTTTCTAACAATGTCAATTAGCCACTGGGAATCATCCCTACCCCTGCGTCATGCACACTTCCTCCCTAGCAATTACACCCAGATGAAAGGTAGCTAATGATGGAACACTGAGCATCAATTATACTTGTTCCTAAATGAAAACCAGATACCTTGCAGTGTAGAAGGCAGCAGGATAGCCAACTTTCCCCCTTTCATATACAGTGCTCTGCCTCTTCTTACAAAGGATGATAAAAAGTGGGAGAATTCCAAGCAAGGAATTCAGGGACAGAACCGCTGAGAAAGGAAAGCTACCCACCACAAGACCTACTTCTACTGCTCCACCAACAACAACATCAGGAGAAAGAAATCCTCCTTAATGAGAATCACTCTCCATCATGGAGGCCTCTGAGAGTGGCAGTTCTACTCTACATCAGGGATTGTTTTAGTGAGAAATTGGCAGCCAGTCCTTGTTTGCAGCTTGTTAAGGTAGCTCTACAGCAGCTGTGCCTCCTGCAATTCTGGATGGCTGCAATAGTCCTTCTTTAAAGGGGTGCTAACAAGTTCAGTTTGGCAATTTCCTCTGGTCTCTCTGCTGACTTCTGTGTGATCCACTAGATCAAATTGATCTGCTGAAACCTAATTTCCAGGTCTGACTTCAGAGTGGATCAGTTCACCTTTTTCCTGCTCTGTAGTTGCACCCTCAGAGAGATAGTAGGTCTGTTTTTAGAACGGTTTGCAGGACTGAAAGGAAACGGGAGAGCTGAAGGATGCTTCTTTGGAATGATGAAGAAGCTGTAGAATGTATGGGACTGGTCTTGGCTCTATTGACTTTTCTTCACCTTCTTTGAGCCTCTAAAAAAAAAAAAGCAAAAAAAGTGTGCTGCTTATATACTGTCCCATAGCATTTAACACACTCTCTGGGCAGTTTGCAATTTAATTATGCAATCTACACATTGTTTCCCCAGCAAGCTGGGTACTCAGTTTACCAACCTCAGAAGAATAGAAGGCAGAGTCAACTCTGAACCTGCTACCTGAGCCCATCAGGATCAAACTCAGGTCATAAGCAGAGTCTTGACTGCGGTACAGCAGTTTAACCACTGCGCCACCAGCCGTCTAGGAGAAGACAAGATCAGACATGGATTCTGCCCACAAATAAAGGGCAGAAGCATATTTTTGGCTCATTGAAAAACTTAAGGAGTAAAAATCTTAACTACGTTATTTGGTAGTTGCATCCAATTAATTTCAGTGACATATGCTTCAATTAAGTGTGTTTTGGAACTGCAGTATAAAATGGGTATCAGAATACTGAAGATCCTCATAAAGTATTACAGACTCAGTTATAAAAGTAGATGGCACTTTTTCAGGAACTTCCCTGATGTTCTTGTCAGCTCTGCAATTTGGCCCAGTGATGCACCTTGGTGAAATACAAGTTAGTCCTTTTAGTCTCTGGATTCCATGGGTGAAGAAGTATTTATCCTCTCACACCCCAGTAGGATCCACTCTGAGCTCAGCACTGTCTGGTGGGTTGATAAACACAGTTTATTGTTATAAACAATGCAAGGAATCATCATGATTATGAGAAAGGTAGAGTAACACACGTAAAAATGCTGACCAAATGAGAAGCACATCTACTAGGCCAAAGCTACATGGAGCAACTAGTAAAGAGGAAACCAGAGGGAACAATTCCATTGCAGGCCCCTGAAAGGTTCCTTCAGTATTCAACAAAAATGGATTCATTACTTGTCCATTCCAGCCAGTTCCCCCTGCTCTTACTCAGTAGTTGATGGGACAACAGACACCTGCATTTCAGCTTAGCTCCCCAAAGACCCTACTGAAGGTCTTGTTAACACCACCAGCCTCAGAAGTATTTAGCCTAGTATATTTGCACCCAAAAAAATCAAAAACAAAAACAAAACACCTGAGCAAGGAGTGGTGAATTTCTGGACTCCCAGATGTTACTGGAGTACAACTGCTATCATACTGGCTCCAATGGCTGGGGTTGTTGGTTGAAACAAAGGAGATAAAGCTGTCGCCTGCATCTGCTCACAAATGATGTTGTGAAACTGAAGAATTCAAGTGTAAGTATTTCTTTTGGCATCTTTGCCTGAAATCTTCTTTTCCTCCCATCTTGTGACTACTAAGCAGGTTAAATATTTAATCCCACTTGTCCACTTCCTCTCAAGCCACAGAGAAAGTATGGCATGGTTGCTGAGGCCAGCCGCTTGACGAAGTGCTGCACAATCCTTCCAGTTTGAATACCATCCATTCAGTCAGAGATAAAACATTACATTATGATGGGTAGCCAGCCTGCATTATTGCCATCTGCAGTTCATGATTCCTCTTTTAATGAGGCTGCTGTTGAAAGCCATCCATAATGGGGAAAGATACTGATGCCAGCAGTTTCCTATTACTATAAAAATTAAAGCAGTCAAATCATTACCGCATAAAGAGATTGCTTAAAAAAACCCAAAGCCGCCTCTGAAATTCTCTCGTTTGTCGGAAGTGCCTCTAATGTTCTGTTATTTAGTTCTTCAGGCACTAGAAATGGCCCTGTTCCCATACAGGCATATTGATTCCACAACCTGAAAATACACTGCCCTCTACTGTATTTTTCTCCCAGCGGCATGTTAAAAATAAAATGGAGAGCCAATTCACTTATACCTTTTCTTTTCTTTCCCCTTTTCTCTTTTTGGCTTAAATGAATGCAAGCAGACAGACTGTTTACATGCATCAGTAACTCACTGATATTTAACATTTCTGCAGAGAAATATGAGGATCACAGAATCCATTCTGGATGGAAGACAATAAAACGTATCATAGAAAACTTCCATGCTGAGTTTTCACTACAAGTTTTACTAAAATCAATTATGCTTGTTTTTAAAAACATTAAGATATTAAGGGGAATTGTCCCTTCTTTCTTTTCCCATGTTATACTAATTCTCAAACTCCAGATTATATTAAGTGAGCATGACTAATATGGAACAAAGCAGAAAGACAGGAGAAATGTTGAGAATGTTGCTCATTCCAGGAAATCCAAGGGCCGTTGGTAAGGTTTGAGCTGCCCAAAGTTGGAGAGATTACAGTAACGATGGCTGGTCTTGTTTCTGTTTTTGGAGAAATTGCTTTGGGTAAAGAAGAGCTTGGCTGGAGCCCTGTTGCATGCATTCAGACAATCAGGGGCTACATTCTAGCAGGGCTTAAAAAGTTAAAATAAAAAATACACCTTGTGACTGAAAGTAGAAAAAAAGGAATTGCAAGCATCAGTACCTTAACAGGAAGATGCTGAACCACTGCCAAAAGAGGAAACTATCAAGTTGACACTCCGATATCTCTAAGTCAGACCTTATCCCCCATTCCAAAACTTAAGTTGTAGGCAGAAATCAAATCAAATCACATTTGAATAAAGGAGCTTATAGCCTAAAAGAGGTACATTGAACCAGCAGAGAACACTTTCCCCCCCCCTGCTAAAAAAAAAGTAAAAAGTAAAATGCATTGTAACTTTAAGTAATCTAGTGCTCACCCAGTCAAACCATCTGTGGAAGAAGATCCATAATAATTCCTGGTGGTGGGTGTGGCATGGCATGAAGCTGCTTTGCAATGATGAGTTGAATTCCTGAATGTATGCCTTATGTCTCTATATTTATAATTCTTTGAGATGTTCACACCTCACCCCAATTGTTAATGATCTCTTTCTGCAGGGCTTGGAGGTCCAAAATCCTGGGGGGATGGGATCTCAATTGTTGTTGCACCTACTGTAATTCCAGAGGTTTGTAACTTAGTATCTGGCAGGTTACCATTATGATGATAACACCATTGTTTTGACAACAATTTTTTCAAATCTTGGAGGAATAAGCCTCTGTATCATCAAGTATTTGATTCCCCAGAAGCCTGAAACACCAGAACCTTGTAGGGCCTGCCAATGCCACCCGAATATTTACATACTGTAACATAAACATGTTCAACTGTCAGGATGTTATGGTACAGTGACCTTGCTCAGCTGGAGAACGGGCTAATTAATTTGAAATAACTATAGTAAAATATTGTTCAACCCTAAGTTTTAAAAGCACTTTCAATTTCAGGGCTATGTTTTTTATACATTCTGACTCCTGTCCTCTGAAGATGCCGGCCACAGAGACTGGTGAAACGTTAGGAAGAAAAACCTTAAGAACACGGCCAAACAGCCCGGAAAACCCACAACAACCAATCCATTTCCTTGTCTGCCCAGGAGTGTTGATGAAGGCGCTGGCTGGAAGGCAGGAAGGGCAGGTGGTGGGAAACCTCTCCCAGGAGGAAGTTTGACTTAGGTCAGCACCCTCCTCCTACCTTGCCAGTCAAGCCAACTCTGAGTTTTACAACAAGGACACTGCTCTGGAAGGAGACTGCCTCAAGGTGCTGGGAGACCAGGTGAAATGGAGGTGGCTTACCTATATAACATAGTGTTTGGTTCCCTCTAGTGGCCAGTATGATAACTACATCTTGAAAATCTGTATTTGTAGGTACACACAAAATTTCAAATGTTGACACACTGCAATTTTTGTTCTTTCTGTACAAAAGGAGGCTTGTTGCTGAAACTCCAACTTCTATAAGGTACGTTTTTCTTTGTTGCTTATATAATGTCTGGCTTATTAAAGTCAACTGTTTTGTGACAATTTCCTTGTTCCAGCATAGTATTGTGGTTTCATTTTTTAAAACTGGAGGTGGCTATAATGTATAATGGAGAAGAAAAAATATGAATACTCCATAGGATTTAGCCAATTGCTGAAAAATGATCGTTGCAACTTGGTCATGCTTGCACATATAGTTCATTGAATTAAGGCATGCAGATATGACACAATGAGTCTTTTCTTTGGATTTGTGACAGGCCCTGCGTGGATCACTTACAATTTGCTTCATAATTATTTTGATAATTATTATGCGTCTAGTGAAATAACTTGCATCACCACCATCACCACCACCACCATTATTATTATAGCTACTGATGGCCCCTGTCCCCTCCAAGACAGTCATTTGCATTTCCCTATTTGTGGAATGGAATTTCTTTTGTACAAGCGCTGGAAACACACAGTTGCTTGCAGGAACATGGACAAGGATTGAGCGGAGCATCTTCAGAGGCCATGCATCAACTTGTATGTCTTTATTTAGACAACGACTGAGGGCCAGCGCATGTCTCCACATGCAATAATAAACAATCTGCTCACCTTCCATGAAACCCAGAATCGAAGATAGTTGCCTCTCTTTGTCTCTTGGTAGAGTAAACCCTGTAAGCAAGGGGGTAATTTGTAGTAAAACAGTAATGACATGAAACAGCTCTAGACTAAGTTGGATTCTTGGTTCATCTTATCCAGGAAGTCCCCCAGAATCTGTGCGGCCCCACATATCCTCAGTGTTTTTTAATATATATATTGGCTACTAGGGGGTTCAAGGGAGATTCCAGTAAAACACACACACCTAATTTTTATAAGAAAAAATCAGAGTATTAGGATTGTGGGAGCACCTGTAGCCTTCAAAGAATGGGCATGTGTGGTCTCTAGGTCTCTGAAGGTCACCTGCACTGACCGACCTTGATTCCCTCTATTCTGTCTGGCAGCAGCTCCCTTAACATCTCTTCTCCAGCAGGAGCGATTTATATCTTGATACGATATAAGCCTCAGAAATTAAATGGAATCTACTCCCTATGTACATGTGTAGCCCCTATTCACATGTACCTCTGATGTACACAGAATGAAGCCTAAGTATCTAGTAAACAGGGTTGTGGAAGGGCTGGAACGCAACTCCTGTCAGCTCTTGTAGGCATCCTTCAGTCTCGAGAGACTATGGTAATGTGCTCTGAATAGAGGTCTTGGAACAACGTCTGGTGTGGCTGAGAAGGCCAATTCGAGACTGACAATCCCTTCCACACTGAAGACAAATGCAATCCATCCCCTGTCCAGCTCCCTGATTTTGCTGGTTTCGAGACTGCCTCTTTGCCTCGGCCTGCTGAACAAGTGTCTCTTCAAATTGGGAGAGGCCATGCTGCACCGCCTGCCTCCAGGCTGAACACTCAGATGTCAAGGTTTCCCATCTGTTGAGGTCCATTCCTAAGGCCTTCAGATCTCGCTTGCAGATATCCTTGTATCGCAGCTGTGGTCTCCCTCTGGGGCGATTTCCCTGCACCAATTCTCCATACAGGAGAATGTCAGCTCTAGAAAACAAAGATTATGGTGATGGCTTCAGCCCACCAGGATCCGGATGGTCACACACTCCCAACCCCTCTGCCAAATCCTCCCACAGAAATAATTGAAACTTTCCTCTGCTTAACCTGGGCAAAGTTTGTCCAGCTTCAAAATAGGTAAAAAAAGAATCTTCTAATCATGGCACGGTATTTGCTTCAATTGGAAACTAGACGCGTTGATTTTAAAATTCATTGGTGTTTGTCATTTGTGAGGTCATGCTTCCTAGAATTGATGGAAGGATAAAAATTGTTGCTGACCCACATTGCCCTGAATGGAAGAGCCTTCAGTTGCCAAAGCGGAAAGCCATATAAATAGAATATAAAATACCAACTGCTAATATACAATGTTTTAAAACCTGTGCTTTTGAACTATTCCCTGACCTCTCCCTGCTGTGGCCACTTGAGCTTCTGCAGGAGAAAATAAATCAGCTGCAGGAACAAAATGGTAGGAAATATTTGAATATTCTTAACCCAGCAATGTTAGCCTTTTACTTATAGCTGCCCTTGCTGGAAAATCCAAGGCTGAGCCTTTACCAAGAAAAGATGTAAAAATAAAAGAAAAATGGAATAAAATCTAAAGCACAGCAAACAAACTCTTCCATTAGGCAGAGTGAGGTGGCAAATTATGATGGACGTGAAGGGGAGAACACTGCTAATAACTGGATTTATTATCATTGTATTTTTACTGCCAGGAAGAGGAAGACAGGCTTGTATGGTTTCTGCTTCAGGTGTTAAAATATTTTGGCTGGCCTTGATCTACAATTAAAATTCCAAATCCAAGGACCTATGATAAAGGATAATTCAGGTACTGGTTTGTTCATATTAAGCAATTTAACCCCGGTTGCCAGGAAGTTAACTTTGCTCCCTCAGTCCTCGGGGCACTACTCCTGTATAGTCTTTACGGGCAGGTGTCAGAGCCCTGCCTCCTCTACCTGATTACAAATTTCTAGAGCAATTACTCCTGTTGAACAGCCATAAGCTCACCAATACAGAATAAATACCAAGTATTATAACAATGTCCATCCTAAATTTTCCCACTAAAACGGGAAGGCTGTGTTTGCCCTATAGGCAGGCTCTATAGACTGTAATGGATATCTCAGAAGACACACTAATCAGGAAACTACAGAAAGATAATTATTGCCATCCTCTAATAAGAACAGAACAGAACAGCAGTCAGAAACTCCTGATTCTGCCAAGGTCCAATTGGATCCAGTGCCACCTAGTGTCTATGTAATAACATAGTCTTATTTATTTAGACTTTAACTTTTAGAGCATTGATTCCCAAAGTGGGGGCATGCCCGATGGGAAGATATCAGAAGGTTCCAGGGGTAGTGAGAGGCCATGAGGGAGGGGGGAAAGTTTTAATATCAACCTTAGCTGAAATATTCACACATTCGTATTTCAGCTATTCCCTTTCCCCAAACATTTCAAGGTGGTGAGGGAGGGAGGGAGGGAGGAAGGAAGGAAGGAAGGAAGGAAGGAAGGAAGGAAGGAAGGAAGGAAGGAAGGAAGGAAGGAAGGAAGGAAGGAAGGAAGGAAGGAAGGAAATGACAAAAAGTTAGGAAATGTTGGCTCTGGCTTCCAGTCATGTAGTGTTGCACCTTATCTGTGCCAATCATACATATATACCACTATTCAGATTCACCCTCTCTGGAAAACTTCCTGCACTCTTGTACCCTGGAGTCCATGAGATTGTCAGAATTGTGTTCTTTGCATACATCTTTGATCCCCAGAAATCAAAGGCATGCAGGCATTCTGATCCCCAAAATGATTGTCTATTATGCAGTTTCAGCATTTTGATGTTCTGTTTTCAAATTTTCAGTTTCCCCCCTTACTTTTGAGCTGTCCTGATCCCCTTTGTTTAGTGCCAAAATGTGGCATACAAATATCTGATTAAAGAAAGAAATAACAGATTGCACTGCCAAGTAGAAAGGGGGCGAATGTGTTGTTTTAGAAGCAAGGAAGTTTTCGCAAAACAAAAGAATCCTCTGACTCCTGGATCAGAAGTCTTCTCTCCTTATTTGATCTCTTGTTTGAGAAGACTTTATTTTTTTTTTCTGTCCACTTTCAGGCAACACAGCATTGGGGCCCAAAGAAAAGAAAAACTGTGGCTGGTGCCACAATTTTGTCTGTCTCAGTTCGATCCAAAACTATGAGAATCCTTCAGGTACTGGTCCTGCATTCTCGCAGTGGCTTGATGGCACACTGCTTGCCTGGATCCTTGACAGTGCGGTGGTTTCTTCTGTGATGGGCTTCTCCCTACTATGGCCAGTAAAAGTTACAGGGAAAATAGTACCCAGACATCCATACTGAACTTCCAAACTAGAATGTATGTGTGCCAATAGCAATATTTTTCTCCTCCTGACATTTCTGTCTTCAAGTGAAGAGGAGAATGTGGTGGTAACTGGCAAGCAAGAGCAGAACACAGGTCTAGTGCTCAAGCATGTTGAATCATGATGTGTAAACAAAATAGATTACAAAGAGATTGCAACCAGGCTCTTGAGATTTTTCACTGAACAGCATAGTTACGTACAGCTGTGGGGAAATTGTAATTAGCAAGAGAAGGAGTGTCTTCTTCTAAAGCAAAAGCAAAGCAGTGTGCTGCTTATATGACACCCCATAGCGCTTAAAGCACTCTCTGGGTGGTTTACAAGTCAATTATGCAGGCTACACATTGCGCGCGCGCACACACACACGAGTAAGCTGGGTACTCATTTTACCAGCCTCGGAAGGATAGAAGGCTGAGTCAACCTTGCATTGGCTACCTGGAATTGAACCCCAGGTCGTGAGAACAGTTTTGGGTGCATTACAGCAGTTTCATCACTGCACCTTCTAGGCATTCTTTGTCCATAATTTTGATTTATTTGTAGGAAAATCATAATATTTCTGACTCAGGAAGCACTTCCACACATCCATGCTTGAAGAATCATCTGCATCTATTTAAGTTCAGCATATGGGAGCACTACCTGGCTGTTGTGACTTCATCTGGGTTTCAATATAGGAAAACTGTCATACCTGAAGCTGTCTCACTTGCATAATTGCTGTCTTCTTTGCCCCTCGTTTCCCTTGTTTGATCTAAAGCTTATGACTAATGATAGGCACAAACCAGAAAAACAGTGGTTTGTGGTGGTTCCTGGTTCGTGGCTACCCACAAAGCATGAACTTTCACGAGCCCCCCAAAAACAAACTGGTGCATGGCATGTTTTTCAGGTCCGTGCCGGGAGGAGGGACTGCCTGTCCGCCTGCCCGCCATCTCCCATTGCCCCCATCACCTCTCTTCTCTTGAAGCCTCCACAACCACCATGATTATCCTGACAGGCAGCAGGCCCAGCTTCACAGAGCCAGCCTTGCTGCTTCTGCGTCTGCACCTGCAGGTATCCTGAGCGACGGGGACAGGGGCAGAATCGGCAGCCTGGTCCTTGAAGCGGGGCCTGCTCCCTGTCAGGATGGTGGCAGGGGAGGCGGTGGTGGCGGCAGCTTGAAGCCAAGGTAGAGAGCCAAGGGGGGAAGTGGGAGGGGGGGAAACGAAGCACTGAGGGGGGAAAAGTGCCACACTTAGCTTCATTTCGGCAGAACAGGATCCCTGAACCGAACCACGAACTGAACCACAAATCAGCCCAGTTTGTGGGTTTTTCTGGTTCATGATTTGGTTCGTGCCCATCTCTAATTATGACCATAATGCAATTAAAGGTTGGATATGATGCTTAAGCCCACTGATTTCATTACCTTACCAGCCTAATCCTGTGATGGACTGTAGCCTTTGAGCTTTTTCAAGTAATCACAAATTTTCTGTTTGAAAGGTAGAGGTCTGTATAATTCTAAAATAAGCAATGGGCTTTTTGTGTAATTCAGATGAAGTGCTTAGGGGTTGTTGTTTTTTTAGCATCGCACTTAGTTTTCTCCTCCTGTTTCCAATAGTTCGTTCTGTTTTCTTTGATGATCTGCCTTAATGAAAAATTTAGTTTAACAGCAGAGTTGCAGTGTCAGATCCAGTCCTCTAGATGGCAGGTTTTGCCAGACTTTCTCATTTCCTATACTGTAAAATAAAAAGTTCAAGAATATCACCATTTATAGGCATACTGGGAATTCTCATTCGTGAAAAGTTTTGGGAAACTTTAAAGACTAGCAGATTTATTACTTCACAGGCTTTTGTAAAATAGGGTCCACTTTCTCAGATCCACCCCAAAGATTGGAAATGTTACCTTTTGTTTGTTTGTTTGTTTGTATGCTGCCTTTCTCCCCAAAGTGGCATCAAGGCTGCTCACAACAGGCAAAACAAGACATTTAAAAACACTATATAAATACCATGTTTAAAAAACAATTAAGCATACATTAAGATTAAAACAATCACGTTGGGTTATAATTCTCAGAATTCCCCCAACCAACATGGCCACTGTATTTCTGGGGAATTCTGAGTGCTGTAGTCCAAGGAGGTAACATTTCTAAGTTTGTATTATCCTCAGATGCTGTGTTTCCCATATCTGAATTCACACATGACACACACAGTCAGATAAAGGTCTAAGGCCAAGGTACGATATTCCAGCACTCGCTCCCCACTGCCTCAACCAACTCAGTCACTGAATACCTACTCCAGGGAGTGTGTGGGAGAAAGAAACCATTGTCTGCCTCTCACTTGAAAAATTTCTGTGGGTGTGCTGACCTTCATTGGATCCTGGTCATAGATTTAAAAAAAAAAAAACACACTAATGGAGGTCAAATAGCAACATAATACGAGAACTGCACTCTGTAATAGTTCTGTGTAAAGCTTACAATAAGGAAAATGGTCATCCATAAAAGTAATAATGGGTGATGAGCCATCCCAGTTGAACTACATTAATTAAAACTTGCGGCAGGACGCTAAACATTTATCTTGTTTGACATCCAGACAGACAGACTCAATCTTCATAAATAAGTTATGAATAAATGGTTTTCATGCAGGATTCTGCCTTTGAAGTTCCTTTGTGGAAGAATGTTCTAATTAACTGTGCCATTTGCAGGAACCATTAGCTCAAACCTGATTTGGAACTGTAAATCATAATAATCACTGTAGTCATTATTGTGAAAATCCAAGTTCTGCCTAATTGACAGAAGCTAATCAGATCGTATATATTTTTTCACATGTAGATTTCATAGTAAATGTAAGTGTGGGTTGTACTGGCAAAGCTGGTCCTCTGCATCCACGCTATTACAACATCTCTAACTTCAAAGAAGCTTGGCTGTGCACTTTGCCTTGTGGTTTTAAGTGAACTTTCGCACTTCCTAATTTTAACAGTTACCAAGTTGCTATCCGCTGTGTATAAGTAGCCCTTGTTCTCAACTGTGCTGATCTGATTAGAGTCGGCCAAGTACGGAATGAATACAATTGACATATTTGAAGATGTTTCTGCAAGACTGACCAGAATCCTATTACCAACTGCGGAACATAACTGCTCCGCAGGCAGAGCGTTCCACGGTTGCTCCAGTGATTTCCAGCTTGTATAACTGAAAACTGGAGATCACCCTATTAAGAACAACAGGACTTATGCAGCTGTAAGCAGGTAGTGAATTTTCCATTGCACAACTGAAACAGAAAGACAACTGCAAGTACTAGAAGCTGTTGCCTGTGTGGAAGAAAGAAATGAGATTTTGGCCAGTAACTAGCAAAATGAGTAAAAGCTAATGTCCTTTATAAAGCAAACTGTGAATTTGGTCCTCCAGGTTTACTCAGAAATAAGCTTCACTGCTGTCACTGAAAAAAATATGTTTAGTAATTAATCTTACTGAGTTCTCCCATATTAAGAGTCCTGTCCTCTGATGCTAAAGAGGCTTTGGATTTAATTTGTTCTACCCTATTTAATATATAATCTTGAAAAACATGCCATCCCAAAATACTCCTGGAGAGGCACAGATTACCCTTCTTTATACCAATCAAAAAATCTAGTGTAATCATCACCAGTGGTTAACACTTAAAATCTGTCTGCTTAGCATACAGCAAGAGTGGGCAAAGTGGTCTGTGAGCCACATGCCACCCCCAGGGACATTTTTGTGGCCTCTAAAGGTCTCAAAGAGAAGCAGTGTTTTTACATTAAGGACTCCCACTTAAAAAAGGAAGAGTTAAAATGAAATGAAATTTTGTGTAGGCATTTCCCCTTCATTTTCCATTAATAGCCAAACCCAGCTATTTCATGGTTCTCTGTGGTCAAAGAGGGGAGGCTAGGGGCACAAATTTACCCCTCAGCCACCTAAGCCTGCCCAGCCATAGCACAGAGGTTCGAGACAGTATTGCTTTTATCTCTGTCTTAAATGCATCCAACCTTGGGTAATCCAGGTGTTCTTGGACTGCAATTCCCAGAAGTCTTCACCACTGGCTGTGCTGGCCAGGGTTTCTGGGAATTGCAGTCCAAGAACACCTGGATTACCCAAGGTTGGGAACCACTGTAATAGTGTGATTGACTTGTGCTGTTAGAAGAGATCCAAAGTGTTATGATATTATAAAGCGAAAGAAAAGTACTTCTATTTATGGATGGCACCTTTATACAATCATAGTCAGGGAGAGAGGGGGTGAGAATTATACCATCTGGTCTAGCCCATTGCTATATGTAGCAAATCCAGAGCTGTGCCATTCTAGAAAGATGACTATTCACCCATTGCTCGAAACCTCCAGCGAGGGTATCATGGTTGAACTCCTCTTGTATTCAGCATTTCCTTCTAAGGTTCAACAGGAAATCCTGTAACTAATGCCCATTGACTCTACCCCTACTATCTGGGGCAACAGAGAAAAATTATTTTCTCCTTCTAAGTGACAGTCCTTCACAAAGCACTAACTAGCCATTTTGGCCTTCAGGGTAAGCAGTGCCATCTCCCACCCATTCTTCCATAAGGCATGGATACAAGCCTCCAGTGAAAAAGGAGAAGGAGAATGTAGTCATCCCGCCCTCCCCCCCCCCCCCCCGCTCCACAGACATAAAGAGATAAAGCTTGTATTTTAGGTGGGGGAAGGGGAAAGTGCAGAGAGTAACACTCACCAGTAATTCAGCTCTAGATTTCCAATGTAGATTCAGCCCCTGGGGTGTAGCCCCAGTTGCTCCACCCTGGTTACAGCCTTGGCCTTTCACACAGAATGCTATCCTGTCTCATTTCAGTCTTTCCTTTTCCAGACTAAATATATGGCATTTCTTCAAACTTTCCTCATAAGATTTTATTTTCATCTCCCAAATGTCTTCACTGTCCTCCTTTGAACTCTTTCCAATTTGTCTAGATGCCCAGAACTACTCCCAGTGAACAATAATGAAAAAGATGGAACTATTGATTAATGAAGATAGAACTATTACTTCCTCTGGCTTGGAAATCATGTTTCTGTTAATGCTACCTAAAATGGGTACTGTATTAGTCTTTTAGACACCACTATATACTGCTGATGGAATATATCATAAGCTAGTTGAGAACTTTTTCATGTGTACAACTTCCATGTTTTCACACCCAGAACATTCAGGTCATTATTTGGGAGAACCTATTGATGGATTTAGTGAACTCTCAGATTAAACAATTATATGGGGCAGGATTACTAGGATTAAATTAGAACAATAATAAAACTGAAGAAACACAATTGTAAATATATCGATATGATGTCATAAAAGCAAATGCCAATAAAATAGTCTAATATCTGCTGAGAGTTGGGAAAATGTTACTCTGAGAAAACTGCAATTCCCAGAACCCATCAGCTATGGGTTCTGAGAGCTGTAGCCTCAAGAAGTAACTTTTCTAAACTCTGCCCCACAGAAGAGGTCCTTCTTCAAAGATAATCCAGAGATCGCTGGCCAGATGGCACAAAAGAAAAAAACATTCATCACTATTTTTTAAAAAGTAGATTTTCCAACTACACAAATTCAAAAATATCTTGATAGTTTCAAGCAGTGGGCTGAAAATAACAGAATGTAATTTAAAACATAACTGTAAAGTTCCCCACTCTACAAGATGGGAGACACTTGGCTCAGTAATACTGCAAATCTTAGAACTGTTGTAGATCACAAGGTATTAGCCAAAAGCTGCAAAAAAAAAAGAAAAGAAAAGAAAAGAAAAAGCAAATGCTCTTTTAGGCTGCATTAACAGAGGTATGATCTCCAAAGTCCATGGGGTATTAATTCCCCTCCATTCAATGCTGGTTGGGCCTCATCTAGAATACTGTGCCCAGTTCTGGACACCACACTTTAAGAAGGATGCAGACAAACTGGAACAAGTTCAGAGGATGATCAAGGGACTGGAAACCAAGCCCTAGGAGGAAAGGCTGAAAGAACTGGGCATGTTTAGCCTTGAGAAAAGATGGCTGAGGAGAGATATGGTAGCATAAATTGTCACACAGAGGAAGGGCAGGCTCTGTTCTCAATCATTCCAGAATGCAGGACAGGTAATAATAGGCTCAAGTTACAAGAAATCAGATTTCAGTTGAATATCGGAAAAACTTCCTAACTTTTAGAGCAGTACAACAATGGAACCAATTATCTTGAGGAGGTGGTAAGTGCTTCAGTGTTGAAAGTATTGAAGAGAAAATTAGACAATCATCTGTCAGATATACTTGGATTCCTGCACTGAGCAGGCAGTTGGACTCAACAGCCTTAAAGGCCCCATCCAACTCCATTGTTCTATGATTCTATGAAATGCCCTTTCAGACATCACCACCACCAAAGGCCAAACACAAATCTTGAGGCTGAGTGGTCGCTTTAGTCCACTACACTGCAGTCATTTGAGCTTGCAGACTTTCAGTGCTGATGAAAGTGAAAAAAAGGATGTTCTGGCTAAAGAACTTGGTTTAATATGGTCTGGGAAGTTTGATATGGTAAATCAAGCACTTCCTAGCCCTTACATAAACTGGTATCACACGATATAACCTGTAATTTAAGTAATTAACAGATACATCTAACCTGCCTATTTTCTCCTCTTGTTCTTCCCATCAAATACTTTCCAACTGTACAATTTTTCCCCATGTGCACAACTGCATGCTAAAATAACCCCGGCCTTTCTAAATGATCTTCAGCCTTGGGGGAAATGGTTGAGGGAGCCTCATAGCAGGAAGTGAGGGCTCCACCCTATACTGGAGGATGATGAAGGGCTACCACACCTAGTCAAAGCACTGATAGCATCTTGGAGCAGCATAAGACTCCTCAGGTATAAAGGCATCTTTGTGAGAAAAGGCTTTCCTCATGAAGAGATCTGCTTAAATGTTTGTAACTGAAAAAGAGAGGTTACTTACCTGTAACTCTGGCTCTTCAAGTGGTCATCTGTGAATTCACACTATAGGGTTTAGTCTGCTCTTGCACATAGGTTTCTGGAATGTTCTAGAGCTCTATCATGCGTTCGCCAGGACCGCCCCCCCAGTACACGTGGTCCTGGCGATTGCCTCAGTTCTGAAGAACAGCCCGCTGCTGTATCAAAGTGAAACAGACATGCTGGACAGAAGGGAGGATGGGCGGAAAGTGTAAATTCACAGATGACCACTTGAAGAACCAGAGTTACAAGTAAGTAACCTCTCTTTCTTCTTCGTGGTCTCTGTGAATGCACACTATAGAGTGATTAACAAGCTTACTTACCGGAGGAGGGACATCACGGAAGAATAGATGACAGCACAGCTCTGCCAAAGGCCGCATCCGTCTTTGCCCTGACATCTAGACGGTAATGAGTATGCGAGGCATATAGTTGTGACAATCCATCGAGAAATAGTTTGAGAAGAGATATGAGAACCCCTGTGAGGCAAATGAGGGGTGACAAAAAATCTCTTAGACTTGCGAAGGAAGAAGTCGTAGAGACATAGAACACCAAGGCTCTTCTGACGTCCAACAGGTTGAGAGAGCGCTCCAAGTCGTTGGTCGGTGATGGAAAAAACGTAGGTAAAATGATGGGTTGTCTAAGGTGAAAATCAGAGATAACCTTCGGTAGAAAGGAGACATCAGGATAAAGTGTAACTTTGTCAGGGTGGAATTGGAGGAACGGAGGGTCAACTCGAAGAGCCACAAGTTCAGAAGCTCTGCGAGCAGAAGTACTGTAATAGCAACCAAAAATAGGGTCTTAAAGGAAACGGTCCGACTTGCAAGAGGCTCAAAAGGGAGGTAGTATGAGATGTCAGAGGACGGTCTGCAACGACTATTGTGGTGGGGGGGAGGGTCTGGAGGGGCGGAGATTGTAAACGTCCCTTAGAAATTGCTTTAAGGTCAGGTGTCTGAAGAACAGGGCAGTATCAGAGTCTTTTGGTTGGTGCGCCACTATAGTGGAGATATAAACCTTGAGAGTAGACAACGAGAGATGTCGATTGAAAAGATGAGAAAGGAAGGCAAGGAGTGCCTGAAGAGTTGTTGGTGCAGTAGGGAGATTATGTTGAGCTGTAAACTTCTGGAAAGCAGTCCATTTGTAGGTATAAAGTTGCGTGGTAGCAGGCTTTCGAGCGTGAGCTAGGATGGTAGCTACAGAGGGTGAATCCTCCACTCTGTGGGGTGAAGAGTGTGGAGGTCAGGGTGAAAGGTTTTTCCCTGATGTTGAGTGAGCAGGTGAGGGATGGGGGGAGTGTGAGATGGAAAGTGGGGGCAAGGCAGAGGGAGCAAATAATTTGGAAGGAGCAAAGTTGGGCCCATTGATCTAGTGAAAGGTGGTAAGAGAGACAGACAGAAACACACACACACAGGTGCTGTTGGAGGATCAGCATGTTCCATGCACACACAGAGAGACACATTTCCATGCACATATTCACCTGCTCCCTCATCCCATTTCCCACACAAAAGCTTTAAAATAATGCACACTGTCCAGCTCTAGTGCTGTTAGAAGCAGAGCCCCCCCCCATCACTTGCTTCAATGTCATCTGTGAAAGAAGGGTGGTTGGAAGGAGGGGGGTGCAAAGGGGGAGAGAGTGATAATGGAGAAGACAAAAAAGTGGGAATCAAGCTGTCAGAGAGATGGAAAGGGGGCGTGGTGATCACCCTGCTTTGGTTTATGTAGGAGATTATTTGCATGTACCAATGGGGGAGCTTTTGGGAGGTGGAGCCAGAGAAACCAGAAGAGAGGGGTGAGACAGAGAAGAGGAGTTTTGGGAGTGAGTTACAGTGGTGCCTTGAGTTGCTAACGTAATCCATTCGGGAATGATGGTCCTAACTCAAGTTGGTCATAACTCAAAGCACCATTTTCCATAGGAATACACTTAAACGTGATTAATCCGTTCCGGCCGAAAAAAATCCCATTCCAGCAGGGACTTAAAATGCTACAACTACATGCTGCAAGCCCCATAAAAGCACAGAAACATAACCCCCGAATCAAACAAACCCGTTCCAGCAGGGACTAAAAAACACACTGCAAGCCCCATCAAAGCACAGAAACATAGCCCCACCCACCCAGCCCAAACCCACACTGCAAAACCCTGTACAGTACTCACCCAGAACAGGCAGTTTTTAAAATTTTAAAAAGCAAAAAGCAGTACCAGGCAGTCCAAAGCCTCTCTCCCAACGCACACTCTCTAACAGCTGGGGCGAAGGAGCTACAGAGAAGCAGCCTCTTCAGGGACCAATGGTTAGCATTTCAAATTTCCCCGCCTTTTTTCCGGTCGTATCTCAAAGCTCCGGTCGCAAGTCAAAGCAAAATTTTGTGACCGGAGCTGGTCATAACTCAAATTGGTCACAAGTCAGGACGATCGTAAGTCGAGGCACCACTGTAGTTAGTTAGGGAGTTAGAGTCAGAGATGAGAGTCTGAAGTAAAAGTTACTCTGTGGGAGTTAGAGAATGTGGTATAGTGAGGAGTTAAGGTAGGCAGTTAAGAGTGTGGAATTTATAGAGAGCTAAGAGAGTTAAGAGTGAAACAAGTTATTACTAATCTGATGAATACTTTAAAGTCTGTGAAGAACCTGTTTAAGCGAACTGTAACCAATAAACCTGTTTTGTTCAACTTTATTCTCAGCTTGGACCTCAATCTTTCTAATTAAAGTGTTGACAGAGGTCAACTGGTGGTAGCGGAAAGGAGAGAACGTGTTGTGGACCTCAGGCTAGTGAAATAATCTGGGGACATGCGAGGTGCACGTCACAGGGGGCAATATGAGAAGGGCACAAGACATTTGGAAGCAGCTAAGTGGAGCTCACTGATACAGTGAAAGGGGGCAAGGCAGTCACACACACATAGGTGATATCAGTGGGGATTGGTATGTTTTATACACACACATACAGCTATGCACATTTACTTGTTACACACACACACAAACGGGGGGAGGAGGAAGAGAGCTATGCACATATTTACTTGTTCCCTCACCCCATTTCCCCCCCAAGCTTTAAAATGATGCACCATCCAGCTTTAGTGGCCAAACCTTGCACATGCCTGCAACACAGACATACGTTTTTATGTGCACGTGAGCACACAGATATGCAAGTGCAGAAACCATCCCCAACAGGAGCAATGTGTAGACAATCACACAGGAAGAAAAGCGAGTTTATTTGGGCCAGTCCTATTGGTTGCAAATAAATAAGATCCAACCCGAGACCAATCTCGGGGGGCGGGGGGGGGCGGCTTGGTCCGCTTTACGGTCCAGTTGGAGCACTCCTTTAACAGGAAGGTCCTAGAGAAGAACCACGTTTATAAGAGCGCCCCCCCCCCAACCGTTCCAGCAGGGGAATACGGAGCGGGTCAAACGCCCACGGTGCCGGCCCCTGACTAAACTTCATCCAGCCTCCTTTCGAGGAAACCGTGCCTAGGACTGCTTTCTGGCAACCCCTGGCGTGTCACATCTTAAGAGGGGATCGGGAGGAGGCAGAGGGAGGCCATGGCATGAGAACTCCAGAGGAGCCGGAGACGGCCCCATTTCTTGTTTTCTCCTTGGGCGACAACAACGGAGGAGACGGTGCGGAGGAAGAAGAGGCTTGTGCAACGTCGCCAAGATGCCTCCTTCTTCGTCCCCTCCACTTTGTTCGCTCTCACTGGGTCCGCCCGTAGCGGGGGCTCCTCCTCTTCTCCCGCCTGCGGGGTGTGCGCCTGTGATTGTTTCTTCCCATCGACCGCCGCCGCCGCCGCCTCCTTATTCCCGCCTTATTCTTGAGGAGGAAGGGCGGAGTTAAGGATGGCGGTCCCAGGCCGGGCATCGTCCCCACTGCGCATGCGAAGGAGAGAAAGCGAAGGCGGGCGAGCCAGGGAGTGAGTGGCGGCGACTGCGTGGCTGGGGTGGCCTCTCTTTCTTTCTCTCTCTCTTTCTCTCGTATTGCCTTCGGAGAGGCACAGCGATGCCGCCCCCCGGCCAGGTCCGGCTCCCGGACTGGGACTCCTTGAAGCTCCGCGTGCGGAGCATGATCAGCTCTCACCGGGTCATGATATTTAGCAAGAGCTACTGTCCCTTCTGTCGGAAGGTAAGGAAGGTCACCCGGCAGAAGGGGGGGGGGGGAAGGGAAGGGAAGGCAGGAAGCCGCCGTTGCCGTGGCAACCGCTCCTGAAAGAAGAGGAGGAGGAGGAGGAGGAGGGGGGGGCGGGAGGGAGGAGAGAGACGTCCAGAAGGCCCCGGTGGGCCCCTCTCTCTGGCTCTCGGAGGGGGGAGTGCCGTGGTCGCCCCTCTCGACCCAAGGCCCCTTCTTTCCCTGCTCTTCTCCCCGCAGGGCCTCTTGGCACCCGGTGGCTCCTTGAAGGCAGCCCCGAGGGAGGGAGCGAGGGAGGGAGCGAATGGGTGGCCCAAATAGCTGGCTCCCACGCCGTTGCAAGAGGCAGGTCTTCGTTGGGCACAGATCTGTCAGGCGAGGAGGAAAGAGGGGGTGAGACCTGGGTTCCTGAGGGCGCCGTATTAATTGATGGCCGTATGGCATTGACTTAGGAGTAACTGAAACTCATGGCGGAGCCCAGCGGAGTGGGCTGTCTGCTTTTGCCAGCGCTCCTCCAGTACTGTTGGTTTGGTAAATAAGGACACGATCCGAGGGAAATGTGAAATGCAGGCTTGCATAAAACCACGTTATCAGCTGTGTTCTTCTGCAGTTTAAATAAATGTAGTGCCAGGGTTTTGGGGGTGGTGCCAGTAAATGTCCTGGTGGACTTAACTCCTAGGGGACTTAGCCTTATAAACATAAATACAGGAATAAATAACTTGTGGCTTTGGAAATACATTTTGCTGATACCAGGCAGTCTTCAGAATAAATGTGGGTATGGGCCAGCTACAGATCTGTTTGCAAGGTTAGAATTTCATCTGACTGGTGTGTGGAATGCAGTGCTGATAGATGTTACTTTTGTGGCTTCTGTTAGGACTCAGTTAAGGAAAGAAGTAATTAATGTGAAAGAAAAGAGTATTAGTAGAACAGGTTTTGAAACCCATTATCTTAAATGCCAGGCTTTTCATGTCAAAGAATGAGAAATATAATATAACAGTGTCAAGCATTCTGTCATTCAGGAATTACATGTTTGGATCTTTAGAAACCTTTTTAAAATGTCTGCAAAGGGAAGAAAATGTGAAATAATTGTAGGGTGGAAAACAAATAATTGGATTTCTGTATGGATTAAGATGTCTTTCCCCCCTCAGCGCTTCCTTTAGAATGTCACTCCCAAACACCCACACTGGAGCTCTTGGGATAGAGGCATTCCTCATGGAAATAGGATCATTAAGGGCTGGGCAACTAGTTGAGGTTCCAGAGTATTTCTTGGTACCTCATCACATTCCTGTGGCTGCAGCTGATATACATGTTTTTAATTGAAGGAAATAGGCAGGTGATTGAAATGCCTTGTATAATAGTATCACACAGAGGAACAAATCAGTTAGATATGAGATATTAGATTTCTTGTATTCAATCTAATATTTTGTTGAAGTGGAAGTTCCACTGTATTAAAATGCATGATTTCATTGACTCATTTTCAGGATCCAGGTTTCAACTTACTAGAGTGTCACTGAAGTTTCAGGCATGGCATGTAATTCCAATAATGTTGCCTCACCAAATAAAAGTTGGTAAAAATAAAGAAACCTGGAGATCTGAGTTGAGCAAGTTCTTCTTTCTGGTCTTGTAAGGTGCCCAGCTTGGTCTAGGGAGTAACAGCAGTGTTGCACTAAGGAGGAAACTAGTGCCAGAAATTAATCATGGCAGAAATACAGATGTGTGGAGGTTAAATATCATATGTTCTTGAACTAGGCAATAAACTTGAACATGGATAAGTTTTGCTAAGAGTATGTTGAAATCCCTGGCATATGTAAGTGAAATCTTGATCTCTCACTGACAGTATCAGTTTAAGAGGTGAAGAAAGAATAAATAATGAGTTTACATAAGGAAGAAGAGGGCATTAATAGGCCTAAATGTTGAAACTGGCTGTCCTACTTTGGGCACATCATGGGAAGACAGAATTCACTGGAAAAGGCAATAAGGCTGGGAAAATCTGAAGGCAGCAGGAAAAGAAGACCAAATATGAGATGGACTGAGCCCCTAAAGGAAATCACAGCCTTGAGTTTGTAAGAGCTGAGCAGGGCTGTTGAGGACAGGACATTTTGGAAATTGCTCATTCATGGAGTTGCCATAGGTTGGGGGTGATTTGGCAGCACATAACAACAACATCCTAAGTTCCAATCCACTTTCCCTGACACAGTGTCCTGTGGGCCGTTTCATAGCTCAGATCTCACCTTTGATTTCAGATGGAGAACTCTGACTTCAAAGAACGAAATTGATTTGCCTTCCCCGCCCCTTGTTTGTGATCTCCTGGATCCTTCTGTAGTCATAATGCAGCAATGGCGAACCTATGGCACGCGTGCCACAGCTGGCACGCGGAGCCCTTTCTGCCGGCACGCGAGCCATAGGTCACCGGATCGCTACTCGCCCCGCCCCGCGCAGCCAAACCTGAGAAGGTGTATGTGTGTGTAGGGGGGGGAGTAAGGAGACCCTGCCTTCCCTTGAATCCTGCGAGCACCGGTTGATGGAAACAAAGGAACGTGAGAAAATAACTTGCCTTCCATCTCCCCCCTCCGCCTCCCTCTAATGACGTAGGACACCCCCTCCCTCCCTTAAAGGGACAAAGTCCCAGGTGGGACTGGAGAGGAAAAGGGGGCAGCGCTGGAGGCAGGCAGGAGGTGGAGGAGAACAACGTCCCTGCAAGGGCTTCATCGAGTACGTGTGTACAAGACCCTGGTGCTGGCAGCAGATCCGGAGTGGGGTCTTGAGGCACCTCCGTGCCAGGATTCCCCCTTCCGCCGCCACTTCTGGTCCGCCACCGCCACTTCTGGGTCCGCCGCCATCACTTCTGCTGTGGCGGCGGCACACTGCCCACTGTTTTGTTTTGTTTTTTTCCCCCAGTTTGGGCACGCGAGCCCAAAAAGGTTCACCACCACTGTCATAATGCCTCTGTGTTGGAACTCTGATATTGGAACAGGGTGGAAGCTTGCAGAGATGTGGATGGGGCTTTGGACACTATTTCATAGAGGATGTCTGGTCCCTTCCAGTCTTCAGCCGTTCCCCGCCCTCATACATGAACATTTAGACCAGCTAAGAGTTGATGGTCAGTGAGAGTAAAATAAGGTATTTCAAAGAAAAATGCGGAAGAAAAGACAGGTCAATCAGTTCCTCTCCTTCTTCTGTGTAATAATTTTGATCCATGAAAGCTTGTGATGAAATACATCTGTTAATCTTTAGAGTGTCACAATATTTTGTTGTTTTCTTTTCTTCCCCTCCTTCCTTTAATTTCACCAGCATGGCAGGACTTTCAGTACATTAGTGGTCCAACTTAACAATAGACATACTTTGTAAATCGTAGGGAGGGAAAACAGTAGCGCTGGAAAGTAAATGGGGAAGAAAGCTTGGGGAATAAGAAGGAGGTCTTGAGAGTTTAAAAAAAAGGAGCACTGCATACTTCAGATATTGAAGGAAAGACTGAGCCATGTTGATGTCTTTGGGTATCATAATATTGCAGAAATATATAACTGAACATGAAATGTTTTCAGTTGGTGGTTATTAGCAGTGGGTCCCAACCTTTTTTACACCAGGGACTGATTTAGTTGAAGACCATTTTCCCAAGGACTGGGGGTGGGGTGGCGGGCATGTGTGTGTGTGTGTGTGTGTGTGTGTGTGTGTGTGTGTGTGTGTGTGTGTGTGTGTGTGTGTGTGCATGCGGGAGGCATGCATGTGTGCAGGGGCGGGCACCTGTGCGGGCGGGGAGTGCAGGCGTGCATGCGGGTGGGGGTGCGGGGTGCATGTGGGAGGCATGGGTGCGTGCATGCAGGGGGTGTGTGGGTGGGCAGGAGTGTGCACATGTGCATACATGTGCATTCCTTCAGCCCAGGGGTTGGAGACCCCTGGTTATTAGTTTTTATCTTTAGATGGATGAGGGAGGGTGTATTTAAAATCTTAGATTGGTTGATTAATTCAGAATGGAGGATTGAAATAATTGCTGAAATCCTGTTGGATTTGGCATAGTGTAAAATTACATTTGCCTACATTCACGGTACTTACAGTGCGAGTCCCTATGTTGGATCATATAAACAACTGTGCAGCTGGCCACACATGAACCACACAACTGACTGTGTAACTGCATCTACAGAACTGCTTCCTGGATAAGACTTCTGCCTTGATGCAAATTTTGCAATAGCATACTGAGCTTGAAGTTATGCAACAGGATTTTGGTCAATAATACAATGAGCTTCCTCTTCAGCATTTAATTTTTGAACTAGAAAGCCACTAATTTTTTCTCCTGTCATTTTTGCAAAGCTGTTTATGTTCTAAGCCTTGGGTAAAGTTTCCAGAGTTTTTCTCTGCCCATGCATTGATACAGGTTTCTTGAAATTTTTAAATCAAATTTTCTTCCAGTAAAATGACTTAAATATCTACTTAGAAATATGTTATGCAGGGGAATTGTGTAGAATTTAAATGTTTGAAATGTGGTATTCAAGCAAATTTACAGCATCTTCTTAGAAACTATTTTGTTTGGATAGATTTAATTATTTTAATGCCTAATTCATCAGTTACAGATTTTTCCTGCATTTGAATGTTGTAAAATAGTGAGGACACATGGGGGAGTACTTGTAACTTTACCAAGTTTGGCTGAAGCTGCATTTATTGATTGTACAATTGATGAAACTGGCGGATGCAGACTAACTTAAATTCCGTTGTTCTGGTGGGTTTACTCTTTAAATGTGACATAGTCTTAATTTAGCCCAGTATACTTTTAGAAATGGAAAGATTTCCCCTCCCTCCCTCAATCACTGTGTCCACTGCTTATTTCCCAAACTCTGCATGTTGCATTATCAAGGTTCTTCCTTTTCAAATCAGTGCCTGCACTATTTTGCATTCTTTGTCTCTCAGATTTTGAGTCTCTTGTCTCTAATCTGTATGAAAGGGCTTTTCATGTTAATCTCTTCTTCTGTCTCAGCCCATCTTTCAATACCTTTTCTATCTCCTTTTTTATTTTTGCCTTGTTTCTTAAGATTTTTTGTGAACAGTATATGCTCAGTATGATCTGATTCCTGAACAAAGAAGGTTCAGATACCATGTGAATTTAATATCTTTAAAGGTAAGGATGTCTAGGCTTTAGATGATTAGAGATAACTAGGGAGTTCTATGTAAATTGCAGTGCATTTTTTGGAAGAATAAATTAAGTAGTGATGTAACAAACAAATGATATCTTAGAGCAGTGGTTCTCAACCTTGGGTTCCCTGATGTTCTTGGACTAAAACTCCCAGAAGCTTTCAGCACTAACTGCGCTGGACAGGATTTCTAGGAGCTGCAGTCCAAGAACATCTGGAGATCCAAGATTGGGAACCACTGTACTAGAGACAGAAGATGGCAGGTACCAGCAAGTTTGGGGCTTTGCTTTATTGTAGATCCAGCTTCTCACCTGTTTTGGGATGAGCTGTCATCCTCACCTGTTTCCCTTTGTGGTCCCCTGTGCGTGGTTTTATTACTGGCTGTATCCTACTGTGGCAACCACTTTGTGCATGAACATATCCCCGTCCTCTATAACAGTCATGCCATATGCACCTCTGGAATACGGTTTTGCCAGTACCTATATCTCTTATTTCTGAGGAAGGTTCTTCACTTTTTTCCTATTTTCTCACTGAATGACTTAGATATTACTCAAGTTTTAGTTCCTCCTTGAGTCGCTATGCTTCTGATGCCCCTATGCTTCAGGTTTCTTATCTTATGCGCCCTTTTCTGCCCAGTTTCTCAGTACTGTGTTTTGTTGTTAGTTCCATGCCAACAACAAGCACCTCTTGAAGGTTATGTTTGGATCATGCTCCATATTAATCTCACATTGTGTCCAGGCAGAGATGACAAGTAGGCATGATCTCTGTTGTCGCTTAATTTCTCACAGTGAACAATAGAAAAGGGAGCATATAAGCAAGAAGACACCACATGTAACTATTGTGTGCATTGCTTTGGTAAAGCATTACAGAATTTAATAACTAAAAGAACTGGATAGTTGCAGAAGGAGAAGGATGTCAGATTGTGGCATACATTAGATGCAATTACAGTCAACCCTCGACTTATGAACGGCCCTAGTTACGAACATTTCGACTTACGAACTGCTCTGATAGAAAAATATAGCCTCGACTTGCTAACTTTGCTTCAAGTTACGAACCGGAAAAAAATGCGCGGGAGGCGGGGAAAGCGCAAAATTTGAACTTTCAAGGTGTTCTGTTGAAAAGGTGTCTGTTCCCTCCTTCCCTCCCTCTTTTCTTTCCTTTTTTTTTTAACCTAAGTCATCTTAGGCTAAAAGGGAAAAAAAGAAAAAAATTCTGCCCCTAGTGGTAGGAACGGATTAACCGGCTTTGCATTAGTTCCTATGGGAACTAATGCTTCGACTTACAAACCGCCCCTCGACCTAAGAACCAAAAACAGCCAGAATGGATTAATTGGTTTTCAATGCATTCCTATGGGAAATGCTGATTCGACTTACGAACTTTTCGACTCAAGAACGTCCTTCCGGAACGGATTAAGTTCGTAAGTCGAGGGTTGACTGTACTTCCAAAACAGGAAGGTTGTTGTTTAAGTTAAGATATTAGGTGCAAAAATGAATGGCTGCTATAGAGGCATTAATATATCTAGTTGGGATTATTTTAAATTTAATTAGTTGATCCAGATTTTGCCATATTTTGAGTAAACACATTGAAATCAGTGAGGCTGTGGTCCATATTAAAATCCCACTGAGCTCAGTGTGCCTATGTTCTCAGTGTGTCTTCTTTCGTTCTTGATTGAAGAACTACCATGGTTGGAATTGTACCATGGTGGTGGGGTTAATAAAACTTCTTTTGCAGTGAGCAAACTTATCTCTGAATAACTGATATTATTGGGATTAGGGGGAAATACCCTTTTTTACTGGGTTGACTAGGCACTCTGCACAGTTTATCTTCTTTTGCAATAATGGTGTTACCTTTTTTGATTGAGTTACTCAGTGCAGTTAGCTCTACTGGCATAGTTTGAGGTGTATTTATGCCAAAATAGAAAGGGATTGTGTAGGGGGATTTTTATGGCTAGCTTTTTGAATTGGGGCTTGTGTATATCAATTTGTTTCACTTAAATTTTGAGTTTTTTGAGGTTTATTGATGTCTTCAAACCTAGGAAAAACATATTTCCAGTTTTGGAAATAATAATGCATTAAACAGTGATTGCTTATTAGGCCCACCTAGTGTATTCTCAGTAGCTGATGTGAAACAGGAAAGTACAAAATTACAAGAAGTCTTAAATGCTGGAATAATAACCTACAAATGCATATGACCTTTGACTGTAGTCCTTTTGAAAACATGCCTTTAGCTAGAATATTGCATATCTGAATGCGCATGCATGCCCATAATCGCCTGCCAAGTCAATTTAATTTATGTTACAAAACTGACTTATGAAACATCAGTCATAGGAGCCAGCTAATTGGCTTCAGTAGGTGTACTGGTAGGTGAACTGGTTTTAGAGGAGCAAGGGCAGATGATGCCAATAATTGCTGTAGAAAGCAGATTATCATACTAGGGTCTATTAAATAATGTTTTACATTTTAGAATTGTTCAGTACTCAGACTAGCACATTAGTAGTTCCTGTTACTCTGGCCATCTTTACCAAGGTTTTTTAAAGGGTCAAATAAGTGTTTTAAAAATGTTTGCACTGCAGTTCCTAACTTAATGCTTGATTTCTTCTTGTATTCCAAGTTGTATTGTACATCTTGGAGGGACGTTGTTCATGTCCCTGCAGAATGTGTTGCATTCATGTCACTACTGTGAGATTAGTTAAAGAGAAACAGGAAGCAGCTAGAGTATATTACTATGGCTAAATTATGGCTGTTGGTGGGATTATTTTACTTAGATTTGACAGAAAATCAAATATATATGGAATCAGAGTGGATTAGATTTAAATCAATTTGATTTTTAAAATATCATTTATTTTTTATCCACCCTGCATGGAATATTTTCCAGCAAAACACCTAAAGAGGGAGATGAGAAGTATGTCATTCAGTATAACAAAGAGAAACCTGAAAACTCAGCAACACACCATGTACAGCATTTACCATTTCCTTATATTTAAAACAATTTTGATTCATTCTAGTACAAAAAAGGAAAAAAATGCAGCTTTGCATGGTTTTACAGTGTCACTTTACACATCAGTCTCCCTAATTATTTCATATGAATGCATTTTACTTTCTGTTGAAGAAAGACGAAACTTTAACAACTTGTAACAAACAGTGTTGCAGCAGTGACTATATTGTGAATAAGTTTGTTTTTATCAATTACATCTTTGACTTTGACAACATTCTTATCAAGTTTATAAGTAATGTATGTTGTATTGGTTTTTGTTCAGAATGTAACACACGGTATAAATGGTTAATTGTGATTTTTAAATTAGCCTGTCTCCTATCAGATTGCCTGGTTTAACATGGTTTTAGCTTTTCATCAAATACTCGCTAGTTGCATGTAGTATACTGTAACGTTGGTGGTTTTGTACTTCAAATGGCATATGAAGTGATGTCCTTGTCTCATACTTCTGTTTGTTTAGGTTTGGTTTAGGTCAGGAATGTCTGTTTTGTTTCTTTGTTTTGTTTATTTGCTTGTATGTTTACAAAAATGGATTATAAACTGGTGCATTGTTCTTTGTTTTGTTTATTTGCTTGTATGTTTACAAAAATGGATTATAAACTGGTGCATTGTTCATAATAGGATAGAGGTTTGCTTATGACCACATTACTGCCATCCTTGTGACTGCATTACTAATAACTGACAAGAACAACAAAATGCTGTACAGTATAATGCCTGTATCTATTTTATGTATCCAAGGTTTGCTGTGGCCCTATATACATACAAGTGTGTCCCACCCCTTATATATAGGGTTCGCTTATATCTGCTGTTTCAGGCATCCACAGCAGATCATGGAACTAATCCCTCATGGGGATTAGTAAGGGGAACTCTAGGCGAGAGTGACCATGTCCTTCTAGAATTCTTGATTTCAAAGGAAACGAAAGTGTAGGCAATTTTTAAAAAGCCAATTTTAATAATCTCAGAACAAGGATAAGTAAGGTCCCATGGCAGGAGATCCTAACAAGAAAAGGAGTCCAAGAAGGGTGGGAGCTTCTAAAAAGAGAAATTCTAAAGGCACAACTACAGACAATTCCAACAAGAAAAAAAGGTGGGAGGCGGCAAAAAAGGCCAGTGTGGCTTCACAAAAACCTCAGGGAGGACCTAAAAACCAAAAAAGACATGTACAGGAAGTGGAAAGAAGGCCAGGCCACCAAGGATGAGTACAAACAAGTAGCAAGGAAATGCAGGGATAGCATTAGGAGGGCAAAAGCTGAGAATGAGCTGAGGTTAGCTAGGGACACTAAAAGCAATAAAAAAAAGCATTCTTCATGTATGTGAGTAGCAAAAGACAACCAAAAGATATAGTGGCACAGCTCCGCAATGAAGATGGGAAAAATGATAACAGAGGACAAAGAAAAGGCAGAGGTGCTCAATTCCTATTTTAGTTCAGTCTTTTCCCATAAAACAGACTATGAACTTCCAAACAAATTGGAAGTGCAAGTGGGGGGCACAGGATTGCAGCTGGAGATAAATAAACAAATAGTCAAAGAATACCTTACCACCTTGAACAAGTTCAAATCTCCAGGGCCGGATGAACTGCATCCGAGAGTACTGAAGGAACTGGCTGAAGAACTCTCAGAACCGCTATCCATTATTTTCTTGAAATCATGGGAAACGGGTGAGGTGCCAGAGGATTGGAGGAGGGCCAATGTTGTCCCTATCTTCAAAAAGGCCAAAAAAGGGGAACCTGGGAACTACAGGCCAGTCAGCCTGACATCAATTCCAGGCAAAATTCTGGAACAGATCATAAAGCGGTCATTGTGCAAGCACCTAGAAAACAAGGCAGTAATAACTAGAAGCCAACACAGATAGGCTAGGGACGTGGTGGTGCTGCGGGTTAAACCGCAGAAGCCTCTGTGCTGCAAGGTCAGAAGACCTGCAGTCGTAAGATCGAATCCACGCGTCGGAGTGAGCCCCCGTCGCTTGCCCCAGCTCCTGCCAACCTAGCAGTTCGAAAGCATGTAAATGCAAGTAGATAAATAGGTACCACCTCGGTGGGAAGGTAACGGCATTCCGTGTCTAGTCGCACTGGCCACGTGACCACGGAATATTGTCTTCGGACAAACGCTAGCTCTATGGGTTGGAAACGGAGATGAGCACCACCCCCTAGAGTCGGACACAACTGGACAAATTGTCAAGGGGAACCTTTACCTTTACCTAACACAGATAGATCAAGTGTCAGGTGGATACAGAATTGGCTACAGAATTGTACTCAGAGAGTAATGATTAATGGGTCCTTCTCTAACTGGGAGGAGGTAACAAGTGGAGCACCACAGGGCTCAGTCCTGGGCCCCGTGCTCTTCAATATTTTTATTATAGCCCAAACTGGGGGGGGGGGGGGGAACTAGCGGGAGGCGTGCAGAGGCGGAACCGGAAGTGGCGGTGGAAGGGGGAATCCCGGGCACAGATGTGCCTTGAGACCCCACTCTGGATCCGCCGCCAGCGCCAGCTGCTCCGGATCCGCCTGCCGAAGCGCCAGCACCACAGCTGCAGCCACCTCAGGTTTGACTGCGCGGGGGGGGGGAGTAGTGATCCGGCGACTTACGGCTTGCATGCCAGCGGAAAGGGCTCCGCATGCCAGCTGTGGCACGCGTGCCATAGGTTCGCCATTGCTGTCCTAGCTGGATTACTGTAATGTGTTTTATGTGTGGCTGCCTTTGGAAAGTGTTCAGACGCTTCAGCAAGTCCAAAATGCTTCAGCCAGATTGTTAACTGGGGCTGGTATCAGGGATCATATTACTCCCTGTTACAGCACCTCCACTGGCTGCTGATACATTTCTGGGCAGAATTCAAAGTGCTGTTTTTAACCTATAAAGCCCTAAATGGTTTGGGTCCAAGATGTCTCAAATACTGTGTCTTCTACTATGAGCTGGCTCAGGTGTTAAGATAATCAGGAGAGGCCTTTCTCTTGTCCCACCACCTTCACAGATGTATCTGATGGGGACAAAAAGAGCCTTACTTGCTCTTGCTTCCAGACTCTGGATCTCCCTCCCACAGGAGGCCAGACTGGCCCCATCTTTGCTGTCCTTCCCCAAGCAGGCAAAGACTTTTCTCTTCAGGCAGTCTTTTCTTTAGAGACTGATTGTCTAGGGAAAAAATTACGGAATGTAATGTATATTTTTTTGCTTTTAAACCTGTTTTTTGTAATGCTTTTACCAAACATTTAGACTATAATGTTACTAGGGTTATGGAGTTACTGAGCAAGAACAGTTTCAGGTTACTATGCTATGTCACTGAATGGTCACTTAACTTTAAACATCATCACAACAATTTAATCTGTAGTTACAATGAGGTTTATCTACATTACTACCTCAGACTGTTTGATTATGTTAAAGAAGATTTACTAAAGCTTAAGGCAGAAAAGTTATCATAAACGTATATATTCCACTGACATCACAAGGTTTTATTCTAAGAAACCTTAGAATCATCTGCGAGATATCAAAGGATGGATTTCAAAAGGGGGTGGGAGGAATAAAAGATTACTTATTTGACCTTACAGATACCTAGAATACTGACTTATTGCTTAAGAGACTTTGCTAGACAGCTTGATATGGAAACTTGTGACACTTCTAATCTTTCCACAGAAAGCTCATTCACTCAAAAGGAATCTGAATGAAGATATTACTAATAATCTTAGTAACCTCTTTTCCTCATTTCCCACCCATACTATTTGTTTTATCTATTCATGCTGCATATTATCCAAAGTATGGCATTTCACTTTCTTGTCATCCATGGTACTTATAGCAAATTACTCATCATGAGAGCTGTGTTTCTACTGAGAGCTGCTATTTCTACTCTCTATGCAAATATTCAGCACCGTATCACTGAAGCAAAATAAGGCCTGAGAAATTACATGTTCTCTTTCACTGGTAAAATACAAGAGCCATACTAATCAGTACAAAATACACTTAATTAAATTCCTAATATATAAAGATAGGAAGGATCTGTGTCTACCCATGTAAATACGCAGTAGACGCTGTACACAGAACAAGAATGAAGGTGCCAACACTGCAGGGTAGCTATAGGAGACAACAACAAAAATGACCCTAAAAAGAAACTACATTCAGTGCCAAAATGGTTTATATAATCATGCCTTTTATTTCTTAATAAATGTTTTTTCCATTAAAACACAGCCAAAACCACAACACCCATGCAAAACAGGAAAGTAACCAATAGACCAAGTCCACTGGTAAAGATGTTGCACAGCACTTTGCAGTCAAAATTGTTCAGATCCACTACGTACTACTTAGAGACATCAACTAGAGTAACTTTATTTGTATTTAAAGTACTGTTTATAAGCTATAAATCCTTATAGCGCTTGGTTCCAAGCTATGTGAAGGACTATATCACTCCATATGAGCCTCTTTGGCTTTCAAGATATTCTCCAGAGGCTCTTCTGAGTCCCACTGTCCTCCCAGGCTAATTTGGTGGGAATGGAAGAGACAGTTTGCTCAGCATCTGTTTCCATGCTTTCAAATGCATTGCTACAATGTAGGCCCCTTCCTTCTTGACTTTCCATTATCAGGCAAAGATCTCCCTTTTCAGGCATGCTTTTAAACAATAGTGAGAGTTTTAGGAACGCTCAGTCTATCTTTTAGAAAGTTTTAAAAGTATTTTTAAAATTATTTCAATGGCTTTACCCTGTTTCCCCAAAAATAAGACCTAACCTGAAAATAAGCCCTAGTATGATTTTTCAGGATGCTTGTAATATAAGCCCTACCCCAAAAATAAGCCCTAGTTAAGTGAAGCCCTGCCGTCCACCATTGTGCAGCAACCAGAAGATGACATGACTGTATTTGGATAAATGTAGATTGTTGTACATGAAAAAAATAAATAAATAAAACATCCCCTGAAAATAAGCCCTAATGTGTTTTTTTGGAGCAAAAATTAATATAAGACCCTGTCTTATTTTCAGGGAAACACAGTAATAGCCAACATCCTATTGGCGTTTGTGTAAGGTTCACTTCACTTGCCTCAGCTAGTTGACAAGATGTTGAGGCACATCTGGATCATGTGCCTGGTCACATACTCAACTATACAGCTAAGATGTGCCCCCAGCCCCTTGTCAAGTAGCTCCAATTAGTTGTGCCAAGTTACACAAATAGGATTCTAGCCAATGTGCAGGCAGAGCAGTTGGGAGCTTAAGACGAGAACAAGAGTTGCAGAGTTTTGAATTTTGGTTAAATTCCTCTAGCTGCAAAGCAGAAGTGCAGCGAATTGCACAGCAGAATAGCTTCAAGTTCCCCAGGGCAGACCACCCCCTTTTTTTTAATTAACTGGAACCTACAGTCTCAATAACTCACTCTGAGAGATTGGTAGGAGAAAAAATAAAAAGCAATATTCACTTATTTACAGTTGAACAAATCAAACAGCAAACTAGCAAAACAAATACGGCTGCTTTTAGCAACAGGCCTCAACAGATTCCCTTAACTGCTTCCTATAGACAAAGAGAGGGAAAGAGCTCTGATCTGAGAGCCAAGGCTCCCTTTGAATTCACAGGCAGGAGGAAACAATTGGTTAGTACTGGACAGACTGACAGTCACCACAGCTCAGAAAGGTCCATCCCAGCCAAAACATGCTAAAGGCAGCATGCGAGGTTGCAAAAATATCAAAACAAGATACTCAACAACACAAGACGTGGACCAATTCATACCCGAGGCTCTTTTGATAGTTCAGAGAACAAAATGTTGCTCAGAAATGAATGATTTCTCTCTCAGAAGCATTCATATGAAATATTCTCCATGTATCCAAATAAACAGAGCTGGCTGGATAGCTCTGACATGAAAAAAAGTGCTTTTTTGGAAATATGGTACTGGAGGAGAGCTTTGTGAATACCCTGGAGGACCAGAAAGATGAATAAGTGGGTCCTTGAGCAAATAAGGCCCAAACTATATCTGGAGGCAAAAATGATGAAACTGAGGCTGTCATACTTAGGGCACATCATGAGAAGGCAAGATTTGCTGGGAAACAAAGGTTGAAGGCAGCAGGAAAAGAGGAATAACAAATATGAGATGGATTGATTCCCTAAAGGGAAACACAGGCTTGAGTTTACAAGAGCTGAGCAGGCTTGCTGAGGACAGGTCA
Organism: Intellagama lesueurii; assembly: GCA_037013535.1. Taxonomy (NCBI): domain Eukaryota; kingdom Metazoa; phylum Chordata; class Lepidosauria; order Squamata; family Agamidae; genus Intellagama; species Intellagama lesueurii. The sequence goes on from JBAJHW010000002.1 coordinate 255,703,400, forward strand.
TTTTGGAGATTGTTCATTCATAAGTTCACCATAGGTTAGAAGTGACTTGACGGCACATGACAACAAATCCAAATGAATCCATTATTGCATCAGAAGTTACAGCTGAAAATTTGCCTTTCCTTCCTGTCACCCTTCCACAGGCAGTTTTTTTTTTTAGTTAAAAAAAAGTTTTTCACACGTGCATTTTTTTACTACCTCAAAACCAAACATGTGTATGGAGTTATTGTTGTGTTCACAAGTGTCTGGAAATTTCCACTCTTTTTCTCTGTATAATGTAGTCTAAACTTTTCAACTTTTTGTATGCTTGAGCAAATCATAAGAAGTAAAACATATTTTGTATTTTTCTTTTCTGCAGTTCCTTCCAGGTCTGTGTATTGTAAAACAAGGCTGTGTAAACACATGCTTAAAGATGCCTTAAAATGGCTGCCATTCATATGTTGACACTGGCCAATCCTTATCTATCCTTTATATCTCAAGATACAAAGAACTATTATTAAGAGCTGTTATTTCCTGTTAGTCTAAATGGCTTAGAACCCTGCCAGACGTCATCTACTGAGTAGTTCCATTCCAGGTCTTTGCCTTGGGCTGATTTCCCCTCCCATCCATTCCTGAGGTTTCAATAACAATATTTTATCAGTTTTTAAGAATAAGGCCAGGACAAATTATGGGCACTTGAAAACATAAACCTATATAGACATTTTCAGGACAAGTGAAATAAGGGACATAGCTTTTCATGATGGAAGGCTTGTTGCAATTCACACACACACAATATAAACATTGAAGAAACGTTTTAGGAATTTTGCTGACTTTTAAAGTTCTACATTGCGACCATTACATATGGATGCATTCAAGGAAAGACTGAACTACAGTCGGCTTCCTTTTCTCTTCTCAAAATTGTTTCCTTTGGCAGTAATTTCATTTGGCCATTATGGGTTGAATCCAACTCTTCCTCCAACTCACTAGTGGAAATGAAGTGCACCAGTGGAACCAATTTTTTTCCGCTTGCAATCCCTGATGCAAAGAGGGACCTCCTGAATCAGATTTGTGGGGCACATGGAGCACGAAGGATAGATAACACAAGGAAGAAAACGTCCTGTTATGCCAACATCAAGGTGATCCACCAGAATTTCTTCGCAGGGGGGAGACTCCACAGAACTCCATTTTCCTTGTGTATGAGCACACACGTTTCCTTTGATCTTTAACAACACATTCAGTGAAATGTAGAAGTCTGCAAAAAGTGGGAGAAAAGTATCCTGTTGAACTTGCACTGAGTGGAATGTTCTGTCAGCATAAAAAAATGGGATTGCACAACGTGCACAAACATTTGTCCTTCCACAAGAGGTGATCAGAATGAAGAAAGCCCACACTCCACATGCACAAGGGCTATACTTGCACAAGTGGAACAATTCCATGTTGAAATACTGGCAGGACCTTCCACTCACCAGAAGCTCAGAAGGACATTGGTCCCTGCATTTGAAACCATCAGTGCAGAACACCAATTCACCAGTAAAGGGGTTCCCCTGATTTAGAATAATGCCTCTCATCTTGCAAACATTGGTGAATACTCTGCAGAGAGTAGCAGTAGAGTCTGCAGCAATTATCTTCTGCAAGAGGAGAAACTGCTGTGCTTCATCAAGGTTGCGGATTCTGTTTCTGATTCTAGAGGTATCTCCACTGTTTATTTTACTGCTAACATAGTTGTCAGCCACTTTTACATTGGCTGTCATAAAAGATGTTTGCATTACTTCAAATTTAAATTGTACAAATGCTGTCTTGTAAAAAAAAGCCCTGATAAGAGTTAGGGAAGAGGTCCAGCTTTCCCGTTACTGGGCAGGCTTGCAGTATGTAGATAGGACAGAGTTCTACGAAATATATACTAGGCTTGCTTCTCTCTTGTTTCCCAGTGAACAGAGCTGGTGTCTGGAACATGTGTTTCCACCTGCATCTGATACCTGCATTCTCCACCCCTCAACCATCAGCTTGTGTAATGACTCTCTGTCCCTTAACAAATGGCATTATTTTGACAATCAACTTCACGGTTTCACCCAGTCATCTTCCTACATAAAAGGCACGGAGAGCTTATGGTGAAAGGAGGGGAAGGACTTCCCGAATTGAATTAAGATGCTCCCCTCCTCAAACCATGAGCTGCAAACCGCCGACACACCAGACATGAGATAACCATGCTGGATCAAACTCTAACTCCCCACAACAAAATAGATACAACTGTATATAACCCACAGCTATTCCACCATTGGCCTGTTTCATATAACATGCATACAATAAGGATGGATTTTATACCAACTCTCATTTCTTAATACCCTGTTTCCCCGAAAATAAGCCCTAACCTGAAAATAAGCCCTAGTATGATTTTTCAGGATGCTCATAATATAAGCCCTACCCCAAAAATAAGCCCCAGTGAAGTGAAACCCCGCCCTCCACCATTGTGCAGCATTCTGCAGCAACCAGAAGATGACATGACTGTAAAATAAAACATCCCCTGAAAATAAGCCTAATGCATTTTTTGGAGCAAAAAATAATATAAGACCCTGTTTTATTTTCAGGGAAACACGGTAAAAATATTGTTACAGAAAGAAAGAGAGGGAGGAAAGAGAGAGAGAGAGAGAAAGGAAGGAAGGAAGGAAGAGAGAAAGAAGGAAAAAGAAAGAAAAAATGCTGTAGTTTGTGAGGATGAAAAAGCTTGAGAAAAATGAATGAGGGGAAATAACAAACGAGTCTCCTAAAACAGACTTTAGTGGACAAAATATTGAGATATTGAGAAAAAATAATCTGATTAGATGAGGAAATTCAGACTGAATGGGGCTGGGGGTGAGATGGAGGTATGAAGAGGCTACAGAGAAAATTACCTCATTGTTTTGATCGGTTGTTTTGTGGTTCACATTCTTAAATGTACATTCATACAGAGGCACATCTCCATACATATGAGGGAGAAATCAAAAATATTACTTTAACCAGGACTGGGGCAGGATTCACCCCCAAGATGAAATAGCCAAAACACTGAAGAGAAGCACCACATAGAATCATAGAAAAGTGAAGTTGGAAGGGGCCTACAAGGCCATCAAGTCCAACCCCCTGCTCAATGCAGGAATACATTCAAAGCATATCTGCCAGGAGTTAGGATGTTTTTCCTGATATTCAACTGAAATCTGGCTTCCTTTAACTTGAGCCCATTGTTGTGTGTCCTGCACTCTGGGATGATCGAGAACAGATCTTGCCCCTCCTCTGTATGATAGCCTTTCAGATATTTGAAAAGTGTTATCATATCACCCCTCAGCCTTCTCTTCTCAAGGCTTTTGTTGTTTAGTCGTTGTGTCCGACTCTTCGTGACCCCATGGACCAGAGCACGCCAGGCCCTCCTGTCTTCCACTGCCTCCCGGAGTTGGGTCAAATTCATGTTGGTAGCTTCGATGACACTGTCCATCCATCTCGTCCTCTGTCGTCCCCTTCTCCTCTTGCCTTCACTCTTTCCCAACATCAGGGTCTTTTCCAGGGAGTCTTCTCTTCTCATGAGATGGCCAAAGTATTGGAGCCTCAGCTTCAGGATCTGTCCTTCCAGTGAGCACTCCGGGTTCATTTCCTTCAAAATGGATAGGTTTGTTCTCTTTGCAGTCCAGGGGACTCTCAAGACTCTCCTCCAGCACCACAATTCAAAAGCATCAATTCTTCGGCGGTCAGCCTTCTTTATGGTCCAGCTCTCACTTCCATACATCGCTACTGGAAAAACCATAGCTTTGACTATGTGGACCTTTGTCAGCAAGGTGATGTCTCTGCTTTTTAAGATGCTGTCTAGGTTTGTCATTGCTTTCCTCCCAAGAAGCAGGCGTCTTTTAATTTCGTGGCTGCTGTCCCCATCTGCAGTGATCATGGAGCCCAAGAAAGTAAAATCTGTCACTGCCTCCATATCTTCCCCTTCTGTTTGCCAGGAGGTGATGGGACCAGTGGCCATGATCTTAGTTTTTTTGACATTGAGCTTCAGACCATTTTTGGCGCTCTCCTCTTTCACCCTCATTAAGAGGTTCTTTAATTCCTCCTCACTTTCTGCCATCAGAGTGGTATCATCTGCATATCGGAGGCTGTTGATATTTCTTCCGGCAATCTTAATTCCGGCTTGGGATTCATCCAGTCCTGCCTTTCGCATGATGTATTCTGCATATAAGTTAAATAAGCAGGGAGGCAATATACAGCCTTGTCGTACTTCTCAAGGCTAACCATGCCCAATTCTTATAGCCTTTCCTCATAAGGCTTGTTTTCCAGCCCCCTGATCATCCTTGCCGCCCTCCTCTGAACTTGTTCCAATTTGTTAGTATCCTTCTTGAAGTGTGGTGTCTACAACTGGACACAATACTCAAGGTGAGGCCTAACCAGTGCTGAATAGAGGGGGACTAGCACCTTGCGGGATTTGGAAACTATACTTCTATTAATGCAGCCTAAAATAGCATTAGCCTTTTTTGTAGCCACTTCACACTGTTGGCTCATATTTAGCTTGTGATCTACGACAATTCCAAGATCCTTCTCACTCGTAGTTTTGCTGAGCCAGGTATCCCCCATCTTGTAACTGTGCAATTGGTTACTTCTTCCGAGGTGCAGTACTTTGCAATTATCCCTGTTGAATTTCATTCTGTTGCTTTCAGCCCAGTGCTCCCTCCTATCAAGGTCATTTTGAATTTTGTTTCTGTCTTCTAGGGTATTAGCTATTCCACCCAATTTGGTATAATCTGCAAATTTGACAAGCATTCCCTGAACTCCCTCATCCAAGTCATTAATAAAAAGATTGAAGAGCACCGGGTGCAGGACTGAGCCTTGTGGTACCCCACCTGTTACCTCCTCCCAGTTAGAGAAGGACTTATTAATCATCACCCTCTGAGTACAATTCTGTAGCCAATTGTGTATCCACCTGGCACTTGATCTATCCAGCCCACACCTAGTTAGCTTGCCAATCAGGATATCATGGGGCACTTTGTCAAAAGCTTTGCAGAAGTCAAGATATACTATGTCTACAGCCAATTTAAAATAAAAATATAGCCTTTTTATGTAGAATAATAATTTGATAAGTGTCTCTTTTAAATCTATGCAAATGTCTTTGGTCCAGTGTTCTAAACTATGTGGGAAATGCAATTAAATCATACACCCAGTGTTCATTGAACCACAGTGAGCTTCTTCTGTTTTTCTACAAATTATCATTATTCCATAAGATATAAAAAGTACAATTTTTGAAGAAAAATACAAAGGTAATATTTTTATACCTTTTCAAAAGTTTGATAAGTTTCTTATCAAAACTTCTTTTTCAGGTAAAAGATCTATTTCATTCTTTGGCAGTAGAATACGGTGTTCTGGAACTCGACAAGACTGGTAAGTAAAACACAAATCTCCACTCCCACCGCACTACTGTTGTTTCAAGAGAAAAACTTAAAGTTGTTGTACACAGGACCTTACTTAATTTCAAATTTTAAGGAAAGCAAGTTTGCATGTTGTGGCAGCAAGTTTTTCTGATGAAAGTGTGAAGGACAGCAACTGTTTTCTGAATCTATTTCTGTTTCAAATGACTACAAACATCACCTTTCCAAATACTTTACTTTCTTGAATTGGTAACTTATTATTTTTTTCCCTTTGTTAGCAAAAACTGACTAAACAAATTTTCCCTTACTGCCACTGTAGTCAGATGAATACAGTAACAGGTGTTAGTGTAGGATTCTTTGCCTGTCATGGAAAAGATGCTCCTAGAATTGAAAAAACAAAAAAGGTATTGGTTCCTGTAAGAACATTAAGAAGAGCCTTGCAGGATCATACCAAAGGCTTGTCTAGCAATGTCATATAGTCCATTGCTTGATTTCATTGTGTTGTCCGAATCCCATATGCCTTTTCTTCAGGTCCTTGTTTTCATTTTATGTTGCAAGATTTTGGGCAATGGTGTTGCATGAAAATTTTGGCATGTTTTGGTGCACGCTTTTATCAATGGTACACATTTTTTCCATTGACTAAATAATGTTTCTGCAAATTTTTCAAAGATACATATTTTGACTTGTTTACATTTATTTGCATATAATCTGAAATGAAGGAGTTGGGTGTGAATCTGCTGCTTGTGATATCTTCTCAATGATACACAACCAAAAGATAAATACACATTTTTGCAGTTGATCATTCATATAATGAATGAGATATGTTAAATCTGGTAAATACTAATTTCTTTTGCATCCCTAGATTTGTCTAATTGAGCATTCTGTATGCAGATGTCAAGGTCAAACGTATGACACCCAAATAATACCCTCAGAGCACTATAGAACTTCATAACACCCCTTGGTAATTTGAGTCTGTAGTGATCCATTATGACTAACATTTGTACATGAAAGGGTTAAATGTCAGTGTGACTCAAAGACAATCATGTCAGAGTTAATTTGGTATCAAGATATCTGTGTTTTTCTTGACACATAGCAACCATCAAGTTGTGCATTAGAAGCTCTCAAGTGGTATGGGTGTCCTTTCCTCTGCGTGCATATGGTTCTGCATTTTAAAAGGAAGTAACAGCATTAGCATGAGGGGAAAAAAGCAAAAAGCAGCATAAAGCTATCATACAATTCAGTGGCCAAAATCCTGTCACAGCTTTTCCTGTGCATTATGAATGATGTCATCGTCAGCAGCCAATTGCTGCTGATTAAATATTTCTCTTGCTTGGGGGGTGCATATGGCTGAAACACAATGAGACAAAATCACAGGCATCCTAAATTGAAAAAGGACGTCTTTAATCATTGGCAATCTGCCATTGCTGGTGATAGCATTCCCATTGTGCATATGGGCCCTGCCCAACAGGGTTTGGGCCAATATATGCTAAGGTTTGTTTTTGCTTGCCATTTTGAACTATCATTTGTAGATTTTTATTTTTTATTTTTTTGTCATTTCTTCTGTCTGGCCTGCGCTGGCCTACTTGTATCAAAGGCAGGCATCATTTTTTAAAATAGAGTTACATTCGAGAAAAAGGTCTGTAATCGTTCCAGTTTCAGATGTATGATTATATTATATTGAGAAGCCAGGCTGTTGGGACAAGTAAAATCTTGTCTTTTATATGAATTCCTGGTGCAGTGACTAAGCAAAAGGCTTTTAAAAATCCTTTTGAACTGCATTTGTATAGTCCGAGTCTTTGGTTTCTGCACCACAACATTTTTATCAATTCATAGTGAGACTACATGGTCTCAAGTGAATCATGTCACCCTTTTAAAAAAGTATTCTCATATTCCATCTTTAAATTTTGTTTTTACAAAATCTCTGTGTTTCTGTTAGACTTGAAATGCAAGTGACTGTTTTTTTAAAAAAAATAAGAATACATAATTGCAAAGTTTAATCTAATGGAATTGCAAATATAATGCAGAACGCTTCAAGATGCTTCGGAATGAAATTACAAGGTACCTTGCAGACATCCACATTATATTTGGCTTAAGGTTTCATGGCCTGCAGCCCACTGCATCTGATGAAACTAATAAAGTTGGCTTTATTCCATAAAAGCTTGTTCCAAATAAAAATGTAGTTGTTTTTAAGATCCTACAAAACTCTTAGTTGTTACTGTTGCAACAGATTTAATACACTGTCATCTTGGACGTTTCTGCAAAGGAAATATGTAGACTCTCTTATATAGATCTACTTGGAACATAATGCATCTAATCCTTTAACTCTTTCACTAGTAGATTTCTGTTATCATGATTTTACATTTAATGCATTTTCTCAGAACATATTTGTTATTAAAATTTGCAATTTTGCAGTAGTCATCTGTTTTCTAAATACAAAATCTACCCAACTATTTATCATACCTGAGTGGATCTTAACAGATAATGTTTTTTATTCTGATCAGTAATTCAATTACTGATAAATATAGCTTAAATATAGCTTTTCTACCTTTTTTCTCCAGATGAAGGTCCCAGTATCCAGGAAGTATTAGCAGAACTCACTGGCCAAAAGACTGTCCCCAATGTGTTTGTAAATGGAACACATGTGGGTGGATGTGACCAGACTTTTCAGGTAATCTTGAATTTCAGCAGGTGGGTTTGGTGTTAATAATACATCTGTCTCTCCTAGCATTATGTCAGTGCTGAACTTCTGTTCATGATGTGAACAGAAGAAAGATGGTGGCAATATTATTTGTTTACAGGTATTTCTGTACCATTGGTAGCTAAGGATTTTAAAGGAATCTACTGTAATAATACAATACGTCATATAAACAATAAAATAAATATTTGAGGTATCCATACAGTACATGGCAATGTTGAACTTTACCAGGAAGCCTTGCAAAAAGACATAGGTCTTCAGTGTGTGCCTAAAAATAAGAACTGTCAACTCATGTTAGATATCAGAGGGGTGAATGTTCCACATGGTGTGTGCTACCATACTAAATGCTCTGGCCCAGATGACTGTGGAATGAACTTCAGTAGCATTTGAACCTTTTCAGATGACTTCAGATAACTACATCAAAAGTTATTTGTGATATTTTACATTAAAAATGAAATCTTAAACCTAGCCTGGTAGCAAATAGAAAGCCAGGGAAAAGCACTTCCAAGACAGTGAAGTCACCAGGTTATCTAGCAACAAAGAGAGACCCAGAAGTAGCCTTAGGCTGCACACTTTGAATCTTTAGAAGGATGCTTAAAGTGGATTAAATGGCCCTCATTTAATCTACTGCTACATCCAGAAACTAAACCAGGACCTGCATGGCTGCATCTGAATCAGTTGTGGACGAGAAATAGTTTTGGATGTCATTAGCATTCTGATGGCACTTTGCTCCAAAATCACCCAATGATTGCTTCCAGGGGATTCAAATAGATATTTAATACATCTCATAGTACAGTTGCCATGAGGCAAAGAAATAGTCTGTCAATGGTAGTGTCTAGAACCTGCCCTGTAGGTGGGAGTGGAGCCACTGAAGTATGGTGCCCCATTCCACTGAGCTGGTGTGGAATAATAATATAGTAAGCAATACAAGAAGCTGCTCAGAGATTTAAAAAACAAACAAACCAACAGCCCCTCCCCGGATTTCTTTTCTGGATGAAGGTCTCCAAAAGACTTTATACCTTTTCCCCCCATCCTGTCCACTGTCTGTTCCAGAATAGGCCAAAATCTTCTGAAGGGAATTTCAGGTAGCAAAGGTGGCTACAGGAAAATGGACTTTCCTCCTTTCCATTTCCAGAACCAGAAGGACCTGCTTGATCAAACAACCATTCATGCGTGGAAGAATAGCACTATGTACAACCTATCATTATGAATTTGGTTTTGTAAGATTAATGAAATATTCCATTTTTTGTATATCTTGAATCCTTATTGCAGGCTTACCATAGCGGCTTGTTGCAGAAGCTTTTAGGGGACAGCAAAGGTGAAGAGTTGGAAGCCTACGATTATGACCTAATTGTTATTGGTGGTGGTTCTGGCGGACTCGCATGCTCTAAGGTATGAAGTCTGCAAATCAGAGCTGAGCACATGGTGCTTTATATGCATTTGGTTTTTTTTAAAATTGTTTTGATTTTTTTTCATTCTACTTACACAATAATTTATCTTGTATTGCATATCAAACTGCAGCCAGAGTGAAAAACTGCTTGCTTACATATTTTGACCTTGGAGCAAAAGAAGAAGAGCTAAGGAGAAATTGTGTTGCTTTTGAGAAGGATTCTGGCTGCAATTCTAGATATTTAGTATGTTCCATTGAATACAGTGGAATTTACTGTATTCATAAAGTTGTGCTGTCAGAGCACTGAGTTCTTGCAACCAACCATAGAGTAGTGGGAATTTGAGTACACAAGATAAAGTGAGATAAAAGAATGTTGTCTGTAATGCTCTAAAAGAAATTTTGTTCCTCCAAAAGTATCTCTTTCACATCATGATACTGCCAGTGCACATATTTAATCCATGAGATGTATCACTTCATGTATTATATATAGAATCTTTCTTTGTTAGTTTATGAAGACTGGTTGCAATATTTTGCATGATTAATTCTTGGAAACCTTCATTCAGATTATCCTTGGGATGGTCATTGGTCTGGTTATGCATATGTGAAACTTGTTAAATACATAGAGAGGATGGAGTGGATAGGTAAGAGACTTGCAAATGAGGGGAATAAAACAATAAGTAATGATGATGTAGAATACTTATGTTGTTGAATTTATATGTTAAGGGACTTTACTATAATAAAATTTAAATAAAACAAATACAATTAAATATGAATCCATATTAAAACACTGTTGTCCTTTAGTGAAAAGGATATAATGGCAGCCAATCAGTTGAGAACCTTTTAAAAGCATCCCAGTTTTAGCACAAAAGACTTTTGTGAATAAACAGACCCTTGACTGTCAGTGAAAGAATCAAAGGAGGCCATGGAGTTCCAAAGTTTGGGAGCAGCCACAAAGAAAGGCTTGTCTTCTATTCTCACAAAACTTGCCTTCAAGGAGTAGGGGGTTGAAAGAAGCCCCCGCCCACCCAATGACTGTAACAACTTGGCAGGCTGATATGGAAGAATATAGTCTTTCAGATAGCTGGTCCTAAATCAAATATGAAAAGGGGTGTGTGCATCACAGGGAAGGGAGAGCAAGGAAACATCCAAATAAATGTTGTGCTAAATTAATCTGTTGAGTTAACAGGTATGTAACTTCTTGTCACAAGTGCTAACATTGATGTTGGTTAAGGCTTAACTCATATCATAAATGAAGCCACAGACTTTGTCTGCATTACATCTACATTGTTTTTTCTTCACAGGAAGCTGCCACCTTAGGAAAGAAGGTCATGGTGCTAGACTATGTTGTACCTACACCATTGGGCACTACATGGGGTATGCTTATGCTTGTCCTGTTGATGATTAGTCCATTTGTCAGCCTTCTCTTGGTTCTGCTCATTTGAAAGGCCTGAATAGCCTGTTTTGTGTACTGAGTTCTTAGACAGGTTATTGTGTGAAAATGACATTGGTCAATGTTAGCCTATTTCAGAGCTTCACAAAGTGTCTGCCATAGCACCCCGTGGCAACTGCAGCTCCCTGATGCGCTGCCAAGTCAGCCAGGAGCAACACAGAAGCTTCTCTTTGTTTTGTTTTTTGCCGATCCGGTGGTGATGGGACTACTGCTGCTGCTCTTCTGGCTCCAGTTCCAGCTTCTTTGGGCTTCTTTGCTTTCTGCTCCACCCTCGCCACTCCTCCTGTTCTGCCGCTGCTGCCACCGCAAGTCCAAAATGTTTGGGAACCACTGCCCCATTTGGTTGTTTAAAAACATGCAGAACACTCATGCTTAGAGGGGAGCACTCTATCTCCACCCTTTTCATCCTGTTTCATTGCCCTTCTATGCATGGGAGGCAATGGGGCTAAAGAGAGAAGCGCCACTATCTTTGGGGAATCTCCACTTGAGTTAGAAACCTCATTTTCCAGAGTTTTGACACATGTGGGGACTGAATAGCTGAGACACTGCTTCTCTTTCTCTTCATCCTTGTTGTCTGCAGCCGGTAGGAGAGCTGCGGAAGCAATGATGGAGGTGTCGGCTACACTGGCCTCTTGTTTACTTGAGTATTCTACACAGTTTATAATGAATTAATTTCTTTTCAAATCCACTGTTTGCTGGCAGTTGGCGCAAATCATTCCTCTTGACTTTACTGCATGCAGCTCCTTGTACAGTTTGAAAACTGCCTCTGCTGGGTTTGTGTGCTTTTGTTATCAAACCCTCTTCCAAAAATTGAAGACTTGGCACTACTCTAGTTTGGATTTAAAGCTGGATTTAGCCCGGTGTAGTAAATATTTTTATTTGCAAATCACATCTAGCCTGAGCTTTCTCTAGAAAAAAATGACTATGCTGAGTATCATACTTTGAGCACATCATGAGAAGACTTATTAGAAAAGACAGTATTGCTGGGAAAAATTGAAAACAGCAGGAAAAGAGGAAGACAGAGTATTAGATTGAATGACTCAATAAAGAAATCCACAGCTTTGATTTTCCAAAACCTGAGCAGGGCCATTATTGACAGAACCTTTCGGAAGCCATTAGTTCATAGGGTCAGAAGTGACTTAGAAGTGTGTAACAACAAAGTAGCTTTTTGCTGCTGTGTTTCATGGAGGTCTGCTGACAACAGTTGTGAGTGCTATGGTTTCACCTCTATTTGTGGAGAGACATATTGGATGGTGCAGGACAGGGGGCTTCAAGGTGTGCTACTCATGCAAGTTCGGCAAAATCTATAGTGGTGGCTAATAAGATAGTTGTCAGTGTGTGATAAGTGCTCAGAAATGCTGAAAGGACAACTAAAATTAATTAGCATTGTTAATACTAAACCAGATGCTTTTAGTTAACTTTACACTTTGCATTTCAGGACTTGGTGGCACTTGTGTAAATGTTGGCTGCATTCCTAAGAAGCTGATGCATCAAGCAGCCCTTTTAGGCCAGGCATTGCAAGATTCAAGGAAGTTTGGCTGGGAATATGATGAGCAAGGTTTGTAAAAAAACACCAGTTCTTTATTAGGGGAGAGATAACAACTGGTTGATGTTGATGGTTGGCAGAAATGACTAACAACTGTAGTGAAATTAAGTCGTTGGCACATATTACTAAAGGAAAATGTAAGGAATTTATGGTTTTGTTTCTCACTTCCCATTCATCTGGCTTCTCAGCATTGACACTGTTCTGTGTTCTTGGCCTATTTTGTGCTAACTTGTCTTTCTCTCCATTAATGAGAGGGGGGAAAATCAGCATTAAAATGTCACAATTTTCTTTAAAAGAGTCCAGTGTAAGCAATTTTCTTTATTATGTTCATCTACAAAGGTTACCTTTTTAATTATAATTTTAAATTGCTTTGGATTTGCTGTTATTGTTCATATTTAATTTGTTGGATGAAAAACGCATATTTCTTGCTCTAGTTAAACACAACTGGCAGACGATGGTTGAAGCAATACAGAATTATATAGGATCTTTGAACTGGGGTTATCGGGTGGCCTTGCGTGAAAAGACTGTGACATACCTCAATGCCTACGCAGAGTTTATTGGGCCGCACAAGATTAAGGTATCTGCAGATTTATTTGCTCTTTAACTTCTAGTCCAGCCAAGTTGGTTTTAAGGTTTGTGTATGAACAACAATGTTTAAATGGATCAAAGTCAGAAAAATCAACTTCTGTAAACCTATATTGTTGCTGTTCCAAACTGTTACCTTACACAAATGTCAAACTTTGTGAAGATCTTGCTAAAAATAAACAAACCAACAAACCATGACATAATGGATATAGTAATGTTTAACCATGGGTGGAGTGACTCTCTTGTATAACTTTATACGTATTGTTGAAAGTACCTATTACCTTTTAACTGGGGCAGATAATATATAGACTTTATAAAATGAAAAAGCTATCAAGGAATTTCAGACTTGCAACCTGTGTTAGGATATATATGCAAGCTGATGCTACAAGGATGAAGATTTTGTTGCCTGCATAAGTAGATGTGTTGTGAGAAAATTTTTACTGTGACTAATATTAAATTAAAATTGTGTTTGAATAAGAGACTGTTAAAACAGATCACCTGTGTCATAAATGAAAAAGTGTGAGTAGGCATAATATGCAAACATCTGAATGTTTCCCACTGTCATATTTGTCATGCTTTACTTTGAAGCCTCTATCTTTAAAAAATATCCTCTTTTTCAAAGCAGTATAATAGTGAGAGGAAATGATAGAATTGTAGAAGACAAGGGTTAGAAAGGAACAAAGGGGTCATCAAGTCCAATGTCTGCCAAAGCAGGAAATCCTAACCTAAAGTATCCCTGATAGATGATCATCCAATTTTTGTTTAAACATCTCCAGCACTGGAAAATCCACCACCCTTTGAAGCAGTCCATTCCATTGTCTTAACACCTTTCACTATTAGGAAGTTCTTTCTATTGTTAAGTTGAAAACTCTTTTCCTATAATTTAATTTCATTTCTTCAGATCCTGCCCTCTGGAGATGCAGAAAACAAGCTCACTCCATCTTCCATGTGAAAACTCCAGTTATTTGGAAGATGGGTATCATATCGCATCTCGTTTTCCTCTTCACCAGATTAAACATGCCGACCTCTCACAACCATTCCTTGTAGGGCTAGTTTCCAAACCCTTTATCATCCTGGTTGTCCTCCCTTGGACATGTTCCAGCTTCTCAATATCCTTCTCAGATGGTGGTGCCCAGAGCTGGACACAGTATTCCACATACTAGCTAACTAATGCAGCATAGTGTAATACTGTTAATTCCCTTGATTTGAATTCCATACTAATAATGTTGATGCAGCTGTGTATCACATTAGGGTTTTTTTGCTGCTGCATTACACTCATGTTTAGTTTGTGGTCTACTAAGACCCTTAAATCCCTTTCACATGTAGTATTGTCAAGCCAAGTGTCTCCCATTCTGTATTTGTGCATCTGATTTTTCCTGTCTAAATACAGAAGTTTACGTAAATGTTTAAGTAAGTGATAAAAAATGTTGGGAGCTAAAAGATAGACATTTTTGTTCTGTGCATTGAAAGTGGAAGAATGAGATAAATCACATGAGCCTGAAACTCTGAGCCCTGGGGTAGTTATATCTGAATAATATCTAGGTTAAGATTTCCATTAGGTATACTTCAGTGAAGCTTTATTTAACCTCAGTAAAAAAAAAAAGTGTAAAGATTGGATAGCTGAACCTGACTTGCATCCAGTTCATAAATCAAGTTATTTGTATTGTTTTCTGTGAACTTACTAAAGATGGATGTTTAATGTTAAATGGATTATGTTTTTCTGTTACTTTGTTGTTTGCAAAGCAATAAGTAATTTTTGGTAAAATTATGCTGCTGGTAATATCTTAGGGAAAACATCATCTAAATAAAGAGCTACTTCTAACAGTATTACTCTGTTTACTAGGCAACTAATAGAAAAGGGCAAGAAACTTTCTACACAGCTCAGTCATTTGTTATTGCCACAGGAGAAAGACCTCGATATTTAGGTATACCAGGAGATAAAGAATACTGTATTACAAGGTGAGCTCAAATTAAATGTCTGTTTCTGAGTAGATTAGAAAGTGTTCTGAGTCTTTAACAAAATTTCACTCTTTTCCAGTGATGACCTCTTCTCACTGCCCTATTGCCCTGGGAAGACTTTGGTTGTGGGAGCATCTTATGTAGCTCTGGAATGTGCAGGATTTCTTGCTGGTCTTGGTTTGGACGTTACCGTCATGGTACGCTCTATCCTTCTCCGTGGCTTTGATCAAGAAATGGCTGGAAAAGCAGGTGCATATATGGAAAACCATGGTGTAAAATTCATCAGGCAGTTTGTTCCCATTGAGGTAAGTATTCTGACATCTTTTTTTTTTAACTTCATCGAGTGGAATGCTAATATCTAGCATTTTTCTGTGGAAGATCAGGATGACAATGTACTGATGACAATGTACTGGCACAGATGACAATGTACTGGCACAGATGACAATGTACTGGCAATTTTTTACTGATAAAATTTCCCATCACCACCTCATCCCAAGGTTCTCAAAGGCTTCCCTGGGTCAAAAGGGAGCCCTCGTGAGCCTCAGAACATTAAAAAAGGATGGGGCTTAGGAAGCTTGTAATTCAAATTAAATGCTTCCAACACCCAGTCTAGGTTATGCCGGTGCAAAGTTGCCCGTTGAATGATAATACGTACAAACGTTAATGCTAAGGGATGTAATATGCGGTTAGTACTTAGGCCAAAATGAAGAATGTGGCAAGATAATATTCTACAAGTTGAGATAAAATGTCTATACTTGTGATTGTTCATGCAGGTTGTAAAGTTGGAGGATGGCATGCCTGGAACACTCAAAGTGATAGCAAAAGCAACGGGAGGATCAGAAATGATTGAAGGAGAATACAATACTGTAAGAACACCATACTTGTGTGTGGGCATAGGTGGTAGGTTTGGCTGGTGTTCAATATGGCAACCTTTACAAACTCAGTGACTAGCAAGAGCCGCTGGAGAGCCTGTAAAAGAACATTTGTACAACAAAACTGGTTCAGTAGACATTACTGTGACAGTTATGAAATAGTTTTGAGACTAAATGGAATATTAAAACTGTTCATAAACAAAACATGTTATAACTAGAGGGAGGTTTTTCATTCACGGCTGTCATACTGTCATTAAGACAATTATTCATTTTATGCAGGTTTTGATAGCTATTGGTCGTGATGCTTGTACTAAAAACATTGGCTTGGATAAAATTGGTGTGCAGATTAATGAAAAGTAAGTATTCCAACTCCTTGATTTCTCTCAGAACCTACTGATATTTGTTTGGAAGTTTGCTTTTGTCTTTAATAGCCCCTTCCTCCTACCAAATATAGCTATTTTAAAAAATCAGTTGAAAAATTACCAATAAAATTAACAGCTTTGAATTCTTTAAGAATAAACCTGGGTGTCTTAAACATTGCTATCAGAATTAATTTGAAATTAGCTTTTATGTCTGTATGTGTTTGAAGTTCAATATTCCCATATCTTCAAGTGCTGTGCTATTCTTTTTTCAGTTCAGAAGCTAGTTCAATTCTTGTCTTTACTGGCTTCTATATAAGTCACAGTGCCAACTTGAAATCCCACGTCCTTCAAATTTTTGCCTTAATTGAACAGTTTGAAAGTGGCCAAAATCCTCTTGCGTTTAGTTACAACTTCTCTGTAGAAGTCGATGATGTCATCAGCCATGGGCTTTTGTTGTTGTTTAGTCATTAAGTCGTGTCCGACTCTTCGTGACCCCATGGACCAGAGCATGCCAGGCCCTCCTGTCTTCCACTGCCTCCCGGAGTTTGGTCAGATTCATGTTGGTAGCTTCGATGACACTGTCCAACCATCTCGTCCTCTGTCGTCCCCTTCTCCTCTTGCCTTCACACTTTCCCAACATCAGGATCTTTTCCAGGGAGATTTCTCTTCTCATGAGATGGCCAAAGTATTGAAGCCTCAGCTTCAGGATCTGTCCTTCCAGTGAGCACTCAGGGTTGATTTCCTTCAGAATGGATAGGTTTGATCGGTCAGCCTTCTTTATGGTCCAGCTCTCACTTCCATACATCACTACTGGAAAAACCATAGCTTTGACTATGCGGATCTTTGTCGGCAAGGTGATGTCTCTGCTTTTTAAGATGCTGCCTAGGTTTGTCATCGCTTTCCTCCCAAGAAGCAGGATCCCTTTTGACCTGATGAAGCCTGGGGGACTTGGGAGAGGGAGGAAGCCTTCCATACCAGAAAATTGTTGCCTGTGATGCTGGTGCCAGGATTGGGACTGTCAGTGATTTTCTAACATTGAAACCCCAACTCCCACCCCCTGGTCCTGAGGCTCCCAAAGGCTTCCCCAGCTGAAAAGTGATCTAAGGGAACCTTGGAACCTGAGTCATTGCTTGCCAAAATGAATAAATAAATAAATAAACAAATCTGAAGTTACTGTATCAGCTATCAGTCTTCACACAGCCAGTTGAATCACTCTGTTTATAGAGTCTGTTTGCTGTCTGGATGGATTTGGTTTGATGAGGACCACAGACTTTGTGATGCCACTGTAATTTTTAATGCGGTCAAGTCATCGAATTATGCTAACTTTTTTTCCTTCCATAACAAGGAATGGGAAAATACCTGCAAATGATGAAGAACAGACCAATGTGTCTTATGTCTATGCTGTTGGAGATATTTTGGAAGGAAAGCCTGAACTTACTCCAGTTGCTATACAGGCAGGCAAGCTATTAGCCCGCAGGCTTTTTGGAGGGAGCTCCATCAAGGTAAATGCATGATTCTTAGTGGTATTGGCTACTGACTAGTAGTTTTGGTGAAGAATTCTGTATCTTTTTTGAAATAATAATACAGTACTTGAATTATTTTCAGACAATATATTTATTATAGTAACATAAGAATTTTTGTGTTACATTTAGTCCAACCCTCTGAATTTGAGAATATTAGCAGGAAGTATAACTGTTATTCTCATGGCAGGTCCTGATCTTTGTCCAGCTACTGATATAACAGAAAACATTGTTTCTAATAGCTTTCAGGAATACCATTAGTTCCCAATAAATGTAACCTAGGATGTCATGGGATAGATCAAGAAGAAAGCTAGACTGGTCTAGGGTCATGCTGATGGTAGCATTTGTAACAAAATGTCATACGTTTTCATTTGGGCAATCGGAATTTGTCTGCCTATTTTAACATATGCTTTTGAGGATCAAATTGTCATTTAGTCAACAAAACTGTAAGTTGATGAATAGGTTGGTTAATGAAAACAGAAAGCCAGGGTAGCTTTGCTTAGTGACTGTATCCCTCTCAGAATCCTCATGCTGGTGGGGTTGCATTGAATTTTTAACATGCACATGTAGGTCTGTGTTACTGCTTTGTGTTGAAAATGCAAGTTTGTGCATAGTGGTTTAAAATGCTACATTAAAAAACATACAGAATAAAATTTATTTATTTATTTATTTATTTATTTATTTGATTTCTATACTGCCCATCTGGCAGCCAAGGCCACTCTGGGCGTTTTACAACAACTAAACAGTAAGAACAATAGAATCACAAAACATAACATCAATAAATTATAAAAGTGCCAAACAAAATACCATAAAAATACAATAGGAGAGAATAGCATGAAAACACAATAAAGACTTTGTAACAACTAGAGTAGGCCCAATGGCAGAAATCCTATTACTTAGCATAGTAAGATGAAGCTATAGGTAGGCTTACTGAATAAGTGGAAATTTGGTGAGTCAACTCTTCTATAATTTCCAGTGATTAAAACTGACCTACTCTAGTTTCAACTCATAGGAAGTTTCATTTAGTGCCATGGATTACAGTACCCTTCTGAGCTGTTTGGCTAATATGGGGCATGGGTGTGTGTGCTGTCCTGCCATAGTTCCAGTCCTGCTTGGCTAAATACTTTCAGAGGGCAATTCTGGAGAATTGCCATATTGTCCCAACTCAACAGACTTGTGGGGTTCCTCAAGGCTTAGTATTGTCCTTTATGGCAGCAGTCCCCAACCTTTTTGGGGCCGCGGAGCAGCTGGGGGGAGCGAGCTCCATGCGCGGAGGGGGACGGGGCACCCCCGCACGAGTGCGGGGGGCATGCCCAGCTCGTGGGGGGCAGGGGGTGTGCCGTGCTTGCGCGCATGTGCGGGGCCCACCGCGTGAGTGTGACACGCCCCCTGTGTGAGCGTGACACGCCCCCTGTGCGGGGGAGGGCCGGAGATCCGTATCCACGGCCCAGTTCCGGCAAGCCCACGGACCGGGACCGGGCCATGGACCAAGGGTTGACGATCCCTGCTTTATGGCCTATGGGTTCCCCCAAAGCTCAGGATTATCCCTTGTGCTCTTTATTATTTACATGATGCTGTGGGAATATGTCATCCGGAGCTTGGGGCTTGAGTCCCCCCACTTGTGATACAGTGGTTAAACCGCGGTACTACAGCGAAAACTGTGTTCACGACCCGGGGTTTTATCTCAGGTAGTCGGCTCAAGGTTCAGGAATTCTTCCTTGTGTGTGTGTTCCAGTAGTGAAAATGAATGATCATTTAATCTTGGTTAACAAATGTGAAAGAATTCTTATTGTAAAACATGTAGAATAAATAGTGTTTTGACATTTGTTATTTTATACATAGACTTGTGCTTGACTTATTCATATTGGTATATTATCTTTAAACTTGACAAACATAGTTACTCCTCCTTATATACATCTCTAACTAACATAACTTCTAGACTGTCTTAACACAGCGGTACCCAACCTTTTTGACACCAGGGACCGGTTTAGTTGAAGACCATTCTTCCAAAGGGGGGGGGGGGAAGGGTACTTGTTATGCAGTAGGTTGTTGGAGGATAGCTTTGAATCGAGCTCATAAAGGAAATGGTGAGCAGGAGCAGGATGTGAGCTGCAATTGAAGCTCCGCCTCCTGTTAGATCAGTAGCGGCTTAGAACCTAATAGGAGCGCAGGCCCCTATTAGATTCTAATGCTACAGGCACAGTTGATCTAGCAGCAGCAGGAGGGGAGGTGGGAGCGAAGCTCCGCCTCCTGTCAGATCATCAGCAGCATTAGAACCTAATAGGAGCACGCTGACAGGAAACGGAGCTTCTCTTGCCGCTCACCTCCTGCTCGCCACTAATCTGTCCCGACAGCCCAGTCCTTCCAAGGCCACGGACCGGTACTAGCCCGCGGCCCGGGGGCTGGGGACCCCTGGTCTAACAGACATCCTCTCTAATAAACAACTGACAACCTAACCAACCAACAGACAACCACCTGCCACTTAATTTATGTATCTATTTGGCAGTTTACCTTTGCAGCTTCTGTTGGTTAGTGCCAGACAGATTTTTATTGGTTAGAATGCTCCCTCATGCAAATGTCACATTCCAGTCTTCACACCCACACCCACACCATATACAGAAATATATACCTCTCTCTCTGACCCCCCTACATATATATGTTTATATGGGAAAGATTGGAATGTGATATTTGCATGATAGAGTATGTATACACATATATACATACATGCTGTGTTGTATAGTTACATTTTCCAAGACTTTGTGTGCTAAAGTGTATCACTTTTTGTTCTGGTTAGTGAAACAGTGCCCAATTAAAAGATATGTAGTTGTTGGCCTTTCCAGTTGTAATTTTTTGAGTCCTATTTCATGTTTTAAATTTTAGTGTGACTACATAAATGTGCCAACTACAGTATTCACACCTCTGGAATATGGCTGTTGTGGGTTATCAGAAGAACGAGCCTTAGAACAATTTGGACAAGACAACGTAGAGGTGAGGTTGTAAACTCTGTTGTTTTAAATGTATATGCAACCATATCATGCTTTATACCTTTTTTAACTTTTAGCATTAGAGGAGTTATTCATGGCTAACTAGTCACTGAGATGTTTGTTTTTTTTTTTTTTTTGTCTTTTGAGAGGAAAGATGTTCCATAGAGCTTGAGGAACTGTAGTCTTCCAGCTCAGTTCCCCAACTATGGTATTTTCACAGGTGAATGGACTGTTCCCCTCACTATAGGAAGTTCTCTTTCTATCCCTGATCTGCTTAATGTTAAGTACTTGATGCATATGTAGCATTTCCCCTTGTGTTGTGTGCATAGGAGTGATACTACTTTGCCCTTTCTGCTACCTGGGTCTCTGCTTTAGAGAGCAATTAACCCATGTTGAATAGAAGTTAAACAAAGTTTTAAAACTTTATTTTCTTCTCCAGGTATATCATACTTTGTTTTGGCCACTTGAATGGACAATACCCAATAGAGACAACAATACGTCTTATGCAAAAGTAATCTGCAACAAACTTGACAATGTATGTATTCTGCCTTAAACACCTATCTTCTGATTTCATGTTAAGTGTAGCATACTGCTTACTAGTATGGAAAGTATGCTGCTGCCTAGGATGTTCCTAAAAAATTGACTGTGGTTTGGTTGTTACTGCTGCTTAATGAAGCCACAAACCAACTCATTTTCTTAGACATTAGTTGAAAAATGCAGTAGTAATGTACCACTTGGATCGAAGTAATGGATCAGTTTCCCTCCCAACTATTGAGTAGTCCTACTGAAAGTAGCAAACTTTCAGTGAAAATATTACAGTGCATATAAATGCATGCTTTTGCAGTTTCGTGTGCATTCAGGTGTCTAGGTGTATAAACAATTTCCATCATGTCATATTGTAATAGAAGTCTGAGACAAGACTTGGATGTGGAAGATGTAGCTCCGTTTATACCGATGTTGATAAATTTACTCCCATCTATTTTTACTGTGATTTTTGTTCATTACATTAATGATGTTAAGGTATTGCTTTCTATTTTGTGCACCCATTTGGATTTTATGAAGCATAGGAATCTACTCCCAGTGAAGTCAGCTCCACAATGCCTAGTCCTGTTTTGTATTTCTTAGTATCCTGAGTGACAGATGTAAACGTCAGCTGCCCCAGGCCCTCATAAAAAAGCTTTGATTAGTTTTGCCTAGCACTGCTAAGTAGTTCACATGTATTAAATCAAACAGAATAAAGAACAAAATGAAATATTGTTACTAGTTTTAGCAAAGTCAGTTTCTATTTATTGGCTACATTTATGTTCTGCCTTTCCTCAAAGTGGTATGATCTCCTCCTACTCACTTCATCCTCACAACAGTGGTATGGTCTTTTACCCATTTCATCCTCACAACAGTCCTGTGAGACTGAGAGAGCATGACTGATCCAAAGGCATGTAGTCAATGTTGTTACTCAGTAGAGACTAGAACCCAAACCTCCCAGTTTCCAACCCAACATTGTATGTAGCCAACCCAGTATTTAAGAACACTAACATTTTTGCAACTGATATGCCATAGGTAGACATAGCTTCCCAGAAATAAGCAGAAATCTATTAGAAACAAACTCAACTAATTTTCAATCTCTTCCCTATTTCCATCTCTTTTAATTAAAGAACCGTGTTATAGGTCTTCATGTTCTTGGACCTAATGCTGGAGAAATTACCCAAGGTTTTGGGGCAGCAATGAAATGTGGTCTCACAAAGGAATTACTTAATGAAACTATCGGTATACATCCAACTTGTGCAGAGGTAACCATAATTGCATTCTCATCAAAATATGTAACCTTTAGTGCCTGCCTTTCTGCATCTGAGCCATTTTTTTCTCTTCATCATAATTGTCTTCTAAGGATCTCCCATGTCTAAATAAATAGCCAATCCTTGCCCTATTACTGCTAGGTGTTGTAGAATCTCCATTTTTCCCTTTCTACTTCTTCATAAATTTAGCATTTAGCGGTAATACTCATTTAAGACTGCTGGGATACGTATTGCCTAAGATGCAAGACACTATCCATCGCACTGAATTAGTCAACAAAACTATAGGTTGACGTGTAAGTGCTACAGGAGCCACCACACTCTTTTTCCCTTTCTGCCTTGGCTTTTCCTCTTCTTCTTTGTGGTCTTTGTGAATCACACATGTGGGTGTTTCTACACCTGTGCAAAACTCGTTGGAACATTCTAGAACTTGAAGAGGGAACTATTAGAATAGTCCCTCACAACTCCACATGTCCCTGCACCTAGCGGTTTTCTCTCAGTTCTCTTTAGCCACTGCTGAGGAAATTCCTAGGAATGTTCACTAGAGCATTCTCTCACTTTGTAAATCTTACTTTTTTGTTGTCTTTTGTCATTGTCATCATTTGGGGAAGTATTCCTATGACATGTCATATTTTCCCCGCAACCTGAGTTTGAGCTTATTGGTGAGTTTGAACATGTTTGTGAGTAATCTGGTGAGAAAGGCATGTTTGAACTTGCTTATGGGTTCAAATACAGTGGTGCCTCGACTTACGAACGTCCCGACATACGACCATTTCGAGTTACGACCAGCTCCGGCCAGAAAATTTTGCTTCGACTTGCGGCTGGAGCTTCGAGTTACGAGCTGTCTGAACAGCTTTTCTTAAAGGGATCCAGCTAAAAGACATTTGAAGGCTGCAACATGGTCTCAACCCTTAAAGTTCATCAAACATTACAAGTTGGGCAAAACTTGATGCTGCATTTGGGAGAGCGGTAATTTTATCTGTGTTGGTGTGACATCCCACCAGTTGTTAAGTGAGTTCGTCAATCACTCACGTGTGTGATTCACAGATATCACAAAGAAGAAAGACTGATTATTTATCTGTAACTGTAGTTCTTTGTGATCTTTGAGTGAATTCACACAAACCGCCCATCTTCTCCTCAGTCAGCCATGCTACTACATTTTATTGTATAGTAGTGGATGGAGGGAACTAAGGGTTGACCACTAGGTACAGGGACATGCACGGAGGGGGAGGGCTATTCTAACTGTTCTCTCTCCAAACTCTAGAATGCTCCAATGAGTTTCACACAGGCGCAAAAAAAAAAATTACGTGTGAATTCACAGACGAAGAGCTACAGTCAAACTACAGACAGAAAGCTGTCCTTTCTGTCCTCAAGTTAAGTTCCATTAAGTGAATTCTTACTATTAGGCTTTAGTCCCAATTATACAGATGGAATTATATCAAATGGATTGTAAGTACTTGAAATGCATTCATTGAAAATTATTTGTTTCATTCTTTCACAGGTTTTCACTACAATGGATATTACAAAGGCTTCAGGAAAAGATATCACTCAGTCTGGCTGCTGAGGTTAAACCCTGCTGTTTAAACTGTTTCTTCTTGGCTCCACTTACCGATACTGAAGGTTTTAAGAAGCATACAAACATACACGGGTATATGAATAGCATCTGAGCAGTATATGGCTACTACAGATTGTGCATTTCTTAAACTTTTAGTAGAGGTTGTGGTGTCTGTAGGAAATAGTAAAACAGCAGGGTTAGCTTTAGTTCTGACTTGCTTAGAATGGCACGCAAGTGTCTTTTTGAAGTTTTGGCTCTGAACCCCATCTGGAGGCGAGTCATAACAGATGACTTCTATGCAAAGTCAGGAAAGACTATTCGTCCAGTCAAACACATGGCAATTCCTTCCAGAAGAACTTCTTGAGTTAAGTCGCACAAATGAAGTTCCGTTTTCTTAGTTTCAGTACTTTTGTATGAATGTGTCAGGCACAGCTGAATGTATCATAAAGTTAGTAGCTTCTGCTAGCAGCTCCTCTTAATTCAGCTGGTCAACTAGTGTATTTTATTTGCTGTTAATATGAACGATAAAGTTTACAATGTTTTTAATTTATCCCTGTTTAAAACAATCACAAATTCAAAAACATATTTACAAATTTAAGACATTGTGTCCCCTATGCATTACAGCAGATATGTTGGGTTCCTTTTGTTTTTGATACATAATTGCTTGGTCACCAGAATAAACACAGTCATTGAAGGCATGCAGTTAGCTTTACAAATTTTGTAGAACAGAATATTTTGACAGGAAAAAAAATCCAAAAATACATGTTTTCTCCATAATAAACTCATATGATACCTGAATTGCCGTCTTGAATTGTTGTTCAAGGAAAGTATTTCCAATCTCAGTTGAAATCTGTTCATATTGCTCCCATTTATGCATTCACCAAATATTTTCAGCCATAAAATGAAATGCATTTGGCCTAGATTGCTTGTTTGCAAGTACTTTGCTTGAAAAATATTAAAACAGTTAACATATATTGTGTTTTGTAAAATTCCTGATACCATGACTCCCCATTGGCAGTCCTCAGTTATTTGGAAGAAGTTGGTGTTGAGTTTAGCTCATTTTGTCTAAATGTGTGTTTTGAAATGCTTTATTTCAAAAGCTGTATCATATGAACAGTTTTTTAAACCTATTTATGCCACATCATGGAATTTAAAGTTCAATAAATGAGTAATGTCACATTGTGTGCAGTGTCACATTCATCAGAAAAATCTAGCTTTTACCAAAAGAATATGTGTTGTGGCTTGCTTCAAATGGAGGTCCTGTTAGGCTTAACAGGTATGAGCTTGCCTGCTCTTCCCTCATTGAATCAGTTGTGGTTTATTACCCTAAACAGCCAACCAGTGCAGTGATGGATTCCAAGATGCAATGTGGGGGATACCAGCTGACCTAGTTGGTGCTCCTGTCAAAGCTCTGGTGGATGAATGGTATGCGGCAGCTACCAGGGCGGCTGACATGATCGCTCCTAAATGCCCCCTCCATTCCCAACTTCGGCCAGCTGCTTGGTATAACCAGCAGCTACTGGTGTTGAAGTGAAATAGGAGGAGGCTAGAGGGCATTTGGAGACAGGCTCCGATGGCAGCCAATTTAAAAGCCGCAAAAATTGCATCTAACATCTATCTGGCCAAAGTGAAGGCTATAAGAAAATCTCACTTTGCTTTCCAAATAAGCGAAGCCCAGGATCATCAAGCCGAACCGCATTGTACGTGATTTATCTGGAACTGGTCACAGTGACGGGCCTCCCAGTAGCATCTCCTGTGACCAATTTGCAGCCTTTTAAAAACAAAAAGTGGAGGCCATCCACCAGGACCTAGATCTCTCCTCCTTATCAGTAGATCGAGCAGAGACATCCTACACATTGTCTTGCCCAGTAATTCTAACACAGTTTCAGCCCGTGATGTCAGCTGAGGTTGACAGGGTCCTTGATCACTGCAGGGCCACCACCTCCTCACTAGACCATTGCCCAGCCTGGCTCTTGAAAGTGGCCAGACTAATAACTGAGTGGGCAGCAGCTATTATTAATGGGTCTCTCCTTGTGGGCAGGGTTCCCCTTGCCCTCAAGGAGATGCTCATTAAGCCGATTTGGAAAAAGCCCAACCTGGCGGCTGACGATGTTAACAACTACCATCCAGTTGCCAATATCCCGTTCATCAGCAAGCTGGTGGAGAGAGTGGTGGCCGATCAGCTTCAGGCTTTCCTAGAGGAAACCAGTGCCCTTGATCCATTCCAGTCTGGGTTCAGGCCGTGTCATGGCACGGAGATGGCATTGGTTGCCCTGCAAGATGACCTTTTGAGGGAGGCCAATAAGGGCAAAATGTCCTTGTTGGTCCTCCTTGACCTATCAGTTGCCTTTGATACCGCCGACCACGGTATCCTCCTGGGGAGGCTCTCAGGGTTGGGGATCAGCGGTCAGACCTTGGCCTGGCTCCGGTCCTTCCTGGAAGACCGTCCTCAGAGAGTACAGCTTGGGGAGATGCTGTCCGCTCCGTGGACTCAGTTGTGGAGTCCTGCAGGGGTCAGTCATCTCCCCAATGCTATTTAACATATATATGAGACCACTGGGGGAGGTCATCACTGGGGGAGTTCTGGAGCTTCATGTCACCAATATGCAAATGACACCCAGCTCTCTCTCTCCTTCCATCCCTCTTCTGTCCTGTCCCTTGAGCGTTGTCTGGACGTAGTACTGGGATGGATGAGGGGAAAATGACTGAGGCTGAACCCGGACAAGATGGAAATCCTGTGGGTAGGTGGGCCCTAATGTCTGTGGTCTGGGTGCTTCCCTTTCTTTTAGGGGAGCCACTCTTTCCATGAAGGATGAGGTGCACAGCTTGGGCATACTCTTGGACCCAGTGCTATCAATGGAATCCCAGTTAGCGTCTGTGGTCTGATCCGCCTGCTTCCACCTAAAGTGGATTGCCCAACTGCAACCCTACCTTGACACTGGGTCCCTCACCACACTGGTCCATGCATTGGTAGTCTTGAGATTAGACTGCTGCAATACCCTCTACGTGGGGCTGCTACGGAGACTTCAATGGGTCCAGAACTCGGCAGTCAGAATATTGAGCGGGGTTAGAAAATACCAACATATTTCCCCCACCTTGGCCGCCTTGCACTGGTTACCTGTTTGCTTCCATTCCAGCTTCAAGGTGATGGTATTAACCTATAAGCCCCTAAACCAGGGGTCTCAAACATGCGGCCCGGGGGCCAATTGCGGCCCGCGGGACGATAGTTTGTGGCCCCCGCCTTAATATGAAAGTTTAAGGAGCGGGAGCAACGGCGACACCTACTTGGCGAGCGTGGGGCTTCCTCCCCGCCTCGTAGGGGCTGGGTCCCGCCTCCCCCCCCCCGAAGCACCCACGCGTCCAGAAGGGGAGCCCTCTCTCTGCCCGGCAGTCTTCTCCCTCGGGTTTGGCACCACCGGGGCTTCTGCTTTTAGGTCTCTCTCCCCCCCCGCCGCTCTTCGCGGGTCACCTGGCGAGGCTGCTGCTGCCGTCGCCTCGTCCTCTGCGCTTCTCCTTCCCCCCGCCTGGCGCTCCTCCGCTCCCTGCCCAGACGTGCCACGGGAGGGGGTGCTGCTGAGAGAACAGCCTTCTCGCGTGTGCTCCCCTCCCCCCCCCCGTCTCCCTGAGCCACACTGGGCAAGACCACGGCATCTTGCCAGAGTGGGAATCAAGAAGCCCCAGGAAGCCCCATTAGCCCTTGGGTAGGGGGGAGAGATTACTCTGCTGATGGGGCCAGCCTTGCAGAAGGGGTGCATGCAGCTGCTAGGGGTGTGTGTGTGCACAGGGAGTGGAGGAGCGCCAGGCGGGGGGAAGGAGAAGCACAGAGAGGATGAGGCGGCAGCAGCAGCAGCCTCACCAGGTGACCCGCGAAGAGCAGGGGAGGGAGAAAGAGACCTAAAAGCAGAAGCCCCGGTGGCGCCAAACCCCTGAGGGAGAAGACTGCCGGGCAGGGAGAGGGGCCCCCTTCTGGACGCACAGAGCCACATTTCAAATTTTTGCGGACCCCTTCTCCTTTGATGTGCAAGATGCCCCTCCTGTGCTTCAAATGGAGCTCATTGACCTGCAGTGCAACTCTGAACTCAAAGCGAAGTTCAGGGAGGTGAGTGGAAAAGCAGACAAGCTTGGGCAATTTTTGAGAGAATTGACCCCCAGCTTCCCTGAGCTTTCCCGAATGTTCAAGCGGACCATGTGCCTTTTTGGGAGCACATACTTGTGCGAAAAGCTCTTCTCCACCTTGAACTTCAATAAGTCCAAGTACAGGTCCAGACTGACTGATGATCATCTTCAAGCCATACTGAGGGTCTCAACTGCTTCCTCTCTCAAGCCAAATGTGGCTCGGCTATGCAAAAGGAAGCGCTGCCAGGTCTCGAGCAGCAAGGAGTAGGCAAGAGAAACCATGTTCAGAAGAACAGTTAATGTTCATCAATGTTCCATTCATGTTCAGGACAATTCATGTTTAGAAGATTAAAGGTTAAAGAACTGTTAATGCAGACATTTGAATCTGAATACATCAGATATAGAAGACTGAAGAAACCACATATAGTCGCTCAGTAGAGAAATATTATTATTATCATTATTATTATTATTTATTATTGATTGATTTATTTATTTTCTTATTAATTCTTAATTTGTTTATTTATTTTTTCATCTTATTTTGTGTTAAAAAATAAAGAGATTTGAGAAGATTGGAATTTTTTTAACAAAGCTTTTCTTGTGGAAAATCTGATGCGGCCCAGCCTCACCCAGACTCTGACTCCAGCGGCCCCCAGGTAAATTGAGTTTGAGACCCCTGCCCTAAACGGTTTAGGACCTTGATTTCTCGCTGAGTGCCTCCTTTCTGTCAGGTCTGCCTGTCTAGTAAGATCGACTCAGGCAGGGCGGCTGAGAGTTCTGTCCCCCAAGAGAGGCCCGGAAAACAATACTTCTAAATCCTGGAGGGCAACTGCCAGTTTGCTCCTAAGAATCATGCTACTAAAAACCCAGAGTTCCACTTGTAAGTTGACATTGCTGGGCTAGACGGACTGATGGTCTGACTCGGGATAAGGCAGCCTCCTAGATTCTTAATTACTTAAATCTTAAATTGCAAAGCTGGAAGGGACCTTGTTGATCACCAAATCCAGCCCTTGTCAAGGAGGCACAGTGGAGAATCAAACTCCCAACCTCTGGCTCTGCAGTCAGAGACCTAAACCACTGAGCTATACAGTTTGAAGCAGTTAATGACACCTTAAACCCTCCCTGATATCCACCTCTAGGAGGCATGAAGGATAACTTTGTCATGTTTTTGGAATTCCCTGAGCTGTTTTGAGCCTCGGCAAACGAACCTTTTTTCAACATTGGAAGTGGCTTCTAGTCATATCCAGTTTTGAAAAATGCTTCCACTCCCAGGCCTAATAGGTTGGGAAGGATATAATAAAACTGAACCCACGCTCCATAGAAAGTACACGAATCTTTCTGCAGTGAAGGAAGGAAAAGGCGGTTACCATCAGGGAATCATGGAGATCACCCTCTGTCCTGTAGGTGTGTGCACATATGTCCCCAAGTCCTCCATAGGCTGGTGGCTTCAAAAGGTCCCACTGTCTGGACACAAAGGCAGGATACGTTATTGCAAACCAATGTAAATTCATTTAACCAACTAGTTACACAGCATAACTCTTCTAACAGCTGGGCAGTGGACCCACAAAGTGGGAGCAGTTGTTTCACCCTCACTTGTGTCTATATAGTTCTCTCCAAAGTCTCAGTCCTGTTCTCATCTCTTCATGGCTGCAAGCTGGGTATGTCAAGTTGTATAGCTAGCACCTGTGTCCAAACAGCAGAGATGCTTAAATTGCTGCTGTGTCTTCCCCCACTATAACTCTACGAGCATCCAAATTGTAGTGGAGGTTGGTTGCACTTCCTCTGTGCAATGGCATTGCAGGGGCGAATGAAATAAGCTTGCACAGCTTCCTTAGGTGGCTCTGTCTAGGGGCTCTCTGATGCCAGTACCCAAAGCTCTCCTTTGGTCTTTCTCACCTCCTCCTCCACTCTCTGCCACTGGTCACCCTGGGTCTCTGTTTTTTCATGGTCAGAGTCTCGTAAGGCTGCCTGTGCCCCCCCCCCCCACAGTTCCCTTCCCTGGTGAGGTTGACTATCTCTCCCCCTTTCTAACTTTCTAAATTTCTTCTAGTCTAACCCTACCACAAACCTCTGTCTGGAGGTTTCCTACATTTTCTGCAGCCTCAGGACTAATGGGTGCCTGCCTCTTCTGCCTTCCCAGGGTCTTTGACCTCCATAGGTGACCCTGGAGTCTTTGTCCCCACTGCTGGCAGTCCCACAGGCATCTTCCACAGATAAAACCCAGATTAACGCAGTGCTGCTTTTCACTGCTAATGCCCTGAACAACTGGAATCCAACCTGTCTCAAATATTGCATCTTCCTATATGAGCCTGAATGGGTTTTTAGATAATCAGAGGAGACTTTTCTCTTACTCCTACATGGTGCATTTGGTGAGGACACGAGAGGACTTTCTCTTGCTGCTCACAAGTTGTGGAACTGCTTCCCACAGAAGGCCGTGCTGGCCCTCTCTTTGCTATTCTTCCACAACCAGGCAAAGACCTTTCTCTTCAGACAAGCTTTTTCTCAATAACTGGCTGCCTAAGAGGGGGTTCTTAAAAATGGAGCTACTTTTTTCTAACTTGAGTTTTAAATATGAAATATATTTGAGTACTGTTCTATTAATTCAGATCTGACATGTTGAGGTACATGTCTACTCGAAGAAATACAAATGGAGTTGATTTGTATCCTCCAAAACTGCTTTTACGTGACTCAGGAAAAAATTGTGGTAAAGTCTGATGGTTCTGCTATCTCTCTTGATTTTACTGGACCTCTCAGTGGCTTTCAGTGCCATCAACCATGGGATCCTTCTTGGCCATCTCTCTGGGATGGGACTTGGAGGTACTCTTTTCCATGGCTCCTGTCCTTCCCAGAAGTGTGAGTTCAGAAAGTAGTACTGGGAGGTTCCTGTTCGACACTATGGCTGTTGGCCTGTCATGTCTCTCAGGGCTGTGTTGTGCCCCCTATGCTATTTAACATCTATATGAAACTATTGGGAGAGGTTATTGAGAGTTTTGGTGTTCAGTGTCACCAGTATGCAGATGACACATGTCTATCTCTTTTTTCCATCAAAATCCAAGGAAGCTATTTCTGTTCTAAATCAGTGTCTGATGTTAGTAATGGACCGGATGAGGATGAATAAACTAGAACTTAATCCAGACAAGACAGAGGTGCTCCTGGTAAGTTGAAAGGCAGATCAAGGAATAGAGAGAGATTCAGCCTGTACTGGATGAGGTTACACTCCCTTTGAAAGTACAGGTGAACAGCTTGTGGGTGCTTCTGTATTTGAGCCTGGATGTCCAGGTTTCAGTGGTGGTCAGGAGTGCCTTTGCACAGTTAAGACGAGTGCATCCATTCCTAGAGAGGTCTTATCTACCCATGGCCACACATGCTTTAGTTACATCCCAGCTGGATTACTGTAATATGTTGTATGTGAAACTGCCTTTGGAAAATATTTGGAAACTTCAGGGTCCAAAACACTGCAACCACATTGTTAACTAGGGCTGGTTACAGGGAACATATGACTCCCCTGTTACAATAGCTCCACTGGCTGATGATCTGTTTCTGGACACAATTCAAAGTGTTGGTTTTAACCTATTAAAACCCTAAACGATTTGGGTCCAAGCTATTTCAAAGACTATCTCTCTTTTATGAGCCTTCCCAGGTGTTAAGATTGTCAGGGGAGGCCTTTCTCTCGGTCCTATCACCCTCACAGATGCATATACAGTGATGCCTCGCAAGACGAAAGTAATTCGTTCCGCGAGTAGCGTCGTATTGCGAAATTTTCGTCTTGCGAAAGCGCAGTTTCCCATAGGAATGCATTGCAATGCATTCCTATGGGAAACCTCGCAAGATGAACGAATTATTTTCATCTTGCGAGGCATCGCTCTTGAAGAAAAAAAACCGTCTTGCAAAGCACGGCCATAGAAGAAGTCGTCTTGCGAGTCACCAAGTCAATCGCAAAACGCTTTCATCTTGCGAGTTTTTCGTCGGGCGAGGCATTCGTCTTGCAAGGCACCACTGTAGTTGGGACACAGGAGAGGGCCTTCTCTGTTGCTGCTTCCAGGTTTTGGAACTCCCTCCCACAGGCAGCCAGGCTGGCCCCATCTTTACTGTCCTTCCTCAAGCAGGCAAAGCCCTTTCTCTTCAGCCAGGCTTTTCTTTAGAGACTGCCTAGGTAAAAAATAATGTAATGGTTTATATTCTGTTGCTTTTAAATCTGTTTTTTGTTATGCTTTTGCCTAACATTTTTAATATAATAGTATCATTTCTTTTTCAATATTTGAATAATTTACTGTTTTTAGCTTTTAATATTGTTGCTCTCAGCTTCTCTAACACACCACATTTAGGTATGCATCCCTCCTCACCACATCAAGGTCTCCATCCAAGAGGGAGAAGCAATGAAGGAACTAGAAAAAAATAATTAAGTGTGCCACTGGAGACCAAGGCTAAGATCATTCAAGCTGCCGTATTCCTGATCACTGTGTACAGGTGTGAAAGCTGGACAGAGAAGAAAACTAACAGAGGGAAAAAAGGATTTATTTGAAATATGGTGTTGGAGGAGAGCTTTGTGGATACCGGATACCCTGGACTGCCAGAAAGACAAACAAGTGGTTCCTCGATCAAATCAAGTCTAAACTATCTCTGGAGGCAAAAATGATGAAACTGAGGCTATCCTACTTTGGGCATATCATGTAATTGCAAGATTCTCTGGAAAAGACAATTATGCAGGGAAAGGCAACGAGAAGGAAGGAAGCCACAGGCTGCAGTTTATAAATGCTGAGCAGGGCAGTTGAGGACAGGACATTCTGGAGATCTCTCATTCAGAGAATTGCCATATGTCAGAGGCGACTTGATGGCATGTAACAATTGTTATGTAGTGTGTCTCATAACACACAGTAGGTAAATAATCCCATTGAGGTAAAGGTTCGTTCTCCTGGTAAATACGTTAATACAGTTTAGTCACATACTAATTAAAGGGGGGGGGGGGGGAAACGAGTCATAAAAAACCCGAATCATTTTTTTTCCCAAGGTACAGCACGAATTCTACAGCACAGTTCAAGGTGACTGACATAATTCTTTGTGCTAGAGAGGATTTTTTTTTAATTCCCGTATTTCACGTCTTTCCTGCTTTTTCTCTTTTGAGACTAGGCTGGAGGGCTTTCCTTTGCCCCCCCCCCCATGCCACCATCATCCGCTTTCCCAGGAATTGTGTGTGCTTGCGGACAGTTCGCCTAAACTTGTCGTTAGAAAAAGGTACACACACTCGCAAAACCACCTCACGCGAAAACCACCGCCTCCGCCAGGCTTTTAAAGGCTAAAGCTTCCCTCAGCTTCCTTTTGCCTTTATGGGGGTGGGGGTGGGGGTGGGGGGTGTCGCGGAGCCTATATAGGGTTGCTCTTCGGCCCCCGCAGTGTAGACTAAATATTTCACTTCGTGTTGGACTGGAAATAAACCTTTTAGCCTTTACGGTAGTTTTTTTTAATCATTATTATTGGCTTTGGTTCACTCAGGAGGGAACTTCTTAACGGAACGCGAGTCGAGCGTTCGTTAACGGAAGCTTCCCAGCCTCACGCGGTGGGCGGTTGGTTGCTCTTGCGAGGGCCTCGCCTTTTCTCTTCAGCCCTGCCAATGCCTGCCTTCCTCCTGCCCTTCCTTCGCCGGGAGGAAGCAGGCAAGTGTCCCCTCACCCTCGTTCCCCGACAGTCTCAAGAGCTTTCTTCCTCTCCGCTCTTGGGAACCGTATCCGTGACGGCGAAAGGCTGGGTCTCCTTCATCCCCGCCGCTCCCTTTCTCTCACAGAGGCGGCTCCACAGCAGCTTCTCCGTCTCCCTCTTTTACTTTTACAGGTCGTGGATACGCCCCAGGCAGTTCCTGTTCTCACAGCCTGCTGGAATAGTAACTCTTGACCTGCATAAATCCCGATGGGCTGAGGAAGGGTGGGATATGAATGTAACAAACGAATAAACAAATGTAATCGGTGGACAAAAGGGGAAAGGAGCGGGCAAACAGGTGACCAAGCAAGGGGGTGACTAACGGGCAAAATTCGACAGCAGAGATCTGTAGGTAGCTTGACAAGGTAAAGCAGGAAGCACTTTAAACTTCAGAGAGTTCAAGTTGTCTGTGCACTGGTGGCATTTTCACATTTTTTTTCCCCGAGAATCAGTGTGCCTGCAGCATCCGTTTTGTTCCATTTCTTTCCCCCCTCTTGTCTTGTTTGAGTCACCTTATGTACTCTCATTCCACCACCCGCATTGTGCATTGCACAGGCTGTAAAGAGACTGTCTTAGCTTTGATGCAGTGCATCAGAAGTCAATCATCTATTACCCTTCACAACCAATTTTTAATATTATCTATTCCTGTTTCTTTCACAGAAACATTGCTCTGTTCTGTCCCATTCTTGGATCTTATATGTCATTTAGTGACTCTGGCCACCAAATTGAATAGGTGTTGAACAGGGATTTGGAGATCTTGTGAAAAATTTCAGTGTCACTCTCTTGATTATTTCCAAATATCTCTTTGCTATTTCAAATAACTTGGCTTTTGTTGTTGTTGTTTAGTCGTTTAGTTGTGTCTGACTCTTCGTGACCCCATGGACCAGAGCACGCCAGGCCCTCCTGTCTTCCACTGCCTCCCGGAGTTGGGTCAAATTCATGTTGGTAGCTTCGATGACACTGTCCAACCATCTCGTCCTCTGTCATCCCCTTCTCCTCTTGCCTTCACACTTTCCCAACATCAGGGTCTTTTCCAGGGAGTCTTCTCTTCTCATGAGATGGCCAAAGTATTGGAGCCTCAGCTTCAGGATCTGTCCTTCCAGTGGCTTTACCGGGCATGAAACTGGGCAATATGCCCACTTCTTTTATGACTAATGGAAAAGAAAATTTTAACAAGGCTTCCTTTCTAAGCTTTTGCTTGATTTGGCTTCTCTTTATTTATCAGTGAGATAATATAATCAAAAGAAGTATGTATAACTATTAAGTGGTAAATGTCTTGTGTCAGATGTGATATCATTGGCTTCACCTAAGAACCTCAGTACAGGAGGTATGAAGTTATCCAATTTGATCTTAACAGACAAGGAGTAAGTTGCATTATTTCAAAATGTATTATGAATTTGCATAAATTCTTTTGACATTTAAAATGATAGGTAGAAAAATACACACAAATATACAAATTAATCTAGGCTTTTCCTTTTACAAACAGATCTTTTCATTGTATTATGAAAATTAATGTTTAGTTTTTTATTTCAGATAAATGCTTTATTGATTTGTAGTACAGAGGATTCTCCTACACAAGAGCAAAATCTACTTATATTCAGATCAATTCTGCACTTACTAGTCAACAGCTTTGGGAATGGAAGTAGGGCAAGTAATTATTAGTGCTATTAAAAAGCCCCAAAAAAGAGGTACCAGGAGTAAGAAGAAAAGGTAAGCGTTAAATTGTTAAATTAAAATATGTTTACTTTCTTTTTCCTTGTTTTGGGTTCATTGGAATTTCACATTGAATATATTATGGATACACATTCTTAAGTGGATGTCACATTTCTAAAGAAGGGGATTGCTGTGCAAATCTAAATTGAAGCTGTGCTTTCTAACCTGAAAGTTTTTCCTACTTTTTGTAGATGTGTTAAATTTTCCTTTCAGCACACTCTCTAAGCCAATTCTTATTATTTTATATGTCCAAGGATTGACCTCTAAAACAGCTTTAGATACCAACATTTAAAGATTGGCCTAGTATAAATATACCTCATATAGTTGAGACATGACTGCTGAATGCATTATTTTACTTAGAGCACAGCAGTACAAACATTTTAAAAACTAATAAGTCCTGAAAAGTATCTTGCGCTGGCAGAAGCTGTTTCATCAAAAGAACTGGAAGGGGGCAATTTCCCTTCCCTGCACAGCCCTAGAACATTTCAGTAAGATTTTATCCTTTTCCTTTCCCCCATCTCCCCCCAAAAGCCCTGTATTTCCTCTGGAGATCTTTCAAAGGTTTCTGAACTCTCTGGAAGTATGGAGGTGACAAAGAAAAGGGAAATGCCTCCTCCCAGGTTAGCCAATAAAATTATTTCATGAGCAGAATTATGCAGTTGAATATTGGTCTCTGTAAATAAAGGCAGGCTGTACACCTATTCACATTTATATGGGAGTGTTCCATGAACCTAAATGGGGCTTACTTCTAGGCTTGTATTGAGTTGCACTGTAAGTCTTTTTCTTGAAAACTTTTTTACTTAAGAGAATACTGCTTTATAGAAGGGCTGGTGAACCTTTGGCATTCCAGATGTTTTAGACTACAAAATCCCATGATCCTTTATCATCAGCAGTACAGGCTGGGAATTTGGGGAGCTGTAATCCAAACATCTGGAGTGCCCAAAGGTACACCACCCCTGTCTCAGGAACTATACAACTGATCTGTAGTATTAGGTTTTTATAACCTTTCAAAGAGGGTGTATGCTTTCTAAATAGCAGTTTGTAACTTTTTGTCTATATCATTATCTAATCCAGATGTTGTGGACTCCTTTCTTGAGTTTATATCCCATTTTTCTCCAGATTCAGGAATCCTAAAAAGATTACAAAATGGGATGGTGGGGTTTCAAGGAGTTCACAACAAACTGCTGCTGCATATCCAAATTAATTGTCAGGGGCAGAGAGGGAGGGAGGCAAGAGAAAATGAGCAAGTGAGAAGCCCCCATTCCTACTGTAAGATTCTGGAGTAGAACTGACTGTAGATGAACAGAGATTGTAGGTGAACCTGGAAAGGTGAATTCAGAGAGAAAGGAGGGAAAGATCTATGAGATCCAGGCCTGGACAGCTTTTTGAACAAATTTGCCCCTTCACCTCTTTTCCTAAACTCCTGCTGTTTTTGGTTGTTGTGAATGGGAGGGGAGGGATAGAGTGGCTGATGGATTTCAGTCTGGTACTGGAGAGGGGACAGGAGGGATAGCATCTAGTATTAAATGGTGGGGGTTGGTGGGAAGATAATGATTAGGTCTCCATAGGGTAGTTGTTTATGTTGTTTACTTACTTATGCCTCCAGCTGTGTAGGATGGGATTGGAACAAAGGTGAGAGGGGGAAATGTGGGGAAAAGAGACATTATTAAGAATGGAGATTTTTAAAATAGTTGGTAGGCAATCACATGGAGAAGTAGTTTCAGATCTCTCACATTTAAGGATTAAGGACAGCTTCTTTCTGGTACACCAGACTAGCAATGCAGGCATGCATCATTTCATATTTTCTTCCTTGCTGTTTAATTTTTATATTACTGCTTCCAGGATTTCTTTTCCAAAAATTAAGAAGTTACTGCTTTAAAAATTTCCCATGCCGGCTTACCATATCAATAAAACAGTCTAAAACATCACAGATAGACCAGCCTTAAGCACTGCTGCATACAAATGCACTTGTATGCACCATTTGTATGTTTTAATTCTTACACAATTGAAATATGTGCAGAAGGATTGTTTGATTCTATAGAAGCTGATTTATACAGAATATTTACAAATCATTTTGACAATAATTAAGCAATAACTTAACTTCACTCCCTGCTATCAAATTTTCCTGGCCTATATATATACTGTATGTTTTAATAGGTAAGGGACTCGTTGAAATATGAAAATTTATTTTAATTTTTTTTCCAAGAATTTAGGAAACACTGAATTATAGTATTAAAAATACAGTTAAATGTATAATACCAAAAACCATTTACTTAATACAATGTTTAAACTTGTATTTTAACAATTTTTAAAACATTAAAAACAAAAAGACACAGTGAAAAGTTTTTTTAAAAAAAAAAAAAAGGACTAGTGCAGCATTTCACAATGAAAGTACAGTACTTTAACTTCAGCCTGTTTAGTTGCTGAAAGCTTGCATGAAGAGAAAGAGTTTTACTTTTTGGTGAAAGGACAGCAGGGAGGAGGTGAACCTTGCCTACTGTGGTAGATCGTTCCAGAGCCTAGAAGCAGCCACAGAGAAGGTCCTCTCTAGAGTCTTCACGATGTGCCTGTTTGAACCAAGAGAAGTCCCTGAAGAGATGCAGCCCTTCCAACAACTGGGCCCTGACCGTACAGGTCTTTATAGATTATAACTAGATTATAACTGGAACTTTGAATAGAGTCTGGAAGCAGTTTGGCAGTCAATTGAGCTTTTCTAATATGTGTATTATATGATTCCTGTAACCAACCTTTATTGGCAGTCTGGCTGCAGTGCTTTCAATTAGCTCAAGTTTCTGAACACCTTTATAAGTTGGCCACACATGCGACACATTACAACAGTCCAGCTGGCACACAACTAAGACATATGTTATCCTAGTCAGACTAGTCATCTCAAATAAAGGGTGCATCTGGTTTAATTGTGTGAACACTCTGCTGCTGCTGCTGAAAACTAGGTGTCTGGACTTGGGAGTGAATACTGGATTTAGCTGCCAGTATAAACTGGCACTCCTCTTGAAAACTTTAGCTTGAGTTTTCAAGAGGAGTGTAACCCAGCCAAGCACAGGTTGACTCCTATTCCCTGATCTGCCTTTTGACTGACAAGAAACACTTCTGTTTTGCCCAGATTAAGCTTCAATTTGTACATCTTCATCCAGTCCATTAATGATATTGAATATCATTAATAGCAACAGTTACACATAGGAAAGTGATATTATTAAACTTGGGCTAACCCATGTTTACTTAAATGCTAAAAATAAAACAAAATTTTAGGGGGAAAAACACTAAGGCAGGAAGACAATCAAATTGACTATATTCCATGCCTATGGAATATAGACTGCTCAAAGGGAAAAAGGATGAAATTCTTGTGAAGTAGAATGGAACAGAGTGACTGGAAAAGGAGGGTACAGAAAGAGCAATGCAGATATGCATAGGGTAGAGAGAACCATCTCATTGGGTAGGTTAGTTCTTGATTCATACAAGGAAGCTGTTTTTAAGGGTTTATAAGGATTTATAAGGGTTTATAAGGTAAGATCTGCCCATACGGCTCTAAAATTTGAGTATAATTGGGGCTGTGCACCAGGACCTGCTCTTTCCAGAAATCTAGATGGCCAAAAATGAAAACATCCCCAAGCACCTCTGAGGATGGAGCAAGCTCTATGCCCAAGGAATGTTGGCTGACAATTTAGTGAAAAAAACTGAAGTGGTGTAGGGATGGAATAAAATGTCTAGAATCCTGAGCAGGGCTCTCTTTGGTACCGTCCCTCTTGCTGCACTGAACCTATCCAATGAGACAGGCCTGTTAGCATAAACTCTCCTCATTATTCTGAATGTTTCTGGTAAATTCTGCATATTATCAAGGTGACAGTTGCTATTGTGCTATCATTCTAGAAATGGTTTTCTCTTGAACTGATACAAAATAATTGCTAATATCTATTTCTTGCCTAATTCTTTCTTTCTTTCTTTCTTTTGGAAGATTAACATTTGAAGATGAAATAAATGTCACAAAATCTGAAGAGGAGCTAACATCAAAAAATTCAGAACAAGTGTGAGTATGTATATGTATTACCTACATAGGTCTGTCTGGAAAAGGTTCTAAATTCCCAAGTATATGAACACCTACGTATGCCTCTTTAGTCCCAAGTTTTGTATGCTAAATATACTGGAATTCTTTGTGTGTGTGTGTTCTGACAGAAAAAAATAATGTTTTTCCCCCAATGTTTCAAAAAATGGTATCTTTTGTTACTTATTTGATTATTGTGTCATTTAGAGTCTGATTTGTTTTATTTCTTAAACCTTTTCAAATGAATGTTCTTGAGTCACAGGCAAAAACTGTTGAAGAGTTTTGTATTTTGGCTAAAAACCTCTAGCTATGCAGCAGAAGTGCAAGGACTTGCAGAGCAAAATTAGCTTCAAATCTCCCCAGAGCAGACCACCCCTTATTGCTCTCATCAGCTGGCACCTACAGTCTCAGTAACTTGCTCTGAGATGTTGGTAAAAGAAAGAATAAAAGGTTTTATTGACTCACAGTTGACTAGGTCAAACAACATATTGAAGAAAAATTATTGCTTAAAGCAACAGGCCTCAACAGACTAACAGCCTGCTTCTAGCAGACTC
The DNA here is from genome assembly GCA_037013535.1 of Intellagama lesueurii. NCBI lineage: Eukaryota > Metazoa > Chordata > Lepidosauria > Squamata > Agamidae > Intellagama > Intellagama lesueurii. Next base: position 255,743,590 of record JBAJHW010000002.1, read on the forward strand.
CTGCAGACTACAGTTTAACTGCATAAACTGCTAAATGCCAGCAGGCTAAAAGGGAGGAGAAAAGACTCATAAGCAGAGGGGTGTGGTTCTCTTTGAAATCAGAGATAGGGAAGGAACAATTGGTTACTGCAGAATTGATTGACAGTCACCCCAGCCCAGAAAGGTCCCTCCCAGTCAAACCTAATAGAGAAAGCATACAAGGTTGAAATAATTCCGAGAAAAACAAAACAAAAATAAATAAAACTAAAAAAAGACAAAAATGCTATGGCATCTTAAAGACTAACTGCTATATTTTAATGTAAGCTTTTGTGGGCAAGTCTACTTTTTCAGACCTTGAGTCACTGGTTAGATATGTAGGGAGAAAACAGTACAAGAGCATTTCAGGGTGAAACTAAACATTAATGCTTAACTTATATTTAGAATTGATGTCCTCTTACTAGATAAAAGACACCTGTCCATCATAGTTCATGCTTTCTATCACCTCCATATCTCTCATTTCTACACAATCTATTTTCCAATTGGTCTTTGGAATGTGAACAAAATCTTAATGTAGAAATCTAATTGCTGGAGCATGTATCCCTGGGGAAACTGTAGTGAGAAAAATGGGCTTATCCAAGACTATATTCCTCTAATCCAGTTTGATCCTTAGATGTATGGGAGTCATGATAAGTATTTCCAGAAAATATCTTCTTATTTAAAATGTTATATTTTTTTCAATTTTTAAAAAACCTATTATTAATTTTTTCCTGAAATGTGAAATTATCTTTCTTATTGCAGAATTATAGCAAAAAGCACCAACTTTCTTGCATTTGGCTTTATCCTCATTAAAAGCTTCTCTCAGCAGGGTTCAGATATAGTTGGAGGTAAGAGGAAGTAAATTCTGCACGATTAAATACCTGTAGGAAAAGCATTGCTTTGATCAGTACTTTGTTGTTGTTGTTGTTATTGTTGTTTTGACATCTATTCCACCCCAGAGTGCTAGAGCACTCTCTGGGCAGTTTACTACATAATTATGCAAACAACAACTTACCTCCCAGTGATCTGAGTACTTTGTCTCTTGCAAAGTCAGTTTTAATTTATCCCCATCCCCCATCTACTCTGGGTGTGGGGAATACTTAAGAACAGCATGGAAGTGATGTTGGGGGCTGCACAGAGAAGGGGATGTAGGTGAAAATTGTGTCTCCTCTTTTCTTGTAAGAATTGTGACTGTAATTGAACTCCACTCAAGGGGTTATATATCATTTCTGTTTGATTTCCTTTTGTATCTCAGAGTACTTTCTAGGCACACAAGTACACAACCTAGGTTTTATTTTATTTTATTTTACCTAGATTCATGGCCAAAAATAATTTTTCTTCACAATGTCTTTTAGCAACCTATAACAGCTGGAGTAAAAGACTGGTTTTGGCAGATGGCAAAGGATTTTTCAGCTTGGATTTGCGTTCTTCTAATTGTAATGGTGAGGTGACTATATGGTATCACTTCGTTTTATAAATTTATACCTTTTGCTGGGAATTTAAAAAAGAGAAGGTTGTACTGTATCCATCCTAAGTTTTACGCTCCAACAAAATTTAAATCCTTCAGTGCCAGCTCACATTTAACCGAGTTCTCTAGTAAGACGCTGATTATCTTTATTATTTTTCTGGTCATGGTATGGTTTTCTCTTTCATTATTTTTTCATTGTCTATAAGCTGCTTTTGTAAAGGTATCCTAAATTGTTTTCAGCTGGTTAATAGTGAAATTTCCACCTGTTTTCAAAGTTCCTGAAAAGAATAGAAAGCATTGACCAGAATTCTATTGTAAAATACTTATTGTGCAAGTAGTTTTGCAGTTTTCAGGCTGTCTGTTTCACATCTGGGCAACAACTGAGTGCCTCATTTGATTATGTCTGAATGTACAACAGAAAGACAAAGTGATTGCCCACAGCAGTTATACAATTTTAGAGTTATACTGTAAGAACCCAGCTGGATTCTGGCCATCATATTAAGCACTGATGGCTAGATTCTATTATTTACTTATGCTGACATGAAATCAAACTATGTCAACCACAGTGGTAAATTGCTACTGCAATTTATGCTATCTGATTTACTCCAGTGTAAGTAACAGGGTTTTGACCAATATTTTCTATCAAAAGTGAGCTAGACAAATATATTCAAATTTGACTTCTCCCTCATTTTGTTTAATACATACCCTGTTTTCCCCAAAATAAGACCTAACCTGAAAATAAGCCCTAATATGATTTTTCAGGATGCTCATAATATAAGCCCTACCCAAAAAATAAACCCCAAGTTAAGTGAAACCCCGCCCTCCACCACTGTGCAGCAACCAGAAGAAGATGACATGACTGTATTTGAATAAATGTAGATTGTTGTACATGAAAAAAAAAAAAAACATCCCCTGAAAATAAGCCCTAATGCTTTTTTTTTTTGAGCAAAAAATAATATAAGACCCTGTCTTATTTTCAGGGAAACACGGTATCTATCAACTGATAATCTCCTAAAAAGAGAGATATGTAACTTTTAAAGCATTTGTGTTTGACATCTTTGTTTTATACTCTCCTGAAATCTTGTTTATACAATCCTAATCCTGTGCTGGGTTGTTTAGCTTTTTCTGTCAACCATAGCATTCCTTTGGAGATAATTTTTCAGGGATTGCACATTGGTGGTGGCATCAAAGCTAGCAGTGGGCAAGACCAGAGTGTAATGTGGACAAGTCACTTTTCCCTTTTCCCCCTTTTGCTATACTTATTTCCATCTCAACCTTCTCCTTCTCGTTCTCTCCATCTTTGTTCCTGTCCATCATTCTGCTTGCAAAGGTCAGATTAAATTGCTTGCTTCCAGCAGGCTTTAAGAATTAAAGACAGTGCTCCATGAAATTAGGACAGAGGTCATAGATTTCCAGTCCTTACTGGTTTATAAATTATCATTTAATGATTTTAATTTCTGTCAATTTGATGTGAGTATGCCCATGAAGAGGGGGTAGATTAAATGAATCCCTAAACTGCAACCAAGAGTATCAGAGGAAGTGGCTGAAGAATTCTCATAACCACTGTTTATTTATTATCTTATTGAAATGATGAAGAATGGGTGAAGTGCCAGATGATTAGAGGAGGGCTAATATTGTACCTATCTTCAAAAAAGGGCAGATAGGAGGAACCTTGGAACTATGAACCAGTCAGCCTGACATCAGTCCCAGGGAAAATTCTGGAACAGATTATAAAACTATCACTCTGCAAGCATCTTGAAAACAATGCAGTGATAACTAGAAACCAACCCAGATTTGTCTAGAACAAATCCTGCCAGACTAATCTTATCTTGTTTTTTGATTGGGCAATTTCCCTGGTAGATGGTGGGAAGTTCGTAGACATAATATACAGTATAGTTAACTTCAGCAAAGCTTTTGACAAATTCCCCCATGATATTCTGATTAGCAAGCTAACTAGATGTGGGCTGGGTAGAACAACTATCATGTGGATCCACAATTGTTTATACAGTTGTAATCAGAGTGTGTTTATCAATGGCTCCTTCTCAAATGTGAAGGAGGTAACAAGTGGAGTACTGCAAGGCTTAGTCCTGGGTTCAGTGCTCTTCAACATTTTTATTAATGACTTGGATGAGAGGATGCTGGGAATGAATATCGGATTTGTGGATGGTACAAAATTGGGTGGAAGAACTAATAACCTGGAAGACAGAAACAAAAAAAAGATATTGATAGGCTCGAGAATTGGACTGAAAACAACAAAATGGATTTTAATAAACATAAGTGCACAGTTCTATACATGGGGGTGGGAGGGAACCAAACACACAGTTACAAGATGGGAGATATTTGGCTCAGTAATACTAAAGTGGAGAAGGATCTTGGAATTGTCATACGTCACAAGCTGAATTTCAGCCAACAGAGCAAAGTGGCTGCAAAAAAGGCGAATGCTATTTTAGACTGCACTAATAGAAGTATACTCTCCAAATCCTCTGAAATACTAGTTCCCCTCTATTCAGCACTGGTTAGGCCTCAGTTCTGGACATCGCACTTTAAGAAGGATGCTGACAAGCTGGAACAAGTTCAGAGGGGTGCAACAAGGATGATCAGGAGACTAAGCCCTATGAGGAAAGACTGGAAGAATTGGGCATGTTTAGCCTTGAGAAAAGAAGGCTGAGACCACATTTAAAATACTTGAAAGATTCTCATACAGAGGAGGAGCAGGATCTGTTCTTCATCATCCCAGAATGCAGGACATGCAATGATAGGCTCAAATTTCAGGAAGCCAGATTTCAGTTGAATATCAGGAAAAATGTCCTGACAGAGTATTACAAGAATGGAACCAATTTCCTCAGGAGGTGGTGAGCACTCCAATACTGGAGGCATTCAAGAAAAAAAATCAGTCATCTGTCAGATATAATTTAATTTGAATTCCTGCATTAAGCAGGGGTTTGGATTTGATGGTCTTATAGGCCCCTTCCAACTCCATTCTATGATTCTATGAAATTGGAATTGTATTGGACAACTTCTCTACTATCTATAGGCATTCAGGAATTCCTTTGCGTGAGCAGGATGATGGAAGATGAACTAATCACTATTTCCTTTTCTTTGCCAGTCTCTTTGGTAGAATGTTTTTTCCCATGTACTAACCTGACTAGAGGCCTGTGGACTGCATTTCTGTGTTGGCAATGGTATGGAAAGTTTTCATTCTTCCACAGCCCGCAGAAAAGTGCTGGTTAAGTAAAAAATAGTTCAGACTAGCAGGTTTTGTGGTTTTGGTTGCAAAATTGGATTACATGACCAACTTCTTCTTTGTGCTTGTCATTTTAGTTAGAAGAGAGCTAACTTTTCAAAAGTATCAGTTCAGCATGGCAAGAATCATCATTTATGCTGAAAAATTCAATGTGTATTTTGTTCTACAAAAAGATTATGTTATAAAGGTAAAGTTATGTAATGCTGTCATTGCTATGCTTTTCCCCTGAGAAAAGAGCCAATCTGCAGTTTCTACTGGTAGAAAAAAAGTAAATTTTAGACCTTCTAGGATATTTGAATGCAAGCAGATCTGAGCAGCATAGGGCTGTGAGACTGACTATATGTTATATTTACAGATGTGTAATTAAACCCAGCGTGGCATAGAGGAGAGAGTGATAGACATGGACTCAGGAGATCTGGGTTCATGCTTGGCCATGGAAACTTACCAGGGTTGTGGATCTAGTGAAACTACTCCTGAAGTATCTCATTTATCTTGAAAGCCCTATTAGGACTGCTAGAAGTCAGTTCTAACTTGATGGCACATAGCAAACATAACAAATAAAACAGGGAGGGCGATTTACAGAGGCTAAAGGACTGCACAATCCAGGATCTCCGAGGACTGGTCCTGGGACCCCCTCCAATGTTTTTCTTTGTTTAATTGGTTTTAATTCTATATTGTATTTTAACTTGCATTTTAATTGTTGTGAGCCAACTTGAGTCCTTTTATGGGAGAACGGCAGCACAGAGATGAAATAAAATATATACATGCATTATTTAAAAGATCCCCTTGCACCCTGTGGTGGCCACATATGCACACAAACATGAGTTGAGTGATACAGGAGTGCTTGATCCCCTCAAAACATGCCAAAATTGCCCCTTAACTCTCTCAGAGAGCAGATGGTTGTTAATGGGCAATGTGGAAGAGCTGGGCGCTTTAGAGCTCCAAGGGTTCTGAGAGGCAGTCTGTGGACTCTTGGGATTGCATGTGGCCCACAGGCTGCACATCTTTGAACTAAACTGAAACATCAGCATTTGAAATATGGAACATCTGTATCTCCACAAAATGTAACACAATTTTGTCAGAACAGTAAAAGAAAAATGTGGCCTTTGCTAAAATGTTACTTTTGTATTTAGACAGAAGAAGGCTGCATATTTGCGTCAGAAATGTCCAGTAGTGGAATCACATATTTATAGAGGCAAATGGCATTATAATGTGGTTGGAATAAAAGTAACTATGCAATCCACTAGTGCAACATCAGATTTTGATGGCAGTCTCTCAATGAGGATCAGAAATTTAGATATATCAGCTCTACATTATTTGAGGATGCAAACTTGCTTTTGAAAGTCGTATCTTTGATCCTTTCTTAGACAATGCAGCATACTTAAATACATGGTCAAAATCCTCTAGCTATTGATGGTTTTATTCACCAAAAGATGTTTAATGCATTTTATTAATATCAATGTTTGTTTTGTTGAGGTTCATAACAAAGACTATACTGAGATTTGCTCGGTAGAAAATGCAGGTTCAGGACGGTTAACATTTCTGTCATTCAACCCCATGAAAGATGAACTTATCAGTGGAGGAATCAATGGAGTAAAGGTACATGAGAGTTTATAGTTGCTCGGGTTTTCTTTCCTGTATATAATTTTTTGTTTATAATTTTGAAGAGATGGATAATATTATTAGGTCTAGGGACTTGTCAGGAAAGTCTTTTGTTGTTTAGTCGTTAAGTCGTGTCCGACTCTTCGTGACCCCATGGACCAGAGCACGCCAGGCCCTCCTGTCTTCCACTGCCTCCCGGAGTTTGGTCAAATTCATGTTGGTAGCTTCGATGACACTGTCCAGCCATCTCATCCTCAGGAAAGTCTAGATATGTGAAATTATGAGCTGAGGAATCTGGGTGCTATCCTTTCTTCCGGCATCATCTCACCCGATATGCCGCTCACTTCCAGAGATATAGTAGGCAGTTCTGCTGTGACTGAGTTGATTGCATAATAGGTGGGAAATGGATCAATGGTTTATTAGTTTATCTTTGTCAGGTGGTTGATCCTCACAGTGTGTTTGCCCTGATTGCTGCTGTAGTCCCCTGCAATAGACTTGCTTACAGCAAAAACCTTTTAATACTTTTCCTGATGATTGATTGACTGATTTAAAGCATTTGTCCATTGCCTTCCACTTTACCATTTTAATCATAAGATTAAAATAATCAAGAACAGATTAAAAACATTAAAAACAACTTAAATTTTTTAAACAAACAGGTTAAAACATTTAAATGCATGGAGTGTTTACCCAATTTTACTTGAACGGAGTGTTCTGTTACTAGTGGTGGAAAGTAGCAACACAGTGGCACAACAGCATTGTGGTAGCTATACAGTAGCACAGTGGCATAGCCAGAACACAGTCTTAACTGCAAGGGCAGCCAGCCCTTGGCAGTGTGACACCATAAAATCTCCCACAGCAGTAACTCAAAAAGTCTCTTGTTAAAACAGATGTTAAAGATCTGTAATCCATTACCTCCGCAGGAGAATATCACCAGTAAAGCAGAAGGGAGGGGACCAATGTTTTCTGTTTCAGTGATGGGTTGTCAGCAGGATATTGAGCCACCCTAGTGATATAATGAAAAGCACTTTCCCTCCTATCCTCTGTAGTTCTAGTGTTTCACTAAAATACGAATAGTTACATTGATGCAAGGGGAGCACAGTACAAGTCCATTGGAGGAACCATTGTATGGAAAGAAAAGTTGTCATAAATGAAGCAAAAAGATGTTCACCCTTCATCACATTTACAATCAGCAGCAATAGCATCCATTTTCCTATTGCAATGGAGAAGACCAGCTATGCTGAGAGAACAGCAGAACAAACCAGAATGCACAATGGAAGAAGAAATGAGTAGAAATGAGAAACCTAAAGAGTTGAGCTTGCAGTGTATCCAGTTCAGGGCACCACAGTTTGACACAGATATTGATATGGAGATGCTGAACCTATCCAAAGGAGGTTGATCAGGATGGTAAAAGGTTTGGAAACCAAGCCCACCGAGGAACAGTCAAGGGAGCTGTGTATGTTTTTCTGAAGAAGAACAAACTGAGAGGCAATATGATAGCCATCTTCAAGTATTTGAAGGGCTGTCATGTGGAAGATGGAACAAGCTTGTTTTCAAATTACAAGAAAGAAGATTTCACCTTAATATTAGGAAGATCTTACAGAGAGTAAGATATGTTCAGTAATGGACTAAACTGTCTTGGAGTGTTCTCTCGTTGGAAGAGAGCCATAGTTTTCAAAACTTGTCTATATATACCACCCACAGTTCTGTAATGCTCAGCCTCATGAAGGATTTTTACCATAGAGAATAAGAATAATGTAATCCATATAAATATGAATAATTCTGTTTCTATGGATTGCTGAATTATTGAAACATTCTTGTTACTTTTCTGGTATAAAAACATATTAAACTATCAGCACAGTTCATTGCTAAATATGTTTGCTTTCAATTATTTTTTGAGAATAGGTTGTTTTCTTTGTTGGCTTTCATTTTATACTACACATAATGTTCTAAGCCTTAATGTATTCTTGAAGGCACCCATCAAGCACAGTGACAGATCATCTCCCACTTATCACAAGAATACACCCATAACAAAAAACACCCTGATCACCATAATCACCCAATCTCCTGAAAAGGACAAAAAGCTGATCCCACAGCTACAAATACTCAACTACCCCACACACTACACCAGAACACAGACAGAGTTCTAACTCCTGTCCTCTGAAGATGCCGGCTACAGAGACTGGTGAAACGTTAGGAAGAAAAACCTCCAGAACACAGCCAAACAGCCCGAAAAACCGACAACAACCTTCTAAGCTTTAGTTTTATAAATGTCTTTAATTATTCAATTTTTATATTTATTTTATTTATTTATTTAAAACATTTTTACCCCACCTTTCTCCTTAAAAAGGACCCAATAACAACCCCCAAATTAAGGAAAATCTTTATGTCATCTAGGTTTAATGTATTTCTGTCTAGACTACTAGAAGGTAGATATCAGGGTTTGCCAGTTGCTAATCGCACATGCCCTTGCAATCAGGCAGAAATTGAAAGTGTTGATCATGTCCTCTTAATGTGCTCCTTCTATTGAGATACAGTGGATATAAAAAGTTTACACACCCCTGTTAAAATGTCAAGTGTCTGTGATGTAAAAAAAAAATGAGACAAAGATAAATCATTTCAGAACTTTTTCCACCTTTAATGAGACCTATGAACTGTACAACTCAGTTGAACAACAAACTGAAATCTTTTAGGTGGAGGGAAGTAAAAATAAAAAACTGAAATAATATGGTTGCATCTGTGTGCACATAGGGTTGCCAGATACATGGGTACCAAAAGGAGGACATAGAAAGACAAAAAAGAGGACAGAGGAGGACGTACCATAACCCCCGCTTTCCTCCACCCTCAGCCGCAAACACACAACTCTCCCCGCTGTTTTTCAAAGCAAAACAAAACCCTCCGCCGGCGGTGGCTGTACAAAGGCAGGAGCACTACAGCGCTTTCCAGGCTCCCTGGGAGAAACCTTGAGACATCTGGCAACCCTTTGTGCACACCCTTAAAACTAATACTTTGTCGAAGTACCTTTTGATTTTATTACAGCACTCAGCCTTTTTGGGTATGAGTCTATCAGTATGGCACATCTTGACTTGGCAATATTTGCCCACTCTTCTTTGCAAAAACACTCCAAATCTGTCAAATTGCAAGGGCGTCTCCTGTGCACAGATCACCCCACAGATATTCAATCAGATTCAGGTTTGGGCTCTGGCTGGGCCATTGCAAAATGTTAATAATCTTCTGGTGAATCCATTCCTTTGTTGATTTTGATGTATGCTTTGGGTCGTTGTCATGCTTAAAGATGAAGTTCCTCCTCATGTTCAGCTTTCTAGGAGAAGCCTGAAGGTTTTGTGCCAATATTGACTGGTATTTGGAACTGTTCATAATTCCCTCTACCTTGACTAAGGTCCCTGTCCCAGCTGAAGAAAAACAGCCCCAAAGCATGATGCTGCCACCACCATGCTTCACTGTGGGTATGGTGTTCTTTTGGTGATGTGTAGTGTTGTTTTTGCGCCAAACATATTTTTTTGGAATTAGGGCCGAAAAGTTCAACCTTGGTTTCATCAGACCATAACACTTTTCCCCACATGCTTTTGAGAGACTTCAGATGTGTTTTTGCAAAATTTAGCTGGGCTTGGATGTTTTTCTTCGTAAGAAAAGGCTTCTGTCTTGCCACTCTACCCCATAGCCCAGACATATGAAGAATATGGGAGATTGTTGTCACATGTACCACACAGCCAGTACTTGCCAGATATTCCTGCAGTTCCTTTAATGTTGCTGTAGGCCGCTTGGCAGCCTCCCTGACCAATTTTCTTCTAGTCTTTTCATCAATTTTGCAGGGACATCCAGTTAGTGGTAATGTCACTGTTGTGCCATATTTTCTCCACTTGATGATGACTGTCTTCACTGTATTCCATGGTATATCTAATGCCTTGGAAATTCTTTTGTACCCTTCTCCTGACTGATACCTTTTAACAATAAGATCCCTCTGATGCTTTGGAAGCTCTCTGTGGACCATGGCTGGTTGTGACTAAGAAAATGGCTGGATGTGACTAAGAAAATGTCAAGAAAGACCTACTAGCACAGCTTATCTTTATTTGGGATTCCTCAGAGGCACTTTAAATGATGGCAGGGGTGTACTGACTCCTACTTAACGTGAGTTTGAATGTGATTGTTTACTGCTGAACACAGCTACATCCCCAGTTATAAGAGGGTGTGCACACAGATGCAACCATATTATTTCAGTTTTTTATTTTTACTTCCCTCCATCTAAAAGATTTCAGTTTGTTGTTCAACTGAGTTGTACAGTTCATAGGTCTCATTAAAGGTGGAAAAAGTTCTGAAATGATTTATCTTTGTCTCACTTTTTTACATCACAAACACTTGACATTTTAACACAGGTGTGTAAACTTTTTATATCCACTGTATTTGGAGGGATCTCCTCCAGCCTATATTGCAACAATTTCAAGGGAGGTCCAGAGAATTTTATGTTGTGCTCTTACTTTCGGACAAGAAATCTGATATAACTAAAGCAGTGGTGAAGTTTTGTGTGGCAGCAATGAAGTGTCGCTGTTCCCTCCTTGCACCATTTAAAGCAATGCCAGATGTTTAGTAATGGTGTGTATTGGCCACCTTATAATTTATGTGCCACACTACTTAGGATGATGAAACTGGAGGTGGTACAAAGTTTACTGAATTGATTTACTGATCTCCTCAGTCCTGTGAAACTATGGAGATTCTAAGTAATTTAGTCACATTGCAATAGGTTGTATATTTTTTTATTGTATTTTCGTGTTATACTAATATTTGAGTACATCTGCTGGTAAGTGGCCGTAATAAAGATCAATCAATCAATCTTTAAAAAGGACTCAAGGCAGCTTACATCCTTGAAAGACAATATTTAAAGCTAAAAACAATGAGTATACAACAGTGGTTTACATCATTAAAAGACAATATTTAAGGCTAAGAACAGTGAGTATAAAGTGGCAGCTTACAACATTAAAAGACAATATTAAAGTTAAAACAATAAGTATGTAAATACTAAAAAGGAGCAAACAAATACCACTCTGAGAGATGGTAAATACAAGTAGTACTAAAGACCCAGTCAGAGCAGTAATACATAACAGTCCATCTAAAGGTTACTCATGTAGTCAGCCATGTGGACAGTCACTCATGTAGGCAGTCACTAAGGGAAAGCCTGCCTAAAGAGAAAGATCTTTGCCTGCTTTCATAAGGACAGCAAAGATGGGGCCAGTCTGGCCTCCTGTGGGAAGGAGTTCCAAAGTCTGGGAGCAACAACAGAGAAGGCTCTGTCCTGTGTCCCCATTAGACACATCTGTGAAGGTGGTGGGACTGAGAGAAAAGCTTCATCTGATCTTAACACCCGAGCTGGCTCATAGCAGGAGACACAGTCTTTGAGATAGCTTGGACCCAGGCCATTTAGGGCCTTATAGGTTAAAACCAGCACTTTGCATTGTGCCCAGAAACTGATTGGCAGCCGGTAGAGCTACTGTAACAGGGGGGTTATTGTGATCCCTTTAACCAGCCCCAGTCAACAATCTGGCTGCTGCATTTTGGACCCATTGAAGCTTCCTGACACTTTCCGTTGGCAGTCCCACATAAAGCGAGTTACAGTAATCCAACTGGGAAGTAACTAGGGTGTGTGTGACAGTGGCCAGATCAGATCTCTCTAGAAATAGACATAACTGGAGTATTAGTTTTAATTGTGCAAATGCACTCCTGGCCACCGCCAAAACCTGGGCATCCAGGTTCAGAGATGAATCCAGGAGTACCCACAAGCTGTTGACCTGTTTTCAGGGGGAGTGTAACCCCACCCAGTACATCCCTATTCCTTGATCTGCCTTTCACTTGACCAGAAGCACCTCTGTCTTGTCTGGATTAAGTTTCAGTTTATTCACCCTCATCCAATATTACTGATGGCCAAACACTGGTTTAGAGCCAAAACAGCTTCCTCGGATTTAGGTGGCAAGGAGAGGTAGAGTTGGGTGTCATTGGCATGCTGGTAACACCAAACCCCAAAACACCGGACAATGTCTCCCAGCGGTTTCATGTAGATGTTAAATAACATAGGAGATGTTAAATAAGAAACATAATTAATAAGAACACAATGATTTGTTTTGTCTTTTTAATGCGTTGACAACTTCTTGTGTAGCAGCAATTAAAAAATCATAAATATTTTGAAATTTAAAAGGATTTTCATACTTATAGTTCAGTTCTTTGTTACTTGGAAGGAAATCCAAATGTGTCCCAGGTTATTGTGCACAGGACTGTAGGCTTGAACTTCTGGATTGCTAACTAATGAAAACATACACATTTTACAACTTTGCGTATAATCCTTTTTCTTTTAGACTTGGAAGTTTAAAGAAAAGAAGATTCCAACTCATGCTAATCCTGTTCCAATGTACAATTACAGCCTTTTCCCCAGGTACTAGAATTAATTGTCCTGAGTTTTGGACTACATTTATGCAATCAGAACATATCTGTGTACACATTATTATCTTGATATCCTTTTAATATAATTTGTCACTTTTTAAACATGCAAGAATATATGGGGTTATAATTATAACAAAGTTGTGCCTATTATTTTGAATTTATAATTGCAATTTGGGATAGGATGTCCATAATTCCAGGATTGCTAGTCCCAGAAGCCATCTAGAATTCCCAAGGCAGACTTCTGGGACTGGGAGAAGAAAAAGAAGAAGGCAAAAGAGAGGTCTTCCTACTACCATTATCTGCTTCACTACACATGCTTTGGCTGGCAGGCAGAAGGGTCCACCTCCTCGGTCACACTGCTTGCTGGGAGTCCCTCACTGCTCCATGGGAGGATAGTTTATTGACAGACTACCCCTGTAGACTCTAATGTGTAGTAGTGAGACTACCCTTCCATGGAGCAATGAGATGACTCCCAGCAAACAGTGCAACTGAGATGATGTTCCTTTCTGCTTCCTAGCCAAAGCACATATGTAGAGATGGGCATGAAGCTCAGTTCGAAGGTTTGTGCCAGTTCGTACATGTGGCACCACAGGTGCTGCGTATTCTCTTCCCTGCCTCCTTGTCCAATGACCCACTCACCAGCTGGAGCACACTCTTTCTCCTCTTCCTCTTCAGCTGTTTAACCAGTCTCCAGCAGGGACACAGGATTCACTGCCCCACTTCCTTTTTAAAAAATATTTCCCTAACTGACGCAGCTTAATTCTAATACCATGCTAGGTTGATATATTGCTGTTTTGACATACCGCTAACTTTACTTAACAACAACAAGAAAGGAAAGTCACTGAATGATGGCTGTGAGAAAAGACAGGGAAGGACGCTATGTTGACTCCACAGGCTCTGCCTCCTCAAGGCAGGACAGCCCCAGCAGAGGCTCACCTGAGGAAAAAAAGTGGAAAAGGGGGAGTTTACTTGCCTTCCATCTCTCCAACCTTCATCCCAATGTTTTCCCCTTGCACCGCTGCTGTCTTCAGCTGCTCTTGTTGGTGCCTCCTTACTTGCAAATAAACTGGCAAAACTTACACATGAGTAAATCAGGTAAACTTACATGTGAGTAAACCAGGTAAATATTGCTCATGAGTAAACCAGTAATCCAAAAACCTGTGTGGACTCTTCTCATAGGAGAATAAACATCTCCAGTGTGAACAAAAGGATTGCTCAAGTGAGAGATATAATACATTGCACTGAAGATAAGAACCTTTTAAGCACAAACCAAACGGCTCCAAATTCCCCTGTTTGGACAGGCCCTTTTTAAAGGAATCATTTCCCATTCACTGTGTAGTCATAGCTGATAGTGAGTGAGTGTTTTTACATGCTACTCAATGGGAGGGGAAGCAAGGTTGCCTCTTATTTTATATATGAAATAGATAGGTGGTGTCCTCCTTTTTTCAAAAAAATATTAATAAACATAAAATACAACAATGCAATGTAAAATACATGATGGTAAAAAAAGATGATTTAAGATCATGCCGGTTTGAAAATATAGGATGAATATCCAAATAATAAGTTGCTCAATATAGAAATATATAAAAGTTAAATTTTAAAAGATGCTATTTGTATCAAAACAAGAGTTAGACATAAGGAAAGTGAATGAAGCCTATCATTCCACTGAAGTGTCTAGAAGAAGTGTGGAAAATATAAGTCACTATGGTCATTTACAAAATTGATTCAGGAGGATGATACAGAAAGAAATGAGTCATGAGCATGAAGATTTCTTGAACATTTAATTTGTTGTGTTAATTTTTCCATCAGTGCTATAATCCAGAGCCATCCTTTCTATGTCTTTAATGACAGATTTTAGCCACTCTTCCACTTGAGAGGTACTTCTAGACATGCTGCCAAGCACGTAAACAGAATCAACTCTTTTTGTGCTTTAAATAACTATTATCATCCAAAAGAGAGATAGAGACCAAGGGAAAGGGAATGATGAACAGGTTGCTGAGTAATCTTTTCCATCTCCTTAAAGACTTTTACCCAGAACTGGGAAATCAGTGAGCAGCTCCATGGTATGTGTAAGTAAGAGTCAGGCATGCTACATCTTCTCCAACGTTTGCTTTTAATTTTTTTATTGATGTAACTAATTTCAAGAGGGGTTACACCAATCTAAGATTATGGTCTGCAATGTAGAGATGGAAGCTTGGGAGGTCCATTTTTCTATGGAACACCTAGTATCATTATTGATCAAATGTCAAGATCTTTTTCACAGACTAATTTTGTATCCAAAGTGTTTTTACATATGGCATTGATTAATAAAGCAGAAATCCTGGAGGTCAGCTGTTTGCTTTCTTCTTAGGTTTGCATAACAAAATTTTCAAAAGGTGATCAAGGGCATACTATTTGGACTTTGATAACAGGATGTGAAGCTACATGAATATGATATATTTTTATCCAAGAGTCTATCTCTTTTATAGATGAAGTAGGTAGATGGTGTCCCCTTCTTTTCTTCAAAACGTTTAGGCAAGGATCCTGCCTGTGCAAAACAGGTCCCTGTTGCTTCCTCCTGCAAAACCCTGCTACTTTCTCTGATGTTACTTCTTGGGGGTGATAGTGTCACATGAAGTATCACAAATGGAAAAATAGGGGGAAAGGGCATCTGACCACCTTCTATATAAGAGAAGAGGCAACACTCCTCTCATCCCAAATGATAAAAGTAACATGTTACTAATGAGCAACGTACATGGTACTTCCCCCTGCTCTCAGGTAATCCTTCTGCTGTTATTAGCACAAGTATGTTTGCTTTTGAGATAGTATTTTGAAAGTCTGTTCTTTATTGAGGAAGAACTGCATGTGTGGGATTTTTGCGATTTCAGCACAGGAAAAAACGATTCATATGCCATATTTGTGATCTGGTTTCCATGGCAGCAATTGTTTAAGGACACGACTGTGCTAAAAACTGGAATGTGTTTGTCCCCAAATTAGTGGGAATGTCTTTTAGTCACTTCTTTTGTTTGTTGTTACAGAAAAATCTGTTTTGTTTTGCGGGGGGGGGGGGTTACTCCATGGTATTGTATTTGTATTTGTTAAAGCTGTTGAAACTTGAGGGCAGAAAAATACAATGATAGCAACTATTTTGTTCTTAGAAATGTAAAAATAGTTCTGAAATTAAAAACAAATACTTAGAACTAAATCCTCTTGCATAATTAGTAGTATAGCTTTTAGAGGTGAATTGTGTTTAATTAGGAAATCACCATAGACATTATTTGTAGTGCATGGAGTTGCATGACTCAACATGCAACATATAATATCTACAGTGATTTTCTAACTTGAAGTAATTTGCCTCCAAAAGTGATACAGTTAACTTTATGCTGGCATATCTATACAAGACGATTTTAGCCATTATCTGATGTAGCAGTCATAAAATTTTGTAACGGTCATAGTATTATAGTCAATATTGTCTGGGTGATAAGACATGCTCAAAAAGTGTAAAGACATAAGTTAATATTAAAGCCATAAATTAATAATACAAACAACAGACTGTCACAGATGTAATATAATACAATTATAATGCAATGTAGTATAAGTGTATTTATTACTATATATGTGTAATAACAATTGTGTGATTATATAAAAATTATATAGTGGGCAGACTCCTTCTGAGCAATGTTATGCTGCAGAAACTGCCTTTAATAGTAAAAATTGGTTCCCAGATTGTCGCCACTGGGTTTGGGATTGCTGCCAGCAATCCAGCAGCAATTTTGGACTATCAAAGCCTCCCTCCATACTGTCTTGAGGCTCCCAAAGGCTTCCCCAGGGCAAAAGGAAACCCTAGGGACCCTCAGAACTTAGGAAAGGGGTAGCTTTCAATTTGAATTAAATATTACCAGTGCCAGGTCAAATTTGCACTGTGTAACTTTACACAACAGGATTTTGCCGATTGAATGATAGAATTTATTTATTTATTTATTATTAGATTTTTATCCTGCCCTTCTAGACAGGGGTCTACTCAGGGCGGCTCACAATATATTGTGCACAAACAACTTAAAAACAACAATTAAAATCTACAATAATACTGTAATCAAGATGGGAGGATAAACAACAGAAACCAAGAAAAGTAAAAGTCAAGTATTGGCAGGAGGGAAGGCTTGCCTAAAGAGCCAAGTTTTTAATTGGCTCTTAAAAACACCCAGCGAGGGTGCCAGGCAGATCTCTGACGGCAGACTATTCCAAAGTCGAGGGGCCACCGCCGAGAAGGCCCGGTTTCTTGTTCTTTCCGGGCCTCTCTCGGCGTCAGGCCCCTCAGCTGTCTTTCCTGGCTATGGCGAGTGACTCGAGTAGATCTAGAACATTGTGTAACAACATGTAGTAATAATATGGAATAATTGTCATAGGCTGTATAGTTAGGAACATTATAGAACACTGTGGGTAGTGGTGTGGGATTGTGTGTACAACAGAGTTAGGCCTAGAATTCTGCTTTTCTGCTTAGCAGTGCAAATTCATACAATAATATATTTTGTATATTCAGCTCTTGTGGCACTATACCTAGGTTGAAAGAATTTTCACTGTTTTTTCATACTAAAATATTTTAATAATGTTTTACCAAACAGTACAGAATATCCATACATGGGGAAAAAGTGGTGTACAAATATGGATTTTGATGTCATTATGCAAAGATACTACTGCTTTTCTGAAGGTCACTTCTTCTGCTACGACATCAATGGGAAAATGCTACTTGAGATACTAAATGCCCACCAGACTGCTATTCTCTCTTGTATCTACTCAGCTGATGTTAAAATTTTACTTACTTCCTCTAGAGGCAGTGAAAGTAAGTTGCCCCAAAGAAGCAGCAAATAATGTAATATCATTATACTTACCCTCTTATTTTATAACCCATTTTTTTTATTTATCTAAAATGCAAGTGGAATTAAGTTGGTGGAATTTAAATTGTTTAAGTCAGGAGTAGGCAAAATGTAGTCCATGGGCTGCATGTGGCCCCCATAAGCCAAAGTATGACTCTCTCACTGCAATTCCTGAAATTTACCTCAGGAAGATAATTTAAGATTTGGAGCAGCCATCAGTAGAGTTTAATATGTTTGCAATAAAGAAAGATCTGTGGCTTAAAGAAAGATCTTGCATCAATAAAGCTGAATTTCGTGCCAGGTGTCTTCCAAATGTAGATTTTAGTAATTTAACACAATGATTGGTAAAATGCTGGAGAGTTGTTTGTAGAGAACAGTTTGGGTTCTGAATTTTTGTTCTGTGAACAGAAGGAGCTTCCATTCATGGAACACAATGGCTGAAATCCTGTTGCTTAGTGTAGCAAATTGTGTTAGAGTAGGCCCATGTAATCAGTGGGGATTTGGTGACTTATAACTTACTACACCAAGATTTCAGTCAGTGCTCAAATTATTGAGGCAGGAAAAGAGATAGGAGAATTTCAGCTTGCTAGGATCCTGAGAAGTGCCAGCAGAATGGAGCTGGCAGAAGATAACACTCCTTACTGTCCTCTACTGGCATCTCCCAGAAAACCCTCCTGTGGTTTGGTAAACCCTTGTAGTTTGGGTAAGTTGTGGTACAGTAGACTAAGGAATAAGGGAGAGATCAGCAAGTAAAATTAAGTGGAAGTAGCTTCTGTGGACCACAGTATGTCCCATGCAAAAGGTTCCCTGATTCTTCAGAGAAACAGTAAGGAGGGCTGTTTGGACAGGGATCAATTTCTGTTAAACTTCTTCCCCTGATACTTTTCAAGATCTAACACAGTGTATATTGAATATTCCTACTCTAACTCTCTAGCAGCCTTCTAAAAACTAAAAGGGAGTCATCAAATAAAATAAGGAAGCCAGTCACACACACTTCTTGGCCCTTCCTGTATATTGATAAACAGATTAGTATAAAGCTGGAGTCTAGGCTCTTCTCCTTAGTGAAGCTACAGAAAAACATCCTGGAGATTTCAAAGAAGAGTGGTCATGGGTACTCCTGAGCAGAGTTCAGGGGCAAACCCCCAGGGAACCAATAGAAAGCTGTCCCTACTTCAGTAATTCAAGCTTTGATAAAATAAATCAAACAATCAACTCCTATATTTATAATTTGATTATTATGTCTAACAATTGCTTATATTTTCCTGTTTTTGTTTTTATACTCAGTAAAAGCTTGGAATGATCAAGGCTGCTTGTTGCATATATTTCAAGGACATTCTAAAACTGTCACAAAGCTTCTACTGCATCCAAATACAGCATCATTATTTATCTCTGGGTCACTAGATGGCTCAATCAAACTCTGGTCATTTGATACAATGGACGTTTTTTATAGGTATTATAGTTCATTTCATAAATACAGTACATATGTTTGGATACAAAGGTGCTCTTTTAATATGAAAGGGTACCACTGAATCAAGCTTGTACAAGGTATGAAATATAATTTTCTATTTAGGTGTAGTCTTGTGTGTATCTACCTCGGAGTAAATTTCACTGAAAAGAATTAAAGTCCAAGGCATATATGATTGTGCTGCAAATTGCTTTTCAAACTAGTTTCTCAGAAGTCATACTGATTTGTAGCAGCTGTTTCTTCACTTTGTTCTATAAGATATGTAATTGTCATGGCTCCCAAATGGATTTCATATGGCACCAAAATAAAATGGTGCATAGTTTGCTCTATCTAATCAATTTTGTACGTGATACAGAAATTTTAACAACAGTTATATATTTTCAAGTAATCTCTTCTTTTTGGGGGTATCTGATAGTTATATTTATGTACTGAACTGACTAATGTAGTCCGCCTGTAAAGTAATTATGGTTCTTCTTCGTGGTCTCTATGCATTCACATTAATGAGTTTGTATCTGCATAGGACGGCCCTTTGAAGCCCTCTGGATGGAGAGAGTTTTTGTGATAATCCTTCCCCTTCCATTTACACTGTACGCTTCAGCATGGTTCTCATTTCTATTTCATCTTCTACAGCAGCCACACCTGAGAGACCCTTATAATCTCCACCTATAAAATTTGTCACCGTTTCTTTCACTAGACATGGAGAAACTATAGCATCAGGTTAAAGATGCTGTATTTTGGAGAAGGTAATTTTAGTTAGGCATGGAAATTTTGTACTTTTTACATTACAAGCCTCAGAATTCACCAAGAATTATCCCAGCCAGAATTTTGGAAGGCATGGGCAAGAAATTAAAGTCCTCAGAAGTGTTTTCATTCATTCATTCACAAGTGTAGGGCTCAGAAAACCTCCTTAGCAGCCTCCATTTTGGCAATTAAGAAGAAGGAAGAATAAATCCTTAAACAGAGCTGATGCGCCATCCAACAGCTGCCAACCTCACTCGTCTTAATGCCATGACTCAGGGGTCTGTATCACAGAGAGAATTCAATTCGGTATGACACCAGTGTGGCTGTACTGGCCCAGCAATATGCACCTGAGCATGCAAGGTGGTCTCAGCAATGCCTACTGTCCAGCACACCTGTCTCCTCATCTACCTGTGAGTAGCAATACCACCTTCGTTTTGCTCTTCGAGGAGGTCAGAGGATTGCAAATATGAGAACCCATGTTCGTGGTCATCATGTCCTTGTCAAAGGAGTTGTCCACTGATGATAAACCCAACACTCCAGAACTCAGTACAACAGAAGAATCTCTGACCATTCTCCCACAGACCCTGGACCCTCAGGCAGGTGCCCAAGCCTATGGATGACAGGCTCAGGGGTCAAGGCAGAGGCAGAGACTTGAAATCCCAAGGTAAGGGGCTTGGCTGCAAAGAACAACTTTTTGAGAGAAAGAGCTTCCTCAGGAGTAGGTGATCACCTTAGGAGAAGGCTCTCTTCCCATGGAGATGCAAAAAGAGCTAAATCTTGCAGCTGAGTGCTGGGTAGAGTGCTGGCAGCCCAGCTATATTTTAAAAAGAAAAAAAACATACTCTTAGCAAGGACTGCAAGCTACTGGAGGCGTTGCCTCTACTTGTTTCCTATATGCTTAGACACCTGCTTTGGAGTCCTGATCTGTGCCTTACTAGGTCTTTGGAACCTTAATTCTCCTTGTGGATGATGTTTAATCGTGGGACTTATATTGGATTGTTGCTTTGGATCTCCCTAGTGAGATTGTGTGCTTTGGTGAGCCCTCTGCACCTGCCTCTTGTGTCTTGCCCCTTCCCTGGTTTCAGGATCAAGTGTTATGTGTCAGGCAGCAATTGTTGAGTTGCACTGCCTTGAGGTAGTCCATATTAACAAGCAGGAGGTCAGTACTGTCTGTAGGTCATAGTATTCAGTCTAAATAGAGGCATCTTCATAACAGACAGCAGGCAGAGGCAAAGTCATTGCCACTGTATTTGTCAAAAATCCTGAGAATCTAGACTAATAGCACAGACTAGCAGGCAAGAAGTAAACTTCCACATTGTCTCCCCCAAAGGTTCTTCTGGCAATGCATAATAATTTATAGCTCCCCACCAGCTTCTCTCTGATATCCCAAAAGCAAGAGAAACACGGTGCACTGAAAGCCTAACAATATATAAACAAAACCTGTGTTAACTTATTAAACACAATAACCTACAATGATTTACTTGTATACTCTCATAATCTACTTACATTTATACAGTATGAAAGTTTACAATATGGCTGTACATATTTCAATTTATGTGGTTTGGATATTGTAAACTTTCATACTGTATAAATAAAAGTAGATTATAAGAGTTTATAAGTAAATCCTTGTAGGATATTGTGTTTAGTAAGTTAACATGGATATTGTTTATATTATTAGGCACAACACAGATATGTAGATGTTCCCAATGCCTGCCTTATCTGACCACTGGCTTTCCCATGGGCTGCTACTATTAGCTCAGTACCAGCCTTTCTAGCCAGCTTGACATCAGGCAGAAGGGCTAGTAAATTTTGTACTCTGCAAACAGACACTCCACACCTTATCTTTCACAAGGACAAAGTTGCTGCCCACCTCAACATCTCCTTTTTATCCAAAGTGGTGTCAGAAGTCCATCTGGGCCAGAGTATTTCACTTCCAATGCTATACCTAAAACCAGTTGCAGTGGTTGAAAGATCACTCCACACTCTGGATGTGTGGAAAATACTTCCTTTCTATGTCCACTGCACATAATCCTTCAGGAAACCACAGAAACTGTTAATCTGCTATGGTTCCCACAAATAGGGATAGCCGGTATCCCCACAACGCACAGCAAAATGGGTAACAGACACAATAGCACTCTGTTATCAGATGGCCTATATACCTCTGCTGCAATCCATCAGAGGCCAGTCAGTGAGATCCACAGCAACCTCTGTTCCTCAGAGAGCAGTTATATACAGTCTACCTGGCACCTTTATGAAACACAACTGCCTGGACATTCTCCAGTGACATCTGTCTGCCATGCAAGAGATAAGGTCTCTAATCAACCATAGGTGTGCATTCACAGAGGCCATAAAGAGGAAGAATAGATTGCTTATCTGTAACTTGTTCTTTTTGAGGGGTCATCTGTGAACTCACACAACCTGGCCATCTCCCTACTCAGATGTCTCCGTCTTCACAGTGGACCAAAACTGAACAGAAGGGGAAGGATTGGCTGGAGCACACTCGCTGGATGGGCAGGGCTCCTGCCAAAATGCTTTGGCTCAGCTCTAGAAAGTTACAAGGATTCTGTCCTTGCAGACTAGGTGCATAGGTCCCCATAGGTGTGAGTGCACAGATGACTGCTCAAAGAACCACAGTCACAGCTAAGCAGCCTGTTCATCTTTTGGAAGAGCAGTCTCCTTATAGGACTCCAGTTAGTTTAACTGCCTGCCTCTCTAGCCTTTTCTGGAGGTGGGCTTTGTAATCTTTACTGTTAGTGTGAATGCATAGAAAATATGAAGAAGAAAAACAGATTGCTCACCAGGAATATTTAGGCACCATGTATGCATTCACATGACTCTTCCCTTTGTTGGCATCCCCTGGCAACTGAAACTCTGCCACTGACATATCTGATTTTGAACTGAGGAGAAGCATATCAGCATGAACACTTTAAAGAAAAGGGGCGGGGCTACCACCAAAACTCTTTCCATCCAGAAGATTCTGAAGGGTGGCTGTGTGCAGATGTGACCCACTAGTATAAATGCATATGTGACCAACTAAACAACAGACGTTACAGGTAAGGAACCTGGATTTCTTTCTGCTAGCATGCAGACTTGTAAACAATTCTGAAAGATCTTTGACAACTGAAGTCTGTTGCTGTGGGACAGGTGTTTAACTGGGTAGGTGCCATGTGCTTTAAAATGTGTTTTTAATCTGTTGTTTGAACTGTTTCATGTTTTAATTGTAGTTCTGTTCAATCATACTATTCACTGTTTGGAAGAAAGTGAGATATAAATCCAATTCATTTTTTAAAAGTGCTTCAATTTTTAAAAAGTTTCCCCCAAATATTTCACATTACACCTCTAATTAGCCTTAGACAGAATTAGCAATAGTCATGGATGATGGAAGTTGTAGTCTGGAACATTTGTAGGGACCCTGGTTATGGAATGCAGACTATTACTATTTTTAAAATAAATATGATAGATTTGGAAGAGTGAGGATATGTGTTTCAAACTGATAATAACATGTACATGACAACTTTTTTTTACTTCAAATTTTGTCTACAATGCCATTCTTTTATATCTAGCTTATCACCATTCCAAGAAGGAATACTATGGATTGGTACAGTGGAAGATAAATATCTATACTGTTGTTCTGCCCGCCGTCTTCATATATTCAATTTGAACACCTTTACCAGCTTTTGGACTCATGTCAATAGTCCAATAAGTAATATGTATCTCTGTGGTGCTGATGGGAAGTCGAACAGGGTGATTGCCATGGGTATTGACAACAGGTATGTAGAAATGTTAGTAAAAATAGCAACAACAACAAAATTTTAAAAATGAAACAACTTTTTTTAAAAATGAAACAAATATTTTAAAAAATATTAAAAAATGGAACAAGTTTTTAAAAAATAAACTTATTTGCATGTTTAACAAGAGCTACATTTTGAAGAAGGCATTGGCTTTTATCCACCCCAAAATAATTATTTACTATCAAAATCTGGAATGTACCACCCCATAATAATTTTTAAAAATTGAAGAAGTTTCCAAAGTAACGATGATATTATGGGACATTTTTATGGCAATGAAGAAGAGTTCTCTTTGTATATGTCATATTCTGTGCATAGGTTTTACATTTTTCTATTTTTCTCTCTGTTTCTTTCTAAAGTTTAAGGATATACTCCCTTCATAGTGGGACACGATTATGCACAGTTCTGCCACCTCCTTATCCCCCTCTACTCCAGCAAATTATAAGCTTTACCTACAACCGAGCTAGTGGAACTATTTACTTTCTCTTGACACCGTGGGATATATGGGTCTACACAGCAAGGTAAAAAATGTTGGCATTTTCACTCCAATAATAGTTGATGACAGCATAGACCTGTTTACATTGTTTTAAAAGAGGCTAATGAATGACAATGAAAGAAATTTAGATCACCTGCTAATGAAATTGAGGCATAAAAAGAAGTTAGCAAATGCACTTCCTCTGTGTTGAATCTGTACTATGTGGGTAACCATATGAATTTCAGAGCTTTATTTTTTCGTCTGAGTTTGCCGTTCATAGAATCTCATAGAGTGGGTATTACTTTAATGCCCAAAATTACTGTATGGTATGAGCAAGAAGATATTTTTTAAGTATTTTAGAATGGAAGTAAATAACAAATACATTCATCTTCTATAAAACATCAAAGCAAAGCAAGATTGAATCCCAATTGGCAGTATGGAACCAGATTCATTGGTGGCTATTAAATTCATACTGTTAGAGTGAGGTTATGTAAGTGGGTATGAGGAGGAAGACACTACCACCAGGGCCCCCGTGGGTGAGCTGTCTCCTGTTTTCCTTGAGCCAGAGACTTTGAGACCACCAGCTCCCAATAGACCAGGCAATGCACTCTGGGCCAAGTGGGTACCCGTGCAATACAGAGATACAAAATTTGAGGCCCAGGAACCTAGAACACCCCCCCAACATACCTGGGAAGGTGACACCAAAAGAAAGACCTGTGTGAAGGGGAACACCCTCCAGTTGAGGAGGGGGCAACTGGCCCTGGGAGCTAGGAGATATAAAGCAGGCTCTGGAGCCAGGAAAGGAGGATCAGGAGAAGGAGGGAGACAAAGAACAAGCAGAGCAGATGGCAAAATGCTCTGCAGATATGATAGTGGAAGAGGTTAAAGAGAAGGACTGGGGAAATGCCTTAGGAAAACTTCAGGAGATGCCTTGAGGAACCACAGAAAGGCTACCAAGCAGAGGTAGAATCCCCAGAAGAACCAGAGCCACCAAGTGACTGAGAGTACGTATACAAAGAAGATCCCTTGGCTCAGGTTATCATAGAACTGAGAGTACCACAGGAAGAGGCTGAGAGACAGCTAAATCCTCCCAAACTCAGAGAGGAAAGGGAATACTGGGAATGGAGATATTGACAGCAGGAAGCCCAGATGGGTGAACCAGCTACAACCCAATCTCTGCCTAAAAGCATCTCCCTGGAGAAATCTGGGATGATCCCTACTTTCAAATGTCTCTCTGGCCTGCTAATTTGACCTTGCCCAGATAGCGACATAGGGTTTCACATCCCTGTGAACACATCACACCATTTAAAAAAGAGGGTTCCTGGATCCTTTTTACATGTTAGACTAGAGATCACCTGCACCTGGTATAGATTAGTCCTGGTGACTTATTGTAGGGTTTCAGACTGGGCTCTCTATACCACCAACACACATTGTTGTTTAGCTATTTGTCTGATGAGCAGTTCCTGCCTCTCCGTGGCCCAGGTCCAACACTGCTCCATTGAATCTGGAGCAAAAGGAGAGGTCCCACATTAGCACCATTGTGAGCCTCACCAACCATGGCAGCTTCAGTGGGAGCTTTTTCCTTCATTCCCAGTTCCATAGAAGACACCATAGAGGCTTCAACAACAATGGGATTTACAGTCAACCCTCAACTTACGAACTTAATCCGTTCCGGAAGGACGTTCTTAAATTGAAAAGTTCGTAAGTCGAATCAGCATTTCCCATAGGAATGCATTGAAAACCAATTAATCCGTTCCGGCTGTTTTTGGTTCTTAGGTCGAGAGGCGGTTTGTAAGTCGAAGCATTAGTTCCCATAGGAACTAATGCAAAGCCGGTTAATCCGTTCCTACCACTAGGGGCAGAATTTTTTTCTTTTTTTCCCTTTTAACCTAAGATGACTTAGGTTTTAAAAAAAGGAAAGAAAAGAAGGAGGGAACAGACACCTTTTCAACAGAACACCTTGAAAGTTCAAATTTCACGCTTTCCCCACCTCCCGCGCGTTTTTTTTTTCGGTTCGTAACTCGAAGCAAAGTTTGCAAGTCGAGGCTATATTTTTCTATCAGAGCGGTTCATAAGTCGAAATGTTCGTAACTAGGGCCGTTCGTAAGTCGAGGGTTGACTGTATTAAAATGGGGACATGGGAAAAAGATCCAGCACAAGGAACTTCTTTCAGGATAGTTCCCATAAGTGTTCTTCAGAGTCCAAAAGTCCCCCAGTTACTACAAAGCAGGGGCAGCCAGTCTCCCTTTTTACATGCCGTGGCTGCGGAGGCCTGATGGAGTAGCTATTAAGGTAAGGGGGTGTTGGTGGGAGAGGGGTGGGGGTTAAGGTAGGGAAAGGAAGGGGTGTGGGGGGAGGCTGTTGGGGTGGCTGGCTGTGTGGGGTGGCGGTTGCCTATCAGCTTCTGATCAGCTGATCGGTGGCCGGTAGGCAGAATGGGCTTCTGTGCCGTGTGGTAAACTATCCTGGGGGGACCCAATTTGTGGGTGAATAACTTGGATGTCCAATATCCAATCTTCACCAAAGTTGGCAGGCATGTTGGGGAAAGACATAGGAAGCTCCGTTGTGATTCTGGATTCTCTAAGTACCTGGGGGGAGCTTTCCTGGGGGGTCCTCTTTGTGACTATATAACTCGGGGGTCCGTGATCCAGTGTTCACCAAACGTTCAGGAGTTGTAGAAAAGCGTCTGAGGAAGTTTCCCTGCAAATTTGGTGTCTCTAGGTGGTTGGGAGCCAGTGTTATAGGCATTTAAAGTGCAGATGAATTGACAGATCAATTCGTCAATTCGTCGAAGAATATTCGTATATTCGTATTCGTTGATCCGTTAACCTTGACGAATAACGGATCAAAACGAATCGCCATTTTTTTTATTTGTCCCCATCTCTAATTTTGACAGACCAAGGCACTAATTTTATGAGTCAGACCTTCCAACAAATTTGGGCAATGTTAGAGGTATGACGTTTGTTACGAGAACACTTCAACTGTACCGTAAGAGGAATGCTTAGCAAGTTGGTGCAGGACGAACCACATCTGTGGCATACCCTATGAACACCCCTAATGTTCACAGTCAGAGAAGTTCCTCAGTCATCTACAGGCTTTTCCCTCATAGGACTTCTGTATGGAAGATAGTGAAGATGGCTTTTAGCTTTCCTAAAAGAATGATGGCAGGACCCATCATAGAGCACGTCAAAGAAAGGTGAGAACATCTGAACCTGGTATCAAGGTTAGCTAAATAGATGCTAGGAAAAGTCTTGGTGATACAGATACAACAATATGATAATAAGGTGCAACCCAGGAGTTTTCCTCAGATCAGAAAGTGATGCTGCTGTTGCTGTCAGCCTCAGCTAAGCTATTTGTGCAATGATAGGGGCCCTTGGAGGAAGTGAGGAAAATTGGGGCAGTAAACTATGAGATTAGAATGTCTGGCAGACATAAACCCTTGCAGATCTTCTATGTCAACTCATTGAAGGACTGGCATGATAGGGAAGCCCTTTTGGAGATACTGAGGAGACCACCTTAAGATTCAAGGTTATGCTAGTAAAAATAATGAAGTTTGTCTGGCAAGGGGAAAAAAACTAGAATAAAAATCAAAGCACTTCAAGACGCAAAACAAAGAGCAGGCTTTGGACTTACAGATTGGTTTTTGTATTATAAAGCCTGTGCTCTAGTTTGGATAAAGGAATGGATAGTTTTAGAAAATGACAGAATGGAAGGACATGATTTAAATCTAGGATGGCACGCCTTCCTATGGTATCAAAAAGCAAAAGTCAATAAACAGTTTAAGAACCATCTGATAAGGAAAGCTTTAAACTTGGTATGGACAAAGATCCGGGAAGAAAATTACCAAAAAGTTCCTGAATAGGTTTCACCAATGGAAGCATTTACACAACCGACATTAATGGAAAAGAAGAAACTCTTGAGAT
Source organism: Intellagama lesueurii (assembly GCA_037013535.1). Taxonomy (NCBI): domain Eukaryota; kingdom Metazoa; phylum Chordata; class Lepidosauria; order Squamata; family Agamidae; genus Intellagama; species Intellagama lesueurii. Next base: position 255,771,608 of record JBAJHW010000002.1, read on the forward strand.
ATAGAGATTTGTTAAAAGAGGATTTAAGTATGAAATCAAGGGAAGAACTAGAAGAACAAGGTACAATACTTGATTGGTGGACAAAAATACAAATATTATTAATTAATTAAACCTTTATTGTCAATGCACAACATGTGTGCAGTGAAATTCAAGATATACAAGAGACAAAGCAGTAGGCTTTTGTAAGGAACAGACACCACTAGATAAGATACTTCTGAATGTAAAGGAAAAACTGATGAAAATGTTGTATAATTATCGACTAAAATTAAAAACGCAAGATGAAATAGTTAAAGAATGTATGATAAAATGGGCCCAAAATGTGGGCCACAATATTAACATAAAGTCATGGTCACAAATATGGGAAGACAATATTAGGTTAACAAAAGCAGTTAATTACAAAGAAAATATGTATAAGATGTTCTCTAACAAATGTTGGAAATGCAAATTAAAAGAAGGTAGCTTTTATCACATGTAGTGGACTTGTAGGGAAGCTAAGAGCTTTTGGAAACTAGTCCATGAGTTTTTACAAAAAATGTTATCCTCTATAATTCCATATGAACCTGAACTGTTTTTGTTGAATATAATACCAGACTTGATAGAAAAAGAAAAAAGTTATTTGATCATACATGTAAATACAGCAGCAAGAATTTTATATGCCAAATACTGGGGAAAAGAGGAGACTCCAACAACCCAGGAGTTAATAGAATTTTTTTTGAAGCAGCAGAGGTGGATATCTTGACTGAAGTATTAAAAGACAAAGAAATTGCTGAGGCTAGAAAAAAGTGGGAACCTTTGTATAATTGGATGAGAGATGATAATATGAAAGGGTTAAAATTATGAGAAAGAAAATATAAGATATAATTTTATATTTTAAAGACTTAGAAAAAAATGGTAAGATAAGTGTGAAGTAAGCTTAGTAAGAAACATATCGACAAATGTAATAATGATATATACTGTTCTCTATCACATTCTGTATTTTTTTATTTACCCCACTATCCTGACCCAAATCCCCTTTCCTATAATCTTCCCTTACCTAATGGAAAATTAATAATAATAATAATAAAAAGATTCAAGGTTATACTAGTGAAGGAAGGACCCAAAGAGTGATCACAGTTGGGCATCCACTTAAACTGAGTACAACAAGCTTGAAGATGCTTTGAAAGACATTTTTTCCAAAGTTCCATGGTGAACTTCCTTACTAGAACATACCATAGCAACTAAATCAGGAGTAGTGGTACAGACACAGAGATGTACTTGGCCCCAACAACTATGCAAAGTGATCGAGAAGGAGGTAGATAGCATGCTACAGCTAGAAGTCTTCGAACCTTCACATAGTCCATGGAGGAGTCACCAGTGTTAGTCCCAAAACTAGATAGCTAGTTAGTCCCAAAACTAGATACAATGTTTTTCATATTGATTTCATATAGGTTAATGCTGTGTCTAAGTTTTTTGTGTATCCCATGCCCCATGTTGATGAGTTCTTAGAATGTTTCAAGGCTGCCGTTTTAAACTTCAATAGAATTGATGAAAGGATATTGTCAGATTCCATAAATGAAGACTGATAAGGAAAAAAACCCTAGCCTTTACCATTCCAAAATACATGGGGTGGCTGCCACCTTCCAATGACTGATGGACCAGGTCTTACAACCCATTCAGAAATTTACAGCAGCATACATTGGTTATATTATCTTTAGTACATCCTGACAGCCTACCTGCAAGCTTTATTAGTGGCATTAAGGAAGGCTGGATAAAAGTGTATCCTAGCAAATGCAAGATAGCAGAGTCCTATGTTCAGTACTTAGGGTTCCAAGTAGGGGATGCTGTAGTTAAACCAGTTGATGACAAAGTAACTAATATATCCTCGTGTCCTCAGCCTCATACCAAGAGGCAGGTTACAACAATTCTTAGGTTTAGCTAGGTAATACAGACAATCCATTGCTGACTTTCCAACTTCTCTCACTGCTTTGACATGGAAACGAGCCTCCAGAACAATGAGAAGGGAAATCCGGGAACAAGCGGCCTCCAGACAGATTGGGGTTCATTTATATAATGGATGGAGAAACACTGATTAATATGGAGAGATAAGAACATATTTAATCTCTGCAGTAGGTATACTGGCTGGTTTTCATCTCCATGCAAATCCCAAATGCAAGTCTTTTTTTTTTAAAGGTACACTCACACCCTGGATCAACATATTTTGTATTGACTCCCTGCTAATTAAAATTATTTGCCTAAGAACGGTACCATTTACCCTGATTCCATAAAGTAAAATCATCAACAATGAGAAGCAAGGTGATTCTATTTTCCCAGGGCTGTGAAATGGCCTCCCTTTGGAGAACAGGATTAGTTTCTTTCAGGTGGTAGGTAAAGCAGTTTGCGAACTGGAACAGTCTGGAGACTCCCTTTACTGGTTGCCACTAGGATAAAGAAGGATAAAGGTCAGTCATGTGCTACTATGTGGTTCCTAACTAGCTGATGGTGGGGGTTGCAATATCTTTCTCTTCCATTGCTATTTCCTAGCAGTGACCTAGAAGGCCCATATTTTCTTCCTCTCACTCTCCCACATCAATGGCAGGTGGCTCTTTCTGAAGCATTGCCTGTCTAGCAACTGTCTCCTGCTTCTAAAGGACATGCAAGGCCCTCCTAGTTCTGGCATAACAGAATTAATATTTTTATTGCCAGATTAATTTTCTGAAATCTGTTTTTGATTGTAAAGTATTTTGTTTTGTTTTCACTATTTTCTATATTCTCTATATTGTCGTAGTATATTTTTGTGTAAATTGAATGGAGCCAAAGAAATGCAGTATTTAAATATTTTAAATAACCAAATACAGTAGAACAGCTTAAATATAAATCATTGCAATCTCAGTCCATGAACATACTGTATATGTAACACTTTTCTGCATTCCAGCTCCAGAAAGAGAATTCAGCAAAAACTAATGTAGAAAGTGTAGGCTGAATTTATTCATATAATTTACAACACAGACATTGTTTGTATTGCCTACCTTACCTCACCATTCATTTCCACTTTCCTTTTAGAAACTAGGATCTTTATTATATTCTGGAAAGCCTTCCCAACAAGGCAGTGCCTTAAACAGCGTGCTCAGGGAATTGCAAGATTTTCAATCCTGGTGATTTGTAGAAAGTTAATTCACCCCTAATTCTGATTGATTAGTTCAAATTAATTCTAGAGAGATTTTATCTCTGGCTATTGGATGAGATTAGCAACTGACGTTTAAAACTTCTCAAGCACTTTTGAAATCGCTTTGCAGATTTGATTGTCGTCAGGTACTTAAAGGCTGAAGTATACTGAATACCAGTACAGAAGGGACAAAAGGATAACAGACTCCTTTGAAGAGGAATCGTATGATGAAGAACCTGCAGTTCTAGAAAGTGAAGTGAAAGCTGCTCTGAAACCACTAGGAAGAAATAAATCACCAGAAATAGATGGAATATCAGTAGAACAGTTTCAAACCACAGAGACTGAATCTGTCAAAATCCTAACAAGAATAGGCCAACAAATATAGAAAATAAAACAATGGTCCACACAATATATAATATACATTCCAATCCCTAAGAAAGGAGATGCCAAGGGATACAGTAACTATAGGACCATTGCTTTAATTTCCTATGCAAGCAAAGTGCTGCTCAAGGTGTTGCAACAAAGGCTTTTTACCTTATATGGAGCAAGGAATGCTTGATGTTCAAGCTGGATTCTGAAAAGGAAGAGGCACTCAAGAACAGATTGCAAATATCCACTGGCTACTTGAGAGCACCAAAGAATTTCAGAAGAAGATTTGTCTATGCTTTATAGACTACAGCAAAGCCTTTGACTATGTAGATCATGAGAAACTATGGATTGTGCCTGCTCCTGCACATGAACATTCTTCTGATGATTCACCTGTCTCAGATCCAGATGTCCAGACTGCAGCCATGGTTGGGTGAAGAGGAGGAGGTTGGAAATAAAAATGCTTTCTACAAAGCTTATGTTGGCCATAGTGGTTCTAGTGCTGAGGGAGTACTCTTGAGTAGAGATGGGGGTATTCGTATATGAATACGAATGTGGTTCCTAACTAGCGAATATCCCCCCACAGGTGCAGATAACGAGGGTCCAGCCCCCTGGGGCCAGACCGAGCACTCACGATTCCACCACTGCCATGAGCTCCGTGGTGTCTTCCTATCGCTCCGTTGCTCGCGATGGATTAGCCACTCCTGGCAGAAGGCGAGCTGACGAGCCTCTCTGCCAGGTCGAATATTTCTCCTCCTATTCTCAATTAGACAAAGGTCCGCATAGTCAAAGCTATGGTTTTTCCAGTAGTGATGTATGGAAGTGAGAGCTGGACCATAAAGAAGGCTGACCGCCGAAGAATTGATGCTTTTGAATTGTGGTGCTGGAGGAGACTCTTGAGAGTCCCCTGGACTACAAAGAGAACAAACCTATGCATTTTGAGGGAAATCAACCCTGAGTGCTCACTGGAAGGACAGATCCTGAAGCTGAGGCTCCAATACTTTGGCCATCTCATGAGAAGAGAAGACTCCCTGGAAAAGACCCTGATGTTGGGAAAGTGTGAGGGCAAGAGGAGAAGGGGACGACAGAGGACGAGATGGATGGACAGTGTCACTGAAGCTACCAACATGAATTTGACCAAACTCCGGGAGGCAGTGGAAGCCAGGAGGGCCTGGCGTGCTCTGGTCCATGGGGAAACGAAGAGTCGGACACAACTTAACGACTAAACAACAAAAATTGCCAAAGCCATGGACCGTGAGGTCCAGCAACCAACCCAATTTGAATCCGACCAGGTATATGAGGATATTGATGAGGATCAGACACCCCCACTTCGTATGGGGTTCGTTCCGTCGCTGCTCAAGCTTATTAAGCAGTCTTGGGCCAAACCATCTTCAGTGCCTCAGATCTCTCGCAGAGTCGAGAATCTGTACAAGACCCACGGTACTAACACAGAGTTTCTCTCAAAACTTCCTCCTCCTAATTCCGTTATTGTCGATGCAACACAAAATCGTGCACGTAATCGTTCTAACACCACTCCAAACAATAAAGAGGATAGGAAGTTAGACATTATTGGACGTAGAGTTTACTCTCTCGCATCTTTCACTTTACGTGCTGCCAACTATTTAGCTGCAATGGGAGCCTATCACAGGTTTCTCTGGAACAAGGCCCTTCCGTCCCTACAGTCGGCTGCTGGAGAGTACAAACCTCGGGGTCTCGCCTTTCACCAAGAGGCTATGGCATTGGCATGACAAGAGCGCACCACGGCACGACATATAATTGAGGCAGCTTCCAAACACAGCTGTAGCCTTACGTAGACATGCCTGGCTACATTTCGCAAGCATCTCAGAGGACTCTAGGATGCGAATTGAGGACTTACCTTTTGACGGTGCTGGTTTGTTTGATGAGAAAACGGACGGGATTCTGGACAACCTACAAAAGATGAGAAAAACAGCACGCTCCTACAATACTCAGCCATATTACAGGCCTAAAAGGTATCAGTGGTGTCGTCCGTATCCCTTCCACCAGTACAGGTCTTTCCCAGAAAAGCAACGTTACTTACCTCAATCATCTTCCACGTTCCAACCTCGTCAGCACACTCAGAGACAGCGCCATCGCCAATCCTTCAGGCGCCCTGACAAAAAGAACAAGCAGAACCTTTGACTCCCCTACTTTTCGGATCTGTACTCTATCCCCTCCCCTCACCACCCGCCTCGCACCCCATTTTCAATCTTGGGCACGCATAACCACAGATTTGTGGGTCCTGTCAATCATATCCATCAGGTACGTGATAGAATTCGTTTCCGTACCACCACCACGGATCGTCATAACTTCACCATCCACCGCTCTCGAATTAGAGATTCAATCACTCCTCTCAAAGGAGGCTATTTCACGCATCACTCCAAGTGCTTCTGACCCGGGGTTCTTCTCCCGGTATTTCCTCGTTCCAAAACTCAAATGCATGAGTGGTCCCTCGATGACACCGTTTTTCTCCAACTTTGCAACAAGTGGGGTCATCCCGATATAGACGTTTTCGCCATAGCAATCAATGCCAAATGCACCCAGTACCTTTCCAGAGCGGGCATCGGCCAAGGGTCTCTCAGCGATGCTCTCATGGAGAGTTGGACCACGTGCTTCCTTTACCTCTTCCCACTGATACCACTTCTCCTGCGGACCATCGTCAAATTGATACAGGACCGCTCGAATGCCATTCTGATTGCCCCCTGGTGGCCGAGGCAACCTTGGTTCACGATGCTCACATCAATGGCCTCTCAATCCATCCATCTACCTTGCCTTCCTCACCTGCTCACCCAGCATCACGGGCAAACTTACCATCCCGACCTCCAATCCCTCCACCTAGCAGCTTGGAGGATCCACCCTCCCTAAACACCATCCTCACCCATGCGAGGAAGCCGACCACATATCAACTTTATGCTTACAAATGGTCTGCTTTCCAGAAGTTTGCTCGTCAGAATGATCTCCCGACGGCTCCGACTACCCTCCGAGCAGTGTTGGCCTTTCTTTCTTATCTTTTTGACTGCCATCTCTCATTATCTACAATCAAGGTCTACATGTCCGCTATTGTGGCTTACCAACCACAGGACTCAGATGATGCCTTGTTATTCAGGCATCCCACTTTGAAGCGGTTTCTACGGGGCATGGCTAATCTCCATCCGTCCAGGCCCTCTCCGACGCCACAGTGGTCGTTACACACTGTCCTCCGGCGCTTGTCACTGCCGCCCTTTGAACCTCTTGCGACTTCCTCCGAGCGTTTGCTCTCTTTTAAAGTGTTGTTTCTCGTAGCCACCACATCCGCCCGTAGGGCGTTGGAACTGGCGGCCCTGCATGTAGACCCTCCGTTCCTTCAATTTCATCCAGATAAAGTCACGCTGTATCCAGACATCTCTTTCCTTCCTAAGGTCATTTCTGATTTCCACGTCCGCCAACCTATTATCCTGCCTACCTTCTTCCCGTCGCCATAAACGGGTGTTGAGCGATCCCTCCATCTCCTAGATGTGAGAAGGGCCCTCGCCTTTTATGTCAAGAGAACGGCCTCTTTTCGTAAGTCTGTTTGTTAAAAGGCTATTTGTTTCGCCTCATTCACCACATAGAGGGGCACAGGTGTCCCCCCAAACCATCTCACGATGGATTGTGCAGACTATACGCCTTACTTATCAGATTGCCCGAAAGCCTCTGCCTACTGATGTCAAGGCTCACTCCACCAGGGAAATGGCCACCTCCACGGCTTTTCTTCGAGGCGTACCTGTTCCAGATATTTGCAAGGCTGCCACTTGGTCAACTCCATCGACATTTGCATCCCATTATCATTTGGATGTAAGGGCCAAGTCAGATGCGGCTTTCAGTCATGCAGTCTTGTCTTTGGTTTTGCTGTGACGTCCCTCCACCTGTACGGTAAGCTTGTTAATCACCCATTAGTGTGCATTCACAGAGACCACGAAGAAGAAAGAGAGGTTACTTACCTGTAACTGTGGTTCTTCAAGTGGTCATCTGTGAATTCACATTTCCCGCCCGTCCTCCCTTCTGTCCGTCACGTCTGTCTTATTATTTCAGGCAGCGGCAGGCTTTTTGGGAACTGAGGTAATCACCAGGATGGGCGGACCATGTGTACTGGGGGGGCCGTCCTAGTGAACGCATGTTTGAGCTCTAGAATATTCCGGAGACCTCTGCGCAAGCACAGATTAAACCCTTTAGTGTGAATTCACAGATGACCACTCGAAGAACCAGAGTTACAGGTAAGTAACCTCTCTATCTGTACTATTGTTAGCTGAATTAAGTCAACAATTTACTGTGACTTAAATTCAATGGTAGTTCCAGTTAGAATGATTGAGGTGAATAGGACACACAGCACACTTTACTTGTTATGTTTAATTAATTTTAGTAGGTCTTCTCTATTTGAACTTAACATTGGATTTAGCCTGAGTTATATCACAGATCAGTCACTATTTATACACACTCACACCTGCTTGTGGAAGATGCCCTTGCTTGTTTTGCACATATCCAGCAGCTCTTGCTCCTAGTATCATACCACATATTTCAGGGACTTAGGAGGAAATGAGAATGGAGAGGACAGGACAGGAAATGTCCTTCTACAAAGTTCTTTATACTACAGGTTTTCAGAATCCAGACCTCTGTTTACATAAAGATTGCAATCAAGGCTTATGGGTACAAAAGAGTAGAACTGTATTTTCTTTCAGAATCATCAGGTATTTATAAGTGTTTGAGTTGACTATGTGTACTTATCCTTATTAGATTGAAAGCATAAGTGTTTTCAGGATTAGAGTTGTTAATAGGTTCTGAGTAAGGTGCTTAGTGGATGGTTAGTTGCAACCTGTGTAAATACGTGTTCACAAGCACACAGCACAGTCTGTCTAACGGACTTGCAATTCTAACTTTAAAACCACTGACAATATTGCTCATATGAGTCTTGGGTAGATAGTATGTGAGTGAAACATCAGATAATCATAATTATATGACAAGTTTAAAGTTTGATGAGTCATTCTAATAGTCAGTTACACCCATGATTATCTTTATTGCAGAGACTGCTATCATCCACTTTGTACACAATGGCTGAAATCCAGTAGTATGTCACAAGCAGAGTGGACCCATTGGATGAATGGAACTTGTGGAGATGTTAACTGACCAAATACCCACTGAATCAGTCGGTCTAATCTAACTGTGATTTGCTGTCGGGTTGCAAGCACTAAAGAGTAAAGCTGTCCAAAACATTTACATTCAATGTGATTTTCTTTAAAAGAAAATTTGGCTCAAAGAGTTTTATGATGAAGTTAAGCAGGGGAAAATATAATTTAAAATTGCTTGAATTCGGATCCCTCAGAAACACTGAGTATATGCAAAGGAACATATACACTGAGTTCCTTTGCACCTGTTCTGCCAGCCATTTCCATATCACAGACTTATAGGAAGAAGAGAAAGATTGGTATCATTGTTTAAATAACTTTTTGTTATTCTGGAGTATTATTCTTTTCCTTTGTTTTCTCACTCCTCTTATGGTGTAACTACATTGTCAGTTTAGTCCATGGTTGACATCAGAGGTGGTACAATTAAAGTATTTTCTGGCGACTATGTGACATAAAGCTAAGCAGAAAGACGCCTGGTCTTTTTCCATGTGTCATTGTTTGGGTTTGTTTGTTTTTTTGACAAGGAGTGATTTATTTTGCTCTGATGCAGCTGGCATTGTTTTATAGTATTTTCTGGTGTGTGTGATCACCTGTTCCAATACAGAGAGGCAGTGCGTATGAGTGTGTGTGTGTGAGAGAGAGACAGAAGATCTTGTTGGAGATGGTTGGAAGGAGCTGGAACTGGGAAAGTTTTATCAAAGCTGCTGCTGCAGCTGGGGGAGCTGAAGCTGTTTGCCTCCCCAAAAGTGCCTTGGCTCCAGTGCTTCTTGTCCAACATGTGCCCTCTCCCCACACTCAGATGTTTCCTGTTGCTAAGAGAGTTTTCATATGCATATTTTTGTTAAACATGCAAGTATCAGTATCACTGTAACAATTTTAAGAAATTCTCCCTGAGGACTATTCTTTAATGGAGACCCCTATATTTTAATACATGGATTTCATTCTATTATAACCCTAATACCAATTTCCCATGCTGTTTTCAGTCCATCTGATGTATATTTTCAATGAGTTGTGAGTGAATGTTTGATGCTAGTATTTTAATAGTGACCTGATAGTTGAATAAAACAGTTTCAAATACTATCATATTTCTCCTCATCCTTTGTCTTACTTTTGATGTCTATAACTAAGGGCTTAGTTACAGATGGGGGAAAAACCAATTTTTGAATTAGGTTTAGCATTGATTTTAAAAATTCCAACTATACAACGCACAGAGAAGTGTGAATTCACCCCCCCGGAAGTGTTGGAAATCAGGGTATTTTACTCAGCCACAAAAGCACAATTTATTTTAAATTTATTGTAAAAACAATTTATTTTGAATTGTTTTGGCATATGTGAACACAGTGTAAATTGTGTCTGTGGGGTTTGTGAAGAAATGGATGCCAGGATCATGGGTTTGGGGTTGCAGGAAAACCTTGCAGTCCAATCGCAAAATAGAGCCAGCAGAGAGAGAATGGTTGGCTCCTTTGCAAGCCTACAAGCTGTCAATCTTGTCAGTGTTTCTGGTAGTTTCTCTTTGCCACTCACTGGTGTGCTTTCCGTCTTGCCAGTCCTAGCTGCCAGTTCCCTTGCTCCTTCTCCTTCTCCCCCTCCCCCCCACCTCTTTCTTTCTTTCTTTCTTTCTTTCTTTCTTTCTTTCTTTCTTTCTTTCTTTCTTTCTTTCTTTCTTTCTTTCTTTCTTTCTTTCTTTCTGTGTGCCTGTTTCCATGCATGTGTGTCAGGCTGAAAGGAAACTTTTGTTTGTTTGTTTTTTTCCTATCTGTCATACAGAATTAGCTCTATACCAGGTTCCAAAAACTAAAACAAATTAAAATAGCATCACAGCAGCAGCAGCCAGTGGCTGTGAGAGGTAGCCTGCGTGAGGGTGGACAAGCACAGAACAAAACCTCAAATGCAATGAGTCTAAAAGTCCATGTAGCCCCCTCAACCAATATATAACATAGTTTAAAAACAGATTAGTAGTTTTCCCAAGGGGATGCACACACTGACCCTAAAACCACGTGACTACCATGTGATTTTAAACCAACTTCAAAACCCCAATCCATCTTCCAATTCATTTGCATAGTGTAACTGTGCCCTAAGGTGGAACAATTGGAACTCTGTCCCAGGAGACCAATATTTAGAAGGCACCAAAAACAAGAGGTGAATCTACTGATGAGTTTTAAATAAATAAATAAATGATGGCACCTCCCAACTTTATTTCCTTTCCTTTCTCTGAAACCATGAACTTTGTTCTGAAGAGACATCACATTTTTCTTCCCATTTTTCATAGGGAATTCACACCCAAGCCTCATGGCAGAATGGGTGGGAGATGGTGCTGCTTTCCCTGGAAGCCAAAATTGCTAGTCATGGCTTTAATGGAATTTATAATAAAACAATGAGTATCCAGTTCATTTGAAACCATGTGATCTTTGTTGTGATTCTCTTGGTGGATACAGAGAGTGAGTGTTAGAAACATTTTGAAATACAACCCAAGAAAGTCTTGCTCCAATGTCTCATATTTCAAGGTAATTTTTTTTATCAGATTGATACTACCCTGCTTCCCTGAAAATAAGACCTTACCTGAAAATAAGCCCTAGTATGATTTTTCAGGATGATCATAATATAAACCCTACCCCAAAAATAAGCCCTAGTTAAGTGAAAGCCTGCCCTCTACCACTGTACGGCAACCAGAAGATGACATGACTGTATTTGAATAAACGTAGATTGTTGTACAGAGGGACGTGGTGGCGCTGCGGGTTAAACCGCAGAAGCCTCTGTGCTGTAAGGTCTATAGATCTGCAGCTGTAAGATCGAATCCACGCAACGGAGTGAGCGCCTGTCGCTTGTCCCAGCTCCCGCCAACCTAGTGGTTCGAAAGCATGCAAATGCAAGTAGATAAACAGGGACCACCTCGGTGGGAAGGTAACAGCGTTCCGTGTCTAAGTCGCACTGGCCATGTGACCACGGAAGATTGTCTTCGGACAAATGCTGGCTCTATGGCTTGGAAACGGGGATGAGCACCGCCCCCTAGAGTCGAACACGACTGGACAAATTGTCAAGGGGAACCTTTACCTTTACCTTTAGATTGTTGTACATGAAAAAAATAAAACATCCCCTGAAAATAAGCCGTACTGCTTTTTTTGGAGCAAAAATTAATATAAGACCCTGTCTTATTTTCGGGGAAACACGGTAGTAATCAGAGAGCCTTCACTACTAGCTATACTGGCCAGGATTTCTGGGAGTTGTAGTCCAAGAACATATGGAGACCCAAAGTTGGGAACCACTGCACCAAACCCTCTTACATGATTTTACTTCAGTGGAGGAATAGTAAGTCATATAGCTACTGAATCGTGTTTATACAGAAGTATGCTTTGATTCTAGAACTGATCCTGCATGTCGAACAGCAGTGTGGACTATTGGAGAGCTACAGCAACACTTGTATAGAAAACACCCCTTAGCCTCGTAAGTTTCTGCTATTTCCAATTATTATTGTTTGACAGCTTTTTCATCTGCTCTGTGCTTTAGTTCTTTTCTGTTCAAGGTAAGCTGTATTTAAGTTTTATTCTTAGTGTGTTTAAAGTTTAAGTGTATACAGTTTATCTCTGAAAAATAGTTAACAATTATTTCATGTGATGATATTTCTGGAGTACTATCTCATCACTTTTTCTCCATAAGGAATGATGAATGCAAGGAGGGGTTTAACAGACAGAAGAACTTGTATTTAAGATGTTTTATTTATTTAATATTTTAACGTAACATTAAAATCCTATGCATTGAAAAACCTGACAATCTTGTGGGCCCGGTTGCATTGGCCACATTATTCATATATTGACTTGTAAATCAATCAATGGAGACCTAATTAAGTCAGAATCTGCTCAGAGATACTTTGACAAAGTTTGGATAATAAAATTTTCTGTGGATTTTTCAACGTTCTAGATATATGATACTGTAACTTTTAGCAAATATCCAAGCTTTTAGTAAAAGCATTTACTGTAAATTAGAAATCTATTTAGCATGATTTAAACTATATACAGTATGTTATCTTTATTAAGGGAAATGAAAGTATACCCATCTACACCTGCACAAAAACTCTTAGGTATGATGTCAATCTAAATATGTGAGAAGAAATAGCTTTGTTTTGTTAGCTCTGAGATTATAATCTAACGCGATGAACACAACATAAAAAAAATAGTCATAATGAGTTAACATGTTATCTTAGAATCATTTGATGACCTGGCCAAAGCACACCATACACAGGCAAAGAAGAAAACACCTGAAATAACATTGATTCAAACTGTATTTTAAAAACTAAAGAGAAGGAAAAGATATTGCAGAAACAATTTCTATAAAGTTCTAAGGTGTTTTTCTTGAATAAAGCTGTATTTAAGCATGTTTCTTTCTTGCCGCAATTTACCTGTACACAGTTTATTTTCAATATAATATTCATACATTGGAATATTTATTTCTTTAGTGTATTTATATACTGTTGACTTAGTGCAAAGCACTACTCTACGTGGTTTACAGCAAGACAAGTCTGAGTCTTTTGTCTCTCCACTTTTGGTAAAACTTTTATTTTATTTTATTTTATTTTAGCAAAGTCTGCTGCAGTAAAGCAGAAGAGACATGCTCTGCTTTTCAGCAGACTGGCCCCATTCAGGTGAAATGAAGTTTTTTTTAAATAGGGGAACATTGGAATTCACTAGGATGAGGAAGAGTCCAGTAATACAAGGATAGTATGTTTGAGTTGATTTTAATCCTGTTCCATTTTTTTTTTTATATTTTCTGCCATGAGTGATTTAGAAGAGCACTTGATTCTACACTCAGAGGCACAAACCTGGGTATGGGGGTTGTTTGTATCTCACAATACACATTAAAATCCTCATTGGGGCCAGAAAATATCCTGCAAGATCTATAAAGTAAAATTTTGGTTTTTTTTTTCCGTTTTTCATCCTAGTGTATGTTTAATTTCAAACACAATTACTGAAAATTCTTTATTAAATTTTGCATATGTAAATTGACTTGTGGTCCCATATGTGTACACTTACTTAGAGCTGGCTTTATATTTCTTCCTAGCTGTGTTCAGAAGAATGAATATTTTCAGCATACTCGAAGAAGAAATTTTAGGACACCAGCAAGATGTGAATGCCTCTGCAGCTTGTCCTCACCATTGTGCTACTTGACAGATGAAGGAATGGTGTATGCAGATAGTCAGGAATTTCTGGTTCTTGGTATGCAGGTAAAGAAAAGAACAGGAGGATGCATGTAACTATATTAATCAGTTAGCATTATACTTACTATTATACATTACTTGAAAATGTTAGAATACATGTTTCACTGTCATTGGAAATGCAAATAATTCTGCAAAGGTTTGCATTTTTGGTACTGAAAGGTACCAATTGAGCCGCATGGCACAGTGGTAAAACTGCAGTACTGCAGTCAATCCTCAGTTCATGACCTGAGTTCAATCTGAATAGGTTGAGACAGCGAGCTCAGGGTTGACTCAGTCTTCCATCCTTCCAAGATCGGTAAAGTGAATACCCAGCTTGCTGAGGGGCAAATTGCTCCTTGAATAATTACATTGTAAACTGCCCAGCGAATGCTCTAGCACTATGGTGTGGTGTATAAGTTGAAACTATAAAAGTAGACAATGTTGTCCATATCAGCTTGTTTTGGGCTGCAGCCAATGAAAGTAGCATTCTTCAGATTATCAGTTCTTTTAGTTTGTTAGGCAACATCATACTTCTTGGGAATTTCCCATTCTCTTCCTTGACAAAATGCCTAAGGTAAAAGGTGTGTAGGAAGAAAAGAGTGAGGTGAATTGGGTGTGTTTCTAAACATATAAAGTGGTTAAAAAGAGCTGGAGCTGCAGGAATTTTATTGAGATAGAGTCTAAATAAAGTAGTATGTGAACTAAAATTTTAAAGTACGATGACTATATATTTGATATAAACACTCCTCATAGTATTGGCTTGCACATTCTAGTGCTATCTGTTCTGGCAAGTAGTGGCTTTCCAGGATTTCTGAGGAGAGTTCTTTTCCAAATCAGTTATAAAAACCCCTTTTAATGATTTCCTAAATTGAGAGATACTAGGGTTCTAACCTAGGTTGTTCTGCATCAGAAGAACATACTCTGGCCCTGAGTTTTTACTACTCTGTTATTAATTTGTCTTGGAGCTTATATTTTCAAGAGGGCAGCTATGCCAATAGGAGACAACAGAGATAGAAACAGGCAGTTAAGGTTCTGTGGTGTGCCTGTCTGCTCTGTTGCATCCTCATCTATAGGCTGATACACTCGGCTTGGCTTTATTTACTTCTAGAGGCCTCTTCACCCTCCCAGTTTCCTTCTCATATAACTAGGAGTACCAGACCTCATCTTTTCTCTTTCCCAAATAAGTAGCTCATACAAATAAATTATCTCATAACTGAATGGTATTTATTATTTATTATTTATATTTTTTATTTAATTTATATACCACCCATCTGACCAATGGCTACTCTGGGCAGTTCACAAGCAACCAAAAAGCATAAAAACAGTCAAAGTACATTAAATTAATAAATTAGATTAAACTCAAAACAAAATTGAACAAGGTTAAAAATGATGGCTGTAGAGTAAAAGGCTGGTAGTCAACAAGTTCTTAAGTTGGCAGGATTTTGAAAAGCCTGGAGTAGATGTGTTTTTAAAAGTTTCTTAAAAGATGCCAAGGAAAATTGGCAGGCAAAATTCAATTGGCAATTCATTTCAGAGGTGGGGTGCAACCTCCAAGAAGGCCTGGTTCCTTGTTCTCTCCTTCCGGGTCTCCCTCAGGGTTAGCGCCCTCAGCCATCCAGTATGGGAGGAGTGAGTGGGAGTAGGTGTTCTGCCATGTAACGAGGTCCCAAACTATTTAGGGCTTTATATGATAGAACCATCACCTTCAAACTAATACGGAAGTGAACAGGCAACCAGTGTCATATGGCCAGGATTGGGAAAATGTGATAGAATTTATTTATTCCCATTATTAGCATGACTGCCATATTCTGGACCTGTTGAAGCTTCTGTCTTAGGAGCAGCCTCACGTAGATGATTTCAAACACCACCTGCCAAATAGAGCCTAGATGTGTAGCTCTGGCCCTCCAGATGCTTTTTAAACTATAACTCCCATAAACTCTCAGCTCCCACCAGCTGGCTTCGGGCTGGTGGGAGCTGTAGGCCAAAAACATCTGGAGGACCATATTTGCCCATCTCAGTGCAGATGAACTAGGAAAATATGTCTGCTTGAAACTTTGTCTCAGTGACTGAGATCATTGAATCAATGAATTTACAGAGGAATTGCTGGAAGGTATGGACCATGGTTGATGGTATTGAAAGCCACTGAGAGATACAGCAGAATCAACAGGGACACACACACCCTGCCCTGTTCCCAGTGTAGGTTATCTACCCAGGCAACCTCCATCCCAAATCCAGACTTGAAATCAGATCCAGATTGAAATGGATCTAGCTAGATTATACAAGGAAAATCTTATACTTTGATAGCATTAAGACTTAAATGTGAATGTTTATACAAATTTGCTATAGGACATGAAAATCTTGAACATCTTAACATTATTTCTGCATTGAGATAGCATGCATTACCTTTTAGACCTATTGATCAGAAAAATATCTTAGGGTTGCACATGAAGTACATTCACTGGAGTTATTTTCTTAGCAACTCTTTACTAGTAAGCTCCAAATATACCACCATTTTAATCTGGAAGATTTAAAAACTGATGGCAGTTTGATAAAACAAGAAGCATCTAGGAGCATAACTTATCTGCACAACAGCCACTCCATGATACTGCACAGCACTGCACTTATGGGAAGGGATCAGAATAGGGTTCAGTGGAATTATTTCCCCTCCTCTTCTTTCTGCTCATGTATGCCTATTTAGAAATATAAGCACCTCAAGATTTGCCTAAAATAGGAAGCCCATAATTCATCCATCCTCCTCCCTAGTTCGCCAGTCTGGAAATTATTCAGGGTTTAAAGTAAATCCTCTGCTTATTATTTTTACTATAAATAAACTATATTCTAGGGCCTTCATGGCTTTTTTAAAAAAATGACTTCTTCTATAGAGGCATCTCCATATATTAGGGCCTTCTACAATGTCCTGCTTGAAGTACTGTGTACCAAAGATGGCCCTGACTTTATTGTAATCCTCAGCAAAAGTAGGTGTGTGTGTGTGTGTGTGTAAATAGACAACAGTTTTACATTACATTAAATGTAATCATATTCCCTTTATAAAGGATGGAAGAGTATTGTTTCTTCATACATCAATACAGAATTTGGTATATTATGAGATGATAGCCTACAGAGATCCAGTAAGTGCTGTTTAGTTATTATTTTCCTAAACTTTCTTTTATTATGTCATAATGGGCAAAATCCTGTTGTGTAAAGTTACAGTCCTGAGACTTCAAATGTTTCCCTGGGGGGGCGGGGTGAGAAAGCAGTAGGGAGCTGTGGACCCTAAAAGGGGGATATAGGGAGCTTTCAGTTTGTTTAAATTATGCATTTTTGGTGCTGGATCAAGTTTATGCAAGCATAACTTTATGCAACAATTTTTGCCTAGTGTGCATTTCCATGTTAATGTCTTATGGACAGATTCCTTTCTGTGCCTAAAACTATGTAAACTGCAGCAGAAAATTACCACCAATTAATGAGGTACCAATTATATTCCTGGTTGTATGCCTGTCATGCAACAGAGAATCCAACCAGGAATGCAACCAACATCTGATTAATTAGCAGCAATTTACCAGTGCCGCTTACATGATTTCACTTCCAAATGTGTAAATTGCTAATAGAATTTTGGCCAATTTATTTTTAAGTAAGTTCTTTTCTTTACAAATTGTAGCATAAGCACTAAAAGGAGAGAGATCTGTGTTTTTTGTGTGTTGATTTGATAGTGTTTAATAGTATCACAGATCAAATGTTCTTGATGGAGTGAGTGTCTTTAACTCATTAATCCAGTGATAAATTACTAGAATTATGTTACATTTATTACGTGAAAATTAACATTTTGTCTACTCCCATGGACTCGCCCTGAAATACTGCCACAATAATTTCCCTGGATGAATTATCTTGCACTGCTGTTGCTCTCCATGCAGTACAAAGAGTGAAATTGCATCACCTTTGTTTAAAACCCAGTGGATCATTGTACCAACAGAAGCTTTTATATGCATACAGAACTCCACCATGTCCACAAAACTCCTTCGTTCAGTTCTGTGGATTCGTGCTGCTGGTTATTTTATTAGTTGGTTCTTAGAGGGCAAAATAAAAATAATATGGGTGAGTTAAATGAAATAAACTTTTTCCTCTGTAAAACAACTGTTCAGGGATTCAGTGAAGATGCAAACTTTAATATTTTAGATAGTCCTATATGGAATTCTATAAGCCATGTGGTTTGTGAAGATTTAAGGATAGAAACTTGTACAGGTCAAACTAGACATCAGGAAAATGTATCTTAGATGCCAGGAGTCCTTTCTTTCCCCCTGTTGGCCAAATTCTGTTGCAACTATACATGCACAACTTGAAAAACTGAATAGCATAATTTCTTGTTGCTGAGTGTAATGCCTGGCATATTTACACAGGCGTAACTTTATGTTATGCTAGCATGAACAGGATTGAGCCCAGTCTGTTATTTCTGAGGTGAAACAGGGTTGAGTAAACAGACTTGGAAATGGTGCTTGCATGTGCTTTCCACTAATCACAAAACAAAGGTTGCTCAAAGGCAAGATAAAGTTTTGAGTGAAAGCATCTGCTATAATAGATACCTGTCAGCACTTAAGGAAGCTCTGTGTCTAAGAATCTGCTAAGTATGTAACATACTTTCAGTGTACAGCTTTCGTTAATTAGATGCTGTAGATGTGAATGCTATACAGGTAATTGAGCTTATTTAAGAGTATTTTTTTAAAAAAGACATGGAGCCAGTGTTTACAATCATGAATGTATTTTTTTCAGTAAAAGTAGAGAGAAGCTTCTGCACATGTAGCTTTCAATTAACTTATGGAATCTGACCTGATGATAATTAACATTGATAACTTCAGGTAGTACCCACTACCTCTTTTCATTAAATGGGTCTGATATTTCTTGAAGGTCATGACAATTATTACATTTTTGAATTTCATATATGAGTTGTAAGAGTTTGTCTTCAAAAATTAATTTCAAGTTCTTATTATTGCTACCATAACACACTATCATCTTACTTTCAAAATGTAATGATGATCTGATTTGAGTTTTAATTTTTTAAAAAAGTTTACCAAGTATTTATGAATTCAGCCATTGCTTTTATTAAAGAGAAATCTGAATTGATTTAGGTAATCCACTTAAAACATGATGTGGTTCACCAGCAATTTATAATAATGTATCAAAGACCAAAATCCAAACTGATACACTTCAGAAGCTTGCCTGCTCTGGAGTTGGTCTTCCAAGCTGAAGCATCAAATGACACCCTGGTTTTTACCAGGCTGGTGAGTAACAAGAACAATTGAGTAATTTGATGAGAATATGGGTTGATTAAAAAAATTGCTGATAGAACTATAGTTATTATTATCTATAATTGGCTGATTTCTTCATGCATCTTCTAAACTAGCATAAAACATGTATTGTGTTTAATGAAGCTGGATTTATCCTAGGCCAGCTCATTAAAAGTATATAAAACTAAATATTATTATTATTATTATTATTATTATTATTTATTTCATTTATACCCCGCCTATCTGGTCTTGCGACCACTCTAGGCGGCTAAAATATGGAGATTTTATAATCCATGCATTGATATTATCATTCCACAGTTCTTTTGACATCAAAGAAATAGTCCTGGTAAGCAGTTTTGCTAACACAAGCAGAAGTGTTCTCTTCTGTATCTCAGTATGTTTGAGGACTTCTGGGGAAGTAGCCACTTCAGTAAATACTTCCCAAGTTACACTTTGGGACATGAAAGTGACTT
Organism: Intellagama lesueurii; assembly: GCA_037013535.1. NCBI lineage: Eukaryota > Metazoa > Chordata > Lepidosauria > Squamata > Agamidae > Intellagama > Intellagama lesueurii. The sequence continues at coordinate 255,791,212 of JBAJHW010000002.1, forward strand.
TCAAAAGCTTTATCATGAGTTTGAATGAACAGCTTATAATACCCACTGCCCTAAATTGAGAACATGTTATTAATTCTAAAATTCTGGAACAAAAGCTGGAAGCCTCTGGCCCATAAAGAGTGGAGGGGATATCTGATCTTTGAAGATTCCCCCCACCCATCTGTTCACTGTCCAAGTGAAATAGAGTGGGATGGGGATTCCCAGGCATATTTAATCAGGGATCAGAGATAATGGCAGGAATTTCCCATGCACCCTCCCCATTGGAAAAGCCAGTGATGTGTGGGAGAGTCTCTGTTGTCATCTGAAGTAGCAAGATGACAGTGATAACAATGAGGAGCTTTGCCTGCCCCATTCTCTCCCCATTGGGAAAATCACAAAGGAAGTGAAGCTACTGAGATCCTAGGACTGGCAAGAACAGACTTCCTCAGCATATGCTGGGGTTGGCTTCACCCTCCATGGTGAAGCACAGGGCAGGTGAAGCCAATCCCAGCACCGACTGCAGGAAGTCTATTTTTGCCAGTCCTGGGGTCTCAGTAGCTTCACTTCCTTTGTGAAGCCTCTAGCACACACAGAAGCACTCAGCAACACAGTCGCCTTTTTGGCTGCAGTACTAGCTCTAGACAGTCCATAAGCTGATATTGGGGCCAGAACTATGGTTGTAACATCAGGGAATGAGCATGCCACCTGAGGAGGTTGAGACACATGGGTTTGGAGGTGTGAGGATGTGGCCCAGCCCTGTAGACTCATTCCGCAACTCTGTTATAAACAAAAGCAATCAACACAAAAGACAGAGCACTTGTTTATATCAAGCTAAAATGATATGCCTATTTCAGAACAGCTCACTATTTGTTGGCCTGGCATCTGGAACTGTGGATATTTTAAACATTCTAAATGCAGATGAAGAAACAGCATTTTCTGAAAAAAAGTTGAATAATAATGGTAAGATCCTTGTTGATAATAATTCAATGTAGTTCAATGAATGTATAAACTGGAGGAGATAGGACATAAACTTACTGCAGGAAAAATTCTGAATTACTCTTATTTTGATGGCTATCAGATGTTTGAAACAAGAGCTTAAATGTACAGATAACTCCTTATTTGCATGAAGTAAATCCAGGTGGAGGACTGCAACCTATTTTTTTATTTATTTATTTATTGATGCAGAAATACTTGAATATCAAATGTGGGTTGGCCTTCATTTGTCACTCTTAATCATTTAGGCTGTCTTGACACAATAAAGACATTTAAATGAGAGCCCGGGGGTACAGTGGTTAAAGTACTGCAGTCAAGCCTGTCCTCACAACCTAAGTTTTCTCTTGATGAGCTCAGGTAGCTAGCTCATGATTGACTCAGACTTCCATCTTTCTGAGGTTGGTAAAATGAGTACTCATCTCCCTGGAGGGAAAAGTGTTGTTTGCATAATTATATTGTAAATCACCCAGAGAGAGTGTTAGCACTATGGTGTAGTATATATGTTGAAACAAAAAGAAGTGAGGTGTTTTCATGGTCTGCAAGTTTCCTTGGCTGCAATATGAGAGAGACAAAACTGTTTTTTTCCTGTGTAAGTTCCGGAAATTTACTGCAAAATGTCTTTGCAGCACTCTGCACAAAATTAGTATCTTTTCCCTTGAAGAAGCAAAAAAAAAAAAAAAAAAAAAAAGAGGACTAGCTGTGTCGCGTTTTGACCCTTTTTGGATCCCACACCTCTGGAACCTATGTGGCGTTGGACCCACTCGTGCCTTGGTCTGTCCACCTAGACTCAGACTTCAGAGCACACCAGGGCAAAACTGAACTCTTTCCTTTCTTCCACTGCTGCCACCAGGAGATCCCTAGATCCCCATAACTCCTTTAGAAAGAATCAGGTCCACTCTTTAATGAAATAGAAAGATCTTTAGTTTATTTGCTTATTTGTTTCAGCACTTCAACATTCAGTTCTATTCCTTCTCCCTTCCAGTCACTGGTCAATCACTTCTCAGATCTCCTACTATTTTCATCAGTCTAATCACAATCACATAAATCTCTGAACTCTCTAATCAAACTCCTTCCAAAACTCTGATCTGAACTCCTCCCCCTCAGGCTCTGCCTCTTATTCTCTGCCTCTTGGCTCCGCCTCTCAGCAACATAAATATGCATGACTCACTCTAACTAAACCTGAGCCATGACCACATTTAAAGGAGAACGCTACAGACCTCCCCCCTTAGTTAGGTTTGTTTGGGAGGGGAAACACGTTTTTCCTCCTGAACAAACAGGTGCAATTGCTTAAACTTTTTTAAGTTTCTCATAACATTTTACCTTTCACATTTTTACTAAATATCAACCAAATCCTTACCTTATTATTTAATAATCAATACAATACTTTACCTTATCATCTACTAATCAATAATATACCTTACCTTATCATTTACAGAATTTACAACCATACAGAAATCACGATCCTGAACTTTTACATAAATAATTAACTGTGAATTATAGTCCATTTCAGTTTATAATAAAAGTCCTGGTATCATTCATCTAGCCTCCTGGAAAGCACATCTGCGACAACGTTGTGGGCTTTCGAGGCAAGAACTGAGTCTCTGTTGCAAAGGCAAAATTTGCAAAGTCCAAGTCTCTCACTTTCCCGTTGTAGTCTGGCGCACCATGGACTGGTCCGGTTGTGGTCATCTCCTTCAGCTGGACACACCTCTGCTGGCACTCAGGAGTCCCTCTGTTGACCACTGGCTTCTTCCTCCGCACCCTTTTCCGTCGACTGGCGGTCATCGGCCACTCGGTTGTCCACAGGCTGTCGTCTGCTGGTCGTTTTATAGTGACGTCATCTTTAAGTCTGGCTCGGGGCTTCACTTGCTCAGCTAGGGAAAGGGTAGGCAGTTCCCCCTTCTCCTCCCGAACATCTTTAGATGCATCCCTCTTTAAGGCATCAGGGCCTTCCTCCTTCTGCATCACATAATTGACATTGTTCAATTTTGTCACTACTTTATAGGGATCCTCCCAAGCTAATTGTAGCTTGTGACCTTTGACTGGCCTAAGCAAAAGAACTTCATCCTCAGGCCCAAAAGTTCTTTCACGGGCTTTCTTATCGTACCAGGCCTTCTGCTTGGTCTGGGCAGCCCTTAAATTCTTCCCGGCCAACTCCAGAGAACGTTGCAGAGTGTTTTGCAACCTATATACATATTCGACTACTGACTCAGGGTCATTTTCTCTGTAGTCTTCCCAATTCATGCGGAGCAAATCTAAAGGTCCGTGCGCCTCTCGTCCTAGCAGTAACTTAAAAGGACTAAATCCCGTGCTCTCTTGAGGGATGCTCCTATAAGCATATAGTAAGGGTTGTATTTTGCAGTCCCAATCATTTGGGTTCTCTGCTACATACGCCTTAATCATGCGCACTAAAGTGCCATTGAATTTCTCAACTAGCCCATTGGTCTCTGGATGATATGGAGTCGAATTGATTTGGGTAATTCCACAAGCCTTCCATAACCTTTTGATCAGTTTGGATGTGAAACTCATTCCCAAATCGCTGACTATCTCGCTGGCAAATCCCAATCGGCTCATGTAATTGATTAGGGCATCTGCCACGGTGTCAGTTTCCATGTTGCGCAAAGGAATTGCCTCGGGATATCTAGTGGCAAAATCCATTATGGTCAAGATGTATTTATTTCCCCTACGGGTGGCATTAGGTAAGGGACCCACTAGATTGATTCCCAGCCTTTGGAACGGTGTAGAGATGACTGGCAGAGGACATAATTTGGCTTTGGTCCTGTCCTGCCCAGTCCCTCGTCTCTGACAGACATCACACGTTTTACAGAAACAAGTAATCTGTTTGCCCATACCTGGCCAAAAGAAGTTCTGGCCAACCCGTCTTTTGGTTCTGGTGATCCCCATGTGAGCTCCAAATAAACTGCTGTGAGCTTGATTAATGATTTTCTCCCTGTATTTACTAGGGACCACTAATTGCTTTCGGGGTTCCCCTTTTCCTCGGTATGGAGTAGCTAACGTTTCCCTGTACAGAAGGTCTTTGGTTAAGCTAAAGCTCTCAGGGCACTCAGGAGACAGTACAGTGGGAGTCCTGGCAGCTTCAAAGCAAACTCCCAAGCTAATGTCCTCCTTCTGCTCCTGGGCAAAATTGTTATTTGTTTTGGGATTCTGTAGTAGCATGAGTTCTGCCTCAGCCCTATCATCAAGCTGGGTTGCCACGGTAACCGCTCCTAGGCCTCTCTCTGCTACAGTATCGGTTTGAGCTGCAGAGGGTGAGTTTTGACCCCCCTTTGAGCGGGTAAGCACTAACGCACTCTTGACATGCTCTATTAAATCCCAACCAAGGAGAAAAGCTGCTGGTATTTCATCTGACACAGCTACTTGCCACTTTCCAGACCAATTCTGGTATTCTACTGGTATCTCAGCCACTTTTAAAACCACGGTTTCCTTCCCAATTCCCTTTAAAGACATTTCTTTGCCAGGAATAAAGTCTTCCTGGGCTACTAAATCGGAATGGACAATGGAGATTTGAGATCCTGTATCTCTTATTGCAATGTACTTCTTTCCTTTCACAACTATCTCTTCACCTGCGTTTCTGAGAAGGGTCTGGTCATTGCTGATATAGAAACAATGGACTACTTGGGCTATAGGAATATCTTCCTCCTCATGGTCAGTAGAAGTGGTGGTGGTTATGGGATCAGGTCTCTGTCTACTATTTTCCTCCCCTGATTCCACTTGCTTGACACAATACACCTTTTTGGTTAGAGAATCATTTCTCTGCAAGTTGGGGTATGGTTGCCTACACTGGAATTGTAAGTGGCCTGGTTGCCCACAGTTAAAACATTTAAAATTCCTTTTGTCATTCTGAGGTACTTTGGCAAACCGTGCCTCAGGGTTTGATGTTTTTGGCGGGCTAGCCCTTGGCAACTTTGGGGAAGTCCCGCCCTGACCTTCTCTTTCAGGATTCCTGCTGAGATAATTTTTATTAAAAGGCTTTTTATAGTTATTGTCCCAGTTTGGTTTATTTACTCTCAGCTCTGAAAATCTAGGGTTCCTGTAAGCATTAATCAAATCAGTTTGTTCTCCTGCTTCCCATAATTTTTTAGGATTCTTGTCCCTTACTAAATAACGTAGTTCTCCAGGTAATAGGGAGTAAAACTGTTCTAGCCCAATTAAATCCTTCAACTGTTCTAAAGAAGTGATCTCCTCTCTTTCAATCCACTTTTCCAGAGTCTGCGCCAATCTAGCTCCCAACTGAGAGTACGATTCATCCTGCTTTTTAGAGAGAGAGCGAAATTTCCGCCTCAGGTGTTCAGAGTTCAGACAAAATCTTGAATAAACCATCTTTTTATATGCCTCAAAATCTCTTGCCTTCTCGGGATTCATCTGGGCATATATTTCTGCCAGATCTCCGCTAACCTGCGCTCTTAAAACCATCATTCTATCCTCATTTCTGATTTCAAAGTCATTGCAGGTGCGTTCAAAAGCAATGAGGAAGGATTCAGGACAGTCCCCTCTTTTGTACTGGGGAAACTTCTTCAAGTCTATCTTTGACAGGATTCCACCTCCCCCACTGTTGTTATTATTAAGATTATTGTTTAGAGCAGAAATCTCTAGCTGTCTCATCTGTAGTTGAAAATCCATTTCCCTTTTTCTCTCTTCCTGTTCAAATTGTCTGGCCTCCTTCTCAGCTCTTTCTTTGCTTTCCTGTTCCCTCCTTCTCTCCTCCTGCTCAAATTGTCTGGCCTCCTGCTCAGCTCTTCCTTTGCTTTCCTGTCCCCTCCTTCTCTCCTCCTGCTCAAATTGTCTGGCCTCCTGCTCAAATTGTCTGGCCTCCTGCTCAGCTCTGAGCTGTAGTTCCTTAAATTTAAATTCCCGTTCCAGTTTCCATTTCTCAAATTCTTGAGGGCTTAATTCCTTATTTCCCTCCAATTCCTGAGGTAACTCTTCAGACTCAGGACTCCCCCTTGTGGCGCGTTTGTGAGGCATCTTTTCTTTCTGGGGTGATTAGAGCAGCGTTCACTAATTTTTAAAAGGACCTGTTTTTCTTATTTTACTTCCAGTTACTGATATAAATTTATTTCAAGCCTTTTCTTTTAGTACTTTCCCTCAGATCTGCTATGACCTGGCTTCTGCCTTATCCACAGCGCTCTCCTATCTCAGAGCCTGGGATTTTACAGGAAGCCCTCTGATCCTCAGATCCTGAGGTAAAACTCAGAAATTTCCTCTCAGAGAATTCAAGCCTTTTCCTTAGGTTCTCTCCCTCAGATCTGCTATGACCTGGCTTCTGCCTTATCCACAGCGCTCTCCTATCTCAGAGCCTGGGATTTTACAGTAAGCCCTCTGATCCTCAGATCCTGAGGTAAAACTCAGAAATTTCCTCACAGAGTCGTTCCCTATCTTAGACCCCCCTGATCTGGGTTCTGAGGCCCCGCTACTAAGCTTTTCCCAAAAGCTCTAGCAGGAACCAAACCTCATTGCCACAGATCCTGTCTAAAAGGTACCCTTGACTCAATAAACTCTTTTATAAAGGCTTCACTGGATTACTTCAATAGGTTTCACTGGATTACTTCGTATCCCGCCGCTGGACACCAAATGTCGCGTTTTGACCCTTTTTGGATCCCACACCTCTGGAACCTATGTGGCGTTGGACCCACTCGTGCCTTGGTCTGTCCACCTAGACTCAGACCTCAGAGCACACCAGGGCAAAACTGAACTCTTTCCTTTCTTCCACTGCTGCCACCAGGAGATCCCTAGATCCCCATAACTCCTTTAGAAAGAATCAGGTCCACTCTTTAATGAAATAGAAAGATCTTTAGTTTATTTGCTTATTTGTTTCAGCACTTCAACATTCAGTTCTATTCCTTCTCCCTTCCAGTCACTGGTCAATCACTTCTCAGATCTCCTACTATTTTCATCAGTCTAATCACAATCACATAAATCTCTGAACTCTCTAATCAAACTCCTTCCAAAACTCTGATCTGAACTCCTCCCCCTCAGGCTCTGCCTCTTATTCTCTGCCTCTTGGCTCCGCCTCTCAGCAACATAAATATGCATGACTCACTCTAACTAAACCTGAGCCATGACCACATTTAAAGGAGAACGCTACAAGCTGATTGTTAAAAAAAAGTTTCAAGTGTCCCATTTGATGATTAAAAGAAGCAATTAAGTTGTATTTCTGTGAAATTTGTGCAAATTATGCACTTTGCATTAGATGTTGAGTCAATATTGCCAGAAAACATCTTCTCCACTCACAGATTGAAGTGAACAAATGACAGTTCCCTACCCTTTTCTGTGAGGACAAGCAAGGTTTATGTCTCAGTTCCTTGATGCATTTTGACTGTTCATCTTCAGCAAAGGATTACCTCTGGCCAAAAGGATGTTAGAATCTATCTCTTTGGATGCTTCAGGTCTCCCTTCCTCTAAATCCTGCATCCTGTCATCTGTTGGAGAGGGAAACAAAAAAAAATGCCTTCCTACCTGTGTGCAGAGAAGTAGCAATGTCCAAGGAGGTATCTTGGGGTGGGATTAGATGAGATTAGAGGAAGGAAGAGCTTGTGACCATATTACCCAGCCTTATCTGACAATCTGAATCATGGGGCCAAACCAATTCCCCACTCTGCTCAAAAGCAATAAAGGTAAAAGTCAGGATGGGAAACCTCTGAGAGTCTGGCAGCCATTCTTTCCTTCTTTGGACCTTGGAGACTCCCACTCCCAAGGGGAAAATGACCCCTCAAATCATAAAATGTGCTCCCAGAAGCCTCAGGTGAGCATATCAAGATGGTCAAAGGGTATTGTTGCATGCTAGGAAAAAACATTACTTCCAAACATGATGCATTTTTTTTTTCCAAACATGGCTGGTTACTTCCAGTTCCAAAAAAGACTTCTCCCTGCCTGCCTGTCTGCCTGCTTGCTTGCCTGCCTTTTTCATTTTCTGGCTAAAACAGGCAAAGGAAGTGAAGTTACATAAAAATGGCAGGTTGTATCTCTCTGACACTTTTGATATTTTTGGACAACCCCCTACTCCTGAATATATGGGAGTGGTGGTGGGGAGGCTGTGCTGGGATCCTTGGCGACACATTCTGCCAACAGGCTATACTTCCCCACATGTATAATTAATAGATAAACAGAGAATTAAACAGATACCAATGTTTGGCAACCTGCTTCTTTTTAAATTAGTTATCTAACTATATCTGATGTGACATGACGTATTAATATTATTGTTGAAGTTCAGGTTTGGTGATATGTACTTAAAATTTGAAATGTACGTAGGTTTTGTGTCACCTCACAACCCTGAGTTTCTCTAAGCAACCAGTCAGGTTTGACTCATCTGTTTCAGAGGTGTGACTTGTCCGCTTCGTACAGAACCTCTTTATCTGCTTGCAGCAACTAATTCATTCCTTCTCACGCATATGCTGGCATTACTTTTCTGTGTAGGTGGCATGTTGCAAGCCGAAGTTTGGGGGAGGGGGGACACTTCTTTGTCAGTTCCCATCCTCATGACTATTGCAAAATAATACAATTTTCCTGCAGTATTTTTGCACATACCTTTTATAAAGCCATTAGTTCTAAGAAACAATAAAATAAATTGCCACTTTCCATAATAGAAAAATGCATATTTTCTGAATTTGGCAACGGGGGGCAGGCGGGAGGGCTGGGATGACCACATTAATGAGCAGGGCAGCAACTGGAGAACTGAGGTTGCTTATCTGGATTTAAACATTTAAGTACCTAAGTGTTGAAAAAAAGCATTTATATCTACTGTTTAGGAATATATTTTGGCTTTCAAAGACAAAGGGGAATAAATATTGTTTATTCTTCATCTGAAATTTCTTTTTGCAATGTCAGGCTCTTACTATGACTCAGCATATCCTTCAGGTTTATTGACTATTTAAGAGATGAACTCAGTTTTATGTGCACATATTGATACTGTCCTCTTATCATGAAGGGCTGGGCTGGGCCTAGGACTCTGTCAGGAGACTTAGCAGGTATTTCATGATCAACAACACAGTTTTTTCTCTATGCCTAATCTGATTTATACAAAACTCTCACACATTCTATTTAATTCCACCCACATGTATTTATCAGTATGATACTTCTGACGTTTTTCTTTTTCCTTTTTAAATTGAGATCTATAATGCCTAGTAAGTAGTAAGTTTTTGAAGAGGTGGCTGTGTTCGTCTGAGCCAGCATATCAGACGAAAAAAAAGAATTAAAAAAAATAAAGAGGATAAAAATGTTGTGGCACCTTACTGACTGCCACAATGATTTTGTCCTCTTTTCTTTGTTCTTTTTCTTTTGTTTTTGCCTAATACACAGTAAGTGATTCAGAGCTTAATGTTGTATGTTGTTTTATTTTCTTTTTATTTTCTTTTTTTTTAAAAGGGTCTATACTCAATATATTTTTACTCAGCTCAAACTGGTGTTGCCAAGCTGTCAACCTGTTTTTAATTAGTTGTTATTAGTATAGAGCTTTTATAGTTCTGTTCACCTATGAGTTTTGCTTCTTTATTATTAAGTGCCTTTATTATTATTGCAGGCCATTGCATAAATGTTTGTTCAGCATTGTTAGAGGTAAAGAAAAAAAACCTATGCATAAAAATATTTAAAGGATTAATCCAGTAGATTTTCTGAAGGGTTGGTGTGTTTGTCACATGAATAACAATGAAAAAGATTCCAGTGGCATGTTAAAGACCGACAAGTTTTTTTTTCTTAAGCTTTCATGGATCGCAGCTACATCATCAGATGACATAACCAATAGAAAACATTTTCACTCTGGAAAGTTTCTGCATAGTAAATTAAAATCTTAAAAATAAAATACTATGTTGATTGTATTTTTGTTGTTTGTTGTTGTTTAGTCGTTAAGTCGTGTCCGACTCTTCGTGACCCCATGGACCAGAGCACGCCAGGCCCTCCTGTCTTCCACTGCCTCCTGGAGTAGGGTCAAATTCATGTTGGTAGCTTCAGTGACACTGTCCAACCATCTCGTCCTCTGACGTCCCCTTCTCCTCTTGCCTTCACATTTTCCCAACATCAGGGTCTTTTCCAGGGAGTCTTCTCTTCTCATGAGATGGCCAAAGTATTGGAGCCTCAGCTTCAGGACCTGTCCTTCCAGTGAGCACTCAGGGTTGATTTCTTTCAAAATGGATAGGTTTGTTCTCTTTGCAGTCCACGGGACTCCCAAGAGTCTCCTCCAGCACCACAATTCAAAAGCATCAATTCTTCGGCGGTCAGCCTTCTTTATGGTCCAGCTCTCACTTCCATACATCGCTACTGGAAAAACCATAGCTTTGACTATGCGGACCTTTGTCGGCAAGGTGATGTCTCTGCTTTTTAAGATGCTGTCTAGGTTTGTCATCGCTTTCCTCCCAAGAAGCAGGAGTCTTTTAATTTCGTGGCTGCTGTCCCCATCTGCAGTGATCATGGAGCCCAAGAAAGTAAAATCTGTCACTGCCTCCATATCTTCCCCTTCTATTTGCCAGGAGGTGATGGGACCAGTGGCCATGATCTTAGGTTTTTTTTGATGTTGAGCTTCAGACCATTTTTTGCGCTCTCCTCTTTCACCCTCATTAAGAGGTTCTTTAAGTCCTCCTCACTTTCTGCCATCAGAGTGCTATCATCAGCATATCTGAGGTTGTTGATATTTCTTACGGCAATCTTAATTCCGGCTTGGGATTCATCCAGTCTTGCCTTTCGCATGATGTATTCTGCATAGAAGTTAAATAAGCAGGGAGACAATATACAGCCTTGTCGTACTCCTTTCCCAATTTTGAACCAATCAGTTGTTCCATATCCAGTTCTAACTGTTGCTTCCTGTCCTACATATAGATTTCTCAGGAGATAGATAAGGTGGTCAGGCACTCCCATTTCTTTAAGAACTTGCCATAGTTTGTTGTGGTCGACACAGTCAAAGGCTTTTGCGTAGTCAATGAAGCAGAAGTAGATGTTTTTCTGGAACTCTCTGGCTTTCTCCATAATCCAGCGCATGTTAGCAGTTTGGTCTCTAGTTCCTCTGCCCCTTCGAAATCCAGCTTGTACTTCTGGGAGTTCTCGGTCCACATACTGCTGAAGCCTACCTTGTAGGATTTTGAGCATAACCTTGCTAGCGTGTGAAATGAGTGCAATTGTACGGTAGTTGGAGCATTCTTTGGCACTGCCCTTCTTTGGGATTGGGATGTAGACTGATCTTTTCCAATCCTCTGGCCACTGCTGAGTTTTCCAAACTTGCTGGCATATTGAGTGTAGCACCTTAACAGCATCATCTTTTAAGATTTTAAATAGTTCTACTGGAATGCCATCACCTCCACTGGCCTTGTTGTTAGCCATGCTTTCTAAGGCCCACTTGACTTCACTCTCCAGGATGTCTGGCTCAAGGTCACCAACCACACTATCTGGGTTGTCCGGGACATCCAAATCTTTCTGGTATAATTCCTCTGTGTATTCTTGCCACCTCTTCTTGATGTCTTCTGCTTCTGTGAGGTCCCTGCCATTTTTGTCCTTTATCATGTCCATCTTTGCACTATCTATTATTTTCCTCTATTTCTTTGCACTGTTCATTTAAGAAGGCCCTCTTGTCTCTCCTTGCTATTCTTTGGAAGTCTGCATTCCATTTTCTGTAACTATCCCTATCTCCCTTGCATTTTGTTTCCCTTCTCTTCTCTGCTGTTTGTAAGGCCTCGTTGGACAGCCACTTTGCTTTCTTGTCTTTCCTTTTCTTTGGGATGGTTTTTGTTGCTGCCTCCTGTACAATGTTACGGGCCTCCATCCATAGTTCTTCAGGCACTCTGTCCACCAAATCTAGTTCCTTAAATCTGTTCTTCACTTCCACTGTCTATTCATAAGGGATTTGGTTTAGATTATACCTGACTAGCCCAGTGGTTTTTCCTACTTTCTTCAGTTTAAGCTTGAGTTTTGCTATAAGAAGCTGATGATCAGAGCCACAATCAGCTCCAGGTCTTGTTTTTGCTGACTGTATAGAGCTTCTCCATCTTTGGCTGCAGAGAATATAATCAATCTGATTTCGGTATTGCCCATCTGGTGATGTCCATGTGTAGAGTCGCCTCTTGTGTTGTTGGAAAAGAGTGTTTGTGATGACCAGCTTGTTCTCTTGACAAAACTCTATTAGCCTTTGCCCTGCTTCGTTTTGAACTCCAAGGCCAAACTTACCTGTTGTTCTTTTTATCTCTTGACTCCCTACTTTAGCATTCCAGTCCCCTATAATGACAAGAACATCTTTCTTTGGTGTCAGTTCTAGAAGGTGTTGTAAGTCTTCATAGAATTGGTCAATTTCAGCCTCTTCAGCATTGGTGGTTGGTGCATAAACTTGGATTACTGTGATGTTGAAAGGTCTGCCTTGGATTCGTATTGAAATCATTCTATCATTTTTGAGATTTTATACCAGTACAGCTTTTCCCACTCTTTTGTTGACTATGAGGGCTACTCCATTTCTTCTACGGGATTCTTGCCCACAATAGTAGATATGATAATCGTCTGAATTGAATTCGCCCATTCCCGTCCATTTGAGTTCACTGACGCCCAGGATGTCAATGTTTATTCTTGCCATCTCCTGTTTGACCACATCCAACTTACCAAGGTTCATAGATCTTACATTCCAGGTTCCTATGCAGTAGTTTTCTTTGCAGCATCGGACTTTCCTTTCACTTCCAGGCGCGTCCGCAGCTGAGCGTCCTTTCGGCTTTGGCCCAACCACTTCATTAGCTCTGGAGCTACTCGTACTTGTCCTCTGCTCTTCCTCAGTAGCATGTTGGACGCCTTCCGACCTGAGGGGCTCATCTTCCAGCATCATATCTTTTAGCCTTTTGTTTCTGTTCATGTTGTTTTCTTGGCAAAGATACTGGAGTGGCTTGCCAGTTCCTGCTCCAGGTGGATCGCGTTTAGTCAGAACTCTCCACTATGACCTGTCCGTCTTGGGTGTCCCTGCACGGCATAGCTTCTCTGAATTACTGAAGCCCCTTCGCCACGACAAGGCAGCAATCCATGAAGGGGGTTGATTGTATTAACAGTGCATAAAACAACAAATATGTGAAAAACAAAACTGTATGTTAAATAATCTAGAAGAAGTATATTCTGGCATATAGATGTTCTCCTGACAAGCCATTCTTTATTCAAAATATTAAATTAGTTAGAATTCAACTCTTAACACCTATTTTCTGTCTTTAGGGCAAAGTGAAAGAAAATTTGATTCATCTTGCTTAGAAGACTGCCACAATGGCCCTGTAGTAGCAGTTGATTCTTGCAAGGATCTTTCTGTCTTTTTAAGTTGTGGGTAGGTATAAGTATGGGTGTTACCGTTTTTTATTTTTCATTTAAAAAGGAGATGAAGATGTATGTGCTGTAAAATTCATAAATCTATATGATGACTGTAACCACAAGGCTTAGCACCTGACTTGATCTGAGCAAATGCTGGGGCTGTTCACTGTTTGAAGCCATTATCCTCTTCATTTAATTTTTTTTTCAGAGCTAAGCATTCTGAAAGAAGGACTCAGTAAAGTAGCAGCCACCATCTTAATTTTTCCAGAATGCATCTGGGTCCCAGAGGTATTCTACAGAAGATAAGACAAGTGGCTGCTACAGCCACTTCACCTGATGTTTTCTGTGCTGGGCTCTCCAAGAAACATCTTGGAACAGGATTTGTTTGCTTATCATGTAAAGATTAAGTACAGCTCTGTAATAATTAACATAACATCACTACACTTATGTTAGGCAGATAATGCCACTAAAATACTCTAAAAATGTAGACTTTGTCTTAATTTTTGGCTGATGCATTTTGGAACTTGTAAGAACACCAGTTCATTCAAGGAAAGAGATGGCTTTCATTTCTGACAGCTAGTTTAAAAGGCACTGTTGAACATACATCTTGTGAAGTTAATCAGGATGCACTTGATGACCTTAATAAACTGTAGTCATATCTATGGAATGTGTCTTAATAGGTTTTCTATAGGTATTTTTAAAATGGAACAAGCAGTAAAAGAAATACAAGGGAGATATAATTGGACCTCCTGCAAAATTTCATGGATGAGGCAGTGTTATTGCAGAAAAAATTAGTGTTTGGAAGCACTCATATTAAGTGTGCCTGTCCACTGAAATAAAAAGACATAATGTATGTATGAACACAAATACAAAATAATGGGCAAAGTCCTGTTGCGTAACTTGGCAGTGACCCAGAGCAGATGCTGAAAGGATATAATTTAAAGTAATTAGATGCTTCCTATTCCCCTGTTTTGGGGTTCTGAGACTTCCTGGGGCTCCCTTTTGCCCTAGGCTTTGGGAGCATCAAGATCAAGGGAAGGGGAGTGTTTAATAATAAAAAAAGTTACCGCTGAATTGCCAATGCTGGAATCATGATCCAGCAATCCATGGTAATTTTTTTACCACTTACTTCCAGTGTACCTTCTGAGTTTTGCTAGCAGGACCAATAATTATACCAAGTGTAAGCTAGAAATGGTAAGGAAGACTTCAACTATTTTAAGTATAAACTTTTTGTATTGTATCTAAGAAGCACTTGTGGGATCTAAGACATTAATGGTTGCAGAACAGAATACAGTAGGAGCCCCGTGTCTGTGAGATCAGTATCCACAGTTTCACTTATCCATGGTCTGAAAATATTTTAATTTTTTTTTAAATCCAGAAAAAAAAATATTTTCACATGTGTTACCAGAACTGGCCACTAGATGAAGCCAGAGACCGTGCTATGAGTACTTGTTATAAAAGAATACATAGCATGGTCTCTGGTACCCTCTAGTAGCCAGTTCTTAGTAATGCCTGTGAAAATAATTTTTTTCTATTTTTTTCTTTTACCCCGCCCCCACCCCTCTCGTGTTCACTATTACCCCCAGTTTTCTGTATCCACCATGGGGCTTGTAACAAATCCCCAATGGATATAGGGGTCCTACTATATGTTATATTTTTAAAAGGATATCCCAAATGTAATTTTGATGGAGAAACATCTGTTGAAACATTTAAGCTACTTTTCTTCTGAATGGAGACAGGGTCTTGAATCCTATGTATTACTGGTGGAGTGGAATGCTCTAGCAGCACATTTATACCTGAGCTAAAGAGAAGACAAAGATGTTGGAGGCAGTAGTAGCAGCTGGAACAGCATGAGGCTCAGCAACCCAGCTCAGAGCCTCCAGCAGCACTTCCAGTCAATCTGCAGATAGCCACAATAGTTGAACAGCATCAATTCTGGTTTTCTTAATGGAGTTCTGATCATGGACAAGAAGTTGTTTATCTGCCTCACTAACCCAAATTTCAGTTTGTAAGATTCTTTTCCGCCCGAGTCTTAGATTTTATTAACAAAACAAACAATATCTACATAATCTCCAAGAATTTTTATTTGGTTCTTGATCATGCAGTAAAACTCACAGCTAAATTATGGCTTATAAAAGTTTCATACACAGTTTTTTTCTCTAAATGACAAAGAGCCCTTTGGCACTTTAATGATTAACAAACTTAAGGCTCGATTAGATGAGCATTTGTTTCACTGTTTGCTACATTGTGGGTGTGGGTTGTTTCACTCTTTTTTTCCTGAGGATCAGATGACATAATCACTACAGTGAACTAATCTGTCCCCAGAGTGCCCCCACCTGCACTTTTTTGAGCCCCTCACAGGGGCTTCTACTTTTTTTGGAGCAGATAGGTTTGCTATAATTTGGTCCATTTCCAGCACATGCTATAGTTGGGGACAGAAGAAGCAGCGAGCCCTAAGTTGTCATGGCTCCTTCCACTGTCAATTTCGATGGAGGGTCAGGTGGAGTATCAGGGAAAACGTTCAGTTTGCCAATATCCTGAAGTGGCTTGCTTATTAAGCCACTTCATGATATCAGAAATTGGGAGTGGAAGGAGCCAGACTAAACAGGGTTGCTTGCGCTCTGATATGCCATATAGGTGTGAGCATGGCACCAAATGGCACATTGCACCTCCACCTGGCCCCAAACAACCCTATTTAGACTACACCAGCCAGCTCTGAAAGGGCTAGTGTAGATGAGTCCTTAGTCTTTTCATGGAATACAGCCTGTTTCATAAGAGTCATGAAACGTTATATTTCAGACAGATGTCAATTCACACAACACATAACTGAATATGGTGAAGCCAGAGGGAATATCACAAGCATCACTTTAGCATGGTGGATGGTCATTGTTAATATTATAATTGTGATTGTCTGTACTTTCTGTATCAGTTTACCTCTGCACAATGTAATATGACATCTAATATATGCTGTAATAAATGTGTGGCATTTTAAGGAGCCACAGAACTCTTTGTTGTTTTTACTGCAACTGACTGATGTGGTGTTTCAGCAGCAAGCCAGCTGTATAAAGATGTGAACTTAGTCTCTGTGCTCTTAGTAATATACTGTACTCATAGTCCAACCTGTTCTCTTTTATTCAGAAATGCATTCTGTTCTATCAATCTTACAGTGAAATACTCACAGGACTGCAGATGCTGCTAGTTTTTATTATGACAATTTTTACTTTAATGGTAAACTGTTTACTTTCATGGTATGTGGGTCTTGGAAGCAAGTTACTACTTAAGAATTCCCAAGACATTTCCTTTATTTTCTAGTTCAGATTCCATGGTAAAACTATGGGATATTCAGAAGAATCTATTGGCCGAGATCACCCTTGACAACACTTTAACCACAGCCTGTTTCCTGAATAGTTGTGGTGACATTTTACTGGCTTTCAAAAGTGATCTGTATATCTTGTCTCACAGTAAGGCATTGGGTATAATGAAACCCATTGATACTGCTAGTATTTCAGCAGCAGGTAAGCTGTTGAATTTGCTGTTTGTAATAATTCATATTGATATGGTCCAATCTATTCCCTTTTACTCAGAAATACATTGTATTCAAGTGACCTTATAGCTATGGGTTCGTTGGACTGCAGACCTAGCTAGATTGTATCAACAGAATGTCTGATACACTAAAAGTGAATTTATTATCAGAATGCTAGTCCTTTCATAATCAAAATGGCACCATCTGGATACAAGGAAAGGCAAGCAAACTTGTGAGAATCCAACTTTTGCAGAAATAGATACAAAAAAATCTGTAAGAAAAACCTCCGATTGTCCAAAAGGACCCAGAATAGTACAGTGATGCCTAAGTATGCTCACTAGCCACAGCATGTTGAATAATTGTTGGATAGGAAATGGAATGGAAAGGAGAATGGAACAGAAAATAATGAAAGAAAATGTTCCAGGAAAAAAAAGATTATGACCAAATCTATTCAAATATTTTATAAGATTCTTAATGTCTACTGACTGCACCAGTTCATAATTGCATCATATTTCACAAGATAATGATTCCCTGTAAGTTAAAATAGCAAGAAAAAGTTCAGTTGTATATTCACTGCTCATTTGAGAGAAGCACAGAATAATATCAGTAACTACTATGTGTATGAAAGAAAAGTATTATGTAATATTAATAAATGTAATATGTGTATGAAAAAGGCAGATTTCTTTGACTGTTTTCAGATATAAAATGTTTTGTTATGTAAAATATTATGTTAAAAATTCTGAATGATTTTTATCTGATAGGTTCATTGTGGTATGGTGTTCTAATGGGAACACTGTCATATTAAGTATGGCCATTTGTTATTTCTTCTCCAGAATCTTACATTTTTGAAAGTCAGCCAACAGATGATGGAGAAAAAAATGATGTGCCCAAATCAATTGAGTTGGCATCATATCTGGTATGCTGCGATTTTATATTTGTAACTAAATGGAGAAAGCAGTATTAAATAAATGTGTTAGAGATGTTAATTATTAAATTGAGTTGCATCCAACATCAGCTGCAACGTATGCCACCCTCTGTTAGTTGTGTGGTATTGCAATGACTCCAAAGATAACTTTTAGTTTTATGAATTCTTTAAATTGTGGATGTGGAACCTAAGGCCATGGTCACACTAGAGAAATGCCCCACTGCTTTCTCACCTCTTCTGCTTTCTGTAGAGTTGCACGTTATATCCTGTGATAGTGGTTCATACGTTCTTTAACCATTCCACATTTTTTAGTTAAATTACATGTGGTATGTTTGTCTACGCCCCTGCAATGGGATATACCCCTTCTTTATGTGTTTCTCTGCTCCCCTTCCCCCCCCTTTAAAAAAATGTGCAGGTACATCAATGTTTCGGCAAAACACTGTTGTTGGCCACATACTGATCTGGGGGGCATTTATACTCAAACAAATATACTCGTAGCCTCCCAGCAGGCTGGATTTGATGCAGAGATAGCACAAAGGGGGAGCAAAAAATTTGGTAATGGCCATGCGTCATCTGAACACAAAAAACAAACTCAAAATTCATGAGGAGTAACTAGGAAACCTTTTGCAAGTGTGACCATAGCCTAGGTGGAGTAGCATTTTATGCAGCAGCAATGATGTCTGGCTCATGTTCATAGAATATAAACAGTATCCAGCCTATTCTGCTGATGCTATTTCTTCCTTAACATTCCACTTTTTTAATGACTTTTTCAGTGACGGTTGTTTCCATGCATAGTGGGTCATCTATGTTCTGATCTAGCAGTGTAATACCTTCTAGCCCTTTGGAGTGGTGTTGAAGTTGTAGAACCTTTATACCCCACACATCTATTCATTCTTTCTCCTTCTCTTGTCTAGTCCTTTCTTCATAGAAATGTTGATATAATATGTATGCAGGAGATGGGTCTTTTTGTATGGAGGCATTCTTTCATTAGGCAGCTAACAGCCATGGACAGGAAAAATGTAATGTAAAAAAGCACCATGACCTCCTCTACACTTTCTCCTCATTTTGCCATGCATTGTCTTTAGAGGGTTTGTGAAATAAAATAGCTACCCTGTTTCCCCGAAAATAAGACCTAACCTGAAAATAAGCCCTAGTATAGTTTTTCAGGATGCTTGTAATATAAGCCCTACCCCCAAAATAAGCCCCAGTTAAGTGAAACCCCACCTTCCACCATTGTGCAGCAACCAGAAGAAGATGACATGACTGTATTTGAATAAATGTAGATTGTTGTGCATGAAAAAAAGAAAACATCCCCTGAAAATAAGCCCTAATGCGTTTTTTGGAGCAAAAGTTAATGTAAGACCCTGCCTTATTTTTGGGGAAACACGGTAGTTACTGTTTGTGGGGAGATTATAAACATTGCCACAGCACATGACATAATCAGTTTTATATGGCATAATTCTGGCCACATGGTGTCAGCCAATGTATTTTAAAATCTGTGTTCCTTCACATTTGGGAAGTGTGCATCCAATGGCTGGACATTTTTAAAAAGCACCTTGAAACAATAGCCTGGCTTTCCACTTCTCTTGCAATTGTAGAACTAGGCTTTAGTGTGTGTGATTGTTCTGGAATGAATGACCCAGAGTAGTAATTGTGTTTTTTGGGGAAAAATACAGGAGGACAATGGTTTATACATGACAAGATCTACCCAAGAGTTTCACTTCTAATGTATATCCTACCTTGAATGCCGTATTGACAAAATGGTTTCTTTCTGTGTGTCCTGCAGAAATCTTTATTGTTATACTTTACTTAGAAAGTTAGAAACAAAGTTAACATTAAATAGTGTTGACATTTCCTTTATCATAGATAGTTTATACACAGCTTTTACTTTTGTCAAAATTACTTTATGTGTAGAATCAGATTTTGCAAATTTTAAATAATTTCATATGGAATAACCTTTAATTCTTTGAGGCTTCATGGGACTTACTTCTTAGGGCATATGTATAGAACAGTAGAATGAATCTGAAACTATGACACATATTCCTATAAACTAGAAATTCATTTATAATATTATAAACATTATAATTCCCTGTATATATTTAATGTTTCTCTAGGAACCTTACAAGGGTTATGCTTTCACTGATGACTTCACATCAGAGTTGCATGTTTTGCCAAAGAAGAAAGAACAGGTTAGGTTATACTGCTGAATTGATTTGTGCTGTTGAAAAATAAAAACAGTGATAACTTATTTGAAATGAATAAAATAATTGATGTTATCATTGTTTTTAAACAAACTGAGTGGAAAAACATCTTATCCAAAGAGGACGCAAGACATGGAAATAATTCACAATGCCAAATCCACAATTTATCTGTGAAGATTCTCAGTCATCCAGGTGAGGTTATCTGGAAGTTGAGTCATGGCAACTGGACTTGTTTCTTATTAGGGTGAAACATTTCACTACTCATCCATGTAGCTTCTTCAGTCAACTTCCAGACAAATCCATAATGTAACTGTTGTGATGTGACCCAGTCCATAAAATCTTAGACTTGAATAATAAGATTTCAATGCATTGTTGGAAATATGATCACACACCAATGATGTCTGATAGAAATAGAATAAAACACATAACAAAAGTACAAATAAATTTACAGTCAAAAGGGAGTTCTTATTTTACTACTTCCTAATTTTATACTGTAGACAGACACATTCTTCCTGACTTAATAATACTTATGTGCCATGAAGATTCTGACTTACGATGACCGTCTCAGGCTTTTCTAGCTATCAAGTATGCTATGAACATACAAGCAGCACTCTTCTGGTAGGAGCTATTTTGATTCTGCTGTGTCACTATATGAAAATACTGTAAGAAATGAAAAAGTAAATATTGAAGGTAGCTTTTCCTTCTCACCATGACCAATATTTCATTTACCAAATATGACACAGGTTTTCAGTATCCCCAAAAGGTGTCTAAGTCAAGGTTTATGTTATATCCAAATTTATTCAAATTAGATTAGTTAATTTATCAGATTAAAAGCAGATAATGAAACAAGTAAAAGCTATTTAATTTATTTATAACTATGTACATTTGTTCTTTTCCCCCCTTCCAAATCCATTAGCAATCCTGGAGATTAGCAATAGCTCCCTCAGAGGTCTACTGTTCACCCTCTACTTCAGAAGCATCTCTGAAGATGTTTGATTTCCTACTTCATCCTGGAATTCCCAACTTAGAAAAACAAGATAAAGCAGAAAGTAAATGCTTAAAACAGAAATTTTGATTAAACAATGTTTAGTATTATATAAATATGTGCAAAATGTCCACTGGTTAGAAGAGCTAGATTCCTTATCTCTAGGTAAGTCCTTTCCTTCTTCCATAGAAGACCTATTCCCAAACAAATGGACAACATGCCCTATTGTGACCTGTCTCTCAATGGCTATCTTGGTTCTGCACAATGCATTTGAAGTCTGTTGTGACTGAAAGAAGCTGGAATGTATAAATGACAAGCTAATTGTCTGCAAAGTAAGAGACAAAGAAGGGAAATACCCCTTCTACCTTGTTTCACCAGTGCTTGTGTTTCTTGACACAATTTCCATTTCCCTCTTTTTATCCATCTTGCTCCTGGTGCAGATTTTCACTAATTTCCAGCTTTATCCCTGCTGCCACTAGCAGTCTTCATATGGCTGATATAATATCATTGATGCTAACTGCCCCAACATAGTTGAGAAAAGGAAGAGCCCTGATGGACATTATTGGAGCACTGCTTTTTGTTTCTAGCCCAGAATATGGCAAAGCAACGCATGAGTTCCATCACACAACTACACCTCCCCCCCCCCCCGTCACTTTCCTATGTGTGTGTTGGACAATAAGCAACTGTTACAGCAGATCTACCAATTTTCTTATTGCTTTGTTGATTGGAAATGAAGCAAAAACAGGGTAGCTTGCAAACAGAAGAGATATTTCTGCATGTTGTGGCAACTCCAGTGTCACAGAAATATGTCTTTAAAATTATACACCAAATAAGTGGTGCATGCATAAGCAGCTAAGCATAAGCAGCACACTTCCAAATTGCATGCTTGTCCACAAGTTCATTCTGCTTTGCAAAAGGCCCAAGCAGAAGGAAATGCAAACATGGAAGCTTCTAAGCTGGAGGTTTACATTTGTATGCTATCTTTTAAAGAAATCAGAAAAGCTACATATTCTATGTCATAATCCCTTCCCTCTTCCACTACTGCAGTTCCAACAATAAGGCAAAGATGGAGCCAGTGCTTTCGAAAAGTATGACTGCCAACTTTTTTTTTTCATGTCAATACTTTGCTTGAGAAGCATACTGCTTCTTTTTGTTCTGGCAAAACCTGGCTTTCCCTAGCCACAGATGTCCCCGATTTCTCATGTGTGCTATACGATGATCACACAGTGCAAGTAAGAGGGCTGAGTGAAATTACCTTTTTCTTCTCCTTAGTGTCTGAAAGAATGATTGTGACAGATGGCAGGAAATACGTTCCCGGACCAATATCTGTACCATCTGCCAAGTGGGAAATACCTTTCTTTGGAGTTTCTCCATGTTCATCTCAAGTCCCTGAACAATTTGGGACAAGAATACAATCTGAGGAGCAGGTTTGTATAGTACCTTGTATGACTAACTTTTCACATACAACTAGAGTAGCCCCACTGTGGCCAAGAGGAAAAACAGCAGCTGCAGATTTGTGTCTTGATTAATTGGACTTACATTCTATTTAAAACTTTGGTTGGTGCTAAGCTTTAATGTTCATGCTGCCTGTGGCAGTTTCTCCATATTATTTATGGTATGGATTAAAAAATGGACTCCTACCCATGAAAAAGCTGAAATCTAAAGGGACGCTGCATCCTCTCGTCCATGACTGAAGGGATAGTTTTGCTTGTGTATAGCATTGCTGCTTCTAGCTAACTGGAAGCAAAGTATCCCAATCATTTGAATTGGCACATTGTAGGAGGAATGGCAACATGTGTGGTCCCTACTCTTGTGCCACCCATTCCAACATGGTGATCCGGTGTTGCTGCATCATAGGCGCACTGTTTGAAATTCTGTGCTTCCAGCTGGAAGAAGCAGAAGCAAACAATGTTTCTTTGACAACAGATGGCTGAAACACACACTACACATCAGTAGAAAGTCTGTATTTTCTGAGCCTTACCTTTCCATATTTGCTCTGTTTTGTTCAGTGGAGTTTATTTATTGATATCTTTTTCTCTTGCTTTGTTTTCTATTATTCTCTTTTTCTTTATCCTTTTTTTTCTTTCCATAATAATCCCTTCCTTTTGCCCCCTTCCTTCTTTGTCTTATTTTTTTTTATCCCCACCTTTTCTTTCTTGCTTCCAGGGACAACTATATTATTAGGAATAGTGGGGTAAGCACTAGGGATGTGCATAGCAAAAACTTTCATTTTTGATTTGTTTCAGGGTCTTTTTGGAGGGGGTGCCACTTTTGTTTTCAAGTTTTTAGTGCACTAGTCCTTTTGTTAAACATGAAAGGGACCACCTCTTTTTGGGTTATTTAATTTCATTTTTCTCCAATTGTGTTTTCTCTGGCACTCACCCAAAAGCTCTATACCATGTTTCCCCGAAAACAAGACAGGGTCTTATATTAATTTTTGCTCCAAAAAACGCATTAGGGCTTATTTTCAGGGGATGTTTTATTTTACAGTCATGTCATCTTCTGGTTGCTGCACAATGGTGGAGGGCGGGGTTTCACTTAACTAGGGCTTATTCTTGGGGTAGGGCTTATATTTCGAGCATCCTGAAAAATCATACTAGGGCTTATTTTCAGGTTAGGTCTTATTTTCGGGGAAACAGGGTAGAACCCTTTAAAACTACTCCAAAAAAACAGAGAGTTAGGTCAACAGAGAACCAATCTACTCCAAAAGTAGGCAACATTACATGAGAAAGAAAAATAATAACATGCCTACCAAAAATATATACCTTTAGCAGAATAAATACATGATAAATTAACCAAAGTACAATTTTTAAAATCCAACCCCATATACACACAGGGAAAAATTGGAAATAAAGGAAAGAAATACAATCAAGGCAGCCTCCAAATCAAAATGCCTAGAATATGGGGAGATTTCTCTCTACTGCTACTACTACTACTACTACTACTACTTTTCTGCTGTCATGCTGAAGCACGCCTTTGGAACTGCAACAGAAGGTGTCTATCTCCGGACTAGATCAGACGGAAAGCTCTTTAATCTCTCTAGATTGAGAGCGAAGACCAAAGTCCAGCTGAAATGCATGCGGGACTTCCTCTTCGCCGATGATGCAGCCATTGTTGCCCACTCTGCTGAAGACCTCCAACAACTCATGAATCGTTTTAGCAAGGCCTGCCAAGACTTTGGACTAACAATCAGCCTGAAGAAAACACAGGTCATGGGCCAGGGTGTGGACTCACCTCCCTCTATTTCCATCTCCACACAAGAATTGGAGGTGGTTCATGACTTTGTGTACCTTGGCTCAACGATCTCTGACACTCTCTCTCTAGATGTCGAGCTGGATAAACGCATTGGCAAAGCAGCCACCATGTTCTCTAGACTCACAAAGAGAGTATGGCTCAATAAGAAGCTGACGACATATACCAAGATCCAGGTCTATAGAGCCTGTGTCCTGAGCACACTCCTGTACTGCAGTGAGTCCTGGACCCTTTGCGCACGGCAGGAGAGGAAGCTGAACACCTTCCATATGCGTTGCCTCCGACGCATTTTCGGTATCACCTAGCAGGACAAAGTTCCAAATAGAGTAGTCCTAGAACGAGCTGGAATTTTTAGCATGTATACATTACTGAAACAGTGATGTCTACGTTGGCTTGGGCATGTCGTGAGAATGGCTGACGGTCGGATTCCAAAAGATCTCCTGTATGGAGAATTAGTACAGGGAAATCGCCCCAGAGGGAGACCACAGCTGCGATACAAGGACATCTGCAAGCGGGATCTGAAGGCTTTAGGAATGGACCTCAACAGATGGGAAACCCTGACATCTGAGCGTTCAGCCTGGAGGCAGGCGTTGCATCACGGCCTCTCCCAATTTGAAGAGACCCTTGTCCAGCAGACCGAGGCAAAGAGGCAGTCACGGAAGCAGCAAAATCAGGGAGCGGAACAGGGGACAGATTGTATTTGTCTTCAGTGTGGAAGGGATTGTCACTCTCGAATTGGCCTTCTCAGCCACACTAGACGCTGTTCCAAGTCCTCCATACAGAGCACGTTACCATAGTCTTTCGAGACTGAAGGATGCCTAATACAGACTACTACTTGATATCTTTTCTTCTGACTCCAGCAGCCAGGCTGGCAGAGGTAGCACAATACAAGATGGAGGGTACAAAGAACCGGCACACAGATTCCCACAATAATTGAAGCAAAATACTCCCCTCATTGGATTGCAACCAATCCAGGCCCTTTCGGAGGTTCAAAATTCCTGCTTCCCTGCTCTTGGACATTCTAATTGGCTGCTGAGAGCAGCCCACACAATACTATCAGTTGAAAAAATTCCTGGTGACTTCCTGGGCAGTTTGACAAAGGATGAAAGAATAGGTATAGGAAAGAGGGAAACATGAAAGAATACAAAACTATTGTGTACCCTTCTTTCGTTTAAGCGGATTATTTGTATTTAAGAGCCACCTTTTTCAACAACAAAAGATCAATGAAAAAACACAAAAACAAAAGAAGAGCGTGTGTTTTCTCACCCCTAGTAACCATCAAAAGTCTAAGTTCCCCCTAAGCAGACATGACCAGTTTAGTGAAGGCACTAAGAGATATTTTTGTCAGTATCTAATATTACCTAGGGCAAAATTCCTTCCTCTTCTGTCTTCCTTTTCTTTACTTGTTGGGCTTAAAGAACTCTGAAATCAGTTCACAGTCCTCAGTTTACTCAGATACCCTTGTATATTACAATTCTATGATTGTAAGGTTTTAGGTTGTTAATTAGACTTTTCAATATCTACTGTTTGGAAGCTGGGGGGAATAAAGGGGGGTGCTGGGGTTTTTTGCATGTACTTTTATTTCAAATGCTAATATTGTTATATCATTCATTAAGAATGCTGAAGCAGAGAGTGATGTATCCAATGTGGAGCCATTACAGGAAACTCAAATTGAAAAGCAGCATCCCATCAGTGAAGAAACATCTCCAGAAGGACCGGAAGTAATACCTGAAAGTGTCTGCTCTTTGGACAGACTACCAGCCTTAGAGCCCATAACACATACAGGTAACAAGAAGTAGCCTTATAAGTCTGTGCTTAACATCATGCAAACCCAAAAGAACAATAAGAAAATATAGAAGACAAAAACATTGTGGCACCAAAAGACTAACTGCAATAATATAATGTGAGTTTTTGGAAACAAGTCTGAGGAAGTGGTACTCCAAGATGTCTGTTTCAATGGTATGATTCCAGTGTATGTCAAAATGTGGCATGTATTATTTTGGCAGTAAGGATTGCCTTGCCTAATTACCACTAGTCTGCGCATATTCACTCCTGAATTGGGAGCAACTAAAAACATGAGATATAATGTTGATGTTTTGACCAACAATGTGTCTACATTTCCCACTTTTCCCCCAACTGGTTCCTGAAAGCTTTTGAAGAATATTGGTCCTCATGGAACACTTTTGTTTTTTATTTTGGCAGTGTTTCTTACAGGTCAGTGTATGATCTAAGGTATCTGGTGGCAAAACAATGATTTCTCAGATAAAAGAAACATATTTGAGTCTTAGTAGAGTTGACTTAAACTTGATTTCCATCACAATATGCACCAAGTTTATCTAATGCATCTGATAGATGCTCAACTATCTGAAAGCTGTCTAACTAAGGAATAAGTGCAAGGTTATCAGGATAAAAAAAAGCTTTTGGCACAATGAGGAAGTGATTCATCCTCACTTGATGTAAGTGTTAAACAAAATAGGGTAGAGTAGGGGTCCCCAACCCCCGGTCTGCGGCCCGGTGCCAGTCCATGGCCTGGGCTGGACTGGGCCGCAGAGACAGATCTCCCACCCCCCTGCACGTGCTCCCCCCCGCACAGCCCCTTTGCGCATGTGTGCGAGTGCCCCCTGAGCACACCCCGCCCTTCGTGCATGCGCATGAGTGTGTGAGCGCCCCTTGCTCCTTCACGCATGCGCGTGAGCGTGGGGGGGTGCCCCGCCTTCCCCAACTGGTCCACGGTGTTAAAAGGGTTGGGGACCACTGGGGTAGAGCATTTGTTTGAGTCCTCCATCAGCTGCATTGTGCTTGAAAGCTGATGGAAAATCCACAGTTTTGCATAACAGTTGTGTCCTCTTTAGTTGTTTTATAATCCTTGGTCAGATTATAAAATCTTTGATGATGAACAGTGTCACAGACAGCCAGGAGTCAACAAAGGCTACCCCTGTCATCTTCCTACCTTCAAAGTAGAGATAGGGATATTCGTATTTGTGTACGAATCCAAATATTGCCACACAGATAGATTTAACGAGGGTCCAGCCCCTGGGGCTGGACCATTCACTCACACGTCCTGCTGCAGCAGTGACCCTGCTCACCCTTTCAATTGCACCTTGAATGCCACTGTCTTCCTGCTCGGCTGGCCACTTGGCAGCTATGCAGGGAGGCTCATCCTCCCACCCCTGCCTGGAGTGGCCAGGCAAGCTGGAAGAGAGCGGGACTCCGGGCACAATTGGAAGGATGAGCAGAGCTGCCACCGCAGCAGAACATGTGAGTGGATGGTCCAGCCCCGGGGCCAGACCCTCATTAAGTCTGGCTGCGCAGGGATATTTGTATTTGTATACAAATATCCCCCATCTCTACTTCAAAGCCATTTGCATTGTATTGCATTAAATGCAAGATTTATGCTGTATAGTTCTTCCCAGGTTTAAAGCCAGCCTGTTGTGGAATGAGGAGTGGTTCCATTATTTCCATTGGAAAAGTAGCTCCCAACCTCAAGTCCCCAGATGTACTTGGACTACAACTCCCAGAAATCCTGGCTCACACAGCTAGTTGTGAAGGCTTCTGGGAATTTTAGTCCAAGAACATCTGGGGACCCAAGGCTGGGAATCACTGCATTAGACAGTTAAGATTTTTTTTTCCCAGGACTTTGTGAAGATGCCAAAGTAGTATGTTTGGTCTGGCAATTTTTTACAGTGTTTCAAAACAACAATCACTTGTGAAAGTCACAAGTGATTGTTATTTTGAAACATGGTAAAAAAGATGTTTCCATAGGGACACATCTTTTTTACCATGTTTCAAAATAACTTTCACCTGATCCTAAGATGATCAAGTCAATTATTGAAGAAATTAAGGAGCTAATTTTTTGGTCTGAGCTTTCCTAGATTGTGTCTCAATTTCACATATCTGCACAAGTAGCACACTTGAACATGGAAACACATCTTTTAATTTGGTTACATTGTTCTCATTCTGTGCCCTAATGTAAAATACAGAACAACACTTTCATGTTGAAGGAGAAGCACCTTTGGATGTACGTCTTTGGCTCATGGATGCCTTTGGATTGCTTAGCTCTGACTTTCACTATATGACACTTATACCAAAGCTTTATATTTATGTCTTCTTGAAGGCTTTCATGGCCGGGATCTGAGGGTTGCTGTAAGTTTTTCGGGCTGTTTGGCTGTGTTCTTCAGAACACAGCCAAACAGCCCGAAAAACCTACAACAACCTTTATATTTATCTTCCTCTTTCTTTCTTTCTTTCTTTCTTTCTTTCTTTCTTTCTTTCTTTCTTTCTTTCTTTCTTTCTTTCTTCTTTTCTTTCTTTTCAGATTCTAACATTTATGGAAAAATAGAAGAAAAACATTCAGGTGGAGAAAGACAGTTCAGGAGTGTCAAGGTATTATCTTATTTAATACTGACATTAAGAACCTTTAAATCCCATTGATATTAATAGGATAATTAAACACGTTCATAACTAACTCCTGTGAAATCAGAGAACTTCAATATTTTAGTCTTGCTGAATTATACCATAAATTACTTGCCTTGAATTAATAGGTATTGTGATGATTTCATTTACCTTCTGTTCGTTTCATTTGTGTATGTTATATATATGGTTATGTTAGCTGGTTGCACGATGGAATGAATGCATTGACAGAATGTGGGAGCATTTAAGATATTTGCATCATGATAGGAATCAAAAGAGGGAGAGGCATAGAATAGGATTTAGATTAGGGATAGATATGAGATAGAGATATGATATGAGCTGTGATAGATGAGAGCTGTGATGAACAGAGTGTGACAGAGATGGGAAAGGAGAGAGAATTAGAATTTGATAAATTTGTGTAAAAATAGAATTTAGCTTATGTAGATAAAAAGACTGGATGCGTACCTATAATCTTTTTGTTGTTTTTGTAAACCGTACAACAAATGTTTCTTTATTTCTTAGTGGTGATTATAAAATAACACACACGCATGCTGGCTGTTTAGCTGTAGCTCATAAAGAACAAGACTAGAAGATAATTATTAAAAGGTTTCCCCTTTGGGAACCAGTGGTGGCAGCATATTACGGGTTAGAGTTCTAACAAAAAGGCTGAATTAAGAATCTTCCACAGAATGAAGTGGAGGGTAAAGAAGGGTCCCAGAAATTCCAAGTGCTTAGGCAACAGTGTGAAACAGTTTAAGTAGTAGCAGGGGCAGATCTGTGGACAGGAGTCACTGTATACTACAGTAAAGTGGCAACCTGTTTGAGGGAGACTTGGGGGTGTCTTTTTAAAAGTGTTTTAAAATATTGCATGACACAGATGCTTTAAAATTTAAAGATGCTTTAAAATATTGCATGACACAAGGAAATAATGAGGTTGATTCAGCATTAATCAAGAGAAAATGAATACATGTCAAAAAGCAGAGATGTACTGGAAATAAGATAAAAACACACAGTGTAAAGGAAGGCAGAAGAATAAAGTGGACAAGATATAGTAGTTGGAAGATACGAGATTGAAATGGGAGCCAGGCAAGGCTGGTACCAGAAGATGGACAAGCATAAAAAACACAAAAGGCACATGTCTTTTTTATGTGCCTGAAAATGCAGACTGCAACCCACAAATAGATTTGTTAATTTTAAGCTGTCACAATACTTTTTGT
Organism: Intellagama lesueurii; assembly: GCA_037013535.1. Classification (NCBI taxonomy): domain Eukaryota; kingdom Metazoa; phylum Chordata; class Lepidosauria; order Squamata; family Agamidae; genus Intellagama; species Intellagama lesueurii. The sequence continues at coordinate 255,820,964 of JBAJHW010000002.1, forward strand.
ATTGTGACAGATTTTGTATTGTGACTGTATGTGGCTGTTACTGTTGATAACAAGCGAAGCAAGCACATTAGTCCCGGGGGCAGGGGCAGACCTACAATCCAGCAGCACTATTATTAAGCTCAACCAAAATGTCACAAGTGTGCGTGCGCAAGATTTCAGGGTCCTTGTGACTTTTCATCAGGCTGGGTTGGAGCCTGAGGATAGAGAAAGAAACAAAAACTTGAAAAATTAGGCTTTAGTCATTGCTAAGTGTTGCAGGTATCAAGTTGCTGGTAGGATTCTAGGACAAAGAAGCAATGTCTGATCCCTAATGCCTGGAAACAAAGCCAGCTGTCCATCAGATTTGCCTGTTGTATTGAGCAAGAAGCACAAGCTCCTGTGTAGGCAGAAAGCAGGAGAACTAGGCAGTGAAAATGGCCTGGATCTTTGGCCTATGTGAAAAATCAGCTCCTTAAAAATGCAGGAAGACTCTTTCCTGCCTTCTACTGAAATTATGTGGTGAATTGATAGAGTCAATGTTTTGAAAGAGGTAGCCGTGTTAGTCTGTGCAAGCATATCAGACTGAATCTGAAGAAACAAAACAAAACAGAAGACAAAAACATGTGGCACCTTAAAGACTAAGTATTACATTTTAATGTAAGCTTCCATGGACACATCCACTTCATCAGACATATGGAAACAGAATGAAATGTTGAATGAAATATCAGTTGCATACTAAATACTCATCAGCTCTTGGATGTATGGTACATTTACATGCAGCCAAAGAATCCAATTCTAATAAAAATTTTAAGAATAGATGTCACCTTTTTGTGCTCATGTCACCTCTATGAAATGTTTACAAACGTCATGGGGCAGCCATCTGAGGCCTGTATGGAATTATAGAAGCCATTATAAATACAAATGGGCCCCAGAGATGGGGAGTAGCACCACTGATGTCCAGACCTTGCCTCTAAGATCTAGGAATGAATAAGAGCTCACACGTTACACCATGGTTGTGTCACATCCATACATCTGTTTCAGGCCCATTGCTCCTCTCTCACTAAGAACTCGGGCCCAGATGAGCTCTTCTGCAATGGTTAGGCTTGCACAGTTATAGAAAACTACTTAGAGTCAGACTGCAAGGTGGGAGGTGGCATCCTGCAGTCCTTATTGTTAGAAATTGTTAGAATTCTTCTCCCTTCTTGCACTGTGTCACTTTTGTAACCAATTAAAACAACAACGACATAGGGAAAAATTAACACACATTGTAGCTAACCACACAATGAAGAGGTAGGTTTGAGTATTCAGTTATGTGGATAAATCACTGCTCATTGCATACTTAAAGTAACACACTTCACTCTTCATTTATCAGATGTCTGACAAGCAGTTTATCGTATAATAGGTCATGATATGAATATATCTAACTTTTTGTTCCTGTACGTTGTTTTTTCAGTTTGGCTCATGGCAGTCTCCTCATAGGGCAAGATCCAAACCCTTGGATGTGGTTGAAGTTCAGGAAACAAAGACGGTCTCTGAGCTTTACTTATCTATTTACAGATGTATACAATGCATTTTTGAGTACTCTGCTCTCAGAAAGTAGTTTACTATTTATCCAGCTCAATCCTACATAGAAACAAATGTCTCATGACTGAGGATTCTGGCATACCAAGTAAACATTGCACCTGCTTCCAGCATTAGCAGCTCTTTTATACCTGTGATAGATGATTTTTGAAACAGTGGTGTTGACCCTTCATTTGGTATTGGTCCAAGTCTTATGAATACTCCCATCTATTGTATTAGATTGTTCTCTGTGGCCATACCCATTGTTCTGTTGTTGGGCTCCATTCCTGCTATAATATATGTTCCACACATTTACCTCAATTATTTTGGATGTACTTCCTTCTGCCAGGGCTGACTGGCATTTTCAGAAACAGACTGTATTAGTTTTCCTATTATCATGAAAAAGCTCCAACTGATTTGAAACACCTGAGGATGAGGTATATAAATATATTATAAATATTAAATTCTAGCTACTAGTTTGTAGCATATTTCTATAAATATTGTTGCTGTCAGAGCAGGACTTAGGACTGGCTTACACAGTTGAAGTAAGGATGCTATACTCAACTGCACCACTTTCTATTTTGCCATACAAGGGAGCATGCCTTCTAGGTACAAATTCTTTGTCTCCTCTGATGAGACTCTTAGGCCTGTTACAGTGGTCCAGGCTATATAGAAATATGAAAATGTTAAAAATGAATACTGTTATACAATTTATTATTTAATGTATTTCTGTGATTATGTTTAGAAACATGTGCCCAAAGAGCATGTGCACAAGAAGAAGCTCTTCAAAACAGAAAAACTGGTTCTCAAAAAGATACGGACACCAAAACACGCAAAACATTTTTCAGTGTCAAAGGTACTTGTTATATTACCAAAGAAAGATATTATCTAGATTTTTACAGGTTAATTTCAACTGCTTGCCATGGGGGTAGAGGGGAGAGAAAGTTTATATTCTAATTTACATAGCAATTTTATATGAAAATGATTTTTTTCTAAGAGAGAATCCTTTTCATAATTAACTTAAGTCCTTCTAGGGCCACAACACACATCCAGAGAAATGCAGTCTTCCTTCTATTATAACGCTTTCTCCCCATCAACATGATTTCCTTTGTTACATATGACTCCAGAATTAGACATACAAAAGAACCAGTGTTTACATTCCAAAGATAACACGAATGAAACACAAGCTTCTTGTAATACTATGTTTCCAGAGATAATACTGATGGCACACAAGCTTCTCCTTTTAATATATTTATACAATTATACCTGTTTAACTACATAAGGGAGCATGCCTTCTAGACACAGAATCTTTGCGTCCTTGATCAGACTCTTAGGCCTCCTTCATGAGATTCTTAAGACCAGGACAGACTTTAAACAGAAATAATGAAAACCACAGAACAGTAGTATTATGCATAAATGAACATATACTATAGTAATAGCATTACAATGCTGCTTTTAACTCTTTTAATACTTAGAGCCATTGCTAGTAAATAGAATCTTTCCTTTCAAGTATCTGATTTTCTCATGGAAAGGAGGTTGCAAAATGAGGGGCAAAGGCTCACTCATTCTGAGTGAGGACAGAAGATGTTTATTTTGCTCTGATTTTACTTTATTAACTACATGGCATTTCCAAGGAGCCTATTGGCAATGAAGGCTTGATTTGATTTCGTCATCAGACAGACAAATGTTATTGATTGCAGGCAGCGTGCAAGCTGTTGCATGGAACTAAGTTATGTTTTCTGCACAATGAATATTTAATGCTTGATCCAATATGTTCTTGATACAATCAACCACATACATGCTGCCTTAGGTTCTACCCACTGGTAAAGTGTGTGGCCCTTGACATCCCTCCCAAATTGGAATTTAGCCCCTGTTCTGAAAAACTCTGGCCTACATGATTGTGGGTTGGCATCATCAGCAGAAGAAAATGTGATACAAAAGCTGTAATTTGAAGGAATAAGCAGCTATGAATAGATGTCCCTAAACCAAAGTTTCACCACAATATAATGCAAGAAACCATGCAAATTACTATGGGCAGCCTTGTGCTGCATCCAAGACTGTGAGTATAAAGCAAGTGCCACTCCTGGGTGGGATGCACTCTGGTTAGCTGGGATCTTGCATATTTTTATCCAGAATACTGGAACTGTAAGTGTACTAACATGTGAAGTGCATTTGCAAACCTAGCTTGTAAGAGAATATGGTTAGTGCTAAATCAGGCAAAATGCCACATCTGAATCAAAGAGAAATAAAGGAAGTTCTACTGCTGTGGGTAAAGTTGAACTTACAGTGGGCTACATCTGATATACATTTCTCTTTCCTTTCATCCCATCACAATCACCCTGCTCATAAGTTTATTCTATAGGGTCCCTAAACTTGCAAGCACAAGATTGGACATATGTAGGAAATGCTAGGGGAAGGGAAGCTATTTCAACTTACTTTCTCAACCATGGTGCACCATGCATTGGCTGAAACCCAGTAAAAAATCACAATGAGAGTACACCCATTTAATCAATGGAACTTACAAAGGTGTTAACCCACCAGATCCCCACTGATTCAATGGACATACTCAAGTCGCAAATTAACTCCTGGATTTCAGCCTTTGTCCTGCAAATGTGTGTTGCATAAAAATAACATCTACTTTTTTTGTTTACCAGAGTGCTGTGAGATCAAGAGATACCATGTACATCCCATATACCCGAGCAACTCATTCAGTTGTTTCTGTTGGTAAGATCACATAATCTGAAACTACGTCACATTTCCTCCACAGAGAAAGCAGGAAATAAGAAATAAAAAAATATTTTTCACAATATACATTAGAGGACATATTTTAAAAACTCAGTAATGTTAATTCTTATTTGTGTGGTTGCTGCAGAACAAGTGTAGGCAGTATCTGAGTGTTTGGGGGCTATTTTCCCTCCGCTAGGCCATGGAGGGTTATATACAACCCTTCTAACTATCTGTAATCCCCAGCACTCATGGGGATTTTTCTCCCCAAAGTTACATATCACACCCTAAGAAGCATCTGTGGGTTGTGGTTTGCCATTTGAACAAAATTCTACCATGCAGGGCCTGTTTTAAGCTTTGAGCTTTAATAAAACAAAAAACAGATCTGAGCGAACACAATTATGTTTAATGAAAAAATGCACACAGAGATCTCTTGGAGAGGGCAATTTATGAATGGAGACCAAAAACTAAAAAGGGGTTTTGGGAGGTGGTTTCAGAAGCCTGGAAAGTTCCAGCACTCCAAAGACCACGTTTTTACATACTCCTGTTGTAGAATAACAAATATATTTGATGAAAATATGTTCACTTTTAAGATCCTTCTTTGGATAGCAGTATCAGTAGTTTATGCCAGCTATGCAATATTCTTGGGGCATGTCTGTCTGTCTGTCTGTCTCTCTCTCTCTGTCTATCTATCTGTCTATCTAGGACCCAAGGTGGTTTACATCATAAAAATACAACATTTAAAAGCTAAAAATAATATGTATACCAATATTTTAAAAGAATCACACTAATTGCACACTAAAAATGGTAAACAAAACCAAAACCAAAAACAGAGCTACAAGGCATAGCACTCCATTTTAAAAAACTGTCTCAGACAGCCAATCACTAAGAGAAAGACTGTCTGAAGAGAAAGGTCTTTGTCTGCTTGTGGAAGGACAGCAATGATGGACCGGCCTGGCCTCCTGTAGGAGGGAGTTTCAGAGGCTTTTTTCCTCCATCCCACTATGTTCAGTATATTTTATACATAGGTAAACATTTATAGGAATCCAGCCTTTTTTAGTTCACTATTTCAGTTGCACACCAGAACAAAAATAAATAATAATCTTGTGCTGCCTTCAAGTCAGTTCTGACTTAGGTGACCCTTGTCAGGATTTTCTAGGTAGAGAATACATTTCGGTGGTTCCCATTCCCTTCTTCTGGGGGTGCCCTGGCACTATGCACCTTGCTCAAGGCTATGCAGGCTGCCTCCTCTCCCAGGAGGCACAGTGGAGAATCAAACTCCAAGAACAAAAATAATTCTGAAAAATATGTATGTCTGTTAACCCTTCATGAATCAGGATTCACCTGTTGAAATAGCACCGGATCAGCAGAGGTGACAGATCTCATGACAATGCCCCAACTCTGCCAACCTCTGCTCCTCTCCCCACCACTCCACTATTTGCTATATACTGTCTGTCTAGTAGCAGTTGCCTACTCTTTAAGATCAGTGCTTTGTAATGGTGTATTTTAAAACAACAGCTGCTGCTGCAGTGAAATGGCCAATAGCACTCCTTTGGGGCCATCCAGCACTCGCCAGGTAACTCATGCACTAATCTAAGGAAGGGTCCTTCCTTAGAGTGATGTTTTGTGAGCCAGTTGATAGCAGAGGACTCTTCTGCCACCAAAAGACTCCCATGGGCTTTTCCTAATTTTTTGTTCTGAGACAAAACAGTGTAGATTGTCCCTTGGAGCAGGGCACAGTATGGTGTGAGATGGCCCAGATAATGTTGTGTTGTTCTGTTGCAGAAGGCAGCAGAAATGCCAGAAAGAGGTTGGCACACCACGAGATTGGGGGAGAGGTGGCAGAGTGGATGAGGCAGCTTCTTCATCTCAGCTGGCAAAATGCCTTGGGTTGGCCCTGATTTCACTATCATCAGTTGAAAGTGATCCCATTTAGTTAGGTGGTCTATCAGTTACAACAGATACATCTTGCAGTTATTGGCGGGGGGGGGGGGGGGAACCAGTCTGTGCAAGTTACCTTAATTAGCCAGAAGATGGAGCACAGGCTGCACTCTTCTGCAAGTATGAAGTTCATGAAAGCTTTTATTTTGAATCCTTTTGAATCTCATAGTCATCTTCTGATAAAAAGGACAAGTGTGGCTTTAGAGAATTTGGGCTGCAAAACATACAAATATTTAAGAAAGGCATTGTATTCTATTTCTAACATTTATTTATACATCATGGTCCTGAAGAGCTAACCTTATATAATACATATATGATTAAATTCAGGCAATTATAATTGTACAAATTCAATAAGTAATTTTGTACATAAAAACCTGAGGAGAGTAATGCTGTATTTTAATCCACACTAACACATTCTGCATTTCAAAATGCTATAAAGGTGGTTTTGTAGCCTGTATGGCATTCAGAAATTGAAGATAGTCAGTCACTCCATAAAAAGTGTTGTTACTGTTAATTAATTTTTTTTTATGTATGCTTGCCCCTGTTTTATTAGTTAGAGGTTGTAAGTCGTGAGTTTTGTATTTTGTATTTAATTTTATCTTAGGGACCTTTTACTTGTGGGGAGAGATAGTCAATTAATTTTTTATTCATTTATTTTTATTTTCTTTTTTCCTCCCCACCCTTTCTCCTGGAGTGGGGGAAGCTTGTCTTTTCCCAGGGAGGGCCCCTACCAACCATTCTTATGGGGCATATGTTGATTCTGGTGGTGACAGGTAGAGGGAGATATGGTGCCTAGAGGAACGTTGGCCAATTCAGGAGAAGCCGGCCTCATTCTTTAATATTGATCCCAGGTTCTAGTGTTCTGGCCCTCACCCAGGTGCAATGTAATCATCTCAATCCTTTGCCCTCCACTCTGACCATTTTGTTTGCTGAATGCCGTCAATCCAGAACAAGTCTCAACTAACTGCAGATCTCATTGAGAATGAAAGGGTTGACCTGGCTTGTATCACAGAGACCTGGGTGGGTGCTGAGAGTGGGGTAGCCCTCTCTCAGATTCCCCTCCCCCCAATTACTCTGTTAACCATCAGGGCAGACTGGATGGTCACGGAGGTGAGGTTGTCATTGTATTTCAAAATTTCATTAAGGTTAGTAGGATTGCCTCCCCGGCCGACACCGGGTTGGAGTGCCTCCATGTATCTGTTGACCAATTGGTGTACTGATTCCCCGCAACCCAGCACTATCCCTTCCAAGGCTGACAGACTTTGTCTCTGCTGCCATATTGCAGTCCCCCAGTCTTGTGCTTCTGGAGGATTTCAACATGCATGCTGAGCTGTTGGTTCTTGGTCCAGCCTTGGATTTCATAGGCACCATGGCCTCCGAACAGGTGAATGGCCCCACACACATGGCAGGTCATACATTAGACCTTTTTTAAGCTGGCCAGGGTGAAGGAGATCTGAGGATGACCAATTTGACTCTGTTGCCCTTGTCATGATCAGATCAATTGTTGTTGTTTAGTCGTTAAGTCGTGTCCGACTCTTCGTGACCCCATGGACCAGAGCACGCCAGGCCCTCCTGTCTTCCACTGCCTCCTGGAGTTTGGTCAAATTCATGTTGGTAGCTTCGATGACACTGTCCAGCCATCTCATCCTCTGTCGTCTCCTTCTCCTCTTGCCTTCACACTTTCCCAACATCAGGGTCTTTTCCAGGGAGTCTTCTCTTCTCATGAGATGGCCAAAGTATTGAAGCTATCACTTTAGGATCTGTCCTTCCAGTGAGCACTCAGGGTTGATTTCCTTCAGAATGGATAGGTTTGATCTCCTTGCAGTCCAGGGGACTCTCAAGAGTCTCCTCCAGCACCACAATTCCAAAGCATCAATTCTTCGGCGGTCAGCCTTCTTTATGGTCCAGCTCTCACTTCCATACATCGCTACTTGAAAAACCATAGCTTTGACTATGCGGACCTTTGTCGGCAAGGTGATGTCTCTGGTTTTTAAGATGCTGTCTAGGTTTGTCATCGCTTTCCTCCCAAGAAGCAGGAGTCTTTTAATTTCGTGGCTGCTGTCACCATCTGCAGTGATCATGGAGCCCAAGAAAGTAAAATCTGTCACCGCCTCCATATCTTCCCCTTCCATTTGCCAGGAGGTGATGGGACCAGTGGCCATGATCTTAGTTTTTTTGATGTTGAGCTTCAGACCATTTTTTGCGCTCTCCTCTTTCACTCTCATTAAGAGGTTCTTTAATTCCTCCTCACTTTCTGCCATCAGAGTGGTATCATCTGCATATCTGAGGTTGTTGATATTTCTTCCGGCAATCTTAATTCCGGTTTGGGATTCATCCAGTCCTGCCTTTCGCATGATGTATTCTGCATATAAGTTAAATAAGCAGGGAGACAATATACAGCCTTGTCGTACTCCTTTCCCAATTTTGAACCAATCAGTTGTTCCATATCCAGTTCTAACTGTTGCTTCCTGTCCTACATATAGATTTCTCAGGAGATAGATAAGGTGGTCAGGCACTCCCATTTCTTTAAGAACTTGCCATAGTTTGCTGTGGTCCACACAGTCAAAGGCTTTTGCGTAGTCAATGAAGCAGAAGTAGATGTTTTTCTGGAACTCTCTGGTTTTCTCCATAATCCAGCGCATGTTAGCAATTTGGTCTCTAGTTCCTCTGCCCCTTCGAAATCCAGCTTGTACTTCTGGGAGTTCTCGGTCCACATACTGCTGAAGCCTACCTTGTAGGATTTTGAGCATAACCTTGCTAGCGTGTGAAATGAGTGCAATTGTACGGTAGTTGGAGCATTCTTTGTCACTGCCCTTCTTTGGGATTGGGATGTAGACTGATCTTTTCCAATCCTCTGGCCACTGCTGAGTTTTCCAAACTTGCTGGCATATTGAGTGCAGCACCTTAACAGCGTCATCTTTTAAGATTTTAAATAGTTCCACTGGAATGCCATCACCTCCACTGGCCTTGTTGTTAGCCCTGCTTTCTAAGGCCCACTTGACTTCACTCTCCAGGATGTCTGACTCAAGGTCAGCAATCACACTATCTGGGTTGTCCAGGACATCCAGATCTTTCTGGTATAATTCCTCTGTGTATTCTTGCCACCTCTTCTTGATGTCTTCTGCTTCTGTTAGGTCCCTACCATTTTTGTCCTTTATCATGTCCATCTTTGCACAAAATGTTCCTTTAATATCTCCAATTTTCTTGAACAGATCTCTGGTTTTTCCCTTTCTATTCTTTTCCTCTATTTCTTTGCACTGTTCATTTAAGAAGGCTCTCTTGTCTCTCCTTGCTATTCTTTGGAAGTCAGCATTCAATTTTCTGTAACATCCCTATTGATCAGATCAATACCTACTGAAATTTGGCCTGGCAATGACAACCCACCCCCTTTGCGGGGAGAGGGGAACAATTAGGATGGTCCATCCATGCAGGCTATTAGATCCTATTGGTTCCAAGATGACTTGGATGGGTTTCCAGATGAGCTGATTGGTGTGGGTGTTGAAATCCTGGTCTCTGAATGGAATCTGGCAGCAACTCCATTGCTCCTAAACACCCTGTCCTTTTGAGGGCTTGCTCCTCCCCATGGTTCACCAGGGAGTTGCCAGCTTTGAAACAAGCCAGGAGAAGGCTAGAGAGCATCTGGAGGAAAGCTCCCTTGGATGATAATAGGACTGTGGTTAGACACATGTTTGGTTCCTATTGTACAGCCATCAAGGCTGCTAAGAAAGCCTATAATGTGAGACAGATCAGTGAGGCCACCAACCAGCAGGCAGAGCTTTATAAAGTGTTCCGTGACCTCACCGGTGCCGGATGACATCCGGGGCCGCAACAGAATGCTGCAACATGTGACCGGTTCACTGCCCATTTTAACTGAAGATCAAGGTCATCTGTAGGGACCTGGAATCTGTTAGTAAGATAATAAGTCAGAGTGAGATGTTTTGCGCTCCGTCTTGTCCAGTTTTATTGGAACAGTTTTCACCCTATGATGCCTGATGACATTGACAAGGCCTACCTCTTCTTGATGAGACCCATGCCCCTCTTGGCTTTTAAAAGTTGCCAGAGAGGGGACTACAGAAAGGGCCTGCCAGATCATAAATTCCTCCTTGAGGGAGGAGTATCCTCCCCTCTATCTGAAGGAGACAGTGGTCAGGCCTATCCTGAAAAAGGTGATGCTACCATTGGACAACCTTAACAATTATCATCCTATCATCAATATCCTCTTCACGGGCAAAGGTTGAGAGGGTGGTGGATGGCCAGTTGCAGATGTTCTTGGATGACACCAATAGTCTAGATCCATTTCAGTTGGGCTTTAGGCCTGGAGCGCTGCCTAGCTGCAGTTATGGTTTGGACAAGGGCTAACAGGTTGAAACTGAATCCTGACAAGACGGAGGTCCTGTTGTTGGGGGAGACTCCTGATCAACTCAGTGGCTGTCTGCCTGGTCTTAACGGGGTCACCCCCCCCCCAAAAGGATCAGGTGCGAAATCTTAGTGGTTGGACCCAGTTGTTGGACCCAGCCCTCACAATGGAATATCAGGTCTCAGCTGTGGCCAAGTCTGCCTTTTACTAGCTGAGGCACATTGCATACATCCTCCCCTATCTTGACAGGAAATCCCTCACAATACTGGTCCATATATTTGTAATCTTGAAAATAGATTACTGCAACATTCTCTATGTGTGCCTGCCCTTGAAGGTGGTTTGGTAGCTGCAACTGGTGCAGAATGCTGCTGCCAAGTCTTTGGAACATCTCAACATGACCATATAACTCCTGTCATGGCTGGTCTGCACTGGCTGCCTGTATGCTTCTGGGCCAAATTCAAGGTGCTTATGTTAGCTTTTAAAGCCCTTAACAGTTTAGGACCTTGTTACCTGTCTGAGCGCCTCTTCCTCAAAACATCCACCCATCCCACCTGCACCTTTTATATGGGAATATGGGAGGCCCATAAGTTTTCCACCTGCATTTGGGCCTTCTCTGTGGTGGCTGCTAGAGGTGCAGCTAGCCCTGCCCCTCCTGGGTTTCAGGAGGCAACTTAAAATCTGGTTGTTCTCCCAAGCCTTTCTTTAGCCTTTTTTTCCAGACAATGGGCCTGTTGGATTATTGTACCCATCGGTTCTCACCTATCATGATCCTGGGATATCATGTTTTTCTTACTGGTGTTTTTTATTGCTTTCTCTTATTATCATGTTTGGTTGTGTTTGCCTCTCAGAGTAGTAGCTTCACTACTAGTTGGGTGGAATGAATGAATGAATGAATGAATAACAGGGTACTATTAGAAACAATTAAGGAGTCATCAGAGAAGTAAAGTGAACACTTCCTGAAAATATCATTACAGTTTTTCTTCAGGTTGTCTATTAAAGGAAAACAGGGTAGAAGAGGATGAAAGAATATTCCTATGCATGATGAAGGGGAACGGATTTCCAACATTGCAGGGAATATTTTCATGTAAGGAGGTAGTTTTGTTAGCTTTCTTCACTTTTGTTTTACATAAAAGAACTAGATGCAATCTTCAGCATTTCAATAAAACAGCAGAAGATTGGTCAGCTTCTAAATAAAAAAGGGAACAAAATGGCAATTTATATCATGCTCCACCATAACATCATACTACTGTGAAGGCTAATGAAAGGAAAAAGGAAAGAAACTGATTGTGAATATACTGTGGATGAGACTTCCAAGTATCATTTAAGAAATATTTTATGGAATCTGTCTAATCTGATTTAAACTCACTGCTCAGGCTTTAAAAGTTTATCCACTACCTCTAGTCTTCTGTGGACTGTGTCTACTTCCCTAGAAAACCCTTTCAAGGGTTTCAGATTATACCTCCCGGGGAGGGCCTGATAACATCCTTTACTCCTTCTAGCACTCCCTTTACCCAACCCTCTTAAATCTTAACAGTGGCGTACTTAGGCAGTTGGGGTGATTTTTGAGCTTGTGGTGCCATAGGAGAAGAGGAAGAACAAATATGAGATGGATTGACTCTATAAAGGACACCACATGCTTGGGTTTACAAGAGCTGAGCAGGGCTGATGAGGACAGGACATTTTGGAGACTGCTCATTCATAGTGTTGCCATAAATCAAATATGTAACATGTAACAACAGCAATGTCACATCATTCTAGAGTATATAAATTAAAATCTCTCTCTCTCTTTCACCCTCCTTCCCTCTCTCTCATTCTCTCTCTGTGTGTGCCTATCTCTCTCACACACATATCTCTGGATGGGATAAGCTTGATTGTTGAAGAAAGAAGTAAGAGAGACTCTTACAAAAAGAGATGGCAGAGGAAAGAGGATTTTGCCTCCAGTCAGTTCCTAGCAGGGTGGAGTTCAGTGTCACATGTCAGTTATTTATGATTGGCCAGGGTCAGATGCTTGCTTTGAAATTAGAATTTATTTGGTGGGCGAAATCTTGTTGCACAGCTCTTTGTGTGCAATTGTGTATGTTGTTGCATTGTGTACAAATTTCATGCACTCCAAAATCACCAAAAGAAGCCTTTAATCAGGAGTGGTTTGCTGCTGCTGCTGACGACATTATCACTGGATTTCAGCCAGTATGTTAATAGTGGGTACAATGATTCTCTAATTTAGTTTCCATATAAAAGTGATAATCTGGACAGAATAACTGAACACTTTAAAGGTGGGAGGAGACCATTCAAAGAAATGGAGGATGATTGGTAAGAAAAGATCATTGGCATCTTATAAGCATTTCTGAAATCCTCAGTACAATATAGTTCAGCTAAAAGGAAAGCATGGCAGTTCTTACTTGAAATCTGTATCTCCAGGCCAATAGACTGCACAACTTTTGCCAAATATTGTTACCTTTGATGTTACCATTGGAGTGGCATGAACTTACATGTGGCTAGAAGGTCAAAATTACATCCCACTATGCTTCTGTCAATTTATATTCCAGTGTCAGTACTTCTTGATTTCAGCTCTGAAGTTTTTCATCCAAAGGATTAATGTTATTTTCTGTCAAGTTGTTTCTGATTTACAGTGATTCTAATAGGTATCTGAGAGAGGTTTACAATTGCTACCCCCTCTTCCCACCATGGCTTCCCATGGCTCCATGGGGGTTTGAAACCAGGCCTCCTAAGTCCTAATCAAACACATTATCAACTACACCACACTGGCTCTATAAGTATTGTTGTAGTAAGAATATTTTATGAAAAATCAGAAGAATACCTTTATGATGACAGGGAAGGACTTTGTATTTATTTCAGTATATTTTACCTCACCTTTCCTTCTGGGAGTTCAAAAGGGGTAAAACCAGAAATAAGTCTAAACATAAATTTAAAATATCTTTACAATTAATTACAAAACCCACTGAAAATAAATACATAACATAGCAAATGATAAAACTAAAACAGCAGTCAACATTTTAAACATAATTAGAAGACAAAAGTAGATTAAAAGTGCTCATTAAAATGACATAGAAAATGCCTTTTGAGGAGCCAAGGCCTCCACAAATTTCTAGAAAGCCATTAATGATGAAATGAAACTGGTCCTTCCCTTAGGAATGAGTTTTAGGACCAAAGAGCAGCCAATGAAAAGACCTTCTTTTTAGTCCCAACTAGAGGAATCACAGAAATTGTTGGGCATTCAGAATGTGATCTTATTATGTACAGTAAATGCATTACTACCACACTGACACACATGCAGTGACATCAGTCCTGTCATTGTTATGTAGCATACAGCACATCATATTTAATGACAGATTGAAGCGATGAAAGTAAAAATTCCTCTCCACCAGTTGAACAACATCTTCCGCAGGTAAAGCAAATGAAATGCATGCAAAAATGAGCTAGTTTTGCATTCATAACTTATCTTTTACCAAATTGGTATTTCTATCTCATGTGAATTCATTTAGCATTCACACAGGCCAATTTCTCACCATAAAGCCCTAATTAAAGGCCAGTTCATGGCAGCTCTCCTAATAATGCTTTATCTTTTGTACATAAAGTATATGAAGGTGGAAGGCGTTTTTTAAAAAAATCGTCATCTCATGAAGCAGTTTATTTTGTCAGTTGAATAAATAATACAACAGCTTCTATCAGATTCATTTAATATTTTTCATTTGGACAATGCTTATGTGTAATATGGGATAAAATTACTAGTTCTTTGACTGCTTGCACCTTATGTGAATGAAAGTAAGGATAGGCAATTTCTTAGAGGTCTGGGGAATTTAGAGGGTCACCCCTACTTGTATCTCCCACACCTTATTTAAAAAAAAAAAGCCTATAAAGGCTTTTGGGGCCCTTCAGGAGGCACTGGGATCATATTTGCCAATGGTGGAGACTGTCCTGAGCTAGTTTTGGTCAAGAAAAACTTTTTTCCCTGACAAGAAATGACTAAAAGTCCTAAAGATCAGGGCCCTTTTTAAAGAAAAATCTTATACATGAGAGGCCTGTGGGTTGCGGCCTCCCCATTTGGAAGTATTAGGTGAATTCCTTCAGGTGTTTTATTATTATTTGGTTTGTTTTTACATGGATTATGTTTTCCTGAGGTTATATTCTAGCTAGGAGAGTTCTGGAATGTTAATAAAAATGTGTGCAAGAAAATACTTATGGCATTTAAGGACATGCTATAATTTGATATCGTTTTAAGTGCATATACATCCAAATTTGAATCAGGATCCCAGCATACATAAATAAAGCCAGTCTTTGCTTGCTAAAAGCAAAGTAACTGATATTGGTTATTTAACAGTTGTTCAACATACATACATGTCCATTTCTATACCACCTATACCTTTTGCTCTAAGGTAAAAGAAGAAAATTATAATTCCTGAAAACCTTCAGCATCCGTGAAAATCTTTGACTTCCTATGACAAATGATAACTCAAAATTTTCTAAAGGAAGTGTGCCTTCTTTGTATATAACTGAAAACAATGCAGACACAGACTCAGTAATACTTAATAAGGATCCACTAAAATCAATGGGATTTAATTAATCTAACCCAAGGAAAAATATCCTGCTTGTAACAAATTAAATTCCCAAGCAAGATACATATTTAGGTAGCATTAACAAGGGGCTAAGGAAAAGTAATATTTTTCATGTTTTTGATTCCTTTTTTTTTTTAAATCAGGAGGAAAACTATTCCCTGGCCTTGAAACCAAGGTATGACATATTTATCTGTTAAACAGTAGTCATGTAGAGGGCCCATACATGGTTGTCTATTTTAGTATGTACAATACAAGAATTCATCTTGTTTCCAAAGAGAGATTCTTTGAGATTGTCATATGTACAAATACAGGGATTCTATTCCCACTCCTGAATGTATTCTACATGCAGTAGGTTTTTAAAGAAGCTTTTGTGTTTTTGTGTGTGACTACCGTGTTTCCCCGAAAATAAGACAGGGTCTTATATTAATTTTTGCTCCAAAAAACACATTAGGGCTTATTTTCAGGGGATGTTTTATTTTTTTCATGTACAACAATCTACATTTATTTAAATAAAGTCATGTCATCTTCTTCTGGTTGCTGCACAATGCTGCACAATGGTGGCGGGGGGGTTTCACTTAACTAGGGCTTATTTTGGGGGTAGGGCTTATATTACGAGCATCTGGAAAAATACTAGGGCTTATTTTCAGGTTAGGTCTTATTTTCGGGGAAACAGGGTAGTTATGTATTTACTTTTCTCTGCTTTGCATGTGGATAGTGCAGAGGATAATCCTATGTATAATTATTCAGTCTTGTAAGTGAGTTCAATATTAGTGTATCAAATTTTCCATACCTGAGACCCTCCTGAGTGATAGCACAGAAAAGATTCTGCCAGCAGAACATTGCTAGATTCTTGATTTGCTGTTGGACGAATGTAAATCAGGCCACTGTATCAGCCCATCTTCCATGTGTGAAAAGAGGTAATGGATATCTCATGTGAGAAAAGAAAAAGTCAAACAACTATTGCAATGTTCTGATTCATGAGCAGTTTGACTGCACAGGATTCTGGTCTATATGTTAGAGATGGCATAACCAGGCAGTGGGAAGGTTTCTGTAATCTTCTTTAAGCAGTACGGTCATGTTAATCCAGATTCTAGAAGTCTTCAATAAAATTAATTTCACACTCCCGCCCCCAAGGAAATAGCTAAAATGCATATTCCTTTCTACAGATTTGTTACTGTCCTGTTTAGAGGGTGAGTCCACTTATATTTCTGACAGGGTGTCTAAATTTTTATTGATTGCTATGAGAACTAGAGAGAAAATGTTGCAATCACCTTGAAAGAAGGATTCATATACTCCATATAGGAGTTTTCTGTATGTTCTGTCTTTTTATAATCTTGCTGGTCTGTGACCGTAATAAAGAATGATGATGATGATATTCCTTTTAAATTCGAAGCCCCTTGTTTGATCTACTCTTTTTCTCTGTTTTAGGCTTCAACACCAGTTGGAAAAAGGTATGCACAATGAAAACATTACCATCCAATTTGCTCCAGAAAGGCTCCCAATCTTCTAAAGTAAATTGGAGAGAACTATCAGGGTGTGAGAGCCCCTTTCACCTGTGGTGTCCGTTCTGCTGGTGAATGGACACCACTGGATGCAACCCTTGCTATGTGCACATGTAAGGAACATGGTTACATGAAATCATGGTTTGTCCTCTGTAACATGCAGTCAGATTTGTTTAGGATTTTAATTTTTAAAATACATGGCAGGAAAAAAAACCTAAATTAATTTCTACTTTAGACCATAACTAAAGTTATGAGTTTAATTTTATTAAACTAAAATTTCTTTGCTATAATTCAAGACAGATGTCATTGAATATATTTACAATATATTTTATGGGAAATATATTGCTTTAACAATAAATGTTCATGCTGTGAAATGATCGAAGAAAAATTTCCAACAAGTGCTGTTATGCAAACCTTGCTAGATGTATGAGTAAGCATGGTGAAAAATAATTCAGTTTGTCGTTTGCTGATACATTCCTCCTGTGTGCATTATGTGTTGTCAAGTTGTTTCTGACTTATTTGCAACTTTATGAATTAATGACCTACAAAAATACTCTCAAATCTTACAAACTAAAGGCCATGGATTCTTCTGTTGAGTCAACCCATCTTAAATTAGATTAGAACTTCCTCTTTTCCTCTTGCCTTCAAGTTTACTACCATTATGGTCTCCTCTAGAAAATCTTGTCTTGCTGTGTCCAAATTGCCATAGGCTTAGTCTAGTCGTTTTAGCTTCTAATAAGAGCTCAAGCTTGGTTTGATTTAGAGCCCATTTGTCTTTTTAGCAGCACGTTACAAATGAATTTATTTTTTCCTATCAGTTATGTGCATTGTCCAACTTCCATATCCATACATAGCATATCTCTGAATGATCTTAACCTTGGTCTCCATTGACACATCCTTATATTTAAGGGTCTTTTCCAGCACCTTCATGCCTACCCTTCCAAGTCCCAATCTTCTTTTGATTTCTTGGTTGCTCTCTCCATTTTGGTTAATCAATGCACCAAGGCACAGAAAATCTTGAACAATTGTGATTTCTTCATTGTTACAGATAAAGCTATGTAATTTTTCTGTAGTCATTATTTTGTCTTCTTAATATCCAACTGTGATCCAGCTTTCACACTTTCTTTCTTAACCCTTCCATTAATCCTGAATTAATTTATTTCCACAATGCAAGATAAAAGCCTGAAGGTTCATTTTTCTATTGTAAATATCTATACAGTTATTTTAATTATGCATAGAGTGGCACTTTCTGTATCATTTCTCAACCATAGCACTTGGATTTCATCCTGTGAATTTTAGAAGGTTATTTCAAAACCTCAGATTGGGATGCATTGTACAGAATGGCTTTGCCAGGTCAGCTGTATCCTGAAATTTCAAGATCAAAATCCTAGACCATGGAACAGGTCATTGTGAGGTCTTCTAATGTTATGGAAGCAGGGTAGGCAAAGGTTGGAAGGGGAGGTTGGAACAGATTGTGGAAATGGTCATGAGAAAAATTTGAATCAACGTATCCAGAATCTAGTTAAAACCAGAGCCAAGGGAGAAAGGTGCTTTTTCCCCTCCCCCCCTTTTTTTTTGACAGACAGAAAAATGCCTGCTGGGAAATGGTGGTTAGCCTCTAAAGCTGCCTCATGCTCAAAAATCAAAGTCTTCTTCCACCAGTGTTGTTCACCCTGAGATTGGTCCCTCTATTGGAGGCTGCTAGAAGTGCAGAAACTCCCTGATGCTTAAACTAGTAATCCTACCTATTATAATCCTACCCTACCTATAAAGTGGAATAAAATAAGAAATAGGTGAGCAGGAAGATGTAAAATATTTCTAAATCACTATCACATTGAATGTATACAGCTGAGAAATTATACTAAAATGTTTCTTAGATATTTTCTTCAGTTAATTTTGCAAACTAAACAGGTGATTTATAAACCAGTATAGAAACCAAATTCCCTACGTATATCCAGTACCCCAAACACTGATGTATTCAAACCAGGTTTTAATTAATATGCTGTTCATTTTCTTCATAGGCCCCTTTCAGGAAAAAAGACTGACCAACAACAAAATGAAGATTATGAATCCCCTTATGAAAAAGATATCATAAGGTACAGATAATTGTTAATCGTATAACCTTAATTTCTGTCCAAGTATATGTTCTTTTGAGCTCTCTTTACACCTGGTCTAGGGAACCTTTCATGGTTCATGTGCTGAATTTCAGTTTGGGAAGATTCCTGGAAGCTTTTAAATTAGTATTTTCTTTGGGGCAAATGGCACAAAATAAGGTCAAGGAATAAATGAGAGTGGGGGGCATATATGTTTTCAACATTATTGTACTCTCTTTATTGAACGCATTCAAACACTAAGACTGGTGTGTGTTTTTCTGTCAAATAAGCAGAAGTGAAAATAAAATATTAAAAACAGTGGAAGGTACAATTCCTCATCCTGGTTGACTCTACTGATTGACATTTTCAGAGTTCACAGATCAGTTATCATACTGGATTATGGTTTAATTAAAAAGTAAGATAAGTGACATTTCAGAAACAATTTAAATTTACAGCAACATGTCACATTACCTTTTGTTTAGGGTGGTGGCCTGGAGGAGGAAACAAAATGAAAGGATTCGCCAAGCAGAGGAACGGCGCCTATTGCTAGAACTTAGAAAAAGGTCGTGTTCCCGAAACCACTGTTTTACACCTACAAACTCTCAGCAATGTAAGCCTGTTTATTTTTATTGAATATTATTCATAAATGTAGAGTATGGAGGCATAAGGTGTGACCTTTGAACGAGGCTTTCCCCATCAACCTGACTAAAGAGATCTAATTTTTTTGGACATGCTATTTCTAGTAGATAGGACAGGAAGTTAAATCTGTGTATTGAGTTGTTATAATCCAACAGTACATCTGAGTACTGTACATGTAGAAAACCCTGAAAAGAGTTACCATGTCAGAATTGACTTGATAACATTGTTGATGGTGATGTTTTTGGGTTCCTCACACATGCAGTGATGTATGTATGTTATCTCCAAATATGTTATATAAGCCATAACCTACACCACTGCCAATGTGAGAAATCCAGAAGTAGCAATGGATTATTCAGAACTCTGTCCATAGATTCCACCTCAACTTTCTGTCCATTGTAAGTTCCACTTCCAATAGAATAGCTCTATTTAGTCATGTTGAGGGGAAATGTCTAATTTCAAAGGCCACTCTTTATGCCCTCATGTTCCACAGTCACCATTGATTCAGCTTATGCCATGTAAATTTCTGTAACAGGATTTTGACTACTAAGTGAATACAATAAAAACTACATGAATAGAATAAGTATGCTTCAAAATGGAGTAAAATAACTCAAGAAAGCACACTTGCTGTGAAGCCAGAGACTGAAACACTGTTGGGATCCAGGCTGTGGTTGCAGGCCCAATACAGAATATAGTGGGGTTTTGATTCCAGGAAGTGGCAGGGATTGGAACTAAGCAAATTTGGAGGCCAGCCATTGCTAGGAGATAGGAGAAAGGAACAGCACAAAGAAAAGTTTCAAAGAAGAGAAAGGAAATTTCAAGAAGTAGGTTACAATGTAGGATTATTTTTTCCACAAGCTGGAGACATCCTGGTACTTCTGTGAAGGCCTGGTGTGGTAGGGCAGGGATTGTGCAATATCTCAAGAACAGGAAGGCAGGACCCTTGAAGGCTGTTTATGTCCTTTTTAGCAGAACAAGAAGCAGCTAATTCAACTTGTGGATTCAACCTCTAAATACTGGAATGGTTAGCAGAGCACACTTCCTACTTTAAAAAGAAATCATATGCACATTTCTTGTTCTAAAAAAACAAGAAAGCTTATATTGCTGAGAAAAATACATTAAGATAGGAGAGTTACTGAGAATTCTAGCTAACCAAGATTGAGATGAGGGAGCTCATCTCTCAAGAACAAAGGAATGATGTAACATCTGTTCTTTCAAATATCAAGAAAGAAATGTGAGAAATGGTCAAACACTCCTCCCCATGCGGAATGTAAGCTGAGTCACTTTCAGTCAGGCTTCCAAAGATAAATAGTGATTTTATTTCAAATATAGATTTAGACTTTCAGCATAGCCAGTGATTTCAGCAAGCAGAACTTGTTTCCTGATATTTTGAGGTTGAGAGGACATTCACAAAGCAAATAATAGCAATACCAAGATGCTTGAACATCAGCAGAACAAGCATGCAAGAACACTAGAGATCGGGGCTTTTTACAAGGATCTGTGTGTCAAATGTTCCTTTCTTTGAGACTGTTCCTTCCCTGTAGGTATTGATGAGCATGGCTCAGTCATGCCTCATTGATCAAGAGAGGAAAATACAAAAGAAATAAAAAGATGACTGGAAGGTTCATCACAAGCTTCCTTACAAAGTAACCAACAGAAGATGGCTGATTCTAACCAACTTGATTTGGAATATTTCCTTCTCAATAGGATATATGTCATCTCAATAGGATATATGCCACTATAGCAGTGGTCCCCAACCTTTTTGACAGCAGGGACTGGTTTAGCATGTGTGCAGGGGTGTGTGTCTGTGTGTGAGTACATCTGTGGGGGGGCATGCATGGGGGCATGTGTGCGTGCATGAGTGGGGTGTGTGTGTGCGTCCATGTGTGAGTGGGGGGCATGTGTGCATATGTGCGTGCATGCATCTGTGCATGCATGGGTGTGTGTGCGTGCATCCGTGCGTGTGGGGGGGACATTCGTGCATCTGTGCATGTGAGGGGGCGGGAGATCTGTCTCCACGGCCTGGTCCTGCCAAGACCACGGACCGGAACCGGTCCGCGGACCACGTGTTGGGGACCCCTGAACTATAGGATGTCCTTAGAGAATTGCTATTCACTCACTCTTCCTTTTCTTGCTATCACTGTTTCATCCTTGTCCTGATTCCTTATAACATTCTTTATGTCTTCATTTTTTTTCTCACTCCTTTCCCATTGTCATTCCTATCCCCCTTTGCATATTTTCTTGTTCATCTTTCCTTTTTTCAGGGGCCATTTAAACATTCAATTCTCATCCTCCACCTGTTCTCTCCCAATCAACTGTAACAATGACATATGTCGGACATATCCAAAAACTCTTTGTACCCATGTATAATGTTAAAAGCAAGCACTGGTGATTGCAGCCAGCTCTATCTTGGCTGTTATCATAAAGGTGAGGTCCATGGTGAGGTCCAGTGGTCTACTACATTTCACTTGAAAGGTCAGACCACATGTACATGGTAGTGGCCTGGTAGGAGGACAGGGGCTTTGCTATTGCCTACGGAGCAGCTTCACTTGCTGCTATTAACATGTGGGCTATTCATACTTTCATCCTTAGTGCTAAATTCACTATATTTTGGAACAGGAAGTAAATTAGTAGTTGTCTTATGTGAGGGTGCAACTACACAATAGAATTGACATGCTGTGAAATCATATCTGGGAAGTTGGGTTTTCCCAGGTAAATTTGTGTTAACTGGCCACATGGGGAGAGAGGAGGAAATTGACAAACAGTCTTTTTTCATCTTAACCTAGCTCTTCTACAGCTCTCCTGATCTGCTGGAGGCTCAGCTACAGAACTACCTTAATAAGCTATAAACAATGATCAAGTGGCAATTTCCTCCTCCTCCTCCTCCTCCTCTCTCTCTCTCTCTGGTATCTAGGTGTCCTAGTACAGTGGTTCTCAAACTGGGTTCCCCAGATGTTCTTGGACTGAAATTCCCAGAAACTTTCACCACTTGCTGTGCTGGCCAGGATTTCTGGGAGCTGCAGTCCAAGAACATCTGGGGACCCAAGTTTGAGAACCACTTCCTAGTGCAACAGTACTGGCACCAAGCCTTTTTTTTTTTTTTAAAGGAGAAATCACATTATTTGCAAAGATCCAGCTCTCCAGGCATTTTTCCACTGCTCCCACCAGCTTCTGCACCATTGTGCCAACCATGAACATTACTGCAATACTTTTCTGCATTGGTTCAAGCAACCACACTGCCAGAACTGATGCAAATGGATCTGATGTTTTTTTAAAAGTAGAAGCCCCAGAAGTGGAGCAAAAATATATGGATTTGAGGGGGAGGAAGTCTTGAGTTGATTCGCATTGGCTTTTATGTCCTGTGATCGATTTTTTTAAAAAGCAAACTGGAGTATCCCAATCCGAAAGCATTTTTGTCATTCAGTGTAGTCACACCTTAAGTTAAGAACAACCAAAGAACTGCTGGATAGCTCAGTGGTTTAGGTCTCTGGTTGCAAAGCCAGAGGCTGGTATTCAATTCTCCACTGTCCTTCCTTGAGAGGGACTAGGCTCAACGATCCATTGATACGTTCCTTCCAGCTCTGAAATTCTAAGATTATAAAGTTCAGTGACAGGAGAAGGAAAAGTGAGACTTTATTCTCTGTTCTTTGTGTTCTAAATCTAAATCTACATAAAAGGCAAAAGAAATTTAGAAGTTATGATTCATCCATTGCCAATATGTTCCTAGTCTTCGTTGACTTGATGACAGTTTTTGTGCTAAGTAACAAGAAAGACTGACCATGTGGTTTTACATATAAGGCATACATTTAGGTTGCGGTAAATCCTGCTATGCCCAAGGACTCCCCCCCCCCCCCCCAATTCTGCATAATTACTATAATGACAGTTTTAAGCTCGGTGCACACCCTTTCCATAATATCATAGACAGAGAATATAAGTAAAACAGATTTTGCAACAGAATATTTTTTTTTAAAAAAGAAAATCCATTGGTCTGTTATAATTATACAATTATATAATATTTTGCTGCAAAACAGATGTTCAAGATGCCTTACTGATAAAATACTGTAGTTTTATCTGCATTCTACAAGCCTGGACAACCATCTGTCAGATCTGCTTTGACTTGTATTCCTGCATTGAGCAGGGGGTTGGGCTCGATGGTCTTATAGCCCCCTTCTAACTCAGTTATTCTGTGATTCTATGATCAGCTAACCTGTGAAGAAGACTTCTCAGGTTAGCTGAGAGATCATTTGTTAAAGTCAGGACACAAGTTGGTGCATTTTAAAATAAGCAAAACAGTAGATTACTCACCCTTAATATATGCTCCCAACATGTCTGAAAAATCCAACTTTGTTTATTTTACAAAACTCAAAAAGCTTTCATGCCTTGAGGCTATAAACAGTCATAGTGTTTATTGCTGGTATAATTTTTTACTTGGAGACAGACTAATTCCTATCCACATCTCATATTTTATGCTAACAAGTTCAGTTTAAATATGGTGCAATAAGAACATAACACATAGCATGACATGCACCTGGCACCTTGTTTTAATTTAGGATCTTACCCAGTGTATATGTTCTGTTAGAACACTAATGTACTGCCTGTACAGGTTACAGAACTGTGCTGAGGTATAGAAGTCAGTTCCTGCAGCCATATTCATTGCAGAATACAGCACTGACAACCCACTTATAGTGCTTAGTTCAACCATCTTTTATCACTTTTCGCATGCAAGAGATGATGAGTCTGAAGATAAGACTTTTCTGTTAGCATGTAGGCTCTATGCAGAAGCAGGAATTCTAGGATATCTGAGTTTTTGCTGACATGTAGAGCCTACATGTAACGTGTAATCACTCTTCTTCAGACTTGTGAGCAGAAAGAGACTGAGGGAGTAGGGGTCTCCCCCTGACAACTGTGTAGACAGCTCTGGATTCAGTAATAACTGAAGAACCATTATCTTTGTTTTGCAGTTCAGATGCAAAATGGAGGTCTATGTGCTCCATATATAGACAATATAGGTACAGCTGTGATACCTAGGCCAGTGTTATGTTGTGGGTCCAGACACGATAACTGCTTCAACATACAGTTCTTTATTCCAAAGAGGACATGACAAACACAAGACACACATTCAATAAATACCCATAACTCCGCCCCCCCAATCAAACCCTCTAGGCATCACCACATTACAAGGTCCACCTGTCTCCTACAGCTGTCAGAAACCTCCTTTAAAGTGCCCAATACACTACAGCCAGTTCACACAACTCACGTTAAGACTGCTGCATGCTACTTTTCCCCTGAACTAAGCAAATAGTTGCTGTTCAACTGTATGTGTCACAAAGGTAAACAAGTATTCATTCACAAGCACAAACTCAGATGCATCAACTCTCTGTCACACAACACATAGAAGAACAGTTTGTATCTTCTGTAACGATATTGTTACACATCTACAGCTCCTGTCAGCTTTCTCCTGATTTACTTATTTACTTAGGAAGGCAGCACTGGGGAAATATCACCACATCTCCTTACTTTAAGCAGTGTTTTTAAACAAGAACTTCCATGTTTAGACTTTACCCAAAATAACAGGACTATTTGTATGTCATTTGAGTTGATTTAAATAAAGGTACTTTGATTAAACATGAAAAGATTGTTTTTAGCCATGCTTACCATTTTGTAACTCCTGTGCATAATCCATAGTCTTTGGTCATGCAGCTAACATCTCTTTTGCACTCTGTAGTTCTACCTGCTTCAAGAGGTAACAAGTTTGATAACGTTGGATTTATTTCTCTCCCCTTGCCACCTGCAAGGACATTAAAAAGTATTTGAAAACTAAGTGCCCAAAATTTTCTTGATCTAGCTGGTAGTCAACTGGAATATTAAAATTCATACCTTAACAACGCCTTCTCCCCATTTCTGATCACCTAGATCAAAATCTGCAATCTTCTGAAAACCTTTCTGAAACTTTGTTCACTTCGATGAAGCCTTGGATGAAACAACATCACAGTCGTCCATACACTGTGATGGAAGAAACAATTGTTAATCTCCCTAGAGACTTCCCTTACAGGTAAATGAAACATACTAACTTTAGCACAATATGTTTTTCAGTTCATCTCTTTTCAGTATGTGTATATTCACAAATGTTTAGCAATCGTTCATAAAAAAACAGAGTTCTAGTCTCCTGAATTTCAGATGGAGCAGCCCCAGGTATTCCACTTATCCTATATTATTTCTACAGAGGGCTTAGGATGATTAATGTATCAAGCGCAGGGAAGATCAATGGTGCAGGAATAAATTGTGCCTTTTCCCTCTACTTCATTTTGCTTTTTCAGATCTCCTTTCAGAGCTTTGTCTCTGAGCAAGCATTGGAATATCAAATTTCTTTCTTGCTTCACTTCTTACAACATTCTCAAGATACGGTAGCTCAGGCTTTCCAGTCTCAAAAGGCTATTAATAACGATAGCATTTTTCCTCTGGAATTCACCAGTAATTTAAGAAAAAGAACAGTTCTTGACAATATCCAAGTACAAATAACTAACCATGGCACATATGAACACAGTTCTGTTGCCAAAATATTGTATTTCTTATGCAACTAAAAGTGAACATTTTGGCCTTCAGAAAACAAGCTGCTTCTCCTTTTATTGTATTAATGGCATGGTCATTATTAGGTATTCCTGGTGGGACTTTTTTTTTATTTTCAGTTAGCTTGCCATTTTATTTTTAGATAGCTTACTAGTTGCCCTATGTATTTTTCTGCATTGTGATGAATTATAAGACTGGTAGTCTCTCTGAAGTAGGGACGTTGTGGTGCTGTGGGTTAAACCACAAAAGCCTCTGGGCTGCAAGGTCGGAAGATCAGCAGTTCGAATCCACGCGACGGAGTGAGCTCCTGTCGCTTGTCCCAGCTCCTGCCAACCTAGCAGTTCGAAAGCATGTAAAATACAAGTAGATAAATAGGTACCACCACGGTGGGAAGGCAATGGCGTTCCTTGTCTAGTCGCACTGGCCACGTGACCACGGAAACTGTCTATGGACAAACGCTAGCTCTATGGCTTGGAAACAGGGATGAGCACCGCCCCCTAGAGTCGGACACGACTGGATAAGTTGTCAAGGGGGACCCTTACCTTTACCTAGTCTCTCTGAACTTTCCTTACCCTGAATGTAGGAGGCAATAATAAAAGCTGAACTTTTATTATCTTGAAAATGCTGTGATGATATAGTAGTAAGCATACTTCAGTCTCAAGAGACTATGGTAACGTGCTCTGAATAGAGGTCTTGGAACAGCATCTAGTGTGGCTGAGAAGGCCAATTCGAGAGTGGCAATCCCTTCCACACTGAAGACAAATACAATCTGTCCCCTGTCCAGCTCTCTGATTTTGCTGGTTTCAGGTATGCCTCTTTGCCTCAGCCTGCTGAACAAGTGTCTCTTCAAATTGGGAGAGGCCGTGATGCAACGCCTGCCTCCAGGCTGAACGCTCAGATGTCAGGGTTTCCCATCTGTTGAGGTCCATTCCTAAGGCCTTCAGATCCCGCTTCCAGATATCCTTATATCGCAGCTGTGCTCTCCCTCTGGGGCGATTTCCCTGCACTAATTCTTCATACAGGAGATCTTTTGGAATCTGACCGTCAGCCATTCTCACGACATGCCCAAGCCAACGTAGACATCGCTGTTTCAATAATGTATACAAACAATTCCAGCTCGTTCCAGGACTACACTGTTTGGAACTTTGTTCTGCCAGGTGATGCCAAAAATGCATCAGAGACAATGCATATGGAACGTGTTCAACTTCCTCTCCTGCCGTGCACAAAGGGTCCAGGACTCACTGCAGTACAGGAGTGTACTCAGGACACAAGCTCTATAGACCTGGATCTTGATATATACCGTCAGCTTTTTGTTAAGCCATACTCTCTTTGTGAGTCTAGAGCAGTGGTTCTTAACGTGGGTGATAACGCCCCCCAGGGGGTGATTTCGTTTTTCAGGGGGGCAGTAGAACGAAAAGGGGCAACGTGGGGGTGAAGGAACAGAAGGGGGGCGGTAGGGGGCGCTGGAGCGAGCCAAACCTGTGAAGGTGGCTGCAGCCGCGGTGCTGGCAGTGGATCCGGTGCCGCCACCGTGCCGCCGCCGCCTGACGATCCCACTCTTTCTGCCTGCCACGTCTTGCCTTTCTCCCTTAGGGGAGCACCGAGTGTGGATCGGGTGGAAGGAAAGGGTTTCTCGGGTCCCCGTCCTTGCCCGGTGAAGCGCTGCCTCGCACCCAGGTGGGGAGGAAGAGACGAGCCCCGTTTGTCCATCCTGCCTTCCCGCCCACCTTCCCGCCCGTTGCAAGGGAAGCGCGGAAACGGGTTGGTTTGGGGTGGCGCAGCATCTCTTTGGGCGGGATCGCAAACGCACGGCAGAAAGTCAGCTGCTCCTCTTTCTCCCTGAACCCTGAGGATCCGTTCAGTGAAGGCAAAAAGGGCAGCATGTGAGTGGCTTGAGTATACCAGTTTGCTTCAAGAAGGGGGTGACGGCGGCGCTCCACATGGTTTGGACTACAACTCCAACAATCCCCTGCCCTTGGCCTTGCTGGCTGGAGTTTCTGGGATTTGGAGGCCAAAACATCTGAAGGGCCAATGTTTTCCTTCTGCAGTTTTAAGACTTCCCAATCCTTTAATACTGAAGGTATTCCCGCCCACCTTCCCGCCCATTGCAAGGGAAGCGCGGAGAGAAACGGGTCGGTTTGGGGTGGCGCGCCATCTCTCATTGAGCTATTCAGCAATTGAGTTGTTTATTGTTTTGTTGGGTACTTGGAAAGTTGTTTTTAAAGGTAATTCGTTATGGATGTTGTTGTAACCCTCCTCCCCCAAAGTAATTTGTGTGAGTAAATGTTGCAAAGAGTGTTAGTTACTCATTACTTTCTGACTACTGTAAAACCCTTAGGACTGTGAAGTGATTGGCATAAAACTTGAAAATTCCTCTCAAAATCTTCTGAAAAGATAATGTGAAAATGTTACATTAAACAAGTTTCGTGTGTAGAAGGTTGCTTTGGTCAACAGACTTTTGCATTATTCTAACAATGCTCCTTGAATTAAAAAAAGAGAACAATTTTAAACTGCTACAAGGCAATATACAACCCTAATTTGCTTCTCTATTTCCTTAACACAAAGTCTACTATCTACAGAATTTCTCTCTAACTTTGCTCTGCCTTTTCAAAAAAATTATTTTGAGACCCAAGTGGGTTGCTATCTTGAATTTAGAGTTCAGACAGCAGCAAAATCAATATTCTTTTCCTTTCAAACAAATACTCTATTATTCTAAGATTCTCCAATTCTTAAGATTCTGTTAGGACTTGTAGCTGAAGTGACAAAACCAATTGCTGGCACACCTCTGACATATTATTGGTCAGTATGAAGACTAAGTCTTTTGGTGAAACTAGAATGGGCCATTAATACATAGTCCTGGCTATGTTTTCATCAGGATGTGGCCAGAAGCCATGGAGACATATTGCTTTTAATTGCCATCCTTTAGGCACATTTAAGTGTCAGAGGTAGTTTGTGGAAGATAAAGTGAAGCTTTTATCAAGCTGCATTTTTCGAGCTTTGGAATACACAGGCTTGTGTCCAGTAAGGATCATCTTGCTGGTGGAAGGCGAAATTAGGCTGCTTCCCTACCCCAATTTTCTTTCTCCTGTGCTGCCCTCATTCTCCATTGCCACCACACCAAGCTCAGTTACCCAACTCACACTTAACAGCAGATCTGAAGTAGTCTGCAAGAGGGAGGAGCATCACTGAAAACTGTCTCCTTCCCTCTTCTGAAAGGGGACAGTGCCTTCTATCAGTGGAGTGACTTCCACGGGATAAAAACCTCAGCACCCTTTTTTCATTTTCATGTGTTGTTTTGTGTTTTGCCCATGGGTGATTGATTGATTAGGCATCCTTTAGTCTCGAGAGACTATGGTAACGTGCTCTGTATGGAGGACTTGGAACAGCGTCTAGTGTGGCTGAGAAGGCCAATTCGAGAGTGACAATCCCTTCCACACTGAAGACAAATACAATCTGTCCCCTGTCCAGCTCCCTGATTTTGCTGCTTTCGGGACTGTCTCTTTGCCTCGGCCTGCTGGACAAGGGTCTCTTCAAATTGGGAGAGGCCGTGATGCACCACCTGCCTCCAGGCTGAACGCTCAGATGTCAGGGTTTCAGGGTTTCCCATCTGTTGAGGTCCATTGCCCAAGCCAACGTAGACGTCGCTGTTTCAGTAATGTATACATGCTAAAAATTCCAGCTCGATCTAGGACTACTCTATTTGGAACTTTGTCCTGCCAGGTGATACCAAAATGCGTCGGAGACAACACATATGGAACGTGTTCATTCCTGCTAACCAAATCAAAGGCCTTTGTGAGATCTATGAAGGCCACAAAGAGTGGCTGTTGTTGTTCCCTACATTTCTCCTACAACTGTCTGAGGGAGAATACCATGTCAGTGGTGGGTTAGCTCGAAATCCACACTGTGATTCTGGATAGACTCTGTCTGCAAGCACCTGTAGTCTCTTCAGTACAACACGGGCAAGCAGCTTCCCTACAATGCTGAGAAGAGAGATGCCACAGTAGTTATTGCAGTCGCCCCTGTCTCTTTTGTTCTTATACAGTGTGATGATGTTTGCATCCTTCATGTCCTGTGGTACTCCACCTTCCCTCCAGCAAAGACAAAAGATTTCATACAGCTCAGTGGTGATTATCTCTTTACAGCACTTTAGCACTTCAGCAGGAATGTTATCCTTCCCAGGTGCCTTGCCGGAGGTGAGGGAATCCAAGGCCGCTTTTATTTCTGCTAAAGTTGGTTCGCTGTCCAACTCTTCCAAGACAGGCAGGCACTCGATGTTATTTAATGCCTCTTCGGTTACTACGTTCCCTCTAGAATATAGCTCAGAGTAGTGCTGCACCCAGCGTTCCATCTGCTGTACTC
The DNA here is from genome assembly GCA_037013535.1 of Intellagama lesueurii. NCBI lineage: Eukaryota > Metazoa > Chordata > Lepidosauria > Squamata > Agamidae > Intellagama > Intellagama lesueurii. The sequence continues at coordinate 255,851,256 of JBAJHW010000002.1, forward strand.
TGTCCTGTATGATCATGCCTGTAGCAGTCTTCAAAGCAGCAGATTTCTTCTGTATTGGACCTAAAGCCTGCTTGATACTGTTATACATTCCCTTGATGTTACCTGTGTCCGCTGCTGTCTGTATCTGAGAGCAGAGCTGAAGCCAATAATCGTTAGAACATATCTTGGCAGTCTGTTGGACTTTGCTACGAGCAACTCAAAGAACTTGCAAGTTGTACTTACTAGGACAGGCTTTGTATGCTGCTAGAGCTCTCCTCTTTTCCTCGATGGCTGGAATCAACTCCTCCTTCAAACCAGTCTGCCGTCTTTTTGGTCTTCTTGCCAAATGTGGACAAGGCGGTGTTATAAAATGTTCCCATTGTTCAGGTGCATTTGCATCAGCCAGGCCTGGAAGAGTTCCTCAAGCACTTGAGCAAATTCCTCCACTTTTCTCTGATTGCTATTCTTGCTGATGTCAATACGTGGTCTTCCTTCCTTTTTCGTATTATACAATCTCTTTATTCGCAGTTTTACTCTGCTACACACCAGGGAGTGATCGGTATCACAATGAACACCCTGATAACTGCGTGTGATCGTAATACTAGGAAGGCTAGAGCATCTAGTGAGGATCAGATCGAGCTGATGCCAATGCTTCAATCTTGGATGTCTCCAAGAGACTCTGTGTTGAAGCTTTATATTAAAGAACGTGTTGCTGACACAAAGACCATAATAACAGCAAAACTCCAGCAAGTGTTGGCCATTTTCGTTCATCTTCCCAATGCCAAAACAGCCTAGACAAGTGGGCCAAGAATTGTGATCAGCACCAACTCAAGTGTTAAAATCTCTGAAAATGAACAGCTGCTCTTTCTCAGTGATTTTCTTGATAGTAGCTGCCAGATCGTCGTAGAATTTGTCTTTGACTTCTGCTATGGACGACAGTGTTGGTGCATATGCACTAATAAGGGTGACCGGTCCTGCTGATGAGTGGAGCTGCAGAGACAGGATTCTTTCACGGATCTCAGCAGAGTATTTCTAACTGCAAAGCCAACACCATATTCCCTGGTCTCATTCAATGGTTTTCCCTGCCAGAAGAATGAGAATTTTTTTTTCTTTGACAGATCCCATGTCTGGCAATCTCGTCTCTTGCAGGGCAACAATGTCTGTCTGCAGCCTACTCAATTCCATGTCGATGACAGCTGTCTTGCATGCGTCGTCTATTTCCTGCAGGTCGTCAGAAAAGCCAGGGGTCATTGTCCGAACATTCCAGGTGCCCAACTTTAGGGCAGAAGTTTTCTTATTATTATTGCATGGTGCAGGGCTATCGATCTGCTTGTTGGCTTTCACCCTAAACCCCATGCACCCCGTGAGGTTAACAGACCGTGGCGAGGTAGCACCTTACTGGCTGGGGGCTGCCCAGCTTAAGGTGGGCGGTAGCTACCTAGTGAGGTGCAATGACCTCTCCCACCATCGGAAGTAGCCCCTGGCATCATGCTCTATGCCAATCGAGATGAGATAGTCCAAGATGAAAGAACAGATAGTGCTGAAAGGTGAGACTCCCAGGTTGGAAAGCACTGAATCCCAGGTTGGAGAGCACTGGGGAAGAGCAAAGGACTTGTACAAATAGCACTGTTGCTAATGACACAGTATTAAAGTTGAAAGTACATCTAGATGAATTCTGGGGATTGCAGTGCAAAAACCTGAGGACCCATACCTACTTCAGATGTAAGGCACCCTATGAAATAATAATCATGTACCATCAAACCAATTCGGACTTACAGTAACTCTTTTCAGGGTTTTCTTGGGAGAGAGTACTCAGAAGTGGCTTGCTGTTCCCATCTTCTGAGGGCATTGTGGGACTGCCCATAATGATCTCCAAAAGATCTACTCATTAACAGCCCTGTTCATGTCTTCTAGACTAAATCCTATGATTTCCCTTATTGACTATGTGTTTCTTCTTCGTTGCATCTGTGAATCCACACAAATGGGTTTAGTCTGCACTTGTACAGGACTCCTCAGAATATTCTAGAGCTTAAAATAAGTTATCATTAATAGTACGTTGCCCCCTATTGCGCATGCTCCGCCCGCCCGTTATACCTCAGTTCCTTTTTGCCGCCGTCACAATCGGACTTCTCGAGCTAGAGCTATCTAGTGGTTTTGATCTTGGTCTGATTATTCTGATTATTCTGACGATCTTCTGGTATTTTGACTTCGGATTGTCTACGGATTACTCTTTTGGATTTTGATTGTACGTTGTCTCCTGGTTTTCGAATTACGGACTGTTTTGTGATTCCCGCCTTTGGATCTCGGACTGGCTTTGAATTGACTGTGTTTTCCCGGCTTTGACTACGGACTGTTGCTGACTTCTCTAATCAATCTCTTGTGATTCGTGATTCTCGATTGATATTACTCGGTTACTGACCTCCGCTTTGGACATTTGACAACTCTCCGCTTTTCGTGAGTCCCTTGTTTTTCCTCTCCCCACTCTTCCCGGGGTTGGAATAGTTTTATGGCCTCCTCAGGCCCTTTTAAGCGGTTTACTTCATGTGCCGGTAAAATCCCATTCACCGACGGCCACGACCGCTGTCTATTTTGCTTAGGAGAGGGGCATCAAACACACTCCTGCCAAGAGTGTAAGAAGCTCACCAAGACAGCCCTTAAACTACGTTTACAGCGGCTTCGAACTTACCTCTGGCAAACAGCCATGGAGTCGACCCCAGCTCCGCCGTCTACTCCTCGTTCGGAGCCCACTGTATCATCCATACCGGCCACTCCATCGCCGAGATCTTCTACTAAATCCACTAAACAAAAATCTTCGGTATCGGCACCGAAGAAATCCTCGACATCAACCTTGGGCTCGATGTCGAAGTCTCCATCTGTAGAAACCCATAAGAAAAAGAAAACTTCAACCAAGCAAACTTCAACCAAGTAAAAGGAAAAGCATTCATCTAAGACGGCTCGGACCCGAGAAATTCTTCCTGTTTCAGCCTCTCTGCCATTGCCTATATTGGAAGAGTCTTCTCGGGATCTACCAGATCCAAACTCTCTTTCGGAAGGTGTCGGTTCCATACCACCTACACGGGCTCAGGCTTCGGTATCTATACCGAGCTTATCTCCAAGCCCAGGCCATGTTGAGGCTGATGTTCTTTCCAGCCATGCCTCTGCCCATTCGAGCCCCATATCCATCGGGTGGGCTATGGTGGTACACCTCTCAAACTCGGAGGCGTCTCTGCATCAGTCTCCGCCTAGAAAGCGCACAGCCAAACGCCGACACATCTCTCTGGCTCGACAACTCCCTTCACATCGGGAGGTGATTGTCCTTCCTCGCACCTCTCGGTGTCGAGCTCGAGTGGAGTATGAGCAACCGATATACGTGGAGGTTGATCGAAGTTGGCGTCGGTATCGAGAGGATGACTTTGACGTTGACCCCTATTATGAGACCGAGGGGTACGAAAGGCACAGAAAAGTCCGCTATGTCTATGCCTCTTCGTCTTCTCCATCACCGTCTCCCCCCCGACGTTGACACCGAGTGTCTTATGACGTCGAACCTACAATGCCGAAACCTGTTAAACGCCACATTTCATGTCGAGAAGCTCCTCTATAGGTGGTTCAGGCTTCGAAGAGACCTCGTCATTCTTCGGCAACGACATTGCCAGCATCGTCGACAATAACAGCATCACCTGTTCAGCAAATATCAAGGGAGCCTGCTTCGATACCGACCCTTCGAGCTCCAGCTCAGGAATCCAGGAGGCGCCACCATTCTCCTTCTCCGCCTCTTTCCCTTCAAACAGGTTCGTCAGTTTCTTACGCCTCCGATCAAGATGCACCTTCAGAGGCTTCTGAAGAATCACCTGCCAATCTTCCTACCCCTGATTCAGATGCGGCAGATCTACATCCTCCCTGTCCCTCTGAAGATTTCACCTCATATTCCCAGATGATTGCAAGAATGGCTAAATCACTTGAACTGGATATTGAACAGCCTCCACCACCCAAGCAAGACTTAAGTGTTTGATGACATTAACCAGGAAAAGTCCCCTCCATTAAGTCTTGCCTTTATTCCTGCCATGAGGGACTTAATTAAGGAATCATGGAACTTACCATCCTCTTCCATGCAGGTTCCTAGAAGACTGGAGAACCATTACAGGACCCATGGCAGTGACACTACCTTCCTAACTAAACACCCTGCTCCTAATTCAATTATAGTTCAATCAAATCAATCGCGAGCAGGTAACAGATCAAAAGTCACACCCACCAATCGTGAAGGCAGGAAACTGGACATCTTGGGACGCAAGCTTTATTCCCTCGCCTCATTCGTGATGTGGGTGTCAAACTATCAAGCCGCTATGGGGGCATACCAGAGACAACTGTGGGCCAAAGTCTTGCCCATTCTTCAGGCTGCCCCTGAGGAGGCTAGAGACACTGTCCTAAATGCACATGTAGAAGCAACAACGCTAGCGAAACAACAAAGGCTGGCAGCGCGCCACACAGCAGATGCCACTTCTAAGTCCATGACATCTGCAATTGCTTTGAGGAGGCATGCATGGCTAAGATCTTCTGGAATCATGGACGATGCAAGATCACGTATCGAGGAACTCCCCTTTGACGGTGTGGGTTTGTTCAACGAGAAGACTGATGAGGTCATGGAAAATCTTCATAAAATTAGGAAAACGGCCAAATCTTACTCATTACAACAACCAAGATTCCAAAAATATCAATGGCGTAAGCAGTTCAATCAAACACAATACCAACAGTCACCTCATCAGTCTTATCGTCCATATAGACCTCCAGCCCAAAGGGGATCCAACTTTCCTCAAGCCACTTCCTCTAATGTGGCCTTCAGATCTCAGGCACCAAATCAGCGCCGCCAATCATACCGCTGTCCTGCAAAGAAAGGGAAACAGTACCTTTGACTTTCTCATTATAATTACTCCAATCGAGATCCATCATCACTCCAGGCTAGCCCCTTTCATGGACAAATGGTCACTTATCACCAAAGACACTTGGGTGCTGGCTATCATACGTAATAGATGACCTCTTAGAGTTCACAGAGCTTCCTCCAATTGGTCATCTCAAAATCACATCCTACGCACCTGCTCTAGAGGAAGAGATACCCATCCTTCTCCAAAAGCAGGCCATTCAACGCGTCCCCACTCAAGAAATTCCGAACGGCTTCTATTCCCGCTATTTCGCGGTACCCAAGAAGGATGGTGGTCTCAGGCCTATACTAGATCTCAGACTATTGAACACTTACCTTTATCCAAGGCGCTTCCATATGGTCACTCTAGAATCCATTATCCCTCTTCTGTGTCAAGAAGACTGGTTCGTTGTTATAGACCTACAGGACACCTACTTTCATATTTCAATCCATCTATGTCATCGAAAGTATCTTCGATTTTTCTTTATGAATATGGCTTATCAATTCCACGCCCTTCCCTTCGGGCTCTCTACTGCACCAAGGACGTTTACGAAATGCATGGCTCCAGTAGCAGCATACCTTCGTCTACACAACATCAAGATATTCCCGTATATAGACGATTGGTTGATCGTAGCTGCTTCCTTCCAAAAAGCTGTGAAAGACACCAACTTCACTCTTCAAACTCTGGCAGACCTGGGCCTGAAGGTCAATGTGGCGAAATCTCATCTACAACCATCTCAGGTCATGGACTATATAGGTGCACGTCTCAACTCAATCAACGCGAGAGTCTTTCTTCCACCAGAAAGAGTTCAGAAATTACGCAGAGCAATTCATCCTTTCCATCCTCTCGCCAAGATTTCTGCCCACCACACGCAACACCTGCTGGGGCTCATGGCATCAACTACATCAGCCCTCTCACACGCGAGGTTGAAAATGTGCTCTCTACAGGCTTGGTACCTGTCTCAATTCGATCCAATATCAGACAAACCTACCAAGCGCCTGTGCGTAACACCGGAGCTCGCAAGACAACTCGCATGGTGGACATTTGTTCCACATCTGCTCATGGGCCGCCCCTTCCGACCCATTCAACTGACGATCCAAGTGACAACGGATGCCAGTCCTACAGATTCACGCTCTGTGGTCCAAGCCAGAGAAGTTCCTTCATATAAATCACTTGGAAATGCTGGCAGTCATCAAGGCATTTCAGGCGTTTCATCCATTAATAGCAGGTCAAGGTGTTCAAGTGGTCACAGACAACACCACGACCATGTATTATATAAACAAGCAGGGAGGCACCCACTCGATGTCGCTTCTGTATCTGGCAATCCATCTTTGGGAGTGGTGCTATGAACATCATGTCTTCCCAATCGCCATTCATATATCAACAGACGACAACGAGGTAGCTGACCAGCTGAGTCGTATGAACATCCAGACCCACGAATGGGAGCTCAACAACTCTGTATTTTTGATGATCTGCGATCGATGGGAAAGCCCGTCCATAGACATGTTTGCAACTCTGATGAACACCAAGTGCAACATGTTCTGCTCTTGAGTGGGGAAAGGCAGAGCATCTTTGGGAGATGCATTTATGACGGACTGGGAGGATTGCCTCCTCTACCTATTTCCACCCATCCCACTAATTCAGAAAACATTAGTGAGGATTCGTCAACTGGGAGCCAACGCCATCCTAGTGGCACCTCGGTGGCCTCGGCTACCGTGGCTTACGACACTCAAAACCATGGCAGCCGAGTTCCTCAGACTCCCTTATCGTCCACATCTTCTCACACAGGATGCAGGCAACATCTGTCATCCAGACCTGGAGTCATTGCACCTCACAGCTTGGAGGATTCTCCCAAGATAAAAGAGATTTTGGACAAGGCTAGAAAACCTTCCACTAAACTTTTATACTCATATAAATGGAATAATTTTCTCAAATTTGCTGCATCTAAAAATTTGACACCTGTTCCGGTGTCCCTTAATACCCTTCTCAGCTTTCTACGCCATCTATTTGACCAAGGCTTAGCCTTTTCTACTCTCAAAGTTTATATATCGGCCATTGTTTCCTATCAACCTCTGGGATCAGAGGCATCGCGTTTGTTTTCGCATCCAACCTTCAAGATGTTCCTAAGAGGCTTACGCAACACCCGTCCACCCACTCAACCCCCATTGCCGCAGTGGTCGTTACAGGTCGTTTTGCGAGCCCCGACCCGTCCCCCATTCGAGCCAATGGCTTCATCGGACTTTCGACTCCTCTCCTTCAAAACTTTGTTCTTGGTTGCAATAACTTCTGCAAGGAGAGCGAGTGAATTGGCTGCCCTTCGGGCTGATGCACCATATCTTCAGTTTTTCCCAGACAAGATAATTTTGTATCCTGATATCTCCTTCCTTCCCAAAGTTGTTTCAAGTTTCCACGTTAATCAACCTTTGATTCTCCCAACATTATTTCCTAATCCTTCCTCAGAAGTTGAGTGCATGCTGCATTCACTAGTCACCCATTTGTGTGGATTCACAGAGCCCACGAAGAAGAGAGGTTACTTACCTGTAACCATGGTTCTTCGAGTGGTCCTCTGTGAATCCACACATCCCGCCCAGCCTCCCCACTGTCCGTCACTTGTCTTGAGCTTTGTAGATCAGAGCTTGACAGCGGTGGACTAAAGGGAACTGAGGTATAACGGGCAGGCGGAGCATGCACGATAGGGGGCAACGTACTATTAATGATAACTTATTTTAAGCTCTAGAATATTCCGAGTCCTGCGCAAGTGCAGACTAAACCCATTTGTGTGGATTCACAGAGGACCAATCGAAGAACCATGGTTACAGGTAAGTAACCTCTCTTTTTCCTCAACAACATAGCACACATTTAGTGCAGCTTTATATTATCACTTTGCTTTGAGATGGGTCACTAGAAAGTAAACATAAGATTAATATCCATGTCTGATTGCCAAGGCACATATCTCTGAGAAGGTTTTTGTTCTAGGGCAGTGGTTCTCATCCGTGGGTCCTCAGAAGTTCTTGGACTCCAACTCCCAGAAATCCTGACCAGCACAGCTAGAGGTGAAGGCTTCTGCGAGTTTTAGTGCAAGAACACCTGAGGAGTTGGGAACGAATTTTCTAGGAAAAAAACATGAATCCTGTTATCTGGAGGCAATATGCATTCATCTTAACCTTTGGGTTGCCCCCCCCCCCCAATAAGTATGCATAGCATACTTTTTACAATTAAACATGGGTTTTCATAAACAGTGCTTCTGCTTATCTTAGAAGAATTCCTCTTTCTTTATTAATTTAGAACTCAGTGTAACCTGTTATATTCATAGGTTGGCTTGGGGAATACCAACTACTGAAGACTTGGACATAAAACTGTATCACCCCAAAATTAAATTAAGTAAGGAACTGAAAGCTAGCAACCTGCCTATAGAGAAAAATATGCAACCAACAAAATCAATCCCAGATAAAGGGTATGTATGGAAGATAATCACCACTCTTGTGTCAATTGATCTCCAGCAGTTTGTCTCTCTTTCTCCTCCTCATTTCATTGTGGATGTCACATGATCTTACTCTTACTGTCAGAAACTGCCATTAGATTTTCAGTTCATAGATTCAAGTACATTGTAAAAAAAAGAAGCAATGTTAATTTCATTTTGAATTTTGTTTACATTTATCAAAAATTGCTCAATTTTTAAGCAAAAAGGATTTTCTGTGTCTGCTTAATTTTCAAAAACTCTGTAATACTATAATTCTGTAATGAAAAATTATACACACAAGAGTAATCATGCAGTTATGCTCGCTTCCACAAGTGAAAATGGCTGCACACACAATTTAAACAATATGTAACCAAGCATACAAGGAAATGTTTCAGTTCATAGAAATCAGATATTGCCTTATTAGGTTCTTCTACATAAAGAAATTATATTAGTATTTTTAGAGTAAAGCATGCAAATTAAGAAATTTGAATGGGCAGATGGCCAGAACCCATACTACATTTTTAGGGACACTTATCAAAAACATAAAGTTCCAGGAGGCCCTCTATAATGCCTGATCTTTGAAAAATCTGTTGCATGGCCTCCATATTCTAATGATCTCATTTGCATATTTCAGGGCCTAGACGTTTTCATGCTGGATTATTCTTGTATTGCTCCAGTGGAATCCAGCAGTTTCCATTCATATGCAAAAGTGCTCAGGACCATTTTGGATTATTTAATACAGTGGCCCCGAACCTTTTCTGAATCACGGACTGGTTGGGGGGGCGGGGTCCATGCACGGATGGGCAGGGCACCCCCGTGCTCGTAGAGAGTCGGGACATGCTTGTGCGCATGCGTGGAGGGGCAGGGCACGCTTGCGGAGGGAAGGGCCACACTTGTGCGCATGCGCAGAGGGGAGGGCCGTGCGTGCGTGCGGGTGGCGGGCCGTGCGTGCGGGTGGGGTGTGTATGGGGAGTGTGTGAAGGGGGTCGGGAGATCTGTCTCCGTGGCCTGGTCCTGTCATGGCTATGGAAAGGCACGGTCCACGGACCGGGGGTTGGGGACCCCTGATTTAATACATAGCATGAGCTTATCTAAACATTGTTATAAAGCAATAAACAACCTAAAACAACTTCTATAGGAACAGATGCTAGACAGTGTTAGTTATACATTGACACCCTCCTCTAGTGATGAGAAAAATAAAAGCGCCAGGAAAAAATGAAGGGCAAGGCAAGCCTCAAAGTGATGTAGAACTGGAAGGTTGATCTGTACAGGGGTAGGAGGATTTTGGCCCATGTAGTATGAAAAACAAACCCTGCGTCATTTCCCTTTGTTTGAGGAAAATTCATTGAAAGGAGCAAATGCCAAGATAGTTCTCTCTGAAAAAAACAAAACAAAACCCAGTATTCTGTTGGTCCAAGAATGATTTAAAATAAAAATACTTTGTATAATTTCCCAGCAGCACCAATTCAGGGCTTTGTGCCCTCTGTTTCTCTTCTCTTATAATACTTCATGAATTTTAAAATGTGTAGAAACCCATTCTTAACATATGCAAATATGAGACAAGGCTATGTGGATATTTAGTGGCTCTATAGATTTTGATGGACTGGAATTCCCATCACCCAACACTGTTGGCTGTACTGACCAAAACCTGGAGAAGTTGCAGTCCTAAGACATCTGTAGTCCACCAGTTCTTCACCTCTGATTTAAGCTGATGGGGTATATAAGGAAAATAAAAGCTCGACTGTTGATAATTCATTATATGTGAATTCTGATTCGTTTGATTTGGAATGGCCTCAGAATGATGAAAATTCTCCTTCTCATTAAATCATTTGTACTACTTAGCAACCTACACTTGGTTTTGAGAATTATGTAAGACATTTGAAGTCTGTTGTCCCATTTCTCTCCCCTGTTTTAAGTGTTTTATCAAAGGGCATGCTGTACTTCATGACTTGGAGCTTCAGCTTTTGTTGACAGCATAATAGATGTGTATCCAGCTTGTTTACAGGTGGAGGCATTTTTGAGCAGCCATTCAGTAACAAACAATCTTGAATATATGATTTCAAAAAGCACAATTCAGAAAGAAAAGGAAGGAAGGAAGGAAATCACTTTTTCTAAACCTGATTTCAAAATGTTAGAAGCATTATTTTGGTTCATTATGAGCAAGATTCTGAACTAGACAATATAATTAGCACATCATTAGCAGCAGATCTCCTTTAACAGTTAATAAATTGCTGTTTATCCAAGTGCAACCTAGCTTCAATCTGCATATTGCAAATTAGTTTGCTTTCCTTACGTTTTTGTAATTGGTCATGACAGAGTTTATTTGCAAGTGAACTGCTCCAGCACAGGAGCTTTGAAGGAACTGTGCTGAAAAGAAAACATTCTATTAAACTGGAAATATTTGACCCTATCTTCCATAGACCTTGTTATGGTTGGGCAGTGGACTCTTCCATTCTTTTTTTAATCTTAATCTTAAAACTGCAGAGCTGGAAGGGACTCTATAGATTGTCAAGTCCAGCCTCTGTCAGGAAAGCACACTGGAGAATCAAACTCCTAACTTTTGGCTCTGCAGCCAGATATCTAAACCACTGAGCTATCATTCGTCCTCATGAATCCTCCAATTCTGAATTTCTCTATCATTAATAGTGGTAAACATAAAAAAAAATTAAAAATCTAATTTTAACATGTTAGGAGATGCTTCATCACAATGAGACAGAAAAAAAGTCATTGGAAATCATACAGTTTTAAATCTTAAAAGTACAGTAGAACCTCCATGTCCACAGGGGATTCATTCCAAGCCCCCCCCCCCCCCCCCATGGATACTGAAAACCATGGATAATAGCAAACACTATATATATAGTGTGGTAAAAGGGGAAAAACCCAGAAAAAAATGTTTTCACATGCATTACCAATTAGAGGGCACCAGAGACCATGTTATGTATTCTTCATTAACAAGTACAGTGGTGCCTCGGTTTACGACCATAATCTGTTCCAGAAGATGGGCGTAACTTGAAATGGTCGTAAGTCGAAGCACCATTTCCCATAGGAATGCATTGGAACGCGATTAATCTGTTCCAGCAGAAAAAAAAAATACCAAAAACAACAAAACACTGCAAGCCCCATAGGAATGCATCGGGGCCGGAAAAAAAATTACCAAAACCAAAACCAAAAAAAAACACAAAAAAAAAAAACAGCCAGCCCCATCGGAACACTATGGGGCTGGGGAAAAAAACACAAAAACAACCCCCCACACACACACACAGCCAGCCCCAGCGGAATGCGATGGGGCTGGGGAAAAAAACAAACAAACAACGCCCACACACACAGCCAGCCCCATCGGAATGCGATGGGGCTGGGGGAAAAAACACAAAAACAACCCCCCACACACACAGCCAGCCCCAGCAGAACGCGATGGGGCTGGGAAAAAAACACAAAAACAACCCCCCAGACACACAGCCAGCCCCAGTGGAACGCGATGGGGCTGGGGAAAAAAACACAAAAGCACCCACACACACACACACAGCCAGTCCCATCGGAACACGATGGGGCTGGGGAAAAACACACACCAAAACACAAAAAACATCACAGCACAGAAACATAACCCCCCCCCCAAACCCAAACTGCAAAACAAAGTAAATGTACTTACTCAGGAGCAGAAAGCAGCTCTAGGCAGTCCGACGCCTCCTCCGACGCACTCACTCTAACTGTTGGGGCGAAAGAGCTACAAAGAAGCAGCCTCTTCGCCACCAACGGTTAGCAAATTTGAATTCCCTGCCTTTTTCCCTTGCCTTTTTCCTGTCGCAAGTCGAAGCTCCGGCCGCAAGTCGAAGCAAAATTTTGCGGCCAGAGCTGGTCGCAACTCAAAATGGTCGTAAGTCAGGACGTTCGTAAGTCGAGGCACCACTGTATCCATAGCACAGTCTCTGGCTCTCTTTAGTGGCCAGTTCTGGTAATACATATGAAAATAGTTTTTTCTGTATTTTTTTTCTTTTAATATTGTTAATATTTTCAGACCATGGATATGTGAATCAGTGAATACTGATCCCATGGATAAGGGGGTCCTGCTCTATATTTTTCTATCCCTATCCATCTTCCTTTTTTTCAGGTTCATTGCCATCATATATTTAAAGGTAATCAAAAGCAATTGCTGACCAACTGATGATCTGTTGCATTTTTCTGTCCTTTCCAGGAGATACATCTTAATGAATGACCCAGTTTCAGCACCTTCTACTCCTGCGCTGGGTCCCCTGGAAAGCAAGTTACTTAGTGTCCGTTTCCCTAAGCAGAAGGAAAGGATCCTTCGTTCTCTCATCTCAGAAGTGTAGGAGCCATGCTAGTTTTTCCTTATATTTGCAGCAGCTGTGTTTTAGTGAATGCCTTCTACACCTTCTATTCTTTTCATAGATCTACAGGACAGCAAGTTTCTGATTGTGCAATTTCTCATCTGTTCTCACACTTTCCTCCTAAACTTTAGTAGACTGTGCTAATACATATTGTTTGAATGAGTCTCCAAGGAACAAATCACCAATAACACCAATATCTGAGCATTCATACTGTATGACTTATTTTTATGACATACCACTTGCTGCTGTTCATCAATTCTCACATGAATACTTCATAAATTATTGTCATCAACTCCAACTCATTTAGTAAGTAAGGATTAATGGACAGAGTACTACTTACAAATGTATTACTAAGTGTGTTAAATCCAGAGATTTAACTTGGCCAGCTCTTTCATACATGTGTTGTAGGAAACCTGGGTTCCCAATAAAATCATATTCCTTCGTTATGGCAATCTCATTTTTTGCTTTGGATAACATTATGAACACCTCCTTACAAACTAGATACATTCTTGTTTTCATTCTTCCAGTTGACTTTGTACAACTACTGGCTTGTCTAGAGCAACTACCACTACTGCCATCGCATGTTTTTGGATGGCCCATGTGGCAACTGACGATCCCCTCTTCTGCTCTGTCTTTCTCCTTTATGGCAGTTTTGTAACTATGATCTTGCAGGTCAACCAGGAGTGCCCTCCATAGCATGCAATATGTGTGGTATTAGAACAAAGACACAATCAGAGGCCTCAGCATCAGCATTACTACAAAGCAACATTAAGTTGCTGCTATGGTCAGCAGTTACCAGAAGAGGGAATTTCCCTTGCCATATCAGCCCATATTCCTTGGATCATCTGAATAAACATTAATAGGCACTACAAGGCAAGCGTTCTTGTTGCTGATTTGAGTAGGAAACAGAGAAAAGAATGTGCTTGAATCACTGTGTGTACACACACCACGGTTATGCTGACTTATCCCCAAACTGCTGTTATCACTGCAGACCTGACTGGGTTGCAACACTCATGAATAAAAAGACTAATCAGGTGCAGGTTGATCTTTCATTTTTAATCATAATAAAGTTTAATAATTTAAAACATATTTCTAAAGAAGGTGCAATTGGCGTCATTTCCTGTTAGTCCAACAAAGACCTCTGGTAATTCTCCCTTTTATTTTTGCTTCTTTGCTTGCTTGTTTGTTCATTTAACTATTAATAGGATCCTAACCCCAACCACTAGCCTGGCCTGAAAATGCAGGTTTATTTCCTCTTGCATACTAACACCCACAACACAAAACACCACATTGCCTGCAGCAGCATTATCAAAGCACATATGTAGAGATAAAGTCTTTTATGCCTTATATTTTGCAGTAACAAAAATGGAACAGAGTGACTTTCAAGCCTGTATGACTGTGGCTGTAATTTACTACGTTTTCAAAGTAACAACAATGTGTCTCTGTTATTTGTTACTTCTCCAAGCAATCAAGGGGAACAAAGGCATTTGGCAGACAGGCTTTTTATTATGACTATTCATTGATGGGCACACAGCAAAACAAAACAAACAACAACAACTCACCATGCTGCATTCCATGCCTCTAATACCCTTTAACATTAACATTTTTCTGTTCCATCAACAATCCATACTGCACAACATTCTGGTAAATGAGAATTACTCTTGTATTTGTTGGAAATGCTATAATGTGTAAGATTTCTATCACGTATGCTGGTAATACTCCTAAACTACACAAAAAACACCACTGAAGGAGAAAATTTATCCACATATAACTAGAAATGATTCCGGGGTGTGCATGTCAATCAAAGCCAATACTATTCTTTTCACATGATGGATGCATTGATTAAATCAAACCACAGTGAAAAAAGTTACTGGTCAGGAGTAGGTCACTGGCCAGGGGCGAGGGAAGGGGGCGAGATTGTGGGACCAGCATTTCAACATACAGTCAACCCTCGACTTACAAACTTAATCCGTTCCAGAAGGAAGTTTGTAAGTCGAAAAGTTCGTAAGTCGAATCAGCATTTCCCATAGGAATGCATTGAAAACCAATTAATCCGTTCCGGCTGTTTTTGGTTCTTAGGTCAAGGGGCGGTTTGTAACTCGAATCATTAGTTCCCATAGGAACTAATGCAAAGCCGGTTAATCCGTTCCTACCACTAGGGGCAGAATTTTTTTCTTTTTTTTCCTTTTAACCTAAGATGACTTAGGTTAAAAAAAAGGTTTTTTTTTCGGTTCGTAACTCGAATCTAACTTCGCAAGTCGAGTCAATATTTTTCTATCAGAGTCGAAATCGTAAGTCAAAATGTTCGTAACTAGGGCCGTTCGTAAGTCGAGGATTGACTGTATCTTCCATGTAACAAGTTGTGTAGGTTGCTCTACAGAAATGCTATATATTCTGTTTATCTGCTGATACAGGCTGCTATCAACAGTTTTTTAAAGCAAGGTGACTTTGTAAGAAAGACAAAACCAGGATGGTCACTGAAATTTTATTTTTCATTTCCCTGACTTTCCCTGACCAACATTTGTCAATTTCCCTGACCACCATTCAAATATAACCACAAGTTAAACATGAATAGGTCCTGTTGCATTCATGCAAGTCTTAATGAAATGTTCCACTCTACAACTACACAAGTCTCAATAGCAAAAATATTTGTCAAAGTAAGAGATTTAATATCAGCTTCTTTCAACATTAACTGCAGCAACATTAGTTTTGCAACTGCACCAAAAATTACACCAAGATACAAACTTCAATTCAAATAAACTCTGAATGCTAACAAATTACTTAACATTTTTGTTACTGTTTAAAGGTACACTAAAATTATATAAACGTTCTATCTAAAATGGTTTCTCTGAAGCCACATTTTGAAATCGCAGTAATAATCAAGTTAGAAATTAGAATGCAAGTAATCTACTGTATTTTTAAAGAATAAATATTTTTTTATATAAAACTATCACTTCTACAGTTTTCTCTTTTTATTTTGTAACTCTTTTAATTTCTCATCAATTATTTCCTCTTCCATTTTGGCTTCTTCTCTCAGTCTTTTTTTTTTTTTTTTAGCATTTTCAAGATGTTTAATTTGTCCCTCAGGTTTCTTCTTTTCTTTCTTCTGAATTTCTTCTTTTTGCTTATGGTGTTTAGCCTCTAAGTGCTCTGTGTAGCGTGCATGAGCATGCCTGACTACAACAGATTCATACCAATTACAACAGGTGCAAGTCCTACACAGTTCAGGACAGCATCGTAAATCTGACATTGACAGACAACAGTTTCTTCATGCAAGTTCTTAATTAACATTGACTTATTAACTGAAAATCCACTTTCAACAGAAGCATTACCAGGAGAACAGGGTAAGGCACATTTTGACAACAGTCTACAGGTCTGAGAAACTTTTGTTGGACATCAAAATACCATTGTAAAACGTATCCAGTCCAACTTCATCATTTTGTTTTGCAACATATGCTTGAAATTGAGCCTTGAACTCATTGTGGGCAGCTGTGGTTAAAGTAGTGTACTGTTGCTTTGATTTTTCCGCTACTGTGTCATTGATCTGATTTGCTGCATGTAGAGCTTCAACAACAGCCCCTATTCTGGTGATTCCAAGATTTGGCTTGTGTAAAATGATAGTAGGATCTAATACTGATAGGCCACGTGCCATCGTGAACTTCAAAGGACTTCTCTCAATCAACTTTTCAACAACAGCTACTATCATGTTTCGACACTCTAGGCAAAACTTGGCCACTTGACGTTCACTCAGTTTAAGTTTCTTTCAGCAGGTTCTTTGCTGCAAAGCCAGTGTCAACCTTGCTTCTGTCAAGCAAGTTCTCAGACAATTTCATGACAATTGTTAGCAACTGGAAACCAGAAGACACGTTTTGCAGCTTTTCTGATTTTATGCAACAACTCATGAGCTTCTTGATTAGCTTACAAAGTTCTTCATACAAAAAAAGGTGCCAACTGTGTTTGGTTTTGAAACCTTGGTAGAAATGGCTCACAATCTCCAGCAATTGTTTTCATGAAAGCCATTTTGCACTTCATGTATGAATCTTGCATTGCAGCTTCTATACAAATGGCACATTTACTGTGGGGGAGTTTTGCTTCTTCCACATACTTTTTGATGTTATCAAAAACAGTCATAGCTCTAATAAGGCACTTAACATTCTCCAACCACCTATTGGAGCAGAGCAAAACTTCAGGGGAAATAGTGTGCTTCCAGTCATAGCAGTGTGTGATGCCCTCCTAGCTGGGGAATCTTTGAACAGAACATACATATTGAGCAAGACTGAATTCAGGTCCCATTTCACCGCTTGCAATCCTGTTTTAAAAGACCCATGTATAACATGAAGGGAACAAGTTCCAAAGTCAATCAGTTCTTTTCCTTCTCCTTTACAGTCAAGGTTGGTTTTAATTTCTTCTTTTAGTTTTCTCAGAAAAAGGTGATTTACATTTGGCCCATCCATAGATACTTGTAATAATTTTGCAACTGATAAAGAAGACATGCCTTCTTGAAACTTCTGAAGAAGGTCTTCAGTAGTAGCAGTTCGAAGAAATACTGGTTAGATACTGTGTGGAAACTTTATGACAGTAAGCATCCCAAAAATGCCACTAAATCCATCTGTCCCTTTTGAACCACCTTATTCAAAGCTTCATCAAAACAGATAACAAATGTTTGGCATTGTTTCAGCTGCTTCAGTAAAAGATCAGAGAAATATGGTGCCAAGCCAAAAGCAACAACATACATTGCTTTTGTTTTTCCAAGATGAAACTGTTGAGCTATCTGGCTATCTGAGAACATTTGCTTGAATAACTCACTGATGTTGTTACAAGAGTTCAATGACATCTTCTTCATCACCAGTTGCAAAGCCCACAGGCACTCTGCTGTCCTAACACAGTCCTTGATTACATAGGCAGCCATACTAGTTTGTGGGGTGGGTAATTCTTTGCCATTTTCTACACTCTGATCATGTTTTTCAGTTTTTGCAGGGGCTGTCTCTTCACCCTCTTTGTTTTACTATCTGAACTTGTACTTGGCTTTGAACCTAAACATATTGCGATGGACTGTTGACTTGATTGAATTTTCAGGTTCTTCTGATGTAATGGTCCTTGTGCATGAGACTCCACAGCTCTAATCCCCATATTACTTAGTTCAAAGGTGTGGTGGCACACTTTACAATAACCTTTGCATTTGTCTCCAGGAACTGGTGATAGCCATGGAACGAAGTCAGGATGAAGTTTGAAATCCAGCCACTGCATATTAAAAACTGTCCTCTTAGAAGCCATCTTCAAAATGTGGTTTCAGATACATCCGTACACAGAACCATCTGCCTGACACCAAGATGTTAGCAGATTTGTTTTCTAGCAAGTAGGAACTTTCTAAAGCTGCAAGAAAGGACGTGGTGTTTAAATGCTTGCAGATCATTTCTGCAATCGAGAGAAGCAGACAACCCTCATTTGCAACCTTTATGCATGGGAAAAGTCAGGGAAGAGGGTGAGAGAGCTAGTACTCTGTAAACTCCAGGAGGAACAAGCAATCACATTTGAAAAATTCACTTTGCATGATGCAAAGTAGAAAGTGCTAGTTGACTGTGAAATCCAACAGCAGCAAAACTCATTTGCAACTCTGTGCTGGGTTTAGCAGGAGACAAAGCATCCATTCCATAAACAAGTGTTAGGATAATTGTGTTTGACTTATTCAGAGAGAAAAGAACTGGCCCCGTAAAAGCGGGCCCGACCCCTCCCTTCCTTTTTGCTTTTCTTCTTGACTCAAGGACTAATGTTTCTTGAAAGACAAAGGATCCGTTTACTGAGAAACAACGCTGGTAGTAGATAGAAACAACATGCTTTGTAGTAGATAAGAATGGAATGCAGGGGCCCCAGGGAGAGAAGAAGATCCGGTTATCTGTTCTGCGCATGTTTGAAAGGTGTTTTTACTAATCCAATGAATTTTCGCCAACTAACTTTCTGACCCCTTTAAGGAGATTGTGCGCCCACCCCAAATCGCCCGGAAGGGACAGGCTATAAGAGGTTGTACCACTCCTTTTGTTCTTTGGAGAAAAGCCTTTGCCCCGCGTGGTGAATTGTTTTTCTCCCCGCTTTCTGCAGCAGGCGTTTTCCTTTGCAATAAAATAACCTCACAAGAAGCCTTCGTGCCTCAGTCTCTCATTTTGGGAGCTTCCTACCTGGGGAAACCGGATAACAGTTTGGGGGCTCGTCCGGGATTTCCTAACAGCCCCGGTTGGGGCTGGGCCACAGCCCAGTTGAGGCCGAGCAGAACGAGGGCGGCGGTGAAGCGAACCGGAGGGTACCCCTGTCTCCTTTTTGGCAGCCGCTTCCTTCCCGACGCTTCGGCTGCTCGGCATCAAGAACTCGGAAAGAGGCACGAATGCAAGAGGTCCTCCAAGCCGGCCGGCCAACGGACATTGGTAAGTTAAGGTGGGGAAACTCCGAATGGGTTGGTTGTTGTTGGATGAGTGAAGGATTGAGTGGGCCTGCAGTTCCCTACGGTAGCCGTTGTGTGATCCGGTACCCTGGGTCAGGTCGAGAGAGTGGTTGTTGCAATCCTATTGTGTCTGCGCTCAAGAGACCCCTTACTCTTGTCGCAAAACCCCTTTTCCCTTTTGTATTTGTCTCCCGTGGGATGGGAAACCAGGTGTCTAGGAAGGAAAAGAGGTCCAGCGGGGACCAAAAGGAGGAATTTCGAGGGGGACGCCCCGGCACCAACTCCGAGAGGCGGAGGGGAGCTAGGAATTCCTAGCAACAGCCCATTGGGGAAGCTGTTGCTAAATTGGGAATCGGTGAAAGTACAGGAGTTTCAGTCAGAGCAGGAAATGGTCCGTATGTGCACAGAGGTCTGGACCAATCTAGAAATCAGTCCAAGATGGCCAAAACTCGGATCCAATAATTTCGATGATATTAAAAGGGTGGACAACTTCTATGTTGCTCATCCGCCCCGTACTGCCTATGTCGACTCCTGGATGTGGTACATTATAAAATTTGGACCAGGAGTTAAATTGGCAGTAAGCAGAACCCTATTAGATACCAAGCCAAAGGGTGAGGAAATGTCTAAATTTGACCCCTTAGAGTTTGTTAACTATCAGCAGCCCATAGCACCGCCCACAGCACCACCAGAGGCTGCTGAGCAGTTAGCAGCGCCTCCCTCTTACGAAGAGGCAGGGCGGGAGGGTAGGAATTTAGGCCCAGCCCAGGCCAGTCCCTTAAGCGCTGCCTCCACCATAGAGTATTCCCCCCCTTTAGATCCACTTAGAGAACAAATTAATAAACTACAGAAGACCGTAGAACAGATGGGGCAGACCCCATCTCGACCAAACACCAGGTCTAGGACACGGGCAAAGGAGGCAGCTGAAATAACTGATGAATGCCCCGGTGCATCAGCTCAGTACCCATTAAGGGAAGTCCCAATGGGAACTAGGGTTGGATATGTAGAGGTCCCTTTAACTAACTCCGATATTCGGGTAATAAAACAACAACTGCCTAATCTTCCAGAAGACCCCATTGGGTTCGTGACAGGACTCAGGGACGCTCTAGGGACTATGGTTTATAAGCCCACTGAATTGTTACATATTTGCAAACAATTAGCAGGAGTAACGTATACCAACCAAGCGTTGGGTCATGCTAGAAGGCTTTGGCAGGCGCAGGATGGCGCCCGAACAGAACAGATGGCTAGGGAGAGATTCCCTGAGATAACCCCGGGGAACTGGGATTTTCAGGCTGATAATATTAGGGAGCAGTGTGGGGAAATGAAAGATTTCTTATTAAAGGGACTAGAAGCAACAGTCCCTAAAACCGTTAGCATGAAATTAGCCTTTGGACAGCCCCAAGGAAAAGATGAGAGTCCAGTCGAGTATTTAGAAAGGCTAAAACGAAATATGCGACGGTATACCGGACTAGACCCAGAGGATCAAGCAAATGTAAATATTCTGAGGCTGGAGTTTGTGTCGGGGTGTTACCCGGACATAAAGTTCAAACTACAGAAAATTGATGACTTGACAACTAAACCTATAGGAGATTTGTTAACGGAAGCTCAGAAGGTAGTGGTAAGGAGGGAAGAGGAGAAGGAAAAGAGAAAGTTGAAATTGATGGCACAGATGATGGAAAATAAAAGGAAATAACCCTCCATGGGTCGGGACTCGTGGACGGGGCCGTGAGAGAGGAGTGTATAGTAACCAGGGAGGTAGAGGAAAGCTTGTGGAAGGTAGAAAGAATGAAGAGGGATAAGGGCAGGTGAGGGGCTGCCTGGTAAAAAGTCCTGCCTGCGCAGAGCCCTTGTTAACTTTGCAGGTGGGCAAAGAGGGAAAGGAAATCGAATTTTTGGTAGACTCAGGAGCCACGAGATCTAGCCTGAGCCAACCTACCTGGGAAGGACAACTTCCTCTTTCTGGGGGACATTGTGACATAGTAGGAATAGAAAACCTAACGCAACGGGTTCCTGTTCTAAAACCCCTAGAGGTGCTAAAACCTGGGTCACATGAAAAGCTGTGGCATGATTTCGTGTGGACCCCAAATTCAGGAGTGAACCTACTAGGTCGAGATTTAATGGCCAAATTAGGAATACAGATATTGCTTAAAAACCAGGTGTGTGAGGTCAGGATGGCCGCCCTCAGGACTGAGGATGAAGCCGAAATTGACCCAATAGTATGGGCGAAGCCAGGAAACCCCGGCCTTATGAAAGTTACTCCAGTGAAAATGCATTTAAAAACAGAGGTACCAGTGTATAGACCCCAATATCCCATTAGACCAGAAGCTGAAGAGGGCCTTAAGCCCGTAGTAAAGGAATTGCTGGATGATGGCCTTATTGAACCCAGCGATTCGCCTTACTGTACTCCTATACTACCTGTAAAGAAATCTAATGGGACATGGCGAATGGTTCAAGATTTGAGAGAAGTAAACAAGGTAGTGATCCCTAGGGCGCCCATAGTACCAGATCCCCATACGATCATGCGAAAGATCCCTGACACGTTTGGTACACAGTTATAGATTTAAAGTCAGCTTTCTTCTGTGTGCCCGTGGACTCAGTGTCGCGCCCAATATTTGCCTTTCAGTGGCCTCACCCAGAAACAGGTAAACTAACCAGATGGCAGTGGCGCGTATTGGCTCAAGGCTACACAGAAAGTCCCACTATTTTTGGGGAAATTCTAGAAGAATTGCTTCAAAAATGGACCCCTCCTCCGGGAGTACTTTTAACGCAATATGTGGATGATTTGCTTTTGAGTGGGGCGGAAGGGAAAACGGTCAGAAAGGCCAGTATTAGCCTTCTTAACTTCTTAGGCGAACAGGGACAGAGTATCCCAAGAGAAATTGCAGTTTTGTGAGCCAGAAGTAAAATACCTGGGATTAATACTAAAGCAAGGAACTAAGTGCATCAACCCCGAGAGGTTGAAGGGAATCCGTAGTTTGGAAATGCCAAAGACTAAGCGACAGCTCAGGAGCTTTATCGGAACAATTAATTTTTGTAGACAGTGGATTGAAGGGTTTTCAGAAATAGTCCAACCCTTTTTGAAGAAATTATTAAAGGATGAGCCCGAAGTATTGGTGCTAGAAAGGTCAGACTATAAGCTGTTTGAAAGAATCAAAGAGATTTTGTCATCGGCCCCCGCTTTGGGGCTGGCAGACCCAAAGAAACCTAGCCACTTATTTGTAACCGTGGGTAATGGAGTTGCCAAGGGAGTGCTAGCTCAGAAGAAGGCAGGACGATACCAACCGATTGGATATCTATCTAAACATTTGGACGTTGTAGTCCTAGGGTGGCCTACTTGTCTACAGGCCTGCGCGGCAGCGGCAGAATTGGTTAAATTAACTCGAAAACTATATCCTTTCGAGGCAATTGTCCTGCATTCTTCCCACCAACTTAGAACTATCCTCACCCATACGGCTAGGCGATGGATGACGGATAGTAGGTTGTTACAAATTGAGGCTATTCTCCTTGAAAAACCCGATCTGGTGCTAACCACCACTGAGCACTGTGGTCCAGCTGAAGGGTTATCAGAGACTGTCAGGAAAGAAATATGTAATGAGCATGATTTCATTGCCCTAACTGATCTGCAGACCAAATTTAGAGAAGACCTTCAGGAAGAAGAGATAAAGGAGGCATGGAACTTATACACGGACGGGTCTTCCAGAGTAGTGAACGGGAAAAGAATGACAGGATATTCAGTGGTAGAGGACGGAGGACTCGAGGTTGAATCTGGACCCCTTCCCCCGTCCATGTCTGCTCAGACTGCAGAGTTGTACGCCCTCAAGAGAGCTTTAGAAATTGGGAAAGGAAAATCCGTAAATATCTGGACGGACTCTAAATATGCTTGTGGAGTAGTGCATGTTTTCGGAAAAATTTGGAGTAAAAGGGGGCTACTAACATCCCAGGGAAAGAATCTAGCCCATCATCAGTTAGTACTAGAAACTTTGGAGGCGTTGAGCCTCCCATCCAAGGTGGCTATCATTCACATACCAGGCCACCAAAAAGGAAACGCCCCAGAAATAGTTGGAAATCGATTGGCTGATGAGTTGGTAAGAAAAGCAGCAGAAAAAGAGTTAAACCCTGCTCTCTTGGCAGCTCTCCTACCTACCAGTAAAGAAATATCCACCCCTTTGGTATATTCACAAAGAGAGTTGGAGTTGGCGGAAGCGCAAGGAGCTACAATGGTAAATGGCATACTGGAATTAAAAGATGGAAGACAATGGCTACCAGAGGGGGTGATCAGAGAAGTCCTCAAGGCACTGCATGAGGGAGGACATTGGGGAGTTAAGGCTTTGATCTCAGCCTTTCTGCAACGATATGTGGGGAAGAAAGTGTGGTCACACGCCAACACCATTTTGGCTCACTGCATTCCTTGCCAAAGAGTAAATAAGAACAACCCGAGAAAGGCAGAAATGGGAGGAAGACCTTTGGCCGTCCACCCTTTCGAACATTTACAGTGTGATTTCATTGATATGCCCAAGTCTGGAGCGTGGAATCATTGTCTGGTAGTAACTGATCAACTTACTGGCTGGGTGGAGGCTTATCCTACGACCAGGGCAACGGCAGGGACTGTTTGCAAAATCTTATTAGAACAAATTATTTGTAGATATGGATTGATCCAATCAATAGATAGCGATCGCGGGACACACTTCACTCAGAGGGTGCTACAGCGAGTAGCTGAAACTTTGGGTATAACTTGGAAACTACATGCCCCGTGGCACCCTCAGAGTTCAGGAAAAACTGAGAGGATGAATCAGACCTTAAAGAGACAAATCATCAAATTGATGCAACAGGCGCAATTGCCCTGGCCAAAGGTTTTGCCCCTAGCCTTATATGCTATAAGGACCAAGCCGCATAGCACTACAGGACTCTCGCCCTTTGAGAGTCTATATGGAATGGGAATTTGGGATGTTAGCACACAGAGAATTAGCCCCAACCTAGAACTTTTCAAAGATGCCTTTATAAGAAAATATCTGCTGGCCCTGTTCTCTATTCTCTCCGATAATAGGGAACGAGGCATCGCGGTGCAGCGAACGCCATTGGAGGTAGCAGTGCATTCCTTCCACCCCGGGGATTGGGCTTACATCAAGGCATGGAGGAGTGAACCGCTCGCCCCAAGGTGGCTTGGCCCGTTCCAGATCTTGTTAACAACAGAAACTGCCGTCAGGACCAAAGAACTAGGCTGGACTCACCACACTCGCGCCAAACACGCAACTAATCCTGAAGGACGGTGGGAAGCCGTGCATGTGTCTGAGGACGGACTAAAGACTATTTTTAGGCGACAAAAGTAATGTCCAGCAGGCAATTGGCGCATAAGTGTTGCCCCTTCTTTAGTGTGTTCCTGGAAGCAAGGAAGGTCAATAATCTGGTTCAAACTTGGAAGGTATCCTTAAAAATTAGCAGGAGTCGGTGGGGGTTCTATTTCTTTAAAGGGTATTCAATTGGAGATCAAGTAGTATTGGAAGACGAGGAGACAATCGATAGGGAGGAGGAAAGAAGAATTTTTAACGGGGTTTTTACAGAATTGTGGGATTCTCAGTGGTGGCACAATCAGTACTGTAAGGTCTGCCCTATTACGAAGAATCAGGAACTGTGTGAAATTACCGATACTGAGAGTAGTTCTGAAGGAGAATCAGAGGAGGAGTGTGTGATTTCATTATCTGATGACGAGGAGTTAGATGAGGATTGTCGGATTACATTGTTTGGACGAATATTGTAGAGTAATGTCCATAGTTCCCTATATAACAGGTAGTGTTTGCCCCTGGTTTTCCTGTTCAATCAGTCGAACACCAAAGGGAGAGGTAGAGGCGTGGATAGTGCAAATACAAACTACTTCCTATTGGGACACTGAATACGAGGGGTTGGCCTGGGGCAACCAGTTGATGGTATACCAGGCGATATCCGGAACTTAAAAGATCCCTTGCTAGGGATAGATCCCTTTGAGCCCCATTGTCTACTATATTGCCACTTTTGCCCTCACCATTGGTGTGCCAGAATAACCAAATTTGACGAAAGCCCGACATTGAGGTGGTATGTGCTGAAGGTGGGATATCCCGAGAGGTTGTGGGCCGAAAGTCTGTGGGCTGTGGAAACACCAGTCGCAAGCTATCAGTGGAGGGTTCGACCCGATAGCTCGACGCAGGCAAAAGCCATTCCTAAGGGATGGCTCCGCTACGCATCTTCGGTACACCACGAGACGTGTTGGAAGTGCAGGAGCGAAAGCCCTTGGTCCGTGCCCAGCCCAGACTCAGAGGACGAGGAACGTAACTCCCGCTGCCAGTGGCGGTAAAGCCTACCCCTCTGATGTCTTGGAAAAACATCAGGCAGATGCTTATTGGTAGACCAAGGGTAGACGGCAAAGTGATTACAGTATTAGGGATCTTTCTGAGCCTTATTCTGCAAGCGACAGGGTCTACTTGTCCTTGTGTGATAACTACCAGGAAAGGAAATCAGGAACATCAAACATTGCTCTACAAGTCCGTCTATAAATGCATGGGCAATACCTCTGTATGTCGATTCAATAACGTAGAATATACTGTCTGCAGTAAAAGGAGTCAGGAGCCAGTTTGTTTTGATCCTAAGGAAGATCCTGAAAGGATCTGGGTGGAGATCTACACCCTGGCAACCCTTCAACGACACTAAGTGTGGGGGAATGGAATGGGTAAAATACTATAAGGCACAGCACAAATACATGGGATCCACTAGATCATGCGGCCCCATGGGGGATCATGGATTTGGATTCCACACTAATCCAACTTGCATAGTATGGGCTACCTGGTCCACTGCAGATAAAACTGCAACCTTGAGATCAATACCTGCAAAACCTGACTGCACTTGGGGTACCTGTAACTTTGTTAACTTTACCATATTACAACCAAAGATGTGGGATGAGAAGAACAAATGGGGAACTTCCATGTGGGATCAGACGTTCAGTATACTCATAGAGGGAAAAGGAAGCAAACCTAAAGCGTTCCTTAAAATTGTCCAGACTAAGGAATATAAAATAGGGGAAGATTTGAGGAGATACCAGACCTTCTGGAGAGAGATGGAAACGGATCCTTGGGAACAATCTTTGACTCCCAGGACAACTAATCTGTTTGTTGAACTGGCACAAACAATAGCTACCACTATGAATGTTTCAAATTGCTACATTTGTGGCGGTACTCTTAAGGGAGATCAGTGGCCTTGGGAGGTACTTGAGTGGAGTCATACTGTACCATACAATCTCACAGGACCCCAATCTATATGCTCAATAGAATTATAAGACTCCAAGCTGTAGTAGAGTTGCTCACTAGGGAAAATGAACAAGCTTTATTATTGCTAGCCAAACAGAACACGCAAATTAGGAATGCTATATATCAGAATAGATTAGCTCTAGATTACTTATTGGCTTCGGAAGGAGGTGTGTGTGGAAAGTTTAATTTGACAAATTGTTGCCTTGAAATTGGAGATACACAGGACGCAATTGCAGAAATTACCGGTCAAATGCGGAAATTGGCTCATGTCCCTATTCAAAAATGGGCTGGAATTATGGATGACACTGGGTGGTTAGGAGGGGTTTTCAACAACTGGAAACAAGCACTATTCTTCCTAGGTATGATTATGTTTGGATTAATTCAGCAGTTCAGGCGGCAATGCCAAAAACGCAGATGACTGTAAGAGAAACTGAAATAAGCTACAAAATCATCCCAGCCCAGGATGAAATTTATAATTGTGAATAAGTCAAAGTGTGTAGAAAAAGAAAAGGAGGGATTTGTTAGGATAATTGTGTTTGACTTATTCAGAGAGAAAAGAACTGGCCCCGTAAAAGCGGGCCCGACCCCTCCCTTCCTTTTTGCTTTTCTTCTTGACTCAAGGACTAATGTTTCTTGAAAGACAAAGGATCCGTTTACTGAGAAACAACGCTGGTAGTAGATAGAAACAACATGCTTTGTAGTAGATAAGAATGGAATGCAGGGGCCCCAGGGAGAGAAGAAGATCCGGTTATCTGTTCTGCGCATGTTTGAAAGGTGTTTTTACTAATCCAATGAATTTTCGCCAACTAACTTTCTGACCCCTTTAAGGAGATTGTGCGCCCACCCCAAATCGCCCGGAAGGGACAGGCTATAAGAGATTGTACCACTCCTTTTGTTCTTTGGAGAAAAGCCTTTGCCCCGCGTGGTGAATTGTTTTTCTCCCCGCTTTCTGCAGCAGGCGTTTTCCTTTGCAATAAAATAACCTCACAAGAAGCCTTCGTGCCTCAGTCTCTCATTTTGGGAGCTTCCTACCTGGGGAAACCGGATAACACAAGCATGACCCAAAAACATGCTTATCTTTATATGTAAGTTAAATGTAGTACTAGCAGGTAAGGATGAAAACAGATGTTTAAAGTTTGTATCTTGCTAAATGTTTAAACTAGCCTTGCTTTGCAAATGCTACAGGCAGACCTTGGAAATCATGCAAAGACAGAGCTCAACAAACACATTGGGCTGGTTGCTGGGGGTGGAGCTGAGAAAAAGGTGGAGCTGGGAAAGGGTATCATTAAGTTTTACTTGTATTCTGCTGCTTCTCTATTCCAGTTGCCACAAGAACAGATCATGCTCTTGCAGCAGCAGGTCAAAAATCCACTGCTTGAATATATTTAAATCACAATTTCCCTGACTTTCCCTGACCAATTTCCATTCCCATGACTTTCCAGAAAGTGGCAACCCTGCAAAACAAAGAATGCCACTACATTTCCTATGATGTAGAACTTCGGCCTACAAATGACTAAATATACCAACAGAAACCTTTTATTTGAGTAGCACCAACAACTGGTGCAAATGATATTATTTGCAATGAGCTCATTACCTTCCTGAAAACCTATTTAGGAAATTACCAGTTTGTCTCTAAATAATTCAAGACTTCTAGTCTGTATCAAACTCTTTCCAAGAATATTTTCTGGAACAGGATTTCCCTCGCTCTTTGCTAAATCGCATGTGGTTACAGTTTCTATTTCTACACAGAAGTGTCAAGCAACACCAATACCACCAGCCTAAAAGCAGGTTGCTTGAATTTTAATTTCAAAACAGTTCTTAAGATTGCCAATTGGTTGCCAGTTTCAGTTGCCTTCTGCCCATTTACCATATAAGAACATGTAAAGAAGTGTGGCGAACCTTTTTCAGCCTGCAGGCTACATTCCGTTTCTGGAAGCTGCATGCTAGACGTGGTTGAGGCCAAAGCAAAATCTGGGGTATGAGTCAACTTTTCTGGACAGAATTCAGTTATGTGCTCCTGCAGATGGAACTGTTTTTGTCACCTGAAACAGGAGGAAAGTAATTCTCCAAGCGGCCTCTGCAGTCTCTTCTGACCTTAAAAATCTCTCCAGAGGGCTGGAAGAGCCTCTGGGGCAGATGAGGGATGACCATGAAAGAATCAATACCACCTTCCTGCTTCTCCATTTTTTTAAAAAAAGGTACGTTAATAATAATGATAATAACACTGTGACCATGCTTCACAGCACTTTGCCCCCATCTTGATTTTACCAACAGCTGCTTTTCTCTATACAGATCAAATACACAAATTAGTCTTTTGCTACATTTTAAAAAGATGGCAGCTTTCTTTGCAAGGTCAAGGTACTTTGCAGATGTTCACTGATATTTTACTTTCAATTTTTATCTTTTCCTATATGGTAATTTTCAAGAGTAAAAGGATATTTACAGTTGCTAATATCTTAAAATCATGATGGCCAAATAAGCACAAGTGATTGTGTTAAGTCTTAATTGAATACATTTAGGGAGATCATTTAAAAAAGAAAATCTGTCAAAATGAATAAAAATATTTCTGTGCATACAAAGAAACAGGTTATCAAATGACCAAAACAAAACTCTGAATCTCCCCGTGCCCTTTTGAACCCCCCCACCTTTTACAAACAAAAACAAAATTTAAAAACCCACCAAAAACCATGCTCTCAGGGAGGCAATATTGCTACAGTTTTGAAAAATAACAACAACACCTCACCCCAGGGCCTAAAAGAAAAGGTGGAGGACATAGCAAAATTGCATCCATGACCCATAAAAATTCTCACTTGTGGTAACCCTTTCCAGGATTTTCTAGCTACTTAAAAGTGGTTTCCCATTCCCTTCTTCTGAGGGCTTTCTGGGACTGTGCAGCTTGCCCAAGGCCCCACAGCCTGGCTCATCTTGCAGGAGACACAGTGGGGAATTGATCTCCTGAACCTCTAGCTCTGCAGTCAGATATGTAACTCACTCAGCTATGACTACTGGGGTCATTTTGATTCTGAATGTTTTTACATGGCAATTGCTACTGTTCCAACCTGGGGAAAGACAAGTTTCAAGAGAGCTCCTGCGCCAAAGGTTTCCCCATTCACTTCCATGAAGGACGAGGGTGAGTAAATTATTATGTCACATTTTTTAGAACTAAATGGCAACTCCCATCAACCTTAGCTGACATAGTCAGTGGTCAATAGTGAGGAATGGGGGAGCTGTAGTCTTGCAATATTTGGAGAGCCACAAAGTGCCCTCCCCTGACATCCTGTGAACAGCTCTGCCACAGGCAAGGTAGTGTGAAGCTCTTGCAGAGACAAAATCTACATAGATTCTGCTGAGGTGAATGACAAAGCCCAGATATTTCTTGCCAAAAGCAGTTTACAGCAGAGCACTGCAGTTGGGAGGATAAGACACAATTGCACAGACCTATATAATGGTACACGACTCATTCTAGCCTCTTGATTTTATTAACTGAAATATCCAGCTGAAGGTTGAAATGAGGCTCCCCCCCCCCCCACTTCCACAAGCAACATCTCTCACATTGTACAGGTAACCAAACATTAACTACACCATTAGGATGTTCAAGAACAGTCAAATTTTAAAAGGCAGGAAGAATACCTTATCATCATTTAAGGAGCAAAAGCAAGGAGTCCAAGAGATCAGCAGCTCTGATCTTGGAGGTTTCACTTCATTAAGAGCCTTAGCACAGGTTATTTCCAGCCACATGAAAGTATAGAAAGGGCCAATTTTTGATTGCTTTTGATGTGGTGAGGCTTTTTCACTTTTATTCTCCAAAAGGCAAAGCAGGAGCTAACCTGCTCCGAAGCAAGTCCAAGGAGCAAAGTATATGAGACACTAACCTGTAATCAGAAGGTGATAAAACATTATAATATCTTCCAGAGATACATCCCTTCAAAGTTGCCGTGTCTGTACAATCTCTTGAAAGGTTTTGAATTTTTGTTTAGATGCCTTTACTTCACATAGCAGAGTTAGCTTTAAGTTCCCCAGAGTAATCCACCCCTTCTTCTCATCAACTGGCACTTACAGTTTCCATAGCTCATTTCTGAGACATTAGTTTGAGAGAGAATAAAAAATGTTTCTTTACTTACAGTTCTGAACAGATCAAACAGCAAACTAAGAACAAAACATGACTGCTTCAAGCAAAAGGCCTCAGCAGGCTCACAGTCTGCTTTTCAACAGACTACTGTACATGGAGAGAAAAAAGGTGAAAAGGAAAGAGGTTGAACAATCTTTCATCAGAGTCAGGGAAAGAACTATTGGTTAGTTCCATTAATGATTGACAGTCACCACAGCCCAGAAAGGTCCCTCCCAGCAACACCTATTAGAGGCAGCATGCGAGGCTGCCCTGGATTCCAACACAATCAACATGCAAACGAAATCCCCTGCTTAGCTCCCAATGACCAATCAGCAAAGACAAGCTTACAACTTTCGGAGCTGCAAAACCCATAAAATCTTACAGCAAATCTTACCTCTTAATAAAGCTCCATTTATAACTGTGAAGCTGATCTCTCATATAGTTCAGCCCTCAATTTATCTCCACAATTGAGGGCTGAGAGGGCTTTGGATTTAGCAAATCCATACCGTTTCACCCCAACTTTAAAAGCAAGGAAAGAAGCTCCACAGAAACCACCATGATGGATGGCTAGGACTTGAAAGGATTGGGGAATCTGAGATCAGTTGTCTTTTCAAGGCTGGAGCACCATTGGAGACCTTGAAGGAAGTGCTTAATGTGAAGATGAGAGCAGTTCTTATGTGTGGGGGATACTCCATGTGATTGAGAAGCTTGGAAAAAACCAGGGTTTCTCATCCTGTGGAGAGACTCCATGTGACTAATGGCTGTCCTCTTCAGATGTCGCTTTTAAGAGGCAACAGCTAGGATGGAGGGGAGCTAACCTGCTCCCACTGCTCACAGTTCAGTATTAGTCATTTTGCTGTATGCCTAAAAAGTACATAATTTGCCATATGTTTTAATTGTGAGGACAGTTCCCACAGACATATCCTGCTTTTCTCTTCAGATTTAGCTTTCCATCTGTGAGAACTAAGATAGATGGGTATGGGGTTAGCCTGTTCCCTTTAATAATAATAATAATCATATGCCATCAAGTCAATTCTGACTTACGGCTACCCTTTCTGGGGTTTTCTAGGTAGAGAATACTCAGAACTGGTTTACTACTAGAGATGGGATATTTGTATTCATCTCCCGGGGCAGACAAATATGAATATCGCCACTACAGGAGGCTGGGCTCTTTCGACCCTTCCCCCAGAACCAGTTTGGTCCACATACCAGGCTTCATGTAGCATTCTTCGCTGTCACTGAAAACATTGCAGCAACTGCAGAAGTAGCTCGAGGGGGGCTTCCCCGCTTCCCTGCACTGCTGTCCACTCCGGCAAGGAAGCGGGATGATGAGTCACCCCACTCAGCTGCTGAATGGTCAGCAGCACAGGGAGGTGGGGAAGCCCTGGCCAGTCTTCTTCCGTGATTGGTGCAATGTTTCCCATGATGGCCATGAGCGCAACACAAAGTCTAGTAAGTGCACTGGGCTGGTTTGGGGGTGAGGGTTGAAAGGGCCTGGCCACATGCGGTGGTGATATCTGTATTCATCTCCCCTGGGAGATGAATATGAATATCCCATCTCTATTTACCATTTCCTTCTTCTGCGGGCACCTTGGGACTGTGCAGCTTGCCCAAGCCCACACAGGCTGGCTCTATTCACAGGAAGCACTCTGGAAAATCAAACTCTCAACCACTGGCTCTACAGCCAGGTACTTAAACCACTGAGCTATCCAGCCAGCCTATTCCCTTTGATCACATGTAAAGATGAACCCTTTATATAATATGCATTAATTTCTTTCAAAAATGTCATGAAAGAGAAAACTTCCTCAGGCTAGCAATGACACAGCCTTCAAATGAAATCAAGTGGCCTGGTTCTTTTGTCAGGTTTATGTAACCTGTTTTGATTCTTCTATTGCAAATAGCCTCTGAGAAATGCCCTAGCCAGCTCAATCTTTGTTTTTATTCTTCCAGAATCCTTCCATCTGCCATAATATTATGCTACTTGAGGATCATGCTTCCCTCTGTCTAATGGTCTGGCTGGCTCTTGTCAGTAGTGTCCCTTCTAAGGGAGGTAGATCTAAGCACAATGAACCATGCCTTATATACTTCACATTTGGTTTACTGTAAAAACAAGTATTTTAAAGTTACAGCTAGCACAGAACACATTTTTCTGGCATGTCTTTTATAGATGAAACAACATCTGTCTTGAAATGACTTCACTGGCTTTCTTCTTGTTCCCTAGGCCAATTTAAAGTGCAAGTTCTTACGTATAAAGCTCTAAATGAGGAATGGTCAAAGTGTGGTCTCCAGATATTTATTGGACTACAGTTCCCATCAACTCTAGCCAGCATAACTAATGGTGAGGAATATTAGAAGTTGTAGTCCAACAACATTATTGGGTCACACTTTGCATTCTGCTACCCTAAATGATTTGAGACCAGGAAAGACTACCTACTTCCATATGTTCCTGCTTGGACCTTACATTTCTCACTAAAATCCTGTTCCATGTCCAACCGTCTGAAGAGGTGAGGTTGGTAAAAACTAGAGATGGGTCCCTCTCTGTAGCAGCGCCTGTGTTGTAGAACTACCTTACTAAGGAGCTTAGGTTGACATTACTGGTCTTTAAGTGGCTGGTAAAAAGTATACATTTTTGCTAAGCTTCTACTGATTAGAGACATATAAATAACATGATTAGGCATCCTTCAGTCTCGAGAGACTATGGTAACGTGCTCTGTATGGAGGGAACAGCATCTAGTGTGGCTGAGAAGGCCAATTCGAGAGTGACAGTCCCTTCTACACTGAAGACAAATACAATGTCCCCTGTCCAGCTCCCTGATTTTGCTAGTTTCGGGACTGCCTCTTTGCCTCGGCCTGCTGGACAAGGGTCCCTTCAAATTGGGAGAGGCCGTGATGCACCGCCTGCCTCCAGGCTGAACGCTCAGATGTCAAGGTTTCCCAT
The DNA here is from genome assembly GCA_037013535.1 of Intellagama lesueurii. Classification (NCBI taxonomy): domain Eukaryota; kingdom Metazoa; phylum Chordata; class Lepidosauria; order Squamata; family Agamidae; genus Intellagama; species Intellagama lesueurii. The sequence continues at coordinate 255,884,698 of JBAJHW010000002.1, forward strand.
CTGTTGAGGTCCATTCCTAAGGCCTTCAGATCCTGCTTGCAGATATCCTTGTATCACAGCTGTGGTCTCCCTCTGGGGCGATTTCCCTGCACTAATTCTCCATACAGGAGATCTTTTGGAATCCGACCATCAGCCATTCTCGCGACATGCCCAAGCCAACGTAGACGTTGCAGGTTTATAACATATAAACCTGACAAACATCCTCAGGAACAAAATGCTGGAGTGAAGAAGAACTGATTAAGACAGTTAAACCTGAAAGTGAGCTGTCCCCTCCATCATCTCAAGTGGAAGGAGTCGACAAAGTGCTGAATACTGTACAGGCCATGATTCAAAATCTGACTTTGGGGGAAGTTCAGACAACTGAAAGAGAGTGGGGAAGAAAGGCGGGAGCAGAACAACCAATGGTAGAGGGTTTTCTAGTAACTGAAGAGTGGGAGGAAAAGGCGGGAAAAGGAAGTTGCTGGGGATCTTTGGCGAGTTTGGCGGCAGTAGAGGAAGAGGAGAGAAAAGGGGATAGTGGGGAACAGAAGGAGGAGGAAGGACCATATGTATTTACTTTGCCAAAGAGAAAGGAGAAGGGTAGCGAGAGAGGGGGAAGACCTATGCCGGGACGAGTACCAACAGGAATAGAAGTCCAGTTAGGAGAATTAGATCCTCTGGAATGGACGGTGTAAGTCTACCCGAGGGGGAAGGGTCCTTGGAAGAAGGTGGTGCATCCAGATCCTATTCCCACTGGAGGGACCACGCGCAAAGGAGATTGGGCACGTCCCCCATGCTGTAGGACCATTTGCGCAGTGCGGAGCAACCCTTTGAGGAAGCCGACTGATCGAGAGAGATTTGGGATGTCGCCGTGTTAAAGGAAACGACTGCACTGATCAGATCGGAAATGACGTGGAATGGTTTACCTATGTTTAATAGTCCTATTGGACCTACCAAAGTTATAATACACCCCTGCCCTCCTGAAGATACTAAACATTTGGTTAAAGAAATTTCGTCTCCTGTCGTTAATCAAGTAGAAAAGGGGGAACTGCTTACTTTAGAACATGAACCCAATCACAGCTGGAGATTTGGAACTGCCACCAAAGGGTCCCCATCAAATCTTGGGTGGTGATGGGACAGGAAGCAAGGTGTCTGAAACTGATCTGAGGGTTTGGAAATGGCTAGAGTCTGATCTGGGGAGGAATAAGTATGCCACTAAGAACCAACCTTAAAAAAAAAAAAAAAAAAACAACCCACGACCGTGCATGTAAGGTCCAGCTTCTGGCTTTAGCTGGCAGAGCAATTCACCCAAGAAAACTAATGGACCAAGTGCCAACTTTCATTTCACTAGTAATCTTTCCCCCCAGAAAGAGTGTCCCCCCAGATGTGCTGAAGAATTATATCCACCATCCTCAGCCAGGCAAGAGGTGAACAAGAGCTGAATTCCAAAACATTTCTGAGGTAGGACACCCATTTAGAGGCCTCTTTATTATAATTTTTGTTGCAGCAGCCCCCAAAACTATTTCAGCATGTTTTACAAAACTGAAATTATAAGACCAGTACATATATTTATAGCAATAGCTCCAGCAAGAATGTCAACCTTGTGTAAACACTGTACATTTGATCTTAGTTAGATGCATTGAAGACCATTCTGAAACACATGCATAACTTTCCACAGATCTTTATTGCATGCATCTCAATGGGAACCATTAGTTTTCTAACATTATGCACCTTTCCCTGTGAGGATATTCTCATTAATCACACTTGGACAGACACCTACTGCAATTATGTAGTGTAAAAGGGGAAACTGCATAATTGTTCCACACAATTGTTCTAGCTACCTGTTTTGTGGTCAGACATGGCTGGCTTATGCACTTGATCACTCAAATGACAGTCAGAAAACTACAGTAGCCACTTGCATGGTTCCCCTTTATGTGAATGGTATTTCACAACACGATTTTGGTCACAGTTTCTTAGGAAATTTAGGCAACAAACGGTCTTGTTTTCAATTAATTTCTGTGGACAAAGTCAGCATGCACACAGTGCATTACAAAGGAATAGAGAAAATTGTCTTTTAAACTGCATGCTTCTCCTGCTGAGATGTTTGAGGGAGGACTTTAAAACCACAATTCACTCATTATCCCTTCCTTCCCCCATCCCGAATCAGAAAAGAGGGATAAATGAAAAAAAGCCAAAAGTTTCTTTTACGTAGATGCAGTCTGATCTAGGTCCCGAGTTGATCTGTGACTACACTAATAAGTAACTAAAATAAGACAATGTTGGTTTCTAGTCCACATTAGGGATTATAAATGTTAAAGTACAAAACAGCGCATGTCCACATGCACGAGGGACTATGAGCCTTGAGACAGCTGCCCCCCTTCTCCTCCAATCTTTAAGAGATTGTTAGACTATGCTCTTTACCAAAGAGGCATCATCTCATGAATGGCTGCCATATTGTACTTGCCCACCCATCTTCCCTCTTGATGTTCATCAATTTTTTTTGTGCTTTATGTTGTCTTTGATTTAATCTGCTTTATGGTTTGTTGCATTATATTACTTGCATTCATCTGATTGTTAACTGCCCTGAGTAGTGCTTCACGCTAATTGGGCACTATAAAGGTTGAATGAATGAATAATAGTGGTGGAGGCAAATAAAAAGGGCAGACTGGTTGGACTCTTTCTGATTGAAAAAACAACAAGAGAGTGTGTGTGGTCTTGTGGAAGGTGTGGAAAAAAATTAAAAATGAATGTCCCAAAACTGCCAGGTATACTTCTTAATATGAACTCAGAGCTGGCTTCAACCAGTTCTAGTGTGTGTGTGTGTTTAAATGTTTCACCTCTGGTACCATGTGATTGGAGTTTTCCACTCAGCATCGAGAATAGGACATAGCCCCTGAATGTACCCCTTTCCCCCACTCATATTGCCTGTTTTGGAAACCAAGCTTCCTCTTTGGGGGGGGGGGGTGTCGGGGAGAAAGGCCACACAAAAACTTAGCCATTCTGATCCCAAAGCTGGGATAAATTTTATTTAACTCACCAGGTAATAAAAAGCCAATCAAAGACGAATTAAGTTCAAATGATTGTTATCTGGTGAGTTTTGCAAGCAGATGTTATTAATGGTTGCAGTCCAGATTGATTGCTATCTAAAATCCATGAGTTCATTTAGTATCCTCAGTGCTGCTGGGGTGACTTTTCCAGGTATCCTCAAAAGTTCCAACAAACCAAACCAAAACAGAGAGAACTATCTGTCGTTTCTTCTCACTTTCCTTATTTTCTGACTTCCAAGTATATAGCCTAACAGTAGTGTCCCAGCCTTATCTTTCTATCACCAGACTGAATCCCTATCACCTCTTCCTCTCTTTTGATTGCAAAAGGTCTTTGTTGCTTGGCTTTTGCCACCTAAATCCAACAATAGATAGAGTGGCAATTGTTCTCCAAGAGTGAAATGTGGCATCCAATACAATCTTGCTCAGTGTGTGTCAGAGAAATGGTGGATACAATAAGCCTGTTTAAGTCAGATGCAAATCCCATCATGTTCCAAAGAATTTACTGTACTCCTCAATGTGTTTAGGATTATAACCTAATAATTCTGAAGGAGCTTCCAGATGAGGCTTTTACTGCACAATCACCTTACCTCATTTTCTTGGGTGATGAGTCAATGTCTAAGCAATTTTTATTTCCATTTGTATCCTCCTCCTGCCTTCTAGGATGGCTGCAATCACCACTCTCCCAAGCACCCTTGTTGTAAGCCTGTGGCCCCTCCTCATACCATGTAGAGAAACCAGCCAGGTTGGCAAATCAATATTGCTCAATGGTGGTGACCATACAGTGTCCATCACCACACTTGAAGGCATCAGGGTAACTTAAGAGGATATCACAAACACTTTTATCCTCTCGCCATTGTGGCTTGTACCCTGGAAACAGATGCCTGAAGCAATTCCCATCTTGCTAAATGGTACGACTGGCTTTGGCTGCAATCCTAAAAATACTCACTCACTTATTTATTTAAAATATTTGTTTTACCCCATCTTTCTCCTTAAAAGGACCCAAGGACTTGGGAGTTAAGTGGCACTGAACTTCCTTCAGGGTGAAGAGATACAGGACTACACTGCCAGGCAGGTAGTCCTGGGTTCAGGTCCCACGGAAGCAATTCAAACGGAACCTGATGGGAAAGAAAGGGATGTATTTGAAGAGCGAGGGCTCTCCATCTCACAGGGTGCCAGTTCCATGCCTGGTATTTCCAGGTAGGCTTGGGAAGGACCCTCTAAACGTGTTGGAGGATGTCTCCCAACAAGCATGGGGAGTAATACCACTCAGTCAGTTAAACTGCCTTCCTCTGTTTTTATTCTACAGCCTGGGGCTCACCTCCCACAAGGCATGCCTGACACAGGGTGACCCACGGCCGGCCTTTACCGGGGCTAGGAGAAGTAGCACCGCCCAGGCGTCGTGGGAGGCAGCTGCAGGCCTGTGGGGGCAGCAAGCGAGGAAATGCCCTTGACGGCCCCCTTGAGCATTGGCTCTATTCTTGGAACCCTCTCTCCTCGCAAGAACTTTTCACATGTTCAGAAATGCTCTCGCCTCGCCTCACACTTTCGCGGGGCTGAACTTCGGCGCTCAAACGAACTGGGGCAGCAGACGCCGAACCTGGCGCAGCCTGCCCAGGCTCGTCGAGAAAACGCCGTCGAACCCCCCGGGGCGCTCCTTTGCGCGCGACTTCCCCGTTTTTGGCCGGACGGATCCATGGGGCAGAAAGACGAAGGGGGAAACCGCCTCAGAATCTTTCTGAATAAGCCACGTAAACAAAGGCTTCTCCACCTCATCCCGTCGGAAATATAACCTGACAAATCTCTGTGGAGGCGCGGCAGGAGCAAAGTCCTCAGCAAAGGCCACTTCGGCTGCCCGGCCCTTTCCACGCACCCCCGCCCGCTGACTTAGTACGGCCCAGTCCTGTGCAGAGGTTTCCCTTTGCCCGCGGGGGACTGTTTGCACCGTTGCTGCTGCTGCTGCTGCTGCTGCTGCTGCTGCTAGTGGTGGTGTAGGTGTTGCTGCGGCGGCGGCGGCGTCCTCGTCATGCATTCGAGCCAGCCCGGGCAGAAGGTCGGGTCGTGGCCGTCCGGAGCAGCCGCCCCAGGGCCAGCCGGGCCATGAGGAGTGGCGGCGTTCAGTCCCTGGCGACCTCCCCAAACTTCCTGGCTGCGCTGACCCCGGGGGATGCCTGGCAAGAGAGAGGATGAGGAAAAGCAGGGTGCAGCGGATGGTCCTGGCCACTTGCCTGGGCTCTTTGCTCCTGGTGATCTTCTACTTCCAGAGCAGTCTGAACCCAGGTAGGTTCAACCTTCGCCCCGCTCCCTACCTGCCTCCATTCCTCTTTTCTCCGTCCATTGAGCGGTGAGGCTGGCTCGCTCGTCGTGGTGGGAAGGGGGGCTCGAGCCCCTTCTCGCCTCTCTTTAAAGCCGTCTTTTCCCTTCGCTTCCCAAAGTTTCTCTTTCATGCAGTTCGTCGACTTCAGATCAGCTTTGAGGGCTACTCTTCGACATTTAAGGGGCCACGAGGCACTCGTGCTCTCCTTGTGCGGTTTTTGCAACCCATAGACGAACGCTGCTACTCGCCCTGGAAATCGCTATTCTGTATAAGGGCACTACATTTTGTGAGCCCAGCCAGCAGGTCGCGAAAAACTATGACATTTTCTGAGATCTGCCTTTTGCAGGCTTCTTCCTTCTTCGTCTGTCCCAGTTGCTTTAGTCTGTTATTCCGAGGTAACTGTCTCAAGTTACTCTATTTCACAGAGGAGCAGATTTACTATATAGACGCTGCCCAGAACCGTTCTTACTGCTGTTGCTGTTTGTTGTTTGATAATGGACAGATTAGTCTTCTTTTCTGTGAGTGTACCTTTAGAAGAACCTGTGTTAACTTTTTTTTAAAAGTTACTGTTAAAACGGTATTTTTTTTCAGCTTGTGATCCCCATGCACATGTACTTGGATCTTAAGTCCTGTGAGACATTTGAGAAAAACCTATGTGAGATTGGGCTGCACAACAGATTAAAAATAGAATAGTTGGATCACACCCAGAATATTTTTAGGCAGTTAAGCATTGCTTGACTAAAGGAAAGAGTTAAGCCAGTGATGCAACTTTCACACTGAAATCAAGAAGATGTGAAACACTTAGTCCAGGTTGAGCCCTAAAACAGGAGCACTATAATGGATGTTGGATGCCTTATTCTCCATCAATACTTTGAGAAGGACATTTGATAGAAAAGCACCTTCACCTGTTGATGGGAGCAGCACAAAGGTGGGCCTCACTGGCCAAGGAGTTGAAATAGGGGCCACCAGAGAAAAAGCTCTGCAGCATGTCTTAACTGGTCTTTTCTTTGGTTACTGGAAAGTTATGGAGGAGTGCAGTGTATTGATTTCTGCAAACTTCAGTGGAAGTTGCTCATCTTCTTAGGCATATTTCTAAAGCACATCCCTAATACTTTTGCTGGAATTTACTTCTAAGTATGTATTTGAGGATGGTGGTCTTGACAAATCAGAATGAAATGCAGGGGTTCATTCCTGTGAATTCAATTAAAATGAGACCCTCTGCTCAGAGAAACGTTTAGCATTTTCTGAAATGAAGCACCCTGTGCCTTCATGCTGGGTGTGCGAAAGGGTTTGGTAAGTAAATGCCAACTTGCTGGGGGGAGCCTCCTTATGTTGAAACAAGGAAACTGTCCCCAGGGAATTTGCTCTTGAGATAATACACATTTTCTCACTAACATTGCTTTCCTTATCAATCTGTGTTTTTTGCAAAGGGATGTGAAATACAGAATACGCTTACTGCAAACTTTGTAAAAACTGATCTTGGCCTGGGCTTCAGTATGGTATGGGGAGTCTGGGTTAGAGGTTGAATGGACACTGAGGTCTGTAGATTCAGGTTCCTTCTGATCCCTTCCACAGTTCATTTTCTTGAACCTGAAGGAAGCAGCATGCAGGACTAACCATATAATAGCTGCAGTCCTGAACACAGTTACTGGGTAACCTTGTTGAACACCGTGAGACGCTTGCTTCCGAATGACAGCCCCTAAGATTGTGTTGTAAGTTTGAATTCACATGTGGTTCCTAACTTCCATCCTGTCTGTGTGGTGCTCCCCTTTGCACAGAGAAAGGCACACAGTTATTTTTGCCAGCTTGGTACTTGTAACCTCCATTTCATTAGGTGGAAGTAGCACACTGAGTTACATTGGTGCAAATACGAAGGAACCAAGGTTCATACAAGTTGTGGGGTCCCCAGGCAGAGGTACTTGTCACAGTGGTATGCAACAGCAGGCTGAAACTTGCTTGCATAGTAGAATGACAGCAGTGGAAAGGGACTGAATCCTGGAGACTCCCACAGGGGTGTGAAGAGAGGAGCCTAAGCAGAGAAAACACACAGGGAGGGAAACAATGTTTTTAAGGAGGCAAAATGAGGTTCTCTGCTTTTTTCGTACCTACAGGACTTTGTTGTGCGTGTTGCAGATCACCTGAGTGATACTGCATGTGTGCAGCCTCTCATGGATGACTTGCCCTCCCCCATCCCATGCATTCACATATTAGTCACAGTTTCTTTCATATATATTTGGCTCCAGGTGAATGACACCAGCCAAATAATTTGGCATGTAAATTCATTTCTGCTAGATATGCACCAGGTATAAAAATGGCATGTTATCCATTATTACTTCATATAAAGAATGCAATCTAGAGAAGTTTTAAGTGTGTTATCAATGCTTGATGCTACATTTGTTGCATTGATTTCAGTGGGACTTCACATGCCCATCATAGAATCACAGAATAAAGTGGGAAGGAGCTTATAAGGCCATCGAGTCCAACCCCCTGCTCAATGCAGGGATACAAATCAAAGGATATTTGCCAGGTGGTTGTCTAAATTTCTCTTGAATTCATCCAGTGTTGGAGCACTCTCCGCCTCTCGAGGTAATTGATTCCATTGCTGTACTGCTCTAACAGTTAGAAAGTTTTTTTCTGATAATCAACAGAAATCTAGCTTCCTATAACTTGAGCTCATTGTTGCATGTCCTGCACTCTGGGACGATCGAGAACAGATCCTGCCCCTCCTCTGTATGACAGCCTTTCAAGTGTTTGAAAAGTGCTATTGTATCTCCCCTCAATCTTCTTTTCTCAAGACTTTGTTGTTTAGCCGTTAAGTCGTGTCCGACTCTTCGTGACCCCATGGACCAGAGCACGCCAGGCCCTCCTGTCCTCCACTGCCTGCCTTCTCAAGACTAAACATGCCCAATTCTTTCAGTCTTTCTTCATACGGCTTGGTTTTCAGCCCCCTGATCATACTTGTTGCCCCCTGATCATCCTTTTGCCCTCCTCTGAACTTGTTCCAAATTGTCAGTGTCCTCCTTGAAGTACAACGTCCAGAACTGGACACAATACTCAAGATGAGGCCTAACCAATGCTGAATAGAGGGGAACTAGTACCTCGTGAGATTTGGAGACTATGCTTCTGTTATTGCAGCCTAAAATAGCATTTGCCTTTTTTGTATCCATATCACGCTGTTGGCTCATATTCAGCTTATAGTCTATGACAATTCCAATCACATCCTCTGCATGTCTACTTAGGTGTAAGACCCACTGTACTCACTGGAACTTATTCCTATAGTATGTTAGGATATATGGGACTCTAGTGTTAATTTTTGTTGGTGGTGATGAGGTAGATGAAGATCCCAATCCATATAGCTATAAGCAGATGTTCAAATGAATTACACAGCTGTTTTATGCAGGCTTACTTAGAAGTAGGTTACTTATATCCAGTGGACTTTGTTCCGAAGCATAAGATTGGAGCATTGGAGTTTGACTTTCATGATTACTGTGATCTTTGGTCCTCTATTAAGATAACATACAGATTTTTTAAAAGTCTTTACAAATACATTACATTACAATTACATTGGCTTAAAATTTCAGAACATTGACACCAAAGCTATTAAGCTGAAGCAAGTGTTACCCCAATTGGGTCCCTGTTCTTTATATCCTGGGGAGAGGGACCATGAGAGGAGAGAGAGAGAGCCAGACTACTGACAAGAAGACCATACACCAATAATTTTAGGTTAAGCACTATTCATGTAACGTTTATTGATGAGACATAAGACATAGGATATAAGACAAAAGGTACCAAGAGTCCTCTCTTTCATACTTCCCATTCACACAAGATACTCACTCATCCAGAAGGCCCTCCTCTGATGGGGGATCAGTCCTCAGAGAGGGGGATGGGAGCAATCGTTGCAGCGCTGTCGAAGCCCACCTGTCTTTTCCTGGGTCATCCTTCTTTTAGGTCTTTTCCTTGTGGGCTGTGTTAATGGGCTAAACCTGGGCTGGCACAAGCACACGGGGGCAGACCCTGGCTTCCTGGGCAGATACAATCTGTTGTCATGCAGGAATGCTTCCTTTCACGTGTACAGTTTGTTCCATCTGCCACAGACTTGACATCAGCTAGCCTGCTTCCTCTTTCTTAAGCTTGCTTTCTCCAGTTTTAGTTATATTTGGACTTCTTGCTCCAGTTCCTTCTTGTCTGGGCACAACAACTGCAAAAATCCAAACCTTTGCCCACACAGCGGTCTCTTATTAATAACGAAACTGTCTCTGTCTGTAACTTGCATCTTCTTTTGAAGCTCTGTATTAGGCACACTATCCCATCTTCCCTTGCGATTTCTCCATCTTCTTCTCAGGTCTGGGGTGCTGGTCTTTCTGGAACCCACACACACTCTGTCACTCATAACATAAGTTTATAAAGAGCCCATTAATTTAAAAATTACCCAAATTCTGTAGCCAGTGAGCTAACAAATTAATCTCCCAGTTAATGCCATTAATGTGGTTTGCTGTACTACCAATCAATTCAGAGAAGACTTGCAGTTTCCTGTTTTCTGTTCTTGTACTCAGAACTATGTCACTTCTCATTTCTAGAAGAATGTGTCTGTGCAAATTTTATGATTCAACAATATGCCATTATTTCCAATGTGTTTTCCAAAATTGTGCTGATCTGAACCTTGAAAAGATATATTAAAAAGTCCCCCAGGGAAAACCTTAGATTTAAAGTTGACATTTCCATTTCATCCTGTTGGGGAAATTATATAATGTAGGCAGCTGAATGTAGTGTACTTTGAACAGAACATGGGATTTTTGTGGGTCTTTTAAATTTTCTGTGGAAGGATTGTATGAAGTTTAGTGGATGAATTCTTACATTTTGCAAAGGCTATACTGGAATCTCTGCTTTCTGGTCTTGTATTTTAAAAGAAGTAGCTATGTGGTATGTCGGTTTCCTGGCAAATTGTTGGAAGAAGGACACAATCTAGGCCCCACTGAATGGAAATAATTTGCACAAGCTTTCCATGGGGTTGGATGAGTGCTGAAGCTGGGGAAAAGACAGTGCTAATTTACTGCGTGAACTATACTTTTCAGGAAGGCAATCTGAGGAAGTAGGCAACCAATGCTGGCCAGAGTGGAAGTTACAGACTTCATGAACTTTGAATTACTAATAAAACTGAGAAGAAATCTGGTGGTGATCTCTATCTGAGATAATTGCTGATTTTCCAAGGAAAATACGTAACCTATCCCTAAGACTAGCCTCTCTGTCAAAGCACTGGGAAGTAGCTAATGCAACTCCAATGCAACTTTTCAGAATAGAAACCAGAAAGGAATCAGGAAATGATGGCTGGTTAGCTAACTATCTTTTCCTGGTGAATTTTTGGTATTTTCTGTTCAATATTAAATGCTGAAACATATAGAAAGGCATGTCTTGCTGTAGAATCAGTATGGTTTCTGCATAAGTAAATCCCATCTTACTAACATTTTAGAGTTCTTTGAGAATGTTAATAGGTGTATGTGAATGAATATTGTTTTCTTTGACTCATGAAAGGCTTTGACAAAGTACATCACCAAAGACTCTTCAAACAAGCTTAGCAGTCATGGAATAAGTGGAGAAGTCCTCATGTGGATTGACTGCTGGCTGAAGAACAGGGACCAAATAGTAAGAGTAGTCAGAGAGCTGGAAGGATCTAAACAGCACTATCCCCAAAGAATCTGTTTTGATGCATGATTTTTTTGACGTGGCCCTGTTCACTTATACCACCAAGTTATTTAGTGTGGTTAAAACAAAATGAAGAGAAGAATACTTCAAAAGGATCTCTCTAAATGGATCTTAGAATATCAAGTGAAGTTCAGCATAAGCTGGTATGCAGTGATACATACACAAAGATGGGCGGGAGGGAGCTAACTTCACACATTGATGGCAGAGACTAAACCAGGAAATGTGTTTCAGGATTATGGTGGATCACTTGGTGGAAATGTTGGCCCAGTGTGCAGGTGATGGAAAGAAAGAAAGTCCATTCTGACTTATGGCAATCCTTTTTAGGGCTTTCTAGGTAGAGCATACTCAGAAGTGGTTAATCATTCCCTTCTATCTGGGGGCACCCAAGTACTGTGAAGCTTGCCCAAGGCCACCCAGGCTGGCTGTACTTGCAGGAGGCACAGTAGGGAATTGAACCCCCAATATCTGGCTCCACAGCTATATATCTGATCCACTAAGCTATCTAGCCAACTGCATATAAAACACTGTTTATATTCTCATATAAAACTGCTATGTATCCACACCGGAAAACAGAATGCTGAACTAGGTGGGACATTTTACTTCATGCAAAAGAGTTATTCTTTTCTTAATTGCTCTGCATCACCCTGGTAAAACCCTGTTCTATAGTCCATCAGCTAGGTGTAAAAATGACATTCTCAGGAAGATATGTGACTTACTTTTGAATTGACTTAGTGCTTTGCAGTTCTCTATTTCAGTAATATCATGAAGAAATTAAAAGGAATTTACACCAAACATGTCCCTCACAACTTTTCTGTAAAGCAAAGAAGTTCCAAAGAGGACTACTTGTTTTTTAATTTTGATTCTAACTTCATCTCAGTTTCTATTTTTAAGTTTTGGTGAACGTGAGGTGGGTGATGTGGTTATAACTGAGTTTCTCATTAAGCTTGAGCATAAGATGTGGCATTTCTTTCAGTTGCCACCTCTTCTGAAAAAGGCGTTTAAAAAACTGTTCATTTCAGCAAGTTAGCTCAAGGATGTAAAATGTCATTTATGTGGTTATTTTTTGTAAGGTTCTCTTCAGGTGACTAGATAAAGAAGTGTTGATCAACTAAAAAAGCTTTGATTCTTTTTTAGACTTGAGTAAGGAAGAAAAGAATAATAATATTTATTTATTTCAAAAGACTGATGGTCTTTAAAACTTGTTTTAAAATTGAGTATTAAAATTGCCTTTACATCATTTTTTATTTGTGTTATCATGTGTTGCTTTTGGAGCCCTGGGAGGCAGAATAAATTATAAAGATGTATAAAAATAAATAAATATATTGAAATGGTCATGTGTGGTTCCTTAGGAGGCTAGTAACCCTTATAGCCTCAACCTACTTATAAGCTTTTGTTAATTTATTCAAGCCTAGAACTGTCCATTGAACCTGATAAATTAAAGCTACATCAGGCAGGCTTGTGCCCTGTCCATCTCCATGGCACACTGATGACTGAAACTGAGTGCATGAGTAATCTGACAAAGATTTGGGGTTATTTGGGGTTATTTACATCAGACAAATGTGCCAGGGCTCCCCAGAGGGCCATATGACCTCTGTTGAGAATGGCTGATTTATACCATGGCCAGAATCCTGTTGAAGAAATACAGTATAAATGTAATGGCATAAATTGCAGCAGCAAATTGCTGCCAATTAATAAGTTACAGTTCTTGTTACTGCTGATGTGGCTTTGTGACTGAGGAATCCAGTTTATTACACTTTGTTGTTGTTTAGTCGTTAAGTTGTGTCCGACTCTTCGTGACCCCATGGACCAGAGCACGCCAGGCCCTCCTGTCTTCCACTGCCTCCCGGAGTTGGGTCAAATTCATGTTGGTAGCTTCGATGATACTGTCCAACCATCTTGTCTTCTGTCGTCCCCTTCTCCTCTTGCCTTCACACTTTCCCAACATCAGGGTCTTTTCCAGGGAGTCTTCTCTTCTCATGAGATGGCCAAAGTATTGGACCCTCAGCTTCAGGATCTGTCCTTCCAGTGAGCATTCAGGGTTGATTTCCTTCAGAATGGATAGGTTTGATCTCCTTGCAGTCCAGGGGACTCTCAAGAGTCTCCTCCAGCACCACAATTCAAAAGCATCAATTCTTCGGTGGTCAGCCTTCTTTATAGTCCAACTCTCACTTCCATACATCACTACTGGAAAAACCATAGCTTTGACTATGCGGACCTTTGTCGGCAAGGTGATGTCTCTGCTTTTTAAGATGCTGTCTAGGTTTGTCATCGCTTTCCTGCCGAGAAGCAGGAGTCTTTTAATTTCATGGCTGCTGTCACCATCTGCAGTGATCATGGAGCCCTAGAAAGTAAAATCTGTCACGGCCTCCATATATTCCCCTTCTACTTGCCAGGAGGTGATGGGGCCAGTGGCCATGATGTTAGTTTTTTTGATGTTGAGCTTCAGACCATTTTTGGCGCTCTCCTCTTTCACTCTCATTAAGAGGTTCTTTAATTCCTCCTCACTTTCTGCCATCAGAGTGGTATCATCTGCATATCTGAGGTTGTTGATATTTCTTCCGGCAATCTTAATTCTGGCTTGGGATTCCTCCAGTCCAGCCTTTCACATGATGTATTCTGCATATAAGCAGGGAGACAATATACAGCCTTGTCGTACTCCTTTCCCATTACACTTACACTGGCCTAAATCTAAAGTAGGATCATGGCCTGTGTCTTTTACATTCTGATGGAGTATAGATAAGATTAAAAGGAAATAAATAAATAAATCAAGCATTCTTAAAATTGATGCACGTCACCATATGGGAACGCTATAGAATTACACGCCATGTGGACCATGCTTTGGATGCAACATGCAAATGTCCAGCATACAAGTAGATTTCTATGTCTGTTTGCTTGATAATGCACAGCATTTTACCTTCCCAAAATAGGACAGTAAGCTCTGCACCTTTGTACATGCTCTTTAGACCAACTGTGTTTAGAATTCAAACTTACAAGATAAAACTGTGTCTTTAATACAAGCAGGGCCAACTCACATCATAGAACAGTGGCACTGGAGGGATGCAAGACACTGGCCTGGATGACGTGGTTTCTGTCAGTAAGTCAAGAGGCAAGACACTGGCATGAATTGTTTATAAAAGCAGAAGTCTACTTCAGTGATGCTATGCATCAGGGATTTTTGAGGACTGTTTCTGTCCCCCCCCCCCCCCTTGTTCTTGTTTCTTTTGCTACGGCATCTTTGCACACTAGAGTTAGGTTGGACCTCCACTCCTGCATGCACTGCAAGCCTCAGTATGTACTGTATTTCTGCCAGTTGGAGCAAGTGAGAGGAGCTGTCGGACCAGAGAGGAAGAGCCAGAACAGGTACAGTATTTGCTAATCAGCTGCCAGGCTTGCTCCATTTTGTGACGTCTAATTGGACTCAGTTCTGACAGTGTAGATTATGCAGTTTTAGATGTAGTACCTCATCAGGCAGGAAAGGCAGCAATTGTTAGTGAAATGATAGAAAAGAAATCTTATTACCGTAACAAATATTTTCCACTACTGAGACCTCAGTCTTGCTCTAGTATTGCGATCAAGGTTCCCTCTAAGGTGTACGGCTATGTGAGCGACTCCGCCCCACGCTGCGCTACATTCGTCCTCTGCACACCCACAGCGAGCATTTCCAACCCTTTGGTCCTTGGCATGATGGAACCCCATGCGGGAGGCGGAGTCATGTGTGAGAGGGGTGGAGCCTCACACAGCAGAGCTGAAAGTTAGAGGAAAGGTTAATTGAAAAAATATAACTGAGGGAGGGAGGAAGGAAGGAAGGAATGGATTCTGGTTGACACAATTGTTCTTCGTACTCTGCAGGGTTTCAGTTTCAGTTCTCTAATGCATCTTTTTAAAGTTTTCTCTTTTTGAGATAAGAAATAAGAAGTTAAACAAAGAGAGTTTCTTCTGAGGAAAATGTTTATCCTCCAGTGGCAAGAATAATCATCCAATAAAGCTGCATAGTGAGAGATCTGAGACAGATAAAAGGAAATAACTTTTTCACACAGTGCATTGTTAAACTGTAAAATACACTAATGCGAGATGTGGTGGTGCCCATGCTAGTGATGATTTTAAAAGGGGATTTGCCATATATGTATGGAGGGATAAATGGCTGCTACACATGATGGTTGTATCTTCCCTCTAGAAATAAAGACAGAATGCCGTTCAGTGCCAAAACCAGGCAAGTTATTTTGGTGCATGAAGCTGAAAAATCCCAAAGCCATTTGTCTCCATCCTGGGCAATGAAAATGCAACAGCCACCAATTAAGTAACTAACAATTTCCTGCCTTTCATGATCTACTGCCTGACATGGCCGCCACTCCCCATAACGTAATGTGTGGTCTTGACTGTTGTACATCAATTCTCAGAGATTTCAGCCCCACTCTTGTTTGTGTGAGGGGGTGTTTTGCAACCCCAGCTGATGTCCTAGGTACACTTGGAACTTACATCTATACTCCCATTGAATCCAGTGGACCTGCTTCTGAGTAATTATGCTTAGTATGCATGACTTGCTGGTTCTACTGCTCCTGGAGTTTAGCAGACATGTCATTTGTCCATGTCATGGTGATTACCTTCATTGGGCCAACATTCTTTGTTCAGGCTTTCAGGATTAAAAAACCTTGAAAACTTGCACAGAGAATGTTGTGCTTGTTTGTTTGCAGATCGAGGAATAGGGATGCAGCCTGTACTGGATGGGGTTACACTCCCCCTGAAAACACAGGTGCACAGCTTAGGGGTACTGTTGGATTTGTGTCTCAGCCTGGATGCCCAGGTTTCGGCAGTGGCCAGGAGTGCCTTTCCACAATGAAAACTACTACGCCAGCGGCATCTGTTTCTAGAGAGATCTGATCTGGCCACTGTCACACACGCCTCAGTTATGTCCCAGCTGGATACCAGAGTGTGTTACAGTGATCCATCTTACACATCACCGAAAGTAGGGACATGCATCTTCAAGAAAGAGGACCCCATTTTGAAGGGTGGGGGGGAAGTACATTAGCTGATTTACTTGTGCAGGGACAAAATTAGAAATGATGTTATAATGTAAATAGAATGGGAAGACTCTGGTTGGGTGACCGGTGTGCCTGCTGAGTATGCTGTTGGGGTGTTGGTTGTTGTGGATGCGCAACTTCAAGGCTCCACTTCAAGACACATTTCAAGGCTCAACTTCAAGACACACACACACACACGTGTGTGTGTGTGTGTGTGTGTGTGTGTGTGTGTGTGTGTGTGTGAGAGAGAGAGAGAGAGAGAGAGAGAGAGAGAGAGAGAGAGAGAGATGGCTCCCAATTCAGCACCTAAAAAACAGAGGATGCTTTAAACAGAGCATTACCCTCCAGGGTAGCCTTTCAAACTGAGGACTGTCTTCTATAAAAGGAGTTATATGTCTACTCTCTTTCAGTGTGTAAAAGAGGGGTCCAGTATTAGGAGCTCAGCCTGGGATTCACTCACACTGCTGTTTTTTAATTCCTGTGGCACAGAGAACCTGGCTGTGTTTAAATATAAATCAGTATCTTCTGCCTGAATCTCAGCTTTTGGAACAGGCCAGTTGGAAAAACTTTGTGCTAATCTGCTTCCCACTCCATTCTGTAGCCCTTTCCTATCCCCCTTTCATTGTTTACACATGGCAATCCCAGCAATGGTAAATATTCCCTCCACCCCCCCCACCCCCCATGTCTCTTGAGGGAGAGAATTTTTGGGGGGGAAACAGCAGGACTCAAAAGCAGAACGCTGCTCTGAAATGAAATATGGTAGGCTGATAGTTTATGCATGTGCAGTTGGCTGTGGTTGCATATTTCCCTGCTTACACTAAGGACATATAGCAGAATAAAAGATGCCTTTACTGTGCTCCTTCTCACTGCCTATTTTTTTATTCACTCCCTATCCCTCTGCTCTCACTGAACTAGAAGATGCAAAATCTAATATCTCTTGGCTTTCTAGTGCAAGCTGGATAATCTTAAATTATCCTCCTTGCTTGGCATATGAGCCGTCCAGATCTAAGACTGGAAAGCATGTCGTAATCACTCAGGTTCCTAAATTAAAGGACATGCAGGGCATGGGTAGTGGTGGATGATGTATCATTTGTTTTCTTTCTCATGGCCGAAAAAGATTGAGAGGAGTCTGTAACCATGTCCTTTGCAGTCTCTGCCTAGGAAATGTTAGGGTGTTGTTGCTGCAACAGTGTCATGTTGCTCTTTATAATCAGGCACTCTGAGGTCTTTAGCAATCGGTATGTACTGGCAAACACCAGCTGGCCCTTAGGGCTGAAGAAACTTCAGGGTAGTGGTGGGGCTAGTGACTCCTGTTAGAGCAGCAGTGGGCAAAGTGTGCCTTGGGGATCCTCCAAGGTTGTTTTGGCAGCCCCTGCCCCCCCCCCAACTTTCCTGACCCTCAAAAAAATTAAATTAAAAACCACCAGCTGCCCAGAAAGTGAATTGCCACTCTTAACAGCTCCTAGAACTGTCAAGTGATACTAATACCTGAATTCAGTGGAATTTACTTCTAAGTAGATGCACTTGGGCTTACATTGCATAGTCACATTTTCTACTTCTTACTGATTGTGATGGATACAATTTTTAAAAGTTACCTTTTGTTGACTACTTTTGGTTGGGCAAAGCATGCCATCTTTCAGCTTGCATAGAATTCTTCTTTAGGCAGAAGTTGAACTGTGCTGGAAGACTTTCAGACCTTTCATTCAGCATCATACTTGTCCTGCATCATTTTTGCTACTCTTGTGTGCAACTCTATCTGGCCTTAAACAGGATAGACTTATTTTGTCTCAAGTTCGTAGGAGTACAACAATAATCCCAGAATTCTGTTGCTGACATACTTGACTGTAGACATATGTAGACATAGGTTTGGTTTGTTGTAATTTATCATAACAAATGGGAGACAGATACTTTTCTTCCTCAATGAGTCACAGTCTAAATGCTGAAAAAGCCCAGCTTTTTAAGAACTAGAGAAGTATGCCAGAATTATAAAACAGGAAAATTATAGGACTGTGACTAAATTTAGGCACCAGACAATTGGAGGTTCAATCCAGTCCCAGACATATCCCACAACCTCTCTCTTTTCCCAGTTTGGTCAGCCATTCTCCTATGCATGAGGTGTGCAAAAAGGATTTTAAAATTTCTCTTGCAAAAGAGTTCCTCTTATATACCTTCACTGACTACTCCTATTTGCATTTGGCTTAGGGATGAACTACAGTATGTATATAGGCCAGAATCCTGTTGATCTTTGTCTAAAGTTTACCTAACTTGCTGCAGCTAATTGATAAGGTGCCAGATGTGTCTTAGTCATGTGCTTGGTACGCCATCTGATTAAGCAACCAAGATGTGCCCCTAATTTGATAATCAATTATAAAAAAATCAGCCTTGGCAAATTGCACAATCATTTCTCAAACACCAGTAGGATTCTGGTCATTGTCATTGGAAGAGTGAATTCCTTAACTGCTGAAAGAGATCTGATTGTCACAGCATCAGCTTTTCATGTCTCCCATACTTTGCAAATTAACTTACAGTACTTTGTTTTGTGATTGGTCGTTCATAGGGACTTAAGAAGAGGTTTCATGTGCAAGCATAATTGCACACACACAAAGGACTGCCAGAACCATGTCTCTGGAATACTAGTGTGATTTTAGCTTCTATGAAGATATCCTCTCTATAATGTGTACTTTGGTCCAGAGTTTGTATAGGAAGTGTATAATAAAGAGAATGTTCTGTTAGAGCTTTTTCTTACTATTTATAATGGGGAGAAGAAGGTTAAAGAATGTAATGTCTGAGCTTCTGTAAGAAGGAGATGATGGAGATAGTCACTGGATAGAGCCAACAATAGTGGCCTTTCCATGCCAGGGCCATCAAAATGTGGTTCCTATTTTTTGTCTTTAAAATATAACTGATGAGGTTGTGTAGGAGAGAACAACATTTTATTTGGAGTTCTTATGACTGGAGGATTACTTGGTATCCATCCTTCCCTGTCTGTTAGCATTTCTATTTTAGCATTGCAAATATTGGCGCTAGCAAGCAGGTTTGTTTTTCCTTGTACGTTTTTTCCCTGTGCATTTGGTTTGCAGTGGCTCTCAGAACTGTGCTGTCTTGTTGCTGTGTTTGGGGTGGATTAAAGCTTCTTCAAGCTTGACATCTTTCTTTCTTGCCATAAGCCTTGTACCTTCCAGACTTGAAAAGCTCCTTGCCGGTTCAAAATTTGGAAGAAGGTTGAAAATTGTATGAAATCTCCCTGTAGATATTGACCAGATCTTTGGTTTGCTTCTCTAGCTTTCTTCCTTTTAAGAGGCCCAGATAAACTCATGGTGTTCAAATTTGGAAAATAATAATAATAATAAAAAAGGACCGGAGGGCATTCCACTCCTGCTACTCTACACCAAAACATTCTCCTCTCTGGTTACCTATCTAAAGATCTGCTAGATTTTTCCCTTTGTCTACAACAGCCACTGGTCTCTCTGGGCTGATTGAAGGAGGCTGATCTGTCAGACCTTGTGTTGACTCTCCTGCATAGCATCCTCCCTCCATCCTTTACTGCTGGTGAGGCAGCCTCTCAAGGGAGCTTCGGTTAGCAAGGAATGCCAGTGAGCTGTGTGCGCTGCGCCAAGACCCACCATCCCTGCAGTTCTTTAAAGACAAAGTTTTATTGGTCCTAGACATGTCTTTTTTTCATAAAGTGGTATTGGATTTTCATGTGAATCACCTGTTAGTTCTTCCTACTCTGTTCCTGCCACCCTTAGATGTGTGTAGGGCTTTGGCTTTCTTCTTCTTCTTTTCTCATGAACTAAAGAATTTTGGCTTCTTACCAAGCTTTTTGTCTCTTACCAGGGCCCTAAACAAGGCTGTCTGGTTTCACCTCAGTGCTTATCCAAATGGACTGTGGGCACCATTGCACTTGCTTACTAATTATTGGGTCAACCACTTCCAGATGCTTTTCATGCCCATTCTGCAAGGGTGGTTGCAGCCTCCATGGTGTTCTGGAAAGGTGTTCATCTGCTGGACATCTGCAGAGCTCCTGCATGGTTGAAGCCTCTTATTTTCATGAAACACTACAGATTTGATGTCTGGACCAAGTTGGATGCCTCCTTTGGAGGAGCAGTTCTCTCGGCTTTGTTGGCATGACTAGTCTCTTGCCAGTAAATGAGCTTCTTAGCCATCCAGTGTGTGGTTCACAGAGACCATGATGAAGGAGGACAGGTTACTTACCTCTGACTGCAGTTCTTCGAGTGGTCCTCTGTGAATTAACTCATTACCTTCCCCTCCTCTCTGTCTGTCATGCTCCTTTCTTTGCTCAGCAGTGGATGGAGGGGAACTGAAGTAGGATCACTATGATGCATGCCTGTTGAGAGGAGAGTTGAAGCTTTCTTGGTGCCTCTAAACACTAGATGTTTAGAGGCAATATGTCTGCACAGGCACAATACAAACCCAATTTGTGAATTTACTGAGGACCACTCAGAGCACTAGAGTTACAGGTAAGTAAATTGCTCACTGGAAGGACAGATCCTGAAGCTGAGGCTCCAATACTTTGGCCATCTCATGAGAAGAGAAGACTCCCTGGAAAAGACCCTGATGTTGGGAAAGTGTGAGGGCAAGAGGAGAAGGGGACGACAGAGGATGAGATGGATGGACAGTGGCATTGAAGCAACCAACATGAATTTGACCCAACTCCGGGAGGCAGTGGAAGACAGGAGGGCCTGGCGTGCTCTGGTCCATGGGGTCACGAAGAGTCAGACACGACATAACGACTAAACAACAACAACAAAATTGTAATTCTCCCATTTGATTCTTTAAGGAATGAAATTAGAAACTGGAGTTGGCTTGACTCTAGTCTAGTCTGAAAGTCAGTTTCACCAGCGTGTTAGTCATGCTAACTTTTATGGTAAGGGAGCTCTGAAAAGAGGCCTAACCCTTTCGGTCTAAATCTGGATTCTTCCATATCTGGGACATAAACATTGTTAAAAACACGAGTAGTGGTTGTGGTGCTACCCTTGAGGAACAGGCAAATGTCTTGCAGTTTGTCCTTCCTCACAGGTCTAGCAAAGCGGACCCCCTGTTTTGTTGCTCCAGGATTCTGAGCAGTTATATGGACTGAGCCTCTTTGCAGGGTCTAGGCCAGTGATGGTGAAACTTTTTGAGACCGAGTGCCCAAACTGCAACAAAAAACCAACTTCTTTATTTCAGAGTGCCAACACTGCAATTAAACCTGAATACTGAGGTTTTAGTTTAGAAAAAACAACTGTCCCTGCACTGCAAGGGTTAAATGCTTGTCTCTCTCTCTCTCTCTCTCCCCCCCCCCCCCCGGGATGATATTAACAGAGAAATACATACCAGTCCTCCAATCCCCCATCAGACTAGACCAGTAATGGCCGCCATTGCACCCTTCCACTGGACCACTGCACCAGCAGAGGGGCGTGCCGAAATCCAGGATCGGAGGACTGGTAAGTATTTCCCAATGGCAACTTACGGCTCGTGTGCCCACAGAGAGGGCTCTGCGTGCCAGCTATGGCACGCATGCCATAGGTTCGCCATCTCTGGTCTAGGCTGTAGGAGGTAAATAAATTTCATGCTTGACTTTTTAGGTGGGAGCTACCCAGTCCTATTGTCATGTAGGGAACAAACTGTCCTATTTGATAATATTGGGTCAACGTACAATTCCTAACAGTCTTCGCCAACCTAGTTGCCTCCGGATGGTTAGGGCTGTCAAGTGAGGATAGCAAGAATGATGTGGGAAAGATAAGTAGTATCTTCATTCTCTCTTAATCTGCTTGCTGTACTGTCAACTGGTATTCATCAGTTCCAGACAGGGAGTTGGCAGACAAGCTAGAAAAGAAACCAGCCAGGCATGCCCAGTTCTCTGAGGTATGTCAGACTGCGAGCAATACCTCACTGGGGAAATCTGTTTTTCCGATGTATGACACTGGAAATTCCTGGAGCTACTCTTACAATGTGTGACGGCAGTACTAGGAAGGGAAAGAGCAGTTGGCCACCTTTCACTCTTGAGAAAAGTAGAGGATTGATTGTATTACTCTGCACATCATGACTTGAAACAGTGGGTGAACATAAGTATGTTTGGCTGGCTATTTCTTGATGTGGCATTTATTGAGGAATTGGTACAGCAGCTTCACTCGTATTTGGATTGTATCTACAGTACACAGCTAAAGCAATTTGATACCTCTTTAATTTATCATGGCTTCATTTATTCCATACAGTGTTAGCATTCCCTTTCAATTCTTTCATGTTTTTCCAGTGTTACTTATGTCTTTGGTTGGTTGGCTGGTTATCATAGTATGTCTTACTTCATACATGTATATGTCCTTTGTGTTAACTCCTATAGCTGGAAGATACATAGTTTGGAGATCAACAGTGACCTATTGAGTAAACCCTAAGGAGGAGGGATGAGACTGTGGGATTTCATAACTAAGGAGTATTTTTCTCAGCTTAATTTCATACTGTGAAACTAGATTCTTATATTTTTAAATTTACATTACAAATTGAATCTTTTGTTAGCAGGAGGTTGCTTGATGGTAAGGAGGGGGAGGAATTGTGAGGCTTCATCAGAAGGAAAAAAGAAGGCACGAGGCCAAAAAGATTTGGGAGCTACTGAGTTAGGAAGTCTTATCGTTGCTCAGCACACACATTTCTGTTGGTTTTGATTGAACTATAGCTGTCTTTCAAATGCTGTTGATCTCATCCAGGGCCAAGAGGCTATTTAGGGATAGATAATGTGGCAGCCCATCTTATGAAAACTAGTCTCTACAGCCATGGGTAAGGTTAACTGTTTGAATACTCAAGGTGTTAGAATAAACTGCAAATGAACTAAGAGATGTGAAAATCATTTCTAAATGTGGGATTGTTTATTCTGATTGCTTTGGTGTGTATGTGTGTATTGAACTATACTGAAGAGCTTTTGCAGTCACAAGTCAAGTAAAGAAAAGTGAAAACAGAGGGAAATTCTTCTACATTCACACCTGATGATGGTTCATCATCTTGTGTTCTAGGAACAATAGTGGACTTTATCTGGGCTTGGTTAATGGGATTTTGTTCATTCTGGTCTTGCCTCTTCTGCTATGGAATTTGGCAATAATTTGTTAAAGGTGTCTGGATTTTTCATTGTATGATATATAGCAGGTTAAATCTTCAGAGCTCAGACCTCAGCTTTGCAGGCCGTCTTGGCTAGAATTTAGAGATGGATCCTACAGTGAATAAAAATGAAAAATGGCTTTGAATGGTGCCATCAAAAACACAGGCTTGGCTCTGAATGCTTCTTTGGGATTTCCTTTTGGGGCCAAGTGTGCAGATATCCAGATAACCAGTACTGCATGCTTGGAAATTGCCTATTACTTGACCAGAAGAGATTTGGCCTGAGTGCTGAGTGCTTCCTGGGAGGCTCAGGGTATTGTGGGAAGTGTAGTTCTTTGAGGGATTCCTATATCTAGCCCAGTGGGCAGCCAAACTATACTTCCTACAATACCCCTCCCAAGTAGCATTGGGGAGGTGTAGGACCGTAGGCCCCAGACAGGCTACAGTCTTACTTAGCTGGGCAGTGCCAGCGGAGAAGAGGAGGAGGAGGCCCGGAGAGAATAAGGTAGGCGCTGGGGTCTGTGAAAGGGCCAGCGGGCAGGTGGGAACGAAGCAAAATGAAACACTCACAATGAAAATGTTTGACATTTCATTTTGCTTCATAAAAGCACAGTTCCCCAAACCACCCACAAAATGAACCATCCACTGGTTCAGTTCGTGTTTTTTTTGTTTTGTTTTGTTTTTGTTTTTGGTTCATGGCTCAGTTTGTGCCCATCTCTACCTTGGAGATATGGTGATGATAAACAAGCATGTGCTTTCTTAAAATAAATAAATTACATTGCTGTGGGTTTTGTAAAAGTTGGGTATCATCACAGTCTGTGGAACTGTAGACTCTTCAATTTGCTTGAAATGAATGTCTTTTAGTTCAAAGACACAAAACACTATTTAGATTTTTATTTTAGTTCCAGAGGAGGGCCAGCTGAGGCCTTTATTTAAAAACACTTTCAGAGCTGCAGTGCATGTTGGGAAGGGGTGCCTCTTTTCAGTCTGGTCTAACAGGGCTTCTCTTGTTTCCACAGTGCTTCAGTATTCAGAATTTGTAGTTATGTGATAAAAAGTCAACAGACCAAAATATACTTTTTTGCAAACGAAAGATGTGCTTTATTTTCCCAAGAATACATTCTAGCCAAAGTTGAACACTGCTGCTCTCTTTTTCAACAGGTGTTCAGCTCTTCTCTTTGAGAGAAATGATATTCCAAACTGTAATAGGTAAAAAAAGTTGTTTATTTAGAAAACAAGCATATAGATATGCCACATTTGATCATCAGTAAAATAAGAACCCAGCTGCTCCTAAAACACTATGTCCTGCCCTCTAAATAACCATGGGGGGGGGGGGGAGAGAGAGAGATGGTTTAGCCGCGTATAGCTCAGTAGCTTGGACTGCCTGGCTGCAGAGACGGGCTTGGAGTTCAAATCCCACCGTGGTGTCTAGGAGAGGAGCCAGGCAGGATCGCCTGGAACATGTGTGGCTCATGGGGTCATGTGCCCAGCCACTTTTGTGATTTCACTGGAAAGCACAGGATTAGTCATTTTTGCTGTGCACAACCAGTTTACCTTCTGTGAAATTGGTATTTTGCTCTGTTTTGTTGGGGGAAATACAGGATTTGGCATTTGTGGCTCAGATTTCATCTTATCTTGCCCGAGTAAACTTGTGTCTGAGCCTTTGATGGTATGAGTGTTGGAGTAAACATACATTCATAATTACCATTGATTTCAAAATAGGAGGGTTGTCCATTTTGTGATGTCCATTTTGTGACAGCACCTGTATCACTCAGATTTTTAAGCAAAAATTAAGGAAAAATAAAGAAGACAAAAAAGTTGTGGCACTTTAAAAGACTAACTGCTATATTTTAATATGAGCTTTCGTGGACAAGTCCACTTCAGACAAAATTTTAAATGTGTCCTGTGGGAGGATCTTCCATTCCATCTGAACTAAATCTCTCATAAATATCATGAAACAGATGCATACAAGTTCTCTGACATCTAGAATTTCTTTATTGGTGCCCGGTCAAATCTTTGTGGAACTTTGGCTGAGAGAAATTGATGTTTGCTTTCTGGAATAAGTGAAATCAATATGAGGCACACTTGGCCAGGTGTTTTCACACGTTATTTTAATTTCATCTAGACCATGGGTGCTGATATCCTAAAAAGCTAACAAGGGGCAAGAGCAGGTACTGTGAAAGGTCTTCTGTGAATCTCTTTGTTTACCTTTTTCATAGGAGGAACTTGACTCTTCTTTGAGGAGTGTGTGTTGAGTATTGTCCAGTCCATCAAATAATGGAACCAGACTCTTTGCAAATGAGCCACAGTGACTGAATTGTTATTGTTGTTGCTGCTGCTGCTGTTTTGATTTATATACTGCTCCATGGTACCGAAGCACTCTCTGGGTGGTTTGCAACATAATTGTGCAAACAACAGTTTGCCTCCCAGCAGGCTGGGTACTCATTTTACTGACCTTGGAAGGATGGAAGGTTGAGACGACTATCTGATTCTGCGAATTCAGGTTGTGAGCAGAGACTCGACTGCAATACTGGAGTTCAGTCACTGCACCATGGAGCTAGTTTCATCATGCCCAAAGCAAACATGTCTGGCAATCGCCAATTAGTTCAGACGTCATGCAGTACTTTTAGTATGTCTGGAAATAATTATGTTGCCATTTTCTATCACAGATATTAACATATGTCTGTGCTTTTAAAAAAATCAAATACAATTAATTTTGAATAGTGGCTGAGATTTGAATGCAAGGAAATTAAAAATTATGGACAGATATTTGATGCTCTAATAAGCTTCATCCCGTCTGTTTCCTGTTCCCAAGAGCAATGGAAAAGAAGGAAAGAGAAAGTTTCAACTGAGCAGTCACATTAAAAGAAAGCAGAAGGGACCCAGACTTTTAGATGACTTAGCTGTGGTTGCTGGCATGAATTTTTCTTAGGTCTCAATGTCTGTTAACAAATTTAACAGCCAGTATGTCTCTTAGAAGAAACACCTCATATAGCTGAATACAGTCTCCAAAATGCACACTGCCAGGAATAACTAGCAGTATATCAAAACTGGCTTTGGGACAAAATATATTTTCCTTTTTGAAATGATGATTCTGAAGGGATTCATGGGGAAAACATTGAGTGCAAAATTCATTTTCAGAAATCTGTTTTCCTGCTTCTAGATTCATTCTACCAAAAAGGCATGTTGGGTTTTGAATTCCAGCAAGGTCCCCCTTTCCACCACCTAAACACTTTTTTTTTTTAAAAAAACCATAATTTTTTCCAGGAAAGGATATGGGGGATTGGGGATCATCTCACTCACCATCAGCATTCTTTCTTCCATAGCATGACTCTGTTCCCTAGTTCTTTTTGGCTGAGGCATCTGTGTTTCCTCATCTGAAGTATCACTCTGCAGTGCTCCTCCTTGGTGGTGTCTACTGGCCCAGATGTGCTTTCCCCATAATTTCGTGATTGAAAATTGGTGGAAGAAACATTAATAATTTAAGAGATGAAGATGAGACCATTACTAGCAGAAAGCAGCAATGACTTGGAATGGCTTTTCATGAAAGTGCAAGAGGAAAGCACCAAAGGAAGACTGCAGTTAAATATTAAGAAGATAAAAATTGCGACCACAGAAGCACTGTACAACTTTAGCACTGACAATGAAGAAAATGAATTAGTTAGAGATTTTGTATACCTTGGTTCAATCATCCAAATGGAGAGACTGCAGCCAAGAAACCAGAAGAATACTGAGACTAGGAAGGGCAATAATGAAAGAATTAGAAAAGATCCTTAAGTGTAAGCATGTGTCACTGGATACCAAGACAAAGATCATCCACACTATCATATTTCTAGTCACCATTTGTGGGTGTAAAAGCTGGATGGTTAAGAAAGCTGACAGGAAAAAAATATAGTTTGAAATATACAATCAGAATAGAATCATGAAGTTGGAAGGGGCGTATAAGGTCATCCAATCTAACCCCTTTTCTCATTCCAAAGTGACTAATCAGGCTTTGTCACTCCACTGTCACATCCATTTCCTTAAAGAAGGCTATTCAGTTCACACTGAATTTGGGAACTGAAACAAAAAAAGAGAACATGCAAGGCTCCTATTCCAGTCTTGTAGAGATGCAGAGAACTGATCTTGGATTGACAGCTTTGATAACTTACATTAGCAGAACATATAAGAAGGTAACCAGAAAGGAGAAAAATTTGAGAGCTCAGAAAAGTGATACTTTGGACTATAGAGAAGAGTCCTGCGGCACCTTAAAAACTATTAGTTATATTTTGCATAATTGACTGCAGCCACTTTATCAGATACAGTTTCATCTGATTTTAAGTAATTTGTTGATGAGAAAGGAAAAACAATTAACATGCGACATTAGTTGGTAAGGGCTGCTGTAGTACTTGTGATTCTTCTTTTAGAACTCTTGTTTTATGCACGAATTTTGAAATGAGGGACCCACTCCTTGGGACCTAGGCACGTTCCTGAAAATATGGCCTCTCTGCTTTCCTAAGATGCACTAACACATTTCAGCTTCTTCTCCCCAAAATGCAGGCTTCCTTCCTCTTACCTAATATCCCATCCTACAAAAAAACCCATCATCACATCACATTCTAGGGCACAATTCACTACACAGGGGGCTGTGTTCTTTTATTTATTTACTTAAAATATTTACAGGCTGCTATTAAAGGTAGGAAATCCTACTCTTTAACATAAAATGCAAATACTAATATTTTTTTAAAAAAATCAGCCATTAAAAAACCACATATTAAAAAAAGCATCCAGCACAGTAAAATACTAAAATTCAACAGCTACAGCTAAAACCACTAGCAGCCAAATTAAAGCTATATATAAAAATGCCACAGAAAATTTATGAGTTTTAAGCTGAGGTGGCAGTCCATTCCTACAACATGGGACATTTGTTATAGTGCAGTGGCTCCCAACCTTGGGTCCTCAGATGTTCTTGGACTACAATTGCCAGAAATCTGGGCCAGCACAGCTAGTGGTGAAGGCTTCTGGGAGTTTTAGTCCAAAAACATCTGGGGACCCAAGCTTCGGAGCCACTGCTAGTGGTATGGATCCTGACATACAAGCTTATGATGGGGGGGGGGGGGATTATTTATTTAATATTTCACAGTTTTCCTTCAAGGAGCTCAGAATAGCTTACTTGGATCCCCTCCCTTATCTCTGCAATATTTTTGTATGGAAACCTAGGCTAGGACACCATGACTGATCCACGGCCACTGAGTCATCTTTTCAAGGTTCAAGTCCCCAGTGGGCCATGATCAATCTCTCTCTCTCTCTCTCTCTCTCTCTCTCTCTCTCTCTCTCTCTCAGCCTGACTGAAATTCTTGAGAGGACCTGAGTTCAAATTTCCACATAGCCATGAAGCTCACCAGAGGACTTTGGTGCAGTTATACCTTCTAAGCCTTAGTCAACTTAGTAGCTGAGTAGAAATTTGAATTCAAGTCTTCCTTGTCCGTAGGGACGTGGTGGCACTGCGGGTTAAACCGCAGAAGCCTCTGTGCTGCAAGGTCAGAAGACCAGCAGTCGTAAGATCGAATCCACGCGACGGAGTGAGCTCCCGTCACTTGTCCCAGCTCCTGCCAACCTAGCAGTTCGAAAGTATGTAAAAATGCGAAGTAGATAAATAGGTACCACCTCGGTGGGAAGGGAACGGCGTTCCATGTCTAGTCGCGCTGGCCACGTGACCATAGAAACGGTCTTCGGACAAACGCTGGCTCTATGGCAAATGGGGATGAGCTCCGCGCCCTAGAGTCGGACATGATTGGACTAAATGTCAAGGGGAACCTTTACCTTTACCTTTACCTTCCTTGTCTGAATCAAAGTAACTACTACAACATACTTTCAACAAACTACTTTCCTAACTAGCTTTTGAGCAAGATTAGGCAAAGTGCACCCCCAAAACTATTTTTGTCACCGTGCTTTGAATTCCCGAGGAGTGGCAGTTTTGCAAGCAAATGGGGTGAAGCCCCCCAACTGTTTTAAGCCCCCAACTGTTCTAGAACTGGCCATCTAGAAACATTTCATTTTGCTTTTCTGTGTTTTTTGATTGTTTTCTGGGGTAGTATGACCTCTTAGGTCCTGTGGTAGAAAACTGGCCCCTGAATCCTCTGAAGTCTCTCAGCCCTGCTTTATACATTCTGTTCATTTCCTCTCCCCCCCCAAAGAGCCCGTTCTTTCTATGCTTACTGCCTTTTCTTCCCTTTTTTAAAAAAAGAAACCCTCTCGTTCTCCAAATTAATTTTATTGCTGTTTGCAAGATGGTTGGATGTAAACTGGTAATTCTCCAGACTTCTGAAAGTGTGTTTGTTGGCCAGAAACATACTTTTGTTATCGGCAGGGGGTGGGTGGTGGGTGGGTGAACAGCTCTGATTACTTTCTAGCTGTCTTGCTGGGTCTCCTGGAATTCAGGAGAAGCCACAGCCTGGGTGTATGTATAAAGCTCAGCTAGAACTGCCACTTTAACAGAGTGTATTTAACTGTTTCCCATTAAGAAAGTGAGGAAGGAAATGGCGATATGAGAAAGGTGTTTTGCTACACAGTAGTAAATGCACACCTCTTAATTCCATATACAGAATGGCGCTCGCTGTAGCCTGAGATCATGTTGAAAGAAAAAGAGGGGAAAGAGGGAGGCAAATTGGAAACTACCCTGTTTCCCCGAAAATAAGACCTAACCTGAAAATAAGCCCTAGTATGATTTTTCAGGATGCTCATAATATAAGGCCTACCCCAAAAATAAGCCCCAGTTAAGTGAAACCCCGCCCTCCACCATTGTGCAGCATCCAGAAGATGACATGACTGTAAAATAAAACATCCCCTGAAAATAAGCCCTAATGCGTTTTTTGGAGAAAAAATTAATATAAGACCCTGTCTTATTTTCGGGGAAACACAGTATTTTGTGGTTCGGTGGCAAAGGCCATATCTGCGCAATCGTTTACGGTAGCTCAAAATTGCATGCCATTGGCTCAGAATTCCAGCCTTGGCTTTGTCTGTCAGACTGTTGTTGCCTTCAGCAACTCCTGAATTGGGAATGAATTCTATGTTTATGTAACAGGAGCTTATCTTATGCCAAAAATGCTACCTTCAGGCACAGAAGAAGACTTTCAGATTGGTTGCCCAATACAGTTCATTCATTTTAAAGATCATTTGTATTCTCTTTTGTCTTTCAAAGAAAGCTGCCGCTGTGTGTTTCCAACTTCTCTGAATTAGTTTAGCTGGGATAACATTATGTAATATTGTTTTTGCACCCTACTCAAGCTGTAAATGGATGTGCCTAATGCTAAGTGTCTGCAGAATTCTGCACTTACAGGGCTGGCCCTGCCACAGTGGGGAATTACATCAGGCAGCCAATGTTGGGAGGCTGCAACAAGATGTTGGAGGAAATAGCTGTGTGCCATGTGGCCCCTGAGCTCGCATGCTGCCTTGAGGTGGAGGGGAGAATTTTGCCTGGTCATTAGTGTTGAAGAGTGATCCTAAATGAACTGTCAGTGCTGTCTGCTTTTGCAAACAAAATGGAAGAGTGCATCAATCCTTTTCTTTGCCTCAGGCAACAAAATTTCTTGGCTTGGCCAAGAAGTTCTTTCTGATTCAATGCTCCTTCTGCCTCACCTGATTTGTATGAAAAAGATGTCATCAGCATACTGATAGTACCTCCCTCTGCATGTGTTGTCAACTCTGTACATATAGAGTGGTTTGATTCCTCTTGAACTGCCATGGCTCTTTCCTGTGGAATCCTAGGATTTGATATGTGGTGAGGTACTTGAGCGTCCCTACCAGAGAGAACTAAGTATCTCTCCAAGCAACAAGTCACAGCTTTTTGTCAGCTGTAGTTGTGACTGTTCTATTCCGCTGTCCAAGGAATTGAAGGAGTTGTTGCTGAATAAGGTAACCTTTTAAAGCTCTACAAAAATCACACCCAAACTGTTAGTAGCTAAGAACTCCCAGAACCCTTTACTGCTTCCACACCCCCTTAACACTTCAGTTATCACTACCATCACTGAGACATGGAGCCACCAAAGAGTGCTAAGTAATATTAGATCTTGGGAAGAACTGCAGATATAATTGCCAGCTGCAAAGAGAAAGACATGAAATACCATCTCCATCCTAGGGGAGATACTCAATCTTTGAGTCTCTCTCTGCCGACATATATATATACCGTGTTCCCCCGAAAATAAGACAGGGTCTTATTAATTTTTGCTCCAAAAAATGCACTAGGGCTTATTTTCAGGGGATGTTTTTTTTTTCATGTACGTACAACAATTTACATTTATTCAAATACAGTCATGTCATCTTCTTCTGGTTGCACAATGCTGCACAATGAGTTTCAAAGAAATATATATATATTGCCAGTTCAGCCAGTGTAGCTGTGGTGCTTTGGCAAAGTGTGCCTCAAAGAAAGGAGCGTAGGGAATGTTTTTGAATTGTCGACTGTTCACAAGGGAACATTGCTCCTCATTTTCTTCAAAAAGGTGTTTGTCTAACAGGTATGAAAAGACTACCAGTGCAGTTTCTTAGCCTGGCCTGGCAGGAGTTTTGTCTAGAGCTTTCCTGGAACTCACCCGATAGTTGACTGCTGCTCGAAAGGTAAAAGGAGGTTTGTACATTCCAGGTCTCAAAGCCAGGTGTGCCTTTCCTCTTGCTCTCCTATGGAAGGATCAAGTGGGGATCCTGGCAAGCCTTCCGGCATGGTCTTCATTGCTTGGTCCTCCTAATTGGCCTGGGGCAAAAAGCGGATAGGGGCAGGGATACGACACCACTGTTCTTCACGTTAGGAAACTTCTTTGGAAGTTAGGAGTTCTTCACGTTAGGAAACTTCTTTGGCACTTAATGGGACAATTCTTTTTCTCTTCAGATGAATAGCTTTTATGCTGTTTCTGTGACTTCTCACCAGCTGTGGAGGAGATTGATGTACACATTCATATAGATCTGTTGATGGCTTTAGGCTGGGTAACCAGCAACTGAGCATCTGAAGCAGCTTCATGGAAAACAGCTATGTTCCTGTAATTGTATGCACCCTGTGTCATCAGTTAACATAAAGTAAAATAAAACAAACCTCATACATAATAATAGCCTATTAAAATAAGGCAAACAATAGAAACATAGGAGGGTGTCTTTTACTGCATCAACCCATTGATCCATCTAGCCCAGTGGTATAATCTCTGACTAGGTCCAGACTGGTTTTCCATGGTTTTTGGAAGAATGGTTTCCTAACTCATCCAAGTACTAGCTAATCTTCAGACAGTGTAGTGGTAAATACCAGTATAAAAATCTGTCACGTAGCAAGTGCAGAAACAGCAGGAGCATAAAACATCACATGTGAAGAAGCTAGTTGACAACATTGCAGTTGTGATAAACATGCGGAGCTCTTCACTTCTTGCGGAAAAGGCATTGAGACTGAAGTCAGAAGAACACCACTCTGTGGACAGGGGCACCACTGGCTGGAAAGACCCTTTGACCCTCCTGTAACTTCGGAAAGTGGGCGACTGTCAGAGAAGTGCCTCTGATAAAAGACATATATGTGAAAAAGAGGGTCCTTCAATTGCAGGGCCAGCCCAAGGAGAGGACCATTTTGTTATCTGAGGTAGAGAAGCAGATAGCAACACCCTCCCCCACATCTGGCACGCCAAGCAAAGCGGAAAGCCAGCCAAATTATTTGCTAAACATAAGGTAGAAAATCCCATTAGCACCTGTCCCCATCTGGCAGGAAAAATACAACAAATTAAATGCCTAGTCATTTGCATCCCTTTCATGACATTCCAAATTTGCTGCCTGAAGCAGCTGCTTAATGATAGGGCCAGCCTTGTTCAGATACTTTTTCGTGCTATTCAGGAGATATTGCCCTCTCAGTAAAATGTGTTTTTTTTTTAAAGCAAAATTGCTATGATGCTAGCATTCAGGAATCCTTACCTAAGGCAAATAAAAAGGGTTTGACGTATTCCTACAGTTTATAAATACTCTGATATTTAAAAGGTGAATGTAATGATTTCTCTACTGCTTAAGCAAGCAGTACTGGAAAAATCTTTGCCCTCCTGGCTTCTTTGAAGAATGAGCTGACATGAAGGCTTGCCACAATTTCCAGTTAACCACATTTTCCACTTACGTTACTAAATTAAGAGTATAATTTGTGGCTCTTGAGCCCATCCATGAAAAGTCTCTAGTGCAATTTTCAGTGAATCCCTTTGAAATAATCTTTTGTTTCCTCCTAGATTACTTAATTCATACCCACATGTTTACTCCCTGATAATTATCTCTTTGATAATTACTATTATATTCACTCCTGGTAATTATCTCTATGATAATTACCTTCCCACCTGTATGAACTTTATATCCATCTCTGGATTTTTACCGTACACACAGCAGCCTTCCGTAGATGAGGCTATTTCAGGAAACAGGAATCACTGTCCTTAAAGAGGTTGGATGGAAGTGAGGAGGCATCTTTTCACAATTTCAAAAAATATTTTTTTTACCTGTGAGGTGGGCGGGTGGGCAAAGGTTTGGGGGAAGGGTTATAGAAGTAGATTTAAAAGAGCATGTTGCATATTCAGGAAAAATGGATTGTGCTTCCAGAAATGAATAAGCTAAAAAAAGGGATTGAATGCTTATCCATGAGTTTGGGTTGTGTGTGTGTGTTTTGGTTTTTTTGGCCAGTCAGTAATGTTGCCAGTTAATGATGCCAAGTATTTAGAGGAGTTTCCAAAGAAGTAGCTGCTATAGTCTGTCTCATCGTGTTGGCAAAATTAAAGGGGAAAAAAAGACATTTTCTTTTTAAAAAGTGACAAAATATTGCTATAGTTTGAAGACTAGCAAATTTGTTTCATTGTGAATTTTCATGCCTCAAAATCCACTTCTTCTCATACAGTATGTAGGTGGAGCCTTTATGGTTTGGGGGCTTAGTCTTAGTCTTCATGCTTAGTCTCTACACAGCCATTCTTCCCCGAAGCGAATAACATTCTGTTTCATTCACATCAGAGCTATTACCACAATGTAGAAAAAGCACTTGCTTATAATAACATGTAACAAATGTACCTCATAAGAACATAAATAGAGCCGTTCTGGATCAGGGCAAAGGCCCGAGTAGAGGAACCTTTCCACAACAGCCAAGCAGATAGTTCTCAAAAGCAGGACACGAGGGAAACAATGTGCTTCTCTTTGGGTTCCCCAACCATCAACTGGTATTCAGAGGCCAGAATCCTGGCACATTTTACTATGCATGGAAGGCCAGTCAGGCAAGTGATTTCCTGGCTGCCACAAATTACATAACAAATTATTTTTCCAGTACTGTAATGTAATGAGTAGCAGCAATTGGCTACTGATCTAATATTGTAATGTGTAACAAGAAGGAGTTACTTTTAAAATGTGACTTTCTGAGATCTGACATTAGAGTTTTCAGGGCCCTGCATGTCCCAGAGACTTAGTGCTCACCACGTGCTAGGGAAGTGTGTGAGTTGGGTCTTTTATTCAGTCAGACAGTTAGAAGGAACCTAAAATACCAAAATTGTATTTATCCCACTTGGTGCTGAAATCCCTTTTGATTGATCCTCCATAGTTTCAAATCCCTGCTTTTTTCCTCAGGAGCAGAATAAAACAGCATTCTAGCTGGGTTGGCACTGCCTCTCAGGCACACTCTTGGGACAGCTGTGCCAGGCACAGGCTTTTGCTAGTCAACAGTCTGCCGCTTCATTGTGCCAGCAAGGTGTTATGTGTAGTGTGTGTGCGCGCGCATGTGTGCGCCCAGACACAGACACTCACACTCAGTAGATTGTCCAGCCCTGCTCAGAACAGACTCCGGCCTGTTGTATGCTGCTTTGTCAGACCACAAGCATGCAGCTCTGCCATAAAAACGGAGAATGCCTGGAGTCAGGAGGAGGCAGAGGGGACTCTGGAAGAAGGGAACACTAGGGATTCAAAATAAAGATGCTATTGAAGGGCCATGTAGGTCAGGGCCTGACTGGCCAGAGCAGCTGCTGGGTTTCCTCCCTTCAGAACTGGAGCACCTTTGGCTTGTTAGGTTTAAAGGCAAAATATCCCCCACATCATTGCAGTGCCTAAATTTGCATTTAGGCTTTTTATCTTCAGAGCACATCTAACCCTCTAATTTTTACAGGGGCAATGCAATTCTAGAGACAAGAGCAAAAGAGACTGCAATGTGTTGCATTTCCCAGTGGGGCCATGTAGCACACCACCAACGTTCCTGGGAACTATGTCAGGCAAAGGCAACGTTTTCTCCACCTCCCAGCAGCTCTGGGGGATGCTCCTCTCATCTCTGCAGGAAGCTGGCCAGGCTGATAGCAGGGTGGGGGCCCATTCGTCCCGAGGGGTAAAACTCTCAAGAACCCCAGTGTAAACTGAAATACCTCAGGGGCACCCAGTCCCTTAAATTAGCACCCAGATGTACTAAAAAAAGGCTGAATTCACTGGAAAATTCTGGAGTGCCATAAGATGTTGTAGGTTTGCAAAAGTACATACTGTATTTATTTTTGCACTGCTAATAATTACATTGACTATAGAAGGGATGAGAAAGGAAGCAACTGTAACTCAGGCGCCATTTGCCCCCTCAGTGTCACATGAGTGGGAGACGTGTTGCTGTCTATGTAGTGGAACCTACAAGTGGGAGGAAGAGGAAGTACAAATTAGTCACACTTTCGTGTTTGATACTATGGAAAGAAACAGGCCAAATAAAGTTTTGATCATTTCTTTACAATTGAGGGTGAAATTGTCTTTTCCTGATATCTGTCTACAATACAGCTCTAAAATATTTGTTGGCTGCAGTGCCTATTTGATTGCTTGATATTTTATCCCATTTTTCCTGTGGAATAACCAAGTTCTCACTTTTCCCGTTTTATCCTCACAACAACAACCCTATGAGGTAGATTAGGGCAAGAGAACAGTTAGCAGCCCAAGCTGCCAAATGAGAGCATCATAACTTAGTGGAGATTTGAACCCAAGTCTGCCCAGCCCTAGTCTGGTACAAACCATTGTGCCATACTTTCAATTCATTCTTACATTCTTCTTCTAGCGTCTACTAATAATGTAATGACCAGAATCCTGTTGGTGTTCACGTAAGGTTTGTATAGTCTAATATTGTGACTAATTGTAGCTAATTGATATGTTATCAGGGTGCATCTCAGTCATGATCCTAGTCAGGCACCCGACTGAATAACCAAGATGTCCCTCAGCAGTTTGTTGATTACCTGCAGTTAACCACTGCACATTACACAAACTGTATATGAACAGCAGTTGGATTCTGATGTACATGCAACTAGCAGAAGATTCTAAGGTATGTGTTTTTCTGTTGTGTCAAAGTGCTCTAATTGTGAGCATACCTGGATTACAGTGGTGAGTCTCAGAAAGTTGACAATGTTTTATTTGCAAATTTTGATGCTTTTTATAAATACAGTAGAATAACAGTATCCGCAGGGATCAGTTCCCTGTGGCATCCATCCCTGTGGATGCCAAAACCACAGAAATGCAAAGCTTATGTATAGTCTTTGGTTCCCTCTAGTGGTCGGTTTTGGTAATACAACTTTGAAACATGTATTTTGGGGAAAGGGGTGTTATTTAATATTTTCAGGCAATTGATAACTGAAGCTGCAGGTACTGATCCTTAGGATATAGCAGTCCTACTGGATACAAGTAAGGCTTTGTGTCTTTTCTAGTTTTTCTTTTTCCTTTTCCTTTTGTGGTCTGTGATGAACAATTAAAACGTTAACTTTAAAATAAAGAAGAAAGGTAACTGGCCTTTAACTGTTGTTCCCTTCCTCAAAGTAACTGTGTTATTGTTGCATGCCATTAAGTTGCTTTCTACCTGTCATGACCCTATGAATTATTAACCTCAACAAAATCCTATCATTTACAGTCCTGCTCAAAGTAAAGGCTGTGACTTCCTTTATTGTGTCAATCTGTTTCTTTTTAGGGCTTCCACTTTTCCTAGCATTCTTGAGCAATAATAAATGAATAAATTCTCATGAAGTGCTCAAAATATGATAGCTGCAGTTTAGTCATTTCCACTTCTACAGAGCATTCCGGCTTCATTTGTTCTAGAACCCACTTACTTGTCTTTCTGACCATCCATGGTATCAGTAAAACTATCCCCTAAGACCACATTTCTAACTGATTAGTTTCCCCCCGTCATCTTTGTTCCCAATCCAGCTTCTACATTTTGCCTTATTGTAAAAACGTACAATAATAACATTTTTTTAAAAAAAAGTATTCCGAAACATTTTTCAGTCACTCTGCCTCCGGGAAGGCCAATGGCTGTAATTCTTGTCCAAAGCTATAATTTCTGGCTTTCAAGACAACTCTATTATTTCCCTTTCTTTTTATATCTAGGAACAGGAAGAAAGGAGGTGTGCCAGAATTCAGAAGGATTATGGTGCCAGAGAGGAAAATCTTTTTTTAAAACAGGCTATAAATGTATATAACCTCACATACTATATCTGTTCCAGGATTGCAACAGACAAGATCCAGTCAAAGCGAAGTGCTTTAAAATCCTGTGGTTGATGTGAGCAAGTGCATGCTTGCATTTCTTCCATTCAGTTAAATAGACTTCAGGATTTTTAAGTTTAAATGCATCACATCCAAACATTTTTAGAAAGAGCAGTTTATCTCCTACCATGAACTGTTGGCCAGATTGACTTCTTATTCTGAAACAGGAGTTTCCTTAGTTAGTTCTTTGATTAGTTAACAGAGCTAGCTCAAGGCTCATTGATTTCAGTGGGATCAGGTAATTATCTTAGTCTGGACCCACCCCATTGTGATCTGGATTCCCAATTTATTCTATGATTCATATATCCATAATAACTACTGGACAGGGAAGTCAGAGAGAGAGAGAGAGAGAGAACTCTCTGCAAATCAGTTTCCAGGACTACAAGATACACTACAAGTTCATACATTTTTCTAAATGTCCTAAGACATTTGGAATGGTCAGAAGCAGAATAGCTAAATATGTTTCCTCACTTCTTTGTGGCAATATAGGTTATGTTTTTGTTACGTGCCCTCAGGTTGACTCCCACTTACATGGATCCTATGAATGAGCAATCTCCAAAATGTCCTGTCCTCAACAGCCCTGTTCAGCTCTTGTAAACTCAAGCGTCTGGCTTTGTATAGGGAGTCAATCCATCTCATATTTAATCTTCCTGTTTCTTCTTAGATGCTTGCATAAAAGCTTTCAGTTTCATCTTCTTCAGCATTGATGGTTGGAGCATAGGTTTGAATGATGGTTTTCCACAAAATTATTTGTTCTGACTTATTATAGCCCCTAACTGCCTGTGTTACATCTTGCCTCAGTATTAGTGCCACTCAATTTCTTCTTTGTCATTTCCAGAGTAAAACACTTTGTAGTTGTCTGACTGAAAATATTCCACTCCACTCCACTTTAGTTCACTGACACCAAGCACTACATTCCATTTCTTGTTTTGCAATTTCCAGTTTATCTTGATTCATACTTTTCATGTCCCATGTTCTAATCGTGTGTATTGCTGAGCTTCAGACTTTCCTGTCACTTCTATGTATGCCAGCCAATAGAATTTCTCTCTGCTTCAGTCTAGTTGCATTATTAGTAACAGTCCTATTTGTACTAGTCCTTTGCTGTTTCCCAGTAGCTGATTGAGTGCTTTCTCACCTGGGAGTCTCACCTTCCAGCACTATTTCTTGTTTCTTATTGGACTGTCTCATAGGGTTTTCAAGGTAAGAAAAGTTCAGCCGTGGTTTACCATTGCCACCTTATGCACAGCATTAATAAAAGTTAGCTTAGTGTCACTGCTGCCTCCTCCCTGCCAGTGTCACCTTTAAGAATCACTATTGCTCAGTAGCTGCCCTCCGGAGGTCTCTCTATGCACATCACCATTGGGATTATCCATTCTTTTCTGTAGAGGCAGCTGTTGCTCCTGAAGAGGGTGGATGCATCTTAGTCTGATGCCTCAGCTGTGACCATTGCGCTTTGGGCGACCCTGCTAGGAGTCTAGGCTCATAATGGAGTCTGGCCTCCTGGCGGCATTGCTCTCAGCCTCACTGACACACTGAAACCCCTCCACCACATTAAGATGTGCATAGTCTGCCCATAATGGTGCTAAATTCTGACCATTCTACTCAATGGTGAGGTCAGTCCTGCAATGGAAATTCCTTTTTTCACTGCCAAGTGAGCTAGTGTTCAGACAGACATATGTGGTGCATAAAGTGCTGGATAGTTCTTCAGCACTGTTGAGTGGTCATGATCATTCACACGAGTGCTTCAGCTCTTGCTTTCAGTGCATATGGCAGAGCTCCAAACAGTTGTGCTTTGCCTTCTCATCTGTTTCATGTACCCTGCTCACTCATGTATTTTTGCTAAACCCACAGGTCTGGACAAGACACCTTCAAGCTGTGTAATTCTGTTAGCCTTGTCCTCTGTCCTTCATGTGCCTGGTTGAGAAAGGGAAGGAACTGAAACTTGGGGGTGGGGGGTGGGGAAAGGTTGAAATCTGGAGTACAGCTGTGCTCAATACGCTGTGTGCATTTTGTAATCCTTGGGGCATCCTCTGCAAAGACAGAAATTAGTGCTATGGTAAAGTTCATCATCCTGAGAAACTCTGTGTTGTATTTTTTTTAGAGTAGGTTCTAGCTCTTAAGCCTTAAGCTCTTAAAATAATGCCTAGTAGAATCTCAGACGCTTGTGGGCTCTAAGGTTCTCTGTAAGGGGCATTCCTGCACATGCAAGGAAAAAGTCAAGCAGATTTAAGAAATTTGGAAGTAAACTGATGAACAGAATACTTGGGATTTGTTTTTTTCTTGTTGAGGAATTTGGGTTGTTTTTGTCATTGTCAAATTAAACAACCTGTAGAGGTCCAGTTGGTGCCAACATTTTCTTTGTTTTGAAACCAAGTTGCAGAGCCTGTGGTTTACTCCTGATGACCAAAAAAAAAAAAAAAGGGGGGGGGGAGGGGAGCAAAACAGTTTTCACCTTCTAAAGCTATCAAAGGATTTAAAGGATCTGTATTCTCGAAGGCTTTCACGGCCAGGATCCGATGGTTGTTGTGGGTTCTTCGGGCTCTTTGGCCGTGTTCTGAAAGTTGTTCTTCCTAACGTTTCGCCAGTCTCTGTGGCCGGCATCTTCAGAGGACAGGAGTCAGAACTCACCAGAGCACAGACAGAGTTCTGACTCCTGTCCTCTGAAGATGCCAGCCACAGAGACTGGCGAAATGTTAGGAAGAACAGCCTTCAGAACATGGCCAAAGAGCCCGGAAAACCCACAACAACCATTTAAAGGATCATTCAATTTTCTTTATTGCGTAAGGCAGCTTGGGTTCTAGTTGCAAAGCTGACATTCTTCCATTTTCATCTTGTGGAAATGGAATGTTGTCTGCCCCTTTGAATCCTTAAAACCAGATTCGGCCCCCGTCCATCCCGCTTTCACACATTCCCCTCCATGCCCTGAAAGCAACAGCAACACAGATTGCAGTTATGGCAGTGCTGCATATCTCTATGTATTGTTGCTTTTTGGAGTGTGTACATGTGGAGTGTGTACACATACATGCACACTTTGGACTTCCATTTAAGAGATGTTTTCATGAGGACTAGCACAATGAATATCTTGCACTTCTGATTTACCACTACACCAATGGCTGAATTGGAACATTTTTTAACAATTGAGGGACAGATTAAGGATCAGCTGAGGGGGCCTTGCTGAGGCCCCGGTATCTTTCCAAGGATGCCAGGTGTTGAGGCCAACCTTGGCCTGATGTCTGATTGGTTGTGCTGTTCTCCAAACTACACCTTCTCAAAGGGCTCCAAGGAACATTCCCTCTTTATTTCCTGTCCATTCCATCAGACTAATAAATGACCAGGCTTAGTTTCAGATTGATTTCCTCCCTGTTTTGGAGAAAGAGTGATGGGAGCCAGCTGGCAAGACATTTCATGACCCTGGTTTAAAGCTGTTATTGCTATCAAACTGCCAGAGAATAATAGCTTGGCTGTTTAATGGGATATTGCTTCAATTTGGAGTGGTATTTTCCTTTCCCTGAGACCTACAAGCAAGAGCTATAGCGGTAGTAGGTAACAGGGCAAAGGCATGCCTTTTACGTTGAAAGATCTTTATGCAACTCAGTCAGCTTATCCTAAGAAGCATCAGCTATGTACAGCAAAAATAAAAACAAAGGAGATATGGCACTTT
Source organism: Intellagama lesueurii (assembly GCA_037013535.1). Taxonomy (NCBI): domain Eukaryota; kingdom Metazoa; phylum Chordata; class Lepidosauria; order Squamata; family Agamidae; genus Intellagama; species Intellagama lesueurii. The sequence goes on from JBAJHW010000002.1 coordinate 255,925,999, forward strand.
AAAGATTGATGGATTATTTACAATCCACTTCCTCAGTATCAGCTACTTACTCTTCTAAACTTCCAAGTGAAAACCTTCCCAACAGATTGGTGTATTTGGGGGAGAATGTGTTTGTGTGTGTTTTGATTTACTCAGATTACTGATGAACATGTTAATGATTTAAATGGGAATCAAGTAACTGGGGCTATTTCAATCCATAAAAATGCCTCCTAAAATATGAATGAAGTGTGCAAGAATCATACAGATATTCTTATCATAAAGCCTTGAATTACTTGCACGTCCCTATTGGCAAAATACATGCTTTGTCTGTCTATAATATGTCAAAGGACCCCGAGTCCTTCACATTGTGTCAAGTGTGATACGATATGCTTGCTTTAAAAAATATACAAGAAGTTAAGTTGATAGTATACATGCGTTGCATGCAAGTTCAATTCCTTGCCTCTCCAGGCAGTGACGGGCAAAGCTCTTGTATGAAGATACTGAAGCTGGAGCTGCTGCTGCCAGTCAGTGTAAACAGACTGAGCTGGATGGACCAGTGATCAGTTTGACATAAGGCAGCTTCCTGTGTTATATGTGGGACATATTATGGTAGGGATAGCCAATATATAGCCAGCCCTGGCTGGCTAGGGCTGATGGGAATTGGTCTAGCAACATCTGGAGAGCCACAAGTTGTTCACCCATGCATTAAACTCCTATTTTCCCACATAGAGATAGCATTGGAAAACCTGGAATGTGTATAGTTTCCTTAAAGGTGAAGAATGTAGCATGCAGCAAAAATGTAGCATTAGTTTTGAGAATGTGCATCAAATGGGGCTATGGATTCTCAGTTCTTCTATATGGTATGAATTTTAATATGAATTTTAACACAGGCAACGATAACAAAGGCAGAGCCATCTGAAATGCAGATGTATCACAGGACCAGAGAGGAAGTACTAAAGTGAATGAACAAAGACCAAAGAGTCATAAAACAAATCAAACATAGAGGGCTAGAATGCTGCAGTCGTGTAATGAAAGATGGAAAATGCAGATTATTGTAGCTGATAATTTAAGGTAAAATAAAGAAGAATAGAAATGCTGCCAAATTCATAGTCAAAATAGCCATTATGGCGTCTGTCATCCAATGGGAGAAAAGCAACAGGAAGAAAGTGGACGGAATGGCTTTGCTCCGTTTGGCTCCAATGTGAGTTTTCTTCCATTGTTGAGTCCTTCTGTTTTGCTCCACTACCTACAGGTTCAGGGGACAGTAAAGTTTTGATCTGGTTCCAGATATTTTAGAAGGTCCTATGATCTCTTTCCTTTATTAGAGAAGACACGAACTAGATTTTTTCATAGCTCAATGCTAGTTGTGTTGCTTCCCTGATCTGGTACCCTCCAGATGTGTCTGCCTATAATTCCCATCATCCCCTCCAGTATATCTGGAGGGCAGTAAGTTGGGGAAGGACAACGTCATGGCCCTGTATGATAGAGAGCTCTGGAGAGCTTTCAGTAGGATGGGGTTATGGTAAATCATGTAAGGTTCTTCCCCACCCCCGCCACCCCATTGCATAGGTAGTAGAATTAAACTCATTTCATTTGCAAAATTAAGTGTGATGTTTGTGAAAGCTTCATAAAGTGAAATGGCTTTTAGCCAGGTTATTGTGATGCTGGGAAATTTTCCATTTTGAGTTTTTTACGATGGGGAATCCGGCTGTGCTTATGACACAGCTGGAGTTTTTATTGTGGAGTTAGGATGACCTGTGTTGATCCAGTTATCACCAAAATGTGCAAACTTCCCTGTTTTGGAGTACAACTAAGTCCTAGATCCTCCAGTCAGCATGGTTTGTGGCCATGATGGCTGAAGGATTCAGAGAATGGTCATCCAGAAAAAGTCTGAAGAAAACTATCCACAAAAGCTCACATTAAAATATAGCAGTTAGTCTTTAAGGTGCCACAACTTTTTTTGTCTTCTTTTTTTGTTTGGTTTGATTTTGGTTTTTTGCCTGACATGCCAGCACAGACTAACATGGCTACCTCTTCTGAAACCACAAAAAGTGGTTTTTCCAAGCTGTAGATATGATGAATACTGTAGATGTCCTGCTTGGAGGCAGGGGACTTGGGAGCCCGTGGAAGAGCCTCATGGTGCAGATGAATTGAACAGCATTTTTGTGTCTCCTGCCCCACCCACTACATACCACCATCAGGCTGGGGCTTCAACCAAGTACCAGAATGTTGTCCCTTGAGGAGCTGGCTGCTGTACGAATGACCCTTCCGTGCACTTTTGAAACCTTTAGCCTGTTTGGCAAAAGAGAAAGGGCTGTAATTATTATTTTTCTTTAAAAAAAAAAAAGAGAGAGCAGCTGCTAAATAACCTTTGAAGCTTGGCCTGCGTAGGAGCAGCAGCCAAGTCTTTTCATTGCATGGAACTTGGCAGTTTTAATATTACATATATGATTACACCATCTCTTTGGCTGGATACTTTTCAAATTTCATGGCTCGAGTTAGAAGTGATGGCAGGTTTCACAAATGCTTGTGCATCAGGACATGCCTTAAGCCAGAAAACCACTGTTTTGGTTTATACTCACATTTCCAAGGATGAAACTACTGCAGTTTGATTTACTTGGAACTGGATTCTATCTGAGTATTACCTCTGAAATGCCTGAAAGAGAATTTTAAAATATCACTTTCCCCAGAGAGCAAAAAAACTCCATACTTTATAAGTCAGAAATGCTGATGGAGTGAAATGTTTCTGGCAGTGGTTTTAGATTGCCCTCTTTTGAAATTGTTTTAAGAGTTTTAGCTCATGTTATTGTACTTTACGGTGTGCTGTGGTATTTATCATTTTGAATTATTATTCATTAAAAACCAGTTATTTTTATTCTTGGCCAGAATCTTATTAGGTGGGGTCTGCCTGTGCACCTCATTAGCGGTGGCACATTGTCACTGATTAAAGGCTTTCTTCAGAGTGCACTTGACTTCACCACACAGCATACAAACTGTACACGCCCTGAAACAGCAAAAAAAAGCACCTATAGCAGCAATCTGTGGCCCCCAATGATGTCATTCCCATTGTGTGGGCAGAGCTGCTCAACAAGATTTTGGCCATTATTTAATGTAAGTTTTCTATCCCTAATTTTCTCACCTTTGGAAGGTTAGCCCTATAGACATCTTAAACTGTTTTTAAATGCGCCAATAGCAGTTTTTAACATTGTTGATCTGTTGGAGAAAGTAGGGTGCAGTCATTTTTTAATTTAAGAGCCACATTTTACACAAAGCCAGAATAAAACGTGTCTTAAGTCAAGTGACTAAACTCAATATATGCATTAGGATACAGGTATAAACTACATGTATGCACACAGAGTATTATTAAACAATCAAGTATACTGAAGATGTTTTAGAAGGCATTTACTTGTATAGGAGATGGCAAATATAAGAGTTGAAAAGTCTCCAGTTGAAAGACTGAATTCTTAGTGCAGTACCCAAAACAAAAACCTATATAAAAGAGAGAGGCCAGCAGGCTATGCCAGAGATTTCATGCTAGAAGAATAGTCTACTCCATGCTAGTAGAATTGTGATCCATTTAAGTAATAGTGTCGAGAAAATGCATTTAAACGTTGTATGCTCAGCCGCCCGTCTGTACAGAAACACCCAAGCAGAAAGAGGTTGAAAAACCTAGAAGGCTGATTTGATTTGGACACCCTCTCTCCATCCAGCTCTCTTATATACACGGTATCTTCCGTGGTGGATGTGCTACTGTGGGTGCCTAAGGCTGGCGGCTGGAGGATGGTGTCAGTGGTAGCCAGCTGTGCCCCCTGACCAGCCTAGTGGTGCCATGGCTTCTTGTGCTACATTTCCTGCTCATGGAAATCAGAGATAGGTTATCAGAAAGGATCCGTTATCTGGGCTCCTCCTTGCCTCTCCTCTTCTTCTAACCATGGTGGCCAGGGATGCTGCATGGCACTGGCTCTTCCAGTTTTGTTGCCTGACTATCCCACTCTGCAAATAATGGGAAAGGAATCCCTAGCTGAGAACATGGGAAAGTATGGTGTCCTCGTAGCGGCAGTCCTTTGAATTTCTGCCAAGTTATGCTGTTTGTGCCTCTGTCATTCCCAGAGCACGTGTGCCTGTGCTTCCTCCTCCTCCTCCTCCTCCTTAAAATGGTTTGGCAGTCGGGTCCTAGAGCCATGGAAAGTGCCATCCAGGTGACTGCGAGGTGCACAGATGACCAACTGTGAGAAGGAACCACTTCCCAGCAGCAAAGAGGAGTGTGAGCCGTCCCCTCAAGCGCCCACAACAGAGGGATAACAGACAGCGTATACCAGTGATGGTGAACCTTTTTGAGCCCGAGTGCCCAAACTGCAACACAAAATCAACTTATTTATTTCAAAGTGCCAACACTGCAATTAAAACCCGAATACTGAGGTTTTAGTTTAGAAAAAACAACTGCTTCTGTACTGCAAGGGTTAAATGCTTGTGTTTTTTTTTCTATGGGCAGTATGAACAAAGAAATACTTACCGGTCCTCCAATCCCTCATTGGGCTAGACCGGTAATGGTCGCCATTGCACCCCTCCGCTAGACCACTGCACCAGCAGAGGGGAGTGCCAAAATCCGGGATCAGAGAACGGGTAAGTATTTCTCAATGGTGACTTATGGCTCGCATGCCCAGAGAGAGGGCTCTGTGTGCCAGCTGTGGCACGCGTGCCATAGGTTCGCCATCGCTGGCGTATATGCTGATACCAGCAGTGGCCCAATTGAGAATAGAGGAGAAAAAGAGCAGGAAAGAGGAGCGAGAGGGAGGCGAGAAAGGGGAGGAGCCAAGAGTAGAGGGATATCTGGGGACAGGGGCTGAGGGGGATTTAGAAGGGGAAAAGGAGCTAGACTGGGAGACTGAGGGGGCAAAAGAGGAGGAGGAAAAGGGGAGGTGAAGGAGGAAGACATTTCTCTAGGATGTGGTGGGTTGGAAATGGAAGATCCCTGGACAGGAGAGCATGTTAAAAAGAAACTGCCCATAGAAGAAATAGAAAGGAGATAATATATTGTTAGATCTGTGGGGAGTAAGATAGGAAAAGAGGGAGAAGAGGAGAAAAGACAAAGAAAGGAAGGATTCGAGATACAGCTGGGGGAAGCAGAACCAGTGGAATGGAAGGTGTATGTCTGTCCCAAGAAGGAAGATCGGGGAAGAAGGGGGCCAGGCCAGGGGTGGTGCCTCAGCCAGAAACGCCCACGGAGGGAGAGTGGGCTCGGGGCACCCCTGTGGCGGCACCCTAGGCCTCAGTCTGAGGAGGCCCACGAGAAAACCCACAGATTGCAAACGGTTTGGAGTGAACCCCCGAGAGTGAATTCTTTCGTGCCGCCTGAGTTAAGGGACAGTTATGTTAAATGTGAAGAGACTGAGGGACCCATTGGTCCAACTGAAGTTGCTATTCATAATACTCCGTTGTTTGAAAATAAAAGAAGTGTTTGTGAAAAAAGGACTATCTCCACTTTTGGGGGAACAAGAAGGGGAATGGGGTTTTCCCAAATTTGAACCCACTCACACCAATATGATTTATACATGTATAGCAATTGCTGACAAACATGATCTCTAGCACAATTGAGAAAGATCTTGCCTTTTACAGCTCACACACACATTTCTAAATCCTAATTTTGTCAGCTCCTGGCAGGCCCGTATGTTACCCTTTCCCAACTTGCTGCCCTCTAGATTCTTTAGAATCCCTCTCCTATTCCTGACCATCAGTCATGGTGGCTGGGACTACTTGGAATTACAGACCCAAATATCTGGAGGGTACCCGGTTGGGGTGGGGGCTGTTTTTGTCCTCTCTGCTCCTCACGGAAGCATTTTAGCTCCTTTCTGCTCATGTTGTAGATTTGTTTCCCTCAAGCAATCTGGTGAAAATTCCTTTCTTCATTGTATGGCTTGTACTACATTGCAAACTACCCTCAGTGTTGAGAATTATGTAAGGCATCTAAAGTCGCTTGTCCTATTTCTTTTCCCTGTTTTAAGTGCATTTTCAAAAGGCATGCTTTCAATTGTGCTACATGACTTGCAGCTTCAGCTATTGTTGACAGCATAACAGATGTACACTATGTCCAGCTTGTTCAGGGATGGAGGCAGTTTTGAGCAGTCATTTCGTAATGAACAATCTTGAATTGGATACATGAGGGGATGTCATTGGCAGATTTCAAAAAGCACAATTCAGGAAGAAAGGAAAGGAAGGAGGGAGGGAAGGCTGCTTTGAACTACATTTCCCAGAATTCCCCAACCAGTGTGGCCAGTGGCCATGCAGGTTGGCTAATTCTGGAGTTGTAGTGTAGCTCCCCCAACTTTCCCAAGCTTGGCTCCATCCTACTTTCAATCATCAAGTGCTGCAGAAGTTCTAATCAATGGTGCTCATCTCTTAGGTTGGGACGCAGGTCTGCTATAATGTGCCTTTCCTTTCTTCCCAGGATAGTTGCTGCTACATAGACACATACAGTAATGATCACATCAGTTTGAGGAGGCCATGCCATTGCTTTCCCATTGCCTTGTGTTGATCGGTGCCCTTGATCAAGCCCACAGACTGGGAGTGGCATTTCATTTTGACCACGTGGATCAAATTAGCTACCCATGGTTAGTAGGGTAACGCCTAATATGGAAACTTGGTTCTCACAGCAAGACATGTCTGGGCAGTTTTAAAAACCTGTTTAGATTTGCATGCAATCTGGTTACACATTTCTGTGGCCATATATTGAAGTAGCTTTCCTCTTAGAAAGTAGAGAGAGATGTTTCGTCCTAGAGCTTATCGTACGTAAAGCAATATTTTAATGCAACCATGGCTCAGATCAGAAGTGCCGTTTGCTAGATGTGGTTGCCTGGAACCTGTGGCAGATGAGCAGCAACTATTCCAAATGTCAGTGTGAAAGCTGATTGGTTAGTCTTTCTTCCTCATCTTTGTGTATGTAGGGATGAGTCTGACTGAAAGTTGGCTCTCCCTTTTTAAAGGAAAGTATGTTAGACTGAAGAGTTGACTGAAGAGAAGGAGAACTGCTTTTGCCCCACTCTGTTGCATCCCTGCCACAGTTGTTTTCCCTAAACAGCACTGCCAGTTCAGACAAGGGAGACCAGACCTGAGATGATGCAAATAAAATAGAGCCAAGGTCTGTATCTGGAGATTTCCACCACTAGTCTAATGGAACCAAAGTCCTGCCGAACTTTGTCATCTCCAGTCTAGGACTGCAAAAAAGCTGAATTTCTCACTCAGTGCTTCCCATTTCTAGCAGAACTGCAGTGAGAAGTTTTTCATATCACCTTTCTAACAGTAACTTTGTGGGCATGGGCTGCAGTTGACTTGCAATACCACGTTTCTCCTTTTCTGCGGTAGAGCTGCATAGGGAAGCAGGACAGGTTGCATCAACTGCTCACATCAGATATCTGCTGCACTTGCTGAGACAAAGTCACGGTTGTTTCTGAATGAGACTGCATCGCTAGTAGCCCCATGACAAGCAAGGAGAAAGAATGGCTGCACTGTGAAATGATCTTTCTGCTGACCTTCAAATCAGGCTGTAACTTCTCAGGCTGCATTTATCCCTTGCCTTATTGCAGGGGGTATGGCCAGCTTTTATTGAACTGTTGGATAGCTCAGCAGTTTAGGTATCTGGCTGTGGAGCCAGAGGTTGGGAGTTTGATTCCCTACTGTCTTTGTTGACCAGGGCTGAACTTGATAATCCATAGAGTTTCTTCTAGCTCTGCAGTTCTAAGATGATGATGATTCAAAAATACCAGGCATAGTAAATCAAAATTATAAAAACATTGACTGGTATTATATAACAGATGCAAGTTTTAACTAAAAACCTAAGTGCAGTATCTGTTAAATATCAGCACACTATGTATGCTGTTCCTAATATTGCCTTTTTTGTTGCTCTGTAACCCAGGCACAAAGCAAGGCAAAAGTTTACACTGGCTTGTGTCATGACAGGACTATTTGGGTTAACACGCAGGTTTGTTACTTTTGAATAATGAGTATCTTAGGCATGGAGATTTGCAGCTTTTTCTGGTTGCCCCAGCACAGTTCTGCTCTCCAAACACACAGCGTACCAACCACAAAAATCTAGATAGGCCATTTTGGAATGAGCTTTCTTGCATCCTAATAACTATGGCACTAAAAGTGGCTGCAGCACAGGAAGTAAAATGATGAAGAGACATTTGATTAGCAGGCTCCTGTCCTGTCCTGAGGTGTTGTTCTTGCACAAGTAATGAAGGCCTGGATTTTGATACTGTTCAGTTACCCTGCTACAATAACACTCTTCTAGGTTCCTGTAATAGAGGAATAAACTAATCAACTTGCCTTTTTACTGCTTTAGACTCTGTCCCCCTTCCTTGCCTCTAAAGTTCTTACTTGCTGCCATGAGTGAAACATTAGCACTCTAACTTGGGAAAATTGCCTTGACAGGTTTCTGTTTTAATTGGGAAGCCACTGGCAGTGCCAACTCTGAGCTGCACACATGAGTGGCTTATCAGAAGGTGGTGGTTTGGCCAGTGTTTGATCAGGCTCTGATCCCCACCTAACACAGTGATGGCCTTGCTTTGTTGCAGGCTGAGGTTTCATTAGGTTGACGACTACCACTTGTTGGGTAGTTGCTTGGGGAGTCTGGCACAGCAGGAAGTGGTGTTTTCCTATGTCTACATGGCCTAATTATTTAGCAAGTCCTCTGTGAAGGGTTTCTTGGTACTCTAAAAAGGAAATGTGAAATACAGGACACGAGTTTGTGCTTTCCTTTGCCAAAATAACCGCTGACTTAAAATCATAATATTCTGCTGTTGGAATGGAAAAGGACTAGATATAGGTGTTCTACATCAGCAAACAGTTCTTAAATGCACGTTCTTTCAAGAGTGTATAATCCTGGACTGGTTGCCTACCTTTTTATGGATTCCATTTAAAGTGGTAGTTTTAGCCTTAAAACCCTCAATAAGCTTGACACCAAGCTTATCTTGGACACAGACTATTCTTCCATTATCCTGCCCAGCAGTTAAGATCAGCATTTGAGTTTCTGCACTGTTCCCTCCCAAGAGCTTCTAATAGCTACACTTTGGACTACAGCTCCCAGAAGTCCCTAGCCAGTGTGGGGATTCTGGAAACTGTAGTCCAGAACAGTAGCTTCTCTAAACTGTGGTCGCACTGTTACTTGGATTACACAAGCAGATAGCAGAGGTGGTGTGTTTTCAGTAAGAGCAATAGGACTGTGGAATTCTCTCCCTTCGGAAGTCCAGTGCAGCCCCTTCTCTTTTTGCTTCTTTATACTTTCAGCTTGTAGTGTCGTTCTATCAGTTTGTTGTAGTGTCTGTTTTCAACCTGCTGCTTGTCTGTTTTCTGTAACATACAGCATTTTATTGTTTTATTGTTTTATTGTTTTTAACAATATTTTTTCTACTTTGAGTGTGTTTAGCAGGATAAAACTGATAGGATGTGAATTTGGCAAAGCCTAATTGTTCTCTGTAATTATTATGAGGAATAAATGAGAAATGCAGCAAGGGAGGAAATCCATGTTTTGGATGAGTTTATTTTTAGCCTTCATTGGGAAGGAGGTATTTTTGTTTTAGTTTGAATTGCACTGAACTAAGAATTTAATTTGGATTGTACTGATATGTATGTATGAAAAAGTCCTGTCCAGTGGAATTCCTCTTTGAGATGTCCACCTAGTGTCACAACGATACCATATTTTTCCTTTAAAAAAGAGACATGCTCTGAAAATGCTCTCCATCTCTTCCCTTTTCAGCTGCCGAGGACAGGATTTTGAGGACCATCTGGCATGGGAAGGCTGGCCGAAGTCCACTTCAGACTCTTTACAACAGTGACCAGGTGAGTGTGCTAGAAAGAAGGTGACAGTAGTTGGAAGAAGTGAGCAAGCTGTAGTCCAGCAATGCTTTTGCATGAAAAAAGGATTTCCAGCAAGGACAGAGTGGGTGGATGAGATTTGAGATTTGCACCCTGCCCAGGGTGTAGGGTTTTATTTTAAAAAAATGCATGGAATATGAAAAGGAGAAATGTGTTATTGCACAATTTTAATTGTTTTGAACCACCTTGGGTCCCCTATGGGGGGAAAGGCAGCATATACATAATATAAATAAATAAATACATTTTGGCAGTTCCATACAGGAACACACCTATATAACAAAGGATCATTAGATAAGGAAAGACTGGCTGAGGCACCCATTTAAAAAACCCCAAAGTACCTACTGGTCTTGCCACATTGTATTTTGGTGTTGGGGACTATATAACTTACTGGGAGGCTGTTGTCTTAGTTGAAGTACCTTTCCATGTTATTTTTCTCTATATAAGTTTTTTAAAAATGTAGTAGTCTGACAGGAGACCATAATCATGGTGCTTTGCTTTGGCATGCCCACCCCACCCCACCCTAAACATCACACACCAATTACCTACGTCACTGAAACACCACCTACAGACATGCTCCCTTTCTTTACAAGAACTATTTATGACAGACACAGGAAGACCCCAGAACAAGGAAGGCAGGCACCCCTTATCAATTTACGTTAGGCAGAGTGCTCTCTGGACATGGTTGTCTTGATAGAGTAGCGTTCTTTGTTTCCCCCAGTCTCCCTTTTTTTGCTTTTAACAAGAGAAATAAAAATGAAAACAAGAGAAAAGGAACACCAGTTAAGTGTTCCCACAGGAACAAGGATGACACCCCAGTGAGCTCTTACAACAAACTGAGTGGCTTTTGAATGCTATAATATATAATATGGCTTAATGTTTCTTTTGGGGCCATTGGAAACATGCCTTTAAAAAAAAAAGCTCCTATGGATATTAATTCTTAACTCCTACCTCATACAAACACTGCTTGGGCCTTTAAAATATCTTGCTTCCTATCTATAGAAATTCAAAGGGCTGATAGTAGGACTGATTACAGGGGTGGGCAACTTGTGATCCTCTGGATCTTGTTGGACTACAGTTCCCAACAGCCTTAGCCAGCATTGCCAATAGTGAAGGAAGCTGCAGCCCAACAGCACCTGAAGGGGCAGATGTTGCCCACTCTCTTACTTTCAAGCCTGAAACGTTTCCTTCCATGTGTTCATCTTGAGAACAGAGCTCAGAAGAGTTACTTTTTTGCCAAACTGGTTGAGGATTGCTGAAGCTGTACTTCCAAAAAGTTAGCCATTCTAAGCTCTGTGTTTTACCATCATCTTTACCACCATATGTTGCCTTCATGGAATCAGCGTCGGGTAGTCTTGGTTTCAAAATGAGTCCTGTTTCGCAGGATGGTTCAGCATGACCACAGTGTCAGCAGACAGGTGTGTGAGAAAGGGACATAAAGGAGGTGCAGTTTATATACTTCTTATATTCAAGAGACAGAGCATTTTATTTGGAATGGCAGGTGCCAACTGGTGAGTGGGAAATAGAGAGCGGGAGGATAGGTTGAGTAAAAGGAGCTTCCTTCACTATGATGTAACTGTTGCTGCCAGAAACCCTCAGAAGCCAGAGAAGGACAAAAGGAAAAGGCAGCTCTCTGTGTTCCCTTCCAACTGGTAGAGAAAGAAATACCCAGCTATGCTGGGAATTGTACAGTGGTGCCTCGCTAGACGATTTTAATCCGTTCCACGAAGATCGCTGTCTAGCGAAAACATCGTCTAGCGAAGCACGTTTTCCCATTGGAATGCATTGAAATCGCTTCAATGCGTTCCAAGGGAAAAGGCACTCGTCTTGCGAAATTTCCCATAGGGAAACCTCGTCTAGCGAGTGAGGTTCCCCATAGGAATGCACTGACAGCTGCACTGACAGCTTTTCACCACTAGTCAGCGCACTCCTATGGGGAAACCTCATCGTCTAGCGAAAATCGCCATAGGGAAACATCGTTTTGCGAAGCGCAGTAGCGCTCGCAAAAGGGCATCGTCTAGCGATTTCCTCGTCCTGCGAGGCAATCGTCTAGCGAGGCACCACTGTAGTTCAAAGGTGTTGTTTGTTTGTTTGTTGATTGATTGATTGGATTGGATTGGATTTTTACACTGCCCATCTGATGGTTGAGGTTGGCTTTTATTTGTGTAAACCACCCAGAGTAGTGGCAGAGGTATAATAAAAGCACATAGAAGCACCCAACCCCAACCCTCAGATGTCTAACCCAAGCAACCCAAAAGAACCTCAGTGGCGACCGTGGACAAAAAACAAATATAACATAGATATAGATAAGCTGTCATGAAGGCAGGATATCCTCGAAAGCTTCTCTGAAGACATGAAAAGCACAAATCTATAAACCTCTAATTGAGACCATTCCCGAAACCCTCCAGGGTTTACTGTTGTTTTGGCTGGATTGTGATTTCAGAGCTGTCCCTTGGTTTTATAGTTAATCCTGTTTGATAAAAGCTCTGCAAGTCAAGTCAGGAATGCTGGTTTCGATGTGAATCAAAGAACTGGATTCACTGTATTAAAAAAAAATCTTCCATGCATCCTATATCAATAGCATTTACTGAGGAAGAGTGAAACAAATAGAACAGTAAGCACTGTTTGGAAAAGTTAGAACTCATTTTCGTCCAGGACTGGGAATATTTTGTATTGAGTCCTACATCTTCCAGGGTAGGCCTTTGGCAACATAGCAACATTTTTGAAGAGGGGGAAGGGAAAACAAAGGCAAACAATGGAAGAGGACAGCTTGACTTCATGTGCTGAAATGCAAGGTTTCTGTTTTGAGTCTTGTTGCTTCAGAAAAGGAGGAGAGGAACAGGAGGGAAGGCTTCTTCTCGAGATGGATGCTGCTTTCTTCTTTCCTTAGAGAAGAAGTTGGGAAATGGGTGGGGGGGAACAGCCAGGTGAAACATGGGGGGGAAAAGAAAAGAAAAATGAGCTCTTGAACTTGTTCAGAGCAGCAAGCCCTGCGGCAGAGGCATGACCCTGGCGTGGCCTCATGTGCCCTCTCTAACAGATGGCTCCTGCAGGAAAGGAAGGGAGGGGAAGGTTTGAATAGCCAGAGGCAGTCTGTGTTCATGCCATTCTGTCTTTGGCATTGAACTGCCTTTGGTGAGAGCTTTCAGCTGGGCATCTGAAGGAGGCATTTGGTTGCTTTTCCTTTGCCCTTGCTCAGCCGGCACACATGCCCACCAGCATTCAGCAGGACAGTTTAGCACTGAGCTTGGAAAGGTGCCCTTTTGGTGAACTCAGTTGAGGGTTTGTGGGAGTTGTAGTTAAAAAAAACACACCCTTTCCCAAACTCTGGTTTAGCAGTTCATGTTCCTGCTATTATTTTGTGACCAGTCTAGCTCACTCAGTGTGTGCCACATTGTGTTTCAAATCCTATGGCAGGTAATTGTCATAAAACAAAATAAAAGGTATGTGAAAAGGGAACCAAGACAAATGATTGGGAGGGGCTGCTGTTGCTGAGAAACTCTGAAGGCGAAAGACTAAACTCCATAATGCTATGGACACATCTGTACTAGAAGTGGATGGATGGAAATCAGTATGTGCTGGATTTTTAAAAAAGGTTTTGCTATGTAGTTGAGTTCTCCCAAAGAATTTAGGGAACTGTCGTTTGTTTAGGGTTCTCAGACTTCCCTCACAGAAAGATAGTTTCTTCAGGTTTCCTGGAAAATGAGAAGATCCATCAAACCACTTTGAGTCTGTGGTGTGGATATGGCCTGTGGGATGTCCTTTTCTCAGTACAGAAGTAACAGAAGGCCGTCAGAAGTCTGTTCATGGCAACTGAGGAGGCTGAACATGATACTTATTCCTAGGATCTTCTTTTTAGATTGGTTTTCTCCATTCACCTAGCCTCCATTTGACAAACCTAATTTATTCCCTTCTCTGCCAGTTCCATAAAGCCAGTCACAGGAGTGCTCAGGAATGGGGAATTAGATTTAGTTAACACCCCTTTCCGTCTTGTTTTGCTGTTCCATTTGCCCACATACTTCTGCTTTCTGTCAGCCTTTAAATGCTCACCACACCCACTGGGGTCAATTAAAACTTCTAGAGCCAAGGCAATTTGCAGTTACAGGAGGAGAGGTTTTTCCTTGACTCTTCTATGCCACTGCAAGAGAACTTAAACTTTAAAAGGGAAGCTTCTTTATATATGAAAGAATAACCTTCCTATTCCTCCTCCTCCACCCCCCAAGACTCAGCTACCAATACTCACATTGTCTCTCAAACAGATAGTGGGTTGTCCCCTTTTCCAATTCTGTCACTAACTCCTGAGGAGGCTAAATAAGGGTGTGTTGAAGGCAAATGATCCCTGTGGCAGGTGATCTTGTGAAACCCAGCCTACAAGACCCCAAAGTTCTTTATCTCCTGAAACCAGTGACACGGAGTCTGGAAAAGTTCCTCTTTTTCTGTAACGGAATCCCCAAGCCAGCATGACCATAGGGAAGTTTGAGAATTGTGGTGTAAAAAAGCCGTTTTCCCAAGCTCTTTGCCTATGTGACACTGGCCGCACTGGCTTGGGTATTCTGGACGTTGTAGGCCAAAGAAGTAAGCATTAAAATGTTTGGTATTGAGCAGGGAACTCACTGGGATCAAGCTAATCAGCCAGGGTGCCACTATGACTCCTTTTCTGTCTTGTGTCTTCCCAGTTTGAGCTGTCTTCCCTGCAGGCTACTCACCAGCATAGGCGGGAACTGCTGAGCAGCATGTGCAATCGGTACACCCGCAAGCGCCGCCTCTTGACCCCCGAGGACTTACGCCACCTGGTGGTTGATGATATCCATGGGTTGCTCTACTGCTATGTCCCCAAGGTGGCTTGCACTAACTGGAAGCGAGTCATGATGGTCTTGACAGGGCAGGGCAAATACCAGGACCCACTGGAGATCCCAGCCAGCGAGGCGCATGTCTCCTCCAACTTGCGCACTCTTTCCGAATACAGCGCTGCCGAGATCAACTACCGCTTGCGTAACTACCTCAAGTTCATCTTTGTACGGGAACCCCTTGAGCGGCTGGTCTCTGCCTACCGCAACAAGTTCACCCGCAGCTACAACACAGCCTTCCACAAGCGCTACGGGACGAAGATCATTCGGCGGCATCGTCAGGACCCCACCCATGAGGCTCTGGAACGTGGACACGATGTACGCTTTGAGGAGTTTGTGTACTACTTGCTCGATCCACGGACGCAGCACGAAGAGCCTTTCAACGAACACTGGGAGCGGGTGCACTCCCTCTGCCACCCCTGCATCATCCACTATGATGTGGTGGGCAAGTATGAGACCTTGGCCAGGGATGCCAATTACATCTTGCAACTGATTGGGGCTGACGCAGGCGTCAAGTTCCCAACCTCCTCTAAGACCACCAGGACCAACGACGACATGACAGCGAAGTTCTTCCAGAACATCAGCCCCTTCTACCAAAGGAGATTATTTAATTTATACAAAATGGATTACTTGCTCTTCAATTATACTGTCCCTTCTTATCTGCGCATCCGATGAGACCCCTGCCTCTTTCTCGTCATTTCTGACTTCTGCTGTCCGCCAATGATCATAGATAGGAGATAACTTTACCCTTTCCCAATTCCTACCTTTCTGTGATGGACAATGTAGCCACAGTTAGTTAACACTGTGGTGGCCACAGTACTGTCTCTTTCCTCTCCCTATTTCAGTCAGAAGAATCCA
This sequence comes from Intellagama lesueurii, assembly GCA_037013535.1. Taxonomy (NCBI): domain Eukaryota; kingdom Metazoa; phylum Chordata; class Lepidosauria; order Squamata; family Agamidae; genus Intellagama; species Intellagama lesueurii. Next base: position 255,941,550 of record JBAJHW010000002.1, read on the forward strand.
CTGTTTAGCCAACCTTTCTCCTGTTTCTCAACCAAAGATTTTTACCCCCCTAGAAAGTACCGGAATTGTTGCCTTTTATTAGGGGTTGGCAGAATCACTCTGGAGACGTCAGGAAAGCAATAAACAACATATGTATTTTTATAAGAGTATGCTTAACATTCCCTCAAGCTTCTCCCTTCTTCATAGATTGAAGAAGGAGGAACATGAGCCAGAAATATCTTATTGTGAACAATATCATTGTTGCAACTAGAATTTTCTATGAAACGAAGTCTTTCATCTCTATTCTGCTTTCCACCCACCACCCCTTAGTTGGCATTTTCTGTAACAAAGCATTTTCTTCAAACACAGGCCTCCAAAGTCTACCCACATGCAAACTCCCTTGAAATGAATAGATATTGCACTGGAATAGTGCTTAATAAAGTGGCCACTTGAAGTGGGGGTGGTGAACACATATAAGTACATTTATGTATGTGACCATCATAACCAAAAATAGTAATTAACGAGAAGCAATAAAATATGTATATATGTTCATGTGTATGGTTAAAATTCCCTCAAGCCTCTTCACAAAATTTTTAAACAGAAAAACAAACAAACAAAAAGCACAGTAACAGATATTGACTATGTGAAGAAATTATTGAAAGTTCTGTTTTCATGTGTCTAATACAATGTGGGCCTGGCCAAATTCAGGTCCAGAATTGTGCTCTTTGGTTTAAATAACAGAGCAGACACAGTTGAAAAAACATTTGGGATTCAAGGCTGGAAGTATTTTGTTTTGCCACTCTGAGGAAAAACACAGAACACATTTTGGAAGAGTGAGGGGCATGGACTTTCTGGGTCCTCAAAAACTGCAACAGTGCTTTTAAAAATGGCATTTTGCTACATATCCACCACCTCCTCTTTTTTCCCTTCAGAAAACCCACTACTTTTCTTCTTCATTGTTTTCCTGTATAATCCCAGCCAGTCGCGGTGGTGATATCACAGTGTCATATAACTAATGTTTTGGTCTGTGAGGACATTACGAAGTGCATTCACAGTAAGAGCTGGGCTCCCTGGATTCACTCTGTAGGCAACCACTATTGTTTGCAACCTTCCTGAAAAGAGAGCACTATTTCATTGTGAATCAGGTACTTTTCACTGAGGAGCAAAAGCTTTTATGTGAAGGATTTACCTTCCATCTTAGCTCTACTATCAGTGTTTCATTATGAACATTTTAGGTTATTGCACTCCCTCTTTTTGTCCTGCCAAATATGAGTGTAATAAAGTGGTCATTATCCCCCCCCCCATCTTAATTGAAATGGGTATTTCTTATCCCCTATAATCTGGGTTTTGGCTGTTTCCCCCGATTTTATCCTTCTGAAAAAAATTGGGGGGGGGGGGGGACACCTTAATACTTCAAATTCTGATTCACAGTCCACCTATTCAAAATCCTTTTGACTGCCTTCCCCAGCCAACCTCTTCTCCTTAAGCATCAAGATGATTCTGTTCCAGAGAACCATCTACTGAACTTGAGATTAATTTTCCTTCCAAACGATAGTTTTTGCAGCTAGAACTAGGCGACATATCTGGCTTCACAACAAGAGAAGAGGTAGCTTGGGAAGAGTTGACTTGGTGAGAATGTTTATTTTTAAAAGTGTGGAACTGTTTTTCAGGAAACATTTGGTTGGGTAGAGAAGGCAGCACTGACGGTGGTGCTTTGTTTTGTCCTTAACCTATAGTCATATAGGCTTCCCTTACATTTAGCTTGGAATATGTTGTTCTGGCATACAATGTTAAAATGGTCTGCACATCAACTTTTGCTTTCCATCTAGAATAGTTATCTTCTTTTTAGGTGCCAAGTCGATCCCCAGGGTGCTAGTTGGTTTAATGCAAAATCCTTTGAAATTGAAAGAAACTGAATGCAGTGTAGAACTGGAATGACAGCCAACCTTATTGAGTGATGAGGTGGGATTCGGATAAGGAACTAGAGAGAGGGAATTAATAAACTCTTAAATCATTGCCAGTGTGCCTACCTTTGGAACATTTGTACTTGAAGCAACAATCCTGGAACTGTAAATTTCATTCAGTCCTCTTGGACACTTTTGCTTAAATAAAGCAGCATTTTTGTCCCTGCTATGTTTCATTCATTTTCATTTTGTTTTTTTCCTCTATGTATGGAAGAGATCACTTTGGTTAAACCGAAGTTTTGATAACAGGGTTATCTGCAACTATATATAAAATACACACACGCACACTGTAAACTTCAAAACATATATATATAAAGAACAAAGGTTTTTGGTTCTTCTAATTTCACTTCTTTTGAAAATGACACTCTCTTCCAAAACTGACTGTTGTTTTTTTTTAAGTTAAAAATGTGTAATTACACACGCAGGTAGTATGTGGCCTCCATGTTGATTCTAATGGGTTTAATTCTATGAGGCTTCCAACTTTCTTTGTGTGTAGCTAGTTCCTGTGTCCCCCTTGCTGCTTCCTTTGATGCCCAAGGAGGTTGCTTATTGTATTATTAACCTGCATCCAGGGATGCTATCTCACTTTTCCAGACTGTAGGCCTTCCCAAAACCTTCCTAGAACAATGCTAATCTGTTCCACCAGTCCATGGGCATATGCATGAATTTAAAGCCACATTGTTGGAAGCATGAAACATGGACTCTACAGCAGTCCTGCAAGCTAATGGTCCAAAGATTTTTCCACAACCAAAACAAATGTGCACTAGCGTGGAAATCCAGTGAGAAATGTGATGTAAGAAGAGAGAATTATTTTATCTACTTATTACAGTGGCCTTTAAAAACACTTTAATTGTGTTTCTTGTTATGTGCTGTCAAGTTGAAACCAACTTATAGTGACCCTAATAAGACTTTCAAAATAAGTGAGACATTTAAATAGTGGCTTTGACAGTTACACACACACACCAGTGAGTTTCCCTGGCTGAGTGGGCATTTGAACCCTGGCATTCAAGTCCACCACTATTCAGTACACCACACTGGATATTCCTGTTTACCGGGATGGGAGTTCCAGCAAAATATTTACTGCAATGTAATGTGAGTGACCTTACAGCCAAAACATGTGTTTCTGCTTCAGGGGATTATTTGTGCTGAAGTGAATAACAAATCCAGTCAAAATCAAATATTGTTAACCCTAGAGTGTTTTCCAGTGGACAATGAAGTGCAATCCTGTATTCATGTAGGGCCCCACTGAGAAGCATATTTGGGATTCTGGGTAAACCTGTAGATAGGTTCATGAAATCCAAAAATGCTTTATTACCTTTTAATTCCAGTATCCCTCTGAAAAGCCCTGGATTCTTTCTGTTCATTTAGTTATCTAAAGCAATGGATTTTTGCTGTGCTTTTCTATGATCCTTCTGCTTGCAATAAAAATGGTATAAAATGGCATATTGAAAACACAATGTAAAAGGGGAGCCTGTGAGAACAACTGCACCAGGAGCATCAAAATGAGTCCAGTCAGCAACAATGCCTGTTGGAACAAGGGGATATGAAAATGCAACCAAAGATGGATCTCTTACAAGGGCATTGAGTAAGACGGACACCATAATGGAGAAAGCTCTGTAACTCCTGTCAAGCTGCCAAGTGAGATATGACTTGGCAGCTGGAGAGGAATGACAGCTTCAGATTTTTATCTCGAAAGCTCAGCTAGGTTTATAGCCCATTTTATCCTTCTAAGCTAGGTTAAGACAGTAACTGAGCCAAGGCTGCCCCACAAGCTCAGAGAATGCCTGAGCATGGAGATGAGCCCAGTTCTCCTTACTGATCGCCTTCTCTGTGACATGCTACCTTTCAAACTCTGTGTGGATCACACATTTGCGAACTGCTGTGCTAAGTCCTGTGTGGGGTCTTTCTGTTGTTCCAACCAGCTATACGAGATGGCCTGAGAATGTTACAGGTGCAAACAAGCAGCAAGATGCCTTTGTGGAGTTGAACTACTGCTCCAACTTGGGAGAACCAGACTAGAGGTTTCACAGTCCCTTACTATTGGCCATGATGGGTATCCTGGACAAAATTTGATGGCCAAACTATCTGGACGACCAGAGGCTTCCCACTCCTGTTGTAAACATATAAGCTCTTATATATTGGATATATAAACCCCACTGACATAAACAGAATATATAGAAACAAATGGAATCAACTGGGCAAGTTATTTGTGATGTAACCTGATTCTCACTGACTTCACTGAGAGTCAGTGTGCAGACTATGTTAGGCTGCATCCTATCTAATGAGTACTAAGACAATGGGAATGACAAAACAGGGGTAACCAAAAATAAATAAATCAGCAGCCATTAGTTTACTCACAAATAAGGCCCATCAAGTTCAATAGAACATACTTCGATCAGTGGATTTGGGATTGTTGCCTAAGTATTTAATGCTGAAATATGCATGCAAGAGTGACTGTTTTGCCAGTGCATGGCCTAACCTCAAGCGTGGCTGCTTCTCTTAGCTTGAATAGTAGCATTGAAGCAGAAGATTCCAGAAGCATAATGTTTCTCCTTGTGAACTGAAGGAGCCCCAGGCTTCACACAACCTCCTTAAATGGTGTTTATACCCTGTTTCCCCAAAAATAAGACCTAACCTGAAAATAAGCCCTAGTATGATTTTTCAGGATGCTCGTAATATAAGCCCTACCCCAAAAATAAGCCCCAGTGAAGTGAAACCCCGCCCTCCACCATTGTGCAGCAACCAGAAGAAGATGACATGACTGCATTTGAATAAATGTAGATTGTTGTACATGAAAAAAATAAAACATCCCCTGAAAATAAGCCCTAATGTGTTTTTTTGGAGCAAAAATTAATATAAGACCCTGTCTTATTTTCGGGGAAACACGATATGTCTATACACACATTGTATTTGGGTCAGAAATTGTCAGTCATTCAAAAGGATGTATGCTAGATTTTTAATCTTTGCCACAGCATTTCTGGTTCTTCTTTCCTTGGCTTTTACTCTGATTCTCTCTCTGAGCCACGTTGTGCTCCCTTTCTTTTCAGGCTGGCCTGTTTCCTCCCTATTCCCTCGTGGCAAAGCGAGTCCTCCACCCCTTCTGTCCACCTCACCCTCTTCTGCTTCATCTCCGTGAGGGTACAGTGGTGCCTCGCTAGACGATATTAATCCGTTCCACGAGGATCGCTGTCTAGCGAAAACATCGTCTAGCGAAGCATGTTTTCCCATTGGAATGCATTGAAATCGCTTCAATGCGTTCCAAGGGAAAAGGCACTCGTCTTGCGAAATTTCCCATAGGGAAACCTCGTCTAGCGAGTGAGGGTCCCCATAGGAATGCACTGACAGCTGCACTGACAGCTTTTGACCACTAGTCGGCGCACTCCTATGGGGAAACCTCATCGTCTAGCGAAAATCGCCATAGGGAAACATCGTTTTGCGAAGCGCAGTAGCGCTTGCAAAAAGGCATCGTCTAGCGATTTCCTCGCCCTGCGAGGCAATCGTCTAGCGAGGCACCACTGTATTTGAATTTTACCGCTTTCCATAAAGACAGGTTTTAATAAATGTCTGGACAGTTTCTCAGACCTGTCAGGTGTGAGTGGTTGCTGCTGATAAAGCAGGAATTTTAAAAAGGGCAGCACCCCAAAGGCAGGAGTAAGAAGAACAGCAGGCGTCAGAAAAAGTGCTAAAACCTTATTTCTTGTGAAAGGACACCTCATTTTTGTGAAGTAATTAGTTTTTCTTCTGACATTGACAATGAATTTCATGTTCTGCATTAACAGTGCCAGGGCAGTACATCTCTCTGTTTGCATGTAAAGTGAGGACAGCAAACCGCAGGACTGCCATTTTCATTCCTCCTTGGCATCTTAATTGGCTGCAGTTCTGACTTTGTCACAAAAGTCCTGCTTTCAAATGGAAGCTTCCGAGGCCCATAATACGCAGGAGGCCAGCATAGAACTATGGGGACATCTTTAGTCCAGTTGCATGAACTGCAACAACTTAAACAACTCTTCCCCCAGCAGCTTGTGTTAGGTAGAACAATTGTTGCTCTTTAAGATGCCCTATGGCTGTTTTTATTTTATGCATAGTAATTACAGGTGTGCTCCCTGACAGCTCCCTCTTCTGCTTAAAAAAATCTGCTTTGTTATGACTTAATAATGATCCAAACCTCCTTTCTGTCGTAGAGTTTTGAATTTCTGGTAAAATTCCCTGTGACACACAGCAGTAGTACACAGATCCAGAAATAATAGCTTCAAGTTTCCCAGATAGTCTACCCCTTTCTCATTAACTGGCCCTTTACAGTCTCAATAACTCCCTCTGAGACATTTGTAAAAAAAATTTAAAAGTTCATTATTTACAGTTGTGAATATCAACAGCAAACAAACAAACTCTGCCTTTCAATAGACTAAAGAGAGGAAAAGGGGTGGAACTCAGCAGAGAGCTGAATTCAGAGGTGAGAGGGAATGATTGGTTAGTGCTGGTTAGACTGACAGTCACCCCAGCCCAGAAAAGTCCCTCCCAGTCTCTCAAACCGAGACTGTAAAGACTCCAACAGTTTCTGCTTAGGAAGTAGAGTGTGATGGTAGTTTGAAGGAAAGACCTTAGAAATGTGGGATACTTTTGGTATTTCTTAAGCAAGCTAATGGCCATCTGGTCACATTTGCCCAGGAATATTGACTGCAGCTACTGCAGAAGACCTCACAAGCCACTCTCTGTGTGGCACTAGTGGGCTTCGCAATAGGTCTTTCCTGCCGTACCTTCTCCCCAGGGGCCCCATGCCCTCCTCTGTCTCACTTTCAGAGCTGGACAGAAGGCTCAATAAAGGTAGGGGAGATTCCATGAGGACAATGCCATGTTTCCCCCCCTGCCTCTGTGAGAGAGTTTGGCAGCCTCTGAGTGCAAATAATTGTGTCATTTCCTGACCACAGAGACTAGGGGTGGGTGGGCAAACGACAACCCAGGGTGGTGTTGGGTTCCAGGATCACAGATGGCCCTGCCCAAAAAAAATCTTTGCCCAGCAAAAGTAATGTGCTGGAACTTTTGGAAGCCTCCAGATGCAAGGACTTTTTAAGTAAACCACACACACACCAATTAACACCCAAAACAGAATTTTTTAAAAAAAATATATTTCTTTTTTTTATGTGTGGAGAAATGGTCTCCAGGTCCACACAATTGCCCACCCCGACTTAAAAGTCTTTTCTGATCTGCTGTCCACTAGACTAGAAGATAAATTCAGATATACTAGAAGTTCTGTTTGCTTTTAAATGCTTGGTATTCACAACACAATGTATGTTTTTAATCAAAGCTCCTTAGTATTCCATTTTTTCTCCCCTCATTTTCATGATCTAAATTATGTTCTCAAGCAGAGGAGAATTAAGGAGACTTGTGTGTGTGTTCTCTGCAGTTCTAAGATTATATTATAAAATCCCCTGCACATCTTCTCCTGAAAGTTCACATACTTAATCTCCTTTGAAGGGTAGGGGGAAATAATCCCTGCACATTTTGTCTATTTCTGCTAACAAACCAACAAATACTTTGTGCAGTTCTATTTTTTATTTATACATAACTGAAATTTACAGGAACGTAGCACATCCCTCCTTACTCTTACTTGTCTGAAATTTGGTAGGTATAATCTCCACCTAAGGGGCCTATGACTTTCATTCAGATCTGCCACAAAGAAGAGGAGGAGGAAGACCAAACATCAAATGGATTGACTCCATAAAGGAAGCCATGGCCTTGATTTTGAAAGACTTGAGCAAGGGCTCTTAGTGACAGGATCTTCTGGAGGCCACTGGTAGGTCACAGCTACTTGCAACGACTTGCATGGCTTTCTAGCAGACTGTTGTTTAGTGCAGCAAGTCTACTCTAACACTAGAGTAGGCCCACTTGAATCAATGGAATCTATCCCCACTGATTCCATGAGCCTGCTCTAATGCAACTTGTTAAACTAAGCAACAGGACTTCAGTCTCTGTCTCATGCCAGTAATTGGCATACTTCACACAGGCAGGAGTGCGCCCACACACAGAGGCAGCTGTACAACAAGCAACAGCGTGTGTGGAAGTGTAGTGATAGGCACCAACAGATGGCTGGCCTACAGCTGTGCTTCCAACGAGAAAGGCCTGTAAATCTGTTAGTATAGAGAAAGAACCTGCTTCATCTTGTATTCAGTAGGGCAGAGGGAGTCCAGCCGGCTCTCCTGTCTAGCCCCCCACCCCAGCAAGTAAGTTTGTGTCTTTACCAGCTGTAAACTAAAGCCTCAAGCAGACCTTTGGAGTTAACGAGGGCCCATTTTTGTCAGTTTGCTCTCCTGAGCAGGGGAGCCTTCCTGTTGCCTCCCTGCAGACGGGCAGCTTTCTTCATTCATGCTCCGACTCCCAGGCGTTAATTCTCTTCTGGAGCAGCACCGCTGAAGCCATTTATCATCCCTCTTCTGCTGAGCCGTCTGAAGAATCTCATGTGGTTTCAATCTTTGTCAATTAGATTAGAGTGCATTGCGTCAAATGGATTTAATCTGCTCTCTTTCTTGGACTGCATTAATCGATAAACTGCCACCAAATGGCCACACTTCTTTCTCTTCAGCCAGCTCACACAGTGGGGGGAATTGAGGGCTCGCTCTCCAGAAGGTTCTCTGAGTGGAACTTTAATAATTTTGTTTCAGCATAGCACCAGAAGGTTTTGGCTTGGTAATAAATCTTCGTTTCTCCCACAAATATCTGCTAAAAACTGACCTCGGCTGCTGAAAGAGGCAGTAAAGCCTCCAGCACCAGCCCAGCCCTTTTGAAAGAAGATGTATCCGAGACACGGAAGGAAAGCCACTATTCAGAACTCGTAGAACCCTGAGAGCTCCACCAGGCAGCCTGGCTGATGGTGGCTGAGCCGAGGGGTGGCATGGCCCTTAAATCCAGGGTGGGGAACCTGTGGCTCTCTTGTGCTTGGGCTATAACAGTGCTCCCCAACCTTTTCTGAACCGCGGACCGGTTGGGGTGGGTGGGAGTCCATGCACGGGGAGGCAGAGCACCTTACATCAACATTCTGCCCAGGGGCCTCTCACTGCCTTACAAAGTTCCTCCTCCTATCATTGACCATGTTGGTTGGGGACAGATGGGAATAGGAGTCCCGCAACAGCTGAAAAACATTACATCCCCCTAGCATTGACTTAAGCACCCCAACACTTAGACAAAGTTCAGTGCTCCCCATCAGATCTCAAGGGAGAAGAGCATGCTCCTTTAGATGCATACAGATTCCAAAATCTGTAATTTATTAAGCAGTGATCTTTCTACAGATCCCTTGATTGCATCATTCCCAGCAGGAATGAAGGCTGCCCTCTAAGCGTCTGGCTGGAAAGACACTTCCAGAGCTCCTCCTCTGCCTGGCTCTGTGGTTGGTTTCCTTTTCTGTCCTGCTGCAAGGCACAGCTTAGAAACATGCTTAGCTGTAAAAGCTGAGCAGGGGGACGTCCAGCAGGTCTGCAGAAGGTATGGATAAGAGAACCCTCAGGTACCTTTTCTTCTTCAGTTGGCAATTAAAAGTCAGCTTCTAGTGTAAGAGGGAGTAGCCCTGATCCTTCAGTGTTAAGTGTGCAAATTCTATCACAGTGTTCTTCAGTGTCAAACAGAACAGAGCCTTCATTTTAGTCACCCACCTCATTGCTTCCATTTGCCTGTCAAAGGCATTTTTCATTTTGCCTGGAATTTTCGTAAACAGGAGGACGACACCACCCGTCCTTGTTTGCTTAAAGAACATTGGATTTGGTGCCAAACCGGACTGCAGAAGGGGCTGTGTATGAGTACGAATGCACAGATGCCAAGATCTCCTTTCAGAGAGTGGTGCTAGTAACACAGTTTTGCTTATTTACCAGGTAAAGGGATAAGACAGCCTTCCTGAAAGAGAAAAACACTGTGTTGGGCACCTGAGGGATTTTAAAAGAAGTTTTTTTAAAAATCTGACAGTGTTTACTTGTTGGCATTTTACATGTCAATCAAATTATTCCTTCTGGAAAACTGTGTCTGAGTACCTGAACAACATCACTGTGTCAGAAGGAATAAGAAGTGTGTGTGATTTGCTTCCACTTGAATGAGGCATGATAGCCGGTGCTGGCACAAAGACATTCGGCCTCCTGAGTTAGACCAGCTACTGTCACCAGCTCTGCTTCCCACAGATTGCTGACCCTCCTCCATTGCCTCCTGCTTTAAACCAAACTTGCGGCAGAGCGCAGCCACCCTTACAGGCTCTGCAAGCCAACGGTACGCCTTCTTGTTGGGCTCCCAGCAGGCTACCCTGGTGTCAGGAGGAATGTTCTGGCCACAATTGGGAGCAAACTACCTTTTGAAAGTGCCACACTGCCCCAGAACAAGGCTGCCTCACAAGCATTTTGGGAAATTGCAATGGGAGCTCACTTCCCAGTGGTGATCTGAGAGCCTCCGGCATGTGTCCATAGTACTAGTCCATTCTTGGATAATGGCAGAAGCCTGACAATGCCACGTTCTGATATTGGGCCCTTTAGGCTCAGATTTCTTTATATGTGAGATGGGTGTGTGTGTTTGAACAAACAAATGTGGCTATCCTCCACCTGACTGACCCTTAAGCGTGGGCGGCCTCAATCTCTGAAACACAGGCAAATTAAAAACCCAGGTTAGCAAAGAACTGTGACCTATGACTTAACTGTGTCAGAAATGTTCTTATGATTTATTCAGTGGGGATCCTCTCTACAGTAAGTGCTACGATGGCACTCAAAGTTCTGAATCCCAATTGATTTGCCATCAATTCTCGGCAGCCACATGAATATTAAAGTGGTGTTTCTTTGAATTTCCCCCCAAAACCAGATAGGATAACATCATTCACTTTGCTCACAGGGTAACACAAATGCGGTTAATGTTGTCATCTTTCAGTTATGAAAATACCTTTAAAATAATTTTAAACATATTTTTATTTACATGTTTTGTAAATATATTCTTTTACAGATGGTTTCAAAATTTCAACTCTCTCCACAGGCAGAGAGCCAGCTTCTTTCCCCCAGATTTTACTACAGTTTGCCCTGGGCCCAGAAATGGCCATTAAGGGGAGAAACAAAATAAGCCAGGAAGTGCCCAAATGGGCACCTCTAGGTTCTATCTGGGGTTTTTTTTTGGGGGGGGGGGCGGCGGACAGGGAAGGGTTGTGGAATCATTCCCATGTCTTTACTAGAAAACATGGCAGACTGTGAATTTGTCAAAATTCTTGGAAGAGCATAAGACTCAAACAACATAAGCCCCCTGGCAATATACTCTGATAAAAGTATACAGGTTCACTGCAAAAACATATTTTAATATGCCGTAAAAATCCTGTTTTATTGAAACAATTTCCTTCTGTTACATCATATTTCTTGAAGTCAAAAGGTGGTAGAGGGAAAGGAACTGCATGCTTTTAATTTTTTTGCCCTTAAAGTACCACAGTAATGATGTTTTGCAGCATAACAGTATAATAGAAATTTCAGATGTCTTTCAGAAAATGGCTCCCAAGGCTAACACAATTTCTCATTCTGATTCAGAAGCGGCTTTTCTTGTAACTAAACCACCTGCTATTTTTTATTATTATTTTTACAAATCACAAACAAATCCCTCCCCTCCCCCCCATATATCAGTAGTTTTTTCAGGACCACCTGAGATCACCCAGTGTATGTGTGACTGATGGGGTTACATACCCTGCTATCTGGATGATCATGGGCAAGCTCCACAGTGTCACCTGAAGGGGGGACTGCTAAACCAGATCTGAATGCATCATAGCTAAGAAAACCCTGGGAAGGTCACCGTAAGTCAGAATCAGTCTAGTGGCACATTATTATTCTTTTCCCCCAACAGGAACCACCAGCTGCAAGCTATGGCCCAAGGCAAGCATTCCCCATTCAGGCCTCATTTGACTGAACAGGAATTGCCAAAAAGCACAGCTGAATCCTAGACAGATGTTCTTCCTGGACCACACCCAAGGTAGAACACAAACCACACAAAGGGTCTTAGTGAAAAGAAAAGTCTCATTGTTGTTTTGCCACTCAGAAGGGGACAGTTTCTTGTCAGGATTCCAGGGGAAGGTACTATCTGACTTTGGGGATAGGGGATAGTAGTGATAAAGTAGGATGGCTATAATGAAAAGCAAACTCTAGTAGAGCAACAATAGTGGCAAGGTATAACACTGCCAAAACAGAAGTCCTTAAATGGGACACACTGACCAAACAAGCATTTGGAGGACATTTAAATTGTCACTAGTCCTATAAGTTAGTACATATGTAGCTTGTTCTACAAACAGTTGCGATGTTTCTCCAGGATAACAGTAGGGACACATTTTTCTTCTTAAAAGTTCTTTTAAAAGGGAATAACCCAGATTTGTTTATAGCTAGAAGATTATGTAACTTGCCATGATACCTTTTAAAAATTACTAGGAGTTGCCATTATCCAACTTTAAAGTAAGGAACTTTAATGGAAATAATTCTTCTTCCTGGCTACACCACAGCTGTTTCAGTGCACTTGACCTTCTAGTTTAAAAACTGCTAGAACCAAATAATTCTCGTTTCATGGTCAAGCTTATGGAAATGTTTGATCAAAACAGCCCACTACAACACATACGTTCAAAATATTTTTGTTATGGAGATGATTTGTGGAGATGATTTGGGAGAGAAGACATCAAGTAATAGCAAAATTATAATGGGCTCACCGGATGCCTTAGTTGGAGAACTGCAATTCATTGAAATTTCTTCATGAACAACAATTCCTGGGATTTTGGGGGGTGGGAGTGGGCATGACACTCAAACTGACGGGCTTTGTATTATCCCCATAGATTAAATCTCTGATTAGTTCCTCCACATTATCTTAACTTTCTTACTCAGCTGCACTCATAAATCTTCTTGTCTGCAGGCGTAGAAAATTTCAGTTCAGTACGTAAACTGTAGGCTTGCAATAAGTTCCATCTTTTGTCACTGGGTAGGACCCATGACATATAATTTATATTTATTTCAATAAGTATTTCAGGTTTTACTTCTGTGTTATAATCTTTGTTACCCACTCCACTTCAGCAGCCATGTTCTTTTTTTGATATTAGGGTTAAGAATATGGAAACCAAAGCTATATGCTTATTTGGAATAGGCAGCTTCATTACCTCAGAACTGTGATGTGCCTCTTTCTCACAATTCTTGATCCCACACTATTAAAAGAAGAACAAAAGCAGCAGAGATAGCACAGCATCTTGCTTGCCAGGTACTGGCAATAATGTCCTAAAACCTGGGCAAGCCTATGAAAGAAAATTGCCAACACACTACTATTTTCACATTTTGTGTGTACATTTCTATAAACCATAAAAAGTTGCAAGATCTGAAACAAAACAAAAAACATGAGTGAATGAAAATTTGATCAAACTGGACACTGCTGCTGGGGCATAGTGAACTGCAACCCTTCCCTCTTTCTTGTTTTCACCTGCAAAGGTCTCCTTGAAGAAAAAGCTCGTTTGGCTTTCCTATGTGAGGAAGAAATTCAACAGATATTCTTACCTTTGGAAGAGTGGACGAATTAAGACCACTGTTTGCAGAGTTGGTTTGTTTTATCCTGGTACAGAACTGTTGAAGATCTGGGGACAGGGCGTACCTGTTTCTAAGGACACTGAACTCTATCTAGTATAGTGAAGCACTATGCCTGTCCTTTGGTGAGTCTTTTAGAATATGATGTATGATAATGACTGTCTCTTTTTAAAAGAAAGATTTATGAAGCCTATAAATCAGGGCTCATAATTATTCTTAAGATTTCATGCACAATCATGAGCATTTTTTGCAAGTGGCTTTGGAAAAGAAGGTTGGCATGGGAGGGAACAGGATGACAGGAAGCTCCTCTTCTTACTAGGTGGCACCTTCATCTTCATTTGCATCTGTCTTCCCAAAACAGAACATTTGCATTTCACCTCCTCACAAGTGTCTGGTGCAGAGAAAGAGAGACCACACTTCTCTGGCACATGGAGGTATGATAGCAAACTTCTTATTTTGGACAAGACGGAAATGTCAAAGGATAGGATAAAGTAAAGCTTTCTTCTTTCTTCATGAGAAGATGCTCTGCTTCTCCAAGATTTGATAGAGCTGTACAAATAATTGAAGCTGAGGAACAGCCAAAAGCATCAGCATTCAGTTTTGGCTGTTCTGTGTTCCTCTCTTGGTTTCTTCCTTTTCCAGCTTATAACTGCTGTTGTCATTGCAATCTCAACCATTTCAAAATTCTGCCAGTAAAACCAGCCACAAACAAGCTCCTCTCAAATTCAGCATAAGCACACACTGAGAAATCTAATGCATAGTGCATAAATGCCAGATACCATAGTTATACAACTATGCATGAGGTATTGTAAAACAAATGTTGAGCTATTGCACTGCTCAGTTTAAGTTTCCCTGCTGTAGGTCACAGAGTTTTTGGTGCAGAGTGTGAACAACATTGGGCATAATTCTCTCTCATTCTCTCCCTTCTTTCATATCAGAGATAGGCAGACAATAAAATGCCTTCTTGGATTGCCAGTTAATGCCTGGCAAAGACAGTGCAACATCCTTATCTAGGACATAATCTACATCCCACTGAGATCAGTGGACAGCCTCCCATTGGCATCAACGGACTTTTCAAAGCAGGCTATTGGATAACACTTCTCAACCATCTGAAAGGCAAATTGGAGCAGAGTGTTTCACTGTTAGTATCTCAACAGCTGCAGTCCATGTTAATGCTCCTTAACTGACAGATATTTTTCAAACTCCACAGCTAAGCAGAACTGAGATCAAAAGGGAGGGGTATACAATTCATTCCAGTTTAAGGACCTGGATGTCCTTTTTCAGTACCCTGTTGGACCATGTCAAAAGCACCATCGTGAGAGTTTTTGCTCATCAGAGCAGTCAGCAGGTCAACATTGTAGCAGAAGTCTCCATTAGTTTCCCATGTTCAGCTTCAATCCAATGAGCAGCCAAACCAAGCGGAAACAAAGTGCCAGGAACCCAGTGCCTAGGAGGTCTCCCAGAGCAGTGAGGTAGGGGATGGAGAAATTGTCAGGATCAAGACCCTTTCTCCACATGAGCCGCACAAGGATGTCAGCCACGTAGAGAAGAATTCCCACCTGTAAACAAATGCAAAACAAACATGACATCTTCTACTGTGATGTGACCCAACACAGTTATAGCGCTGGAATGGCCAACAACAATGGAGCACAGACAAGCCCTGCTACCCATGTCAGAGGCCACAGAAATGTCTTGGACTAAGCTATGGCCACCTTCCCATCTAATTCCCACATGGTGTATGTGTGTAGGGAAATAGTGGGGAAAATTTGGCCCTCCAGATGTTGAAGAACTTTGACTCCTATGGCCATTCACCTGGGGTTGATGGGAACTGTAGTCCATCATCTAGATGGCCAAATTTCCTAGTCCTGGTTCCCCAATCCTGGTGTAAGTTGTAAAGGGGTAAATGCACCTGTGGCGTCCGCCCAGGTCATGAATATTCATATGCTATCTGCATAGACCAATGGGAGTGCTGGAGGGGCAGAGTCACGAGATATAAAAGACTCAGCAGGAGGAGGAGGAGGAGTTTAGATAGGGTTTTTGGGATTAGTTGAAGAAGTTTAGGAGTTTGGTGTGGTTTTGGAATTTGGGCGGGAGAGTGGTGGTTGAGAGTGAAATAAAGGAGGATGTTTGTTAAGAGTTAACAACATTGCTTGAACTACCATCATCTGTAACAATAAACAATTTCTATTTGGTTGTTTTAAAATGACATATGGCCTGGACCTCAATTATTAATAATAGGTAATATTGATGTAATCAACTGGTGGCAGCTGAAAGACACATAGTGTAAGCTCTTAGTTTGGTGAAACAAGCAGGGGCCGTGTGGGATCGTGACAGCAGAACCCCCCCCCCCCCTTTCTTGACAGATACAAGCCACCACCCTTAGCCTCCTCGGAGAAAATAGAGTAGCAGGTGGGCTGGGGACAGAAACCAATGCCTTCCCTTGGCCTGAGTTCAGGACAACACTACTTCCTCATGTAGCCCCTTCCTGGAGCCAAACTTCCTTTTGTTTACTGCTCTGTTTGCCAGGGTAGGGAGAGCAACTGCTGGTAGATACTGAGTCATGGGCAACCATCACAGCCCACTGCCAGCACCAGCTTTCTCTCAGTTTCAGCCAAGCACTCTGTTTTGGGGGGGGGGGGCACCTTTTCAGCTCATCCCTAGAAATGCCATGGCAGAAACAAGGCACTGAACTGTCTCTTTTCAAAATACTAATAGGAGAAAGGTCATAAAAGGGATCTAAAGTGAATGAAACAGATGGTGTGTTCCAGCTAGAAAAGTGAAGGTGACAGTCTGTAATTTTCTACAGTGGCATCCCCACATCACTTTTCCCCATAAATACATCCAAAAAGAGCTATAATTTCAAGCGGATAACTGCCAATTTGGAAATTTCAAAGGGACCAGGATCAAAATGTGTGAAGAAATGTGGGCGTGTTACTGGCAAAAGCACAGTTGCAGTGGCTGATCTGCTTTTGAACACATTAAAGAGTTCATTCATACCCCAGAAGTCCATTTCTAGTTACCTGCAGGACAGCAGCCATCAGATAAAATGCCACAAAGGTGAAGGTGAGTGTGGTGTGGCCTGCTTGAAGCAGGTGAATGATATAAAGAAACACCAAATGTCCTGGGATCACTAGCAGGATAAGAACACGAGCTGACTTTGAATTTACCCCTGCAAAAGAAGAAAAGCAAAAATTATACGACAGTTATAGTTATGCCAAGTGAAAATATGACATGAGGTCTCTTCAAGGCCTTTGTTCATAACAATGATGTGCTCAGATAACTGAGAACTAATTTTTGAAAAGTTCCAAAGCCCCCTCCCCCTATGATCCATCACTACATACAAAATGGCCCCTTTATGACAATGGGGGTGCCAGTGGAGAAGTAACAAAAGACGGGATGAAGAGAGACAGTAATGAGAGAAGGGATGTTGGTGGTCAGGATTAAAGAACTAAGTCTATTCAAGACTGGTGTCTATTATGCTAGATTGTGATATGATAACTTGTTCTGGCAGTTAATTTCCATTAATAAATATAGGAGCTCATGAATGTTTGACGAACTGAGAGATTGTAGTATAATGGATCTTACCCCACATGCTAGCGTGAAATGAAGTCATGCCTATGGAGGGAATGTTTTACTGCTCCCTGTACCTTAGTTTGGGCCTGGCAGGTCAGCAAAGTGACTTACCAGTAATTTCTAAGGGCCAGAGCTTTGCGGTGGAGCCATGGAACAGCCACTTCAAGGCATTTCACAAAACAGCCTTCTCAGTGTGGCCGCTGATGCAACTGATTGCCGCCTAGTCTGGAAGAGTTTCTCAGTGCCACATCATATTCAGATTAACCACAGAGACCGAGGTGCCAGAGAGAGTGTTTTCTTGTGGGTTAGTGTGTTCATTTATATATGGGAACAACTGGGGGCCAGCATCTAAAAATGGTTTCCCTACCTGAGGAGAAGAAAGTGTTACACGGATTAGGCCAGTGCTGCCTCATCTTGTGCGGCAGGACTCCAGGCATGCTCCAGAAGTGCAGAAATGTGGAAATGCGACTTGCTTGGATAGCTACCAAATTGCCACCAACACCTACAAAGGAAAAGTGCAGAATAGGGAAATTAGTCTTTGGTGCCAAGAATGACACATCACATAAAGCATCCAGCACAAGCCAAGAGTAGGATTCTGCATCATCTGAAGCTTCTAAGTTAAAAACAGCCCCACAACAGGTCCTTCCCTCGACTAATCCAAAGAAAGCTATATTCTGACCTGCAAGACTTATACTAATTTCCCAAACACATAGAAAAGAGCATCCTCTCTCTCACACACACATCCTACTCATACATCCCTTATTCACACACGCATACCCGACTTTGGCAACACGAGAAACATGATAGTATGAGGAAGGTCCCATTAAACATCTGTTTTTTAACTCAAGTACTATGTCTTCTTCCATCTCTGCCACTGAATGGCTATCATACAATCTTTGCCCATGGTAGATTTCTCCTCCAGAAAGTATTTGGCACAGCCAAAGATCAGAACCTGAAGACTTTTATTTTTAAAGATAAAGCACAAAAGTGACAATTACATCGTTTTTTTTGGAGATACTGGGCACTGATTCAAAGAGAGAGAGAGAATTAGCTCTATCCAAGTTGGGCAAGTTTATATGACAGATTCATTCTTATCAAAATAATTTGTTTTGTTTCTTTGGTTGTATTATTTCTATGCCACCTTTCTCCCAGTAAGGGATCCAATGTTGGCTAAGTAAAAAACTCAGTCTTATTCAGAATGATTGTAAGGAAGGCTCATACTGCTGCTTTTGGCACAGACAGCCACAAACAGCGACACACACTGCTTTTAAAAAAAATTATAGATGTTCTTTCATTAGTCCTGTTTTATATACCCAGAGGAGTTCAACGCAGTTTAGAATTGTTCACACCAAATGATTTTGTATAATCTTCAGATCACAGGATACAGGGCAGCACTGTTTAAATGCTACAAACTGACATATTGAATCATTTGCAACGATTTCTGATAAGTGTTCCAAAATATAAACAGATTCGGAACAATTTAATTTTCCACTAGAAATCAACATTTAAAACACTGAAATAAAGCACTGTTATGAATCAGACCAATGGTCCATACACTGGATTCACTATCAACAGTGGCCCTCCACGACTTGGAGATGAGATGTATTAAATCTTGGGTTATTCATATGCAAAGCCTGTGCTGTATCACTGAGCTGCAGTAGTTCCAAAAAGGCACACAAATACAATCATTAAACTAGAAGGGATTCTGAGGACTGAGTTCTTCCATTTCTCCAGATGTTTAAATTACACAGTATAGTTTTGAGACCTAGGGTTTATTTTTGCTAATGGATCTAAAAACTGAAATATCTAGCCTTACACCAATGAAAAAGATAATGTTTCATTTGCAATCGCCAACCCTCTACATTAACATGAAACTATTTAAAAAATTATCATCCTACCATTGATCACAGGAGTGAAAACAGCCATGCCTTCAAAGTTTGGGTTTGTTATGGTTTTGTCCAAGATGAGTCCTCCTAGGCTGTTTAAACAAACAAACAAACAAACAAACAAAAATATGAGTATAATTTTCATCTTATAGTCCCTACTCTGCAGGATTTAAAGACTAGTTATTCCATTTTGAGCCTGTCTTTGATGAAGTTAATTTCTTTTCCTGAACTCTTCTGCCACGTTTTAAAGCTGCTGATGGTAAGGGGGCAGAGGTTCAATAGAAGAAATATTATAACCTTGTTTCCAGAGAAGTAAGAGTTGGAGGAAAATAATAAATAAAATCCCATCAGAAGAGATTTAACATTAAGACCATGATCACAAAGAGTGCTGCCTGACTTGACAGGTAGCTGCAATTTCTGCAGCTTAGAGGTCTAACAAGATCCTCTGTCAAAAACAGAGTTTCTGCTGTGTCACTTTGGCCAGATTGCCTTCTGGGCATGACCACATTTTTCTTCTTCTTCATGCCTCCTGATATAATTCTGATTATATGGATGTATGCTGTACAAATCCCAGCTTGTGATTGGCTTAGGCAGCTGTTCCTTTAATCACTAAGGTACCACTGATTATGGACTGTAAAAACCCCCATGATATTCTAGCTACTAGCTATTTCCAACCATATGGCCATATATCATTTAACGATGATAATATTTTCAGAGCTCAGAAATAGACTACTGTAATGCTATCTACTTAGGGCTGCCCTTGAAAACAGTACAGAAACTTCATCAGGTCCAAAATGTAGTGGCCAGACTGATTTCTGGGATTATTAAATTTGACCATACATCCCCAGTCTTGGCATACCTTCATTGGATCTCTGTCAGTTTCTGTGCTCAATTCAAGATGCTGGTTATGACCTATAAAGTCTTAACAGTTTAGGACCTCGATACTTGTTGGGATAGCTCTCCTAGAAATCAGCTACCTGTTTCACTCCATGTTGCTAAATGTGGTCACACTGAAGGAGGCCTGAAAGGCAAAGACAAGGAATCAGGCTATTTCAGTGGTGGCTCACATTCTCTGCAACAGGTTTCCATTGGAGATACAGGAGGCGCCTCCCCTCCTTATGTTCAGGAAATCGTTGTAAAGAGAACTATTCAATGCTGCCTTTAACAAATGAGTCTTCCAGATGCAATTCATATTAATATTTTATTTTTATTTTCCTGTTTCCTCTTTTCTTTTTTCTATGATTTTTTTTTCAAATTGCCATATTGTTATATGTATTGCTATGTGGAGTCTCAGGGATTTTTACGGTTTCATTTGTAAACTGCCCAGAGTAGTGCGTGTT
This sequence comes from Intellagama lesueurii, assembly GCA_037013535.1. Taxonomy (NCBI): domain Eukaryota; kingdom Metazoa; phylum Chordata; class Lepidosauria; order Squamata; family Agamidae; genus Intellagama; species Intellagama lesueurii. Next base: position 255,961,829 of record JBAJHW010000002.1, read on the forward strand.
TTAATGGGGCTGGCGGGCTGTCTGTCTGTCTTAACAGATTATTTATCTAATAAATAAACAAAATTATAAAAGTAAATCAGATTTGTCTCAGACCAGGATAATGATCTCGTCACTGGACAATGCTTGACTTTTTAGAGTAGTCAAATAGTTACTCGTTCTGCTGTACTATATTCCATGGTTTACCCCTAACCCCACCCAAGTCCAGGGTCTAATCTATCTGATTGTTTCATGGGCTGGCAGCAATGCCTTACAGAGTGAAAATGCTACACAGTCTACCTTACAGGAATACCAGAACAGTGCTGGGTTTCCTCTACACACACACACGAGGGGATTTTTTTTTTAAGCGGGTGCAGCTGATAATGCAAGACATGTGGAAAGTGGCACTTCCTGAATTCTCTTTCCCTACACGGCGTACTGTAGGCCTGTTCCCCTTACCTCTAACCATTCTAGTACATTTATGACACCGTTGAAATGACACAGATGGCAGCTTTATTGCTTCTAGTCACTAAAGAGCAATGAGTGTTGAGGAAAATGCTTGATGTTTTTAAACTGTTGCATGGAGCTGAACCACTGAAGTGACCCCACACTTCTAGCATATGCTGGAAAAAAAGAGATTAACATCATGCCATCAAAAATCATCACTGGCTGCTTGAACAGACACTTTCCTTTGAAATCTACAGATCATGTAATCAAGACAGTGAAGGGCATAGGACTGGTTTGTTTGTACAGTCATACCTTTGATGTACAAATCCTAAAAACCCTCACTAGGAACTCCCCCTGCAATCAATTATTCTTATGTCTGTTTAGGACTTGATAATTCATAGCTGAATGTGTGAACTGACTCCACCAAAGAGGCATAAATATCAGCGTTGGTACATTTTATGACTATTCATTCACACAAGCAAGTCATCACCATTCTTCATGTACCCTCAATGTACAGGTGTGTGAATCAGCCACCAAACCACCTGTGTACACATTTATAGGATACACATGGGACATTCAACATGTTCAAGTGTGGAGTGGCATTGTTCAAGGTTCCAGTCATGATCTCTTCTAAGGTATTCCATTCTATTCTTCCTCCCTCCAAATTTCTGTCTCTGCTTTTACTGAGCATGCTCAGTCCTCACTGAGCTGTTTCAGATCCCCATGGTCAGTTCTTAGTAAAAGGCTGGAAATCAATCAGAGGATGAAATTGGCAAAAGCAGATTAAAGGGATTTTGCAATGACTAGTATCAGGGACAAAACCTGAATAGATGGCTCCTGCAGACACACCACTTGTACCCCTCTAAGTTCCCCTTTAAGCAATGAATTAAGCACAAGAATTTCCCCTGATATCTAGATGATATACCTCATAATTTGCTTTGTACTGCTTCTTTTTCTTAGATGCCCAGCTCTTTTTGATCCCCTCAATATCCTTGGTTTATTTTTATTTTTTTACTGTTTTGTACCAAGGGGAGGTGTTTAGAGCACAGCGCATCAGCCAGCACTCCACACTGCAACACTTTCTGTGAAGCAGAGACTACTATGCTGTCTCCCTGCCTGCACAGTAGGCACATCATGTTCAAAACTTCCCCACTTCTGCAAAAACACAGAACAAACACAGAGGATGGAACAGGGCAAGGGCAGAACACCACGGGGGGGGGGGGAGTTTGAGACAAAAAAATATTGTCCAAAGTCCCCTCCCAGCAGGAAAACAACAGTTGGGATGCAAATCTTGGTAAATCCTGTGTTCCTTGGCCACAAGCAACAAAGCAGTAGAAATGCTCCTCCTAGAACAGCCTCCAGATTGTTAAATTCAAGCTACCTACTAAATTCCTTTCCTGTTTGTCGATGTTTACCTGCTAATGGCCATTGCAACAATTACTGGCTGCCAACCAGATTTCAAGACTTCAGCAATGGGAGGACTCTGCCTGGCGATCGCAATCCACAGAGGAATCATCACAATGAAGATGGCACAGATCATGGGCGAAAGGTATCTCACATCTGCAAGAGAAAAGGAAACCTCAGGTTAACACACACCTTTTACCTCTGCTAGATTTCACAAATGATCTCTGCAGAAAGACCCCCATTAATTTTCTCAAGTGAAAGAGCAGATCAAGGATGAGTGGTGAAGACTGTATGATCTCAGAATGCACTATGGACGTTTTCCTTCTAGCACCATCTATAATTAAACAGTAGATTATAATATGCAACATTGATGAGAGGTACAAAAAGTTACACATAAAAAACAAGAAAGCCTATCACACAAGTGAAATACCAAAAGGAGGAAACAGAAGAGGGAGAGAAAGAATGGGGTGCTATTAAAATGTTTACTCCCAAAGCACTGATATAAAAACAGGATGTATAGAAGCATTAACAAATGAATACAGTGATAGCATCTACAGCAATAAGCAACAGAACAGAACAAAGGCAAAAAGACAATAATTATTTATCTGTATTCCAAACAAATTGATTCATGGGCGACAAAATCCTTTAGGCCTATTGCTTTCAATGGGACTTAAGCCATGACTTATATTTCTATATAAACTTCAGCCCACTATATACTAACCAGATTCGACACTAATCTTTAAATGGGAGTCTCTATCATACTGGCAAGAATAGAATTGGTTCAAGGAAAATTACCTGAAGGTGGACAATCAAGAAACCAAACCCTAATCAAATGCAGTATGCTCTAATGGGATACGATAATGTAACAAGCTCATTACTGCCTCTTAGCAGTAATTTTGTCCTGGTGAAGAACCGAGCATCTAAAAGTAGTTTATGCATTTGTAGAGAGGAAACACAATACACTCAAAGACAAGCTAAGGAGCTTGCATAAAGGGGAAAGCTCAAGTTATAAAAGCAGAGTGCAAGAGAGCACTAAACTAAGCAATCTATCTGAACAAATGCAGACAGTTTTCAGAGTACTGCTAAGAAAAGGGCAAAGTTTCCTTTCTGCAGTCAGATATACCATAACCGGATGGCATTATCTTGGTGCTTGCAGATACACAATGAGGGTGTAGGAAAATGTCTAGTGCACCATTTCACTGTTCTTGAGAGCAATAAGCTATGGAAATCATGATTGCCAGCTTCCTTTATACTCCTAACAGCAGATCAAGTGAATTAGTACAGTAATCATAGCTGGGAATGGGCCAAATAAATTTTGTGAAAAAATCTGAAATACTGGGAGTTTCATTTTTGATGGCTCTGCTTCTTACACCACTGGCACAGCAATTAGGCAGAGCAAGAAGGTCAGCCTCAAAAGCAGCCTTCAAGGACGAAACTTAAGGACCAATCACTTTTGAAACTATAAGCCAGTATCTAATATTGAGAAAGATCTAACTAATTCTGACCCACTGCAATATAAATAAGTATTTTCAGAAGAAAGTTTATTTATTTAGAACATTTATATTCTGCCTTATATCTTGCGATCTAAGGACACAGAACAGCAATAAGAACAATGTAAAAACAATACAATATTTTAAAACCATTCAAAAACATTTACAACATGAAAAACTACATACGAACATTAAAATCTGTAACAATAAAGAAGCTACTACAACCTACTACTTTAATCCCAGAAGGCCCTTGGGAAATAACATGGCACCCTCCTTCTGGGGCCATCCTGGGACTGTGCAGCTTGCCTAAGGCCACACAAGCTCTACTCACAGGAGGCACAGGAATTGAACTCCTAATGTCTGGCTCCATAGCCAGAGAAGCCTCAATGAGTAATCCAATGGTGAACCCCCTTCTGAGTATTCTACCTGGAAATCCGGAAAAGGGTTGCCATAAGTCAGAATTGACTTGATGGCTCATGACTGTTGTTATCTTGGCACTAAAACGAAATTAGTTCTGGGGACAGTCAAACATCTAAAGGGAGAGTATTCCATAACTGGGGCTGCTACAGCTGGGAAAGCCCTCTTCCATGTCTCTGCATAGTGGATCATTCTCCACAGACAAACACAGAGGAGGCCCCCCAGCAGGTCTTGGTGAGCAAGCAGGTATATACAGGAAGAGGCGTTGCCGTCCCAAGCCATTTAGAGCTTTATAGGTTATAATCAACATCGTGAACTAGGACTGGCTTCTAGTTCAGCAGCCAGTGCAATTTTTTCAGAACTGGAGTCATACGAGCTCTGAAAGGTGTTTCTGCTAACAGTCCAGTTGCTTCATACTGTGCCTGCTGCAGTATCTGTGTTGTCTTCAAGGGCAGCTTTACATAAAGCCCAATACAGTAGTCCAGACAGGAGGTTACCAGTGCATAAACTACTGGAATGGCTGAAGCTGGCAGGCCAATCAAGGACGGTCTCACTGTGCTCATCTGAGCCACAAATGATAAAGAAGGCTCAATGAGCACCCTGATGCTGCATACCTGCTCCTTCACGAGTGCAACCTCATCCAGAACAGGTTGTCTACTTAATTCCTGCACATGAGATCCATCAGGTCACAGAGCCTCCATCTTGTTCGGATTCAGCTTCAGTTTACTGGCTCTCATTTAGCCTATTACCTCCTCCAAACAGTGATTCACCACATACACGGCTTCTCCTTTGACAAGAGGTAGAGCTGGGTATCATTCTGATGGTACCCAGCACCAAAATGCTGTATAACCTGTCCCAGTAGCTTCAAATGGATATTGACCAAAACGGTGGTGGTGGTGGGGAGAATGGATTCCTGTGACACTCGAAATCATAATTGCCATGGGGTTGAACAGAAATCTCTCAGTGCCACTCTCTGGAACAAGTCCATCAGATAGGAACAGAACCACTGCAACACAGTGCTGCCTGTTCCCAATTCTGCAGAGCCAGTCCAAGAGAATACAATAATCAAAGGTATCAAAAGCCACTGAGAGATCTAGGAGGATCAACAGGGTGGCACTCCCCTTGTCCTTACTCCAAGGCTGTTTTAGTGCCAAACTCCAGCCTGAAACCAGAACAAAAAGAGTCCAGATAATCTCTTTCCTCCAGGAACATCTGAAGCTGCCTAGCCACTATATTCTAGTACTGAGGACTTTTAATTCAAGTCATAAGAAAGTACTAAATAGAAACTGTCTTCCACCCTTTTTATAAATACAGAATCTTCACGACTGATCTATATGTAGTGTCACGGAGTTAGACCAGATTTTGAAATTTTAGACCAGTGGTGGATGACTTGCAATTTGTCAAGGAAGTATTGGGGTGCGCTGAGCAAAGCAGGGGTACAACCAGCCTCCAAGGTCCTCGCAGAGGAGAAAAACACGAGACAGCAGCTTCTTCCTTTAAGCTTATATTACATATGCACAGTCTTCACAAAATACTCCAACAGCATCTCCTCTAGCAAATCTCCAAACTATCCAGTCTACATGTATTTTCCTCCGTACAATATATAGTACATATGACCAATCATTATCTCATTACCTGGTCCCATAATTCCACAGGTAACATTACCTCATCTCAGATGATCTCAGATGAATTACATCAGGCTTCTGCCTAGTCAGCATGACTCAGCTTTATACACAGCTGTACAATATGCCTGATTAATAACTTCCTTTACACATTAAGTGTAAGATGTCAATTTCTCCTATTACAATCCTTGTAATTTCCTGACACAATCCTCCAGATGATGTTGGACCACAGCTCCTTTCCTTCTTCACCGCTAGCTTTGCTGGCTGATGCAAACTGAAATCCTGTTATATCTATCTAGATGCAGACCAGATTCTATAAGTAACTGCACTACTGATTTCTTTTAATGGATTTTACACTTAAAATATCGATTGTGATTTAAGCTGCTCATGTAGTTTGTTTTCTTGGGATGCATTTTTCACCCCATAGAGACTGGAGCCAGCCTTCATGTCCTTCCTCATGAAGGGCCTTGAGCCTGCCAAATCATCTTGTCAAACAGGAGCAGGGGAGCTAGACTAGAGATGATGTGAGCTAGAATAATTATTGTCATCTTTACTTCTGCCTCTGTAGCTGGGCTTCAGGAATTGGGTTTATTAGCATCTTTTACTTTGAATCAAGCTCTGTTGTCTTTTTCTTCTTTTCTGAAGAGGCATAACCTTGGAATGATCTTCGGAAGTACAAGGAACTTTACAAAAGAGGGGAAAAAAGAATGCTGTGCTATGAGAAAGCAAGGCTAACTCAGAAGCAGAAGGAAGGAAGCCTCAGAAGCACCTTCAAGCAATGGGGAGTGTGCCAGGCCTTTTGATATGGTAATGATCTTTCTTAGAGGTCTCTCCATCTGCTCTTTGTAACTGGTCCAAAGCTAGGCTAGTTGCAACATATTTTGCAGGTAATGGGATAGTTGATGCATTCTCGAAAAGCGTTTTTTCTTTTCTTTTCCAAAGAAGGTGCTGTCAAAGCCGAGGCTAGAGGCCTGAAGTTATCAAAGCCTTTAATCACAAAAGTTGTATTAATCTCAAAGACTGATACCCAGAAAAGAAATGCAGCCTCCTTTGGGAGAAAGTGGGACAAGATTTTGTCATCATGCAACATTTCGTAAGATGATACACGGCACAAAGCCCACTGTTTATCCTTTAACAGCAAGAAGGCAGAATAGCCCTTGGCTATCATCTGCTTGGTGGGAATGGGGAACTGTTTAACTCCCAATCCTTTCAGAGTTGCAGGATTATTTAAGCATCAAGCATTAGAAATTACAGGGAATGGGAACCCTCTAGGATCTGAACTGGTGTGACTTTATATGAATAAAGCTGCACCTGTAGATATTTCTTTACCTGCAGAATGGTTAGAGAAACAATAGCCTCTTAACTTTTGGCAGCTTGAGTGTCAAAATAGAAATCAGGCTAAACTAGGAAGGTATTATCACATTATCCTTTTGTACTGGGATACAGCACTTCTGTTGCATGTCGAATAAGGAACATATAGAAAACCACTAAATAGCCCACATTGTCTCCTCACATTAACACTGTGAATTGCTGTTACATATTTGCAAGGGAAAAAATCCACAGTAGACTGAAATTAAAACAGAAACCAAAACTATGTCCTCCTACACCTCCACACCCAATCCCTCCCAGAGGGAATAATTTTATGGAATAATATGGAATAATTTTCACAGTGATATCCAAATGTTAGTGAAAATGTACATTAATTAGACTTGCCTCCATGTAATACTGATATCCAATTCTTATATGCCTTCTGTGTCACCAAGATGGTGAATCATCATGACCTATTTTGAAAGTCTTCATGAAGAGAAGCACAGGGAATAATTTATAGTAGTCAAGTAATCCTACTGCAGAGGTAGGTTAATCAAAGCCCAAGAGGATAAGGCTTTTTCACCTTTAGATACTCTCCAGAGAAGAGGAATCTAGGCTGGTTACAACTTCTCTCCTCATCTACCTTCCATACCTGCCAATACTCCAATAAGTGTACAAGAATCTCTATTTCTGTTTGGTCAAACGACTTCAGTTGGGTGAATGGGCCAGACCATTTGTAACATCCATGGAGTGCAGGCATTCAAAAAGTGAATAATCTGTTATGACCACTTGTCCAAATAACCTTGTTTTCTCTTCATCCCTCGTCTCCTGGGATAGACCCTTCTTGATTCTGAAATGGATTCCATTTATTTAAATTAAGTGACCCATAAACTTGAGAAAACTTGCAGACTCTCCCCCTTGCCACCAAATACAATATGGTTGTCCACTACTGCATTCCTTGTTTAGCCTAACAAGGCATTTCCTTGAGCCGTCTCATTTTCCTGTTTGGCTGTCAGATGCCAGCTGTTTGGAACCTAATAGGATCCACTAAGGAGAATATTCTTATCTCTGTTATTCAACACATTTGATCATTTTCTATTTTTAGACTATTTTGTAATCAAAGCAGGCACTGGCCAAAATAAAAAAGCAACTGAAATAAGCTGTACAAGATTGAAAATCATGGAGAGAGCTGGCTCATGAAATCGCCAAGGTTCGGATCTGACTGAATGGATAATTTGATTTGATTTTTAAACACACAATGAAAATATAACTATTTTTACAAGCATTTCCTACCACCTACTTCATGGACACCAAAGGTATTTCTAGGGAATTAGCCATATTACCGTGTTTCCCCGAAAATAAGACAGGGTCTTATATTAATTTCTGCTCCAAAAATGCATTAGGGCTTATTTTCAGGGGGTGTTTTATTTTTTTCATGTACAACCATCTATATTTATTCAAATACAGTTGTGTCATCTTCTTCTGGTTGCTGCACAATGGTGGAGGGCGGGGTTTCACTTAACTAGGGCTTATTTTGGGGGTAGGGCTTATATTACGAGCATCCTGAAAAATCATACTAGGGCTTATTTTCAGGTTAGGTCTTATTTTCGGGAAAACAGGGTAGTCTGTTGTAGCAAGACTAACAAAGTCTCTATTTGCATCCTAAAGACTAACAAAATATATTTGGCATAAGTTTTCATGGCCTGTAACACATTTCTTCAGATACAATTGAAATAATAAACACAACATGAATACTATATTCTAAGTTTGTGTGCTGTATATATATTACTTTTCGTTTTTACTCTTGTGCACTGCTTTGAAATCCTCAGATATATGCAGTTTGTGCACATACATGAACGAACAGATAAACTGACATACCTATGTATTTGAAGAGGGTGCTACTGATTCCAGCAAGTAGAGAAAGAGTGATCAGATCTCCAAGGCTTGCAGCTATAGGGGTTGCAACGTTGTCTGGGTTTATCCCCACCTTTCTTGCACCAAGGATCACACCAATCATCACCAGACCTACAAAGAACAGAGAATCAGATTTAGATTGGTTTGGGAAAAGTTAAGTGACTGTGGCTGGAACAGTTCAAGATGGGAGACTTTCTCCCCAGTTCACAAAACCTCACCCTGAAATAAATCTGTTAGTCTTAAAGTTGCCACAAGACTTTGCGATTTGTTTGTCTTTGTTTTGGTTTAACTAGATGGCGCTGAAACAAGCTAACCATTTCCTAGAACATAGCCAACAAGCAAAACCTAGAGATAATCTCTGTAGGAAATTAAAAAAAGAGGTTACCTACCTGTAACCATAGTTCTTCTAGTGGTCCTCTGTGAATTCACACAAATGGGTTGTTCTGCGCCTGCGCTGAATGTCTCGGAAGATTTTAGAGCTTAAAAGTACAAAGTTAGTGGGACGTTCCCCTGTGGAGCACATGCTCTGCCCACCTAAGATTCCCCTCAGTTCCTAGAATTTGTCCGCCGGGCAGAATCATTTAATATAACCCGTGACGGACAGAGGAGAGGATGGGTGGGATGTGTGAATTCACAGAGGACCACTGGAAGAACTATGGTTACAGGTAGGTAACCTCTTTTTCTTCTTCGTGGCCTCTGTGAATGCACACAAATGGGTGACTGGCAAGCTTCACTTACCGGATGGTGGGACGTCACGGTAGGAAGGATGCCAATACAAATCTGCCAAATCCAGCATCATTGCGTGCTCTCACATCTAGGCGGTAATGCCTGACAAAGGTCAATGGGGTAGACCATGTTGCAGCACGACAGATGTTAGGAATCTCGATTCCACGCTGGGAGGCAGTAGATGTAGATGTTGACAGCGCTCTAGTGGAATGTGCATTCAAATGATCAGGAGGTGGTTTGCCTGATAATTCATATGCCAGAGAAATAGTTTGGACTATCCATCTGGAAATGGATTGTGATGAGGCTGGGCCTCCCTTGTGAGGTCCATGGAAACATATGAAAAGTCTGTTAGTTTTCATGAAAGCCTTAGTTCTGTCAATATAAAATGCAAGAGAGCGTCTTACGTCTAGCATGTGGAGCATGTGCTCTAGAGAGATTGATGGTGATGGGAAAAACGATGGTAATACATATAATTGGTTGATTTAGATGAAATTCTGATACAATCTTGGGCAGAAAAGAGACATCAAAATACAAAGTCACCTTGTCTGGATGAAATTGGATAAAGGGTGGATCAGAACGAAGAGCAGCAAGCTCACTGGCTCTTTTAGCAGATGTTATAGCCACCAGAAAAGATGTCTTTAGAGAAAGCAACCTAAGAGTTGAAGAGGCCATTGGTTCGAATGGTGGGCGCATGAGAGCATTAAGGACAATTTGTAGTGACCATTGGGGAATAATATGTTGACGTGGTGGACGGATGTTATTAGTCCTTTGAGGAATTTTTTAACTGTAGGGCGAGATAAAACTTTTGTTGACATGGAGTTATCTGGTTGATGGGCAACGATGGCTGATATATGGACTTTTAAAGTGGAATGAGAGAGTCCAAATTCGAAAAGATGGAGTAAGAAGGTAAGTAGTGTCTTCAAGGAAACAGGTACTGCAGGTAAGTTATTTATTTCCATATAATTAAGGAAGGCTTTCCACTTATTTGCATATAGAAGCTGAGTTGATGGTATTCGCGCTCGATCCAAGATGCGCTTCAAGGCGGGAGTATCCTCCAAGCTGTCAAGTTCAATGATGGAAAGTCTGGATGGTAGACCATCCCATCGTTCTGAGTTAGGAGGTCGGGAACCAGAGAGAGTCTAAACGAGTCTGTCGACATCGACCTGAGGTGAGTGAACCACGGTTGCCTCGGCCACCAGGGAGTGAAGAGGATCACATTCGATTGAAAGTGTCGGAGGTGGATAATTGTCCGTTGTATGAGTGGTATTGGTGGGAATAGATAAAGTAATTCCCTGTTCGAATCTGTCATGAACGTGTCCCCGATGGAGTTCTTGTCTGCTCCGGCTCGAGAGCAATAGACACCGCATTTGGCATTCGCACTCGAAGCGAAGACATCGATGGTAGGTACTCTCCAACGGCGACAGATTTGTTCGAAAATGATATCCTTGAGGGACCACTCGTGAGTCCTCGATGTCATACGGCTGAGATGATCTGCTATGTAATTGTCGTCAGTGGAAATATGTACTGTAATAGGGAAGATATGATGTTGGTAACACCATTCCCACAGGTTGATGGCTAGGTACAGGAGGGATAAAGAATGTGTTCCTCCCTGTTTGTTTACATAATATAGGGCAGTTGTATTGTCCATTGCCAGTTGCACCACTTGACCCTCGATGATTGGAAGAAAGGCATGGAAAGCTCTGATGATCGTTAAGAGCTCGAGATGGTTGATGTGAAGTGATTGTTCTTGTCCATAGGTCATGAATTTTGTGATGAACACAATGTGCTCCCCAGCCGGACGGGCTGGAGTCAGTGGTGACCTGCACCGTCGGATGGAAGAGCAAGAATGGTCGTCCGACACGGAGGTTTGACATCGATGTCCACCAAGTGAGTTGATTGGCTAACTCTGGTGTCACAGTCAATTTCATGGATGGGTGGTCTATCACCGGGTTGAATAGTGGCAGGTACCACAATTGGAGCGACCTCATTTTGAGTCGGGCATGCTGGATAACCGATGTTGTGGACGCCATGAGCCCGAGGAGGTGTTGAACATGATGGGCTGGAACAGAAGTTTGAGACCGAAAGGGGCAAATTTCCTTCTTTAACCTTATACAGTAACTCGTTCCAGGGGGATGAAGGCCCTGGCTTGCATGGAGTCGAAGAGGGCTCCGATGTAGGTGACTGTCTGTGCTGGTTCGAGATGAGATTTTGTATAGTTTACTTTGAGTCCGATGTTCTGAAGTGTGTCGAGCGTGATGGTTGTAGCTCTCATGGCGTTTTGGTACGACGTCGCAACTATCAGTCGTCTATGTGTGGGTAGATGTTTATACCCTGAAGGTGGAGATGCGCTGTGACTGGTGCCATGCACTTTGTGAAAGTCCTTGGCGTCGTGGAAAGTCCGAATGGTAGGGATCAGAATTGTTACACGATGTTGTCGAATTGGAATCTGAGAAATTTTTGATGAGATGGATGGATCGAAATATAGAAGTAAGCGTCCTGTAAACCGATCACAACAAACCATTCTCCCCTTTATCTGGGGTTTTCGAAAAGGCTGGCGTCGATGGGACTGATTTCGACTCCGAAAGGATGATGTCGATGGTGGTGGACCTTGAAAGGACCTGTCAACTGGTTGTGATCTGAATTGTCGATATGGCTGGAATCTCTGATACGATTGTTGTTGAAATGATTGAGGATATCCTTGTTGGTAAGGTAGTGCGTATTGCACACGCTTCGGTTCTTGATAATATGAATGTTCTTGGTATGCTTCCATGTGATATGGATCGCAATACGGGACAACTTCCTCCACGTCAAAATGATGGTACCGTGGGAAATTGGTATACTGGTAGTACCCTCAGTACGGAGGCATATATCGAGGAGGAGAAATATACTTCCGTTTCTCCCGATGTTTTCGGGGAGAGTGTTGAGGAGAGTCCGATCATGAAAGTTGAATTTCAATCGCCCGCCCTGATGCAGGGCCAGAATGGGCCGAGGCCTGGATGGATGGTGCATCAGCCACCGAGAGGCCAGTGTGCCTCCATTCCTCCCGATGCCCTCGGGGAGAGTGCCGAGGGGAGCCCGATCCTAAAAGTTGGACCTCAATCGCCCGCCCTGATGCAGGGCTAGAATGGGCCGAGGCCTGGCTGGATGGCGCACCAGCCACCGAGAGGCCAGTGTGCCTCCGTTCCTCCCGATGCCCTCGGGGAGAGTGCCGAGGGGAGCCCGATCCTGAAAGTTGGACCTCAATCGCCCGCCCTGATGCAGGGCTAGAATGGGCCGAGGCCTGGCTGGATGGTGCATCAGCCACCGAGAGGCCAGTGTGCCTCCATTCCTCCCGATGTTTTCGGGGAGAGTGTTGAGGAGAGTCTGATCCCAAAAGTTGGACCTCAATCGCCCGCCCTGATGCAGGGCTAGAATGGGCCGAGGCCTGGCTGGATGGCGCACCAGCCACCGAGAGGCCAGTGTGCCTCCGTTCCTCCCGATGCCCTCGGGGAGAGTGCCGAGGGGAGCCTGATCCTAAAAGTTGGACCTCAATCGCCCGCCCTGATGCAGGGCTAGAATGGGCCGAGGCCTGGCTGGATGGTGCATCAGCCATTGAGAGGCCAGTGTGGGGAGATAGGCTACCAGTTGACACCGGAGCCTGAGCCTTTTTTGTTCATGGCCATCTCCCAAAGATGAGATCGGAGCCTTTGGAGCGTTTGCTTAAGTGCCGGCTTGGTCAATTTTTTACATGCCACACAAGAATGGGTTGGGTGTTGCTCACCCAAGCAGAATAAACAGCATTCGTGGCCGTCAGAGAATGGGATCTTATTTGAACAGCCGACACACTTTAAAAAGGAGCTGTTGAGGCCATAAAGAGCGGGAAACCAGAGGGAGAGACAGTTGAAGAGATGGGGGAGGGGCAGGAAGCCAAAAGCGGGAAAGGCAAAGAAACGGAACTAACTGACAGGGGAACGTCGATAGATTATTGGAAAATAGGAAGGTGTCAATTTAGGTGTTGATTAGAAGAGGAAATACTAATATAGTCGCTAAAAATCGCTCAGAAACACGCTCTATTCTTCTGGAGATCCGATCAGCACGGCGGAAAAAAGGAACTGAGGGGAATCTTAGGTGGGCGGAGCATGTGCTCCACAGGGGGACGTCCCTACTAACTTTGTACTTTTAAGCTCTAAAATCTTCCGAGACATTCAGCGCAGGCGCAGAACAACCCATTTGTGTGCATTCACAGAGGCCACGAAGAAGAACAGGTAAAATAGGTATGGGGGCAGAAGGGAATTTCTTGCTACACGGGAAGGAATGTAACAGGCTAAGGGTGGAAATAATGCATCCCGCCTCCACACACCCTAAATTGTAGCCTGGGCCCCTCTTAAACTCCTGCAAAAAAAAAAGTCAGTGGGAAAAAAAGCTGTTGTCCTGGAAAACAAAAACTGTTGTCCTGATCTCTTGGGATTTTCCTGTCCTCTATATAGCTTTTTATATGATACATTCTGCACGCAATTGAACAGATTAGGGGAGCAAAATGCACTAGGGTGCAAAATGTATCATATAGAAAGCTAGATTAGATTCAGATGAAGGAGGAGTGAAATTTGGCAACTCTCCTTTTAAACAAGGTGGAGGCTCTGACTTGCATTTTTAAAGTGTTAACAGAAGTAGAATTGCTGGCCATTTCTGGTTTTGTCTCTCTCTCCCCCCCCCCTCAATATTCAGTGCTGCTTCCAGTGGATTTAGGGGGGGAACTGGTCCCTGCAGTGTGTCCAGGCCCACAGTAAATCTACATCTGCTGCTGAGACAGGTTAACTAGGGTAACAGCACATGCACATGGCTGGGCAGTCATCTGATTGCTACATTTTGCAATGTGTCACAGGATTGTAAAGTGGGGAGTGGAGGAGAGATAGTCCAGCCATTGATGGATGAAAGGGTATATTTATCTTGCTTAACTCATGAATTTTTATTTATTTATTTATTTATTCGATTTTTATCCCGCCCTTTTAGACAAAGTCTACTCATGCTTCACTTCAGCCTCACGTCTTTCGCCACCTATAAAAAAGAAATCTTTCTCTATAGATGGGTTGGTGAAGCCTTGTCAGGTAGAGGTTGCCAGCAGAGAGACTGGTCAAGAGTACAGCGTAAAAGCTTGAGGAATTGTGATCAGAGCGAGACAAACTCTTTGTACTGTATCTCTCTCTGACTTTCCCCATATTTTTTCTGAGAATTCTCCAAATCATAGAAAAATCTGGATTGTCTTATCAAGGCTTGATTAGCTCCACCTGAGCAACATCACTCTATCATAACAATCCTGCCAGTTAACCTTCTTTCGCAAATGATAGACAACCGTAAACAAAGGACAGGGGCTTTATAATCTGCACTTTTTAAAAGTATAATGTTCTGATTTTTTAGGTTTTGGGGGGGATCTAGATCTTTTATGATATTGGCCTTTGTTCTTCAAGACTTGCAAAATTGTAGTCAAGAGAATCAAATAATCATTCAAGAGATGCAAAAGATTTATATACCTATTTTGTTAGGTGACATTTTTTGGCGAACTAATCAGATATTGTTCTGGGTTTTATGAACTCAATAATGCTTTAACCTCACTGTGTGTTAAATTCCACGAAATGGAATGGTTATGGACAGATGGAAAAGGAGGAGGTCTGCTTATGTCAATAATCTTGAAGAAGCTACAAGCTAGACAAAGCTGAGTCCTAGACTTCACCAAATAAAGAAAATCCAGGGGAGCCAATTTAAGCTATGAACTTGCCATAATGAAGTCTAATTCCTATCCTACTGGCACAGAAGGAACTTATTAAGCCCTCTAAGAAAAACAACAACAACATACACACTTCTACCTGTAAGAAGTGGGGTGATAGTGCTATGAAAGGGTGAAGAAGATTCAAAGGTGAGAATTTCTCATCACAACATTGTCTGCAAGGCCACTTTTATATTTCTACATTTTGGTACAGCATAAGAACTGTATTGCAACAAACTGCACAAAATGTATAAACAGACAGACTTCAAGAGGTAAATATAATTTATACTCAGCAAACCAGACACTTGGCATGCAGATTTCCTTCTTTCTGAAAAATGAGAAAAAGACGCCAGGATATCAATATTTTCTCTAAGGGGATTAAAAAAACTGAGTACAGATAGATGCTCAAACGCTTCAATCAACATTTCATACAAGTGACTCAGTTAAATAAAACTGAACAGCTGTTCTACTTTACAATTGGAATCCTAACCAATTCTAAGGACTTTAAGGACATTTTATGTCTAAAAAATGGAGATATTTCTTTCTCAGTAAAAATTTTTGAAGCAACAATTTTCAAAGAAGTCTATTGCATTTAATTTTATTTCTACTTTTTAAAGTTTTATTTTAAAGTTTTGAAAGTCTCACTCAGGCCAATAAAAAGCCAGAAAAGCAACAACAACAAAAAAGTTTTGAATAGCTGAAGCCTGACCGTGTAGAGCCTGCACTGAGCAACACAAGATTTGTGAGTAAGGAAAGCTGCAAGACATCACAGACAAGTGACATCAGACCAGAGGCAGTTCAGAGGGCAACCAACAGACATTTTATTAAAAGTGAAGATTTAAGAAAAAGATATCCCTGTGTTCAGCTGTGGAGGAGGGAATGTTAAGGTTTGAAATTTTGTGTATATAGAGTGTAAAAATAATTAAGGAGTGTATTGAAAATGAAAGTGTTTTTAAAATCGAGGCTTGAACAATAGTTTACTATTATCATTTCAAAACAATTAGCTAGCTTCAGCTGAGCAAGACAATTCTATCATAAAAATCCTGCCAATTTAACTTGTTTTGCAAATGATAACCGAAGGATGCAAGCTTTATAATTTGCACTCTTTAAATTATAATATTCTGGTTTTCCAGGTTTTTTGGGGAGGGGGTATCTAGATCTTCTATGTTACTGCCCCTTGTTCCTTCAAGCCTTGCAAACTTTTAGCCAAATCAGTGGCATAGTGCCATATTGCCAGATACTGAATAACAAGCCACTGGAGTTACAGTAGGTGTAACAACAATTAAGACTCCTATTTAAAAATCTTTTCTTGGAGTATTTAGCCTTTGGACTTAAAAGCCCTGGAGATAAGGTTGTTTATAGTTAGAAGGGAGAACTGTACAAGGTGCAAAATATTTCTCTGGATCACACTGGGATTAACCCTTTTGTAATAAATGCCAACTGTGACAAACATAGGCTTTTGATTTTTCCTTGGATGTCTATAAAGTTCTGCAGGAGTCTGAGGAAGAGGTTCAGGTGTCAGCTTATCTGACTTGTCAATACAAAATGTTCCCAGAGCAGTTGTGCCATGTACCCAGGCTTTTTTGAAGCCAACATTCAACCTTCCTCCTTCCTATTCCTCAGTGAAGGCCCATTTTCTAGCAACTGTGGGAAAGGGAACTGCCTCAGGAACCTCCATTAGGGCTGGAAACCTTACCAACTGGAAACATCCAGTGCAGAGCTATCTGGGAATCATGATTTGCAAAGACTTTGAGGATGTTGGTAAAGACTTGGAAGCTCTGATGAATTACAACTCCCTGCCTGTGGATAAGGCTCTGGGCCCTAATGGGAGACTTAGGGGTCTGCTCTCTCGCTCTCCTGTTCAAATGTAAATTTGGAGGGAAAGAGAGGGGAGAATGAGTGGGCAACACTGATCTTCTGGGATTTTTCTCTGATCTAGTGTAACAAGAGTGCACTTTATCGCTGTTTCTGTTTAACTTATCTACAGAACATGGAATACTGAAAGCTCAATTAGATTCAAATGAAGGAGGAGCAAAAATTGCTGGAAGAAACATCAATCATTTAGGATATCCCAATGATGCTATTTTAGTGGCAGAAAGCAGCAAAGACTGAAAGCAATGCCTGATGAAGGTTAAAGAAGAAAGTGCAAAAGCAAGGTTACAGATGAACACTAAGAAAAAAAAATCATTACATTAAAAAATTATATAACTTTAACATGGACAATAAAGAAAAAGTGTTAAAGATTTACTATGCTTTGTTTCCATCATCAACTCAGCAGCCAAGAGGAAGACTGAGACTTAGAAGGGTGGCAATGAAAGAATTAGAAAATATCCTTAAGAGTAAGGATGTGTCACTGAAAAACAAGGTCAAGATTATCCACCCTATGGTACTCCTGATTACTATGTTTGGGTATGAAAGCAGGAAGTGAAGAAAGCTGAATGGTAAAAAGTTGATTCATTTGAAATATAGTATCAGAGGAGATCATTACAAATACCAGACACCATCAGAAAGACATATAAATGGGTTCTAGAGCATGTCAAGCCTGAAGTTTCACTGGATACCAAAATGAATAAATTGAGGACATTTTACTTTGGGCAGATCACAAGATGATAAGATTCACTGAAAAAATAATAATGCTAAGAAAGTTGAAGGCAGTACAATAAGATGAAAATCTAACGCATGGTGGATTGACTCACTAAAGAAACCTTGGCTTTTAGGTTGCAAGACTGGAGCAGGGCTGTTAAGGACAAGACCTTTTGGAGGTTATTAATACATAGACATAAGATCATTATAGTTGAAAGCAACTTGATAGCACGTAAAACAATAACACTCTTTTTTGGTTAGCAACAGAGTGATGGGTTCCTGATCACTGTAGTGGCAATCCTATTTCCCTGCCTAATCTATTTTACGGACCTGTTGTAAATATAAATGAGATAAAACTGAACGAATACCATCCTAAGCTACTTGAAAGAAGAATGTGATCAAATATAATTAACAATAACATTGTATTTCCAGCATCAGCTGGCTATACACTTCAAGAATTAGTGCCCTCCAGATGTGTGGGGACTACAACTGCCATTACTCCTTGGATCTGATCCAGCATCATTCTTCTTCTGTCTTATTCTTCCAAAGGTCCATAAATACCTGGCTCCATCTAAAGGTGTGCTGAAGCTGCTAGCCAGCAGGCATACATGAGCATGGGAGTTGGACTAAGAAAGAAGTGAACAATTTTTTAGACCTTTGCCTGCCTTTGGTCTTTCATCCACATATAGAATGAGAAATGTGTATGGCGTGGAAAGTGAAAGCACATACACACATGGGTGTGAGATACAGGCCCATAATGGAGGGATAGATTTGTCGCTTGGCATGTGCAGCCACAAATAACTATCAAGGGAGCCCGTAGGAGGACTAAGCTGATGATGATAAGACTTAGTAAGAACTAGAAACCAAGCCTCTAACTTATTAATGTGGACTGTCTGCTTGGGACTTGTCTTCACATGAATAGGCCTTGTAGCAAAACCTCCTTAACTTGCTGTACCATCAAAGCTTTCTTCATTACAGCTGTTTGCCAGTGAAATTCGCTTAAAGCGAAACTGGAGTTCTCTTCTCCGCTTACAAAACACTCCAAGAATCAAGTAACACCATGGAAAAAGTCTTACATAAACCCTTTTAGTTGCATCCTGTTATTTCATAATCAGTTTTAATATGTGTACAAGCACACAAATGGTATTTACAGGGACATTACATATTAAAAAAACCCTACAAACCAAGGATTAGCTGTGGTTACTTTATTTCTCATAGACAAAGGCAAAGCACTTGAATTGCCCATCCCTACAACCACAGAATAGTTTTAAGTGTTAATGTTCCCCACCCCCAAATACTCTGGATATCAATTGTGTATTTCCAAGAGAAGTAGCAGTAACTTTCTTCTAGTTCTGTGACTGAACCAGCCCGAACCCTACAAGTGTAGCATGGCCCAGAGTTTAGAAAAGTTACTTTCTTGGCTTACGACTCACAGAATCCCAATGGTCATGTATCTTATTTATTATTTATTAGTTATAGGCATTGTAACCCAATGAAGTAACTATTACAAGGTCTGCCACTGCTGGTCACAGTTACAAAGAGTAATCCTACTGCATGTGGCAGGAGAAAGGAACGAAATGGCTTGGAAAATCTCCAGGTGCTTTTATAAATTTCTGGGTCATATTAACAGAAGTGGCCTGAAAGTTAACAGTATGCAACATAGCCGAGCTCTTTCCATGCATAAACAGCTCCCTCAAAGTAGCTGTTTATCACCATTTATTAAATGAAAGAGACAAACTCATCCTGCTAGGTAGTCCATGTATTCCTTCTGTGCCTAGTGTCTCCCCCCTGCTTGTCATCTTATATTATATCATATCATCTCCGAAATTGCATTCCTGAATCAGGTAACTGTTCATTATATTAAAATTTATCACAATAAAAAGGGTACAGATGTCAGGTTTGGCAGAGCTACCAAAAAAGGAAGTATCTTGTTGGCAGATGATGGTCTGAGAAAATTCAAGATGGAGGGCAAGGTTTCAAAAACTAATTACTTCATTCATCTATGTTCCACTTTTCGAGCCATCTTGGATCCCAAAGTGGTTTAGTGATCCAATACACAAAAGGGAGCTGTAGCTCAGATCCGGTGTTCTAAATACATAAGGTTCCAGGTTCAATAGCTGGCAGCTCAGGTACACACAGACACATACTCTCAAAGGTACTGGCCATTACAAACCCTGAGGAATGAGAAGAGCTTAAAAAAACTTACCCAGTGAGAGAGCGGCTATAAATGCAGTCGTCAAACTGCTGGCACATAGCACTGCTGCTTGGTTCAGTTCCACGTACCCCTTGGACAGAGCACCCAGAAAGACAGCTACCACAGCTGCCAAGAGGCCCACCACGGTAGCCTGTACCTGTTGAGAAAAACAATGGAGGAAAGAAACCCTAAGTAGGTCACCCTCTTTTAGCAGCTCACAAGCATCTCTGCAGGTCTCTAGTCTAGACAGTGCTCTGACAAACTATGTATCACAAGGAAATAGGTCTTGAAGTCCCAATAGTGTGTGTGTTTTTAAAAAGGAAAAGTAACGGGCTCGAACCTTTGAAGTGCTTAACTTTACTTTCCCCCTGCAAAATTTCAGACATGTCTGCAGTGGTAAACAAGCAGCCAAAACTTAATATGTGAAGTGATATTCATCCTCAATCTCATCACCTATTCAGTTAAAATTCAAGTAACTTAAGTTGTCCACAAAAGTGCACTGCTGCCCTCTGATGGATGGAAGAAAGTATTCTACAACATAAGCTACACTGCACTAAACAGAATTTGCTACAGATTTATCCACATTGGAAATTTATCCACTTTAAGTGTTTTATTTTCTCCACTCCAATGTTCAAGAATCTTAGCATCCTAGTAGAGTTGCTGAGAATTTCTGAGTTAGAACCCCTACTTTTGTTGTTGTTTAGTCGTTCAGTCACGTCCGACTCTTCGTGACCCCATGGACCAGAGCACGCCAGGCCCTCCTGGCTTCCACTGCCTCCCGGAGTTGGGTCAAATTCACGTTGGTAGCTTCTATGACACTGTCCAACCATCTCGTCCTCTGTCGTCCCCTTCTCCTCTTGCCTTCACACTTTCCCAACATCAGGGTCTTTTCCAGGGAGTCTTCTCTTCTCATGAGATGGCCAAAGTATTGGAGCCTCAGCTTCAGGATCTGTCCTTCCAGTGAGCACTCAGGGTTAATTTCCTTCAAAATGGATAGGTTTGTTCTCTTTGCAGTCCAGGGGACTCTCAAGAGTCTCCTCCAGCACTACAATTCAAAAGCATCAATTCTTCGGCGGTCAGCCTTCTTTATGGTCCAGCTCTCACTTCCATACATCGCTACTGGAAAAACTATAGCTTTGACTATGTGGACCTTTGTCGGCAAGGTGATGTCTCTGCTTTTTAAGATGCTGTCTAGGTTTCTCATCGCTTTCCTCCCCAGAAGCAGGCGTCTCTTAATTTCATGGCTGCTGTCACCATCTGCAGTGATCATGGAGCCCAAGAAAGTAAAATCTGTCACTGCCTCCATATCTTCCCCTTCTATTTGCCAGGAGGTGATGGGACCAGTGGCCATGATCTTCGTTTTTTTGATGTTGAGCTTCAGACCATTTTTTGTGCTCTCCTCTTTCATTAAGAGGTTTTTTAATTCCTCCTCACTTTCTGCCATCAGAGTGGTATCATCTGCATATCTGAGGTTGTTGATATTTCTTCCGGCAATCTTAAGGATTCCAGCAAGCTTGGGATTCCTCCAGTCCAGCCTTTCACATGATGTATTCTGCATATAAGTTAAATAAGCAGGGGGACAATATACAGCCTTGTCGTACTCCTTTCCCAATTTTGAACCAATCAGTTGTTCCATATCCAGTTCTAACTGTTGCTTCCTGTCCCACATAGAGATTTCTCAGGAGATAGATTAGGTGGTCAGGCACTCCCACTTCTTTAAGAACTTGCCATAGTTTGTTGTTGTCGACACAGTCAAAGGCTTTTGCGTAGTCAATGAAGCAGAAGTAGATGTTTTTCTGGAACTCTCTGGCTTTCTCCATAATCCAGCACATATTAGCAATTTGGTCTCTAGTTCCTCTGCCCCTTCGAAATCCAGTTTGTACTTCTGGGAGTTCTCGGTCCACATACTGCTGAAACCTACCTTGTAGGATTTTGAGCATAACCTTGCTAGCGTGTGAAATGAGTGCAATTGTACGGTAGTTGGAGCATTCTTTGGCACTGCCCTTCTTTGGGATTGGGATGTAGACTGATCTTTTCCAATCCTCTGGCCACTGCTGAGTTTTCCAAACTTGCTGGCATATTGAGTGTAGCACCTTAACAGCGTCATCTTTTAAGATTTTAAATAGTTCAACTGGAATGCCATCACCTCCACTGGCCTTGTTGTTAGCCATGCTTTCTAAGGCCCACTTGACTTCACTCTCCAGGATGTCTGGCTCAAGGTCAGCAACCACACTATCTGGGTTGTCCGGGACATCCCAATCTTTCTAGTATAATTCCTCTGTGTATTCTTGCCATCTCTTCTTGATGTCTTCTGCTTCTGTTAGGTCCCTCCCATTTTTGTCCTTTATCATGTCCATCTTTGCACAAAATGTTCCTTTAATATCTCCAATTTTCTTGAACAGATCTCTGGTTTTTCCCTTTCTATTCTTTTCCTCTATTTCTTTGCACTGTTCATTTAAGAAGGCCCTCTTGTCTCTCCTTGCTATTCTTTGGAAGTCTGCATTCCATTTTCTGTAACTTTCCCTATCTCCCTTGCATTTTGTTTCCTTTCTCTTCTCTGCTATTTGTAAGGCCTCGTTGGACAGCCACTTTGCTTTCTTGCATTTCCTTTTCTTTGCGATGGTTTTTGTCGCTGCTTCCTGTACAATGTTACGAGCCTCCATCCATAGTTCTTCAGGCACTCTCTCCACTAAATCTAGTTCCTTAAATCAGTTCTTCACTTCCACTGTGTATTCATAAGGGATTTGGTTTAGATTATACCTGACTAGCCCAGTGGTTTTTCCTACTTACTTCAGTTTAAGCTTGAATTTTGCTATAAGAAGTTGATGATCAGAGCCACAATCAGCTCCAGGTCTTGTTTTTGCTGACTGTATAGAGCTTCTCCATCTTTGGCTGCAGAGAACATAATCAATTTGATTTCGGTATTGCCCATCTGGTGATGTCTATGTGTAGAGTCGCCTCTTGTGTTGTTGGAAAAGAGTGTTTGTGATGACCAGCTTGTTCTCTTGACAAAACTCTATTAGCCTTTGCCCTGCTTCGTTTTGAACTCCAAGGCCAAACTTACCTGTTGTTCCTTTTATCTCTTTAGCATTACAGTCCCCTATAATGACAAGAACATCTTTCTTTGGTGTCAGTTCAAGAAGGTGTTGTAAGTCTTCATAGAATTGGTCAATTTCAGCCTCTTCCGCATCGGTGGTTGGTGCATAAACCTGGATTACTGGGATCTTGGAAGGTCTGCCTTGGATTCGTATTGAAATCATTCTATCATTTTTGAGATTGTATCCCAGTACAGCTTTTCCCACTCTTTTGTTGACTATGAGGGCTACTCCATTTCTTCTACGGGACTCTTGCCCACAATAGTAGATATGATAATTGTCTGAATTGAGTTCGCCCATTCCCGTCCATTTTAGTTCACTGACGCCCAGGATGTCAATGTTTATTCTTGCCATCTCTTGTTTGACCACATCCAGCTTACCAAGGTTCACAGATCTTACATTCTAGGTTCCTATGCAGTATTTTTCTTTGCAGCATCAGACTTTCCTTTCACTTCCAGGTGCATCCGCAGCTGAGCGTCCTTTCGGCTGTGGCCCAACCACTTCATTAGCTCAGAACCCCTACTACGTTTCATTAAAAAAGCACACAAGCTTTTGAATTACAAGGCTGCCATCAGATCAACATTCTGTGCGAGTTAAAACTTTGCTCATTTGCCAATAGCAAATGCCCAAACAAAACTGTAGAATCATAGAATAACAGAGTTGGAAGAGGCTTATAAGGTCACTGAGTCCAAATCACTGCTGAATGCAGGCATTCAAATCAAAGTATATATGATAGATGGCTGTCTAACTTTCTCTTGAATGCCTCCAGCTTTGGAGCTGCTCACCACCTCTCAAGGTAATTAGTGCCATTGTCATATTGCTCTAACAGTTAGGTTTTTCCTGATATTCAACCAAAATCTGGCCTTGTGCAACTTGAGACCATGATCATGTTTCCTGCACTCTGAGATGATAGAGAACAGTTCCTGCCCTCCTCTGTATGACAACCTATTTGAACACTACTATCAGGGAATATATTAAAATATAATACATTATATTTATATATTATATATGTACCATATAACACATTATACTATATCTTTAAAGATGTTTGAGATAATTAACTAAAAATGCAAAAAGCAAAGTGTGCTGCTTATATACCGCCCCATAGCACTTAAAGCACTCTCTGAGTGGTTTACAAGTTAATTGTGCAGGCTACACATTGTGTCCCCCCCCCCCCGCAGGCTACATATTCCTCTCCCCCCTCCCCCGCAAGCTGGGTACTCATTTTACCAACCTCAGAAGGATAAAAGGATGAGTCAGCCTTGAGTCAGCTATCTGGGATTGAACCCCGGGTCGTGAGAACAGTTTTGGCTGCTGTACAGCAGTTTAACCACTGCGCCATGAGGATCCTAACTACTGTCTTTAAACTGATTTACTGACTAAACAATGCTCAATTCAATTAATATTAAAAAGTTGTTTATAAGATAGCTTCTCATGAATGAAAAGCTGTGAAAAGGAATTTGTCTTTCAAATATAATAGTAGACACATTTGCTTAACAGAAATAGAAAATATTTGATCCTAAAACTGATGTACAAAATAAAGTTTACACAATTCAGCAGGACTTCTAGTCACAGGGATTTGGAGCCAGAATTCTAAACTTCTTACAGCCTACATCCATAAGACTGGCAGAACTAATTAAATAAGTACAAATAACATTCTTATTAGGTAAACCATGTAATCAACAGACTAATTAGATGGTCAACTCCATGAATCAGTTAAAACTTCCAGCATTAATATCTGTAAAGGCTATCAGTCACAGTTCCCTTATTCTGCAAGATACATTTATGATAAATTAAATAGGGATTAGCTTTCAGAGAAAATAAATCCAAGATTTCTGGCTGATTCTACTGTTTACAGATTCTTGCAACCACCCACAGCCTTTGTAATGGGAATACCAAGGAATGTCTATAGAAGGACATAGACACCTAAGGATATGGAATCACATTCCTATAAAGTTGGTGCCATTTCAAAAATCCTGCACTATATGCAAAACATCTAAAAAGTCTGGAAGTTACAAATTAACTTACAAGAATATTATATAGGTCACTCAATAAAATAACCTTCAAGTAAGAAGGCATTAAACTCAATGTGATCCCTTCTGTTCTTAATCATCTGAGGTTGCAGAGCACATAATAATAGGCTCAGGTTAGAGGAAGCCAGATTTTGGTTGAATACCAGGAAAAACCTCCTAACTGTTAGATCAGTATGACAATGGAACCAATTACAGGTGTACCTTGGTTGACGAATTTAATGCATTCTCCGGGACGTTACGTAATGCAAAAAATTCGTAAACCGAAACGCAGTTTGCCATAGGAATGGGGGCGGCGCTATAAACCTCCAGGCACAATGCATCCTGGGGAAACATGCTTCGTACTGCGGAAAAAAATTGTAAACCAAGGCATTATTTTCAATGGATTTCTGTTCGTAAACCAAAAATTACGTTAACCAAGGCATTCGTAAACTGAGGTACTACTGTACCTTGGGAGGCGATGAGCGCTCCAACATTAGAGAATCACACTGTGAGCTGCATAAATGAAGGGAAGTGACTGCATAGAGCTAGCTCAGATTCTGGCTTTTTAGGTTTGTGGCTGAAATTGGTGTTTTTTAAAGAATAAAAAGCCAGCAGGCCACAAAAAAAAGAGAAAAGTGTGCTCCTTAGATATTGCCTCATAGTTCTTAAAGCACTCTGGACAATTTACAAGTTAATTATGCAGGCTACACACTGCCCCCGTCCTGCAAGCTGGGTACTCATTTTACCAACTTCGGAAGGATGGAAGGCTGAGTGAAACTTGAGCCGGCTACCTGGGACTGAACCCCGGTCATGAACAGATTTTGGCTGCAGTACAGCAGTTTAACCACTGCGCCATGAGGCTCATGCAAGAAAAATGGGGCTTTCTTCACTGCATGTAAAGTACAGGTCTGAAAAGGTCTGAAATAGCATGGTAAGGAGACTAGTAAAAAAAAAAAAACAAGCTGAAACACATAAAGGAATTAATTTAGGAGGTCTGGTTTGATTAAAACCAGTAAGACACCTTAAGCAAAAATGTTTAATTGCCCACCTGAATCAAGGCTAAATTACAGGTAGCCATTTTCCACTGTTCTTGTGTATCATCCATTCTCCCAGTATTAGCCTGGAAAACAAAATAGGAAAAATTTAAATCTTACGTACTGAGAGTAAGAACTAGGAAACACCTGCCACAATAGTGTTGCACCTGAAGTTTGCCAGCAATGTGGCAGATGCAGGTCCTTGTTCTTAGACATTCCCATTTTCAGCCTTTTCTTAGTAATCAATGCTTCCCACACCTGGTCCTCCTGGGTATGGGTCTTTTTTTTTCCTTACAGGATATAGAGAAATAGAGGTGCTGGATTTTCAAGGGCTGTGACCAAAACACCATCTGTGCAGGTATATTCCAATCTACAGATATAACTGCAATGTGTACTAATTATTGACTCTTGCTGATGGCAGATACATTTCAAAAAGTAATCTAATCTGTGGCAGCAAATCAAAGCTGATGATAAAAGGAAATTGACTACTTAGAATAAAACATTAATAGTTGTAGCCAGACATATAAAATATTTCACTATTTTTGATAAATTGTGGGGGGGGGGGGGAAGAGAGGCAAAAAACTTAAAATTTGGGAGGAAAGACCATAAACATAAACATAGCCAAAGATGTCTTATCTTATTTCTGTTTGCCATAATGTAAAGCAGGATCCCTTTTGGGAAGCCCACCAGCTAAACATGAGGTCAATGATTAATCAAGGGTACATATGATTCTAATATTTTACTTCTCCCTCTTGTACCTGGTCATAGAACTTTGATTCCAGATTAAGAGGAAGGGTAGTTCTAAGAACAACCCTCTTTTAAGTCTCAATACAGCAAGAAAAGAATTCCTGCCCATGTGCATAAGACTAACCACTGTACTGCTTGTTATTATCTACACCATGTTCTTGCTGCTTCATAAAAAGCAAATGCAATCCATTTTCATTGATGAACTATTGATGAAATTCTTGATTAAACTTCAGAACGTTCCTTGCCAAACAACAGTTTTAATTACATCTCTGCATATTAAAAACACAAACCCAAGAATGATACTCACAGCAGTAGAAAGTCTTGATGCCAAGGTCATTTCCAGGTTGCCCTTCAAGCCAACCAGGGCTGGAATGAGGATAAATATTTCTGTGATTGTCTTAAACACCATCCAGTGCTATGGAAAAGGAAAAAGAAAAGGAAAAGAAGGGAATGTGAATCCATTGCCATACCAAGCACAGGCTACATGCACATGTGTAAGCTGGAGGACCCGGCATGAAGCTTATTCCACAACTTTAAACAGCACATGCTCACTTTCCAACCTGGCAGGTCAACAATGTCTCTAAGAGATTGTGCGTCAACAAAACCGTTGGAACTGCCTGCCGAAATCAAAATTCACCAAAAATTGGAAAAAAAAATGTATTGACTTTTTAAAAAAGATACATAACAAAAAAATTAAAGCAACCTGCCAATTACTGGGTCAACAGTATGTTGTTATAGGGATATACAAGTTTATTAGTTACATATGAATTTTTTTCTCATAGAATAATGTCGTGTTTCTACTGTGAGAACCTTCTGAATAGAGCCAATAACATCTCAAGCCTTGCCTCCCATGTTTCCACACATCTTTTGAAAAATGTATCACGAAATAAACAGTAATTAATCTATTCCATCAATGGCTGAAATGCTGTTGCTTAGCAAACAGTCACAACTAGAGTAGGCCCAATGAACCAACAGAACGTATGGAGACATTGACTTACCAAATCCTTAATAATCCAACGGGCCTACTCTAGTTGTGACCTACTATACTAAGCAACAGGATTTTAGCCATTATGTAGCTTCAAGGAGTAACTGTAACATCTCCTAAACTAAAGAAAGGAATAAGACATTTTTATTGCTGTGACTCTGGAGATCCTTTGCCAATCAGAACATTAGACCTTCGGTCTATTTATTTATAAGATGCTTATTTAGATGAAAACATATTCTGATCTTTTCTGAAATTAAACGAGAAGGATAGTGTGATTTCTAAGAACAGTTTAGGAAACAGCAAAGGAACAATGTGTATATGTGTGTGTGATATGTTACATATAGTTTTAATATGAAATAATCTTTAAAATATTAAATACTTTGCCCCTTAGACTCTGGCAAACCTGACTTTTTACATACTAGACAGTATGGTAGGTTCACTGTGAGTTAGGATCGAAATTAAAGAAAGGGTAGCCTACAGGACATTTATTTATTTTATTTTATTTATTTATTCGATTTTTTATCCCGCCCTTTTAGACAGAGTCTACTCAGGGCGGGTTCCATAAAACATTAAATATAAGACACTTGAACAATTAAAATTAAAATAAAACAATTCAAAACAATAATATTAATATTAATAATACTCAAGATGGAGAAAAAACAGAAATTATAATAAAATAAAATCAAATATTTATTTATTTATTTTATTTATTTATTTGATTTATATCACGCCCATCTGGTATATTCTACCACTCTGGGCAGCTACCAACATACATATAACACAGACATAATCAATAGAAAAACAGTGAAAAAAATATTATAAATAATAAATAGCAAAAGAAAAAGAGTTAAGTGCTGACAGGAGGGAAGGCCTGGATGTACATCCATGTTTTTAGTTGGACTTTAAATGTACCCAGCGTAGGGGTCTCGTGAATCTCCGGAGGAAGGTTATTCCAGAGGCGAGGAGCCACCGCCGAGAAGGCCCGGTTTCGTGTCTTTTCCCTCCGGGCCTCCCTTGGCGTTAGGCTCCTCAACCTCACCTCCTGACTCGCACGGGTGATCCGGGTAGATCTCGGTGGGAGCAGGCGTTCCGCCAAGTATCGAGGTCCCAAACTGTTTAGGGCCTATAGGTAAGCATCAGAACTTTGAAGTCAATGCGGAAACGAATGGGCAGCCAGTGCAGCATGGCCAGAATAGGAGAAATATGCTGGTGTTTTCTCACTCCAGTAAGGAGTCTGGCCGCTGCATTCTGCACCATCTGAAGTTTCCGCATCAGCCTCAAAGGCAGCCCCACGTAGAGCGCCTTACAATGGTCTAATCTTGAGATTACGAGCGCATGCACCAAGGTAGTGAGCGCCCCCGTGTCAAGGTAGGGCCGCAGCCGGGCTATCCGCCAAAGGTGGAAAAAGGCGGTGCGGACTACCGACGCCACCTGCATTTCCATGGTGAGCGTCGGGTCCAAGTGTACGCCCAAGCTGCGGACCCCACTCTTCGCAGCCAGGGTCACCCCCCCCCCAAACGAGAGAGAGCCACCCAGGCCACCAACCACGGGGGCTCCCACCCTCAGGACTTCCGTCTTGTCCGGATTCAGCCTCAGCCCATTTCCCATATTGACAGGAGGGAAGGCCTGCCTGAAGAGCCAAGTTTTTAATTGGCTCTTAAAAACACCCAGCAAGGGGGCCAGGCGGATCTCTGATGGAAGGTTATTCCAAAGCCGAGGGGCGACTGCCGAGAAGGCCCGGTTTCTTGTTCTTTCTTTTCGGGCCTCTCTCGGCGTTAGGCCCCTCAGCCGTCCCTCCTGGCTATGACGGGTGATTCAGGTAGATAGAAGGCGATCTGCCAGGTATCGAGGTCCTAAACCGTTTAGGGCTTTATACGTCATCATCAACACTTTGAAATCAATGCGGAAGCGAATGGGCAGCCAATGCAAGGCAGCCAGAGTGGGAGAGATATGTTGGTATTTTCTCACCCCACTAAGGAGTCTGGCCGCCGCATTCTGCACCATTTGAAGCTTCCGCAACAATCTCAAAGGTAGCCTCACATAGAGCGCATTACAGTGATCTAATCTCGAGATTACAAGCACATGGACAAGAGTGGTGAGGGCCCCACCATCAAGATAGGGTCGCAGCTGGGCAATCCGCCATAGGTGGAAATAGGCGGAGCGGGCCACGGACGCCACCTGGGTTTCCATGGTAAGCGCTGGGTCCAGATGTATCCCCAAGCTGCGCACCTCACTCTTTGCGGTGACAGTCACCCCCCCAAAAGAGAGGGAGTTTCCCAAACCGCCAACGGAGGGGCCACCCACCCTCAAGACCTCCGTCTTGTCCGGGTTCAACCTCAACCCATTCAGCTGCATCCATTGCAGCACGGCCTCCAGACAGCGCTCAAGGGACGAAACTGCATCCACTGAGGTAGGTGAAAAGGAGATGTAGAGCTGGGTGTCATCAGCATACTGATGGCACGAAGTCCCCACACCCCTGATGACCCCTCCCAGCGGCCTCATATAGATGTTAAACAGCATTGGGGAGAGGATCAACCCCTGCGGAACCCCACAATTGAGACTCCACGGGGCCGAAACACTCTCCCCAAGCTGTACTCTCTGGGGACGGTCCTCCAGGAAGGATCGGAGCCAGGCAAGCGCCAGGCCACCGATTCCTAACTCGGAGAGCCTCCCCAGGAGGATACCGTGGTCGACGGTATCAAAGGCGGCTGAGATATTGAGGAGGACCAACAAGGACATTTTGCCCCGGTCAGCCTCCCTCAGCAGGTCATCCAACAGTGTGACCAGTGCCGTTTCTGTGCCATGACACGGCCTGAAGCCCGACTGGAATGGATCCAGGGCACTGGTTTCATCCAGAAGAGCCTGAAGCTGATCAGCCACCACCCTCTCCACCACTTTGCTGAGGAAAGAAACATTGGCGACGGGCCTATAATTGCCAATATCGTCCGCCGCCAAATTTGGTTTCTTCCTAATGGGCCTAATGAGTGTCTCCTTGAGAGCAAGGGGAACCTTGCCCTCCTGGAGAGACCCATTAATTATTTCTGTGGCCCATTTCCGTTGTTATAGGCCTGGCTGCTTTGATTAGCCAGGCCGGGCAAGGGTCAAGGGAGGAGGTGGTGGCCCGACAGTGATCGAGCGCTTTGTCCACCATGTCTGGCGTCACAGGCTGAAAGCATTCAAATCTCACGGGGCAGGACGGAGCGCTGGACATCTCTGCTCGATCCACTGTATTTAAAAAAGGAGAAAGATCCCGGCGGATGGTCTCCACTTTAGATTTTTTAAATGCTGCAAATTGGTCAGGTGAGATATTAGTAGGAGGCCTATCACCGAGACCAATTCCGGATAGATCGCGAACTATACGGAAAAGTTCCGCCTGCTGATTTGAAGCTTCGCTTATCCGGTTAGCGATGTGTGATTGTCTAGCAGCCCGCACCTTAGCAAGGTAGCGGTTAGTCGCGATCCTGACAGCTTCCTTATTATAATCCGTCGGTTTCTTTCTCCATTTGCTCTCTAGCCGTCTCCTATATCGCTTCATAGCTCGCAGATCCTGATTAAACCAGGCACCTGGCCGAGCTCTGCTCCGGAGAGGGCGTTTAGGAGCGATCGTGTCTACAGCAGCCCTAGTGGCGGCAACAAGCCAACCGTCAACCAGAGCCTCGACAGGAGCGCCAGACAGATCAGCTGGAATCCCTCTCATGGCATCCTGGAATCGCAATGGATCCAGTAGCCTTCGAGGGCGGACCATTAAAATAGGACCCTGCTCCCTGCAGGGAGGGAGAGCCACTGCGAGGTTACATTTTATTAGGTGGTGATCTGACCATGACAAGAGAACTGAAACAAGATCAGCCACCATCAGACCACGCTCGCTCCGCGTTCAGAAGCATCTTAATTGTGAAGGCTCTTCACCCACACCCTCCCACAACCATTTGACCCAAGACAACAGGGAAAAAAAGAGCTCTTGGGCTCCAGCCATTTTGCCCATCTAAAGCTATCCAGCTAGGATGAGAGGAAATACCACATGTCCGTCAAATAATAATAGCAGATACACTTTCTTAACAGAAATAGCAAAGATTTGATCCTAAAATTGATGTTTAAAATGAGCGAGACAAAACCCAGAATGGGTGATTTACCTGGCCAAAGCTATACTTGGAGCCAGGATGATCTCACCCATTTTAAAGCAAACAGTAGGGCCCTCCTTGGTGCCAATTTAATTGTGAGGAAATCTGAACTGATCAGGGAGAGTTAAAGTATGTCTAAGAGAAGCTATTCCCTACAGATTCCTATAAATTATACTGTATTTAGGTTTTAACCATTCTCATCTCCATAAAGAATCCTGTGCCTTTATTTTGGGAGTGTGTTAAAGGAGAGGCAATATTACTGGTGGGGCAGTGTGAGAAGGAGGTCAGGACTAACGGAAAAGTCAAAGCAATCCAACTTGTGAACTCTAAAGTTTACCCCGTACCTAGCTCTTCTTATGTATGGGGGGGGGGGGGGAGGAGGTTCTGTCAGATTTCTTTTTGACTGTGTTCAGTTCAAACTTAAGGGTGACCACACAAGTGTCAAACCTCCCAATAATGAATGCAAATATTCTACTTTTACAATAGCACTATCAACTGCCAAGGGCAACTCAGTGACCTCTGTATTCATTTCAATCTGGAGCCAAAGATTCCTTATTCATCTGTGTCTGCACCTTTTAATTTCCCTTTCCTAAGGACACTGATTAGTTCACAAAGTGGTGATACACATGGGCTGTGCTTTGGTAGAAGGGACAATGTACACACCGTGAGTACTGCTGAATCTTGCTTACACTGCTTTTCATTCAGTTATGACAAGGTTGAGATTTGCTGGTATGCTTGTACTCAATGCAGTTAGCACATACATTTTGTGATACACTCATTCTGCAGTTATGCAGGAGATAATTATTCTACAATAAAAAACATGAAGTGCAAAAGTATGATATTGTCTTTGTTGCACAACTTCACAACCAAAGGTGAAGAAGAACACAGCCCGCAAAAGTGGCGAGGTCATTGCTGCCAACAATAAATACTGTATGCCTTGTTTCCATTCCTTATATGTAATGTATGAACTGGCTGCTCTACATCAATTTTATTGCTGTTCATCAACTGATCATCTGGGTAGGCAACATGAATATTCTTAGTTGATTAAAAGTTTCTATAGGATTACGCTTAGTGTGATTCAGAAACAAACCCCATTTGGTGCCTTTCTTATCAGGATCAGAAAACAAGTGAGGAAAAAATTGTGCATCTCAAAAGAATATAGGCAGAAATGCACAAAAGTGCTTGGAAATGCTACAAGGAGCCCTGTTTTGCTACCTTGCTGGCTAATTATCATTATGCTAGGACATGTGTTTTCACAGCATATGAAGAAAGTACAATTAAAATGGATGACAATGAAAACAGAAATCTTGTTCCCATAGATTTATGCCTAAGGATGTACAAGAAATGGAATGATCTTTCTGGTATGACAACAAAACAGACATATTGGAAGACTGTCATGGGACTAAATGAGCTCTCCCACAGACAAAGTGAGGGTTTCTGTCATCTTAGATATTCTCCAGATATGGAGAAATGCTAGTCTGTATACTGTATTGACCAAAAAGGGGGAAAAACAAAATGGCCCCAGAAAGACTGAGGAATCCCTGCCCTTTAGCAATCATGGAATGTTGAGGTCTGTTGAAAGTCTGTTGAAAAGGGAAAAACAGGAGAGAAAAAGTATGTGAGCCCCAATGCCTTATTATCTCCTAGGAGGAGGGATGAAATCAGGTTGAAGACTTGCACAACTCTCTCCAATTATTTTGTACACCATGGGGAGAAGAAATAAAAAGTATCCTCTTCCCCAAAGGTGTAACACTCAGCTTAAGGTTGCTATAGTAGCAAATAACCCTATCAATCAGTAACCGTATGTGATCATAGGTGTCATTTCCTAGTAATTTACATCTCCCCTCCTGACTGCTTATAGGGCCCAACTTGTTCAGGATGCTCTCCTGTCAACTGAATCCTAGCTTCTGTGTTCCAGGATAAAAACAAAAGTGTGCCTTGAAAATGAATGAAAACCATTTCCACTGACACAATCTAAGTACCCAGACCTCTTTAGAATTCTGACATACTCACAAAAGATACCTTCCTCACAAGCAGGGAGGCAGCATGCTGTGCTGCTCCTAGCTAACAGATAACCATATTTAAAATGGATGCTCAGGTAAACTAGACATTTTCCCCATCTTGTTATCAAGGTATGTAAAAGAAGATACATACTTGAATAATATCCATTATCAAGCCAGCAGCCACCAGGCTTAAACCTGCCAAGAGGAATGGCCCAAGGATCTGTGATGCAATGGAGAGTGACGTTTCTGGAAGGAATCCACTGGCTGATCTAGTAAATTTACAGGTGAAACCCCTTAGTTTCTTTCCATGGAAGCACAGTTCCAATTTCAGCTGGGTGACAACCATGGCTGAATGCCATTAACCCATACTCAAGAAGCAGGAGGTGAAGAGGATATCCAGAAACGGAGGTGGCTCTCACCTCTCAGCAGCACAGTCCAGGATTGAAGGCACTTTTCGGTTATGGCTGTACAATACCAAGTCTTCAGTTGGATGCTCTATTCTTCAACCAACAGGCAACAAGGTTATTTTCCCTAATGCATTTGGCTTAGAGAGCTTGGTTTCCACTAAGCTTCTTGAAAGTTGCTTCTTTGCATTATACTCCAGAGAGGAAACCACATCTTCAGCTAGTATCACCTGGCTAGAAACCAAAAAAGACTTGCTTAAACTCTGGCATTGAGAAATACCAGCATGAAGAGTGACAGGTTCTGTGGGAATACTTTAGTCACGGATGCCCTTTCTCCTCATGTTACAAATACGGTGGTTTAAAATATAAGCCTGTCCTTCTGAAACAACCACCACTGCTCCAGGTTCACCATGCCTGACACTGAACTTTTCTTGCCGTCTCAAGACAAGGGAGGGCAGATTAACTCTTTATATTTGTTTCGCTTCTTCTCTTGCTTCCTCAAGGTGAAGAAAGGTCACCAGGAACATGAGCCAAATCCTTATGAAAATCCGGATATGACAGAAGAGGTCAACAGGAAGAGCTAGGAAGATGTAGCAGCTGGAAGAGCGCTTTTATTTCTCAGCTCCTTTTCCTTCTCTCTGTTTCTCCAGCCCAGCTAAGGGTGTATGAGTTCAGGAAATATGTGGTTTCTATCTCTAAGTGACTGACTTTCAGAAGAAAGGGGGGGGGGGGGAATTCCACAGTAAAAGCCAATGAGCTTCAAAGGAACACCCTTATCTGCTGTCATCGCTTCAACTTTCAGCTACTATGCAAAGGCCATGATAAGAGTCTCTGCATGAGTTCTATTTAAGGTAGTTCCATAGTTAATGGAAAAGTTTCCAGTCACTTCTCTGTGGCTTTTTATTTCCTGTCCCAAAATTCTTCAAAATGCTATAATGCATGCTTTTCTAAAAAGTATTTGTTTATAAAGCCATAGTGCCCATGATGGGATGCCAATCCACAGACAAAAGTATTTGTCAGGCACGTAAAATGACTGGTGGAACAAAAATGGTCACTGCTATTCTTTTACTCTTTTTATTGGACCAAAACAATGGAATCACAAGAGAATTTCCTGGCCAAGACTGATCAAACTTTGCAATTTGTGTGGAAGTTCAGAAGTCAGATTTTTATCTCCAAGATACTATGTTGTCTTTGGGATAAATTCTTTATGGGCATAATCACTGTGTATATTATTTGGAAAGACTGAGAAGGTTAGTGACATGGAATGAGTCTGCCATTGACCAGATGACAGGCCTTTTGTCATTTAGTTTGCCTGTTGAAAGCCACTAAGCCACCTTAAGAGCCTATTTTTGGATTAAAAGGCTATTCCGATAATTGACAAATTTTATATATGTAGATAATAAAAATAAGTCAGTACTGCCCCAAGTTAAACATGTTGATAGCCCACTTTTTGTCTGCCTAGCTTGTTAAGTCATCTTGCCTTCAAAGTGTGGAACCGCATAATGGTCCCATAATTTTATCTTCATTACTTTGTAGAGATAAGTTAGGTTGAGAAACTGTACAAGTCCAAGGCTAGTCCCACTGGCTTCAAACCTAAGCAGGGATTTCCCTAAGCAGGAAAACTGCACACAAATGGTGAAAAATCACTGAATTATGGTATTATGAGGAAGGGAGAACAGCAATCTGGGAGAGCCCGACTCAAGCCAAAAGGGCCAGATTCAGTCTTTCCCTGTTCCATCTATATACACTCCATCTCATTAAGCCTCAGTGCACCGACCTGTTGATAACAGTATGTTTACAAAATACAGAAAAGTTCTGGAAACAAATTAACTGTCTTCCTCATGTAGACTATTTGGCCTCATTAATGTTTTTGGAAAAAATATGTATCTTAGAATTAAATCACAGAATTCAGTCTTTTTAGCTGCTTCTCTCCTCACAGCGAAGAGATTTAAAATAGGTCCAGGCTTAAACTTATAACTCTTGTACCCAATATTCACCGAGATGGAAACTCACTAGGCAACCTTTTAGACCACAGCCAGCTTGTAGACTGGGACAGGGAGACACCTCATCCTAAAATTTCAAGACTCACACTATTCACAAGTCACCCTTACTTTAGACGTCACCTTGCTGACCAGGAAGTAGAACCTCCCCTAACTTTCTATTCCTACAGAACAATATTGCATCAAAGCAGCATATCTCCCACTTCCTCTTAAACATGACGCCACAGAGGCCTATAGGAGGTCTTGTTCACACACTGGAAACTGATACACACACACCATCCAGCACTCCTCAGTTCCCTAGCTGATGGATGGGACCAGGGGGTGCTTCCCTTCAGATCTGGAGTCTGAGGGAAAATGGCAGTTGGAACTGAGTGTTCTTTGTGGACAGAGATTGGAGGTGTATGCAGTGAGAGTTTCCCTTCAGCTATGAGGCAATATGATTATTATTAAAATAAATAATATGAAAACTATCAAGGAATGACAGAATCCTCTCTCAAATGGCACAGTTATTACTTCAATTGCCAAACCTTTATGTTCATCTGTTAATAGTAACAACTCCCTCTTTCCAATCTTCATTATGAATCTTGTTTCCCCACCAGGAAACCTGAAAAAACAGAGCTTTACTGTACCCCAGTCCTGAAGACTTAAGTGGCACTCTAGAGGGGAGAAAGGGCTCCAGTAAGGCATTCAACTATCTAGCTATCTTGAGGCCATTATTTTCCTCTCTCAAAGATTCTGCAACACAGCAGCTGTTAAAGGTGTTTGCCATGAAGAGATACAGTAGCAAGTATCACCTTTACTAACAGTCTTGGGAGAATGGGTTCATTGCGCTCCATCAATAAATAAGAACCATAAAAAGAGCGCAACCAATGAATCAACATTCATTGGCAGTTAAGTCAGGAGATAAGGTGCCTCCAGTAAAGATGGACACATCTCCAGCATGGAAATAATAAAAAAATACATAGCCCTGAATACTCAAGGAACTTTTCTTTCACTACAACATGCAAAAAGGCCATAACTGAAAATATAAAAAAGACACTTTACACAGGACATATAAAAATAATTTCTATCAAATATGAAATAATAACCCAACCCAGTGTATTAAGTGCTTCCAAAACCATGAGTCAGTCTGCCTGTGTGTTCCCACTGCCCATCTATTTATTGTATATATATATCAAATTACCACCTTATGTATAACAATGGCCATAGGCAATTCAAACATTATTGCACCGATATTATAAATATATCAGAGCAAAAGCTAAACTGTTTTTCCAGATGACATTACAGAACAAAATCTGTTATTACTATCTGTAATCCCTACCAGGCAAAGGAGGGGGATTTAATATTGGGGTTGAGATATGAGTTACTGAACTCTGCCTCCCAACTCTCTCCAGCCAGCGGTGTACAGTTTCAGGGTAACCTTGCTAGCCAAGCCAAAAATTGTGATCACTTGTTTCTTCTTGCTCCTACAGATGTACTCCTATAGGAAAGGCACAAGAACTTGCTGACTTGAGATATCTGAACATCTCCTTTTGACAGTGGCAACAGCATAAAGAATAAACCCAGCTCCCCTCATTGGCCTTTCCTGTGGGAAATATGTTGATTTGGTTGCTGCTGAGTGAAGGCATTCAAGATGCCACTAACTGGCAGCAGGTAAAACCCTCACCATGTTTCCGGGGTGGTGGGGGTGGTGAATTGCACTTGCCTCAGAGCAGCAAGATTGCCTTGCCCCAATGATTCCTCCAGAAAAGTCCTTGACTGACCTTTTTTTAACAGAATAATCTTTCCTCCTTTACATAGCAGAGTCTCCTACACAGGGTGAGCAGAAGTGTGGGGAAGGGGGTGAGGGCTGGTAGCTATGAACTAGTGGTGGCTAGCCCCTACTGGGGTTGGTAGAGTGGAGGCAGAACCAAGGAATTACCAGAGGTGGAGCAACCTTTTGAATACCTAGCAATGCATGGTACCACAAGGGGAAACTGAGGCACATGAACTTGAAACACACTGTATCAGATGTGTAACACTTCAGGCCATCCTTTTGTAATTTTCCAAAAACCTACATCGCTGCTTTGAACTGTTCCTGCAGTAGAATCCACTGGAACTGTTTGCACACTGACAAGATGTGGTCCTAAGTTCAGGTCCCAGTCATGAAGCTAACAGCCTGAGCTCAGACCTTTGTGTCAACTTAATCTTACAATGCTTCCATATGACAATTTATTTTTATGCAGGCGCTCTGCCTTATTCACTGACTTTTACAGGAAGTCTAGACAACATTATTTCCTATTAGTAATATGTCATATTTTCTTACTATTGACTATCATATCAATTTGTTACCCAAAGAAAGGTGAACAATGCCTTCTGTTTGTTCATGTTAGGAGCTATCTCTCCAAAAACACCAGAAATCGAAGATTTTTGATACAGTGTTTCCACAATTTTTCCAGAAGTCTGAACAATCACTGTAAGGGTTTCACCACATGCCAAAGTTTGTAAGTTGGCATTGTGAACTGGGCCCTAAGTATGTTATTGTAAAAGGAATTTTTGCTGAATATGCTTTGAACTAGCTTTCAGAACATGTGTGATGCCACCACTCCACAAAATTCACATTTGTAATGAAGCTTCTGGCAAAGAACAGCAGCAAAAACATCTAGTTTCCACATCCTAAATTAAAGCACAGACAACTGAGGGCAGAAATAGTTGCTATAAATAACCCACAATTAGAAGAAGAAATTCATCAAGGGCTGATCGTGTGTAACTGTCACAACAGGAGAATCTCTGAGCTAACTGGAGCATACAAATTGGCTTGCTTTGTTTTGTGATGGTTTTCAGGACTTGAGGACAAGACTCCTTCGAAATGTAATTTCCCTAACACGAAGCCAGCCTTAATCACGTATCTGCAGCTTTTATCAAAACCCCACATTGTTAAAAGACCTGTTTCTGCCTTGAAACAACCAAAGAAGCATACTGTTTCTTCGCTTACTCTTTCTCTCCACTCTACTCCCTTCCTTTCCCATTGCCATTTTAATTTTAGACAAAAAAACTCATTAGGGCAAGAATTGCTGAGTGCCATCAACACTCTCAGTGCTATATAAATGACAGTGAGAACAACAACTCTCCACTAAGTTGACCAAGTAGAAAAAGAAATGAGAATACAGTGAACTGTCAAACAAATATATATTGGGGTGTGAATTGTGTGGCCAGCACATCCAGGCCACCAAAAATGGAAAATAGCATTCACAGGCTTCCAGCAAATGACTATATTGCATTTAATTGCTATCCCTATCCATACACATCGCACACTGCAAAACAGCCTCCTTGCATTAAAAAACAGAAGTGCCCCGGTCAATACTTCTAGTTTTCGAAAAATGGGTGAGAAAAACCCATAGGTGTGGAAACTGGAGCAAGTGTGGCCCTAAGATTTTCCACATTTTATAATCCTTAGAATAAGATAAAAATAACAGCAACACGAAACATGTTTGCATGCATTTCCATAATATTCCACACCAGTGGCATGACTCAATAGTGTTGATTTAATTAACTTTAAAAGGCACACATTAAAAATATGCTGCTTGCTTATTAAAAGCAGTGAAGCATGCCAACTTACACCGGCATTCTTAACAGCATGGACAGTATGTACCTGATGATCCAGTACAACAGAGTAAAAAGAACATAATGTCAATTGAAACTAAGTGGGACCTCTAATCTTACAGAACCCTAATCGATTTCTTTAATGTTGAGCAGCACAAGGTTAATACTGGAGAGAAATATTAACTCCAACTTTATGAAAGCTGTCAGAACAGTCAACAGGGTTTGTAGTGTCATCCTATCAGGAAGATAAGGGGCAGCTTGACCTGGTACTTTACAGATCAAATAAATCAAATGTACAGGAGGACTACAGTGCTAAAAATATAATCCATTAAGAAAGAATTCTAGTTTAAGTTTAGAACAGAAAAACCTATTCTGTAGAAAAGGATTCATTTGTCCTAATTCTATGTTTTGCTCTTTTAATATCAGATTTTGCATATCTTAAATCTTGCCTGGTTAACTGTACTCATACTTGTGCATATAATATTGTGCAAATATCTGAGTAAACGTATTTAAAATTTCCGTAGAAGGGGGCTATGTTAGACTATTACAGGAAAGACAACAAGGAGTCTTGACAGCTTATGATCCGAGGAGGGTTGAGGGGTGCTCACTCTAAAATGTTGGGATGAGATACATACACACGTGCTCTGATCATGAGATATTCCACCTTAAAGCCAAACCACTTTGATTTGTTAAAAGTTTCCAGAACCTTTATCTGAAAAAGCGGGCTGCAGTCCACAAACACTTATGCCACATAAAGCCAGTCAGTATTCAAGGTGCCACAAGATTCTTTGTTATTTTGTTTAGACCTCTGACTTGAATTTATTTGTTTTATATTTTTCCATTTAACTTAAATCTGTCATTTGACAAAACTGAAGTGTAACTAAAAAGGCAAAGAGGAAACTAATTATCATCAAAGAAGACTGGTTGTTTAGCTGCTCCAGGCTATGGACACCTG
The DNA here is from genome assembly GCA_037013535.1 of Intellagama lesueurii. Classification (NCBI taxonomy): domain Eukaryota; kingdom Metazoa; phylum Chordata; class Lepidosauria; order Squamata; family Agamidae; genus Intellagama; species Intellagama lesueurii. The sequence goes on from JBAJHW010000002.1 coordinate 256,002,585, forward strand.
GAAAAAGAAATATGATAGTGCCTGCTGTCATAACTGAACACACTCAAGGAAATGGACGAAAGTACCTGTTTGTCCTACCTGAACGTAATCCAAGACCATCCCTGCAAGGACCATGCCCATGCCTGCGAGCATGTAGGGAAAGAGCACCTGCAGGCCAATGGTAACAGCAGACTCCTCTTGAAGCTTGGCCATGGCCACTTTTGCCTCGGCTGGCTGCTTCTGAGATAGGAGCAAAGGGCCATCCTCTGCTCCCTGGCTGCCAAGTTTGCTCTCTTTGTGTTTACTCTTGCCCTTCGCTTTGTGCCTCGATCGTTCCCCATTTCGAGTTCTGCCTTCTTTCCGTCGCTGCCGAGTCTCCTCACTTTTCATGTTGATCCTTCTAATTCAGGATTCCCTTTTTGGCCAGCAGCAGCAAACCAGAGACAGGGAAAGAGAAAAACAAGAGAAAGTGTTCCATTTCAGCCTTGAGAGGAAAACCATTGGAGAGGGTTTTTTTTCCTGTCCATCCAAATATACCATAGTAATTCATTACTGTATGTGATCCCAACTGGTACGTAGTTCATCAGAGATGGTAATTCACAAATGCTATTCACAGATGTTCTGCAGACCCGAAGCACATGATGCTCTTAGTTAAGTGAATTTAAGTATGCTCAAAGTCTTAAGGGCAATTTGTACAAAAGAACCATGTTCTAAGCCAGTTCTTCTCAAACCTGGGTCCCCAGATATTCTTGGACTGCAACTCTCAGAACTCCTGGCCAGCACAGCAAGTGGTGAAGGCTTCTGTGAATGCCTAATGTTATATACCTAAAATCTGTTCTTATTCCACTTTCTGCCTTGGTTCGATGCATTTTCTTCCACTAAAAATTGTACACATGTGGCATTCTGGTAGTCTAAGTTCTAAAAGGAGTTGTAGTGTTCCAAAAGAGTAGAAAATCTGTTATATTTTGTGGGAATTCAGTCTTTTGAAATACACCATATTTCTTAAACAGCAAGAAATCTGGCAACCCTGATAAAGAAACGCTGCTCCTTTTCTTGCTAGACAGACCTACCCACTAATTCAAACATTTATGTGTTTTTGTAACAGAAAAACCTGCACCACTACCATTCCTTTACAGGCTGCTGCCAGCACAGGCCTCGGATGATCAGTGGACTGCACTGACACTTCGATCTGGGATCAAGACCATTCCTGATTCTTTGGGGTCATCCACATTTATTATTTGTGGTGTGTGACAGTCATGTCTCTATGGCCAGTTGTCCAGCACACTAACGTACAACACATATTTATTTGACCAATGCAGAGACTGGGAAATCTTCAAAGCTTGCATGTATCTTTGTGCTCTTTTGGTTGGCCCTATAAAAGCATTACATGTGGATTTGAGAATGTGTTATTTAAAAAAGAACACATGGAAAGGGTGGCTGATAGGGTACTTGTCATATTTTGTACACATCACTCACTTTTAGCTGCAATTCCTCAGCTGTATTAATTTATGAAGGAGACAAATTCAATTGTTAGCCGCGGGTACGGTAGGATTATTGAATGACTGGGAATTCAATCAGCACTGACAGAAATCCCATCGGTTCAATGGGACATAGCCCCCAACCTTCCAGAAATCTGGATAAAACCAAAACACAAAACAAGGAGATAAAACTCCCGAACCCATCGAGGTTTTGATGTCGATAGGGGGAAACAGAGATGTGAGAAAGCTAGGAGAAAGCAATGCCTGGCCATCTGTCCAAGACGGAGGGCTTTCCACCCCATCCTCCGTCACCTCCATAAGCCGCAAAAGAAGCAAGCCGACACTTACCAAGCGCCTTTGTTCTTCCCTGCCCGAGTTTTACCGCCCCCTGGGACCCAAAAAGGGCATCGCGCGCCGCCGGAGCGCATGCAAACGAAGGGGGCGTGGCCTCGGCCGCACCTGGAAGCGACCCGCTTTCGAAAGCGCGCCGGCCCTCGCTCGATGTCGTAGTTAGAGGGGAGACTTCGTTTTGCCCCTCTTGCCACACGGTCTCTATGGGGGCGTGTCCCTTGGCGGTCGGCGCAAGCGCAAAAGGAAGGGCCACATGTACGTGGAGGGGCGGGCCAGTTCGCCGGGAGGCACCGGCTCTTCGGCAGTTGGGACTGGGGAGGTGAGGCGCTCGGGCCGAAGAGGCTGCAAACGCCGCTCTGCATGCAGCGCCGTGCACCTTGAGGTGCTTGCTCTCTTGCAGGCGGCTTTCCCGTTTCTGGCTTCTTTTCACCGCGTGCAAAAGGAGGCGAAGGTGTTTTCCCCTTCCCGGCGCCGCCCGCGCTGGGGGTGCTATCGGTGCTTTATGGGGTTTTTATTGTTGGATGTTTTGAGATCCGCTCGGCTTCCGAGCACGAAGAACGGGATACAACAATCAACAGATCAATGCCAAAGTGGAAATAAAAAGTAGCTTGCTTGACAAGTAGGGAAGCTTGTCATGACTTGGTTCTCTGTGTGGAAGGAAGGCAGCAGAGTGGAGAGAAGATCTGACAGGAGAGATGTTGCCCTTTGGGAGCGAGCACGAGTAATTAGTAGTAAGATCATGAGTAACGCCCCTTCCTACAGAAAAGAACGCCCCCAGAAGCAGAAGCGTTGATGGAGGAGGCCGAGGGAGGGCGAGGGGCCAGGCTGGAGAGAGGTTGACCCTCTCGTCTGTTTCCGCACAGGTAGCAACAAATGGAAGAACAAAACATGGGTGATGATAACCTGAAGGAGATTTAGTTCAGTGCCAGCTTTTATTGATGACGATTCACTTCCTCAGAAACGAAGGCTAAGTACTGAGACCACAGATTTAATTGAATATGCTTATGTATACAGTATATGACTGTATAGGAACTAGCTGTATCAGAAATAGTTGTCTAGCTCCTATAAGACTATAGCTTTTATTTTTCATAAACTTTTTTGTGTCCTATCTTTACAATCGTGTATACCTGTGGTCTTATATTGTATGTGTCCGAGCAAGTGGATTGGAATCTACAAAAGCTCCCCTTGAACTAAATCTGTTAGTTGTGTTTTTTTTAAACCCACAAATATTGTTTCTATTATGACAAAGGAGGACACCCTTCCTGGCTGAATGGGATTTGATTAGACATGGAATATTTGTATTTGTCCCCCTTCCCTTCCAGAAACTGGGCCAGCTGTCTGTGCGCATGTGCAAGCATATCATCTGATAGGTGGCCACATGCACAGAAACAACAGGCCCAGCCCCTGAAGGGAAGCCAGGGCGCCGTCTCTGAAGATGGCAGAGGCAGCGAAGGAGGAGGCAGGACCAAGTAGGGAGATTATGGGGGCAGTGGGAAGGGAGTGGAGGTTGTAGGTTCCCCTCTCCCAGGCACGAACCAGAAAAACCACGAACCGGTTTGTTTTCTCAGGGGTGTTTCATAGTTTGTGGGTAGCCACGAACTGCCAGTTTTTTCTAGTTCGTGCTCATCTCTAATGTTAAAAATTATATTTGCATTCAAGTTGATTGTGCCTTAATGGCAGTCCTTTGGGGATTTCTAGGTATGCATACTTTGAAGAGATTTGCTAGCCCCTCCTTTCGGCTGGGCTCTGGGATCATGCATCTTGTCGAAGGCTGCAAAGTAAGAGGGCATACAGCACCTTCAAACACATTCTTGTGATCTCAGCTGGCCTCTCTCCAGGGAACCACAATGAGCATTTGAACTTCAAGCACCTGGCTCCACAGCAAGTTACTCCAACCCACTGATTTGTTTGTTGTTATGTACCATCAAATTGGTTCCAACTTATAGCAATGCTAATAGGAGTTTTTAAGTATGTGAGATGTTCAAAGAATGGTTAACCATTGCCACACACACCCCCAGTGAATTATGGAGAAGCAGGGATTTGAACCAAGCCTCCTAAGTCCTTGGCTAGCTCTGTCCGCTATACTTTCCTTGTTCTTCACTGAGGTATATCAGCATGTAATATTATTTTAATTAGTACTAATTGATTTTAATCGATAAGGGTTACTGTATCAGAACATAAAAATAAAGGACCAGTAACTCATATGCTACTGCAGGTTCATAGCTAGGCCATTTGAGCTGTGACATCCTGCATGTAACAAGAATGGCCAGCAGAGTTAAGTGCTGGTGAAGTATAGCAAATAAATGTGCACAGAGACAGAACAGTTACAGAACATTGAAATTAATAGTCAAATCTATTCCTGCTCTGGGACGAGTAGCCACAGGAAGTTTGGAGTGACTGAGCCTCCATGTGCCCTCTGTGGCTACAGGACTGCTCCATTACAAGCACGACATTTAAAAACGGGATATCTTTGATATCCTATGGAAATGGGATATTATATAACAGGGCACAGCTTTGAAAAAAGGGCCTGTGTATCCCTTTTTCCCTTTCTCACAAGAGAGCCTATCCCTCTTGGTTATCAGTTATATCATCTGTCCCAGTTTCTTTTTATAATTTTCTTTTTAGCCTTGTTTTTAGTACTTCTGTTTAAGCAGTTTGATCCCACAAGACCATCATACATCCATATTCTACTGAATTAAGGACTGAGCGTACTCATCAGCACAAATCATACCTGCAGTCTACCTGTGGTGATGCCAGAGAGGGCTATGAAGTATAATTTCTGGCTTTCTGAAGGATTGCAATAGGAATAAAAGTTCCAAGCTTTCTCAAGGATATAATTCCATGGCCAGAATCCTATTACTAATCTACGTCAGTGAAAGTTGAAGGATGTAAATCTCAGTGGCAGTTGCCAGGAATAAGGTGACTTAGGGTGCGATCAGACGAGCATTTGTCCTGTAGTTTGGTCCAGGTTGGGGACAGGCTGGTTTGGTCCATTTTCTGGTGACCACATGATGTACATGCCATCACAAACCAGCCTGTCCCTGATAAATGTCTACCTGCACCTTTTTGTCAGTATTTACTTTTTTTATTATATGTGTGGGATCTCTCTATTTTGGTTTGGTTCTAGTGTGTGTGATTGCCAGGATGGAACCAAAGTGTTTGCATAGCTGTCCCTTTGCTGAAACTACTTGACAAGCTTGAGAAATGCGAAGCCTCCTGGCCACTTGCCTGCAGAGGAAAAGGGAGAGGAAGTTTTCCATTTCTTTTTAAATATTATTAACACAGTGATGTTTTGAAAGGGCTGTTTTTTTTCTTAAAGTCCTTTCAAAGCATTGTTGACATGCTATGTTGTTTGTTAATTTTTTACCCCACCCATTTAGCAGCCAGGCCACTACTCTGGGCAGCTTACAGTAACATGGACATAAAATAAAATTCAATAATAAACATCAATTTAAACAACAAATTAAAAAAAACAAGACTAACAGTATACAAAAGCAGCCGATACAATAGATGGTTAGCAACAATTAAACGAAATGGAATACTCCCTCTGCCTTCCTTGCTGCAGCTGAACAGACAGAAAGCTTCCAATTTCTCAAAGTTCATTAATCAACTTAGCCAAAACATGGAGGAAGAATCTGGAGTTGGATTTGGGTGTGTGTGTTTCTTTCCCTTTAAAAGGAAAGAAAATCAGCCTAGATTGTGCTAAATAGGGTTGATTAAGGTGTATTGTGGTCAATCCTTTTATGTGGGTGCAAGGATCACCCCAAAAGACACATACACCTCAAAGAAATCTTATTTAGCACAATCTCTAGACTGATTCAGGATGGGATAATTGGGCTATTAAGCTGTACATTTGCATTTCTTGTTGGACACGGAGTCACATGACTAGTGTGTGATGAGAAAGACAAACATAGGCTTCTTATGGTTGTTGTGGTTTTTTCGGGCTCTTTGGCTGTATTCTGAAGGTTGTTCTTCCTAACGTTTCGCCAGTCTCTGTGGCCAACATCTTCAGAGGACAGGAGTCAGAACTCTGTCTGTGCTCTGGTGCAGTTTGTTTGGATAGTTGAGTATTTATAGCTGTGGGATCAGCTTTTGTCCTTTTCAGGAGATGGGTGATTGTGGTGATCAGCATGTTTTTTGTTGTGGGTGTATTATTGTGATAAGAGGGAGAGATTATCTGTCACTGTGATTGATGGGTGTGGTTAGCTGGTCGACACCCATCAATCATACAAATGTGAAACGAGTGGAAATACCCTAAATGATTTTCCCAAACCTGCCAGGGCGGCTGTGAGGAAAGGTTCAGTTCAGCCTATTCAAACCTGGTGCAATCTTGATGGGTTGGACTATGACTCCACCTTCTGATGCTGGCTGGACATGCAGAGAATGGTGGTCCAGCACATTTGAGGGCACTTGGCAATGCTGCTTGTGAATGGTGAGAGTTGTACTCCAACTGGCCTGAAAGGTACCAGGTTGGAAAAAAACTGGCTGTAAGCTGTAATCTTTGTGTAATTTCCAAATAAACTTTGTACTTTGAAACTTGTGGGATTCCTAAAGAGAAGAGTAGTAGATCTTAAACAGTCTAAAGCAGTGAAACATAATCTCTTCTGAACTGTTAACATTAGGTTCCATATGTTCTAGCCCAGAGCTTAGAAGCTTTTAAAAAGCTGAAATGTACCAGCAGGAGAAGAAGAAAGAATATGTGTTTCTGTATTAAAAAGCTTATTTTACTACACACTTTATTCCCACTTCATTAAGAACTACTATTGTTCTCAAACTTATATTCAAAGAGAAAGAAAGAAACTTGTACAAAATCTGGGAAACCACCAAATGAAGCATCATGAGGAAGGGGGCAAGCCTAAAGTACCCAGTTGGGACCACAGGAGGGCTACATTCAGCTTCTGGCACTCATGTTTCCTAATTCTGATCTTGCAGCTAGTACAATCCAGGATAGATGGCTCAGTGGTTCAGGTATCTGGCTGTGGACTCAGAGGTTGGGACTGGGGGTTCAATCCCCTCACTGTGCCTCCAGGGAGAAGAGCCAGCCTGTGTGGCCTTGGGCAAGCTGCACAGTCCCAGGGTGCCCCCAGAAGAAGGGAATGGGAAACCATTTCTGAGTATTCTCTGTTTGAAAAACCCTGAAAAGAGTCACCATAAGTCAGAATTGATTTGATGGCACATGATTATAAAGCTGGCTAGATAGCTCAGTGGGGCAGGCATCTGGCTGCAGACCCAGAGGTTGGGAGTTCAATTCCCCACTGTGCCCTATTGTGAACAGAGCCAGCCTGTGTGACCTTGGGCAAGGTGCACAACCAGAGAAGTGCCCCAGAAGAAGGGAATGGTAAACCACTTCTGAGTACCCTCTACCTAGAAAAACCTGAAAAGAGTCACCATAAGTCTGAACTGACTTGACAAAACACAATTATCATCACCACCACCATAATTAGAAATGGAGATTTCCTGCTTATGAGATTTCCTACCTGAAGTGTCAGAATATCTTGGCTGACTGGTAATCATGCACTTGGACTTGGGGATGGGCCTTGCTGTTCCACCTCGGGGCAACAGAGTGTGCCTGGCAAAAAGTGTGAGGACTTTAAAAAGGTGACACCTCAGGTAGGAAATTTCATAAGTAGTTCTCCCCATTTCTAATGATGGTGGTAGTGATGATGATAGTTATTGCTGTCAAGTCTATTCTGATGTGTAGCAACCCTTTTCCTCCGGTGGGTGCCCATCTCTGAGTGGGTGCCCGCCAGAGAAGGAGGGCTGGGAAGCCATGCCACTGCCTCTGAGTGGGGTCCCATTGGAGAAGGTGGGGCTAGGAACCCAGGTTGCCTGCGAAATACACTGACATGGTTCCTATACACTGCCATCTGATGGGTTCGTTGTGTAATTGCCATCCTATCATTGCTTACTACCAAAGGAGTGATGTAAGCATGTTTTCTGTTTTGCTTATAGACCAGACCTGGGCAAAGTGCGGCCCGAGGGCCACATACGGCCCGCGAGCCACTCGTGTCCGGCCCGCTGGACATCAAAACCATTTATAGCTTTTTGTCTAAAGTTGATCAGTTGCTTATCTTTAACATACTGCAAAAAGCCTCTTTAGTATTTGTGAAGATTAACAAGTTTAAAATAAAAACAATCATAACATCACTGTTCCATTTTATTTTTAAGTAAAGTTAGTTCGGCCCCCGAACACAGTTCAGATTTTTCATGTGGCCCCCTATAGAAATTAATTGTCCACCCCTGTTATAGACAAAAACAAGTGGATAAAGCAAACAAAACCATTGCTAATTGCAACAACCATTGCTTAGAAGCAGGGGTTAGCCATTGCTTCATGACAGAATAGATAAAGAAAACTTAGAATATAAATAAGCCATGATTTTTCTCAGAAGAATCAGACTGAGGAGCAGCAGTTATGAGATACATCTTATCTGATAAAGCAGCCACACCAGAAGATCAACTATGAGATTTCCTCCTTAGGCTGGGTGAGATCTCTTTAGAAATATTTTTCTATGTGTCTAAATATGCTTAGACCTAAGTTATGCTTTTTGCTTCTTGTTGTTGTTGTTTAGTCATTAAGTCGTGTCCGACTCTTCGTGATCCCATGGACCAGAGCATGCCAGGCCCTCCTGTCTTCCACTGCCTCCCGGAGTTGGGTCAAATTCATGTTGGTAGCTTCGATGACACTGTCCAACCATCTCGTCCTCTGTCGTCCCCTTCTCCTCTTGCCCTCACACTTTCCCAACATCAGGGTCTTTTCCAGGGAGTCTTCCCTTCTCATGAGATGGCCAAAGTATTGGAGCCTCAGCTTCAGGATCTGTCCTTCCACTGAGCACTCAGGGTTAATTTCCTTCAGAATGGATAGGTTTATTCTCTTTGCAGTCCAGGGGACTCTCAAGAGTCTCCTTCAGCACCACAATTCAAAAGCATCAATTCTTCGGCGGTCAGCCTTCTTTATGGTCCAACTCTCACTTCCATACATCGCTACTGGAAAAACCATAGCTTTGACTATGCGGACCTTTGTCGGCAAGGTGATATCTCTGCTTTTTAAGATGCTGTCTAGGTTTGTCACTGCTTTCCTCCCAAGTAGCAGGCGTCTTTTAATTTCGTGGCTGCTGTCACCATCTGCAGTGATCATGGAGCCCAAGAAAGTAAAATCTGTCACTGCCTCCATATCTTCCCCTTCTATTTGCCAGGAGGTGATGGGACCAGTGGCCATGATCTTAGTTTTTTTGATGTTGAGCTTCAGACCATTTTTTGCACTCTCCTCTTTCACCCTCATTAAGAGGTTCTTTAATTCCTCCTCACTTTCTGCCATCAGAGTGGTATCATCTGCATATCTGAGGTTGTTGATATTTCTTCCGGCAATCTTAATTCCGGCTTGGGATTCATCCAGTCCTGCCTGTCGCATGATGTATTCTGCATATACAGTGGTGCCTCGACTTACGACCATTTCGAGTTACGACCAGCTCCGGCTGCAAAATTTTGCTTCTACTTGTGACCGGAGCTTTCACTTACGAACAGAAAAAGGCAGGGGAAAAAGGCGGGAAATTCAAATTGCTAACTGTAGGTGGCGATGAGGCTGCTTCTTTGTAGCTCTTTCGCCCCAGCAGTTAGTGTGCGTCGTAGGAGGCTTCGGACTGCCTCCTTCTGCTTCTGAGAGCGTGTGTGTGTGTTTGCAGGGAGGCTTCGGGCTGCCTTGTAAGGTAAGGTGCTGTTTTCTGCTTTTAAAAAACTGTTCTGGGTGTTTTTGCAGCGTGGATTTGAGCTGGGGGGGTTATGTTTCTGTGCTGTGATGGGTCTTGGGGGGTTTGTTTGTTTTTTGGTTTTTTCCCCCCATTTCTGTTGAGTCTTGGGGGTTTGGTTGCTTTTTGGAGTGTTTTTTCCCAATTCCGATGGGTCTTGGGGGGTTTGGTTGCTTTTGGGGGGGGTTCCTCATTTCCGATGGGTCCTGCATACTTCCCTTGCTTTTTCCTTTGTTTTCTTTGCATTTCCTACCTGCCCCCTTTGTTCTCTGTGCATTTCCGATCTGCTCCGTTTGTTTTCTGTGCATTTCCAATGGGTCTTGCACGCTTGATTGCTTTTCTTTTCTTTTTTCCCCCCTTCGGCTGGAAGGGATTAATCGTGTTTCCAATGAGTCTTGCAGTGATTTATTATTATTATTATTTTGTGATTTTTTTCTTCGGCCGGAACGGATTAATCGCATTCCAATGCATTCCTATGGGAAATGGTGCTTCGACTTATGACCATTTCGAGTTACGTCCTTCTTCTGGAACGGATTATGGTTGTAAGTGGAGGCACCACTATAAGTTAAATAAGCAGGGAGACAATATACAGCCTTGTCGTCCTCCTTTCCCAATTTTGAACCAATCAATTGTTCCATATCCAGTTCTAACGGTTGCTTCCTGTCCCACATATAGATTTCTCAGGAGATAGATAAGGTGGTCAGGCACTCCCATTTCTTTAAGAACTTGCCATAGTTTGTTGTTGTCGACACAGTCAAAGGCTTTTGCGTAGCCAATGAAGCAGAAGTAGATGTTTTTCTGGAACTCTCTGGCTTTCTCCATAATCCAGCGCATGTTAGCAATTTGGTCTCTAGTTCCTCTGCCCCTTCGAAATCCAGCTTGTACTTCTGGGAGTTCTCAGTCCACATACTGCTGAAGCCTGCCTTGGAGGATTTTGAGCATAACCTTGGTAGCGTGTGAAATGAGGGCAATTGTACGGTAGTTGGAGCATTCTGTGGCGCTGCCCTTCTTTGGGATTGGGATGTAGACTGATCTTTTCTAATCCTCTGGCCACTGCTGAGTTTTCCAAACTTGCTGGCATATTGAGTGTAGCACCTTAACAGCGTCATCTTTTAAGATTTTAAATAGTTCCACTGGAATGCCATCACCTCCACTGGCCTTGTTGTTAGCCATGCTTTCTAAGGCCCACTTGACTTCACTCTCCAGGATGTCTGGCTCAAGGTCAGCAACCACACTATCTGGGTTGTCCGGGACATCCAAATCTTTCTGGTATAATTCCTCCGTGTATTCTTGCCACCTTTTCTTGATGTCTTCTGCTTCTGTTAGGTCCCTACCATTTTTGTCCTTTATCATGTCCATCTTTGCACAAAAGGTTCCTTTAATATCTCCAATTTTCTTGAACAGATCTCTGGTTTTTCCCTTTCTATTATTTTCCTCTATTTCTTTGAATTGTTCATTTAAGAAGGCCCTCTTGTCTCTCCTTGCTATTCTTTGGAAGTCTGCATTCCATTTTCTGTAACTTTTCCTTTCACTTCCAGCCGCATCCGCAGCTGAGCGTTCTTTCGGCTTTGGCCCAACCACTTCATTAGCTCTGGAGCTACTTGTACTTTTCCTCCGCTCTTCCTCAGTGGCATGTTGGACGCCTTCCGACCTGAGGGGCTCATCTTCCAGCATCATATCTTTTAGCCTTTTGTTTCTGTCCATGGAGTCTTCTTGGCAAAGATACTGGAGTGGCTTGCCAGTTCCTGCTCCAGGTGGATCGCGTTTAGTCAGAACTCTCCACTATGACCTGTCCGTCTTGGGTGTCCCTGCACGGCATAGCCCATAGCTTCTCTGAATTACTCAAGGCCCTTCGCCACGACAAGGCAGCAATCCGTGAAGGAGCTTCTTACAATTTTATTATTCTGGAGGGATATCCTCTGCCCTTTTGGGTTGTAAGCCCCTGTATTTAAAATGTATGCTCCTACATTTTTGAAACATTATTATAACATGACTTAAGTGCTTGTTTACAACTTAAGTCCTATTCTCATATATGCTAAAGTTATGTGCTTACAGTTCCTTGCAACTGTAAGGATGATTTTTGCAAAATGAAATTACATAGCTGTGACTTCTCAAAAGATACATTTTAAAAATACTGTTAGATTTCATGTTATGCTTATGGAACCTAGAATCTATGTAGAAATAAAACTTGTAAAAATACAGGTTTTGGAATTGCATGGAATTACTGCAACTAAGAAAATACATATACTGATATACCCAAATGAGTTTTGGAAATGCTTATCAGTGATTGTCTGGTTTCATTCTGGAATTAACCCTTTACTGGGATGTCAGTTATGATGAACCTAGAAAACATTTGTCAGCTGTAAGCCAGTATAGACTCTGTGATTTGCCTTGTAGGTCTGCACATAAGTTGGCTTTTAAGAGAAATGTAAAGAGTGCCCCAAGCACAGTCTGACACAGAGCTATATGAAGCTACACTGAGTTGGCCCCTTATGACTGGTATATCAAGAACTCTGTATGTGAAATAGTACTTGAGTTGTGATGGGTTCTATGTGCACAAATAGGGTGGCAGTGCACTGCCTAATGACTATAAGCTCTTAATAGTAATGGTGCCTCCTCCAAACAAGCAAACAAACATATATATTTCGTGCCAGAGCTCTGGATTGGTCAATGGTTAGAGGCATGACTCAGCGATTATAGAGTCAAGATGTTTGAGGCATCTTTCCAAAAATAACAGTGCAGCTAAACTCTGTGTGTGTATGTGTCTCTGTCTGTCTGTCTCTCTCTGGCTCTGGCTGTCTATAGATGAGGCCTATATATAAGGAAACGTTTCCTACTGCTGATAACACTGTGGCCAAAATCCTGTTGTTTAACACAATAAATTCCATTAGAGTAGGCCCAACTGAATCAGTGAGGATTTGGTAAGTCAACTCCTCCATAAATTCCATTGATTCAAATGGGCCTACTCTAAATTAGCACTCACTTTAGCATAGTAAATTGCAGTTAAAATAGACCCATTTGAATTAATGGAACTTATGAAAGAGTTGACTCCCTAAGTCTCAAATGACTCAATGGGCCTACTCTGGTGTGATTAATTAGGGTCTGGTGACAGTAAGCAACAGGATTTTGACCACTGTTTAATAGCCATAGCAGTTTTTACTCTATTCCCATTAATGTTTATTGTTTCTCCAAAGGATGAGAGGACATTCCATACATTACAGTGCAATTATACATAGAAACCAAAAGGATTGTTTTGGTATATATAGCCCCACAAGGTAATATCTGTAGGATCTGCAGGTCAGGTACTTTAAAACTCTAAATTGTAGATTTTGCTTCATTTATGCTCCGAGTGAATAGAAATTATATATAGAACCAGAAAAAGTATGCATCATTTACATAACAAAAGTAGACCAATGGTAAATTTGGTCTTCTCATTTGTATCTCCTGTGGCTAGAAAGTACATATATTTGTCATATTATTACCTGTGCTTCTGGACAATTGCTGCCAGAAATAACATATTTAGGAAACTGGCTGGGTCAGACTGGGGTTCACACCCACAAACAATAAGAACAACAGCTTTGTTCCTGTGCTACTCTACAACAGAATATGCTAGTGCTGCATGGTACAAATCAGCACATGCCGAACAAGTTGATATAGCTCTTAATTAATCAGGAAGGATTAGTACTGGCTAAAACCTGCCCCCATTGAAAAAGTCTATTATTTGGCTGGCATTGCCCCTCCAGAAATACATCAAGCGGTGCTAGCCAATAATTAATGAAATAAGGTAATACAGTACCAAACCCATCCACTTCATGAACTCCAACTCCCTAGGCAATGCTAACATTAAGGAAACGTCTTCTGCACACATTTCAAGCTCTAAATATTAAACCAGAAGAGGCTAGGCTAAACCTGTGGAGAACAAAAACAACACAGCTTGCTGAACTGATGAATGCTAAAGAGGACAAGACTCTAGCTGGACCATCTAGAAGTCACTTCACAGACTTCAAAGCAAAGTAGGAAGATCAAAGAATAATCAAATAAAATGGGGCTACTTTTTGTGACTAGAGAAATTCAATCAGCATAGCACTTACGTGCCTGCAATTTATGCCCTACAATGTGTACAAAAGAAGATCTAGCAAATGATTGAGATATTGTTATTGAAGTAGCTTGCTTCTGATAAAAATTACTCTAATTATCTTAACATATTAATTTGTTTTAATTTTACCTATATTTCATATACCTCCATAATTTTAATTTGTGCAACGATCTAATACGAATAAAGAAATACAGTATTACCTTAATTTCACTCTTTCTCTCTCTTTCACACCATAACAGATTATAAGCAGAATAAACATTACTTCATCTGCCAAAATTATGCAAAATGAATTGTAATCATATTGTTTATGTCATTTAAACATTTCAGAATTTAGAATTATTACCTCAAGTTCAGAATCAGGATAACAGCCTGTCACAAGAAGCCTAGTTCATGCAAGAAGGTTGTCAGGCAAAAAGTTCCTTTAAGCTGTTCCACACAGTCCTGGAACAGCATAGTCCCCAAACAGTTGCATGATTTTGCAAGTGATGGTAACTAAATCTTGCAGCTGCTGTGCATCATTTCAGGTTGTCACTTCTAGGCCAGACAAGCTTCAATTTCATCTCACTTGGCATAGTTATGCATCTCTGTATCTTCCTAAGCAATGCATGGAAGATATACACACACCATTGTGTGGTGTGTGCTGCAAGAAAAGCTTCTTCTCCCTTGAGGGAAATCATTGGACCTTGGAAATTGTACATAGCTGAGTCTTAGTTACATCAGTTGTTAGGAAAACAGGTTTGGGTGGGATGGGGTTAGAGGAGAGAGTTGTCCTTGTTAAAAATAGTGCTCTAACCAAGACACTTTTAGATTTGATATCCCTTATGGCATAAGGCTTTTGCTATCAGTTTTCAACTGAGCTTCAGGAAAGCATGTGGGAATTTCCTCAGGAAATCCAGAAGAAGGACAAAGGGACAAACACAATTTCTTGTCCACATCTCCTAGCGTATGAATAGCAGCCAGGTCTTCTTCATTTGAAGTATCTCAGAATGGGAATGGGGAGTGTATGTTGTCTTCATGAGTTGCTGGCCCACATATGCCATCATTACTTACCATTGGCTATGATGGCTAAGAGTTATGGGAAATGTAATCCCAGAACATCTGGGAAGCCACATCTGGGAAAGTTTAGCAGCCTTTGGTTTAGCAGCCAATACATCATTTATGATCAACAGGATGGTCCTAGCTAGGTTTTCTGAGATATAGATCCTTTTATACACTTAGTAGAATTTATGCCATCATAAATAGTTTATGACTGCAGATTTAAACTGGTCATGAAAGGTTATGCCAAGAAAATATTAACAATCCAGGAGTTATGGAAGAAAAGCATTCTATCTGAGATTACAGTAGGACCCCCACATCCACTGGGGATTGGTTCAAGCCCCCCCCCCCCGGCATGGAAACTGAAAACCATGGATAATAGTGAACTAGATAGATAGATAGATAGATAGATAGATAGATAGATAGATAGCATGGTAACGGGAAAAACAGAAAATTTATTTTCACATGCATTACCAGAACGGACCACAAGAGGGCACCAGAGACCATATTTTTCTGTGTATAAGACGCTACTTTTTCCTAGCCCAATACCTGTAGGTATAGAGCAAATGCTTACGGAGTCACAGAACTAGAAAGAAACCCCTCTTCACTGTAGAATACCAGTACGGCATTCATGAAGTGTTGTTGAATCTGAAATTTGATAATTCCTTCCTAAACATCCATTGTGGAGTCCAATGTATTCTAAATACATTTTTTGTTGTTGGATCAATCTCAATTTCATATCCAAAGAAACATTGTGTATAGATTCTAATACAATTCTCCATTGTTTAGATTGAATTTTACCACCTAATCCTCCATTCCATGTTTCTTTAAGCTCTTGAATATCTATCTTATAAAGATCCATCAAACATACACTACAGTTACTGACTTGGATTTCTCACCAGGTCCAGTAATTCCCTCCAGCAACTTAGGAGATTCTGAAGCATTCAGTGCAGGTGGACCTCAATGTGTACTGTCCATGCTGGTGCAAGGTCTTCTGCCACCTGGGGCATGAAAAGGAAGCACCCTGCCCCACCCCACCCCACCCCCACTGTCCTGCCACCCTGCCTCCTCTGTCTGCTTTTGCTCTTGCATATTTCTGCTCTGATACTTCAGCTGTTCCGAGACTCGTGAGAGTCTTGGTTACACTCACCATAGTTTTTGCAAGTTAGTTCTGGCAAACTAGGTTCTTATAGAATCTCTTCTTTAAGTAAGAGCCATTGTTCTGAATACAGTAATTACCATGTTTTTGGTTAAGAAGGGTTGCCACCTACTGGCTGAAGATGGTACTATATGGTACAAACATATACACATTGATTAATTAATTCATTAAAAATATTCATATGTTACCTTTTCCCCCCAAAGGATCCAAGGTGGCCTAAAGTATTTTAAAAAAAGTTAAAAGCCAAATAATAAATTATTACAATAATAAAAAAGCACTAAACAAGTATCATTAAAACTCACAATAAGAACAATATTAAAAACACAAGTAAAACACAGAATAAAATGCTCCCTTTAAAAAAAAAAAATCCCCTTTATCAAACCTGTCATTTAAAGGAAAGCCTGCCTGAAGATAAAAGTCTTTGTCTGCTTGCAGAAGGACAGCACAGATGGGGCCAGCCTGGCCTCCTCTAGGAGTGAGTTCCAAAGTCTGGGAGCAGCAACACAGGAGGCCCTCTCCCATCATATGCTCCTGTAAGGATGATGAGACTGAGAAAAAGGCCTCTCCTGATGATCTTCATACCCAGGTAGGCTTGTAAAAGGAGAGATGGCATTTTAGATAGCTTGGACCAAAGCTGTTAATAAATGTATTCTAAAAGATAAGTCAACCACTGCATGTAAATCTCTAGATACCAAGTTTTCAGTTGTTTAGGCTTTACACCCCAGAGCCAAGGAGGATACACATGCATGCATGCGTGCTCTCTCACACTCCCTCTTTCCCTCCCTCATTATTATTATAGACAGAAAGCAGTAGTGATATGAACTATCTTAAGGGCAATGTGCAAACATGAACTGAATCAAAGATACCTGTGTGACCTTGGGTCGACTGTGAAATAGAGCAGAGTTGCTGGTCTTGAAAAGGGCAGAGCACTACCACCGTGAATCCTTCATGTTCTACATGGCTTTGAGTTTTTAACCAATGATGTCCAGTAATTTGAACCGAGGAAATGGAAATAGAAAAGTTTGAGCTGCCGGTGCCAAAGGCCAGAGTGTCACCAAAAGTGCACAGGTTGGGTCGGGTGCCTACCTGTGTGTTTTTATTTGGGCATGGGCTAGTTTGGAGGGAGGGCTGTGTACATCCCTGGATAGGAGGAGTACCCAACTTCACAAGGGTTAGAAACCTCCAACCCCCACATTGACTGTTCTCTATTATTACAGATTTCAGGACCCCAGTAAGGGTGAGGCCAAATTACGCATTCCTCTTATTGTGTAGCACATAGCCATACCCTGGTAGTCATGCTGGCTGAGGGATTCTGAGAGACAATATGAAGAAACATAACCTCCCAAAGCTCTGGTTCCCTGTATATGGTATGAGTGCTGTTGATTTGTTCCGCTCCTGCCAGCTAGCTGGAAAGAATGCTGTTAGAAAGAAAGCCAAAAGATTACAGAATGGAACTGGAACTGAACATGGGCCCGTTAATCAGAGCTCTTTGTTATTTTTATGCTCTTTTAAAAAAAATGTATTTACAAGTGTCAAGTGATAATAAATCTCATTGTAAGTGGGCTCTTAAGATGCTATTACATACACATCAATTCAGTATTATGAAAAGCCAGCGTTTTCTGTGGTGATTAGGAGCAAAATGTGCCCAAAGGCCTCCCTCTGTCATGCACCCCACCCTGACAGTGTAATCTAGCCAGGAAGGGATCTCACTTTAGAAGCTGGATATATGCCAAAGGATGGATAGAAGATTCGCTCTTGCACCGACAGGCTTTTGTATAGAACCGGTTGTCTTGCTATAGAAAACATAGCTATTTCAGAGGCATTTCTCTACCCATCTTTTGAGCCAGGTGTTGATCTCCTTTGCCCAACCAAGCTCACAGAAACATTGCTTTTTTTTTTTTACTGGAGCAGGAAACGTGCAGAGAGAGCCCTTTTGGTAAATCAAGAGTCATCCTCAACCAAGTTAACATTTTCAGGTTACATCAACCAAGTCACCAGGGCTAACCTGCTTTCGGGCATCCTGGAAGGCCATCTAAGGCTGTAGCTCAGGGTCTCATGAAAGGGCAACGTATTGTTATTTGTTTATTTCATTGTTATCATATTCTTTCAACAAGGAGAGAGGTGTTTATAAGATTTTATGCCTCATTTCCCCAAACTTGGCTGGCTTTGGTACAGTTATTTGCTGCTTTGCCTCAGGCCCTGAAAGCTGAATGCCATTTGGGTTGCTTGCTTGCTTGCTTAGAAAACATGGGCATGATAGCATATAAAAGCTATCAGTTGAGATAATGTGATTGTGATTCTTGGGGAAACAGGATCCTTCTAAAGCATGCATTACCAATAGTAGGAAATGGACATGGGTGTTTGGCGGACTTTGCATCTCCCACTTGCAGTTTTTAATGTTCCTCTCTGTAGAGACTGGAAAAGCTTCCCAGGACTGGAACGTTCTACCA
The DNA here is from genome assembly GCA_037013535.1 of Intellagama lesueurii. Lineage (NCBI taxonomy): Eukaryota > Metazoa > Chordata > Lepidosauria > Squamata > Agamidae > Intellagama > Intellagama lesueurii. The sequence goes on from JBAJHW010000002.1 coordinate 256,020,875, forward strand.
ACACTTCAGAAATGCATTGCAACATTATAACAGTGACAGCCAACTTGTAGGCATTATATACTCATCAGACTGATCCTGTCCATCCCCAAAGAGTCCTTGGAAAGAGACAGTGTCCTGATAGCTAGAAAGACAGACATGATGTCTTCCTTCCTTATGTGAGCGTGTTTCTTCCTGGAAGTGCTTTTAACTGCCTGATAATTATGGCCTGCCTAAAGACTTGCAGAAAATGATGGATGTCTACAAGTTCATTCCAGTGCATTTTTTGGCTAGTATCCTGTTGCCCAAACTCAGAGTGAAAAGGAAATTCTGTAAGCATTGCCCCATGCCACTCCACCAGGCTCCCCTTTGGGTGACTAATTGTGTGATCAAACACAGAACCAGTGCAAGAACAGGTATGCAATAGCAAAGCTGCTAGAGTGGAGGAGAAGGGAAGGTGCTTATGCAATTTCACATTTAGGTACCAGAATTCTAGCCTTTATCTTTTCCATCTTCCTTCCACCAGTCTTCTGAAGCACAGCTCACATGCTTAAAAGTCACTACAGGGAAAATAAGTAAATGGTGCAAACAAAGCTTTGACAACTTCAGCTACTTTTTTCAAAACAATGGCTGAAATTCTGTTGTCTAGCTCAGTAAGTCACAACTTGAATAGGCACATTTGAATCAATGGAAGTTATGGAGTGGATTCAAAAGGCCTACTGTAGTGTGATTTACTGCACTGCATAACAATATTTCAGCCAAAATTATGGAACTGAAGAGATCTCACACATGCTTGTTTCAAATGCAGAAGGATTTGTTCAGTATTTGAGAGAAGAGATGTCTACCTCCTGTATTTAGGAGGAGAACATGACAACATAGCAGTGCTCAACTTTGCTCGGGAAGAAGACAAAAGTGGAGTTTGGGGGTGGAAGAAGACAACAGAAAAGTTTAAACATACGTTTGCTGCACTTGTGTGTTTCCTAGGCATCCTATTTTCTTTCTCTTTCATTGCTTGCACATGTTATTCTTTTCCTCACTGGCCAGCACAAATTTCAAGAGAGACAAGGACTCCCAGTCTAACGGAAGGTGGCAGCAGAAGCACATGAAATCTAGTCCTAAACCATTCAAAAGGACATGAAACCAACCAAAAATACTGACAAATAGCAACAATATCTAAAAGTCCCATGACTTTATCTTCCTCATAAGGAGTTGATAATCTACTGGGAAGTTTTGCTACACAGCTATTGTAGATTTCAATAAGACTTGCACTGGAGATCTTAGCAGATTGTGCTCCCAATCCTTGACACGATACAACAGTGATATTTATTGGTCTGCTGTGTATTAATCCAATTCCTTCATGTCTCTAAGAATCTAGAGGACACACGTTTAGTGCATTTTTAGAAGAGGTGCTCTCTAAAATGTGAAAAATGTCTGTCATAGCATGTGATTTTCCCCTACCTATGTGTTTTGCATTTTGTCATGTTTTCTTTTGTGAAAGTAAACACGGACTTACTTTGGACATCTGATTTCTGAGGCATGCAACTCTAAGGAAATTCTATAGTGGAAAAGAAAACAGGTTAATTGGAATATACATTCTTCTTAACATCTAATTTGACCTGAATCTAATGCTTTCATATTCTGCCTGCAGCCTTTGCTAGCTGTAAAAGACCAGAGACATGCTCAATGTGATTGCATCATTTATACACAAAGGGACTCTGTACAGTTCTCCTGGCATCTATTGATTTTAAATTCTTTCACCACTTTCTATCACTGATGCCCTTCAGGTATCTTGAACTACAACTCTCATCAAATGGATCCTGGCACACATCAGTCTCACTGACGTCAAAGAGTCTTCTATGCTTCACCTGAAAGGAGTAATGAGAATAGCCAGCCTCTGTACTAGGCCCACATCATAGCCCATGTCAGCTTCCCCCCTTCTCTCTCCCTCTCTCTTCTTGGCAATTTCTTTAGAGGAAAAGCAAGCAAGGGATGGGGGATATTCCCCCATGGATTGAGATGTAGGCATGATCAAGTCCTGATTGAGTTCTTCGGGAACTCCTGTCCCAATGAAATAATAAATTTAAAGGGGACTAGGGGACTGCCAAATAGGTTTGCTTTACATGGTGGCCCATCATCCGGGCAACTTTGGGGTCTTGTCCTGATATTTTGGAGTAAGACACATGCACACACCCCACACTGACCATGAACTGCCTCGCTTTGCTTTGTTGTTTTTAAAAGTATGTGCCCTGGCTGCCAAAATCTGCTCTGCTGCTCCTTGCCACAGGCAACAAAACACTATGAATAGAAATAAAAACAACAAACAGAATGAAGATAAATATGAGTAATGAAATGAATGTAATCTTAATGAATCATCAATGAAACAAAGGTAATTTGTATGAGTGACTAATATACTAATGCAGTCCTTAATAACAAAAATGGGCAACACTTAGAGTCTGAAACACTAGGGGGTGACAGGCAAAAGGGTAGCCTGGTAGTCGTTGTCTAAATGACTGTTTCCCATCTTCCTTGCCTAAGTAACTTTTTATTGACATGTAGATTGCTATTCTTAGGCTCCACTTCTTTCCTGCATCTGATCCACAAGGTTGTTGTTCTTTCTTTGCCCTAGAAACAGTCAGTAGTATTCTTTGTCTATGATGGCTGCAAATTATTTCCAGGAACATTTAAATGTACGCTTCTTTTGCAACTACTAGCTCCCAGAGGATGTGTTTACTTTTAGTAGACACAAGCTCAGCATCAATACCACAGTCATCTGCTACTATAAATACCAATATTTTTCCTTTCCCCCCCATTGCACATTTTATCTTACGGGGGGGGGGGGGGGGTTCAGACATCTTGTTGTAGGCCAGACTTCCTCAATCTGCCTTTTAAAAATTACAATAGGTTTTAATGGTTACTTGCTTTTAATTATTCAGTTGTATTTTAATTAGCATATAATTTAATTGTTTTTCAATGTTTAACTTGTTGTGTTTTTAATTCTATTCTTTTTAATATTGTGAGCCGCCTTGGGTCCTCTTATGAGGACAAAGACGGTCTATAAAACAAACAAGCAAATCTGTTGCCTGCTAGAGGTTTTGAATGATAATTTACCAGCCCTATATGCTCAGTGGGTTGAATCTCCACTACGCCTCTTGCGAGAGGGATCAGATAAGATTCCCCCAGAGCATGTGTGACTGAAGAGGTTAGGTAAGGCCCTGGGCAAGCTACATAGTCCTAGAGCACCACCAGAAGGAAGGACTGGTAAATCACTTCTGAGTATGTTATACCTAGAACATCTTAGGAGGGTTGTCATCAGTTGGAATCAACATGACCACATATAAGTCTTACCATTATTAGGCAATGGCCATGGATGTTGGAGACGTTGTTTACAACATCTGGGCACCCCAGATTGTAGGAGGTTTCTCTGTGCATTGGCAAGAATGACAGAATCAGCTGCTGCTGGAGGGGGTTCCAGACCCTACCGAGGAGTATACATCACAAGGTACTACTAGAAAGGAGAGGTGCTTCCCCACAGGCTGTCTTCTAGCAGCCACAGCAGTATACCTCTTCCAGAGCTCCACCACATATAATTCCTTACAGGTGCTAGCCCATAGCCCACAAGCTGGTGAAATCTGCCTGATGACTCCAGACTTAGCCCTTGGTGCTAATTCTGGATGTGCTGTGGCTCATACACTTTAAAGGGAGACAAAACAGGAAAACCCCAAACCATCTGATCCCATGGCCAGTCATGCAAATGGATGGTGTGGTGTGAAAATAAGAAAACAAATGAAAATTGCATCAGGATTGTAGGGTATGTGTCTATTTCCCTCCCTCCCCATCCTCACGCCATCTTGTTGTGTGTGGTTTTTAAACTGTCCCAAGAATGTTCTTTTAAAGTTCTTGCTAATGAAGTGATTGACATTCCCCATTTATCGTTACCATGAAAGGCATCAAGAATGCAGATATGAGTCTGGACACCTAAGCTTTCCTGCCAAGAGCAAAGGCAACCACCACCAAATAAGAATGGAGGGAAAGCCTAGGGAAGAACTCATGAGATAAGCAGATTGCCCAGAAAGCACATGACTCTGGTACAGTTCAAGATTGTGTTTGTCACACAGCTCTCTCTGTTCAAAAAGTGAAAAGCAGGCAGCTAAACCAGCGACGCAAATCCCTCTGGGCACTTGGGCAGCCCTCCAGTCCGCTGGTTTGCCTTGCAGCTAATGAATCAGCCTCTTTTGCAAAGTTACCTCCCCAGCTTGTTTACTTGGAGACCAAGTGCTTAAGGAACAGGGTGCTCTCCTTGCATAACAATGATCTCTGTTTTTCATATGGTTTCCCCCTTTGCTCTCCTTCCTTCGTGTTTGCTAAAGGAGGCATCTGCATGCAAAGGCCCCTATATCTGCCGGGAACTTCCAGGAAACCATCCTAAAGAACATGAGAACATTTTCATTTCAAAGGAATGCACACACATGTCAGAAGAAAATGTTGTCGGGGATCCAAGAACATCAAAAGAGCTGGTGGAGGTAGTCCAGAGATACAATGGACAACATTGACTTACAAGCTGCATGCAACCTTACCCATTTTGCAGTGTCTTGAGCCAATATCCGGATGCGGGGGGGGGGGGGGGGATGATTAAAACATGGAGAATTAAATCAAGGTGCATGGCCTGTGTGGAGTTTTGTTTTGATGTTTTATAAACGTTTTTTAAAAGGCTTTCTTGCGACTGGAAGTGGACTTCCACTCACTTCCAGTTGTGGTAGGAAAGGATGGTGTGGCATGCAGTGGATCCAATAGGTAGGAAATTGCTAAGAATTATTTTAGATGGACCAAATCAAGTTGCCCATCCTTGATCTGGTCCATCAAAACTGGAGGGGGCATTCTTTATATATTTGTGTTCATGACTCCAGCTGCTTCAAAATGCGATATCCTACAACAGTGTTCCTCTTGCTTCTTCAGCTGAATAGGATCCTGAACATTTGCGACAAGTCCTCCTCTAATGGCTAAGCCGAGGTTGACTGTCTCCAAAAACGACCAGTCTGAATTTTCTGGCAAGTTTCCTGACACATAATGATGAAGGTAACAACCATCCATCTTATTTTCCCTAATTCTTGCTATTCAGATGGTTTCTAAACATAGAGGTCCCATTTTGAAATGAGTAGCTAATAGGCTTATTTCCCCAACAAAGCTGATTTATGGATAAAGGTTTTGATTTTTTTTTCCACCCTTGTTTGTTTGAGTGTGAACATCAAGACACAACTGTGCCATTTACAATAGATGTCATGGAGGTGAACTTCCCTGTTCAGAAATTGGAATTAGCTCATTGTTACAAATGGGGAATAAAGTTCTCTGTTGTTTTGAGAATTTAATTTTTTTTTCTGAATTTGGGGACATGTTCCTGAACAGAATGCATCTGGAGAACAAGCTGTGTGTAATATGGTATTGTTTTCCAAGCCCATGTGTCATGGCATCACAATGTACCCTTCCCTGATCAGCTGTTTTCATGTGTGCTTACTACAGTTGACTGATTCATAGAATCACAGAATAACAGAATTGGAAGGAGCCTATAAGGCCATTGAATCCAACCCCCTGCTCAAAGCAGGAATCCAAGTTAAAGTATATCTGACAGATGGATGTCTCATTTTCTCTTGAATGCCTCCAGTGTTGGAGCACTCACCACCTTCTGAGCTGGCTCCATCGTTGTACTGTTCTAATAGTTAGGAAGTTTTTCATGATACTCAGTTGAAATCTGGTTTCCTGCACTCTGGAATGATTGAGAACAGATCCTGCCCCTCCTCTTTATGACAATTTTTCAAGTATTTGAAAAATGCTGTCATATCTCCTCCCAGTCAAGGCATGACAGGTTATTTCCATCTTTCCCCTAGGGTTTGATTTCTATTTCCCTGATTATCCTTGTTGCCCTTCTCTGAGCTTGTTCCAGTTTGTCAACATCCTTCTTAAAGTGCAGTGTACAAAACTGGACACAGTACTCTAGACGAGGCCTCACCAGTGCCGCATAGAACGGAACTAGTACTTCATGGGATTTGGAGACTACTGTTCAGGCAGCCTAAAATAGCATTTGCCTTTTTTGCAGCCACATCACATTGTTGGCTCATATTCAGGCTTGTGATCGACAGCAATTATAAGATCCTTATCGCTTGTAGTATTACTCAGCCAAGAACCCCATCTTGTAACTGTGTGTAGAACTTTGCACTTATCCCTGTTAAATTTCATTCTATTGTTCCAGCCCAGTACTCAAACCTATAAAGATCTTTTTAAATTTTGTTTTTGTTTTCCAAGGTACAGTATTAGCTATTCCACCCAATCTTGTGTCATCCACAAATCTGATAAGCAGTCCCTGCATGCCCTCATCCAAATCATTAATAAAAATGTTGAAGAGCACTAGGACTGAGCCCTATGGTTCTCCCCTTGTTACCTCCTCCCAGTTTGAGAAGGGGCCATTAATAAACACACTCTGTATACAATTCTGTAGCCAACTGTGGATCCACCTGACAGTTGTTCTATCCAGCCCATACCAAGTTGGCTTGCTAATCAGAATATCATGGGGGCACTTTCAGAAGCTTTGTCAAAGTCAAGATATATTACATTTATAGCATTCCCACCATATACCAGGGTGGTTACATGATCAAAAACATGATTAGTCTGGCGGGATTTGTTCTTGCTAAATCTGTATTGGCTTCTAGTTATCACTGCACTGTTTTAAATGTAGTTTCAGACTGATCACTTTTTAATCTGCTCCAGAAATTTCCCTGTGATTCATGTCAGGCTGACTGGTCTATAGTTCCCTAATTCCTCCTTTCTGCCATTTTTTTTGAAGATAGGGACAATATTAGTCCTCCTCTAATCATCTGGCTCTTCACTCATCCTCCATGACCTCAAGAAAATAATAGACAATGGTTCTGAGAGTTCTTCAGCCAGTTCCTTCAGTCCTCTCAGATGCACTTTATCAGGCCCTGGAGGTTGGAACTCATTCATTATTTTCGTGTTTCCCAAAAAATAAGACAGGGTCTTATATTAATTTTTGCTCCAAATTTTGCTCCCAACATCAGGGGATGTTTTTTTTTTTCATGTACAACAATCTACATTTATTCAAATACAGTCATGTCATCTGCTGGTTGCTGCACAATACTGCACAGTGGTGGAGGGCGGGGTTTCACTTAACTGGGGCTTATTTTGGGGGTAGGGCTTATATTACGAGCATCCTGAAAAATCATACTAGGGCTTATTTTCAGGTTAGGTCTTATTTTGGGGGAAACCGGGTATTAATAAGGTATTCCTTTACTATTTGTTTATCAATCTCAGCTGCAATCCTGTCCTGTCCACTTGTATGTCTCATTTGCCAGGAGGATCATAGAGTGTCTTTTGGGAGATGAAAGAGCTATGTACAGTAGGAATTGCAGACTTCTGCCTTTTCTTTGTCATCTGTTCCATTTTTCCATCCCCACTGAGTAGCTGTGCCACTATTTCTTTTCTCTGTCTTTTGCTATGCGTACACCTAAAGAATGCTTTGTTTGTTGCTTTTAGCATCTCTTGCTAACCACAGCTCATTCTCAGTTTTTGTCCTCCTCCACAATTACTGCAATTCTTTGCCACCTGTGTATGCTCTTCCTTTGTGGCCTGGCCTTCCTTCCAATTCGTATATGTGTCCTTTTTTTGTTTTCAGGTCTTCTTTGAGCTTTTGTGAAACCACATTGGTCTTTTCCCCTGTTTTCCTCTTGTTGGAATGGTTTGTGATAGTGCCTTTTTAAAGAAGCTCCCACCACCCATCTTGGACTCCTTGCCTTGTTAGGATCTCCTGCCATGGGACCTTGCATTCTTCTGTTAAAATTGGCTGTCCTAAAATCCAGCAGCTACATTCTGCTTTTGCTTCCTTTGAAATCAACAACGTAAGTAGAATATGGTCACTTTCCCCCAGAGTTCCTCAGACTGCCACTGCATCCACCAAGTCATCTCTATTGGTTAGAATCGAGTTTATGATAGCTAACCCTCTAGTTTCTTCCTCAGTGTTTCAAAGTAGAAAATTATCAGCAACACAAGCCAGGAATTTCTTTGGGCAAAGATCCATTTGGTAAACATGTATGCTTGTTTACTATAGATGACTAATTCAGATTTAGCAGAGTGAAGGAACTCTTGTTTTAAAGGGTTAAAGAAAGATTATTCCGCCATGTATATGTATTCAAAGCAGGACATTTTCAAAATGGCAGAGTTGGGATGCTTAATCATGAAGACAGTGCAATTATGAAAAATGTATATGTAGCTCATAATAAATAAAAGCTTGAGTGACAAATAATATAATTACACATGAGTAATTTACACTCAGGTAAATCTCATCAATGAACTGTCTTAATTTCAAGTTTCAGTGGCATCTCTTGATGTACCTATTAGTGGAGGTAACTCTGTGTAATTTCCATGATACTACTAGGATTTCTGGAAAAGGTTATTCTTCTTTTATTGCCCTTGTCGTGTTGCTATGTGTTCTCTGCTTTTGGTCACAGTAATACCATCTGTGACAATAGCAACAGGATGCATGATCTTGCATGTTTACTTGGAAAATGGAGCATATTTCCAAGAAAATAATACCACTACAGCCAAAGTAACACTGGAGGCATTCAAGAGAAAATGAGACATCCATCATCTAAGCAACAACACATGTATGAGTGGATCATAGTGACCAGAGCAGAGTTACTTTTTTGGACTACTACGTCCAAAATTTCCCTACCAGGGTAGCCTATTAGCTAGTAGACATGTTGGTTGCAAGCTTCTGAGAGTTCTAGTCAAAACAAGTAATGTTTTCAAGCTTTGGTATGAATACCTAACACAGTACCAATAATACTGTAACTGTGGTAAAAAATGATCTGTTGGTTTTAGTCTTACCTGTGTCGTATACTGGAGCATATGAGAATGTTCTGTTCCTGTAAAGCTGAAACTGATGTGCAAAAACAGATGAACCAACAACCTGTTAGCCTTTAACGTTCCTGGCAGGGCTTGAAACAACACTACTTATGACCTGGATGTGGCTTCTCACCTTTTTGCCAAACCCTTGGCTACAGCTCTCCTATAATACCATTCATCATTTCTCCACTCTGAGATTGACAACAGTAAATAGATTCTCTATAGCTGGCAACGTAGCACCTTCCAGTGTGCCTGCGAATATTCAGAGGAACTTTTTGCCTATGCACTTTGTAGTTGCTGGAATTCTGAACTACTTATAGTTACTTCCTGGCCTCAGAGATTATTGCAAATGATCTAATGACACAGCATCCGTCACTTGACATTTTCTGGCACAGAAATGGGATTAGTGTTTTAGCATTTTTAGTACAAAGCCATTCCTACTTTCAGTTGTGGTGAAATGTTTCTCGAAGAATTACAAAATGCAAGCCAAGGAGTTCTGTACCGTTTGTACCATATAGTTCCACACAAGAGGATTTTGCCCATTGTGCTAGAACAGTTGCCATTCAAGCAAATTGCTGAAATGCCATGATTGGCATTAGTGTATGCACATTATACACCACTTCTAGAGACACTGATGCATATGAATGACTGCCTGTCTTTGTCTTGCCAAATGCTACTGACTGGCACAAGATTGAGAGGCCTGGATTAAGAAAGCCTCGATTTTAATGCAATGGATTGCTCTCAACTGAAGGCTGGGGAGGACAAAAGGGTGAAAAGCCCATCCCTCTGCCACGTGCTCATCACCTGCCCCACCTCCTCCCCGTGCTGGAGGGAATTCCACCTGTTGGAAGCCTTCCTGTGCAATTGTGAATCTTCAAAATTGGAGACCTCAGAAAAGCTCCCCCCCCCCCTTCAACTGTTGTCTCTCTAACAGGTGGAGAAAGTTAGCTATATCTAAAAGATTGCATCTCCCTCTATGAGTCTGCCTGGAGTTTAAGATCATCAGAAGAGGCCATTATCTTGATCCCACCACCTTCGCAGGTGCGTCTGATGGGGACACAGGAAAGGGCCTTCTCTGTTGCTGCTCTCAGACTCTGGAACACCCTCCCAAAGGAGGCCAGACTGGTCTCATCTTTGCTGTCCTTCCACAAGCAGGCAAAGCCTTAATGATTGGTAATCTGAGAAGGGTTTTTTAATGGATTGGTGTGTGCTAAGAGTAGCCTTTTGTATCTTGCTCAGTCCACTAACTCCTGCAATGAAATCTGAAATGGAAACCCCAATAATTTGCAATTGCCATCTTCTGTCCTCAGTTTTTCAAATGTTCAACACAGAGCAAATTGCAAGCATAGAGCTTCTCCAATCAATTTTCGTTAGCTTTAAAGAATCTCCTGTCTCTGGCAAGGAAAGCATCCCAGGAACGTGATGTGTTCAGAAAGTGTATGTGCGTTTCCTCCTTGGTACTATCTTTTAGCTGCAAAGAGGAATCAAATATAGTTTTGGGACACACCGTTCTATGAATCCATTTTTGTGCTAAGCCAAAGGTCTTCAGAATGACAGCTAAACCATGTCCCTACATGTGGACATTAGTAGACCTGAGACGGATTAGCCCAAGTAGGGAGAATAACGTAACGCTCCAAGTGAAAGCCTGTGCATACAACGTGAGTGAATGAAATGCCTGAGAAACCCTGGCAAGCAGCACTGGGGAGCGTAACACAAACCATAATAGGTATGCAGCTCCTCTGCTTTCCATATTTGTGGCATGTTGCTTGCTGGAGCTGTTTGGAGCCTCAGGCATCTGGATGAGCAGTAGCATGTTACACCTTGTGATCGGCTTGCTAATAATACACATGCACAGATAGTGACATAAAAACATCCCAAATAATTTTCTTGGAGGCTGTACTGTGGAAAAAGAAATTGTGCAAACAATCTTCTGAGTGCTGATTACTTGCATGGAAAAATCTCTGTGTGAATTTCCATGAAGGAGATTTCCTTGCCCTCTGTTATTTCCGAGATGGAGTCTATATGTCTCTGCTATATCAATGGGGGTTATTTTAAACCCTCTTTTATTTCTGGATTTGAAGATATGGCTGAATCTGATATTTTGTGGAGCACAGTTTGCATCCTTCAAATGCTACACAACAACGTTACACACTCATGTATTCATGCATGCGTGCACACACACATACACAAGAAGAGTCATGCTGCCTTATAATCATCCCAGACACTGCCTTCTTCACTAAGTCATTTTTCTCTTCCATTCCACACTCTGGTGACTAGTCACCCCTGCCGCTAAAAGCGGGGGGGGGGGGGGGGGGGAGAAAGTTTTTGGAAATCTTTTTTTTTATTTTTGTTTTAGTTAACAGCATGTATGGCAGAAAAAACACAGAAATGTAGAGAGGATCAGCTCACCAACTACCCTTTGTGATTTGCACACAAAACTAGCACTTTGTGTGGCAAAAATCACTCTGGAACCATGTAAAGGACAACAAAAAGGTATCTTTACTTACAGTAACCATTGTAGTTACAACGGGGGGGGGGGGAAGTGGGGGGAATGGAATCTCCAGCATGTAGGAGCCCCCGCATGCTTACTGCTTGGAAAATGTTCAGAGGAAGGAGAGAGAGAGAGAGCTATTAACAAAACAATAATGGGAGCAAAAACAACAGGAAGAGGGACAGAAGTTTGCCTCAATTGCCAAAGTTGAATTTTACCAGTGAAGTTAGTAAAGAACAATCACATTAGTCTGTAAAGCCCCCTCCTACTGATACCCAGTGTTAGTGCATGCAACATCGGTATTATCTCAACAGTTGCATCCCTCCATCCTTCCTTCCCTCCCCTGCTTTTTTTTTCTGACTGGTCTGTCATTTTACCCCCACTTACCCTAAACCTACATCCATCACCCATGTTTTTGCTGTACTTCTTCTTACCCTTTTGCTCTGTCCATCAAGGAGAACCAAAACATTTTAGTCCTTGATGGTGGGGTCAATTTCCTAACAACCCCCCTCCACTAACACACAGTGAACAATCCTAGTTAAGTACTGACTTTTCTGCTTCAACATATTTCTCCTGATTTATGTTCAACTCAGCAGGGTCCTATGCACCATCTTTATAAAATCACACCATTGATGGAAGGTGGAATGATACAGCTATTTTATTTTATTCTATTTTATTTTGTTTTCTGTGCCACCTTTCTCACAATTATGGGACCCAAGGTAGCTCATAAATTATTAAAAATCAAACCAGTTAAAAACACAACAAATTATTACATAAAAAACTGTTGGGGTGCATGACAGTTTAGTGTGAGGAAAACTGAATATGACCTTAATTTAAAAAAAAAAAACCTGCCTCTTACTAAGGAACAGATGAAATGGTTCTGGCAGGAATCCACAGAGCAGATTAAACTACAGTCTCCCTTTGTAGACCACTCCTTATTTGTTAGTTTATCTCAACTGGCACTTATTTATTTCAATACATTCACTCAGAAACTCTGGTAAATTAGAAAGAATAAAATGTTTCCATTTACTTACAATTCTTCTTATATAAAAACAGACTTCATATTTTGTGGAAATGTTAACTTGTTACATTACAAATCAAATCAAATAAATTTATTGTCATTGTAAGTATATACATAGTATACCCATACAACAAAATTCACACAGACACCCAGAGACCAGACCCACATGCACACACATAAAAATCCCCAAACACTCCCCACCCACTAAAAATCCCCCACTAAGAATACAAACATCTACACCGCAGGCTAAGTAACACTGTCCAACTATTCACTACTGGTGGTCTTTAAGCTCATTATTAAGTGCAATTATAGCTCTGGGATAAAAACTATTCAGAAAACGTGTGGTCCGAGTCTTAATTGTTCTGTATCTTCTGCCAGACGGCAACAGTTCAAAAAAGTTGTAAGCAGGATGGGAAAAGTCTCTCAGGATGTTGTGTGACTTCCTCAGACAGCGGGATGTGAAGATGTCATCCAGGGTTGATACCTGGAGCCCGATGATATTCTGGGCAATTTTAATGGTTCTCTGTAGAGCTTTTTTGTCCGCTACAGAGCTGCTCCCAAACCATACCAGAATGCCATAAGTTAGGACACTCTCAATGGTGCTACGATAGTAGGACAGAAGTAAATGCTGAGATAAATTTAACTTCCCGAGCATTCTCAGGAAATACAGCCTCTTCTGTGCCTTCTTCACTAGCATGTTGGCATTTATAGTCCATGAGAGGTCCTCTGAGATTTATGTACAGTGGTAAATGTACATTTCTCTTCCTCCTAAAATCAATTATGAGTTCTTTAGTTTTTTTGATGTTAAGTGTAAGATTAATTTCTTTACACCAGAGTATCAACCTTTGTACTTCCTTTCTGTAAGCAGACTCATTGTTCTTATTTATGAGCCCCACCACTGTCGTATCGTCCGCAAATTTAATAATTGTGTTGGTGTTATACAGTGGGGTGCAATCATGTGTGTACAGGAAATAGAGGAAGGGACTTAGCACACAGCCCTGGGGAGCTCCTGTACTTAGTACCAGGGTAGAAGAATGGTGAGATCCCATCCTTACTGACTGTGGCCTATCTGTCAGAAAGTCCTTTACCCACACACAAATCTTCTGAGGTAATCCCAGGTTGATCATTTTAAAAAACAACCTATTGGGTAGAATGGTATTAAAAGCAGAGCTATAATCCACAAACAACAGCCTCGCATAAATTCCCTGTTGTTCTAAGTGACTCAATACAGTATGGAGTACAATGGAAACAGCATCATCAGTAGATCTATTTCTCCTGTATGCAAATTGCCATGGGTCCAAAGAAGGTGGAAGACTAGCCTTAATGTAATCCAGCACCAATCTCTCAAAACATTTCATAATAACAGATGTTAAAGCTACTGGTCTATAATCATTGAGAGATACCACAGTTGACTGCTTGGGGACTGGCACTATAATAGATGTCTTCAGGCAAGTGGGGACAGAACACTGCAACAAGGATAGATTGAAAATATCCGTAAAAACTCCAGCTAATTCTGCAGCACAGCCCCTAACAACTCGTCCCATGATTCCATCTGGTCCAGCTGCCTTTTGAATGTTAAAATTCTGGAAAGCGCGTCTCACATCTGAAATCTGCAGTAGTAGTGGTTGTTTGTCGATGGTAGATTCCCGTGATGTATTATAGATAGTAGGTGCTGGAATAATGGTTGTTCCTGTTTCCACCTCAAAACGGCTGAAAAATTGATTTAACTGCTCAGCCAAAAAATCACTGCTGCTACACAGACTGTTTTTGTTACTCTGCCCCGTGATTTGTCGTAGGCCATGCCATACCCGATGAGTGTCAGAGCTCTCAAGATGTTGCTCAATCCTCCGGCTGTACATAGCTTTGGCATCCCTAATGCTCTTTTTCAATTTAGCTCTGGCCTCTCTATACTGTAGTACATCACCAGAATGAAAAGCAGCATTTCTGGCTTTTAGTAAAAGGCGTACTTCTCTATTTAGCCAAGGTTTGTTATTAGGAAACACTCGTACTTGTCTGGTGGTAGTAACAACATCGATGCAGCTTTTGATATAAAACAGTACTGTCGAGGTATAAGTATCAACATTGTCCTCCTCAAACAGTGCCCAATCAGTGCTCCTAAAGCAATCTTGAAGTTGCTCAGATGCACCCACTGGCCACACTTGTATTTGATGGTCTAATTCTATTAACAAGAGGTCTGTATGATGGAATCAAAAACAGAGATATATGATCTGACTGTCCCAAACTAGGCAATGGCTTCGTCTTATATCCATGCATGATGTTACTATATACCTGATCCAAGGTATTTTTCCTTCTAGTGGGACAGTCTACATACTGATAAAACTTAGGGAGGACAGTCTTAGCTTAACAACTTAATTTACTTCATTATTAACTAACAGACTGGTTGTATTGCCAATGAAAAAACCCTTCACTTTAACTGTTCACTTCTAACACCGTAACTCACTCTTTCTGATGGAATGCTAGTTGACCCTGACTAAAAAAATATTCTCGGAGGTAGAGAGGGAAACCATTGACTGCTACTGAATTGACTGGCATTCACTACAGCTCCCTCCAAGCCAAAACCTCTCAAAGGCATCAAGTGAGGGAGCAATATATCCAACAAAAACAGTTAACATACATTAGTATTAAAATAATTAGTTAGAATTGTTAAAAACACCTTTGAAAACTATTAGCTATTGAAAACCTGCTTTAAAAGTATAGTCTTCCTCACCTGTTGCTTGGAAGGCCAGGAGGGAGGGGGTCAACATGGCCTCCCAGAGGAGGGCATTTCACAACCCGCGAGTAGCCACAGAGAAGGGTCTCTCTCTTGTTCCCACCAAACATGCCTGAGAGGGCCAAGGGACTGAGAGAAGTGCCTCCCCTGAAGATCTTAAGAGCCAAGAAGGCTCATATAGGAAGATACATTCCTTCAGCTAGTTGGATTCCAGTAACAGCATAGGTACACTGTGTTCTGATTTCACTGTATTAATTTATTTGCATATATTGCATTGATTTATTGCATGTTCATTGTAGAGTCTATTTCACTGTTATAATAAAGTGTGGCTGTTTTTATCCACTTTAATTAGAATGTAAGTATCTTTGGTGGTTGTGTGACCATGCATCCCTGCTTTATAGCATATGATCTCATAACCCAGGTGTGGAAGAGAAAAGCCACACTCGGGAAGGCACACCTTGTGTCTTGGAAATCTACCTCAGAGTTATGCCATGACATGTCATTCTCTTTCATTCATATCCCGCTTGTGTGTCTATTGCCTTCATAATTTGGTTGAGACCTTTGTAGATCTGTCTGATTAGCCACTTTTGGAAACAGGGTGATGGAATAAATGGTTTATTGGTCTTATCTCACAGGACCGTTCTTGTGGTTTTATGCTCATCTAGCCATGGGCCCAGTCTTTGTTAGGCTGCACATACCAACATTCTGCACCACTTGCCTAGGGCAGATGGAGGTTGTAGTCCAACAACATATGGAAGGCCACATGTTGCCTGCTTCTGGTCTAACTCAATGTCATCTACTCTGGTGGCAGCTTTCTCGGGCATAGATCCTTCATATCACTTGAATATTTCTGCTAGGGAATACAGTCTGGATCTTCTGCATGCCAAGCAGGTTTTCTGCCCCTCACCACAATGGAAGAGGAATTCAGCTGGAGGCAGAAATGGCTTCACATGTGCAGTTGAATGCATCCAGTGCAACCCATTGATATCTGGTCAACATAAAAGGAAGAATGGTGTGAGAAAAAAGTGAGGAGAATGGCTGCTGGTTTGTGCAGTGGACCTGGTGGTGTCTTCAGAAACCTCTGAAGGTGTTGCAGAGTTTTTCATTTCTGATAAAATTCCTTTCAGTTACACAGTAGAAATACTCATTAACTTGCACTTAAAATCTCAATAACTTGCTCTGAGACATTTGAAAGAGAAAGAATGAAAATATTTCTTTACTTACAGTTGCTTGAAGAGAGTTACAGACTTATGCATACTGCTTTCTTTGCTTCACATATACTTGGCAATCAACTGACCAAAGAGAGGGAAAGAGGAGGTCAGCAGAGAGGCGGGACTCTCTTTGAATTCAGAAGCTGGAAGGAATGATTGGTTAGTGCTAGATAGACTGACAGTCACCCCAGCCCAGAAAAGTCCCTCCCAGTCGCTTAAACCACGGGCAACATGTGAGGTTGCAAACAAAGCTCCAACAGAAGGATTGGTGGAATGCTGAAATCCAAAACCCATAGCTGTGGTCACCATGAGCGTCACAGGACTGCAATGGCAGCTAAAGTGTGAAACCACTTCTCAGCTACAGTAGCTGCATTCCAGCTGGTTCCTAAGCTCTCCTATCATTATGTTGATAACTGAACAGTTAAGGAGCAACTGTTTGGTTGCACTATGATACTCAAGGAACACACTGTGCTTGGCAGCAACAGGGAGAATCTGAATGCGCTTCTATTGATTGTATGCAGTTTATGAATTCAGCATGGACTGGAATAGTACATCAATTAAGTCTGAGATCACAAGCAAGGCCCAGAGGGAGAAGGATGATTAATCATTGTTCCTAGGATAATTTCAGTCTATCCAGAGGAAACCGGGGTGCCAGGACAGTACAGTCATAACTCAGTGCAATCTTTTTAGGAGAGAAGAGGAGCAGGACCAAATATTTGGTGTTGCTTGAAATAAGAATGGTGCTTAGTTTTTATTGTTTCACCACAAATTGGCTTTTGACTGCAAAATGTCATTCTGTAACGACATTCATAATATGCCTTGTTTCAGAAAAACCAACAAACAGTCCTAAGATTAATAAGTTTCATTCGGTAGAGGCTTTCTTGGACTGCAGTCTGCTTCTTCTGATGCATGAAGAATGCACATTCAAATTCAATTTGCTGTGGGTAAGTCCATTGATGAGAACAGATTCTCTGACGGGTTCTGTTATAGTGTGACTGTTTGAAACTCATAAAAGAGAAGAATATTAAAAGAGGCCTGCTCGATTAGTACAAAGGACGATCTCATCTAGCATCTTCCATCCCATAATAGCTATGAGCACAATAGCATCCTCTCAGTTGGTGTCCAACAACCAAATAGCTATTGATGCAGGGCTTGAGGAGACCTGGGTGCAGATCTTCACTCATAGTTAGATCACACTGTAAGGCAAGTACTTATTTCCTCCTCTTACAATGCTATTCATCCAGACAATAAATTTATTTGCCTATGATAACAGACCTGCAAACAGAACTGACCAGTTACAAAAGAAAAATGAACAAAAGCTGTGACTACACTGTGAGGGAAATACAAATTAATTCACCTTCTTTTGCAGTGAAGTCACACAGGGGCATTCGGTTCTCTTCGATATAAGTGGCCACAGAACCAGAGGGGGGGAAAAGCCTTCTACTTGCATTTCCATTTGAAGTTCCTGTAGGTGGTGCAGATCAAAGGGACTGCTTTAGGAAGGCTTTCCTTCCTCTCAATCACTTCCCTCTCTTATCTTGCCAGGGAGAGTTATATTGCAACTATTCAAAAAATAAATGAATGAATCAACAGGATTGTGGTGTCGGGCGGGCACTGTTTTTTTTTTTAATTGACAGCTTAAGGGAGTAGAGGCTTTGCAGAGAGTGCTGAGTACTGGCACTGCTTGTGTGGGTGTGGGTGTGCACACACGCTTGCATGTGCATGCATGCTCCCCCCTTCCTTCCTTTCCCCTCACACATACCACTCCCCATTCTCTTTCACTGCTCTCCCCTGCATGCTCTCTTTTCTCAGCTGGCACTTCTCCTTCCGCTCTTCGCCCCTCCCCCCTTACAGGCAGCCTCTCCCCCGCTGCCCACATCCATACAGGAAAAGGTCTTTTCAGAGCCTTCTGGCAAGAAAAAAGTACTAGCCTCTAGCCAGGAGAGGGGAAAAAAAATCTGGTTTGCAAGCCAAAAGGGCTGGACAGATTTGATTTGGCCTTTGCGTCATGTGGGCAGGAGAAATTATTTTGCATTCACCCATTTTATAAATGGAGCAAATCCCAAGATATTTGGTGGTGTAGTCGGGCTCCAAGTTACCCAAGCAAGCTCATGTTGGAATAAACAATGTTTTCCCCTTAAGGTTTCACTGTCTCTAGGTATGGAATCAGCATCATGGGAGGCCCTCAGTTTGAAACCCAACAGGTACCCTTGATCAGTCAACATTTCACAGCCTAATGTTTAATGAGAAGGAGGAGGACTGAATGGGGAGAACACTTGGGTGAAAGCTGGGGTAAAATAATAGTGAATAAGAGTCATAATAAAAAGACTGCCAACCAAACGAAACCAAACCACAGACTCCATGTTCATTTATACGAAAGAGATATCCACATTTGTTTGTATGGAAGAGATAATGTGGAAATGTCTAATCAAACATAACTACATGATGGCTAGAGCAATCATAAATTTCAAGGTAGCTATTATAGCCATCTCTGTCTTCTACCATTACTAGGAATTCAGGGTAGGACAAGACATTTTCTTTCTTGAGCCCATCCAAGCAAAGAAGCAGATAGTACCAAAACCGGGCCAAGTTATTTTGGCATATGCGAGAGAAATCCCCACAAGGATGTCTTATCCTCCTTCCTCTGGCCATGCATTCAGTAATAATAAATGAAATAAATATCAATTTGGTGCCCCTTCATGAAGCCTGAAATATTCTGCCTGAGGCAGCGATCTCTGCCTGTGGGGATGGCCCTCGTTCAAAGCGAATTCAGTTCTGCTAAATGCAAAGATCCATGAGTAGATTAATTCCCTTATTTTTGGTATCTTCTGAAATTTGTAACAAATCATGATAGTCCTTGGTCTGTGAAAGGTCTCATTTACACCACCACCCCACAAGCCCTGAAACAAAACAAAACAAAACAAAACCCTGAGCAAAGATATTATACTTTGCTTGCTAATTCTTGTGGCTATAAGTGTGCTTTGACTTTCCATCAATCCCAAAAATGTAAACTATGCCACTCTGTAACAGAACATTGTTTAGAGTCAGTCTGTGACACGGTTTAATTCTACCAGTTACGTAATCAGTTATTGCCTCCACAAATGGAAACAGATAGTGCTTGCCATGGCATATTTTTGGCATCAGGCATCTTTGGCATCAGCAGCTGCCTTTGGGAGACGATATGGCAGGCACACAGAACTACATTTTTACTGGTAGCTGTAGCAGTTAATGACTCATCATTCTTCTTCTTACACACTTTGATGAATTGCATGACTAAGTGACAGGCTAATGTGATGGTGGGAATAAGAGCCACACTATGGATTACAGGATACCCAGTGTAATGTAATGGATAGAGTGACAGACTAGAACTCATGTGGCCTGGGTTCAAATCCCCACTCTGTCATGGAAGCTCACTAGGGGTTGTAGAACTAGTTAAACCATTCCTTAAATATCTCACTTACCTTGAAAACCCTCTTAGGGTCGCCATAAGTTGGTTCTGATTTGATGGCCCATAAAAACAATGGATTACAACCCAACTGCAAGGTGATTTGAAAATGCTGATCTTCCTCGTTTGGGTTATAGGTGGAAATAATATTTAGAACTTCCATCAGCGTGGAATGGAATTTAAAGTTTTCAGAATGAAAAAATCCTTTGCAGTAAAATTTATATTTAGTTTGGAAAATGTGTCAGCTAGTAATAAAAACAGCTATTCTGATTGCTGAATTATGGACCGTAATTCAATTTTTTTAAAAAATGCAAAATTCCAGGCTGAAAGCACCCTTCCATAAAAGACAGGACTGTAGGGCCTCAATGAAGAAGGACCCATCAAATTCAGAACCCAGCCCAGCATGATGGATTTTTTTTTTGGGGGGGGGGGGAGAGCTCATAATTTTAAAAAATGGAGAATTCATATCAGGAATAGCAACGATTCAAAATGTTCAAGCATCCCTAATTTGAATATGATGGGTCTCTATTAAGCTGATGGCTGCAGCCTGAGAGGTAGCCTCAAAGGAGGTCAGTCTGTACATTGGCTGCATAGGCAGATCTCCTCTCTCCTGGGTTCCCTACTCAAGTGAATGCCTTCATTGACCTATGGGAATGATAATCCCACATATCATCATATTCAGGTCCATGTTTGTTTGTGTTAGGTACAATCTGTTATTACAGCGAGAGAACCAAGCATGAATGAAAGCAGTCTCTCTTGCCTTTGAAGGGAGTAGCGTGTCCCAAAGGTGAAGAAACGTTATCTCCATGTAACAATGTTTTCCTGATCATGATCTGAAAGCATATCTTGGTGTAAACAACTTAAGAGGATTGATGAGTTTGTTCACACTGGCATACGGTTATGGTATATGGATCTCTGATGGCACTGTCTGGCATGGAAAAAAAAGACCACATCTGCTTGCATTTTTACTTAGAACGATCCATCCTTCCCCTTTAAGAGCTGTAACACTCTTTTCTGGCACAGGGCTAAGGCATGCATTCTTTTTGACATGATGCAGAGAGACGCAAAATAGCCCTTTGTTCTGCCTTTGCGGATGGGTACTTTCCCCAAAATGGCACTGGGGGCTGTGTTAACTGAGGAGACAACCCTGTGATGCATTAGGTGGGTTGTGGCATTGAAAGGCAGGGTGGAGAAACCCCCTTGTCTATTTTCATCTTCTTTATTTTTAATATTTCCGGGACATAACAAAATTTTAAAATCATGTCAGGTCCATGCCTTGCCATTGCAATATGCCACTTGCTTTATTAACAAAAAAGAAAAGAAAGTCACCCCAGCCCCCTGAATGACAACTGAGAGGAAATGCAGGGAAGGGGGCTACGTTGACTCCATGGGCAGAGACCCGGCTGAGGAGAAAGGTGGGGGGGAAAGGGAGGAGGTTACTTCCCTTCTGTCTCCCCTTCGCCTTGATGTTCTCTCCTCACACTGCAACTGTACTTGGCTGCTGTTGTTGCCGTCTCCTTACTCATGAGAAAACCAGGTAAACCTTGCTTTGTATGGATCAGTAGCACGAGAGAAGAGGACCAGTAGCACAATCTCCAATGTAGACAAGAAGGATTGGTCAAGTGAGAGTTAAAATAGGTCACACTTAAGATAAGAACCATTTAAAGATTGCACCAAATTTCCCAGTGTGGACAGGCTCTGTGACTCCACTTGCAGAATCTCACTATTGCCATGTCACTGACTGTGTGTGTGTGAAAGAATGTAGATCTTTCAAAAGTTATCTAATTCTAGCAACTATGGGCAATTATCTTTTAAGAACTGGAATGAAAAAAAGGAAAAGGAGAAAAGCATACACATTTGCAGGGGAAAAAAATCTGTGTTTTAGTATATCTGTAAAGATGGAAATTTTCATATAATTACTGTAATTGAAATGCAATGCAGTAGGAAAGACAAGTGACCAGGTGATTCATGTCTTTGCTTTGCCTTTTCGCCAAGTATTCACTCTTGATGGGCCACTTCAAAGATCCCTTCCTTCTTGTGGTTCTAAATGTATTTGGACCAGAGATGGGTACGGATTGAAAAACTAATTGCAAAATTTGTTTTCATCAAGTTGTATTCGGACGAATCAATGCCCTGACGAAAACAAATCAATGAATTTTTAGTGTTTTTTGAGTTGTCAGTTTGTTGGGATATAAAATGGGCCCCCAGGCACCTAGAGACACCAGAAATACAGAGGAGCTTCCCCTGACTCTCCTCTACAGCTCAAGTTTGGTGGAGATTGAGCTTCCCCAAGCCAGCTGCTAAAGGGGCCTATCCGGGTGGGGGACCCACTTTGTGGGTGTATAACTTGGATATCTGAAACCCAATCTTCACCAAACATGGAGGGATTGTAGAGGACAGTTAGGGAGACCTTCTCTGTGATGTTGGTGTCTCTAGGTGCTTGGCGGGCATTTTATAGAGTTTTAAAGTCAATTTGTCAGTTTATCAGAAAAAAATTGTAAATTCATGATTCATCAACCTTGTTAAATTATGAATCACGATGAATCATCATTTTTTCAATTTGTGCCCATCTCTAATTTGGACTGCACAGCTCTTCAGAGAGAAGATGCTTTCAAAGACATGGATGTCCTCTGGAAGTGGGACATGTGGCCCAAATGGAAATGGAAATGCAGGACCAAGCCTGTGCTGAGAAAATAATCCCTCATATGCCCCCCATCTCCAGAGTTCTAGAGATCTGCTTCTAAACATCTGATGTGAGCACGGGACTGTTCTTACTTCTCATCAGGACAGCGAGAACCTCAGTTTTCCTTCACTTCCCCTCCCCCCCCCCATCTCTATACTTGGTCTTTTCTGACATTATAGTAGCATTGCTAAGGGCTGATTGTGGTGTTGTCAAACCTATCTGTGAAGTTTTGTTCTGTAGAAGTTCTGAATTATTATAGAAGGATGTGTGGGTTTTTTTGTAGAAACAAATAAAAATGTTAAAAGGAGGAAAATGTCTTTGTTCGAAGTGTTGAAGCTGAGGCACGATACAGAAATGCAGTCATTCCAGCCTTGATGTTTGAGAGAACGTGACTTCATGCCGGCCCAGTGCTTTCCCCTGGTAATTCTTCTCTCCCGGTTGCTTTTTCTTCTGTAAGATTTCATTCCCTAGTAAATATCTGTAAGAACCCTGCAAGGATAAAATGAGAGTTGTAAAAGTTGCCCACTTTGTCCTAATGCATGCATTTTTTATGTAATTTTGTGTAATCTACACATTTTTGCAAGCATTTTTTCCTAACAGATTCCATTTTAAAATGGTATTTTCACAACCATATTTATATTTATTTGATGCACTCAAGGCATCTCACAAACGTAAGTAAAAGCAAATTAAACAAAAAAAAAGTCACCACAGTAATCAATGAATACTGACAGCTTTAAAAGCCAGTTTGAAAACATGTCTTCACACTTTCCTGATGGCAGTCAGAGTGGGAACTAATCACATCTCTATGGGGAGTGCATTTATTAATGTGGAAACACATCTCTTACATCCAGTGGACCTCTGCTGTTATGTTACTCTCAAAATGGTTTTCCCTAAAACTCTTAACATCGGGTAGATTCATAACAAAACAAGTGGAACCTTTAATAGCTGTGGCTCCACTACACCACAGGACAATACATTCAACAATATGTCAATTAGCAAGCATAGATGTAAAATTCATACAAAAAGAAAAAGAGAGAACAAGAAAAAAAAATTAATAGCATCAGGGGAATGGGTTATTAAAGGCAGCTTTGTATAATTCTGTTTTCACCAATTCCCTGAACATCAGGAGGGAAGGAGCCCAGCATATCTCAGTTGGTAGCTTATTCCAAAGATTGGGGGCCACCACCGAAAAGGCCCAATTTCTTGTTTCAACATTTTGGTCTCCCTTGGTGTGGCTGCTTTTACAACGTAGATTGAGAGGAGCAGGTGAAATGGATTGCTGATTTCTGAGAAGTATCAAGGTGTGAAACTGCAAAGAGCTTTATAGGTCAAAACCTACACCTTGAATTGAGCATGGAAACTGACAGGAAGTCAACGGAAGACTGGGTATATATGATCAAATTTACTAGTCCTAGAAATCACTCTGGCCACCATGTTTTAGACCTTCTGAAGTTTATGTACTGTTTTCAAGGGCAGCCCTAATAGAGAGCATCACAATAGTTTATTTTTGAGATTACCAATGTGTGAACTACTGTTACTAGGCATTTCTTATCCATGTAGGGCACAAGTAGGCAATCAACTGGAGTTGATAAACAGCACAGCTGAATTTTTCCAAATTTAGGACACCACTGGTTGCCCCACTCAGAAGGCTAAATGAAGCATGGTGTACCACCTGCACCTTCTGGACCAGCCTTAAAGGCAGTCTCGCACTAAGCACATAATCTACAAATCTTTTATTTGGGATCGGAAAGTGTTGATCTTTTAAAAAATTGAATGCAGGCAGAAGCAACTCTTCTGCTTTTACTGTCCTTGATTAAAAGCTGCATTTCAAATTAGCAATGAACAAGTAGTGCAGGCCTTTCAGTATTGTTGGCTCCTGTGCACATTTTTGTACTCTAGTACAAGATGCGCTAAAGTAAGAATTTTGGAAGATTACTGTGTTTCAGTTCACAACCCCAAAACTGGTTTGACAGTGCAAAATTAGGTAAAGTATGCATTAGTGTAGAAACTGAATACTGTTCGCCAGTATTTCTGCTTTGCTGCTTGCACACCTAGAGGCTGTAGCATTCAGTTCACTTTTCCCATCTGTTTCTTTGGGGCCTTTAATGGACTCATGGAGCCTTAGCCACTAGGGATTAAGCAGCTCAGGTTGTCCCAGCAAAGAAGAACTAGAACATCATGTTATTTCCATTCATTTCTCGGTTGTGTTCTTTCAGAGCCTTACACTGCTTGTGACTTCCACACTGAGTACCGTTCTCTCCGTTGCCATGGCACAGCTGCTTGATTGTCATTAATATTGTGGGTAACTTCAGATCCTTGACCCTTTCCCTTTTCAGTGCTTTTCATGGTGGATTTTCCTCTTGATTGCATAGCTCTGCATTCTCAAGCAGAGGTTTTTGGGTGTTTTTTTTTTTACCAAAAAAGATCAGGAAAGACAGAAAGAAAAGGAGTGCTACCACTGTTGAACCAGGGGATCCATTTCACAAAGGCATGCTCAGTGAAGGCAGAGAAGTGGTCGATTAATAAAGCCACAGCCTGGACACCCATGATCATGGGTATTGGATTCATTCCAGCATTTCGCTTTGCCTCAGTGAACTTCTGGACCCAAGGGAACTCAATGAACTAAACCCTTGCTCCATTTTTTTACTCCTCTTTATTCATCGTGTAGACTTCATTTTTAGTTGCAGAAGTCACATGGTGGTGCTCGCCATTTTGTCAGCTGTCTGTCATGCACACAATCATGCCCTGGTTGCAGAATAAGGTGTATGGCTAGCTTTGCAATGGAGGACCAGCAAAGTGGTCACTGCTGGTATTAAGCAGTTTTCAGATGATTAATCTGCTTTTTAACTTAATAGTTACTTTTTAAAAATACATATTACCACAATCTTTAGCTTCCCATTGGAGGTACTAAATTAGGGGATCATGCATGCAATGGACATAACAAAACTAGGGGGGAATTGTCAGAAAACCCCACACAATTAATGTTTACCTTTTCATTCTCAATTACTGCATACCAGTAACTGGTATACATGAAATAAACACATGAGAGTTGTGTCCACCCTCCTGAACTAAGATTTTTCTCAACAATTAAAATGGGTCACCACTTCAATTAAAGTTTTATTCTTCTACATTAATTGATTAAATCTGTAAATTCTATGCCAACCCCTTGGGAATAAACAGAATTTAACTTAATGGCACTTAATTCTGAGTAGACATGTAAAGGATTGTACTACACAGTGGCCGAAATCTTTTTGCACAACTCTGTATGCGTAACAGTGATGGTGTTAACGGCAGCGGCAAATTGCTGCTGATTAAATGCTTCCTTTTGTGATTTTGGGATGCATACAAATTGTGTACAAGTCATGTGTGCCCCCAAATTGGCATGTGGACGGGGGGGGCGGGGCATGCATGCGTGCGGGGGGAGTATGCCCACGTGCGCTCCTTTGGCCCTTGAAAATGTGAAAAATATATTATGTGGCCCTCGTGGTGAAAAGTTTGGAGACCCCTGTTCTACAATTAAGAAACTAAAATTGTTAAAGATTTTGTGTTTAGTCATCAATCCAAATGGAGACTGCAGCCAAGAAATCAGAAGAAGACGGAGACTCAGAAGGGCAAATGAAGGAATGCTTGCTTCCTTTCAGTTTCCAATAGGGCTACACACAGGAATTATTTGCACATGTGTTGTGCAAATAATATTCATTTAACGGATAATGCAGGAACTCTACAGTGTCTGTCTCATTCTCCCATGCACACAGACATGCACAGACTCTGCCTTCTCTGGCATCACAAGGGCCTGTCCCTGTGACATGGTAAGAACCCACTTCTGCGATGTCATCCTAATCTCAGGCTTTGGTTCTGAGATCTGAGGGTGTGTGAAGATGGCAGCTCTGAATGAGCATAAAACCAGACTGGTAACCAGGAAAGCTTTGTGACAAAGGAATCGTGTGCTTCCTGTAAGCAGAAAAAGTAAAGAGTCTGGCTGCAGCTTTTTGGACCATCTGAAGTTTCTGAAGGCTTTTCAAAAGCAGCCCGGCATAAAACTTATTACAGCAACACAGACAGAACGTCACTAAGCCATGTCTCGTCATGGCAAGATAAGACACCTCTAGACATGGGCACAGTGGGTGCGTTCCCTATAAATGTGCAAACAGTGCAAAAGTTTGGCTTTACAGTTTAAGAACAACAGTGCAAAACAACCATCTGTCAGAAATAATCTGGGCACAATTCCTCCTTATTTGAAGCCTAGGCTGGGCCAGATGTTGTTTTACTGTACCTTCTAGCTGTAATATTTTTATGATTTTATAATTGGTCCACATGAAGGAAACTTTCCAAGAACAATCAAACATCCTACACTGGTGTCTTTTTTGGACAGTAAATTGCCACCATCTTTCCCTTATGTATTATCCAAAGCAGAAAGCTTCTAAATTCATGAATTAGGTAAGAATCAGTGGAACAACACTAGGAAAAAGTGCATCTCACAGCTTGAGCTAATTATTCACAACATTGGGAAAAGCAAGACATTTACAAAGTGTTCATTCCAAGGGCACAGTCAGTCTTTCAGGCAGGACAGAGTCATATGTGTGCTGCTGAAACAGTAGCATCCACTGTTTCTGCATATGAAAAATAAACAGGAAATTACATTAAAATCCATCTGAATCACACATAAGATGTACTCCTTGTTTGTCATCATCATCTTCTTTGCTCCACTGATTATGTATGACGACCTCCTTGCTACTTGTACCTGCTTGGTACAGGGAAAGCATGAATTCTAAGGATTAATGACTTTAAAAGCCCATCTTGAACATATGTCCTAATTCAGGCTATGACTACCTTGGCAAGCTGAATCAGAGTGATTCAGCTTTTCTGTGGCTTGATTCACAGCCTATTTCACTCCTGTGTTCAGATTAGATTGTCACACGGTGACTGTGGATTGTGTCAGTGCCAGTGTCCACAATCTGATGCAGTTTGATCTACACCACAGCCTACAGCCCCGCCTTCCTTTGATCCCACCCTCTGCTGATCCCCAGATCTCCTTTTAAGGTTCATTGTAAAGCTGATGGGCCATTTAAAGTGTTGCTACACTAAGAGAAAGGAACAGATTTCCAAAGTTATTCATTCATTCATTCATTCATTCATTCCATTTGTATACCGCCCCATTAGTAGAAAAGCACTATTCTTGGTGGTTAACAACAGGTTAAAACCAATATCAAATCAAACAAACATTTAAAACAGTCACAATATAAAAACCACATGGCATCAAAACAATTTACAGAAGCGGCAGGAGAGGAGATGAACCAAAGTTCTCCATAACTTACAAACACATACCATGGAAACATGGTAGTTTACTGTACAGTGGACCCTCGACTTACAGACGGCTCGACCTGCAGACTTTTCGAGTTACAGACTTCTCTGGCCGCAAAATTTAGGTTCGACTTGCGGCCGGAGAATCGACCTACAGACCGGAAAATCAAACAAAATGGACCAAAAACGGCTGGTTATGGATTAATCGGTTTTCAATGCATTGTAGGTCAATGGAGCCTCGACTTACAGGCTTTTCGACCTGCAGCCACCGTTCCAATACGGATTAATTCCGTAAGTCGAGGGTCCACTGTAGTTTATCGGAGTTTTTTTTAAATACTCTCTCTATATATACTCTCTCTATATATAATAGTATATATATATAGTATTTATATATATAAATACTCCCCAAAAATATATATATACCCCCCATATATATATTAAATATATGTGTGTGTGTGTGTGTGTGTGTGTGTGACCTTTTTTGTCTTTGCAGAGGTGATGTGCTAAATGTGTTAGTGGTTTCTTTTTTAAATTAAAAAAAATACATTCTGCGTGACTAGGGAGAAAGGTCATGGGGTGGGTGTTCCTGCTGTTTAGTATGTCACTTGAATACCACCCACAGTCATGCTCCTGTCCTTTTGGAGAATGAAACAAGTGATCACATCAGAAAAGACTGCTCAGCTTGAAATAAGTGGAAGCCTCTAGTGGCAGATTAAAAAAAAACTCCATGTGAGGAGCAAAAAGGGCCAGAGTGATTCAAAATGGCCTTTGTGTTTCAGTTAAAAAAGAGAGAGGAATTCATCCATTTTTCATATGTAGCAAATCTTCCAGTATTTAATTAGATAGTCACAAGCTTAGTCTCTCTCTCTCTCTCTTTCTCCCCCCCCCCACATGCACACATATATTTGCACACACATATGAATGATTTGATCCTCAAATTGAAGCAGATGAAATCAATTTATAAACAAGATCTCTCTCAACATAAACTACAGGACCAGAACGGACTCCATCAGCCTCATCATAGACTGTCCATATTTGTATAAAGATGACTTAATGATTTTATGACTGAGGGCTAGCAAATCTTAGGCCAGTCTCAAGAAAATGCACATCACTGATTTAAACAGGAATGTTGATTTTGGTGGCCAAAATCCTGTCCCCAATTTATGTCTGTCATGGATATCTCATAAGTCTTTTTGCTGGTCATTAACAAAGTGCTAGTTGCATTGCTGCATTTGCACAGAGTTGCACAATCGTGCAATTGCCCGGAAATGTAACCAACACTTTGTTAATCAATGACAATTTGCTACCAAGACTTACATGATTTCCCTTATTAAAACAGTAACATGCTGACCATCATATAACATCCACTTGCAATAATGATAACCAGCAGTGCTGGAGCAAGCCCTCCTATGTCTGAAGCAGAAAAAGAAGGACCGTTGCTGCCTGCTGCCCACAACCTGCCCTGCTCCATGATTCATTACAATGATAACTGGGGATTGGGAGGAGGAAGCAGGAACACCACCTTCTTTCTCCTACTCCTTCACCTCTCCGATGCACCCATTTCCTCTTGCTGCCACTTCCCCAGCATGGGGCTATTGTTCAGATTCTTATGATTTCTGACTCCTAAGATAGTTAACATATTTTAATTGCATTTTTGTTTCAAATATCTGATTAATTTGTTTCTGGATCACCACACTCACATTCATACAGAAGGATTTAGTCCTATAGGTGTTCACACTTAATCTTGCTAATTTATGTGAATAATCCATTCTTTTCAAACTTGTTGACAGACCTAGATTTAGCTACAAATAAAGTCTGATCATGTGCATAAAATTAATGGGATGTTCACCATCTCCAGTTCTACATTCCCTCATTTCTGGATGGTTGATTGAGGTGTTCTAAGCAAATAATGTAAAGAACTGGGTGGAAATAAGGATTGTTGTTTAGTACAATGAGACAAAAAAAGTGTAGAACCCATTTATTGACCTATTTCATAGCTGACAAAGTATCATATAGCTTTTGGGTTGCCCTTTTAAAAAATCACCCATATTGCATCTCTCAAGAACTCTGATGAGAAAAACCCACTCATAGTAATCGAATGCCTTATGGTCATCCAAAGTATATACACCAAGTGTCTGTCTATGATACTTAACATGCACCAAAATGCTGCACATTTGTCTAATTGGGTCTGAAACATAGTGATCACAAATAAAGCCTGTTTTATCTGGCTGTATATAATTGGACTTTACAGTCATGTGAAAAAGAATGTAGACCCTGTTTGAATTCTATGGTTTTACGTATCAGGACATAATAAAAATCATGTGGTCCTTAGTAGGTCTGAAAATTAGATAAATACAGCCTCAGAGGCACAAAAACACATGACATATTACATTGTTGTCATGATTTATTTTACAAAAATAAAGCCAAAATGGAGAAACCATGTGTGAAAAACTAAGAACACTGTATGATTCAATAGCTTGCAGAATCACCATTAACAGCAATAACTTGAAATAATATATTTTTTAATCATTCTCTCACGTCACTGCGGAGGAATTTTGGTCCAATCTTCTTTACTATGTTGCTTCAGTTCATTGAGGTTTGCAGGCATTTGCTTATACATAGCTCTCTTAAAGTCCCACCACCACATTTCATTTGGGTTGAGGTCTGGACTTTGATTGGGCCATTGCAACACCTTGATTCTTTTCTTTTTCAGGCATTCTGTTGTAGATTTGCTGGTGTGCTTGGGATCATTGTCCTGTTGCATGACCCAGTTTCAACCAAGCTTTAGCTGTTGGACAGATGTCCTCACATTTGACTCTAGAATACTTTGGTATACAGAGGAGTTCATGGTCGACTTGATGACTGCAAGATGCCCAGGTCCTGTAGCTGCAAAACAAGCCCAAATCATCACCCCTCCACCACCGTGCTTCACAGTTTGTATAAGGTGTTTGATTTGATATGCTGTGTTTGGTTTTTGCCAAACATGGCATTGTGCATTATGGCCAAACATCTCCACCTTAGTCTCATCTGTCAAAAGAACATTATTCCAGAAAACTTGTGGTTTGTCCAGATGCAACTTTGCAAATCTAAGCCATTCTGCCATGTTCTTTTTAGAGAGAAGAGGCTTTCTCCTGGCAACCCTTCCAAACAAACCATTCTTGCTCAGTCTTTTTCTCATGGTACTGTCATGAACTTTAACATTTAACATGCTAACTGAGGCGTCTAATTACCAAAAAATGCTACCACAAGCGAAGTCATCCTGCCGACAGCAGTAAAGTTATCCCAGTGGCATTGATCTTATGTCTGTTCCCAGTGGTAAAAGGAATTACTCAGGACCTGTAGGGTTCAGGGGATGGGAGAAGAAAATGTTTAATTTCTAAAAAAAATTCCCCTGCTGATGACATCATCAACCTTCTGCTGTGGAATTACATGAACAGGATTTCAGTCAATACCGTTCAGTCTCCCTGCTTTAGGTGCACTAAACATCTGGAGATTTGTGCCCATGCACCTCACATCTCTGCGTGGTAGGACACATAAAAAGACTAAGAAACAGGCTATTGAATTTCTTTAAGGTAAAAAATAATTCCTTCCTTCCTTCTGCATTCTTCAGGAAGGACTGTCCTACCATTGGGCAGAGTGCAGGAGCTGCCTCAGGCACAAGCAGGCAATTGTTAATTTATTGTTACTGGCCAAGGTGGCAAGAGAGACACTGGTGAGTATTTCAGTTTCAAATTTCAGAATGAATTGTTGAGTTTGAGATGAATTGGTGAGCATTATTTGCATCTCTGCCGGGTAGGTGGGACTCGTCAGCCTTGGAAGGCAGCCCATCTAGGAGAAGGAAAACTCCGATTTCAAACCTCCACTGCCTTGTGGCCATATCCACTGATGGAAAAGGCTTCAGGAGTAAACCTCGAGGCAAAATCTGGAGCCGGAGTCCCAGACGCAGTTCATGTCGTTCTGTCAACTCCTGCGACGTCGCTGGAACCAGTTGTATTGGCTCTTGCCTTTCCATTGGACTATTTCAGCAACGTGGAGAGGGGGGATTTGCTGCTTGGGTAACAGCCTATCCTCCATATTATTCTATCCAGGCTTCGTGCCCTGAAGAGGACACTCCAGCTTCACATACAGCATCGAAACACTAGACGCTGTTCCAGGTCCTCCATACAGAGCACGTTACCATAGTCTCTCGAGACTGAAGGATGCCTGTGTGGTATTTGCATCTCTGTCTTAGGCAATGAGAGTTTTTGGCCAACTCTGACCTCACATTCACAAAGCTAGTATCTCTGTCTTGTTTCTCTGGATCAAAACTTATTGTTATAGTGAATGTGTCATTAGAAACAGAGCTCATACCAGAGATTAAATCTATTCCTTTATCCTTGTGTGACTTTTCTCAGTCCTGCAAGATGCAAAATATGGCTGTTCCTGATGGAGCATTTGTACCATCTTGTTTCACTTCCCATTTGTTGCTTGATGCTGAAAGATCACTGGATTTAGCACAGCTTACCTTCTAAATATTCTCTACCATAATGGTTCCCAACCTTGGGTCCCTAGATGTTCTTGGACTACAACTCGCAGAAATCCTGGCCAGCACACCTAGTGGTGAAGGCTTCTGCGAGTTTAATTCAAGAACATCTGGGGGCCCAAGGTTGGGGACCACAGGTCTACCATGAATGTACTTTCCTCCCATACCTCATTGCTTGTCCACCACATTTTGTCTCAAGCAGAAGCCTGTACCCCTGACCCTTCATTCTGCTTATGTGGCCACTCAAGTACACTCCACAGAGTTGCAGCTGCCTCTCTGAGACCATGCCTGCACCCTGCATACAGGAAGGCAACAGGAGGGTGCAGCAATATTTCTGGCTCCAGTTTGGCTCCTTCACTTGCCTTTCCACCTTTTCCTGTTCTGATGTCCTGCCTAACTATCAGACAAACCCTTCTGATCACAGCAAACCAGGAAACAAATGTGAAGGAAGTAGAGAAGGAATGAAAGTGTTCGTGTTGATGCATTAAAGCTTAGCACTTCCTAATGCTTCGGAAGTGCTACAGTGCTAAACTGCACCTTCCAGCACAAAGTGGTACACCAAAGGTTTTGGAAGGGACAAAAAGGTATAGGAAAACATTTTTTTAAAAAAATATGGTAAGAAGGAAACTCTGTCAGGGGAGTTTCTATTAAGATCACTGCAAAACCAAGTACTTAAAAGGAAACATCTAGAAACCCTCTTAGCTTGGTGAGGTAAGCACAGGTAGGAGGTAAGTACAGAGCCTGTTGACTTGAGCAAGTGGGCTGTGCCGACACAGCAGCTTTGGGCAATTGCAGCTTTGAAGGGGAAATGTTTTACCACCTTCTAAATGCATGTTATCTAGCGCAGCCTTCAGTGGCCCTGCTTTGACACATGCTATTTGCAACGTAAGCACGAATTCACCATTATAAAAATATATTATGTACGCTGGAAGTTATTTGATGTTAAAAAGCTGTGGTGGCAATCTAGTCTCGGCTTAAGTCTTTTAAAGTTCCATCCATTTCTGTGTGGAATATTAACATATATAGAAAACAACAAACACTTTACATCTCTATCCTTCTGGTTTGGGAGCTAGTAGTAAAGAATTATTCTCATTGCAGAATAGAACCTCTCACAAAAGTGTTATTATTATTTTTAAAGACTCCTCTAATTAACCATGAAGCTGAGCCATCTGGATATCCTACAAGTGGTTTTGATTTGATAGATATACTCTATTGAGTTGTACTTATTCATGTGCCTAATGAGAACCAGTATTCTCCTGATGAGGGATTAATTTAATGAGAGTATACGTCAGGGAGCTAAATCTGCTTGTGTGCAAGCATGCCAACTGCACTGCTCATTTTGGGGAAAAGGTTTTAATTTTAAGCAAAAATGTTACGAGGATGTCTTTTTCCTTTTCATTCATGGCAAGTGTCATAAGGTGCTGCTGAGAAAATATTGATTCTCATCTGAGATGTTATCTGAGTGAGTCCCAAGGGGGGATGCCCAGAATTCTGAGCCCCATGTTATTAATAAAAATCAAAATGGAGCCAACATTTCCAGGAGACGGACCGCAGTCACAGATTTTGTAATCTTTTCAATGTTCTTTTAGAAAATACTGCATACATGCACACATGCACGCACACACATACACACGCCACTACCACCAAAGCCTCCACAAAACTGGAAATCAGAACTTGGCCAGCAAACTGAGCTCTTGTTCAAAAGATTAGTTCACATCATCTGCACTCCATTAGAGGTGCTCTCTCGCCAGGAATATAATGCCAGCAACATCTTCAAGGGGGAATAAGGCCTGCTTTTGCCAAGTGCTTGCAATTTACTGGCTCTCGCAGCAGTGATATCGCGAGCCGCAGGGCTCTGGGCACAGCCATTTCGAATCCTGGCAGTTTAAGGGATTAGCCATATGGAATACATCCATTTCATGTCTGTGTTAAAAGATTATTGATGACAAGTTTGTAAGGCAGTCAAGTGACAATTTTTCATTGTGCTCAAAGTTCCTTTTCTGTGCATCCTGGCAGACTGAACAACAACCTGAGCAGAGACTCATCCTTCCAGCATTTATCCAGTGGCAACTGCTGTATCCCCAGTAGGATTTCTCTAGTGGCTGCTATGTGCCCCGTGGTCTCTCCCAAAGATGGCACTGGTGGTTTATTTTCTGTGGCCTGAATTCTGCAGAATGGATAGAATTTTTGTTTTAAGATCGCCTTGACGTGAGGAGGGGACACAATTGTTTACATGTCTTTCTAACTTAATAGGAAGTTGTTTTGAATTAACTTAACTTTCTGACTTAATAGGAAGTTGTTTTTCTTCTCACTTTAAAAACTCTCCTGTCTTTTAGTGTTTTAATTTTTAATGATCATTATATTTATGGCTCAGTGTTGCTGATAGCAGCTTTGAGCTTTGATAAGAGCTGGCTAGATGTAAATATTTCAAAGAAGCCAACAATTGTGCAACAGCATTTTTTTTCCTTCTCTGGCACTGTGAATCCAGGGATCGTTTTCCTGTTGCTGAAAATGTCCAGTTTCTCTCGGTTTCTCTTTTGTCTCTTTTATATTTCGATTTCTGTATTTCTTTCCCAAAGAAAAGAACCTAAAGTGACAAATAAGGTAAAGAAGGAGGTGGAGGCAGAGAAGGAGGAGCAAACAGGACACAAGTAGCATGACAAGTATACTGTTGTCTTTGTGTCTTCACTGTGGGCTTCCCACTGGCATCACAGGTATCCAGCTGTCCATTTCTCCTTCTCCCTTCTTTCCTACCAGACGCTAGACAGCTTTGTGCCTCTTCTGGCTTTGGATGTGACCACTCGAAACAGTT
Source organism: Intellagama lesueurii (assembly GCA_037013535.1). NCBI lineage: Eukaryota > Metazoa > Chordata > Lepidosauria > Squamata > Agamidae > Intellagama > Intellagama lesueurii. Next base: position 256,055,975 of record JBAJHW010000002.1, read on the forward strand.
AAGTTGTGCTGCACCCACATCAGCCTCTACCATTCTTCAGCCAATAAGTTCTTCTTCTTTCTATTTTCATTTTCCCATTCACTCCATCATGAATTATCAGTTGTAATAATCTGTATTTTTTGCTTCTCATTCATGACCGGATTCTTTGAGCTTTCGGCATTCTGTGTGTTTTGTGATTTCTTGGGGCAGTATCCTGATCCTCACTGCAGAGCCTAACATCTCTATGGACAGAGCACTCCATGCCCTTCCCCAGCAGTTCTACAAGCTGGAGATCACCCTGTTGCTTTAAATGGGCGTTCCATTCGCAGAAGGGGGCTGCATTTCTCCTTGGACAGTTAGTGGGGAAGGTGTGAGCTGCTTGTGGAGCAGAATGATCTGCTGCACTTTGCAGGCAACAGGATACTACTACCTCTGGTCTTTATTCATTTGCCTCAGTGATTCCTCATTAACCATTTTTGCAATCCAGGAATTTCTAAAGACCCTGACACAAATCCATGTGTCAAGTGTTTCCCTCTTGTTTATAGCAATGCAGTTTATTGCCCATGATTCCATGTCATAAAGCAGAATGAATAACACATAGAACCAAGCAATGGCAATGCTCAAAGCCTATTCTTTTAAGTTTTTATTGCATATTACATTACTGTTCTTAATGAAGTTGCCCTGAGTCCTCTCTGGTCTGCCTTTCATTCTGTGGCTATGATCCGACTAGGCCTTTGACCGAATTCCAGTGTGCATGTATTTGTCAACATGATCCATCTTTTTCATTTTGTCTTTTTTCAATGCATGTTTTGTTATTGTGGGGCACTGTAAGTTTTAACGTTGTGTAAAACACTCAGCATAATGTTTGCACTAATGGGGCAGTATATAAATTGAATAAATAAAATAAATTAATAAAATAGCTGTATTTCATGGACTGCTTACTTTTAACTTTCCTTTTTAGACCACTTTCATGACTGACTTCATGAACTTTTCTGAACAGTCAGCTACTAGTACTATAAAATTGTCAGCTACTAGTACTATATCATCTGCTTATTGGATGTTGTTGATGACCTCTGTATTGACAATGATACTTGAAGCACCAAGTACTTCTCTAAAGATGTTCAGAGGACAAATTAAAAAGCAGTAAAGGAGGCATGCATCCTCGTCATGCTCCTTTTCATACTTTGATGTCATCTGTCATCTGATCTTCAACTTTCACTACCACTGTGGGCCATACTGTGCAGTTTGGCAATTAAATAAATATCTCTTACATCAAGACCTCTGCCCACGCACCCCCAGGAACATACAAGACACAAAACCTACAATCCTGATAAATCTGGCCTCTTCCCAAGTTGCTCTTAACCATGAGAGGGCTAAAAGCAACTTACAGAAAATGACATTTAACCTAGATCTGATTTGGTACAGATGATTCCCATAGAAATACCTTCACCCACCCTGGTTCAGTTGTGCTCCCTTTCCCCTTGTGGTTTCTGAGTTAAATTCGGTTGCTTTTCCCAGCCAGTTTAGACCTACTGAATCACTGGGAACTTGGGTAAGTCAGTACCTAATGTAAACTCCCTTGATTCAGTGAGTCTAACTCTATCTGGGACTGACCAGCAGATTTAGGTCTCTGTTTGCATGACAAAAAATTAGACATTGTGTCTACCCAATTAATACCATGTCCAGTTGGGCTCCCAGACCTTTGCTTTTATTGGTAGAACTTCTGCTAGCACTGTGGTGTCTGTGGCTTATAGACAAATCTCAGCATATACTTGTCTTCTGTAAACACCGGCATTTATTTTTGAGACACAGTAAGGCTTGCCATGAGACCAGAAATACATCAGATCCTCAAGGGATAACAAGTTTTACTTTCACATTTGCTAGGTAAGCATTTCCTTTTAAAGAAGCAAGGTTCCCACCTTCAGCTAGGAATTGAGAGATCAGTTTCTATAAACGTTGCATGTCTCCAGTCATAAATCCATTTCATCAACTTTTTTGTATTTGTTTTTAAATGCATGCACACAAACATCACATTTTCATTGTAATCATGTCTCACCAAATACATATTTTCTTATGCACTTCCCACCCAAAATGTACATTTCTCTATGGTGGGACACATTTTGGTTGTGCAGTGAAGGACATAACAAAACACTCAACTGAAATGCATGCTGCTACCAGGTGTACTAGACAATGTTAACCATAAAAGTGTCTAGTTCACATGGTAGCAGCGTGGTTCCAATAAGCAGATGCAAAGGGCCATAAGATTAATTTATACACATCTCTAGAATGTTTTGCTTCAGCAAATGTTGGTTTGACTTGCATTAGTAGTACTTTTACCATATATATTACAATTACACTAAAATTACATCTGAACTGCAGAGGACTGGACAAGTGAAATAATACAGTAGGAGTTCCCCGCCCCCGACACACACACTTCACTGTATTACACATAAAATACTCATGTATGGGGAAAAAAATAAGAATTGTTCCTAAAAATAAAGAGACAGTATTCCAGTTGGTATTAGAAGACTTAATCCCTCTCACAACTCCACCCCAGATTCTCTGGCCTCATGTGCTGAAAAACATATTTCTCACAATCAAATCTTGGAAATACGGGGACACATTAATTACAAAATTGAATGAGTATTTAATTTTATTATCATCCTGCCCAATAAATATCAAGGGGCTCTTCCCTTCAGGAAATGTCAGCCAAGCATAACCGAGTAAAAAAATGAACTCTGTGTTTGGTTTGGCTTCCTGAACAGGACCAGACTGTCCAAAGTGAGGGTAGAACAAAACAGAGACCCAGGCAAACAACCTGGCTTGGAAAATGGGCACAGTCTGAGGCCAATGTGCTGGTAATTCAAGCCAAACTTGCCTGCTGGTAGAGCCTGGCCAATTCAGATAGCTTTCCCTTTCAATTTCTCTGACCCCAGGAGACCCACATCAAGAGAGAGCTTGGAAGTGAAGGGAGGAGGGAAAGGTTGATAGTGTCCATGCTCTTAACACAAGTAAATTCTTCTCCTATCCATCATGTTTCTACACACACAGAGCGAGTCAATGTTTGGCCATTAGTCAACCAGAATGTCTGAACCTAGCCCCCATCTGCATAAGAATTCTGTTTTAAAACATTTGGGACAGACAAATTGCTTGAAGAGGGAGCAGCTGTGGCTGTGTTATTCCTCGTCCCCTCTTCCTCTCCCCACCACCTTCTGTGCCATCTGTTGTCAGTGAATATCAACCTATTCAACTATGGTCAGTATGGTCTAAAGCCAAGGATTGGTCCACCCCTTTTCCTTACAGAGTGGTTGACCTGAGGAAGGACAAATGGTCTTCCATGTTTTCCAAAATAGCTGATTTCTCTCATCACCAGCCTTTCTGTAGTTTGGCTACAGTTCATACATATACATAGTAACAGAAAGTACAAAGGATCTGTTCCAAATGCAGCTATGAAGACAAAGAGAACACTTGAACAGGATTGTCATACAATTGTGTTTGTTGATATGCCCTGTAAATAGATACCCATTGTTCTCTTGAGTTGTTTGGGTATTTGAGTCAGGATGGTTGTTTCTTTCATAAGAGTCCAAGGTGGTTCAAACAGGGGATTTCTGATTATGTTACATATCCACAGGTACCCCACCTTTGCTTCTAGTGAATATATTTTGAAGGCTTCTGTATTCTGACAAATGTCTTTGTCTGCTGGGACTGTCACGACTGGGCTGTGAGTGATGAAGGAACCAGGAAGACTAGCTAGGACATTCCTGCACACATGACCAAAAAACCCCTCAGGACCAAAGAGTAAACCAGGAGACAGGACCAAGAAGCAAGGAATTAAGGACAGCCAACAGCACATGAACATGCCATCGTTGGGGAAGAACTTTTTTTGCAAACAAAACTCCACTGGAACAGAAAGGCTTCTTGTAAGTGAGGAATCCACTCAGTGGCCAGGCTTGGTGGATGGAGTCAGTCCAAGGTTGATGATGTTTCATTGAGCAACTTCCATCTAAAATTTGGTGGTTTGTCACCACAGAAGGCAGCCGTCCACAGGTTCCTGATGGGGTAACTCCTAACAGAAACATTGGAATAAGAGAAGGTTTTGTGCACCTTGTATGAAGTGAAATGTCTCTTATACTACCAACAAATTTTTGTAATAAATCCCCTTTTGTTCTCTGCCCTCTCTAACACAGATGCAAAAGCTCTCATTTCCTAGTTTCTAGTCTCTAGTTTAGAGCATCTTTTGCTGGTGTATATGTTAGGTCTTTAAGAAGAAGAAATGTAATTAACAATTGGTTAGCGCAGGTTGATAGAGGAAGCAAAAAGACGAGCTGAAAGAGCGGAGGCGGAGTTTTTCCCTGAGGCAGCTAGAACAAAGAAGACTGACAGCCAGGAAAGCGGAAACAACTAAGGAAAAGACAGACTAAATGTCGTAAAATGTTGTTTTGAATGTGGAGCTTTAACGCACCTTCGTCGTGACTGCAAAGGCAAGCACAGAGAGACTGGCAAACGAGACTCCTCCCAGTCCCAGCTGCACAGGAGGGGGGGGGGAGAGAAGCTCTCCGTTGTAAATGTTAGAAACCAGAAGAGGAAAGATCTTTGGATCTTAGACTCTGGTGCTTCTACACATGTATCCTGTAAAAGTCCTGCTAACTTTTCTTCCTTTCACAGGTCTAAGAAAGAGTCAGTGTGTCTTGCTGATGGTAAATCTCTTAAAGTGTCTGGGGAAGGAAATTTATATATAGAATGCATGGGGAAAACTTGTAGAAACGTACTATGCATTCCTAACCTTTCTTATAATCTCTTATCTGTTGCAAATTTAGACAGAGAGAATTATACCATACAATTTGAGAAAGGAACATGTAAAGTAATAAAGGAAGGAAAGATATGTGCAAAATGGGCTTTATGAAATGCAGCTGAAGGAAAGGCAGAAAGAGGAGGGGCAATCAGAAAGAAAGCTGGAAAAGGAGGGGGAAACTCAAAAGGCTAATGCAGTAAATATGCCTGCACATTTAAATTGTGTTCATGATTGGCATAAGAGAATGGGGCATTTGAATTACAAAACATTACAAAAGATGCCAATGTATGTTGAAGGTATGAAAATGACTCAGTGTAAGTCCTATATACCTTGTGAAGTATGTCACATTACTAAGACTAAAGCAAAGCCTATTCCAAAAGTTGCTGATGTGGCTGAACCTTTCCAGAGTTCTCATGGTCAGGCAAAATATTTTTTACTGATTGTTGATGATTTCAGTAGATTTTCTTTCTTATTTCCCATGAATAAAAAGTCAGAAGTTTTTGCTATATTCTCTTCTTGGGTAAAATTTGCAGAGAGAAAATATAAGAGAAATATTTCAGAATTAAGGACAGACAATGGAGGGGAATTTTCTTCATCACAATTTGAAAATTGGTTGAAAAAGAGAGGAATATTTCATAGGAAGTCTTGTGCATATTCACCATGGCAGTGTGGTCTAGTAGAAAGACACATTCAAACAGTAAATAACATGAAGAATTGTATGTTAAAGGATGTTAATTTACCTCAAAAGTATTGGGCAGAGGCTGCTCTGACCAGTGTATGTATTATGAACAGAACATTACACAGTACGACTGGTGAAATACCATTTACATTCTTATATGGGAGGAAACCAAATTTATCTCACTTACATATTTTTGGTGCTACAGAATATGTGCAGATTCCTAGGGAGCAGAGGAGAAAAGGCAAACCCAAAGCTAAAAAATGTAAATTTTTAGGATATGATTCAGGTGCACGAGCATGGAGATTTACAGACAAAGACAAAAGGGTTGTAATATCTAGAAATGCCACATTCGTAGAGGAACCAAAAGTACAGGAACCTGATGTAGTTTTTCTACCACATACAGAGCAGACTGTAGATAAGAGTGCCATGTCTCCAAGGAGACCAGATAGCACTGATGCTAGTTCTTCAGACAGTGACTTTGAATCTGACTCTGGAGATTTAGAACATGACCCTGAAAATACTATGAAGCAGGAAGAGTCAGACATTGAAGAAGAGGTAGAAGTTCCTTGTAGGTCCCACCGAGAAAGACGGAAACCTGACAGGTATCAGCCTGTAAATATTTGTCTTGCACAACAGGAGCCTTCCTGCTATGAAGACATATTGTCTTTACCAGGAAAAGAGAGAGAGGAATGGTTGGAAGCCATGGAGTCAGAGTTAAATTCTATGAAAAGGTTGAAAGTATATAAAGAGACTCAGCTTCCACCAGGGGAGAAAGCAATTGGCTGTAGATGGGTATTTAAAAGAAAGCCACTTGCAGAAGGAAGTTTCAAGTGTAAAGCTCGGTTAGTTGCAAAAGGTTTTTTGCAATGAAAATACATCCACTATGATGAAACTTTTTCTCCTACCATTCAAGCAGACAGCATTAGAAAATGCCTTGCTGTTGCTGCTTGGAGAAAATATGTAATTTCTCACTGTGACATTCAAACTGCCTACTTAAACTCAGAACTTTCTGAGACTATTTACATGGATATTCCACCTGGTGTGAAGGTTAAACATAGTAATAATGTGTGGAAGTTACAAAAGGCACTTTATGGTCTTCATCATGGACGAAATTGGAATGTCTAGATTCAGCATTTTGAATGCTAGATACATAGCTAAATATGCTAATACTGTAATTTCATAGAAGACTAAGAAACAATGTTGTATTCTCAAAGGCTTTCACGGCCGGGATCTGATGGTTGTTGTGGGTTTTTTGGGCTCTTTGGCCGTGTTCAGAACACGGCCAAAGAGCCCGAAAAACCCACAACAACCATCAAACATTGTTGTGTTACTCTCTGCACTTCTGAATCTGAGTTCATAGCCTTATTAGAAGTTTGCAGTAATTTAATTTATTACGTAACATTGTTGAAGGAACTGAATGTGCAGATAGATGGGCCTATAACTGTGATGGAGAACAATACAGCCTGTATTGAGATAGCTACATCGGAGAAAGTAAAAGGCAGGTCAAAGCATATTGACATCAGATTTTGCCACGTCAGAGAGTCTGTAAAAGCAAAACAAAATTGCAATATTGTCCATCGTCACAAAACCAAGCTGATGTTTTCACGAAGCCTCTTACATTCCAAAAGCATAAAGAAGCAGTAGAGGCACTTGGTGTTAAAGAAATGAATGTAATGAAATAAATGTATGCTAATGCAATTGTTAATTAAGGAGGGGACTGTTAGGTCTTTAAGAAGAAGAAATGTAATTAACAATTGGTTAGTGCAGGTGGAGTTATTTAGTCACTGCCTACTTGATAAGAAGGACACAGCCATGTGGAATTAACTACCATGAGGTGAACCACTAATTTGATTGGTTGGAGGTAGTATAAATTAAGAGGCTGGTTAGTGTGCCCTTCACAGTTCTATTTTACCTGTCATGCTTATGTTCTGTCCGTTTGACTGCTGAATGCCTATGTTTATGTTCCTGTGAGCACTATGTAAATATGTACAGCAAGTAAATATTGTCTACACTTCTTCCTGGTGTCTTCCTGTGTGCCTTACTATGCTGGAGCTTCTGGTCCAAATCTTCATAAGGAGAAAATCTTCTGCTGTGATTTTAAATGCTAACAGTATAGTCCAACTTTTACTGCATCTCACTACTGTCGCCTGCTCAGCTGAATGCAAAGGAAAGCAGATTGTCCATTCAAAATACATGGGATTAGTGAGAATTATAGAAGTATTAGTGAGAAGTATAGAAGAATTCGGAGCTGTAGCAGGCCTCAAAATAAACTATCAAAGAACAAAATTCATGACTAAAAATATAAAGAAAGAAGACGTGGAAAGATTGGTAATGATAACAAACTTCGAGGAGGTACAAAAAGTGAAATATCTAGGAGTTATTATTACAAAAAAACCCAAGTAATTTGATGAAAGAAAATTATCTTACAACACAGAAGGAAATTCAGAGAGACTTGGAAGAATGGAATAAGCTACAAACCTCAATGATGGGAAGAATCTCGATAATAAAGATGATGATATTACCAAAACTGTTATTTTTATTTCAAAATTTACCAATCTTATTAAATTATAAATACTTCAAGGACCTGGACAGCCTGATTTCGAAATTTGTATGGAAGGCCAAGAAACCAAGAATAAAACTCAGAATATTGCAAGACTTAAAAGAAAGAGCCGGCTCAGGATTACTGAATCGGCTATTATATTATAAGGCATGTGCCATGTACTGGATTAAAGAATGGATAACATTAGAAAATCAAAGATTATTGAAATTGGAGGGTCATGATTTGAAAATGGGTTGGCATGCATATGTGTGGTACGGGAAATGCAAAGAACAATCACATTTTGCAGAACATATTTTGAGGAAGGTGCTCTGTTTAGTATTGCAAAAATTTCAAATACAAACCTACAAGAAAATTCCAATATGGGTAGCACCAATAGAAGCATTTACACTGAAAGTATTGAATCAGAAGGGAGCGTTACTCACGTACAAAGACTTATTAACTAAAGACCAGAATATGAAAGATAAACAAGATCTAGAGAAACTGGGCCTTGCTACAGATTGGTGGCCAATGATGAAATTAGAATCGAGATACAAAAAGGATAAAATTATGGGCTTCTTTGAGGGGAAAGTCCAGGTGGATGAATTATGGATTTACACCAATGAGAAAATAATTTTTAAAATGTATACATATTTATTAGAATACGATTTAGAGGATGAGAGGGTGATGGAGGCGATGGTAAAATGGGCACAAAACTTCGGGTACAATATTGATATTGATGAATGGACAAAAATGTGGAAAGAGAATCATAAAATGATTAAGCCAGTGAATCTTAGAGAAAATATCCTTAAAATGTTTCATAGATGGCACTTTACTCCTGTAAGATTGGCAAAAATATCAGAAGGGATCAGTAATGTTTGTTGGAAATGTAAAAAAAAATCCAGGGACTTATTATCATATGTGGTGGTCATGCGAAGAAGCGAAAAAAATTTGGATACAGGTTTGGGAAATGGCAAAAGAGATTGTTCAACAAAAATTAAGTTTTAAACCTGAAATGTTATTATTGAATATAATGCCAGAAATTATTGATAAGAAAATAAAATATAGTCTACTGTATATATTCACAGCAGCTAGGTTACTCTGGGCCCAAAAATGGAAGAATGTAGAGACACCAACGTTGGACGAGTTATTAAAGAAGCTATTGGATATTGCAGAACTAGACATGCTTTCAGAGGCACTACAGGATCAACCAAGAGACTTTGTAAAGCAAAGCTGGAAGTTGATATATAATTGGGCACAGAAAAAGACAGGAACTTAGGGAGAAAATCAGTTTATAGCGAACCAGTGCGCACCGGAGTCCTTTGAAGATACTCCGATGACCAGATGACGGTGAAATCTCTGATCCATAGGGGAAGGATAGATGTTTAGTTTGTAATGTTTTTTGTTAATTATTTGTTAGAGTCTTACTGTTTTTCAGTTTGTATAAATAAATAAATAATTTTTTTAAAAAAAGCAATATATATATAAATCTGTAACAGATCAGTCTTTTGTGGTTTCCAAGAAGAGAAATCTGAGAGGGAGAGTCTTAATGGCGTTTTAAAAGCAGCTGTTTGGTGCCATGCTGTTTCGTATTTGGAGTCATCTTTAGAAGATACATGAACGAATAAGGAACAGGTGGAGTGGTCACGCCAACTTTTAAACATATTATTATTCAAAAATGCAGGACACAGTCTTTGACTGGTTATTTATTATATAACAGCTACAAGTTTTAACTAAAAATCCAAGTATCATTTAATTATCCATGTAATTTGTATGCTGTTCCTAATATTGCCATTCTTTGCATCTCTTATAGTGTTATTTCAGAGATCTGCAGCTGATTATAATATTTTATAAAATTCTGTGGCATTGTTCCAGTGACTATGGAGACCACTAAAGTGTGTTTCATTCACAAGTGAATCATTTCTGTTGCCAGGACTCTGTATTTTGTTATTTTTTTCCCAACTCTTTATCTTTATCTTTAAAGATAAAATGGCATCTCCTGGAATTGCAATGTCAATTATCCAGTTGTTTGTTCATTGTATTACTGTTATGTCTGGTATACTGTACTCAAGGATCAGATATAACAGTATTTATTACTGCTGTTGTTATCGATATTGTACAAAATAGATGCTTAATATCCAGTTCATGTAGTAACCAACCCACAACCAAGTCCACAGAATAAGATCAAAGAACTGTACAGAAGACTTGATAGACAATGTTACTGAATAAAATTGTACCATAAAAAAATAGTACCTGGAATTGATCTGAGCTTTGTGTGCTTGGAGTTAAAGGTCTGAATTAGCAAACATTAAATCTGGTCTCATCTATTCTGTTTTAGACTCACTCACTGACAGATTACATTCTCCCCACACCAATTCCAAACTGGAATTCAGCTCTGGGCTAGATGATGGATTAGGAATGCAAGATACTATGAAACACACACACACACACACACTCTGTCTCAAAACAGGACTGGCTAGCTTGCTTGTCTTTGATGGGTTTTTTTTCATGTGCTGTCAAATCAATTCATACTTATGGTGAGCCTCTCCAGGGTTTTCCAGATACAGAATACTCAGGAGTGGTTTACCCTTCCCTTCTTCTGGGGGCGCCCTAGGACTTTGCAGCTTGCTCAAGGCCACACAGGCTGGTTTGACTTGCAGGAGGCACATTAGGGAATTGAACTTTCAGCCTCTGGCTCCACAACCAGATACCTAACTCAGCTATCCAGTGTCAATTATTGGTTTTGGAAAAAAATATATGGCAGGAAAAAAATTAAGGGTTTTAAATAGGGAATATAGAAAATGTAAAAAGCAGGAAATTGACATTCAAAATGTGTTGTACTGCACAAATATGGTGCTAAGGAAGTTACTCCAAGTGGGAGCAATTTTACTGCTCAGCAAACCCAGCTGGCTGATACTCTAGCAGACAGCTACCCAAGGAGATTGCTTGTTCCCAATAAAGTAGAAGTTATATGTCATAACGTTTTGACTAACCCAAAACATCAAAAGTATATAAACAGAGATTTCTATTATGTTTATGGAACATCTACCAAGAAGCACAGGCACCTGTTTTTGCAAGCAGAGAAGAAATTTATCCTGGGAAATTGGGTGAGAAATATCTAATGCTATGTGAATTATTTCCTGTGCTTATGCTTTGCTAAAATTGGTTTTAATAATAATATGTATTGCAATAGAGATTTTTAAGTGACTATATGAGAGTTATAGGGTGATATCATCTAACAAATATGGAGGGCAGCAATTTCGGAGAGGTTGATAATTAACCCTCAAGCAGCAGGGTGGGTCATTTTAATCCCCCAGTTGCTTTTGATGAAGAATCAAAACATAATGGGTATGTACAAGACAGGCGTTCTATGACATTGTCATCTGAAAACGTGTAACAATGTCATATGGAATTTTAAAACAAAAAAAGAGTCAGGTTAATCTCAACAAATCTATTTTTCGTATTGGATTTTCTTAAGACAGTGTAATGTTTTCAGACAGAAAACAAGGAAAGATAAAAAAAAGAAAAGAATTTTATTTTATTTTATTTGGCACAACAGGATGCCAAGAAACAGAAGTGACTGTCTAATTGTCACTAAACTGGCCCCATTTGGGGCAGGGAGGGCAACAACAGAATTCTCAATGGGATCAAGAAATGCAAGACATGTAAATGCCAACTCTTCTAACCCAAGTGCCTACACTTCTAACCCTCCACACCAAAGAACTCTCATGGGGTCAGAAAGTACCACAGAACTCCTTCAGTGCAAGTTCATTTATCCATGTGGATAAAAGAATGCTGTATTTTTCAGAGGGATATACCTCTGACTACTGGAAACTGGAAATGGCCATTAGCTTTATAACCTGCTTGTGAGTTTCTGAAGAAAATTCTTTGGCTGCTTTTAGAAGAAAGAATGCTGGACTAAATGCTCCTCCTCAGTCTGATCCATTATATGTTTTTAAACTGTGTGTGTGTGTGTGTGTGTAAAGACTTCTAAGCTATAATAAAATTCTCAGTGCAAAAGAAGACAGCATAAGGATTAACTGTTCTCATAATTTAGGTGCCTAGCAGGAAGGTGAGAAGTTACCAGCTTTACTACTGTGATAACCTAGATGGACCAATCTGTCTAATACTGCTCAGTATTTATTTATTTATTTATTTATTTATTTATTTATTGCCCATTCGGCTACAGAGGCCACTCTGGGGTGTTCACAACAAAGTAAAACAACAATAGCAGCGTTAAATAAGACGATAAACATCACAATAATATAAAAACAAACAATAGACATACACTAATTGTTCAAAGGTTAAACTAAAATTCAGCATATTTAAAAATGGTTCAATGTGAAAAGTTCCAGTTTCAGTTCCTAGCTACTTTTGTGCCCCTGCTCAACAGATGTCGGACTTCAACCCTCAGCAACTCTAGCCAACATTGGCAACGGTGTGTGATTACGGGAGCTGTAGTCCAAAAAGAAAAAGAAGGCCACAACTTGGCACCCACAGGTTAACTAACCGCAGCACAGATTGTTAGGAGAATAAAGATTGCAGCTGATAACTCAAAGCTCTGGAGGGCTCAACCCATTCCAGAGACTGGAAAAGTTATGCTGTGGACTGCAGCTCCCAGAGTCAACCCCCCCACCCCCACCCTGCATGGTCATGGATTCAGGAATATGTTTTTTTTTTTTAAAAAAAAGCAACTTTCCTTCTCTCTCTGGTCCAAACCAATAGACCAGGGTTGGGTGGCATGTAGAGGTTGGGGAAGCATACCTCCAGCGGGAAAGTGTTTGGATTTGGGATGGGGAACAAAGTCCTCCTATGCCTAAAAAAGCCTCACAACACTTGTCCCTCCCAGGAGGACATGGGAGGCCTTTTGGAATGAAAATTCATTTGTAGAGTAAAATTGGGACATATAAGGGGGCTGGGTGGAGTGGCAAAGCCTCTGGGGGACTCACATGCAGCTTATTTCCTTACTCCTGCAGCAGACAATAGTATAGATGGACTAACGGAGCAGGTGAATCAATGTTTACAAAGAACATGGGGCAGCTACTGACGTCAGCAGTCCAGAGTTGAATGGCATCCTCACCCTTCAACCCTATCTCAAGTTCCTTTCTGATCTCTCTAATTTGCATAGTGGATGTTCTGCCATTGGAGACCAATAACATGGGCCTTGGGGAACTCTTATGCTTACGTTTGCGATGATGTGTATTCTTACACTTATGCTGATACTTATTCTTGTTCACCAGATGATCCCATTATGGGAACATCTTTAAAGTGCCACAACATCTTTTTTTGCTTTTGTTTTGCTTTGTGGTTCTTGTTGAAATCCAATTGAAACTCTTTCATTCTCTTATTAACTTTATCTGACCATTAATGCCAACCGAATATGTGAAACACGAGTCTTTGCTCCTTCCATTGCAAAAATCCAACCCTTTTTTTTTTCCTGCTTAGGACCACTGGTTTGGTCACTCTGTGTTCTTCCATGTTCTTATAAGTCTTCGTTGCCATGATACATTGAATATTTGTTCTGCGTATACGTAGGATGTAAAATGCCATTATAAATGTGTGGAATCTGACTTTGTAAAGCGAACTGTCATGAAGTCCAGAACACACGCAGGCATTGATTCCCTCTTTGGCTTCCTCCTTTCCATAAAGTTTGATGATGCGATAAACACTGCAAATAGAAACTGTTTGTTCTAAGCAATTGCTCTTAAAGAAATAAACAGCCAAAACCTGGGGAGAAAACCACTAATTTTCCTCCTCGTTTATCAAACATGACTCTGTATCTTTATGCTTAGGGTGAGGGACAGAGAGAGAAGAAAAAATCCTGTTTGTAAAGATTGAAGCGGGGAAATAACACAAGGCCTTCTTTCAGGTTCTGTCTCTGGATCAAATCTTGCCTGGTTTTTCATGTCAATGGTGCAATAGAAAGCCGAATGATGCCAGCGTAAGTATTTGGCAGTGTGGCTGTTACATAATACAATCCTGTCTTTCACAGAAGAAAAATCTCTGTGCTACTCAAATGTGCTAAATGTTAACCCAGTGCTTTGCTTTCTTTCTTCGGCCAAACTAGTTCTGCGCTATTTTCCAAAAGTACAGATGAAGGTACATTGGGGAAAGGCAAGCAATGGCAGAAGAGAAAGTACAGAACGGGAGAAATAAAGTCCAGCAAGATTAAGAAATATTTGCTTAAGGAAGTAGACACTTCTCTGATCTCTACCCACAAAATCTATGATGAGCAGGAAAGTATTGGTTCTGAAAACCAGAAGAGAATATTTTTAATACAAGCATACCATGGATAAACTAACAAATATACCACAAAGGGCAAGGTCTGAACTAAGTGTGAGACCATATGACTTTTCCCCAGAAATGTCTGGGATAATAGAAATCTGAAATGTGCTATGATGGTGTTTACACGAGGCTAAGCGATTCAGCCACCTTTGGGTGATGATGTGAAAAACATGGTCAGTTCTTTCCAGTCTGTCTCTATATTTAACCAGTGTACCACTTGACCATAAAGCACTTGTCTGCTCAAAGGTAAATTAGTGATGGGTAGGATTAAAAGTGCTGCAAAATAACAGGCTTGGTGAATTGTTCCTTTATGGAAGTTTCACGGAGCTAAATTTGAGGTGACTGTTGGGCCCATTAAATGTATTTTGTTTTATTTTTATTTGAACATTTAATATATTAGTTTTCTGAGCCCAGTCCAAATGGCTTGGGAAATGCTTTTCCAGGAGCCATGAAATTCAGCCAGCTCCATTCGGCTGGGATAATGTCTAAATGACAACATCAAGGAATGACATGGTAGCTAGGGAGACTATTGATGCAAGGTTAAAAAAAGATGACACGCATCCCTCAAAAAGAGGCCAGAGGACAGCTCTGATCTGTGTAAAATATCTATATGCTACCTGATAAACAGAGCTGCACATTTGAAAATATTTAGTCTCAATGAAAATACAGTATGTCTCACCACAGGGAGGTGAAGACTTTGAGCAGCTGATTTAGAGCAGGTATGTCTGCTTAGGCTGTTGCTGATCTTTGAGTTCAAAACCGCAGCTCCCCCTCCTTCTGCTTTCTTATCTTCTAATCAAACATGGTGTGCACTGTCCTTCAAAGAGAGACAGATTCACTCTATAAAGGAACCCATGGCTTCAGTTTGCAAGAGCTGAGCAGAGCTTTTAATGACAGAATCTTTTGGATGCTACTCAGTCATAAGTCAGAGGTGAGCTGATGCACAGAGCACAACACCTGATCCCAAAACCGAATCGCTAACCCCAAAATGTGATGGACAGTGGCCTAATTTATTTACAAGGTTTCATCTATTTTCTACAGTTACGCCTGATATGTTTAAAGGATGTTAAGTCTCAGAGTTTGGCAAAGAATTTATTGTTTTTTATTTTATTACAATTCCCAGAATCCCCTAACCAGTGGTTGAAACCATTTTGCTTAGGTTATGCAAAAAACTTAACTTTGAAGGTGAATTGCCCCCAGTTAAGAGATGAAACAAGAGAATGCTGGAAAATGAGACTCCCAGGTTGGAAAGCACTCAATTAGCTACAGGGGAAGAGCAAAGGACAAGTACAAATAGTGGAGTTGCTAATGACATAATTAGATTAAAGCCAAAAGAATGCCTAGTGGCTGACATGCACAGAAGTGAAATGAAAGTACAATGCTCAACAACACACACAATTGAAACATAGAATGTGAGAAGCCTAGAATCTACAAACCGAAGAAAAGACATAAGCCCACAGAGTGGGAAAGTAAGATTTCTTCCAACTGCCTCATCCATTTGGCACGGCCACAAGCCACTGGAAGTAAATTGATGCCATCTCACATGGGAAGCCCCCTTGTACTGTGTTAGATTATGGATCCATTTAGCCCCATATTGTCAACTCTGACTGGCAGCAACCCACCAGGTTTTCAGTCAGGATTATTTCCTTGCCCTATCTGGAGATTCTGGTGGTCTTCCATTTAAGTAGTAACTCACCCTGATGCTGCTTCAGAAGAAATCCAATATATTGTGGGGTGATATGGTGGTTTGGTCTCTCTCTGATATTTTGATACCTGTTATGGAAGAAAGAGAATAGAGACAAGGGCTGCTATTTAATTATAACATCTAATTGCTACATCCTAGAAGAAACTCAATCTATGATGTTGTGTGGACTCTTCAAAGTGTGTTCCATGATCTTCCATGCCAGAATGATCAGTTGTTGACTATCACTTCTATGATCTATCCCTTTTTAAAAATTATACCTCATGATAGTGGTATATCGTCATTTTGCTGTCGTCCTTTGTCCTCCGTAATTCAACTAAATCACATCTGCAGTTTTTCATGTTCTTCACTGTTCCAGGTTATTAAGTCTTCCATTATCAAAGCGATTATGCAAGACATGTTGAATAAACAGTCCCAATGAAAAAGCCTTTAAAATGTAAGCAATATTTACTGGAGTAAATGATCTAACCTACCCATTCATCATGCAAAGTGTCTTCAGATGAGAGTCATAAAAATATTCAAAGGTTTGTACATAAGTCTGCCATATGTCTTAAGTGATGAACATATAGCAGATACATAAACACAGCTGTCTACTCATTGGGGATGTAAGAGGTCAAAGAAATTGCATTCAGCAAGCTTTTCCCCCCACTTAAAGCCAAATGTCAGGTTCAGGCTGAAGAGCAGAACAAGAAACATTGTTCACTTTCCAAACCATATTGCTAGTGAATTTGTTTGCATTGTGGATGATTTTTCATACTCAGGAACAATCCCTGTTACAACAACATATGCAACAGCAGCCAGAAATAAACTGAGGGGGGGGGGCAATTATTTTGTGGATCATACAGTTTGAAGAGACTAATAGCTCATAGTTTAGGCATGAGGAAATCTATCATAGAATCATGAAGTTGGAAGGGGCCTTATAAGGCCATCGAGTCCAACCCCCAGCTCAATGCAGGAATACAAATCAAAGGATATCTGCCAGGTGGTTGCCTAAGTTTATCTTGAATGCCTCCAGTATTGGAGCACTCACCACTTCTTGAGGTAATTGGTTCCATTGTTGTACTGCTCTAACAGTTAGGTTTTTCCTGACATTCAACCAAAATTTGGTTTCCTGTAACTTGAGCCCATTGCTGCATGTCCTGCACTCTGGGATGATTGAGAACAGATCCTGCCCCTCCTCTGTATGACAGCCTTTCAAGTATTTGAAAACTGCTATCATATCTCCGCTCACTCTTCTTTTCTCAAGGCTAAACATGCCCAATTCTTTCAGTCAATCCTCATAAGGCTTGGTTTCCACCTTGTTGCCCTACTCTGAACTTGTTCCAATTTGTCGGCATCCTTCTTGAAGTGTGGTGTCCAGAAGTGGATACAGTGCTCAAGATGAGGCATAACCAGTGCTGAATAGAGGGGAACTAGTACCTCACTCCCCTTCACGGATTGCTGCCTTGTCGTGGCGAAGGGGCTTGAGTAATTCAGAGAAGCTATGGGCTATGCCCTGCAGCGACACCCAAGACGGACAGGTCATAGTGGAGAGTTCTGACTAAATGCGATCCACCAGGAGCAGGAACTGGCAAGCCACTCCAGTATCTTTGCCAAGAAAACTCCATGGACAGAAACAAAAGGCTAAAAGATATGACGCCGGAAGATGAGCCCCTCAGGTCGGAAGGCATCCAGCATGCTACTGAGGAAGAGCGGAGGACAAGTACAAGTAGCTCCAGAGCTAATGAAGTGGTTGGACCAAAGCCAAAAGGACGCTCAGCTGTGGATGTGCGTGGAAGTGAAAGGAAAGTCCGATGCTGCAAAGAAAACTACTGCATAGGAACCTGGAATGTAAGAGCTATGAACCTTGGTAAGTTGGATGTGGTCAAACAGGAGATGGCAAGAATAAACATTGACAAGGAAATGCAAGAAAGCAAAGTGGCTGTCCAACAAGGCCTTACAAATAGCAGAGAAGAGAAGGGAGACAAAATGCAAGGGAGATAGGGAAAGTTACAGAAAACTCAATGCAGACTTCCAAAGAATAGCAAGGAGAGACAAGAGGGCCTTCTTAAATGAACAGCGGAAAGATATAGAGGAAAAGAATAGAAAGGGAAAAATTCAGAGATCTGTTCAAGAAAATTGGAGATATTAAAGGAACATTTTGTGCAAAGATGGACATGATAAAGGACAAAAATGGTAGGGACCTAACAGAAGCAGAAGACATCAAGAAGAGGTGGCAAGAATACACAGAGGAATTATACCAGAAAGATTTGGATGACCTGGACAACCCAGATAGTGTGGTTGGTGACCTTGAGCCAGACATCCTGGAGAGTGAAGTCAAGTGGGCCTTAGAAAGCATGGCTAACAACAAGGCCAGTGGAGGTGATGGCATTCCAGTGGAACTCTTTAAAATCTTAAAAGATGACGCTGTTAAGGTGCTACACTGAATATGCCAGTAAGTATGGAAAACTCAGCAGTGGCCAGAGGATTGGAAAAGATCAGTCTATATCTCAATCTCAAAGAAGGGCAGTGCCAAAGAATGCCAAAGAGTAGCTCCAACTACCGTACAATTGCACTCATTTCACACGCTAGCGAGGTTATGCTCAAAATCCTACAAGGTAGGCTTCAGCAGTATGTGGACCAAGAACTCCCAGAAGTACAAGCTGGATTTCAAAGGGGCAGAGGAAAGCCAGAGAGTTCCAGAAAAACATCTACTTCTGCTTCATTGACTACACAAAAGCCTTTGACTGTGTCGACCACAACAAACTATGGCATGTTCTTAAAGAAATGGGAGTGCCTGACCACCTTATCTATCTCCTGAGAAATCTATATGCGGGACAGGAAGCAACAGTTAGAACTGGATATGGAACAACTGATTGGTTCAAAATTGGGAAAGGAATACGACAAGGCTGTATATTGTCCCCCTGCTTATTTAACTTATATGCAGAATACATCATGTGAAAGGCTGGACTGGAGGAATCCCAAACTGGAATTAAGATTGCCGGAAGAAATATCAACAACCTCAGATATGCAGATGATACCTGATGGGAGAAAGTGAGGAGGAATTAAAGAACATCTTAATGAGGGTGAAAGGGGATAGCGGAAAAAATGGTCTGAAGCTCAACATCAAAAAAACTAAGATCATGGCCACTGGTCCCATCACCTCCTGGCAAATAGAAGGGGAAGATATGGAGGCAGTGACAGATTTTACTTTCTTGGGCTCCATGATCACTGCAGATGGTGACAGCAGCCACGAAATTCAAAGACGCCTGCTTCTTGGGAGGAAAGCGATGACAAACCTAGACAGCATCTTAAAAAGCAGAGACATCACCTTGCCGACAAAAGTCCACATAGTCAAAGCTATGGTTTTTCCAGGAGTGATGTATGGAAGTGAGAGCTGGACCATAAAGAAGGCTGACCGCCGAAGAATTGATGCTTTTGAATTGTGGTGCTGGAGGAGACTCTTGAGAGTCCCCTGGACTGCAAGGAGAACAAACCTATCCATTCTGAAGGAAATCGACCCTGAGTGCTCACTGGAAGGACAGATCCTGAAGCTGAGGCTCCAATACTTTGGCCATCTCATGAGAAGAGAAGACTCCCTGGAAAAGACCCTGATGTTGGGAAAGTGTGAAGGCAAGAGGAGAAGGGGACGACAGAGGATGAGATGGCTGGACAGTGTCACCGAAGCTACCAACATGAATTTGACCCAACTCCGGGAGGCAGTGGAAGACAGGAGGGCCTGGCGTGCTCTGGTCCATGGGGTCACGAAGAGTCGGACACGACTTAACGACTAAACAACAACACCAAAGTACCTCACTTCCTACGACAGTGGAGAAAGTTCTCAACCTTGAGTTCCTCCCAACCCTAATATAAATAAATTTGAAAAGTTTGGTTCAGTCTTCAAGAATGAATTCAATACTGCAACTCAAACTGAACTAAAAATTGTGTCAGATTGTCACAGATAATATGTTATTAGAACAGTGAATGACCTAACTGTGGAACGCACAGTGGAACCTTTCTTCATCTCATGTGATTTGCAAATGAGCTTGCTTTGTTTTATGATTGGTCTTTAGGACTTATTTACAGGATCACTTTGAAGCCTGATTACTTAGACAAGAAGATCTGACTGAATCATGTCTCTGCAACACTAACATGCCTTCAGTTCTAACTATGGGCTATTAATAATATGTTTCTCCTTTGACTCTACTTGAAACAAAATTTTGGGAAACACCCAGAATTCCATGTCATACCTGATATCCTCTTTTGAATCCAGCACTGTTCTTGGCAGTCTACTCCATATTTGACACCTGCTTTTGAAGAAATAATTGTTCTTTGCAGCCTACATATTGAAGCTGCTCATATGCAGTTCATATGAACGTGGCAGGTTTGGGCCTTCGTTGTTAATGCTCTTCCATAGGTCCCTTTCTGCATGAAGACAAAGACAAACCCATCTCTGTGGGCCTTATCCAAGTAGGCCTATAGGAAGTTAGGTGATTAGGATATGTTCTTTGCCTTACAAGAATTAAATAAATGATCTGCATCCATGTCTGTTCAAGACAGGTACTGGATTCCTTACCCATTTCACAATATCATGCATGTTAGCCCAAGGTGAATGGAATGGAATCACTCATCCTACAGCAGAACCCCCAGCTAAAACTCACCTATTTTGCTTGTCTTGTTCCCTGATCCTGATTTTTGGCATTCTTTGTCTCCCTGTCTGATTGGTCGCCCACCAAACTGACCCAGACCGTTTACCCGCCTCACTTCTGGCTGTGGCTTAACTGTGACTCTTCTTTTGTCTGCTCCTCAAACCCTTTTCTACCTTTCCACTGTGCACTGAGTTGGACTCCCCTTTAATCACCTTCACAAAGGCTGTCTCCTGGATAACCATATCTCCCAGCTTGCAGCCTCAGACTGGAGCACACTATTCAATGCAGTGGCATGTTCATCTGAAGTCTAAACTGTAGAGGTGTTTTTCAAGGTTCTAGTATGATGTCCTCTAGCAATAGAATTCTGTCCATCTGGAAAGATAATTTTGGTTTAGCTGCCTGTTTATGCTTGCTCACATCTGCCAAAGCACTGTTGCCTACCTGTCCAGTGCATAGTGACCACTATGCTGCTCCTACAGTGCCTTAATTTAACTCATCAACCTAATTCTTGGGTTTCTGCTTTGTCTCTTTAACTTGGGGATTTTCTAAGGTTTCTAGGAAGGTGCTGCTGGCACTAGGAAGAAAGTTATATTGGAGTTTTTGTTGGCAACCTCACATATCTAGTTTGCGTGACTGAATGACTCTTCTGGGCTGAAGTGATTGTACATCTGTCTAGTACTAACCAATCATTTCTTCCAGCCTCTGAATTCAAAGAGAGCCCTTTGTGTTTCTTTTCCTCTCTTCCCTTCGCTGGTGGCAGTTGTTTGTTTGTTGTTGATCTGTTTGGTTGCTAAGTATGTGTGCAGCAATGAAAGTAGCATACACAAGTCTGTAATTTCAAGCAACTGTAAGTAAAAATGTTTTTTATTCTTTCTCCTACACATGTCTCAGAGTGAGTTATTGCAACTTTAGATGCTAGTAAAAAAGAAAGGGTGGACAACTTGTAGCTATTCTGGAAGTCTCTGTACTTCTACTGCATAGAAGTAAGTCTCTGTACTTCTACTGCGTAGCAAAAGCAATTTTACCAGAAATTCAAAACTTTGCAACAAGTTAGAAGCCAAAAGTACCCTGAAAGGGCAAGGCTGAGTACTCAAATGAGTGTATACCTTCTTAAGAACTTTATTTTTAAAAGTGACATTTAAAGATGCATTGTACACAACCTCGTGATGCTAAGCATCTGAAACCTGGCAGGTTTAATCTCCTCTTCAGTGTCTACCGTGTTGCTTAATTTCAGTGCAAAAACAAAGACGTTCTAACTGTTTTAGTTTTCTATTTCAGGTCAATTGGTAGCTAATGATCCAAATTTGGAAACAAGTTTGGAGCCAGGGCACAAACTCAACCAGATGGAGCCTGAACTGTTTTGGTCTGAATTAAGATCCATCCCATAGTGCTGAACTGAATGGGAAGACATGTGCACAGCCTTAATTTTCAGCAGATCACATCCGTTATGCAGGCAAACTAAAGCACTTGTGTTGGTAAGAGAGAGAAAATATGAATAAGAGCCAGTGCCAGACTTTCCAGCATGGCTAAATTTATGTCTGAGATATTTTCGTGTTCTGGTTGTGAAACTACAACGAGGAGTGGTTTTGTTTGTTTGCTTGTTTGTTTTCAGGGAAAGGAGAATAATTGTTTTGAAAATATCTCCTTGCTGGGGATGCCCATGACATTTTGCTGCCTGAAGGATAGCTGCAAATGGCATGCTCTGTCACTGACACGGGCAGAGTGCATAGCGCCCAAGGACAGCCAAGTTATTTGGATACCTGCAGCTAAAAACAGGACCAGTATCTCTCCCCTTCCCGGGCCGTCACATCACAAATAAAATAATGGAAAGTCATCTGCCGTTTCATGGTATCCAAAGGCTATGCTCTAAGGTTATCACCAGCGTGGCTGTCTTCTTTCAGCAGTTGCAACAGGAAGGGATGAGGAAATGGTACTGATTTACTTCTTGAGATTTGATCAGCATTGAATGCCACAATCCATTTGGAATGCCCAGTTTATCTCTGAATCTGAACCCACTTGGTGGCTGAAATCCAGTGGTAAGTCACAACAGCTTGGGCCCTGGATACCTGAAGGACCGCCTCCTTCCATATGAACCTACCTGGCAGTTAAGATCTAGCCAGGGGGCCCTTTTGAAAGAACCGTCCCTCAAGGAGGTAAGAGGGATGGCTTGTAGACAAAGGGCCTTTTCGGCAGCTGCCCCCAGACTATGGAATGCCCTCCTGACTGAGATTTGTCTGGCGCCGACGCTGATGACATTTCGGCGCCAGGTCAAAACCTTCCTGTTCCAGAAGGCTTTTAATTGAAATAATATCAACTGTGGGTCCTGATGGCAATTTTTAGAGTATATATTTTAATTGCATTTTAATTGTTTTGTCTTTTTATTGTATTTTAATTGTTGTAAGCCGCCCAGAGACCTTTGGGTAGTGTGGGCGGCATATAAGTTAAATAAATAAATAAATAAATAAACTAGAGCAGGTTCATTGAAACACTGAAATTTACAGAGGAATGGACTCACCAAATCCCCACTGCTTCAGTGGGCCTACTCTAGCTTGGATTTACTGCTGGATTGCAGCCAAGACGCATAATCCTTCTCTACAAAGACACCACACCCTCCGGAGAAAGGCGAGCACATTGAATCATCATTTTCTAAGAGGTGTAGCATGTGTGTGTCCAGTAGCTAATTATCACATTGAAGAAATCCAATCTGTTTGCTTTCTGTTTTTTGAAAGACATCCAACGATGCCTGGTTCTTGTTAGTAATTCAGAAGCGTCGCCAGATCTGATGCTATAAAATAGTGAAGTCAACTTAGGTGTTTCCGAAGCACAGAATGTTCCAACCAAGTAAGCTTTTGAAACATTGCGCTATTTTGCACTTGTATAATTTTACAGGACAACGCTGTGTACAAATGCTTATGTTGGCCTTAGCATTGTCTCGTTCGTTCTTGCTTTGAGCAACACAAAGCTCAGGAGATGTTTCGTGGCTGCGGGTTGTTCTTTTGGATGTGCTGCAAACAGACAAACGGTCACTTATGTGCAAATATATGGACTGTGAAGGAAGAACAGGAATGCAGCGACACATATTGGAACAACCTCTGCCCTCAAATCCTACTCACCCAAAGCAATCCACAGAAAATTGAGGTTTAAGTTCTGGTGGGTGCCCAGACGGCATCCAGAATTCTCTGATGAAATGGATGGATCATCTTCATCCTTTCCATTCCTGTTTCATGCCTGGGTTGAGTGTAAAGGCTGCCTTTGCCCCTCTCGTGTATGGCGTGCACTGGGACAAGAACTGTGCAGCAGTAAAGTTTGAAGGGCGAGAATTCAGTATGGAAATGCATTTATTTTTATTTATTTATTTTATTAGATTTCTACCCCGCCCATCTAGACCAAAGGTCTACTCTGGAGAAAGGCCACCCAAGGGCATCCACAGAATTTTTTTCAGCAAAAAAGCAGCACAGTAATCACCAAGAGATGTTTAGTAGTGGTTTCAGAAATCACCCTGTTGCTCAGCCAAATGGAGTAAGGGGGCGAGCATAGCACCCAATTGCCCCTCACAGCACTCATGAGGTGAACTGTGTTTCTCACACACACACACACACACACACACACACACAGAGAGAGAGAGAGAGAGATGCAGGACAAAAGGGAATATAAATAATTAAAGGGAATAAATCGTTTAAATCAGGCATAATTGAAACAAGGTACCCAGTGTGGTGTAGTGGACAGAGCAATGAACTAGGGGTTAGGAAGCCTGGGTTTGAATCCCTGCTCAGTCCTGGAAACTCACAGGCAGCTGAGACTGGTAAAACTACTCCTTAAATATCTCACTTACCTTGAAAAAACTATTAAAATCACCATGAATGTAATGCAACTTGCTGGCACATGACACACACATCAGGAGCAGGTATCATTTACTTAGTATTTTAATGGGCACAGACAGACACACTGGCCACAATCCTACTAGTGTTCATATAAGGTTGCATAATTGCTAATTATAGCTAACAAGATGCTGGAGTGCATTCACCTGTGGTTGATTGTGAAACTGAGACGTCTTCCAGCATCTTGTCAATTAGCCTCAATGAGCTGCAGCAAGTTATGCAAACCTTTCATGAACACCAACAGGATTCTGGCCACTATGTTGTGCCACTATGTCATGTGTGTATGTGCTATGCATATGAATTAAAAATGTAACAAATATTCACAAACATTTTAACACATCAGTACAGCCTATGGGGGGGGGGAGGTCAACTGCTGCAAAAAAAGTTTGTGCCTGCATGATAGTGAAAAGATGAGCATATTTTCAGCAGCAACAGCAGCAGCATTATAAACAAAACCTCCCTGTGTTTTCTTGTGCAAAAATCTTGCATTTTCTGTAAAGAAATATGTATTTCTCGTACATATTCCTCTTTGCACACAAAGTGCCAAAATGTAAAAATACACAGGAACTCTTGCAAACTTGCCCAGTGGGGATAAAATATTTCATTCTTCGTTGCTCTTTATTGTCACCAGGGAAGCTGACATGACTGAATATTTACACTGCTAACTGTGAATTAAGCTAATATAGGTAGCTTCCCTTTCCTGAAAATACCCATAGATTCTTTTGGGCAGGGTATTTTGTTTTGTTTTTTTAAGGGAAAATCACCTCCAGATAATACAATATTCCTCTAAAATAGGATATCCTCCCACTCTGTTTCAGCAGAATAAAAGTTGTCTTAAAAATGATTTTTTTAAAAAGAGAAATGACCTATGTTCATTTCTAGGTTCAGTAGGGAACTGCTCTTTGCCACTGCAAATAAGACCTGTAAGTTACCTTGACACAAGGGCACACAATGTCATTGATCATGCCAGAAAAAAAAAGACTTTTTAGCTTCATGCCCTCCCCCCATGTTCTCCCTCTGCTACACCACTACTTATATCTGTCTAGTTGGCACTTCCTAACTTTTTTCTCCTGATCTTATTCTACTAACATGATGAGAGAGAAGGGGAGTAAGGCAATTGGAAAAAGAATCTGAGTAACCTAAGAGCATGCCAAAGCCTAGAAACCAGTATTTCAGGAAAATAAATATAATAGGCACCACAGCTGCCAAATCTGGAAACAGCAGCTAAGCAAAACTGGAAATGTAAAACTTTCTTGGCAGTGTCCCAGATGTTCAAACAGCTGAAGCAGTGGGGGGGGGTGGGGAGAGATGCAGAACAATAATCTATGTTTCCCTTAGGAAGTTACAGATGTTTGCAGAGTTTTTTTCCTGATAACTTTTGAAAATAGAAGTTTTACTTGCACATATGAATGATTGGCTTAGAAAAACTTTTGTGGGATTTGGGAGTTGCTGTTTTTCCTTCTGTAGAAACATACTGTTGCAAATCATATGGCGAACAAATATT
This sequence comes from Intellagama lesueurii, assembly GCA_037013535.1. Taxonomy (NCBI): domain Eukaryota; kingdom Metazoa; phylum Chordata; class Lepidosauria; order Squamata; family Agamidae; genus Intellagama; species Intellagama lesueurii. Next base: position 256,081,958 of record JBAJHW010000002.1, read on the forward strand.
TTAAAGCAACTGAGCTAGCTTTTCTCACCAAATATGAATGTTAGAATTGGCAAGGAAAATGAGTGTGTGAGTGCTCAAGTTAGTGATAATTTCTGACAAAATCAATGGAAGACCACATTATAATGAAATGGAGCTGCTTTCTAGTGGCTGTTGTTAAACTTTCTCCCAAAAGAATTGCTTTGGATGCATAAAATGTACCGAAAAATAGGAATTGTTCTGTTATGAATTTGCACCAGGAAGTTGGGTTTCCTCAGCTGAATTTACTTTAGCTGATCAGACAGGAGTCAGCAGAGAAAGGAGGAAATTGGCCACCAGTACTTGTTTGCAGCTTGTTAAGGCAGTGTCTGCTGTGGCTGTTTGATTGGCAGGAAGCATGCTTACAGCAGAGCTACCTTAACAAAATGCAAAGAAGAGCCAATTAGCATTTTCCTCCTCTCTCTCCCTCCCTCTCTCTCCCCTTTGATCTCCTGTGTGCTCTAGCAGAACTTTGCTGCTGTGCTGGCACCAAGCATTTTTTTAAAAGAAAAGAAACAGCCTTATTAGCATTATTAGAAAATATCTGAAGTTTCCTTGGTGATCTCTCAAAATGTTTACAGCACAATCTTGTGCATGTCAACTCCGAACGCAGTCCCTTGGAATGGGAAGGAAAGAAGGAAACAAGAAGATCCAGGCACCTTTTAAATATATATTACACAGTTGTTCTTACAATTATCAGCTTGAATGAAAAAAGCTTGGAGAAGATTCAAATGGCAGCCAGTTTCCCATCTAAATAGGGTCTGCCTTGTTGTAGTTGGGAGGAATGGCTTCAAACAGAAAGGCTACACAGACCCTTCATAGAAGGATATGAAATACCAGCAAAGCAGTCACACCATTGCCGCCAAACTAAAAAAGCAGAAGCCTCATTGGTGGAGGAAAAAAATTTGGCTTGGAGAGGAAAAACTCTGAGCTGATTTGCATTGACTTACATGTCATGTAGTCAATGGAAAATAATATAAACATGACTTTTCAATCCCAGAACAATTCCTGTATTGTTTGCCAAGTCGTCTCCTTATGTCATTCTTCCATTTTTCCTGGGGTTTGAGTGTAATAAGCCAATCACTCTGCATTTTAGGGGCCACCTGCTCGTTTTATTTATTCATAAAGGTTAGAGACTGCCTGACTTAGTGAAATCACTACTTGGGGCAGTTTACAAAATATAAATATGCCATAAAATCAATCAAACAAACAAAAACCTACCTCCCAATCAGACAGTCACATTAACTGAAAGGTGACCATCAGCTGACATCAGCAACAAGCACCAACCGATTTAGAATAGATCAAAAGTAAATAAATATAATCCAATACCACAAATGAAATTTTGTAGAGTAGAGCTCTTGATTTCTGCCTCAGACTTTGTTCATTTATAACAATATACCTGTATCATGATTCATCCCTTCTTGGACAATGTGGTTGATGTCACAACAGTCTTTGTAACATCTGGACTTGACTGCTACTTTATGCATTACATGGGGCCGCCACAGAAGACAGCTTGGAAGACAGTGACCACCAAATGTTCGGAAATGAAAAACTCTTAGTGCAGAGGAGAGAGCACATTGAGAATGTGGCGTTTGTGTCAATGGCGTAAATATTTGTATCAATAGCGTAAAATATTTTAGCCTTAAAGATTCATGCTCTCAGATAACTATTTGCCATCCTGACATAATCCCTGAGGAAGACATGATAGAACATGAGAAGGTCTCCGTTAAAGGGATAGGTTCTGAGTTGTAGCAGTGTCAGACCAAATCCCTGCTCCTTGTCTGATTGGTTTAGATCTAGCCAAGCATGTGCAGAGTGTTTTAATAGTAACCCGCTCTCAGGGGAAGCAGAGGAACCCGCCTCTGAGGAAAGCGCTGGAACTCTTGTTGAAAAACCCACTTTAGAGAAACAACCTGAAATGAAAGAGACAGCTGATTTAGTGCTAATGAGAAATCCTAGTAGTTCCTCCTTTATTAATGAGCAGATAGAAGATGTTACTTTGAGTGATTGCTCTAGGAAAGTTAATGAGAATCCCATTCCACTGACCCCTGAACACCCAGAAAGGTATTGTGTGGAAAAAGATTTATTATATAGAGAGGTTTTAATGGCACCTCATGGGGGGGGGGACCCCACAAACAGCTAATTGTCCCTGTTAAATACAGAGAAAATATTATAGAAAAAGTACACAGAGGTGTATGGGAATCTCTCGCACCAAGCAAAGAGTGGCACAGAACTTTTATTGGCCTCTAATGGGGAAGCAAGTGAAATAATATTGTCAAAGCCATGATACTTGCCAAAAATGAGGTCCTGGAGATGACAAGACGAGGGCTAAGCTATGCCCATTGCCAGGGATCTCGATCCCTTGCCAACATGTAGGTTTGCAAAAGTCCTTAGAGATAGCAGGGCAAAGCTTGAGGAGTGCTCATGAAAAGCAGAGGGGCTGGTGTGATGAAAAGGCCCGGGAAAGAGCATTTTGTCCTGAGGACGTAGTGGTGATGCAGAGACCCATAGAGGGGAGTGAATTGCAGTTAGCAGGGTCAGGACCTGTGGATTTGTTGCAGCAGCATGGGAAAGTTGAAGGGACTAGTATTAAGAAGGCTCCCCATGCAGCTGCAAAAGTCCTGAGAATCTTGCAGAACAAACCCCTACCTGAGAAACCAGAGATTAAAGGAATAGAACCAGATGATGAAAATCTCAATACATCTGAAACAAGCCAAGTGTTTGAGATTGCACGTAAGAGAAACTTGCCTGAGAATTTTGAGGTGACCCGGGATAGTGGTTCCCCACATACAGTATGAAGAGCTTTGTGAGAAAATTACATGTGGGCGAGTTTATTGGTGAGGGTAAAGGCAAAAGCAATAAGATTTCAAGGAAGAATGCACCCATAGCTGTTCTGGAGGAGTGGAAGAAACTGCCTACCCTTCCCACAGTTGAGAAAGTGAAGCCACTAGTCGAAAAGAAAACAGGCTTCACCCGGAAAAGGCAAGCCGAGGACATCCAGTGGACGTCAGAGTGCCAGGTGACTGTCAATCGTCTGAAGAGACTTCAAGGCCTGTCCTGGTTGCACCGGACTTTGACCGGGAGTTCATCATATATACGGATGCATCAAAGGTGGGACTGGGAGTCGTGCTGTCATAAGCAGATGACAGCAGGAGTCTACATCCCATAATGTACATCAGCAAAAAATTCCAACCTGGTGAGAAACATACATCTACCATCGAGAAAGAGTGTCTAGCTATTGTTTGGACGCTGCAAAAGCTGAAGCCGTACATTTGGGGGAGAAGATTTGTCCTGTGCACAGAACACTCTCCTCTTCTATGGCTAAGGACCATTCGAGACAACAGCAGCAAATTAATGAGATGGGCACTGATCCTGCAAGACTTTGACTTTGAGATCCGCAGCATAAAAGGGACTCAGAATGCAGTTGTTGACGCCTTGTCTTGAAGGCCAAATGACTAATGGATGCATGAAAAGTTTGTAATATTGTATTAATTGTTTTGTTTGTATAATAGTTATGGAATATCATTAAAATGCAGAGTTGCTTGGATGTTGATGAACTGAGAGGTGTATAGTGGCGCTAAAAATATTGGTGAGTATCCTTGTTAATGCAAAGGTAATGTAATGTAATTTGTATTAATGTGAGTAATGCAAAAGGTTAATATGTCTTTGTTGATGTAAGAGTAATGTGATATAGCCTTAGTGATGTAAATAATGTAAGAGGTTGATATTTGTATTCTTCCATAAACCTTCATTTGTTTATGAGGGCAAACCGTTAAGTTTCCCCTCCTAAGACAAACTTATTAAGGGGGAAGGAGTGTGGCGTTCACCCAGGTCGTGAATATTCATATGCTATTTGCATAGACCAATGGGAGTGCTGGAGGGGCGGAGTCACGAGGTATAAGAGACTCAGCAGCAGCAGGAGGGGATAGAGAGAGAGAGATAAGGTTTAGATAGGGTTTAGAGACGGAGAATTAGAGTGTTAGAGAGTTGAGAGAGATTTGGAGTTTGGGCGGGAGAATGGTGGTTGAGGGTGGATAAAGAAGAATGTTTGTTTAAGAGTTAACAGCATTGCTTGTTCTGTCAACACCTGTATCAATAAACAATTTCTATTTGGTTCTTTTAAAATGACATATTGCCTGGACATCTATCATTCATAATAGGTAGTGGTGATGAAATCAACTGGTGGCAGCTGAGGGGCACGTAGTGTGAGCTCCTAGTTTGGTGAAACAATCAGGGGCCACGTGGAATCGTGACAGAGCCTTTATTTGATCATCAGCAATGAATGCCAATAAGCTTCAGATCCCCATTCAAGCTACTGGTAGGATCTACTGGTAGACTTTTGAGTTATATGCAGTATATTGGCAATAATTTCTGACTACCAAATATTTAGAAATAATAGCAGCATTTTTTCCTCCTTTTCAATCCCATGCAAATTATTTTGTTGAAATGAAGAAAGCTCATGAGTTGTGTGCAGAAAGATTGTGAGCTCTGTTCACAACATTCAAACACCGGGGTGCTACATTGCTTACTTCTATGACTTTTGCATGCTGGTTTCACTTGAAAGATCCCTGTGTTCTACAACAAGACAACCACCTGGATACTACAATTCTGACAGCTGTCCCCCTTGCCTTACAGCACTGACAGAGAACCTGCAGCCAGATATAGACCCCAGGGCTTTCCATCCAGCTGCATCTTCTTTTACTGTTATCTTTAATCAGTGACCAGAGATAAAATGTTATTTAAAGCAGAGCTCTGGAGAAATTGGATCCTGATTTACAGGCCAGGAAAGCACTGCATGGAGCAGAGCACTGACTTGCAATCCAGGAAGACTCTGACTTGGGTTGTGTATTGTTCTGCATCGCTCAGAAGCTCTTGAATGAAATTGACATTGCGATCAGATAGCTCAGTGGTTTAGGAATCTTGCAGTGGAGTCAGAGGGTTCAGTTCCCCACGGTGCCTCCTTGACAGGGGCTGGACTCAATGATCCATAGGGTCCCAGCTCTGCAGTTCTTCTTCTTCTTCTTCTTCTTCTTCTTCTTCTTCTTCTTCTTCTTCTTCTTCTTCTTCTTCTTTTATTATTATTATTATTATTATTATTATTATTATTATTATTATTATTATTATTATTATTATTATTATTATTATTATTATTATTATTATTATTATACACCAAGCACAGTCAATCAAAATTATAAAAACATTGACTGGTAGTATATACTGTAACAGATACAAATTTTAATCAAAAACCTAAGTATCTGTTAAACATCAACGCAGTATGTATGCTGTTCCTAATATTGCCGTTTTTTGTAGCTTTGATGGTGTGATTTCTGAGACCTGCAACTGCTTACAGTACTGTGTGAAATTTCTTGATATTGTTCCCAAATCCCCAATGACTACGGGGACCACTGAAATCTGCTTCTTCCAGAGGCGAGATGTTTCGATTGCCAGGTCTCTGTACCTTGTTAGTTTTTCCAATTCTTTATTTTCAACTCTGGCATCCCCTGGAATTGCAATGTCAATGATCTGGACATTTCTTCATTCTATTACTACTATGTCTGGTGTGTTATGTTCAAGGTGTCTATCCGTTTGGATCCGGAAATCCCACAAGATCTTGACTTCCTCATTTTCTGACACCTTCTCTACCTCATGTTTCCACGGGTTTTTGGAGCAGTTCTTCTTCTTCTTCTTCTTCTTCTTCCATAGTTCAGACTACTTTGGGAGCAGGCTGGTTTGCTCATGAACCAGCCTGAAGTTTTTTGAGGTTACCTGCACATTTTGGGGTCATTAGTGTTTTGAGATACTTCTATTTCTATTTTTCATTTTATGTTATTTCTTTGATTTTGTATATTGCATGCTACTTTGAACTTTTAAAAAGGTGACACAAAATGTTCAATTTTTTTTTAAAAAAATTATATGTATGTTTACTAGAGACGGGTATGAACTGAACTATAAACCAGAAAAACCAATGAATCAGGCTGGTTCATGGTTCAGTTTGCGATCCAGTTCAGGGATCCTGTTTTGTTGAAGCAAAACAAAGCACCAAACATTTTTCTCCTTGGTGCTTCATTTTGCTTTGGCAAAATGGATGCCCGTTCGTCCCCTTCCCGCAGCCCCCTTTGCCTCCCTACTTGTTCCTCCCACTGTTACAGCCTCCATCACCGCTGCCATCATCAGAGACAGCAGGCCGGCTTCCCTTCCAGCAGTTGGACCTGCTGCCTCTGAGCATGCACCTGCTGCCCAGCTGATCAGGGTGATCATCTGGGGATCAAGTGCATGTGCAGAAGGCAGCACCCAGGTTTCTGGAAGAGAAGCTGAGCTGTCGCCACTGTTGTCGCGGTGGCAGCAACATCAACACGAGAGCAGTGGCAGTTGGTGGTGTGGCAGCGGTGCAACAACAGTGGAGGGTTTGGTGCAGCAGCAGCAGTGTGGTAAGGCAGCGGTGATGCAATGCAGCAGGGCAGAGGCAGTGGCATGATCATGGTGGAACTGCAACAGAAGCAGGGAGCACCCCCTCCCCACTGGGCACGAACTGCAAACTGAACTGCAAACCGGTTCTGTTTTCCAGTTGGTTTGTGGTTCATGGTTCGTAGCTAACCAAGAACCATCATGAACCACCATTTTTCAGGTTTGTGCCCATCTCTAATCTATACACCAGCAGCCTATATGTGTGTCATAAGAAATTCAGAAACAGAGGCAGGAGATGTTCACTGGTCCAATTCCTTGGTCTCTGAATGGAAGAATCTATTTGGCCTGTACACTCCTCTTTTTAGACACTTAGCACAATGTTAAGTGTCTAAAACTAGACTGTTAACATTGTGGTTGAAACAGCTCATCCCTCTCCCACCCCAGAGACATTAGCCCATAATGAATTTACTTTGCAATATTTAGAAAATTCACCTTCTTATTAGTGTCTAATTATCTGCAAATGGGCTTCAGGACAATTTTCTTTCTTTAATTTTTCCCACACCATACTTCTTTCTTTCTATTGGCTGCCATAACTGGCAAAGTTCATATTCTTGTTTCTTTTTATTGGTCTTGGGAACTGGAAACATGGAAAAGAAGTGGAAAACCCTATAGGAAACTATTAAGAAAAAACCTTGACAATCCAAGGGTGTAAGCAGACAAGACACTTGTCACGTAGTTTCCCCGTACATAGTGGCGATGGAGCTACAATCCTTTGCTTCCGCTATGCCCTGCTGTTTGTAATGGAATGAAGGCTCTGACAGGGACAAAGCAGAGACACAGCATTAAACCCAACGATGGTAAGGCTGCACCTGGAGCATTGAGTACAGTTCTGGTCGCCACACCTCAAAAAAGACATCGTGGAACTGGGAAAAATGCAGAAGAGAGTGACTAAAATGATGACTGGGCTCGGACACTTCCTTTATGAGGAAAGGCTAGAGTGTTTGGGGCTCTTTAGTCTAGAGCAGGGGTCTCAAACTCAATTTACCTGGAGGCCGCTGGAGGCCGAGTCTGGGTGAGGCTGGGCCGCATCAGATTTTCCACAAGAAAAGCTTTGTTAAAAAAATTCCAATCTTCTCAAATCTCTTTATTTTTTAACACAAAATAAGATGAAAAAATGAATAAACAAATTAAGAATTAATAAGAAAATAAATCAATCAATCAGTAATTAATAATAATAATAATAATAATATTTCTCTAGTGAGCCACTATATGTGGTTTCTTCAGTCTTCTATATCTGCTGTATTCAGATTCAAATATCTGCATTAACAGTTCTTTAACCTTTAACCTTCTTCTAAACATGAATTATCCTGAACATGAATGGAACATTGATGAACATTAACTGTTCTTCTGAACATGGTTTCTCTTGCCTACTCCTTGCTGCTAGAGACCTGGCAGCGCTTCCTCTTGCATAGCCGAGCCACATTTGGCTTGAGGGAGGAAGCAGTTGAGACCCTCAGTATGGCTTGAAGGTGATCATCAGTAAGTCTGGACCTGTACTTGGACTTATTGAAGTTCAAGGTGGAGAAGAGCTTTTCGCACAAGTATGTGCTCCCAAAAAGGCACATGGTCCGCTTGAACATTCGGGAAAGCTCAGGGAAGCTGGGGGTCAATTCTCTCAAAAATTGCCCAAGCTTGTCTGCTTTTCCACTCACCTCCCTGAACTTCGCTTTGAGTTCAGAGTTGCACTGCAGGTCAATGAGCTCCATTTGAAGCACAGGAGGGGCATCTTGCACATCAAAGGAGAAGGGGTCCGCAAAAATTTGAAACGTGGCTCTGTGCGTCCAGAAGGGGGGCCCTCTCTCTACCCGGCAGTCTTCTCCCTCAGCGGTTTGGCGCCACCGGGGCTTCTGCTTTTAGGTCTCTCTCTCTCCCCCCCCCCCCCGGCTCTTCGCGGGTCACCTGGCGAGGCTGCTGCTGCTGTCGCCTCGTCCTCTCTGCGCTTCTCCTTCCCCCCCACCTGGCGCTCCTCCACTCCCTGTGTACACACACACCCCTAGCAGCTGCATGCACCCCTTCTGCAAGGCTGGCCCCATCAGCAGAGTAATCTCTCCCCCCTACCCAAGGGCTAATGGGGCTTCCTGGGGCTGCTTGACTCCCACTCTGGCAAGATGCCGTGGTCTTGCCCAGTGTGGCTCAGGGAGACCGGGGGGGGGAAGGGGAGCGCGCGCGAGAAGGCTGTTCTCTCAGCAGCACCCCCTCCCGCGGCACGTCTGGGCAGGGAGCGGAGGAGCACCAGGCGGGGGGAAGGAGAAGCACAGAGAGGACGAGGCGACAGCAGCAGCAGCCTCGCCAGGTGACCCGCGAAGAGCGGGGGGGGGGGGGAGGGAGAGAGAGACCTAAAAGCAGAAGCCCCGGTGGTGCCAAACCGCGGAGGGAGAAGACTGCCGGGCAGAGAGAGGGCTCCCCTTCTGGACGCGTGGGCGCTTCGAGGGGGCAGGCGGGACCCAGCCCCTACGAGGCGGGGAGGAAGCCCCACGCTCGCCAAGTAGGTGCCGCCACCGCTGCTCCCGCTCCTTAAACTTTTATATTAAGGCGGGGCCACAAACTATTGTCCCGTGGGCCACAATTGGCCCCCGGGCCGCATCTTTGAGACCCCTGGTCTAGAGAAAAGGCGCCTGAGGGGGGACATGATTGAGACGTATAAAATTATGCAGGGGATGGGTAAAGTGGATAGAGGGAAGCTCTTTTCCCTCTCACACAATACTAGAACCAGGGGACATCCACTCAAATGGAGTGTTGGGAGAGTGAGAACAGAGAAAAGAAAATATTTCTTGACCCAGCATGATGTTAGTCTGTGGAACTCCTTGCCACAGGATGTGGTGATGGCATCTGGCCTAGATGCCTTTAAAAAGGGATTGGACAGATTTCTGGAGGAAAAGTCCATCTCAGGTTACAAGCCATGATGGGGATGTATAATCTCCAGGTTTAGAAGGAAGGGACCTCCAAATGTCAGATGCAGGGGAGGGGTATCAGGAGACAGCTATCTAGTTGTCTCATGTGCTCCCAGAGGCATCTGGTGGGGCCACTGTGAGATACAGGAAGCTGGACTAGACGGGCCCTTGGCCTGATCCAGCAAGGCTCTTGTTATGTTCTTATGGAAAAAGTGATTTTGCAAACCACAGCTCCCAGAAGCCCATAGCCAACTCCCAGAAGGCAACAGCTTTCCTCACCGTCTTTTATTTTCTTTTTATATATTTTTGTGTTCTGATAAAGGCATAATCCACCTGTTGTTGTTTTTTTCATTTGTATTAAGAGGCACTTACTGTGTGTGATTTTGCATCGAATTCTACATCTAGAGAATCTTGGCCTAGCACCTTTAAAAAATTCTAGTGCCCCAGGCTTGAGTTGTGATGTACATGGGTGGGAGTAGCTCTGAGCTGAGTCATGAACATTTACCCTCTGTCTCTCACTCTTCTTTCTCTACATTATAATTCCAGAGCAATTGCACAATTCCTCTTGTCGCCTCTTTGTTCACGGATATCTGTATGGAGGTGAACACGCAGGCAGCTAACAAAATGAAGTTTAATCCTTTGCTGTGAACTACCTGATTTGCTGTGCATAAGAAAAGCAGTGAAGTGTTTTCCCTTACAACTTGCCTTAGAAGCAGCCCTGATAACTGTTCACTACAGTGGATTTATGAGTGAAAGTGGGAGGGTTACGTGGCAGGGATTTATTTCAATGCAAGTCATTGGATCTTGTGAAATGAGCTAGAGTAGTTAGCAAAAAAAATTTGTTCCGTTTCTTTCAAGGCAAGAAAAGACCTTAAATGCAAAAATAAAACTAATAGTTTTATTTTTTGCAAAGAAGAAAACATTCTAAAAATGGTGGGACCTTGCTTTCCAGGATGGAAGATTGAGATGACATCTAGTAGGTGCTTACAAAGTGTAGGTATCTGGCTGCGGAGCCAGGTGATCCACAGAGTCCCTTGCAGCTGTGGAGTTCTAAGATTATTATTACAATTGCTGTAAAACTGATTGTTTATTTTGTATATCTATATTATGATTTTCTGCCAGCATAGAACTTAAAATGACTTATGTAGTGCTTTACAGTCCTGGGCAAGGCCTCTCTCATCAGGAAATAAAGGTGGGAAAGAATTTTGGTGGAGTGGAGATGCTTGCTGAAATTATCCATTTTGCACCCAAAGAGACTCACTGCAAGAAAAAGCCTATCTGGCAAAAGAAATGTGAACATTTGCATCTGTAAATTTGTACTTTTCTCTGAAATAAAATAAAAATTACTTCAGAATAATAAAATACGTGTGAGATCATTTAAAAAAAGCAAATGGCTCAAAAGGTGTCGGTTGAAAAATATGCACAGTCAATACGGAAAAAGTGTACAAAAATGTGAATGTTAAGAAAAAGTGTATGTTGCAGTAAATGCATATGGAATGCACATGAATTTCTGTTGTTATGTGTTGTCAATCCATTTCCAACTTAATGGCAATCCTGCGTATTACTGACGTCTAAAAAGTCCTATCACCAATGGCCCTGCTAAGCTCTTGTAAACTTAAGCCTGTGGATTCCTTTAAGGAGTCAATCCATCTCATATTTGGTCTTCCTTTTTCCCTGCTGCATTTAACTTTTCACAGCATTACTGACTTTTCTAACAAGTCTTGCCTTCTCATAAAGTGCCCAAGTATGATACCCTCAGTTTAGTCATTTTTGTTTTCAGGGAGAATCAAGGTTTGATTGGATCACAAATCTCCATACAAAAGGTATACGCTAAGTCTCCTGGCCTTATACATAGGATGGGACCAGAATGCAGGTAAGATTTGGAGAAAATTAAGAAAACAAAACTTGAACATTCTTCATGTCCCTACTAACTACTGACCAGACCCAGACCTGCTTTACTTCACTGGAGTGGCTTCATCTTTTCATCCCTTTCAACCCAGAGCCAGGCCAGTCATTAACTGAGGTGAGGTGATCAACTTCAGATGGCCCTGCTTTGGGGAGGTGGCAGAACTGCCACGACCACATCTGCTCACTGCCAGCTGGAGCTTGTTCACTTCTTGGCGGACTAGTTTAATAATGCCTGTCTCTGAGAGTCCTCAGGGCCGAGGCATTGTGAAATAAGGGTGGCCAGAAAAATGGTAGTGGTGGTTAAAATAAAAACTCCACCCACAACTTTTTTTGGCCATCACCTCCCACAAGGCCTTGTTCCCAAGCTAGCTGAGAAGCAATAGAGCTGAGGAAGCATTTAAATGCTACACAATGGACTCAGAATGTCTAAAGAAGTCTTTGTTTCCATAAAGTGTAAAACTGGTAACCAACGTGGCTCATTGTGGATACTTTATTTGTTTAAAGCTTCTTTACTCCACTGTCAGACAGAGTGGCTTACGGATAAATACATAAGTAGCTGGAGGTGCCCAGTGACATTTTGGAATAAGGCCAGCTGTTCAGCCCATGAACCATCCTTGGATAAATCAATCAATATGAAGCTGACTGGACAGCTAAGTGGTTTAGGTATCTGGCTGCAGAGCCAGAGGTTGGGAGTTCCATTCCCCACTATGCCTCCTGCAAAGTAGAGCCAGCCTGGGTGGCCCTGGGCAAGCTGCCCAGTCCCAGGGCACCCCAAGAAGAAGGGAAGGGTAAACCACTTCTGAGTACTCTCTATCTGGAAAACCCTGGAAAGGGTCGCCATAAGTCAGAATTGACTTGACGGCACATGATTATCATTAATTTGTGCTGTCAGTTGAAAACATGGGGGGGGGGGAGCTTTGACCCTCCAAACATTTTGGACATGTCTCCTACAATCTTTTTATAGTTAGCTATGCTAGGCAGGGCAAACAGGTGCATTGTGGGCCCCAAACAGCTGAGAAAGCTGATGGTTATCTGCCTCAGTCATAAAGATATGAGGCATAAGGTATCAAAGCTTGGAGGGGATGCAAGGGGAAAAGGGTAATCAGGCACCCCTTACTAAAACTACAGTTCTTCTCATGACTGGCTGGGGTGGAAATTAGGAAATGGCTACCGCTACACAACATAGAGAGCCTGTGCTGCCTGCAGACAAGTGGAGGATCAGAAAGAGCATTTTTAATTTTCTGTCCAGTATGAGAACATTCATTTTTTGCTTTCCAGCTTCATTGTGTCGGCAACGCTAGCCACTTTGGATGACGGTAGTAGGAATCACGAGTCCCCCAGGATGGAGGAAGTCGCCTACTTATTGCTTTATAATTACCTGTAAATTTTGGATGAAACTGCCTGGAGTCCACTGTCCGCATTTTGTACTGGCTGACAAACCTGGCAGAGGATTTCTGTACCAGCAACAGAGGACTAGGAAATGAGCTGGAAGCATGCTAAATCTGGAAAACAAGCCTTTGAAACCACATAGGAGCCTCTGATTAACTGGAGACAGGCTTTGCCACTCCTGGTCTCTGTGAACGATTCAGGTTTAAGGAAGTAAAACAAACAGGCATTTCATTTTGGAACTTCTGAAGCCAAACTGAATCAACATGAGAGAATTGTTCCTATTCTAATGGCGCCTGAGTGAAGCAGTTTTCCAAAGACAAAAGAGAAAAGAAAAACTAAATATACCAAAAGCTTAAAGAAACTGTGGGAAAATAAGGGAAATAATTCTTTAGATCCCATCTCTCTTATGTATCTGTTTTTCCTAATTTTTCCACATTAAGGTCCAGGCACCAGAAACTGATGATCTGGGGAAATAGCTATTTGCTTGGGAAAACATTGACATAACCCACATGCAGTGCATGGAAAAGTTACTTCTTTATATTTCCAAAGTTCAAAAATATAATGGCTGTACTGGCTTGGGTCTACTGGGACATATAGTTCAAAAAAGGGGAACTTTTCCAAGGTTTGTTCAGATGTAAATACCTTCACCAGGTGTCTTTCTTTACATTTCATGTGTACTTTGTTTTTGCTGTTGATATTAAATGCAGAACAGAGCTAAAATTTAACTTTCTGGCAGTGGCATCTGGTGGACCGAAGGTGGACTCAGCATTCATTTTGATGGATAATGTCAAATTATCCCACTGCTTCTCATCATTTTGTAGGAAATTATTCCAAATGGGGTCCCTTATGTGCAACTTAAGTGCACATAAGGGACCCCATTTGTGCACTCAACCCTGAGTGTTCACTCAACCCTGTGCACTCAACCCTGAGTGTTCACTCAACCATGTGCACTCAACCCTGAGTGTTCACTGGAAGGACAGATCCTGAAGCTGAGGCTCCAATACTTTGGCCATCTCATGAGAAGAGAAGACTCCCTGGAAAAGACCCTGATGTTGGGAAAGTGTGAAGGCAAGAGGAGAAGGGGACGACAGAGGATGAGATGGTTGGACAGTGTCATTGAAGCAACCAACATGAATTTGACCCAACTTCGGGAGGCAGTGGAAGACAGGAGGGCCTGGCGTACTCTGGTCCATGGGGTCACGAAGAGTCGGACACGACTAAACGACTAAACAACAACATGTGCAACTTTGGTATATGCTATATACCAAATCAAGCATTAAACAGAAAACTGCTCAGTCTATGAAGAAATAAATTAATCAATAAACCCCAAGTGTGTCTTCTTCCTACAGGGTTTCGCATATAGAAAAGAAATCATAAAGTGTGCTCAAAAGAAGTATAGATTCTAAGGACCAGCCCTGTCTTTAAATGTTCATTTCTCATTTACTAATTTTCTGTGGAGATCTGCTATCCACAGTGATCCCTGATTATGCATAATATATTGGAGAGAGAAGAATGAGTAAGAGAGTGAATCTTGCCCTTCAAGGCTGAAACTTACTTAATATTTTGGATGAAGATTTTAAAAATCTGACCTATTATTCTAGGGACACATCCCCAGGATCACAAGATTGCAGGCTTATTTAGCATAAAATCAAAAGTGAAGCCCCAGGAAACCATTTTGGGTTGTTTTTGGATAAGTTAAGGACACAGAAAATAAGCTGACAAGAACAAAGTTCAGTGTTGCATGCTATGACTTGTTAACACTATTGAGGCAGTCAGAATATGGTTACGCTGAAAGGATGAGGAAAGGATCAGGATAGTTCTGGCCAATCTCTTGTAGCTCTATTTGTAGGGAGAGCAATAGTCTAACAATCTGAACCTCGGCTGCATGTAGAGGTTTCCTGCAGGATCTGGAAAAAGTCAGGGTTGCTAACTGTGTGGAAGGAATGCATACTTAGAAGGAAAAAAATAGTATATTCTCCACATGAAGACAACAATGGTGGGGAAGGTGTTAACACCAAATGCTTGAATAGTGCTTGTGCTGCAATATGTTTCTGAGGCAAATTCATTCATCCAGTATCAAAAGTCTTACTAGGAAGTTATAAAGGCCTTGCTTTGAACTTCTCAGGTACCTGTGATGGTTACTTTAGAGCTCTTTCAGCATTTGTTCCTCACACCTTGCTTTTTCTACATGGCGCCAAAGGAGTGAACTGCTTTCCAGGAGTCATACACAAACAATTCCACTTATCTTTAAGAAAGATGTTTTTCTTCAAGAAATCTTATGAGAAAAATTCAATCAACTTCTCTCCTGGAGGTTCCTGCTACTAGTTGTTGTTATTTATTGCCTTTGACTGCTAACAAAAAGCTTTTGACTGACAAGCTGTCGCTACACACATGGACCTTGATGAACAGGGCTAAACTTGTCCACCCACCAGAACAAAGTGAGACTAAGAATAAGCCATGCCTTCAGCAATGACAAACAAGGAAGGCAAATCAGAGAAAATGTCACTCTATGAACCTACACAAGGGAATGTCATATGAATGGCGGAGACAATTATGATAAAATAAGGGTCAAATCATTTGTCTGGAAGAGCCCTTGAGACCATCCAGTGTGACATCCAAAATGAGCTAAAGAAACTTTTAGTCATCCTGAATCTCCATTCTTTTATGAAGGTCCTAGCTGAGTTGTGAAAACTGTAAGAAGGGTTTTAGGCCACTCCATTCAGTGAAGGTTGCTTGCGCGCAGAGAAATAGCCCCACGTATCTTCTCCATGCAATTTGTCATGAGTGTAATCTTCAGAATCTGGCGTTAGAAACTTATACATTCCCTTTGTATGGGGATCTGGAAAAAAAACTTGGAATCAAGTTAACATAACTGGCAATAATACTGGATTTTTAATATTTTACTAAATCAACCAGTTATGACAATAATCAGAATAATGCAATGAGGATGTTCTGTTTTAGTTATACCAAAATATTCCCCCCCAAAACACACACACACAGAGACACAGGATGTTTTAACTTCTTTCTGGCTGGCTTCCATTGCTCCATGTTCTAAGTAGAAACACGTTTCCCACATGACACTAATTTATCTTCAAATTGAACACTAAGCATTGCTGCTACAGAATATGGTTCCCACTGGAATTCTGGGGGAAAAGACAACACAATATATACATATATATATATATATATATTTGAAGAAGCCATTGTATTTCACCGAAGGCCTCCCAGAATGTTATGAAATTTGATGTCAAAACAGAAGGTCTGGGAAGCATTTTCACTCTGGGAAATGTTTTATTTCAGTTGTGCAAGGGCATAATTGTACACATTATTCACTGTATTAATTTAACATGTAGAGTATTTTGAATTTGCTTGTTTAGGAGAGAGAGAGAGATCAGAAAGAGGCATATAAGGTTTTGCTGGTGAGAATAAGGATGCTAGTGATACTGCAGAGAAGGGACAGTGTATTAAGAATGAAGAAAAGCAATATTGAGTGTGATGGTGGTTATCAAAATAGTTCCTAGTGGTCCAAGAATAAATTCCTGTCCAATTCTGCTGAGTTTGACGAGAATTCTAGAAAGGAGACATGGAGATTAACGTGTTTATTTTTTTTTTTTGCACTGGAAGATGACTCTTTTCCAATCTTTGGACAAAATTTATTTGTTAACTGATCACTGTTCCTGACCACCTCCCCCCCCCCCCCCAATTAAATTTCACAAGTTTGGACATACATCTTAAGCCTGTGCTTTTTCCAGGCCACGTTTTTGCCTTTTGCATAATTTTCTTTATTAGTTTGTACAAAGGCCCCTCTGTGTCGCCACAAAGTTTTGTTTCTGTGACGACAGCTGAGTCTTGAGCAACTGAAGGAGGAAGGAATCGTAGCCGAATTCCAGATGACTCTCCAAACAAAAGGAAATTGTTGGTTGCTCCGTGAGACAGATTCTTCCTAGAAAGAAGCTACGAAAAAAAGCTGGTGCTGCATCCACAGATAATTGATTGCCACATCTTGCTGAACGAATTGTTAATCAAGATTTAGAGTGAGCAGCTGAGGGGGATATACAAGGCCTGCTGAAGAATTCATTTACTCACTTTGCAATTTAACTTAAAAAAAAAAAAACCACTTTTCTTGGCAATGAAATTCAGGATTCAGAAGCTTTGTTCAATGGGTAGTTAGCTACATATATACAGAGAAGCAAGTAGCCCTTTCCCACTTCACTGCTGCTTTCTCCACACAGAGAACAATCTGTCTGAAAAGGAGAAGTGCTGGCTCACATATAGGCAACCTCACACAGGCTCTGAATGTGAGCAAGAACCTTGGAAATTTGGGCTCTTGCTCATGCGTACAGCCTACTCACAAGCAGGCGTTCTATTCTGCCACGTCATAGTTCATGTGGAGAAGAAATGATAGAGAGGGAAGTGGCTAGTCATTCCTCTCTCAGTGCAACCAGGTAGGTAAGGACTGAATAGGCTAGTCTGCCCTTTCTTTATGGTTACATTCCAGGAGAACAGAAAGAAGCAGCTTAAATTATAGGCTAACACCCCCTTCTATTTAACAAGTCACTTTTAAAGGGTGGTTTTTGTTTTTGTTTTTTTGAAGCAACAGTCTTTTAGAAAAAGAGTGTCAGATTAGTGAGTGGGTAATTTGAGAATCCGATTAATTCTTTTCTTGGAAAGATTTGAGCAGAATGATCAGATGACAGACCTATTATTTATAAATCAATGGCATATCGAAGATGGCAGAGGTTTTGATGATCTTATTGTTCACATTTTAAAAAACTGATAAATCTCTATTTGGATTTAGTAGATTTGCTTTAAAATTATTAGAAGAGTACCTTTATTGGAAGAGAAGAGTAGCTCAGTAGTACAGTTTGTGCTTCATTTCATATTTGGGTATATCTGGGAAAGCCCCTGCTCCAAATCCTGGATAGAATCTTGTTGACATCATTAGCTAGGTAGACCAATGAACTGACTTAGTATGAAGCAAGCGTCTCAGCTTACCTTGGGCTAAATCTAGTTGTTTCAGTTAGAATGGGTTCATTGAACTAACTGGAATTACATAATAATTTGTCACTTAATTTGTCTCATTCCACATGTGGTGGGAATGTGAGAATATACTGAAATTTTAGAGGTTGGCCTTTAAGGAAATAAATATTTTATTTCATTTAATGGAATATTAAAGTTAAATATAGAGGTTTGCCCTAAGATAGTTCTTTTATCAATATTTGATAACGATCAATGGAGTTATGAACAAAATATTTTTTTTTAATTTATTAACAGCACCAAGATTAATGGTAGCAAGCAATTGGAAAGTTAACCATGATATTCAATTGGAGAAATTGTATAAAGAAATTTGGAATATAGTTATTAATGACAAATTAATGTGTAAAATTAAAATTAAGAAGAGATTGTTATATAATTATATTTTTATTAATATATGAGGAGATTTTATTGAGTTTGTGTTTTATAGAGGGAAGGGTTGTATGCCTTCACAAGAGGTTCTGGGAGGGCAACAGGGCACCATAAAGAAGGAAAATTGGTTATATCTTCAGGTGGTCCTGAGGGGGTGCATTTGTATTTTGTGTTTTTTATGTTTAAGATTATTTTATGCAGTTGTGTTATATTTTGTTTTGTATTTAAAAATTTTAAATTTTTTTTTAAAAAGCCCCATTCATTCAAAGGGACTCCTCTTGTTGGGTGTAGCCATTAGATGTAGCCCTGATTCCTATTCCATGCACTGATTGCTATTTGTTGCCTGATAACTCAGATCACAATGCAATGCCAACCTTTATTTATGGAAAGCAAATACTGAGGAATGGTATGAACTATGCAGTCAGAACAGAAAAACAACCTAAGAATATGTGTGTTTACTGATGGATTTTTATTTTATTTTTTTTAAAAAAACTCTTTCTGAAAGGATCCACAGGTTTTTTGGGGGGCGATCTTCTCATTGAGTGCAATCACATCTCCACCATCTGTCCCTCTGACTTGTATTTGGGCCCAGCTCAGAAGAAAAAATACCGATATAATAACAGTAATCTTAGAACTGCTAGAAGGGACCCTATGGATCGTCAAGTTCAGCCCCTGTCAAGGTGACATAGTGGCGTATCAAACCACCAACCTTTGGCTCTGTTGCCAGATACCTAAACCTCTGAGTTATCCAGCTGAAATACATCTGTATGTTGTAAAATATTTTGGGACATAGTCTTAGATCAGAATAAACTCTTAACACAGTCAGCTGGGCCTCAGCATATCTCCAGCAACTAATGAGAACGTGCCATTCAACATCCTCAAGACCCCTTTGCAGCTGCTATTTGTGGTGGAAGATTGATCATAGAGACTAGTTTGCCTTTACAAGGAAGCCTGTTGGCTACGACAGAGGATCCTCTCCAAGGACTTCATGCGATACAATCTGAAAACATCCGGCTTCACTTGTAACCTATAAAAATCAGAAATGGGAAAAATTACTAGATTTTGTAATGTAGGTGGCAGACTTCTTTAAAAGCATTTAAAAGCAACTCTGCATTTTAATTTAAAAAGAAGACACTGTGGCAATTTTGTAGACACCTCCACTGTCTATAGTTAAATGTAGAAGTGGCTGAATATACCTGGTGGTCATCAGACAAGAAAGGCCTTTAAGCAGTGGAGCATTTCCCCCCCCCCCGCCCCCGCCCACCCATTCCATAGGCATTTAGGGGCCACTGCCTTTCCTTCACTCCCTCTGATTTGGACTGCAGTACTGCACAGTTGCATCACTGCACTATTTGGGTGTGTGCACGCATATGCGTTCAAAGAGCGATTTAAAAAAATATTTCAAACAAAAACCATGACAGTAAGTCATGCTGTCCATTCAGAAAGTTGGTGTGTGTATGTGTGTTTTTTTTTTTAAAAAGTGAAACATTTCACCATAAAACGCCAGCTTCAGTTTAAAAATAACAGTATGGTAAAATGTCAGGCTCAGAAGTCAAAGGAAGGACATCAAGGTGGGGGTGAGGGAGGAATTAACCATTAATATCTGCACCAATTCAAACCTGAACCGATAAACATCGTAACCTGCTTAAACTGTTCAAGAAAAATCACCTCCTTCATCTTTGTCTTTGGAGGCTTTGTTCAACTGCTAGTGCAGAATTATCTTCTGAAATGTTGTTCTTTGCCATTCATAAAAGTGGGAGATCTCTCTGGATAGGATTTTATAAGCATTTCTCTGTTTTATGGTACAATAAAACATGTGCAGCTTTGACCATGGTATCTTCATATGGAGAAATGTGTTGGCTGAGCAGTTTCTGTATTAGCAACAGAACAAAATGTCCCAAGGAGAAAAATTAAGAAGGCGATTTCAAATGATGAAATGAAATCTGATACCCATATGAAGGAAGAAATGAAGTTTTCTTGGCTGTCCAGCACAGATGTTGATTGATAATTATTTTTCCTCCTGCACTTTTCCTTTGGTTTATAAGCCTGTCATTTTAGCACACACCTCTTTCTGTATGAAACAGGTGTTTTATGTTGAAACATTTTAAATTTCACAAAATCCTTATGAAAAGGCTGCCGTATCAGGTTCTGATCCAGAAACCATGCCAGAAATAGAGAACTCCACAATCAAGAGTGAAATACAGTTGATTCTATAATTGTCACTAAGAGAAAAGAAACCTGTCAAATTCTTTGTTCCTATTTTTAACAACCTTTAGTTCATTCTGCATCATTCTATAATTTTTTGTTTTAAAGTAGAAATTGTATTAAATACAGAAGTTCATTTCTATTTTTGAGCCCACTTGTTCAGAAAACACACCACACAAAATCCAGAAAAATGCAAATACTAAACGGTGTTCCAGTTTGCATATTTGTACTTAAAATGAGAATCTGGTGACCTTATTTTATTTATTTTATTTTATTTTATTTATTTATTTTTCGGCTTTTACCCCGTCCATCTAGATTCAACGAATCTATTCTTGTATCAAAAGGTGGACTGAATGAAATTTCCCCCATACCCTATTATTCTTACTTAAAATTTCACATACTTCTAGATTTCTCCTGTTTATTTTTCTGTAGCCAGAGTCGAGATAAAGGGGGGGGGGGGATTCAGCTCTGGTGGTCAATTATACTAACATCAGAAACTGGTGATTTAAATTCTGTTGCTACACAATTAAGATGAATGTTTCAACCAACATTCAGGAAAAACTGAGCTTCCCTTTATGACTTATTTTGAAAAATAGGGTTCTCACTGTAAATACATTCCTGGAAAGCCGCGGACAATGCTTATTTCTTTTCTTGATCTTTTTTGAAATGGAAAGGGGCTGAGGCATCCTAGCTCTGGACTGATGTTGCCATGAGTGGTCCTTTGGGGGATATCTTGATGGTCCTGAACATGCATTCTGATGTGTCACGGGCAGTATAATGAACACTGGTGGGTAGTTAAAGAGGGAAGAGCCGAGGAGGGGGATGGAAATGGGATCTGAAAAAAACCTGCACTTTAATAGGAGAAAAGGGACCCCTGTGGAACATAGCAGGAGATGCCCAGCATATTCTGTTGGCTTTCTGCAGAGGTACATTAGAAAGGACTCAGCAACAAAAAGCCTTTGTTGGTCTACTTAGCATTAAACTCTGACAGTTTTTGGAGGAATTCCACACTACTGCCTTTTTTTTTAATGTTCCCAGGACCAGAATACTGTCTAATGATCTAATTTCCAGCTGAATTATTCTGTGGCCAACTGGAAACAATAGGGACAGATTAATGGCTTTAGGCAATTTCAAGAGAAAAAAAAATGGTAAACTCTTCAGGTGAACAAAATCCTCGAGAAAATTTTCCAAAATGTACTATTTGAAACATTCGGTGATTATTCCATATTTTATGTTGAAAACAACTGCTTATTTATATGTTTGTGCTATTTTATTTTGATTCCAGGTTTCTTCCTTGGCGATAAACTATCCCATATGTTGCTTGGTTAGAGACCTGCATTCAGAACCATCAGTAGCTGGAGAGGTCAGGCAGGGAGGAGCAAGAGATGTGCTCTGATGGTTTCCAATCCCATCCATCAGAATTACTGCACTGGAGTCATTCCACACTGACAGCTGTTATTACTCAGGCAGACTCGTCCTCTTGTGTGATTAGATACATTACACGAATCCAAGGTGTATTATCCTTATATCCTTATTATTATATCCTTATTATCCTGAGTGTGCCTCACAGTCCACCTGGTGAGTCCATCTAACCTAGTGGTTCTCAGCTGGGGGTATATGTGCTGCTGGTGGGACACAGAAGTAGTGCAGGTGCAGGAATGCTAGTCCTCAAGCCTCCTGGATGATCCTGTATCTCTTACCGATCCTCCCTGTTGTAGGCTATTCATCTGTGGTCTTTTTGGCACACTGGTAGTAAGCCTGGGCAGCATTCCTCCTCAACTTCTTTTCCCTCTGCCCACCAACTTACCATAAATGATGAATTTAATAACAGAATGTTTGCAAACATATTAATGTCATTCTCAGAAAGAGTGAACTGTTTGGCTCTTAACTGTTTATGTGTTACATTCTGCCAACCATGCTGCTCAAAAACTTCATTCCAGCTGTGACAGAACGATCTGACCCCATGTCGTCATCTCTTGCAGCAGGATTCAAGTTAGAAGTCTTTCCCAATCTTGCCATCAAATACCATTTTTAACTGAACAGTTGAGGGTTGGATTAAGCCCAGGAGCGTATGTTATGTGCCGCATGTGTGAACCCCACAAGCTAGAGGCCATTTTATGTCAAATTCAACATATGAGTTTTTGATGTGCTCATAAAAAAGAGGAAAATATTCTGCTAAAACCATTCAACATAGAATACCCAGCAATTTGTACAATTAAATTGACACAGGGTTTAAGAAGAATCAAAATATTCCCTTCCTCTTTTTGCTCTGCATTTACTTGTCATTAGATCCTTGGTTTACATAGCTAAGCTACACAACATGTTGAAATATTATTTTAAGATGCAGTGTGAGTGTTGCTTTGGAGTGCATAAACAGCACAACATGGGTTACTACAGTGACAGGTTTGAAACAAGAAAGAACCTTGTGCCACCTTAATGCCTAACCAGTTTTATCTGGCATAAACGTCTGTGGACTGGGGCCCACTTCTCCAGATGTAGGGTGCATAGCACCAATGTGTGTAAACTGTCTTTAAGTTGCCATGAGTCTCTTTTTTTGTTTTTGCCAGAACAGACTACAAACAAACATGACTACTCTGTAGGATTCTCACTGGATGCTCACTGGAAGGACAGATCCTGAAGCTGAGGCTCCAATACTTTGGCCATCTCATGAGAAGAGAAGGACTCCCTGGAAAAGACCCTGATGTTGGGAAAGTGTGAGGCCAAGAGGAGAAGGGGACAACAGAGGACGAGATGGTTGGACAGTGTCACCGAAGCTACCAACATGAATTTGACCCAACTCCGGGAGGCAGTGGAAGACAGGAGGGCCTGGCGTGCTCTGGTCCATGGGGTCACGAAGAGTCGGACACAACTTAACGACTAAACAACAACACTCTGTAGGATTAAAACAAATTGTTTTCTTAGTTTTTAAAAACAGTTCTGTAAGAAAAGTAATGACACTAAATGAAACGTTAGGGAATGTCCCATTCTCTACTGCATAAGCAGCTGCCTTTGGAAGAGGGGAATCCTTGGGAACACTCTCCACCTTATCTCTTCCCAGCAGGCCTTAGGGAGGAGTAGAAAATGGGAAGGTCCATAAAGGCTTCCCATTCAATCAATACTACATATTCTTACATGTCTACAAGGGAAGGTTATGCAATATTTTAAAGCAATTAATATTTCCAACTGTCATGGCTCCTGGGTCAAGCTTTCCTCTTTACAACCACTCAGCCACACTGCTGTTGCTCGTCCTGGGAGGGAAAGCCCAGGGGAAGTCAGATGTGGTGAAGACTATGGAAGTTTGACTGAAAATGCATCCACTCCAATGCCTGCCTAGTCTCCCAGAGTTTAACACAAAAAAGAAATTCCCAAGGCTAGGCACTCAGAACTAATATCCCAATTTGCAAGGGAGCTGCCACTATTCCCACACACAAAATACTGCAAAAAAAATTCCCAGCGGCTGGTTGAGACCAGGACTGGTTTTGAATGTATTTTTGCAGTTTATAAAAAAGAACGAAAGAAAAAATAATTCAAAAAGAACAAATGGGTAAAAGTTCCAAATGGTTACAAAAATGGTTCTCAAAATACAGGAGAAAATGTGGAGACAGACTTACAAGCATTCAGGAAGAAAACACACCAGAAAATAATGAAAGATAATCTACCTTATCTATAAAGGACACCTGAGCTGAGAGATGGTGTAGTTCTGGGACATGCACAGAGTGCATCCTTCATACTTCAGAGCACAGCTTCATAGGATGGCAAACGGACCCAGTTTCTCTTTACAAGCCAGAGTCCCTTTGAGGCATTACTGAACAGCAGGGGAGCAAAGCATTGTTCTCCTCAGATAAAATAGTTTTCTTAATCCCTTTTATACCAGTAAACAGACCATTAAAAACCACTTTCCAACAACATCTTTAGTCCTTTCATGTTCTGTCAGGCACAAATCAGCTTCCTGACCTACTGCCATCTCTCCCAATCCCATCATATTTGCATAACCCTCTAGATAGGAAGCGGGCTGATGCCTTTCAAGTGAGGATTACACATAAGGCATTAGTATCTTTGTGGAGCTGCTTTGATATGCCCTTTGATGAAGATAAGCATGGAAGTGTCTGCTCCTTGCTCTGTCTCTTCTTTGAAGTGTTCAGTAGCAAGAGATGAGTTGAAGGTGTGAACTATCTGCTTACATGCTGTTGTCTGCCTGTTAGGTCAATTTCTCAGGCTCTTGCAGAAGCATAGAAGAGTTCAGCAGCTGAACTCCATATTTCATATACCCCAACTTCTCAATTTCGTCACACCCAACCAAGTAGGGAATAGGGATGGGAAGGACTCATCTTGAACACTGTAGTGTTGTTACTTCTCTCAGGACTTTTTGTGAGAAGAAACACATCTTACCTTGAGAATTTGCACATTTGTAAGCCTGTTGTGGCATTTTGGGGAACTAAACTATTCAGAGGACAATGCCGTATTTAAAAATGTAAACTACTACAATCATATAATTGAAAAGATACACAGAAACATAATTAAACATGATTTAGTCAGAGCAAGAAGAGATATAAATTGGGGTAATGCATAAAAGGACGTTAGGAAAAATGCACTCAAAATGTATGCAGATTTCAGTGTGGAAGAAAAAAAAGCCAAAATCTCAGAACCCAGTACAAAACAAAGATGGGAAAGAAACACAGATGAGATTTGGAGAACCAGCTAAATCAAGAAACAAAGATTTCACATGTCTGATAGGGAAAGTTTACGTTAAATATTATAAGCACTAACAAGACTAAATTTACTTCCTGTTCTAGTTCTTCTATTGGATTTTGGATGTAATCATGGCTAGGTGGACTGTGGATTACAGCAACTCTAAGCAATGATGTTCTATTGCATCCAAACCAAAGTTCTTTGCCTTCTTGTCCTTCTTTTCCTATTTCTTTTAACTTGCATGCTTAGCTGTTACAACCTGTAGTTTTAAATCCAAGATTCAAACATCTGTTTTTTCAATGTCAGATGAGTCTTTCAGGAGGAAGAAAAATATCAATACAGTATCAATAGTTTGTTTTTTTAAAAACATGGCAAATTTATTAGGAACTGCAGTTACAAGCTACCTATTGATCTGAAATTATGATGTCACATTATATGTAATAAGTTCCCAGTGTGGTATAGTGGATAGACTAGGACTCTGGTTTGAATCCCTGCTCAACCACAGAAACTCACTGCGGGAATGGAATTGGTAAAACCACTCCTTAAATAGCTCACTTACCTTGAAAACCCTATTAGGGTTGTCATAAGTTGGTTCTGAGTTGACAACACATAACACATCCATTACATGTAAAACAATCTTTTTTCCTAAAGGCTTCATAAACCATGGAGTCCATCAAAATGCAGTTTATTATTCCTGTTATTTTGAAGGAATATAAAATGGACACATATTTCCTTCAAAGCAAAAAAGTGCTCCGTTTGTTTTCTTTCTTTCTTTCTTTCTTTCTTTCTTTCTTTCTTTCTTTCTTTCTTTCTTTCTTTCTTTCTTTCTTTCTTTGCTTTTTGTATTCTAAAGTCGACCTTATTCAACAGCAAGCCCACTCTGCAGAACACAATGTATGTCCCTTGTTTCAAAACATTGTGGTTTTTACAGAGCAGACACCCACAATTTCCTTCATATCTGAAATTCTTTTTGTGGTATCTCATCATAAAAACACGGTGTCCCACTGTGTGTCATGTATATAAAGCTAAAGAACAAAATAAAACATAAGCGGGGGGGGGGGGGAATACAGCAGAGAACCAGCAGAAATTAACATTGACTGCCTGTTACCACAAGGAGCATCTTGACTATTTTAGCATATTTTCTATGCGGGTGTGTACGTGAGTGCTCACAGCACATAGTAGACCACAGTTGAAAGAAATTATGTTTCATGTTAAGAATGAAAGAGTGAAATTGGAGACAGAAGAGAAGGAAATAGCTGAGATGTTAGACATTCATTGTGCATTTGTCTGCAAAATAAAAAAACTGTTATAGAGCAAAATTAGACATCAGCTGTGAGGGATAGCAAATACACAAAAAGTAAAGAAAGAGAAGAGTTTGTCAGCATCTGAAACTAATGTTCTACTGTGTTCTGTGGAATTTTCTCTGTCTTTTTTTTTTATTTATTTTTTACAGTACCCATTAACAATGTGGGCATGTCACACCAATGAAATGAACTAGATATTTTAAAATACAAACAGAAAAGCCACCAACAGACCAGGACAGCCAGTTCTCTTGACAGAGAAACAAAACACTGGCCCTAATCATTATTTTTTACAATCACTGTTCAGTTTTGTTAATAGGGGCAAAAGTAACCGTAATTATCAAGGGAGTTGAACATTTTCCTTACGAGGAAAGGCAAAACCATGGTGGGATGTAAATTTAGGGAGAACTATCTGAGGGACATGATAAGGATAATAAGGATTATAATTACAAACAGTGTAGAACACAGGGACAAGCCAGTCCAAGAATCATGCAAGAGATGGAGACCAAAAACATAGTCCAGAGGTCATACCCTTTAAGAAGTCAGCAGCTGGTTCTACATATAAGGCAAGCTGCATCTCCATGGAAGACAAATGGTGGTGTCTACTAGCCAACAGTCTTCAATTGAGAGTTCTTACAGCTGGGATGCTGAGGACCCACCCAGGCATATAAGCAGATCCTTCCTGCTGTGTTCTGTATTGCGATGGGTCCTTTTAACTTGTTTAGGAAAGGATTTGGAGAGAGAGGTGACTTACTAGTGAGGTAGCCAATTATGTTCACAATGAAACCGAATTATTAGGGTAGTTAAAACTAAAAGAGACAAGGAAAGGATCAGATCCTGGTAGAATGAACACTATAGTTATAGCATATTATAAATGTATCAGTTGTATCACTGAATAGTATGGTACAGATGTATAATGAACTGTACAATGTGTAACTTTGTTGCTTTTTTCATTGTTTAAGTTTTAAACTTTTGTATGTGTATTTTAAACCTTGTATGATGCCTTGAATGTTTTTTTTAAAAAATGCATCCAAGATATTGTAGAACTGGAAATGTTGTAACCCAGGAAGCCTGTTTTTATGGTCTTACCCTGGAACTCAGGGTCACCTGATGAAACTGATGAACTGTAGATTTTAGATAGACAAAAGGGAATGCTGCTTACTGCAACTTTAAAACAATTTTTGGATAAGACTCTGATAAACAGCACATCCCACCACAAAATTGTCTGATCCCTGTATTGTGGCTATATGACTGACTTTGCCTTAGGTGTTCTGTAATTCAGTTCTGTAATTTAAGAATTAACTTTATTTTTGCATCTTCTTAGAAGATATCAGACAAGTTCACAGAGGATATATTTATTAATGTCTGTTAGTCATGTCAGCTATGTGGAACAGCCATTTTCAGGGACAGTGCACATCTGAATAAACATTTTCCTAGGGAGCACCACTGCCTTCATATCTTGCTTCTGTGGGCTGGTGGCCACTGTTAGAAAAAAGATGATTAGATGAGCCTGCCCCATTAGTATGATCCAGCTGGACTCTTCTTTTTCTTATGACAAATGAGGACACTGATACCTAGATTTGTGTTTCAAAGTGAAGAAGGTAATGTTGTTCATTCTGAAATAATACCCCCCATAGCTTGTGTTTAGTACTGTACATATTTGGTCCTGGCAGCACATTAAGTCCTTACCCAAGACAAAATTAATGCCTTTCTCAAAACCTTAGAATTGGTTGTTGAAGAAGAGCAGCACATATATGGACAATCCCTCTATCTACAAAACTGGGCTACAAGGTCTATGTTGTAGGAGTTCCACAGCACACCCCAAAGCACAAGACAATGTCCCCCCCCCCCCCCCGCCCATTCTTTTTCTTCTTATTAATCTGAGTCTACGAAAAGGCTTCTGTTTTGTGTCCTACAACATCTACATGAAACCTCTGGGAGAGGTTGTCCAGAGTTTTTGAGTTCGGTATCAGTACATGGATGACATCCAGCTCTTCCCCTCCTTTCCATCTAAATGTGTTTTTAGTATTGATTTTATTTACCATTTTAAATATGTTTGTTTAATTCCTTTTAAATATTTGTATACTTACTGTTTTTAGCTTTTAAATATTGCCTTTTTAATGATGTAAGCCTCCTTAGGTCTTTTTTAAGGCGAAAGGTGGGGTAAAAATATTTGTGATCTTTCTGACCTAGCAGAGGGATAGGCAGCTTGTGGTCCTCCAGATGTTGCTGGACTGCAACTGCTATTATCTGTCACCATTAGCTATGTTGGCTAGGGCTGATACGCATGTTATAGTTGAGCAACATCTGGAAGTAGATGCCTTTTGCTATGAACTGGATGAGGAAAGAGCACCCCTGTTGATTCTGCTGGACATGATGTCATTTAATGTCACCTGCTGGTTTAGAGAATTGGAAGTACTGTTACAGAGGCTGGCCATGTTCCTTTCCAATAGGAGGGTCTCAGAAAGTGGTGCAGGAGAGAAGTGGTCCAGGCCTTTTAAACTGTGGACTGGGGTAATTATTTTTATTGATGTTTCCTTCAGACACAATATTTGCCTGAAAAGTAAAAACAATGCAGTTTGCTGCTTCTTTACTGCCCCATAGTGCATAAGGCATTCTTTGTGTGGTTTACAATATAATTATGCAAAGTACACATTGCCCCCCCCCCCCCCGCAGGTTGGGCACTCAGTTTACTGACTTCGGAAAGCTCGAACCTTGATCTGGGTACCTGAGCCCATCAGAACCGAACTCAGGTCATCATGAGCGAAGCATTGACTGCAGTAGTGCAGTTTAATCACTGCACTATGAAAAGTGCAATTAAAACAGAGCAAATGAATGGATAGATATAGCATTCATGAGGATCAACCTTTAAATACTCTGTGCTCTGCTGAACTTTATCCCTTAGTCAATTGTTCTGCTTGTGAAAATACAATAGAATAGGCTAAAGTAAGATAGAGTGCTGCCAATCCATATCAAGCTGGCTAGATAGCTCAGTGGGTTAGGTATCTGACTTCAGCGCCAAAGTTTGGGAGTTTGATTGCTCAATATGTTCCCCAGGAGTAGAGCCAACCTTTGTAACCTTGGGCAAGCAGCACAGTCCCAGGGCAATGCCAGAAGAAGGGAATGGGAAACCACTTCTGTGTACTACATACTAACTAGAAAACCTTGGAAATGGTCACCATAAATCTGAATTGACTTAACAGTACACTGTTGTTGTTGTTGTTTATCTATATCAAGCACTGTGCAAATGCACCTTCAAAGAAATAATATTGAGATGTGTGCAAGCAGAGTTGGGAAATGGGGATAAATTCAGTTCCTTGAAAGAGCAGTTCTACGTATCTGCATTGTCTGAGTATCTCATCTCATCAAGGTTTCGTGTCAGGTTGAAGTTACTTACTTTTGATATAGTCTTCTACATATAAACAGTGTCCATAAAATTTTTATTGACTGTACCCAATTTAGCATACCCTCCTGTCCTCACCCCCTGCAACCCTTCCACACCACCCAGATCAACAATGAATCCATGCAAAAGTATGAATGGTATGGCTGCTGGCCCAAGAGCACACACTGTGTGGGATACTAAGTATAAAAACCATAGAACATGTTGACAAATACCATCCTTGATGTCAGAAAGACTCTGTACAAGGCATAACGTCCCCAAATTTACCTTTGGCCCAGCTCAACTGAGTCTTTATATGTGAAGAATGTCCAACGATGGAGAGAATCATTTGGACACCATTGGTTATGCCATCCTGACTTGAGGCAGGGAAAACACAACAATTTCTAGGAGGGAATGCTTGTTTATGACACAGTATCTTGTGGTTGGGTCAACATAGTTGGCTCCCAAGAGGCTTCTATTGAGAGCATTTAGTGGTTGGGTGGAAGAAAATAGGATCCTTATGCTGCAAAAAATAAATGTTTTGCTAGTTAAAATAAACATGGATACAAAGTTTTCTTTTAAGCACACATACTGTGTTCTCCACTAACTCGTCCCCTTGACATAGCTTATCCTTCCATTCATGTTATGCCTGGAATGGAAAAACTTGCCTAAGAGATGTGGTAGTGACAGCTCTTTTCTTTTTCTTTTTCTTTTCTTCCCTCCCTCCCTCCCTCCCTTCTTGTTTAAATCCTCCCAGAACCACACTGCACCGGATAATTTCTCACCAGTTTCCAATATTCCATTCTTGGGCAAAGTGTGGGGCCCACGTTGTCGCTCTTGGGGCTTCTGGATACATGGATGATCAAGATCCATTTCAGTTTGATTTCACATCTGGCTATGGGACAGGCATTTATTAGCTTGGTGGATAATCTACAAAAGAAAATTGCACAGATGGATATATCTCTGTGGGTTTTAATGGACTGCTTAATGGTTTTTGATACCATTGTCTTTGGTTTCTGAATCATCTTTATTTGGTGGGAGTTGTAGTCACTCTTTCATGGTGGCTCCCAACCTCTTTAGAGGGACAAGCTACGAAGGTATTGTTGGGGAATTCCTGTTTGACAGTGTGGCTATTAGCCTCAGGGATTCCATTTTGTCTCCCACTCTATTTAACATAGACCTAAAGTTGAGTGTGTGTTGGAGGCGGGGAATGTCTGGAGTTTATGGTTTAGTGGTAACAGAACACTTATGACAGCCAATTCTTTCTCTTATTTATTTCTACATTCAAGAAAGCTTTTAAAGTTGCACATCAGTGTCCAAGCAGATTGAAGCATATTCCAGACAAACCAACGGTGTTCCTGGTCAACTATAAATCAGATCAGGGAATAGGGATTGAACTCATGTTGGTTGGAATTACACTGCTTTTAAAAATGCAGGCTCACTGCTAGCCCATAGTGAATTCTGCCCTGAACCTGTAAACTCAGGTTTCAACAGTAGGCAGGGAAGTGTTGGCACAGTTAAGGTTAGTGTGCGGATTGTACCTGTTCCTAGGTATTCCACATTTGGCCATAGTGACACTTGTCTTACTGACACGTTCTTTGGTCTACTGTTGCTTTTAAAGACAGCTGTAAAATTCAGCTGGTCTGGAAAGCTGTAGGCAGACTGTTGACTGGGTTCAGTTACAGAGCCCATGCAAGTCTCTTGTTATAAAGGACTTACCGGATACTGGTTTGTTTTTGGAAACAATTCAAATGTCAGTTATGCCTTATAAAACCTGATTTGAAAGGCCTTATTCTTCTAGTTCTTCTCTTGATCCCACAAATCTCAGGGACATATTTGGCAAGTGCCTAAAGCATGGCTTTATTGGTGGTTGCTCCCACCCTCTGTAACTCCTTACTAAAGAAGATACCCTCTCTGTTTACCTTCCCTGGCAAACAAGGGATTATGACTGGATGGGTGCTTTGGAAAATTGCAGCCAGGACAGGGTGAATTAATGATGGCATGTTGTTGTTGTTCTTGTTCTTGTTCGAGACTAATTACCGGAAAATGAATGTTCCCATTAGAAGAATGGCCATCCATTTTTCAACCTTGTATTCAGTGGCTACCTATAACCTCCAAGAGAGCCAGTGTGATGTAGTGGATAGAGGGTCAGACTGTGATTCAGAAGACTTGGATTCAAATCCACGCTTGGCAATGGAAACTTCCTAGAGTATGTTAAAACAATTAGAAATCATGGAAGCAAGAAAGGACTTTGTTGAGGCAATAAGCA
Source organism: Intellagama lesueurii (assembly GCA_037013535.1). Classification (NCBI taxonomy): domain Eukaryota; kingdom Metazoa; phylum Chordata; class Lepidosauria; order Squamata; family Agamidae; genus Intellagama; species Intellagama lesueurii. The sequence continues at coordinate 256,113,875 of JBAJHW010000002.1, forward strand.
CTATTTATAGACAACAGAAAGGGGAGATCAGAACAAATGGAGAACTTATACAGGATATAAAAATACAAAAAGGAACAAGACAAGGATGCCCATTGTCTCCTTTACTGTTTTTACTATTTATTGAAACATTATTACAACAAATTAGACAGAACACACATATAAAATAAGAGGGAAAGAATATAAAATACAAGTGTTTGTGGATGACATGGTCTTTATTGGAGAGGATCTGATAAATTCAATGAGGACATTAAAAGAAACAATTAAAAAATTTGGAGAAGTATCTGGACGAAAAATAAATAAACAAAAAACACGAATTTTGACCAAAAATATGAAGAAAGAGGAGACCCAAAATTTAGTAGAAATGACAGGTTTTAAAGAGGAAAAAAAGTTAAATACCTATGAATTCAGATTATTAAAACAAAACAAAACAAAAAACAAGTACTTGGATAAAAGACAACTACGTCAAAGTGATTGGTATGATCGGAAAAGATCTGGAAAAATGGTCAAAATTTCAATTATCATTTATGGGGAGGATTGCAGCTGTGAAGATGAATGTATTACCTAAAATGATATTTCTTTTTCAGACAATACCAGTCCTTACAAAACAACTAATTCTTCAAGAATTTACCCAAAAAAAAAAAAAAAAAAAAAAAGTTTGTCTGGCAAGGGAAAAAACCTAGAATAAAAATCAAAGCACTTCAAGATGCAAAACAAAGATCAGGCTTTGGACTTACAGATTGGTTTTTATATTATAAAGCCTGTGCTCTAGTTTGGATAATGGAATGGATAGTTTTAGAAAATGACAGAATACTAAAACTAGAAGGACATGATTTAAATCTAGGATGACATGCCTTCCTATGGTATCAAAAAGCAAAGGACAATAAACAATTTCAGAATCATCTGATAAGGAAAGTTTTGAACTGAGTATGGATTAAGATCCGGGAAGAAAATTGGCAAAAAGTTCCTGAATAGGTCTCACCAATGGAAGCATTCACACAACCAACATTAATGGAAAAGAAGAAACTCTTGAAATATAGAGATTTGTTAGTAGAGGACTTAAGTATGAAACCAAGGAAAGAATTAGAAGAACAAGGTATAATACTTGATTGGTGGACAAAAACACAAATAGATTCAAGATATACAAGAGATAAAACAATAGGCTTTTGTAAGGAACAGACACCATTAGATAAGGTACTTCTGAACGTAAAGGAAAAACTGATCAAAATGTTGTATAATTATCTACTAGAATTAAAAATGCAAGATAAAATAGTTAAAGAATGTATGATAAAATGGGCCCAAAATGTGGGCCACAATATTAACTTAAAGTCATGGTCACAAATATGGGAAGACAATATTATGTTAACAAAAGCAATTAATTATAAAGAAAATATGTATAAGATGTTTTATAGATGGTATATGACACCTGAAAAATTATCGAAAATATATCGAAGTACCTCTAACAAATGTTGGAAATGCAAATTAAAAGAAGGTAGTTTTTATCATATGTGGTGGACTTGTAGGGAAGCTAAGAGCTTTTGGAAACTAGTCCATGTGTTTTTACAAAAAATGTTATCTTCTATAATTCCATATGAACCTGAACTGTTTTTGTTGAATATAATACCAGACTTGATAGAAAAAGAAAAAAGATATTTGATCATACATGTAACTACAGCAGCAATAATTTTATATGCCAAATACTGGGGGGGAAAGAGGAGACTCCAACAATCCAGGAGTGAATAGAAAATATTTTCGAAGCACCAGAGATGGATATTTTAACTGAAGTATTAAAAGACAAAGAAATTGTTGAGGCTAGAAAAAAGTGGGAACCTTTGTATAACTGGATGAGAGATGAGAACATGAATGGGTTAAACTATGAAAAAGAAGATATAAGATATAATTGTAGATTTTAAAGGCTTAGAAAAAAATGGCAAGATAAGTGTGAAGTAAGCTTAGTAAGAAAACATATAGGCAAAAGTAATAATGATATATATTGTTCTCTATCTCATTCTGTATTTTTTATTTACCCCAGTACCCTGTTCCAAATCCCCTTTCCTATGATTTCCCCCTACCCAATGGAAAATGAATTTAAAAAGATTTTTTTTCCAGAATATGGCAGTGTTAAACTACTCCTTGAACATCTCACATTCCTTGGAACCCTATTAAGGTTTCCCCCATATGTCCTTGTGAGTCACGAGGATTCATTGAATCATAGAATCATGAAGTTGGAAGGGGCCTATAAGGTCATCGAGTCCAACTCCCTGTTCAATGCAGGAAGACAAATTAAAGGATATCTGCCAGGTGGCTGTCTAAATTTCTCTTGAATGCGCCCAGTGTTGGAGCACTCACCACCTCTTGAGGTAATTGGTTCCATTGCCATATTGCTTTAACAGTGAGGAAGTTTTTCCTGATATTCAACCGAAATCTGGCTTCCTGTAACTTGAACCCATTGTTGCATGTCCTGCACTCTGGGATGATTGAGAACAGATCCTGTCCCTCCTCTGTATGACAGACTTTCAAATATTTGAAAAGTGCTATTCCCTGCAACTTGAATGGTTAATGGTGAAATGAGTCCCTACAGAAGCTGCCACCATACCCTCTTTATGGAGGCAGCCTCCATAGGGACTTGTTCACTCATGCATCCTTGTGAGTCATAAGGAATCCTCACAACTCATAAAATTGTAGTGGGATGCCTTTCAGAGGCACAAAGAAACAGTGCAGGAATTGCATGGAGGTAAGAGGACTGCTTTATCTCCTACCACTTGATGACTCCTATATCTGTAATTCAGCCTGTTGGGGTTGCCACTGTATTATGGTACCATGAGTTCTTTTTTCTCAAAAGTCCCATCCCTAACAAATACCTCAGAACTCACAGAACTTAACCTTGAGCATCAGAACTAGAGATGGGGACGAATATAAAAACGGATTGGCTTTTTCGACGAAAATAGCCGATTCATTAAATATTCATCCCTTCATATTCGTGGGTTCCAGAGACCCCCACGAATATGAAGGGACGAATATTTACCCACTTTTATTCGTCCTTCATATTATTATTATTTTTTTAATTCTGCCTACTGGCCGCCGATCAACTGATTGGCAGCAGATAGGCAGCCACCCCCCTCACAGCCAGCCACCCCAACAGCCTACCCCCACACCCCCTTCCTCTCTCTACCTTAGCCCCCAACCCACCCCGCTGAAACCCCCTTACCTTAATGGCTGCTGCCGAGGTCTCCTTCTGGCCTCCCAACGACGCATGTAAAAAGGGAGACTGGCTGCCCTTTGCAAAGATGGCAGCTGCAGCTTCCCTTCCGAATGAAGCTGCAGCTGCCATCTTTGCAAAGGGCAGCCAGTCTTCCTTTTTACATGCGTCGCTGGGAGGCCAGAAGGAGACCTCGGCAGCAGCCATTAAGGTAAGGGGGTGTCGGCGGGGTGGGTTGGGGGCTAAGGTAGGGAGAGGAAGGGGGTGTGGGGGTAGGCTGTTGCGGTGGCTGGCTGTGGGGGGCGGCAGCTGCCTATCTGGTGCCGATCAGCTGATTGGCGGCCGGTAGGCAGAATGGTGATTTTCTTTCTTTCTTTCTTTGTTTCTTTCTTTTTTGCTAATAGGAAGGGGGAGGCGGGGGTGTTTTTTTTAATACCCCCCCCCCCACGAATCGATGAATAACTTTGTTATTCATCGCTTCATGGAGACAACTTTGTGCTCTGTGAGTCGTCAACTTTTGACGACTCACGAAGCGGGACAACTCGCCAAAATGGTGAGTTGTTCCCATCTCTAGTCAGAACAAAGCCTGGCCTAGTCCGGGTTTCTTTTCCTCAGTAGCCAAACAGGTGCTGATGGGAAGCATCAAAGCAAGACAATAGCACCTTCATTGTTCACTTTCCCCAGCAGTTGATATTTAGAGGAATCCTGCCTGTGACATTAGGTAGTAGCTTTCATTGCATTATCCTTCATGAATTTGTCAAAGTGCCTTTTAAAAAATGTCCACGTTGGTGGCCTTTATCATATCTTGCAGTAGTGAGTTACATATGAAAATTATGTGTTCTGATTTAAAAAAACAACACCCTTCTGTTCGTTTCTTTTTCTGTTCTAAATCTTCCACCATTCAGCTTCACTAGATGACTCCAATTCTGCTATCATGGAAGAGGGAGAAAAACACCTAGCTCCCTATCAACTTTCTCTGCACTATGTGTAATTCTGCATGTGGTCTAGGATTCCATGGGCTGAGCTTCACAAACAGGTTCATGTGAAAATTCCCGTTTCCCCAAAGGAGCATAATTCTGATAATTATGAAATTTGCTTTTGGCAATATGGAAATGGTGCTTCGAAAACAGTTTAACTGTTTTTGAGATGAAGTACAAATAGGGTCTTTGCAATAAATCAAAACTCCTTGCTGGTTTTAGGCAAGAAGACGTATTCCCTATCCCTCTTCTTTATGTTGCTTTGGCTCCTAGTCACTCCCCAGGCATATGAGGAGAACAAAAAGGAGCCAAGTCCTTATTTTATGGCTTGGAAATTTCTGTCCCAAGTGTTGATCCAACTGTCTTAATTGACCCAAGATCAACATGTTTCTTTCTTTATCAGGTTAAGATATTTTACAGTGTGGCTCTGGGCAAAACCTCTGGAGTCTTCCCAAGGCTTCTGCTTCCATGTGGCTGCCATGTTTGGACATGTACCCAGCATAATGGTTTCTCAGTCCAAACATCCCACCCCATTTTCACATTCGTACAGGGTATCTCACACCATCCTTACTGTAAGTTACTGCTGGCTGGTTTCCCAGATGATTCTTTGGCAAGAGAAACAGTTAATACACCTACTTAACTCCCAAGCTACTCCTAATTGCTAGAGAATGGAGGCAGTCAAACTGACACCCTGAAACTCAAGATTTGTCATGACATATCTTATGGAGAAGAGGTGTAGCATATGGAGAATGTGTTTTGGATTGGGAAGACCCCAGATTTAATTCCTGGCATCTTCATTTGAGGTTGGGAAAGATCCCTGTTTGGAACTCTGGAGAGTAGCTGCCAGTCCTTGTAGATAGTATCATGCCAGATGGACTTGTGGTCTGCTTTGGCTTCTCATATTGCTGTGTTGATATATGCACATCACTCATAATTCTGCTGTGGAAGTAAAATTGCATGTGTTGCTGCCTTTGTTATCACAGGGTTGGTACTTCCCATCTCAGTTGGGTAAGAACGATTGCTCAGTAGGAGACTATATATACTGCATGGAGACCCAAGGTTTTCTAGTCTGATATAAGTCCTCAGCCCCTCTCTCAAATTTTAATCAAGGTCTGGTAAAAATAAATTTCTACTTGTTCTCTTCTCTTTTAAGGAAAGAGACCCTCCCCCCCTCCCAAAGTGTTTTGAGCAATACAGTTTCTACATGTAGCCTTTCCCCTATTAGGTTATATACATACATGGCTTTGATAGATTGTTTACATATTGTCAAGAGTATAGAAATTGACTACATAAATGACAGTAATAATGTAATATTATGGCCAACAGCCTGCTCTTAACAGGGAAAAAAAAAACCTTTTACAGTCTTTGGGTGTTTCCCTGTTGTAGCCAAGGGCCAATTCAAGCATCACACTTTATATTCAAAATATGACTTTTAGGATGATTCCTCTGGATGTGTACATTAAAAAATATTTTCACAGACCAGGTCATCTGCACAATGTGCTCAGAGAAAGGCCTTCTTACAAGCTATACACACTCAGATACCCAGTTTAAATTTACAGGTAAAATATTAAGATGGCAATTGACTCTGAGTACAATTCTGCTGAAAGAACAGAACAAGAACACAGTTGTCACAGAAAACAAGATTTTAGTTTGATTTGGAAATCATTAGATTTTAAAAATTGTTTTCTGTTTTCTTTGCTGAAAAAAATTCTTTTTTTCAAGACGACAAATCACATCTAGTTCCACATCCATCTGCTGGTTATGCAAGGGATGCTGTATTTCTGATGATTACAACTGGAAACTCATACAGAATGCTTTATCATACAGGCATGAAAAAAACCCACAGAAATTAAGTTGCTTCTCTTGACACAAGATTAGTTTTTACAGTCAGGATGCTAAAAGGTGATGCCCATCGCCAATAATAGATCTGAAAATGTGAGAAAGCTTGCAAATAATTATTCCAGCTTCATTCAACAGACTACAAATTTTAAAAATGTAGAAACCTCAGATTTCTGTGTAATCTTTGTATTCCAATGTGTGGAGGGAAGGGGGAAAAGCTTCTGATGGACACATCAAATGTTACGTTTTATCTACATGGAAGCAACTTCAATGCAGGTTTGTCATGTATGATGATCAAGAAGTATCTATTTTGCTGTGAATAATAGACATGCCAGGAAGCCAGGGCTGGACACAACTAAGGAAGCTGGGTGAGAATGTTGTTTTGGTCCAGATTTTAATTTTTTGTTTTTAAAATTACCCAAATTCACCAGGTTCCCCCCCTCCCCCAATATTCAGAATGAAGAGAACTTGAGTTTAGATTTGTCCATTGAGGCCTAGGGCTTTGAGTACTCAGCTGTTAAAAATCTGGGGCCAGTAGTTTGTTGAGTTTACTAGGAGCAGACACAACATTGTGGAAGTGGATGATATTTGGTGATATGCAACAGGCACATGATAGGCACATCACCAAGCAGTCATGTCCGATTTTTCAACTTTAGTCCTGTATGTGGTACTTCCAGCAGGATACTGGGCTGGTGTTGGATCCTTGGATATTAAGTTATATTACTCCTAAATTATAGTTAACATCTTTCTTTCTTTCTTTCTTTCTTTCTTTCTTTCTTTCTTTTCTTTCTTTCTTTCTTTCTTTCTTTCTTTCTTTCTTTCTTTCTTTCTAATACAATTGTCTTCACAAGGAGAATAGCTGTACCTCTCGAGCCTGTAAAGAAGACAGCAGAATTTCATTTCTATTCATTTTTTAAGGAATTTATCTAAGTTCTCTAATTCTTTCATATTCAGAATGCAAAGAATTAGAATTTTGTAAATTCAAATGCTGGAGAAAGCAATATTAACAGATGTCCCTCTCCCTAGCCACAATTTCCAGCATTTATACACCTCATCTAGATAGCCAGTAGGATCAGTGGCATCATTTTGTTATATTTTTCCTAGAGATTTCTTGTGCTTCTGCAAAATGTGTGGTTCCTCAAAGCGTTCTGATACATCTCACTGCTTTGTGTGTGGCATAATGTGAAGCAATGGCACTCATTCAATGCATGGAAACTGAAAGAATGATAACCAGAGGTACTTAGTTACCCTATTCTTGCATTTTTTCATACAAGAAGCTAGTATTATAATATTTTATTTTGTAAATCTGTGATAATCCATGTTTATAAAGGTACATCAACCCAGGAATACTATGTATAAATTTATAGTTTAGTGACATTCTGTTAGTATTAAGAAACTTGATTGGAGGTTATCAGAAGGCCAACCTATTTTTCTACAAGAATGTCTTGAAGGTAATATATTGGCGTACAGCCTGCTCTTAGCAAAAAAGATCTTTAAAGTGTAATGCTGTTGGGCAAAATCCTTTTTATTTCAATTGTGCATGCAACAGTCCATTCTGCAAGTGATTGTTTCTTCTCTACACTTTTGCAAGGGGGTGTTCACTGCCCCCTCACACATGAGAAAGCCTTATTGCTTTACATGGGGCAATTCCCAGCACACACAACTGCAAGCTAGAAGTCCATGCCTGTGGAAAGTTACACTCCATGGTTTCCAACGTGATTCTGTCCCTAATATTTTAGGCAACTCTATTCCTCTATCCCCCTATCCCATTTTTAAATCTTAAAATGTTACAACAAGTATTTCAGAACTGGAATAGTCTTGCTTTCAGAAAATTTGAGTCTCCCCTGATACAGAGATGGCCTCCTCAACCTGAAGCTGTGTAGCACTGATTGAAACTGAGATAACCACTCTATTGGGAATGCCAATAAAATTGGACTAACAGGCACACAAATGGAAAAATGCTAGCATCATGTTCTGCTCGTGCTACCATTTTCCAAGAGCTGAAATCAGAAAGCATTATGTAAGAGCTGGCCCTGACGAAGAAACCGAGAATTAGTTGCACCTATGGGACCATCATTGGCAATAGCTGCATTAAAGTAGAGCTGTCCTGAATAACGCTTGGATCCCATAAAGAAGTTGGCACTAATCTTAAATTGTCAATTGTGTCACTGAAAAGTTTCACTAAGCAAACAGTGAGAGAAAGCTAGGAGAACATGCCGCACTTCACACCAGAGTACATGAATGCCACTGGAATATAGATCATTTTGGTGGCACCCACTAATACTTCTGGCACAATGTGGACCTGGCATGCCATCCTAACACATATTGCCGGGAAAGGGGCTTGCTTATTTATTTATTTATTTTTACAGTTTTCTCACCTCTGAGTTTCTGACTGTGTTGTCTGGGAAATTCAGGAGGCAGATGTCCAATTGGACATAAACTGACTTTGGGCACACAAAGTGGCTACACTAATATTAGAAATAAACCAATGTGGAATCACAGGCCTATTTGTGGGCTAAACTGCATCTGCTGGCATCTCTGACCTGGGTTTAGAAGAAGAAAGCTAATCCTGAAAGAATTTCAAAGTGGGAAAAGTAGAATCAGAATTAAAGGATACATGAGCTTTGACAAGGTGGTAGTTGTGGGGGATGTGTGAAAAGTGCCTCTTTATTTCCACTCACACTTCCCTCTTCTCATCGCCTGGCATTGAATGTTCAGGATAATGCTCCAGATGAGCAGATATATGATAGCTGCTAAATGTATCCAAATAGCGGTTGCCCAGCACAGGCATATGATTTATCCACAACTGCCCTTCACGTTCCACCTTGTAAAGCACAGTCTGTACCATGGAATTCTGAATCACTGTTGTCCAGCTGTATGTAGACTTGGCTTTTCCCCCCTTGTTTCTTTTCCCAGCTTTCTGAGCCCCATTCAAGAAAGGATGTATAGAATGCAAGAGCAAGGTTATGAATCATTATTGCACCACAACAGTTATTTTTCCTTTGCTATCTGTTCCATTATTGCACAACAACAATTAAGCCACTACTTTTTAAAAAAGATTTTTTTAAAAATTGAGCCAACAATAAATGCACAAATTTGCTGATTCACCTAAATAAGTTGATCAGGTAAAGGATTCAGAAAGTGACAGGGAAAGAAAGAAGGAGCCTGTCATCCTCAGCTGGGCAGCAAGGGGATATTAGATTAATGAATCATGTAATAATTTCTTTAACATATTAAAAAAAATGGGTAATTTGTTTATTTGTTTTTATTTATTTCTTATTACATAAACAAAATAAAGAATACAGTAAATAAATAAACTCTTGAGAGACAGTATGGTGTCATGGATAGAGTGTCAAACTAGGACTCTAAAAACCTCGAGTCAAATCCTCACTCAACCATGGAAACCTGTGAGGGGGGCTGACATTGGCAAATTAGTCCATGAACATCTTACATACTTTGAAAACCCTCCTAGGATCCTCATGAATCAAAAACAACTTGATGGCAGAAAACAACAGCAGCAATAAGTTGTTGAAGACAGAACTGGATGTTGGCAATATGTTAATGAGACCTTTATTCCTCTCATTTTTTCCTGAAAGCAAACAAAAGCAAGCTCTGAAGTTTCTCTTATGTTATATAGCTCAAAAAACATGCATTTAATATTGCAGCTCTAAAGCTTAACACTTGGCATTTCACCGGGTTAGCATACACACAGTGGTAATTTAAAGGGCATCAGTACAGTAAATGTCGTTCATTCATTTTTGTGCTCTGTGTTCCACTGGGAGAGCCGAAGATGGTGGTTTGAAACCAGTTGAGACCTTTCTACATATGTGTGTGTTTGTGTGACATTCCAACACAGGAGAAGGCTATGCACAAAACAGGTCTTTGCAGATTAAAGTGGGGGATTTGTGTAGCCTCTGGAATACCAGCAGAGGCTTACTTAATATAGGTTTCCTATGTATAGTGGCCCAAAGCCAGGTCTATCTACATCCCTAATCATCCACATAAGGACACATGAACGATTCATACTTGATCACAGACCTCAAAACTCTTAAAGTTTATTTCTTAATATGCATCTTCTTAATATGAGTTTATGACATCTACATGATCATAACAAAAGCTTCATTAAGTAAGAAATGCTGTGCTTATTTTACCATACTTTAATCTAAATTTGATACCCAAAGGTATTAAATGTGTGAGGTAGTTCCTGGAAAACCTTGAAATTTGGACAGGAATTATGCACTAAAAATCTATTTGACTTTGGGAAGCCTCTATTCCACGTGCCATCAATTCATTCATAGAATATTTATATAACTGTAAAGCTGAAAGGGACCCCAAGAGTCATCAATCTCAGCTCCCTGCAGAAACAGGAAATCCACCACTAAAACAACCCTGACAGCTGCCCTTCCAGCATCCAGTTAAAAACCTCCAGTGAAGGATAATCCACAACCTGCTGAGACAGCCTGTTCCACTGTTGAACAACAGCTCTTACTGTCAGTAAGTTCTTCCCAGTGTTTACTTGAAATAACCTCTCTTGTAACCAGAATTTGCTGCTTTGAGTCCTTCTTCAGGAGCTGAAGAAAGCAAGCTTGCTCTCTTGCTCTCTCTTCCACATGACAAATACACGGCTGTCAAACACCTTTCAGTCTTCTCCTCTCCAAGCTAAACATGTCCAGCTCCCTCAATCATTCTTCGTGGAGTTTGGTTTCCAGACCTCTAACCATCCTGGCTGCCCTCCTCTGGATCTGTTCCAGGTTCTCAATATCCTTCTTAAACTATAGAACTGGGTGCAATATTGCAGGTGTGGTCTAACCAAAGCAGAGTGTAGGATGGTAAAATTATTCTCTTGAACAGGACGCTATACTGATATTGATGCAGCCTAGTATAGCATCGGCTCTTTTTGTTGTCATTCCACACTGTTTAGTCCTGTTTAGCTTAAGGTCCTCTGAAACACTAAGATCCTTTGCAAAATTACTAGAACCAGGCTACATGGCTCCCATCCCATGTTTGTATATCTCATTTCTCACTTCAACACAGGACTTTTTCCTTGTTAATGCTCTGCCTCTTGTCCCAGTTCTCCAGTCTATCAAGGCCCTTTGGATTCTGATTTAGTCTTTTGAAAGTACTAGCTATTTCTACTTTAATCTCTATGATTATTATGGATTAGACAGCTGAGATAACCAAGAGTCTAACACCCACCTTTGGAGTAGTGGAGGAAGTCTGTCTCACATGTGTCTAGAGTGCTGTGCATTGGATGGCTCTGTGTGCTAAACAGGTGGGGATCATTTGCACTGTGTGCTTGCATTGAGATCAAATGATGCCCAGGCCTAGATGAAAAGCAAAGCAAAATGCCTTGAGGTACAAACCACCATTGATGTGCAGAAATGAAAGTTAGCTAGAAAGTTGAGAAAACCATGCTAAGGGGGGGGGGGGGGGGAATGCACGCCTAGGAGGGAGGATATGGATTTGTTGCTCCCCTGACTCTCCAGCATCAACTGGTTTTTATTTGAAGGGTGAAGGTACAGGAACAGAATTCATTTCCCTGTAATCTGCAATTCCTTGGTGCTTTGGAAGACGTCCACACTCTAAGCCATAATCAACACGAGGAGCTCATGCAAACATGTGTGCTGACCTTTATCCTTCAGTTACAACTTTTTGGATCAGAGCCAGCACTACTGTTGCTTTCAATAAATGTGTCCCAGATTGCTCCCCTAATATTACTCTCAACGTTTTCGCTGAATGTGTGAGAATTCTGAATATTTGGTGAGGATCAGCATGCAGATACAATATTCAAAATTAACAGAGAAAGATGATGGAGTTACACAGTATTCTTTCCTTTGCTTGAGAAACTTTGTAAAAGGAAGGAAGGAAGGAAGGAATTGTGGTTGTGACTTAACTCTAACCAGGCATAATTAGCCAACATAATTAGCCTATGGCCAGATATCAGTCTGCCCATGCTCGCTCACAATAATGGATGAGCTTGGAAAAGCACCGTTGAGTGTATGAATCTGTGTCTGCTGTGGATATGAGAACCAAGTGGTTTTGCTTGTGGATCTGTAGAACAGTGGGCAAGGATTGGGCCATTTCAGGGAAATGAAGGATGTACTTCATAGAGAGTGCAAAGCCACCCTATCACAATACTCTGCGTCACATGGCTACTCTTAAGTAAGTCCCATTAAGTTTGTGCATAAGTTCTACATGGGAGCAAGCAACTAGATCTTCCAAGGTTCTTGCTCACACCTAGAACCTGCATACAAACAGGATCTTCTCCTCTCCAGACTTGTTGGTCATCATGTCATGAACCCAACCTTGGAAGGTTATGGTGTCAGATATGTTGATGAAACTGGATTTCTGTCACCTGAACTGGGCTCTACTTAGTCTGAAATGCATAATGGTTTCACTTTCAGGTAGGCATCAATATTTCATCATCAATAATAGTTCTCGTGTTTTTTCTTACATAAATAAAAGGATCTGTTCCTTGCGTACAGTCTGTTTCAGGGGCCATATTACAGGAATACCTGGCTTTATTCAAAGAGCAAGATTGGCTATTGGTCTGTTTTTTGGGCACAATCCAAAGTGCTGTTTTTTATAAGTGTGGTGTCCGCCCAGGTCATGAATATTAATGTGATATCTGCATGGACCAATGAGAGTGCTGGAGAGGCGGAGTCATGAGATATGAGTCTCTGCAGGGGGAAGGAGAGTTAGATTGAGAGTTTTAGATTTGAGATTAGAGAGTTTTGAGTTTAGGAGTTTGGAGTTGAGAGAGAGTTTGGGAAGGCGGTAGAGAATAGAAAGGAAGGTTGTTTTAGTTGAGAGTTAACAACACTGACTGAACTTTAATTTCTTGTAACAATAAACAATTTCTATTTGGTTCTTTTTAAAAATGACATATTGCCTGGACCTCTATTATTAATAATAAACAATGTTGATGTAATCAACTGGTGGCAGTGACACGACACGTAGCTTGTGCCCTGTGATTGGTGAAACAACCAAAGGGACAGGCGGGCACGTGACAAATTGGTGGCAGCGGTGGGATACGAAACAATCCAGTGAAAAAATGAATGGGCTTGAGTTGGAAGGTATTCCTAGCTAGGAGGGGTTAGGTTCTGTGGTAAGTGGTTACCCGTTAGAGTCTTGTGGAAGACTTAGTTTTGGGGCTTCTGAACTCAGAACTGGAGAATCCTATACCATCCTATACAGCTCACCCTAGCCTATCTAATTTTCTTCCACACAAGCCTGCCCGGGCTTTGGTATCTGCAAGGCAGGCTATTCTCTTGGTATTGCTACCCTTAGAGTCATGTATAGTGAGGACATGAGAGACTGACTCTTCTTTGACCACTCCCAGACTGAGGAACCTCCTTCCAAAAGAGGCTAGGCTGGTCCCTCTCTTTGTTGTTCGTCTTTCAAGATGCAAAGATTTTTATAATCAGGCAAGATGTGAAGGACAGGGGCTTTTAAATATCATTCTTTCAATTGCTATATTTTGAAAGCTGATTTCAATCCAATTATCTTTAATATAATTTGCTTAATAATGTTTTAATTTTAACTTATGGTATTTCTGTGTGTACATTTCTTTACAATAAAAGAGATAAAGTTCTGAGCTGCATTAGGTCCCATTCTGGGAGAAAAATAAGATATAAATTAAATAAAAATATATGAGAGAATGAGAAAGCAGGAGATACCATAGCTGTTGCAATGTAACAGTTCCTGCATTTTCATATTGATATATTTTTAAAATGATATCAACTGTTTTTTTTAACCACTAACATATGCTGTTGGCATTTGCAATTTATATCCAATGCTAATAGGTGTCCTCTATAACCAGCTCTGTTCCTTTATATAAAAAGAGTCTTAGAGTCTGAATATAGCCTATCATAACACCCACAGTAAGTTGGCAAATGCTACTTCTTGGCAGGCTCCCTAAGACCCACCATTGGCAAAAACACACACAAAACAGATCACCTGTTGTCCATAGTCTATCAAATACAAATCATTTTCTCATTGGTTAAATCTGGAAGGCCTCCAGGCAGATTTTTCTAATTACAGATCAAAATCCCAGAGAGCCTATAAATGGGGCAGAAAGAAACTGAGAAAACTGTTCTATAAATGACTAATTTGGTGGAACTAATTAGGACAAGTATAGATAAGCTTATGGTTGAACCACAGTCCATGCCTTCTTGAGGAGAGATGTGCAAACTCTAACGTTTGCTTTTTCAAATGCAAAGACACTTGGGCTGCTGTTCTATGCACATTTGTGAGCAAGTCCTAGAGTTACTTCTAAGCAACTGTGCTTAGGATCAAGTTAATGTCACAGGCCAAAGCTGCATGTGCAAAAGGCTTTGAAGCATCTTCATTTGTGAATCCACAAATAAGAATCTGCTATTGTTTTCATAAGAAGACTCAGAGATCAAAGAAATAAACCGAGTTAGCCAATAGCTTTTCGACTGATGGGAATATAGATCATTGTAATTTTTACTTAGACTATCCATTAAACTGTTAGCAATAACATGGAACCTAGACTGGTTCTAAGGTACCTTATAACACTGAAGAAAGACCAGACAAGTCGCACCTATTGCTGAAAAGTTTCCCCTACTGCAATTTCCACTTCCTCTTCCCCCACCCCATGTCATCCCTAAACTGACAGTGGCAATGTATGAGAAGCAAAGGTTGCAGGCATACGTCTTCCCCTTTCTGTCTTAAACAACTCACCTCCAGAGGAGGGGAAAAGGTAAAGAAACATGGGTTCCAGCGCCGGGCTCAATTTAGTTGCATATGGGAAATGTGACCTGGGATTTGTCAGAACCTGAGGATGATCAGACTAATTACTCGGCATAATTATAGTTGAGGAGACTGGACCAGGGTTCTCTACCAGAGAATTCTAAGCCCCTCATGGATTGTATGAGTCCTGCACAAACATTTAACTGCTTACAGCTTTAGAGCCAAAGGGAAATGTGACCTGATAACTGCTTTAATTTGCTCATGACACAGTGGCAGTCTATTTTTTATTTACCACTGGAACAAATGTACATAACAGGAAGCTTAATTAATCCTTCACAGTGTGTTTGCATTTGCTAAGAAAACTCATGTCCCCTGCTAATTTCTGACAATTGAGATTCATGATTAGGTACCCATAAAAAGAGATATGAACAGTATTGAGAATGGAGAAAGGTTGCAACACTTTCTATCTTCCTATCTCTGACGGAGTTCTTAGAATAAAATTTAGTTTCTTTTACTCTATAAACACAGTTTCTTTTCTTTTACTCTTCTGCTGCTTCATCAACCATCATACTTCATGCATCAGACACGCTTAAGTAGGCAGTGCACATAATCTCTCCTGCTAGCCAGAAAATCAAAGAGACTTTTCAAGTTTATGTTGCTGGAGTCACTGCATAGAGGATAGAAAAAACAAAGATTCTCTGGGGTTTATTGGCTTGTGAGTTAACTGCTTTCAACCATATCCTATATATTAGACCAGTAGATGAGTAATCAAGAGGCATTCTGAATCCTTATTTCTCTCATGGATTTTAGCTTGTGTTTTACATTTTTGGCTTTCTCATGTTGTTTTTGAAGTACCAAAAATCATCTTTGGGCATTTCAATTCCTCCTCCCCCATGGAGGGGATCATGTGAAGAAGAGCAAGAATGAGTGTTATCTTGCTATTTATTTATTTATTTGTTGAATTTATATCCCGCCCATTTAGTCAACTGACTACTCTGCTCTAGAAGAGGTCCCAATGTTGTCTATTCTAGCATATCAGGCAAATACAAAATAAAAATTATAAAGACAAAAACATTGTGGCACCTTAAAGTCTAACCGCTATATTTTAATGTGAGCTTTCATGGACATGTCCACCTCCTCTTATGTCTGAGGAAGTGGACTTATCCAGGAAAGCTCACATTAAAATCTAAAGAGGTTAGACTTTAAGGTGTCACAATGTTTTTGCCTTCTTTATTTTTTCTTTTTCTTTTGTTTTTTTTGCTGATACATTATCTTGCTGCCTCTCTGTCCCTCTCCATTTCATCTTCCACAAACCAAATTATAAGCACTTGCTGAGGGGAAGCTAATCTACGGATGTAAAGTTCCAATGTGATCTAGAACCCTGATCTTCCAGAGCTCCTGCTACAGACACATTTCCTTTAACATGCGGAGAGAGACAGGGATGGCACAAAGACGGTGACAGAGGGGGCAGAGCAGGCATATTTCTCCCTACTTTTCATAGAACCATAGAACGAATGAGTTGGAAAGGGGCCTATAAGGCCATCGAGTCAAACTCCCTGCTCAATGCAGGAATACAAATCAAAGGATATCTGCCAGGTGGTTGTCTAAATTCCTCTTGCATACCTCCAGGGTTGGAGCACTCGCCACCTCTCGAGGTAATTGGTTCCATTGCTGTACTGCTCCAACAGTTTCTTAACGTAGAAGGATTTTTGATCATGCAAAGGATGAGAATGGCTTGCTTCTTTGGCAAGAGAGTGTGGAGCTGGATTTCTTAAGATTGTTCATATTGCTGTTATCATTATTTTATGTGTTGTTAAGATGCTTCTGACTTATGACAATCTTATGGATTCAGTACATCCAAAAGGTCCTTAGTTTAGCTTGACTCAGCTCATGCAAACCAAATGTCATGGCTTCCTTTATTGAATCAATCTACCTCATATTCATTCTTCCTCTTTTCCTGCTGCCTTCAAATTTTCCCGCATTATTGGATATAATAGCCTCAGTCTAGTCATTTTGCTTCTAAAGAGAGTACAGACTTGATTTGATCTGGAACCCACATTTATCCTTCTCTTGGTCCATGGTGGTCTGTAAAGCTTTTTTCCAACACTTCATTTCTAATCAAGTTTTTTTTTTTCCTGTCAGCTTTCTTCACTGTACAGTGTTTACATCCATGCATAGTAATCAGGAATACCATAGCATTGATAATCTTAGCCTTGGTCTCTAGCAACACATCCCTACACTTAAGAATCTTAAGTTTCATACCTTTCTAGTCTCAGTCTTCTTCTGATTCCTTAGTGACACTCTCCATGCAGAATGATGCTTGAACCAAAATATAGATAACTTTTAACAATTTGTGTTCTTCGTCGTCAGTGTTAGTTGCAATTGTACTGTACTTACGATTTTTATCTTCTCAATGTTCAGTTGCAATCCCCGATTCTGCACTTTCTTCTTTCACCTTCATCTGTTTCAAGTCATTACTATTTTCTGCAAGTTACACAGTGCCATCTATATATCTTAAACTATTTCAATCCTTAGTCATCTGAATCTAATTTATCTTCAAACACCTTGTGACAGGACACACTGTAACAGGGGTTCTTTGAGCACAAACACAAAAAAGCTTTTTGTAAGATAAGTTATGCATATACATGTGAGCAGATAGTGAAATAAAATACACCGTATCTGACTTTTTTTGTGTGAAGGAGAAAACACAGTTTCTCCATGTTCTGTCCACAATGTAGGTTCATAGTAAGGCCTCAGTAATAAGACCACTTTCATGCATTTCATTCAGATATGTTATATATATATGAGATTTGTTTAATAACCTGCCATCTAAGGTGACAGATTTGCTCTTAGCAAAACATCTCTGACATATTAATAAAAACTAGACTACAAAAAACACACACACACACACACACACAATGAGGGGGACTATTTCAGATATCAGAGAGCAGGGCAGGTTAGGGGTGCTGATAACAGCATCAAGAATGACACAAATTACAAATTTGGTAATGAAGATTATAATTATAATTATTCAACAAATTGTGAGATGACACACCGCTTTTAGACACCTCATCTTAAACAATACACAAAACATAAGAGGGAATCTTGAATTAATCCATGGCACATTCAACACAAATCCCAGTTCTTCCCATTTCAGCAAGAATAATATTGAGCATGGCAACCTACTGTCTCGTATTATAAGCAGCATACTTTGGGTGCCAAAAAATATCAAAGATTAATTGCCGTTATTCTCACATGCACAGCATTAGGAAATTATGTCTATGACAGTCATGTAAATTTAAAAGTCTCAAGTCCACTGTGTTCCATGAAGCTACTCTGGATTTACTGCACCTCCTCAAGTCAGCTCTGAATCAGTTCCAAGACGTATTGCTTTCAGCTAAATGTGCAGGGCTCTCATTGAAATATTTCCTGAC
The DNA here is from genome assembly GCA_037013535.1 of Intellagama lesueurii. Classification (NCBI taxonomy): domain Eukaryota; kingdom Metazoa; phylum Chordata; class Lepidosauria; order Squamata; family Agamidae; genus Intellagama; species Intellagama lesueurii. The sequence goes on from JBAJHW010000002.1 coordinate 256,132,036, forward strand.
ACAGTATACTTAGCGACAGAGGAATAATTAGAGCTCGGTGGTAATTTATGTGTAAAGACAAACAGAGCATCTTCGGTCCAGGCAAATTTCCCGATGCGCATGTATTATGCAAAGCGGTTCTATAAAATGCTCCTGCAACAAATCTTACAGTTTCCCATCAGTGGTCAAATAAATGGATGCCCTCAGAGACAAAGGATGAATCTTGTGGTCAGAATGTTCCTCTGTGTTTTTTCTCTGTTCTGCTTCTCTTTGACAAGGCAGCCTCAACACTCACTGTTGCAGCTGTGAAGTAATGATTTATATAATTTGGGGAGGCTTAAAAGTTTCTAGTGTGGAAAATCCTGTCCACTGGGGTTGTCTGGATCTGGTTGACTGATTTACAGTAGATATAGTATCTTTCTGCTGCAGCCTGTATTTCTCTGTTTTTTACCATGATCCACACTGGGACTGTATAACCAAGAACTCTGTGCAATGAAGCCATCATAAAAGCAACAATATAGGGGGGGGGGGGGACTGGAACAGGCATGGGGCTAGAGGGTCACTCTTTATGCACTAATTCAATTACAGAGTTTTATAGCCTGCCTGATGAGCTGAAGGATAGGAAAAACCTCAAGTGGGAAATGAAGACAAAAATCATGTAGATCAGCAGAGGAAAGGTTGTAAAATGATAATTCTTGTAAATCAGAATTTACGTTGATGGCACACAATTATATTATTATTCTATCCTTCTGGAGAGGAGAAAGTCTACAGAAATGCTGAAGAACAGTTGTAGGGTCTCAAAATACTTGGGGGGAGTCTAACCATATCTGATAAGAATGCACACTTAACAAAATGGCAGTAGCTGTTTATTCTAAGAAGCCATACTCTGCCTTCTGTTGGGTTAATCCATTAGACAGTATTTTTTTTTTGCTGAAATTGCTGTTGCCACATGCTGACTGAGGGCAGCCTTAATATGGTTTTTGACATATGTGAAGTCTTCAAAGAGTAGTTTACTGTTGCTATCCCTCAGTGGAATTTCATGACTGAGTGAAGACCTGAACGCAGGTCTCCTGAGGCCTAGTCCAACACTCAACCCAGTACACCACAGTGGTTCTCTGATTTAGCGTAGCTCTTCTTAAGATCTTAAATCGTTACTGTAGACTACACACATTGAGCTTATGTAACATGGAACTTAATTCAATTGAATTAATTTAACATTGACTAACAAACCATTATGGGTTGTGAGGAAGGTGGATGAAGACTGGAGTCTTTTTAACCCGTCTTCAAAACAGAAACATCACACACATACTTTCCAATGATCCTCTGGTTAGGCCTCTAGTTAGTCTCCAAGTTTCTGGTGACAAATCATAGAATCAGAGAAAAGTGAAGTTGGAAGGGGCCTACAAGGCCATCAAGCCCAACCCCCTGCTCAATGCAGGAATACAATCAAAGCATATCTGCCAGGTGATTATCTACGTTTTTCTTGAATGCCTCCAGTATTGGAGCACTCACCAACTCCCAAGGTAACTGGTTCCACTGTCATACTGCTCTATCAGTTAGGACGGTTTTTCCTGATATTCAACCGAAATCTGGCTTCCTTTAACTTGAGCCCATTGTTGCGTGTCCTGCCCTTTGGGATGATCAAAAACAGATCTTGCCCCTCCTCTGTATGACAGCCTTTCAAATATTTGAACAGTGCTATCATATCACCCCTCAGTAGGGTTGCCAGATACATGGGTACCAAAGGAGGACATAGAAAACCAAAAAGGAGGACAGAGGAGGACGTATTGGGGGGGGGGCTCCGTGCGCAGGGTGGGGTGGGGGGCGTGTCGCTTTTGGAATTAGGTATTGGGGAGAATAGCTGTTTGATCATGGGGCAATACCATGACCATTCAACCTACTCAGTCTTGAAAGGTCAAGACTGGGAAAGTTACATTAAAAAACAAAATAATCAGCAACGATCAAACAAATATAAGAGCTACTAAAACAAAGTACACTAAGAAATCACATTAATAAAAGCATAATAAAGTGAAATAAAAAGTTTAAAAAGTTGTGTGACAGATTTAAAACACTTTATAAAAACCAGAAAAAAAAAAAAAACAGAAGGCGTGGATTTCTCTCTTGCTTGAGAAATGCAAAGGGTGGAGGAAAATGGATTTGGAGAGAGAGAATTTTATACATACACACACACAATGCTTACTACACTACATATGACAAAGCCATATATGTATATATTATATATGTGTGTGTGTCTGTATCTATATCTGTATCTATATATGGCTTTGGATACACACACACATATATATCCAAAGCCATTTTCTCCACCCTTTGCAATTTCTCAAGCTGAGAGAAATCTGCTTGTGTGTGTGTGTGTGTGTGTGTGTGTGTGTGTGTGTGTGTGTGTGTGTGTGTGTGAATTTCCAGCTCCCACAAGCACGGGGGATAACTCTGCACATGCTTCTGGCTCCTGGACCTGGAAACACACTATGCACATGCCCCAGAGTCAGGGGTGTGTGGGGTCGGGGCAGAAGGGGGGATAAAAGTGCCTCCTCTTCCCGGCTTTAGGAGAAAAGGAGGGACCGGACCGGCCCCTATTTCCCTGGCTTGAACCGCCCCCCCCCCCGAACCCCAGACCAGATACAAAAGCCGGACATTTTAACTTTTTTAGCTTTGCCTGCCTGCCGGAGGACATTAGCCTAAAAACAAGGACATGTCCTCCTTTTGCTGGACGTCTGGCAACCCCCTACCCCTCTGTCTTCTTTTCTCAAGGCTAAACATGCCCAGTTCTTTCAGCCTTTCCTCATAAGGTTTGGTTTCCAGCCCCCTGATCATCCTTGTCACCCTCCTCTGAACTTGTTCAATTTGTTAGCATCCTTCTTGAAGTGTGGTGTCCAGAACTGGACACAATACTCAAGGTGAGGCCTAACCAGTGCTGAAATAGAGGGAGACTAGCACCTCATGGGATTTGGAAACTATACTTTTATTAATGTAGCCTAAAATAGCATTTGCCTTTTTTGTAGCCACATCACACTGTTGGCTCATATTTAGCTTCTGATCTACAACAATTTCCAAGATCCTTCTCGCTCATAGTTTGGCCGAGCCAGGTACCCCCCCATCTTGTAACTATGTGTTTGGTTTCTTTTTCCGAGGTGCAGTTCTTTGCATATATCCCTGTTGAATTTCATTCTGTTGCTTTCAGCCCAGTGCTCCATCCTATCAAGGTCATTTTGAATTTTGTTTCTGTCTTCTAGGGTATTAGTAATTCACCCAATTTTGTATCATCTGCAAATCTGACAAGCATTCCCTGCAGTCACTCATCCAAGTCATGGGCTACAGGGCTCAGCAGATCCTGTTGAGGAACCAAGATAGGCTGCTGCAAAGGTACTGGAACAAGGTAAATGCAAAACTTGGACTCCCACCAAAAATCAAGAAATTATGAAATGCTATTACAAGGCAAACCCAACAGCCCGTAGTTTTCAAAAAAGAATGATGGAGATTTGGAAAAGGAAACACCCAAGTAGGGACATAACTGAACAACGATTAATGGAGCAGAGAACGTTTATCATCCAGAGTAAAGTGTTTTCCACCTTCACGGATTGCTGCCTTGTCATGGTGAAGGGGCTTGAGTAATTCAGAGAAGCTATGGGCTATGCCATGCAGGGACACCCAAGACGGACAGGTCATAGTGGAGAGTTCTGACTAAACGCGATCCACCTGGAGCAGGAACTGGCAAGCCACTCCAGTATCTTTGCCAAGAAAACTCCATGGACAGAAACAAAAGGCTAAAAGATATGATGCTGGAAGATGGGCCCCTCAGGTCGGAAGGCGTCCAACATGCTACTGAGGAAGAGCGGAGGACAAGTACAAGTAGCTCCCAAGCTAATGAAGTGGTTGGGCCAAAGCCGAAAGGACGCTCAGCTGCGGACGTGCGTGGAAGTGAAAGGAAAGTCTGATGCTGCAAAGAAAACTACTGCATAGGAAGATAAGATCTATGAACCTTGGTAAGCTGGATGTGGTCAAACAGGAGATGGCAAGAATAAACATTGACATCCTGGGCGTCAGTGAACTAAAATGGACGGGAATGGGCGAATTCAATTCAGACGATTATCGTATCTACTATTGTGGGCAAGAATCCCGTAGAAGAAATGGAGTAGCCCTCATAGTCAACAAAAGAGTGGGAAAAGCTGTACTGGGATACAATCTCAAAAATGATAGAATGATTTCAATACGAATCCAAGGCAGATCTTTCAACATCACAGTAATCCAAGTTTATGCACCAACCACCAATGCTGAAGAGGCTGAAATTGACCGATTATATGAAGACTTACAACACCTTCTAGAACTGACACCAAAGAAAGATGTTCTTGTCATTATAGGGGACTGGAATGCTAAAGTAGGGAGTCAAGAGATAAAAGGAACAACAGGTAAGTTTGGCCTTGGAGTTCAAAATGAAGCAGGGCAAAGGCTAATAGAGTTTTGTCAAGAGAACAAGCTGGTCATCACAAACACTCTTTTCCAACAACACAAGAGGCGACTCTACACATGGACATCACCAAATGGGCAATACCGAAATCAGATTGATTATGTTCTCTGCAGCCAAAGATGGAGAAGCTCTATACAGTCAGCAAAAACAAGACCTGGAGCTGATTGTGGCTCTGATCATCAGTTTCGTATAGCAAAACTCAAGCTTAAACTGAAGAAAGTAGGAAAAACCACTGGACAAGTCAGGTATAATCTAAACCAAATCCCTTATGAATACACAGTGGAAGTGAAGAACAGATTTAAGGAACTAGATTTGGTGTACAGAGTGCCTGAAGAACTATGGATGGAGGCTCGTAACATTGTACAGGAGGCAGTAACAAAAACCATCCCAAAGGAAAGGAAATGCAAGAAAGCAAAGTGGCTGTCCAACGAGGCCTTACAAATAGCAGAGAAGAGAAGGGAAACAAAATGCAAGGGAGATAGGGAAAGTTACAGAAAATTGAATGCAGACTTCCAAAGAATAGTAAGGAGAGACAAGAGGGCCTTCTTAAATGAACAGTGCAAAGAAATAGAGGAAAATAATAGAAAGGAAAAACCAGAGATCTGTTCAAGAAAAATGGGGATACTAAAGGAACATTTTATGCAAAGATGGACATGATAAAGGACAAAAATGGTAGGGACCTAACAGAAGCAGAAGACATCAAGAAGAGGTGGCAAGAATACACAAAGGAATTATACCAGAAAGATCTGTATGTCCCAAGTAACCCAGATAGTGTGGTTGCTGACCTTGAGCCAGACATCCTGGAGAGTGAAGTCAAGTGGGCCTTAGAAAGCATGGCTAACAACAAGGCCAGTAGAGGTGATGGCATTCCAGTGGAACTATTTAAAATCTTAAAAGATGACGCTGTTAAGGTGCTACACTCAATATGCCAGCAAGTTTGGAAAACTCAGCAGTGGCCAGAGGATTGGAAAAGATCAGTCTACATCCCAATCCCAAAGAAGGGCAGTGCCAAAGAATGCTCCAACTACCGTACAATTGCACTCATTTCACACGCTAGCTAGGTTATGCTCAGAATCCTACAAGGTAGGCTTCAGCAGTATGTGGACCGAGAACTCCCAGAAGATACAAGCTGGATTTCGAAAGGGCAGAGGAACTAGAGACCAAATTGCTAACATGCACTGGATTATGGAGAAAGCCAGAGAGTTCCAGAAAAACATCTACTTCTGCTTCATTGACTACGCAAAAGCCTTTGACTGTGTCGACCACAAGAAACTATGGCAAGTCCTTAAAGAAATGGGAGTGCCTGACCACCTTATCTATCTCCTGAGAAATCTATATGTGGGACAGGAAGCAACAGTTAGAACTGGATATGGAACAACTGATTGGTTCAAAATTGGGAAAGGAGTATGACAAGGCTGTATATTGTCTCCCTGCTTATTTAACTTATATGCAGAATACATCATGCAAAAGGCAGGACTGGAGGAATCCCAAGCCGGAATTAAGATTGCTGAAAGAAATATCAACAACCTCAGATATGCAGATGATACCACTCTGATGGCAGAAAGTGAGGAGGAATTAAAGAACCTCTTAATGAGGGTGAAAGAGGAGAGCACCAAAAATAGTCTGAAGCTCAACATCAAAAAAACTAAGATCATGGCTACTGGTCCCATCACCTCCTGGCAAATAGAAGGGGAAGATATGGAGGCAGTGACAGATTTTACTTTCTTGGGCTCCATGATCACTGCAGATGGTGACAGCAGCCACGAAATTAAAAGACGCCGGCTTCTTGGGAGGAAAGCCATGACAAACCTAGACAGCATCTTAAAAAGCAGAGACATCACCTTGCTGACAAAGGTCCTCATGGTCAAAGCTATGGTTTTTCCAGTAGCGATGTATGGAAGTGAGAGCTGGACCATAAAGAAGGCTGAGCACTGAAGAATTGATGCTTTGGAATTGTGGTGCTGGAGGAGACTCTTGAGAGTCCCCTGGACTGCAAAGAGAACAAACCTATCCATTTTGAAGGAAATCAACCCTGAGTGCTCACTGGAAGGACAGATCCTGAAGCTGAGGCTCCAATACTTTGGCCATCTCATGAGAAGAGAAGACTACCTGGAAAAGACCCTGATGTTGGGAAATTGTGAGGGCAAGAGGAGAAGGGGACGACAGAGGACGAGATGGTTGGACAGTGTCACCGAAGCTACCAACATGAATTTGACCCAACTCCGGGAGGCAGTGGAAGACAGGAGGGCCTGGCGTGCTCTGGTCCGTGGGGTCACAAAGAGTCAGACACAACTTAACGATTAAACAATAACAACATATGCATGTTAGGACTGCATGCACGAGAAGAGTGCTGGAATGACTGAAAGATGAGTGTTAGGATATTCATGTGTGCACCATGGACCAATGAATATTGCTGCTATTTGTTGTCAATTCTGATTTATGGAAACTTATATTTCAATGACCAGAACACAGATGTTAGTAGCATTTAAATTTTTAAGAAGTAACTAAAACGTAACTATTTAACTACTATGTAAAAAGTAAATAGATACTTTTACAAGTGCTACTATAGTAGTACTTAATCATTTTCCTGAGCTTTGCAATTGTGACTTGAAATAATCAGCTTTAAAGTTACTTCCCATACTCTTCTATCAACTCCATAGGTTATGTAAACATATGAGTATCATGGTGCCAGGATTAGGACAACTAATGTGAATATATTTGCAGCATGCACACATTTCCATTTCTGAGCAGATCAATGTAAGAGCCATACCAGGTCAACCAAGGATCTATCCAGTCCAGTAGCCAACCAGATGTCTCTTGGGAATAAGGCATGAAGGCAACTACACCTTCTAGTGTAGTTTTGCCCTCCGGCAGTTGGGAATAAACTGATCTTCAATCTCTGGACATCAAGTCTCCATTGTCCTCCAAAAGTTGATACAAAGAAAATTAAAAGACCAGTCTTTGGTGACTTCCTCAAGGGTTCTGTCTTGGGGTGGTGGGAAATTTCCAAAAGAACTATGCCTGTAGCTTCCAATGAAATGCTCATGATCCCAGATAGATAACTAGGGCATCGGATCTGGATTCACTCCTGACTAGTTTTCTAAAACTTGTTTGCTAATTTGGATACTGAGCAGCTTCTGTTAGTGTTGGACTACAACACCTTAAACTCTCCTGAGTGGTGGTTCTGAGACATATAGTCCAGAAAAGACTATAAATATTTTTTTACCAAGCTCCGGCTTTTACCACTTGCTACCCTTCCAACTATTTTTGTTTTTGGCCTTTTCAACAAACGATTCCTACCTGCATTGGGCTTTTGCATAAAAATAGTGCTATGATGAGGGTGATACAGTAAGGAAATTGGATTCCACGGAGTTATAAAGCAGAGAAAGCTTAGGTAACTAGAGCTGCAATATTTAATTGATTACAAATAACTATATTAAAAATATGGAAGCCTGAATGTAAGCCCTGGGTCTGTACCAAGAGCCGGCTGGGTTCAATGTCTAGGAGTATTCTATTATTCAACTTTGACTCCAGCTTCCCAACTGTGGTGTCTGAGAAGCTGTCCTCCTGAAACATACACAACACTGTTCCAATACACAACACAGCTTGTCCCCAAATCCAGCTAGGGTGAGGAAGCTCAGTGTCCTTGGTCTCTACTCCCAATCATCTCAAGGAGGTAGCAGGCTTTTGTCTCACTGGGCAGTAGCAAGGGGAAGCAATTGGGTGCACAGGTCTTAGCAGCCTCTACGTCTACCACAGAAGAGGGTTCCAGCAGCTGCACCAGGAAAAATGCAGCAACCAGGATGTGCCTCTGAGAAGCATCTCTTCAGCTCTGTGCCAAAAAGGACTGCTGAGGCAGGTGTGATTTCAGAGCAAAGTGATCTCGGCAAAGTGATTTCAGCTAGCACCAAGGCAACCCTTTGCTTCAGCTCAATCTCCACTGTTTTTAACAGCAGGGAAAAGAAAAAGGAGACTTATCCCTTCCAACAACTTTTCTTTCTGTCTAGCTATATGACCCCTGGAAGTCACTTCCTCTTGTGGTGAACCCAGCCACACTTTTACAGGTTAAGCCCACTGACACCAAGACACAATCTAACCTTTTCTATTCTAATTTATCCAGCAGTTACAATAAAACATAACTCTGTGCAATATGCAAATGATCATTGTATGCTGCTCGGTTCAAACACTAGGTTCTCCCTGCACTTTCTACTCCCACCACCTGATGGGGTATGTCTTTTTCTCAACAGCCTTATATAAATCCATTTGCTCATCCCAACTAGAGTAGACTTACTGAATGGAAAGGAACTGCTCAGCTCCAGTTGGGACTAGTAGTTTGATTCAAGGTTTAAGTAACTAAAAAGTGCTACACCCAGTTTTGTAAAAATCACAGATGAGAAGCACAGTCTAAGGAGGCATTATTTTTTTCTTCTCTCACATTGAATTGAAGTACACCTGCTATGACACATGATCTGAAAAGGAAGACTGTTTCTTCTTTCAGAAATCTTGTTTTTACCTGCATGCAGTTTGTGGCACAGTGATTAAACTTCAGTACTGCAGCCAAAACTCTGCTGATGACCTGGGTTCAATCCCAGGTAGCTGGCTCGAGGTTGACTCAGGCTTCTATGCTTTTGAGGTTAGTAAAATGAGTACCCAACTCAAGGGGCGGCGGGGGGGGGGGGGTTAAATGTGTAGCCTGTGTAATTAAATTGTAAACTGCCCAGAGAATGGTTTAAGTGCTATGGGGCCATATATAAGCAGCACACTTTGCTTTGCTTTATGAAAATGTAATTGATTGATTGATCAGTCACTCATCTAAAAATATCAGTGGGACATGGTGTTTGGATTGTCACAGGAAATCCATATGTATGTCTTTCTGTCTGATGGGATTGTCATGCAGGGACCCAAATGTCATGTACAGGTTTATCTTGTCCTGTTCATCTGGGATGAGATGCAAAACATTCATAATTCTGTATAAAAATAGCACTGTGCAATCAAGTACTGCACGCCAGAAATCTGTATTCTGACTTCAGCAAAACCAGTGTAAATCCAGAATAATTTTAATGAAGCCAGTAAAACTGAGATCAGTGTTTGGCTGGCAATCAATGGTCTGATGACAAGCCAGATTCATGACTGCACTCTTTCCCTACACGCCTGTGTGTTAAGAACATGATTAAAAGAGAGAGTGTGTGTATTTATGTAAATTTCAGGCACTCTGGAAGTACATTCTGTAATTTTGAAAACAAACAAACAAATTAATTGTGTGATGTTAAAAAACCCCAAAACCCAGAAATATTTTGATTGGACATACATACAAATGAGTGTTTACATTAAAACAAAACAAAACAGGGGTTATAAAACAACACAAGCCTCTTTGTTTCCTGGAGGTGCAGCTGTAATTTTATTAATAGGCCATAAAATCTAACCCTGTCTATCAAGATGTCACCAAAGAAAACACAAATAAGATATATTTGAATTTGAAGCATGCACCCATAAGCACTGTTTCCCAGGTTAGTGAAATATATCACATGGACAAAGACAAGAGAGAGATTGTAGAATATTTTGTTCATTGGATTTTTGCTCAGAGACTGTATTTATTACAACTTGTCACTGTCCATTTTCCTGCGCTCCTTCCCTCCATTCATAGATAGATAGATAGATAGATAGATAGATAGACAGACAGACAGACAGACAGACAGACAAATGTAGCCTTGTGTCCTGTCAGTTGAGATGTGTGTGAGAGAGAGACTGTTGTTACACTTTCATGCGCTCTGTAAACTCTGCCTTATCATAGCTGAAATGCACAATGTATGTGGGATGTCGCCACTGGCTTTCCCTATATTATGCGGTACCCAGTTTGAGGGGTAAAGGAGAAATCTCTCTCCTCAACTCTCATTTTGATGCTACTCACACCAGGACTTCCAAGTTTCAGGGTACCAAGTGTCCTTGTGTTTTCCCTGGTCTTCAGGCAAAGATACAAATCTCTGGGAGGGTGAGGCTAGAACAAGAGAAAAAGAGAAAGAGTCCTTTTGTTTGGAAAGTGTTTACAAAGCCTGGCTACTCATCTCCAGCCATTCTCACCTGGTGCCAGGGCTCACTGGCCAAAGGTACTGGTTTGTATATTGTGCTTGCTGTCTTTCCAGCTCTTTTCTTCTCTACCCTGTGATGTCACAAGGGCTCTCTCTTGTCATGTCACAAGGATCTGCTCCCACTGCCCTCAGATCTCAGGGAATGGGATACTGCAGACTTGCCAACCCAAGTTAGCACTTTTAAAAAATAAAATCTGATTGTATTAATAGTTTTATTGCTGGTAATTACTTGTTGAATTTACTCCAAAACTGAAGATTAGAATATACATACTCTAAATTAATAGCTGTACATAGAAGAAGGCCCTATGGGACTGTGGATTCAGCAACCTGTGTAATGAGCTGTTACAAATGCCTTTTTTTTTTGCTTTTCTTTAACTGTGTTTGTGAGTCACGTGGAGAACTCCATATCAGGCCAAAGATGCCTATCATTTTGCAGGTACATATTACCTGAGATTGGAAATGTTTGTTGTGCTTTGTTGTTTAAATATGTTTTAATATTGATTTTAGTAACCATTTTAATATAATACTAGTTTAATACTTCGGCTTTTGAATACTATTTTAATAATACTGTTTAGCTTTTTAATACTAATTTATTTCTTTAGCTTTTAAATCCTATTTTAATAATCGAAGCTGCCTTGGGTCCTTTTGGAGAGAAAGGCGGGATAGAAATATTTTAAATAAATAAATACAAATAAAAGAGCTTTGTGTCTCTTTTTCACCTTTCTGGCATAATATTCAAAGGCATAATAAAATGCACGAGCTCTCGCCAAATTTTGTGTCCATTTAACTTTTTCATAGAACATTTTCACTACAGAGCACACATATGTGTGTTATTGTCAGGAGCAGTAGCTGGTCAACAGACGATGGCCCCTGTGGTAACCCACAGCACTGGTGGGGGGCAGCTCAGTCCTCTTATCTCCTGGTATGGCCCTGCCCACCCAAGCTTGCCATCAGATCTTTCTCGACAGGAAGTAGTGTAAGAGGACTTCCTGCTGCAACGGAACCTTGTTTGAGTAACATAGTCTTCCAGAACTTTGCTATCTTCCTGTACTCTTGGTTGTTTACTCATCCCAGCCTCTATCTTGGTGCTTCCTCCTCCTCCTCCATTTGTTTTTCAGCCCTGATTACTGGCCCAGCCCTGGCCGCTGCTTGGTATAACTTGCTAATGTTTCATTCCCGCACAGCACATCTCTTCTGTGCAGCATCAGAAGTTCCCCCTTGGAAGTAATAGTGCCTCTCACAACAATTTTGGCAAGGTTACCAATGAGTTGTCTTCACTGCCATGTGTTATTCTAGATTCACACTGACGTAAAAAGAAATCACACATCCTTCGTTGTCTCAGTGCCCACTCTTAATGAGTTTAAGGATCTGGTTCTCATTTGCACCTACACCCACAACCCAAGGAAGAAGCCTCCATATCAGGGAGCATCTCAAGTTTCTGGGAAAGAAATATAAGCTCCCTTCTCACTACTAGAATGACTTTAAACTAACGTAAATGAGCCTTAAGAAAGTCTATTTATGTTACCCTGTACAGGTTAATGGGATTTATTAGGCACTCAGCAGCAAGGAAGAAAAGTGTTTGCTTATTATATCTGCCAGTCCTTATGGCCATTTGTAACTTAGCGGGCTCTCAAAACACACAAATACTTTCCAGTAAAGAAGTAACAAGTTCAAGCTGCAGTTCACAAGGAAAGAAGCAGAACAGCAGCCTTCAAATTATTTTATTTACCTGTGTGTGTTTGGAAAAAGTGACATATTAAGAAAATTTATAACTACAACCATGATCGGAACAAAATAAATGACAACAGCCCAGGAAATTAAAGGGATATTTTGAACGAATGGCTGGAATCTTGTTCTTAGGATGATAAGTCACAAGTAAAGTCGGCTCATTGAATCAGTGGAATGTATGGAGGAGTTGACTCACCAAATCTCCATTGACATTGGGCCTACTTTATTTTCAACTTACTATGCTAAGCAAAAGGATTTCAGCCAGTGTGTGTAAGTTACTAATTAACTATTTGTCATTCCCTTACAAGAACAAGGGTATAACCACATCACATTAAGACTGTAACTTACACACACACACACACACACACACACACATACATTGGAGGTTCTGGCACATACCTGAAGTTCTGGTCCTGGCCAAGCTGTGCCCCATGTGGCCACTGCCTAGTGTTCTGCCGCTGGGTGTTGAGGTAACAACGAGACAGATGGCAGGAGAACGTTGGCCAGCCCTACAGTTGAACAAGGTGATACTAAAGAGCAGACACAGATAATGTATGAATTGGTAAAGAACTGGGCTTATTGATTGACTCTAAAGGCATAATACTGATGTATGAAGAAAGGGCAGACACATACTAGTGACACTAGTAGTCAGGTAAGCATGTCAGACAAAGCGCTACTTAAAGCTTCTCCACAGCTAAGGCCTCCAGTGGAGGAAAAATGAGCGCTGCCTCTTTAAATGTAGCTCAAAAGATATTCTCAAAAGAAGCAGCTGTGCTGATAGTTGAGAGGGACGAAACCTGTCACTGGTCCTACTAACATTTTTTTGTTCTCCTCATTACACTTTTATTGCTAGTGTATCAGTGTGAAAGAAATGTGTCTCCTTTAAACCCTAAAAGGCTTAATCATCATCGACAGCAACATCTATGGGACCATGGAGTTCTCAAGCTGAAAATGCCTGTCATATTTTTTTCCTGGTTTTTCTCCAAGGACTACAGTGTGGTTTTTGTGAAATCATATCTTTCAATATTATAAAACCATGAAGTATATCAGTAAAGGCCTCATTGGATGAGATGCTGATTCCATGTCTAGAAGCAGTGTACCCTTAACACCATCCTATTTACAAGTACTCCATAGCAAAAATATATTTGCCCATGTTCCCATACCTAGTTTTCCTGCATAGCACAAATGGTGTATCTTTTGGAGGCAAATTAGCCCAAGTTAAGAAATCACTGTAGACATTATAAGTTGCATACTGAGTTGTATGACTCAATGTGCAACTAATAATGTCTACATTGATTTCTTAATTTGAGTTGATTCACTTCCAAACGTTATACCACTTGCTTCACTATACAAGAGGATTTTGACCATTGTATCCAATGATCTCTTCCTTATGTGCAATCTGCAAATGACATATTTTTGTGTGGTTCTTTGTTATATACATGCTCTCTGCAAAAGCAACTGTATTGCCTTATACCTTTAGGTTTGCCTGAATGAGAATGCCCACTTCTTTCTGACCAGCTCATTTTTAACTGTTGTCCTGAGAGTTCCAAGTGATCCTCTTTGCTTTCATAGTTTTTGCTATACCGAATGAATTTCGCCAGTTCACTCCTGTTAAGAACTTACCAAAAACCTACACATTTCTTCCTAAATTTTGTAGAAAGAACTGAAGATTTTAGGAAAACAAATGTGGGAAAAGCAAAAGTGACACTCATCCACCTTTAAGCCCAACCCTGTAGGCAAGAAACAATACCTTTGTTTCAATATAAAATCATGCTGTCTTAACTGGTTGTGAAGAAAGACAAATAATTGTGTTATGCAAGGCAATGTTAATGCTCAGCAGAATATAATACTAAAGATTGTTGCATAGAATTTGGGTGGGGTGGGATTTTGGCATCATCATAGATTGATAATCCTCTCACATCCAGATGTCTTTTCATTACTTGCTCACTTGTTCTTGTTCTTGTGGCACATAACTAATGTTCCTCTAAGCTTGTGATTGCTGACAAAGCTGAACAGAACATTGAAATTGGATGACACCGTGAGGAAACAGCATCTGATGGAACAGACAAAGACAGGAGTGCAACAAAGTGACCTGAGTGTTCTGAAATGTGTACAGTGCTTTACTTTCAACAGATCTCCCTCGACGACAAGGTTAAGCAAATAGTTCTGAGGATGCCTGAACTTTTGTTTGCTAGCTGGTTTGATTTTATATCATGACCAAGCAAGGTTGCAGTGACTCAAAATCAGTGTATCAACAGCTCCATATTTGTTTATGTAAGAATTCTGTTTCCATTGAATATTTTCTGGAGGACCTCAAACTATAATAGCATGCTCACTGACATTAGCATCTCACTTCCCATAGACTTCCACTGTTTTTAACAAGACAGAATCAGTAGGTCTTTTTAAGCTCTATACCAGGAGTGAGCATACTGTGGCCCCAGGACTACAAGTGGTGCTTTTTGGTCCCTGGCCCCATCAAATTCATCCACCCACCCAAAATCACAAGAGAAGTCATTTCTTGCTTTTCTCTTCACTTGGTGAGTGCAGACCCTGTAGCAACTCTCCAGTGTAGACCCTGGAGGATCTCAGGACATAAATCTGTTTGTATTTGCCTACGTTGCTCACTCCTGCTCCACACCCATGTGCATGAAGATTCTTTCATGTCTCGCCATGGGCAATCATCTCTGGGCTAGCTGTAAATGAGAAAATTGCAGGGACAGTAAAATCACACTTTAATGGTGATCAAAAATTGCTTGCTATGTAGTATGAAAAAAAAATCACAGAAATGTTTGCACAAAAGCTTTGCCCAGGTTGAGTGTCCAAATGTTTCTTTGTAACATCAAGGTTTAAAGGCCTGTCTATAATTTATTTCATCATTAAGTCCAGAACCTGGATTTTCTTTCTTTTGGACTACAGCTCTCATAATCCTCCAGCCAATTGAGACCCTGGAGTGGCCATGCTAACGAATAGATTCTGGCACTGTAGTCCAAAGAAATAGCTTTTCTAAGCTCTGGTTAAGATGCTATGTAGGTTGACCAGTAGCTGTCTTCTGGGGCAGAGAAGAAAACAGAAGAGTTCCCTCTGGAGATGCAGCAACCTAGTGGTCAGAAACTGTATCTTGTACTGATGCAGACTTTCTTTTCTAGGGATTGAGAAATCAGTTAGTTTCATTTTCTCCCACATTCCAATTTTGTGAACGTCGGTAAAGTGTAATTTAAAACATAAAGTAAAATTAAATTCTCACCCGTCTCTAATTACAGCCTTTGGTGTAAAACAAGTAACAGACCTAATTAAGAATGTAGTAGCCCTTCTAATAGCAAGGCTGGGAATTAATTGTAAGGACCAATATACTTTGTTAATACTGAGTCATTGCTATAACTAGGTATGGTGTAACCTTTTCAGTGTTGTCACTTAAAATCCATGTTCTCACATGTCCTTTGTTTTCAGCCTATTCAAAACAATTTATCTTTCACAGAGGACTTCTGGATTATTTTTCATTACTGTCACTATTTAAATATAATCAGATTCAGAATTGCATAATCCCATTACTTTTGAATGCCCGTGACAAGCAAATGGTGTGTTGTAAACACATTTTAATATTCAGTCTCCTTAATATAGGTCAGAAATAACAGAAGAGGAAAATGGAGGACATGGCCTCTCAACTCCGAGAGTGTGGTTTGGCAGACCCAAGGCCAGCCTTCAGCTAGCACCATTTCCGACATAAGGCATGTATTTCAGAATTCTCCTTGCGGTACCTTTCTTCCTACCCTATGCTAGGAAGATAGTCAACATATCCACACACTGTCAAGATGTACCCAGTTTTGCTCTTCATTTCTTTGTTGACTTGCTGCTTAGGTTTTCTAGTTTACTGGCTGGAAGTCTAGAGAGACAGAAATATGAGTTCCCACGGAGTCCTCAGATGATATCACTTAAAAGTTGAAGGTAAGTCCCTCAGAGAATATTGGGTTTGTATCTCAATAAAATGACAAGCATTATTACATGCAAGGAATATTATTACTACATCATTCCTCATAGGCCACTAAGGTAATATATAATATGCAGGCAGCGGTGGCCCAAACTTGCCCCATCATGAGACATCAGGCAAAATGTTCCCTCCTCATTGGCCATGGCAGCAATCCCTCCCCAGCTAAAGAAAGATGTAGTATTAGCCACCTTCCTCTCAGAAGAGGAGATGGAGGACATGCTATTTCGGCTCCTCCTATAAAAAAGGACATTTCCACTCACCTCTGAAAAGGAAGAAGACACAGCAGGCACCCACTGATGACCCGTTCCTGCCCTCAATATGAAGGCCATGGCCCACCTGTCCAGTCACTCATTTGTGAGCAAACACAATCAAGCAGAATAGGAGCAGGAGGAAAAAAAATCACCTGCTGGAGGAAGGAGGTAGAGGTGGAATGCAGAGGCAGTGGCTGGGGGCCATAGGAAATCATCAGCTCCAGCCCCTACCAGAGGCTAGCCCTTGAGAGCTGTGTAGCAGGAGCTGTCCAGAGTGGGAAGGAGGAGGAAATGGCAAATCTGCCACCTCCACTGCCCCACCACCTGAAACTGCTGCCTCAGTTATGTGAACGTGTTGCACCAACACGACACATTGTGAGCTTTCTTGTTGTACAAATCCTGGCAGCAGTAGGGTGGGGGCTGGGGGGGGTAGACTCCCTATGGGCTGGCCAGGAGCTTCTCACAAGTCCCAGCAACAATATGAGAGCAGCACAAGTTCCCTATGCCTTACTGTAGGTGTGGGATTTTTCCCTAGCAGGAATGGCTGCACTCTTGGGAGCATTTTGCCCCCTGCCCAGGTGCTAAAAAGGATTCCTTCATCCCTTGATTTTGGTTGCCATATTGCTTGCTTAAACATCGTTTTTACACAGTTTCAGGACCTAATGTCTCTCTCACTGCTCTGTGGAACTATCCATGGATAGTTTTAGTCATGTCTATTACACACTGCTCTGAAATCTGCAGTGATTAAAGTCAGACTAAAAATGTTTTAAAGAAATCAACAGCTTGCTGTGGCATACAAAGGTGGTGTTTTTATTTTCTCTCAGAGAGAAGGATGGCTGTGTTCATGTTTTTTCAAATTTTTCAGACAGAGAGAGGGCACAAACATCCCTGTAGCCGGCTAATGCCCATAAGCAACTGGTCAGTGACTACAATGTGTTGTTTTGGCCCTCACTTGATGATTCATGAACAGTATGATCACATTGGCATCTCCTGAAATTATTTTCGAAAATAGCAGCCTGAAAGGGCAATCTGTGGGGTAGAATAGCTGTCTAGATGAGTTACTTTTTCCCTCTGAAGGGTTGTAAGATGCTACGTATTGTGGGAAGAGGGAGCTGGAAAAGCCCCAGTGTATCCCTAAAATTATGAATGTTTTTTGGACCTCACTCAATCTTTATTCTAAGTTGACTTGGGCAGAACCTGCCTTATCAGGCTGGGCAGTTTGAGGAATGCCTTCTCAGTTCCAAAACTCTGTCAGACTTAATTTCTCTTCTTCATTCCCCTGAGTTTTCTATCATGTCTATATTTATCTGGGCACAGTGACATATTGTCAAACTTCTGGATTAGACTGCATTATATTACATCACACATATATGTTCAAATGCATGCAAACACAAGACACATAGTTGAAACTGAAAATGATCATTTAGCAACATTTGCAAGCTTTCTAAGATACTTGGATAGGGTTAATTGATAATATCCTTCATGCTGATCTTCCCAACCTGTTCCTCAATTGTTCTCATTGAAGTTGCTTAGTTGTGTGTCAAAATGTCCATTCCATGATTGCATAACATTCTGTTCCAGCATCCGGCTTAATAAGCAGAGTGTTGCTATATCAGAATTGTAACTGTGTATAAGGAGGACACAGCTGAAATGGAGAGACGTTGTGCCCAAAACCCCTGCAAAAACTTTTTGGTTGCCTCCAGGTAAGTATTTGGTAAGTTTTGAGGAAATGGAAGAATGAGTTAAAATGTTTGCCCATTCAGAGTGAGGGCAGGAAATATTTGATTCAATGATGTAATTATGTACACATACAGTATCTTGTTGGTTCTTTGTAATTTTCAGGAAGCCACATTTCATTGTCAGGAGGCTGGGCCTATGTTTGTGTAGCCCATTTTGACTTCGTTTAGTTTAGTAGCCATATTACATAGCCAAATTCTGTTTAGTTCATGGCAAGACAGTCATCATTGCCCATGTGATCCCTGATTGGCTGGGACTGTATAAGCAAAAAGGGCCTGTTGTGATTTGTTTTCCAACATGACGCTAAAGCTACTGAGAAGAAAAAGAAAATGTGAACAGATGGAGATGAGAATGAGGGAAAAGGTAAACTAAGATGTATTTTTGTGAAACCTCTTGCACTTCTTGAACTTTCCTTTTTACCTTCAAAATGCTTATGGGTGAAAATTCAGTGCATTCCTATTTATAAGTGCCTTGTAGCAATAATATATTATATCCAATGGTCTCTTCCTTATGTGCAACCTGCACACTACTTTTTGGTCGCAATATATTTAGTTAGAAAGTCATTTTTCATAGTGAACATGAAGGAGCACTTTAAAGTTCACTGTATTTGGCAGTGAACTTTGAAATTGAACAAAATGTTGATTTTTATTTAGAAAAGTAAAGATGATCATGATGATGATGTGCCTCAAGTCAATTTTGTAAAACATTTCATCAGACAGAATAACATTGTTATTCACTTTTTGACACAGTATTCTTCATATTATAGGAAAGTTCCCTTTCCACACTGTACAAAATATGAAAGAGATGCATAATTCTCTCATCAGTTCAGCTCCTCTTTGTGGAGTTTTTCCTGAGCTAGATATCAGAATATGATAATGCAGTAGGAGTTACTCTGAAGAGCAGTGACTGGGCAGTCAGTGTAACCAGGTGTGCTCATCAGTGTTGAAGAAATAACCATAGAACAAGATCTGAGTGTGTGAGATATGTCAGTTCCACTAGATCAGTGCTTTGAACTCTGACCAAGTACAAACCATTAAGTTCCAAAGAAAGAAAGCAAATTACATTTCTATTGGTTTTTCATCAAAACCTACCAAAATGCACAGAACTAGAATGGAAGAGAAAGTCAAACTGGCTTCACAATCCTTAAATTCTGCTAATGATGAAACAATTGTTTTCTTTGGAACTTGTTCATATATTACCAATCAGGCAGGGATGGGGTTCAAGGCCAAACTGCTCTACAAGCACAGCCAGGATTTTTTCCCCTTTTTACTGATTTTTTTTTAAAATATTGCACTGGGTCACTTTGTTCAGAGGTTGTAGTCAAGTTGCTAGCTCACAAAGAGATGCCTTGAACTTTCATTACCTCTTGGAACACGGATTGAATTTGGCAACCTTGA
This sequence comes from Intellagama lesueurii, assembly GCA_037013535.1. NCBI lineage: Eukaryota > Metazoa > Chordata > Lepidosauria > Squamata > Agamidae > Intellagama > Intellagama lesueurii. The sequence continues at coordinate 256,151,682 of JBAJHW010000002.1, forward strand.
TTGTTTATCTTTGATTATATGTATATATAAAAGAGTAGCTGTTTCCAGTAATTAGCTAAAAAAGAGAGAGAGAGGGAAGCAGATAAACATCTTAAGACACCAAAGAACGTATTCAGCTTTTCCAATCCTGAAAAAAAGAGGAAAGTTAGTTTTAGAATACCCTTTTTCTTCCCTATGCCCAGTCCAATCAAGAATCCATTTATTACTTTGTAATATGATTATTTCTTCCCCACACCCCCAAACTGTTTCACATGGTAAATGAGCCAGAACAGACCAATAGGGCACAATAATCAAGCTGTTTTTCTCCATAAATATAAAAAAGGACTTAACCTTTTTTACAGTTAAAAAAAGAACTATGATAATCACAGTATAGCCAAACAGAGCACTGATTAAATCATAGAGTTTTGTTTTGTTTTTAAAAAAATCAAGTTATCAGTAATTATGACATGACATAAAGGTGTTTTTTTAAAAAAATTGTTATCTGTCTGGAGAAGAATAGATTTATGTCATAGATGTATTTTCTATTATTTTTGTTTTTGACCTCTGTATATTTTAATTGTTATGAGATACCTTGAGCCTTCTCAAATGTCTCTAGGAAATAAAAATGCTAATGAAGAGGAAGGGAAAAGGATAATGATGTAACAAATACAGGAGGCTTTTTCTGTGGACACTCTTAAGCTCTGGAACTCCTTATTAAGGGTGGCCAGGTTGCGCCACTCCACCTCTTACGTTGGGTAAATAAGGAACTTTTTAATTATTAATTTGGTGAGCATTTGGCAAATTGACTGGTTGCTGAGGAAACCTCTAAAATGTTCACCTCAAAATATTGTGGAGATTTGAATGAAAGAGAGGCAACCAGTGCAAGGGTGGGCGGGCGCAGGACAGAACCTCAAGTGCAATGATTCTAAAAGCCCATGTAGCCCCCTCAGTCAATACACAACACAGTTTAAAAATGGATTGGAAGTTCTCCCAAGAGGACACACACCTACCCAAAAACCATGTGATTACCATGTGACTTTAAACCAAATTTAAAAACCCCAATCTCTCTCCTGATTCATTTTCATAATGTAATGAGCCTCCTTTTATGTGAGAAAGGTGGGAGTTAAAATCAAACAAACAAATAACATTCTGCCAGTTTGTAATCAAGAAAGACCTAATTGCCTCAGGGACAATTATTGTGCGCTCTGAATAAGTGCACCTCAGTGACTTCTTCCTTCACCTCAAAACATTGTGGAGATTTGGATGAAAGAAAGCATCCCTCACGGTTTGTATCGGACCTTTAGCTTTCCTGCTGCATGAACATAAAGTGGCTGTTGGGAACTACAATAACTCAATAAGCTGAGGTATGAGTATGTCTTGTTGTATCAGGCATATAACCACCTCAGTTCATATAGCCAGCTGCCACTGAGCCCCTGCATACATTCTGTGGATCCACCTGATTGCCACATAACCAGAATCAAGAATCAAACATCCAATACACAATTCAGTTAACATTTACAATTTTCAAAATTCTGAGGAAAGATCACCTCCAACATTACCTCTAAGCTATGTCGGTGTGCAGCTATGTGGGTGCATACACCCGCATCCATTGTTGCCACCCATTTGGTTCCAGTCATGGCCAGAACTGCTCACGCAGAGGATGGTGCTCCTGCCTGGCACTGGCAGAAAATTAGAGGGAACGTTGATCACCTCTAATCCAACCTGTCTGAGATCTCCTAATAGCCTATGGTGACAATGTGTCCTCATTCCTAGAGGGCAGTCCCCTGTCTGAAGGTGGCCTCTGTCTAAAGGACTTTCAAATTCTATTTCAAGATAAAGAACCATAAGAAGCAAGTGCCAGTGCCTAAAAGATGCTTATCAACCACCAGTATCTCGACAGCAAACTGAGCAGGTGTGCCATTCACCTGGTCACAGTCCTCCCCATTGTGATATGCTTTCAATTTCAATCAATGAATATAATGTGGATTATATTAATGAACAGTATGTATATGCACATGCATATATGTGTGTCTTATATTAGGTAGGGCAAAAGCAGCCAGTCTAGTAGGAACTAAATATATATTTCCAAAATGGTTATGGTAGAATACAGTTTGTGAAATAGCAGCTGAAATCCAGCAGTAAATTGTAACTAAATCAGTATGGATTTGATGAGCCAACACCTATGTAAGTTCCACTGAGTCAATAAGCCTACTCAAGCTGCAACTTACTAGTGGATTTCAACCATTGAAGAAGATGATAAAAGGCACATCATTCCAATTTGTTTGCATACACTATATCTGCCAAACTGAAAACACCAAAATCATGCTAATAAAACATTAGTATAAAACCTCCACACAACACCAGTAATCTAGAAACAGTAAAATAATAAGCAGCTGGGGCATTCCCAGCTACATGTAACTCAGCCCAACATATCATCTAGTTTGCCACAGGATTTATAATTTATCAGTATTGCCTCCAAGAAACAAAATCAGGTTTTTAAATGGATACATTTATGGATTACTTTATTTTTAGATGCGATAGCTGAGCTGAACTCACATTCCATTTAAAACTGGCATACACCAAGAACTTCAGTCAGAGAGACAGTAAAATGAGGCATTAGATTCATAGTCATGAAATTCCTTGGGTCCCTTTTTCTGAACGCTCAAACATATATTACTGGTCCAGCAAATGCCCCAGTCCATTGACTCTGCAACCCTGCCACACACACAAGCCCCTGAGAAGAGGGAGGGCTCCTAGGCCAGTTCTCTTTACGGTCAGAAAGCTCCTTTGGGAAGCTGATCTTGACAGTCTGTTTGCCAGTTAAAGCCACACTTGAGATATAAAAATATGGATATTACAGAAGCTGCCTGATTAATCCCACCTCAGACTCCATCAATTCCAGTAACTCACGCGCACCAACAGACCTCCTTTATTCTCTTAATTTGCTTGTTAAGCTGATGTTTCACAGAACCACAGATAACTCCTCCAAAATCTGTAAGAGCTGCAGCCAATATTTGGAGAAGAGGCCCTGTATTCCTGGAGTGGGGTGGCCAAGGCCTTACGCAACCTAGTTTAAAACTGTCTTTGGGGATTCTTCCTCACTCGTTCAAATGAAGTGTCCGACATCCCTCTACATGTGAGGAAAAGCAGTCTTCACGCCTGACGATTTTGTTTTTCCCTCTGGGCTCAGCTCTTTTTGAAATCATCTACTGGTCTGGCTTTTCATGTTGTGCAGGCACACAGAACGGGGAAGGAGGCACCCAAGGGAGACCTTGCCCCTCTCTCAGTACAATGGCAAAAGTGCCCAGAAGTCAGCAGGAACACAAAGCTTTGCTCTTTTCTAGTCATCAGGGCTGCTGCTTTACCACATCTTTTCAGCGAGGAACTGGGGCTGGAGAAACATAAAGTGATCTATATAGGGCCATAGAGACTCATCCTCTGGAATCGAAACACTGGGGTTTTTTTTAAGTTGAAGGAGGCATAGGAGCCGTGTGATTAATCATTTTCTCTTACTGGCTGCCAATGGGAAACCCTGGAGTCTCTTCAAACTAATAATTTTCTATGTGAAACTCAACTTCTTTAGTTGAGTTCTCTCATTGGAACATCTGGTGCACTGGAACCCCTGGCCAGCTAGAAAATGGGAAGTTGAACTTGTGACTGATTGATGGATTAATTTAATGAGCCATAGCCATTTCTATGTACAGTATCTTCTCAATATAAATGTGACCAAATAGAGTGATCATATATAATACTTTACAGAGGACAGCTTTCCATTTGAAGGGCTATTGTGGACTCATTACGGTCAGAGAATGGCCTGAAGGTTCAGGATACACAGCTGCCTTTCTGAAGCTCAACTGGTTTTGCATTGGTCAGTTTCAAGATGGGCAGTTACTTAGTAACCCCGTGCATGTCCTGTTGAACCTATGGACTAAATACATGCTACTTCAGGATAAAGGAACAAAATACTGCAAGGCAGAATAATCTATCAAACTGTATACAATTTGGTTATTTGCATTTCATCTCCTAGTTATATACTATGTAGATACAGAATTGTGGGTACAGAAGCACAATATTCCACATTCATAAACTGGAGCTCCCATAATCTGTAGCCAGCATCGCCCTCTCTGTTGGATTTGCTGGCCAGGGATTATGGGGGTGTATTCTTAAACACCTGGATGGCACCAGGTTGCAGGAAGGCTATTCTGTACAATATAGTGATCAGAAATATCACAGTTGACTATTTTGCAGAAAATATATGTCTGAAATCCCCAAAATAGAAAACCCATAATGTAAAGCAATCAGCACTTTCTGAGAGGCTGATGAAGAATGCTTTGAAGCACAGAGTAAGGATTCTCAGTTCCATATTTATTGTTAATCATTTGTTTCCATTCCAATTGGATCTGTGTGCTCAGCTTTCAGCATACATCTTCTGAGCCACTCAATTGATACTTACTGGCCAATCAATTGCCACAGTTGCAACATTTGGTCAGGTTCCTCATTAGCCAAGGACAGAATCTGGCCTTTTAGCCAAAATTTCACATTTCTGAGACCTTGTGCAAGCACTTTTTTCTTCTGCTTCAACCTTGGGTCAGATGTCTAGCTGATATATTTAGCAACCACTTTCCATGGTCTCCAGCTCAAAGGAATCAGGATGTCCAGTGTAAATGAATTTAGACGAATTACTGTTCTGTAGACAGTTACACCAGCAATTGCAAAATGGCCTTTTCTTTTTGCTTGTGGGAATTTCACAATCACCATTTTACAAATACCAAGCCAGGACTGGATATCTTGCGACACTGTCTTATCAGAGCAGCTGAAAAACATCTGCAGAGTCATGCTCTCTATTGATCCACCATGTTGGATTCTGGCCTAGAGTATGTCATGGAAAGGCCAAGAAAAATAAAAGTGAAAATGTTTCATTTGCATTAGTAGAATTCACAGAAAGCTTTGAAAGTGTCATATAATCATGTTAACTGTTACAGACAAGGAGTTATTTCCTTTCCCCTTTCTCCCATTCCGAGGGGAGGAGGGCTTGGAAAAGTCTTCTACCATGGGTTCCATGGACACAGAGAAGCAAGGATGCTCTTCAACAGATTTTATTGGTTTTGGCAACCACCATAAACCAGTGGACCAAAGACTCTGAAATATCCTGTCTCCAGTGGCTCCCTGAATTTCAGATGGTAATTTCCCACATTTTTCCCCTACTCCATCCTTCACTCTTCTTTTGGGTTGAGTTTCTTTCACTAGCCCTAGTACAGAAAAGTTCTTCAATGTGGGCTGGTAATATCTGACGGAGGTGGGCTTTTGCAGGAGAGGCATCTTCCAGCACTTGACCTAGAAGCATAGCCTCTAGCAGTTGCATCTCCAGCATCACTGATGAGTGGGGAGTGAGTCCAAGCAGGCAAGGCTCCTCTGGTCCTGAAGGTCAGCTTCCCTCGCTTTCCCCAGGACTAAAGATGGTTGTCCCTCCCACACATCCATGGCTCTTTGCCAAGCTCACCCACTTTCCAGCCTCTGTATCTTGCAGGATGCTGAGCTTTACTTCTGTTGAGCTCAGAATAGAGGCAGCAACTCCTCCCAGGCCTCTGCCATATCCTTCCCTGTTACCTCTTCCCCTCCTCCTTTTATCCTAACCCCACTTCTGCCCACTTGTGCCTTTCTCTTGCCCTAGGTCTTTCTCCTTGCATATCAATGTTCCTTTGTCTCACCCTCCTCTCTTGTATCTTTTTCCTGGATCTCAGCCCTGTGATTCCAGGGCAGTTCTTGATCTTAGAGTGGCTCACTGCTGTACTCTCAAGTTGGTGGGGTTCTTATTGGGATTGCGGAGAGGGCCACAATGGGGACACAGGAGAGGGCCTTCTCTGTGGCAGCTCCCAGGCTATGGAACGCTCTCCCTCGGGGATCAGGATGGCCCCTTCCCTTTTATCCTTCCGAAAAAAGCTAAAGACCCATCTCTTCAGGCAGGCTTTTAACAATTACAACTGAATCCCTGAACCCCATTTTAGCAGATAATTTTAATCTTTACCATGTTTTAATGTTTTAATATTTTTATTTAATTTTAAATCATACATTGTTTAATTTGTCTTTTAATATTTAACTTATTGTGTTTTTAATTGTGTGAATTTTAATGCTGTGAGCTGCTTTGGGTCCCTTGTTGGGAGAAATGCATCATCATCATCATCATCATCATCATCATCATCATCATCATCATCATCATAATTGCTGTACACTCCTCTTTGAAACCATAAAATGGGGCAGATGGTTCACCATGGAGACCAAGAGTGCCTCCCCACACAATTTATGTGTGTTTACCTAGGATTGGGTGACCTTCTGAGTTTCTTTCACTAGCCCTCGTGCTGACAGAAGGACTCCTTTCTGAATAAATGTTCACATAAGCATTGGGCAGTACAGTCAGTCTACCCTGGGTGCATCACCATAGAGATATTTCATAAAATGATTTGGATTTCTTACATGTAAAGCAGTCTCTGAAGCATATTAAAGGGTTGGCCATGGCACTGTTGATTGTTTAGCCATCTCTCCTACAATGCCACAATGCTTGGAGTCAAATATTAGCCAGCCATTAATCTAGACCAGTGGTTCTTAACCTTTTTGAAAGAAATGCCCCCTTGAGCCATTGAGGAAGTTATCATCACCCCCCTCCCCACGGTGGTGGCGCGCCGCCGCCGTGGGGAGGGAGGCAATGATAACTTCCTCAATGGCGGTGGCGCGGCGGTGGCGACGGCGGCACCACATCTGCTGCCAGCACCAGCTGCTCTGGATCCGGCGGCACGGGGTGGGGGGCGATGATAACTTCCTCAATGGCGGAGGCGGCGCGGCGGCTCCATCGCCCCCTATCGCCCCCTTCTGTTCCTTCGCCCCCACGTTGCCCCTTTTCATTCCATCGCCCCCCTGAAAAACGAAATCACCCCCTGGGGGGCGATATTGCCCAGGTTAAGAACCACTGATCTAGACAATATTCAAATAACCAGCCCAGAAGGTTGCCTTTGTCACCTCACTATGGCCAATTACGAGGCTGGCCCTGTTTCAAGTAAACAACCCACAGGAAGGAAAAGGATCAAGAAATCCCTCTCACTGCTATTCCCACTCTTATCTGCAGCCTTTGAAATGGCTTATTAAAAATGGTCATCAGAGGAACGAATTGTATAATTCTACATGCAGTTTAGCTGGCTGGATAGCTCAGTGATTTAGGTATCTGGTTGGGAGTTCGATTCCCCACTATGCCCCTTTGAGTAGAGCCAGCCTGTGTGGTCTTGGGCAAGCTGCACAGCCCCAGGGCATTCCCAGAAGAAGAAAATGGTAAACCACTTCTGCATATTCTCTACCTGGAAAACCTTGAAAAGAGTCAACATAATTCAGAATTGACTTGATGGCACAATAATATTGCTATTACATGAAATTTGATTTCTAGACTGCTGGCTGATAATTCCATTTGTAATGAACATTCCTTTTGTAATGTAGTATCTCAGAGGCAGCCCCTTCCCATGGTGTACAGATATACATATACATTTGCCTGCTTTTTGATGCCACTTTCAACTCTCATCAAACAGGCATTGTAAATGCTGAAAGACTTTCTACCATGGGTAGCAATGTCTCAGCAGCAATGCCTGTCTCATAGCAGGGAAACAATGGTGAAAATTATCAGAAGCTAGAACTTATTATGGCTACACATGATAACATATTAGAGTACACTGTAGTGCTATCTGCCACATTTGCATAATTAGCTAATCTAGAAAAAATAGTTTTAGAATTGCTCTTGTTCCCTTTGGAAACCATATTGTGGTTCTACAGAGGGTTACCCTGCACCCTTATTCCTGTGACTGTAGAAGGCACAAATTCTCCATAGACACCCTCATTCATTCATTCATTCATTCATTTGTATCCTTTATAAGATGAGTACAGTATGTGGAAATGCTGGTTTAAAATGAAAAACAAAAATAAACTTCCACATCTAAACAGAGGTCCAGACCGAAACCCAGAGAGTAGATTAGTACTTTTAATTTACAAGTCTCCCTCAATCATGCCTCCCCTTATAGTGTAGTTTGTTTTTAGTCAGATTTACCTCACATTAGTATAATTTGACTGGCATAGAGTCTGAATATAAATAGAGACTCTGATTTAGAAAAATGTATCACTTTATTCGCAAAACTCTTGTCAGAATACAAACAAAAACAATCACTGGTTTCATAGTATCTTAACTTGCTGATTTCATTAGTTCCTTTACTAATGAAACCCAGAGTAGACTTCGGTCTAGATGGGCAGGGTATAAATTTAGTAAATAAATAAATAAAATAAATAAATACTAGTTTGGTTCACTTAGCTTACTAGTTACATATATACTCTGAACACTGACATTACTGAACCTGTCTCTAACATTGCTAAACACTAACATACACATTCCTCAAATTGAACCCTGACATTTCTAAGCCCTAACATACCCACAGACTCACTTTTAAAAAACTGACACTGAATCCTGACAGATCCTGACTAGTGATGGGGGTATACGAATACCCCCGCACAGCTGGAGTTAACGAGGGTCCGGCCCCCTGGGGCTGGACTTTCCACTCATGTCTGCCAGGCGGTGGCCCCGCTCTTCTTTCCAATCGCTCCGGAGCACCCGGTCGGCTAGCCACTCCTGGCAGAAGGAGGGAAGACGAGTCTCCCTGCAAGGCTGATGAGTGGATAGCTGACCGGGCACTCTGGAGCGATTGGAAGGGAGAGGAGGGCCTGCAGTGGCAGTGGGCATCTCTAATCCTGACTGAGGTTAGGTTAGGCATCCTCCAGTCTCGAGAGACTATGGTAACGTGCTCTGTATGGAGGACTTGGAACAGCATCTAGTGTGGCTGAGAAGGCCAATTCGAGAGTGACAATCCCTTCCACACTGAAGACAAACACAATCTGTCCCCTGTCCAGCTCCCTGATTTGGCTGCTTTCGGGACCGCCTCTTTGCCTCAGCCTGCTGGATAAGGGTCTCTTCAAATTGGGAGAGGCCGTGATGCACCACCTGCCTCCAGGCTGAATGCTCAGATGTCAGACTGAGGTAAAAAAGTGTAAAATAGAGAGAAGCAATTGGTTACTCCGAATGATTGACATTCACCCAAAGTCCCTCCCATCAAAACTTTTCAAAGGCGCAACATGCTAGTTGCTATTCCAACACCTTTCTCCCAGTGAGGGACCCAGCCACTAAACACTTTTGTTTAGTCGTTAAGTCGTGTCCGACTCTTCGTGGCCCCATGGACCAGAGCACGCCAGGCCCTCCTGTCTTCCACTGCCTCCCGGAGTTGGGTCAAATTCATGTTGGCAGCTTCGGTGACACTGTCCAACCATCTCGTCCTCTGTCGTCCCCTTCTCCTCTTGCCTTCACACTTTCCCAACATCAGGGTCTTTTCCAGGGAGTCTTCTCTTCTCATGAGATGGCCAAAGTATTGGAGCCTCAGCTTCAGGATCTGTCCTTCCAGCGAGCACTCAGGGTTGATTTCCTTCAAAATGGATAGGTTTGTTCTCTTTGTAGTCCAGGGGACTCTCAAGAGTCTCCTCCAGCACCACAATTCAAAAGCATCAATTCTTCGGCGGTCAGCCTTCTTTATGGTCCAGCTCTCACTTCCATACATCGCTACTAAACACTAACGTAAGTTAAAAATAAGGAAAAACAACATGGCTTCTTGGCTGCTATTTGTTTGTTGAGTTAATAGAAAGAGATACATGAAACATTGTCTGTTGGAATTATGGGAGTGTAGATGGCATCATCCACAAATTCCTTCATGAAAAACTGTATCTCTAACCTGTAATGATTTATTGCCTAATGGAGTTGAAAGAAAAATTCCATTTCCTGTCAATGGAAAAAAAAATCTGCTGCCAGAACGTATTTGACTCAAATGAAAGCTTCTGACAAGTGAGAGTTGATTACTTCCCTTAGGTCCCACCATCGGACAGCTTCTACCATAAGGACATTCTTTCAAATGTTTACTTGAAATCCCCTTTCTTGTAGTTTGAACGTTTTAGTTCATATTTTGCTTTCTGGAAAAGCAGAAAACACATCTATAGGACAGTCCCTTCAAATATTTGGCCATCGTATTGTCTTATAATAGTCTCTTTTTCACATTAGGCAATGCCAACTAGGACTTCTCCCATAAAAGTTGTTCTCTGGGCTCTTCACCAACTGTGCCATTCTTCTTTGGCTGTGTTCCAGTTTGCTGATTATGGTATATTCTTATTAATTGCAATATCCAATATACAAGGCTGATTAAATGCATAAGATTGCCCATCAACAGTTAATCAGGCTGAAAAACAGGATCAAATGCTAAAAAAATTATTTTATTTCATTTTCATTTTTATGCCACCTTTCTCCCTGTGAGGGTACCCATGGTAGCAAAATTGAGTAATTTTGTATTGAAGATGAAGAACTATCTTGTCTCATATTTCCTGTGGGCAGGGGAAGAGCAGAAATGCTGCAACTATTTGTTAGACTGAAGCTCAGCATTAGCAAAAGCAGTAATTTAGCTTTTCCTTTCTTCTGCCCCAAGATAGTTCCTGTTAGAGAACACATATCAACAGAGCACAATGCTTTAGTGCTGAGCTTGTGACTGTTGAATTGCTGTTTTGAATCTGGTTTTGGTGTTGATTTTGTTTACCATGTTTAGTGTGGTGTTTGTTTGGTTCTTTTAGTATTTGTAAACTAAAAGCCCCTTCCCTCCTCAGACATTCCTTTTAGCAAACTCCGACTCCATTTTAACTTCGAATGGTTTATTGCTTACAGTCGTCACTTGTTTATTTTCCATTTCAATAAAAGGTAAACTTAGAGCTTTCCCATCTGGGTTCCATTGTTCCTTTTTAACATTTTCAGAACTGATCTCTTCATTCTTAATCAATTTATTTTATTTTTATTTATTTATTAGATTTCTACCCCGCTCCCCTAGACAACGTCTACTCGGGGCGGCTTACAAATATCATAAAATATCATAAAATATCATAAAAACATCATAACATTAAACAATTAAATCAATAATATGGTGTATTCAAGATGGGGAATGATAGAAAACAAGAAGAATTCAAGAACTGACAGAAGGGAAGGCCTGCCTAAAGAGCCAAGTCTTTAAATCAAACTATCTATAGGCATCAACATATTTCCCACTATTGGCATGGGTGTTAGTGAATGGATCTCCTTGTAAAAAATCCATCCCACTCTGGGTTCCCAAACTCGTCTGCCCGAGTCCTTGCACACTCTGTGGGGAAGGTGGGTTTTCCCAGGATTGTTCTGACAGGAACTTAAACATTTTCTATTTTCCTGGTTATTGGCTTCACCAGCAAACCTCTCTCTCTCCTTCCTTCCTTGCTCTCTTTCCTCTGTCTCACCCCAATATGGGGGGTTTTCTTACTGATCTCTCTCCACTCTTGCTGGGCTACTTCTTTAGTGCCTTGAGTGTCACCCACTCCCTGGAAGATGGGTGTTCTTTCATGATTTCTACCATTCCTCTTTTGCCACCTTCTCTTCTGTCGCTCAACAGGCTTCTTCCTCCCCTCCTCCTGCCTCCCTCTCTTTATACTGTATCTCTTCTCTCCCACCAAAACTCCTCCCCCTTCAGGCTGCTTGGTTCCTGGGCTTTCTAATGCTTCCTGGTTTAAACCAAAGCTCCCTACCATTCTGTCCATCAGTGGTTTTAATTCCTTGTCTGTAAAGTTCATTATTTTTGTTGGAGGAGACAGCACATTTCTCTACTTCTGCCTCACACTGTATGAAAGACAACTTTACATGTTGTCTTTCATGATACAAGCCGCCTTGGGTCCTCTTTAAGGAAAAAGGTAGGGTAAAAATATTTTAAATGAAATAAATAAACATAACAATAATTATTCTACACTTGTAATAAGGCAAAAAGAGAGAAAATGCCTTACTCTTCACTATTTAAAGAAAATCATTTCTGAATCGAGCAGGAGGGAAATAGTATCTTCACTTATTTACAAAGCTCTTATTTACAGAGCTTGCCGCTCTGATGGCAGCCATCATGGAGAACCTGTGTGCTGTTGTTTCCCTCTAGCAAGGAAGAAGAGAAAAAGAATTGAGCCAAAGAGTTACAAGCTGCATTAAGGTTTAGAAAGAACAAGGGAGAGGACACACAGAACATCTGTTGGACTATTACCACCTGCCTTCATTCAGATTACTTGCTAATTATGTTGATGTTCGATTTTCCAACAGTTTTGTTGTTGCTGCAAGTGGCATCACTATCAGTTCTGTTGCCAGCCTAGCCACTTTTTAAAATAGTCCACAGCAGTCCAAAACCTAGTGAGGTATTGTAATGGGTGAAAACAGAAGAGAAAACTTAGTGAACTCTACAAAGTAGGCTTTTTTTCCTGGGGGAATGAGAAAAATAATAACAAAAATCCTTTCAAAATGTTTTCTGAAAAATGTCAGGTTGGTCCTAGCTTCCACTTCGCTAAGGTCTCCTGTAGGAAAGTACCAGAAGAACAAAGAAAATGATTAAAAGAAATGAAAAAGAGGGGGAGAACGTTGTAAGCAGGATAATTCACTCACATCTCCTTTGACCAAACCTTTGAGAATAGTAATAATAATAATTAACAATTGTCAGGACTAAATCTCCCTAAGGAGCATGGGTCCTTCGGTCAGGGAATTCCTCAGCCACAAATCTACCACCTTTACGCTGGGGCAAGTCCTCAACCTCCAGCAGTGCGTAGCCTCTGCGTCTAGAATAAACCTGACCTTAAAAGAACACCTTACTTTGAACCAGTACTTTGCAAGTACAGAGACATGGGCTTTGTAGTTCCTTAGAACTTACAACAGCTCAGTTAATCAGGACTTCTCTGGTAGCTAGTCAATGGCTGTTACCACTCCTCTGGATTTAGCCAAACCCTGCTGATTCGAGAGACCATCCTTGTTGAAGACTTTTATGATTAATTTTTTATTAAGAAAATATATAGTTTCACAGAAACAGTTTGTTTTTGCTCAAGCATAGCGTAAAGAACATGTTCAAAAGAATACACAGTTAAATACAACAACTAATTCCCATTAAAAATAACAAACACTAAACTGGGCTAAGGTGGGCTAGCCCCACCTCCCTCTTTCCCTTACTTACATTCTTTCTCCTTCAAGCTACATACTCAAACCATCAATCCATCATCTTGGATCTCGAATAGAACAAGAACTCCACAAGAAGATCACAAGACTCAGAATCTCTCCCACATAACCCATCGTCCATTTTCTACATTACTCGGACCTCCTTCTTCTTGACCATAAACCAATCAACTCAAAGAGGCGTAACTGTCCGTTCCACCCACAATTCTCATGAAGATGCAGGTGGTTTATCTCCATTCCAATTAGGAAAGAATTTGTTGGGTCTGTACTCTCTGCACCTCCCGTCCTTGTCCTCTTATCAGGATTCACACTGTACCAGGATGGCTATAAAAATTAAGAAAAACAACCTCTCTGCCTTTCTCACATTCCCATGTCTTCCTTTCACTTTTAAAACCTAACAGACTCCATTTTCTCTCTTTCTCATTGACTACAATTCCCATTTTCCTTTAATCTCTGACTACAAGTCCCATTCTCCTTCAATCTCATGACAACAATAGCCAGCCTGCCATTATGATTCTGGATTTAGATCAGGGAAACTAAAAGGTTAAAAGCTGAACTTAGGATACAGATAAAGCGACCTTAGGATAGGCTTTGTTATGAAGAAAGGTGAGGTGAGGCACTGGATGACTCCATGGGGATGACTAGAAAAAGGTAGAGGCTGATGCATAAATACATATGCCAAGATTTTTCAAAATACTGACTGTAGTAGATAAAGGAGCATGATCTGCGCTCTGTTTCAAATGTCAAAATATCTTCAACTGACTCTGAGTGTCCTGCACATTCTACTTCTTCTAGCTTGACACCATAATCCATCACGGAAGCATTTAAATCCACTATTTGCCATTATGTTTAAAATGTTCCCAGGTTTATACCAGATGAACACAGGGAATGAAAGGCTCCCAGCATATTGTCTTTGAATGTGAGGCCACAGAAAAGAGGCCAAAGATTGTTGAAATACAAAGCTGCAGAACTGGAATTCATTAAATAAATTTCCTGATAACCATTCAGCATTCCATAATGGGGATCAGGCGTTCTTTTTTCAAACAAAAGCCATTTTTTCCTTCTTCTTTTTTTTGTGCTACAGCAGCTGTCAAGTGTTCATGTTCCAGTGCTCCAAAGCAATACTACATTACATACTGGTAATATTATTGTACCATTATAACATGCATTAGCTATCAGACTGTGAGTGTGACACTCCTGTTTTATCAAGAGATAAAGAGGGATCAAGAAATCAAGAGAGATAATGTTTTTGGACCATAATTTTTAGAATCCCATAGCTAGCATGGGATTCTAGGAGTTTCTGTCCCTCCCTATAGGCCCCCACCTAAAAACCCTTTTCCCACCTCTAATTCTTACCTTCCTACAATGGCTTCTTTTCGGCTTCACAGCCCACCATAATTTTACTCCCATCATGCATGCAATGGAAATAGATTGCTGCTTATGCCACAGTAAATGAGTCCTTCAGCACATTTTGATTATCTCTGGTATACTATACAATGGGGGGGGGGGGGGATACCTTCTTTACAACTATGCAGAATTAATCCTTATTAGAAAACTGAGTATATCCCATGAACAGTACAGAGTGTCTCCAATGACTACGTCAAGGGTAACTATTTCTCCTTAGTGCATTTCAGGGATCTGGACTTACTCCATAATCCAGAAATCACTTACTGTCAAAATAAGCAGTGAAGCAAGCAGTCAGGAGAGTTCCCACTTTAAAGCAATAAAGCTGCAGTGTGTTCACAGCATATTTATTACTGGTACTTTTTCATCCTGCAGCTCCATCAATGACCCCTAAACTAATGACAGTCAAAATGATGAGTCTTCATACAGGGTGGCCTTCTCTATTTTGGCTGTAAAAAATTCTGTTCACAGAAACGATACACGGCTGCAATCCATTAATTCTTGGCTTCCTACATATGCCCTTGGTTTGTCAAGCAAAAACGTTCAAAACTTTGTGTTATCAATACATAACAAGTACAGATTCCAGATTTCCATGACACTGCTAGAGATGCTATATAACATTGTACCTCATGGAGAAAGGAGGTTTGCAAGACTATTATTTTAACATGATATGAATAAATTTAAATACCCAGTTTTACAGTTCTGGGAATAGGAGGATTCTCCCTGTAAACATTTCAGCAAAACTGTATGAAAGCAATTCACAAGCAGTGTCTGATGGACTAGTGCATTAATCCTTGGGACCTTAGCTCACTAACAAAATATATGTTTTGTGTGTAGAAGAACCCAAATTCAATCTCTGACATCAATAATTTAAAACTTCAGGTCCTATGTGATAGAAAAGACTTCTGCTTAAAACACTGGAGAGCTGTTGTCAGACAGATTAGAAAGTTAGATGGGTTAGATGGACCCAGTGTTCTGGCACAGTGTAAGACAGCTTTGTGTATTCAAACTGTAGGCATTCAGAGATTCAGCTCATAGTATAATCAATGTTCCACCATACCAGTGTCTTTTCCATGCCATCCAACACATCTTTTCAGGTCATTAGAATCTTATTCCAGTCTGGATGGTGGAAAGATGGTGGAAATTTGGATCCTTTTCTGTGACAAGTTTGCAAGACAGTTAGAATCAAAGAATCATGGCATTAAAGGGCTGGAAGAGATTCCAAGGGTCATCAAGCCCAGCTCCCTGCAGACACGGGAAATCCACCAGTAAAGCAACCCCAATATATATCTTCCAAACTCAAAGGACATCTTCCAAGGCCTTTCTCTATGTGCCACTCCATAATGATAGGCAAGTGGTTGGGAGAAAGAGAGAAAGAACCCGAGAGACAGAGAAGGTGACTACATGGTCAAATACCATGGAATTTGCTCCGCTTATAAAATGTGTGAATTTGAAATGTTGGAATCTTATAAAATGTGTGAATTTGAAATGTTTTCCCCCACCCTGTCTGCATGACATACAAGGCTGAATCAAATTGGTCCAGCCTTTTTTCTGCCAAACTGGCCTTTTTCCTCTCTGCCTGTATAACTTTTTTATGCCTGGAAGTTTCAATTGGCCTTTCCCCCCTGCAAAAGTTGTAGTAAAGATGGAGGCATGTCTGTAGCACCAGCATTCACCTCTCCTTGCCCAAGCCACTTGGGATACCCAGAGAGGATACTTGGCCAAGAGCCAGGGAAGTTCTACCTGGCTTGTCTGCAAACAACACCTAGTCTATTTGAGCTGACACATGGCCCATCTCTGGATTCTTCTGAACCATATCAGGGGATACTTACAACTCTTTTCTCCTCCTTCATCAGCATCCTGGTATCTAGCCAACGCTCCACCAACTCCTCCTGTGATTCTTCCTTGGCTGCAGATATAAGAATCCTACCCATCTGGGGGATTCCGGAGACAGTTCAGTTGGGATTTATTTTTATTTATTTATTTATTTAACTTATATGCCGCCCACTCTACCCAAAGGTCTCTGGGCGGCTTACAACAATTAAAATACAATAAAAATACAATTAAAAAAATATTAAAATACAATTAAAATAGATACTCTAAAAATTGCCATCAGGACCCACAGTTGATATTATTTCAATTAAAAGCCTTCTGGAACAGGAAGGTTTTGACCTGGCGCCGAAATGTCATCAGCGTCGGCGCCAGACGAATCTCAGTCGGGAGGGCGTTCCATAGTCTGGGGGCAGCTGCCGAAAAGGCCCTTTGTCTACAAGCCATCCCTCTTACCTCCTTGAGGGACGGCTCTTTCAAAAGGGCCCCCTGGCTAGATCTTAACTGCCAGGTAGGCTCATATGGAAGGAGGCGGTCCTTCAGGTATCCAGGGCCCAAGCCGTTTAGGGCTTTATATGTCAAAACAAGCACTTTGAATTGGGCCCGGGCAGCAACTGGTAGCCATTGTAATTTAATCAGAATCGGCTTGATATGTCCCCTAGCGGCCCCACCACTCACCAGCCGCGCAGCTCGATTCTGGACCAGTTGCAGTCGCCGGACCATCTTCAAAGGCAGCCCCACGTAGAGCGCATTGCAATAATCTATACGAGATGTTACCAGTGCGTGTGTAACTGTCATGAGACTCTGCTCGTCCAGGTAGGGCCATAGCTGGTACAATTTCCGCAGCTGAAGGAAGGCGCCCCTGGCCACCGAGTCCACCTGGGCTTCCAGAGTTAGACTGGGGTCCAGGAGCACCCCCAGGCTGCGGACCCTGTCCCTTAGGGGGAGTGTAATCCCATTCAGGGCAGGGAAATGGCCCTCCAGCCTGTCCGGCGAAGCACCCACTAACAGCACTTCTGTCTTGTCTGGATTGAGTTTCAATTTATTAACCCTCATACAGTCCATTATCAGGTCCAGACACGAGTTCAGCACAGAAACCGCCTCACCTGGATTGGTGGAAAACGAGAGGTAGAGCTGAGTATCGTCAGCATATTGCTGACTCCTCAGCCCAAACCTCCTGATGACCTCTCCCAGTGGTTCCATGTAGATGTTAAACAGCATGGGGGACAGTATCGAGCCGTGAGGAACCCCATGACATAAACGCCATGGGACAGAGCAACTGTCCCCCAGCACCACCCTCTGGACACGGTCAGCCAGGAAGGAGCGGAACCACCGTAAAGTGGTCCCCCCAACTCCCAACCCAGCCAGCCTATCCAGAAGGACACCATGGTTGATGGTGTCGAAAGCCGCTGAGAGGTCCAGGAGTATCAACAGGGTCACACTCCCCCTGTCTCTCTCCCGGCAAAGGTCATCGTACAGGGCGACCAAGGCAGTCTCCGTACCAAAACCCGGCCTGAAACCCGATTGAAATGGATCCAGAAAATCCATTTCATCCAGCAGTGCCTGGAGTTGCCCGGCCACAACCCGCTCCAACACTTTGCCCAATTAAGGGAGGTTCGCCACTGGTTGGTAGTTAACCACCAGCCTTGGGTCCAGGTTAGGCTTTTTAAGGAGTGGCCAAATTACCGCCTCTTTCAAGGTGGTAGGGACCACTCCCTCTCTCAAAGAGGCATTCACGGCTTCCTGGACCCAGGTGCGAACCCCCCTGGCAGATCTTCCAATTAGCCAAGATGGGCAAGGGTCGAGCGGAGTGGTGGTAGAACGGACAGATCCAAGCACCCTGTCCACATCCTCAGGTCTCAACAATTGAAACTCATCCATTAATATTTGACCTAAGCACAGCACACTGGACACATCCTCTGATTTTGCAGTAACGGTGGAGTCCAACCCACTGCGAATCTGAGTGATTTTTCCCTCAAAATGAATGGCAAACTCATCACAGTGAGCTGACGAGCGGTCCGGGACCTCCACCGGATTTCCCGGTTGAAGAAGATCCCGGACCACCCAAAACAGCTCTGCTGGACGGCATTCTAAGGAAGCAATACGGCTGGAGAAATATTGCCATTTCGCCAGCCGTATTGCCACGAAATAGGCCCGATAATGGGCTCTAAGTTGTGTTCGATCGGACTCCCAGCGGGATTTCCTCCACCTGCGCTCCAGCTGTCTCCCCTCTCGCTTCATCGCCCGCAGTTCAGAAGTATACCAAGGAGCTGTCTGGGCTCTGCGTGCAGGGAGAGGGCGCTTAGGTGCAATCGTGTCAACAGCCCGGGTCATCTCCCTTTTCCATAGGGTGACCCGAGCTTCGACAGGAGCGCCGACCATATCAGACGGATAATCCCCCAGAGCGTTCAGGAAACCATCCGGATCCATTAGTCTCCGATTTCAGCTTGTTACTTTCCAAGCTGTAATCCCTTGGGTAAACTGCTTAATTAATGTTAGATTTTGTGATTCCTTATATAGTAAGTTCAGACTATTGTGTATATGTTCATGTTAAAAATTTAGAAATACGTTTTTATTGATAGTTATATATTTTTTAGAGGTGGATATTAAGAGAGGTGTAACAATGAGATCCAACATACATTCTCTCCTCTCCCGGATTGTCTCTGATTTTTTAATTTTTATTTTATTACCTTTTAGTTTAGTGCTAGATAAAGAGATGAACTGCTGGTGTACCACCAAACCAGCACAAACTGCCAGTTTGATGGTTCATGCCGGTTCATCATTTGGACAAACAAGAGTTCAGCGGTTCCCAGCCCTGCCCCCTTCAGCTTCCCTGTTCTGCCTCCTCTGGGTACTGAGTGGGCACCAGAGGAGGCAGGGCTGGGAATTGCTGAACACCTGTTCATCTGAAAGACAAACTGGCGTGAACCACCAAACTGGAAGTTTGTGCCCATCTCTAGTGCTGGATCACCTCTGCACATATTATTATTATTATTATTATTATTATTATTATTATTATTATTATTATTATTATTATTATTATTATTATTATTATTATTATTATTATTATTATTATTATTATTATTTGTTTCCAAGTTGAAAATAAAGAATTGGGAAAACTAACAAAGTACAGAGACCTGGCAATCAAAACATCTCACCTCTGGAAGAAACACACTTCAGTGGTCCCCGTAGTCATTGGGGCTTTGGGAACAATATCAAGAAATTTCACACAGTACTACAAGAAGCCCCTTCACGGATTGCTGCCTTGTCGTGGCGAAGGGGCTTGAGTAATTCAGAGAAGCTATGGGCTATGCCGTGCAGGGACACCCAAGACGGACAGGTCATAGTGGAGAGTTCTGACTAAACGCGATCCACCTGGAGCAGGAACTGGCAAGCCACTCCAGTATCTTTGCCAAGAAAACCCCATGAACAGAAACAAAAGGCTAAAAGATATGACGCTGGAAGATGGGCCCCTCAGGTCGGAAGGCGTCCAACATGCTACTGAGGAAGAGCGGAGGACAAGTACAAGTAGCTCCAGAGCTAATGAAGTGGTTGGGCCAAAGCCGAAAGGACACTCAGCTGTGGACGCGCCTGGAAGTGAAAGGAAAGTCCGATGCTGCAAAGAAGAATACTGCATAGGAACCTGGAATGTAAGATCTATGAACCTTGGTAAGTTGGATGTGGTCAAAAAGGAGATGGCAAGAATAAACATTGACATCCTGGGCGTCAGTGAACTAAAATGGACGGGAATGGGCGAATTCAATTCAGACGATTACCATATCTACTATTGTGGGCAAGAATCCCGTAGAAGAAATGGAGTAGCCCTCATAGTCAACAAAAGAGTGGGGAAAGCTGTACTGGGATACAATCTCAAAAATGATAGAATGATTTCAATACGAATCCAAGGCAGACCTTTCAACATCACAGTAATCCAAGTTTATGCACCAACCACCGATGCTGAAGAGGCTGAAATTGACCAATTCTATGAAGACCTACAACACCTTCTAGAACTGACACCAAAGAAAGATGTTATTCTCATTATAGGGGACTGGAATGCTAAAGTAGGGAGTCAAGAGATAAAAGGAACAACAGGTAAGTTTGGCCTTGGAGTTCAGAACGAAGCAGGGCAAAGGCTAATAGAGTTTTGTCAAGAGAACAAGCTGGTCATCACAAACACTCTTTTCCAACAACACAAGAGGCGACTCTACACATGGACATCACCAAATGGGCAATACCGAAATCAGATTGATTATATTCTCTGCAGCCAAAGATGGAGAAGCTCTATACAGTCAGCAAAAACAAGACCTGGAGCTGATTGTGGCTCTGACCATCAGCTTCTTATAGCAAAATTCAAGCTTAAACTGAAGAAAGTAGGAAAAACCACTGGGCTAGCCAGGTATAATCTAAACCAAATCCCTTATGAATACACAGTGGAAGTGAAGAACAGATTTAAGGAACTAGATTTGGTGGACAGAGAGCCTGAAGAACTATGGATGGAGGCTCGTAACATTGTACAGGAGGCAGCAACAAAAACCATCCCAAAGAAAAGGAAATGCAAGAAAGCAAAGTGGCTGTCCAACGAGGCCTTACAAATAGCAGAGAAGAGAAGGGAAACAAAATGCAAGGGAGATAGGGAAAGTTACAGAAAATTGAATGCAGACTTCCAAAGAATAGCAAGGAGAGACAAGAGGGCCTTCTTAAATGAACAATGCAAAGATATAGAGGAAAACAATAGAAAGGGGAAAACCAGAGATCTGTTCAAGAAAATTGGAGCCATTAAAGGAACATTTTGTGCAAAGATGGACATGATAAAGGACAAAAATGGTAGGGACCTTACAGAAGCAGAAGACATCAAGAAGAGGTGGCAAGAATACACAGAGGAATTATACCAGAAAGATCTGGATGTCCCGGACAACCCAAACAGTGTGGTTGCTGACCTTGAGCCAGACATCCTGGAGAGCGAAGTCAAGTGGGCCTTAGAAAGCATGGCTAACAACAAGGCCAGTGGAGGTGATGGCATTCCAGTCGAACTATTTAAAATCTTAAAAGATGATGCTGTTAAGGTGCTACACTCAATATGCCAGCAAGTTTGGAAAACTCAGCAGTGGCCAGAGGATTGGAAAAGATCAGTCTATATCCCAATCCCAAAGAAGGGCAGTGCCAAAGAATGCTCCAACTACCGTACAATTGCACTCATTTCACACGCTAGCAAGGTTATGCTCAAAATCCTCCAAGGCAGGCTTCAGCAGTATGTGGACCGAGAACTCCCAGAAGTACAAGCTGGATTTCGAAGGGGCAGAGGAACTAGAGACCAAATTGCTAACATGCGCTGGATTATGGAGAAAGCCAGAGAGTTCCAGAAAAACATCGACTTCTGCTTCATTGACTACGCAAAAGCCTTTGACTGTGTCGACCACAGCAAACTATGGCAAGTTCTTAAAGAAATGGGAGTGCCTGACCACCTTATCTATCTCCTGAGAAATCTATATGTGGGACAGGAAGCAGCAGTTAGAACTGGATATGGAACAACTGATTGGTTCAAAATTGGGAAAGGAGTACGACAAGGCTGTATATTGTCCCCGTGCTTATTTAACTTATATGCAGAATACATCATGCGAAAGGCTGGACTGGATGAATCCCAAGCCGGAATTAAGATTGCCGGAAGAAATATCAACAACCTCAGATATGCAGATGATACCACTCTGATGGCAGAAAGTGAGGAGGAATTAAAGAACCTCTTAATGAGAGTGAAAGAGGAGAGCGCAAAAAATGGTCTGAAGCTCAACATCAAAAAAACTAAGATCATGGCCACTGGTCCCATCACCTCCTGGCAAATAGAAGGGGAAGATATGGAGGCAGTGACAGATTTTACCTTCTTGGGCTCCATGATCACTGCAGATGGTGATAGCAGTCACGAAATTAAAAGACGCCTGCTTCTTGGGAGGAAAGCGATGACAAACCTAGACAGCATCTTAAAAAGCAGAGACATCACCTTGCCGACAAAGGTCCGCATAGTCAAAGCTATGGTTTTTCCTGTAGTGATGTATGGAAGTGAGAGCTGGACCATAAAGAAGGCTGACCGCCAAAGAATTGATGCTTTTGAATTGTGGTGCTGGAGGAGACTCTTGAGAGTCCCCTGGACTGCAAAGAGAACAAACCTATCCATTTTGAAGGAAATCAACCCTGAGTGCTCACTGGAAGGACAGATCCTGAAGCTGAGGCTCCAATCCTTTGGCCATCTCATGAGAACAGAAGACTCCCTGGAAAAGACCCTGATGTTGGGAAAATGTGAAGGCAAGAGGAGAAGGGGACGACAGAGGACGAGATGGATGGACAGTGTCACCGAAGCTACCAACATGGGGTTGACCCAGCTTCGGGGGGCAGTGGAAGACAGGAGGGCCTGGCGTGCTCTGGTCCATGGGGTCACGAAGAGTCGGACACGACTGAACGACTAAACAACAAACTACAAGCAGTTGCAGATCTCAGAAATCACACCACCATCAGAGCTACAAAAAAACGGCAATATTAGGAACAGCATACATACTGTGCCAATATTTAACAGATAATTAGGTTTTTGGTTAAAACTTGTATCTGTTATATAATACCAGTCAATGTTTTTATAATTTTGACTGTGCCTTGTGTTTTTGAATAATAATAACAATCCCTCCATGGGCACAGGCCTTGTTGAGGCTGAGGGGCTTGCATAATTCAGTGAGGCTGAGAACTATGCTGAAAGGTCTCCTAAGCTAGACAGGTGAAAAGCAAGACCAACTGTGTCCACCAATCATCAATTATGATGAGAGGAAATAAAGAGAAATCCATACCGGATTGGTCGTAGCCCAGGTCAACAAGGACCACATCAGATTCTATAGCCCCTGGGCATCTGGTGACAAATGGGCTACAGGACTCAGCAGACCCCATTGAGGGACCAGGACAGGCTGCTGCAAAGCTTCTGGAACAACATAAATGCAAATCTTGGACTCTCACTGAAAATCGGAAAATTATGAAATGCTATTACAAATGTTATTATAAACCCAACAGCCCATGGTTTTCAAAAAAGAATGATGGAAATTTGGAAAAGGAAACATCCAAGTAGTGACATAACTGAACAAAGATTAATGGACCAGAGAAGGTTTATCATCCAGAGTAAAGTGTTTTTAGAACTCGAATTGCAAGAACTAGAAAAGGTGGCAAAATCAACACAGAACAATGACCATGATATGGAAGACAAATGGAGGGTAGAGGTATAAACAATAGTGGAAGAAAACATAAATAGAGGAACAACTTATGGAACAACCCAGAAATTATGAGTTGACAGCATGGCAAACATCACTGAGGGGAAAAATAGTAACCCATATTAGCCAGAACACAGAAAGACAGAAACAAAGAAAGGCTCCCCATTTTGTACCAATTACAAAGTAAACCAGTAAAAGATCTACTTAATGATGCAAATGTTGTCATCAGAACAATCCCAACCAACATGCTAAAGGAAACAAACCAGCTCATGTATAGCACAGCTACCATAATAACCATGGAATAATAATAATGGTGGTGGTGGTGGTGGTGGTTGTTAAAAAAAACTCCAGGCACAGTCAAAATTATAAAAACATTGACTGGTATTATATAACAGATACAAGTTTTAACCAAAAACCTAATTATCTGTTAAATATTGGCACAGTATGTATGCTGTTCCTAATATTGCCGTTTTTTGTAGCTCTGATCGCAGTGTGATTTCTGAGATCTGCAACTGCTTATAGTACTGTGTGAAATTTCTTGATATTGTTCCCACAGCCGCAATGACTACGGGGACCACTGAAGTGTGCTTCTTCCAGAGGCGAGATGTTTTGATTGCCAGGTCTCTGTACTTTGTTAGTTTTTCCAATTCTTTATTTTCAACTCTGGCATCCCCTGGAATTGCAATGTCAACGATCCGGACATTTCTTTGTTCTATTACTACTATGTCTGGTGTGTTATGTTCAAGGTGTCTATCCATTTGGATCTGGAAATCCCACAAGATCTTGACTTCCTCATTTTCTGACACCTTCTCTACCTGATGTTTCCACGGGTTTTTGGAGGCCGGCAAGTTATATTTTTTGCATAATGACTAGTGCACTAACTTTGCCACTCGATCATGTCTAATTTTGTAATCTGTTTGTGCAATATTTGGACATTCACAGATGAGGTGTGACACAGTTTCATCTTTTTCTTGGCAGAGTCAACATTTGCTGTTAGCACTAATTCTTTGGATGTTAGCTTTCATCACATTGGTTTGGAGAGCTTGTTCTTGTGTAGCAAAAATCAAGCCTTCGGTTTCTTTCTTAAGGGTCCCCAGTTTTAGCCATGCTCATGTTGAATTATGATCATGCTTTCCATCAATATTTTCAGGTGTTGTCCATGTAGCGGTTTATTTTTCCAGCTGTTTCATTTATTTTCAAATTGTTGTTTCTTATATTGAGCCTTGGTTTCTGTTGTTTTCAAAATATTCTCCATTTTCACTGCTTTCAGTAATTCTTCTCTGCTTGTACTGATATAAACATTTAGGCTTCTTTTTTCTTCCTCTACTGCCTGCTGTATTTGCAGTAATCCACAGCCTCCAATTTTTCATGGTAAATATAATCTGTCCACATCGCTCTTTGGATGTAGTGTGTGATGTATGTTCATTAGTTTCCGTGTTTTTCAATCCAATTCTAGTTCGTTTTGAGTCCAAACTATTATTCTAGTTGGGTATCTAATCACTGGAATGGCCCATGTGTTTATGGCTTTGATTGTATTTCCCCCATTTAATTTTGATTTTAAGATTTTGGATGGCATGGAAAAGACACTGGTATGGTGGAACATTGATTATACTATCAGGTGAATCTCTGAATGCCTACAGTTTGAATACACAAAGCTGTCTTACACTGTGCCAGAACACTGGGTCCATCTAACCCATCTAACTTTCTAATCTGTCCATAGTTTCAACAGTTGTTTTCCTTTCTAGGTCATATATTTTGCATCGTCTGACTTTTACTTTTTCGTTTTTAAGTTTGGAATCTTTCAAGTGTTTTAGGTTGCTAATGTCTGCATGTAATTTCTTTATTTTTCTTTCCAGTCGAATTTTCCATTTTGGGGTGCCGTGAGTTTTCTGGGGTTTTTATATTATATTATATTATATTCATCATCATCATCATTATTAAAGAGACAGGAAAAAGAAGCAAGCAAAACAAAATGAAAGAGGATGCCATGGAATGTGTGTACTTGAAAACCAAGCTGGTTTATAACAAACCATAAAAGGAAAGTCAGAGATGGAACTCGAAGAAAGGAAAGAAGTGGGCTATGGACTGGAATACTGGAATATTACTGGAAGACTGGAATACTACTGTCCTTGGTTGTTCGGTTTATTTTGGTTTTACTCTGTGACAGCTCTAGTTTGTTCTAGACTATAGGTTCTTTCCCCCTTCACAGATTACTGCCTTGTCGTGGCGAAGGGGCTTGAGTAATTCAGAGAAGCTATGGGCTATGCCGTGCAGGGACACCCAAGATGGACAGGTCATAGTGGAGAGTTCTGACTAAATGTGATCCACCTGGAGCAGGAACTGGCAAGCCACTCCAGTATATTTGCCAAGAAAACTCCATGGACAGAAACAAAAGGCTAAAAGATATGACGCCGGAAGATGAGCCCCTTAGGTCGGAAGGTGTCCAACATGCTACTGAGGAAGAGCGGAGGACAAATACAAGTAGCTCCCAAGCTAATGAAGTGGTTGGGCCAAAGCTGAAAGGACACTCAGCTACGGACGCGCCTGGAAGTGAAAGGAAAGTCCGATGCTGCAAAGAAAAATACTGCATAGGAACCTGGAATGTAAGATCTATGAACCTTGGTAAGCTGGATGTGGTCAAACAGGAGATGGCAAGAATAAACATTAACATCCTGGGCGTCAGTGAACTAAAATGGACGGGAATGGGCGAATTCAATTCAGACGATTATCGTATCTACTATTGTGGGCAAGAATCCCGTAGAAGAAATGGAGTAGCCCTCATAGTCAATAAAAGAGTGGGAAAAGCTGTACTGGGATACAATCTCAAAAATGATAGAATGATTTCAATATGAATCCAAGGCAGACCTTTCAACATCACAGTAATCCAAGTTTATGCACCAACCACCAATGCTGAAGAGGCTGAAATTGACCAATTCTATGAAGACTTACAACACCTTCTAGAACTGACACCAAAGAAAGAGGTTCTTGTCATTATAGGGGACTGGAATGCTAAAGTAGGGAGTCAAGAGATAAAAGGAACAACAGGTAAGTTTGGCCTTGGAGTTCAAAATGAAGCAGGGCAAAGGCTAATAGAGTTTTGTCAAGAGAACAAGCTGGTCATCACAAACACTCTTTTCCAGCAACACAAGAGGCGACTCTACACATGGACATCACCAGATGGGCAATACCAAAATCAGATTGATTATGTTCTCTGCAGCCAAAGATGGAGAAGCTCTATACAGTCAGCAAAAACAAGACCTGGAGCTGATTGTGGCTCTGATCCTCAGCTTCTTATAGCAAAATTCAAGCTTGAACTGAAGAAAGTAGGAAAAACCACTGGACGAGTCAGGTATAATCTAAACCAAATCTCTTACGAATACACAGTGGAAGTGAAGAACAGATTTAAGGAACTAGATTTGGTGGATAGAGTGCCTGAAGAACTATGGCTGGAGGCTCGTAACATTGTACAGGAGGCAGCAACAAAACCATCCCAAAGAAAAGGAAATGCAACAAAGCAAAGTGGCTGTCCAACGAGGCCTTACAAATAGCAGAGAAGAGAAGGGAAACAAAATGCAAGGGAGATAGGGATAGTTACAGAAAATGAAATGCAGACTTCCAAAGAATAGCAAGGAAAGACAAGAGGGCCTTCTTAAATGAACAGTGGAAAGAAATAGAGGAAAATAATAGAAAGGGAAAAACCAGAGATCTGTTCAAGAAAATATGAGATATTAAAGGAACATTTTGTGCTAAGATGGACATGATAAAGGACAAAAATGGCAGGGACCTAACAGAAGCAGAAGACATCAAGAAGAGGTGGCAAGAATACACAGAGGAATTATACCAGAAAGATCTGGATGTCCCGGACAACCCAAACAGTGTGGTTGCTGACCTTGAGCCAGACATCCTGGAGAGCGAAGTCAAGTGGGCCTTAGAAAGCATGGCTAACAACAAGGCCAGTGGAGGTGATGGCATTCGAGTTGAACTATTCAAAATCTTAAAAGATGACGCTGTTAAAGTGCTACATTCAATATGCCAGCAAGTTTGGAAAACTCAGCAGTGGCCAGAGGATTGGAAAAGATCAGTCTATATCCCAATCCCAAAGAAGGGCAGTGCCAAAGAATGCTCCAACTACCGTACAATTGCACTCATTTTACACGCTAGCAAGGTTATGCTCAAAATCCTACAAGGTAGGCTTCAGCAGTATGTGGACTGAGAACTCCCAGAAGTACAAGCTGGATTTCGAAGGGGCAGAGGAACTAGAGACCAAATTGCTAACATGCGCTGGATTATGGAGAAAGCCAGAGAGTTCCAGAAAAACATCTACTTCTGCTTCATTCACTACGCAAAAGCCTTTGACTGTGTGGACTACAGCAAACTATGGCAAGTCCTTAAAGAAATGGGAATGCCTGACCACCTTATCTATCTCCTGAGAAATCTATATGTGGGACAGGAAGCAACAGTTAGAACTGGATATGGAACAACTGATTGGTTCAAAATTGGGATATATATATTGTCCCCCTGCTTATTTAACTTATATGCAGAATACATCATGCGAAAGGCTGGACTGGAGGAATCCCAAGCCGGAATTAAGACTGCCGGAAGAAATATGAACAACCTCAGATATGCAGATGATACCACTCTGATGGCAGAAAGTGAGGAGGAATTAAAGAACCTCTTAATGAGCGTGAAAGAGGAGAGCGCCAAAAATGGTCTGAAGCTCAACATCAAAAAAACGAAGATCATGGCCACTGGTCCCATCACCTCCTGGCAAATAGAAGGGGAAGATATGGAGGCAGTGACAGATTTTACTTTCTTGGGCTTCATGATCACTGCAGATGGTGACAGCAGCCACAAAATTAAAAGACTCCTGCTTCTTGGGAGGAAAGCGATGACAAACCTAGACAGCATCTTAAAAAGCAGAGACATCACCTTGCCGACAAAGGTCCGCACTGTCAGAGCTATGGTTTTTCCAGTAGCGATGTATGGAAGTGAGAGCTGGACCATAAAGAAGGCTGACCGCCAAAGAATTGATGCTTTTGAATTGTGGTGCTAGAGGAGACTCTTGAGAGTCCCCTGGACTGCAAGGAAAACAAACCTATCAATTCTGAAGGAAATCAACCCTGAGTGCTCACTGGAAGGACAGATCCTGAAGCTTTGGCTCCAATACTTTGGCCATCTCATGAGAAGAGAAGACTCCCTGGAAAAGACCCTGATGTTGGGAAAGTGTGAAGGCAAGAGGAGAAGGGGACGACAGAGGGCAAGATGGTTGGACAGTGTCACCGAAGCGACCAACATGAATTTGAGCCAACTCCGGGAGGCAGTGGAAGACAGGAGGGCCTGGTGTGCTCTGGTCCATGGGGTCACAAAGAGTCGGACACGATTTAACAACTAAACAACAATAAAATAGGTTCTTTCATTATATGATGACCTTTTAAAAATTATTTTTATATATAAAAACTTTGTTTTGTGTACGGTTGAGAGGGCTTCAGCTATTTACTGCTATAAATTTCGATAAGGAAGGAAGATTTCTACAAATCGGGTGGATGAAGCCAACAGTTTAAGAAACATGGCCTTCCTACTGGAACCGTTTTGACTGTAAGAGCCCCACCCCAACATGTGGCCACACCAGCTATCATTGATCCAGGATCTATCAAAAACGCCAGTGCAACGCTGACTCAGTCACCACAAAAGAGATGACCATTTTTAATGGCTGCGAGATTTCTCCTGAAGGATCAACTGGCTGTTGCAGCTTCTTTGTTTCTCATACACATGATAAACACCAAAATCTAGATCAGGCCAATACCTTTACTGTATTACATATTTTGTGCCTTTTTTGGTTGCCTCACTCTCTTTTATGTAACTTGTTATATCACTCATTGCTTTGAAGCAAACAGTTGTCATTATTGTTGCTCCATCTACAAAGCTAATTTCTTGAATTTTGCATTTTTAATGTGCTGTGTTGTCAAAAAAACCATGGTAAAAGTAGAGCACAAATTATTCTCCATTTTCCTCTAGGGAATAATGATACTACACCTTCAAAATATTAAAATCTAAAAGTCAAAGTAAAGCAATATTTTCCTTGCTATTTAAGTTTGGTAAAAGAATATAATTTGAAAAATTCCTGACAGAGTGCCTTTAAAATGTTAAAACACACTCTGAAAGTACAAGTAGCTCCTAGATGCATGGATTCCTGGCGCTGCTTGCACTTGCTGCAAACCAAGCTGCATCTGTTATTTACATATTTTAAAGTGAGTTATGAAAAGACTGCATTTTAGTCTTCTGTAAAGATCTGAAACTGCACAGTGACAATGTTACAGAGACATTGTTTCTTTAAATGCTTATCCAGTTTCAGAGGAAACTAAAAAAGAAGACAAAGCACACACTGCCTTCCCTTTCTGGAACCTCTTCCTCTTTTCCTAGAAATAAGCCGTAAGTCACATGTCCTTGTTTTGCTGCTCTTCAGGAATTCCAGTTCCTACTTTGGACAGATTGTAAACAAGGAAACCTGATCTCTCAAGAACATAAACAGCAAGAGAACAAGATGTCCATAGAAAGATACTGGAATGAGTTCAAACACCACACTGCTTTTATATTTGCATATACCATAATTTCATGCGCAGAGTTACTAAATGCCTTGGACAGCGAGAGGAGAGAGAGAGAGAGGCTTGAGGGCAGAGGGAAGGGAAGAGAAGCAGGATTGAAATCAGAAGACAGAGCTTGCTTTTCAAGGCACTGAAAATAAACAGTGCCTGTCCACTCCTGCCTTTAATACTGGGAACACTTGGTTTTTGTTTTGAAAAAATACACATTTGTTTCCAATAATTTGCTACAACAGTTACATTCAAAATTTCAGTGATCCATGAAAAACTGTGCCACACACTTTAAGCGACAGGAGATTTAGCATGTATGTGTGGAACGAACTTATAGCAACCCTAATAGGGCTTTCCAGATAAGTGAAATATTTAAGGAGTGGTTTTATTAGGTCCACACACACATACACTCCCAGTGCATTTCTATTGCCCTAAGGGATTTGAACATGGGTCTCCTGAGTTGTAGTCCATCACTTTGTCCACTAAACCACATTGGGTATCCCAGATTGGATATATGTTATATTTTATCTATAGGGACGTGGTGGCGCTGCGGGTTAAACCGCAGAAGCCTCTGTGCTGCAAGGTCAGAAGACCAGCAGTCGTAAGATCGAATCCACGCGACGGAGTGAGCTCCCGTCGCTTGTCCCAGCTCCTGCCAACCTAGCAATTCAAAAGCATGTAAAAATGCAAGTAGATAAATAGGTACCACCACGGTGGGAAGGTAACGGCGTTCCGTGTCTAGTCGCGCTGGCCACGTTACCACGGAAACTGTCTTCGGACAAACGCTGGCTCTATGGCTTGGAAACGGGGATGAGCATCGCCCCCTAGAGTCGGACACGACTGGACTAAATGTAAAGGGGAACCTTTACCTTTACATATATTTTATCAGTTAATGAATACAGGCAGCTAGTTCAGTCTTGGCAACCTTACCAAGCCAAAAAGACTCAACCTGATTCCTTTATTTTATCTATGCTGTGTGTGTGTGTTTTTGTGTGCGCGTGCATGCATGCATGTGTGCATGTACATTGTGCTGCCAAATTGGAATCGACTTTAACAGACACTAATAGGGCTTTCAAGGCGAGGTATTTAAGGAGTGGTTTTACCAGTTCCACTCCCCCAGTGAGTTTCCATGGCTGAGCAGGGATTTGAACCCTGTTCTGTAGAATCATAGTCTGTCACCCTGTCCACTACACCACACTGGGAAGAAGCATACAAGCATATAAGTTGCATGCAATTTGAATATCATTGCCATGTACATTGCAGATGAATTTTTAAAAGTGGTGAATTTATGACACTTACTTTCTGCAATACAATATTTGCACAGTATTTTTGTTCTACAATGGGAATAAAAGTTTCAGTTTTGGTTATGAAAAATAAGAATCAAGGTATGATTTCAAGTCATTTCAAGTTCTCTTGGTGTAGCATCAATCTCTAGGCAAGAAGTCTGGCCATGCCCACCACAATCTCTTCTTTGCCCAAGTCAGTTTCTGAATGAAAAAAAAAAAAAAAAGAAAGATGGCAGAAGAACTTGCAAGATTATTTTTTAAGAAGAAGAAGCATAATAGAATGCTGAAGCCATCAGTTAACTGAGCACTAGTAAAATGAAACTCTGGTACCCACATCTTCCACAAAACTTCTCACAAACTCCTGTAGGTTACAGAAGCCATAACACGGGTAGGAAAATACTAGTTCAGAGTGGGAAAAGTGCACCCTGAGCAACACACGTGGTTCTCAAACCTGCTGAAGTTGTTCACTAGTGCTCTGTTATACAGAGGATTGGTGTCTTTGTACTGTTCTAAATTGGTGACTGGTCATGTTGGATTTAATGCATTGCCTCCTTTGCCTACCTAAATCCACCTTGTAAGACACACGTATACTTCTATAAGAGTGCAACTACACTGGCAATCAATATAACACTAAAACAATTCCAACAAAGTCCAGCAGACTACAATGCTTCCATGGTATGTCTGTTTGTAGGAGTATGGAGAACTCTGGAAAACTGTCCCTTTTCCCCTACACAATAGGTCATTTTAAAAAAATAAACAAAAAATACTTGGAGGCAACCAGGGAGAAAGATAATGCCTGTATATTAGAATCATGGAATAATGGAGTTAGAAGGGGCCTATAAAGCCATCAAGTCCAGCTCCCCCCCGCCCATTAAAAAAGAGTTCTTTCAGTCTTTCCTCATAGGGTTTGGTTTCCAGCTCCCTGATCATCCTTGTTGCCCTCCTCTGAACTTGTTCCAATTTGTCAGCATCCTTCTAGAAGTGCGGTGTCCAGAACTGGACACAGTACTCAAGATGAGGCCTAACCAGTGCCAAATACAGGGGGACTAGTACTTTGCGAGATTTGGATACTATATTTCTGTTAATGCAACCTAAAATAGGTGTGGGACCTTACAGAAGCAGAAGACATCAAGAAGAGGTGGCAAGAATACACAGAGGAATTATACCAGAAAGATCTGGATGTCCCGGACAACCCAGATAGTGTGGTTGCTGACCTTGAGCCAGACATCCTGGAGAGCGAAGTCAAGTGGGCCTTAGAAAGCATGGCTAACAACAAGGCCAGTGGAGGAGATGGCATTCCAGTGGAACTATTTAAAATCTTAAAAGATGATGCTGTTAAGGTGCTACAGTCAATATGCCAGCAAGTTTGGAAAACTCAGCAGTGGCCAGAGGATTGGAAAAGATCAGTCTACATCCCAATCCCAAAGAAGGGAAGTGCTAAAGAATGCTCCAACTACCGTACAATTGCACTCATTTCACACGCTAGCAAGATTATGCTCAAAATCCTCCAAGGCAGGCTTTTGCAGTATGTGGATTCCCAAGCCGGAATTAAGATTGCCGGAAGAAATATCAACAACCTCAGATATGCAGATGATACCACTCTGATGGCAGAAAGTGAGGAGGAATTAAAGAACCTCTTAATGAGAGTGAAAGAGGAGAGCGCAAAAAATGGTCTGAAGCTCAACATCAAAAAAACTAAGATCATGGCCACTGGTCCCATCACCTCCTGGCAAATAGAAGGGGAAGATATGGAGGCAGTGACAGAGTTTACCTTCCTGGGCTCCACGATCACTGCAGATGGTGACAGCAGCCACGAAATTAAAAGACGCCTGCTTCTTGGGAGGAAAGCGATGAGAAACCTAGACAGCATCTTAAAAAGCAGAGACATCACCTTGCCGACAAAGGTCCACATAGTCAAAGCTATGGTTTTTCCAGTAGCGATGTATGGAAGTGAGAGCTGGACCATAAAGAAGGCTGACCGCCGAAGAATTGATGCTTTTGAATTGTGGTGCTGGAGGAGACTCTTGAGAGTCCCCTGGACTGCAAGGAGAACAAACATATCCATTTTGAAGGAAATCAACCCTGAGTGTTCACTGGAAGGACAGATCCTAAAGCTGAGGCTTCTATACTTTGGCCATCTCATGAGAAGAGAAGACTCCCTGGAAAAGACCCTGATGTTGGGAAAGTGTGAAGGCAAGAGGAGAAGGGGACGACAGAGGATGAGATGGTTGGACAGTGTCATCGAAGCAACCAACATGAATTTGACCCAACTTCGGGAGGCAGTGGAAGACAGGAGGGCCTGGCGTGCTCTGGTCCATGGGGTCACGAAGAGTCGGACACGACTAAACGACTAAACAAACAAAAATAGGATTGGCCTTTTTTGCAGCCACATTGCACTATAAGAACATAAGAAGAGCCCTGCTGGATCAGGCCAAGGGCCCATCTAGTTCAGCTTCCTGTATCTCACAGTGGCCTCACCAGATGCCTCTGGGAGCACACGAGACAACTAGATACCTGTCTCCTGATACCCCTCCCCTGCATCAGGCATTTTGAACTACCTTCCTTTTAAGCCTGGAGATTATACATCCCCATCATGGCTTGTAACCTTTTCCTCCAGGAATCTGTCCAATCCCCTTTGAAAGGCATCTAGGCCAGATGCCATCACCACATCCTGTGGCAATTTGTGGGTTTGTGTTGTGGGCGGGGTATTATTTCTATTTTCTTTATTGCTGTCAGCCTCCCAAAGTAGTGCTGTTACTAAATGGGTGGAATAGAAATAATAATAATAATTATTAGTTTTATTTATATGCCACATTTCTCCCAACAAGGGACCCAAAGCAGCTCACATTAAAATTCACACAATTAAAAAACACAATAAGTTAAATATTAAAAGATAAATTAAACAATATATGATTTTAAATTAAATTAAAAGATTAAACCATTAAAACATGGAAAGATTAAAATTATTTGCTGAAATGGGGTTTAGGGATTCAGTTGTAATTGTTAAAAGCCTGCCTGAAGAGATGGGTTTTTAGCTCTTTTTGGAAGGATAACAGGGAAGGGGCCATCCTGATCTCCCGAGGGAGAGCGTTCCATAGCCTGGGAGCTGCCACAGAGAAGGCCCTCTCCCGTGTCCCCATTAGCTGTGCTTGTGCTGGCAATGGGACCGAGAGGAGGGCCTCCTCTGCTGATCTTAATCGCTGAGAAGGCACATATAGGGAGATACGGTCCTTCAGGTAGCCTGGACCCAAGCTGTATAGGGCTTTATAGGTAATGACCAGCACTTTGAATTGGGCCCGGAAACGGACTGGTAGCCAGTGCAGTTCTTGTAACAGATGTGTTATATGCTCCCTGTAGCTGGCCCCAGTCAGTAGTCTGGCTGCAGAGTTTTGCATCAGCTGAAGTTTCTGAACCATCTTCAAAGGCAGCCCCACATAGAGCGCGTTAGAGTAATCTAAATGGGACGTAACTAAGGTATGTGTCACTATAGCCAGATCCGACATCTCAAGGAATGTGTGCAGCTGGCGCACCAGCTTTAGCTGTGCAAATGCACTCCTGGCCACTGCCGAGACCTGGGCATCCAAGCTTAGGGATGAATCCAGGAGTACACCCAAGCTGCAGACCTAAATTTTCAGGGGGAGTGTAACCCCATCCAGCACAGGTAGTATCCCTATTCCTTCATCTGCCTTCCGACTAACCAGGAGCACCTCTGTCTTGTCTGGATTAAGTTTCAGTTTGTTTGCCCTCATCCAGCCCATTACTGATGCCAAGCACTAGTTTAGAGTCAAGACAGCTTCCCTGGAATTAGGTGGAAAGGAGAGATAGAGTTGGGTGTCATCCGCATACTGGTGACACTGAACCCCAGAGCTCTGGACAACCTCTCCCAGTGGTTTTCATGTAGATGTTAAAAAGCATGGGTGACAAAGCAGAACCCTGAGGAACGCCACAGGCCTATGGCCAGGGCATTGAGCAGGAGTCACCCAGCACCACCTTCTGAGTTCTCCCCTCCAGGAAGGACCGGAGCCACTGTAAAACAGTGCCTCCGAGTCCCATCCCAGAGAGACGGCCCAGAAGGATACCATGGTCGAGCAATCAATCAATCAGAAGATTAAACTATGATAACTCCCTTCTCCCTACCAACTTCATCAGGTGCCTCCCATGGCGGTTACTTAAATATCAAAAACTCTGCACATTAATTGCTTACATAAATGTAACCTTCTGACATTGTCCTAAGGTATTTCATATTTCAGACCACCTGCATGTCCCCCACCCCAGCTCTACCTCTCTCTCATACACATGCTCAGGCACATCCCTCTTTCAGACAAGACAAAACTCCAATCCCATTTCTCACAATTTGTCCCTGTTAATTACAAAGGAGCATGGGCCTTATTTGGATCTGCTTCCAAATTTCAGTTTTAAAAGCAACTTCT
Source organism: Intellagama lesueurii (assembly GCA_037013535.1). Taxonomy (NCBI): domain Eukaryota; kingdom Metazoa; phylum Chordata; class Lepidosauria; order Squamata; family Agamidae; genus Intellagama; species Intellagama lesueurii. The sequence continues at coordinate 256,187,538 of JBAJHW010000002.1, forward strand.
CAGAAAACCACTTCTCTTCCGTAAATCATATGACCAGGAAGCTCTGAGCATGGAAATGATGACATTCGTAAAAAGTACGATAAAACCTAAATTCTACTCCCTGGAACAAACCCCAGAACAAAATAGACCAGGCCTTTAGAACAGACCTTTCAAAAAAGTATGGAAAGTCATGGATTTTGTTACTGTTGTTACTAAGAACAATCTCACACTGGAAAGCAGAAAATACCTGTAACATCAACAACAAACTATGTACGTTGTGGAGAATAAATGTTCCATTTGAAAGAACATAGTTCCCCATTATGTTGGCCCCATGGTAATGAGTGGTGCATAATACAGCACCCACTTAGAGGTGTGCCATTATTCTTCCCCACCACCACCACTTCATCTCCCAGAATTTCCAAGATTTCCTCAGGCAGAATTCTGGGAATCCCTGCCTACAGACGTATACCCACACACACCTTCACACACCTATATTTCACTTACCTGTAACAGGCTCTATCTTCCACACACTCTTAGGCCTACTTCCCATACAAAAAGGAAACTGCCCTATGCTTCCTAGATGGCCTAGGTCTTTCTGGGAGATATAGTCTTGCTGCCCATTTCGCTGTATAGAGGACAAAAGAACTATAGGTCCCATAAAGACCTAGTCCTTCCAGGAAGCACTAGGGCAGTCTTCTTTTTGTATAGGAAGTGTTTGTTTGTTTATTTGTCAATCATACTTACATACCACCCATCTAGTGGTGAGACACCACCCTGGTCAGTTTAGAACAATTGAAACCCTACCCGCCCACCACATGCAAACAAACTAATAGTGTAGCCCAAAGCTATGTCGACTCAAGACAGCATGGAATATAGGGCCCATTCCAATTAAGTGAAATGTAGGTGTGTATCTGTAGATGGACACACTGGCAAAACCCTAGCACCAATTCTTTGGCATAATTAACTGTGTATCACAAACTGTTCACTCTGGTAGACTACCACTTGGTTAAAAAGACCCCATGCTACAGTAGTCAAAACTTTGTATAGACTTTATTGGAATGCGAAATCAAATCTTTGGAAATGCACCCCACAATATATGAAAGAGAGAGAGAGAGAAAAGAAGGAGAGATGAGTACAGAATAATGTACGTTCCAATGCTTCTATAAACCTGTGATTTATTACTTGAGTATTGTTGTTCATACCATCATATAGAAATGCTTATGTGTCAGTCACCGCAAAGAGATTGCATAACTAGTTCACAACTTGGTGAGAAACAAAGAAAACTAGATTTTTTAAAACAGAAATAAAAGGAATGAGCTTCAAACGTTCCAGGTTGCAGAGGAAAACATGTAGGACATTTCAGCTAAACCACAGGAATGTTGGATAGGTTTTATTTGGTAGCATTGCCAGATCTATTATGGTATACAACACATTATGGGCTGAAATTTCCTAGACAAGAAGCCAGCATGGAGTGTCATATAACAGCAAATACAAAACTGATATTTAACATTCCCCTTGGGGTTACATGGTTGACAACAGTTTCTTATGTAGACCTTCCCTTATGTATGTTAGTTATAGAAACTTAAAGGCATAACTTTAGGTGACAAACAGACATAATAGATAGCCTGTAGACAGCATGTAATTAGAACTGAAAGCATGTTGGGATTGTGGAGGCTTGACTGAGGCAGTCTTTAGTGTTTGAGAAATCAGACTTCTTTAATTTCTGAAGCCCAATCAGGAAAAAAAGAAGAAGCTAATTTGAAATTCTGGAAGACAAAAGAAGCTCCCGCTGTGGCACACATGAGCAGCCCTCAAGAATTTTCTTCTTCTACCCACAGGCTATCTATAACATCCATTTTGGCCTTCAGAATCTGGAAAAGCATGGAATTGTGATTCTTTATCAATAAAAGGTGTAATTTACCATACAGCCTAATGTGGATGGCATCACACTCTGTCCACATTAGACTGTGTGGTAAATTACACCTTTTATTGATTTTTTTCAGCCTGGGATTGGCAGATGGTGCTAACATAAAAAATAATTCTTAATCCTCCAAGAGGTTATTCTCAGGTTTTCAGCTTTAAATGTCGGTTAGTCTTAGGTTCATTTCTCAGCTGCTATCTGTCTCCTTATGACAGGGAATTCACTTTGAGATGTGCAAACTCTATGCCACTTAACAACTAAAGCCCTCTTGACAACCTCATGCTACAGTTTCAGGCATCAGGTATAGCTACGGCCAAGAATGAACATAACTTAGAGGAGCAGTTATTGTTGCAGACAGGGAGCCCCACGGAGTTTATTAGAGCTTATCCCAAATCCCAAGTAAGTGAGTAGAGGATTCTGAACTAAATACCCAGTAAGGCCTGAATTCAGCAAAATCTTCTCAGTAAAATCCTTTAAGATTGTACCACGTAAGAAATATTAAATTCCTGGAAATTGTTTTATACATAAACATTTAGTTGCTCTGGAGGCATTTGACTCCATGCTGACGTCTCTTCTTTGTGAATCCAAGCATTTATCAAGGTGAGCTGATCCAAAACAAAAGACAATGCAAAAAGATGGGGTAGTATTGGAGGAGAAAATATAACTGAGCCAAGCAGAAATACTGAATAATCCAGTTGACCTTAGAGAGAGAATAAGCATGTTCCCCTGAAATCAACAGGATTTAACTTTGACTGCATTATTCCTGAAGTAAGGTTGAATTTGAAGTGTGTGAGAGAGAGCCATGTTTAGGCTTTGAAGCAAAACTGGCAAAGCAAACTATGTTTATTTAAAAGATTATATGGCATTTAAGTCTCAGTCTAAGATATCAAACAGCCTAACAGAAATCTGGAAATGATTCAAGCAGGTGTTTGACTTGTTCCTGAAAGGATGTGGTAGTAATGGAAAAAACATGTATGAAATATAGTAATATTTGAAACTATAGTTGGGCCTCTATGCTAAGTTCATTTTCACAAGGCTGCTGAGACTTTGTACTGGACACTCTTACTATTGCCCATTCTTCTAAACCTGCAGGTACTGCTGCAGCAGGCTTTAAGTTCAGGTTGCAAGATATTCAGAAGAAGAAAAGTGGCAGTATGAAAGAGTATGAGGAAAGTCAGAAAAGCCCTGTCTGCCAAAAATTAATGAGGCTGGCCTTTGAACACCCAACATGTACTCAAGAAATCTGAACAATGGACAGAGTGTTGATGATGAGCTCAGAGAGCAAAGAAGCATCCGTCAAATGTGTAACTATGACACTTAACGGATGCTTTTTATCAGAGATTAAATGCCAATTGGCATTAGTAAACTGTTAATCTTAAGAGGATAACAAGAATTTTGCAAAAACTTAATTAGAAATTAGGAAAGATGAATAAAATCTGTCAGTCTGCAGGACTGAGTCAGCAAAGTTTCCAAATCTATGAAAAAAAAAAGGTAACTACCAATGAGTCTGAACTGCAGCGCTTCACAAAATCTGGGCCTGTGAGAATACCAGGCGTGATGTTGTCTTGAATAATTGTAGCGCAATGAGGGCTCCAGATATTCTTTCATTGCTTTTTTACAAAGCATATTCATTACGGCTTAGAAAAGATGCTGTGCTGGACCATAGTGGCCATAGTCATTCTGGATGGAGAATTTTGGCACTATATCCTGAAAAAGTGACTTTTCCAAGGTCTAAAATTGACTTAAATTGTTAAAAATATTTTAATTCACTTTTTGTTTTAACATGATAATATATTTAATTGCATTTTAACAGGATAATGTACTTTAGTCATACATTTTCTAACCATTTGGTCAGCTCCCTTGGGTTCCTTTATCAAGAGGAGTCATATGCAATTATAATAAAATAAAATAAAACATAGTTTAAATGCAGAACATGGGGGATCATTTCAAACAGCATTTTGCCCCAAGATTAAATTTATACAGAGTTAAGTGTTAAAAGCATGCCTACTTAATGTCCTGTGAATTTAACATGAGCATAGATGTGATTGACAAGCCTACAGATCAACTATATATCTTTCTATCTGACAAACACGTCACCAGCAGAAACAAATATTACTTTGGATAGGGTTTTTCAAACGAGCACTGCTTGATCTAAATGTAAGACAGCACTCCTACTCATTCATGTTTGGAAGTAATTCCTTCAGAGTATAATATATTCTTGTGAGGTGTACTTCTCTAATTGTTTATAGAACAGTAAGTCCCATTCAGCTTACTGGTGGATACTCCCTCATAACACAAGTAAATTGAAAGATAATCCTATCCTTCAACTCAGAGTGCTTCAAATTCACAGTACCCACCATATCCAACAACCTGCTGGGCAGCTGCAAGCAGAGAAAAAGTGAGGGAGAACTGATATTCACAGAAACACACATGCACAACATCTCTCTGAGGCTGACAAAAAAAATAATTGCTGTCTCACAACAACAAGAAGAATAACCTCATTAATCATTTGTCAACCAAGCAGAACTGCAAACTGAAGATTACATCTGCTTCCTTCCACTAGCTAATTTGACTTTTACTTGGCTTCAGTTGGTTTTACCTAGTGAGTAGACCAAATTTTATTCCCATTTCTCTGATGGGGGCAAGTCATGTATGTGTCATGCCTTTTTCCATAACTAAATAGAAATTTGAGTCTCAATAAAAGGCAGTGCATATGTGTTGGGGGGGATGCAAATTATTTGGCAGCCCTTTGTGTAAGAAGCTGGGAGGTGAAATCAAACAGCTAACAAGGTGGAGTTTGAAACCTCACCTCCAATGCTGATTGGCAGTTATGCTTTTTGAACTCCCCTTTGAGAACCAGATGGGCACAGACAATTGCCAGGGGTTTTTTTTTTAGTGTGTGTGTGTGTGTTTTCATATATAAGTATTGCCCATAATATTTTGGTGCACTGCCTCAGGAAGATTGATTTACATTGAAAGCTAGCTGTTCATTCAGTTTTTTACTGGCCCAATAAAGGTGTCACCTGTCCTCCCCTTTGAATCACACAAGGACCATATGGCACCGTCTATTTTTTCTCTTATTTATTTATTTATTATTGCACAAAGATTAAACTAATCAGGGTTTACATCTCTATGTTCACCATCCTTCCTAATGTTTCAATCCCAAAGCCCATATAAAAGTGTACAAACTTGGCTACGTATTGAACGCTCATCAGGGATGGAGCCAGCCTGATTTCCCTTGGGGGAGAGTTCCACAGCTGTGGTGCCCTATCTCATGTACTCATCAATCCAAAGCCTTTTAGGGTGTGGGGCCATGTAGTCGTACATTTGTTCAAGATCTCACATTTCAGGCAAGCCAAAATGAAGAAAGGTCATTTTTCAAATATCTTTGACCCTCAAGCCATTTAATGCCTTGCAGGTCAAAAACAGTACCTTGATTTTGGAAGCAAAGTAGAAACCACAATCTCTCCTCTGAAGTGGCTATTAGTATTAATTACTCATTGGTACCTACAGCATGGATAAAATAAGTATCAGTTGATTTAAGAACATTTTAGAAATGTGTTTGTTAAATCAGTCTTGATCCTAATGAAATTTGAGATACAGCATTACAGCTACATGTCATCGAAGCTACCAACATGAATTTGACCCAACTCCGGGAGGCAGTGGAAGACAGGAGGGCCTGGCGTGCTCTGGTCCATGAGGTCACGAGGAGTCGGACACGACTTAACGACTAAACAACAACAACAACATTACAGCTACATATATAGTAGATCTACACTTACTAAGTCGAATATAGCCCAATCAAATAGGAGCAAACAAAGAAGGCTTCTAATATCCTCTGCCCTCACCTGGAGGATCCTCTCTGTGCCATTGTAGGGAGGGTGAAAGTGAGGAGTCAGTAAATGTATCTGTCCTAGATACTGAAGACAATGCCTTTGACATGGTCCTTCCTGTTTTCTTTTTTCTTTTTCTTTTTCTGATTGATTGTTGTATTGCTTGCTGCTTGCTGTCTCTTTTACTTGTTAGCTGCTTTGAGTACTAAAAACAATTGATAGAAAGGCAGGATATTAATTGAAACAAATAATATATAGGAAAGTTACAACCTTTAATATTGAATCACATGCCTGTTACACAGTTAGCAAAGCAGGAAAGCAGTTCTCTGCCACCCTTCTGCTGTGTCCTAGTTAAACAACCTCAAAGGTTGTGCTGTTATATTTGGAGTCCAAGAGTTTACTTTCTAGGAAAACCATGCTCTGGCCACTCTACCTATGGGTGTGATTTGTGCCCCATCTATATGAAATTCCCTGTTTGCAGGACTGATAAAAAGCAGTCACTATTGAGAAGGTGTAATGTCAGTTATTACTGTTTCTAAAAAGGATGAGAGCAAGTATACTGCATAAGCATTCTGGTTAAAATAAGAAACCCTTGTAACCTATTATAACGTCTAAACAAGACAGCAACGGAGAGTCAGCATTCCAAGTTAATGAACCACGTCAAGAGTTCAAGGACAGTGCATTTCTTGAATTCTGGACATTGTATCAAAAGCCATCCCCGGAAACAAACCATGATTTGCTGTTGTTTCCAACCTATAGCAATCCTATGAAAAAGCAACCTCTAAAATGTTCTGTCATTAACAAGCTTGCCCAGCTCTTGCAAACTCAAGACTATAGCTTCTTTTTTAGCCAGCCACAATCTATAATTAAGAGCGAGGGTTTGCTGACTTACAAACTCAGGTTTCTTTAAAGCATGTCTAAACCCAGAAATGTGGCTTGTCTCTGGCTTGTTTCAACAGCTAACCATCTGGACAAAGAAGCCAACAAAAAGTGCAACAGAGGCACAGACTAGAAACAATGAAAACAAACTGCAGTCTATTTGATATCTGCAGCAGGACCACTCATGGCTAAAGCAACTAATAATGGGTAATATAAGGCATGGTACGGCACGATATACAAACATGAATGCAGAATGTAGTTCTATTCTTGGAGTCTTCCAATGTTTTGGTTAGAACAAAAGAGAAGCATCAAAATGTGGTCGTCATCTACACCTAGGTTCCGTCTTATTTATCAGAATCTTAGGGCTAGTTTGAATTACAAGAGACCCACTGGATCAATAGGAGCTACTGTCCACACTCATGTAGGTCCCACTGATTCAATAGCCAGGATCCTATTGCTAGTCCCAATGAAAGTAGAGCCAATGGGCTTTACTTAAGTGTTGTGTTAACATTCAGCAATTGATTCAGTGGGTCTACTCTAGCTGGGACTAGTGGTAGGAATTATACCAATAGGTCTTCTATACTTGGGATTAACAATTGGATTTGTTCCCACATATAGGGAAATCCTGGTATACTGTATTGACAAAAATATCCAACCCTGAGTACTCACCACTGAAAAGATGTGAAATGATTTTTTTTAAAAATTATTTTAACAGATGAACACAAGTGTACTGCTTGAGTGGTCCTGTTAAAATGAAAAAACCTTCTAACCAATTATGGGCTTCTGACAAGACCTTGAGGAAAAGTCAGTGTTCCTACCCAATGAACTATGTCAACTGTTCCAGGACAGTGCACTGTTTGGTGGAACTAAGTAGCTGCTTCAGTGTACATTGTTCGGACTTTTTCAAAGCTGAGGAAATTCATTGCTCAATTCCTATTAATTTTAACTGGATTAAAAAGACCAAAACTGAAATCATCAGCCTTCAGCAAGTGTTTTCTTGTGTTTTTTAGAAGTGTGTTAGACCGCTGTTGGAGATTTAGAGATGCAGTATTAGATAATATTACAACACACATCCCCGCCACAAGTTAGGGTATATCAAATTCATTAAAAAAATTAAGTGCTTTCTCCCACCCCTACCCCAAAGTCTCCAGTTCTTGCTGTTGCTCTTATGTGGAAATTGGTGAATACTGAAAAGTTCGCATTTTAAAAATGAATCAAATGAAAATTTCAGCTATTCCTAGGAGTACTGGGAAAGAGCAGTTCCTAACTAGCTGTAGGGGGCTGACTATAGACAAAAAGGTCAGTAGCTAATTCATCTCTGCACCATGAAAGCCTAGTCACTAGCCCCCAACACACCAGGCTACGTGATCCAAAACACAGTGTGCCCCCAAAAGGGAGGGGCATGCTATACTTTGTACAATTGTATTAAATGGGGAAATTAATTGAGGGGACTCAAGGCAAATGAACCAACACACACACATGGCAAGTGCAAGATTCAAATTATGACAGAGAGGACACTGAAGAGCAATGCAGCTACTTGTTGGCCTAGAGCTGAGCAGGCCTGGGCTGCGTAACACATTTGTAATAAATCGCATACTGACACACTAAGGCTGGCGAGCCGCAAACTGGCAGGGGGAGCTAGAACACTCCTGTTTTAAGCTGGAGAGGCAGACCAGAGTTAAGACTTCATCACTCCAGTCTGTGTGCCAAGAACCCAATTTAAAAATTGCAGATGGGCAATAGGAAGCAGCCAACACTGTTAGCGTACTCCCATCAACACCTGTACCAAGAGGAGACATGCAGCTGCTGACTTCTCCTTGGACCTTCTCAGTGACCGGGCCACCACACCAGCCCCAAATGAGTGGCCCAGTAAGTTGGGTCCAGCTGTTATGCAAGGAGATGGCAAACACAGGTTGGAAGCATGGGAGCATTTACTGCAGCTCCTCAGAATTCAACCTGCTATTCATTAGCAGGACCTCCAAAAGATCTTTGCTTCCAGAATTTTCAGAAGACACAACACATGATTTTGCCCAGTTTCCCCTGAAACCTACAAGGATTTGAAAACAGAAATTGAAAAATATGGAAGTGCATAAGAAACGGTATGATCTGGTGACACTCAGTACTTGTGCAGATTTCTAAGATTCTCTTACTGTGAAACTCTAGTGACCAAAAGATGTAATAAAAATCATGTTTATAAGAAATTTGGTTACATGTTTCCTAGTGCATTTTACTTCAGAGAAGCAAAATTAACAGATATGTTTATTAAAATCAGAGCAAGAAGTCGCAACATATCTTGAAACTTCTACACTCACATTCACATTATAAGACGCCAATGAATGTCAAATACTGTGTTCAGTGACCCCCTTCTCCTTATTTTCTTGGTAATATATGACCCCATAACATTTCTCCACTGGGTGGGATTGTAGGGGGAGAAGGATAATCTTTTGTTCGGGGGCAGAACAATCTTTTAAACATATTTTACACATGTTTTTAGCCTTGAATTCATCAGTTCAGTTCAAGTAAGGAAGTTCAGAAACAATACATGAATATGCTTCACTAAACAATTTTAAAAACACAAAACGACAGCAGTTACAAGTATTACAGAAATGTTAACCAGGCATATCAATTATCTAAAACCCCTGAGATAAAAATATTGTTATAATTATCATATGGTATCTTCCCATTAATTATCATATGGTATATTTCCATTAATTATTATGTGCTGTCAAGTTTATTCTGCCTTATGACAACTCCTTCCAGGGTTTCCTAGGTATAGAATACTCAAACGTGGTTTACCATTTCCTTCTTTAGGGTGCACTCTGGGACTGTGCAGTTTGCCTGAGGCTACACAGGCTGGTGTTTTTTACAAAGGCACAATGAGGAACTGAACTTCTGACAAGGGTCTCCAAAACCAAACACCCAACGTATTCAGCTGTCTTTCCATAGGGATCCATTTTAACAAAGGGCATAAATAGAAAATATTTATTTTCCATCTTTTCTGAAAGGATGCCCTGCAGATTTGTCAGACTACAACTCCCATCATTTCCACCTGCTGCTGATGGGAGCTGTAGTTCAACATGTCCAAAGGATGCTAGGTAGGGGAAGGGAGAGGTAGAACCCCTCTCTCCACTTCTTTCAGCTATGCCCTTTCAGGTTGGCTGGAAAGAAAGAAAGTTAGTTAGTTAGTTAGTTAGTTAGTTAGTTAGTTAGTTAGTTAGTTAGTTAGTTAGTTCCTGGGATAATGAAACACACAATGCAGAGTATGATTTGAGAACTGCTTTCTTTAATTATTTTAAATGAACCAGTTAGAAACTTTCTGCCCCTTTATTTAGACCAGAGTTTTCCCATTTGTCATTTGCCCTGCCTTTCAACACTCAGTCAGCAATGCCGTTCTCCAGACATATGGTATTACTCTACCTTGAGCATAATAAATGGCTTTCTCAAGAGCAATTAGAGTTACAAAACACTAGCAAAAGACAATAAGAATGAGTTAGGCATAGACTGGGATATGTGTTTGGTTTAGCTGCAGACTGCACTTGAGAGATTTCTTCCCCCTCCCTTAGCACAGCTTAGGAGGGGGAAGAAGTTACTGTGGAGCAATTTCCTTCTCCTCAGTAACTATGCTGTTGTTGTGAAAGCTGCAGCGCCAGGGTTGACTGTCTTTGTTTCCAGTAGAGATGGAAGGGATGGTGTGTTTGCTGCAGCAACAGTTTGTGAGAGGTATCTTCTCCAGATCTTTGTCCATGAAAAATAGGTTCCCAGCAAGGGCCACTGTTTGAAATGGACTTTCTTTAATGTGGGCTATCAACCACATTGATCCAAAGGTCAAAACATTCAGGCCTTTGCCAGGGCATCAGAGCCAGCAGGGGAAAGCAACATGGATACCCAGTGTGGTGTAGAGGATAGAATGATGGACAAAACCTCAGGAGACCTGGGTTCAAATCTCTGCTTGGCCACGGAAAGTCATAGGGAGTGAGACTGGTGAAACCACTCCTTAAATGCCTCACTTACTTTGAAAGCCCTATTAAGGTCACTGTAAACAGCAATGCATCTACCTAGCATGGTATACGTAATACTGACAATTATCTAGGATAGCACTGCATCAATAGGAAAATATATTGTATATATAAAATTTAAAACAGTAGAATAGATAAAAATAGAGGAGGGGGTTCTCTGTCATCCCTTTCAATGCCACAACCCACCAAATATGTCACAGTGTTGCCACCTCAGACAACAATGCCCACAGAGCTGTTTTGGTACGGACTAACCATCTGCACAGGGTACAGAAAAGGCTAATTAGAAGCACTCCAAATTGCACCGAAAACCCTGTTGCCCTACCACTGTGCCAGAAAGGAGGGGCACAGCTCTAAAAAGGGTCAGGATGCTTCACTCTAAGTCAAAACACCTTTGGATGCCATACACCAAACATCACCAAAAGCAATCCATATAGCAAGCTATTTTGCCAGTGTGGGCGTGTCCGGATTTTGCATCTTGTTGGAAGAGGCAAGGGGCAGCAACTCAGTGGCTGTATCCTTGAATAAAGAATGAGCCAGGAAATGGGATTTAGATTTTTATTAGCATACCTAGACCTTGAGAAGAGTTATATGCTTTGACCCTGGGGATATATTTGTGATTTTTTTACTTTGTTACCTTGCCGATCTCTTGTTGGTGTGGCTCTTGTTTCTCCATTGGAATAAATGCTCTCCTTTTTTTTGGCCACATTTCAGGCATTGAGAGGGAACTTATACCTAAACATCCATATGAGTTGTTGGGTTCTCCTTAATTAAATATAAAAGATAACCCCTAGATTGGGGAAGAGCTTGGAGAAGTTCCTTTTTGAACTACTACTTTCAACATACCCCAGTGGCCATGCCAGCTGGGGGATTCTGGGAATTGTAGTTACAAAAATAATAATAACTTTTCTGGGCTCTGACCAAGGGTGGGTAACTGTAGCCCTTCACATGCTTTTGGACAACAACTCCCATAATTCTTTTCCATTGGCTATACTGTCTAGGGCTAGTGGGAACTGTAGGCCCAAAACAAGAGGAAGCCGTGTTTTGCTCACCTTTGCCATAGATGGTGAACCCTGCCTTTGGTGCTCATCTGAAATTACACACACACACACACACACACACACAAACACACACACCTCTGCTTCCTCCTCTTAAGGTTGAGCACAATCTCCACATACTGTCTTACTCAAAAACACAGTAGGATTTCCAACTCTTTCATCATCATTTGCTTCTATCAGACCCTTTTAGGCAAGATGGCGCTGAGTGGACAGAGCGTTTTTGTAACCTGTGGTTTATTTTGTTTTCCTTTGGTCTTTTGTTACCAGGGGGGCAGCTCCAATGCAATGTGGCCATGGTGGGACTGTCTGGGGGGGCCCCAGGAGCCTTAGTACCTGCCTTTGTGGCATTTCAGTCCCTCTGTTTTGTCCCTTTGTTTGGAGGTTCCCAACCCGAGAAGCTGTATTTGCTTGCATCGGCAGTGGCTTGTCTTGGTGGTTTTGAGCCTCACCTGAAACAACAACATGGGGCTGGGACCTGACACAGGGTTATGCCTGAGTCGGAGTGTTGAGAGGCTGTGGCATCAGTGACTGGAGGTGGTCACAAGCCAGCGGTCCCTCCCAGAGGCTCCCCTTCCCAGAGGGGTGTCAACTCGCAGCACTTCCAGTGCTTCTAACATCTTGTCACTGGTGATTTTTGGAGGGCAAGCTCCATATGGAGATCTGGATTGGAGGAGGGAGTCCTGGGGGCTTTGCTGCCTTCTTTGCCTTTGTGTGTTGGTGGCCAGGCTTTGTGGGATGAGCAGGAAGGGAACTTGATGCTTTATTTTGTTGTTTGTTTGGGTGCTTTTCCCCCTGTCCCAAGCTGAGTTGCCTTTCCTAATGTTTTGATAGGGGTTTAGCTGTTTATTTTCTTATTATTTTCTTATTTAGCTAGAGATCTTTTTCATTTGGTGTGCAACTATATTGTTTGGTATTTTGTTTTCTTTTCTTTTTTTCCCCTCTCCTTGCCCTAACCTGTGATTGGGGTCTGGTTGTGGTGGGATGTGTGTTTCTCCAAAGGATAATTATCTCATCCAAGTGGTGTCAGGACAGGGAAGGTACGCTGTGAGTGGGAAGGCCTTCCATTACAGGAGAATGTACACCAGGCAATTGCTGCCTGTCACATGTTCTGACCTCCCTGCCCCCTGACAGGAATGTGGTTGCCAGCTCAGCCAATCTTCTGGCCTGACCCTCCTGTTGATCCATTAATAATAAGTCCCATCTTATTCATGATCTCCTTTCAGGAGACAATGCAGAACTGACTTGTGCTACAGAGACCTCGGTGGTGAATGACAGAAGAGTTGCCATCTCTCGAATGTGCCCCCCCAGGTTTCTCTGTGCATTATCAAGGCAAATCAGAGGGGTGGGGTGAGGGGTCACTGTAGTTTATAAGGATTCTATCCATATCAGCAGGATAGCTGCGCTCTTGAGTGTCAGCACCTGATAATGGGGCTCAGGGATAGGGTTGGGATAGTACTGGTGTACCACTCTCCCTGTGGTGATGTTGAAGTCTCCCAGGCTATTGATAGCCAGGGATCTCAACATCCCTGTTGAGTCTGAACAGTTGGGACCAATCCTGGAGTTCATGGATTCCATGACAGCCATGAACCTCATCAGCCCCATGCATAAAGCAGGCTACATTCTGGACCTGGTGTTCTTGATGGCACAAGTTGATAGTGACCTGAGGGTGTAGAATATAATATCCCACTCACTGCCATTTAACCTGTCCACTGTGACACCCCCTCTGCAGGGAGAATGGAAATTGGTCCACCTTCACAGACTTCTTGACCCGGAGCAATTTCTGGAGGCCTTGGAAGGGTGTCCGGCTGACCTCATAGATGATCCTGTCAAAGCCCAGGTGGATCAATGATATTCAGAAAGGACCCAGGCTGTTGATACAAACACCCCCAAACGCCCTCTCCACTTCAGAGCTTGCTCTGTTCCTTGGTATACTGAGGGCTTTAGAGCTATGAAGTCATCAAGGAGACTGCTGGAGAGCAGGTGGAGGAGGGACCAGTTGGTGCATAGTTTGACAGCTGTTAAGAATGTGACCAGTAGGTATGCCAATGCCTTAAAAGTAGTAAAGGAGGCCTTTAACTTCAGGATTATTGGGGAGGCCGGAAACCAACAAGCAGAACTTTTCTGGGTGGTTCACGACCTAACCAATTCTGGTCAGGTACGGCCTCATTATGATTTTTCTTGCAATCAATTTGCAGCCTTTTTTAGATCCAAAATTGAGGCCATCCAAACTGATCTCAACTCCACCAGCAGTTTAGTCGATCAGGGAGGAACCACTGCTGCACCCTCTCTGTCTGCCGGCTTGGTTCAATTTAACTCTGTAACAGTGGAGGAAGTGTCCAAGGTGCTGATTGGCTGCTGCAAACACATCTTTTGTGAGCAAGGTGATTGAATGGGTTGCAGCTAACCAGCTTCAGTCTTACCTGGAACAGCAGAACTCCCTTGACCCATTTCAGTCTGAATTCAGGCCATGACAGGGTACTGAGACATCCCTGGTTGCACTGTACGATGACCTTCTAAAGTAGGCCGATGGGGGTTGTGGTACCCTGCTGGTATCCTTCTGGACAGGCTCTCAGAGATTGGGATCAGGGATCTACCTTTAAGTTCGCTTTAGTCCTTCATCAAGGACCATGTCCAGAGAGTCCAGCTTCAGGATGAGATGTCAGTTCCTTGGACCCTCAATTGTGGAGTGCCTCGGGGATTGTCAATATCCCCAATGCAATTTAAAATCTATGTGAAGCCACTGGGGGAGGTAATCAGGAGATTTGGAGTAAGGTATTATCAGGACATTGGTAACATACAACTCTATCTCTCCTTTACCACCTCTGCAGTGGAGGCTGTCTGGACTCTTGAGCGATGCCTGGTCTCAGTACTGGAATGGACCAGGGTGAACAGGCTCATACTGAACCCAGACAAGACAGAGATTCTGTTCCAAAAGGTTGGAGAGGGTTATCCCTAGACTGGGTGGTGTTGCCCTCCCATTTAGGGATCAGGTTTGCAATCTGGGCATTCTTCTGAACCCAGCTCTTTCTCGGGACTCCCAGATTGCAGCTGTGTCCAGATCAGCCTTCAACCAGCTTAGTCTTATCACCCAACTCCATCCATACTCAGATGAGAGGACATTGGTGCAGGTACTGGTGATCTCCCAGATCTACTACTGCAATGCTGTCTATGTGGGGCTACCTTTGAGGCTGACTGGGAGACTAAGCAGGTCCAGAATGTGGTGACCAGACTAGTGGCTGATGTGAACAAATGTAATCACATCACCCCAGTGCCGGCCAGCTTCCACTGGTTACCTGTTGTGTCCCAGATTAGGTTCAATGTTTTGACACTCACGTACAAAGTGCTTCACGGTTTGGGACCACACTACCTGTCAGAACATCTTTCCCCAATGTCATCTGCCCAACCCACCAGATCATCTCAGGCCAGGGTCCTCCAGGTAGCCACCCTGAGAGAGGCCCAAAGGTCATCTACCAGAGGCAGGGCCTTCTTGGTGGTGGCACCTAGACTATGGAACCAGCTACTCCTGGCCCCCTCCCTGTATTCTTTTAGGAGACAGTTGGAAATGCTTCTTTTCAGGGAGACTTTTCAATCTGACCCAGGTTGAGTGTTTTGCTTCCAGCTTTGCTTTTCTGTGATAGTTTGTTGATGCTACTGGTTGTGTTTTGTTTTGTTTTTTTCTAATGCTCTTGCCACACTACTGCTATTTTTGTTATATTTTCGTGTTTTGTCATGAAGCTTTGTTTTAATCCTTTGTAAACCACCCAGACGTGGGTGGCGCTGCGGGTTAAACCGCAGAAGCCTCTGTGCTTGTAAGGTCTATAGATCTGCAGCTGTAAGATCGAATCCACGTGACGGAGTGAGCGCCCGTCGCTTGTCCCAGCTCCCGCCAACCTAGCGGTTCGAAAGCATGCAAATGCGAGTAGATAAATAGGGACCACCTCGGTGGGAAGGTAACAGCGTTCCGTGTCTAAGTTGCACTGGCCATGTGACCACGGAAGATTGTCTTCGGACAAACGCTGGCTCTATGGCTTGGAAACGGGGATGAGCACCGCCCCCTAGAGTCGAACACGACTGGACAAATTGTCAAGGGGAACCTTTACCTTTACCTTTAAACCACCCAGAATAGTGCTTTGGCTCTAATGGGGCGGTATACAAATTAGAGTAATAAATAAATAAATAAATTATAACCAGTCTAGAAAAACTATAGCCATCCAGTAGCTGTAAACTCATGTTACCCAAGTCATTTACTTACAGTCAGGCATTCTTACTCAGAAGTAAACTCTGATAAGCATATGCATCTAAGTGAATGGGCACAGGATGGCAGGATTTTACTGGTACAAGGATTAGCTGTATAAAGCCCTATATCTGAAACCCAGAAATGGGAAACATTACACTTTTTGGAACCACTGCTCCCAGAATTTTCAAGCCAACATGGCCGCTGGCTGAAATCTTTGTAATCCCCCCCCCCCCCCAAGAACCGGAGAGATCATGATCTTTGTCATGCATCCAAGCCGCAAGGGGCCTTGCCTGCAATGGCAGTGTAGCGAAAGGATACACTGACATGCAGCTTGTCATCCAGGCAGCAAATTTCATCAGCAACAGGGAGAGAGTTCAGAAAATCTGCTTAGCATAGCAGCCGTATTGTGCAAGGGCAAGGAAAGTTAAGGCAAGAACACATTTGGCAACCTCCCTTTTAAGATAATGCAGGAGAGAGATTAAGTGGAAGAGAAAGCAGTTGCTCTGCTAGGTTATGTTTGTGTTTCAGGGGTAGAAGCACACTTGCAATCAGGCCATTGCTAGATAAAATGCTATAAAAATGAGTGCAAAATGTCATGCTTCTTGATTCAAATTGCTATTGCTAGATAAGAATTACTTCTATGACACTTCATTTTATTATGAGCTATTGCTGAGCAATTTTCTAAATTTAGAAGGGTTTGTTTTAGAAAAGGAAAACAGAACTGGAGGACAGTCCTGGTTAAAGGGAAGACTACAATTGTGTACAGAATTAATGAGTTTATTTTAACAAGAGCTACTTTGTGTTCAAGGCTGTACACACTCAAGTCTTCATGCTCGTGATATACACAGATATTCACTAGCCTTCATATTGGCATGGTCCTTGTGAGCAAATAGCTCTGCATGGTGTGTGCTTCACAAATTAGAGTAGCCAAGACTGAATGGCTAATTGAAGAAATGAAACGGAAGCCTTCTGGAAGCTGGTAAACAGCTTACCAGTGGACATTCCTGTGGCTTTTGGATACTGGTGATGGACAAGTCTCTAAGTTTTGTTTTCGCCTGCTTTGTTTTTTTACAACCTCAAGTTCTTTCCTTTCCAAATACACGATTTGCCATTTTTCAGTAAATTGTTCCAAAGCTTAAATGAAATCTTTACCTATTCATTTTTTTTTTCAAATTCAGGAGAAACAGTTGCCTTGATATACAGAATATATCTGTATGTCGTATCTATGTTAAAGATTAAGAACCTGTCAGAAGAAAAGGTGTGTGTGTGTGTGTTCTGTGCTATCAAGTCGGAACCAACTTGTAGCAACCCTAATAGGGCTTTCAAGGTAAGTGAGATTTTTTTTTTAAAAAAAATTATTTTTCCAAAACAAATACAACAATACAAAATACTTACTAATAAGTGAGATATTTAAGGAATGTTTTTACCAGTTCGACTTTTCCACTTTCCCAGTGAGCTTCCATGGCCAAGTGGGAATTTGAACCCTGTTTTCGAGAGTCCTAGTCCATCACTCTATCCACTACAGTATATTAGGAATTGGTGGCAATTATCATTCCCACTAACACAGGTGAACACACAGAGATTTAAATCTAGATATCTATGTATTCATCATATTTATACATTTATATAACAACTTTCATCCCATGTGCTCATGGTGACCTATGCAGTTTCTCTCTCCATTTTATCCTCACAACAGTCCTGTGAGGTGAGTCAGGCTGACAGTTTGTGACTGTCCCTAAGCTATCCAGTGACTTCCTGGTCATGTGGAAATTTGAACCCAAGACTCATGAGTCTGAATCTTTCACTTTTTCTTTCTCCCACATCCATTTTTTAAAAAGTGTCAAGTTCTTCCCATTCTTAATGTGAAGAAATTTGCAAAGCTCCAAAAACAAAGTGAAATAAAATTCTCCTCACGTCACTAGATTGGAAGGAATGGATTACTGCAGAAGCTTTCAATGGCTGCTTTGTCAACTAAGCCAAAAGAAAAAAGGTGTTCTTTGGCTGTCTGGTATAACATAACACCTATTTTTCTAGGTTTCATAAAGTCCAAACAGAAAGAAGAAAATGTGGGTGAGAGAAGAAGTGGGGGAAAGAGATAAAATTAAAGCTCAGAGAGGTGCCGGCCATGTAGATGTCTACAAATCAAGTTGGAGCAAAGAGTCTAAAATTGAGGCTGAGTAAGAAGAAGACCTATTTAGTAGCCTGAAGGTATACAGTCAAGCCCAGCAAAAAATCATATGTTGCCCAGGGCACCTGCAATGTAAGTTGAGTCTGCTTTGCAGTGTCGACATTCAGAGCTGACCCTACATAGCTATGCCAAGAGCAAGCTCCTCATTTTGGGGAACCAACAAATTATGGGTGGCAGCTTCCAAATGACATATCTTCATATCCTGGCATGATCTAGCCTACCTAGATGGGCCGTTGACTCATCCTAGGCATAAAGCTGTATAAAGACCTTGTTGATCCATTTGAGCCTTCCTTTTTTTGAGCAACATGGCTTTCCTGAGGCAATCCTACATTTATCATAAGCTAGAATCTGCTTCTTAGGAGGAAAGCGATGACAAACCTAGACAGCATCTTAAAAAGCAGAGACATCACCTTGCTGACAAAAGTCCGCATAGTCAAAGCTATGGTTCTTCCAGTAGCGATGTATGGAAGTGAGAGCTGGACCATAAAGAAGGCTGACCGCCAAAGAATTGATGCTTTTGAATTGTGGTGCTGGAGGAGACTCTTGAGAGTCCCCTGGACTGCAAAGAGAACAAACCTATCCATTCTGAAGGAAATCAACCCTGAGTGCTCACTGGAAGGACAGATCCTGAAGCTGAGAATCCAATACTTTGGCCATCTCATGAGAAGAGAAGACTCCCTGGAAAAGACCCTGATGTTGGGAAAGTGTGAAGGCAAGAGGAGAAGGGGACGACAGAGGATGAGATGGTTGGACAGTGTCATCAAAGCTACCAACATGAATTTGACCCAAGGCAGTGGAAGACAGGAGGGCCTGGTGTGCTCTGGTCCATGGGGTCACGAAGAGTCGGACATGACTTAACGACTAAACAACAACAACAAGAATCTGGTGAGGGCAACAGCTGTTCCCCTGGAAAACAAGGTGGCTCAAGGAGCTGTAAATGAACATAAGCATTCAGGGAAACTAATGGAATTCTTGTTTTTACTGCAAAGGTGCAGGTATATTTTCAATCTAAAGAATGAGGCACATAGTAATGACAAGAAACGTAGACCTGATTGACAGATTGAAAGCAAATTGTCCCCATCTTAAAAAGGAGGAAGGAGAGGATCCAGGCAACTATGAAAGTATGAGGCAAATATATCATGCTGGACCCACTGTGTATGCATGAGAGTGTGTGTGTGTGAGAGTGTGTGTACATGCTTGGTACATCAGGGGGATGCTACAGGTGTAGTGTAACTTGATTTCAGCAAGGCTTTTAACAAGTTTCGCCATGATATTCTTGTGGCAAAATATTGGTTAACAGATTGGAGAACTGAGTCAAAACAAAGAAAATAAGTTTCAACAGCCAAAAATTATAAAGTTCTACCTTTAGGTAGGAAAAAATGAAATGCACAAATACAGGTTAGGTAACAGCTGGCTTTGCAGTGGTATGAGTAAAAAGAATTTAGGGGTAGTAGTAGAGCACAGACTAAACATGGATCAGTCACATGATGTGGCAGTAAAAAGGCAATTGCAATGTTAGGCGGCATAAACAGAAGTATAATGTTGGGATTGGGAAGGAGAAATACCACTGCCTTCTATTGGTCAGTCCCCACCTGGAATACTACGCACAGTTCTGGGTAGCACAATTTAAGAAGGATGTCAACCAACTGGAACATGTACAGAGGAGGGTAGCCAAGATGGTAAAAGGTCTGGAAATGAAGCCCTATGAAGTGGATTTAGTATGTTTAGCCTGGATAGGAAAAACCTGGGCTATGATATGATAGTCATCTTCAACTATTTGAAAGACTGCCATATGGAATATAGAGCAAACTTACTTTTGGTGGCTCTAGAGAGAAGGACCCAACCTGATGGATCCAAATTACAAAAAAGGAGACTTCAAATAAACATTAGGAACAGCTTCCTGGCAGTAAAAGCTGTTCAACAATGGAATGGACTCCATCAGAAGATGATGTCCTCCCACTCTCTGGGGCCTTCTAAAAAGTTTTTAAAACAAACAAACAAACTTTTGTTTAAAGTTGAATGGCATCTGTCAGGGATATTTCTGCTGTTAATTTCCTGCCCTCATTAGGGTTCCTTTTCAGCTCCACCATTCTATGATGGTATGAAATCACTGGGCCCAGGTAGCACCTATCCAAGAGTTCTTAAGGAACCCAAATGTGAAATTGCTAATTTAAAGAAGATATCACATATCTCCAAAATTAGCTTTTGTACAAGAGAAGTAAGAGATGGCCCTGTATTGCTAGTAATTAAAGAGCAATGCAGGGAGATCCAGGGAATTATAGATAATTGTGTGTAGCTTCTGTTCCAGCTAAATTGATGGGAAGTTTATTAAAAATACAGAAGAAATCTATTCCTTTGAAGTCTGCTACAGGCGTGATCATCCAGGACTGAGCACAGCAGATGGAACGCTGGGTGCAGCACTACTCTGAGCTATATTCCAGAGAGACTGTAGTAACCGAAGAGGCATTAAATATCATCGAGTGCCTGCCTGTCTTGGAAGAGTTGGACAGCGAACCAACTTTAGCAGAAATAAAAGCGGCCTTGGATTCCCTCGCCTCCGGCAAGGCACCTGGGAAGGATAACATCCCTGTTGAAGAGCTGAAGTGCTGTAAAGAGATTATCACCACCGAGTTGTATGAAGTCTTTTGTCTTTGCTGGAGGGAAGGTGGAGTACCGCAGGACATGAAGGATGCAAACATCGTCACATTGTATAAGAACAAAGGAGACAGGGGCGACTGCAATAACGACCGTTGCATCTCTCTTCTCAGTGTTGTAGGGAAGCTGCTTGCCCATGTTGTGCTGAAGAGGCTCCAGGTGCTTGTAGACAGAGTCTATCCGGAATCACAGTGTGGATTTCGAGCTAATAGATCCACCACTGACATGGTATTCTCCCTCAGACAGTTGCAGGAGAAATGTAGGGAACAACGACAGCCACTCTTTGTGGCCTTCATAGATCTCACAAAGGTCTTTGATTTGGTTAGCAGGGATGGCCTTTTTAAAATACTTCCCAAGATTGGATGTCCACCTCGACTCCTTAACATCATCCGGTCCTTTCATGAGGAAATGAAGGGCACTGTAGTTTTTGATGGCTCAACATCAGATCCCTTTGACATCCGAAGCGGAGTGAAACAGGGCTGTGTCCTCGCGCTGACCCTGTTTGGGATCTTTTTTGCTGTCATGCTGAAGCACGCCTTTGGAACTGCAACAGGAAGTGTCTATCTCCGGTCTAGATCAGATGGAAAGCTCTTTAATCTCTCTAGATTGAGAGCCAAGACCAAAGTCCAACTGAAATGCATGCGGGACTTTCTCTTCGCCGATGATGCAGCCATTGTTGCTCAGTCTGCTTAAGACCTCCAACAACACATGAATCGTTTTAGCAAGGCCTGCCAAGACTTTGGACTAACAATCAGCCTGAAGAAAACACAAGTCATGGGCCAGGGCGTGGACTCACCTCCCTCTATTACCAGCTCCATGCAAGAACTGGAGGTTGTTCATGACTTTGTATACCTTGGCTCAACAATCTCTGACACTATCTCCCTAGATGTCAAGCTGGATAAATGCATTGGGAAAGCAGCTACCATGTTCTCTAGACTCACAAAGAGAGTATGGCTTAATAAGAAACTGACGGCATATACCAAGATCCAGGTCGATAGAGCCTGTGTCCTCAGCACACTCCTGTACTGCAGTGAGTCCTGGATCCTTTGTGCACGACAGGAGAGGAAGCTGAACATGTTCCATATGCGTTGTCTCCGACGCATCTTTGGTATCACCTGGCAGGACAAAGTTCCAAATAGAGTAATCCTAGAACGAGCTGGAATTTTTAGCATGTATACATTACTGAAACAGTGATGTCTACGTTGGCTTGGGCATGTCGTGAGAATGGCTGATGGTCGGATTCCGAAATATCTCCTGTATGGAGAATTAGTGCAGGGAAATCGCCCCAGAGGGAGACCACAGCTGCGATACAAGGATATCTGCAAGCGGGATCTGAAGGCCTTAGGAATGGACCTCAACAGATGGGAAACCTTGACATCTGAGTGTTCAGCCTGGAGGCAGGCGGTGCATCATGGCCTCTCCCAATTTGAAGAGACCCTTGTCCAGCAGGCCGAGGCGAAGAGGCAGTCCCGAAAGCAGCCAAATCAGGGAGCTGGACAGGGGACAGATTGTATTTGTCTTCAGTGTGGAAGGGATTGTCACTCTCGAATTGGCTTTCTCAGCCACACTAGATGCTGTTCCAAGTCCTCCATACAGAGCACGTTACCATAGTCTCTTGAGACTGAAGGATGCCTAATCAATTATTAAAGATACAGTTCTGAGGGCTGAAGAAACAGAAGTGCTGCTGGAGAATAAACATTTTGTCTGCAAATGCAGGTCCTGTTTCAGTAACCTTTAGTTTGTTTCTTTAGTCTTCTAAAGACTTCTAAAGTCAACCAGCATGTGCATAATGGTGATCCAGTGCAATTGTTTACTTGGACTGTTAAGAAAAGGTTTGACAAAGTCTTCATCAAAGTCTCCTAAGCAAGCTTAGTCGTGGAAAAAAAGCATACTGCTCTTATGGATAGGTAACTGATTAAGAATTGAAAGCAGAGACTAGAAATAAATGTCAGAGGAACTGAAAGACTGGGATCCCCCAAGGATATACAGTGGAACCTCTACTTACGAACTTAATCCATCCCAGAAGATGTTCTTAAATTGAAACGTTCGTAAGTTGAAGCAAAATTTCCCATAGGAATGCATTGAAAACCCATTAATCAGTTCCGGCTGTTTTTGGTTCTTATGTAGAGGCGCCGTTCTTACGTTGAAGCATTAGTTCAAAGCCAGTTAATCCGTCATCTACCACTAGGGGGAGAATTTTTTTTTTTAACCTAAGATGATTTAGGTTTTAAAAAAAAGGCAGGAAAGGAGGGAGGGAGGGAGGGAACACCTTTTAAACAGAACACCTTTTTTTCGGTTCGTAAGTTGAAGCTCCGTTCGCAAGTAGAAGCAAAATTTTGCAGACGGAGCTGTTCATAAATTGAAATGTTCGTAGGTAGGGACGTTCGTAAGTAGAGGTTCCACTGTATTTTGAAACCTGAACCTGTTCATAAATGATCTGGAGTTAGGAGTGAGCATTAAAGTGGCCAGATTTGCTGTCAACACTAAATTGTTTAGAGTGTCTCTGCCAAAATAGAGGAATAAACATGAATGCAGTCTACAAAAAAAATTGTAGAAATAATGACTATGAATAAAAAATATTTCCTACTACAGTTACTGTAGGTGAAAAAGAGTGTGATCAGATGATTTGTGTGTCTGCTTTGCCTGCTCTCCAGGTCCTCAGTGCTAAAGGCTTATCTCTTCTCTTCAAGTCAGACTTGTACTGGACAGCCCTTCACATTGAGCACATTTTCAGAGAGAAGATTCTAAAGTAGGACTGATGACCTTTCAAGTTACTTCCTTTTTCCTTTCCCAGGGTCCTCAACAAGCATTTAGCCCAGCCCATTTTGAAATCTTCCTTTTTTGCCCCAACAATGCTATTTTGTTGGCCTCTGGTTCAACACCCATTAAGAATTTTGCAAAAGTGAATAGAAAATGTGTTTTGGTTGGTGTTATGAGATAAATAATTCACCATCAGAAAGCTTGGATGCTGTTCTTAGAGCTGGGAATCGTTGTTCTGCTTGATTCAGGAACTTGGCTGCCTTTCTTTTTCTTCTTCCCCAGAAGAATTGGGTCACTTGGAACACAAAGTAACAGTCCTAATAGCCCAACAAAATGTTTGCAAAAGGCCACTAATTGGCAGAAAGAGAAAGTGAGGGTGGGAATGAAATAGCATGGTAAGAGGTGGTTCAATTCATGGTTGAGAGTGTGTTGCTTTATTTTTATAGGTAGCTTTCTTTCTTTCTTTCTTTCTTTCTTTCTTTCTTTCTTTCTTTCTTTCTTTCTTTCTTTCACTTTCTGTAGTATTGCATTTCTTGTGTCTTTGTGTATTAAAATCTGTGATTCAAACCAATTTATCATGTTTTGATGGTCTAGTACGGGTTGGCAATATATGTAGGCATCCTTCAGTCTCGAGAGACTATGGTAACATGCTCTGTATGGAGGACTTGGAACAGCATCTAGTGTGGCTGAGAAGGCCAATTTGAGAGTGACAATCCCTTCCACACTGAAGACAAATATACAGTAATCTGTCCCCTGTCCAGCTCCCTGATTTTACTGCTTTCAGGACTGCCTCTTCGCCTCGGCCTGCTGGACAAGGGTCTCTTCAAATTGGGAGAGGCCATGATGCACCGCCTGCCTCCAGGCTGAACGCTCAGATGTCAAAAATGCGTCGGACACAACGCATATGGAACATGTTCAGCTTCCTCTCCTGCCGTGCACAAAGGGTCCAGGACTCACTGCAGTACAGGAGTGTGCTGAGGACACAGGCTCTATAGACCTGGATCTTGGTATATGGCGTCAGCTTCTTATTAAGCCATACTCTCTTTGTGAGTCTAGAGAACATGGTAGCTGCTTTGCCAATGCGTTTATCCAGCTCGACATCTAGGGAGAGAGTGTCAGAGATTGCTGAGCCAAGGTATACAAAGTCATGAACAACCTCCAATTCTTGCATGGAGCTGGTAATAGAGGGAGGTGAGTCCACGCCCTGGCCCATGACTTGTGTTTTCTTCAGGCTGATTGTTAGTCCAAAGTCTTGGCAGGCCTTGCTAAAACGATTCATGTGTTGTTGGAGGTCTTCAGCAGAGTGGGCAACAATGGCTGCACCATCGGCGAAGAGGAAGTTCCACATGCATTTCAGTTGGACTTTGGTCTTGGCTCTCAATCTAGAGAGATTAAAGAGCTTTCCATCTGATCTACTCCGGAGATAGACACCTCCTGTTGCAGTTCCAAAGGCGTGCTTCAGCATGACAGCAAAAAAGATCCCAAACAGGGTCGGCGCGAGGACACAGCCCTGTTTTACTCCGCTTCGGATGTCAAAGGGATCTGATGTTGAGCCATCAAAAACTACAGTGCCCTTCATTTCCTCATGAAAGGACCGGATGATGTTAAGGAGTCGAGGTGGTCATCCAATCTTGGGAAATATTTTAAAAAGGCCATCCCTGCTAACCAAATCAAAGGCCTTTGTGAGATCTATGAAGGCCACAAAGAGTGGCTGTTGTTATTGCCTACATTTCTCCTGCAACTGTCTGAGGGAGAATACCATGTCAGTGGTGGATCTATTAGCTCGAAATCCACACTGTGATTCTGGATAGACTCTGTCTGCAAGCACCTGGAACCTCTTCAGCACAACACGGGCAAGCAGCTTCACTACAACGCTGAGAAGAGAGATGCCACAGTAGTTATTGCAGTCGCCCCTGTCTCCTTTGTTCTTATACAATGTGACGATGTTTGCATC
Organism: Intellagama lesueurii; assembly: GCA_037013535.1. Taxonomy (NCBI): domain Eukaryota; kingdom Metazoa; phylum Chordata; class Lepidosauria; order Squamata; family Agamidae; genus Intellagama; species Intellagama lesueurii. The sequence continues at coordinate 256,213,015 of JBAJHW010000002.1, forward strand.
CTTCATGTCCTGTGGTACTCCACCTTCCCTCTAGCAAAGACAAAAGACTTCATACAACTCGGTGGTGATGATCTCTTTACAGCACTTCAGCACTTCAACAGGGGTGTTATCCTTCCCAGGTGCCTTGCCGGAGGCGAGGGAATCCAAGGCCGCTTTTATTTCTGCTAAAGTTGGTTCGCTGTCCAACTCTTCCAAGACAAGCAGGCACTCGATGATATTTAATGCCTCTTCGGTTACTACATTCTCTCTGGAATATAGCTCAGAGTAGTGCTGCACCCAGCGTTCCATCTGCTGTGCTCGGTCCTGGATGATCACACCTGTAGCAGACTTCAAGGGAGCAGATTTCTTCTGTATTGGACCTAAAGCCTGCTTGATACCATCATACATTCCCTTGATGTTACCTGTGTCCGCTGCTATCTGTATCTGAGAGCAGAGCTAAAGCCAATAATTGTTGGAACATCTCCTGGCAGCCTGTTGGACTTTGCTACGAGCAGCTCGAAGAGCCTGCAAATTGTACTCACTAGGACAGGCTTTGTATGCTGCTAGAGCTCTCGTCTTATCCTCGATGGCTGGCATCAACTCCTCCGAATGGGCTTCGAACCAGTCTGCAGTCTTTTTGGTCTTCTTGCCAAATGTGGACAAGGCGGTGTTATAAACAGCGTTCTTTAAATGTTCCCATCGTTCAGGTGCATTTGCATCAGCCAGGCCTGGAAGGGTTTCCTCAAGCGCTTGGGCAAATTCCTCCACTTTTCTTTGATCACGAGTCTTGCTGATGTCAATACGTGGTCTTCCTTCCTTTTTCGTGTGATACAATCTCTTTGTTCGCAGTTTTACTCTACTACACACCAGGGAGTGATCAGTATCGCAATCAGCACTCTGGTAACTGCGTGTGATCATAATACTAGGAAGGCTAGAACGTCTAGTGAGGATCAAATCAAGCTGATGCCAATGCTTCGATCTTGGATGTCTCCAGGAAACTCTGTGTTGAAGCTTCGTATTAAAGAACGTGTTGCTGACACAAAGACCATAATAACAGCAAAACTCCAGCAAGCATTGGCCATTTTCGTTCATCTTCCCAATGCCAAAACAGCCTAGACAAGTGGGCCAAGAATTGTGATCAGCACCAACTCTAGCGTTAAAGTCTCCGAGAATGAACAGTGGCTCTCTCTCAGGGACTTTTTTGATAGTAGCTGCCAGATCGTCGCAGAATTTGTCTTTGACTTCTGTTGTGGACGACAGTGTTGGTGCATATGCACTAATGAGGGTGACCAGTCCCGCTGATGAGTGAAGCTGCAGAGACAGGATTCTTTCACTCCCCACAGTAGGTGGAACAATGGATCTCAGCAGAGTATTTCTGACCACAAAGCCAATGGCAATATGTTTTGTGGATGGACTTAATCCTCACATGGGCTGATTTCCCACTCCAGTCAGCTCAGATCTCTTTCCCGTACATTTCCACTTGTGCAATTCCAGTTGTGTGCAGGGAGAGAGGACATGCAATGTTGCTAGTAAGAGGTTCACTAGAAGAGCAGCAGTATTGTCTAGTGGTTACCATCATGGACTAGAACATGAGAGACATTGGTTCAAGATTAATGTCAGCTTTGAAGCTCACTGAATAACTTTGAAATAATTGCCGTGAATCTACATGAGCACTGTAGTTTGTTGTGAGATTAAAGAAGGGGCATGGGGCCAAGTATAGCATCCGGATATCCTTCAATGAACCACGGGATATAAATATATTGAGTGTTGGTCGTAATAAACTTCCAGTGGCATGGGTATTCTCTCACTACAGGAAAGAATTTGACCCAATGTCTTCTGCATCATACTGTCCCAGGAATGGAATGGAAACTCTTTATGTGCACACTCTCCATGCCCATGGTAGTGAGGGCCCTATGTAATTCATCCCCAGAGAGAACACAGCATCCAATAAGTGCTTACAGAGCATGGAATGAGATGATTAACCATCTCCCCATCCCACCCGCAAAACATTTGTGCAGCAAAAAAGCCTTGCTTCACATTTCAGAGAGAGAGAGAAAATGTAGTTACATTGCGGGAGGGGACTGTATTTGAACTGGGTTTCATAATAAATAATAATCATGTGCTGTCAAGTCAGTTCTGACTAATGGCAATGGTAGAGAATACTCCAAAGTGGTTTACTGTTCTCTTCTTCTGGGAGCATGGGGCTGTGCAGTTTGCATCTATGTCCTAGACTACAACACAGAAATCATGGATCCTTCAGTTCATGGCTTTGCTGTAGGGCAAAAACATGAAGGCACAGATTCTCATGGATCCACATAATTTTTACATGAGATCTGCTCCAACCCCTGTCAAATGATAGGTCTCCAACTCTGCGCACAGACTGGACAGTGGTGACTGTCATCTCTCTTTCCCCTCTGTAGAAGAGGAGGTTCTGGGTGGGTGAAAGGAAGGTTGCCAGGGGCTGGGGCTTGAAGCAGGTGAGCACTTAGCATGGACACACATGGCCATGGACAAGGAGAGCCATGGGAGGGAAGGGAAGGGATTCCACTGACAAAGGGTGTGTCAGCAGATCAGCCCACTATTTCCACATACCCCAAAATGATAAGTCCGCATAGTTGGAACAGCCAGATGAAAAAATAAATATCAAAAATAATTACACACAGAGAGAGAGAGAGAGCAAGCAATTTTAAATCTCATGTAGTCCCCTGCACCAATACACTGCACAGTTTAAAATCGGATTACAAGTTGTCCCACTAAGATGCACACACCGACACAAAGATCAAGTGACTACCACATGATTTTAAACTGATTTCATATACCCTGATCCAACTGTTCATTCATTTCAATAATGTAACCATGCTCAGACATGCTTTCAAACATTATTCTAGCATAGGGATAGACAACATGCTGTGCACAAGCCATTTATGCCCCTTGGCCTTTGTTTCAGCCACCATCAAGTCACCCCTTCCAATTTTCCATGGTAGCAGTATCAAAAAATAGCCATAATTTATCTTCCGGACAAAGTACCATGCCTTTCTGCAAGACTAATAACAAGCCCTGGGTAGAGAGGTGGGGGTGGGGTCCCAGAGCACATTGACCTGGGGAAAAGGGGGCAGGTATTTTGTTTTGAAGAAAAATCAAGGGGAAAGGAATAGTGGCAGCTAAATGCGCATCCTCCTGTAGTTTAATGGGCCCGCGGGACCCACAGAAGTTGCTCATCCCTGTTTTAGTGTTTTAATGGTGCTAAAAAGATCCAGGGAACTACTCAGTAACAGAGGACAAACAAACAATCTGGAGAGGCTGAGGCACACCACAGTCTTTCATGGCTCCTTCGCCAGGTCTAGCCTGTGTATGAAAAGATGCTGAACAGCTGCCAAAACCTGGACTGGAGTTAATCAGCATTTTAGTACCTTAAAAACAACTGCAACACATGGGGAAAGGATTTGGGAAGGGGGCAGATTTATAAGTACTATAGGCACCAGACAATCCATGGTGTGATGGAATGGGGCGAACCCTTTGGTGATTGTTTAAGAATTTGTGTCTAAGCACAAATCCAAGGCTTGTGTGTTGTGCCTCTGGAAGGGGCAAAAATAGGGATTTCAGAACTTTTTTCCATCTCTGAGTTCCATCTCTGAGAAACCTTTTATGAGCTTATGCCTCTATTTCAGTGGGATTTACAGTGGACAGGATTCAGACCTACGGATAAGGTCAAATCCTCATCATAGTGATAAAGGGGAGCCAAAATAGCCATTGATTAGGAGGTTCCCCCCCTCTCCTTATCCCCATTGCTGAGGTTACAATATATTACTTCACTTCATCTCCTGTAAGGTTGAGCAAGGTGAAGGACTGTGAGAAGCCCAGGCGAGGTCCATCGCACTCAGATGGCTCCCAAAATGTTTAGTTTGTGTTTTATCATTTCTACACCACCTTTTAAAGGCAGCGACAAGACTGCTTTGTAATTATAAACTTATCTTCCCCACCAGAGCTAAAGAAATGTAAATACAATCGCAGAACATTAAAGAAGGGCTCCCAGAATCCTGCAGAATCATTGCAACTACTGTCTTGTTCGGACACTCTGCCAGTCCTCACTTTCTTCCAGCTGGCAGCAGTTTTCCCTTTTGATACAGCCAAAAGAAATGGTAGCAGCCAGTCACCAAGCTGGGTTCAAAGCATTACTGCCTCCCACAGATCTGAGCAGAGCAGTTTTTCCAGACACCCTGCCTTCGCCATGTACTGACTTTGTGCTGTCTATCAGAACTGCACAAGTGTATAAAATTCATTGTGCTAAGATGAGTACCTAAGAGGGATCCAGATGGTAATTTAGAAGCTGTTCTTAAACCAACAATTAGCTTGGTTTTGTAATAATACCACAAATGCTAAGCCATTTGGCAAGAATTCCTTCTTTTATATCAAACATGCAAGCTAGCAGAAATTTTTATTTGCTTGCATGCTTCTGGCTCTGAAGAGCCCTAGGAGGTAATATTGTGCAACTGTTGCACTAAAACATTCAGTACATTTCTGATAGCTCCAAGTCTTGTTTGTCCGAACAATTGACTCTGAGTGCAGACACTTATCGACAGAGGCCTAAACAAATTAACTTTATTATATTTCGCTGACTGAACGTCAAGGTCTTCCAGGGCTGCAGTTGCCGTAGCAACACCAAGGTGCATGCATTAAATGATCAACACCCATGCCAAAGCTATCAAAGCTGAATGGCCAAAAGTTAAGCATTAACTTCAATCTGCTGTTTGCTTTAAAAAAAAGAAAAAAGGCTGTACTTCATTTAATTATCAATTGCTTGATGGAGCCACTTTGGAACCCTGTGGAAAACATGACCATAGGATTCCCCCCCCACTCCCCCACCCCAATATCTCAACGACTAAACTGCTGACATATTTGACTCAGGTATCTTGTCTATGTTGGTTAACCAGATAGCACATGACAAAGGGCAAAAAATAGCCAGAATCAACTGTTCTACAATAAAGTGAAATGTGCACATTATGAGAACTATGCCCTATACCCTTTCCTCTGTTTGGAGGTCATCTTCTCTGATTCTACTGGTACATTCCATAGAACCATGAACGTGGTGAACTATTAGTGACAGTAGTAACAGCAATGTGGAAATTGCAATAGGATGGAGTCAGGAGATAGGGCTGCCCTGAGACACAACAGCAAATGGCACTCCTCAGCTACTCAGTAAGGTAGTCATGTGAGAAGGACAGTCCTCCTGTACCTTTACTACTTGAGTCATATTCTGACAAAAAATAAAAATAAATTAAATAAACAAAAAGGTTGTGGCACTTTAAAGACCAACTTAATACTTCAGTGGGAAATTTGTGCTCATTATGAAATATAACTGTTAGTCTTTAAGGTGCCACAATAATTTTGGTTTTTTAATCTTTTTTACTTTTGCCCTTTCACGGCAACCAAAATCTGCCTTCTCATTCAGGCTAATGGTAGGGCCAGCTGTAATAGGGAACATGGCCAATGACTGGAAAGGACATTAAAATAGAGGCATAGGTTCATGTTTGGCATGTTTGTTTTTGAATCAGAGGTCCTTCATCTCTGCACCCTCACAGTAATCATCAGGAAGTAGATACCACCCAATATCTATATGGACAAAGAATAGTATTGCACTCACACACACACACACAACCTTGCTATCTCACTGCTTTATGGTTGGGAGGAGCTAATCAAACATTGTCCTCTTTATCTGTTTCCAGAACTGGCGAACTATAGAAAAATTCTATAGGAGTCCAGTTCGCCATTAATATGGAAGTGACCATTTTGAAGGGTATGTTTTGCAATGCTATATGCACATGTAGTAATCTTCTAGTCCATTAAACAGCCCAACCCTCTCCTTACAGTCAATTTCTTAGCCAAGCTGGGAGAAAGATGTTATACCCATACATACCTTCAGTTCCTTCTGTCTGTGAGTATGAGTGGAAATTTTCTCCAGGTAAGCGAAGGAACTTTGTGCATATGTGCCCAGAAGCACATGGGCCAAACAGTTGGACTGAAAAGAGAAGAAGAAGAAAACGCTGTCCTACATCCATCTGCAAGAGATAACAGAGATATGTTCAACAGTATATTCCACATTTGATGATATTATATTTGCCATGGGATTTCATGTGTGACCATTGGCAGCTTATAAGACTTTATAGCTGATGCTCAGTCATCAATATCAAAATAATTAAGAGATATTTAGAACATTTCGGATGAAAATTACATTCAAACCTTGAGTTTCACACACGTATGTCACATTCAAATTCAGAAGTGCAACATAAGAAAGTTTAAATGCTTCCATGTATCACATGGACTAAAACACTGTTTTCTGTATTTTTATATTCTCATATATTAGGGCTTCTTCTGTTCAGCTTCATGCAAAAGGAGCCAATTAGTGGTTACTGAAGATTTTGTGCTGAGCAAGAGCAACTAAATAATTCAGGTCAAAGTCCCTGAAATGTTTAAGATACTGTACATCAGCTTTCTACCTACTCACATGAATGTATTGATTTTTTTAACTTTCAAGCAATTTACAGTGCTTAATATTTGTAAAGAATTAAAGCTGTGTGTTCTGAGTGTCAGTAAATACTGGTGTACAATTGACTTCATGCGATGATAATGCTGCCTTGTAAACTGACCAGAACAAAAGGCATCTGGTCATAGTTTAACACAGGAAAGACACACTTCAGACTCAAACCAGGAGTTCCCACTCACAGTAAAGGCGTTTGAAGCTGTAGCCTTGTTCCAACCTGACAATCCGGATACACTGTGTACCTTCATTGTGCAGTCTGCTGTCCAATCTATTTTTTCCAGTTTTTCCCCTGCCTTTGGGGGTTGTCCCATGCACTGTCCATGGTTCTCACATATTTAATTCAAATTTAATTCACTAGCTAAGAAACCTACCAAGCAAATAGCACTTTGTCCCCTACTTGAGTCTTCTTTTTTTGTAAAATCCAGAAGAGTGACATGGCTCCTCAACAACCCTAGCCCCAAACTTTTTGTCTGAGTACATTCATACTCCTCCATTCCCCAGGATTCCCCACAGGTCACACAGCTTCCTCTCCAGAGAACGGAAAAGTTGTTTTTTAGACTACAGCTCCCAGAATCCCCCAGTGGCCATGCTGTCTGGAAGGTTCTTGGAACTGCAGTCAAAAAACTAACTTTTTCTGAACTCTTCTCCTCTTTCTTCTCTCTCTCTCCCTCCCTCCCTCCCAGTCTCTACTCTCCACCATCAAAGACATGCATGAACACTAAGCCTCACACACCCAAAGTTAGTCTTTTGAATCCCTGCAGGTCATAAGGCCACCTCATGGTGTTTTTTGTGACAAGGGTAAGTCCACAGGTAAAAACAATTTTCTTTGTTTTCTTTGTTTCTATATCCACTCAAAACTGGATATAGTGTGGCATTACCAGGGGTTCCTGTATCCATCCCTACTATTAGGCAGAGTGAAGAAACCACTTCAGGCAGGCGTTTGGGAGATATTATTTTTAAATCAGTAACTTTCTTTTTTTATTAGTTTATTATTCTTGAATGGCTCTGCTCTTAAGTATGAATAAACCTGGAACATCCCACCCACACCCCCATTATATTTTTCCTGTCAGAGAGAAGGACAGTCATTTTTTAAAAAATTCCTTTCTTAGATGCCAAAATAATTCAATAGGCCTTGGGTACTATGGGTGTGTTGGTACTATGCATCTTGACTGGGGAGGGACCCACACTTGCTGTTCTGTCTGAGGTGGCAAAATCTCTTTTGGACAGCCGGCTGCTATATCATCATGAATTGTAAAATGATAAATAGAATTTGGACACATCATGAGAAGGCAGGATTTTCTGGAAAAGACAAAAAAGCTGAGAAAAGTGGAAGGCAGCAGGAAAAGAGGAAGACCAATGCAAGATGGACTGGCTTCCTAAAGGAAGTCACAGGCTTGAGTTTGCAAGAGCTGAGCACAACATTTTGGAGATCGGTCATTCATGGGGTCACCATAAGTTGGGAATCACTTAACAGCACATAACAACAGCAACAACAACAAGAAGAAGCTCAGGTGCTAATTGAAGGAGTTTGTCATTTGGCTTCTTATTTGAACTAAAACTATTTCCATATATTTTCGCTGTTCCATATATTTGCACAGATTTTATGATTTCCATATATTTTATAAAATAAGCTGTTGTTCTCTTTGGAAGACAAACCAAGGAACAGACCACTGTTTAACAGGATTTCCATTTCTAGAGTACTCCATTTTAAAAAAAATTCTTCTTTTTTCAGCGACAAAGAACAGACATTTCCAAAGCTGTCCACTCAAGGCAAGCACTAAATATAGAAGGTTTTTTAAAAACTATGTTTGCAAATAAAACTAGCTGAGGCTGGTAAAATGCCATTATTTATCACCCATGTTGAATTGAATGACTGCTTTTAAAGCTCTGTGGATCTTAAACGTTTCACAGGTGAAACACAGATGTAGTATTGTTCCTTGGAAATGACTCGCTTTCTGCTCTTTATACCCGTCTCCTATTCAGAATGCTTCAGTCATGCAGTCTAGGAGCAAAAACAAGAACATGACCTCATGTTGTACAATGTTATTATTATTGGTTTTTTAAGCAACAGAAGAAATGTAGCCAAGTGCACTCAGCTTCTGTAGGAGCAAGAAGTGAAAAATCAGTACTCTCTCTTTCTAAAGGCCTTTCCAAACAGACTTCTGGAAAAGTTATTTTTCTTGACTATATGTCCAGATTTTCCCAACCACCATGACTCAAAGAGAAGCAGACTACCAACCTATCTGCAATCAAAATGTGTAGGGCTAGCCCATAGGCTAGCTCAGGGTAAAGAAGATGTGGTCTGCCCACCGTTGTAGACCGTAAGACCCCTCGGCCTTAGCCAAAATAACCAATTGGTGAGGGCCCATAGCTGCTGCGGTTCAAAAACGTCCAGGGGGCTACACATTCCCTACCCTCTTCACAGCAGACTGAGAAATGGTAAAACTGTTGAGCCTGTGACTTCTGGCTCCTCATAATGCTTTTCCAAGAGCCTCTGGAAGGAACTGAATGCTGGACTCCTCTCATGAAAACTAGTTCTGTCAATCAGGCTGGAAATGGTCCAAGCTGATGCCAATGTTTTCAAGGCCATCTATTCAAAGGCTTCCAGTGAGCTCTAAGGAAACAATTTACCTGCCAAAACTACACGTTCTGGAATAGATAGATAGAATCGATAGTGACTCCTGTCATCTCACACAATGGCAGGGCCTGCTTCAGTTCAAAATGGCATTCTATCTGGTTCTTTTCTGCTCCAGTTTTTCCAGATACACCACAGTAGTGAGTGGTACTGGATTTTTCCTTTTTCTCTGCCAGTCATTTGCACACCCTTCCCCCCACTTCCTATTTCCCACCTCTCCTCACTCCCCCTTCAACCACTGTCATTTCTTTGATATTTTTTCTCCATTTCATCTCTGTCCACACATGTAAATGTGTGATTCCTTTTTCTTTAGTCTGTAATTAAAAGCACACACCCAAAGATGTCCGTAAAGTAAGTGTGTGTGTGTGTGTGTGTGTGTGTGTGTGTGTGTGTGTGAGGAGCAGGGCATGAGGTTCCCATCATGTGATGTTGTGCCTAACCCCTGACAAGCATATAGCAACAGTATGCATGCCCACTCGCACCAGATTAAAATTACGAAAAAAAAGTGCTGCAATTTGAACATGTGTTACAAGCGAGGTCATGCCTGTTTGCAGCTAATCCAAAGAAATATCCTTTCTCCAGTTGATCCCAAATGTGTAGTTCTAGCCATTGTAAAGTGAAGCCCCATAACTTAGCACTAAAACCAGACAAAGCCGCAAGAGCAGGAATAACAAGAGCAGCAACTGCACTGATGGTTGAAACACCTGCTCCCACCTCTCTTTGCTTTTTGAAAGCAACCCTCACTCAGCAAACAAAAATATGTTTACTGTGGAAACTTTGCACTCTACCCACTGCCCTCAGCACCATGCCAGATGCTCTTCTTTTCATACCCACATAAGGAACAGATCCTTGCTCTAAGATAGCAGCAGCACGGGGCATTTATTTAAGGCAGACGGAAGGCTACTTAAACCCTCTGGACTCGTTAGGCTGATTTATTCACTTATTTTTAGATTGGTCAGAAAGATGACATGTGAGCTAGTGGGAGCAGGAGGCAACCAAGAGTGTAACTCACATGGCACTGCCTCAGAGATGCAGAGGAACTTCCCTGTCTGCTTCAGGCACAGAGAGTTCTGGAACATGAGCTTCTCAAGAATGACCATGAGACGTCAAAATCCTCACTTGTTACAATAAACAAGAAGGCTTTGCATTGTAATTGAGTTGACTCAAATGTGTTGCACCTGCATTATTTACATGTAGATGAAGCTACATGTACAAAAGGCGAGCCATTTCTACATGTGGTGAAGGCTTGCCCCAAGCTCACAAACCAACTCTAGTATCTTCAGGCATACAAGGGCTTTGCATGACTTCTGTATGTATAGCACCAAGGTCTGCATTATGTTGTAAATTCTAAAGGTGGCTTATCAAATGCCATAACTAAGGAATTGCACATTCCAAGATGTGTAGCTAAAGAAAAGTGGGTGAAAATGACACTGAGAAGAATACAGATCAGATGGTGGAGGACACAGAAATAAAATGAACACATTTTTTATTTTTATTTTTCATTTTTATTTTTCAAGCATCTGTTCATTTTGTATCTTGTCTTGTATTTGTCTTTTTAGAAGTTTGTGCAAAAATGTGTGTACATTTCTACTAGTGTATTTAACTGCGTGAAAATTCAGACCCAGTTTGATGTATGTTGTTCTTTGCTCTTATTTTCTGGCAATTCTTCATATAGCATGCATTTCTAATTTTCCCTAAGGTAGGCTTTTTTGTATGGAATCTTCCTTAAAGTATGTGTTTCATATGTTTGTTCAAGAAGGAAACCAAACTGATTTGTACTAAAATGCAAACCAAATATTTTTTTCTGCCAAATGTATGCAGATGTCATGACATGGGTGAATGTGATTATCATCCATATGATACTATTACATGTACGCCTTCTTGGTCTGAGTTGCACTAGATAACATCCATAAATAAGATATGATACGTACACCAGTATGAGTCAGCTATTGTCATCATCTGGAGCATGACTTTGGAATCACAGATTTGGGAAGAGATTTATAGGCCCTCAGGTCCAATCCCTACTTGATGGGAGAAATCCAGAACATATGGCTGTGCAACTTATGCTTGACGTCCTGCAGCAAGCAGTGGTGTAGTCTTGCCACCCTGAGGGGGGGGGGTCAAAGCCCCAGAACTTCACCAGCAGCCAAAACCCAATAGAGTCTCTTCCTCTCTTCTCAAGAGAGTCAGATCAATGCCTCCATCCCATTTTCTCATGTATCCACCAGCTTGTCTCTGAACTCTTCTTCAAAACTGCCCTCCTTTTGCTTCTCATACGAATATATGTTCGTGTGTACACACGTATATATTGTCCCACCTTGCTGTCCACCAAAGGCAATGTGAGGTGGCTCACCCTCTCCCTTGTCTGCCTGCTTAAGATGGCTTGGGCGCTGCTTGGTTTTCAGCACTCCAACCATTGCCTGTGCATGCGCACCTGTGCAAAGTGCCAACTAAAACCCAGAAACTATTTCTACTGCCAGATTACCCCTACCAATACTAAGTGTCTCCTAATATTCAGCTGAAATCTACCCTCCTGTAACTTCTATAGGATCTGTTCTTGTCTTTTGGGATAGCAGAGGAGAAGCCTTTGCCCTCTTCTACCTGATGGTCCTTCAGACATCTAAAGAATGCTATCATGTTCCAGGCCAAACATTCTCATTCTTCCATCTCTTCTTCATAGGACTTGTTTCTCATGCCACTTTCTACCTTATGGATTTATGCCTCAATCATAAAGAAAGTATAGGTGGAAAAAGTATACAAGCTCCAAACCGATAACAACAACAATAAAGCAATGAAGTATGTATAATAAAAACAGCACAGCCGAAAGGATTTATAAAAGCTGGCCATCACTACACACAGATTTTTTTAAAACCACTAATCAGACAAAAGCCTTTCTCAATAACAATGTTCCTAAGTGCATTCAAAAATGCAAGGAGAAGCAGTTTGTTTGATTTTCCCTGGAGAAATATTCCTCAGGGAAAAGGATGATAAACAAGGCAATGGGTCTGTATACTATATGTATTTCATACCAATGTGTGGGGTGGGATTGGAGGAGAGCTGTTTCTTAAAAATAAAAAAACATAGGGCAACTATTTGACCTGTGTTGTTAAGATTGCTATAATTATTATGTACAGAAAAGGAACCACAAATATGTTCTTAAAATACACTTGTGTATTTTTGTCCCCAAACTAGTTCTGAATATGTCTAAGAAGAAGCTCATAAACATGGCATGACAAAGACAGTTAGTAATTTTGTCTTGTATTTAGTTCATACCAGCCCTGGACCTTGAAATCTGATGTTTGTCCAATTTTTTTTTCTTGAATGCCTCCAGTGTTGGAGCGCCCACCACCTCCTGAGGTAATTGGTTCCATTGTCATGTTGCTCTAACAGAAAGTTTTTCCTGGTATTCCGCCTAAATCTGGTTTCCTGTAGCTTGAGCCCCTTATTACATGTTCTGCACTCTGGAACGATGAATGATCGAGAACAGATCCTGCCCCTCCTCTGTAGAACAGTCTTTCAAGTATTTGAGAAGTGTTATCATATCTCCCCTCAGTCTTTTTTTCTCAAGGCTAAACCTGCCCGGTTCTTTCAGTCTTTCCTCATAGAGTTTGGTTTCCAATTCCCTGATCATCCTTGTTGCCCTCCTCTAAACTTGTTCCAGTTTGTTGGCATCCTTCTTGAAGTGCAGTGTCCAGAACTGGACACAGTACTCTAGATGAGTCTGAACTAGAGCCGAATAGGGTGGAACTAGTACCATATGGGATTTGGAGACTACTCGTATACTTCTGTTAATGCATCCTGAAATTTCATTTGCCTTTTCTTGCAGCCACATCACACTGTTGACTCTTATTCAGCTTTTGATCTACAACAATTCCAAGAACCTTCTCACTCGTATTATTACTGAGTCAAGTATCTGTTCTCTCGTAACTGTGTATTTGGTTTTTCCCCCCTAGGTGTAGAACTTTGCTCCCAGTTTTGTGCCATCCGCAAATCTGGTAAGTATTCTCTGCATTCCCTGTCCAAGTCATTAATAAAAATGTTGAAGAGCACCAGGCCCAGGACTGAGCCCTGTGGTACCCCATTTTTACCTCCTCCCAATTTGAGAAGGAGCCATTGATAAGCACTCTGTGAATATAATTCTGTAACCAACTGTGTATCCACCTGACACTTCTTCTATCCATCCCACACCTAGTTAGCTTGCTATTCAGAATATCATGGGGCATTTTATCAGCATTCCCAGCATTCCCACCATCTACCAGGGAGATTTTAAAAAATAAGATAAGATTAGTGTGGCAGAATTTGTTTTTGACAAATCCATGTTGGCTTCTAATTACTACTGCATTGTTTTCAAGGTGCATGCAGAATGTCTGCTTTATAACTGGCTCCAGAATTTCCCCTGGGATTGATGACAGGCTAACTGGTCTATAGTTCCCTGGTTCCTCCTTTTTGACCTTTTTGAAAATAGGGACAACATTAGACCTCCTCCAATCATCCATACTCCATGATATCAAGAAAATAATAGACAGTGATTTTGTTATCGCTTTAGCCAGTCCCTTCAATATCCTTGGATGCAGATCATCCGGCCCTGCAGATTTGAACTAACTTAAAGTAGTAAGGTATTCCCTGACTATTTGTTTATCCATCCCACACCGCAATTCTATCCCCTCCCTTTGAACATTACATTTGTCTGGAGAAGCATCAACTGTCTTTTGGGAGAAAACCAAGCTGAAGTGGGAATTGAGCACTTCTGTGTTTTCTTTGTCATCTGTTCTCATTTTTCCACCCCCATTGAATAGCTGAGCCACTTTTTCTTTTCTTATCATGGGACCTTACCTATTATTGTTCTGAGTTTATTAAAATTGGCTTTCCTAACATCCAGCATATGTGTGTGGCTACACTCTGCTTTTGTTTCTTTTGAAATCAAGAACTCAAGCGGAACATGGTCATTTTCCCCGAGTTCCTCTTGCTGCCACTTCTTCCAGCAAGTCATCTCTATTGGTTAGGATAACTAGTCCTCTAGTTTCTTCCTCCACTTTTTGTAGGAGAAAATTATCAGTCACACAAGCCAGGAATTTCTTGGAAGGTCCATATTTGGCAGAATTTGTCTCCCAAGAGATATAAGGATAATTGATATCTCCCATTATGACTAAATCATGCTTCTTTGAAATTTTTGCAATTTATTTTTCAAAGATTTCATCAGCATCTTCTTCTTGATTGGGTGTTCTGTAGTAGACTCCAACTACCATGTTCCTTTTGTTTTTCGCCACAGTTATATTAATCAAGATGCTCCTGATGGGACAATCCCAATTATGTCCCTGAGATGTCAAGTCTCAAAACCTGAGACCAAGGAGTGGATATTTATGATGACACAAGAGCAGGCAATTGTGATGTCACAGGGATGGGCACTTGCGTAACAATCACAGCCTTGTGTGTATGTGTGTGTGTGTGCGCGCATACAGGGTGGAGCGCAATGGACTGTGGGTTTCCTGCAGTATCTTTTTCACATATATTATACATGCAGCACACAAGTATACATGGACCTCTCTGTTGAGGTGGTTAGACCTGGCACCAGTTGAGAGTGGGGAAGAGTTGGGCGCCCATATATTAAAGTCATCATGTTCAATAAAACCAGACTTCTTTCTTTTTCAGCACTGTTCACTGTGGGATTTGTTTCCTGACCTGAGGACCTGGGGAAGCACAGTAATTCCCTGAAACTTCACCTGATGCCCTGAGATATGGCAACCTTATCATATCAGTCATAAATGTGTCAACAATATTTCTGCTGATTGATATCCTTCAGAAGGCGGGGAAAGTGCAGCCCATGAGGCCCCATTATGATGATCTCAAGTTCATTTCTCACTGACTCTCTAGCAGCAGTATTCTCCTCCCCTGCAAACCAACAGCTAAATCCTATATATGTCTACTCTGAAGTAAGTGCAGCTGAGTTCCATAGGGCTTATTCATAGATAATTGGATATAGGACTGTATCCAAAATAAGCCTATGTTTTTCTTTACAGAGAAAAAGCACTTGCAGTTTCATATCTGTCATGTTAATACCTGTTTATTTCAGTCCCAGTGTTCATTTACACATCATAATTTAAATGTTAGTAAAAGACTTCACTTCTGGGAAAAGATGGCGATCAGGTGATTCATATGTCTGCTATCCAAGAGTTCACCATTGATGGGCAAACTGAAAGGCTATTGCAAGTGGTTTATTTTTAAAATAGACTAAACTGGACAACCCTTCTAATAAAGGATACTTGCGGATAGAACACTGCCTTCTGTGAAGCTGAGCACATGACCATCCCACAGCAAGGTAAAAGTCCAATGAATCCGAGTGGCCTTAATCTGGCATCCAGAGATCTAGACCAGCATGACAGTGCAGAGAGTGCCCTATGGCCTGAACACTGTAACTGAGAAATCCCTGCCCACCCTCCATGTTTCTGTCAGTGGAGGGACTTAGACCTGGAATTCTATCAAAGCCCACAACCAGTGGGAAAATCCATTTGGGAGGATATAGTCCTTTATATAATCTGGTTCCAAAGTAATTAAGACCTCAACGCTATTGACCAAACAAGTGAATTGTGCTGAGGAATAGGCCGAAGTCTTGATGGATGTGCAATATCAGAATCATATGTCCCTACAAAAGGTTCCAGACGAGTGGCTGCAGCAATTTGTCCCAGCTGTTACGAAACTTAAGCCTTTATACGGACAATGCACTTACAATTTTCTACTTGGTATGTTAACTATTTATGATCTATTTATTTCAGTGCCATTTATAAGGTATTCATTTATGCCTTATAAAAGCTTTTCAAAGGCAGTTCCATATGGAGAACAAGTAATTCATCTACTTGTTACCAAGTCATGCAAATGGATCTGATTTAGTACTCAGAGTCCTGTATAGACATGTCTTTAGAACCAACCTGATCTTCAAATAACACAAGTTCTACCTCTACATTTGTGACTAGACTGTCCCCTTGCTGTTGCCACTTCCTGGACATAGACAGTGACTTGTCTGAAGAAGAGAAACTCCTGGTCCTGTGTACATTTTACAAATGAGCAAGAACCCTGGAAAATCTATGTTTCTCTTCTAACATGGAAGAAATAATGATGGAAAGAGTAAAGGGTAACCACTCCTTTCTAAGTGGGTTGATAACGACCAGGGAAGTAATAACAGAATAGGCATATGAAGAATCCTAGTTAGAAAAACCAAGTGGTTGTATATATAATGTATTCCTGATTACTGTAATTATAAAAACTGATATATACATACTTAGGTCACTAAGCCCCAGTGATTTAATGGGCCTACTTTAGTGCAATTTACTACCCAAAGCAACAGGATTTGGGCCATTGTGTTCATTCTGTGTAACTCATAGAAAATACAGCCAACGGCTCTTATGATTAAGTTGCAAAACATAGTGCCTTAGTGCACAGTATTGATGAGAGATCTTCTCCAGCCCCCCCAACAACAATTCCAGCTATAACTAAATTTCTCCCCAGAGATGGATGATTGTTCTCATTTTTGACCCATAGTTTCTATATCTTTTTGAGGTGAAAGAGGATTTGAATGGTCAGCATTGTTTGTTGTCATTATTACTATTACGCGGCTGAGGCAAAGCAATCTGCTTGGGGAGATTCAGCCAACTAAGTTCAACAGCCAACAAAACAAAGCATTACATACATCTCTCATCTGGAAGTTATTTTTATTTATGTTATTGTAAGTTGTCAGGGTGATGTCTGGGCTTGGGCCCCAAGGTGGAAAAAAATCTGGAGGTTGCTCCACAGTAGATATCTTTCCAGTTGGGAGGACTAAAGGCCATTGTGCTGAGGCTTTGAGCTGGGTTGCCTCATGACAACACACATGTTTGGAAAGAGAAAGGCGTGTTGTCTGGTGCCCTGTGCTTTATGATGCCAAGCACACTGGCCCTCATTTCTCAGGAGGAGAAAATAGATTTTGGCTTTTTGTAAGAAATATGAAGTCAAACCTTCCCAATTTTTATATGGACATATAATATTTGGATTCTCTTAGAACCCATTATTCCTTGGATAATGAAAGGGATGTTAAGAACCTGAGACATTACCTGCTGAATCAGATCCAAGATCCATCTTGTCAGGTACCCTGCTTCTGCCATCCTGCACAACCAAATGCCTTTGGAAAACCTGCAACAGCCCCCTATCAGGAATACTGGCCCAACAAGTGCTAACTAGGAGTAGCATATTGCTTTCAGATATGGAAATTGCACGGTCAACATAGTAAATAGCTAACTGTGGAGCCATGTTGGAACTAAATATGGAGAATGTAGACTGGAAATGTAGACTGGAAATCTAGTTCAGCCATGGGTTCCTTGGACAAGTTGCTATCATTTAGTCACCTAGTTATTCCGGCCAGGATGAGCAATCTCAGCAGGACTGGGGCCGTTTTTCAGATTTGCTGGCCATGCTCCCAGGAAGAGGGACTAAAAGGGGAGGGGTGTGGCCAAAGACATTAATTTGGATATTAAACTGACTAAGATGATGATGAGCATGAGCATGGTGATTTCAATAAAGGTAGCTAAAACAGGTTTTTGTGAACTGAAAAATAAGTATAAATAAAAAATGGGAAGTACTTTTTAGTGCCACCTCAAAACTCTATTGCTCTGCACTCGCCCTTGAGGACATAAGAGGATTTGAGCAAAAAATATTTTTTCCAAAAAAATTATATAGGAGGGGTTGGGTACTTGGCATTGGGGTTGGGTACTTGGGGTTGGGTACTTGGCATTCAGGGTCCCACAAAAATGCCCCTGGGGTCCAAGTGTGAAAGAGACTAAATTGTGTCGAACTGCTAGCCTTTCAGACAAAAAACATTCTTGTTTTGCCCCCTGTGCCCACAGCAGAGCACAAGGGCATCAACACAAAAGGGCAGCACAAACCAGCACTTGAACAATGGGATATTCTTCTTGAACCATTTAGTGAGGCCACACCCAAATTACAACATAAGTATTTTAAAAGTTACAAGTATACCATATCAGGAGTGAAATTATTTCTCATTAAATTGTAATCGTCATGCAAATATACTTATATTTTTCTTATTGAAAAAATAAATAAATTACAAGTAAGTAACTATTTGCTGCTGGCCCAAATCCAAATCAAGAAGAATCACAGATGTTCACATGGCTAATTGGCAAGGTGCTGAGTGGCGGATCAGACATATGCTCTGGTATATGGTGAATATGGAACCAGCATCTCATCAATGGGCCGTGGTGACTTCCATGATTGCTGCATAAACATCCAATAAGATTCTGATCTCCATTTAGCCCCCGCCTCTGAGCTGGGGGGCTAAATCTGTGTTTTAGTACTAGGAAAAGGAAGCTTGTGCTCTGACAGCAAGATATCTCAACTGACAACATTCTCTTCTAGGCAAGAGTTGGGATTGTGTATTGGAGAAATAAAGGTGGATATAGGGAGGACATGGTAACAGTGTAACTATGCATCAGGGATGGAGACTTGAGTCGCAAGATTTGCTGTGAAGTTGGACTTCAGTCGCACCAGCAACTTGACTCAGACACGACTTGGGGTGTTGTTGTTTTTTCAATGACTCTGACTTGACTCACGACTTGGAACCCAGCCATTCTTTCCTTTTTTTCTGGGGCGAAAAAAACTTCTTTTTAATGCGGACTCGGGCTTGGGACTTGGGACTTGGGACTAAAGACTCAGACTTGGACTTGGAACTTGGACCCAGAGATTTGCCAACATCCCTGCTATGCATAGTGTAAAAACAAAAGAATAAATAGATGTTTTTCTCCCTCTGACAATCAATGAAGCAGAACAGTAGGAGACTAGAAAAGGCTTTTGAGCTGACTGATCTAGTCCTTTGTATGTTCTTAACTCTATTTTGTACTTCTATTTTTTTTAAGTTACTGTATTGTCTTTTGTGTGTGTGTTTTTCTAGCTTATATATAAAGGGGTTGTTTTTTATTTGCATTCTATTCACTGCATCCTCTTTCAGAATGAAACTGTGTAATCCTCTGAACAAAAAAGGGAGGTTAACTGCATGTAGTTTCTCTTTAACAAATCTATTTTGGCTATTTGGAATCTTTTAAGCTTTAAAGGCACATCTTGTGATATGGTAAAGACCAAGATCAGTACAAAGGCCATCATGGCATTGTTATGTTGTGAGCTGAGATATTGCAAGTATCAGGACACACGAGAACTTGGAAATGTTACTCTCCCCTTAGACTAGAGCTGCTAGAATCCTGCAACCAGGACAGGCACTGGAGAGTGGTACTTTCAGAAAATTCTGGAAGTTCTACTACAAAAAAAAGTGATTTTCCCAAGTTCCCATTGCTTTAGTACAATATTTTAGGATGGCAGAAATGTGTGGATATATCTCCAAGTGTCTGCTGGGATGAATACCAGACTTCTCCAAACACTTAAGGTCTATCTCTTACTAGATGTGGGCAGAATGTGAGGAAGAGATACCAAGTGTTAGAACCTGTTATCCAACACGTTAATTCCTCACAGCTTCTTAAGTACAAAAGATTCTTTTAAATGAAAGAAGGGTGCACAAATATTTCATGGGTTTTTTTGTGTTTCCCTTCTTTTTTAATTTTTTCTTTCACCCCTTCTCTGTCAAATCATCCAGGAAAATCTTCAAGCAATAGCGTTGTTAGGGCTGCAACAGTGAAAAAAAAATCTTCAAGCTTTTAAAAATTAAAATGTAGTAAGTGATGTGTTGGTAGCATTTTATTAATGGAACAGTCTGCCCACAGAGATCTGCCTGGCTCCCTCACTGGGTGTTTTTAAGAGCAAACTTAAGACCTGGCTCTTTAGGCAGGCTTTCCCTCCTGTCATCACCTAATTACTTTTGCCACCTTGAATTATATTATTACTGTTATCTTTATTTTATTATATTGTTTTTACTTTTATGTATTATTGTTAGCTGCCCAGAGTAGACTTTGGTCTAGATGGGCGGGGTATAAATTGAATAAATAAATAAATAAATATATTGCCTGGATATTCTGAGTAACATTAATGTTAACATATTATTAAATGTTAAAGTATGAACTAACATACATGGGTTTGCCATTTTCACTGGCATCTCAAATTAACACATAATTGAAAATGGTGTGTTTATACAGATCAGCATGTGAGATAATAAAAATATAAGGCTGTAATGAAGTAAGAAGGGGAAACGTTATTTCTGTAGACTTTGTAAGTGGCTCACCTGCCAAAGGCCTTGTGTAATACCTGCAAGATAACAGATGTAACGAAGGAACAAAGGTCCTCTTATCAGGAGAAAGATGGCCTATAAAACAAACAGACAAACAGACAAACAAACAGAAATGGAACTGGAAAAATCTAGAGATATAGAAAAGAGCAGGAAAAAGGGAACTTCCTTCCTCTTTGTTGGATGAATATGAGAGAAGGAGCTGTGGAGAGCTGCCGAAACTCTGAGGCCTAGCCCGAGGGATCCTATACCATCTTATTGTGTTACTTGTTACAAAAAGTAACTAGTTATAGCTAACTGAAGTACTCATAATTCATTATTTTTTGACGTTATTGGACTGTTGCCCTCTGCATAGGGCAACTAGATGGAGAAGATGACAAGGTTTCTGAATCTTTAAGAACTGTGTTAATTTCCTAAAGGCAAAAGTTGAGGAAATACAGCTGCTGACATGAAAAGCTTCCTTCTACAGAGCTCTTAAAAGTTGCAGACACATTGCTTTCTTTTGCATCAAGCCACCTTTCCTCTTCTCTAGCTGTATGGTGCCGTATACTTCCATTGGCTGAAATCACGCTGCTCAGCATAGCAAGTCTGCCAGTCTTCCTGGGGGAGCTTGGCTTGGACTCCCACTGCCTTGCGGGACTGGGCCCTTGCTACTTCTGGCTGCCCCACCCCCTCCTCAACACCAGCCACCTGGCTCAGGGGGAGAAGGGGCTTTAGAAGGGGGTTTATTGTGATTGGGTTGTCAGTTGCCATCAGGTTGAGTAAGTAGAGACCCACAGTGGATCTGAGGGAACAGAAAGGGGGGAGGGCATTGGAGGGGGCAGCCATTGAGGTGGTGCTCTGTAGGGGAAGGAATGGCCGTGGGGATAGAACATGCCCACGTAGGAGAAGAGAGGGTTAGATATCTTACATCTATCCCCTCTTCTAGTCCTACCCCCAACCAGATGGTATCAGGTGACCATATCAGCAAACCCTCGAACTACACGGTGCTGGTTGATGAATGCCAGGTCGGTACAAAATAACACTGCCCTCATCCATGATGTAATTCTGGCTGGGGGTGCTGACCTGGCGTTCATTACTGAGACCTGGGTGGGAGAGGAGGATGGTGTTCCCTCTTCCAGCTGTGTCCACCTGGGTACTCGGTCCAGCACCAATGTCGCTCGGAGGGTCGGGGAGGGGGAGTTGCTATAGTCTATAGGAGTTCTATCTCCTTGACCAGGCTTCCTATCCCTTTGAGAGGAGGGCTTGAGGGCTTTTATTGTGTGTAGGGCTTACGAGACAGATTGCCGATTCTGTTGGTGTACTGCCCACCCTGCTGTGTACCAACGGTCTCCCTGCCTGAGCTGACGGAGGTAGTCTCGGACCTGGTGTTGAGGACTCCCAGGCTGTTGGTGCTGGGGGACCTCAACATCCATGCTGAGGCTGCCTTGAATGGAGCGGCTCAGGACTTCATGCCCGCCATGACAGCCATGGAGCTGTCTCAATGTGTCATCGTCCCGACGCATGAGAAGGGCCATACTTTGGACCTGGTTTTCTCAACGGGACTGGAAGATGGTGGTTTGGATGTGGAGGTGCCGGTTGTGACCCCACTGTCATGGTCAGACCACTTCCTGGTCAAGTTTAGTCTATTAGCTTCTTCTCTCCTCTGCAAAGGTGAGTGAGCTATTAAGATGATCCGCCCTCAGAGACTAATGGATCCGGATGGTTTCCTGAATGCTTTGGGGGATTATCCGTCTGATATGGTCGGCACTCCTGTCAAAGCTCAGGTCACCCTATGGAACAGAGAGATGACCTGGGCGGTTGACACGATTGCGCCTAAGCGCCCTCTCCCTGCACGCAGAGCCCAGACAGCTCCTTGGTATACATCTGAACTGAGGGCGATGAAGCAAGAGGGGAGATGGCTGGAGCGCAGGTGGAGGAAATCCTGCTGGGAGTCCGATCGAACACGACTTAGAGCCCATTATTGGGCCTATTTCATGGCAATACAGCTGGCGAAACGGCAATATTTTGCCATCCGTATTGCTTCCTCGGAAGTGAGAACTGGACCATAAAGAAGGCTGACCGCCGAAGAATTGATGCTTTTGAATTGTGGTGCTGGAGGAGACTCTTGAGAGTCCCCTGGACTGCAAGGAGATCAAACCTATCCATTCTGAAGGAAATCAACCCTGAGTGCTCACTGGAAGGACAGATCCTGAAGCTGAGGCTCCAATACTTTGGCCATCTCATGAGAAGAGAAGACTCCCTGGAAAAGACCCTGATGTTGGGAAAGTGTGAAGGCAAGAGGAGAAGGGGACGACAGAGGACGAGATGGTTGGACAGTGTCACCGAAGCTACCAACATGACTTTGACCAAACTCCGGGAGGCAGTGGAAGACAGGAGGGCCTGGCGTGCTCTGGTCCATGGGGTCACGAAGAGTCGGACACGACTTAACGACTAAACAACAACAACAACAATTGCTTCCTCAGAATGTCATCCAGCAGAGCTGTTTCGGGTGGTCTGGGATCTTCTTCAACTGGGAAATCCGGTTGAGGTCCCGGACCGCTCATCAGCTTGCTGTGATGAGTTTACCATTCACTTTGAGGGGGAAATTGCTCAGATTTGCAGTGGGTTGGACTCCACCATTAGTGCAGAATCAGAGGATGTGTCCAGTGTGCCGTGCTTAGGTCAAGTATTAATGGATGAGTTTCAATTGTTGAGACCTGAGGATGGGGACAGGGTGCTTGGATCTGTCCGTTCTATCACCACTCCGCTTGACCCTTGCCCATCTTGGCTAATTGGAAGATCTGCCAGGGGGGTTCGCACCTGGGTCCAGGAAGCCGTGAATGCCTCTTTGAGAGAGGGAGTGGTCCCTACCACCTTGAAAGAGATGGTAATTCGGCCACTCCTAAAAAAGCCTAACCTGAACCCAGTGCTGGTGGTTAACTACTGACCAGTGGCGAACCTCCCTTATTTGGGCAAGGTGTTGGAGCGGGTTGTGGCTGGGCAACTCCAGGCGCTGCTGGATGAAACGGATTTTCTGGATCCATTTCAATCGGGTTTCAGGCCAGGCTTTGGTACAGAGACTGCCTTGGTCACCCTGTACGATGACCTTTGCCAGGAGAGAGATAGGCTGGCTGGGTTGGGAGTCGGGGGCACCGCTTTATGGTGGTTCCACTCCTTCCTGGCTGATCATGTCCAGAAGGTGGTGCTGGGACACATTTGCTCTGCCCCATGGCATTTATGTCATGTGTTCCTCACGGCTCGATACTGTCCCCCATGCTGTTTAATATCTACATGGAACCGCTGGGAGAGGTCATCAGGAGGTTTGGGCTGAGGACTCAGCAATATGCTAACGACACTCAGCTCTACCTTTCGTTTTCCACCAATCCAGGTGAGGTGGTTTCTGTGCTGAACTCGTGTCTGGACCTGATAATGGACTGGATGAGGGTTAATAAATTGAAGCTTAATCCAAACAAGACGGAAGTGCTGTTAGTGGGTGCTTCGCCGGACAGGCTAGAGGGCCATTTCCTGCCATGAATGGGGTTGCACTCCCCCTAAGGGACAGGATCCGCAGCTTGGGGGTGCTCCTGGACCCCAGTGTAACTCTAGAAGCCCAGGTGGACTCGGTGGCCAGGGGCACCTTCCTTCAGTTGTGGAAATTATACCAGCTACAGCCCTACCTGGACGAGCAGAGTCTCATGACAGTTACATATGCACTGGTAACATCCCGTATACATTACTGCAATACGCTGTACGTGGGGCTGCCTTTGAAGATGGTCCGGCGACTGCAACTGGTTCAGAATCGAGCTGCACGGCTGCTGAGTGGTGGGACCGCTAGGAAACACATCAGGCCGATTCTGTTCAAATTACATTGACTACCAGTTGCTGCCCAGGCCCAATTCAAAGTGCTTGTTTTGACGTATAAAGCCCTAAACGGCTTGGGCCCTGGATACCTGAAGGACCGCCTCCTTCCATATAAACCTACCCAGCAATTAAGATCTAGCCAGGGGGCCCTCCTGAAAGAGCCATTCCTCAAGGAGGTAAGAGGGATGGCTTGTAGACAAAGGGCCTTTTCGGCAGCTGCCCCCAGACTATGGAACGCCCTCCTGAGGGAGATTTGTCTGGTGCCGACATTGATGACGTTCTGGCACCAGGTCAAAACCTTCCTGTTCCAGAAGGTTTTTAATTGAAATAATATCAACTGTGGGTCCTGATGGCAATTTTTAGAGTACTGTATTTTTAATTGTATTTTAATTCTTTGATCTTTTTATTGAATTTAAATTGTTTTAAGCCACCCAGAGACCTTTGGGTAGTGTGGGCGGCATATAAGTTAAATCAATCAATCAATCAATCAAAGTAAGTCAGACGTATAGTAGGTCCATTGAATCAGTGGAAATTTGAAGAGTTCACTCCTCTGCAAGTTCCATTGATTCAATGGGCCTTTTCTAGTTGCAACTTACTGTGATGATCCAGCAGTGGTGGTGGTTAGTGTGTATTTCCTATTCACCATTATGCAGAAGAACCTATAGACTAAAATCCCTTCCCTATTAGGTGCTTTTTCACTTGTTAATGTAAATGTAAAACATGTAATGTTAATGTAAAAAAGGTATGCCATTTTACTTCATGCACTTAATTTAGTTCCTAGAACATTTGCTTAGCATAAAGTTCAGAAGCACTGACTATGTTTCTGGCTTGGGGCAAATTCAGATTAATAACAGCCTAGATAAAATAAGGAAAATATCAAGAAGTCCATGGGACTTTTTCAATGGAAGGATCAAAGCAGCATGTTGGTGCGTCAACATATTTTGCATATGCTGTGTGTCTCATTACAACACAGTGGCCAAAATTCTGCCACTAAGTGTTGTAAATTGCACTGGAGCAGGCCCATTGAATCAGATGGGATTTGGTGAGTCAAATGTTCCTATTTGATTCAATGAAACCTATGGACAAGTTGACTCACCATATCCACAGGGATTCCATAGGTCTATTCTAGTTCAATTTACTATGCTAAGCAGCATGATTTTGGCCAGTGTGTCAGTCTGTACACATTAAAATAAGAAAAACATTCAGGATTGGGTCCCCACATGGACATTCATAGAAAGTATATTACCTGTTCTGCAGAAGATATTACTAGAGCTGAGTCCAGAGCACCCCATGTGTCTTCCTTGAAAGCAGGGCATTTTCAGAGCCTGGAAAGAAGAGGTGCTGAATTTGAGTCTGTTGTTGCAGCTGGAAGCAATGTGGCAGAGAGTTTTTAAGTTGGTTGTTGTAGGTTTTTCGGGCTGTTTGGCCGTGTTCTGAAGGTCTTTCTTCATTTTCTTCAGAAAGAAAAACCTCCAGAACACGGCCAAGCAGCCTGAAAAACCTACAACGACCATCCAATCCCAGCCGTGAAAGCCTTCAAGAATACAGTTTTTAGGTTCTTTCTTTCCTTCTGATAGCTTTGCTACTGCCGAGCTTCAATTAGCAGCCACTAATAGTTTTCATCCTGACAAAATGCCCTGAGGGACACAACAATGCCAGGAGTACTGTGGGAAAACATATGGACACCCCCACTAGTTTATGCTTATTTGTGTCAATGGATGCTTCCCTTGAAATGCACAGAATAACTCTGTGCAAATCAGAAAGGTTTGCACTTCTCCTCACCCCACCTTGTTACACAGTCCCTAGGCTTCCCTGTGGCTGTTATTTACATAACAAAAATAGAAGTTTTAATTGCATTATGCAATTAACAGTACATCATTTGGACCCTAAGGTTGCTTTGTGGGATCAGATCAAGGTTCACTCAGATATCACAGAAACACACACAGTTCACGGTGGCACCCAGGAGATCCCACTCTCTCACACATGTCTTCCCCCTCCAGTGGTATTCTCAGCTAAGGTCCTCAACATTTCCCCTCTATTCAGCACTAGTTAGGTCTTATCAAGTACTGTGTCCATTTCTGGACACTGTACCTTAAGAAGGATGCAGACAAACTGGAGCAAGATCCGAGGAGGGCAACAAGGATGATCAGGGAACTGGAAACCAAGTCCTATGAGGAAAGACTGAAAGAATCGGGCAGGTTTAGCCTTGAGAAAAGAGGACTGAGGGGAGATATGATAGCACTTTTCAAATACTTGAAAGACTGTCATAAAGATGAGGGACAGGATCTGTCCTCAATGATCCCAGAGTGCAGGACATGCAACAATGGGCTCAAGTTACAGGAAGCCAGATTTAGGTTGAATATGAGGAAAAACTTCCTAACTGTTAGAGCAGTACAACAATGGAACCAATTACCTTGGGAGGCAGTGAGCACCCAATGCTTGAGGCATTCAAGAGAAAATTGGACAACCATCTGTCAAATACACTTTGATTTGGATATCTGCAATGAACAGGGGGTTGGATTAGATGGCCTTTTAGCCCTCTTCCAACTCCTTTATTCTATGATTCTATGAAGAGTTCAAAGCAATGCTTAGCAAAAAATAGGCATATTGACATTATATAATACACATACACACACGCTCACACACAACATGCCTCTTGGCGATCGGTGATGCACTGATCCAATAAACCTGCCGAAAAACAAATCACTTCAGACTAAAAGTACAGATTTTGTTAATTTTAACAAGGCCTGTTTAATTCTAGTGGCCTGGATCAAATGTAATGAATGATTAAATCAATCTTTACAAACTGAACAGAGACCACTTTTCATTACTTTTCAAAAATGGGGAGCTTGCCTTATTCAAATGTCATTTGGCTATATTAATGGATGACAATTCTGTAGCTGAATGTAGTGAATGAATTACCTGCTCTTCTATTTGTTGAAAACAAAAGTGTGGGGTTGTTTTTTTTTAGCATTTCCAGTTCCTTATTGCAAAAGTGGAAGGCTGGAAATGATTGGCAGAATAAAAGGAGGAATAGGTGCCTTTGGATGACTTGAATCCAGATGGTCAAAGCCTGCTTTCTCCATTACTCTACATACTGCACAGTTTAGCCCGTCTGAGAGGGTTTTGATGCCTTAAGCACAATGGCAGTCTACCTGAAATCAGATCAAAGGGCATTTCTTAGCTGCAGGATAGCAGCCTTTTCTCCCTTCTCATTCCTTTTCATTATTTCTTTTTCTTTCTGTCCACCCTAAAAAAAGGAAGAAAGAAAAGGCAAGGATCCAACAGTGTCATTCCACTGATGGAATCTGTTCAATGGGCAAAACCATGAAGACGTGATCTCTCACACACTCCAGTCCATCCCACATCCTCATGATATGCACCAGTGGGTTGGAAACCGTCCACGCCCTTTGCACTTCATGGCCAATTCTCCTTCCTGTGGTTCCATTCCCACCGGAGGTTGGACATCATCATGTATATCTTGACTTTGGACATGGGGCCTCTAAACAGTTGGGTTGTATGCAAACAGATATGGACAAGGCTTCAGCTAAGACACAGCTATTCCCAACCAGTCTTCCTGGATCCCATTTTGGTGGCCCAGTTTTCTGCTACCAGCATTGTCACCAAACATTTGTGGAAGCAGTGATGATTTTTTTGTGCTGGAGGGTGCTAGAGTGTCCCCTCCCACCACAGCGCTCTGCCAGTCTTCTGGACATGGAAGGAAAGGGAAGCTGGGGGAGTGGACATCAGAGCTGTGATTTTGTTGGGTGCCACAAAAGAGTAGCCCTCTGTCAGTGCAGTAACACTGGATCTCCCATTTGTGTAAGTGTTGCTGGGACTCAAGCAGAGATGCTGAATGTGAATCTCAAACTTACACTTGCATTAGGAGATGCTGGATACCGCGTTGTGAAACTGCTGTAAAAATCAAATTGTTCACACATCAGGATCTTAGCCAGGGTTTTTTTGGCAGGGGAGCACGCATGCAGACACGGGCTGTTGTCATTTTTTCTACTGCTGTGAGTCTTTTGGTGGCTGTGAGCATGTCGCTGATCTTGGTTGCACCAACAACTGAGGGCAACGGGGGTGCAAAACTGGCCTTGGAGAGTGGCATGCAGCCCACAAGCAATGCATTGCCCACTCCTGGGTTGGAGGAATGATTGGGTGGCAATGGGAAAAGTGGCTCCACTGTCATGTTCAGAAAGTGAGTTTCATGCAGCAGAAACCCAACCAGGAACTCTAGTGATCATGGGATAGTAATCAGTAGTCTTAAAAGCTCTCTCTGCCTATCTCGTACAGTCTTTCTGCCTGACTTCCACACTGCTCTTATCCTGTCACCACATCTATAACCCCCAGCCCAGCCTACTCCCAAATTCTTTAAGAAATTGGAATGAATTGTGCCAAGCTACCACTGGGATACCAATTCAATTAATTTGCATGGAATATATTGAACCCAGCATTTGGGCGGAGGGGTTATTTTGGTCCAGAGCACATACAGATCCAACAGTGTGTGCTCTGAGCTTGTAAATGACCAGGAATGAGGCTTAGGAATTGGCAGTGGTCCTGGCTGCTGGGCCTTTTTCCCTTTCCAGCCAGCACCTCTTTAGGCTGAACGGGTAGACCTGTGTTTGTCATTCCTTGGCATAATCATGTTTGCAAAACACTTTGCCCTCCCTTGCTGCCTGCCACTAGGGACCATCTCTCTGTTTTCCACTCCGTGAGGCATGGGACAGGCTGTCCATGGAAAAACAACACTCATCAGGGAAAGCAGGAGAGAAAATGAGGCGACTACCTGGCTGCCATTTATAGAAGGCAGAAGAAAAGCCAATTTTGAAGGCAGCCAAGCCTGGGTGTTTATGTCCCGCTTACATTTGTGAAGAGATGGCTTATTAAAAGCTTGGCGTCCATTTGGCACAACAGCCTGATATTGTAATTACTCCTTGGAGCCTCAGCCAAGTACTCAGTGAAGACAATGGGAGCACCAGATGCTAACAAAGAAGCGAGCGTTACGATTTGCCACGTGGAATGCTGCGTAGTCTTGTCCACAGGAAAATATTTAAAGCAGGGCTGAGCTGAAGCCTCACAGAAAACATTTTTCTAAGAGGTGGCAGAAAACAACACTGAAATGGCAGCAAACATACAAAGAAACCTTGAGAGTAAAAGCAAGAGTTTGTGTTAATTGCCACCACTCATGGTAAGCCCTGCTCCTGAGAGAAAACTGGATAGCTTCCCATCTTCTGGATGAGAAATTGGCCAAGATGCAACATAATGCCAGCAGAGAGAAAATGTCTGCTAACAGAACTTGACTACTTCCGGGTTGCACAGCAGAACATACCACTAACTTCCTTGCATACCTCATTCCCTGTGCTAAAATCAAATAAGAAGAGACTAAACCCATGGACATGGGGGGCATAAGGCAATTGAGAATTGTGTTTTTTAAGGTACTTCAATAATCATAATAATAATTTATGTGAACATGTGAAAGGAATAAGGAAGTTGTCTTTCCCATAACTGTTTTCATGTGCAGAATGTCTTGTGTTGGATTCCCCCTGCGTTACATTAAAAGGTGTGCTTGCATTATCACCAGCTACTGCAAAGACATTGTTGGATTTCAGGTGAAATGGTCTACACAATTTCTCTCATCACGATTAGGCTTCATAGCTCAGTGAGTTCAGTATCTGGCTGCAGAGCCAGAGGCTGGGAGTTCAATTCCCCACTGTGCCTCCCCAGAGAAGAGCCAGCCTGTGAGGCCCTGGGCAAGCTGCACAGTCCCAGGGCACCCAGAGAAGAAAGGAACAGCAAACCACTTCTGAGTTCTTTCTACCTAGAAAACCCTGAAAAGGTTTGCCATAAGTTGGAATTATCTTGGTGGCACACTATTATGTTATTTCTGTCTGTGGCTCTACAGAAAGGCACCGTGAAGTTGTCCTGCTCTGTTCTGTGGAAGTTCATGAAGATAAGAACGTTCTACCAGGGACTTTTTGCTAATGCAGCAAGTGTGAACAGCCAAGTCGATCAAATGACACCCAAGTGCCATACCATTTATTTTCACACTTGAGCAGGACAGGATTTACACAGTAACGCTGGAATCCTAAACACAATTACTAGGGGCTTTGCCACACTGAACATAATGGGACTTGACTGAAGATAAAACATGGGTGGCATTGAACCACCAGGGTATCATTCTCATTATATGGCATCTTGCTAGCCACTGTGCTTCTAGTGACTGCCTGCAGTCGCTGTTTTAATCACCGGTACCATACCGTGTGCCATTTGTTTGCTTGACATAAAATAAGTGCCCCTCTCTGTCAACTGTTGGAATGTACAGCAGCCTGTGTAAAACATCAAGGCTTTGGCTTACATAACACAGCAAAGGGTGAGAGTAATCATTAACCTTGCCCCCTTTTCTCCAGTTCATTTTGTTCTCAAGTCACCTGTTTGCTTGGATTAAACATATAGTAATACGTTAGGGAATGAAAAACACGTTCGCAGCTGCAGCATTCCAGGAGGATGCCTACCATTTAAGAGAGAAGGGGACCCATTGGACAGACTGTCCAGAGGAAGCCGGTAGCCAAAGGACTGAGGTGCAAATGGCCCCAGGAAGCTCAAACATGATCACAGCAAATCAGCGTTCCTTAACTACACTACTTAGCTGGATCATCTAAAACAGTGGTCCCCAACCTTGGGCCTCCAGATGTTCTTGAACTTCAACTCCCAGAAATCTTGGCCAGCAGAGGTGGTGGTGAAGGCTTCTGGGAGTTGTAGTCCAAGAACATCTGGAGGCCCAAGGTTGGGGACCACTGATCTAAAATACTAGGAACATTTCAGCCCGAAAAGAGGCACCCCAGCTTCTTACTGGTAGCTACTTCTTAAGGTCGTTCTTCTCTTTTGCTGGGCAGAACATCAGACACAGAGCAAGGGTAACCTCTTAGAAACACACCTGATGAAATAGGCTGATGAAACCACTGTCTGTTGGGGCCCATCTGTAGCATAAGCAGAAGAGTGTCATACCTTGCCCCCCTCCCTGGTTCTGCAAGGTAGGTGGAAGGCTGTAGCTTTTAATCCTTCCCACCTTGTGGGGTGGGGGCGGTGTGTGTGTGTGTGTTAGTGGTGTCGCACTGCATATTCTGTACCTATCAGGGACTTGTCTGAACCCTTCTCTCCCCCATGCTGCTACTTTTCCTTGGATTGGATCCAGATGTATTTATTTATGAAGATTTTTATACCTCTCAATCTAAACTACTGGATAAGTGGCTTAGGTATTTGGCTGTGGAGTCAGAGGTTGGGAGTTCTGTTCCCCACTGTGCTTCCTTGACAGGGGATGGGCTTGATGATCCATAGAGTCCCTTCCAGCTCTGCAGTTCTAAGATGATGATGATTAGTAGTATTAAGATGTTTTTCTGCAACAATACAGAAAATTATACACGATCTAAATTCTATACACCATAGGATTTTGCCAAACAATACTGGGTAGGTTTGCAAAAAGAGCAGAGCTTATTTATTCTCAGTACAGATCCACTGAAATGACTAGCTGTTTCCTTAAGGGCTTTATTCTTATGTACTCAAGCAATGATAACATCTGGATCGAACCCATTGTTTATCACAAGAGAAACAAGGAACATTCATATCTAGAAAGTCCTTCTCATTAGCCAACAGAGCTGATACTTCAGTGGAAGACTTAGCACTTGATTTCTGTGATCATAACGAATGACCCTTAGTCATTCTACCTTGTGTCATGCATACCATTAACTGGGAAGTAAAAGATGCAAGAGATTCATGAATTTCCATCTGTATTTGGGGACAGGAGGGCTAGTGAAGTATGCGATTGTCGATCTCATCTCAGGATAAATTCTGTGAGTACCAGAAACTATCTGGAGCTTATGGCTGTGACAGCCATCATTCCACGTGGCGTATAACAGAAGAAAAACATACACACAAGTCATTTAGTCAGAGGAAGGTCATCCAATTGGAATCGCTGCAATGACTGGATATCCCAGACCAGCTTTCCCCAACCTGCCATCCTCCAGATGTGTTGGACTACAATTCCCATCATCCCAGCCAGCATGGGCCCCTGCTGATGGTGATGGAAAGCTGTTTCAGATGGCTATCCGGTTGAGGAAAGAGTCTACCAGAAAGCCCTCCTCTAATCCCAAAGCGTTTTTACATGCTGCATGTGTCAAATGAGTATCTGTGTGTTTTCATTGGTTTCTTCAACTGAAATGGGTTGCAGATTATCCTTGTTCTCCTGGTCAGTCAAAAGGGATGCAGCTGGTATTGGATGGGACTACACTCCCATTGAAAAAACATGTATGCAGCTTGGGGATGCGCCTGGATTCATCCCTGAGCCTGGACACCCAGGTCTTGGCAGTGACCAAGAATGCATTTGCACAATTTAAACAAGTGCGACAGCTACATCCATTTCTTGAGAGATCTGATCTAGCCACTATGATACACACCCTAGTTACCTCTCAGATGTGGGTCCAAAATGCAGCAGCCAGATTGCTGACTGGGGCTGGTTACAGGGATCACGTAGCCCCCCAGTTACAGCAGCTCCACTGGCTGCCGATCAGTTACCAGATGCAATTCAAAGTGCTGGTTTTAACCTACAAAGCCCTAAATGGCCTGGGTCCAAGCTATCTCAAAGACTGTATCTTCCATTACGAGCTGGCTCCAGCATCAAGATCATCAGGAGAGTCCTTTCTTTTGGTCCCGCCACCTTCAAAGGTGTGTGTGATGGGGACAGCTTTCTCTGTTGCTGCTCTCAAAATTTGGAAGTCCCTCCCACAGGAGGCCAGGTTGGCCCCATTTTTGCTGTCCTTCCGCAAACAGGCAAAGACCCTTCTCTTCAGGCAAGCCTTCCCTCAACAACTAGCTACCTGTGTGTGATTTTTAGATAGATTGCTATGCATTACTGCTTTGACTGGATTTTTAGTACTACTTGTGCTTTCCATTTTTGTGTTTTCCATTTCACAGAGTGGCTTTCAAAACATTTTTTTTGTATACTTATTGATCTTTGCCTTAATATTGCCTGTTAATGATGTAAGGTGCCTCTTTATTCATTGTTCATAATTTTAAATATTGTCTTTTAATGATGTTAACCACCATTGTATTCTCAATGTTTTCAACTTTAAATATTGTATTTCATTGTTGTAAGCCACCTTGAGTCCTTTTCAAAGAGAAAGACGGGGTAAAAATATTTTAAATAAATAAATATTGTCCACAGATTCATGAACAGTAAGTTGTGACACATCAAAGTGAACATGCTGCTATCTGAGAGGTGGAATGCCAAGCTAACAGTAGTAAGGACAAGTGCCTGTGTCATCTGGACTTGTTAGGTTTATCCTTACTTGGTGACCCTCAGGAACTGCACTACTCTGAAGGGAGCAGGGCTCACTATGGGATGTGGGATTGCAATGGAGTTCGGAAAAATCAGCTAACTGGTATGGCTGTGAAAATATAATTCAGGAACAAGGTCATTCTAGTGTAGTGTAGGCATCCTTCAGTCTCGAGAGACTATGGTAACGTGTTCTGAATAGAGGTCTTGGAACAGCATCTAGTGTGGCTGAGAAGGCCAATTCGAGAGTGACAATCCCTTCCACACTGAAGACAAATACAATCTGTCCCCTGTCCGGCTCCCTGATTTTGCTGGTTTCAGGACTGCCTGTTTGCCTCAGCCTGCTGAACAAGTGTCTCTTCAAATTGGGAGAGGCCATGTTGCACAGCCTGCCTCCAGGATGAACGCTCAGATGTCAAGGTCATTCTGGAGAGTACAGAAAAGACAGGACAGAGTATTGGGCATAACTGCAGATAGAAATGGGCCAGAAATGTTGAAGATCTCACAGGGCTTTATTAAACCTAACCAGAAGGGGCATGAGAGAGCCAATGGGAATGGAGCAGGTGTATTATTCAAGTCCACTCCCCAGCCATGAAGCTGTATGAACTTGGTTGCTTCACCCTCCCTCAGACTGACCAGCTTTCCAGGACTTCTGTGAGAAAAGAGTGACAGAGAAGGCTCACAGTCCAAGGAACAGGGCTCCCCTATGGAAAACAGGGAAGAGAAGAGCCATTAAGGCCACCTTGAGCTTTTTTGGGGGGAGAAGGTAGGCTATACACGAAGAAAACAAATATAGATGAATCGATTTATTTAAAATATTCCCCCCCCCCCGCCGCCCTGCTCCTTAAAAATGACCAGAGGTGGCTTACTTCATTAAAAGACAATGTAAAAGCTAACAACAGTGAGTATACAAATACTAAACACCATTGCAATTTTGCCCAGAATACCAAAATAGCAAATTTTCCCCTGGTAAGTGTCATCTATTATACTCCGACTGTGGGAAACTTGACTGCATAGACACTTGTCTTTGCATGTAAACATGTATCCCACTTTTCCATGAAAAATGGCACTAAAGAGATTGGTATTCTCAGCACTATTACTGCTTCTTCCTATCAGTACTGCCCAGTTCAGTCCGGAACACCCGGACAACTGGTTGCCACATTTAAGACCAAGAAAACGCCATTTCATAATTTCATAACACCATTTCAAAATTTCGGTTTTCTTTTTATTGTCAAAGTAAATATATTTTATGAAGAACAAAGGAAAAAAATATACAGAATTGTAACTTTATGTACAATGGCTTTAAAGATATCCTTTTGTTTCCAATTTACAATTTTTCCATGTGTTATTACAAGATATTTTATATAAATGTGCAATATGTACAGTTTTATTTACATACATTCATAGGATGTGAATTTTTTTAAAAAAACAGTCGACAGAAGAGAGATTCATTTCTACTTCTTTCTAGAGGACAGAAGGAATGCATTCCTACAAGAAGGTCATGGATCTGTTGCTCTTAAATGGCAACCAAGTCTCCATGTTGACTTATTAATACTAGAATTGTAGTGTTCTATTTCCCATTTGGCTCACCAGAAAAATTAAAATAAAATAAAATGGGGGAAAGGAGGAACAGACAGGGCATAGTCCAAAAGAAGTTCATCACAACTAAATCTCATTGAAAGCAATAGGGCTTACTTTCTGTAAGCCTGCCCCATTGCTTACAATGGGATTGGGTCATACCTCATGCCTGTATTTCCCCATAGACTGTATCTGGGATCAAAGAGGACTTGCTACCTCCTTTGTTTAATTCTTTTAAATCTTCTCTTATTATCAGATCCTATATTGCTAGATAGCTTTGTCCTATTAACAGACTACAAAAAGGGAAAGGGTAAATGTTGCCTAAAATGATAATTTTGCATCCAGCGTCTGGTTATATGTATATATTTTAACTTATTATATATCTATATATATGTAATATGAATATATTTTATATCTCTCTCCATATAAAATATACTCATTCCCTTCTTTAAGTCCTTACCATCTTCCACGCTGGCTGGCTAGAACACCAGATGCCCTAGTTGCATTGCTCTCCGAATAGTGGCCTATGGGGATACTCTACATTTGGCTACCACTTGCCATCTAAGGCTCCAAAAGTGCGTTCACAAAACATTCACTAAGTCTTAAGTCTTCTCATCCCAACAGTTTGAGCAAGGATTTTGTTCCACATTGTAAACATGGGAAATGGGCCCAGCATATTCACAGAGCTTGGGAAGCTACTTTTTAAAAGTAATTATAGTTCTAAAAGGCTCCATAGAATAATGAATTACTGCCATCGTTGCAATTTAAAGCATCTCTCCACTTCACTTGCCTGCTTCTCAAGAATAACTGAAATAGTTGCCATTTTAGTTACCTGACAAGAAAACATCTGAAATCATTAGGCTGTGATTAAAAACATAGTCTCCTTCCATTCACCTTGTTGTCACATCAACACCCAAAACAGAGCACAAGGCAGCAACATAAGCCATCACTTGAGCCATGTGATATTCCTTCTAGACTATTTTGTGAAGATACACCCCATAACTAAAAGGTAACTTTTAAAATTACCATTAGTTTGCAAAAGTAGTGAAGTTATCACTAGTTAGGTTATCAATGTAAGGTCATGTAGCTATGCCTTCATTATTTAAAAAGTAGTTGGTTATGAGTAATGAGTCATTTGTAACAAGTTAATGCCAAGCTTTGTTCATTTAAGCTCCTTTAGGGGAAAATGCTATGCTGCCAGTATTACAGCTGTGGCCATTAGAAATCATATACAGATGACAGTGAAGCTTTTTATAGGAGGTACATCCAGGTGATTGTAGTAGGAACACAAATTCTTTGTCCTTCTCCTCGACTTTTCCTCCCTTCCATTGCCAATGTTTGTCTTCAACAATCCAGTATGGTCTCATTGCAATGTCAAGCAGTAGAGCTGAGAGAGAATCGGGCAGCCTGGGATGAAGCATGGAGGTCAGGAGCCAGTAAATGATGAGTGAAGGGATGGAACATTTGGTGCAGAAGTGCCAAGAAGCTTAACAAACAGGCAGGCTTTACACAGGAATTGGGAGAATCTGACAGTCTCTTCTTAAAAGAGAATTCTGGTTCCAGAAAGAACACAGTATTCAGACTAGAAAATGAGACTAACTGGTTGGCAGAATTTGGAGGAAATTACTTTCTGAACGTATCTGTGAAGATTCTCAGTCATCCAGGTGAGGTTATCTGGAGGTTGAGTCATGGCAACTGGACTTCTTTCTTATTCGGTTGAAACGTTTTCACTACTTGATTGAAGAAGCTACTTGAATGAGTAGTGAAACGTTTCAGCCTAATAAGAAAGAAGTCCAGTTGCCATGACTCAACCGCCAGATAACTTTCTGAATGCTACAGCTCCCAGAAACCTCCAGCTTACACGGCCACTAGCATTCAGGCACAGGTGGTGGTGCTGTGGCAGTATCTGGATGCTACAGTTTCCTAAAAGTCATTTTTTCAGGCCCCCCTTATTGCAACGTGCATAGCAATGCATACCCACGCACATGCACAAGACTTTGTCTTTCTGCTCTTTTGATAGCTCCCACAAATCCCTAGCTGATGAACACCACCATTGCAAACAAACAAACAAAATGTACACACACATACACACAGGATTTGTTTCCACTTCAAAAGGAATTTGCTCTTTCCAAACTGGACAAATAGGCCAACTTAATACAATTTTAAAAAATAAAACAAACCTTCACAATGAATAGC
The DNA here is from genome assembly GCA_037013535.1 of Intellagama lesueurii. NCBI lineage: Eukaryota > Metazoa > Chordata > Lepidosauria > Squamata > Agamidae > Intellagama > Intellagama lesueurii. Next base: position 256,250,321 of record JBAJHW010000002.1, read on the forward strand.
CCTATACACGAGCAAAGCCCTCAGGAATGCCAGAACTATAATTAACTAGCAGCAAGGAGCCCATCAATTATCATGGTGCAGGAGAAAACAGCTAAAAATAAAACACTGTGATTTTCAAAAGAAGCAGCAATAGCAACAGCAGGAAGGAACAGAAAGAAAAGAAATAAGGCAAAGTGGTAGGTGACAACACAAAAGATGCACATGGTGCATGTGTGAGGTCATGGCATCAGATATTACGGGGAGATGAATAAATTATCACAATAAGGTTGCTTCACGAGAACGATGCTGAACAAAGGGCTGCCGACACCTATTCTTGGACAAACAGGTGAAAAGGAGGAGGCAGGAAGACACCTCAGTTCACTGCGCGCATAGAGCGGCTGCTTCTAGGAAATCGGTGGACTTTGACATGCTTGGACAAGTGGTCACTTCGAGCAAACTTCTTCTCACACACAGGACATTGGTAAGGCTTCACTCCCGAGTGGGAGCGCCTATGCCGAGAAAGTTCATCAGATCGAGAGAACCTGAAAACGAAAAAGATGAAACCGATCAGTTTATTGCTTTCGCCTTGGCAAATCACCACCAGTACATTGAAAAACAAGAAAATAATGAGCATTTCTATCTCATAGGGACGGAGAACCTTTGGCCCTCCAGATGACTTAGATCACAACTGCCACAGTTCTCTGTTATTTGCCACATTGGGTGGGGCAGATGGAAGTTCTAGGCCAAAACACCAAGGGTGTTCTGTATCCTGCCTCTGTTACAGAACAAAGTTCTTTCCATACATTATTTCAATAATCCTTATAATAGGTCCAGGACTGAAGTACAATGATTTTGTAGTTTCTTGAGAACCAGCTTTATAGTCTCTGTCTCTCTTTTTTTCACACAAACGTGCCAGTTGTCAGATGTCCTTTTATTTCAGCTCTAACCAAGGTGAAAATAGAGTTTTGCCACTATGTCTGGGGGAAAAAAATCTGACATTTTTCTTTTGTTTGCTCCCTACCACTGTGGAAAAAAATGCTGTTTTTCTGAATTTTCTCTAAACTTTTTTTTCTACAGGGAACAAAACAAAACAAAACAATAGTAGCTGAGTTGTTCTTCCTTGTACTTGTTCATTTCTCTGCTAATGATGAGCTTCATCCTGAAAAGCTGTTGGATAATTCTTTCTTCCCCTGGAGAAATTTATTGAAGTAGTCACTGTCTCAGTCCACAAACAGGATTGAAAATTTCAAGCACAACTTGGAAAGTTACTTTGAGGAAGAGCAGGTGCTATGAAATGCTGAAGCCCTTTGTAACAAGGTCACAGAGCATCATCCTACCACTCATGGCGCCATTGCGAGCATCTTCAGCATGCCATTATATTCATCCCCCTTCAAAAGTCTCTTTCTGAGCTCTGATTTCAAAAACCTCTTTGGACATGACTCTAGCTCAAATCTCCCCTGGGAGAGTCAAGGGTTCCTAACACACAAGTGAAAATGCAGCCCCTTTGAAGAGCAATGTCTTGAAGTGGGGTCAGCCAGACAGTAGTAAAGAGTGGCTACAGCTTTAAGAAGACCCAAGCCGGCATGACCATTCTCTTCTCTGATTCCAAGTATTTACACCAACTTAACAAAGATGTCACTGTCTATGTATATCCTCTGATATTTATTTGTATAAGCAAAACAAGAAACGCTAAGTCCATTGGGATTTGCCTTTATGAAGAGCAAAATCAGGAGATGAGGGGAATGTGCTTATCCAATGTATGTGTCATCTGAGCTATGGAAAGCAACATGAGTTAAGATGATAAAAATATATTTTACATCATAACTAAACTTGTAGTTGATCAGGTAACAATGTTGCTATGTTCTTGCCCAGCTTGCTCAGAACGATCGTCTTACAATACCCATAAAAATAAACTCAGTGGCCCGTATGTGTTTACAAAAAAAAGAAGGAAAAAACCAACAACCAAAAGCTATAGAGATAGAATTCTGCAGGCTGTTATGTAATATCTTAAGTGTTCCACAAGCTTGTCCTTATTCATGTTGACTTGCTATTATGTCATGCAGTTTTACAGTACAACACATTTGTAATGATACAAGGTAACTGTATTAGAAAGATAAATATACTAACAGATTGTTCTTGGAAAAACAGGCAGCAGTACTTTTTGACCCATGGTAGATAATCCTCATCATTTTAGATCCTGGAGTTCTCAGCAGAATAACAACAATGAACTGAGGAAGACTTATACTGATGGAAGCAGTTCTGTCAATAGAACCAGGAGGGTGAGATTCTCTCTACTACAGGCTTTCAACAGGACTTTCTCCTCTTTTGACCCCCCTCCAGCCCTTTGCACCTTGCGAAATTCTGCTAGGGAGCTTTTTCTGGCCTGCTGGGAAAGGTGGCAGGGGGAAGGGGGAAAAATCTGTCCACCTTGTTCCACTGACAGACCTGTTTCCCTCAGCAGATGTATTCAGTTGGATCCCAGCCTCTGGAAACTGAGACAGAACATTTTCCTCATTTGACATCACAATGCTTTAGATATTCTAAATCAGGTGTGGGCAGCTGTGGCCCTCCAGATTTTTCCCCTCTCTAAAACTCCTATCTGCCCTATATTGCCAATAGTAAGAGACTGACTGTTCAAAAACAGCTGAAGAGTCACAATTGTTTATCATTTTCTAAACCAAAAAAGTATTTCAGTGGGTTGTAAGCATGCTAACCTTTTTTAAAAGAAAAATGTCCATTTAATGGTTATTCCCTATTTGCAGGGAACCATAGCTCATATTTCCTTGCTATGACCACCCGTCAGGATATATGGAAATGGTTTTGACACTGTTTAGGTCTTACCGTTATTCACCCAGATCCCACTACAGCTTTTGGTATATTATATAAGATGAACCAAGAAACAACATTCCCTTTGGGCTGTGTAGTAATGGCGAGTTTGGACTCTGTTGAATTGTAGAGCAGTGGTTCCCAGTCTTGAGTCCCCAGATGTTCTTGGACTACAACTCCCAGAAATTCTAGCCAGCACAGCTAGTGGTGAAGGTTTCTGGAAGTTTTAGTCCAAGAACATTTGGGGACTCAGGGTTGATAACCACTGTGGTAGAGCATTAATCTGGCTCTTTGCAAAGCATTGCATTTGCCTGCATGACAGTTGCTGGGAAGAAAGTTGCATGAAAATGAAAATGGATGGACTCTCGCTTTCTGAAGCAGCTCTATGAATGAATTGACCCAGAGGAAAGAGTTCCATGGTTTGTGCTGTCTTGGTGCCTCTGGGGTGATCTGGATGAAATTATCCATCACCCCTGAGCAATAGTATCTTAGATTAGCAAATAACTCAGACCCTCTGCAGCATTTCTATCACATCCATTTCTCGATCCAGGACAGGTTTGTTAGAATGTCCTAGAATTCATCCTAGTGTTCTCTTTGGGGCTGAGAAACCAAGGCCAGTCTACCTTCTCAGAGTCTAGGCCTCTAAAGAGTGGTTGATTCTCCTTTCCCCTTGCTCTATGTGTTCAACATGTATCGGAATGTAGAAGGGCTAGACGTTTTATTAGAGTTTGGTTACTGTTTACTCTGAAAAGGCCTCCAGGGTGTTCCATCACATTGTTACTACAGTCTCATGGAAAACCTGAAAGTTTGTGGCATAAATACCATTTAGGAACCACAATATTAACACAATGGCCAAAATCCTATTGCTTAGCATAGTAAATTACACTGGATGCCTACATTGGATCAAAGGGGATTAGGTGAATAAACTCCTCCATAAATTTTGTTAGTTCAAATGGACATACTCTATCTTCAACTGACTTTAATATAGTTAATTGCAGTTAAAGTAGGCCCATTTAAATCAAGAGGACTTACAGAGGAGTTGATGCAACAAATCACCATTGGTTCAATGGGCCTAGGTAAAGTTAAAGGTTCCCCTTGACATATAGTCCAGTCGTGTCCGACTCTAGGGGGCGGTGCTCATCCCTGTTTCCAAGCCGTAGAGCCAGCGTTTGTCTGTAGACAGTTTCTGTGGTCACGTGGCCAGCGCGACTAGACACGGAACGCTGTTACCTTCCCACCGTGGTGGTACCTATTTATCTACTTGCAATTGCATGCTTTTGAACTGCTAGGTTGGCAGGAGCTGGGGCAAGCGATGGGAGCTCACTCCGTCGCGTGGATTCGATCTTACGACTGCTGGTCTTCCGACCTTGCAGCACAGAGGCTGCTGCAGTTTAACCCGCAGCGCCACCACATCCCATGTTCAATGGTCCTTGTCGTAGGCATCCTTCAGTCTCAAGAAACTATGGTAACGTGCTCTGTATGGAGGACTTGGAACAGCATCTAGTGTGGCTGAGAACGCCAATTCGAGAGTGACAATCCCTTCCACACTGAAGACGAATACAATCTGTCCCCTGTCCAGCTCCCTGATTTTGCTGCTTTCAGGACTGCCTCTTCACCTCGGCCTGCTGGACAAGGGTCTCTTCAAATTGGGAGAGGTCATGATGCACTGCCTGCCTCCAGGCTGAACGCTCAGATGTCAAGGTTTCCCATCTGTTGAGGTCCATTCCTAAGGCCCTCAGATCCCACTTGCAGATATCCTTGTATCGCAGCTGTGGTCTCCTTCTGGGGCGATTTCCCTGCACTAATTCTCCATACAGGAGATCTTTCGGAATCCGACCATCAGCCATTCTCACGACATGCCCAAGCCAACGTAGATGTCGCTGTTTCAGTAATGTATACATGCTAAAAATTCCAGCTCGTTCTAGGACTACTCTATTTGGAACTTTGTCCTGCCAGGTGATACTAAAAATGCGTCGGAGACAACGCATATGGAATGTGTTCAGCTTCCTCTCCTGCCGTGCACAAAGGATCCAGGACTCACTGCAGTACAGGAGTGTGCTCAGGACACAGGCTCTATAGACCTGGATCTTGGTATATGCCGTCAGCTTCTTATTAAGCCATTCTCTCTTTGTGAGTCTAGAGAACATGGTAGCTGCTTTGCCAATGTGTTTATCCAGCTCGACATCTAGGGAGAGAGTGTCAGAGATCGTTGAGCCAAGGTACACAAAGTCATGAACAACCTCCAATTCTTGTGTGGAGATGGGCCTACTCTAGTGCAATTTACTATGCCAAGCGGCAGGATTTTGACCAATATTTTTCTACTCCTTACAAAGGTCTTCGGAAGCATAATAATGATAATAGCAGCAGCAGCAGCAGCAACAACAGAGGTCATGATTCTCATACACCTGGATCTAAACATGAAAGACACCCAGAATCATGGATAAATACCAAAACCCAACTTTTCCCTTAAATTGTGCAAAGGTAACACACAAATATTGACTAGTCTTTTGAGTTCCAAGGACTGTTATATAAAAATTTAGGTGTCATGTCCTAAAATATCAAGGATATAGCTTTAAATATCAGTTTCATAGGTCACATACCAACCATGGAATTGGATATTTGCATTTCAACCTGAGATCTGAGTTCAAGTATGTGAACTGCAGCAAATTCCAAATTGGATTTTTGAATGCAGAATTAATTTAGAAACTTGATTATTGCAGCTTGACAACAACTTCAACCAAACTCTTTCCTAATTCTACAGCTCTATTGCATCTGATATTTACCTAGTGCTTCTTCCTGAGTTGCAGTTAACATCCTTTTATAGAACTCTGCCAGTTTCCCTTTCCACCATAGGCAATATTAGTATACAGGTAAGCACTCTGATACACATTCACGTAAAGGAAATTTAGTGCAAATGATGTGTATCAGACCTACACAATTTGTCTCTTGAGATGAGATGGGGGGAGATTATTTGGACATCTGCTGTGATGGATCTGAATGCTAAGATCCTTGAGATGGAGTGTCATTCATGTTGCCCCATCAGCAAGTTTAAGAAATCATGACAAATCTTTCCTTCCTCAGGGAGATATTTCTTGTCTGGCTGCAGGGCTTATCTGATTACATACCACAACCAGATAATTTATCTTGCAGAATCTCATCATGGTGCAATAGTAGCAAAAACCATTCAAGTCATTAAAAATGAGGGTAACTTAGCCCACTTCTTTCTCATGGTGAGTTACCGTACCTGTTGCATAATGCCTACAAACACTGCACATTGTGGTTTCATCACAATGTAAGTTTCCCTACTCCCACCAGCAGCCGGTACAGGAAGGTGGAGCACAGTCTTAAATGTGGTTAGATCCTTTGTCCATTTGCCTCAGTGTTTTTACTTCAGACTGGCAATGCATCTCTCCAGCCTTTAAGGCACAGGCTTTTCCTGTCATGTTCCACCTCCTCCTTTTGAAAGGAGATGCCAGGGGCTGAATCCAGGACAAAGCTTCTGCTCTGCTAGAGATTGGTGGTCCCTCCTCTTGCCATGGACGTGGAGCAGGGGCAGAGGAAACTCACAGTTTGATGACCCTGAGTCACTTGGTGTTTTCAGATGTTACTTGGCTCAACAAGAGGAAGCAGCTGTGGTGCAGATAATGTCATACAGAGACTGGTACAACATGCAAGACAAGCAACTGATACTGGAGGCCAGAGTGCCAATTTGCCAGACACTACTGATGCTGTTGGCCACATACTGTAGAAGGAAGAACCATGCAGCAGAAGAACAGAGAAAAGGAGAAACGGATTGGTAGGATAGAGACAGACAGCTGTCAGGCAGTCGGAATGTGAAGTCGTTTTTCCTTTCAAGAATGTGCACCAAGCAGAACAAGGTGCAGAAGGCATCAACTTGGAGTGGAACAGGGTGTCTCTGAGCATATTCTGAGCAGTGGGAATTTGTTTTCAGTACCCAGCGCTGAACTAATAATCCCATCACACAGGATTATTTCTGTTTTCCCCGAGCCTCCTTTGTTTCTTCAGGCAAATTTGAGGGGAGAGGGCATATTTTTCATTCTGTTATTAAACAGTTAAAAGTCAGAAGAAACCCTTCTTGATCTACTGCAAACCAAACAGTTTGTTTTTCAGTTGTCTCTCTGATGAATGGCAGTGTGGCTCTACCAGCGGATCCTCATCCGCCTTCCAATCAACCACCATGCAACAGGAGAAGTTTGAATAAATACATTTAGGACATAGTGGCTGAAATCTTGTTGTTTAACATAGTAAGTCACACTAGAGTACGCCTAGAGAATCTGTGGGAACTTGGAAAGCCAACTCCCCCATAAGTGCCATTAATTCAGATGGGCCTACTGGAGTTGTGACTTATTTTAGCATAGTAAAAAAAAAATGTAAGTTTCAATCTGTTGTTAAGAGCAAATAAAAAGTCCATGCTGTGATTCTTGAAGTGTGTGCATGCACACCAAGCCAGCATGCATGTGTACCCCTTAAGTTTGTTTTTTTACACCAAGCAACAGGATTTCAGCCATTTGTTTTGAATTGTATTTAATTACGTTGTCTTTAATTATTGTGAGTTTCATTCGGTCCCCTGTGGGGAAAAAGCTAGCATTAAAATAAAATAAAATAAAATAGTGCAGCAGTGGAACATATGCTTTGAATGCAGATGGCCCAAGGTCTCAGGTTCCGTCCCCATATCTACAGGTGTGGCTGAAAAAAACCTCCCTATCTGAAACCATCTGTGTTAAGCAAGCAGCCAATCAGAACTTTTTCCCCAAACCACCAGACCATCTTGATTTATATATGCTTGTGTGTGTGTTTGGGAATATGAAACATGTTTCTTTCCAACTTCCTCAAATTCTGTTTGGCTTCTAAAGCTGAAGGGAAAGTATATCGCCAGCATTTACGCAAGGCTCTGCCCCCTGAGCTACTGAAGATAACCATAGCCAGACACACAGGCTGGCCCTTGACTTCATGCCTGTACCCCACTCTGAACTCTGTCCACCCTCCATTCAGGTCACAGCATTAATAAAAATAGAAAGCACAAAGCAATGTGGGACATGGTAGCAATTTGAGGTCCTGCTGTTTTTAATTTCATGATCCCATTTATTGAGGAAGAGGGAACACTTCAAGCTCCATCCACAGCTAAATGAGACTTTAGAAAAGTTATCTTTTCCCAATTAAAACCCACAGAAACTCCTATCCTGCAGGACTAGTAGGCCTGCTGGTTTGAGTATTCTAGGAGACAGAGTCTAGAAAAATCACTTTTTCAAGTATTTCATTTCCATGTATATAAACTAAGGAAATTTTTCTTTCTTTCTTTCTTTCTTTCTTTCTTTCTTTCTTTCTTTCTTCCTTTCTTTCTTTCTTCTTTCCTTCCTTCCTTTTATTTTTATATCACCCCTTTAGTGAACATACTACTCTGGGCAGTTTACAAATAAAAGTCAGAACCCCACATGCCCCATATAACAATACTATCATTGTGAGGTGTTCACTGATCTAGATCTAAAATTAATACAAGAAAAAGAAAATGGAAGGGGGGAAAATAATATTATCAGCATTCGGGAACAAGTTATTAAAGGCAACTTTATATAATTCTGACTTCACTAATTTCCTGAATATCAGGAGGGAAGGAGCCTGGCTTTTAATTGCTTTTTGTGCAGATTTAAATGGGGTGGGGGGAAGCAACATTGAATGCATTTGCTGTGGGGGGTGGGGGAACTGTACCCATGCTGGCATAAACAAGTAGGGGGGAAGACTGAAGGAAAAATACCAGCAGTATCTTAGGCTTGTATGTTCATTTGAAAAGATAAAGAGCACTGGAAAAGAACAGAGGCTCCAGAGGTACTCAGCACAGTCATGTGAGGTTCCCCTCCTCTCCTTCTCTGAACTTCTGAAAAGTAAACATGTTCCACTGATAAAAGAAGGGTGTAATTCTGAGCCTTCTTGGCTCTGGCTACTGGCAATCTGACTTTGATGTTCAAGAAGAACATGCAGCAAGTGCCCCAAACCCAGACTTATTTAAATGACAAGTACAGGATACGTGAAGGACACAAGCGCAACTTGGAAAAATGTGCATCATCCCTCCTTCCCGTTAACAAACAGTCTCAGCTGGATAGGTCTGGATTGAGATGCACCTGGCCCCAGAGTGAAGGCAGGATTAGATCTAAAGTGTTAAGATTTCCTCAAATGCACAAAGGGAACGGCCAGGACAAGATGCACTTGCTGCCAGTAGCAAACCTTCTTTGTATTCAGTTTAATTAATCTTTGACCTCAGAGCAATTCTTGTATTACCTGAGTTGACTGATCTGTGTATTTAGCTGCTTGCATAAGCGGTCAGCTCACCAGCGGAGGAGGGGAACAGTCACAAAAAACTGTGGATCGGCTTCCAAAGGCAAGGATTTCTGGTTCCAAAGCATTCCTGCTCACAGAATTTGGTCTCACAGACATTTCCATTAAGCCCTCTCTCATCATTGTGAGCAGCCATTATACCTGCCAAAAGACTGTATCACTTGACTCAGATGATCAAACCAGCGGTGGGCAACTGTGACCCACCACACTTTTCTGGGATGGAATACCCCATAATCTCTCACTTCCAGCTATGCTGGCTAGGGCTAATGAAACCTGTAGGTTCCCCAGTACTGCGAAAATGCAGTTCTTGAATTCTTTCAGTTCTTGTGCACCAGCTTCTGGGGGCCTCCAGTTGCAAATGAAGACATTTGCTCAAAGTTAATTGCAAAGATCCAGAAGATTAAAAGAAATGGTGATCTACAAACTGTACAGTTTCCTGATCAATGAATATGAAGGTGGTCTAGTCAATGACATTATTAAGCTACCAGAAGTTGTAGACCTATATGCGGCAATTCATCTTCTGTCCTATACCATAAATCAAGCAGGTGACACTCCCTTCCCCACCATTTTGTAGACCCGCTTGGCAATAAAAGCATGAAATCCGTCAGCTTGATGCTGAGCCACCATATATGGCTGGTAGGCTACATTCCAATTAGTAAACATTAGTCTTCACAGAAATGTGGAAGAAATCAGAAAGGGCAGTTACAAAGCAAGTCCTCCAATCTCTCTTTTTACAAAACCTGGGAAATGGCCATTGTCCTCTCCCCTGTGACACATGCATAGTGATCTTTTTCTGAGCTGTAAGGGAAATTTAACTGAGCCTAGCCACTGCTTGTCATACAGATGCATTCCTAAATATCCTGTGTGTGCCTTTATAGAAACAGTGCAGTGGGTCACTGCTATCTGGCAAAAATGGGAATTAGAAGGAAAATAAGGAAGTATTGGGAAAATGCAGGTTCCACACTGTGCACAGAAACATTCTGGATCTACTGAGTGATCCAAATGCTCTACACAGGCATCCTAAAATGTATCCATCTGTGTCTGGATATATTGAATACATCCAATATGCAACAGCAGGGGAATCTCATTTTATTCTGTACCAATGATTCCCAACCTTGGATCCCCAGATGTTCTTGGACTAAAACTCCCAGAAGCCTTCACTACTAGCTATGCTGGCCAGGATTTCTGGGAATTGTAGGGCTAAAATGTAATAAAATAAATAAATAAATAAACAGTTCAAGAACATCTGGGGACCTAGGGTAGGGAACCACTGATCTATAACATACTCAACCCTTCCAAGAGGTATGGACAGACCATCAGCACTGCATAGTGATGCAAACCTGCCGTATTTGTACATTACAACCCCCTGCCCTCTTGACATTTTTACTCATTGCATCTATGCTTAGCTTTGGCTCACTAGACATTACGGGCATAGCCTCTGTTTACTATTGTAATAATCAAGTACATTCTTAGAAGAAGAAATGTGAAAGAACAAATAAGCCTCGGAAGTCAGCTACAGGCCTCAAATGGACATGGTTAGAATACAAGTGCACAGATTTCAGAATGCAAGAAAACATTTTTTAACCATTATTTTCTTCAAAAAATCTGAACATTTTGGTGTTGCTTCCATGCACTGACTCCCAACAATAGGTCTTATGATGACAGGAAAACAAACATTATAAATGACAAAGGAAACCATCAGGACAAAAACAAATCTTACCATTAAGAAGTCAAATATTTTGCAGGGATAGGAGTCATATGATTCACCAACCCAGAGAAGTGTCATAGATTTTGAAAGTCAAACCCTAAATTACTTGGACAAGTCAAGTGTCCAATGAAGAGTTTTTCTTTCAGAGATGATTGGTATGGTCCATAGGAAGCAACCAAGTACTCTACCAGTTACTCAGTAAACTGCAATTTGGGGTTTACTTTGGTTGTTTAATACCTAATCATGTGAATCCCAAATCTAGAACTGAATCATACAGGTTTGGAGTTGGATAGATTTGTGGACAGAGAGGTCCACACTGAACCCAAGCTCCTCAAAAGCAAAGTGAATCCAAATCTGAAAATACCTGCAGATATATTAGCCATTTGGATTCTTGCCAAAAGACACATGTGACATGCTTCTAACCCCTGAAATGATTGCCAATTCTGTTTTTAAAAGGAAGGAAGGAAGGAAGGAAGGAAGGAAGGAAGGAAGGAAGGAAGGAAGGAAGGAAGGAAGGAAGGAAGGAAGGAAGGAAGGAAGGAAGGAAGGAAGGAAGGAAGGAAAAAGATTTTGATTTCCAATCCCAATTCAAGATTTCGGTTTGGACCCAGATCAAATTAAGAGGCCTTTGAATCCTTTCAAACCAAACTGAGCTGTTATCTCAGCTGCTGAAATGAGATGTGAACCAAATCCTGTGATTGGTGCATGACCTGCAACAGATAGAGCAGGCGGGAGCATGTGTCTGTTTTTGTTTTTTGATGCTCTTCTCTGTCTTGAAGAAAAGCACGAACTCTTTACACTCAGATATTCAGGAAACGTGCACAAGTACTATTTCCCACTTCAAAACCACATTTGTAGTCACTGCACAGTAGAACTCCAGAAGTATCAGGCGTGTCAAAGATTCTCAGCACAGCAATGAGTTGCAAGCTAATAAATATTCACCAGATGACTTTTGGAAAAAACATTCTAAACTGGTGTGAATTGAAAATCAGCACTGAATAGCGATTTAAACCTGCTTTGTTTGTTTTTGTGTAACAAATGAGAAATCATGAGAATTTTTCTCCTTGCCAGAAATAGGTACTTTTTTTGTTTGCTACAGGGTTTGGGGATTGATTGATTGATTGATTGATTCATTCATTCATTCATTCACTCGTTCGTTCGTTCGTTCATTCATTCATTCATTCACTCACTCACTGGCATTATTGGAAATGAGAATTATCAGAAAATGCAATAAAAGTTGGCTTCTTGTATAAAAAAGTGGTTCTAGTTTCATTCTCAAACTGGAGCCAAGAATTCTTGCAGAGTTTAGAGTATTCTCAACAGGCTGTCTTCCCATGTCCAGACAGTCTGTCTTAAAGACAAAGGGGACACTGCCAAGATTTCTTCACAACCCTAGCATTCAGCCCTTCACAAAACAGATTTCCATAAATCTGGATATGTGAATTCACATAAAAAGCTTTAAAAGTAATACAATACATCTGATAACTGGATTTACAGGTACACAGAAAGTGGTCTTACACTAGGTCAAACCATTTGTTCATCTAATCTTGTAGTGCCTGACTCTGTCTGGCAGCAGTTCTCAGGTAGAGCTGTTCCCCACCAACCACTCTTTGACGGATTAACCAAGGTTTGAACCTGGGTCCTCCTTTGCACAAAGCAGGTGCTCTACCATTCAACTTGAGTTGATTTGTGTCCCAGATCATCCTGGCCAGGGTGTTCTGGAAGCAGTACTCCAAAAAGGCAAACTTTCCCATCCCTGGTCTATGCTTACTTTCTACTACTTGCAGAAAGTAAGGTGCAATTAGGCCAAGAATGCCAAATGGCAATGCCTCCTCCAAGATAAAAGTTATTTTTGGGAAAAAGATTCAATTTAGTATTTAGAAAGATGTATATACCACTAAAAACCACTAGGATGTGTTCTGCAAATCATATGTGTTCCTGGGATGATCTAAGTGAAGTTCTAATGGTGACAAGGCACGAGCGAATGTGTGTTCATAAATAAATTTTGTTTACAATGGCTGCCTTACAAATGAGAAGAAGAGAAGAGTGATCTCTATGAAATACGGTTTACCCATCACCTCTTAGTACTGACCTCCAGCCACATCCTGGCCAAGTACATGCAAAAGGTTTTTCTCCCGTGTGCCTTCGCAGGTGAGCTTTCAAATGGCTGCTCTTGGTGTACATCTTGGTACATCCAGGAAAGGAACATTTGTGCATTTTAATGAGTTCTGCTGCAGGATTCTTCTGGAACTTTTGACCCACGAGGACCCCAGTTTGACCTTGGATTGTACCACCTGGCCCAAGAGGTTTTGCAGCTATTGGCACTGGGGCTATGCGGACAAATTTGGAAGATGAGTTCAAACTGGATGACTGAACAAGGTGCGGCACAAGCGCAAAGGTTTGTCCTTGGATGTTGACCAGGAGCTGTGCAATTTTAACATTCTCTTGTGGTTGTCCTTCTGAACTAGGGCTTGTGTTTGATGCTTGCTTAACTTGGACAGGCTGGATTTGGAGCATGACTGGTATCCCTCCATCAAGGGGCACTGTTCCATTTGATGCATGGCTATCTTCTACTGCGATGTTTGACTGTTCACTTTTACTGTCTTTTAAACTAAGACTGGGCATTAGGTGGTCTTTTTGCTGTATAGAAGCCACAGTAAGCTGGCTACAAGCTCTCATGTCTTTGGTCTCACTTTTAGGCCCTTCCTTGAGTTCGGTCTCCATGTTCTCTTCCAGAAATTCCTCTATCTCCTCAAGGGTGGGCTGGAATGGTCCAGAGTCTTCCATCTCCACCATGAACTCAGGCATCCGAAAATGTTCCTCCTTCACAATGGGCTGAAGTCTCCTTTTGTCCCACCAAGAGGCGAGGCCATTTCCTAATGATGCCTGGGACAGCAAATAGTCCAAGATACTGTCCTGACTCTCAGCACTTGATGAGCTCCCATAACTTGAGCCAAGAACTTGGGAATCAGGGCTGGAACATGAGCAAAAACTCGATGAATCACTGTCATCTTCAGACAAGGGAGAGGGCAACATTTGGTACGATCTCCGCATAGGTATCATGTCCCCAAAGTATCCAATTGAGGGCCTTGCAGATGAGAAAGCTTCATCCGCAGGAAGCAAGTGATCCACCATTCCTGGATAACCTCTTTATGCGTCTCCCACCAGCATGTACCAACAGAGCAGGAGCCTGAATATGAGAAACACAAACAGTGACAATCAGAAGTCAGGTTTAATCATGCATCTCGGCACTCAAAAACTACAAAGCTTTCCGCAACTTGGCTTAAAAGTCCTAGCTGATTGCACATGTTGCTACATGTTTTGATATTGCTTGTCTCACCCAAGAGGATTTCTTGAGTGCTTGAAAGCCTTTTCCAAGATTGCACCACATGCTTGCAAAAGAATTCTTTCCAAAAAAAAAAAAAAAAGCAACTCTGCATCCTTTAGATCTCTAACAGCCCTTTGCCAAAACAAATTCTGGTGAGAGGAGAGAAGGGCTATTCGGCATCGTTCTGCTTAACCGAAGCTAAAGGATAAGGAGTAGGAAAGCAACTGAAACTTTTACCATCTCCTAATCTCCGTATCAAATAGAGTGTTTATTGCTGGGCTGTAGCTTTCCACTGACTTTATTTTTAACTTGCTCACATACATAAATATAGGCTAATCAGGGTGTAATGCAAAGCTCACTGTAGTACGAGCTAAAAATATTGGCTTTGCTTCAACAGCAAATACACTAGGAGGATTTTCCTTTCCAGATTAATGAATCCAGTTTCTAGCACCATGATCCTTTGCACGACTCTTTCTGCAACCTTGCATTAAAGTGGACTAAATAACCACTCTACCTTGGCAAAGAGATTTCTCTTCTTTTCATGGCTGCCCTCCCTATTTTTTTAAAAAGGCCCTATCTGATTTTGGCTCTAGCTTTTAATTCCTGAGTCCACAGTAAACGACTTTATTCTCCTGCCTCTCATTTGGAGACACTGCCTTGGGATCTAAATCCCACAGCAGCTTCTAAATACAGAAACCTGTTAGACTTAGCCTCTCATTTTGATGTGGGATTTCAAATCATTGAGACCAACCCCTTTGAGCCAAAGCTTCAGACATCCTTCAACTTACTCAGCTTCAGAAGACAAGCCTTCTAGGGAAGCCTTGTCAGGAAAAGAACACACAGATCTCCCTACTCAACTCAAATGGGCACCAGAGCCAAAAGGACAGCTGCAGAACTGTACTTGAAGTTATCAAAGGAGGATGGTGTTGTCTCAGACCAACATCACTTTACATGGTTTGTTGCAGTTAAGGTGACCATGAGTAAATCTTGGGTGAAAAGAATAGTTTTTGGAACTAGAAGTTCCAGAATCGTACAGTATAGCTATTGCCAGAAGGATTCTGGGTACTGTAGTCCCAAAACGTAGCATTCCCAACTTCTGTCAAAAACACAATCCTTTTGGTAGGGAAGCTATTGGGATGGTAGAGGCTAGTTGTATAATCTGGCTTTCAAAAAAGAAAGAAGAGCTTGGAAATGTTCCTTTTTCTGTACTATGACTCCCAGAATCCTCCAACCTGGGAGTTGTCATCCAAAAATGGAACATCTCCAAGATTTGCAAGAAAGAGGGAGAACATGTGTTGTTTGTACTAGACAGCGCTCTGACACCTTTCCCACAGCATCATTTTTAACATGCTTGTTTGCAGTGGCTGCAGCAGCCACTTTACCCTGA
Organism: Intellagama lesueurii; assembly: GCA_037013535.1. NCBI lineage: Eukaryota > Metazoa > Chordata > Lepidosauria > Squamata > Agamidae > Intellagama > Intellagama lesueurii. The sequence continues at coordinate 256,265,897 of JBAJHW010000002.1, forward strand.
GAAGTGGTCACTGTCTCAAGGGAGGGGTGAAAGATGCTTATGGGAATCTTCTATAATCCACACTGCTTGTTCTGCATACTTCATGGCCCCATGTTTGTTTTGCTCCACTTAAGGAAATAAAATCCCATGCCTGTGAGCTGTGGCTGATTTAGCAAGAAATGTTTTGCACAATGTCACTCACATGCTCTGTCAGCCTGAGTCCATTAACATTCCACAGGAAACTCAGAGCAATAAAAGTATATTTCTTCAATCCAGAGAGGGTTTCCTGACTGATGCAAGGTAAGGTGGGGGTACGTGGCTAACTCACTCTAAAGAAAGGCCACTTGTTGGCCTGCCAAGCTGCACGCTTTCCTAGTTGCGCATGAATGCCAGTCCTTTCTTCCTGTCAACTGACAACACTTAGGAAATGGTCAAATGGATTAAACGGGAGGAAGTTCAAGCAAAGGTTAGAGGCCATGTTGTGTGCCCATAGCCTGCAATCATTCTGAGCTGTAAAAATGAATTTTTCACATACCTTCATTTATATACCAAAAGACAGCATTTGCTCAATGCCTATTTCCTTGGCTCTGTGAGCTTTACAGCACCACACTATACATGTCTCTACCTTTCCACATAATGGTGCATAGGATTACAGGATTTCTTCAGGATAATTTTTGGATTAATCAACTTGAAAGAAGAGTTGATTAACTGACAGACAAAATGTACTGTCAGCTCAGCTGAAAATTAGGAACATATTTCCTTACTTGTTCAGACAATGTTGTATTAGTGGTATTGTATTAGTGTACAGGCAATGAAAACCAAAATATGAAACATGATTTTCAAAATAATGAATATTTATTGGATTATCACACATTTCTTTCAATATCTAAAAATGCATCAATATGTAAGTTTTGTAATATACCAATGAATTTAATCAGTTCTTTGATTAGTTAACCAAACAACCAGAGAGGATTTCTCAGTTAAATAATCTTTATTAATAAATTTATTCCAGCTTTTTCCCCCTCTGCAAAAGAGAATACAAATTTAATAAAACAATATGAATACTTTATAAACAGGCATCTGACATCTTCTTGCATGCTTAATTAAGAAACAAAACAAAACCAGATAAACCAATAGTTGCTCCAACTGACAGAGCTGAAATATAGTCTCATTTGCAAAGTTTCCAAACTAGCTTGTACGACAGATATATAAGATTTGGCAGTTTTGACGCCATTAAAAAGACAGTGATTCCTCCACAAGAGTTTTCTGGGGCAAAGGGAGAGAAATGTGGTCAGGAAGGACTGAAATATTTGCAATACTTCTTTTCACATCAAACCTAAACTTATTTTATGTGGTGTTGCTGTTGTGCTGTGCTGCCAAGTCAGAACCGACTTATAGTGACCCTAGCAGGGCTTTCAAGATACGTGAGATATTTAAAGAGTGGTTTTACCAGTTTCACTCCCCCAGTCAGTTTCCATGGCTGAGCAGGAGTTCAAACCTTGGTCTCCAGAGTCCTAGCCCATCACTCTATCCACTCTACCACACACACTTTTCCTGCTTTGGCATTGCAAAATGCTTCGTGTCTTAAAATAGCATATAAAGTTGTACTGTTTCCTATTTGTGGAGTTTAAAAAGGCAAAAGCTTTACACAAGCAACACTGTGAACATGTCCTATACCATGTGAAAGAGGCAGCCGTAAACTGCTCCAATGCTTTGCTTTGCAATCAAGGAGGAAGAAAATCCTCTTCTCTCGTATGCTTCTCTCAGGAAGGCAGCAGCACCCACGGGGTGCATATACACAGCCTCGATTCCTGTGTTGCATATGTGTCTGCAACAGGCACAGGGGTTGTTTTCCTCTGTCCTGTAGATGGTTCTCCTTGTATACCCTCATGCTTCCTAACATTCTGAGTGAATGAAATTTTGTCATTAAAGGGATTTCACGCATTCTAGGAGAGAACATGTTGAACTGGAGACTTTTTCTAGGTTCTGCAAAGTTTCCAAATTTTTCTGGATTTCTTTTTTCTGAGCCTCCACGCGCCTAGTTGGGACCCAGGGGCGAGGGGTTGGGGAAGACATGCTGTCCAGACCTTACTTACAGGGGACTCATCTTCTCCATGCTCTGACATGTCTACATGAAAGTTCTGAGGGAAATTAGGGGTGAGGTATCATTAGTATACAGATAGCACTCAGCTATGTTTTGTTCTTTCCCCCCAACACCAAAGCCAGGTGTGTTGATGGAAGCCTGAAGCAGATGGTCTGAGGTTAGGTTAATGACAGGCAAGGCAAAGGTGGAGAAAGTAAAACTCAGTGCAGATGTTAATGCTGAGGGATTTGATTGATCTCAGCATTGGCAGTTCCCTTGCGGTAGGTGAGGATGCATTCCGCCTCAGGGACCAGGTGAACAGCATGGAGGTATTCCTGGAGCTGCTATTATTCCTTGAATCCCAAATAGGGGCAGGAGGGATTTTTATCAGTGTTAGGTTGGTGCCCCAGCTGCAGCTGGTCCTACAAAAACAGCCATCTGCCCACAACAGTGATCAGGAACTCAGTGACCTGCAGGCCAGTCTATAGCGATACACTCTCTGTAGGGCTTCCTTTAAAAACTGAAAACTACAGCGACATCAAACTGTGGTAGCCTGCACGTTATAGGAGATCGACACTAGCTCCATGTTAACACCCAGGGACGCAATGGCATTCAGTTCTTAGCAGCATCTACACTAGTGTCTGTTTTCACATCATATAATGCCACTGTAAATGAACTGTGCCAGGGTACATGAGGGTAGCACCAGGCAGAAGGTAGATAAATATCTACTGGCAAGCTCCTGAATGATTTGCAGTTAGATCACGAAGTGTCTTCAAAGTGCAGGTGTTTAGCAACAACACTTTTTAGGTCTGAGGCAGACTGGTAGCATCCTTGGTTTGTGATCCATGGCAGTTTTACAGGGGCCATTGGGGCATGATGGGAGTTGTAGTCATCAGACTAGAAAGCCTGAATTAAGGAGAGCATCTTCCCACTCAACACTGCCCTTCAACATCCAACCTGCTCAACTCCTCAGGACATTTCCTGCTCTGAGTCCTGTCCTTGCTTTACATTAAATTGTTTCATTATGCTCCTCTGAATCTACACATTATACTCTGTTATGCTGCTCTGCATCTGTTCTTAATATCCTGATATTTTAGACTGTGATTCCAGTGGAAAAAGTCTGTTTCATTATGTTTTATTTTATGATTTTCGCAGGGTGATTTTAATATTCTCATTAGTCACTCTGCATGCACTGTTGTGCCATGTGGCAGGAATGACGTGTAAAAACAATGAGGTACATAGATTGATAGAAAGCCTGACAGAGAGACATATAGATCTGGATCAAACTTGACTAATGCTGCAATCTTACCTAGGCATATGCTCAACGTCTGAGTAGGATCACAAATACAGTGTATTTACATGGCAGTCCAGCTGCTATGGTCGTATGACAGAAAAAGGGAAACCACCGCCTTTCTCCTTTCGGTCTCTGAGGACAGACATCTGTCCACAATTCAGTACAATGAGCCACACTTACAACACAATCTGGTATACATCTGTTTAGCAACAACCCCCACTGAGTTCAGTGGGATGTATGCCTGGGTAGGACTGTATAGGGTTGCAGTCTTAAGCTCATTGACTGCAATGGATTTAAAACTCACCTAACCCCGTACGATCACAGGATTTGCCACAGCAGACACTCATATATCCAAAGAGCTCAGTGAAGCAGTATTTCAAAAAAAGAAGAAGAAGGTGGCTACCGGAGGTACAAAAACAAGCCAAGAAACACAGCTGAATGGAGGACTTACAGCTTGGAAAAGTTACTCTTTTGAATGACAACCTCCCCAAGTCCCATTGTTTTTTGGCCTGTGGCCAGGCTGCCTGAGGGGTCTAGGGAGCAGTAGGCCAAAAAAGTGACTTCTCTGAGCTCTGAGGTGGAACAAATGCAGACGGAAAAACAGACAGAACCCCTCGGTATAAATTGGCCTTGTTCTCTTAGAAGCTATCATTTCCACTTGGGGTAAGAATGATAAGTGAGTCCTAAAAATATGGTACTTAGACTATGTAGAGGAGAAACGAAGAGGAAGAGTGAAATAGCCTACAAATCATGAGTATGTTTTTTACTAAAGGCCCAGCTGTTTTTCATCTTACATTTCTATTCCCATATGGCACAAATCAGTGTAGTCTCGCTGAAGAAACATGAACACAAGGCAAAGGCGCCCAGGTCAGGAGGCCTATGTGAGATCTTAATGCCACTTTCCTTGCCCTGTCACAGCTGTCACTGAAAGTGAGGGGAAGGCTGGATCTAGAAGGAATGGGTGCAATTAATCGTTCTCCCACTAATGACTAAATGCTCACCCTGACTTTCGGATTCTCACAGAAATATGTAGCGCAAGAATAAATAATGTTGCAGTTATGGGAGTTAAAATGCATTTTAGTTCACCAAGGGCTGCTTGCAACTGTGAATGAATGAATAGTTCCTTTCATCTAAAGCTAATTTTCAACACCACGCCCCTGGCCTCCCACTGGTAGGAATCTTCTTACTGACTTCACAGCACCACAGGGGTATTATTAGGAAGCTGCTTTCTCTTTACTTCTCTTAAGAGTCACCTTGTTCTGAACAACAGCTGTTTGCATAGGTCACTAGCTAAGTATTAGGCCTGAAGCCTATTGGTAGTTAGACCAAGTAAGAGTAGACCCACTGAATCAGTGTGATTTCTTCAAGTGTTGACTAACCGTTCTGTAATTGATTTGGTGGCTCTGCTTCAGTTGGGACTTGCAGTACGATTCTGGTCTGAAAGGACAAGAGCTGTTCTATGGACCAGGGTACTGCTTTTCTTCAGAGTCAGCATTCAGAGGAGAATGCAGAAAGCTATGCACAAATTGAGCAGTTTGTCACTCCGGAGGACGTTTGGCACACAACTGAGGAATGCCATCTCATTGCTCCCACTGGGTGCTCTTTAAACAGCTGGGAATATGCTGACAGTTACACTCAAGGAAGGGCTGCCACCAGCTCTTTGATGCCAAACAACCCCATAAGCCATGTTCCCCCTACAAACTTGGACTGCACAAACCCAATGTTCTCATTACAGGCAATTATCCAATGGGAAGATAATCAATGTACTTCCAAAGAATGTTCTTGCAAAAATTAACTGGAAAGCCAGGGTCTAGAAATTCCGGGAACTACCCAGCAGGCGCACACCATTGTCACTGTTTTCCTGTGGTGAAACACAAGAGCCAGTGTGCTCTAATAGTTGGTATTTGTCTTCTTTAGATTAAGAGAAATAAGTTCATGTTTCTGCTTAACTGTGGAGCAGTGGTGGGCAACTGCCATAGGTCCAGGGGCCATAAACACCCATCTCTAGACCTTGCAAGGCGACACTTACTTATTTACTTGTTTAGCATACCACCCCATCCCCCCCCCGGGGGGGGGGGAATGGTTTGATTCTAGGATGGCCAGATACCAGAAGAGACCAGATACCAGAAGAGAAGAAGACAGGGTTCTTCCGCTTTTAAAAAGAGAATTTCAACAGTGTCACCTGTCATGCCAGCTTAACCAGCTGCAATTCCCTTGTCTACACAAGATGCAGGAGTTTTGTTCCCTTTCGCATCCGGCTGCTCTGCTGGATTTTGAAAGCTAGAGTAATCAACAGGACCAGGAAGCATATGTGTTTATGCTTGAGTACACAAGCTAGTGTCCCAAAGTGCAAGCCTTACATTGTGCATGTGAGTTTTCTTCTGTAAACTATCCAGCTGATACACCTGAAGACACAGTAACAATGGCCAAAACCCACCTACCGCCATCAGCCTTTGGGGGATTAAAAAATTATACCAATACATTCTGAATGAGTGGGGCATGCTCATGCATACATGTACACATACATGTCACCTCTAGGAGAAGAGCACATGGGCCAAGACATTTTCTGAAAACCCTTGATAATGTTAAGTCCTCTCTCCTGTACTCACTTTGCCTCTGACAAGGTTACTGGTAAGCAAGCTGGCATAGATCAGTGGGTATAGCACATTATTATTATTATTATTATTATTATTATTATTATTATTATTATTATTATTATTATTATTATTATTATTATTATTATTGATAATTTTGGCAGGGAGAAAAGGCCTTCCAGCAATAGGGCAGAACGGAAGGGAAGATACAGCAGCACATATTTTGTGCCATGATCTCATTTTGTAGACAGATTTATTATTTATTATTATTTTATTTTTTAGATTTATACCCAGCCCATCTAGACAGATAGTCTACTCTGGGCGGCAATTTCTTCCAGTCTTCCAGTCTTCCTTCAGGCACTTGATTATAAATCAAGACAGAGCAAGTTTCTAGATCTCATGGTTGGAGAGAACATGGGATCCAGGCCAAATTCTCACAAGAAAGGTTTAAAGAAGACTTTTCTTCCCTCAGTGGCTCTACCTCTACCATTTACCCACCACAGAACTTGCTTCCCCCCTCCTTCCCATTCCCTTGTTTCGTAATTTAAAATAACAGACTACATAACCTGTCGATCTTGGAAGGTTGATAAGTAACCCGAAGTCTCTGGGAGCTGATTAGGAAAGATTGGCACAAGATCAAAATGCAGCCTAGCTCGTTGAGTTGGTTGCAACTGCTGCAGGAACGGAGAGGGAGGGGGGCAGAGCAGACCCTTTTCTCGTGTCCAAAGCCAACTGGCTTTAAAATACACCCATTCTCTTTTGTTTTCTGAAGGAAGGAAGGCTTTGTTTACAGCCGTCAGGGCCAAAGACTTTAATCCACATTCCACTTAGACATTCATGCTGGTCACACACAGGCAATCCCAAGCCTCTCTCTGCACCGTGATCAAGAGGTGAATGAATAAAGGTGGAGGGATTCACTGTCCTAGCCACAGAGGGAGCGGTGGGGGGGGGGGGAGAGAGAGAGAGAGGAAGAGGAGGCAAGTGGGGTTGGGGGGACACGCCGCCTACTGAGCCTTGCAAGACATGAGGCTGCAGTTGAGCTGCTGGGGGGGGGGGGGGCGCGAAGGAGATTTGTTTTGCTTCCTCTAAATAGCCACGCGTGTTTCAGCTCCACAAGACTTGCGCGTGAAAGAGAGCGGCTGAACACACTTCTCCACTCCCTCCCTTTGGCCTCTGAAATTTGAAATGACCGACAGTAACCCTGCAACCCTCTCTCTCTCTCTCTCTCATTGCAATGCTCACAGCTGCCGCCTCCTGTTGCGGCGGCTGCCTCTGTGAGCTTTACTTTCCCACCACGACCTTCCAGAAAAAGAAGGGGGGGGGGAACCGGCAAACACCTCCTCGCTCTTTCTGCGGGAGAACCTGGAGAGCCGGCCTCTCTCCTTTCCCCTCCCCAGCCGCGTGGAGTCCCGTCTCGGAAAGGAGAAAACGCTCCCTCCGGGCCAGAAGCGATACCTTCAAGTTACATGGAGTGGCTACATGTTGGGAAACGGAGAGAGCAGAGTCAGTCCTCAACCTGAGAGCAGCTGAGAAGAGACCGAGTGGGGATCCATACGTGACGTTTGTTCCTGCGTGGGTGCAAAGGCGAAAAGGGACCTCCGAGACGCCGCATCGCCTGTGAAGGTCATCCGAGGGTCTCTTTTGCCTTGTGCTCAGAAGGAAAAGAAACCTATGGCTTCCTCTCATGACAGTTTGTGCAGGTTTCCTCTCTCTCTCTCTCTCTCTCTCTCTCTCACACACACACACACACACACACACACACACTCCTGTGCTCAAGATGGAGAAGCTCTATGTGTGGAACAGTCTTGTGCTCCCTAGGAAGCCTATGCAGTATCCTTCCTCGCAGGCTTGGAAAATAAAACTCAGCATGTGTGCTGGGTGACACAACTTGGAGGTATCACACTGCTGATCCTAAAGGCAGGATTTTTGGCCTGACGGCATGGCATGGCAGGACACCACTTCTAACTGTCTCCTTAGCTTCCCAAAGGAGACATACCAAGCCTTCACTGGTGTCTGACTACGCGAGCTGCAGAATCACACAAAATACTTCAACAGAGTAAAGGCTCTTTGAAGCTCAGAAGCTCCTCTGCTGTGTCACACCGCATCAACGGACTCGTGTCGAACTGCAGCCCGGTGCCTGCCTGCCTGTTTTGACAGCTCAACTGTTCTCTGGGAACTTTCCCCTGTAACAGCTGACTCTCCTTGCTCCCTTGACACTGATTTACAATAAAGATCGCAAGCCATCGCCATCTGCAGTGCCTCTCCAGCCTCTTCCCCCGCCCCAACCGTGTGTTTGTATTTCACTCCTAGAGGTGCAGGATGGGAAATCTTAAAATAAAACAGAGACATTTTTAACCTGCTGGAAGGAGTCGAGTCTCAAGTGAAAAACATGGAGAGAAAAAGAGGCCTCGTCTCCAGGGCCGATTTCTGATCCCCTCCAGCGGTCACAGAAAACTCACTTCCCAGCTCAGCTGGAAAGCGGGAAAGCACTACCGCGCCTGCTGGTTATTTAAAGGAAGGCGACTGTCCCCCACCCTCTATCCCGCCTGAGGACTGCTGCAGCCAGCGACGCCGAGACCACGCTGCCTGACCATATGGTAAAGGAGAAGGCGCCGCGTTCCTCGCTCGGAAAACTCGGATCTCCATCAGAACTAAAGGATCGCAATGCATCAAAATCTAATAGGCGATTCTCTTGTCCTTCAGAGTGGGAGAGAATCCATAACAGGATTCCACACACACACACACACACACACACACACACACACACACACGTTTCCCCGCCTCGCTTTTTCTGCTCACTGTAAACACCTTACGCACACCGCCCTGCCGAGGTGGATGGGAGCAAAGGCAGATCTCGCCTCCATTCCGACAACATTCCTAGGATTCTCATGCAAACTGCATTGCATTGCATCGATCCGACCCGATCGGTCCCTCCAGAGATCTCCGCCACTGATCCCAGAAGTCCTGCTTAGCGTTGCTACACACGCATGCATACACACGTTGCGAGACACCTTCACGGGAGCTGACTTCTTCCTTCCCTTCCTCCTTGCTCCCTCCCACCAACCATCCACCCCGGTGTCTGGCGCTTCCCCATTGCCTACGAGTCAAGCCTGCATTCGTTCGTTCGTTCTTATTTTGGAGGATAATCTTAGTTGCTTCTTACCTGAACTTTCTCCTTCCTTATCAACACCGGCGGTTGAGGGTGAACCTGGGAAGGGAGAACAGTGAATCCCCCCCCCCCCCCCCAGTTTTAGATTACCCACTGGGGGCAAAAAATCCCGGTAAACGCAGCAGCTCCACTTGACATTTAAAAAGAAGAAGAAGAAAAGTAAAGAGAGAGAATTTTTTTTTAAAAAAAAAGGATGTTTTTAAAACCGTAGTGTTCCCTTTCCCCCCGAAGATGAGAGATCCAGCAGCTGGGTGGCAAAGGGTGTCCTTGAAAAGTGCCTCGAGGTAAACGGGGAGGGGGTCCCACCGGGCGACCCAGCAATAGGGCTGGCGATGTGTCTGCCCTTTAGCTCTCCCCGCGTAGTACTATATCCCCCATCACATGACTGCCCGGGAGGTTAGCACTGGGAAAGCAGGGGAAGGCTTGAAGGAGGCTCGACCCAAGCCGGCCGCCTGATTGGCTAAGGAAGAGGCAAGGGGCTGGCCCGAGGGGTTGTCGTCAATGGAAGCCTCTGGCGGGCTGCTCGCTCCTGCCCTCCCTTTCTCTCTCCCCCTCTATTCCCCCCCCCGCACCGGCAAGCCGGCACCTTCCCTCTGTTTGGCGGCAGCCGCTTGCTCCAACATCCTGTAAATCGAGGCAGAACCCCCTCGCTCTCGGGGGTGCATTTCCAGACGACTGTTCCAAACGCTCGTCCTCTTGCGGAGCACATTGCCCCTCTGGCCAACACCGATCGCGTTGCTTTGGATTCCCTGGCTTCGGGGGTGGGGTGGGGTGGGGTGGGGGGGACGCTCTACAGGCGGAAGGCACCCCGCGCTGGCTGCCCTCGCTCCTTAGCCTCCATCTGCGTTGGCGCCACCATACATTTGTGCCTGTGTGTACGGACTTTGGGAAGAGCGAGAGAAAGAGAGATTTGGATATAGGTATACAAATATACCACTGTCTATAAGTAGAGGGGTGTGTGCAATATATGTGTATGTATACTGTATATACATGTGTGTGTGTGTACATATATATATATATATGTATATATTTATATACTGTATATACATATGTGTGTGTGTGTTATATGTACATGTATATATATATATATATATATATATATATATATATATATATATGTATATGTATATACATATATGCAAGCATTGATCCGACATAAATAGATTGGCACAAACTCACTGACTTTGGACCTCCAGTCTATACCTATGTGGTGTATTGCTCTCGATGGGCAGGCCAAGGTCGATCTGCTGTATCTGCTTCCAAGCCTTTTGGTTTGTTGCGGCAGGAACAAGATCTATTTGGCACAAGATTTTGTCGGCTGTCCTCACAACATATCCATGCACCTCAAGAAATGGATTACAGTCCACAGAGGCTTAAGCTAAATAAAACTTAGAAATGTTGAATATACCAGGAGATTCTTTGTCATTCTATCCCTCTTTGGATTTGTGAGCATTCATAATGCCTTTCCACATTGCTCACTGCATAAAACTATACTGGACATATATTTGAAATACTAATGCTAGCTAGCTAACTAACTAACTTACTTACTTACTTAATATGTCACCCATCTGGCTGAGGGCCACTCTGGGTAGTTACAGCATAAAACAACAATAAATCAAAAATGACAATGATCATAAAATGATAACAATAACCCAACTATTAAAAAAATGTCAGTAATCAAACAATTTAAAATACATTCTAAAAAAATTGGTGCATTTTAATTGGCAGCAATCAAGTGTCCTTATAGGCTATTAACTGCAGTTTAAACAGGTTCCATGGGTGACATGGTTTGAAAAGCCTGCTGGAATAGCCGGGTCTTAAGTTGTTTCTTGAAAATTCCCGGTGAAGGGGCCAGGCGAGTGGCGGATTGCAACTGATTCCATAGCTGAGGAGAGACCGCCAAGAAGGCCCAATTTCTTGTTTTCTCTTTCCAGGTCTCTCTCAGGTTCATCATCCTGAGCTGTCCTGCTTGGGAAAAGTGGGTAGGGTGGGCAGTCCCAGTTGGGAGTAAGCGTTCTGCCAGGTATCCAGGTTCCAAGCCATTTAGGGCTTAACACCATCACCTGAAGCTGGGACTGAAACAGACAGGTAACAAGTGTAAGGTGGCCAGAATCTGGGAAATGTGTTGGTATCTTTTGGTTCCACTCAGAAGCCTGGCCACCATGTTCTGGACCTGCTGTAGTTTCTGTATCCATCTCAAGGGTAGCCCCACATAAACTGCATTACAGTAGTCTATTCAACTAGACTTTAACTAGCTTTTTATCTTCATAGTGTATAAAATATGTAATAGAAGAACTACTATTTCTTTTAGACCAGGATGGGCAACTTTCACAACTTCAGGGCCAATATTGCCCACCTCCACCAGGATCCATTGTGCACCATAATACACTCCATCATGGCTGTCCTGCCAAAATTTGGCCAGCCAACTAGAAACATCTTATGTAAAGCAAATATTTTGCTTGCTTTAAATGGGGTAGTACTGATTTGCTACTGCAATTTGGTAATAGGTCATTACAAGTCATTTTACTTAAGCAAACATGCTTATTGTGCATAATTCCTGTTTTGCTCCTGAAACCCAGCATTGAAATTGGGGGGGGGGCACGCAAGGGGGTGACACAAAAATGATCAGAGGGCCACATCCAGCTCATGGCCCCCATAGGGTCAGGTCGTGCTATAACAGATGAATTGGGTTACTTCAGGATCTCCTGTAGTTTGAACTAACATGGCTATAAACTGAGATCTATAATCCTGCTGACCTGCATGTATTTGTTTTTCCCTACTCCTCACTCCACATAAAGTTTTTTTGTCTTCACAATTCATCTTATATAAAGCCTGACTATAACACTCCTCTTCTGTTTTAGTGATGTCAGAGGTCCCACTCTACATACATGCCACAGGAACAAAACACTTGAACATAAGCATGTGAGCTGGTGAACTTGGGCACTCAGGAAGGATCTATTTCCACATTCCACTGGCCCTCCATGGGTCCCTGCCAAGAATATTGTATTGCAGGAACATGGGTTTCAGGGGCTGCCATCAGTGTTTCAATATTTGTTTAAATTGTTAATTTATTTAAAATTGGGATAGTGCTGGATCAATATTACAGGTGGAAAAATATGTAACAGATTGGACTGCAAGGTTTCCCTGCAGCCTGAAACCCATGATCCTGGCATCCATTACTTGACAAATCCCACAGACACAATTTACACCAACGGAGGCATTCACATGTGCCAAAACAATTCAAAATGTCAATTTCAGAAGCAATTAAAAATAAATGACCCTCTTGCAGCCAAGTAAAATTCCTAGCTTTCGAACAAAAAAACCACACACACTTGCCATGCAAAAAATCTACACTTCCCTGTGCATCATGTAGTCAGAATATTTTTTTTATTGGTTTCAAAACTGCTAAACCCAATTCAAAAACGTTTTTTTTCAACATGTAATTGCTCCCTCAGCTCCTAACTCATTATTGTAGTGAAATTGCACCCTCGCCCTTACCATGAAATGGCTGGCACGGTGACTGCAAGAGCTTATACAATGCACAGGGCACTCATCTGAGCCCTCCCTTGTGCCTCCATGGATGGAGTGCCCAGGGAAGGTCTCGGGCTTCACTGTAAGAACCTGCTTTCACACTGCCAGGAACTCGGTGTACCACTACTGGTTACCTTTTTCTCAAATTAAATTGCAGCCTATTTTTTTTAACCCTGTGAATGACAAAATGAATTAAAACATCCATTGTGGAATTACTCCACATTAGGGGTAAACTGCAGCTCTTTACTCTGTTGGATTTTTATTTACGACCTCTCCCACTCTCTGTAGTTTGAGTGACTGGGAGGGACTTTTCTGGGCTGGGGCAATTATCCCTTTATCCGACACTAACCAGTCATTCCTTCCAGCTTTTGAAATTCAGAGAGAGTCTGAGTGTTCTGTCCCTCTCTGCTCAGTGTTCTATCCTCTTTTTTTCTCAGTTGGTGGCAGTGTGTTACTGTTGATCTGTTTGCTTGGTTGCTAGTGTGTGTGAAGTAAAGAAAGCAGTATAAACAAGTCTGTCATTTCAAGCAACTTTTTATTCTTTCTTCTACAAATGTCTCAGAGTGAGTTACTGAGAACTTAAGTGCTAGTTAATGAGAAAGGGGTGGACTCTGGGGAATATACAGCTATTCTCCTCTGTGGATCTTTGTACTTCTATTGTTTAACAAAAAGAGAGAATTTTATCTGAAATTCAAAAATTCTGTAACATACTGCGCCCCATAGTTGCCCAAATATCAAACAAACAGGCCTGATTCATCCATTTTTGCACATTCGTCTAAAGACGGTGCAGTTGACTTGTCAATACAGACAAAATACAGAGCATATTGCTTATGCTACAAATGTAGCAAAGGAAATTACTGTTGATGATTCATCTCATGTGAATCCCTCATGTCACAAAAAAAGAGAGAGTAGAGGCCTTAAGTCATAGGATATCTAATGATTACTCTCTCTTTTTTTTTTGTTACAGCCAATCTTTCCTCTTTTTTCGGACAAGGAATTTCCATTCTACCCTCTCCGCCCCCACATACATCGCAATGTGCTCAACCAGCTAGACAAATCCAACCTCAACTGCATGGCCCCAGTTACTTACAAGAAGAGTGACCCTGTGTCCCGTTCATAGAGAACAGTCTTGTATTGGAAGGCAGCCTCTGTATTAAAAACTGCCCAGTGTTAAGGTAAGAAGGGGAGACCAAGAGCCTGGAAATTGCTTGTTAACAATGAGCTTCTAGACAGCAGTCTAAGTAAGCACACAGATATGATGGGTTTTTTTTTTTTTTTACCGTCAACAGTGATTTTCAGTGACTAAAGACTTCCCTTTCCCATCCCATGGTCCTCACCCAAAGGTATTCCACTGGAGCCTTTGGACCTTCAGAAGAAAAACTGGAAATGTTTTGTTTCTAAACAGTTGCCACGGCTGATGGCAAAGACCTTGCATGGCATAACCTATGGAACAGGATTTCAGCCAATGAGAAAACCTGCTTTCTCTTGTGCAACAGAAACATTTGCCTGTTCCTGCATTGGCCAGATCTTCTGCTCAGGAAATTCTCAGCAGAATACTTTATAGGTTAAACAACAACAACAGGGTATGAGTAGAACCCTGAAAGTTATTATGGAGAAGAATGAATATAATAACCTGCTGAAGCCACCCATAACTGGGTCCCAGAGCATCACTCTACCACTGTTTAGCTCATGGTGAGCTGTGCCATTCCATATTCCTTCTTCTCCAACTTAACTTTCCAAGCCTCTTGGTGCAAATAAAGAAAGTAAAATAAAACTTGCTTTCTGTATATGGTGCATCACCTACAACAGAACTCAGGGTTTGTTTGTTTTCGTTCTTGGTTTGTTTTTTTAAATAGATTTTCCAACTGCACAAATGCCCTGTGAGCCCACCCCCACCCCCCAAAAGCTCAACACATGTAGTAAGGCTGGTAGCTTCTGCCCTATCTCTGCAGTCGATCGGGGTTGCAGATTTTCAGTACAAGTGAACGCGAGGAAGAGGAGGTTCCAGCCAAAAAGGAGCAGCTGTTTTAACATAGTTTTGACATTTTGATTTAAGTATAGAAGCCAGGCACTTACTAACCCTTATGTAAATTAGGTGACATGACACTGTAGTTTAAACTCTTTATTAATAAACAGATGTACATAATCTATCTAATTCTCTGCTTTTCCAACTGGACTTCTATCAGTTTCTCAGTACATTTTTTTCCCCTGATTGCACATTTTGAGTCCAACAGCACATTAAATACATTCCTTCCGGGGGAGGAAAAGAAGAAAAGCTTAGGACATACAGTAAATGCCTAGAGACCGCTGTAAAACTCCACTGGCAGTACAAAGTCAGGGGGCGGGGGGATATATCAGGGGTTTTGTAGGACTAGAAACGTATGTATACTCTTAGGCTACAGCACAGTATATAACAAGACAAGAAGAACATTTTCTGGAGGTTGGGGCTATTTCCAATGTTGTTATTGTTTAGTCGTTAAGTCGTGTCTGACTTTTTGTGACCCCATGGACCAGAGCACGCCAGGCCCTCCTGTCTTCCACTGCCTCCCGGAGTTGGGTCAAATTCATGTTGGTCGCTTCGATGACACTGTCCAACCATCTCGTCCTCTGTCGTCCCCTTCTCCTCTTGCCTTCACACTTTCCCAACATCAGGGTCTTTTCCAGGGAGTCTTCTCTTCTCATGAGATGGCCAAAGTATTGGAGCCTCAGCTTCAGGATCTGTCCTTCCAGTGAGCACTCAGGGTTGATTTCCTTCAAAATGGATAGGTTTGTTCTCTTTGCAGTCCACGGGACTCCCAAGAGTCTTCTCCAGCACCACAATTCAAAAGCATCAATTCTTCGGCGGTCAGCCTTCTTTATGGTCCAGCTCTCACTTCCATACATCGCTACTGGAAAAACCATAGCTTTGACTATGCAGACCTTTGTCGGCAAGGTGATGTCTCTGCTTTTTAAGATGCCCTCTAGGTTTGTCATCGCTTTCCTCCCAAGAAGCAGGTGTCTTTTAATTTTGTGGCTGCTGTCCCCATCTGCAGTGATCATGGAGCCCAAGAAAGTAAAATCTGTCACTGCCTCCATATCTTCCCCTTCTATTTGCCAGGAGGTGATGGGACCAGTGGACATGGTCTTCGTTTTTTTGATGTTGAGCTTCAGACCATTTTTTGCGCTCTCCTCTTTCACCCTCATTAAGAGGTTCTTTAATTCCTCCTCACTTTCTGCCATCAGAGTGGTATCATCTGCATATCTGAGGTTGTTGATATTTCTTCCGGCAATCTTAATTCCGGTTTGGGATTCCTCCAGTCCTGCCTTTCGCATGATGTATTCTGCATATAAGTTAAATAAGCTGGGGGACAATATACAGCCTTGTCGTACTCCTTTCCCAATTTTGAACCAAAATTGTTCCATATCCAGTTCTGACTGTTGCTTCCTGTCCCACATATAGATTTCTAAGGAGATAGATAAGGTGGTCAGGCACTCCCATTTCTTTAATAACTTGCCATAGTTTGCTGTGGTCCACATAGTTAAAAGCTTTTGCGTAGTCAATGGAGCAGAAGTAGATGTTTTTCTGGAACTCTCTGGCTTTCTCCATAATCCAGCGCATGTTAGCAATTTGGTCTCTAGTTCCTCTGCCCCTTCAAAATCCAGCTTGTACTTCTGGGAGTTCTCGGTCCACATACTGCTGAAGCCTGCCTTGTAGGATTTTGAGCATAACCTTGTTAGCGTGTGAAATGAGTGCAATTGTACGGTAGTTGGAGCATTCTTTGGCACTGCCCTTCTTTGGGATTGGGATGTAGACTGATCTTTTCCAGTCCTCTGGCCACTGCTGAGTTTTCCAAACTTGCTGGCATATTAAGTGTAGCACCTTAACAGCATCATCTTTTAAGATTTTAAATAGTTCCACTGGAATGCCATCACCTCCACTGGCCTTGTTGTTAGCCATGCTTTCTAAGGCCCACTTGACTTCACACTCCAGGATGTCTGTCTCAAGGTCAGCAACCACACTATCTGGGTTGTCCGGGACATCCAGATCTTTCTGGTATAATTCCTCTGTGTATTCTTGCCACCTCTTCTTGATGTCTTCTGCTTATGTGAGGTCCCTACCATTTTTGTTTTATCATGTCCATCTTTGCACAAAAGGTTCCTTTAATATCTCCAATTTTCTTGAACAGATCTCTGGTTTTTCCCTTTCTATTGTTTTCCTCTATTTCTTTGCACTGTTCATTTAAGAAGGCCCTCTTGTCTCTCCTTGCTATTCTTTGGAAGTCTACATTCCATTTTCTGTAACTTTCCCTATCTCCCTTGCATTTTGTTTCCCTTCTCTTCTCTGCTATTTGTAAGGCCTCGTTGGACAGCCACTTTGCTTTCTTGCATTTCCTTTTCTTTGGGATGGTTTTTGTTGCTGCCTCCTGTACAATGTTACGAGCCTCCATCCATAGTTCTTCAGGCACTCTGTCCACCAAATCTAGTTCCTTAAATCTGTTCTTCACTTCCACTGTATATTCATAAGGGATTTGGTTTAGATTATACCTGACTAGCCCAGTGGTTTTTCCTACTTTCTTCAGTTTAAGCTTGAGTTTTTCTATAAAAAAACTCCAGGTCTTGTTTTTGCTGACTGTATAGAGCTTCTCCATCTTTGGCTGCAGAGAACATAATCAATCTGATTTTGGTATTGCCCATCTGGTGATGTCCATGTGTAGAGTTGCCTCTTGTGTTGTTGGAAAAGAGTGTTTGTGATGACCAGCTTGTTCTCTTGACAAAACTCTATTAGCCTTTGCCCTGCTTCGTTTTGAACTCCAAGGCCAAACTTCCCTGTTGTTCCTTTTATCTCTTGACTCCCTACTTTAGCATTCCAATCCCCTATAATGAGAAGAACATCTTTCTTTGGTGTCAGTTCTAGAAGGTGTTGTAAGTCTTCATAGAATTGGTCAATTTCAGCCTCTTCCGTATCGGTGGTTGGTGCATAAACTTGGATTACTGTGATGTTGAAAGGTCTGCCTTGGATTCGTACTGAAATCATTCTATCATTTTTGAGATTGTATCCCAGTACAGCTTTTCCCACTCTTTTGTTGACTACGAGGGCGACTCCATTTCTTCTACGGGATTCTTGCCCACAATAGTAGATATGATAATCGTCTGAATTGAATTCGCCCATTCCCTTCCATTTTAGTTCACTGACGCCCAGGATGTCAATGTTGATTCTTGCCATCTCCTGTTTGACTACATCCAGCTTACCAAGGTTCATAGATCTTACATTCCAGGTTCCTATGCAGTATTTTTCTTTGCAGCATCGGACTTTCCTTTCACTTCTAGGCGCGTCCGCAGCTGAGCATCCTTTCGGCTTTGGCATAACCACTTCATTAGCTCTGGGGCTACTTGTACTTGTCCTCCACTCTTCCTCAGTAGCATGTTGGACGCCTTCCGACCTGAAGGGCTCATCTTCCAGCGTCATATCTTTTAGCCTTTTTGTTTCTGTTCATGGAGTTTTCTTGGCAAAGATACTGGAGTGGCTTGCCAGTTCCTGCTCCAGGTGGATCGCGTTTAGTCAGAACTCTCCACTATGACCTGTCCGTCTTGGGTGTCCCTGCACGGCATAGCCCATAGCTTCTCTGAATTACTCAAGCCCCTTCACCACAACAAGGCAGCAATCCATGAAGGGGCATTTCCAATGAGAACAGTGCAAAAACCAATGGAAGAGCCCTTTTCAAGTAAACATCTCTTTGAGGGTTATTGAAAGTCCAATCAAATAAAAGAGTTCCTTCTTTTTAAGATCTTCAATGGAAAAAGCACAAGCAAGGTGACAGATACATATTAGGGATGTCAGCTAACGGTGGTGGATCTTGACTGTTGTTTCTCATGACTGGCCTCTGTTATCAAGGCAAAAGTATCTCAGCTCCAACTAGACCCTACCCCTGTTGTAAGGAGAGGCCATGGCAGGCACATTGCTGTTTACATCCTGGCTTTGCCAAGGTCATAGCCTTTACTAAAAGAAACCAAGAGAAAACCCTTGCTTATAACAGACATTACCATGTCCCAGCAGCAGAGGGCAGCTAAGCAATACAGCGAGAAAGTCCAGACACCAGGCTTACATCTCTTCTGTTCCATGGCTCCTGTGGACTAGGTAGACAACTAGCTGCTGTCAGCTTCCTGCCTTAGCAGGCAGATAAACCTGCTTGCCAATGGCTCTGGCTGACCTGCCAGCATCCCCAGGCTTCAGCCTTCACTCCTCCTGAAGTGGCCTACGTTGTATTCTTTGCAACATAAACACACTTGAAAAATATACTGCAGTATTTCTAACATGTGGACAAACATGCTTTATTCATTAGGGTTAGGCACCTACTAATCTGCATAAAAATATGATTGTATTTCCCCACACACACACACTTAAAACTGCCCAGAAGCGATGTGAGATGGACTTGGAGGTGGGGGTGGGGGAGGAGAAGGAAATCTGCAGCAATTGGCTTGATAGATCGATCTGTCCCTACTTGAATGGAAGGTTCAACTACTGAATGTGTCCAAACTCCCAAACCCTTATTGCAGTAAAAGCTGCAAATCCAAAATTCACAACCAGCCTCCTGTCCTTTTAAAGATAATTGTAATCCTTTTTTCTTATTGGCTCCGTCAAAGTAGATCTTTTCAAACCCACACTGTATGAAAGCACCAGACTCCCTCAGATGAGAACTTGTGACCTGCAATTACACAGCACAGTGACATCTATTTCAAAGCCAGGAACCTGGACTAATAATAAAAAGGTTTACATCTCATTCCTGCGTAGGCAGCTGGGCTGTTTTGACCGCATTAATTTGCAGTCCTTGAACATTAGCAGATAAGAACTCCAAGTCCTCTTAATGCTCTGGGACTATTGACACAAAGAACGTGTTTATCCTCAGTGCCGTACTGCAATGCAAGGGAGAAATATCAACAGGAACACAAGTGCCCATCATTTATTGCTGAGAATGATTCCCAAAGGCAGTCAAGTAACACGGCTACAAAGTTTTTTTTTCATTTTACACCAATTGTGTCATTTCGCAATAAGCTGATTAGCAAGACTGGTTCATGCCAGAGTTTACTGGGTGGGGGGCTGCAGCAATCCCATACTGAAAAACAACACTTTTATTAACGCCACACACATTCCAAATGGACTAAAATACATGCATATTTTCAAACAAGCCCCACATTATCTCATTTGTTTTCTTTACTTTGGTGTCAAAAATGAGAAAAAGCATTGATTTTGGTTTTTGATCCTCATACTTGCCCAGTTTTGTGTTACAAAAATAGAGAAAAATACACATGAGACATTTTATTACACTAACAGACCTACAATCCAGTCTGTTGTTCTCATAGACCACTTAGTTGTTTTGGATTTATGGTAAACCTAATAGGGTTTCCAGAGTATGTGGGATGTTCAAGGAGTGGTTTTACCATTGTGCCCCCCATTGAGCTTCCATGGATGAGCAAGAATCTGAACTGGCTGAGTAAGGATCTTGAATCCTAGTCGGACACCCTATCCACTAATCTGCACTGGCTTAATACAGTCTAGTCTAGTATTGTGTAATTCAACTGGGATGGCTCTGGAAGCTCCTTATTAGCCAGAAGAGTCATTTGTAGTCTTGCTACAAAGGTGCCTTAGATTCCTTTTTTTGGGAGAAAGACAGGATAGAAACAAGTGATGATAGGACTTTCTAGAGGTCACTCATTCATAGGATTGCCACATGTCAGAAGCAACTTCACAGCACATAACAAGTAAACAAATAATAGAATGGCTATACATCACCTCCAGGATCAGAAGCAATAGATCAGTTGCCAGAGAATGTACAACCAAAGAACAGCTGCACTCATGTTCTGCAGCTGGATCGTTGGATCTGATTCAGCTCATCTCATGTCCTTATGCTCTGCTATCTCCCTTAAATATTAGATAGCAGTGCATTGTGCTTTCAGGGCAATACTGTTTCTTTGGTACATCGGTAAATCTATTATATTTTCAGAGAAGAAGACAACACTGAAATAATAGAGGGCACATAGTTTTTTGATGGTGAAATAAATGATGGCTTATGATGTAAATCCTTGCCCATCTCATGCTTGCACAAAATAAGGGGGATATGCAAAATGATTTTTCTGGAACCAACAGTTGAAAAGCAGGCAGGCAAAACATTGCTACCACCTCTTTCTTCCCCCCTCCAGCCAGCCAGTTTCAGCCAATGTCTCTTCCTCCCCAACTTTCTCTGCATGTGTTTGCTTGCACATTTGCAGTGTGTGTCAGCCACCCATCACCACAGGGGTCTCCTGAGCTCACAAGGCACCACCGATTGCAAGAAGGCTTTTCTAGTGCCAGCTTGCTCTGCTGTTTCCTATTGCACTTCCTTCCTCCGGGTGCACACAAACATACATGCCCACCCACAAGCCTTGGGCTGGAGAGAGAGAGGGTGCTCATGACAGGCAAGGGTGTCCTTTTGAAAACACATTTGTTTCAAGGGAATGCAAACTGGGAGTCAAACACTACGTGATGCCCCATGACTCAGTGTTGATTTAAATTTACACCAACACATATTCCAGTCTATTGCTTTACTATAAGCAAGCCCCTAGACAGCCATCTGTCAGATATACTTTGACTTGGATTCCTGCATTGAGCAGGGGGTTTGACTCAATGGCCCAATAGGTTCCTTCAACTCCATTATTCCAATTCCATGAAAATTGTGCCATATGCACATGAACCAGACATAAAAATTATAACAGAATCTTTCTTGTCTGTGGATGGAGTGGGATGCCTACTATACTGTTTACAATAGCCAGCTTGTTATAGATATTTTTCAATTTGTGCATTATGAGGATATGAAGAAATTGCTTGGAAACTTAATATGGACAACTTGCCTTCTTGATCCTTGCCCACAGTGTCTCCTTCAGAAAGAAAAGTTTGAAGACTTTAGATTTCACAAATAGTGACTATCTCTCACTGAAGATGGAAAGCTGGAACATGACTGAAATCAACAGTCATTCTCAGTTTACCCACTCCCTGTATTTTATATTCTGAATAATAATTCTCACAATGATAGCAGTGTAATAAACCAGGTAGTGCTTATAGCATTTAATCTTTAAAGGACTCCTTTAAATCAAATAGTCTCTTTTTTGGTAGAAAAAGTAGTCTGAGGCAGATGTTGGAACTGAAACAGAAATTTATTTTCAAAACACTCCCTAAGGGATATAGCTTAGTGGTTATTCTATTTAATGGCACAGTGCGTATTTCACTACAGGTACAAAGATTCAATGTATCAACTCCCAGGTATTTCAGACTTCATGGACACCATAATGAGTTTTTAACTCAATGGATTCTCACTGAAAATCTTTGTGCTTTGCTATGACTTACTAAAGCACTAGTCTCTAAGGGAGCAGTTATATTGTAGAAATAAATTGGGAGCTGGTTTGGATTTTTTGAAGTCAATTTATTGTTACGTGGTCTCTGTGTTAGCGTGGGCACCCTAATGGGAAAACCTGTAGTCTGTCAGTCCAGGGGACTCCATGGGGGTTCAAATTGCTGCATTTAGAAGCGATTTGGCATTTCAGTGCTCTAGGATGGTTTGTTGTTGTTTAGTCGTTAAGTCGTGTCCGACTCTTCGTGACCCCATGGACCAGAGCACGCCAGGCCCTCCTGTCTTCCACTGCCTCCCGGAGTTGGGTCAAATTCATGTTGGTAGCTTCGATAACACTGTCCAACCATCTCGTCCTCTGTCGTCCCCTTCTCCTCTTGCCTTCACACTTTCCCAACATCAGGGTCTTTTCCAGGGAGTCTTCTCTTCTCATGAGATGGCCAAAGTATTGGAGCCTCAGCTTCAGGATCTGTCCTTCCAGTGAGCACTCAGGGTTGATTTCCTTCAGAATGGATAGGTTTGTTCTCCTTGCAGTCCAGGGGACTCTCAAGAGTCTCCTCCAGCACCACAATTCAAAAGCATCAATTCTTCAGTGGTCAGCCTTCTTTATGGTCCAGCTCTCACTTCCATACATCGCTACTGGAAAAACCATGATGGGGAGGTGTAAATATCGGATGGCTGGGGAATGTTTCGCTTTCCCCCTCCCCGCCTGAAGTGAAATCTATAAAGAGGACTGAAGAAGGACGGAGGTAGGTGAAGGCGCAAAAGCATCCCTGCCACATGGAAACACATTGTTGTTGCTCCTGCTGTTGTTGTTTGGCTTAAGTGATTATCTGGCAATGGCTACTCTTGCCCAGCTCAGATCACCAGATCAGCTCCTTCCCAAACCCCTTCCTTTCACAGCAGGGGAGTAGAGAGAAATATATTGAGTGGAAAACTGGGAATTGCATAATAAGAATTTTTAAAAAGCAAAGGCACTCAATCTTTCAAGCTGTTGTCAGCTACATCTGAAGGAACTCCACTGCCGCTGCCTTTAGACATACAGACAAATACTCGTACACATGCCCACACTGCATACACTGCATGCTTTTGCACCACCATTGCTTGCCAAGGAAGAGTGGATCAGTCCTGTTGGAGTCCTGTGGGGTCTCCTTCCTGACTTGCCTCTTGCAACGTTTGGTTTACTTCTCTGGCATTTCTCTGTCCCTCCACCCCTCAATTTCTTGCAAGCCCTCCACAGATGGGTGTCCCTGTTTCATGGACCTCTATGTGAGTTGAGGTTTTTTAATTTTAATTTTTTTACAACATAGGTGAGCACACATGGCAAAAACATTCAAAATAAATTACATTCAAAATAAATTACGTTCACAGTCAAGTTAAAATAAACCACCCTTCCTCACTGTGAAAAATACCTTGCTTTTTTAACAACAACAACAACAAAAATCCCCATGTTTCCCGGCCGAAACAATGGGTGCTTAGCTGTACTTCATGCAAACAGACATTTTAAAATCGATTTCAAGCATGCGAAACCCAACACAAACCCAGATGTATTTCAATGTGTAAGCAAGCCCTGTGTTTCACTTCCTGAACAAAGCATTGGATGGCTCTGATGGCTTTTCAGTTCCAGAAATGTCCAGTATGATCTCCAGAAGAGACAAAAGAGTGCTAGGCTTCAAACAAAAGATCTAATCGATTGTTGTTGTGGGTTTTTTGGGCTGTTTGGCTGTGTTCTGGAGTTTTTGCTTCCTAACGTTTCGCCAGTCTCTGTGGCCGGCATCTTCAAAGGAAAGGAACTAGAATTCTGTCTGTGTTCTGGTGTAGTGTGTGGGATTGTTGAGTATTTGTAGCTGTGGGATAAGGGTTTTTTGTTCTTTTCAGGAGATTGGGTGTTTCCTGTGATCAGGGTGTTTTTTGTTATGAGTGTTTTGTTGTGATAAGGGGAGGGAGATGATCTGTCACTGTGATTGATGGGTGTCATTGGCTGGTCTTTTGTGTGCAGTCCTTGTGGCTGGGTAGAGTTCATTAACCTTTTGCAGGCTGTATTTTTCAGTGCTGGGAGTCAGGCTTTGTTGATTTTTGGACTTTCTTCTTTTTTTGTTGGAGCTGTGCTGGTGTTTGTGGATTTCAATGGTTCCCTGTGTAGTCTAACATAATGATTGCTGGTGTTGTCCAGCAAATATCTATTCCTTTAAAGTTCCTCTTTTGTGGACCAAGGTGGAGCCTGGTAGGAATAATCTTGGCCAAGTGGTCTCAAATGCTTCAGCTGAGCTCCAGATCTTGTTGGAGGAAAGCTGCTGACTAAGAGCTCTCCAAGTGCATGATGACCATCTCTTGCCGGGTTCAAATACCACAGTAAAACCAACCATATGCCAAAGGTTCATGCATTCTTTAGCTGCAAGCAGGTGCTATTAAGCAAGCATGGTAAACCAATATTCCCATGAAATTCTGACTTAACCCAGCTACTGAGTATGTAGAGACAATTTGGAAGATGAAAAAGAAAAATCCTGTTAAAAGCATTTGCTATTTCAGCTGTCACCTTGCCTCCATAGTATGCACATTGCATGTGGAGAAACTGAACAATCATATTCTCCCAGATCAATGTCAGAAGAAACCCTTTATTTCCCTTTGCGGCCAATGGAGCCATGCATAGTACCGATTAAGTGGCTTTTATGACCATCATGAAACTATGTTCCTCCTCCTTGAAGTAGTTTTACAAATAAGAAAATTTAAAAGCGAACAAAGATGCAAAGACCATGGGCATTTTCCCCCAAAAAAGCAGTTGAATGTACCTCCAGTGGAGATGGCAAAGAAGAAATTGGTTTTGACTGAGAACAAGCAAACATCCCATTTAAGACACATAGTCTGAAGAAACCTCTGAAGCAGTAAAAACACATAACAAACCCCATTTAGAAGCAAATTTGTGTGTGCGTGGAGTTTAGGGGACTCCATTACAACTCATCCATATTTCTTTCCAGTTTACATGAATGGGAATTCACCAGGGCTCCTCCTGCTGTGTGATCAAGAGCCCTCTGCTGGCTGAGCCCAAGCACACTGCGACAAATGCGTGGAATTATTGCTTATTGTTTATATTATTATATAATGAATATTGAATTTGTTGTACACTGCCCAGAGTAGCAAATAACTCTAAATTGAATGGATGGATGGATGGATGTTATTTCTGAGTTTGTTTGTTTTTAAATATCATTGTATTTCTCACAAGTAGAAGCAGTGGGGTTGGGTTCCCACTGATCCAGAGAAAGATCTACACAATACAACAATGTGGGGCAACTATGAATTCTAGGTTTTAGAGAGAAACGGTAGAAACATGTGTTCCTCCAGATGTTCTTGTAGGTCAACTGCCATCACCCCCTTGCTAGTACAGACAATGGTGAGAGGGAACATTGGAAGTGAGCTCTTGGGAGTCACATATTACCTATACCTGGCTTAGATCATGGCCATATTTTCTAAGGCCAATTGCTATGAACTGAAAAATATCCCGGACTGGCCTAAGCATCTAAACAGAAATAGATATCTCTTGATAATTGCATTTGCTATTAAAATTTGAAGACAGCTTTCAGCTGATTGTTATTCCAAAATCTTGGCAGGCCTTACTAAAACGATTCATAAGTTGTTGGAGCTCTTCAGCAGAATGGGCAACAACAGCTGCATCATCGGCGAAGAGGAAGTCCCGCATGCATTTCAGTTGGACTTTGGTCTTCGCTCTCAATCTAGAGAGATTAAAGAGCTTTCCATCTGATCTAGTCCGGAGATAGACACCTTCTGTTGCAGTTCCAAAGACGTGCTTCAGCATGACAGCAAAAAAGATTGCCATCATCACCATCATCTTAAAAGTGCAGAGTTGTAAGAGAGCCTATTGATCATTGAGTCCAGCCCCTGTTAAGGAGGTACAATGGGGAATTGAACTCCCAACCTCTTCCTCCATAGTTAGATACCTAAACCACTGAGCAATCTGGATAACAGACACTCCTTAGCACCACTTCATGCAATATTGCTGTCATATGCAACTAGAGTTTAGCACAAATCGCTACTTTGGGAGTTCATCCCAGTTCATTTACCACCACAACAGGTGTTCGGTGGTTCTGTGCCCCACTCGGAAGCAGTGTCCTGGCTTCCTTGCCGGGCCTCCTCCAGGCACTGCTTCTGAGTGGGAATGCCTGCTGGAGGGGGTGGGGCAGCAAACCACCAAACACCTGTTGCACCGGTAAACAAACCAAGACAAACTGCCAAACCGGTAGTTCATGCCCATCTCTACTTGCAACTGCATTCAAGCAGCACCACCTCATGGAATGGCTGACTGGAGGCTATGAGAATCTACCAGTGCCACTTTGTGGAGGAAGACACCACCATGTTCCTGTGAGGTACTACAGGCAATATGAAGGCTGTTGACTTGGCTTTTTAGAAACCCACAGTGACATCCATAGAACCATGGCATTAAACAAATAATGTGCCTCCTGCACCATCTGTGTGGTTGACAACATTCAGCTGCTGAAGGCAACAAAAAGGAAAGGAAAGAGGACACCTCCTCCCATTCAATGTGCAGAACCCAACTGAAGTAGCTGATGAATCTTTTGTTAGCATTAACAATTGAATAATAGTTGAGATAATAACAATCTTGCATGTCTGTAATACTAGGTATCAGTGGGAGGGAAGCTTTTAGGACCAAAATAAATTCTCTCCTTTCCACTACTAACATATCACTAACGTTCTGGCTTGCCCTTCCTCTCTTCCTGTTTTGTTTGCTGTGCTTCCTTTGGTAGTCTTTCTCTCTTGACTCAGATCCACGTGGCAGGCATAGAAGGATGTCTCTCCCACATGGCAGACTCTGACTCCTCATTTTTCCTATTTTTCTACCAGCTGTAACTATAGACAGCAACTGTAAGTAAAGATACGTTTCTTTCACTTAAAATACTTCCAGAGTGATTTTTGACATATAAATTGCTGTGAAAAGAAGTGGGCTCCTGAAACATAAGCTATTTTCTCATGCTTTCTCTGTGCAGTTGTTGTTTGTACCTGATACTCTGCTAGCTATAAAAGGAGTTAACTAAATTCTCCAATAATAATGCCTTCCACTGAACCTAGAGGGAGCATATGGGGAGCAGAATGGGTCACACAGTGCACAAGTCTTTGCTCCAATACTTTGCTCCCTCCATCAACATCTGCCACCTGAGGCAACTGCTTTAGTTGGCCTAATAGTAGAGCTGGTCCATGTCATAACATGCTGCAGTAAGCATCAAGTCCATATCCTCTATGCAGCACCCCTCAGTAACAGATGCTAGAAGACTCTAGCTGGAGACGAAGAAAGTTTGCTTTTTCCTGTGTGAAGTGGCTTTGAAGGAGGAGTACGCATCTGCACACATTCCCAGCTGGTTTAGGGCTGCCTGGCTCAGCACAAAGGTATTTTTATGTCTTGTACTTTCACAATATTGGCACATTAACCAACCATATTGGCATTTACTGGCAGAGTTCAGGGCCCAAGTGCTACGGAAGATGGAATAATTACTCTGGAAACTGGTCGCAGAGCAAAACAAAAGCAAAAACAAACCTTTTGCTGTTTATTACCTTAGGAAATATGTTTAGGAATAGTGCAGGTTGCTAAACTGAATTACAGAAGAGCCTAGAGCTGGTTCCTATGCATATAGGTCTACTGCAAACTATTATCTGCCTCTCTCTAGCAAGGAGGAAGAAAAAGAACAAAGTGACATCAGAGAAAGAAAGAAGGAAGCCTGAGAATATCAATCTACACGGAGACCTAGAAATCCTAAGCAGGGAAAGCACCTCGGGTTTCTCAGTGCCTTTTTACACTACTGGCCCCTCCCCCCCCGCCCAGCAACATATGCTGCTGTTCTATTCCAACACAGTTAACATCCCAGAACTTTATACCAAGAGTCCTTGGTATAAAGAGTTTCTTTATACCAAGAAAGAGTTTCTTTATACCAAGAAACAAACAGGCAGACAATGTGGCTGTTTCAGGGCCATGTAACACATACTTCAAAAGGCAAACGTGCCCCTGTTTTCCCCTCTGTGAAATATCGAAGGTTGTATGTGGAGCAGACACCACACAGAGACCCTTCTAAATGTGGGGCTCCAGAGGGTGACTCTTTATATAATAAACCATATGGACAAATGTGAGATTCTTCTCTCCCACTCCTGGACAAAGATGGATGCAATCTGGATATAGACCAGAGAGAGCTGCTAGGCTAAGCTTGAAGAACCTCAGTCCCACCACAACACTGTATAGTATTTCATTCCTGGAAAGGACACTCCTGGGATGAAGTGGTCCTGGATCTTGCACAAGACTATCAAGGCCTGCATACAGCGGAAACTCCCTAAACTCAGGGCCAGAGGGGCCAGAGCGTGCTGCAAGAGAGCTGCTCGTGTGCCACAAGAAATAATAAACACATCATTAGAGGTCCCTATGGCTTTTTTTTTTTTTTTAAGACCCAGCCTTCAGAGGACACTTCCAGCCATGCCTCTGTATGATTCACAGCTCTGGCTGCTTGCTCATGAGCCTTCCCAAGGTAAGGTTTTCATCAGACAGATCTCTCTGCACAGGATATGAGGAGCTCCTTCAATGACTCCTGATGGAGAGAGGCAGCAGGAAGAACTTGCGTGAGAAGATGTGCATCCTTTAGGTTGCCAGGTCAGGAGCATCCTTCTCCCTGAACCAGAGGCTATGGGGCTGGCCTTTGTGATGCCACAGGGATGCAGCAGATGAGGGCTGAGACAGAGGCTGGAACTGCTTCTGGAATAGGCACCAGGCACTCCACTCCCTGCCAAATTCACATACCACAATCATATCTCTCTCTCTTTCTCTTCTTCTCTCTTTCTCCTGTTTCCTCAATTCACTACTGGCTTTTCAGTGCATCAACACTGTGCAAGCACATCCACATATATGAATACCTTTGTGCTGAGTGGCCAAGCCCTGGGGCCACCTGGCAAACCAATTCCAACCCCAAAACTCCCAAATGTTCTCTTCTTTTGGCATTACTCACCTGGAGACTGGATTCCTGTTCTGCAGATCTAGGGAGACACAGTGACTCCCTGAGACATTGTCCAGAGCCTTGAGTAGTGATGTCGTGGTAAACTTGGAAATACAAGCACTCAACGTGACAGTCCCCATAGCCAGCCAGCTCCATCAGGAGAGTCCAAATGTGCTGGTTGCAGGATTGCTACATATCAGCTGCTGAGGAGCAGCTCTTTTGTGAAGGTAGTGGCTCTTAATTGTTCATTCAAATCATCTTCAAATACTTTACATTACAACAGGGATAATTTGCAACATTATATTCTTCGTAGTGAAAGCCATTTCTTCCCTCAGGTACTGGGAGGACCACTGTTAAGCTCAGATGCAACAAGGAAGACTGAGACATGGCAGATGATGTCATAGTCCCTGCTACTCAGGGGTACTAGAAATCCCAGTCCCACTCCACCATTGCCCCTGAGATGGGGCAACCTTATATCCTTCCCCACACAGGGACAGAAGCGGAGAGCTCCACTGACAGTCACTCTCACTCACTGCCCTAGATAAAGCTACTCAGTCAGGCTGTTACTGATTGTGTTTAAAAGCTAACACAGTATCTAAAATGACATCCATTTTTGTTACTGTAAAGATTACTTAGCTTTTCTGTTTTCCACCAATAAATGTAGCAGTGCCCTTTGCCCAGGGAGGAGATGTGTCAGCGTAACAGCTGGGTGTTTCAAGTTCAAAAAAGAAATATCAAATTTCCATGTCTTTCTTCCTCTAAATAGCTTTACAGACAATTCCAGATGCAACCTGAAACTGCCACATCACCTGTCAGAGCCTTATTTGAATGCCTGTAGAAGCCTCCTCCTCCCCCATTTCATCGCAAGAGTGTGGCTAGGAAGACACAATAATGTCATAATTTGTCTACCTTCCTCTCAGCCCTGCTTTGCTTTTTTGTCCAATCTTGACTGACAGAAAGATCTGGAAATCTCAAAAACTTGCACCTGTGATAACCGTTCTGTTGGCCTTAATAATATAGATGTTGGAATTATCGTGGGAAAGGGGAGGATTTTGCACACATTCCAGTTAGGCTCTGCCAGATGCCATGCTGGTTTGAGAGTTGCCCCTCAGCATTGCTCACTCAGAAGCAATTTTCATTATTATTATTATTATTATTATTATTATTATTATTATTATTATTATTATTATTATTATTATTATTATTATTATTATTATTATTCAAAAACTCCAGGCACAGTCAAATTTATAAAAACATTGACTGGTATTATTTAACACAGAGGTCCCCAACCCCTGGTCCACGGCCTAGTGCCGGTCCGTGGCCTGAGCCGGACCGGGCCGTGGAGAGAGCCCTCCCCCCCCACCCCCACCCGCACTCCCCCCACACAACCCGTTTGTGCCTGCACATGAGCCTGTGAGCGCCCGCACAAGCACTGTGCCGCCCTTTTGCGCATGCGCACGAGCGAGCGCCCACGCGAGAGCACGCACGCTCCTTCGCGCATGCACACAAGTGCAGGGGGTGCCCCGCCTTCCCCAGCCAGTCCGCGGGCTTAAAAGGTTGGGGAACGCTGATTTAACAGATACAAGTTTTAACCAAAAAGCCTAAGTATCTGTTAAATATTGATGTATGCTGTTCCTAGTATTGCCATTAAATATCCATGTATGCTGTTCCTAGTATTGCCATTTTTCGTAGCTTTGATGGTGTGATTTCTGAGATCTGCAACTGCTTATAGTACTGTGTGAAATTTCTTGATATTGTTCCCAAAGCCCCAATGACTACGGGGACCACTGAAGTCTGCTTCTTCCAGAGACGAGGTGTTTCGATTGCCAGGTCTCTGTACTTTGTTAGTTTTTCCAATTCTTTATTTTCAACTTGGGCATCCCCTGGAATTGCAATGTTAATGATCCAGACAGTTCTTCATTCCATTACTACTATGTCTGCTGTGTTATGTTCAAGGTGTCTATCCGTTTGGATCCAGAAATCCCACAAGATCTTGACTTCCTCATTTTCTGACACCTTCTCTGACACATTTTCTGACATTTTCTGACACCACTGATGTTCCCAGGGGTTTTTGGAGGCCGCAAGTTATATTTTTTGCATAATCACCTGTGCACTAACTTTGCCACTCCATCATGTCTAACTTTGTAATCTGTTTGTGCAATCTTTGGACATTCACTGATGAGGTGTGACACAGTTTCATCTTTTTCTTGGCAGAGTCAACATTTGCTGTTAGCACTAATTCTTTGGATCTTAGCTTTCATGACATTGGTTTGGAGTGCTTGTTCTTGTGCAGCAAAAATCAAGCCTTCTGTTTCTTTCTTAAGGGTCCTCAGTTTTAGCCATGCCCATGTTGAATTATGATCATGCTTTCCATCAATATTTCTCAAGTGTTGTCCATGTAGTGGATTATTTTTCCAGCTGTTTAATTTCTTTTTAAATTATTGTTTCTTATATTGAGCCTTGGTTTCTGTTGTTTTCCAAATATTCTCCATTTTCACTGCTTTCAGTAATTTTTCTCTGCATGTACAGATATAATCATTTAGGCTTCTTTTTTCTTCCTCTACTACCTCCTGTATTTGCAGTAATCCACTGCCTGCAATTTTTCATGGTAAATATAATCTGTCCACATTGCTTTTTGGATGTAGTGTGTGATGCATGTTCATTAGTTTCCGTGTTTTTTGATCCAATTCTTCTAGTTCATTTTGAGTCCTGTCTATTATTCCAGCTGGGTATCTAATTAGTAGAATGACCCATGTGTTTATGGCTTTGATTGTATTTCCCCCATTTAATTTTGATTTTAAGTTTTTCCCCAGTCTTTTGATATATTCTCTTTCTGTCAGTTCTTTAACTTTTGTGTGCACGATGTTGTCTGCTTCTAGTATTCCAAAGTATTTATAATTTTCATCACTTGAGAGTGATTTTATAATATTGCCATTTTATAATATTGTTTTATAATATTGCCATTTTATAATCCAAAAACTATTCCATCTAGTTTTTGGATGATGATGATGATGATTAAAAAAACACCAGGCACAGTCAATCAAACTATAAAAACATTGACTGGTATTATACAACAGATACAAGTTTTAACCAAAAACCTAAGTATCTGTTAAATATCGGTGCAGAATGTATGCTGTTCCTATTATTGTTGTTGTTGTTGTTAAATTCCAGGTCTCTTGCCCCTTTGCTGCCAATCTCTGGGGACAGCTAGCAAAGCAAACAGGAAAAATTCCTTTGGTAAAGTGACCCAAAACCACACATGCTGCCATTTGGTGATCTATTAACCACGTTGCCAGAAATCGAACTCATGTTATGTAATTTCTGTCATTCAGTGACAGCAGCTGTGATCTCGCCAAGAACCTCATTGCTGCTTGTGTCGAAATGATACCCAGGAAAAACATTGTGGGCTTTGACGTCATTCCAATAGGATGACACTCATCTGTTTGTCCAAAGCGGACATTGCAGGCTGGTGCCTTGGAAA
Source organism: Intellagama lesueurii (assembly GCA_037013535.1). Taxonomy (NCBI): domain Eukaryota; kingdom Metazoa; phylum Chordata; class Lepidosauria; order Squamata; family Agamidae; genus Intellagama; species Intellagama lesueurii. Next base: position 256,298,385 of record JBAJHW010000002.1, read on the forward strand.
AACAGTTTTATTGCACAAGACCAGAAGGGACAGATCTGACCACAAATGAAACTGATTATTTCGGGTTTTGCTGCCTCAAGAAAGAAAACGCATCATAAAAGCTACAATGACTTGCACTTTCATACAACCTCTGGCTGCCCAAAGAATCCAAATGTATCGTCATTATATATATTTTTTAATTGGTTTAAAAGATTCATCATGGAATTCTACACAACTGAAAGAAAAGAGGGAAGTCAGTCAGACTGGAAATTCTTCTTGGGAGTTAGTCCCATGGAAGTCAATGGGGCTTATTACGGAATAGGCATACATAGGATTGAATTGTGGATCTTGGCAACCTGCTACATGAAGATATAATCTCTCTCTAGCCTTTGACATTCACTTCAGAACACCCACGTTGTACAAATTTCAGGCTCTCATAAGCACAAAGGAGAGGTATGCAAAAAGATGTAAGGGGCCATGCTGAGTACATGGGACAAGAGGAAAATCCTATTCTGGTGTTAGAAAACTGAGGAAGAAGCCTAAATACATGAGGAGGAGGAATGCAGGGCAATCATCTAAAGCCGTGATGTTGTGGATCTAAGTCTTGTAGGGTAAATGTTCCAGGGCCTTCTGATGAACAGAAATATTGACATATTTTACCCCAACCCTATTGGGCTTGTCCTTCTAAGCTTTGCTGTAGTCTCTACAGTAGCTATAGAGAACGTAGGCTTGGATATCATTACAATCCATTTTTACTGCTGGAGATACAGATAAGAGCTGAAGGGTTTGGCTGGCTATGAGTACATTGCACCTTGTTTTTAATGTGAGGGAGGGTACCGTTTGCCCAAAGGGGATTCAAATCTGATCTGTGAAGGTGATAAGGAGAGAGGTAAAAAGAACTGGAGGCACATGTAGCAATTGCAGCTAGCCATACTTAGGAATTTAGGACCCACAGAATGTGGGTTCAGAAGGTCATGGTCTTGTCTCAGAATAGTTTGAGAGCAAAAGCTCTTTCAGTAACCCACAGGTTTAAAGGATTTGGAAGAGGGAACAGCAGCAAAATACTGTGCACTCTTCTTCCCACAGATAATAGTGTGATGGGTTGATAGATCGAGCCACTAATGCTGTGTTCCTTTCCAATGAATTTGGCGAAACAGCCCAGTATTTAGTTGCTGAAGGGCAAAATACAGATTGTGGAAACGTCAGCAGACCCAATTCCTGGGCCTTGGGATTAATGTTTCAGTCCCGTGTTGAAGAATATTGCCAGAAAACCAAAATTAAGACAAGCTAAACTGAAACCACAATTCTTCTGCAGTGGGATGCTTTTGCAGTACCCCAGCACTGAGAGAAGTAGATCACTTCAGGGGTACTTTTCTTCTTTCAGAGGTACAGCGGCAAAACAACAACAGGTGCAGGCCTTCTATCTACATGCATATTAGGTGTCAATACGAACTGTTTGTAGGTTATATACATCAAGTGAAACCATCGGACACTTCGAAGTGGGGAAATGAATTAGCGCACATTAAAAAAAGCAGTATCATCTTAATTGAATGCATCTGGGAAAGGACATTCTCTGGCCGGCTGCCCAGAGCTTCTCACAAGCTGTCAGAAAGCCAAGCTGATTGTTTTACAGGCAACATTGTGTACTGAGGAAAGTTTCAGATGTGTTCTTGTTTAAAATAGAGCTACATTATTAGGTAGTAGGCAGAAGGTGTTTTTCAGGCTCCAGTTGAGCTCAAAACACCATACCATGTCGAGTAGAATATACTAAGAGTTCAAAAAGGTTACTTTTTGAGACCACAAGTCCTCTCGCTAGCATGGCCAAGGAATGCTGACTAGAGGACAATGGGAGTTACAGCCCAAAAAGCAACTTTTCCAGGCACTGAAGATCTTCCGTTTGATTACTACGAGTCGACTTGTCTGGAGATGGTGGTCATAGGGCTTTTGACTCAGCTTCTCCATTAAATACCAGAAGAAGAACTGAGTACGCCCTAGGATTTTCTGTGGTGCTTAGTTGTGAACAGTGGAAAGGCAACATGTTACTCTTCTTTTTTTTTTACTACGACTTCCACAATACCTCTGCTGTTGCATCACTCACTGCTGTTGCATCACTCATATTGCAAACACAATGGACTTTACAAATATTGGAAAATTTTCTACCACGTAGCAAAAGCAATAAAAAGAATAGTAAAAAAAACCAAACCCATACTGAATGCTACAGAGTTCACAAGTTCCACGTACCGACGAGGTGTCAAAGCAGGAATTGTCTGCAGACAAAGAAAGTCTTACAAAGACTCTTTCATCCAGACTGTGTCACGAATTAAATCAAAGGACTTTATTATCTTCCAAAGTCGCCTTTTATATAAGGATCCGAGGCATAAAAAATACAGTTCCACAGATAAAATCTTGAAAGCACTAAAATGATGTAAAATGCTAGAATTCTATTCAGGTTCATATAAGGTTTGCATAAACTGCCACAGGGAACTGCAGCTAATTGACAAAGTGCTGGGTTGTGTTTGAGTCATGTGCCTGGTCATGAACATGACTGCACAGCTGAGGATGTCATTATATTATTGAAATAAATCAGAAGCTGGATCTGGGTTTTGGAAATCAGTTTACAATGACATGTTTTTGGGGTCAGTGTGTGCATCCTCTTGGGACAATTTTTAATTCGTGTGTAAGATGTGTAGTGTATCGATTGAGGGGACTACACGGGCTTTTAAAAATTGTTTTGAAATTGGCACTGTGGGAGCTCCAGTGTTTCCTCTGTTTTGCCTTCCTAAGGCTATGCATTCTCAGAATGAAATGTCTGCACCAAAAAACTAAAATAAAATCCCACACTGCCACAACTACAGGGAGATTGTAACTTTAGAAAAAACACAACCTACAAACAGTATTCAGGCCCACCACAAAAAATACAACAAATGGTCAGCAAAGAACAAAAGGGACTCCCTCACTACTGCAGGAGTATACCGGATACCTTGCAGTTGTGGCCAGGTATATATTGGGACTACAAAACACAGCATCCATACCATAATCAAAGAACGTGAAAGACACTGCAGACTAAAACAACCAGAAAAATCGGCAGTAGCTGTACATGCCCTGAAACAAGTTGGACATGAAATTCTATTTCAAAACACAGAAGTACTGGGCAACACCAGCAATCATTATGTTAGACTACACAGGGAAGCCATTGGAATCCACAAACTTCAACAAAAAAGAAGAAAGTCTAAAACTAAACAAAGCCTGCCTCCCAGCACTGAAAAATACAGCCTGCAGAAAGGTCAACGAGCTCTACCCAGCCACAAGGACTGGTGACCACTGCACACAAAAGACTAGCTAACAACACCCATCAATCACAGTGACAGATCATCTCCCCTCTTATCACAACAATATACCCATAACAAAAAAACCCCCAAAAAAACACACCCTGATCACCATAATCACCCAATCTCCTGAAAAGGACAAAAAGCTGATGCCACAGCTACAAATACTCAACTATCCCACACAGTACACCAGAACACAGAGTTCTAACTCGTGTCCTCTGAAGATGCCGGCCACAGAGACTGGCGAAATGTTAGGAAGAAAAACCTCCAGAACACAGGCAAACAGCCCAAAAAACCTACAACAACCATCGGATCCCGGCCGTGAAAGCCTTTGAGAATACATAAAGGACATTCATAACTGAGTTAAAATAAACAAGCCCCTAGAGGGTGTTCTAAAAACAAACTTCCCAGTCAAAAAACTGCACAGTTCATTATATGTTGTGTAAACAGGTATTTTTTAATTGATTTCAAGCATGCTAAACCCAACACAAACCCAAAAGTAATGTGTTTCATTGTATAGCCTCACCCTGAGATACAACCTGGTGCCTCATTAATTAGCTACAGTGAGTTATGCAGAACATAACATACATAAACACCAACAAGAGTCCAGCCAAAGATAGGTGCAAATACAGATTGTAACTCTAAGGATTTGCCTTTCTATTCCCCTTCGTATATGCATGTTTTCAAATTCTGTTACCTAAACCCAAGTGATACAGGCCTGAATTCTTACTCCAGAAGAATAGAAACGCCTATCCTCTTCCTTGTTTCTCTCTCCAAACTGAAAACAGACAATCACCACCCCTCCTTAAAGATTTCTTCATGTGCTGGGCTCAACCAAATAATTTATGGCTGGCTGGCTGGGTAACTCTGGGAGTTGTAGTCCAAAAATTGGTCAATATTATCCAGGTGGTTTTCTATGTTGTTGATGATGTTAAACACAATATGGTCAGCCTAATCACAATGAAACATCTTGTGAGTAATGGTGCAAAACTAGATTTTGAACTGCACCTGTTCATTTTGGCAGTCCCTGTAGCCCCATTCCCAAAGAGAATCCCAAAATGGTTCTTTTTTTAAAGAAACCCTCTATGTCAGGGGTCCCCAACCTCCGGTCCATGGCCCAGTCCTGAGCTGTGGAGACAGCTCCCGCCCCCCCATGCACAGATGCATGCACGCCCCCCGCATGCACACACGGATGCACACACGCCCCCCACACACAGATGCACGCCCCCCACATGCATGCACGGACACCCCCACCACCTGCACGCCCCCGTGCCCCCCACGCACAGACATACTCCTGCACGCATACACACATGTACAGATACCTCCCGCTGCCGCCCCCTCCCACTAAACCGGTCCACAGTGTCAAAAAGGTTGGGGACCACTGCTCTATGTCATACCAGTTCTAGCTGTTGTCTTCTCCACAAGGAGTAGAGCATTTTGTAAATCTGCGTCTTAATTCCTAGTTCAAAACAAAACCATCTTAAAAGGCTTTGCATTGCAACTGGAATAGTTCACGGCAGTATTTTAATGCTTGAGAATCCTCATCCCCTCACCCCTCAGCTGTTATGAAGATTGCAACTAAACTCAAAGGGATTAGGGGAGTCTGTTGGAGCGGGTGGCATATGATGCCATTGGCCCTGCTAAACAAAGGAGCCCTGACCTCACTATAGCATTCATCCATGGCCCCATATGGAGATAAAAGGATCCTTCAAAAACAGAGTTATTTCCAAAAGCACACCTTCCCAACTAAGACATCATCTATAGGGTTATGGATTTATGGAACCTTGCAGGGACTGGATGGTACACAAGACACTCCAGTCTTGGGAGACGGAGAAGTAAATAGGATTACAGTCATGACGGGTGTAGGTAGGAGATCTGTAACGACAAAACTGGGCAGAGGGATGTATAAGATGAAAGTTATAGTAACAACATTCTCTGGTAGCAGCAACTCATCGCCACCAAGGGCACTGAACTGCTGTGCAAATTGTGAATGGGAAAACTCAGGCAGAGCAACCTTAAATACAATATTGACACAAGAGGGCTTTCCATTCCAAAACAGCCTCCAGGATCCATTGACATCCTGGTTCATAGAACTGTGTCCTTTCAAGCAGTTGCGGCCTTGGGGAGATCAAATGACTGGCCACAGAGTTGCATCACTCCTGCTCAGCATTGGATGGAATCAAATCAGAAGCTATAGGACTGCACAGAAGGCTAGAGCCGTAACTCTCGGCCATTGCAGTTGCCAAAAGGACTTGATAAACTTGGTCCAAGCTGCTCCTGTGCAGAGCTGTAACTAACCTTTTTGGCACCCAGGACAAGTGCACCATCTCCCACCCAGGCCGCTGTGAAGCTTGGGTGCCAGGCCTCCATGAAAAAGAAGAAGAATGTGAAGTCCCCCTTAAAGGGAGAACGTTTGTGTTTTACAAAAACAAGGGAGGGAGGGAGGGAGTAGGGCCGATAAATTTCACTGTTTATTTTTGTCATACTTGCTGATAGATTTCCGTGCACTGTTGAGTGCCTTGCTCCTGTGTGAGTTACAGAAACCAGAAGCTAACAGTATGCATTGTGCAAATAACAATTAGTATCTTCTCATGTCCTTAACACTGGTAAAGGCAAATGAAAGGGAGGTGACCACATATACAGATACTCTGGAGGAATAAATTGAAATAGAGGGCAAAGATGGGGAGAGATACGTACTACTGTATTCTCCTTATCCTAAATGGTACCTTATCTCTCTCTCACTCTCTCTCTCTCTCTTTCTCAAACTTTTAAAATTAACCTTTTAAATTGTTCCTTTTTTTACTTTACGTTATTATAAACTGGCGTGACTCCTATTTTGGGAGAAAAATGAATAAAAACTGGATCAAACAAAATTTCCCGTTAGTCTAAAAGGGATAAACTAAAAGTAATACTGTATTTAATCTATAGTCTGCAACTACTTACTTTCATTTTTTTCAACTAATTAGACTTGAATGGGAGAGTAGCCGTTGGCAAAAACATAATACATGAGGATAGCAGTTTATTCCTTCACACTTCCAATATCACACCCTCAGACTCTGTCCCACACATAGCCTGGAACCATTGGCGATGAGTCTCCCAATAATATATTCTCCTCAACACTTCTAGCTGGGGGGGGGGGCAGGGGAGTATTCAGGGAGTGTGGCTGGAAAGGGAAAGGATACATTACATTTCATTTTCCCACATGCTTAGTAAGGACTGGGTCCCTCTGGGCTTAATTAATTAAAGGAAAGGGGGAGGCATCAGTGCTAGCTTCATATGAAGTCGCATCTGTAGTCTGTCCCTTGGGAATTCCAGCTCTAGTATTTCCTTCTCATTACACATCCCCCTGTGCACACATACTGCTCATACATAGTAGTATTGCATTCTAACATTTCTCTCACTGCAACCACAATCCTAGAGGAAACAAAAAGGGGAACTGATAGGAAAATTGTATTCTGTTGCTTGGGGTGTTTTACAATAAATAAAAATTCAATATGAATTTCACACTGTAACCATATGATTAGGATAATAGAAAGATGATTTCTTAAGGGACAATTTATTTTAAATCACACACATACCAAACATTTTATACCTGAACAAAAATTGCCGAAATCTCCTAGCAATATATTTTTTAAAATTAATTTCAGGGGCTTTTGCTGAATTGGGCTTGCTTTGGAATAAATGTGGAAGAACCATGGCAATGGGGAAGGCCAGAGTTGGATATCCCTATATTAAGTGCTGAATGGAGTCATTGTTTTAGCTTCACTTTCAGCTAGTTGTGGAAAAACAATGCCTCAACATTGCCTGTGAAGAGGAAATGTGGAAATAACCCAGTAATTATTTGGCAAAGCAAGACAATTCATGTAAACAAACACCTGAAGGTGGACAATTACTTTCTGTATCAAGCTAGATGCTCCCAGCTAAATGACATTACTCATGGTGTGGAGAAATTGTCAAAATCGGAGCTTTTAAAAAATCATAAAGCTGTTTAATTCGGACTCGCCATTCATGCAGTCAAAATATTGAGGGGGGCATTTTTGTACACCTCAAAACCACGATACACAACATAAAGTCTGTTTCAAAAATGACAGTTAGCAGTCAGCAATCGCTGGTTTACCCTCACACAAGGGTGAGATCCCTCGTGTTTTCAGTGGGGTTTATCCTTGCACAAGGAGATACTAGATACCACCTGGCATAAACTCCAAAGAAAGCCCTACCTCAACAGAGTGTCACTCATGCAGGACAGAAATCCAAAGTGTCACTCAACAGGATTCTGGCCAGTGTGCCTTACTTCTGATTAGGTTTGCAGAGCTGAAATTAACAATTTTGGCACTTGGGACTATGTTGTTATTTTTAATCTTGGGATATGCCAGGTTGACATATCCAGGGATAAAGGAATGGAGAGAAACACCTGTGTCCGAGCACCCAGTGACCATTTCTGCATTGAACGTGCCACTCCTCTGTTTCCTTCTTCCTAGACAAGAGCAGCTGGACACAGTACATGCACCTGAGGTGGGTCTGCACCTTTCCAGCAGCAAATTTATGTGCTCTCTAAATGTTGGCACTCTGGGTCCAAGCCCTGGTTGTCTCACCCTAGTTGTGGCTCTCTCTACATGGGCTACACAAGCATACCCTGGCAGGTTAGAGCCCTCCCTGCCAATGTGTCACCTGGTGAGTAGATCTCCTCTCTCCTGGGCTGTAATTGCACAGTCAGGAAAACCTGAAGGGAATTTGCAAAGGCTACTGTTGCTGGTCAGAAGACCAGCAGTCGTAAGATCGAATCCACGTGACGGAGTGAGCTCCCGTCGCTTGTCCCAGCTCCTGCCAACCTAGCAGTTCGAAAGCATGTAAAAATGCGAGTAGATAAATAGGTACCACCACGGTGGGAAGGTAACGCCGTTCCGTGTCTAGTCGCGCTGGCCACGTGACCACGGAAACTGTCTTCGGACAAACGCTGGCTCTATGGCTTGGAAACGGGGATGAGCACCGCCCCCTAGAGTCGGACACGACTGGACTAAATGTCAAGGGGAACCTTTACCTTTACCTTACTGTTGCTGTATATTATGCATACCTTGGTGCACTTTTTTAAACTGCACTAGGGCTTCTGTCACTGGCTGGCCAGTGCTGGGAGGCTTCCCAGCCACTGGCAGTGCCAGGATTGGGACAGCAGAGTATTCACCTCCTTGACATGTGGTGAAAACAGAGCCAATAGAGATGTCCCTCAGAGAAAAACAGTGTTGCTGCCTGGCCAGTGCTGGGGGGCTTCCCGGCTATCTCTGAGTGGGCCACCTGCCGATGTTCATACTAGGGCAGCACCACTGGCTTTGTTTTAACTTCATGTCAACTAGGTGAGCTGCTGCCCCAAGCCCAGCACCATCAGCAGCAGGGGGGATTTCGGCAGCCGGCTGGCTTTCAGATGCTCCACATCTTGCTTTAACACAAAGAACTGCATTAAAACAAGACATGTAAAATAGGCGGTTTCATGGCTACTAACCCACAGGGTTGCTGTGGGTTATCTGGCATGCTCTGGTCTTCCTGCATATGAATTTGATATGTGTAAAAAGCAGCATATAAACTTGCCAGGAAACAGACCCTTCTGGAAGAATGGGCCTTCTCTTGCCTTAGCAAAAATTATGCTAGTTTGGACACAGAAGTCACATAGGGTAGGACTTGTCAGTTTCAGCCAAGGCAGGGAGAATGAAGCTGCTCTTGACTCATTTAACCTGCTTGAAAGTTTACTGAAAGCACACAGTCTGACATACCAATCTGTGCAACATTTTAAATGGCTGTGAGCAGCCTATGTTTTCTTCCTGTCAATCCAAAGAGCCTGGTTTCTGTACAACTGTAAATAACAGCACTGAGTCTAGAGCATTCCAGCCTTGCCCTGCCCAAGTAGGTTCCCCGAATCTGGATAAGTGAATTTACAGCTTGGCCTGATTTGACCCACACAGGAGTGAAAGCAACCCGAGTAACCTCTGGAGTGGACTCTTGTGGATTTCTCCACCCACTGTAGCCCCTTGACCCAAGTGAAAAATCAGAAAGAGAGATGCAAAATGCAAGGTGGTCTTATCAATTTATTCAAACCAACAAACAGAAAGAAAGCCAGCAATTAACAGAAAACAGAGGGTCAGAATGAGCAAAATTTTAAGAACGCCCTTAGCACATGTTCTCCAACCCCTTTATGTAGGTTTAAATTATGACATCCCATTCATGACATCAGAAAAAGGTTTCCTACAATCAAAAAACTAGTTCACACCATAAGTTAAAATATGTTCAGAAAGCCATGTAACAAACAAATGGTTCAATAAGATAAGAAAAGTGGGAGAGCAACAAGGTTTTATCTAAACTGTCTTTGTGAGCTTCCCTGCCTTCTGGAGGCAATTTCCTGGCCTCTGCGTCAAAGGGTCAACCTCCTGGTCTCTTTATCATAATCAGGTTAGCAGAAGAGTGAAGAAAAAATCAGCTTTATTCTAAGTTTTTCTTTTTCTTTACCCTTTGCTGAGAATTTAAAACTGATATAGGGTTATAACAATATTATAATGTAGGAAAAACAAATATTAATACTACATGGACAACCAAGCATAGAAGACTGCCTTTAGAAGTCATTTTGACCCAGTTCTTTTCTCTGCTTTGACTCCCAAGCAACATAGCTTGGGGGGGGGGGGGACACTGGAAGCTTTTTTGGTGACCCCATTTAGATAGGGTCACCAAATGGCCAACACAAGTCCTCACACAATACACCACCCTCTGGATCCTGGGCATTCATATTTAAAAAAACATAACTTTATTGTTAAAACACATAGCCTGCCTCTTTCAAACAGAATCAAAGACAGCTCACAGAAATATATTGTAACATGGACAAACCATGGCTACAACCTAAAGACCCCCACACAACATAGAATAGTTACCATAGAATACACACTAAACACAATGAGCACAAAAATCAATAAAATGGCAAAAACAGCAGTTCAAGAATGCAATGATCAAAAAGGGAACATCTGTGCTGACCATAACCAAAACAAAAGACAATAGAAAAGTCTCAGCCAAATGCCACCTTTGGCAACCATGTTTTAAACAAACATTTGAATGGGTATACAGCAGCAAGGTTGACTGATCTCACATAGAAGGGTATATTTTAAAGTAAATGCTGCCACCACAGAGAAGGCCCTGCTCCTTGCCACTGCTCACCAATCCTCTGGAAATGCAATAATAGGTGACACCTTTATAGGCTACTAATAAAAAATAAAAAACCATACGATATGCAAGCTTTCATGGGTAAATCCCACTTCTTGAAAGCAAGTACCAAAAGTTCAAACGTTGGTGGCAAGATGGGGCCATCCTTTTCATGACACTAGGCATTCAGCCACAGCTTCTTCTTTTTTCCAGGACACTCTGCTCTACTTTTAGGGATAAGTAAGAAACACAATTTCAGACCTAGATTGTACAAGGTCTGCATTTCCTGGAGTGTCAGCAGGGCAGACACAAATTGTGCTTTAGAACCCTCCATTTGGATGTACAATGGCAGACATATTCAGGAAAAAAAAATACACCCAATGGCTTTACACATTGTTATATGGTATTACGTTGCCATCAACTTCTGGCAACCTCTGAATGAGTGATCTCCAAAACGTCCCATCATTACCAGCCCTGCTCAGCTCCTGCAAACTTGCCTTGACTTCTTTTATGGAGTCAATCTATCTCATATTTGGCTTTCTTTTCCTGTTGCCTTCCACTTTTCCTAGCATTAGTGTCTTTTCCAGCGAGTCTTAAATTCTCATGCTGTGCCCAAAGTACAACAGCCTGAGTTTTATCATGTTTGCTTCCAGAGAAACTTCAGGCTTGATCTGATCTACAACCCACTTCTTTGTCTTTCAGGGTAGATTCAGGGTATCTGCAAAGCTCACGTCCAAGACCACATTTTGAACAAATCACTTTTTTTTTTCAGCTTTATGTAACTGGCTGTTTTTCAATTTCAGCTCTGAGGATCCCTCAGAAGCAGGCGTTTTTGATGGGCTGTCCAGGAAAATTGTGTGCGATGAAGCACAGATCACATCCCAATAACAGCGCTTCACTCGGGAGACCCACATTTTAAAAATAGACAGCTCTGTGGAGAACTGTACATCCAGTGCAACTCTCCACAACAGAGTTGTAATGAGCAATTGTGACACTCAGGGCTTTGCTGCCCTATTGGCTAAGTTTGGGTCACACAACTGTGAAATATGTGGAGAGAAGGCAGAGAAGTAGGAAATGGTGGCTAGGTGTGAGTCCACAATGACCCTATAGGTTTCATACTGAGCCTGCCTGTTTCATGTTTCAGTCTGGCCACAGAAGTCCACATGGGGGCACAATATGTGCCCAGAGCAGGCAGATTTGTGCCTTTCCCTCAGCAAATACCAGTATGTCATTCCATCAGGAAATATTTAAGGGTGGGTTCCAGCAACCATTCCCCCCCCCCCAGTAAATTTCAGCACTCTGGATCAAAGCTACAGTTTCCTACCCTAGTTGTAGCTCTACCCCACAGAGCTCTTCTGCAACTCACCAGGGGGAAGAGGAGGAGGAGGAGGAGGAGGAGGAGGAAGAAGTAGAAGAGGAGAGGGGAGCAGAAGTGAGGCAAGAGGAAAATGAGAATGGAGAGATCGGGGGAGGAAACAGATGAGAGGAGGCAGTAGAAACAATGTGATGGGGTTGGCAGTGCTTCTCTTCCCACCCCACCCCCAGGAGCAGGAGAGCTTCAGCCACCCCTGCTGTTCACAGACAACACTGGTGAACAGGCTCAGGAATTAGGCACTACAAAAGATTTTTGAGTTAGCTTAATCAGGCAAGGCCATGTCTTATCAGTTGTCTTATCTTTGTTATCATATTCCCTCCCCCCCCCCCCTAACCAAGGAAGAGCTAAAGCAAACAGCCTGGATTAAACACAGGCCATCAAGCATGAGATTTTCCTTTCCTAAATTCTAGAGGTAGTCACTTTTCCTGTCATAGGCTCTAGGGGTCGTAATGTTTGTTTTCAAGAATCTTGGCCTTTTGGGCATAGCCATGAGTCTGCAAAGACAAAACCAAGTGCAACGTTGATAGGAAATGTATGGTTGCAATGGGAGTCCAAACAAAATTTGCATCCAACAACGGGAGGAATAAAATTGAATAGTGGGGTGGGGATCCCTCCACAAGTAGCCCAATGGAAGTGAGGTGATGCAAGGGAGGGGGGAGAGATGGCCACACCCCTGATGTCATTGGATTCCTGTCTGAAGTGTAGGTGGAGTTTTTCTGTTGGGCCCTTCACCTGTCTATCCTGTTCCTTGTTTTCTCAAGTAGTGCTTCCAGGAGTTAAATGTTACACTTTAAGAACAAAAATGTAGCCAGGCTGGAATAATCTGATGGTTCTTAGAATAATCTGAGAAAATATGGAGCTTCCTGCCTACAGGTTATTTGGCAGAGCATAATTCTTCAGGTTGTTGCAGCCCAGCACTAACGACAATGCTAAGAAATGGCAAGGAAAATAAGTATTTGTGTTTTTAAAAAATATGTGTTTCTTTTTTCACTTGATTTGCTTAAGCCTATGTAACAGATTTTGCCAGAGGTGAGGAACCTTCAGCCTTTCTCCAGATGTTTTGACCCTCAGTTCACATCAGCATAGCCAGTGACAAGGGACTTCCGAGTTGTCATCCAATGCATCTGGAAGGGCAAATATTCCCCGTCTCTGAGTTCCAGGGATTTTGCATTGTCATCATGAGATGAAACATAACAAGAAAACTCAAGCATTTTCATTATATTTATTTATAGTTAAAACTATGAGCAAAGCTTCAATATGATATGAGAAAAAGGGGGGGAAGGTTAAAAATCAATACTATCAGAACAATTTAAAATTCATGACAAAAATCTGTACAATCAATACAATTTTTAAACATCAGTACAATAGGGATAGCACTTTAAATATCAGGTTGTCTGGCAAAGTCGCGTTGAACAGAGAGTGCATGCATTTATTTTTGTGGTATTTGTATGCAACTCAACTAGCTCAAAGAGTAAAGGATTATTCCAGGAGGTGGTTTATGGATCCAACAGTGGATCCCATGCCCCAATGGTGGTTTGTTTTTTGTTTTTGTTTCTTGGTGGTGGTGGTGGTGGTGGTGGTGGTGTGTGTGTGTGTGTGTGTGTGTGTGTGTGTGTGTGTGTTTCACAGGGCTGCTTTGATCATAAGCCCCAAATGTGTTGCTGTATTTTCAGCTAAAAACCATATTCTTCACACATTCAATGACTTGGATAGTAACTAATCATTCCGCAAAGAGAAATGTTCCTTTCTTTCACAGATAGCTTCCCATCCTGCAGAAGATCCCTTGGTGGAAATTTTTGCCCATTCCCTTCTCCTTCCAGCCTCTCGTTTTTTTGTTTTTGTTTGTTTGTTTTCCTTTCAACCTTCCGGCTAAGGCTTCTGAGGAACCCAAGGAGCCACACAGGGAGGAGACAATGAATAAGAGTGCCTTTCCCTGTCCACCTCATTGGGAGGGTTTTGCTCATATGATGCACTTGCCAGTGGGAGCAAACTGAAGATCCAAGCCAATGCAATGATAAAATATAATCAAATAAGTATGGAACAAAAAGATACATAGTATTGATCAGGCCCTACTTCAAGGATACACTGGGCAAAAGGCCTGTGGACATGCTATGGAATGGTCTGCCTATTGAACAGCATCAAGAAAATCTTCAGTTTGTTTCATAAACAGCACAATTCATTGTTTCTGGTTAAGGATTTCTCCCAGCCTGGACCTTTGTAAGATGGAATGAGCGAAAAAATACAGACACATGATTGCTGTGGCTCCATGCCCAGAATGTATCCTGCTAAAGTGCGATGATCACATCATGTGTCTCAGGGCAAAGGGATGATTTAGCCTCTGGAAATGAAGAAAGGTGAAATAATGTGCTTTTCCTCCCAACTTGACTTCTACCAATACAGAACTGAATTTTAGGGGTGAAGATAACCCAATTGGAAAGTTGAAAATTTACAGGTATTAGAGGAACATAAAGTAATTACAAGGTGATTCAGAGCCACATTATTTCACACTCACATCCACACTCTCACACACATGCTTTTCTGTTCACTTTTTCTCATGTCATTTTTACTTCTGCAGATTTGAGTGCTCTGGGGCCTTCAGGGCTTAGTTTGCCTTGATTTTGAGAGAAGCTGCCGTTTTTGCACTGGGCTAGATTCTGGGAGATTCTACACCTCCCTTACTGTCTTCTTTTATTAATTTTCACAAACACACACCCCAATAATTTCACTACTTCATTTAACATTTTTTCTTCTGGTTTTCCCATCTGAATTTTCTTGGATCAATTCCTCTCAATCTTTAGGAACCTATTTCTTGAAATGGGTAGCTAGCTATATGTCTTTCTTCCTCAGTCTTTAGGCCAAAGATTGCTAAACAGCTGGGAACATAGTGAGCTTAAACTAGAAGCAAATGTAGTGTTTTATAAAGGGCTAACTGTGGCTAATTTTGCATAACCACAGTTTCATCTGATATTTTAATCCAGATTGTTCTACATTACATTTTTTTCATTTCATCATTGCATTGTGTTGTGTTAGAAATTCATTGATTTTCTTCTAAGTTCTTTTATATTGTGCCTTCATTTTATGTATCTTATTCCCTGTTTATCTGCTGCAATTTAAATAAACCTTCAAATTAATTGCACTACACAATCATCTTTGATTACACTTT
Source organism: Intellagama lesueurii (assembly GCA_037013535.1). Taxonomy (NCBI): domain Eukaryota; kingdom Metazoa; phylum Chordata; class Lepidosauria; order Squamata; family Agamidae; genus Intellagama; species Intellagama lesueurii. The sequence continues at coordinate 256,313,401 of JBAJHW010000002.1, forward strand.
TTATCCACTGGGGCAAATAAAGGAACTCATTTTCACACAGGAGGTGATTGGAAGCCAAATGACAGCTCACATCTGTAAGTTTTGAATTGCCATTGGAGAATGAATTTAGGAGGTACATCTCTTGACACATGCAAGCTATGTACTCACACGATACCCAATGATGGACGAGAACTCAGAGGCGTTGGTTCAAATCCCCTCCCAGTCATGGAAACTCATAGGTGGAGTGGAACTGGTAAAGCCATTCCTTAAATATCTCCTTTACCTTTAAAGCCCTGTTGGGGGTCACTATAAATCCGTTCCAGCTTGATGGCACGTAACAAATCACACATATCCAAAACTGAAACACTAGGTTTCAGAACTTCTTTCTCTCCCATCTGTTTTCTCTCTCCTGAGATGACCATAAATTCCAATATCGGATGACATCTTGTGGTAGATTTGAGCAGTGCACTTGTTAGAAGTGGAAATGTCTAGCAGCTGTCCAGTTAGAGCCCCTTCCTGTATCACACTTCCCTATCAACAGTCTAAGAATCTAAGTGAGGCAGTTGCAAAACATGAGCATCCACACATGACCTTTGAACAAATACTGGAAGGACTGGTGTCAGTAGAACAAGGTATTCTTGAGATCTTCTCTGTCATTCATATATTTTCAATACACAAGTTTCATTAGTAGGAAAGGTTACTTTTCAGGAACTGTGGTGCAAAGTAATTTGCCCAATCTCTAGATTTGACTTCCCAGATTTTATAAAGATCTGCACTGCCTCTGGCAATTTTTCTACCCATGCTACCATTTTATGTGTTATTGAAGCACACACATACACCCTTTTTTAAAAAAATATGAAAAGCTATCCAATTTGTCCCTTGAATCCATTCCATTCTCATTTTACACAAGAACAAAAGGAATTATTTTATAATACTGTTGGCATGGCACTGTTGGGATTTAAAGGGAGATATATGCCCCCATTTGACCATTTAACTAGTTTTGTTAAGCCATATATGAAGCAAGAATGGAGCTGTCCCACATAATTTCATCTCCCCAAGACAGCACATCCATAGCATGGGGCCTGTAGGTCATGCTGACTGGAGGAATCTGGGAGTTGCAGTGCAAAAAGTAGATTTTTCCAGTTTTGATCTGTCTGTAAAAGTGTACACAAGGACATGAAGTAACATAACTTCACTGAAAGCAAAATATTGTTGCTTATATACTGCCCATAGTGCTTAAAGCTCTCTTTGGGTAGTTTACAATTTAATTTTTCAGGCTACACATTGCCCCTTGGTAAATTAAGTACACTAGCTGCGTACTCAATTTACCAACCTTGGAAGGATGGAAGGTTGAGTCAAGCCCGAGCTAGCTGCCTGAGCCCGTTGGGATCAAACTCGGGTCCTGAGCAGTACTGAAGTTAACCACTGTGCCATGAGGCTCCTATGGAGCTTAGGTCATAGTTCCCGAAGTAGAACTTCTAAAGGACATAATCTCTGTTGCTGGTCATTTATTGGAAGTATCTTCTTTCTCTTTACTGTTTCTCTACCTTACCCAGGAAGCACTGATTTGCTGTATATGGACTGTGGTCTACATTACATTAGGTTATATTTTGATTTCAGATAATCATTTTGTTCCTTATTTTGTTCCCATCAACCAAATATGTGAAACAATATCACTAGCCTTTTGCAAAATACACAGCATGTAACAGAAGAAAACATCTGGTCAAAAGCAGGGGCAGTAACAACAGAGTGGTAGAAGTGTGATTGGAGTTGATGCTCCAAATATTTACACTTTGTGGACTTTCATTCTTGCTCGTCCATAACTCCATGTCTACTCCATTTCATATATAACTGACCATCAAATTTGATAATGTGCTTAGTCCATATTTAGAAACAACTTTTCCTCATGTGGTGAAAGATGTCTGTACATCCTAACCAGTGCTTGTCCCATCTCCATATAGTACATTGCAGCCTGCTTTGTTTTGTGATTGGTTAATGGAAGATAAACATGGGCTTAATTTGAGAGTCTGATTACCCATGCGTATATCTCTGAGGACAGTGAAGGAAAAACAAGTTAATCCAACAGAATACACATTTATTTCAATGTCTAGTTGGACAAATAGTTTCTCTGTTCACATGTAATGGTTCCTTATATAAGTTCTTATATGTGAGAAAGCTCCATGGACGGGCAAGTCCTATTATTAAGCAGGGTGAGACCGCGAACCCAAGCAACAAGAAAGCACAGCAAACAGTCCATTATTTGATTTGTTATTATTGGATAATAGCTGTTATAATTAGGAAGAGGCACTGGTGGGATTTTTCTGTCTCATGTGTTAAAATAATGCGCCTGGCTTTGGGCTCTGTGCAACGTGACATGGACAACATAAAGTGAAGGTTGCTGTGCCTCATGAAGAGAAATGTTTGGGGCAGGGCCAGATCTGGTGTCCATCTTCTTCCCTTGATCAAGAACTACAGTGTTTTTAATTCCCAGTTCATTTCCTAGCTAAAATCTAAAAACGTGTCTTTTTTACTCTTTCTTCATTTATGCATTGGAAACTCTCACTGATAATAAAGTGATGGCAGGCATTTGGATAAATCTGTTTCATTCTTCCTGATGAATGCCATGGGATTTGTGTGCCGCCTAAACAGATGTTTGGTGTGTTGTTACTTTTTTAATGTTTGACAATCAACCTCCTTTCTCTTCTTGTTCGATTCAGCAGTTTCACAGTTTGCTGGCTCCCATATCTGAGAGATCAGCAGTTACAGGGAAGGGATCCTTTGTGACAATTCCATAGAAGTTTAGGGTTATTCTTGGGGGGGGGGGGGCGAGTGTGTCACTTGTAGTTTATAGAGCTGATGCTGAGTGCATAAAACCATCTTCTAGAACATTGCTGACAAGAGAGCGGAGTTGTTTATTTTAAACACGCAGACACTAGGCTCTGTCATGTGAAGGGAGAGGGAGCTGTGAGGTTTGTAATAAACAAGAAGGGGAGATGTGGGACATGCAGTTATCCCCTTATGAGCCTAAACCCTTCCTCTGTACCTGCAGCTTTCTGTTTGAGGCAAGAGGCCTTTACTAAAATGAGAGAACAATATTGATTAATCCAGATTGAATACTTCACTGATTATTAATAAAAAATATATTTTAGTCAGAAGCCACTGCCTTGCTACAGTGATACGGCTTCAGATGTGACAGCATTCTCACTCAGAGCAGCAGTCAATGAATCTCTAGTGTTATCTACCTTCTGCTTTGATCATCAGAAGTCGGGCATTGCCCTGCCAGATCAGACAGAAGCCCACCTATTTCCTCCTGACAGAGAAATCCTAGGAGACCTTGGAGAAGGCACATTGAATCCTTTTCTAGAAAAGGTGGTGAGATAGCTCAGCGAGTTGCTGCATGGTGGGGAGCTCAATTCACTACTGTGCCCCTTTGGAGAAGACCAGCCTATGTAGCCTTGGGCACACTGCACAATCCCAGATCATCCCAGGATGAAGGGAAAGGTTTAACCACTTCTTGGTGCTCTCGTATACCTAGAAAACCCTGGAAAGGATTGCCATAAGTTAGAATTAACTTGATGGCACACAATTACAGTACTTAGAAAGGGTAATCTGAACGTTCTTTTACACTATTTCATTCTCTTTCTGAGGCTGGGTTCTGTGTTTTTGCTTGTGTGCTGAGAATAATAGGAAACATTTTCCCAGTGGTGGAATCACAGTAAAGAGCAAAGTTTCACCTATTGAAGTATAAATCCTACAAATAAATAAATACACTTTTTGTGATTTAAGTTTATTCCACCTGTCCATTTATTGAATGGCCTTGTGTATTGTTATTGTGTGCTGTGCTGTCAAGTCGGAACCAATTTAGAGCGACCCTAATAGGGTTTTCAAGGTAAGGGAGATATTTAAGGAGTGGTTTTACCAGTTCCACCCCCTCCCCAGTGGGTTTCCATGGCCAAGTGGAGATTCGAACCCTGTTCTCCAGAGTCCTAGTCCACTACACCACGATGGTATTAGTATTACTGCCATATTATTTTAATTATCCCCGGACTGAAATAGTAACTCTCGCTCCTGTGAGCTCATTCTCTCTCCCATTCTGTCGACCTCTTCCATATTCTCCGTGAAGTCCTTTAGAACGGTGACGCGACACCCTGTCTTTTGTGACATCAGCATCTCCGGGCGACCGGAGAGAAAGGTTGCCACAGCAACGTAAACAAGAAGGGAGGACAATGGGAAGAAGCAGAACGTAGCGATGCCGGATCTTGTTCCCGGTCCAAAGGCGCAGCTGTGCCTGAGATGGGTTTGCTTTCGGGGCGCTGAGGGAGGACCTCGAGGACTGGTGCTTGCAGGAACAGTTAAACGAAGCGTTTAATTGAGGAGTGAGAAAGACGAAATTGGCACATAAGAGTAGTAACTGAATTGTTTTCCTTCCTTAGATTTTAGCCTTTGTTTTCTTTTTTTCCATCCGGACAAAGAATTTAGGGTGAGCCATATATTTTGTTTCATCTGATGCATTAAACTGATGGGAGAGAGACGTCTATGGTGTTTCCTGAAAGCAGGAAAAACCTGCAAGCTAAATAAATATTTTTCAGGACAGAAATTACAGAGAAGATTGTAAAAACCTAACTTAGACCCCTAAAAGGTACAGGGCAAGAAAACTTGAGGATTTAAGTCTGGAGGAGCATCCCCGCCCTATCCATCCACAAATATTTATTCACATACCAAAAAAGTGTGGGGGGGGGGGGGGGTGTTTGACCATCCAGTTCTCTGTGGAACAAGTTTTCCCTCCAAAATATTTACATCTACGGTAATTCATGTGCCTCTTAAATTCCTGTCAAGGGATTTAAAAATATTTTCAGTGCTTTCTCAGCCCAGTTGTTGGTTTTTCTCTTGACAGGTGATTTATAGATTTGTGCTTAGAAATACAATTTGTTCATTCAAAGCCGTGGTATTTTATACTTATGTTTCCTGCATGCATCTTCTTTAGACATGGACAGAGAAAAGTTACATTTGTCTGGGGTTCTGTTTATATGCCAGTTTGGCCTTTAGAGGATAATATTGTACCTATTGTCTCTCTTGTGGCACATTATATTGTAACTTATCCACAGCTACTGAAAGAGGGTGGGATATAATTCATAAATGTTTTGATTTCATTCTCTCTGCTATATGAGTCTGATACCAGTTCTAATTTTTATTTTTCAAACAAAGTTGGCAGACTGCAATCTTATACAAGCAAACAGGAGAAAAGCTGCAATTTTATGCTTGTGTAAGAGTAGGTCCCATTGAAGCTTGTGAATTGTCTTCTGCGTACAGGCTAAACAGCTAACTAAACACTGTTGCCCTATAAATTTGCTCTAGATTGTGGGCTGGGTGACTCTCAAAATTTTATTGTTAGTTAAGTAATTTTGATCTGAAAGGATTATTTTTTTAAAATCCTATAATAATATGCAAAAGTTGGCTCTGCTTCTGTAAAAAGTGGGATGATCCCACAAGGCCTACAAGCGGTCCCGTAAAATGTATCACTTTGCTTCTGGCTTGCTTATATACATTACCTTGGGCACATTACATAGTTCTAGAACTATTCCCATCACCCTGAAAAGGGAGACCTGTTGCTGTATGAGTACATATGCAGGCTTTTTAATCACATAGACTTTTTCATCTGGTATGTAGGAGTATTCCTAAAAAATTAAAAGTTATTTCTGCTAAATATTTACACATCTTCCCTGTAGGAACAATCTATCTCTCTCTCTTTCTTTCTCTCTCTCTTTCTAAGAAAATACTTTCTTTCTCTGCTGCTTCATTGTAACTAGTAATAGGAAACTTTATGTTGTTCACTGTATTCATAGGGCAGTTGGTCAATACTGAACCAGCATGATCAACAGCAGAGCCAGTCTCTACCATTAAGCAGAGTGAGGCAGCTGCCTCAGGCCATAGTTTCATATAAAGGCACAAAATTATACATTATTCCACTTGTCCTTTGTTACATTTCATTGGTTATTCTTATGTTTTCACCACCATAGAGATGGTGAGATGTGGCTCCTGTGTCACAATAATTTGCTGGTGTTGGGTACAACCGATGGAGGCTACTTCAGCCAGTAAAATGCCCTAAGCATGGCCAGATCCACAGTGGTCCCCAAGCTCTGGAACCATCTTCATCTTGTACTGTGCATCTTTAAAACTTTAAAGATTGTTTAAAAACATGTTATTCACACAGGCCTTTTGTGGGTTCCTGTCTGGGTTACTAATATCTACTTTATCAGGATAAATGTAACTGCTATATTTTAATGTGAGGTTTCATGGATCAAGTCCACTTCCTCAGACAGAAGAGCGAGACTACATGGCAAATATTTATACATTTATACATGGCCAAAAATAAAGAAACTGTTTGCTTCCTGGGCACAAGTTGTTGATTTTGCGATATTTCACACCTTGTAATGACTTTTGAAACCCTTGTTTGACATTCAGTTCCTTTCTAAGGAAAGATTTTTACTTCTCCTTCTGTCTGTTTGTATTTCTTCTTTTCTTTTACTGATTTCATACTTTAAACATTGCTCCTCATGCTGGGATATATATTGGAAAGTGTTTTATAAATTTTCTAAACTAAAAAGTGAAAAATAATCCGGGGTTTCCTATTTTTTTTTAATGATAATCATGTGCCTCTAACAGTGTATGCTAGTAGAGATTCAAAGGCACTTTTTCCATACTCAGAAAAGCTGTCCTGCTGAACCGCCGCTTGCTAAACAGAACAGGGCCATAGAATTTTACAGTTGGAGGGGACTTAAGAGTTACGTACTCCAACCTACTATCTAGTGCAGGAATCCAGCAACCATTGTATGCTATTTGTAAGGGGGAGGGGGCATCTCCTGTCAAACAACTCTTACCATTAGGAAATTTCTCCCAGCGGTTAGCCAAAGTGTGGTTCCTTTAAAGATGCAGGAGCTTTGCCACCAGCTTTAATTTCATTTTATACACAGCTGTAGTTGGGAGGGGGGTTGGGGAGGGGGAGGTGTATTTCTAGTGAATTTATCCAAATATCTCAGAAGTATCTTTTTGCTATAGATTTTGTGGGTTACTCTGTTAATCAGAAGGTGATTGATGAGTTGGGCCATCTTTCCATAATGCATGATATCTGTTTTCTACCATTGTTCTAGGAAGTGAACACCCCACGTCCTTACTGGGAAGCAAATCTCCAGTGTATATCTTAACCTTCGCTTTGACCAGGCAGCTTGGCTCAATCATGTCTGGAGTCTCTTTCGTGCGTTCAAGGACATCTCTGGACCCAGACTCAGAAGGCTCTGAAGCAACTTACAGTAAGTTTCCTCCGCTCACTTTTCCCTAGCACTGCCATTAATTGTTTTGGCAATAGGGATATAAAGAATTCATGTCATGATATGAGTAACTGGAATAGAATTCCAGGATGTGACACTTATGGGACAATTCTTTTAAAATGTTGAAAGTCAGCCAGCCTTGATGCTTTGTTTCCTAAAGCACAGGCACTTCACAAATTAATTTTTTAAAAAGTAATTTGTAACAAGAAGTGGAGGTCCAGAGTTTCCAAAACTCTTTAAACTAAACTTAAAGAAGTATTAATAGAGAAAGGGTTAAATACAATAACGAGGTGAATGAAAAAGATAAAAGATAAAAATACTATAAAGGAAATTTGGGGGGAAGAAGGCGGAATATCCTGGTTAAACATACTCCAAATGGAAAGTTGGACTAGAGATTAGACTAGAAAAGTAAGAGAGATTAGAAAATGGACAAAATTTGAGGAGATTAAAGATGACAACAAAGACAAGATCAGGGAGAAGGAAATAAAAGAAAGGGAACAGTTAGCATAATTTATAAGATTTTGGTACATTCCAGATTTGAACAAGCAATGATGAAAAACCAGTGGCAGGAGGACTTTGAGGAAGAGATTAAAAGAGAGGATTGGAACAAGATATGGTCACAAAGAATAATGAAGAATATGTCTATAAGGGTAAAAGAAGATTGTTATAAGGTAGCATGGAGATGATATTTTAATCCAGTAAAACTGAACATAATAAATAAAAACATACCATCTCAATGCTGGAGATGCAAAAAGGAAAAAGGGACCTATATGCATATGTGGTGGACATGTGAAATAAGAAAGAAAGAATGGGCACTGGTTTTTGAGGAAATTTTAAAAATTATTGGATACGATATCCAAATATCACCAATTACTGTAGCCCTCCTGAAGAATGACCATCTGAAAAAAGATCAGAAAGAGTTAGTTGTTATAATGGTTACAGCACCAAGATTAATATTTGCAAAGAATTGGAAAAGCGACAAGCAAATTAATCTTGAATATTGGTATAAAGAAATGTGGAGCTTAGCAATTAATGACAAGTTAACATGTGAAATGGAAATAAGAAGAGGAATGGTAAAGTCTAATAATTTCAAAGATGTATGGAATTTATACTTGGAGTATGTCTTTTTGAAGGGAAAAGGCTATATGCCAGCAAAAGAACCAATGTATTTTTCGAGAGGTATGGGGTGAAAAGGGATATGAACTGATATTATTGGTCACCTAGTCCCAAGAGGGAAGGTGGCACGGGTGGGGAAAGTCCAATGTGTATTGTGTTTAGTCACTATTGAATTTGTATTTTAGTTTTAATTTTGTAAAAAATAAAATTTAATTAAAAAAAAAAGAATTTATGTGTCATATTTGGTAGCAATGTTGCTAAGACATTGCTTTAAATAGATTTTTAAGTAAAAATTGCTTTTGAAAATTCAAAAAAAGAGAAGATCCCAAATAGTACAAGGTGTCCCCCCCCCCCCCCCAAATGTACCATTTTGAAATGATGAATGACTGTTATTTATTATAGGGGGGAAATCCTAATATTTGGCTTGTTCTTGAAACAGTGCTTTGGAATTATAGCATTGGCTGCCATTGCTCAAAAAAGTACAGGCTGGAGTCCAGTTGGTGTTTGCATGTTTTACATAACTTGCTGCAAATAATGGTAGCTAAATCACAAGGGGTTGGGATATATCCCCATTGCACAATCAGGCACATGACCAGGCACATAACTAAGATATTCCCCAGCATCTTGTCAATTAACTGCAATTAGCCACAGCAAGTTATTTAGACCTGATTCTGACACTAATAGGATTCTGGCCACAAGTTAACTATGCCATTTTTTATGTTTTACTCCCAAACTCTGCCTGCTTTCGTATCATTGAAAACATGAAATAACATGTTTGATAACATGGGGTCAAGCTGAACTTCCCTTCTGAAGGATGTCTGTTAGCCATAGTACATGATTGTCTTCACTTCATATTTAGGGCGCTTTGTTCTGTCTTGCAATACGATATACAGTTTCTTTAGAAATCAGGACCTGCACACGAAGGAACTGTTTCAGGCTCTGTGCAAAACAGGACACATGGACATTGTGGTTTCTGTGACTTGAGCATTCATGCAATCATTTTGTGGCTTACTTTCCTGTAACTTTTTTCAATTATGTCTTACTCCTGATATCCATATGACTAAGCATCTGATCTTTATTGGAACAGGGGCAAGGCTGGCATCTCGGCAAATAGGAGATGTGTTTACAGTTCCCTCAACCAGGTCTGGACCAGAGACAGCAAAGTCAGGTAAAAGGATCTTTCTGATTTTTTATGGCTGGCTTCTTTTGTGGGTTAGGTCCCAGTCCCACCACGCCAGCAGTCTTCTGGCTTTATTTGGCTACGCAGCTAAGAGATGGGCAGAAGGCAGATCAGGGTCTACTGGCAGACTGTTGAGTAAAGTGCAATAGATGAGTGGAGAGTTTGGAATTCCTCCTCTTCCCATTGTTTGCAAGAATGAAGACAAACAAGCAAAGAGGTGTCATAATCCCTGGTATGTAATACTTTAAATGTAGTTTTGTACTTGTGGGTTAAGCTGGTTGATGTGGGAGTTGCATGTAATGAATGCCAGGCCAAACTGCAGATCCTCTGAGGGGCAAATGAGACACACAGCTGGAGGAGCTTGAAAATGTTATTGTTTGGACTACAACTTCCAGAATGCCTCAGCCACTAAGAGAAGGGCTTTTCCTGAAGATTTTAATAGCCAAGAAGGTTCGTGTCTCTCTATATGAGCCTTCTCAGCGCCTAAGAAGGGAGAGCCTTTTCACACTCACACTGCCCTCTCAGGCATGTCTGGTGGGGATGCAAGAAAGGGCCCTCTCGGTGGTTGCGGAATTATCTCTTCGGAGAGGCTAGGCTGGCCCTTTCCCTCTTCTCCTTCTGGTGATAAGTGACCATTCTTTTTAGACAGGTTTTTAACAACTAACGGTGCAGTGAAGAGTTTTTATTTTGTTTGCTGTACATTATTGTTATTTTATGTGTGTTTGAATAGGCTTTTACAGGTTTTAAAACTGGTTGAACTAATGATTTTAATACTATTGTATATTTAATTGTTTCTAAACGCAATAATTCATGGTTGTTGTGGGTTTTCCGGGCTGTTTGGCCGTGTTCTTAAGGTTTTTCTTCCTAACGTTTCGCCAGTCTCTGTGGCTGGCATCTTCAGAGGACATGAGTCAGAACTCTGTCTGTGCTCTGGTGCAGTTTGTTTGGATAGTTGAGTATTTATAGCTGTGGGATCAGATTTTGGCCTTTTCAGGAGATGGGTGATTGTGGTGATCAGCGTGTTTTTTGTTGTGGGTGTATTGTTGTGATAAGAGGGAGAGATTATCTGTCACTGTGATTGATGGGTGGAAAAATCAGCAGTAGCTGAACATGCCCTAAAACAAGCTGGACATGAAATTCTATTTCAAAATACTGAAGTGCTGGACAACACCAGCAATCATTATGTTAGACTACACAGGGAAGCCATTGAAATTCACAAACACCAACAGAGCTTCAACAAAAAAGAAGAAAGTCTAAAACTCAACAAAGTCTGGCTCGCAGCACTGAAAAATACAGCCTGCAAAAGGTCAACGAACTCTACCCAGCCACAAGGACCGGTGATCACTGCACACAAAAGACTAGCTAACGACACCCATCAATCACAGTGACAGATAATCTCTCCCCCTTATCACAGCAATACACCCACAACAAAAACGCTGACCACCATAATCACCCAATCTCCTGAAAAGGACAAAAGATGATCCCACAGCTATAAATACTCAACTATCCAACAAACTGCACCAGAGCACAGACAGAGTTCTGACTCCTGTCCTCTGAAGATGCTGGCCACAGAGACTGGCGAAACATTAGGAAGAAAAACCTTAAGAACACAGCCAAACAGCCTGGAAAACCCACAACAACCATCGGATCCCGGCCGTGAAAGCCTTCGAGAATGCAATAATTTATCTTGTGTTCAGTTGGTGTTTTTAAAATAATTTCTGAGCTGCCGTGGATCCCTTCACTGAGAGAAAGGTGGCATAAAAATGAAATAAAATAAGCAAGTAAATAAAGAAGTTAGAATCTTATTATTATTCATGTAAGGTGTGCATAACTTGCCAAAGCTAATTGTAGCTAATTGACAAGGTGGTGGGTTCCGTCTAAGTTGTGCACACAGACACATGACCAGACAGAAAAGTACGATGTGACTCCAACGCTTCATTAATTAGCCACATTTAGCCATAGCAACCTGTACAGCCCTTATATGAATACCAATAGGTCTCTGCCCATAGTCCAAAAAAGCCATTTTGCTGTTAACTTGCTCATGAAAACTGCAGGAAGCAGTACTGCTGTTGCTGCTTTGATGATATTATCCTTTTTTTTTCTTGCAGATTCAGCTCAAGAAGCAAATTTGTTGTTTGACAAAAACCCATTTAAAATCCCATCAGACATTGATATATTCTTATTACGAGACAAGCAGAGAGAAAAGGCAAAACTTGTACGTAGAAATCACAAGTGTCACAAATTGGTGTGATGACCGTGTCAGCTGCCCCTTTTTCCTTTGTCATGCTGTTCTTGATAAAGGGTGGGGAACGTATAGCCATCCATAAATTGTTGGACTGTAGCTCCCAGCAGGTCTAGCCAGATAGCCGTTGGTGAAGCATCTTGGAAGCTGAGGTTCCAAAAGCATCAGGAAAGCCACAGATTTCTTTCCTCATGCCCGTTCCCCCTATCCCGAGTCAGAAGCAAGCCTCAGGAGCAGCATCCGTTCACACACAATACAACTTTGAATATATCTAAGAGAATCTCTGAGCATACAAGAATGAGGATGGGATCTTTAAAATCCTGGTGCAAATAACCCTGGACTAGATGGCCCAATCCATGGGCTGAGCGACAGCTGGAAGAGATACCAAAAATGGTATCAAATTGAGAGTGTGGGGGTGGGGAGTTAATTTAGAAAGGGGGAAATACTAAGGAAAAAGATGACTGGCCCTATAATATTGGTTGGGGTTGGGGTTGGTCTTAGTGACCTTTCTGGGACCCCTAACAAGCAGTCTCTTGGGCTGAAAAGAGATTTGAAATCTGTGCAACTCTGAGATTTCAGTAAATAGATCTGTTGAAGAGACGTGTGGCCATGCTGGCACCAGGTTAGGAGAGCCTCCTTTGTGGAAAGGCTGCAGCCCTGTGGTGTGCATGCAGAAGCTTCCTAGATTGAGGCCTTGGTAACCTCTGAATATGGTTGTGAAAGGATGGTCCATGAAACCCCAAAGAGCCACTGGCAGTCAGTTGGTGCAGACCAACTCCAAACTGATGCCCCAGCGGGCTGATCTGATGGAAGGCAACATCCTACATTTCTATATTCCTGCGCAAACCAGGTCCTCTCGCCTTATCAAATGGGAAAGGACCCATTTAGTAAGGCTTTCAGTGAGGACAAGCGGCAGTACTGAGAATCCATACGAATGGTAATCACCTCCAGGATACTGTTCCTCTAGTTACTTCCAGAGCTCAGAAGAGTTACTTCTTGGACTACAGCTCCCCTAGTCAGCATGGCCCCAGCCACCGTACCGTCTTCCAGGTAGTTCCTTTGGGCCACCTCTCTTTAAAACTGGTAGCAGGGTTTTGGCAGTCCTTGACAAGTCATCTGGAGGCCTTAGTCTATTCCATTGTACCTGCAGGAGCGAGAGCAAAAGAAGTCACTGAAGGTCCATGAGAAGATGACGTCTGCCACTCTGCAGAGTGCCAAACAATCTGGGTTCAAGAAAGCCATCCAGATGGAAGAAGAAGCTGAGGACAAAGAGTTGGCAGCAGAAGCCGAACGGCTGAAAGCTCTCCGAGAAAGCATTTCGTGGAAGATAGCTGTCACAAAAGGTAACCTAGGAATCTTTTCCAGAAGCATACAGATCTCCAGACGCATGTAAAGTGCAGGGGCAGAACACATTTGCTAAACTTGCTAAGTGCAGATCCTAACAAGAGTGTAGCGGAACTAGGGCTCCTAGCATCCAAGTTTCTGATGAATGGTGGTCAGCCGGTGAGATAATCTGCTGCTACCCATTATCAATCTCCCCTGTCCCTTCTGAGATTAGCTATAATCTTGGGGGACTCGCAGATTAATATCTGTGAATGGGAGTGTGAGAATGATCCCAGGAAGAATATATTATTGTGAATTATTTCTATAGCAAGCAAAGATGTTTTGGTGTAGATTGGCTGGGAAGGAGCAATTAAGACCCATTAGCTTTGCAAATGACCTGCTGCTGATAGAGGGAGAAAAATGTTGAAATGAATGAATTAATAAAATGTAAATGGCTTCCTGCATTTTTGCACTGTGCTTGTGTGTATGGCTGTGAAGGCTGCCACAATGACACCCTGCAGTGAGATCTTAAGGGGCTACTTTTTATAAAGAACTAATTTTGTAATTTGGTACTTCTGAGCAGCAGTAATGAGTTGCTTTATCATTGGCAGGAGGCCAGAAAAATACAGGGAAACACTCTTTTCTTCCCTCTAGTGGCCAATAATTATCTTGCACCTTGCAAATATTTACAAAAATGCAAAAGACTTAGGACTCATGACATAAACATGAAAAAAAAATCCTGTGAAAATGCCTTAAATGTTTTCATTTACCCTTTCAAAATAACTTTGAGAAGTAATTAGAATGTTACTCATTAGTTACTCAAGGGTAATTTTGTAACTATTTCTTACATTACGTTTATTGTAGCTTTGTAACTATTTGGCACATCACACATTATACAAAAAGTAACAGGTAACTAACTACACATTATGCAACAACCTCTGCCTGAACTCAAAATTTATTGTTGCTTCAATGTTCCTTACATCTCCAACCTTTTGAATGGGACTAGAGATACACATGACTAGGCCAATTATATGTACAGTTTCCAAAATGTTTTAATGTAGTTCGTTAGCTGCTGGTTTTTAAACCAAAAGGAGTAATGACAGGTTGCAATTATTAGAAGAGGACTCGTCTCCCTATGGGGGGAGGGGGCGGCTTCTGCTTGACATTTTCCTGTCCTGCAGTTTTCTCACTCAGAACTGTGGGCACTGCCAACTCTTCTGCCACAAAAAACCTAAACATTTTGGAGAAGGAGTGGGATTTTCAGTGGAGAAATGGCCAGAGGGAATGTGTATATGCTTCCTATTGCCTTTTTTTAAAAAAAAAGCATTGGGAAAGCATGCATTCCCTGAGATAGGGAAAGAGGCTTGGCTTTGGACCCCGGCGGTAGCTGTTGTCACACAGAATTGCGCTAACAGCCCGAACTGCTTTGAGCTAATCTGTATTTATTGTGCCTGGGAAAAAACAAATTGGATGTCTCTGGCTGGATTGAACATTTGGCCACAACTTTCTTGTAACGTCCTAACCCAGCAAGGCTGGGCTGCTGTGGCAGGGCCAGGGGTGGCATATGGAATTCTCTTGGGCAAGGGAGGGAGATGTCAGCTGCCAAAAATTTCCAAAATACCCCAAAATGGGGGAAAAAATAAATAACTGGTCTCTTTTTTGTACTAAATGGTGTTGAGTGGGGAGAGAGCTATAGAGGAGGGTCATCAGGGTTCAAAACTCTCTACTTCTAAAGATCTCCTACGCGTTTTGTTGTCTGAGACAGAGCAGCAGAAGGTCCCTCCCACCCATCCAGATCAAGGTGCACAGCACTCAGAATTAGCTGTGCAACTTTGGGACATGTGGCAGAAAATCCCACCTGCAGCTTTCCCCATCGCTGGCAGTGAAAATGCAACCATGTTAAAGCAAATAACTAACAGTTTGCTGTTCTTTAATGGCAGTAACCATTTGTTTGAGGTGGCCACCTCACTGTGCCTATCATTAGGGCCAGGATCATGGGGAAATGCTTCTATTTAATATCCATCACTGCCATGTGGCAGATGCTGTTTGAACACATTACAAATGGGGTAAAGATGGAGAATAAGGACTGTACTGTAGTTGCAAGCATTTGTGAAAAGTAGAACAGTTAGTGGAAGTGTGAACGATTTTTAATCTAGAAAGATGGTTGGTTTTTACTTGCAGGTCCCTTCCCTCCCTTTTGTTCTTCTTCCAACAGTGGAATATCCATCTTAATATTACAAAGGGGTGAGGTTTGTAAAGGCCTGGGTAAAAAGCCAGGTATTAATTTGCTTTTGGACTGAATCCCAGAATGCCGTTTTTAACTAAATATATTTTTTAATGTTTGCCTACTTTTAATTATTGAATTATATTCTAATTAGTATATAGTTTAATTGATTTTTAATCTTTAACTTATTATGTTTTTAATTCTGTTCTTTTAATATTGTGAGTAGCCTTGGGTCCCCTTATCGGGAAAAAGGCAGCCTATCAATAAACCAAACAAACAAATATTCCCCATCACAGGGAACTGTTAAAGGCTCTTGAAACACTGGCTGAATTCTTATTTGTTTGTTTTTTACCCATGCAAAAGGCAGGCAGTATAACATTCACTCACTTCTAACTGGCAATTAATAAGTCACTGCTGCAGTTCATGGGGTGGAGTTGCCCACTGGCTTAGTGCATGCTCAAGAATCCCAGCAGGGACTTGTTAGTTGCTAATTAGAAGGGAATAAATAGTACACAATTTGCCTCCTGCATCTGTAATAAATAAATAAATAAATAGATAGATAGATAGATAGATAGATAGATAGATAGATAGATAGATAGATAGATAGATAGATAGATAGATAGATAGATAGATAGATAGATAGATAGATAGATAGATAGATAGATAGATAGATAGATAGATAGAAAGGATTTCAACTGGCATAACACGGGATGAGCAGCATGCAGCCCTCCAGATGTTGTTGGACCATGCTACTATGATGCTTAGCCAGTATGGCTGGTGGTGAAGAATGCTGGTGGTTGAAGTCCAACCACATTGGGAGGGCGGGCCACACATTTCCCATCTCTGTATTTGTTTTGCATGTATTTTCTTTTCTGGCTATCACCAGTGTATGATTTAAGCTGCATGTTCTAACCTGCACATTTTTATCCCTCCTTTCCCAGATCAGGTTGTAGAAAGAGAGACCATTCATGATTACATCAATCAGAAACGGCAAATGTTCTTGCTGCAGGTATTTGAGTTGGCTAAGCATTAATTGGGGGGAGCTGTTCTTAAAACCTGTTCTTACATAAGCCAGCTGGGGAATCT
The DNA here is from genome assembly GCA_037013535.1 of Intellagama lesueurii. Lineage (NCBI taxonomy): Eukaryota > Metazoa > Chordata > Lepidosauria > Squamata > Agamidae > Intellagama > Intellagama lesueurii. The sequence continues at coordinate 256,329,876 of JBAJHW010000002.1, forward strand.
TCAGTAGTTTATAGATTCAGCTGAGCAGAGAAGATAAACATGGAAACTACATGTTCCTGTATTATCCTGAGAACGCCAGGATCCAAATATAATAATATGTGAAGGTGCTATCTTTCTATATGCAGGGAGATTTTGATGTAAAGCAATGGTTCCCAACCTTGGGTTCCCAGATGTTCTTTGACTACAACTCCCAGAAATCCTGGCCAGCACAGCTAGTGGTCAAGTCTTCTGGGAGTTTTAATCCAAGAACATCTGGGGGCCCAAGGTTGGGAAACACTGATGTAAAGGAATAAACAAATGCACTGCCCTATAGTCTACATTCTGTAGATGTATTATCTTGACAGGACTATACCACATTTTTTCCCATCAATTTGTTACCACAATGTATTGAACTGTAGACTATTTCAAATAATAATTTAATGATTGAATGTTGTGCTGTTCCATTTTGATATCTGAAAAAATTTGAAAGCCAGTAAATCTGAATGACACGTCCAGGCAGAAACTGTAGAAGTGTAATTGAGTGAATCTCCAGTTCAAGTTATTTGTTTTCCTTTTCTTTTTCATATATCTTATTCACCCATCCCCAGCTTCATTTCACTTCTCTTTTGGATTAAATTTCAGTATGCTGTAGCTGTAAAAAAAGATGAAATTCAGAAACTGGATAATTTGGCCATTCAAGAAGAGGCAAAGCTGGAGAAAGCTGAGGAAGACCTAGAGAAAGATGCTGCCATGTTTGATGAGTTCTTGAAGGAGAATGACCGAAACTCTGCTCAAGCTCTGAAAATGTAATGCTGGTGTTTAGGCTCTTTAAACATAGAGGAGGGAGCCAGGGAGCCATCCAGATGTTGCTCAACTGCAACACCGATCACCTCTAATGAACATAGGCAGTGATAAGCATTGTTCACAAGCCAACACAATCTGCAAGACCAAACATCTCATCCTCCCATTTTGACTTTACTAAAAATCACAGCTGGCAAAAAGAATGTGGGAACGTAATTAGGGCGTTTCCTTCAGGGGCTGATCTGGAAATTCAGTGGAATTAGCCAAATGGGACCTTTGAGTCCAATATCCTTCCAGCTGTATAATTTAAAAAGTAAGAAAGAAATATAATTTGTGAGACAGATATGAGAGTGTAACTAGATGTAGACCTTTTGTGTATATACCAAGGGGGAAAAACATGAAAAAGGCTCCCTCTTTAGGATTCATCTTCTTTCCTCGATTACCAAGAGCTGTTTAAACATGAATGATTTGTATGAATGAAAGGGGTAAAGAAAAGGTTTGTGTTTCTTTCTTTCATTTAACCATCTTTTTGCCCTTTGTCAAATTGCCTGGGAAATTTTTCATCCAATTGCATTGCAAGGGCTGCAGTCAGCAGCCAGTGTCCTTGAGTGATGAACAGGACTTTTGAATCTGTAAAAGGGCCTGGCTTGGTTAGAATCCAGTGATGAGTACCCTTTCTTTGCTTCAGTCTTTCTGTGTGGGCATGTGAATTCCTAGTGCACTCTATCTTGGATTTTGCTGCCTGCTCATTGGCTGCCTGCTTCTGTGCCTCCATCTTGGATCTTCTCCTCTCTCTATTCCTCTCCAGAAAAGGAGAGGAGTTCCTCCTCTCTTTTTCTTTGGACTAAATTTGCTCCTGGCACCAGGCAATTTGCCTGTGCCAGTGTGCCTCTTTGGGATTATTTTTGGAACCACTTTACTCACCCCTGATTTATGCATTCATTCTTCACTTTACTGACCAACCAAAAGAAAAATAGTTAACAAGCATTTTAGAAGAGTTGGAAAACTCCTCTAAGCATTCAGGGTGGGAGTCATGACACCTCAGCATCAACCAGTAATTGTTCTCAGTAGCTGAATTTTCCCTGTTCCGACTCAGACTTCTAGAATCACTGTTTTTCCCTCTTTCCCTCAAATCAATCAATCAGTCTACCAGAAAGGAAGGGGGAATGTCATGCACATCTTTACAGAAGAGCAAAACTGCTGCTCTCAGAACAGAATATTTTATTGTAGATGCTCCAAAAAGGAGGAAAGTATAGGCCTGCATGCATATATCCGTGTGTTAGACTCCATAGATTCACAACATAATCTGAGATATCCAAAAGGAAGGTTCCTCTGCACGGAAGTTAAATGTTGGTTTTAGAAGAGTGGGCTTGTCTCACTGCAGTGACATCCAGTAAAATCACAGAAATTTAATTCATAGTCCAGATGGAGAGGGAGGCCAGGGATGGATCAAAGGGCCAAATGCTACATTACAGATAACCCAAAATTGGGTAAATGCAGGGTGTGTATGATTGCTACAGTAGAAGCAATCCTCACCACTTACAATTGCAAATTAGCTTGTCTTGTTTTGTGACTGGTCTTCAAGTCTTAAGCACCATCATATCTCCTGAACACTAACTTGATTTCAATGCTTAATGGCAGGTTATCTGTAATGTATAGTTTGGCCCAAAGACTGAAAGAAGCTTTGATCTCCCCTAGCAACTACTTGTGGCTTTTCAAAGATGCCTGTCTCAGACCTTGAAGACCATGCCCACCTCTGGTAAGTGCTTATCGCTGTCCACTGTTTTGCACGTAATCGCTGTAATTTGTCCCTTCTTATATAGTGCTGAAAAAGAAACAAAGGCCAAGTTGGAGAAAATAGTTGAGATCCGAGAATTGACAGCCCAAATGATGAACATACAAAGGTAATAACTGCTCAGAAAATATTGGAACTGACAAGATAATTAGCTCTTTTCTTCTTCTTTTTCTTCCTGGTGGCTAGCCAATAGTACACTGGCTTCATAGAGTCCCGTTCACATGTTTAGATTCCCAAGACTTGCATGCTCTGTGTGGGACTTCACAGGGGTGGCCGCAGGGCAGGACCTGACTGTTCTATTAACAGGTGAGGATGTAGATAAGGGACAAAGTAGCAATTGTTCCTTAACACAGGAACAGGATTATCAAGCTGTCAATTACTTGGTGAACTGTTCAGAGAAGGCCAGGATAAATGGTGTTTGTCTTAACATTACAGCATCTCAGAGTGTCGCTTTGTAGATCACGGATTAATGTCATGGCTGAGCCATCCTTAAGGACAGTGTGCTTAATCAGGAAAATCTACACGACCCATAAGGTCCACCGCTTTTAAGGAGAGCTCGGTTTTGCACATTTGTATCTGGAAGATCTTGTTCAGGCTGTCACCTACATATCCCAGCTGAGGCAACCGCATTGTGATGCAAGAGTTCTCTGTTGGTGCAGAAAGGTTAGCAGCTGCCTCCCTCTTCTCTATGTTTGTCTTTGCTGAGAGGATAGAATAACAGAGGGAAAGAGTCCCATCTGGAAAGACCACCCTTTGGACAGAGCTGCCATTGAGGGATTGAAGATGATTCCCTTTGCTGCAGCACAGTCTTGATTTAATTCATTTTCCTCCTCCAGTGAGATAGCCAGGTTTGAGGACACTTTGCAGGAATATGTGGTATTCAAGGATTTCCTCTACCAGCTGTCCCCCAAAGAGTGGCGAGAGGATTATGAAAGGAGACGGATGAAGGGAAAGGTGATGAAAATCATTCCTGATCTTTCAGAAGACAGATCTACAGTGGCATCATCAAAAGGTAAGGTTTCCCATCAAAGGAATGTACATTTTACTTATATGCACATTTTGCTCATATGGGCATATACACATCCATGCATGCACAACATACAAACACAGTGGCAACTGGTATCTAGAGATATTGTGATTTTTGCTGCAAACTATATGCACATACAGCTGGGCTGGCAGAAGCAGGCTTCCCTGTTCCTTCTTGCCCAGAGCAGCCTCCTCACCTACCATCTCCAAAACAGAGAATTGGGTGATTCTCCTGAATGCGGCAAACTGGGATGAACATAAGAACAGCTGTACAAAGAGAAACCCAGAGGCAGGACATGGATACATGTGTGCACAATATGTGCACATGTGCATGCATGTACACATATACATATATGCACACCTGACAACTAATACTGGGGGACACGCTGCCTCTAATGCTGAAGGTAATAGATATAGCCTTACCATCCATGGATTTATCTGACCTCTTATAAAGCTGTCCAAACTGGTGACTGAACAACAGCAAATTCTAAAATAAATACACACTGGACATATAAAATACTTCCTGCTATTTTTCCAGATTCTCCCACCATTTAACTTCATTAGAGAAACCCAGATCCTGGGATTATCCACTTGATGCTCAGTTTTCACTATTGCTATGGACCCCCAGAATGATACACCCCATTAGTTTTCTCTCTCCCCCCCCCCCACAAAAAAACCCCAATCAATTTGGAAAGCAAGTATTGATGTCTTTATTGTTTAATGAATGTTTTGGCTTTGTGTTTAGGTCGAGATCTCAAAGAGAAGGGCAGACCACGAGCGATGAGTATGGCAAAACGTTCCAGTTTTGACCTGTCGGGAATAGACATTAGTTGCTTGAGGAGCCCTAGTCAAATTTTGGGCAGAAGGGACTCCATCAAGATGAGTCGAAGGTCTTCTAGGTCATTTGCTCGATCCCAGCAAAGCAGAAGACTGTAAGCGTACCACAAAAGTTTGGGGGCAAAGTGGGTAGGAAGTGGAACTAGAGTTAACCACATTTTGTTGCTATCAGACACAAGACTATCCAACCATATGCCATTTTATTTTATCTTTCAAATGATGGCCTGCACTTCAGAACTCCCAAATGAGAATAATGAAGGAAAGCAAGGAAGCCTGTGAAATCTGTGGAACTCTAGGTGAAAACAAGTATAGTGCATTGCAAATCTCAAGCTCAACCCGCATTACATATTGGCTAAATTCCTGTAGTTAAGCATAGTAAATTGCAACTAAAGTAGACCAATGGAACGTGATTAAAATTAGCTACATTTGGCATGAAAGATCTATCTCTATACGTGTGCTCTATATGTATACGCTACTATATGTTGCATTCCTTTTGCTAATTTTCCTTATTCAGTATCTACTTGCTATCAGAAGAGTTGACTCACCAGATCCCCACATTCAATGGGCCTACTCTAGTTGCAACTTACTACGTTAAGTAACAGGATTTCAGCCGCTATGTTGGTTTTACTTTATAGTGAATTGTATAACAAACTGATTGCAGCTCAGTTTGTACCCCAAAAAACCAGAAAAACCCTGCTGGCTATGGGAAAGAAATATCTAGCAGACATCCAGTATAATGAAATATGGTTAGTAATAATAAATAATAACAATAATCTTAGAACTGGAAGGGACCCTATGGATTATCGAGTCCAGCCCATGTCAATGACATAAGGGCCTAGTCAGTACATCTGGCTGACAAGCATGCCCCAGTAACAATTTCTGTTCTGGTAACTGAGCCACGTCTTCACAAAAGAAACTTCAAGGAAGCCTTGTGGATTGAACAGTAGGAACTGGGCAGCAATGTTGAAAGAGGCTGTTAAATAAGCATTACTGTTCATTAAGGAAGTCTAAATGACAGATGTTCCATTAAATCTGAATATCTCATCCCTTATGAGATAAGCATAGAGATTTGTTACATCCATGTGAACAGAGCAGGGATTTGACATCAACTTTTTTCCTTCATTACATTTTTACATGCATTTTCTGGTCACTGGTTTTTGTTGCTGTCTAGAAGACTGGAGGTACGTCCATTGTTATCATCAACACATTGACTTCCAAGGGATTTTGTTTTAGACCACTTTAGATTAGATTAGGCATCCTTCAGTCTCGAGAGACTATGGTAACGTGCTCTGAATAGAGGACGTGGAACAGCGTCTAGTGTGGCTGAGGAGGCCAGTTCGAGAGTGACAATCCCTTCCACACTGAAGACAAATACAATCTGTCCCCTGTCCAGCTCCCTGATTTTGCTGGTTTCGGGACTGCCTCTTTAGACCACTAACTGCCCTTATAACCCCAAAGGAACCTAAGAACCTAGAGCCAACATTAAATGTTGTACAAATAGATTTCTGTTGGTCCAATGAGATGTTCCTTTTGACTTCTTCTCCTCAAGTTGCCCCACCACCACCACAAAATCTGTAAAGGGACTCTATTTTGCTAACAGGGCCTGTTCTATTGCAGTACGACAGTGGTTCCCAACCTTGGGTAACCCAGGTGTTCTTGGACAGCAACTCCCAGAAACTTCAGCAAGCACAGCTGGTGGCAAAGACTTCTGGGAACTGCAGTTCAAGAACACCTGGGTTACCGAAGGTTGGGAACCACTGGAGTATGAGACCAATAGAGCCAGTCCTTTAGTTTGCTGATATAGTGAGAGAATGAAATCTTGAGATATACCTCCTCCATAGAACTACAGTTCCTGGAGGGGGGCAAGATTATTGAACAATTTTTAATTTTATCTCTTTGAAGATCTGTCAATATATATTAGCGGAATACTGTTACAAATGCTGGTTGCCAGAAAAGTATTATCACATCTACAAAATTTCTGTGAAAAATGCTGGTTTTAGTTCATCAAATGCATATATTTTTTGCTTTTCGGTCCTAAAAGAAGACTCCCACATGTCTTGCAATTTAAAAAAAGGAGTTCTACGCACACATAAACACGTACAGTACATGCAAGAAATCAAGTTAAAACACAGGAAAACTAACTGCAAATAAAGTGAGCAAAACTACATTCAGCAAAAAGGAGACAAAGAAGGAAAAGAGCTACTAGTCATTATCACACTGCTTCCCACTATGTGCTGATTTCTGCCTCTTGCATTTCCCACTGCAACTTATTGCCTGTCCTTTCCACATGAAAGTTACCCTTCCTTGCTCTTCCATCCCTCTTTCTTTAGTCTCTCAATTTGCTCTTGTTGTGACTTGTTGCAATGTCTGCCAGTCCCATGTGGATGTGTGAAAGGACTCAACTGGCAAAACCATGCCCATGGCCACCAGACCCTTTCCATACCACACACGTCACATGCGGAAGAACACACTAATTTCCTTTATGTCCACGCTGGTGGAGACTCCATTGGTGGCAACTCCGTTGGTGGCATAGGGGAAACAGTTGGACAAATGAGGACTTAGTTAGGAAGAACATTTACCGTGGATAGATGATGACCCCCCACTGGATACACACATGACACACATAAACACAGCTCAGAGCAGAACATCCCAACTCCAGCTTTAAAAAGTTACAATTATACCACAAAGGGACAGCAATTATCTGTCCTTCATTGGCCAGAATCCTACTACCAGTTTATGTTTGTAAGAAAAATCATGGAAGTCACCATAGCAAATTTGTACTCTTTTATGAGGTACTAGTTGATCACAGACCCACAAATTACCTTGTTAATGAACAGCATTTTGCTGCCGAGATTTACATGATTTCTCTCACGCAAGCATAAATTAGTAGTAGGTTTCTGGCCATCGAGTTAAGCTGTCCATGTTCTAGTCTTAACTAGAGTAGCTCACTGAATCAATGGGACTTGACCAAGTGTTAGCTTACCAAAGACCTATCAATTCAGAGGAGCTACACTAACTCAAGCTAACAAATGGATTTAGCCCTTAGGTCTTACTGCCATTTTGTTTTATGAAATTCTACTGTGATTGCTTGGCAAGAGCCCGGGGGGTGGAGGGGTGGGCTAGGAACTGAAGCAGAGAAAATTTAATGCTGCATTTACCTATGTTGTACAATGTACACAGTCACTTTGCTGTGATATCTAACTCAGCAATAACCTCTGCAGGAGTGTTCCAGTTCAGGCATCAGAAGAAAAGACTAGTCCAGAATTATCTGATGATGAAGATGATGTGGTTAGTAGTCTTGAATCTGATATTTTTTTAATAAATTACTTTTATTTTTCTAAACCAGCGCTTTACAATATAAGAGATTTGAAGAGTTATAAAATTAAAAGTCAAGTTTCAACCTTGCATTTGCAAAGTGAAGCACAGAGTTCAAAAACCCAGCATCAAAGAATGAATTATAGCAATAAAGCAGTATTTCCCCTCCCGTATTTCCACTAATAACAAAAGATCTGTATTATTAAAGCAAGACATTTCTTTACACAAAATCTGGAGCACTTCAGAAAGTTATAAAAAATACCATAAATCTATGGGAACAAAAGACCAAAAGAGGAGGAAGAAGGAAATACCTAAAGAACCATTTCAGAAAATGTTCACTTCAGTTTACAAAACACATTTTAACTCACACCCACACCTGTCTGAGCATCCTGCATTACTAACATTGAATTCTAAACACTTTTCTTCTGCAGGAGCCTGAATTATACTTTACAGATCCATATCAACTGCTGAATCTGTTCACTGAGCTGGAAGAGCAGAACCTGTCCCTTATTCAGAATTCTCAAGAGACTGAGGAAACCCTAGATGAGATTCGACACACTTTGGCTAATACGCGAAATAAAATGTAAGTGGCTAAAGGATGCTGCCCAATGAAACATCACAATCCATAGGCCTAGGTCCCCCTTTCTCCTCACCCAAAAATGGGTGCACAGCACTGATGCTGGAGGTGTTGCTATCCTTTTATGACACAGGAAGTGCTTTGGTCAAGTACCTAGAATAATATAATTTAAGCTGCTGCAGCTGAGACTCTATAATACTATGGTGTCATGAGCATCTTATTTCTTCCAATCCATGTTATAAAAATCTATTCTGAGAACATTAAATTCAGAAAAAAAGGTGTGATGCTAACTTTACTTATTTATTTTGAGTATTTATTATACCACTGAACTTTGTGAAAAAGCACTATTCTGAGTGGAGTACAACCAATAACAAAAACCCATCAGCCCAACAACAGACCAGCATTAACACCCACAAATGGAACAAACAAAATAATCAGAAACCCAGATGATGGCAGAATCAGGGGACACAAATATAAATTAATTCGAGAGAGGATGTCCTTAAATGCTTCTTGGAAAAGTATGGGTCTTTAACATCCTCTGAAAAACTGGGAGGAGGGGGTCTGACACCCTTCTAATGGGAGCCCATTCCATAGGGATGGGGCCACAACCGAGAAGGCATGATTTCTAGTAGAAATCTGCTTTGCCTCTCTCGTTGTGGCCACCTGGAGAAGCAAGGCCTGTGAGGAATGGGTGATACGGGCCAAAGTTCTGAGGGAAAGACACTCAGACAAATAATGCAAACAGTTGATGGAGAACCTCCTTTCCTTCGTTGTCGTTATTTTTTCTCAACTGGACTTGGTCTGCATTGTGAGATATGGCAATACACCTTCCATCCAGGTGATCAAGAATCTGAAAGCCAGGAAGCTTGAATGTATGTTAAGCCACTCCAGTGACATTTTGCACAAAACCGGTCCATTCATTTGCAGTATATTAGTACATGCCATGAAAATGAAAGTCCAAAAGTCTTCCTTAAAAACAGTCTTGATTTTATTCTGAACCAGGGACCGTGAAATAGAGCAGCTGAAGCTGCTTACGGTCACTCTCCAAACCAACATCATTAAAGAGGAAGAGACAGCAGCAGACCTTGAACTCAAAGCACGAGTCTTTTCCTTTGGAGAATACAAAGCAGAAGTTCAGGTACGTGTGTGTAGATCAAGTCAATGGCTATGAAACCAATGGCCAGAGGAACAGGTGGCACATATTGGACTTACAGGACACACATGTAGAGTAGCCATGGAAAAAGGCTCACCCAGATGTTGTTAGACTGCAACTTCCACCGTTCTTCATTGTTGGCTGTGCTGGGCTAGTGCTGATGGGAGATACAGTCTTCCAACATCTGGAGAGCTGCACTTTGGCCACCCCTGCTAGAGGGTCTATGGCACAGGCTGACATTGATAAGAGAGGTGGGCAAAATTCAGTCACTAGGAGTGATGGAAGTTGTCATTCAACATGTGGAGGGCCACAAGCTACCCCTTGCTGGACTAAGAAGAAGGTAACAACTTTTCCTAGAAAAAAACATCTTAAGTGTTACTCAAGAACAATTGGGAATAGCACTATAAGATTACCCATCTCATATATACGTATATATAGGTAAAGGTAAAGGTTCCCCTTGACATTTAGTCCAGTCGTGTCCGACTCTAGGGCGTGGTGCTCATCCCCGTTTCCAAGCCGTAGAGCCAGCGTTTGTCTGAAGACAGTTTCCGTGGTCACGTGGCCAGTGCGACTAGACACAGAACACCGTTACCTTCCCACCGTGGTGGTACCTATTTATCTACTCTCATTTTTACATGCTTTCGAACTGCTAGGTTGGCAGGAGCTAGGACAAGCGACGGGAGCTCACTCGTCGCGTGGATTCAATCTTATGACGGCTGGTCTTCTGACCTTGCAGCACAGAGGCTTCTGCGGTTTAACCCGCAGCACCACCACGTCCCTTAGATACGTATATATACACACATCTATATTATTGACTCTTGACTGCAGGACAAAATGTTGGTGAGCTTGCATCGAAAGGTGCTGGAAGTCTATCGGCGCTGCATTGGAGAAAACGAAGCAAACCTTGGGACCCTGCAGATGCTGACCATTATAGAGCACCAGCTGGATGACTTGCTGGAGTGTCTTGAAAGGGTCCCCCCGGCAAAAATAGAACAAGCCGAGAAGGCCAAAGAGAAAGAACGACGGATGAGGTAGGAGAGACATCCAGTTCAGACAACGGCATCCAGTTGCAGCCTCCTACCCATTCAATTCAATGGCTTCTGTCACTGGGGCAGGGATGCAGGCAGTCCCCTTCCTCCTGAGCACCCCTTGCCAGAGACTTAGGCATCATTTTCTGTTGGGTGGCCTAAGCCAGTTCTGTTCGAAGGCAACAGATGCCGGGGATGGACCGTGTAGCAAAAGAGATCAGCTCGTAGTTCGGGTGTATTGCATAATAATCAAGATGTGGTTGCAGAGGCCTGCTTCTGCACATGGATTTTCCTGGCTGGAGGCAGGACTTCAGATATCCACAGCACAATAGTTCAATGCTGGAAAACATGCCTGACCTCTTCCATACTTCATCAAGGAAATAGGAGAGCACACAAATTCAACAACTTGAGTGAGAAGCACTTTTATGATATCCTGCTCTGGTCAGGGCTTGAAATTTTTATCTTAACCTTTTGAATTCAAAGTGGTGGTGAGGGAAGGAGCCCACAGCTTAGAAATTTTACTTTTTGAACATTGTTCTTGTGTGTTGCCAAATTGCTTCCGACTTAAAGGTGATCTTAACTGAGTTTTCAAGGTGTGCAAGATGTTTAAGGAGTGCTTTACTATTGAGTCTTTGTGGCCAAGCAGGGAGGGATTTGAACCCAGATCTCCTGAGTTCTAAAGTGACAGTCTACTACTACAGCACACTGGCTGTTTTACAGCTATCATAATCCTGCATAAGTGATAGGGGCTTTAGTCCAAAAATGATAATAGTACATGGGATCCTAAACAGCTGCATTTTGAACCAACTAAAGTTATATCAAATTAAACAAACAGAAGTTTCTAAACAAACAGCTTTGAAAGGTTGTCCTACAGTATTACAGTAAATTGAAGTTACCAAGCTATACCTGACAATGACCAGATTTGACTTTTCCGGGAAAGGATACCACTGTAATACCAGAATGCACGGCAACCCTGTATGTATGCCGTTTTCTCTTTCCAGGTGCATCTCCTGGGTGGTGGTCAAGTGAGGAGCTCCCATCATAATATTCCCTAAAGAGCAATGGGCTACCTTCGGAACACTGGCCACCTCTGTGTACATGGAAGCACTTGGCCTCCCAGGATCCCAGCCCTTGAGAAAAGTCAATTTGGTGGAATTCTAGCAGGGCGATGTGGCTAAAAATTCTAATCCTTCATTTGCTTCTTTATTTTGCTAGGCTGAGAGAAGAAAAGATAAGACAGCAGAGACAACTGCAGGAAGAGAGGTTGCAACGGGCTCTGGCAAGAGCACAAGCTGATGTTAAGAAAAAGGTAAAACCAGCAGCATTTGCTAATTCCTCAATTTCAGAATTTCAGCCAATTCTATTAATTGTTTTGCTTAGAGTCATTCTGTAGCTTCAGTTCCACTGAACTCTACCTTTGAAAAGGGTCGTGTGATTCAGTATATTGACTAGGTTTGTGCACTGTTCCTAAGACAAAGGGATGTGTCATCATAAACCATACGGCCAAGGTACTTTTCTTGATGCTTGAACTCTACAACGTTTGAACTTGCTTTCCTTCTTTTTCTGAAAACATTTATTGCATTCATGTACATCTTCAAATGGCTGGTACAAACTTGAAAGACAGTGAAGTAGAGCACTGGTAATATTATGGGAAGGTTTGCTATATGACGCATGGCTTTATATACCCCCATCCTATTTCCGTTACTCTCCTTTTTTTAACCCGAAGTTATGTGCCATCAATATGCCTCCAACCTATGATGACTGTGTGAATTAATGACCTCTCAAAGGTCCTGTTCATTAGCAGCTCTGCCCATGTTGCACAAACTAAAGGCTATGGCTTCTTTGGTCTTTCCATCTCCTACTGCCTTCCACTTTCCCTTGCATTGTCTTTTCCAGTTAGCCTTGTCTTTTCCTGAGATGTTTAAAGTGCAATAGCCTCAGTTTAGTTATTTTGGCTTCTTAGTCAGCATTTAGCCTTGATTTGATCTAAAACTCACTTGTCTTTCTGCTGGTCCCCATCACATCCACCATTCAAACGAATCTGTTAGTTCCTGGCAGCTTTTTCCACTGACCCAGGTTCATATCCATACCCAATAATTAGAAATACCATAGTATAGATGTTCTTGGCCTTAGTCTCCACATCTTTGTATTTGAGGATCTTCTTGCCTCACAAACCTTTTAGAACTCTTTGAAAAGCTCAACAGGCATGTGGATGAGGGTGAACCAGTGGATATTGTGTGTCTGGATTTTCAGAAGGCGTTTGACACGGTCCCTCACCAAAGGCTGCTGAGAAAACTCCCCAGTCAGGGGATAAGGGGGCAGGTCCTCTTATGGATTGAGAATTGGTTGAGAACCAGGAAACAGAGAGTAGGTGTTAATGGGCAGTTTTCACAACGGAGAGAGGTGAAGAGCGGTTGCCCCAGGGATCTGTCCTGGGACTGGTGCTTTTCAACCTGTTCATCAGTGACCTGGAGACAAGGATAAGCAGTGAGGTGGCCAAGTTTGCAGATGACACGAATCTTTTCCAGGCGGTGAAGACCAGAAGGGATTGTGAAGAGCTCCAGAAGGATCTCTCCAACCTGGGAGAATGGGCGGCAAAATGGCAAATGTGTTTCAATATAAGAAAAATGTAAAGTAATGCACATTGGGGCAAAAAAAATCAAAACTTTACTTATCAGCTAACGGGTTCTGAGTAGAGATGGGGGTATTCGTATTCGAATATCCCACTCACAGGTGGCGTTAACGAGGGTCCAGTCCCATGGGGCCGGACGGTCCACTCACCGATCCGCTGTGGACACGGACCACGCAATTCTACCAATGGATCTGCAGTGTGTGATCTGCTTGCCACTCCTGGCAGGAGGCGGAAGGACAAGCCTCGCTGCAAGGTCGAAGAGTGGCGAGCGGATCGCGTGCTGCGGCGCCATTCATAGAATGGCGCGGTCCGCGTCCATGGCGGATCGTTGAGTGGACCTGGCCCCATGGGACTGGACCCTCGTTAACACCACCTATGAGTGGGATATTCGTATTCGTATACAAATACCCCCCTCTCTAGTTCTGAGCTGTCCGTGACGGATCAGGAAAGAGATCTTGGTGTGCTGGTGGACAGCTCGATGAAAGTGTCAACCCAGTGTGTGGCAGCAGTGAAGAAGGCCAATTCTATGCTAGGGATCATTAAAATGGGGATTGAAAATAAAACAGCCAACATTATAATGCCATTGTACAAAACGCTGGTAAGGTTGCACCTGGAGTATTGCGTACAGTTCTGGTTGCCGCACCTCAAAAAAGACATAGTGGAACTGGAAAAGGTGCAGAAGAGAGTGACTAAAATGATGACTGGGCTGGGGCACCTCCCTTATGAGGAAAGGATATGTGTTTGGGGCTCTTTAGTCTAGAGAAAAGGCGCCGGAGGGGGGACATGATTGAGACGTATAAAATTATGCAGGGGATGGATAAAGTGGATAGAGGGAAGCTCTTTTCCTTCTCATGCAATACCAGAACCAGGGAACATCCACTCAAATGGAGTGTTGGGAGAGTGAGAACAGACCAAAGAAAATATTTTTTTACCCAGTGTGTTGTTCATCTGTGGAACTCCTTGCTACAGGATGTGGTGATGGCATCTGGCCTAGATGCCTTTAAAAGGGGATTGGACAGATTCCTGGAAGAAAAGTCCGTCACAGGTTACAAGCCAAGCTTAAAAGGAAGGTAGTTCAAAATACCTAATGCAGGGGAGGGGTATCAGGAGACAGGTATCTAGTTGTCTCGTATGCTCCCAAGGCATCTAGTGGGGCCACTGTGAGATGCAGGGAGCTGGACTAGGTGGGCCCTTGGCCTGATCCAGCAGGGCTCTTCTTATGTTCTTATGTTCTCTTGTTCCTTCATAGCCATCCCTCCAAGCCTCAGCCTTTTCCTGATTTCTTAGCTACAGTCTCCATCTGGGTAAAGGATTAAACTTTGGTATAGAAAATCTTTTAAGTTCTCATTTCTTTGTTATCAGTATTAAAGTAATGTCATTCTTCTGCAGTCACTATTTTTGTCTTCTTAATGGTCACCTGAATTTTCACTTTTTTCTTTAACACTCATCCGTACTCATTAAAGGCCACTGATGCTTTCAGCCAGTAATATGGTGCCCTTTTTGGTCTCTTGAATTGATATTTCGTTCACTGATTTTCACTTCTCTTTCACCTACATCTAATCCAACTTTCCTACGGTATATTCTGCAAATACATTGAAGAGGCTGGAAGATAGAAGACTTTAATGTTTTCAAAGATAAACACACCCAAATGTTGTATTACTTCCTCACAGTAGAGTTGCTGCAGCCCCTGATCACTTTCCGTCTTTTCAAAATGTGGTGAGAACTGTGCATCTTACTCAAACATGTAGTCAACACCTTAGATTGACATAAAGACATTATACCAAACATTTCCGAGAATTCACCTTTTTTTTAGTTTCCACATCCAATTTGATGTTGTTACTGAGCTGTCTGCCCCATGATTTGTCTTTGCCAATCAGCATCAACTCAGCCCAATTAGCATTATGTGAAGAGCCTTCTTACACAGATGGGCATTACTTTATACCTGTAGCTATAATGAATCACATTTGCCATTCTTGCTATCCTTTTTGTCACAAGTAATATGCTATCATGTGTAAACTTGGCTTACTCCTAACTCTAGATTCTTTATAAAGTGCAAAGCACAAAGCCTTCCCTCCATTGCAGGACATTTCCGTCTATTCATACTCTTTGCTTCTTACTGTATGAACAGTTAGAGACATACAAAGTATTCCATAACTGCCTTTGATGAGGATCTTTTCAAAAGCTGCTCAGAAATCCAGGTTTACAAAGACCAGCACCCTCTTTGATTTTCCACAAGCATAACTGCAAATGCAGAAGTATCTCTGGAGCAATTTAGAAAGGTTATCTGCCTTGTTGCATGGCTGCTTATATGACCAGACAGGTGACTAAACAAACCCTCCTCACACTGATGCAGCCACTTCCATCTTTGCAATTACATGCATGGCAAACTGAACAATACACTGGCCTTGGTGTCTAGGGTGGCCTCACAGCATTAGGACATGGAATGACATTGAAAATTGGGTTGTTTTTTTAAAAAAGTCAGATAATATGACAATATTGGAATACTTCTGGCTGACACTAAACATTACTATTATAGCAAGTGGATAGTGATATTGTACTGGACAAATGTTTCCAAGCAAATAGGTAAACCCAACTTGGAGTGGGTCATCTCCTCTGCAATGTGTTTTGTAAGGTCACTCCTACCTTCACAGGGCAACAACCTTCAGGTTTGACAGTTACTCCCACATTATGGTATATAAAGCTGGCATACTTCAGAAATAAGGCCAAACCACAGCTGAACTTTTTCAAAACATGTTCTGGGATTACATCTCAACACTGCCACCACCTGAATAGTTTGTACAGGATGCAATGCAAAGTGATGAACAATTAGAGTTCCTATTTTGTTTTTGGGTTATGTACACCTTCATCTTATTGTGTGCGAGTCATAGACCTGAAACTGAAGTAGCAACAATCTGTCTCTGCTGGTGATGCCACTTCCCATTGCGACTGAGGTAACGAACAAGAAACTGGCCATAGTGACATTAGGATATTTCAGGACTCAAACAGTACTATAACAGAGCCACACTACCATCATTCTAAACTAAATAAACCCAGGCATCACATCTCCACAGATGTTGCAGCAGTTACATAGAACAACACCACTCTTCTACAAAGGTTTAGTTTCTCAGTTAGCACGAATATAACTTGACCCTGGCTACAGGAAAAGGTGTATTTGGAAAAGTATTTTTTCTGCTGTTTCAGTGAAGAGTTGTTGAAAACTTTTTAGTGTTCTTGTATCTCTTCATTGCCTAACAATGAAACGTGTTAGGGAGAAGACTGACGCTGGTTCTGCTTTTGATTATGGACCCTTGGTTCAACATAGTTGTAGGTATTATCACTGACACTTTATCACTGACACACAGACCAAAAAGTACCCAGAATCCCTCTTATGCTTGCATTCCATTGATATTTTTTAGAGTGGCAGAAGACTGGTTTTCCGCTCTGAACCCCCTGCCTTTAAAGAGAAGGAAGATGAGGATCAAGGGCTTGTTGACAAAGAAAAAGAAGAACTGCTCTACTACTTCACGTAGCAGCCCAAACCTGTAAGAAATTATGAAGCATGCAGAAAGTTACAAAACTGAATAGGAAAAAAAAAGCATTGGTAAATAGTACAGTATATGTTTTCTCAAAATAATTTAGATTATGTTAAAATTCTACTTCCTAATTTACTTTAGATAACAAGAGTTAATGGCTGGAATCCTACTGCTTACATGTAACAATTAAATCAGTGGTGAATTGCTGCTGGTTAGTCATCCTTTGTATTCTGCATCACACACCAGGACATACTACTGGGGTGTGATGAGGAATACAAGTGTTGCCTCCTTCATTAGCAGCAATGCACTGCTATGATTTATAGAACTGCACTTATGTCCACATACATAAGCAACAGTATTCTGGCAAATGTTTACTCTGCTTTTAGGTTTTTATTCAAAATCTCTTTTGTTGCTTTTTTGTAAACAAGTACAAAAGTAGGAAGGTGGTGTCTAGGAGAAATCTAGGCTGCATTCAGATGCTTTGACTTTATAGTCCAGGAGATGTGAAAATGAAAGCAGCAAAGGCATGTATTTTTCAGTGTCTGACTAGGTGTCTTCAGGACCAGAGTTTACAGAAGTTTCTTCCTTCCGAGGAACATTCTGTATTGAAAAAAGAACCGTCTGAAATGGAGAAACTGGACATAGTCGTATTTATTAGTCCTTTTATCTCAGCAGTGTTTTAATTGTCCATTGCCAGCAACGGACTTCAGACTAAATCTGATGCTTCCATTTAAACCATTAGGAATTTACAATCATATACAAAGTCAAGTAAATAAACTTTATAGAAGAAAACACATTTACATGTCTCATAGAAATACTGACTTATTTTTCAATTAGCACAACTCTGTAAAACAGAAGCACCATGATTATGTAGGTCCAGTTCACACTCTTAAGCCATCAACAAGCCTCTTTCAATGGTGAAAGAATGGGTGTGCTACTCGCATCCCATTTATCCAAGGTAAAATGCTGGTAAGCACTCTTTACTGAGGACCTCTCTTTCTCCTCAAGAAAAAGCGTGGAGTGGAAAATGGATCTTGCGACGAGGCCACTCCATGGACCAGCCCACTAGTTACCTTTGGTGCTTGGGGATGGGAAGGGTGTCCCTGCCCATCAACCCTTCTGAAGATCACTGAGAAGTTAAGTGTGTGAACGATGCCACTGAGTAAAGAATCTGAGGTGACAAATCTGTTCTTTCAAACCTTTGTAAGCTTTTACTTTTCTTAAACTGAAAAGTAATGAGGGGAGTGCAAAAGCTTTAGACATCAGTCCTTTCTTCATTCTTTCTGGCTTGAAGTCTCAGTCTCAGAGAAATGGAAGATAATTTATGCATAAACTTGTAAATTCTGTAAAGTAATAGGTTGAGACAGATCTATTTTGTACCACTTACACAATGAAAAATTAAACCTGTTAAATATCTTTTTTAAAGATGCTACCTACAAATCAGAATATAAGATATAGTAATCCTTATGAAATGCTTGGTTGCATTCCCCCCCCCCCCCCAAACATGGCATAAAAGGCACTGGAATTAATTTGTATGTTTCCAACTAATTATAGACAGCCCATTACCATCAGTCTTAATTTGAAATAAATTAAGGTAAAAACTAATCATGGTCCGGTAAGGTAAGGTGAGGAAATCATTCCACTTCCAATGTCAGTTTTGCCATATCATTTTCATGATCAGACAATGTGGTATGATGTAAGGCCCAAATAAGTCCTCCCAGCAATCCTAGAAAAAAATAGTCTTCAGGAACCCAAAGTGGCAAGAATGATAAAGCCACAGCATCCAAGATGCTAAAATAGCAGCCTTCTATGGCTTTATCAAGGGCTCTTTTAAACAGCACCCTCTTTGTCAGTACTGCCAGGAAAATTTTGGTGGCAAGATGGAAACCTACTTCTTCAATGAGGAATCCTCATTCACCAAGCCTCATCTGCTGGCATATGGGACCCACTGGGAGGTGCCAACCAGGGGAAACTTGACTGCTTCTCTATTTGTGACTGACAAACAACATTTTAGTGTACCTCATCACTGCAAATAAAGAGACCCAAGGTATTTCTCTGTACGACACCTTGATTTAAATATATATATAAGTGCATTTGTACTCAGACTCAATAGGAATAAAAATCCTTACATACATACTCTGCTTTCTAATGAAGTCTTATATGTGTATATCTTTACAACCATCTGGGTACGGTTGCAGGCTTAATGTTTGTCATTGAACACTGATTTTTCTATACCTCTGTTAGCTGAAGTCTTGACAGTTGAACCTTCAGTCTAGACAACTCTCTTCCTACTATCTAGAAACTGTTTTCTATTTAATGAAAGATCCACTTTCTACACCAAGAAGTCACTTCTTCATTTATCAGGGACACTAGCAGGATTTTTTTCTCTGAGTGTAAATGGCAAAGTTGAAGTCCTATGGATACTTATTTAAGTCCCACCGAACTGAGCAAAACTTATTTCTGAGTAAATGCACTATCTGGGCTACACATAATTAAAGTGACAGTTTAATAGGATTTGGCAATACTGGCTTATATTAATGTAAACATTATCAACAGATGTAAAGATTAACATCTAGTGAGTAACTTCTTAAGGGCACTGTATAATACAAATTATCAGTGATTGTAGGAAGTACAAATTACTGTTCACCTTCAGTCTTAGCTACCCCTGAGAATTGTATTGTGTTTTTCTGCCTTTGTCTTCTTATAATTATATTCACCAGTATCAGAAAACTGTCAGTTTATGAAAAGAAACATTCAAGTAATTTTCATTGTTGTTCCTCCAAGCTAACCCAAAACTCAAATAAGAACATCTCTCATTACCAACCTGAATGGATATCAAGAAAACTGCCAAGCATGCCTATTCATGAGTATTTGAGGAGCGTCCTTAGAAAATTCATAACGGAATATCATCACAGCACATCCACTCCAAGACAGGATTCCAAAGCATCCGATGCGTAACTTAAATAACTGTCCCGTAAGGACCTTTTTCTGATCACAAGACACAACATACTAAGATCTCCAAAAACCTTATCAAATAAAATTTACTGAACAAGTTTTCCATTGCACAATAATCATCAAGTAAGCCACAATGTAGCATTGATGTGTGCACATTGTAGAAAGGGTACAAGATTTGTAGTCTCCAAGGTATTTCTGAACTTGAACATTTCAATGTTTCCGTCCCTAACATAGTCACTCAAGGTCTTGTAGGTTAATGGTGCTTCCTGTAAACTGAGAGTTATCAGAACTAGCATCCTCTTCAGCAGAGTTCTGTGGCTCCTGTTCAAAAGAAAATGAAAAGAGGGAATTCATATACAGTTTTCATAGAAGCCGTTCCAGCTGTACAACTTAAAGTATTCAAGCACTGCATTCTACAAAGCTCACCAGCATTTATGTTTGCTGGATTAATCCTCCACACTTCCCCAATTGGTAAGATACTTGTTAACACACACAAAATGTCCACAGCATGTTTTTGTCTTTGCATTTTTTTTTTAATCATTTGCTCATCAAACCTGAAAGAAGCAACTAAATTTGCATACAAGCAGCCTATTGTAAAGTTATAACTATCTAGGCATGTAAATTCTTACATGCAAGCATCAGGATCTGGAAGACTCCTCTCTTTACCCAGTGGGGAACTTCCCAATGTTTTCAGTTTTTGCACTGGCAAAAAATCAAACTGCAATTCACACAACTGTGTGAAATGCACAAATTGCTGAAAACTATATGCTTTTTTGAATAAGTTGTTTGCACCTCTCTATCAATCGCCCAATCTGTGCCTACCACGTGAGTGTGTGTGTACACTCTCCTTTCCATTGAAAAGATCAGTAAATGCATGTTGCGCAAATTAGAGATGGGAAAAGAGCTTTTTGACTGTCAGTTGGAAGCAAGGAATCTCAGAAGGCTGTAAAATTCCTCACTTGTTACTCATCTGTCAAGGCAGCCTAAACTGGCAAGAACAATGAATGAATTTAATGACCACACTTTCTACCCCACAGCTGTCATTTTTTATGAGGCAAGACGTTTGAATCTGTTTTTCAGTATCCCACTTTGCAACTTGGAGATATTGTACCTGAAGGATATGAACTGGTAAGTCCACTGTCAGCTGAGAATGTGAAGAGGAGGACTGAGAACTAAGTTGAAAGGGCAGATCTCCCTCTCCTGGGGAATCATCCTAAGCAGAATAGAATCAATGCAAATTTCCAGTCAGAGATGATCCGTCAGCAATTGTTATCTGATTTCAATACAGAGATCTACTGAACATCACCACATGCTTTACAAACTATACATTTTAAAGATCCCAATATTACTTGCTTCCATCAAGACACATGAATCGTACCTAGATATTATTTTAGTTACTATTAAAAAAACAACCAATTAGAACAAATAATATTCTAGCTTATTCTCCCATGGGCACCATTTTATACATATATTATATGCAGAAAATACTGCACTGAAATTCCCTCTAGATTACGGCTGCACCCTATGAAGTCTTGAGAGTAATTTCCCCCTGAAATAAATGGGACTTGCTTCCAAGAAAACTTGGTCAGAAGCAGGCTGTAAGTTTACAGTTATTCTGCACAGATACACAGGTTGAAAATCATTACCTTAAAATTCCTCTAAGCATTTTGTTCCTTCCATTTAAAAAAAAAAGGGGGGGGGGGGACATGCAGTATCAATTCTACTACCCAACTAATGATCAGTTACATTCATTTTAGAAAACGAGACTCTCTCTTGAGTTATGCCACTCTGCTTTACACTAACAGCATTCCTATGAGAGAAAATCTGTTCCTCTGTATCCTCTTAAGGCCCTGTTAATTTGCTAAACAAGTGGTCCCCAACCTTACGATCCCAAATGTTCTTGGACTAAAACTCCCAGACTCCTTCACCACTAGGTATGCTGGTCAGGGTTTTGGGGAGTTGTAGTCCAAGAACATTTGGGGACCCAAGGTTGGGAACCACTGTGCTAAACCATGGAGGGAATTTTTCCTCTTTAACAATGCCTCTCAATTTCCCATTAATTCCAATAGGAAGGAATTTACTTGGTTGGTTCCAGGGGCACATCAGGGTAAAACAGGATCCCTGACACACAGCTCTAACTACATTTTTGTCAAATTAAGGTGATTTCACCAGACCTCCTGCTCAACAGGCCAAGAGGGAAGGCTGCACCTCCTCACCTGCTCTCCCAGATTTACCCTGGACTTTCCCAACATAAATGAGTAGATTAGCTTCCACAAGTAGTCAATTCTTACCTGAAGCAGCTGAATTTGAACAAACTGTGTAGCAGCTGATGGGTCTCTCATAGTGAGGCTTCCATTTGGCAAAACATTATGACACAACCGATTCCCATGACTAGAAGAATTAACTTTATCACCTTTTCCTTTTCTTCCACCACAGTCAGAGGTTCCTAAAATGAAGTTATTGGAGATGTGTGTAATACAGAACCATGTTCTCTCAAAAAGACAATTACACCATCCATTTTTCTTAAGCAAACTTGACTGTTTATGTGTCACATGGCAAAATACTGATGGGTTTTTTTGCATGCACTACAAAACAAAATCAAAGTGACATCTACCAAGTTCAATTACTACATTTAAAGCAAATCATACTGCAAGCAACACACCAGATCAACAGTATGTATCAAAAAGTTGTTGGGGTTGAGTCTGAAAATATTTAGCAGAACTGCAGACATAATAGTATGCCAGTATAAAATATCTCTTTTTGTTTTTGGCGGGGGGGGGGGGGGGGGGAGGGAATAGCTTTTTAAAAGAAGATATAAAACATAACCATTTCTTACACATACCCTTTTTCCCCAGCAACATCACTCAACTCCTACCATTTGCAATGTGTCAATACAATTATTCCATCCCTAGATCATTCTTTTTACCTATATTTCCAAATCACCGTCTCTTCCAAAAACCTGTAACAGGCAAACTGCCCATACAGTAAACTGTTCACTATATGTGGATGATTCGGACCAAAACCAATGTTGCAACTTCATAGTCGGCTGGGTTAAAAAGCACTATCATTAAAGCTACTTGAGACTACATGATGACTCTCAGCATATTTAGTGAGTATCATATTAGATCTTGCATTGAAAAGCAGCAAATAAATGTTGGTGGATAGCTATCCATTTAGAAGGCTTTGGAAGAAAGCAATTAAAGAGCATAAACAACTACATATAAAGTCCATTGCATATAAATGACTTACAAGAAATCAGTCAGAAAAATTAGTCCCATCTCCAGGAAGGAGTCTTTTCCATCACTACTACCTAGTGCTTTTCACTGGAGATGTCAAAGACTGAACCTCAGCCCTTCTGTATTGACAGCATATGCTGTGTGCAGCTGTGGTCTCTGTAAAGTACAGCCCTGTAAACCTACATATCCTCAGTACAGCCCCTCACCTTCGCCCTCACTCAACAGGGGTGGAGGCCTCTAAGAGCCTCAAACAATAAAGAGTCCACTATTTCTCAGCCTGACACCAGGTAATATACAGAATAACAGTAGCCTTCTTTAAAGGACACCTATAACTATTACGAAGATATCATGGAGTACTTTGACTAGCTTAAGTCCACCCCTATATGCAAGGCTATTACAGCACATCTGAGTGTATTTCAATGACATAATTCTATTTTAACAGCTTAGCGATATATCACTCTTAATAGTATTCTCTTATTAAACTATTTACCTGTTACTAGCTACCAAGTTTTTTTTACTTAAGAGAACATGCAATTCC
Source organism: Intellagama lesueurii (assembly GCA_037013535.1). Lineage (NCBI taxonomy): Eukaryota > Metazoa > Chordata > Lepidosauria > Squamata > Agamidae > Intellagama > Intellagama lesueurii. Next base: position 256,353,281 of record JBAJHW010000002.1, read on the forward strand.
CTCTGGGGGAGGAAGCAAGCTGGTAAGGAAACGAAAAAGTAACAGGACAAAGTCTAATTTATTTATTTATTTATTGGATTTATACCCTGCACCATCTGGCAACCAGGCCACTCTAACAAAATCTTGTGATTTTTTTCCAATGTCTAATCAGGTAAGGAACATAAACACCCATCTTCCCAAATAGGTCAGAACAGGATGATGCTTGTAGAGGATCACCTGACATCTGTGCCCAATGAATGCTTCAAATTCAGAATATGCACGAAGTACAGATAGAGATCTAAACTGAAGGGAGGAAGGCAGAAACATATAGATCTGCAAGTTTGACCTCTTGCTAAAATCTGTTTCTCTTGTCATTATAGTAAAGACGGTAAATAAGATCATCATTAGCAGGTCCAAATACAACACACTGACTGAAATCCTGTTGCTTAGTGTAGTAAGTTACAACTAAAGTAGGCCCACTGAATCAGTGGGGATTTGGTGAGGCAACTCCTCTGTAAGTTCCACTGATTCAAAGGGCCTACTCTAGTTGTAACTTACTACAACAGAATTTCAGTCATTGTGGTAATCCACCCATGTCCATATGAAAATGTGGACAGTAATGACCAGACTATCTCTGTCCAGGAATGTCCACAATTAACAAACCATCCACAGCAGACAAGAGGTACTGCATGCCATAGAAGTAATTTGGGCCTTGAATGACAAAAGTGGATCCAGGAGAACATAGTAACGTAGAATCTGTTATTTGGAAGGGCTGTGCAATTCCTTCCATAACTCTATAAATACCAGCTTCTTCAATGTAGGATCCTTTTACCCACAGCATCTGTATCATGATTCACAGCCAGGTGGTTGAGAAAGATACACCGTGGATGGAATCTAAACCTCTAAGACAGTGGTTCCCAATCTTTTTCACGTCGTGACCCCCTTTTATAATAACTATGACCCTAAAAGGGATTGGGAAAGAAACCGTGGTGTTAAAAGTGGCTGAGATTCAAATAGGCTACAGGAATTGGTCTGGAAAGTGGCAGGTAGCCATTTCAGACGAAATACCAGCAGCTTTTCTACTTGGTTGGGACTTAATAGAGCATGTCAAGAGTGCTTTAGTGCTTACACGCTCCAAGGGGGGTCAAACCTCACCCTCTGCAGCTGAGATTGATACAGTATCAGAGAGAAGCCTGGAGAGAGAGGTTTCCTTGGATACCCAGCTTACTAGTGGTGCTGAAGCTGATCTCATGCTACTGAAGAGTCCCAATAAAAATAAATTTGCCCAGGAGCAGAAGGAAGACTTTAGCTTGGGGGGTTGCTTTGAAGCAGCCAGAACGCCCACTGAATTGTCTCCTGAATGCCCTGAGAGATTTTGCAGGCATAAAGACCTTTTGTATAGGGAAACGTTAGCCACACCATACAGAGGAAAGGAGGAACCCCGAAAGCAATTAGTGGTCCCTAGTAAATACAGGGAGAAAATCATAAATCAAGCTCACAGTAGTTTGTTTGGGGCTCACATGGGGATCACACGAACCAAAAGAAGGGCTGCCCAGACTAAGCAGAAGACCCGGTATGACAAGAAAGCCCGTGAAAGAACTGTTGGGCCTGAAGACGAAGTTCTTTTGCTTAGGCCAGTCAAAGGTCACAAGCTACAATTAGCTTGGGAGGATCCCTATAAAGTAGTGACAAAATTGAACAATTTCAATTATGTGATACAGAAGGAGAAAGAAAATGTTAAATCCAAGTGTGTAGAGACAACAATGTGAAGGTGCCCATTGGATGGGTGACTGTGTAATAACAGGGTAGGACCTAGGAGAGAAGTCCCCATGTAGTAATAAAAATGGGAGAGAGGATTGTGAAATTTTTGACCTTATGTGCCAGAATGACATTGACCAGGGCCCTGCATAAAGCAGATGGACCATGAAAATACAGATGCTTATATTATTATGTTTATATAGATCTACCCGTATCACCCGATCTAGCCAGGAGGTGAGGCTGAGGAGCCTAACGCCGAGGGAGGCCTGGAAAGAAAAAACAAGAAACCGGGCCTTCTCGGCAGTGGCTCCTCGTCTTTGGAACAGCCTCCCTCCTGAGATTCGCATGGCCCCTTCACTGGGTATCTTTAAATGCCAATTGAAAACCTGGCTGTTTAAGCAAGCCTTCCCTCCACCCACCGTCTGAATTTTCGTTATCTTGTTCCTTTCTTCCATCTTGGATCATTGTTTACTTAGTAATATATTGTTATGATTTTAAATTGTTATATGATATGTTGTTAGCCGCCCAGAGTAGTCTATATGACTAGATGGGCGGGCTATAAATGTAATAAATAAATAAAATAAATAAATAAATAAATGTAAATAATAAGGTAAAGTATATTGTTGAATAGTAGTAAAATGTTTAGAGTATAAGGTATAGTAATTGTTATGTTAAGTGTGTTATATGGTAAGTAAAGTTAGTAGTGAAATGTTTAGAGTATAAGGTATAGTAATAGTTATGTTAAATGTGTTATGTGGTAAGTAAAGTTAAATGCAAGTGTGCCTGTTTGTTTAGGAGGAAAAACGTGTTTCCCCTCCCAAACAAACATATTTAAGGGGGGAGGTCTGTAGCGTTCCCCTTTATTATGTCAATGGTTCATGTTTGGTTATGTTAATTGTTCATGCATATTCATGCTGCTGAGAGGCGGAGCCGAGAGAGATGGTATAAGAGGCGGAGCCTGAGATGGAGTTGGAGTCAGTCAAATAGTCAGAGTGAGAGAGTGGAGAAGGTGTGGAGTTTGGGGAAATCTGAGGAGTGATTATAGTTAGGAGTGTATCATCAAACAGAAGATAGTTATTAATACTAAATTTACCTAAAGAAGATATTCATGAATTACTATCTATTTCTGTAATCAATAAAAACGTTATCTTTAAAATACTTTGAAGTGTGGACCTGCTTCATCTTAATGAAGTAATGGTGATTTAGTGATCACCTGGTGGCAGCAGTGGAAAAGGGGATTGTTTGCCTTCGTGTGCTCTGAGTCTTGACGGTCAAGCAAAGGGGCACAAGGGTGAACGCCACAATAACCTATGACATCCCCGCCACATTTGGTTTGAGGTGGTCAGAGAGGGGTCAGGGAGGCCATACATGTGCATACAGAAAATCCCTCACTCAACAGGGGTGGAGGGCCTTAGATACAATCTGTCTCCTATTTATCATGCTGCCCTTTCATCCGTCCCCAGAAAGATTGGGACCACAAACACCAGAAAGACCACCATTAACGACCATTACTGACCCATGACAATGGGTGGAAAAGGACTGCAGAAGTGGGATTTTCACTCACCCCCAGTCCTCTGTACTTCTATTCTATTCAGACCAGGGGGAAGTGAAACCAACATGGAGGATATATCAGGGATCTCCTACCAACTCTCATCAGACTGAAGAAGCTACTTGGATAAGTAGCAAAACGTTTCAACCTAATAAGAAAGAAGTCCAGTTGCCATGACTCAACTTCCAAACAAATGATAACCTTTTCAGTAAACAGCACTAAATTCTACAGAGAGATAAAGATGCAGGTTTTGAAAAATGCTTTCTTAGTGTTCTCTCATCCATAGACACTACAGGACACCTTTGCCACTATGGTACCATAAAATGTAAGAGTCTATGGTATGAAGCTTTGTTCAGTAAACTAATAATGGGACTAGCTCACAAATATGTTATTGGGTATATGATATACACTCAACCTTCAGGTATTAAGAATAATTTTACTCTGGAAATAATATGGTCTACTGAAACAGCTAATGCTCACCTAAGTCACTCCCATTTCCTTTCTGTTTTCTCTTCTTGGCAAGCTGGATAGCTCGATAATCTGTTCTTGCAGACCCGCTACTCTCCTGATAAGACAAAAGGGAGTATGCACAACATCAAAACAAGGAAGATTATTAGGATCTATTGTGTTCCTCTCTCAGATAACAACTGTGTCTTCCAAATGGCAATACAGAATTTCATCCACTAGCAGAACAGATTCCCACTCCTTTTCTGTAGCCCCCAAGACCTCAAACCCCAGCTCCAGAGTGTTGTGGGATCTTCTAGAGCAGTAGTTCCCAACATTGGGTCCCTAGATTGCTGGACTACAACCCCTGGCCAGCACAGTTAGTGGTGAAGGCTTCTGGGAGTTTTAATCCAAAAACAAATGTGGGGATCCAAGGTAGGGGACCACTGTTGTAGGGCGGATGGAGGTGGGGAGAAAGCTGCCAGAGGAAGAAAGCAAGTCCTACTGCATAAGCAGAACATTTGTTCACATGACATCAGACGCAGCTCTTCATACTCATCAGTGTAATATTTTAGCAAATGATGCAAAAAATAGGCACATTCAACAGAGAACAAGCAGCTAATTCACTTCAACTGACATGTCATTAGAACAAGACAGAAACTATCAAAACACATTATGTAGTCCTAGAATAATCTGTACGACCCTTTTCTTTCTTCCTCAAACAGATAACTAATTACAACTCCAAATAAGAAATCCTACTTCAGCTTAAACCAGATTAACTTTGACTGCAGCCCATTTCTTACCATGAATAAAAACAGCAGCATGTGGGAGAAAAATAAGAAATCAGGCAAGAAGCAACTTTTCAAGACCTTGCAGTCCATTTTCCCCTCTTCTACGAACAATGAAAGGGCATACCTTTTCCTGAATCAATCCCAAAGCCACCCACTACCCTGATTTTAAGTACTTACAACAATTTGGGAAACGAGGTAATAACACTAAGCTCCAGCTGAGGGAGGGGAGGTATCCTCTTTCCTCCAAGTGAGATGTACAATGTGCAACTGGATTTAATATGTTCGCAGGCAACAGCAGTTTATACCACTTACATTGTACAAAATATACGACGACTTCATTCGTGGCAGACATTCCACAAACCCATTTGATCTGGTAGAAAGGATGGCTCATACACGGCAATATAATATCCTCAACGCTAAGATACTAATGAAAACTACAGTTATTGAGTGTTACTGCATACCAGAAAGGAGCTGCCAGTCACCGTGCTCAGATCAGTTTCTTTCTGTGCACTGTAACTTCCAGGAGGGTTGGAGAACACAAACTGAGTCACCACTTTACTGCCTTCTTGTTGTCCCACAACATCCAGATTAGGAAGCAATGTTTGCTCTGCTTTACTTGGAGCCAACAATTCAGATGCATTGTTTCCACCAAGGTTGTTGGAAGGGGTTAAAGTGGCTGTGTCTACCGACAGATTATTGCTAGAGGTTAAATCGTGCAGATCTTGACTGGAAGTCCTTGTAGACAAAGATGCTAATGAACCCAAAGCTTCGGCATTTACAGTCTGTACATCATCCAGATTTAAAGTGCTTTGCTGTAGAACAGTGGCAGTGGTTCCCAAAAGAAGAGAGCTGTCCAGGTTGTGTGGAATATCACTGCTAGCCACTAAAATCAGTGGATCAACTGTTTGGCTAAGAGAGTTATTACCAACAGAAATATTGCCTCCAAGTGTGGAGCCCACAGAAGCAACATCTATAGTTAGAATTCCAGAGTTTATCAGAGCCATATCAGTTGAAATTCCTGAGGTGTTCCCGGATACACTAGAGAAAAGGGACACAAGGTCTACATTGCTGAGGTCACTTTGTCCTGAACTGGCGAGTTCATTGCTAGGTGTGAGGGAACCAAACGTCTCCATCTGATTTAAGAGATCTGAAACAAAAAAAAATCAATATATTTACTTTATAAAGCCAGAATGTAAGTACTATCTCACCCATAGACAACTGAATTCAGGATATCAACCAGGAATTCTACCACCTGTGCAACACATTCATGCCTCAAATTTCTTATGCCCCACCCCAATAAATCTAGTCAATATCTCTCTAATCTGGCAGAAGCCAATATTGCCATAACTCACTGGGACCAAATTTCAATATGCCACTATCACTATTTTCACCAGGCTGTCCTTTCAGGTAATTTCATTTCTTCCTCACCATCCTCACTAAAGGTATGAAGATCTGTGTTCCTGGACTGCAACTCCCAGAATTCCCTACGCAGCTATGGTGCTTGAGAAATTCTGGGAGTTGTGAGTTCAAAAACACAGATCTGCAAACCTTTAACCCCTGCCCCTTATGTTGCAAATCAAGGCTAAGGTAAAGGTAAAGGTTCCCCTTGACATTTAGTCCAGTCGTGTCCGACTCTAGGGCGCGGTGCTCATCCCCGTTTCCAAGCCATTGAGCCAGCGTTTGTCCGAAGACAGTTTCCGTGGTCACGTGACCAGCGCGACTGGACACGGAACGCTGTTACCTTCCCACCGTGGTGGTACCTATTTATCTACTTGCATTTTTACATGCTTTTGAACTACTAGGTTGGCAGGAGCTGGGAGAAGCGAAGGGAGCTCACTCCGTCACGTGGATTCGATCTTACGACTGCTGGTCTTCCGACCTTGCAGCACAGAGGCTTCTGTGGTTTAACCCACAGCGCCACCACATTCCAAAAATCAAGGCTATTGTATACCTAAAGTATCATGGCTGGTGTCAATTTTTATGCAGTCAAGACTCCACACAGCTAGCTTTCTGCATGTCATCCAGACTTAAGGGTAGGTGCTGCACCTTCACAGATGCTAGCATGGGTATGAACTGTTCAACCTGGATGGTCCACATAGTAAACTGAATTCATGTCCTTCCACAATAATGAATATCTTCTCCCACACATAATTAATTCTGAAGTGCAAACAAGCCATTAGCGTAACATGACATAACTATAAAATGCTTGTGAGGAAGATATCAATATGTTTAAAAAAAAAAAAAAAAAAACAGGTTACTCAACAACTGGCTCCTGCCAAAGTCAGAAAGGATGCAGCATACCACAACAGCAACACAAGGGATATTGACTATATTTATTGGGGAGGAGCAAAAGCTTTTAAAGAAGGACTCAGGAAGAACATTATGTGAGTCTCTAAAATCGTAGGTTTTAGTGTTAACCAACTAATATTTTTCATGAGATCAGGCTTCAGAAGTAATGTTTTAGACATGATACATTTAATCACAAATATAATTCAGACACTGTTCACAGACCATACCTGTACTAAAGTTGTGTTGCTTGACCATATGAGTTTTCATACTATGTTTGGAAGTGAACGATTTATTACAACTGGAAATAGGGCAACGAGTCTTCAATGAGTCCACATCCTGAAGGTGTTTTTTGGAGTGAATATACAGACTACTACGTGCTGAGAATTTTGCAGAACATCCTGAAATAAGATATATACTTTAGGCAGTTATTCAAGTTTAGATATTGTTCCCATCTATTAACTTACTTCAAAAATAACCGACCATTACAAATGAGATTGCATTTAGACATGTCTTCCATATTCAGAAATTTTAGGTGAACTGAATATGACCACGTACAAAATTTATGAATGTAAAATATAATACAAAAAGTCTGTACAGCACAAAAAGAGTGAGCAGAAGCAAGCCTCCCAAATTAATACTGTTTAATTATTCTGCAAATTTGCAAGAAGATCACAAAAGCCCTCCCTTCTAGATTTCTTCTCTTTCTCTCCCACAGCTTCCTTCCTCCCAAAGTTCTGAAGAACTGAGAATAAAAAGATGATAATGAGTCCCTGCTAGGTGAGTGGAAGACCGAGGAACAAGTGGAAAGCAATTTTGAATTAGTTGCACACACTCAAGCCAGCCCTCCAGGTCCTGGCACAGCAGCTAGGGATGGAACTGCTCAGCCACATGTATTAATGCTGCTAAGCAGATTGTGTCACTCTTGAGGTGACACAGTCCACTTAATTCCAGAACAAGAGCTGTAATAAGCATTCTGGCTTCAAAAGAAACATTGAAGCCTATACCATCAATTTATTCAGACCTTATTATTTAAACATTTATTTAAAATATTTTTAACCTGCCTTTCTCCTCAAAAAGGACCCAATATGGCTTACAACAATGAAAAGACAGTATTTAAGATCAGTAACAATGAGCATACAATACTAAAATGATTAATGAATACAATACAAAAAAACGTAACACCAAAACACATCCGATGCAGTAAGGTACAACTAATCCATTTAAAAATCCCATTCAGACAGCTAGTCACTAAGGGAAAGTTTGCCTAAAGAGAAAGGTCTTTGCCTGCTTGTGGAAGGACAGTAAACATGGGGTCAGTCCAGCCTCCTGTGGGAGGGAATTCCAGAGTCTGGGAGCAGTAATAGAGAAGGCTCTCTCCTGTGTCCCCACCAAACGTATCTGTGAAGGTGATGGGACCGAGAGGAAGGCCTCTTCCTAGAATCTTAACTTTATGATATATTAGGTAGTCTGTTCATCTAGCAATGCCCTACTCCAAGAGTCTCTCCAAACACAGCCTGAACTCAGCTATCATTAGCCGGTCCAGCAGAAAAGAAGCAGTGGATGCAGGAGTGGCAGAAAGTTCAGCCCACTCTCCCTGGGTTGAGGCAGCAGGAAGCCCACTGTAGAAAGTTTCATGGCCTTTTCATCACAGACCCTGTTGCACCCTGTTCCAGCTGGCACAGGAGACATGTCACCACAGGGCAACATGGAATAAGTTGCCCACATGTCCCACTTTGAGTACAAGAAACGTTGAGGCCAAAGACACATGGCATGGAAGCTGCCTTTCCTGGCATGCACATCTTCTGCCTCTACTCCCAGCAGTGCCCCAGCTACAGGAGGCAGCAGTGTTGGCGCTGGCAGTGCCAACAGCTGGAAGTATGCAGCTTTGTGGTTGGACTACAACTTCCAGAATTCTGCTTGGGGAATTACTGGGGCTGCAGTTGAATTCTGGGAGATGCTACCCCAGGAATTCTCCTAAAAACATGAATTTGAAAATGCCTATTTACTCAATCTACCCCAAAAATTTTAAAATGCAGATTTTAATATGCAAGGTTTTTTTGGGGGGGGGGGGATATTTCTTCTTCCTACCCATGCTGTGCTTTGAAGATCATTTTTGCCCATAACAGGAATCAGTAACAACACAATCCCAATACATGAATCTGTTACCATAACATTTGTTTTTGCTATCTCTATGACTGGTTAGCAACCAAAGAGGTAAATGTAAGGACACAGGATCTGAAACACAAACGGTACCTTCAACTGGACATTCAAATGGTTTTGTGCCAAGATGAGTTATACTGTGGCCTTTCAGGTGTTCTGCTCTTGTGAAAGATTTTCCACAACCTTCCACAGGACATGTAAATCTCCTGTCATCCTCATGTTTCCTGCAACAAGATTGCATGTGTTTTGTATTGAAAAACACTGAGAGTACAGTCTAGAGAAATACAAGTATCAGTTGGCCAAATATGGATCTTAAACTTTTTACTTGTATTCAGTTACTTATTAAAAAGAGAAGGAGGGGGGACCCGGGAAACTACAGGCCGGTTAGCCTAACGTCTGTTCCAAGGAAGATGGTGGAAAGCCTCATCCAAGATAAAATCTTAAAACACACAGAAGAACAAGCCTTGCTGAGGGAAAATCAGCATGGCTTCTGTAAGGGTAAGTTTTGCCTCACAAACCTTTTAGAACTCTTTGAAAAGGTCAACAGGCATGTGGATGAGGGCGAACCAGTGAATATTGTCTGTCTGGATTTTCAGAAGGCGTTTGACGTGGTCCCTCACCAAAGGCTGCTGAGAAAACTCCCCAGTCAGGGGATAAGAGGGCAGGTCCTCTTATGGATTGAGAACTGGTTGAGAACCAGGAAACAGAGAGTAGGTGTCAATGGGTAATTTTCACAATGGAGAGAGGTGAAGAGCAGTGTGCCCCAGGGATCTGTCCTGGAACTGGTGCTTTTCAACCTGTTCATCAGTGACCTGGAGACAGGGATAAGCAGTGAGGTGGCCAAGTTTGCAGATGACACAAAACTTTTCTGGGTGGTGAAGACCAGAAGGGATTGTGAAGAGCTCCAGAAGATTCTCTCCAACCTGGGAGAATGGGCGGCAAGATGGCAAATGCGTTTCAATATAAGAAAACGTAAAGTAATGCACATTGGGGCAAAAAATCAAAACTTTAGTTATCAGTTAATGGTTTCTGAGCTGTCCATGACGGATCAGGTAAGAGATCTTGGTGTGCTGGTGTACAGCTCGATGAAAGTGTCAACCCAGTGTGTCGCAGCAGTGAAGAAGGCCAATTCCATGCTAGGGATCATTAAAATGGGGATTGAAAATAAAACAGCCAACATTATAATGCCATTGTACAAAACGCTGGTAAGGCCGCACCTGGAGTATTGTGTTCAGTTCTGGTCTCCGCAACTCCTTGCCACAGGATGTGGTGATGGCATCTGGCCTAGATGCCTTTAAAAGAGATTGGACAGATTCCTGGAGGAAAAGTCCATCGCAGGTTACAAGCCATATAATTTCCAGGCTTAAAAGGAAGGTACCTCAAAATGCCAGATGCAGGGGAGGGGTATCAGGAGTCAGGTATCTAGTTGTCCCGTGTGCTCCCAGAGGCATCTGGTTGGGCCACTGTGAGATTCAGGAAGCTGGACTAGATGGCCTGATCCAGCAGGGCTCTTCTTATGTTCTTATGTAAGCTAATCAACACCAATTCTAAGGAATTCTTAAAAGCTTTTCCATGCACTTCATGCCACATTTCCAATATTTAAAAAAAAAAAAAACCCTATCTATGAGCAATTTTATTTGTTCATATTCATCCTTGTTTTCCCTGCTCTTCCCTGTTACTTCCCCACAATATAAAATTTTAAATCTTTGAGGATCTGTGCAGCAATTCTTTCACATCAATAAAATCAAACAATCAAAACATTTACCTCTTGTGTCTTAATAGCTTAGACATGCTAGTGAAGGACCAGCCACAACCTTCAAAGTCACACATAAAAGGTCTCTCACCTGGAAGAGGGGGGGGGGGGAAGGGGGGATCACATTTCAACTACACCACACTTCTATGAAGAAAACAATGCCATACATTCCCCAAAGCACACAATTTACTGGCTCAGAATTACTAAATTCTATGCTCTTCTTTTACTCCTGATTTTGTTCTATCATTTTATCTTAAAGAGCCACAGCAAATCCTGGGTCACTAATTTTAAAAAAAAACACCAACCAGCTTCCCCTCTCTTTAGCAATATTTACATACGAACAACACAATCCAGAATTAACAAGTAATCAGCAATTATAGTGCTGGATATTCCCCAATCCCTCCACCTACCCCCTGCTGCAAGCAGGAATAGCTTAAAGGGGTCTTTGACAATCTGTTGCCCTACAGATATGTTGCATTACAAGAGCCATGACCTTGTCTCACTTGAGCCAAGTAATAATGACTGAGCAGTGTGTAGCAGCAGTGAATATTTAGCCACATTCTGAAGGATTATGCCGTATCATTTTATGTGCATGTGTGCTTGAGTTAAAGATATATTGATTCTTTAACATCTAGAAGACAAAGAGTCAGCCATGCACATGACTTCCAATGTCTTTAAACAGCGTTTGTAGTTTTGTCCCTTGCCTTGGATCAAGAGTATTTAGTTCTTAAAGAGTTGAGCAATGGAATGCTGCTGATCCAAGGTAAGTGACAGAATACATAGGCTGTTCCTGGGAATCTACAAATACAAACTCATCCTGGGAATCTATAAATATTGTCAAGTTTCCCAAATCCAAGGAAACGTCACTATAGCAATCACTCAAATGCTAAGTTCCATTTGCTGTCCCTCCCACTCAGGTAAGATTACATTTGTTACTCTCATTTAGCTCCAAATTACACATTATTTTAGTTGCTATCTACCAATGCACATAAAAATAGTTACCAAGATTCAAATAAATCAAATAGTGAAGTAGGCGGGAAATGGTATGGATTAGTCTTTAATGCTACAATTTCTCTGAGCATTTATTGTCAGTGATATTTCTATTTCTTCAAAGAAAAATTCAGTCCCTCAGAATCACAGAGACTCTTTGATGCAACAATTCAATTGTTATTGATATGGTAAATTTAATCAACACCCACGTTCGCACCTGTGTGACTTCTCATGTGGATTTTCAGTCGGCAAGCTTTGTCATATTGCTTGTTACAGCCTGGAAAGGAGCAGGAGAACAGTTCCTGTTCCCTGAAGTGGACTCGATTATGAGAAAATAAAGCACTCACTGTTATGAAGGTCCTCTCACATCCTGGAGAAAGGAGGCAGAGAGAAAACAAATCAAGTTTAATGGGGAAAGCACACACGGACAATGCAGCTGGTTAATGCAGCTCAGCCAGTTGCACAACATTCCAGAAGAATTATTTAATACAACAGCTGTAGAACAGGTGGTTCTGAACCAAGGTCACTGCCAACATTACAACAGATGGTTCTTTAAATTTAAAAATAAAATGTGTCTATTTTTCTCAAATTCTTAAAAGTCATTTAGGACTCAACTTCTTTTTCTTCCGAACTTGACTCACTTCTTTTTTTGGTTTGCAGACATTTATTTTCTAGATGTAACTTTTAAGCATTCCATCATGGCAATGGATAAATGTTTGCCTCATGCACATGTGCACGCACAACTCTACAACAAGGCACCACTATTATTAAAGCAGTTTTGGTTACAACAACTAAATAAAATCTCAGTTCCACCAGTTTCCCCACCTCCCACCGTTCCCTATCAATATGATTATCTGGCTTTCTAATCATGGGAAGGGAGCAGGCTGGGTAAGCCCATTCAACCAAAAACCATTTGTCTCATCCCTGCATACCATTATAAATTTTATTCATGGAGCATCTAAATATTAAATATTATACAAAACATTAAAGCTGATATCCTGTTTTTTAAGTTATACCACAAAAGGCTGATGTTGTCATCAGCTGCAGCTATTTTTCAGAAACAAAAAAATGTGAGGAATTTCATTGTGTGGAAGCTGTTGGAGGTTACAGGATGGGAGGAAGTCTTTAATTTCAGAAAATTAAACCACTATTGGTAAAATGATCATCCCATTGGTGACTTTTGCAAATTAAAGACACACTGCTCCTGGAAACTACAGCCCCAAAGGCTTTCCCATGATGAAATTGATCTCAAGAGAGATTTGGGACCTTCTAGGGAGAAAACTGTTGTTTTTTTTAATTTCTGAGAAATCACTACAGCTAATGACATCATTATACAGCATAACCTCTAGCAACACGATTTCAACCAAAGTGAAACCTTCTAGTTATTACACTTATGGCACAGAGTATGAATTACTAATATACCTATCTAAAGAGCTAGCGTAATGTAGTAGGGGAAGCATTTAATCTAGACCCAGGAAACTTGGATGCAACCACATGGTCAAATACTGTGGGATTTGCTCCACTTATAAAACTGGTGAATTTGAAGTACTTTTTAATGACCACAAGGCACAAAGACTGAATTGAATTGGACAAGGCCTTTTGACTCCCAAAGCAGCTTTTTTTTTTCCTTTGCTGCTGGGGGTGGGGGTGGGGTTTCTACTTTTTCAAGCTGGAATGATTTGAACTGAGGATTTTTCATGGGGTTAGTTGTTATATGTTCTTGTAAAGAAAGGGGGCATATCTGAAGGTGGTGTTTCAGTGACATAGGCAGTTGGGGCGTGATGCTCAGGACGGGAGCAGGACATGCAAAAGCAAAACAGCATGGTTTGCTGTGAAGCTGCTTTCTCATTTAAAGCTTCAGATTTTATTTAGCCATTGTAACATATAATTTTAAATTAGTTTTTGTCCCCAGAGAGGAAGTAATTCCTACATGTGTTACATAAAAGTAAGGGAAAGGAGTAATGGATGGGTGATGGAAAGTGGTGATCATTCTGAGTTGGGAATCATGATGTATTTTGCTAAATTATTGTTCAGACTTTTGATGTTCTGTATTCTGGGACTATGAAGTATCTTTCCAATTCAGCCTTCCAATGAAGTCGCACCCTTGGTTTCAAACCTTCACTTAGCTTCTGCATTTCACTGTATCAGTTATCACATGGCCACCCAATCTACCTTATAGGGTGCCAGGAATGCCTTACAACAAGAAGAAAAATCAAATCATATATATCTTCATATAGCAAAATGACAAAAAAAAATGGGTACTGGCAATCAGAACTCATCCATTTAACAAGATAATAATAGTTGTTTATAATAAACTCCCAGTAATACTTGTCTTTCAAATGAAACACCAAAAGCAGTGCCTGAATGCATCTTAAGTACAGAACTGTACTTTCCTTGGCCAGCACAAAACTGACTTTAGAAGTGAAGCCAGCCATCATTTTTGATGATCCACATTGCTGGCTTTCCATACTTCAGGCATTTCACTGCCTGAAATATTTTAAATATTGTAAACATCTTCCTTACATCAAGAGATGAGAAAAAAAAGCTGAGCATGCATGATGAAAAGTCCTGGTTTGTTTCAAGGTAATAATCTTAGAACTGCAGAGCTGGAAGGGGCCCTAGGGATCCAGTGCAGCCCCTCTCAATGAGGCACAGTGAGGAATTGAATTCCCAACCGCTGGCACCAGCAGCTATCGGTAGAGACCTAAACCACTAAGCTATCCATCAGTAATTGTCTTTAAAAACAAAAACACACCTAGGTGCTTTTCAATCCTGTGCTAATTATACATATCTCAACAAATAGACTTTGTAAACCACAAAATAAAACTGCAGAAATGACAAATGGACTTAAAAGCTGCAGTCTTATCTCCACTTGGAAACAACACCCAACGAACCCCCTGGAGCTTCTTTTTTGAGGAAACATGCCCAGGATTGCGACTGACCCCGTTCAGTTCCATTTCACCTACAGGTCACCTTCAAAATAGATCACAACCTTTGTAATCCTGTTTTTGGCAGCTCTCCGCTGAAGGTACACCCCCGACCTCACCCCCCTCGACCCTGGCCTGTCTGGACCTCTGAGCGGCCCTGCTGACAACGACCACCGCTACTCCCAACCGCCGGTGCCCTCCCGGAGGGGACGGGCGACCCAAGCCAGCCAGCTTTACCTGGATACTCGCACCGGTAGGGCCGGTCAGGCTCCAGGTGGCTCCGCCGCTGATGCGCGCCCAGGCGGGCGGCGCTGGGGAAACGCTGCCCGCAAACCTCGCACTTGTGGCTCGCCTCCTGCTCGTGAGCCCGGCCGTGAGCCCGGAGGTTGTAGATGGTGGTGAAGCGCTTGGCGCAGCCGGGCACCGAGCAAGCGAAGGGCCGCAGCTTTTCGTGCGAGTGCAGGTGGCGCCGCAGCTTGTAGGCCGTGGCGAAGGCCCAGGCGCAGCCCGGCACCGGGCAGCAGAAGGGACGCGCCGCCCCCCGGCCGGGACCCAACCCCGCGGCCGCCTCTGAGCCTTCGCCGCTTCCCTCCGGAACCGAGGCCGCCGGGCTCCCGCCATGCGCCGACAACCGGTGCAGCCGCAGGAGCTGCTTGCGAGAGAAGGCCTCGACGCAGCGGGGCTCGGGGCAAGGGTGCGAGGCCGGGGTCCGAGGGGGCCCGCCCGACGATAGGGTCGGGGCCTCCTCGCCGGGAGATACGGGCGGCGGCCGCGGCTGCTGGGGCCGAAGAGGGCCCGCCGGCGGCGCGGGGCTGCCCAGGCTGAGGAGCCCGTTCTCGAAACGCACCAGCAGGCTCTGGTTGTTGATGGTCAGCGTGCCGGAGAAAGACGAGCTGCCCTCGCCTCCGCAGCCGCCGCCGGGCTCCTGCCGCCGCCGCCGCCGCCCGCTCCCTTCGGCCGAGGCCCCTCCTGCAGCTGGGGCCTCGCCGACCGCTTTTCCCTCTTCCTCCTCCTCTTCCTCCTCCTCCTCCTCCTCCGGTTGCTGCTCGGGGGGCGGCGGCGGCGGGGGGGGCTCTTGCGAGGGGCTCCCGGAGGCTCCGCCGCGCACCAAGTTGAGCACCAGCAGCGCGCTCGCTTGGTGCGCGGCGGAGCCCTCCGGGAGCCCCCTCGCAAGAGCCCCCCCCCCCGCCCGCGCCCGCCCCCCCGAGCAGCAACCGGAGGAGGAGAGGAGGAGGAAGAGGAGGAGGAAGAGGGGAAAAGCGGTCGGCGAGGCCCCAGCTGCAGGAGGGGCTCGGCGAAGGGAGGGGGGCGGCGGCGTGCGGCGGCAGGAGCCCGGCGGCTTCTTCCCTTCCAGCAAGAGCAACACCGGGAATGTCATGTCCAGGCCCCAGGATCCCGCGGGTGTCGTTCCTGCCGCCGCGGAGTCGCCCGGCTGAGGAGGTCGGCGGGCAGGCCCTGAGGCGGAAGCCGCTTCGTCCACGACGGGGCTCCTGCCGCCGCCATGTTGTTGGGTGCCCGGCACGGGCTGGGCCGCCTCCACGGCGGCAGGCAGCCCCTGCGTTTCCATCTTGGGGGTCCCTGTAGCAGCGGCTGAAACCGGAGCCGCGGGGGCGGAGCCGAGGGAGCGACACGGGAAACCCGGAGCGCGGATCGCGGGAAGGGGAAAGCGAGGAGCTCGGACTGCGCGGCAGGGTGGAAAACCTGGAGTGGGAGTGGTTGGTGAAGCAGGGGCGGAAGCAGACAGGAGGAGATGGCCTTGGGAGGAAAAGGAGATTCTGGCCGGGCTGGCGAGGAGCAAACGAGAGGACGTAGGAGATCTGCAGTAGGATGGCTTGTGGATACCAATCGTGCGTTTGGTTTCTAACTCCGGCTGTGCAGATTTATGGGGTTTTTTGGACTACGACTCTCAAAGTTGTATGTTGGGTGGGGAATTCTGGGAGCTGTAGTCCACAAACACAGATTTGCATACTTCTGTTTCTTGTATGTAATTTAAGTATGCTTAGACAATCCTGTTGGGTTAAATGGGCCTCCCTTCAAGGCCAACGAACAGGACTTTGCCAAGTCATATATTGTGTAATTTGTCTTTTAATGTTTAACTTATTGTGTTTTTAACTGTGTGAATTTTAATGTTGTGAGCCGCTTTGGGTCCCTTGTTGGGAGAAATGCGGCATCATCATCATCATCATCATCATCATAAATAATTCACGTGAAAATGCCAGAATTCCTTTATGACTTATTTCTATGTGTATGCACTTCTGGGGTGGATTTCTGATGGACTTCACCCTGGACGAACAAAGTGGGGATGGTCTGGCAGCACTCTTCTCAAACATTTTTGGCTTACAACTTTCATCACTGCAAATTATAATTAATTATTACTATTATCAGTAACATTTCTATCCTGTCTTCCTCCCATGATGAAGTCAAGGTGGCATGTGGGTCTTCCTACTACGTACCACTTTGTTCTGACAATGATCTTGTGGTCCAAGCAATGGTGTAGTGGAGCCAGGTCGCTCAGGCTTGAAGTCCCAGGACTTGTTGAACAGCAGGCACTGTGACATTATTTGCCATCCCCGTCTCCCCCCCCCCCCACACACACACACACAGCTTCCTTGTCCCCTCTGAGCTTAGCTGACATCCTCGCAAGAGCCGGGGGAGAAAATAATTTTCCCTAGACCAGTATATTGTTGAACCTTATCTCTTTCGTAATACAAAGTATTTGAGGGTGCTTTGATCTTGGCACCAACACACATATAATTTAAGAGCCATTGATTTTATAAAACACCTGCTCCTTTTTTTTTAAAATATAGGTCGATCTACTTTCCTATATTTTTGAACTTTCCTCAGCAGGAGGGAGGGCTGGCTGTGGGGTTCTGTCATGATGATTGCCTGACTTTGACGTTTACCACTACACCACTCCGGCAGACCAAGTGATTGGCCTAAAATCAGCCAGTGAGCTTCATCACTCAATTAGTCATCAACTTGGGTCTCATTTCAGCAGTTTAACCACCACACTGGCCCACATAGAGGGCCGTGTTTATTGATCTGTGGTCCTCCCAATGTTTGGTACTTCCCAGAAGCCCCAGCCAGCGTGCCTTCTGATCTTTGGTCTTTGAGTGGAAAACCAAACCATCTGGAGAGCCAAAGGTTATGAATAGGGGGAGGATTTCTATGACATTTCATAGTTTCTCTGCAACCTGTATTTGAACCCACAAGCAAGTAATCTAGCCTTTCTCACCAGAACACTTATAAACATGTCTAAACCCACTTACAAGTTCAAACATAGGCTTCAGAAAAAATATGACATCTCATGGAAATTCTCCCCTTAGTTATGAACCTGCGCTGTATAGATTCAGTGATTTTCAGGTTCCCAGATTTTGTTGCACTTGAACATGTGATCTGGGATTCTGAGGGCTGGTAGTCCAGCAATGTTTTGGTATCTTTGGACACCACCCAGTAAATCTTTTTCCCCATAGTAATGGTCCTTGCCACTCCTCTCCTTTCCCTAACTAAATTTTGTTTCTTTTGGGAATTTCTCCTGAAACAAATTACTCTATTACGTTATGCTTGTGTCAGATAAACATGGCAACTCAGCCATATTGTAGCTGACGTTCAACCCAATGATCTTTCTTCAACAAGTATCAAAAGTACGTATTGGGCTTGCACTTTAATACAAACTTACAAATAATCCATTTATTCTCCCATCAAAAAAATCCATTACAATTCATACACGGGGAAAATGCATACAAAAATGTGCACATTAGTAGCAGATGTAAAAAAATGTGTACAAAACTGAATGTATTGAAGAGAACTGAAAAATACTGATTTTTTTCAGGACATTTATTTTAATAAAATATTGTAGGCAGTTACAAAAACATTGCCCTTCAGAGATGGAAATTCGGTTGTGTAATCTGCACTGCATAAAACTGATGACATCAACAGCTGCTGTGATTTTTCAGAAATTAAACATATCCCATTCCCCCCCCCCCCCCAAGGTCCTGAAACTCCTGTGTAATCACTTTCGTCACTGGGATACCATTGGGGGCTGCAGAATGGAAAGGAGAAATCTTTATTGAAAATCAACACCACCAGGATGACTTTGCCAGTGGGAGCAATTTTTAGTACATAGAGACTTCCCCGTCCTGGCCCACAACCCCAAATGACTTCCCAGTGATGAAAGTGATTACACTGGAGCCTTGAGATCTTTGGGGAGAAACTAGAAATGTTTAATTGCTGAAAAAATAGCCACACTTGATGATGTCATCAACCTTATGCAGCATAACATATGCAAGAGGATTTCAGACAGAACATCTAAAAGCCATAGATACTGAGACTTAAGATTGTCCACCCCTACTAAAAAGACAAGGGGCATGCCTTAATTGGTTGAATATGGCATATAGGTTGCAATTCTGTGCCTGGGAGTCATGTTCATAGAAATCAGTGAGATTTGATATGGATAGACATGCAAAGGAGTGCAATGCTCATAAAGCAGTGCTGTGAAACCATGCTTTTATGAATGGGCAAAAGTATGCTTGTCCCTTCTGCTTGCCCAGTGGGCCAGAAAGCAAGTATGTGTTTAAATTTACCTTGGAGTGATGTTTCTCTTGAGCCTTTCTCTGAATTATGTCTTTAAATTCCTAGAGAACCTTGTAATTGCTGCATTGTTCTAGATATGAGTTATTATTACATACTGTAGTTCTTGCTACAGCCTTATTCAACAGCAGGTGGTGCTGTATTGCCATGTGAAGCGCTGCCTAACCATACTAGCCCTGCCTTTGTGTTTGAACTTTAAAAAAATCCCACACTTCTCTCTTACTGAAACAGAATAGCAAAATGGGTCAAATTGCTCTGTGTGTGATTTAGCAGAATCAATTATTGCTCTGTTTGTGAAGCTTAACAACATTTTTAAATATACTTGGTCTTTAGTGTACTTGCCTCAATGTAGAACATTTATTAAGGCTCGTTCACTTTCCTAACGCATATCACCTGCACCAACACACATATAACATTCCCTTTTTTAAAAAAACACAACTGGATTATTGTAATGATTAACGTTCCACTTTCTCTGTTTCGTCCCCTGTAGGACCTCTTCTCTCAACTCACCCCATTCCTAAACGAATTTCTCCACCTCGTTCCTGTATAGTCCATTTATCCTGCCACTTAATATCTCTCCTGAGATAGCCGGCATCACAGTAGTCAAGGAGTCACAAATGTATTCTTCCTGTTTCTCAGTCCACAATGAGATCCCTATCCAGACTGTATCAAATACAGACTTTACACTGTTAAAGCTTGCATCTTTTTGGGCACACTCCTCCCCCCCCCCAACATTCTCTACTTCTTTTTGAGAAATTCTGGATGATTCACTTTCTCCCTTTCAACACTCAACCGCCAGGTTTGACTTTTCTACCGTAAGAAGATGTAAATAAGTAGAATGCTTTGATTGCTCTACCTGGGTTTTTGTGTTGTTTATCTACAAGCCAAGTCTATTTTTTTAGCATGGGAAATAAAACAACAGTAAACTGTTTGAGTTTAACAATAAACTCCAATACTTTGGCCATCTCATGAGAAGAGAAGACTCCCTGGAAAAGACCCTGATGTTGGGAAAATGTGAAGGCAAGAGGAGAAGGGGACGACAGAGGACAAGATGGTTGGACAGTGTCACTGAAGCTACCAACATGAATTTGACCAAACTCCGGAAGACAGGAGGGCCTGGCGTGCTCTGGTCCATGGGGTCACGAAGAGTCGGACACGACTTAATGACTAAACAACAACAACAAACTCTTTGAAGTAAGTTTCTGTTAACATAATATCTTGCAGCAATTTGTTTCACCCAGCTTTCTTGCTGTTAATGAGTTGTAATTATTATTATTATTTTTGCTAACAACCTCCAAGGAACTGAAGATGGTGTAGCTGGCTCTTCCACCTTGCTCCCTGTTTTATTTTCATAACAATTTTGTGAAGGAATACGGTTTCCAGATTGCTTGTTTTTCCATAGAATCTCAGATTTCTTTGGCCTGTTGTTGCCTACCAGGGCAAGTAGTTCAGCCTCTGGACCATCTCCTTGCCTCCTTCTCCACTCCTCCCATCTCTTCCATTTAAAACTGAGCGAATACTGCTGGTGTGTCACACCATTTCATCCAGCTGGTTTGGAAGGAAAAGAGAAAGCAGAAGAGTGCAGCAGCATCAGACTTTCATGGGCTGGCAGAGAAGGAAATAGGAAGTAGCAAAGGAAGACAGAGAGCAGCTTAGTAACAGTAGCTGTGGACCATTCTCCAGCCAGCTAGCCGGACTGGCCTGATGCAGCTGATGCTCTGATCACTATAAACTCTGGCCCTCAGTATTGTTACTGTTGTCATTTTTTAAAAGTTAATTGGTATTTGGAGGTGGGGGGGGGTAGCAGCTTCCTTTTCCGTTAACTAGAAAGTTGGGCAGTTCAAAGCATGGACAGTGTACATGGTATGCAATTCTTATTGTAAAAAATGGGCTCCTCTGAAGCTGGAATATTATTGCAATAGAATTTCTAACCACTATAAAAATATAGTATTTGATCATTTAATTCTCTGGCCGCATTTGTTCCCTTAGAAAACAGTAGCAACTCCCCTCCCCGGCCTCAAAATCTACAAGCATTGTAGTTCAGGCTGAAGCACAGGCTGTGTAAGCTACTTAACTAATGGCTGTGTTTTATTTGGCAGTTTTTCTTTTACATAGAGCAGTTCATATTAAGCACAGCATGTACTTCACAGATAATTTGGCTGGAATAACACTCGCTGTAGTAGCAAATGCAGCGGACGGGACCGTAGCCAAAACATGGCCACTGAGAAACAAAAGGGAGGGAGATATGAGGATGTCGGGGGGGGGGGGGGGGGACAGCATATGAAGAACTTATTTTAAAAAGAAATATCCTCAGTTCTGCATGCTTGTGGACCAAGCAAGGGGAACTCACCTCCAACATTTTGGTGGGCCCTTACTCATTCACATGTTGTCTAAGAAATGAAAATGGAACATTCTGCCAGAGTGCAGAGGTGGCTGACTGCAACCCTGAGACTCCATGCTGCACCATGTTCTTGCACATTCCAACATACAGATGTGAGTAGCCTGTGCACACAGAGGGGTTCTACAGGCACCTCTAGTTCAGAATTTAAACAGTAAGGTGTTAGAAACTATTATTCAGCAGCTGTACTGCAGGGGTGGGCAAACTGTGGCCCTCAATATATTGTTGGACTGCAAACTCTAACCATCTCTCACCATTGACTGTACGAGCTAGGGTTGTTTGTTGCAAGAGAACAACATCTGGAAGGCTATATATTACCCATCCCTGTTATAATGTAAACTAGATACAGAGAGGAGGTGTTAGCCAGAAAAAAAAATTCTGGTTTTGGAGAGAAGTTTCGGATTCCACATTTCAAATGTAGTGTCGCTTATGGTCTGCTCAACCTTGAAAGGAAGAATGGGAATGTGATTCATTAAACCATGAACCCACAGATATTTTTAAGGTAGCCCAGATAAAGTTTACTCAGACAACACTTGCATTGCCTCAGTTTTATAGCAGTGGCGAAAGAGGCAGGCAGGCTTTTATAAGAGCAAGGTTTGCTGTACTAAACCTTGGGCCAGTCACTCACTCTCAGTATGACCTACCCCACAGGCTTATGGGAAAGATTTAAGGGGAGGAGGGAAGAGTCATTTATGCTGCCTTAAGCTTTTGAAGAAAGGGCAGAATACACAAGAAAACTCTGCTCGACAAGTCAAAGACAGACCAAAGGATGGAGGAAAGAATGTGCAGTCCAAAGATAGATAAAGAGATGGTAAGGGATCAGTTCTTCACTTATGAATTCAGGTTCTCAGGGCCTGACAAAGTTCATCCTATGATATTAAAGGAATGTGCAGATGTTATCCCACAGCCTTTTACTATAGGGTTGAAGGGATCCAGTATGTTTAGCCTAGGTAATAGATTATTACGAGATTATATGGCAGCCATCTTCATAGATGAAGAACTGTTCAGAGATGATGGAACAGGTGTGTACTTTGTTGTTCCAGAGATACTGTAGCAATAAGTTTCTTCTACTGGCAAGTGATGAACAAAATATCAGTAAGGTCCCTTCCAACTATTATCATTCAGATGTAATAACAAACCATGTGAATGCTGGTTTTTAACTTACAGATGTTTAAATGTCTTTAAATTGTTTTTAATCTTAATATAGGTTTAATTATTTTTAGTATGATATTTGTATAGTATTTTAAAACCATGTTTGTTTTATAGTTTGAGCTGCCTTGGGCCCCCTATGGGGAGAAAGGTGGCGTATGAATAATATAAGTATTACACAGCATCATCATAGTGCATTTGCTTATCTACTATTTATAGTCAATATAAAACACTTCTCTGTAACCAGTAGACATATTTATATAAATATTTATACATTTATATATATATTTCTTCATCTGTGCAGTTTTAATCCACCAACACTACATGAAGAATAGTACTCACACACATCTACTCTGTTACGTCATGTCAAGAGAGTATAAAAATGTTCATAAGGCTACCCTTTGTTGAGAATGAAAATTTACCAATCATTGTTGTGAGCTGACCTGGACTAGTTAATATGAAATAATCCACTAACAGCATACAGTAACTTGAACTGCATTCCAGTAGCAGAAATGATGAAACAAAACCCCTTGTAAAGATTTGCAGGACTAAAATAACTCAAAACTATATATTTGAGCCGTGCCATCTACGTAGTCATCTTCCACTGGTGCATAAAATATATGAACAGTCCACACAATCATTTCTTAGAGACAGTTACGTGTGTTTAGGTGCTCATAATTTTCAGCCGGGACAATTCCATGAGGCAGATGCAATAGATAATCTCCAATGTACCCAGTTCACTCCTTTGAATGTAATGCTGTAGTTCTCCAATAAAGAAGTGCATAATAAAGTATATATTAGGGGGAAGTGTGCACAAAAAAGGAATATTCATGAAAATAATATAGAAACGTTTTTATATTGTGAGAAATTTATGTACAAATTAATATATGCACATGAATATATGTATAATTTTTTGCACTCATTTTAAACAAAACAACAAACATTGCTATTTTTAAAAAACAAAATACTGGGGGGGAAATGAAAAACTAAAAGAAACCATTATTTATGTATTTGCCCATTCCAAGCTATGATGCAATATATGGAAAAGAGAAGTTCAACAGCTGCTATGATTAGCTGAAGGAAGATTTGATAACCATAAAATATCCAATAAGCTGTACATGATGAAAGGAGCCCTTCCTCTTCTGAAGAACATGAGGAAATTGATATGGCCAAGAGCTTCTTAAGTGAGGTGCTGAAATCGGTTAGTTTTGGATGCATTCAAACTGGGTGTGTGAACATGCTAATAAAACAGGGATCGCTGAACACCATCACTCACAGCAGCTCTGTAAACCTGAAGATGTTTGACCAGCTGCAGTTGAGCATCACTCCTGCCTTCCGTCCAGCTGTCAGACACAGCACATCACAGCTTGACATGGCTCAACACCTGGTGTGTCAAAGGGCAGAAATTCTTGCAGGAACATTTGGGACTGGTGGGGCAGAGCCCTGGCATTTTCTTCTAGTCTCTATGGATGGAGATGACGAGGTGCTGAGGAAAATTGACGATACTGTGAGACGAGAAATAAATAGATTTGGGGGGGGGGGGGGCTTTCAGCCCTGAAGCTGATGTAAAGTCCTTGCTGCTTAATTTGTAAGTGATTTGTTCATACCTCTGGCAAAAGACATTTGTTCTGTTCTTAGAAGATTGCTGATTGGGGAGAGAGGAAGAGAGAAAAGGGAATAGAAAGGGAAGAAAGATATCAGAGAGAGAGAGAGCAGGCAAAAGAGGTGGCAGAGAGAAAGAGAAAGGTGGGCCACCTTCCACTAGTTTCAACCTTGCTCAATGCCAGCGTGTGGCTCCAAAGCAGGTTGCCTCTGCCAAACTGGGGTGTGTGCCCCCCTGGGGCATAAAGACATTCCAAATGGGGAGTAAGAAGGTGTGTAGGGGAGACAGAGGGTGTGAGGACATTTTAAAAAGAACATTAAAAAGTAGAAGGAAAAATGTTGAGGAGGAGAAATGAAGACAGCCACGACTGCCTACTGTTTGCCCAGTAGGATCTGTAAATCCATGGATTGTCACCAAAGGAAATTTGAGTAAGTTGAGGAAGATTTGTGGTTAGATTAAACTTTTGAGGAATTCTGAGAGCAAGGTTTGGTGATTAAGTTAGAACTTGATCTTTTTGGGAAGGAGTGATGGAAACGTCCCTATGAAGTATCAACATTTATGTGTCATGTATTTTCCACTCACATTTATATTTCACCTCTTTCTTTATCCAGCTCAAGAAGAGGTATTCTGGCCCATGTTATACTCCCCACAACCCTGTGAATAGATCAGGTTAAGTGAGAGAGAGTCAGGGCCAAACTAACCTGGTCAGTTTTGTAGCTCAGTAAGAGGCCCTCTGGCGGTCGGGGGGGGGGGGGGGCAGCAGGGCCACGTGGTCTGGACCTCACCTTGGCTTAAAGCCTAAACAAAAAGCTAAATAAACTTATCCCATCATGCATTATACAAATAAAAAACATTTCTACCCACCATTCTTTACAGTGAAATATGTTATACCCTTGTTCCCAAACAATGAGGGGGGACTCACAATGTGAAATGGCCTGGGCCTCACGTGAGGCTCATCTGAGCTTTCAAAGGGCCTAATGAGTAAGGATTCCAACCTTAATCTCCAAAGTCCCAGCCCAATAACCAGTAGACATCACTGGTTCTTTACATGAATGGAACTGGATTGTAGCATGAACCATTTATGTATTTTTTAAAAAATAGGCTTTATATTATATAGGTAAAGGTAAAGGTTCTCCTTGACATTTAGTCCAGTCGTGTCCGACTCTAGGGCGCGGTGCTCATCCCAGTCTCCAAGCTGTAGAGCCAGCGTTTGTCCGTAGACAGTTTCCGTGGTCACGTGGCCAGCACGACTAGACACGGAATGCCGTTACCTTCCCACCGTGGTGGTACCTATTTATCTACTCACATTTGCATGCTTTCGAACTGCTAGGTTGGCGGGAGCTGGGACAAGCAATGGGAGCTCACTCCGTCGCGTGGATTCAATCTTACGACTGCTGGTCTTCTGACCTTGCAGCACAGAGGCTTCTGCGGTTTAACCCGCAGCGCCACCATGTCCCCCCCTATTAATTAATCAGATCAGGCTGAAGAAAGCAGCACCATCCAGTGAGGGACTTCAGACATCTTTTGGGAGCAACTTCCCACCTCCAGTTGGGGCATTGTGAACAACTTGAAAATTTCTGAGTCTTCTAAATTAGTCTGAATAACAAAAGCAAGGGTAGCCAGAAGAAGAAAAAAGTACTAAATCCACATAGGGCAATACCTTTTGAACTAACTATAATTCCACAACCTTTTGTTTTGTTTATTTTGCTTTCTATCCTGATGAAGCATTCTGGAAAACTCAAAAGCTGGACAAGTGTTGGTTCTCATAGTAGTGGTGGAGCATATATAAGGAAGCATTCATCCATACATTGACAGTAGTAAATAATCGTTCATTATAACTTCCCATTTTTATTCATTAATTTTATTACTGTTATAAGGAAAATTATTTTTATTTGGTCACCATTAAGAAACTGAGTACAATTAGTTATTTGTCCCCCAAAAATAATTTGTCACACAAATTAAAACTATTAGTTTAAAATATCCTTTTATTATTTTTTCTGTATTTAAATTTATATTACAAATCTAAAATTTGAGAAGTTGAAATTAAAGGTACAGGAAAAGTAGGAGCTAGAAGCATTTCTCCAAATTTAGAAGTGAAGGTGTGATGCCAAAAAGTTTGGGAAGTAGTGCTCTGAGGGAATACAGCTTTTATAGAAAAAAGTTAGTTATCAGCATCATCCCGTCCAGATCTCTCACAACCACAACATATACAGTATGAGGCAAAAATGTAATGAGATGAAGTTCTCCCTCCATGTCTTCATGATGAAGTGATTCCAAAAGTGTGCCTCTATGTGGCAGAGATGGCAAATATTCTCTTACTGATAAACGGGCAGAGACAGAGGAAAAGGTTTGGAAGGAAACGGGTGAATACATGTTGGGTTGTGCAGACAGTTTGACACAAAGCATACACAAAAAAGCACAATGTAGGAGAATGTGCCCTACTGGAAGACAACTGCAAGTGAGTTATTTGTCCTAATTCTGCACATAAATTCTGCTGGGGACAAAACATCAAAATTCGCACTTTCATCCATGGATTTTCAATGGATGTCATTGAGGACTGGGTGGTTCGGTGCAACTAAGGACAGAGGGTGAGGCCTGGTACTGGGATCTTGCCATAACAATATTGAATTTTGATCACAATGTCAAAAATCTAAAATGCCTGAACCAGCAACAACATTAGAAATGGTATTGTCACTTTTACGTTTCCAGCACTTGTGCTTGGATTTCTACATTGGTAAGAAAGGGTATCCAGTAATTTCATTCTACTGATTATAATATTTGTTGGTTGGATTTCGTCCTACCTTTCCTCTCGTCACTAGAACCACATTAAACAATAAAGCCATCAGAGTAATCACAGTTTAAACAGGACATAACGAAGAGATGTGCCTTCAATTGCTATTGAATACAGACAGATTTCCTGAATGATCAATTCTTTAAAAGTTTTGGGTGAGGAGGGAGAACTGCTTACCTGAAAGATTTTTAAAAATGCATTTACTGTATCATAAATTGGGTTTATTCTGGGAAAGAGAAACAGTAATATCCAAAAGCAGAATAAACGGCTACTGGTCAAGGTTAACAACTCAGGGCTTTTTCCATGATGTTGTCCTCTACCACCTTATGTGGAAGGGTCACCTTGAGTTTCTTGTCTTTCTCCATGGCTTGGCAGATGGTTTCATAAGCATTGCCGTTGCCACTCCAACAGCGTCTAGCAACCTGTCCATGTGGAACAAAAATAAATGAGTATGAAACCAAAACGTATCTTCCATCTACGTATTTGCCCCCTTACTAGAATGGATCTAGGGAAATCTTTCTAATTCTTAATTTTAACTTGAGTAAAACTGTTTAGGGGTCCGGCAGAAACATCTCAGTATAAAGAGGTTTGTGCAAGTCTCCCGGGGCAAGGAATGTCCATCACTGAGCATCCAAAAAGCTTCCATCTAGGGTGCCTTTTAATGGCAGGCCCAATGAGCAGCACTCTCTAGACAGATCTCAGAGCCTAAGTGGGTTCATTAGGGATCGTGCTAAACAGAGTGTTTTTCCTTATAATGCTGTAGAATGGTGTTGTGGTAAAATAAAATAAAATAATGCTTGCATTCTATGATTCCTACACCTAAGCATTTACTGTGTTGAAGGGGAGTGCCGTATATGAAATGGGATAACTAGGTGTTTTGGATGTCGGGGTGTGGACTTTCATAGTTCCATTCCTGGTGGTTGATTGGGCTGTGGTGTCTGGATTTTGCCCCTGATTTCCCCTTCCCTAGAACGCTTCCATTCCTTATTCTACAGTCCTGCCATCTGTGCGTGATGAGATCTTAATAGCAACAGGTTCAGGAAGAACTCATGAAAACTGCTAGTAGTAGGTATTAAAGAATATCTAGAAAAGAACATGTCATAGTAATTCCACACAGTCTTGCTAAGGATAATGAAAATCTCATTGTGTATCTATATATCTATATCTGTATCTGCATACATAATACCAAAAGCAGCATTTCAAAACAAGCTGAGGTACTTACTCCATTGGAAACATCCCAGTTCAACATCATTTTTGCACGTTCTTCTGCATCTGCTGAGCCATTGAGCACAAGGCCAAATCCTCCATTTATCACTTCTCCCCTTTAAAAATGAACCAAATAAAATGGCATTCTTAATTTATTTTCTTGCAATTGATATGTGACACCATCACACTCCAGTCTGACACACAGTGAGAGCTTGGGAAAATTACTTTTTTGGCCATGCTGGCTGGAGGTTTCCACCAGTTGTATTCCAAAACGTAACTTTTCCAAGCTCTGAAGATGCTCTTGAGAGGAAAAAAAAGATGTATATTAGGCCAAAGGAACAATGCTGTCATGTCACTGAACACACACCATATAATTGTTGCAGAGTTTTGAAGTTTGATTAAAAACCTCTAGGAATACAGCAGCAGTTCAGGGACATATAGAGCAGAATTAGCTTCAAGTCTCCCCAGAGTAGACCGCCCCTTTTCATCTCATCAACTGGCATGTACAGTCTCAATAATTCATTCTGAGACACTGGTAAGAAAAAGAATAAAATCTTTCACTTACTTACAGTTGAATAGGTGAAAACAGCATACTGCACAAAAATAAGTGCTGACAACAACAGGCCTCAGCAAACTTACAGCCTGCTTCCAGGAGACTCCTGCAGACTACACTCACATAACTGCAGTAATTGCATAACTGCCAGCAGTCTTTAAAAAGAGGGGGAAAGCCACTTAAGCAGAGAGACGTGGTGCTCTTCAAAATCAGAAGCATGGAAGGAACAATTGGTGACTACTAGATTTATTGACAGACACTCCAGCCCAGGAAGGTTCCTCCTAACCAAACCTACTAAAGGCATCATACAAGGTTGAAATAACTCTAACAGTGCTTTGACTCTAACAGTGAGTATTTAAGTAGAGACTGCAGGAACAATCAACAGGACAACACTGCAGTTCCATGATTCTTTCATGGAGAGGTGGGATTAGGTGACTTTTAAAAGACTCTCTCAACGTGATGCTTTTGTGATCCTCAAAGCTGCTTTATTCTAAGAGTGAGAATCCTAGCGTAGGATAGTGAACCATATATTTTATTTTTTTTCCCCACACTGCTCATCCTCCAAGCTCCATTCTTGCCCATGTGCCAGTACCAAGGGCTAGGCCTGCTGCAATTCTCCTGGGTACAGGACAGTCCCAAAAGCACTTTTTTTAACCAATAATTAAAATGCCTACATGCCTGATGATTAAATAGCTAACGTTATTGAGTTTCTTAAAAAGTCAGTCCATGGTTATTTAAGTTTATTACACTGCAGTTTGGAATTCATTTTGTCTGGTGGCAGTGATCAAGCAGGAATCTGGATAAACACTCCAGTTCATGCTTCACTGGATTAAGAGAAAGGGTTTTTTCCCTCCTCCTTTTCAATCTAACTTGTTTTTCCTGAAGCATTTTTTCCTAACTTGGTGTTTTCCAGAGCTCATGGAATACAACTCCCATAATCCCCAATAGTACAGCCATAGGGCCTGCCATCCGAGGACTACTGGGCACATATAGTGTTGTCTCCTTTGATGGGCAGTAGCACTCTTGGGACGTGGTGGCGCTACGGGTTAAACCGCAGAAGCCTCTGTGCTGCAAGGTTGGAAGACCAGCCGTCGTAAGATCGAATCCAGGCGACGGAGTGAGCTCCCGTCGCCTGTCCCAGCTCCTGCCAACCTAGCAGTTCGAAAGCATGTAAAAATGCAAGTAGATAAATAGGTACCACCTCGGTGGGAAGGTAACGGCGTTCCGTGTCTAGTCGCGCTGGCCACGTGACCTCGGAAACTGTCTACGGACAAACGCTGGCTCTACAGCTTGGAAACGGGGATGAGCACCGCCCCCTAGAGTCGGACACGACTGGACTAAATGTCAAGGGGAACCTTTACCTTTACCTAGCACTCTTGAGTTCTACTGCCCGAGCTTCTTTTAGGTGGCGAGGATGGTGCCTGAGGCAAAGGGTATCTCCTAGACATGCCTGCCTTTCTTCTACATGTTTTGGATGACAACTGGCCACTGGTCGTGCTGGCTGGCACAGACAGAGGTAGTAGCCCAACACCTCAGAAGGAGGCTACCAGGTTGTCAAAGGCTGCACCCTTCCCCAATTGCAATCCCAAAGCTACTTTAAAGGAAGCTGTGACAATCAGATCAGTTTCCAAAAGATTTTCATGGTTCAAAAGACAAACATTTTAAAATATGCATTAGCCATAGATAAAAACTAGAGGTAACTGTATATACTCAAATGCCAAAGAAACGAGTACAATGAAAGAGATAAGTGTAAATCTTAAAACAGACAAAAACTACAGACGGCCTTGCAGTGTAAGCTATTACATCACAAACTTCAGAACTGGAGCATTTGCTAGTCTTTAAGCTGCTACCTGTTGGTTTTGCTGCCACATGATTACTTTGCTGAAAGACTTTTAAATGGTCAGAAGTAGCTGTGTTGTAGATTAAGGGGGCAGTCTGATAGGCATTTATCCAGCTGTTTGGTCCACTGTGGGGATGGACTGGTTCACTCCTCTTGCTGGTGATTAGATAATTAGAGTGAACCAGCCCATCCCCACAGCATTCACACTCTGGGTCCCTATCAGGGGCTAGTGTTTGTTTGTTTGTTTGTTTGTTTGTTCATTTATATCCCGCCCATCTAGACCGAAGTCTACTCTGGGCGGCTAACAACACTCAAGAACAATAAAAAATAAAACAACAACATTAATACAATTGAAAATAGCAAACAAATTAGACATTGACAGGAGGGAAGGCCTGCCTAATGAGCCAGGTCTTGAGTTGGCTCTTAAAAACACCCAGCCAGGGAGCCAGACAAATTTCTGGGGGGAGATTGTTCCAGAGGCGAGGGGCCACTGCCCAGAAGGCCCACTTTCTTGTTCTTTCTCTTCGGGCCTCCCTCGGCGTTAGGCCCCTCAGCTGCCCATCTTGACTAAAGCGAGTGATTCGGGTAGATCTAAGTGGGAGGAGGCGTTCCGCCAGATATTGAGGTCCTAAACCATTTAGGGCTTTATATGTCATCATTAGTACTTTGAAATCAATGTGGAAACGAATGGGCAGCTAATGCAGGGCAGCCGGAGTAGGGGAGATATGTTGATGTTTGTTTGTTCGTTCGTTCTCTCGCCCACCCGCCCATCCCGCCCATTCATAACAGGTAGGAACACTCCATTTTTGTTTGCTTGCAGCTTTCAATTTTCCTTCTGCTTTCAATTTCCTAATATCATTAAGTGGTTTAAGAAGACAGCTTAGCCACTTCACAATATCGGGAAATTAAACACTTCCACTGTAACTTTGTGGAGGGACAGAGGAAGGAAAAGTATCTTTTTAAAAGTTTATTAGGACAGTGCTGATGTTCTAGGAAAAAAAAATTAATTGAAAACTTCCTCCCATAAGGAGCAGGAGAAAAGAGGGGGCAAAGAGGGGGATTTTTTTTCTTTTCTTTTTTCTTAAGGGAAGCAGGCCAAATAAAATCATTTGAGGTGCTTTTCCCATTTGGATGCAAGGATCACACCAAACTACATACTGGACCTCTATTCAACCTTAAGCGACCCTGTTTAGCCCACTTCAGTCTGCTCCAGTTAAGGCATGTAGACAAGTTCAAAGGCCTGATTAATGCTGCTGTGGAAGACACTTCCAGGAATTAACACAATATTCCTAATCATACTAGCATGAAAGGAAAAATATAACTAAATCTTCAGGCAAGGCTGTGGTTGAACAGGGCATTTGTCACCAGCGTAAATTGGTAGTTCAAGTGTAAATGCTCTTCCAAAGATTTCTGCATGATGCTTTGACTGAACAAAATTTTAGGGCTTCCCATATTGGTTTCAAAGGTAGAACTGTGGCATGTATTTTGATAGCCAAATCAAAATAAATCCAGTCAGTGAGATTGGAGATTTGCTCCACTTCACTCACCTAAAAATGCTCATAAATTGCATCTACAGCAAGTCATGCTTGTTGAGTTTTCCAACAAGTCTTCTCACTTTTATAGGAGAGCGTTTTACCCTCATTAGCACTGGGTCATATATTCAAATAATTAAAGAAATGTGTGGCATTTTGACCTAGGCTACCTCCTATAATTTCCAGATGTCTCCATCCAAGGTGATCAAAGAACACCCGGCCCCTCTCGCAATCAGGACATCACACTGTTGACTGTGTATTTCAATCGGCAAATTGCTTCTGTCTCTTTGTTGCTACAAGTCATTTTGGCCTCCTGCTAATAAACAGGCTTTCAGGATTGAGCTGCTGTGACAACGGCCAATCCAAATGTAATCCCATATATGGGCTAACTAAAACGATACAAGTTTATATAAGTAAATAACATCTGCCTCTGTTTAGGCTGTGTGGTTATCAGCCCTAGAGATAAATACATGGGAAAAGACCATTTGTAATTTCTGAAGCTTAAGGAAAAATCAAAATTGGGGAAAAACAACACAGGCTTATTGAAATAGGCTGATAAATCCATGTATCTACCCCATGGCAAGCACACTGCAGTTCCCTAGTCAGCAATATCGGGCTGATAACGGCATGCGTAGACTCATGAATATAAGACAGCAAATGCAATTGTCAGATACTGCTGCTGGGGGACTAAGGAATCAAAACGGGGAGGGGTCTTCCAGAGTTATATCAGGGATGGGCAGAGTGCGGCCCTGGGACCACATGTGGTCTCTAAAGCTCTTCTTGTGGCCTCAGGCACCGTTAGACTCCTCTCCCCCCACCCATTGATTTTTGCTCACCAAAAAAGGCAAATCACTACACTTCCAAGGGCAGAAGTACCTTCATTATGAAGGTTGCAGGGTGTCCCTCTGCAGTGTTCAACACCCAAACAAAACAGAAGAAGGAAAACCATTTTTAAAAACTTGAAGTGGTCTTCAGGCCAGTTTTGTTTTTGTTTTTCACATATTTCATGCCACATGTGACCCACCCCCACCCCACCCCCAAGAGGGTCCTATGTAGCCACCAAATTGTTTCCCCTTAGATTAGGTGCATACAGTACATCCAGTCCTACAATCCTCCTAGTTCAGATCATCCTGAACCCGTCTTAGGTGCACTTCAGACAGCCGGAGTAGACAAATAGGCCAGTTTCACTTTCTAAGAGACTTGGGTCTTTAACATTCTTCCTTTATGGAGAAATTTATGAATTCATATGTTCTTATAAAAAACGAAGCAAATGAAACTCTCAACTATTCGTGTGGGCTTAATCCATTCAAGAGCAGCATCAATGGTACAGTGCTATTACTCGGAAGAGACACCCGGGTCCAATCCCTGCCATTTCTATAGAGGATCAGGAAACACTCTTACCCTGCCTGAAATCCTGGAGAATTACTACCAGTTAGTGTCAACTGGTATGCAGATGATACCACTCTGATGGCAGAAAGTGAGGAGGAATTAAAGAACCTCTTAATGAGAGTGAAAGAGGAGAGCACAAAAAATGGTCTGAAGCTCAACATCAAAAAAACTAAGATCATGGCCACGGGCCCCATCACCTCCTGGCAAATAGAAGGGGAAGATATGGAGGCAGTGACAGAGTTTACCTTCCTGGGCTCCACGATCACTGCAGATGGTGACAGCAGCCACGAAATTAAAAGACGCCTGCTTCTTGGGAGGAAAGCGATGACAAACCTAGACAGCATCTTAAAAAGCAGAGACATCACCTTGCCGACAAAGGTCCGCATAGTCAAAGCGATGGTTTTTCCAGTAGTGATGTATGGAAGTGAGAGCTGGACCATAAAGAAGGCTGACCGCCGAAGAATTGATGCTTTTGAATTGTGGTGCTGGAGGAGACTCTTGAGAGTCCCCTGGACTGCAAGGAGAACAAACCTATCCATTTTGAAGGAAATCAACCCTGAGTGTTCACTGGAAGGACAGATCTTGAAGCTGAGGCTCCAATACTTTGGCCATCTCATGAGAACAGAAGACTCCCTGGAAAAGACCCTGATGTTGGGAAAGTGTGAAGGCAAGAGGAGACGGGGACGACAGAGGATGAGATGGTTGGACAGGGTCATCGAAGCAACCAACATGAATTTGACCCAACTTCGGGAGGCAGTGGAAGACAGGAGGGCCTGGCGTGCTCTGGTCCATGGGGTCACGAAGAGTCGGACACGACTAAACGACTAAACAAAAGTGTCAACTGTTCTGCTATCAATGGACCCATAGTATGGCTTGGCTGAAGGCAGCTTTTTAAAGGCCTCTCTTATTTTATTCTCAGAGAATTCCACATGATCACAGGAGAATGACTAAATGTAACCTGCATGGCTTCTACACTCTCCCTGACAACCAGCACACATGGGAATAGGGCAGCAGAAGGGCAGAAGATCTAAAGGCACTGACACTGCAGGACAGCAATGCAATAAAGCAGTAGGGTATTTCCCCCCTCCCGTCAGGGATGAACATGTGCTTCCATAAAATGTCCCTGCAGCTCTCTAACCATTGATTATGCTGGCTAGGGCCGATGGGAGGTACAGCCTGAAATTTGGGAGGGGAGGACACAAGAGGGCACATACTGTAGGCAGGACGTCTATGATTCTATTATAGTGATTAAGAGCAGCGGATTGTTGTGTGAGAGGGAAAACTCCGAGCAGATAATGTATATAACATCCCTTCAGCAAAGCAAGCCCTCGCCCACCCTATGGTTAGGGGCTTTCTTTCTCATTCTTTTGATTTGGGCCTCAGATGACTGTCCCAATGTTCAGTTCACATGCTATGACTGCTCTTAAGTAAAGGCTGGGAGGTCATCATGCTGAAGGAAGGAAGGAAGGAAGGAAATCATGGAGGTTCAATGCTCAGTTGAAAGAGGCTTGGAACAGGGCATTCTCTGTTGTTGTTCCCCCCCCCAAAAAAAAAAACATACTGGAAAGCTAATTGGGGGTAGGAGGGGAATCAAAGATGGCTGGCACCTGACCTGTTTTGTATCAGCAATCTCTTGCTGCATTTTAGCATATGGGCATGTTATATTGGGGTCCAAAGGTCACAGTTTTAAATGCAGCTTGAGGGGATTCTAAATACATCTCATCCACTGACACTCTGAATGCCTGTGCAAGTGCACATGAGGTTGGAAGTGCGCTCTGTTTAACACACACACACATACACACCCCTCTCTTAAGAATTTGCCTTTCTGCAGAAAAAAATATGTTAAGGTTGCTTTCAAAACACATTTGGGACTTTTTTTAAAAAAAGATCTGCAAATTAACATAAAGAGGATCATGTAACGTTAAGCCTTAGTCAAGAAGTGGGTATGCTTGAACTGTTTCAAAAGCCTACTTTAATCAGGCAGGATGCTGTTAAATGTTTTCCAAAGGGGGCAGAGGCAGAACTAAAAAAAAAATGTAGCTCACAGAGGCTGCCTTAAATGATCAATGTGTTTCACAATAAATGAACATTTCCAGTGAATCTGTTACATACGGTCCTGACCTCCATATTTAGGAGAATAAAGAAGTACTGAGTTGTTAGCAGTAAGAATCCTAACTATAGCCCCACCATTAGAAAAGCATCAGCTGGACATGTTTGCCACATAAACAGCAATGTGGGGAACCTTGGGCTGAACTCAAGTTCTTACAGTCTTTACCCATGGAAACAGGATGTTGGCAAAAGGAAGTTTGTGTTGAGCCCTATATTCTTGTGCATGAGATGGTCTGTCTTCCACATTTGCCAATTGTTCAATAAGGCAGAAACTTCTCATTACGAGTTGCTGGTTTGTTTGTTTTTAAAATCTGGCTACTCCACTCTGAACAGTCAAGATTATTAACGTTTTAGTGATCCTGGTACAGGTGACACATCCCTGCATTTTGTACATGGTAATAATAGTGTTCTGTAAAAGCACAATTTCCACTGAGCTTTCATTAATTTAATGATGATTGCTAGGGACAGTTTCCCTATGAACTGTGTTTTCAAAGATCGTAATAGCAGCACTGGGTGCTCCTACGAAAGCATGCCCTACCAACCAATGTATATCAGTTTGTTTTCCTTGAGATGTAGTCTTGCACTACATGGCCAATATCTCCAGCCAGCATGAGGGAAGCTGCAGTCCATAACAACCGAAAGGCACCAGGCTAGCAAGAGAAGCCCCATAGGATTTCCCATGCTGAAACCTGTTTGCCTGATCCTTTTTGCCACCTACCTGCTCCCACACAGGACTTACACTCCTAAGACAGGACCTCTTTTCCTTTCAAAGGCAAATTTTCCTTACCAGCCAACACCGCCACCATTGTGTAAGGCTACCCAGGTTGCTCCTCTAAATGCATCGCCTACAAAATTCTGGACAGCCATATCTTTGGGGAAAGAAAGGAAAGGAATTACTTATATATATATTATTGTATTATTATCCTTATCTGGCTACTCCACTCTGAACAGTCAAGATGATTAACGTTTTAGTGATCCTGGTACAGGTGACACATCCCTACATTTTGTACATGGTAATAATAGTGTTCTGTAAAAGCACCATTTCCACTGAGCTTTCATTAATTTAATGATGATTGCTAGGGACAATTTCCCTATGAACTGTGTTTTCAAAGATTGTAATAGCAGCACTGGGTGCTCCTACGAAAGCATGCCCTACCAACCAATGTATATCAGTTTGTATATTATCCTTATATATACATTATTGTATATATATACACACATTATTGTATAGTTTTCATACCACCTTGGGACCCCTATGGGGAGAAAGACAGCATCACTATATAAATTGGTGCTGTCCTTCTCCCCATAGGGGTCCCAAGGTGGTATGAAAACTATACAATAATCATAATGTTAAAACATCATAAAAACTACAGTATAGTAAAAACAATCAAACCTCTATCAATATTAAAGACAGAATTAAAAATATTTTTAAAGCATTTAAAAATCTCTCATGTAAATATTTTACAAAAACATTTTAAAAGGAACAACACAAGCCCAGGAGTTCTTAGGTTAAAGGAAAACACATACAACCAACCTATTTGTGGCAAAAGCTTTTGTTCTGCATTTTATTAAGTCCCCCCCGCCGCCCAGGCATTATGCCATAATCACTGTTCAGAGATAAGGCCAGCAGGAAGCTGGTGGACCAAATGGGACCTTCTGCAGGCTGTCTTAGGCGTATGGGATGGATATTCCACACTGGTGCAAGAGGGCTCCCATTCCATCTGTCAACACACAACCAAAGTAAATAGGATGCCAGCAGATTGGTCTGCCAGATTGGAAATACTGTCAGAGACCTATATATTGGGGTGGGGGAGGTGCAACTTACAGTGCAGCCATCACGGGTTCCCATTCCTCTGAACTGTGAGTGAAAATAACACAGAATCTTATGGCGCTTTCAAAACTTGCAAGTTTTATTTGAAATATGCTTTCATGATGGACTATAGCTCAAAAAAACTTACATCATCTAAAACTTTCAAACATCTGTCTGAAGAGATGGATCTTGATCTATGAAAGCTCACACTGAAACAAATGTGTTAGTCTTTAAAGTGGTACAATGTTTAGACCCTGTTTCTTCCCCCACACACACACACACACACTTACTTTTGCCACCGAGTAAAACGAGTTAGTTTTGAATGTGCCACAAGATTCCTTGTTTTTGCTGTAACAGACTAGCACAGCTTTTCCCCTGCAACCTTTAACTACGAGTTGTTGTGAGCACTCACAGGATGTCAACTGGGTCAAGTAAGCCAAGCAATGGCTAGTATTAATGTTCTATTGATTCGCCTGCCTTCTTCCTCTCAGATGAGGCAGTAGCTAGCCATTGTGGCTGTTCTTCCTCACAGCCTGCTAGTCACCTACTTATTCATCTGAGCAAGCAGGTGGTGATCCCAGGCAGTGCCCCAGTCCAGGCAGTGGAAGATCAGATATTTTAGCTTAATAGTAGAACCGCTGCATTATGTGCCTTCATATGTCTGTGGTTTTAAAGCTTTTTGACAAAGTTTTATTCAGTTTATTTCTGTTTCCCAAGCTTCACTTTAAGGAGCAATTCTTTTTATTGGAGAGGGGTCTTTTCTATTTAACTTTCCTTCCCCAACCAGAAAAAACAATCAGCATTTTCAATCCCCCAAACATGAAAAGATGCATCTGTAAGTCTAATCCCACCTGTCCCCAACTTCTCTCAAAAAAGTATGTGAACTAGGCTTTTGGCACAAAGGGACCTCATCTTATCCAAAGCTTGTTGAAATTATTGAAAAGGTCAAGTCTCATAAGGCAATTTTCCTCCTCCTCTTTCTCTTTCTCTCTCTCCCTCAATCTGTGTATGTGTGTAAACTGATAAATGCCTCTTCAGAAATCTCAGTGTAGCTACATCTCATGTTTAAAATTCAGCTGTTTAAAAATTGGAATACTATGGATTCATGACCATAGTCCATTTTCTGAAAAAGGCCCAAGGCGGTCGTTATCTGTACTATCAAAAGAACAGCCCCTGTGCAAATAGTGATGTAACCACCAGCACTTATAGCAACAGTTCAGTTGCTCAGTCTTGCTCCTTATCCAGGAGGACATGTGTCAATGTTGTTGAAGAGTCTTAGGTTTTCCAGTAGATGCAGCTTCTCATTCGTAAGTGAGAAAAGCTGCATCAAATGAAATAGTCTCTTCAACATAAGTGGCAGTGTTGTGCCCTCCTTTGTACTTGGCCGTTCAAGAATCTGATCATTCTGATGTTAATGGGACAATGAGGCTTACGCTATAAATTGGTAGGATAGAGAGGGTTCCCTGCTACAAAATGTTCTCCCTGGTCAGAATTCCAGCTACTCTCACTTATTATTTTCATTCTTTGCTTTCTATCTTGTTCCCTTAACAGTCAATCAGCATTCTGTGATCACTAAGAATACCCAGTCACCACTAGGATCTTTTGGGGTACCCCTTAGATTTCTTTTAAACCTTAGATTTCTTTTTTGTTTGCTTTCTTTCTTTGTTTTTCACTTCTGCAAACATTGAATTCCTCTAGTCCTGTTGCTCCTGTAGTTGCATGGGCAGGGTCACTTTGGCGACATAAACAGCAGTACTCACACTGTGAATTTCGAAAGCAAAGAGAACAGCCATGCTGTTACTCTGTACAGTAGTGTTCTCCTGGTTTGCTGTCTGCTTATCACAAAGTATGTTTATTTTTTAGTTCTTATCTGGTAATATTTTTGCCTACCCCATATATGTTTTTCCATCACCAGCTCATTCATTCATTCATTCATTCATTCATTCATTCATATATATATATACCACTCCATTAGTGCAATGCACTATTCTGGGTAGTTTACAACAATGATAGATAAAACATATACTATTAAGCTATCAATACATACTAAGAGGTATCTTCTCAGTGTACTTCCTACAAAGCAAGCAATTGTTTATTAAATCCCAGACCACAATGACCCGGTTACTCTCCAAGGTGCTGCAGTTCCCTTGGGTCTTCTAACATTTCTGAATCACAGATCACGGATCCTCCAGAAGCTTTGGACTTCAATTTCAGAAGCCTCAGATGGCATGGCCAAAGGTCAAAGGTTTGGGAGTTGAAGTCTGAAACATCTGGAGCACAACTATAAGATAACGTCTGTGTAACAGGGAATCGCATCCGATCAGATTCAGAGGTAAAGGAAATGCTTTCCACAATACATTTGCTGATATTTATTGTTTCATCCATAAGGCATACTGATCACTAAAATGAGACAACCCTACAACCATTCAGCTGACCTGCACAAAATGCGGATCCATCATAGATATTTGAAGTTTCTCGGTAAGGACTGTCAGTTCCACTTACATCATGGTGGTCTCGACTAACAACAACTGGCGCCTGGAAAGGAAAAGTGAAGGGGAAAACAGAGTGTTCCTCTTTTTTAAAGTTTCTCTCTTGAAATCATTTATTCATTTACAATAATTATATACCACTTGATTGCTGTCTGGATAGCAAAATAATTTAGGAATCTGGTTGCAGACCCAAAGATTGTGAGTTCAATTCCCCACTGTGCCTCCTGCAAGTAGAGCCAGCCTGTGCAGCCTTGGGCAAACTTCACAGCCCCTGGACACCCTCAGAAGAAGGGAATGGTAAACCACTTCTGAGTATTCACTGCCCAGAAAACCCTGTAAAGGGTCTCCATAAGTCAGAATTCACTTGACAGCAAACAATTATTATTAATCTTATGAAATCTTGCATCAGTTTACATACAAATTATTGTGAATCCACAGCTACAATTCATACAAATAATGATAAAGTGAAATTAAAACAGAAACCGAAATTTAATTTTTAAACCCTTTAATTTTTAAATGGAGATATTTATGGGTGCATGCCCCATTAGTGAACACATTTTAGAAATGTAAATTCTAGGAATGTCTGCAGGCTTATTTTTGCATCTTTAATAATGGTGTGTTTCTTGAGTGAAGTGCATTGTTAAGCACATTTTTTCTCTTGAAGAATACAACGCAAACCCATAATTGTAAGGCTTCCTAGCTGCCTACTGCATCTGGGAGACAGAGACCAGGCAAATTCTTTCTTAAAAATCATCAGCCGTGTGATTTCTCACAGATCCCTACAGAGGAATTGAAACTCTTCTGCCAGTGAGGCCAAACATCCCAAAACCTGTCATCCCGAACACCTCCACCCCAGACATGAGGCCTCCATAGCCACAACATCATTGATATCTCCTGGCCCCTTTCTCCAGCAGTGGCAGGGACTCTCACATCACAGCTGGTATGCCAATTTGAGCTGTATGTCCAATGAGAGTTCCTGGAGAGGCAGCAAACTGTCAGACCTCATGCCAGGCACCTGTACCTTTAACATCTCTTAATGGGTGGGAAGGGGTGGAGTCTGGAGAGAATTGTCCTAGACTGGCAGTACAAGAGGACTGTCTGTAAAGCCATTTTTCAGCAAAGTGCTCACCGGGAGCTCTCCTTGGTGCTGCGCCTTCTGGCTTGGCTTTGCGCTCTGTAGATCATCCTGAACATGGTGCTAGGGAACTTAGGTTCCCTTGCTATTGCCCTTTAGATGTCTGATACAAATGGTAGTGTTTTCTTTGTTGCTGGAAAAATTAGTGTCCGGGACCACAACTTTCAAAATACCCAAGCCTGTTTGTTCAGTAGCTGATTCTAGGAGCTGTAATCCCTGAAAGGTTTCTTTTCCCAAGATCCAGCTTTGTTCAGCTTTTTGATGATTAAGGCCTCTCTTGAATGGTAAACCACTTCTGAGTATTCTCTAACTGGAAAACCCTGAAAAGGGCTCTCATAAGTCAGAATTGACTTGATCACAGATATATTGATGGCACATTATTATTATTATTCAAGAACTCCAGGTACAGTCAAAATTATAAAAACATAGACTGGTATTATATAACAGATACAAGTTTTAACCAAAAACCTAAGTATCTGTTAAATATCGGTGCAGTAGGTATGATGTTCCTAATATTGCCATTTTTGGGGGAGCTCTGATGGTGTGATTTCTGAGATTTGCAACTGTTTATAGTACTGTGTGACATTTCTTGATATTGTACCCAAAGCCCCAATGACTATGGGGACCACTGAAGTATGTTTCTTCCAGAAGCGAGATGTTTCAATTGCCAGGTCTCTGTACTTTGTTAGTTTTTCCAATTCTTTGTTTTCAACTCTGACATCCCCTGGAACTGCAACATCAACAATCCAGACACTTCTTAGTTCTATTACTACTATGCCCTGGTGTGTTATGTTCAAGGTGTCTATCCGTTTGGATCCAGAATTCCCAGAAGATCTTGACGTCGTCATTTCTGACACCTTCTCTACCTGATGTTCCCATGGGTTTTTGGAGGCTGGCAAGTTACTTTTTTTGCATAATGACCAGTGCATGAACTTTGCCACTCTATCATGTCTAACTTTGTAATCTGTGAAATCTTTGGACATTTGCATATGAGGTGTGACACAGTTTCATCATTTTATTCACAGAGTCGACATTTGCTGTTAGCACTATTATTATTATTATTATTATTATTATTATTATTATTATTATTATTATTATTATTATTATTATTATTATTATTATTATTATTATTATTCCTTTACATGGTTCTCAGTTTTTCTCTCTTTGTAACATCTGTATTTTATCTTCCTTTTTTCAGCTTCTATGATTTTTGCATGTTATCCTTTTATTATTCTGTTTTAAACTGTCTTGAGTACTAATGAATAGAATGACAGAAAGAGAGAGAGAGAGAGATTGAGAGAAAGAGGTTAAAGAAGAGTTAAATATGTTATCTGCCTGAATTATCCTCACACTCGTTACTCTCTGAACTATTCCTTAAAACAGTTGTTCACAAATATAATTAAGTGATTAATAGTGATATATCTTTCATCTTGTCCATCATTCCATTCCTCAACCTTTTGCAGCCTTAAGAGAGAATACCACAAAGTCAGTATATATTTGTGTATCATAAATCATTATATTGGGACTTTCTTGAAAGATGTCATGAAGTTCCCCCTTGTATCATACATTAAACAATTGCCTTTTTAAAAGGTTTTTTTCAGACAACAGTTCAAAATGAACTACATGAAGCATACATACAGGGAAGCTTTAATTTGGGGTGGGGGGTAAGGATAGGGAAAAGTCACTGTCAATGCTCCCTTTAATCACCCCTCAGAACAGCCTATGCCAGCTGGCACCGGTCTCTAATGAGGGAGGAACAGGGCAGACACAACAGAAGGAGACACACAACTTCTGAGCCTGACCTTCTGCCAAGATTAACAGATTATCTTCGTCCTCAGTACCCTGCTGAACATTATTCTACCACGGAGAAGACAGCAGATGCAGGCAACAGCTGACTCCCCTGATGCTGTCCCCTCAGTGCAAGACCTAACGCGAAGAGTGGCTGTTTTTGATCTGAATGGTGATGCTGTGGAAGCATTGTAGGTGGTGGATGGGTGTAGTGCTGTATATTTCTCTTTTTGGTGCTTGAACATCTTTGGGCCTGTTGATTATGATGCTGCCTTTCAGAAGCATAAGTGCCTTCTCAAGGCTAATCCACATGGTAGTTTGGGTAGGTGTAAGTTGCAGGAGGTTGGGGCCTAGTTGTAGCCACCCGTCGCCCTCACCTCAGGATCTCTATATGGTCCCGGTTGGAGTTTTGCAGCTAAAACCTTCTTTGGCGAGGTCCCTAGAATTTTCAAGCTCTGGGACAAGCCTGGTACAAGTTTAGTTTTGAGGAGTACAACTCCCATAATCCTCCAGGCAGCATGGCAGTTGACTATGATAGCTGGGTGATTCTGGGAATTGTAATTCAAAAATTACCTTTTCCAAGCTTTGGACTGGCCAAACCAGAGCCTTTGAAACAGGCTACTCCAATAGAGAGTGTAGAATTGCACACCCATGTTTCCTTTTCCACTTGGAGGCCTGAGGCCTAAGGACAAAGTGCTCACATTAGTTCACCAGGTTTATATCACAGATCCAGATATAACTGACACAGTGTGTGGTGATTTCGCCCATTCTAGCCAGCTGTGCACTTGCTTGGTTGGAGTGTTTGGAATCTGCAGTAATGTCGTGTGATGTGGCAGTTAAGCAATTAGTAAGTCAGAGAGTCTTTTCCCAGGTAATCAGAGAAGAGAAGTCTGTTAGAGACTCTGTGAACAGCTAGTCTTGAGTTTGGGTGTAGGAGAATGGTCTAGGGTGAAGTATGTGTGAATAGAGTAAATGAATATAGAGTTTGTGGTCTTTTTCTCTTCAGTTTAAATACCTCAAAGATTATCTTTCCTTTTCTTCCATTTACCTGTACATCCCAAATAACACCTCTTTGGTCATTCCTGAATAAAACTCTCCTCATTATTTATTTTTAAATGTAACTTTAA
Source organism: Intellagama lesueurii (assembly GCA_037013535.1). Classification (NCBI taxonomy): domain Eukaryota; kingdom Metazoa; phylum Chordata; class Lepidosauria; order Squamata; family Agamidae; genus Intellagama; species Intellagama lesueurii. The sequence goes on from JBAJHW010000002.1 coordinate 256,397,430, forward strand.
GAAATACACTTAGTAGTCAAGAAGTAGAGAATAGAATATCCATATCTACAATCTATGCAGAACCAGGAGGAGAAGGAGAATAAGCTGCCACCAGTGTTTACACTAAGGAGACCATTTCACTCACCAACTAAATATACAGTAGGACTTCCATATCTGCTGGAGATTGGTTCTAAGCCCCGCTGCAGATACTGAAAACCATGGATAATAGCAACCACTAGATAGATAGATAGATAGATAGATAGATAGATAGATAGATAGATAGATAGATAGATAGATAGATAGATAGATAGATAGATAGATAGATAGCATGGTAAAAGTGGAAAAAACAGGAAAACATATTTTCACATTCTTTATCAGAACTGGCCACTAGAGGGAGCCAGAGCCCATGATATGTATTCTTTGCTAACAAGTATTCATAGCATGGTCTCTGGCTTCCTCTAGTTGCCGGTTCTGGTAACACATGTTGAAAATGTTGAAAAAACATCTGGATCTTTTTCTTTTAATGTTTTTAATATTTTCAAACTGTGAATCAGTGAAGCTGTGGATACTGATCCCGTGGATACCAGGGTCACACTGTAATAAACATATAAACTGGGACAAGCAGGCAGGGGCTGGATGGCACAATTAAAGGGGCAATCCCTTTTAAAGCATTTTAATTAAATAGTATTCTTTAGCTGGCCATATGAGCAACAGGATTTATTAATATTAATGTTTTAATGATTGTTTTTAATATAGGATATTATTATAATATTGCCTATTTTTAATGGTTTTAATGTTTTTAAAGTTTTAATATTGTTGTACGCCGCGCAGAGACCACTGGTAATGGCACGGCTAAAAAATCTTGTAAATAAAATAAATAAATAAATAAATACTTTTGAGAAGTTTGGCAGTACTTGCCACCTAACCTACTAGCACTAAGAAAGAGATGACTAGGTTTGGGGTGAAAGTGCCAGAAAGGTGCCTCTGACTACTTGGGTAATGTGGAACTCGCTAGCATGATGACAGTGAGAAGGGACATTTCCCCAGGGATGTGGCACCATGTAGTCCTCAATACAAACAGCTCATATCAAGGATCCCTAATTATGTCCATGGACAGAATACACACTTGAGCTTTGTGATGCATTTCTGTACTGAAAAAAGCAGGAAACATTTCCATGAATTAACGTTTTGTAAAAAGCATGCAATGGGTCATTGCTAATGTGATCAGAACAAAGAGCCAGGTTCAGAAGTCTTACAAAATGTCATATTTGCACAACATATGGTTAATATTAGAGCCAAACTCATTTCATTGACTTCAGATGGTTTGTATTTTTATAAGAAAAATCATTACCCCTCATCTTCTCTGATCCTATCAATTTGGTGCTAACTTTTTTTTTTAACTGGATAGCTGGACCATATGGCTCTTTCCATTCCAGATCAATTTCACATGTCAGAGCAAAATTAGATGTTGCAACGTATGGGAAGAGAATACAGACTGTACCTTAATCCTTCCTTCAGCGATGGCTTGATTAATAGCTATTGCAATAGTGACACGGCCTTTCTGATCAGAATACAATATTCTGGCTTGAGATCCTACAACCTAGAACACAGAAATAATAGATATCCTGGTTTATCTTCATAGTCCCAATACCTGGAACAAGTATTTAATGGGAAAAGTGAGCAAAATGAATTTTAAAATATGCACCTTCCATTGCTAAGGATTTCCATCTATGTCCCCTCACCATGTTCACTTTATGAAAACAAACTACATCTGAGGAGTTTTTGGACTGCCGAAATCTTGTAACCCAAAAATTCTTCAAATGTAGTTTGTAAACTGGTAAACTGATAATCAGTTTAAGAACCACAGGCCAGTATTAGCTGTTTCCTTACTGTTGGATAAAAAGCATATGTCCTGAAGTGAGTTTCCAACTTTTAAAATGTATTAATCTAGTGGTTTACTGTTGTTGTGATCCATGTGAATGAGATGTTTTCCATGAAGGCAAACAGAATGGAATTCTGTAGGATGTATTAGGAAACTGTATATCCAATATCCTAGTTTCCTAACACCCAATAACGCCTTCAAACTAGGAATTCACATGGGGTATCTATGCAAAACTGAATACATAGCTCAACTCACAATAAAATAAGAAGACTTGCTGATATTGGATCTGTATTTATGAATGCAAGGCACAGCTGGACATGAGGGCGTCCCAGGGCGTTTAGCTATTTCCCTTAGGCACAGGATGTCTGAAATCAGCTGCTATGACTAATTTGGAAGGCTCATCCAGTCATAGAGGTTGATGCCTTTTTCCCTTCTGTGTCTACAGAGATTTCTGAGGCTAGAGCCACAAAAGCCCACGAGACGGCATGCCAGGATAAAGGTTATAAAAAATGGATCTTTGCTTGGGAAGAAAAAAAAACCCACTTCCATTTGAAAGGGTGCCCTTTAAAACACTTGTACTGAATTTGAGCATTGTTTCAGCTTGCTGGGTCCACATACCAAATTGTGTCTCCTGGCTTCCTGAATCCAGCGGATGTTATCGTAGTATTGCTGTTCGACAGATGGATTCACTAGGCAAGAAAGGGGAAACATCAAAAATGGTTCTTAAAATGAGTATACTGCTGTTCAAGTGATATGGTACTCTAGGGGCCAGACCCAGTATTCAGACAGGCCATTTTTGAGATACCCATGAAAAAGACTTGAACATACACACTCTCTACAGGGAGGACACCAATTAAAGTGAAGGTCACAAGGAGAGGATGAAATGATTGACACATGAAGAGGTGGGAGGCAAAGAAACGATCGGCATGTTTATGACCAACTTTTCCCAACTTGGCATCTTCAAAATGCATTGGACTGTAACCCCGTCATTGCCAGTAAGCATGGGAATGAGAGAAGAGGTATAATTTCAAGCTTGCCCCAGTTCAATTTTTTTCAAGACGATGATGGTTTGACTCAATATGCTACTTTAAAAACAAGTAAACAAACATGGCTGAAACATCTCCCTTTTTTACACAGTATTATACTGAACGACACATTTCACAAGCAACTATTCAAAAAAAGAAGATATTAGCAAACTTTGAAGAGAGTTTTGTAAAATGCAACAGAAATCGGTTCGTGCCACCACTACGCAACTCAACCCTTGCCCATCATGGCTAATAAAGGAATCTGCCGGGGGGGGGGGGGTTCACACCTGGATCCTGGAGGTCATCAACTCGTTGTTAAGAGAGGGAGTGGTCCCCACACCGTTAAAGGAAGCAGTGATTCGCCCACTCCTAAAAAAGCCTAATCTGGACCCAGGTCTAGTGATCAACTATCGACCAGTGGCAAACCTCCCTTTTCTGGGCAAGGTGTTGGAACATGTTGTGGCTGAGCAGCTCCAGGCTCTCCTGGATGAAACAGATTATCTAGATCCATTTCAATCGGGTTTCAGGCCGGGTTATGGGACGGAGACTGCCTTGGTTGCCCTGTTTGACAACCTTTGCCGGGAGAGAGACAGGGGGAATGCATCCCTGTTGATTCTCCTGGACCTCTCAGCGGCTTTCGACACCATCGACCATGGGGTCCTTCTGGACAGATTGGCTGGAATGGGAATGGGAGGCACCGTTTTATGGTGGTTCCGCTCCTACCTGACTGATCGGGTCCAGAAGGTGGTGCTGGGGGACAGTAGCTCTGATCCATGGTGGTTGCATCATGGGGTTCCTCAGGGCTCTATACTGTCCCCCATGCTATTCAATATCTACATGAAACCGCTGAGGGAGGTCGTTAGGAGGTTTGGGCTGAGGAGTCAGCAATATGCTGATGACACCCAGCTCTACCTCTCATTCTCTACCAACCCAGGTGTGGCAGTCGCCGTTCTGAACTAGTGCCTGGACTCGATAATGAACTGGATGAGGGTCAATAAACTGAGGCTCAATCCAGACAAGTCGGAAATGCTGCTGGTAGGTGCTCCGCCAGATAGGTTAAAGGGCCATTTCCCTGCCCTAGACGGGGTTACACTCCCCCTAAAGGACAGGGTCCGCAGCTTGGGGGTGCTCCTTGACCCGGCTCTGACCTTGGAAGCCCAGGTGGACTCGGTGTCCAGGGGTGCCTCCTTACAGCTGCGGAGAATATATCAACTTTGCCCTTACCTGGATGAGTGGAGCCTGGCAACAGTCACACATGCATTGGTAACAACCAGACTGGACTATTGCAATGCGCTATATGTGGGGCAGCCTTTGAAGACAGTCCGGCAACTGCAACTGGCACAGAACCAGGCTGTGCGTCTGGTAAGTGGTGCCGTCGCGTGGACTCATATCATGCCGGTTCTGAAAAATTTACACTGGCTGCCAGTTGCTGCTCGGGCCCAATTCAAAGTGCTTACTTTGACATATAAAGCCCTAAACAGCTTAGGACATGGTTACCTAAAAGGACCGCCTTCTTCCATACGAGCCTGCCCGTCCTCTAAGATCAGGCCAGGAGGCCCTTCTGAAGGTGCCATCCCTGAAAGAGGTGAGGGGGATGGCATGCTGAAATAGGGCCTTCTCAGATGTTGCCCCCCAACTTTGGAACACCCTCCCTATAGAGATCCACCTGGCTCCAACACTTTTGGCTTTTCGGCACCAGACAAAGACCTTTCTGTTTAGCCAGCATTTTAATTAAATAGTATCCTTTAGCTGGCCGTATGAGCAGCAGGATTTATTAATGATAAATTGACTGTTTTAATGTAGGGTATTATTATAATATTGCCTATTTTTAATGGTTTTAATGTTTTCTAAAGTTTTAATATTGTTGTACGCCGTTCAGAGACCACTGGTAATGGCGCGGCTAAAAAATCTTGTAAATAAATAAATAAAATAAAATATTGTAATAGGGAATATTATCTTTTAAATGGATTTTAGATCATCCTGAATGTCAAGCATGATGATCTTGAGGTTCAAACCTGTGTCAGGAACCAGCTCCAACATCCCATTTTCTCCATATCTCCTCCCTTATTTCTTTTAAATGAGGGGGGTGCAACTTCAGAGTGACTATTTTCACTGTCCCTCAGGCCTCAATGACTACTACCCCACAACAGTGCCTGCACTTTGCTCACCCGTGCTGGAAGATCTTGCAAATGCCCTTAATTAAAACAGGGGACTAGACATCACTGCCTTGCATATCCATTGTCACAAACAAACATACAATGTTTGTTACACATCAGATATGTCAAATAATGACTGGCACTGATCATTGGCTGTCAAGAGATCTGTAGTTCCTTTAATATAAAGAAAGAGAGAGAAATACAAAATAGTCCCATATCCATTATTTGGAATTAAATGAGCACACATTAATTAATTCTGAGTTAAAATCTGGATTACTTTGGCTTCGTTGTTTTAATTCCATTGTTTTAATTTTTTTCTGGAATTGTCTCATACAGTCCATTGATGTCCAAGGAAGGAAGGAAAGCACTCCAAAGTTACCCCAGGGTGGAAGGGAATGGGAAACAGCGTTGTTAGTGGGGTGATATTATCCCCTGTTTTGCTGAGTTTGTATGGAGATAGAGCTCAAGTCAATGGTGGTCATGTCCCCAGTGATCTGACACAATCTCTCTTTACTTCAGTGGGGAGCAGGAAAAGATACATACAATGAAAGGACTCATGCAGGATCTGAACTCATGTCAAGTTCCCTGTTGTCCTAAATGTCCATGGCGGGGATTGGAATATCACATCACCTCCACCCAGATTCCTGCATGAATCCTGCATGAAGGGATTGATTTGGATATGGTGGGGGAGTGTATACAAGGAAATGGGAAGCGGAAGGGAAATCCCATACCCACCAAAGACCTTTTTGTCCTAAACGGACTTAGTGGAGGCCAAGACTCTCCTTAAACAACCATTTCCCCTCCCCCTCCTTTTAAGTCAATGGGAGAAAGAAGAGTGGTAATTTTGCCAAGGAGGGAGAAAGCTTGCATAATAATATGCTTAAATCCACAGAAAGAAAAAGGAAGAACACATTTTCCCCCAGTGCATATCCCTGATAGCCATAGAACAGACATGTAACTGATATTAATTAATTTTTGCAGAACTCAATTTGAACTTATTTTCTCTTCTGTACACCTTCCCATTATGAGGGCACTACTGCAGGCAATTGCAATGCAATATTTTTTAAAAGCCTCAACTATTATTTCATCTCTTCATAAGTGCAAAAGTAGTGCAATCTATTCATTTTTCCATGTCTTTGAAATATTTGCTTGACTTGCTGAATCCAGTTGTTTTTCATTTCTAAAAAAGTTGCCATTTCATTTATAAAATCATATAATGAGCGTTCTTTGTTGCTGTTTCTTTTGCCAATCTTTATTTAGGTTCCAGAAGATACTAAAAAGGACACTATGATCTCATCCATGTTATCTGTGTCAGCAAGGAAGTTGACTCCCTAGCTTCAGAGTTATTTTTTATTTTCTGTTTTATTTTTACACCTTCCAAGTTTCTTTGGATACACTCAGAACAGGGAGCACATTTTCCTCTTAAACCTAATTCATACCATTTCACTCCCACTATAGCTATGATCTCAAGAAATCATCATTACCTGGCATATTCTGCCATTCTTGCACAGCTAATGATGGATGCATTAATTGGGAAACTTGGCACACACTACCAAAATTTTGATTGGCTATTTGTTTGTTTGTTTGTTGTATTTTTAAGCTCAAGTTGGTCCACAAGGTTCTCCTTCCTGATTTTATTGCATCAACTATCCTGTGAGGGTGGGGAAGATAGAGAGAACCTGCCTGGCCCAAAGTCTTCTAGTGGGTTTCACAGTTAAGTAGGGATTTGATCCAAGATCTCCTGAGTCCTATTGCAACTCTATAACCACTATACCAGGGGTCCCCAACCCCCAGTCCGTGGCCTGGTGCCGGTCCGTGGCCATGGCAGGACCAGGCCATGGAGACAGATCTGCCCCCGGCACGCACTACCCCCATGCACCCCCCACACACACACGGTCCACCCACCCTGCGCATGCATGCAAGTGCGCCCCGCCCACCCATGAGCACACCCCACCCATCTGGGAGCACACCCCGCCCATCTGTGAGCATGCCCCACCCATCCACAAGTGGGGGGGGTGCCCCCCGCACACAGACCCCACCTCCCCAACCAGTCTGCAGTTCAGAAAAGGTTGGGGACCACTGCACTATACCATACTAACTTTCATATGAGATATTGGGCATGCTGCTTAAATACTGTCCCATAGTGCTTAAAGCACTCTCTGGGCAGTTTACAAGTTAATTAAGCAGGCTACACATTGCCCACTCAGCAAGCTGGGTATTCATTTTACCAACCTTAGAAGGCTGGAAGGCTGAGTGAACCTTGAGTCAGCTACCTGGGATTGAACACTGGGTCATGAGCAGAGTTTGGCTGCAGTACAACAGTTTAACCACTGTGCCACGATACACAAGACGTGCTCCTTCTGACCTTCCATTCCCCTTGTGGAAGCCAAATGCCTCAGCAGTTGCATCTTACGTGCAGTGGGGCAGTAGACCATCCTAAGAGATAAAGGAGAGGCCATATGACACATAGGGGAATAATCTTTTGGGGGTGCCCTTTAGGTGACGGCTGGCTCCTCTGCTTAAAAGAGCTAAGGAGGGAGGATCCAACTTTACTACTGTGCAAATAGACCAGGAAAATGTGTCCAAAAAAGTGGAACACAAGGGGAGTGCAGGAGCCATTAGTCAAATAATTAGAGGAAGGAGGAAATATGATGGGAGATGACAACCTAGCCATCACATGGAAAGGATGGCAGGGAATTGGCTGGCCTTCCCTTCCTTCAAGTCGAAACCTGGCCAAAGATGTCATAGTGACAATCAAGGTAGATCTTCCAGCCTAAAATCCTCCTTTTTAAAGCCAGGTCAGTTGCAGAAAAATCATCAGTCATCCAGGATTTTATTCTGGATGAAGGTACTGACTTGGCTTTTATCATAGAGACCTGGCTGAGAGAAGACAAATGAGTGGGAACTGAGATACAGTCCATAAAAACTCAGTCTCAATGACCAGATGCTCCATCCAGCAGTCTGTCTATTTTGAATGGATGTTACTGAGGCTAGGTGGCCATGACAATGTTGAGATTCTGTTGGTGTAGCACCCACCTCACCGTCCAACAGTCTCTCTGCCTGAGCTATCTGGGGACAATCTCTAGTACGCCATTGGACTATCCCAGGTTTATTGTCCTGGAGAGTTCGATGTTCTTGCTCAAGTTGTTCAGTTAAGAGTGGCTCAGGATTTCATGTCTGCCACGACAACCATGAACTTGTCCCAGTTAGAAACTGGCCTCATGCATTTGGCAGGGCATATTTTGGATCTAATATTTTTGCCTTACTTGGTGGACCAGTTAAGATGGTCTGCCCCAGGTGGCTGATGGATCCTAATAGTTTCCTGAATGCTCTTGAGAAACTTCCTACTTTGGTGGTGGGCCCTGAGGCTAATCTACAGAATACAAAAATAGCTATGCAAGTTGACACTTGCTTCTAAACGCCCCTGCCTCACCTGTTGAGCAATAAAACAGAAGGGACAGCAGTCAGAGGATCACTTGAGGACAACTCCCAAACTTGGTATAATCCATCTGAAAAAATACACTGCGGAAGCAAAGGCTGCAAAGAAAGCCTGTGTTTTTAAGAATTAAAATTAAGGCAATGCAGGATGCTAAGCAGAGGGGTGGTTTTGGTCTTCCAGATTGGGTTTTGTATTATAGAGCTTGTATTTTAGATTGGATAAAAGAATGGATAACTCTAGAAAACGATAGAATACTCAACCTGGAAGGACATGACTTGCAATTAGGGTGGCATGCCTATATATGGTACAAAAAAGATAAAGAACAAAAAAATTTCAATTCACATATGATAAGAAGAGCTTTACTGGGAATGTGGAGAAAGATTATACAACAAATTTATTACAAAATACCTGTATGGGTGTCACCGATAGAGGCCTTCACTCAACCTAACCTCATGACAAAAGTAAATTTTTTAAGATATCAAGATTTATTAAATAAGGATGGTAAATTAAAGTCTAAAGAAGAGCTAGAGTCACAGAATGTTTATATGGATTGGTGGCCTAGAGTACAGTTAGAATCTAGATATATAAAAGATAAAATAGAAGGTTTCTATCTAGAGCAAACGGTCTTTGATAAACTCTTGCTAGGCTCAAAAGAACAAATTGTTAAGAAAATGTATAATTATATGCTGGAAATTAAAATGCAAGATGAAATGGTTAAGGAATGTATGATTAAGTGGGCGCAAAATATAGGGCATAATATTGATATTGATCAATGGCTGAAAATATGGCAAAATAATATAAAGCTCACAAGATCGGTGAACTTTAAAGAGAATATATATAAGATGTTTTACAGGTGGCACATGACCCCAGAAAAATTGTCAAAGATGTATACAGATGTATCAAATAAGTGTTGGAAATGTGAAATACAAGTGGGAAGTTATTATCATATGTGGTGGTCATGTGGAGAAGCGAAACAATATTGGAAAAGAGTACATGCTATGTTACAACAAATACTGCTCTGTAAGGTGCCATCAACCCCAGAACTGTTTTTATTGAGTATGATACCTGATAATATAGATAAGTCAAAGGAATATATAGTTATATATATTGTTACGGCAGCCAGAATTCTATATGCTAAAAATTGGAAAAGCCCAACGGTACCGAAACAAGAAGATCTTATTGAAAAGATACGGGAAATAGCTGAAATAGATATCCTATCAGAAGTCATGAAGGACTATCCCTTGCAAAAGGTAACAGAAAGATGGGATCTATTCAACAAGTGGACTGAATTAACAGGCAGTATATGAATAGTACATATTGAAATGAGAACTTAATCTAGAAGGCAGAAAAGAGTAAACAGAATAACCTAAAATCTTGATATGGCAATATGTATAGAATGGATATTAGTATGTTATTGTCTCTTCTCTTCCTCATCAATTCCAATTCCCTTTTTCCTTTCTGTCATCCCTTATGTTAAAAAAAAAAAACAAATTAAAAAAAAAAAGAAAGCCTGTGTCTCCGCTATTAACGCCTAAGCACATAAACAACCAGTAAATGCATTTCTGAACTGTGCAAGGACTTCTTCACCAAGGTCCTGGGGAGAGAGTACCAGAGCAATGGGTCACCTCGTGGGAACACATTGCTTTGTGTTTTGCAGACAAGGTTCATTGGATTTGCTTTGACCTGGACTCTGATATTGGCGCAGGTCATACTGATGTGACTTTGGTGATGGTCCTTTTAGCTGGGATTCTTTTCAGCTAATAGAGCTCAAGGATGTGGATGCAGTGCTTGAAGTGGTGAGGGCAACCACCTGCTCTTTTGATCCTTGCCTTTCCTGGCTAATCAAATCAGTGAAGGTGGGACAGATACCATGGTTAATCGTGGTGAAAAATTCTTCCTTAAAGGAGGTCCATCCTTTCTGGTCTAAAGGAAGCCGCCATAAAGCCTTTCCCAAATAAATGTGCCCTTGACCCAAAAGTTCTGATTCATTGTAAGCCAGTCTCAAATTTACCATGCACTCGCTTCTGAGTTGTGATCTGTTTCCATGATTACTGATTTTAAGGGAATAAAACACATCCTTTTAGACTGGCAGATTACCTGGTATGCTGTGTTGTTTTTAACCTTTTGTTGACTTAAATGGTTTTTAATATATTTGCTTAAATTTAATGTTTTTTATACGGGCTGATTTATTGATTTTTTAAAACTTCTTTTAGCTAAATACAATTTTGTTTGTTTTTATTCTTTTAAAAGTTTGCAAATTGCCTTGAGTGCTATCTTTTAGAGAAAAGACAAGGTATAAATATAATAAATAAATAAATAGATAAAGAAATAATAAACTGGGAAAATAATATTCACACACTTCCAAAGTGCCAGATTTAATGCAAACCCACTCAATTCACTTTCTCTATGTATCAATGCAGTTCTGTTGAGACTTAAGGCTCAAGTACTGACTCTAGCTGGCAAAGGTGAACTCCAAGTGGATCACCAAATAACTGAAGCAGGTCAAAAGGAAATTTGTGAAAGGGTCATTTTTCCCCACTAAAGTTCAGCTGTCATTTCTTTCTCAATTCCTCTGTCCACTCTTTTGTCAAGCACCACAGTAAACCCAATAACAGACGTGCCACCAAATCTGCCCCAGTCGGCTTGATTTTAAAATGTATTTCTGTATACAGATGCATATAATTCCAATGGCTATTTTCTTGGGAGACACATAGTTTTATTGTGGATTAGAATATTTGGGGCTCCTTCCCCACTAGAATGGTGAGAAATTCAAAGCAGTTTTTCTAAGGTTGGATGCCCTATCTTCAGGAAATATATACACTGTAAAAATAAAAATATCCTGTCTTGCTGCAGTGTTTATCACTGTGGGATGCTGTGCCCTCAGTATAATTGGTGTCATTTTAATGTTGTCACCCAACTGAACAAATCACAAGTTGTCCATTGTGAACCCCTCTAGTGGCATGTATACAGAGAGAAAAGGGCAGGATCTCTGTGGAAGGACCATGGCTCAGTAGGAAGCACATCCTTCACGTGCAAAAATCCTAGGTTCAATCCCTCCCATCTTCCAGAACTTGGAAGTTACTGACCACAAAACAATAGTTACTTGTAATTCATTCTTCACCCCCATAATGAAGACACTGAGAAATTGAGTGATACAGCTAGGCTACATTACAATTATACCTTAAGAGGGATAGCATCCATTTTGTGACGTAACTGTAACTTTTAATTTCCGTTATAAGTCTAAATTCAATTAGTCCTAACCTGATAGAATGAACTCACTGAATTAATGGGACTTTGGAAAGTCAACATTTACATAAGCCCCATTGATTCAGTGGCTGAAATCCTGTTGCTTAGCATAGTAAGTCACATGAGAGTAGGCCCATATGAATCCATGAAACTTACAGAAAAACTGACTCACCAAATCCCTATTGATTCAATGGGTCTACTCTAGTGCAACTTATGCTACACAATGGGATTTCAGCCAGTGAACCTACTGTCAACTGGATTTAACCCATTGTTACAGAGGTATGGTCTAATGCAGAGGAAGAGTATAACATGGTTCGTAACCAGGCCTGTGCATTACCTTCTGTTGGTGCCTTATACCCTGTTCTGAGTATTGAGGCAAAAATGAAGTAGATGGAAAAAAGTGTTTTGCACCTACAGAGCAGTGGCTTGTAGCAGTCAGATTTTTGTTTTGTTTGAGTAACAAAAGGTAGAATGTGAACCCAGATGTCCTGCTCCAGACCCAGGTAAAATATCCCTTCGGGCTATCTTGGTTTTGTCCCAGGCAAAAATTTGCTGCCCTTTCCTGATGCCCAAAATATGTTACCCCTTTACTAAGTAGTTCTGTGGAGCTGGGAACCAAACAAAAAGAGATAATCACATATTGCTAAATTATTGGCCCTAGAAAGGCTACAGACCAAATCAGGGGAAGCATACATTGGACAGATTTTAAAGTACAGTATAATACCCCCCTTTTTTTTTAACATCCTGAAATGTTGCTTCTCCTTCATGCTGAGTTTCAGTGAATGTTTCCAGTTTCTTTTGATTTAAATCTTCAGCCAACAGGGTTTTTCAAATTGCTAATCATGTAACTTATTACTCAGTATTATTGATCTTGGTTTGGACGGATGGGTGATGATGAGCCTTATTTGCCACTTCACCTGAAAAAGGAAAATATTGGCTGAAGATTTAGAACATCTATACTTTTGGAAGGAAGCCCCAAGTGGAGTAACAAACACCTGTGCACTTGGCAAAAAGGGCAGATATGATCTTGATCACATGGAATTTCCCAACACAGAAAATGTCAATCTCAGGCAATTTTGCCTTGACCTGGCAAAGAGGATAACCATTCAGGTCTAATGCAGGACTTGTGCAACTGGTGGCCCTCCAGATGTTTTTGGATTTCAGCTCCCAACAACCTTAATCAACACAGCCAGTGATAAGGGATGGTTGCAGCTGTAGTCCAACAACATCTGGATGACCACATGTTGGTCAGCACTGGTCGAAGATGTAAGACATTGTGAACTGGTGTCTTACATCCATTCTCCATCACTCAGGCTCCATACCTCCTTCAAGGACAGCTTTCTCAAGCACAGATGTGGCAATACCGTCAGTAGTTGCCAAGTCTTCTGGGTTGCCTGAGGTACAAACCCAACGAAATGGGCCAAACCCTAGAGAAAAAATGTCACTGGGAAGAAAATATGTTTAGCTATTAGAAGATAGTTTACATTCTTGCTTTATTTATCCTGGCAGTCAGCAGTGCTTTTCTTTCATTAACTGAATATGGAAGAATTTCAAAAATTTCAAGCAAACTAATCCAAACAGAGCACTTTGGACCATCATTTCTGAATTTTAAATAAAGATTTAAAATAGCATACGTGTGTGTGCATGCATGTAAAATCACAACCATACAGGCCATGAGTATGTCCTGTCAAAATTCCAGGGGTTTTACCACAAAGAGGAGGCTTTTATGATTCATTTACACCCACAATTTGCAACTGGTTTGGGCCACAGACTAAAAGGCTACAACCCCCAGAATCATGCAGTCAGTGTGACCAAAAAAGTAACTTTTCCAACCTCTGCTCCTCCGTCTGGGGGCACACTCCTTACCATCTTTGCCTTTAACATACAGCTAGATGCCCAGTTATATGGGAACAGGCCGAAAGCATGCCAATGGCAGGCACACCAGAGCCCTTCTAGGCAAAACAGAGGCCTTGGACGGGGGCCTTCACTCCGCATGTGGCCGTTGGCCCAAATGGATTGTGAGTACCGGAGTATGCCCAAGAATCCACTGTGCCGTTTCTGACATCTGCTGGATAAACTCCAGTTTCACACATAGAACCAGTACTATTCCCTTTTCCCTACCCATCCTTGTTTCCTTTTGTGTCATTGTGTCTCCTCAAATTGTAATCTTGGGGGCAATGGCCATTTTGGCCTTTTTATTGATCTGCCAGTCATTCTAAGGCCATTTCCAGTCAGAGAGCAGGATTTAAATACTACACCAGCTGCCTTGGGTCCTTTTAAAGAGAAAGGCGAGGTAAAAATATTTTAAGTAAGTAAGTAAGTACGCACGCAAGAATGAGACAGAGTGTTTCCCAAGGGTTCCTACTGCTCAGAATTAAAAGGCACTATGTAGCCCTTCTCTCTTTTCCCCTGAGAAGATTTCCTTTCCTAGGGAAGGAGATGGAAAAATAGGGATGGGAGGGCTTGCTAACTGAAGACTTCATTATCTGAAGTTCTTGTAAGCTTCCCCAAATGAGGCTGTGCAACTCCATAGCAAAAGCTTGTCTGGAAGGGTCCAGAAAAAGAGGGAGAGAGAGAATGATACGCTAGTTATTCAGATGCAGCCAAGCGAAGAGAAAGTGTTCCCTTGATGGTGGTACAAAGGACTCTGTACACACTGCCTCCCCACACAGTTGGATGCTTCCTGCCTCACTCAGACCTTCTGCCTGAAGGAAGAAAGGGGGTGAGCTGTGATGGGCACTGGAAGCAGCTATGGGATCAGATGGCACCCCTCAAAGGGAACAATTTGGCTGCTAGAACACCAGTTGCTCAAACGTGAATGACACAGCCTATTTATTGTGTTCCTAGGAACAGCTATATTTAAGTGTACATCTGTGTACCACATTCATGTCAGTTCTGTATGCACTGAACTAGAGGTATTTACAAATTATTTCAGTGGGGTTTTCCCCCATCAAAATGCTTTAAATCATGTCTTTGGCAATTATTCAGGACTTAAATATCTCAGATATGCTTCAGGGAAAGCAACTGGAACAGTATGATGGTCACAGATTTTATACCCATCGTTGTAGTAGCCCTATTCCTACTGCATCTAGGAGCAGCAGCAGAAGGAGAGGAAATAATGGTAGGTGTTGTAATGGCAGTAAAGCAGTAGCAAGAACAGTGCAGTCTTTATACACAAAAACTATCTACCAGGTTTCATGCTCTGGTCTAACTCCCACAATACTTTCATCAATTTCAGAATTTCTGTCACTATGATAATGTACGAATGGGCCTACTCTAATGAACAAATGACTCACTCATTCGTATGTAATCATACATATATGAATGTTATCTTACCTGTATCTGATCATAGCTGTATGAATAAAAGACAGATATAGCTGGCTTCCAGATTAGTGGTTGAATTGTAGCATTTGAGAATTCTGTTCTTAATTCAGGTTTACTTATTCACACAAGACTGGTGTGAATTTTGGACAGAAAAAGGTTTGCATTCTATATTTCATTCCATTCTACCTACCCCATAATGTGCTGAACATAGGAAGGGTATCGGAATTCTCCTTTGCATGCTCCTCTTTTCTCAATATCAGCACCTTCAAAAGAGTTTAAATTTTGTTATTAAATGAAGAGGAAAATTCACAGATTATTTCGTAAGGCTTCTTCTAGATGGGAAGCACTAAGAGATCATTATTCTTCAGCTTTAAGTTTCAACCTGGATGGAAACAAGACTTATGCTTCATGCATTTTCCCTTGTGCATTTATCCTAATGTGTTACACCCATCCCAGAGGATATGACATCGTTTCTGTGGGTGCGGAAAGCAATCCATCTGAATGGACATTGGTCCAGCAAAAGACGGTTCATTATGGGTGCTGTCCCATCTCAGCCCCAGGCTATCCCAGCCAGTCCTCTTGTGTCTACCCCATTTAGCAGAGACAGAGACTGGGAGCCCACCTATGTTCCCCTTTTGCTAAACTGCCTGTCTCACAGTCTGTATGGGTGAGTGTGTGTGTCTATGTGTGTGAGTGTGTGAGAGAGGGCCAGAGAGAAAAACCCACTTTATTGCTGTGTTAATCTGATTCAGCTGTAACAGAAACAAAATAAAACACAAATAAAACCACTTTTTGCCTTGGCTCATCTTGTCCGTCCTGGCTCCACCCACCAATGGTTGCTGTAAGGGTACCCAGCAGGCGTACAGCATTGCATTATTTGAGATTTTATGACCAAAACCTGAGATCAGAGAGCAGGGCCTTGTGGCATCATAGAGGTGGGGCCTTGTGGCATCATAGAGGTGGGGCCTTGTGGCATCATAGAGGTGGGGCAGGCAAAGGTTGGGAGTGAAGCAAGCATAACTGATATAGAGTACATGTACAAACATTTTTGTGCTGAGCCAGTAAGCCCTGCCACTATCTGGGAATATATGGATATGGGTGACATGGCTTTATAGATACCTAATATAGGGAGAACAGATTTTCTCCTCTTCCAGTACTGCTTGCCCTGAGATTTTTTTCCTTGTCTGAAAACCTGGGGGATCACAGCACTTCCTTTACACTTCAGCTAATGTCCTGAGATCTGACTTCTGCCCTACCAACCACAATGTACACCCTTTGAGGGAGCAGGAGAGGGGTGGATCAGATTATCCTTTTTCATTCTTAGGGTTTATTCTTATAAGTGTGATTGTACATTAAATGACAAAAAGAAGTGTGTAATGTTTGTTTTGGGTTGAAAGTAAGAATTGGAGGTGTTTAGGTTAAAAAAAAACACTGCTAAAGTGACAGTGACTGGAAAGTGATTTTATTTCTAGATTAGTATTTGCTGCACAATAACACTCCTTCCTTAGCATTTTGCTAATCTTTCCTTTTTTTAAAAAATATAGACTTATTTTAAAAAATAAAAATGTTACCCCTTTGCAAAGATAGTGAGTGTATGTTCAAATGTGACACCTCCACCTGCCTGATACATTACCGTCCACATGAAAGGTAGTCTCTTCAGAAAGCTAGAAGGACAGTACTAAGGCCATTACTCTTGTGGAGACTCTATTACTGTTGTATCCTTTTAAAAAAAGTGGGGGGGGGGTCTCTTCTGCAGTAAGGGTAAACATGGGAGCCCCTCACTCTCTCTGCACCTGACCTACCTCAGGATGTGGAGGAGGAGAATTTGGAGGAAAGTTGGGATATGCCGATGATCGATGGTCTCCTTAATTTACACTCCAAAAAAAGGAAGTATCTACGTACTCACCGGCTCTCTGAGCTTCTAGGAGAAAAGCATTTCCATAATCCCAAAAAAACATTCCTTGATCAGCTAGTCTGTTGATTGCAGCGACTTGTCTCCTCAGGCTGAAAGCAGGGAAAGACACAATGTCACCCTTCATTCCCTCCATCAACTTACATGAAGAAAAAAAATTAACTGAGTGCTTTGTCTTGAACATATCCATTGGGCCCAGAAGCATGGAAGACTGGGATGTCGCGCAATGGCGTGTGTGGATGTTCGCCTGTCCATGTGTGCGCAGGTACTTCACCTCGCGACTGGATGTGTGGGAGATCCAGGTTCCAATTAAGGCTGAATCCATTTTCTTTCAGAAACCTTTTCCTTCTGTAATTTTTAAAAGGTTTGCTACAGTCCTAAAATATTTTACAAAACAACCCCCACCCCACCCCAAAGTTTACCTTTTTCATACCTGTTTCCAGATGTCTGTGGCTCTGACTGGTTACTACTTCCATGCAATGGTTTTGTTGTGAAATGTCGGGAAACTCTGTGCTCACTCTGAACTAGCTTTTTCCCCCTCAGTGATTTTATCACATCACGATAGGCTATATGACATCAACATTATTAGGCAAAGCAGGAAAGGTGGGGGGCGGGGGGGATAGTGCCAAAGCTATTGGCAAATGCTATTTTAGGCTGCATTAATAGAAGTATAGTTTCCAAATCCCACGAGGTGCTAGTCCCCCTCTATTCAGCACTGGTTAGGCCTCACCTTGAGTATTGTGTCCAGTTCTGGACACCACACTTCAAGAAGGATGCTAACAAATTGGAACAAGTTCAGAGGAGGGCGACATGGATGATCAGGGGGCTGGAAACCAAGCCTTATGAGGAAAGGCTGAAAGAATTGGGCATGTTTAGCCTTGAGAAAAGAAGGCTGAGGGGTGATGTGATAGCACTTTTCAAATATTTGAAAGGCTGTCATACAGAAGAGGGACAAGATCTGTTCTCGATCATCCCAGAGGGCAGGACACGCAACAATGGGCTCAAGTTAAAGGAAGCCAGATTTCGGTTGAATATCAGGAAAAATGTCCTAACTGTTAGAGCAGTACAACAGTGGAACCAGTTACCTCGGGAGTTGGTGAGTGCTCCAACACTGGAGGCATTCAAGAAAAACTTGGATAACCACCTGGCAGATATGCTTTGATTGTATTCCTGCATTGAGCAGGGGGTTGGACTTGATGGCCTTGTAGGCCCCTTCCAACTTCACTTTTCTATGATTCTATGATTCATATGATGAAAGATACAAAGACACCCATAATGGGTCAGCCACCTGAATGTCCAGTAGAGCAGTGTGGGGTCTGTACTGCCTAAATATTGGAGTGAGGTGGGGTAGGGGGCAATGTATCCACCCTCAGTTACTGAAAAACTGCCTCCTATGGTGGCAGGGCTAGGAGAAGAATTTTAACAAGAAGTGCCACCTGCTGCACTCCATTCCTATTTCAAATTTCCTTTAAGATGAAACAGGATATTGCAAGTGTGAAATGCAACAAATTGTTACAGCATACAGTTCTTCTGTTCAAGATTTCATCCAGACAGCCATGCCTTCCTTCTGCATATTCCCCTTTTCTTCATTTTTTATTCTCTCCCGTGAAAGCAGACACTCAGAACTGAAAGTGTGTTCAGCCCTCATTTGGTTGTTTGGTGGGAGTGCTATCTGAAGACTTTTCATTTTTCATTTTAATTCTACAAATTTTGCGGGCTAGTCAGTGCCCTATTTGGGCTACACAGATACTTATCAGTGCTCCGAAGTTGTGGTGGCTCACACAGGGCTTCCATTCATGGCTGGCTAAAACATTTTGGGTATTTATCCTAATAAGAGTGCCGCAAATAAGGGCTGAGCTTTTAAGTATTCAACAGAAGCAACTAATCTGGAAAGGCACAGTGTATTACTCCAGGAAATACATGGAAGAGAGAGCAGGAGGAAGGAGCCATGAACTTCGTTAAAGAAATCTCTAAAGCTAGGTTCTATCCATGGGGGATATGCTAGTAGCCATTGTGGAGAGCTCATACCTCTAATAAAGGAGAACAAAAACTAGTGATTTGGGGGGAAATGGGAGGAAGAAAAATCAAAGTGTAGCAAATTACAGATCAACAAGTGATCACTTAGAAAAGGTAAGAGGGGACAAGATCCCTGTGTCCATCTGGCTGTCTAACTGTTGTTTCCCCATATGTGGAGGCTTCTAACTTGCAATTGTTACTTGGAGGAGAGGGAGAAGACATGGGGTTGCCGTTTCCCATGCAGCCACACATGTGGTGTCCCCTCTAGTTTACCCAAGGCAGGTCCTGGAAGTGGCATCACAAAGGAAGAGGGCAGATAAAAACTCATTATAAAAAGAGTCAATTATAATCAAAAAGCCAATAAAAATTAAATATTGAAACAATAACAACTTATTAAGCAACACAAAAGCAGGACCAGAATCAGCAAGAGAAGCAATCAGTCAGAGAGAGGCTGATGCTAAAGTGAAAGAGCACGGGGGGGGGGGGGGGGGGGAGAGAGAGAGAGAGAGAGAGAGAGAGAGAGGATTAGTCTTCCCCAGACATTGAAAGTAAGAAAGAAGCCACCGAGTCTCCCCAGGGAGGAGGTTTCCCCATCTGGGTGCTGCAGATAAGAAGGCCCCACCCAATATCCCTACCAGCTGCATCTTAAAAGGCAGGGTGAGATGCCAAATCTGGCCTTCTTGAAACGGGTGTGCAAAATAATGTGAGTGCTTTGCAGCAATTTTGGTTCACAAAATGTAACCATTAAATTACACAGACAGACAACAGAGGTGACAATGAAGACCCACAGGTTAAGAAAGGGTCTGCCCCAATCATTGATCAAGTGGAGCAGGAGGAGGGAAGGGCCAGAATTTAAATAAGAAAACAATACATATGGGTGAGCAGAACGGAATCCTTCCTCTTCTCTCACAGCATGCTTTGCCACTGTCTGATATATAGTTTCTTCCTGCTCTCCCCTAGTTGGGCTCCAGTCCAGGCCAAGTGCAAGCTCTCCACCACCAAAGAGGGGAAGACAATCCTGCTCCACCTTTCCTCTATGGTGCTGTTGCGTCTGTACAGTCATGTGAAAAAGAAAGTACACCTTCTTTGAATTCTATGGTTTTACATATCAGGACATAATAAAAATCATCTGGTTCTTAGGCAGGTCTGAAAATTAGGTACCATAAGTACAACCTCAGAGGAACAACAACACACGACATATTACACCATGTCATGATTTATTTTACAAAAATAGAGCCAAAATGGAGAAACCATGTGTGAAAAACGAAGTACACTGTATGATTCAATAGCTTGTAGAACCACCTTTAGCAGCAATAACTTGAAGGAACTTTTCTGTATGACTTTATCAGTCTCTCACATTGTTGTCGAGGATTTTTGGTCCACTCTTCTTTACAACATTGCTTCAGTTTATTGAGGTTTGCAGGCATTTGTTTATGCAGAGCTCTCTTGAGTTCCCACCACAGCATTTCAATCGGGTTGAGGTCTGGACTTTGACTGGGCCATTGTAACATCTTGATTCTTTTCTTTGTCAACCTATCGTTTGTAGATTTGCTGGTGTGTTTGGGATCATTGTCCTGTTGCATGACCCAATTTCAGCCAAGCTTTAGTTGTTGAACAGATGGCCTCACATTTGACTCTAGAATACTTTGGTATACAGAGGAGTTCATGGTCGACTCAGTGACTGTAAGGTGCCCAGGTCCTGTGGCTGCAAAACAAACCCAGATCATCACCCCTCCACCAACAGGCTTGACAGTTGGTATGCGGCGTTTGTACTGATATGCTGTGTTTGGATTTTGCCAAAAATGGTGCTGTGCATTATGGCTAAACATTTCCACTTTGGTCTTGTCTGTCCAAAGGACATTGATCCAGAAGTCTTGTGGTTTGTCCAGATGCAACTTCTCCAACCTAAGCTGTGCTGCCATGTTCTTTTTAGAGAGAAGAGGCTTTCTCCTGGCAACCATTCAAAACCAACCATACTTGTTCAGTCTTTTTCTAATTGTACCATCATGAACTTTAACATTTAACATGCCAACTGAGGTCTATAGAGTTTGACTTGTAACTCTTGGGTTTTTTGCAGTTTCTCTGAGCATTGCACGGCCTGACCTTGGGGTGAATTTGCTTGAACATCCACTCCTGAGAAGGCTGGCAACTGTCTGGAATGTTTTCCACTTGTTAATAATCTTTCTCACTGTAGAATGATGGACTTTAAATTGTATGGAAATGGCCTTATCACCCTTCCCAGACTAATAGGCAGCAACAGTTGCTTCTCGATGATCATTGCTGATGTGTTTCATCCTTGGCATTAACACACACCTGAAAGCTCCAGACCAAGAAACTGCTAAAACTTCAACTTTTATAGAGGTGGTCACACTTGCTGATCATCAGTTACTCAAGGGTATTTGGTTAGCAGCACCAGGCTGCTAATTAGCATCTTAATTCCTAGGGAAGGAGTAAGGGAGTACATAGTTTTTCACACATGGCTTCTCCATTTTGGCTTTATTTTTCTAAAATAAACCCTGACATGGTTTAATATGAGGTTGTATTCACCTAATTTTCAGACCTGCCTAAGGACCAGATGATTTTTATTATGCCCTGATATATAAAACCATAGGATTCAAAGGGGGTGTACTTTCTTTTTCAAATGATTGTATACATGTACCTCATTCCACGACAATAACAAAGGACAAGAACGGCATCATAAGTGATGCTCTCCTCCAAAGGAGAAGAAATTATGTGTGGTGGCATTGGTGCCTCCCTTATAAAGAAGGGGGCACCCACATCCACCCACATCCTTAAGAGGAAGAAAGGGACCACTCTGACTGCTTATCAGATAAGTCACTCTGGATAGCTAGACCAAGCAACAGCAGCTCCCAAGTGGCAGGAGCCCCATGAGGACAGAGTTGGGGACAGCACATTTCCTTTTCCCATGCCTTGCTGTCTCAGATGACAGCCTATATAAGGCTAATGGTATGGCCAGCTCTAATGGGCTATGGGCAATGGAAGTGCTCTGCTTTCCTCATTCAGACATGCTGGTATTATTTTTGAACTCAAACTCATCTCCTGCTCTATATCTGATTTAGCTGAAGAGTTCTGCCCCTGTGGCTGAATGGCTGAACCATTCAAGCTCCTTTGAGCAAGATGATATAAGCAGCCCCCAATTCCCAAGCCACCTCATTCTGAAAGACAGACTCAACAAGATCAAGCTGCAGGAAGAGAATTATTACTACTAATCTATATAGCCTAATTCTCTAATTCCTAGTTCCAGAAAGCATGCATTGGAGAGAAAAAATCTGGGCAGCTGGCTGTGGATCAAAATCAATACAGCTGGGTCACTGAGCATTTGCAGCGTTCTCAGACATAAGACCCTTCTTCCTCCACACAGTTGTTTGCTGACTTGATTGTCAAACAAAACCTGGTGGGGGCGAATTAATTAAATTTCTGCAGCCTGCTTTGACCTTTGGAAAATAAGACTTTCCTCCCCTGGAGGTCAATTCCAGTATCCTTCTTCCCTCTTCTCTGCCCCTCAGCTTCTGTAGTCATTCTCATATAATTTGAACTGGCTTCCGGTTGCTACTGTTTCCCCGAAAATAAGACCTAACCTGAAAATAAGCCCTAGTATGATTTTTCAGGATGCTCGTAATATAAGCCCTACCCCAAAAATAAGCCCCAGTTAAGCGAAACCCCGCCCTCCACCCTTGTGCAGCAACCAGAAGAAGATGACATGACTATAAAATAAAACATCCCCTGAAAATAAGCCCTAATGCATTTTTTGGAGCAAAAATTAATATAAGACCCTGTCTTATTTTCGGGGAAACACGGTACTTATATCTTGAACTGAAATTCAGTTCTTCTAAAAGGTTGTAAGGTCAGCACACAAGGCAGTTTGCTGCCTGTGACAGAGCAGCAAAGCGCCCCACCTAGCTACCCAGCCAGAGGCCAAGGTTCATGGTACCCAGAGCTAATCAAGTTATTTTGGCATATGAGGCAGAAAATTTGCACCAGTGTTCCTCCCCATCCCTAGAGATAAAATTTAAAATGTAATTGCCAATTGTATTGATTAGCTGTGTGGTCTAGCCCTAACCCTTCAGAATTGCAGGAGTTCTGCTCTGTCACAATCCTCAAAATCAGCTGCCTAAAGCAGCTGCCTCACTGATTAATGTTAGGGCTGGCCCTGCTTCTAAGGGCAGCAAGCAGACAGTCGCCATCACTGTGAAAAGCCTACCGTTTCCTCTCATCATAGACAATGTCAAAACCCATTTTAAGAAACAAAAGGAAATACTGACATTTTCCAGCCAGCAATCCTCAACATGTCTCTTGAAATGTCATGGGGGAGGGTTCACTGCTCCTACTTTGAGTACCCCTTTCTTCTCCACAAGAAGAAAATGTGGAAACAAACTTTCAAAATCTTGAACCGTTGCCTTTGCTTTAATGTAACTCTGCAGCTCCCAATTTTGATTTCCAGATGTTGCTGGACTCCAGCTCCCATAATCCCTGGCCATTGACCATGTAAACTGAGGCTTCTGAAAGTTGAGGTCCAGCAACATCCAGTGGCCCAAGTTTGACAACTATTGGTTTAAAAGCAGATGTCATTGTGGACTAGATTGAACTGAAATAAGCTTACTGGGTCTGAGGAGTGGGCATGCTTTAAGGGTGAGAAATGTACCACCCTCTACATATCCTAGGACAGCAAATCTCCGGATTCTTTATCGATGGTGATACTGGCATGCCACATGTTTGATATGTCTGCTTTAAGATGACACTACATTCCGTCCATCATGTGACATACATGATATGGGTATGACCATCTTTCCTCATTCTTTTCCATCATGTTCCATCACTTAGCTGACATCTGCCAGCTCAGCAAACCCAACTGTTAATTGCATGCAACTTTTGCCAACTGAAACCTATTATTTGAAGACTACTTCTGCACCATCTCCTTATGACACATAAACTTGATGAATTAAGATCATAAGTAACTAGGAAGAACAACATCACAGGGGTTGAACAATGTAGTTTTAGGCATATCAGACTGAACACATATAGTTAGGAATTTTACTAAATCTATATAAAGCCAATGGTTGACTCATTTACAAGTACTTGTGTACAAGGGCAGTTTATGGCTTAAAAGACGGGCTCATCTCCAGATTTTGGGGTACAGGTCCTTCCCTGTTCAGATCATGGTCCCCCATGAGTTTGGCATAGGGCTAAGCTGATAACAAAGAAATGTTACTTACTCCAGACCAAGTTTGCCACAACTGAGTGTCTATCCTGACATATTGATTTTATTTTCTGATTTTATTACCGTGATTCAAAAAGCCACCTTCCTCTTTGCAAAAAAATAATAATCCCAAACTTAAAAAAAAAAAAAAAAGACACTGCCTAGAGGAAGGAGCATCTTATTGCAAGAGATTGCTGAGCCCTCCAGAGTCACCGCTAGAATTTTATCCCAGCTATAAACTTGTGGATGTTTTTGAAGTACCTCTCTTGCACGAGGGCCTGGAATTCTTCGGGATTGCTAGCCATGAGTTGGTTAGCATCCTCAAAACTCAGCTGTACTGGATAATAACCTCCATTAAAAGGATTGTGACAAGATGTTTGGTCGGACCCCAAGTTAGCTAACAGTTCTCCAGTGGCATCAAATTCATCAGCAAGTCTCTCCCTAGGTAAAGAAAGAGAAAAAGTTAATTTGATTTTAATGTGAATATGGAGCAGTGGGGTGGGGTGGTGGAGTGACAAACAGCTATGAACTAGAAGAACACTCGATAAACATATTAGCTAATGTATATTTACTAAGGACTAGAGGTGGGGGTATTCGTACTGCGATACAAGGATATCTGCAAGCGGGATCTGAAGGCTTTAGGAATGGACCTCAACAGATGGGAAACTTTGACATCTGAGCGTTCAGCCTGGAGGCAGGTGGTGCAGCATGGCCTCTCCCAATTTGAGGAGACACTTGTTCAGCACACCGAGGCAAAGAGGCAGTCCCGAAACCAGCAAAATCAGGGAGCTGGACAGGGGACAGATTGTATTCGTCTTCAGTGTGGAAGGGATTGTCACTCTCGAATTGGCCTTCTCAGCCACACTAGATGCTGTTCCAAGACCTTTATTCAGAGCACGTTACCATAGTCTCTCGAGACTGAAGGATGCCTCCCCCGCACAGGTGGACATAACGAGGGTCACCTTCCACTGTTGCTGCGGGCTCCACACTCCCTTCCTATTGATTCTGAGCTTGCGGTCTGCGAGGCTTGTCCTCCTGCCTCCTGGAGTGGCTTGCAGACCACAAGCTCCGGATCAAAAAATATATATTTTGCTGTACCACAAAATATATTTTAGCTGTACCACAAAAAGGCAAAACTGAATACTTGGTTGAACGATCGGTTTAGTTATTAAGTTGGATTTCATTGTGATATTTTATATGGTAGTACTTCTGTAGGCTTAAGTAATATAGACCTAGATTGGAATAGATGTCACAGCACTGATTTGGTTACAGAATAATTTGAAACCTCTAAATTAAACAGTAATTATAATATAGCATCATCAAGATGATCAATCAACACTCACCAAAGATCAACAACATTTCCATGATATCCCAGACTCAGAGCCATTTTGTTCTTCTTTGCTTCTCTAAAAATTACAAGAACAAATGTCTTTTATAATTCCTGCAGATGATAGTTTAGCTGTAAAAGATGTAAATGATTCCGTTCCAAATCAAATATTCTGATACACAGTTTCAAGTGAAGGTGACAATTTCTAGAGTGTCTTGAAGCTTCACAGGGTATATAAATATTCTATATTATGGAGTTAATATTAGCATCAGGAAAATTATATAAGTGTGCACATCATGGGAAATGTGTATGGAAAATCTCCACATTTCAATTCAGGAAGCAAAGATGAAACCTTACAAAGTGATATGAAGAAAGGGTGGGATGGAACTGCCAGTGGGCTTTGATGAAATGGAACAAACCTGAGACTGAGAGGTTTTTACATTCCTAGCAAAAAGTATGTTTAGGCACAAAGTACACATAAGGGAGGATTTTTCACAATATTGCAGAAAACAATCCCGAAAGCCTTTGTCTGGATATGGAATGAATTAGACAAAAATCAAAGAATGTGTTTGTCGTTCCATACCTGAGCCGAGCAATACAATGATCCAGACTCCTTGTGATTTCCATTAACCATCCTTGCTGGTGACGTTTTAAAAGAGCAGCTTTATCCACCTGCGACATTGTGTTTGGGGAAAAGAAAGGAAAAAAGCAATGACTAAAAAACTTCACAAGAGTGTATCCACACCTTGAGGTGAAATTACCATCTCATTCCCTGAGATTTTAGGGCCAGAATGTTGGACTGGGATGAGACCCTTGTTATGTCACAAGAGTAGGGCAGGCAAGGACTGAGAGGGAATTTCTTCCAGGCTTTGGGCCACCACTACCAGCAGGATTTGCAGAAAAAGAAGGCTCATGAGTTCCAATATCCTGCCCCCTTCAAACACTGTGCCCAACACTGTTGGACCAAAAACTTGACACAAGAAAAGGGGGCTTGGGACTACCATGCCATCTGGAACAATATGTACACACAAACACTAGCATGCCAAGCCACTGAGCCCTGGCACCAGGTAGGAATAGGTGGAAATCAGTGCCTAGAGTTTAAAGCCACTTCATCCACAAAAAGGAAATTATCTTCTCCTATGGCAAACCAGAGAAGTATAGCCCTACCCTGAAACTTCAGGCATTGCCCTGAGGCAAAACAAGTCCAACTAGCACTCTGAATACCTGAAGTCTAATTTCAGAGAGATCACTTATATGCCATGAAATATGCATTATTGCCACTCAATGAGATTTCCAGCCAGCACAAATTTAGAAGCAAGATTCTCTCCCCCATCATCAGTGGTAAAATCACATGGGTCACTGAAGCCCTTTATTGCCCTGTTTAATAGCACAGCTCTAAAGCTTGTTTCACATGAGAACATTTCAATTCCTCCTTAGGGAAACGTTTTATGGAGTGAGCATGACTTGGTGGATCTGTTAACCACCAAACAGTTGGACTGCAATCTGCCCAACAAAATCTGCATTTGGAAAAACATCAGCTTAGTTAGAAATATCTCATTTTTCTTTTTTTTTCCTTTTAAAATCTATTGTTGATTTAAATAGGTATAAGCACTTTCTCACTTAGGAACGATCTAGGGTTGGGAGGAGTAAGATAATGTAGAGATCCTTTAAGACAGCAATCCAAATCAGAGTTTCATATGCTGGGAATGGGACCAGTATTGTAAAAAAATTCCAAAAATTTAGAGCCACTGGGGGATATGGAACTGTATGTGTGTTTATAGTGTGTATGTGAAAATACCTCCTCCTCTTCCTCCTCCTCATTTGTACACGTTATAGATCTTGGCCAAAACCAAATACTGTGGAAAAACTGGGTGTAATTCACAGCAACTTCTGTCACTGCACATGGTGCAAGACCTACTGAGGTTTAAAAATGGTGCCCAATCTGCACTTTTTAAAACTGAAGTAGGGCTTAGAGTCATAGAGTTGCAAGAGACCACTGAGGCCATCCAGTCCAACCCCCCGCCATGCGAGAACATCCATCAAAGTACTCCCAACAGATAGCCATCCAGCCTCTG
This sequence comes from Intellagama lesueurii, assembly GCA_037013535.1. NCBI lineage: Eukaryota > Metazoa > Chordata > Lepidosauria > Squamata > Agamidae > Intellagama > Intellagama lesueurii. Next base: position 256,425,029 of record JBAJHW010000002.1, read on the forward strand.
CTTAAAAACCTCCAAAGAAGGAGACTCCACCACCTTTCGAAGCAGCCTATTCCACTGCCAGACAGCTCTGACCATCAGGAAGTTCTTCCTAATGTTCAGATGGAATCTCTTTTCTGCTTGGGAAGGCTTCCCCAGATTGAAGGCCTTGGACAATGCATGTGAGAGTCTATGGGGCTGTTGAGTGTGTAGTTCCAATCCTGGTTGTAATCTCCCCCACACACACACACCCCTTTGGTGGTCTCTTTCACCCTTGTGCACTCACTGGATGACTCTTTCTGTGGAGCCATGGCAAAAAGAAGCCATCCTGGTCTGCCTTTCATCCCGTATCTTTCTGTGAGTCCTCAGTCCACTAAGAGGACTTGAGCAATTAGGTCATCCCACCCACTCTGTTGTGACTTAGGGGGATCCAGCGGTTGGAGAACATGGACAAGAATTGGGACTTGCTCTGTCTTCAGGAGAGGACAAAAAATCATGCAAAATCATGACTTTTGCTAATGAATATAGCAAGACAAGCCTTACATCACATGAATGATAGGAAATACACCAATATCCTCACTGATGAACCAGGGAGATTGTGAGGGGGGGGGTGGAGAACCCTTAATTTGCTCACAAAATTATTGTGCTTGGGTATATTTTATGTAAAAGCATAGGCTGGGACCCAGTGCTGTCATCCCACAGATGGAATGGCATCCCTCTGAGCATCCCACCATGCCCTCGACACTCACTCTGGAGGACTAGGAAACATTCTAGCAACATAGAGGACTAAGGAGGGCAAGAAGGGGAGTGTCCCACACACATTTGCTACTGAAACACTGGATTAAAATCATTATTTATTCACACACATTTATTCTATTACAAATGGAAGCACAGCCTGATGAACTCTTATGAAATTTAGTTCATTTTACTTTTTGCCACATTTATAAGGAACAAGCAAATGGTTAAAGAACAGAAACCATTAAGACTGTAGCAAAACAAAGTCAATTATTAAATATTGTCTCTCCTCAGCAGTGCCAAACAGAGAGTGAAATCGATTCATTTTGAGAAAAAGAGCAATAGAGAGAATTAAGTTTCGCTTATTATTATTTTTGCTTCAGGGAACTTTGTCTAATCAGTCTTAAATTCTGAGCTATCACTATTGTCACTTCCTGCTTCTTCTGTGCCTTCACAGGCGTCATTATTTATCGTGGTCAGAGATGTCTGAAAACTGAAGCTTTGTCCAGGTTGGAACCGACATCTCTACCCTTGCACGTGCCAGTCTATTTCTAGATTCAGTTTGAGCATTTCCAAAGAAAACCAGATTCTCTCATGTGCTTTAGAAAGTGGAGAAGCCTGAGGAAGGTGGGAAAAGAGCCAGAAGCTATGCCTTGAAAAGGCCTTGTCTCTTGCGGTGCAGGAAGGACATACTTGACAGAATCCCAGATGCTTGCCTGAACCAAATGCCTAAATGTGTTCTGTATTCTGTAAGATTTGGATGTTCTTCTCCATTATTTGGGGTTTTTAAAGAATCATATGCATCAGCCTTGGACAGCTGGTACCCCCTTTCTTAAATATGTTCAATATGCAAGGGTATTAAACGGGAGTTCCAATTAAGGAAACCCTTAATGGAAAAAGGGTGGAGGGGTTGATATGAACATCAGCTTCCGAGTCCAATCATACAAATAAGCAGGCAGGCTTACCTCAGCAATAATCCCCACACAGCCAGCAATGACTGCAGCCTTAGCTTGAGCCCCACTCATTCCTCCAAGGCCAGATGTGACAAAAACTTTCCCAGCCAGGCTCTCCACTCCCAAGTAACGACGGCCTGCATTGAGCATGGTTAGCTAAAGCAAAGTTGCAACAGAAGAGAGAGATTATTTTACACCGAGAGTGAGAAGCCCCAGGGGTATTAATTAATAATAACTGTGTACCATCCAGTCAATTCTGACTTATGGTGGCTCTTTTCAGGGTTGATCAGGTAGAGAGTACTCGGAGTGGTTTCCCATTCCCTTCTTCTAGGGACTGCGCAGCTTGCCCAAGGCCACACAGGCTGGCTCTACTCACAGGAGGCACAGTGGGGAATCAAACTCCCAACTTCTGTCTCACTGAGCTATCCATCCAGCTAGGGAGTTTTAGGGACCCTTGGAACATTTAAAAACTGTCCCCAGACCTGCTGGAGGGCACAAAATGTGGTGTTGTTGTTGTTGTTCAGGCAAACATAATTTAAAAAGAAAAAACTGTTTTGGAGTTTGGGGTTCCTGAGGGCCAGAGAACAGCGTTTGGACCCCGGGGGGGGGGGGCACTGCATGCAGCCCATGGGCTACATGTTACCGGCCAGTGCTGTAGATTATAGTCCTTTAGCATAATTAATCAAAACTATACATATGACCCATCTATATTTACCATTCCAAATTTATTGCTTCTTCTTCAACAATGCCTGTATTTTCAGGATTAAGTGAGACTTTCAGGAAAATGAAGGAAGCTTCAGGGATTTCTATTATGCCACTCAGAATCTTTCACCCTCTGAATGTATTAAATGATCAATGTTTTCTAGTTATCTTTTAAAGTTACTTTTTAGCATTTGGGGTTTATGAAATTCTCTTATCATTCTTATTTTCTTCCTTCCCCCACATAAAATGAAAAAAAGTATTGCAACAGGTAAGGTTGGATGAGACATTAAAATATCCTTCCTCCTCATACTGCATTGGATCTCAAGCATGTAAATCTTTCAGTGCTAGCTCATTCAGACCTCAGACACACAAACAAAGCTGTGCTGTCTCCCTGTTGACCAGTTACAAAGCAAACCCAAGCTAATGGGCTCAGTGTGGATTGAGGCCAGGTTTGCGATAGAATAAACAGGCAGTTTTGTACTCTTAAAGGCCCACTCCCTCTAAGTATACAATCAGTGTCATGTCTAGTGAGGCCTAAACAAAACAAAAACAACAGCAACAATGTAATGAATTTATTTATTTATTTATTTATTTATTTATTTATTTATTTATTTATTTATTTATTTATTTATTTATTTATTTATTTATTTATTTATTTATTGTGATCCTAGTGGTAATTAATTGCTTTTAAGGTTTTGCAAGACATATGTGGCAATGACTTAGTTTAAAAAAATAACTTGCCAGGCTCGATAATTGAAACTGCATTTATCATATTGGTCAGACGGGGACTTGATGTTCCCCTTTTCCCACAAATGGTACCTTCTGTAAGGAAGCGGAGTTCTTACCACTGTGCCATGGACTATTCCCTGTGGTCCAATATAGCAGTAGCTTCCTGCTGTCATCTGTCCATACCTATCAACAGCAGTTTTCGAATCAGTTCTTGATAATATTATACAAACTCCCGCCCCAACACAAAGATGTGGAATGCGCAGGGGATTGGTTCTGAGCACACAAACACCCCCCACATATGCTGAAAAGCCTGGATATAGAAATGCTATACAGTATATAGCATAGTCTCTGGTTCCTCTAGTGACCCATTTGGGTAATATACCTTGCAAACACATATTTTGGGAAGTTTCATTTAATTTTTTCAGGCAGCGGATAAATGGAACTGCGGGTGCTGATCCCAAAGATACTGCAGTCCTACTATATATCAGTATATTGCACTGCTCGACTGGTCCATCCTTTTCCAGTTGATCCTAGACTGCAACTTCCATCATCTACAGCCAGCATCAGCATTGGCTATACTAGTTGGGGACAATGGGAACTGCAACCCAACTTATCCACAGGGTGCCTATGGAAAAGGCTGATCTACTGATAAAAACACTACCCACTTCGTTTTCCCCTTAAGCATTTGCTGCCCCTCTTTCCTTTTTTCACACATGGTCTCTTACAATGCAAGTCTACATTTGCGTGTTTTAAGTCCCATTGAGTTCATTGGGACTTACTCCCACTATAGGAATGGGAGCCCTACATCTGTGTTTCTATTCATAGTTTGCTTTCCAGTGTCCCACATGACCTTATCCCTCCCTCTTCTATCACAGAGCATTCTAAAAACCCACAATTTCTCAAATACAAAAAAATAAATAAATAGTTTTCATAAATAAAAATGGGAATTTCAAATCATCTTGAACAATGGATCACTTACATTGTAACTCCCACTGCAAACATTTTCTCATACTCCTCTCTGGAGGAATAGTTAGGAATCACCTAAATGAAGAAGAAGGATGGGTTGGGGAAGAGAGAGAATTTTAAAAATGGAAGTGATATTTGAATAATAATACCATGTTAGGACAGATTCAATTATCACTTGTCAATATCCAACCAATGCCTCTCACATGCGCAATGTAAAGGAACCCACCGGAAGAGCAAATGAGATCTAGTCCCGAATTTCCTGTTATTACTGGAAATACAGCACTTGTCATAATAATGATCCTTTAAATCTCAGAAATGCCCCTATAATTTCTTTCTTACTCTCTGAGGAAGGGAAAGGAAAACAGAAAGGTGGCACGAAGAACAAATAAAGCATTACAATTACAGAATGGGACAGATTTCAGGAAACCCAGGTTCTGATTCCCACTCAGCCGTTAAATTCATTGGGTTAATCCTGGGCTGGTCACTCTCTTTCAGACTGTAGCTTTTTGCATATTTAGGGTTAACTCACCACAGAGGAGGGCTGATCCACATGTGAGGAATAGAGGGAAGTGGAGGAATGATTGAGGGGGGGGGGGACCCAACCCAGAGAGGTTGTGTTGACAACAGTGTTTACCATGCCGTTGGTGATGACTAATCGAGGAGCTCTGCGGTGGCTAGGGAAGAGTCCCAGAGGATGCCCACTGTACATGACCAAGGTCTGGTCTTCATCCATCTCAGACAAATAGTGCATCACTAGCCAGAACTGGAGTAGAAACGAACAGAGCGATAGCAAATAAGGTTCCTTTCTTACTATTGATTGGCATTCACATCCTTTTAAGAGGTAGACTAGACAGGGTGGCAGACAAGGGCTTGGATAGCTACCAAACTCCTATAATGTTGGGGAGGGAGCATTTAAAGATGGCAAAAGGGATGACAAATCTCCCATTCCTAGTGCTTTCCCTTTGAAACTGTTTTTTTCCAGACATTTTCCTAGACATTCCTGGTGTAGCTCTGAACCTGGAAACAATCTCCCCTCCCCAACCCACAAAAAAAATGCCATTGGCAACAATGACAGCTCCCTTCCTATCAGTTCACATGCAGTTAGGAATAGAGGCATCCACTGGCAGAAGTTCATCCCAGAAAGGGAAAGACTCCATTAAGTTTTGAAGCCTAAGCACAGACACCAAAAAAGGCCCTCAGATAGTACCGTATTTTTCCGTGTATAAAACAACGCTTTTTCCTAAAATCATTAGAGGAAAAATCGAGGGTTGTTTTTGTACATGGAAGGATGCAGAGGCAAAGGAGCAGCTGCGCTCGGACGCCTTTCACAGCTGCCCATAGACTGCTGCCGCCACTGTCCAATTGCCTCCTCCTCCTGCCAGGGCTCACCTCCAGCTCACGCCGCCACCTCCATCTCCTGCTGCTGCTGCCTCCACTGCCGATCATGTTGCCACCTTGTCCCCTGCCTGAAGGGAGCCTGCGAGTGGCACTGAAGGAGGTGATCTGGCAGCGGTGGCAGCAGTCAATGGGCAGCCGCGAGAGGCGGCCGAGCACGGCTGCTCCTTTGCCTCCGTCTCCGCCTCCTGCTGCTGCTGCTGCTGCCTCCGCCACCGGATTGCCTCCTCCAGTGCCACTCGCGGGATCCCGTCAGGCAGGGGACAAGGTGGCAACGTGATCGGCAGCGGAGGCAGCAGCAGTAGGAGATGGAGGCGGAGCCATCCCTCGCGACTGCCCATTGACTGCTCCTCTGCCTCCGGCAAGGGACAAAATTAGGGTGTCATCGTATACATTGGGGGGGGGTCGTATACACGGAAAAATACGGTAATAATGACAGTGTGCCATCAAATTGATCCCAACATACATCGATCTTTCCAGGGGTTTCTAGGTAGTGAATACTCAGAAGTGGTTCACCATTCCCTCCTTCTGGCACAGAAGATCCAGTGGGGATTCAAACTTCCAACGTCTGGCTTCACAGCCAGATACCTAAACCACTGAGCTATCCAGTGGGGTTAAATGTGGTGTCTCCCCCATAGATCTTAAAATAAAGGAGACAACAGCATCACAATTAAAAGGTGATTAAATATTGTCCCTCAAAAAGCGTATTCTTTAAAGCTGCTGTATTGTCTCAGTCAACAAGCAACCAAAGCTGGTTTGCCTCCCAAAGATTAATCACCAAGCACAGTTTGTGAAACTGTGAAGCCTTGCTGAAAGATAACCAGACATTCTTTACTTCTTAAAGCAGCTTCACTTCTAATTCGGAAGCTGCCATATCACTTCTTCAGGTCCTCAAAAAAACCATATTACAAGCTGTGTATGGGTTTGTAAAGCACGGCCAGCATTTCTGCCTGAAAGCAGCCCTGTGGTCAATGAAGCTCCCGTAACATAGATATCACCCTCTCCGTATAACTGCTCTGATCAATAGTTTGGCCGTAGCATGTGGAAGTACCTGAGGCTTCTAAGCATTCTCCAGGGTAGTCGATAGTAATGTCACACCTAGTTTGGCCCAAAGACCAGAGTTTCAATCCCAGCACAAGTAGTGAGAGTAGTCTCGGGCCACAGTCACTTTTTCAGTCTAATTGATTTCATGAGGTTATTGTAAAATGAGAGTAGGGAGACAACTGACCACCATAGAAGAAAGTCAAGGCATATTCCCATGATACTGTGATTAGGATTGCAGCCCCAGATTTTCAAGTTGCATTTATGACTAGCATGCTGTGTATGACTGATGTCATTGATAAAATTTCCATCAATTTTTTAACCATGAACAGAAATGACAGAAAACTGCCTCTGCTTTGAGATGTAGCAAGCTTTGGGGGCAGAGACCTGGAAAAGAAATTCCACCCTCATGTTTTTGGTTCAGAGAAGGCTGTAGGGCTAGGCATGAGTAAAACTGGTAGAAGAATTTACATCCTAAGATATGCTCTTCAAACCCTATTTTTTAAAAAAAAAATACAACATGGATAATAACACACACCAAAAATAACATTTTGAGGCATAGTTTTGCTACAGCCAAAGATTTTTAGAAACAGTCTCTTTTACACAACACCAAAAACTAAGAACAAAATGTCCTTATCATTACTAAATAAAATCATTCATCCAATTACTGTTCTTAAATAACTAGCCACAGAGAAGTAATTGTTCTCCTGTGAAACTCTTGTTCTGTATCACACTCATATCTAAGTTGGACAAGGCTGCTGGAGCAAAGGAACAGATAGCAAGTTTCCAAGAGTTGTCGCGTCTGTATTTTGCTCAGCAGCCCAATACGCAAGCCCAGGAAGGAATGAAAGGCACATGAGGTATAAAAGCATGATCTGCACATATCGGGATGAAGCATAGTAGCTATTTCTAGAACAAAAGATGAGAGGGCGCCACTCTGCCTGGGAACATGGTTGTTCTAATTCCAGATAACACCGTGCCTGAAATCCAGTCGTAAGTGCTGTTGTCCTAGAATAGGAGGTCACATTGGAATAGGGCCACAGATTTAGTGGAACTTACGGAGGAGTTGACTCATCAAATCTCCACTGAGTCAATGGGTCTACTCTAGTTGCAGTTTACAGCTGTATTTCAGTCATTGCATTGTGTTGATTTATTTGACGGGCCAAGTGCTTCCTTCACCTGCTCAGAGGCACACTTCTTTTGGTTATTTCAGTTTATTTTTTAAAGCTTATGAACATTGGCTGCTTCATTTTGTCCTCTCTCTTTGCTAATGTACTTCCTCTCGTTTGATGAGGTATAAATGGCTAGCAGAGAATGAATAATTCCCCAAGCGCTTGCGCTCCCCAATGAAGGACTGAAACTCCTGGCAGAAGCTCCTCCCGGCTGGCATGCAGAACCCACCACCTCGGATAGACTCTGGCCTGCCATTTCAGGCACATCTACTTCAGGGTATTGCCCACTGGATTGCAAGGAGGTAATTCAGTGGGCAATACCTATTCAAGCATCAAGGAGGGGAATGCTGCATACACAGAATCACAGAACTGTAGAGTTGGAAGGAACTGAGGTTCATCTAGTCCAACCCCTACCAAAACCAGAAATCCACAGCCAGAGCATTCCTGACGGGTGGCCAATGCCATCCAGTCTCTTGTGTTAAAACCTCAACAAAGGAAAGTCCATTGTCTTCTGAGGAAGTCTTTTTGGTTGTCAAACAGCTCTGATCATTAGGATATCCTTACTAATTATCAATTAGAATATCCTTTCTTGCTACTTAAACCCATTGGTTCAGATCCTGCATGAAAACAAGCTTGGACCATCTTTCATATACCCCTAGGGTATATACAGAACTAGAAAATGTTATCTTGATTAACTACAACTCCCAGAATCTTATGCAAGGTCCTGGGAGACATCGTTCAAAGAAAGTAATGGCACTAAGCTTTGAGAACATGTGAGTTTAGCTTAGCCACTGAGCATACACCACACTCAGTCCAAAAGCTCAGGTGTTGTTCCAATTTACTGAGAATGCCCAAACCAGGAAAACTTTGATTAGAGGAAAGAAAAACAAGCACCATGTAAGTGGGAAAGGGGGAACCACCAGGATAACTTTTTGCCTGTAGTTGTATGTAGGTAATCCATTCCTACACATGTCAAGCAGATATTCATCAGGGAAATGTGTAGCACCACATGTAGTGACCCTTCATAGTCCCATGGCCCTTTCTTGAAATTTGTTCAAAAATGTAGAGTAGATTGGGTATGACACACACACACCATTGACCCTGATTACTAACTTAAAATTCATTTAAGAATATTACAAGATTCAAAAGGGCTTCTTCTATTTTGCTCACATGGTCTACCTGCACATTGGTTTAGCTTTTATGGCAGAAAAGAACACAGGCACCCCTCTTCTATGTTACTGCTTTGGAAAGTCTTCCAGTTTGCCACTTGAGAGTTCCTGCAGTTCTTAAATTACAGGGGCATACATACGTAGAAGGGCAGTAGTTCCTAGTTTTATAATATTTGAGCCACCAGCTTCATGATTAGAAGCTGAGCTTATTTAAGCAATAGAGTTTGATTACCCTAGCCTGAGATGTCTTGCAAATTAGTTGGTTTTTTGTTTCTTTTGATTTTGGTTTTGGTTTGGTGATTGGTCATTAGGAGGTAATTAATAGGCTGCAAGCAGGCTGTGCAGAAACTTCAGCTTTGAAAGAAAGGATCTGATGAATGTAATGCTTTTTCACATTCTAACCGTGAAACTGGTCCTAAGCACGTTCTAATTAAAGCAGGGATGATTTAAGTCCCCAGCCCCACATGGATCAAATCACAGAGATTTCTGAATTGGAGTCAGACAGTCACACAATTTAGTAGACATAGCCTAACAGAAGACTGGTGAGCTATGGGTACGGTCACACTGTTTATACCAGAAAATATACAAAGATCCTCCTACCTGGGCCCAGTTGCTGAAAACTTGTCCATTTCCTCCATACGTTACAAGTTCCTGGGGAAACTACAACAGGCACATTTTGAAATTCCATTTTAAACAGTGCTGCCATAAAACATTTCAAAACAGTTCTTTTACGGTGATTTCAGCATTTCCCCTTTCTAATTCAATAACAGGATTTTAATCTCAAATGCAGTGGAGTATGTAATCCCCCACATCATTCATATCATAATACACTGAAACTGGTACATTTTTACCCAAACTTAACTGAAACAGCATTCTTTCCCAGTACTAAAATCTCCCTACACATGATCACAGCAATCCATAAAGTGACCATGTAAAACAAAGCAAGCATACAGAGGAGTTACTCTCTTTATATCAGAAAAGAGAGTAATGACAAGGCTAGTGTAGAACATTTTCCTGACTGAAACACAGAACAATACGGCACCCTTTTCCCAGATACCCTTAATGGACTGATCGTCAAATCCAACTTCAACATATGGAATAGGACAGCATTTCGCATCACAGGTGAGGGCACCAGGTCAGCATAGAGGATTGAGGGCTAGCTATTCTCCTTCTAATGAAGATGGCCACAGTCTGCCTAATGTTAGAGCTGGACCTGATCTATGAACAACTGAAATGGTCTGATTTTCCAAAACAAAAAACAATGTATTGCCATCAACATTATTATTTCTTTCCAGGACTTAGCAGTCATTGAATGTTTGCTACCTGTGCCACTGCAGGGTCGAGATTATTCATGATCATGTGCATTATTGCAGCAGCTTGTCTGGTTTTGCAAGGATATTCCTGGATGGGGTAAGCTCTGAAATGAAAATATATAAAATTTATAAAGTGAAAAGTAACTGTCCCAAAACTTACTCTGAAACTGCAAATTTGGATTTATTTATTTCTAATTTATCTCAAAGAAAGGCAAAGAAACCCTAAAATGAAAACACACTTGAAAGAACAGTAATATCAGTTAGGTCACTTTTTTAAAAAAAGCAGAAATTGGTGTAATGCAGGTTGTGGGGAATATATTGTCCCCTAGAATCTAGATGTTGCCGGACTGCAACTCCAATCAGGCCTTATCAGAATAGCCAGTGGTGACTTATTATGGGATTTGCAGTTCAACCACATCTGGAGGAGCAAATATTCCACATCCATTACCTAATGTGATTGATGAACTGAACACCTCATTATTTTATTTCTGATTTACAGCAAAAGTATGAAGATACCAACAGATTGTTCTCCATTAATTGCATAGTTCAAGAGTGAATTCAAATCTTTGGAAATTTTCTGGTTTATGTGATATTCTGCTTCTGTATTCATGATTCAAAACACCAGAAAATGGCCCAATATTGCTATACAATATCATGCCCACATTACTAGCAGGAAAAAGGATGCCAAACAAAGGGCAGCCAGAATGTTGAAAAACACAAATAGCAGCAGTCAAGCTGGTCTGCAGGCTACCCTCTTGTGCTCATTCCTATTTACAAAGTGACCTCGAGCAAGAGAAAATCCCAGAAACTGACTCCGTTTTTCATCACTTCTCACCCAAACACAAAACAATTGTCATGGCTGTTTTTCGACAAATGTTAGTTGGTGGTGATCCAAAGTCCCGTTTCAAAGTTATAATTTTTGTTTGTTTGGGCTGCCCTCATTTTTAGAATGGCCTCAGAGAATGTTGACTTGCTCTGCTGTACAACAATACAGGTTTGATGCAAAACTATACTGAGATCCAGAAACAAAAGCACAGCTTCTATCCATTAAATTTATGATACTGATATTCCAGGAAATTATTAGTTTAGCACAATGCTCACACTGAGTGTTTAGGTTGCTTCGTGGGTCCTCGTCAAACTATATTCCCATCACATGAATTAATCAGTTACAAAATGCTATTCATATTTTTCAATAATCAAAAAGCTAAAGAATGTTGCAAGTCAATGAGTGTGCTTATTAGTTTTACCATGTCACATTTCAGGAGGAAAACAGCTGCATTTGCCTATTGATTTTGAATGGCTGGTCTCTTTCCACATATGGAAAATCGTTCAACAGGAAAACTGGGACAGCCAGCTAAGATAATCAGGGATCCATGGACTAGTTTCAGATCCTCCATTTGAAATCATTTTAGCAGCTGGATCCATCCTCATGGACACATATCCATTAATTCTCCATATAAGGGAGAAAAAGAAAATTTGAAATTCCTTGCCAGGTTAGGAAATCATTTTAATTTTGTTTTTAAAATAGCAGTACTCAGGTTTGTACTGATGAATGGAATCAGATAGGCAATGCTAAATAAATGACAGGGCAAAAATCTTGAGACACAGTAAAAACAGTCTGGCTGTTCTGTAGAATCTCCAGGTGATCACTGGCACTTTAAGAACACAGTAAGGTGTCTCACACTAAGTGAGGCTCTTGATCCTTATAGCCCAGTTTTGTCAACTTCCAAGGTTTAAAGCAGGATTATTTCCTAGCCCTACCTGGAGATCACTGGTTTTACCTGGTGGTCTCCCATCCACAGGATAATAGTGTGTGTTCGGTGTGGCATGATGGTGGTAGTCTTATTCTTCTACCTTTTGTGCATTGACTAGCCATCACTACGAATTGGCATGATACCCTTGTAGGCTCTATTGCATTCAGTAGTCCTCCTTCAACATCAGTTGCTCATGAATTGCCCATATACAGTTTCTGATACAAGATTTGTCACAAACTATAGCAGCAAAGACCCATGTACAATTGCTAACCTAAAAGTTCACCTTGGTATTTCGTATTTTTGTGCACAAGACATTATCTTGATGTATAAAATGCAAACATTGTCAGCATAGACTAGCTTTCAACTCTATTGAAGAACTTTTCCCCCCAAAGCTTTCATCGGGGATAAGAGCTCTGTAGCTGCCCATTGTTTCTATTTGTGGGCATTAAACAGAGCTTGGGAAAATCAGTTTTTTAGACTAGAAGCACCCAGCATCTGCCAGCCAGCATGAGTGCTGGACATGCTGATTGGGGAGGTCTGAGAGCGGTACCCCAAAAAAGTAACTTTGCTCAGATCTGCATAAGAGACCTCACTGTTATCAATGCTAAACTTATTTTAAATGGATGAGGACCTCCACCTCTGGTGAGCACTGTATTCTGTCAAGAGTAAGCCCCTGACGACCACACATCTATGATGAGCAGGGCAGAAGCCAGCAATGGTAAGGCTACAGCCATAGTGGATGGGTTGCCTTTCTTTCTTTTCTTTCAGAAGAAGAACTTCTACCCATGGGGCTGCCAGGGAAGGGATAGATGGCTCTTGCCAGAGGTCTGAACTGACCGTTTGCAGGAGGCCACATGAACTTAGATGGAGGGCCACAAATGGCCCTATGGCAACAGGTTGTTCCCCTCCGATTGTGATGGAAATATATCACTGCACATAGAAGCAAGCTGTGTTATGACAGCAGCTTTTGAAATCTGTGTGCACAGTTTATCATAAATATGAATTTCATGGCATCAACATTCTTGGCATTGATTCATATCTAGATAGTGTTTGTTGTTCTCAGGGCTGCACGCCTTATTCTATGCACAAAACCCACCAAAACATGTGCCCCAAAAGAGAACAGTGGGTTTGCTTTACGAAGGGCTACACTGGACTCCCATCCATGAAACTGTCTACAAAAATGTACTGTAGTTGCAGCATGAGCAACAGCTAAGCAGCCAACACGTGGCTTAGAAAACCTTCAGCCATGACTGGGGAACTTGTGGTCCTCCGGATGTGGTTGAAGGACAACATCCATTATTCCTTGGAATCACAGAATAATAAAATGATAGGGTTGAAAGGGATCCCAATGGTCACGTAATCCAGAACCAATGCAGGGAATCCACAGCTAAACCATCCTTGTGAGCCCAATCATTTCTGTATAATACCCCAGTAAAGGAAAGTCCACCTGTTTCCAAGGTAGTCCATTGCCTTTGCTGACCATGAGGCCAATGGAGATCTCAGATGAACAACACCTAGATAGCTACACATTCTTCACCCCAGCCCTAAGCTTTAGCCAGTGGTCTAGTAGTTCAGTCTGAGCAACCTCTTCAGTGGGAAGACCAAGCTCTCTTCCAAACAGAAAGCAACCACCTCCCTGTTCACTGGCAGATCAGTTTATCAATCCACCTGTCCAGTGTTCGCATTGTTTCCTTGCTCCACCTTTCCACCTGCTGTATCTGTTTCTGGACAGGTGGTCTTTCGCTTGCCCAGCTTGGTTATTACTATGCCTCTCAGTCATTAGTTCTGATGGACTGTGACAGGATGCTAGTGCAGCCCAGGCTCCCAGGACTGAAACACGGGGACACAGTGCCTAGAGAGGATAATGATGATGTCAGCTCAGACTTCCCTTTGAGGTTAGCTGCAGCCCTCATAGCATCTGGCAGGGAATGCTAGGAATTTCTCAGCATCAGTATCTTGGGGAATGGGTTTTGCCAGCAGCAACATGTTTTAAGTAATAAAATGTATTTGGAGGATAGTATAATGATCTTGACTGGGCAATCCAGTCTCGTTATCTTTATGAAAAAATTCAGACACACCTAGACAGACCAGCATAGCCGCTTTCATGTTGAGACTGTCCTAGGGGTGGTGATGACAGAGATTGTCACAATGAGCACTTGCCCCCAGCAGGGGTGTGGGTGGATAACCATGTTAATCCATTCCAGCAAAACAAAAAAGATCCTTTCATCACCTTAAAGGTCAACAAGCTTTATTGCTACAATTTTTTTATTGCTTTCATGGACTCCAGCCCACCTCTTGTTTGCATCTGAAGATGTAGATTAGAGTTCAGGAAAGTGTATGATGCTATACTTCATTTGTCTTTAAGGTGGCACAAAACTTTCTGCTGTTTCTGTGCTGTAAAATTTACCAGCCTGCCACTGGACGTTAACTATGTAGCTAAGCCAAAAGGAATGGTCTTCTCTCCCAGTCCCAGCATCAGGCTGGCAGTTCATTGTCATATTGGATAATGCACCCAAAGCCCTTACCTCATTTGAATTTGAGGACAGAATCTGTACATGTAGATATGTCCATAGGCTTGCAGTTCTTTGGCAAATTCAGGTGCCAAGACTTCATGGAAGCTGGGTGGGAAGTAACGCAAAGAATTCTTCAATGCCAGCTGCCAAGACAAGAAAAAAAAAAGGAGGTAATAAGAGTAAACCTAGAAGTGACTAGGTGGGTGGTTATCACAGCTAATTAAACACATGCATTTTATCAGGCTCACTGGGAACAATTCCCAGATACTAACAAGGTATTCAAGGGCATTGACCATAATAAGTGCAGCCAGCAAAGAAGGAAGCACTGCATTTTGGACTGGGTTTCTCTACTCTAACTGGTACAAACAAAAGAATTATCCTGGCATCGGCTGAAGTCCCTTTGCTTAGCATAGTAAGTTACAACTAGAGTAGTCACATTGAATCAATAGAACTTACAGAGGAGTTGATTCACCAAATCCCCATGAATTCAATGGGGTCTATTCCAGCTGTGACTTACTGCACTAGGCAATAGGGTTTCAGCTGTAGACACTGTCAGGCACCTACTCTCCAAGTGAAACTGAGCAACAGAACCAAGTGGCATTAACTGATGACGATGGCATTATACCAAACACAAATGATGCAGAATGCTTCAGTGCTGACTTGACAATAGAACTTTGTAAAGTTAGGTTTGTAGCATCAGTGTCACACTAAAAGGGCACAAAAGGTTCACATGCATGCTCAGTAATCTAATGGACTCAGATTGTCTACAGCTATGCCCAAAAAAACACAATTTTCTTTGCTTGATATTCAAATATGCTAGCCAGAGTTATCAAGCAGTCTGTTTTAAAGGTCTGCTCTCTTGGAAGGCTGCCTGAAAATGGAAGCAGGAAAGCCAGGATGAGGGGAATCCAGACAAGCTGTTTTTCCTGCTAGTACACATGGTGAGCTGCTGCTGTAGTAGCTGGTGGTTCAACTGGTCTCAGTGGCCACTACACAGGCACACCTGCCTTCTGCCTGTCAGTTGTTCCCATGCTGCCTCCTGTCCAGAGTGTGGATCTGCTGTGACCCTTGGCAGGAAGGCCATAAGCCTGAAAAACATGACACCACTTTTCTCAAAGCTATGCATTGGATAGTAACTGAAAGTGGTACTGCAGTCTTCAAATAAATTTACACATATACATTAATTAGAATTAATTAATACATTATAAAAACCTGATGCCTAATGCACATCCCTAGAATCCCTTTAGTCTGTATGTCAGGTTTCAGTGGTTTCGATTTCTTCATCTTGGAGCTAGTGGTGGACGATCATTTTATTTCGGTTGATTTTTAGTTAAGGATTTGCTAACATTTGAAAACTTACTGAGATTCATGATTGAAAGAACGTGAGTTTGTTTGTTTATTTTAATGAATCTTAGAGAGACTGAAACTGATAGATTTGTCTCTCCAAACCTAGGGCTTTTAAACTCTTAAAAATATGTGTTTGAATCCCTTTTTCTTCATTCGTGTTATGGCTGAATTAATGTTGCTACCTCTTTTTTCTGATAGGCTTCTCATCTTTAGGACCTATACAGTATGGTGTGCAGGATTCCATGCTGAGATCAGCTCTGTCTATTGAATTTGACCAGGGCGGATGTGTGAACAATGTTGTTTTAGTTTGTTTCTGAAGAACGTATTTAAATATTCAAATATCTTCCTGCACAGGAAGGAAGGAATGTGACGTTTAAAATACCGAAGGCAACAGAAAAGAAAAATGACAAGTAGGAATGTTTTCCCATTCCTACTTGCATGTTTTGTCTTTTACGATCACAGATACAGAACAGAATATCGGAGTATTGTCTTTTTCCAGCACACGAACTGGATATAGTCTTTTATCCTCTCCTTGATAGGCTCATGTCATTGTCATTAATTTTTCAGTGGCCATCAATTTTACAATAAATGTGGGATATTAAGAAAGGAGTTTTTTTGTTTATATATATATATATAGCCATTTTGTTCACTTGTTAGGTTTAATCTCCCCTGCTTTCAGAAGTCAAACATGCTATGAAGTGTGTTTGAGCAGCCCACGTGGGTGGAGTGAAAGTCAAACTATAAAGCAGATCCTCCTAGATCCAACGTGCATTTCTGCAAAACTCTTGTGTCCAGTTCTAGCATATGTTGCTGGGTTCTTAATAGTTAGATTGCATAAATACTGTATATCCAGGGCTTCTTAATGTAAAATAGAATAAACAAGCAAGAATAACCAGATGTACAGTGATATCTCTTAACCACTGCATGTGCAGGACACAGAGACTTGTAAATGCACTAGTAAGTCACCTCTAGAGTAGCCCATTGAACCAGTGGGGATTTGGTGAGTCAACTCCTCTGTCAGTTCTACTGATTCAATGGACCTAACCTAGGTACAACTTACTACTCGTTTCAGCCAAAGAATCCAAAACTTTTGAACACTTTGGTAGAACAGACAGGACTTTGCTGTTTCCAGGTCTTCTTCATAGAGGTTGTTGTTGTTGTTTAGTCGTTTAGTCGTGTCCGACTCTTCGTGACCCCATGGACCAGAGCACGCCAGGCCCTCCTGTCTTCCACTGCCTCCCGAAGTTGGGTCAAATTCATGTTGGTTGCTTCGATGACACTGTCCAACCATCTCATCCTCTGTCGTCCCCTTCTCCTCTTGCCTTCACACTTATTAATAATAATAAGAAAAGAACACACGGAACTTGTATAGATCACACCCGCTGAAATTCCCTTGTCCTTACAATTGTCCAAGATACCTGAGTCCTTCCTCTTTGGTTTTGGCCATCCTGGGCCACTTTAAAGCTCTCATCTATCAAAACCAAAAAGATGTCTACAATCTTATGGGGTGCCAGTCTTGGATACTGCGTGGCCCCAGCAAGCACAGGTGAGAAAAAGTCTTTTCCTATTGGGGGGAAAAAAAACAGCAAGGAGCCCTGTGGCACCTTGAAGCACATGTACTTGAGCAGGAGCTTTTGCAGATCATAGCCTTCAGGAAACACGTGGTATAATCCACATTTCAGCCATACGATGCCGTACACATGACTGTGGGTCTCTCGCCATTGGCTTTGCTGGCTAGGGTTGATGGGAGTTGGAGTCCAACAGGACCTGGAGAGCCAAAGATTCTTCCGTCTTGGGGGAAGGTAAAGGAGACCCATTCTCTCTTTCAATGGTCCCTCCATCTTCATGTGTGTTAAATCCCTTTGTGGGCTCCCCTCTGTCGAGGTAACATGGCAAAGCCTCTAAAGCGAAAAGAAACTTGCTACTCGTTCACAAAATGGGGCTGCCTACTTGGATGGTGTGGAGAGAGACAAAAGCGATTGCATCCTGTTTGTTCTTTAAAGATTAACAAGTGTTTTGAAATGAATCTTCCTCAGTTCACAAACCTCTTGAAGGAAAAGGTGGCTGATACAGTCATAGGGTCCCTGGCACTGTTGAGGAAAGGGCAAGTCTGCAGGATGGGTGAAACCCTGGCAGTTCTCTGTGCCATTGTAGCTGCCACCTAATTACAGCACATTTTCTGTTTAAGCTATCTTCGGAGAAATAGTGGCCTCAGAGAAGAAGGTCTCACACCTTTCTCGATATAAGCTAAGGAAAACAACTTGTCAATAGTCATTTCAGTTAAAAGTAATGACTAAGATTAAGGAACAATTAAACCTGAGGTTTTCAGTAGGGTAATCAGGAATCATTCATTAACTCAGGTTGATCAAATAAATAAGCAGAATGGAGACAAAACGGTCATAGACCTGAAGGATATGGGATTTATCTCAGATTATCAAAGCAAATGCTGCCTGGTACTCTGGCTAGCAAGGCTCTCATTCAGGACAGAAACAATTCCAACTGCTCCCTCTAAAAACATCTCCAGGTAACTTTGGATGTGACTCCAGTCAAATGAGTGAGCTGCTGTGCCCTCTTCCCCTAAAATCCAAGCAAAAGGGTAGTGAGAGGTCAGGGCACTTTAGAGTCTGGACATCTACCCCCACTGCCCTGTTTGAATCTCCTCTTGGCAAGGACTGCCCGAAGCATTTTCCTGCCTGGGACAGAAGAACAAAGGGAGCCCCTCCACACACAAGATCCCCAAATAAAGTGACATCATCCTCTGAACTAAGCAAATAAGTTATTTTGACACATTAAGCCTATTTTGACAGTAAAAATATAAAAATAACAAGGTACAAAAGTAACATATGCTGACCTTCCATGACATGCAAAATCTGCTCCCTGTAGCCTGACAGTGGGGCCATCACAGTCCTACCCTTGAGATCTAAAAGTTGCTTTTACTTCTTGGATGAAGCCCTAAGACAGCACCATCTCCAGTGCAGCAGCCTGGAAAGATACACCTCTCCAAGGGTATTCCACCCTCCTTCCCTGGATGTTCTGTCTTCCTGATTTTTTAAAAATGTTTTTAGCTCTTGGATTGGTGGTAGGTCGTATTGCCTTCCCAAATGTTTGTTGTTGTTTAGTCGGTCCGACTCTTCATGACCCCATGGACCAGAGCACGCCAGGCCCTCCTGTCTTCCACTGCCTCCCAGAGTTGGGTCAAATTCATGTTGGAAGCTTCAGTGACACTGTCCAACCATCTCGTCCTCTGTCGTCCCCTTCTCCTCTTGCCTTCACACTTTCCCAACATCAGGGTCTTTTCCAGGGAGTCTTCTCTTCTCATGAGATGGCCAAAGTATTGGAGCCTCAGCTTCAGGATCTGTCCTTCCAGTGAGCACTCAGGGTTGATTTCCTTCAAAATGGATAGGTTTGTTCTCCTTGCAGTCGAGGGGACTCTCAAGAGTCTCCTACAGCACCACAATTCAAAAGCATCAATTCTTTGGCGGTCAGCCTTCTTTATGGTCCAGCTCTCACTTCCATACATCGCTACTGGAAAAACCATAGCTTTGACTATGCGGACCTTTGTCGGCAAGGTGATGTCTCTGCTTTTTAAGATGCTGTCTAGGTTTGTCATCACTTTCCTCCCAAGAAGCAGGCATCTTTTAATTTCGTGGCTGCTGTCACCATCTGCAGTGATCATGGAGCCCAAATGTTTAGCAAGACATGAACTAGCTCCTACCTCTGTTGCTCTGACCAATGAATGCAAAGCTTTTGGGATCATTGACAGGGGACTTGCAGAGCAGGTCTTTTCTTACTGTTTCACGGGGTGCCTGTCATTGCTTGTCCCATTCCCACATGTGATCATGAGAAACCACATAATTTTTCTTCTTATTTCTGAGATTGAAATATATTTCCTGTCAGGATTTATGAAAGTTCTCAATTTCTGTTTGTACAACTGCCCAGAGTAGTGGGTTTTCACTAAGCAGGGTGGCATAAAAATGTCATTCATTCATTCATTCATTCATTCATTCATTCATTCATAAATAAATAAATAAATAAATAAATAAATAAATAAATAAATAAATGTCATTCTCCTTCTGATGGTGTAACAAAGCAACAGGATTTCAGCCATTGTTTCTCATTCAGACAAAGCATGGTCAATGACCATATTGGCTTCGCATCATGGGGTTTCCACATTATACAGTCATAATGAACCCTAAAAATTGGATGTTCACACTGACACAGTCCTTCGCAAGTGCAGAGAGGAGCAGGCCTGTGTCACCCCCTTGGTCAGTGTACCCTGTGCCCCTCAATATGTAACATGGACGATTTGATTTTAGCTGCCCCAAATGATTTTGATGTTGTCAGTTACTGGGCAAAAATTATCTAATATATTTATTAATTGTACTATGGTGCTTCTGATACGAACAAAGGAAGAAAGATCATGGGGTCGCAGTCCCATATACTTGGAAAGCACACCACATCAAGGAAGGCAACAGAGTACAATGTTGCTGTGCTTTGAAAAGCAAAGCACATGCTGATCATTATCCTAGCAACAGCAACATTCAACTGTAAGGCAACAATGTTCCACACTTGCGAAAATTGTTTGCTACCAAGAATGAGACCCTGCTGGTAATTTATGCTTCATCTCAAGCCAGCTCTCAAAGATAACTAAGGGGCAAACTCCTGGCCAAACTAGACATAATCTTACTCAAATGTTTAGGGTTGGGTGGTTGTGGTTTTTTTTTTGTGGGTGGGGGGAACAGTGGGCACAGGGAGCAGATGGGGACAATTCAGTTAAAAGCTGTGATGTGGAGATAAGAATATTTAACCTTTGGTCTCTAGTATAGTCTTGATTGGGGTTGTTGCCACTTTTTCCTGGGAAGGAAGCTCCTGTTTTAAGCCAGCCCAAGACATTTTCATGCATGAGACAAAGATCAAGTTGTCAGGTGCAGCCCATTCCATCAGTGAATCTAACTTCGAGGTTGACAACAAGGCAGCAGCCTAAGATGAGGCCTCAAAGCAGAACGTATGTCACACGGAGGTTTATCCTCCAATACTTTGGCATCTGCTGCCCCTCAGCTTCTGGTACATGAGACAGCTCTTTCACTTTGCCTAATGATAGGACCTGCCCCGCACTCCTTGGTGCCAACTAAATAGTCAGAATAGGCTTAACTTTCAGAATCCATTCTATTGCTATGGCACATATCATATTCCTCCAAGCTGTTAATGGATTTTAAATACAGCAGTTGGAAATGTTTCTTGTTGGCCCTGGTGGCTGGAAGATTTCTATGAGTTATGGCCCCAAAAAGTAACTTTTCCAAGCTCTGTTTAAATAGTAAATTCAAGACATTAATGTAAAAAAAAAAAAAGCTTTTATCCACCACGTAACTGCTAGCCTTCTGAAATGGACAAAGCTATGTTCTTTTCCAACTTGTCAACTTTTACATTAGCAAATTCAATTTGCTTTGATATTTTACAACATGTGCTGACACTGCTCAAATAAATTAACATTCATGCTAACATAGCCATTCCAGCTAATTTATATAATGAAATACTGTAGACAGTTTCATTTCAGAGATAAAAAGCCTCTTGTCCATGTAGAGCAGTTTGAAATGGACAGCCTGACACAAAGAAAATGAAAGACGAAACCTTTTACTGATGGAAAGAACTGGGTGAAAAACATTTATTCACTGGACCTAGGTCTTTGTCAAATTAGCAGGTGAACCTGCATGAAGCAGATAAATCAGTCAGCAGACGGAATGCTATACAAGAGCAATAATCTGAAGAGCTTTCAAAGTGTTGAATTCTGACAGCATGCAATTTGTAGATAATCTCCTCTCCACCTTAAAAAAAACACATTCGTTTCACCAATTCAATGAATCAGTTTGGTTCAGCTCACATTTTACATGTGCAGACGTTTCAGAACATGTCTGCAAGCCTCCTGTGACAAGGGCACACCAAGATGTGAAGTTGTAGAGGGGAATATATGCCAATTTTGTTCTAGCAGGATTTGTAAAAATGGCCTTATACCTCCCAAACCAAACACAGGCCAAAATCCAATTGCCAGGCCCAACAAGAATAGGCCTATCAAATCAATTCCTGAATGGTGAGTTAACACTTATGTAAGTCCAATTGATTCAATAGGCTTACTCTAGTTAGAACTATAAACAGATTTTTGTGTGTATGTTTGTACTGCCAAGTGAATTCTGACTTTTATGGCAGAGAGTACTCAGAAGTGGTTTCCTATTCCCTTCTTCCGGGGACACCTTAAGGACTGTGCAGCTTGCCCAGGGCCACACAGGCTGGCTCTTTGGAGATGCACAGTGAGGAACTGAACTCCCAACCTCTGGCTCTGCAGCTAGATACATAACTCACTGAGTTATTTAGGCCGCCAAAATTGACACAATTTGTGATTGGAAACCAGACATTTCTGGGCTTGCAATATACTCCATGAAAAAAAAGAAAAACATGGTTTGACAACATGGGCACATTTCAAAAATATGCCTAAAGACCCTATGGCATTTGTTTCATAAAATATATACACACAGGGTTATCCTTCTATTAATGCATTCATTTTTAAAATGCACACAACAGTACCTACTGGCATAAAAGATACTTGGAGATAAGAAAGGGAAGTCCACAGAAAGGGACTTGATGGATCTGTCTGTCTGTACTGTATAAAATATCCATACGTGCCAGATGAAGAAAATATAGCAAAAGTGCCCCACAGCATCTTAGAGACGGACAGATCAATGTATAGAATATTGTATTTAACGAAATACTTTGGGGTTTTAGATTGTGGTTTGTTTTTTCTGCAGCAAAGCTGAACAGGATGCAAGCCCTGTATAATTTGTAAAAGGAAGAAAATATTTCCCTGGGAAGTAGAAACAGAGAAAAACAGAGATCTGTGCTTCAGGGGTTGCGAAAAGAAGATGGAAGATGATGCTCTTTCAGCAAAGGGCTTGGAAACCAAAGTCAGGAAATTTATATGGACTCAGCCTGGCAGATATTGTTTGGTTTATCCAAGGAGATTAAAGTTTGACTGGAAGAAAGAGCTGCATGGCTCTCCAGAAGACCCAGAAGGCACATGGAGCTTTATAGCTCTCTCATAAAGGCTTTATATTATTGCCAGAAACAGAGGCAGCTGAAAACAAAACATGGAAACAATTTAGGGTTATTGTTGCAAATATAAATTGTGAATAAAGCGCTGCAGATATACAAGCATGATCCCTTGGCTTATATTAACTGGCGTTTTCCTCTTAATATAAGGTAAGCGTGGGAACATATTACTATTTTTACTACTAATATTGCTGCTACTATTTCAATAAATTATACTACAGCTATTTAGGATCCTTTCCTTATGATGCCAAAGCAGTACCTTTCATCCACAAGAGATAGCTAACAGCAGGCCAGGGGAAACTTAAAGTTGTAGAGAATTGAACTTGCCTCAAATATCTTTAGAAAATAAACCCTAAGGGTAGACCCTTTCACACTGTCCAATGACAGCCCACACTCTGTTGGCACAGAGAGCTCCCTGGGGGACAGGAAAAGCAGGGGAGGTAGAGAAATGATACAGTAAGGCCATGGTTGACTAAACAGGAATACTTAACAATACAGTGTTTTTTTAGAAGCTCCAATTTACAGAGTTTGAAAGAAAGAAAGAAAGAAAGAAAGAAAGAAAGAAAGAAAGAAAGAAAGAAAGAAAGAAAGAAAGAAAGAAAGAAAGAAACTCTAGCATATCTGTCTCACTAGGTTTGAAATCTTGAGATCCTGTATGTAAACATTAGAAGCCCTTCATACAGTCCTAAACTTGCATGCAAAACTCAATGGAAAGTTTCCCTCAAAATATGACTTTGAAACTCATTACTAAAGAGCCTCATTCTAAGTCAGTCCTTCATAGCCTTAAGGCCCATATGTTCTTGGACTCTTAACATCTAGAAATCCTGGCCAGCACAGATAGTGGTGAAGGCTTCTGGGAGTTTTAGTACAAAAATATCTTGGGACCCAAGGTTGGGAACCACTGCTTTAAGGACTGCTGCATCAGCATTTGTATTTAGGTCTGAGAAACCAACAATGCAGTAAATCCACTGAGGAACATAAAACAATTAAACCAAAAGGGAGCACTGCTGCAATGTAGTAGACAGACCGTAGGACTACAGATTTGGGAGTTCAAATCCCTACTCAGCTATGGAAACTCATTTAGGAGGTAGGGGAGGAGACAATGGTAAATTGCTCCTTGAACATCTTGTGTACCTCAAAAGCCCTGTGAGGGTTGAAGGTTGCCATAAATGGGAAGTGATTTGACAGAACATAACAAACTAAATAGAGGCATCCCTGTACCAGGCCAGTTTGGGGAAACCTTATTAGAAATGTATAAGGGAGAAAGGTGGTGATTGATTAATCAACCAAAGTCCAGAAAGGTTACTTTTTGGATTATAGTACCCACAATATCCAGTGACCAACTGACTGGGAGATTCCAGGAGTTGCAGTCTAAAAAAGTAATTTTCTCAGCTTTAGTATTAACTAAGGTAAAAAGTCCACGCCTTTGAGCACTTTCTCACACTAACCAAACATTACAAAGTGGTTGTCAGTTACTCTCGCATTCAAAGAAAAGCAAACCTCTTAACTCTATCCTGATATTCTTCTTCTTTTTCTTTTTGGAATGGGGGGAGGTAGAGAGAGATTGGGTGTAACAATAGATCAAGGCAAGTGATATTATGAAGAAGGTCCCATAACTGCAGCACAGCTGCTTCCTCAAATAAAGACAGAGCTGCACAACCAAAATGCAAAGTCAAAACAACCACAATCATGGATCAAACCACTTGAAGTCCATCTCTCTTAGCTTAATGTGTCAGAGCCACCAATTTCCCTAAGTATTATCTAATATATAATCCCTGTAGTGATTTCCCACCACCCAGGGAAGAACAGTTCAAACATATTAATGACATCCTGATTAGAAAAGCTGAGTCAGTCCCCCTCAACTTTACATAAATCAATTTTTATTTTATTTTATTTTATTTTGAGAAAGAGTGCTGCTTATATACTGGCCCCTAATGCTTAAAGCACTCCCTGGTTTACCATTCAATTATGCAGGGTACATGTTGACCCCCTGCCCCTGTGAGCTGAGTATTCAGTTTACCAACTTCAGAAGGATATTTATTTATTTATTTATTTATTTATTTATTTATTTATTTATTTATTTCTTACATTTTTATCCCGCCCATCTAGTCGTTTTGACTACTCTGGGCGGCGTACATCAGTGTACCAATAAACAATTAAAATATCATCAATATTCAAAAATAAAAATAATTAATCATTCAAGATGGAACTAAATCAAATTAAATCAAAACAAATCAAATCAAATAATGCCCGGGGGGAAGGCTTGCCTGAACAGCCATGTTTTTAATTGGCTTTTAAAAACGCCCAGCGAGGAGGCCATACGGATCTCTGGAGGTAGGTTGTTCCATAGCCGAGGAGCCACCGCCGAAAAGGCCCGGTTTCTTGTCCTTTCCCTCCGGGCCTCTCTCGGCGTCAGGCTCCCCAGTCTCACCTCCAGACTAGATCGAGTGAAACGGGTAGACTTTGGTGGGAGAAGGCGTTCCACCAGATATCGAGGTCCTAAGCCGTTTAAGGCTTTGTATGTTATCATCAAAACTTTGAAATCGACGCGGAAGCGAACGGACAGCCAATGCAATGCGGCCAGAGTGGGAGAGATATGATGGTATTTCCTCACGCCACTAATAAGTCTGGCCGCCGCATTCTGCACCATTTGAAGCTTCCGCGTCAGTCTCAAAGGTAGCCCCACGTAGAGTGCATTACAATGGTCTAATCTCGAGATTACGAGCACATGCACTAATGTGGTGAGCGCCCCAACATCAAGATAGGGACGCAGCTGGGCAACCCGCCTAAGGTGAAAATAGGCGGATCGGACCACTGATGCCACCTGGGTTTCCATGGTGAGCGCCGGGTCCAGATGTATCCCCAAGCTACGAACCTCACTCTTCGCGGTAAGAGTCACCCCCCCAAATGAGAGGGAGTTTCCCAGACCGCTGATGGCAGGGCTACCCACCCTCAGTACCTCCGTCTTGTCCGGGTTCAGAAGGATGGAAGGCTGAGTCTGTCTTGAGCCAGATACCTGAGCCTCTCGGGATCAAACTCAGGTCATGAGCAGAATCTTGACTGCAGTAACCACTGTGCCATGGGGCTCGTAGAGAAAGCCTTGCAAAAACACGTGCAGGTACTGTATATGCAAAGACCTAGCTGCCTATGGAAAGCCCAGAAGCAGAACATGAGGGCAACAGCACCCTCCCCTTATATTTCCTGGCAAGCAGCTGGCAAGCTGTGCAGTAAACTACTTCTGACGTACCTCCATAACAACGAGCAGCCATTGATTCTGCTTCTGCTTCATGATTTTTCAAAGCCATCCAGGCTGCCAGTCATCACTATGTCTTGTGGCAGAGAATTCCATACGTTGTGCCTGTTAGAAGGAGCACTTCCTTTTCTCTGTCCCGACTCTCCTATCAGCCTCAAAAGATGAGCCCTGATCTCTAGCGTTACAAGGGACAGAGAAAACTTCCCTCTGCCTAACTTCTACACTGCATTCATTTTATTCTCCCCTTCATTTGCACCCACTTGTTCCACCCCCTTCCCTTCCAATTGCCTGCTGCCCAACAGTGTGGGGTTGATTGGAGTCTGCCTTCAAGTTATCGTTTACCAGACTGGAGGTATTATAGTGCTCATCAGCGAGCCAGGATACTTTACTTTGGGGGCTTCCACCTCCCTGGAGTGCTGTCCGGTCCCCCCTCGGTCCCACACCATCCTCTTTCTACCTAAAGAAGTAGTCAAGAATTGACAGCTTCTTCTAGGGAAATGTTAAGTTTCTGAGTCCAAGGTCACTGCA
Source organism: Intellagama lesueurii (assembly GCA_037013535.1). Classification (NCBI taxonomy): domain Eukaryota; kingdom Metazoa; phylum Chordata; class Lepidosauria; order Squamata; family Agamidae; genus Intellagama; species Intellagama lesueurii. The sequence continues at coordinate 256,451,673 of JBAJHW010000002.1, forward strand.
AATAAGTGCCACAGTGCTGATCACCATCTATGCAGAAAGGTCCAAAGGCCCAGTAAAAGTGATGCAAAGCAAGGCAAAAGGAACATTGTCTGGATGATGAGAGAGTTTCCATTATGACTCAGCATGGAATCTGGCCTTTCCCAGCAACCAAAGCTTGCAATGAGCAATTATATTCAAATGAATAAGCAGTCCTTAGCACTAAATAAACAGCTAATTTTTTTTTGAGACTTACTCAATTTTTTTTCAAATGGCTAGTAAGAAAAATTGGTCCTTCCCCGCCTACAGCATCTTTATCATGACCACTGCTATGGACAGAATATAGCAGGATGAACTACAGAATGCATAGCCCCAATAATATGGGATATCAGACAAAGAATATGCTTCCACAGACTAACATGGCTACTTCTTCGAAAACTACAACTAGGAATAACATGCAAAAGTCCTTTGTCATTGTTTTATTGTTACATGCCATCAAGTAACTTCTGACTTGCGGAAACCCTACAAATGACTAAGTTCCTGACGATCCTGTCAATACCAACCCTTCTCAGGTCTTGCCAACTTGTGGCATTAATTTTCTTTACCAACTCAATCCACTTTATATTTGGTCTGCCTCTTTTTCTGCTGCCTTCAACTTTTCCTATCATTATTGTCTTTTTTCACTAAGTCTTGTCTTCTCACGTGCCCAAGGTATGTTAGCATCAGTTTAGTCATTTTATTGATAGTGATAATTTAGGCTTCACTTGATCTACCACTTGCTTGTCCTTCTGATGGCCAGCTATATCTATAAAGCTCTCCTCCAACACTACCTTTCAAAATGAATGGATTTTTCCCCCAGTCTGCTTTCTTCACCATCCAGCTTCCACATCCATACATAGTAATGTGGAATACTACAGATAGAGGATGTCTGTTTATCATATACTTAATTAGCCTCATACATGATTCAAGGTAAATGCAAGAATATTCATTAGTTCCCTTTTGTAAGCGTAAATATTATTATTTGAAAATGTTCCCTTGAATGTACTCGCATTTACTTCTGAATAGACATGTTTAGGATTGGACCATAAATGTCCTATCTTTGTATGCTACTTCATGCCCTGATTGGAATTAGATAAATTTACAGAGCTAGAGAGAGAAAGATCTGTCTCACCTATTAAAGTTATTTACTCTTTCAAAACAGAAGAACTGCTATGATGGCCATACTGTCTTTTTCTGTCACCATACCTGTCTTCCTCTGCTGCTTCTGAAAGGAACAAATTAATTTTCTTACCCTTAATGGTAAACCCAAATGCAGTAACCTTAACAGAAGCTGACATGGAGAAAGATGACAACAAAGAAACAAACACCTCCCTTACTTTCTTTTCCTGAGGGGTGAGGTTAGGGGTCCTGACTGGAGAATGAGGGATTCCACTCCTTCGGCCTCTGTTCATAGGAAGAGGGTCCAGGGGGAGCCCGCCACAAATTTCTTTCAGGGTAGACATCACATATGAGAGAACGTCCCTAGAAGAACTTGCACAGAGAACTCTGTCCCTGAAGAAGGACACCTAGAACAAGTGCTGGACGATCCAAGTTCTGAGATCACTCCTGATGGAAGCCGTCTGTCCTGTGGCTGGCACACCTATTCGGCCTGCACAATCCTATTGGTTTCTCCTGCCTCCTCCTCCTGAAGAATCATTCACAGGCCCAACAATTTATTCTTGGGTTGTTCTCTGCGCATGCTGCTGCCTTGTCACTTTGAACCAAATTTTAGCCTCCTCCTGTACTTTGCACACACCGCTGTTGCTGCTGCAAACATTCACTGCCTCCACTCGAGTATGGGGAGGGGAAATATTTGCAGGAGTGCACACTGAGAGGACGGACAAACATGGCCTTCTTGTTCCACATACACTCTGTATAGCAAAGGCTTAGACTTCTCTGTTAGGGCTTTTTCATCTAGGGGGCTTGAACTGCCATTGAGCCTTTTTCACACTATTTGTTTTATGGTATTTAGTTATTAAAACATTTATACCTCAAAGTCAGATTCTTGAAATCCCCAAGAGGGTTCTACAACAATCCTGTAAAGCAGGGCTGGATATTGTTGGGCTGGATCATAGGAATTACATAAGAACATCTGGGGGACCGCAAGTGGCTCACCCCTGCTCTAAGAAATGCAATCTCTTCCAAGCATTCAATAAGACGAATCTTTCTTAGAATTTTACTATCATCTCAGGAAGTTTCTGTACTGAATAGACAGCCAACCACACTTCTGACAGTGGCATTATTTGAGCCTCAGAAAAAGATCTTAGCATATATGTCAGAAAGCTTTTAATATCTCAAACAATTATCTCAGATCATGTAGGCCCTGAAAAATCATCAACAGGGTCTAGAATGCAACCTAAAAACAAGTGGAAGTCCTGGCAACTGGATTCTGAGCCAGTAGCAATTTGCAGAGCACTTTTCAAAAACAAATGATAGGCATACGTGCTTACAAATAAAAAGTAGTCTTGTAACTTCAGTCAGGAACAGAGGCATGTCATTCTGGCCTCTAGATTTATATGCAAGGAAAGCAAAATTTCTACTAAATACTAAGTCAAACCTTCTGACACTATGGCCTGTTTGAAAATAGAATGGACTACCTTGGAGAGTGGTGGATTCTCCTTTTTTAGGGATATTTAAATCATCTGTCCATCTGGGATGGTACGAGGTCTCCTGCCTTGGGCAGGGGGTTGGACTAGAAGACCTCCAAGGTCCCTTCCAACCCTACGACGATTCTATGATCTGTCAGGGATTCTTTAGCTGTGGATTTCCTACTTAAGTGGGAAGTTTTACTTCATGACCCTTGGGTTCCAGATGTGCAAGTCAATGATTCTATGTGATTTCAGAAAGGATACAGGCTGCAGATCTGGCCCTACCATGAGGTAGATTAAGGCAACCATCTCAAGCAGCACATTTGGGGTATCGCATAAGAACAACCTACATTTGTACGTCAAGTAGAGGGAGGTGTTTGTGAGATTTTCATTTTCACATGCCAAAAAAAAAATTGATGGGCTTTGCATTGTATGCAGCTTTATTTGAGTGATGAGGTGCAATTTGCAATTCCACTTCTGACAGCAGAATGTTCTGGGCTGGTCCAGGCAGGTAGGTGAACAGAGAGAGAGAACTGAAAAACGACATCCAAAAATTTATGTTACAGTTATGTTGCAGCTAGAAGTTCGGATCTGCTAATGTTCCAGAGATGTGATTCAGAGAGATCTTTGTGATGAAGCAGTCATGCTTGGAATATATAGAAGTTGTGCCTACTGCCCAGTGACCAACCACAAAACAAAGCAAGCTAATTGGCTAAGCTATGAGACGTGTGGAAAACTTCTGCTGTGATAATCAGCTTCATTCAACACTTGAGGCATTCTGCTTTCTACTGGGCCATTTCCAGTACAGTTTGGCCACTAGCCTCCTACCATACAAACTACAGCATATGATACCAGCAGCAGCAGCTGGAATTCTTTAAATGCTGATGGCCCTAGCACAAGCTTTTTCACCTCCACTGTCTGACAATTTAGGGTGCTTTGTTTTACAATTTATGACTGGGATATAAACATGGGTTTTATTTGCGAGTCTGACTGCTCAGACAGCGATCTCTATGGAATCACTATGAGCTTCCAATAACAATATTGGTATTGTTTGATTTGATCCCCAGTCTAGATCCCGGTATGAAAGGCTTAGTCTTCCTCATACAACAGAAAGGAAGAGTTCCTGAGTTTAACTCAGCTTCTAAACGGAGGCTTATCTTATGTCTTACACACAGAGTCCACAAATCCCTTGGGGTGGGGCAAAGGAAAAGAAGAATGAAATATCCTCGCAGATCAGAGTATTAAGTCAAAGGCAGTTGGAGAAAGGATCGGAGGATAAGCTTCTTATCAGAGGGTTGCAGAAATGAACATTTGGGAGGGAGGAGGAACTTGTATATGGTGAAAAAGAAAGGAGGCGGGTGAAAATTTTGCCTCTCCTTATGTCTAAGGAAGTGTCGGTACACGCATGTAGTCAGATCTAGTGTTGAAAGAGATTAGAAAATCTTTTCAAATGCTTAATCAGAGCTAGTGCAGCGAGAGATTAGAAAACCTCTCTCAGCACTTAAAGGGGTTAGAAAATCTGTCTCAGTGCTAAAAGGTAGTGAATACTATCTTGGGCAAGTAATAAATATGACCAGTTAATAGATGGTTGGACTTGGCCTAGAAACTTTAGTTCAGATCCTGACTAAACTCTGGACTGCGTACCCGGGCTTTACCAAATTACTGGGTGCTTCCAGGAGAGGCTTGTCCTTTCATGGTCCTGACTGAAACATGCAATTATATAGAGGAGTTGCCCTACATATTTTCCTATGAGGAAAAAGATCCATTAAGACGGAAAATATGAAGAAACTGTGCAGTGTTTTTGATGGTCAAAGCACCAAAGAACATTGGGAAGCAACCACTTTTTCTCAGCGTAAGCAGGCTGAATAATATGTCTACTAGCTATATTTCATTGGGCTGGAATTTTTAAAAGGAACAAAAAAAGACAGAGAAGTTCATTGCTAACTAGTCACATGGTCATAGACAGCTCCTGACCAGAGCAGGGGTGCCCTGCTCAATTTTGAATTGTACCTGGTATACAAGGTATGAAAGGAGCCTTGTGGCGCAGTGTTTAAACTGCAGTACTGCAGCCAAAAGTCTGCTCATGGCCTGTGTTCGATTCCAAGGGGCTCAAGGTTGATTCAGCCTTCCATCCTTCTGAAGACAGTAAATTGAGTACCCAGCTCATGGGGGGGCGGGGGTAGCCTGCATACGTGAATGTGGAAGTACGACGCTGTCTGTTTCCTTGTAAGTAAAAACTAGCAACAAACAAAATCTTCTTATGAGACCTTAAAACACGGTCTGTTGGGTCTGATGTCTCTCTTGTAATGCAAAGCATTTAAAGGTACTTTGCCTTTCAGTGGGCAATTAAGAGCCATTTACTTTACAAAAGACCTGTTCCTCCCTTGTTGATGGGCACTACTCCAGCAACTTGCATGTTTGGACTTGCTGTAGGGCCAGGGTAGATATGGGAACTTTCAGGATGAGCACCTGTACTTCCAATGGAGAATCTTGTCAAATAGCCATTTTTGTACACAGGTCACCATGGAGGGAACAAAGAAATACTGCCAGCCAGATGTGAAGTTCCAGGGTTTAATTCCCATCCACCCACCCCCACGGCGGTGGCACTGCAAACTTCTCTCCTTCCCTCAGTCCCTCTGCTTGCTGAAAACAAGTCTCAAACCAGGCTTGAGAACATTACTCCCCACATTGGGGGTAGGGGGACACACAATTGTGACCATTTCATAACGAAATGTGTGTGTGTGCGTGCGCGCGTGCGCGCGCGTTTTAACATGTAAGTAAAAGCCAAGGAAGCCAAAAAATGATGTAAAAGGTGATGGAACTTGTATGAATCCATGTTTTGTTCACAGGGGTGGTCAAAGGGGGAGGCGGGGCTGCAGGAGGGTTTGCCAAAAATCAAAAAGGGGAGCGTGGTCCCAAATAGGTCGTCGGGATCCTGCTTTAACAGGTTGGCGTGACTCTGTGTTCCAGATAACCTTCTCTGACTGACCGCCTACTCGGCGGGACCCTCCCTTAAACTGGGGGGGGGACGGCTTGGGGCTCATTCCGGGGCAGCTCCCTCCCGCTACCGCTCGCGTCGGGAGGTTTTCCCCTCCAGGTCGTCGTCTGTCGCCAGCCACGCGTGGCAGGCAGGCAGGCCGGCCGGCCCTCGTGGTGCAGTTGCCCGCTTCGCCCGACAGGGGGCGTGGCGAAGCTCTGAATTAAATCCAGCCACCCGGGCCAAAGCGGGCGAAGGGGCGGGGCGTCGCTCCCCCTTGTCGGCGGGCTCTGAATTTAAAGGCTCCGGAGGGGAGGCTGCCCCGGAGGCGACCAGCGGCGGGCTGACGGTCGCCGCCTGGCGCTTGCAGGACAGGTGCTCTCAGAGGCAGACGACGGCAAACCCCCGGGCCAGAGAGCGGGATGTGGGGATGATGTGGGGGGGAAAGTGTCCTCCTGACCTAACTGCAAGCGGAGTCATGACTTCTCAAAACACCCCCACGCACAGAATAAAGCACGGGGAGAAGGCCACGTGTGAAAGCGATGGCATTTGCAGGCAAAGGGGGCGAGAGAGGGCGCGGTGGGGATCGAGCGCTGTGGCGGGGGGGGGGGGGGAAGCGAGAAGAAGGCAGGCATCGATCCCAACGCCCCGGTGCCAAATTCACGGGATTAATTTTAAAAAAAAAACTTTCCACCGTTACTCGTCTTCACAGGCAGCGCCGATCATTTCAAGACATTCGCAAGGGAGGGTAAAAAAAAAAAAAAAACAAACGCCCCCATCCCGAAAGATCCTCCGAATCGGACCCTGCGCTTTGCCGAGTTCTTGTGAATCGGGCGCCTTGGGGTGCGGGTGTGTTTTTAATTGCAAAACCCTGCCGGGCAGAAAAGAGCGGACCCTTTCCTCATTGCGCCCCCCCCCCCGTTTCCACGACCTCTGGCCTGGGGGGGCGGGGGAGCAGAATTGGGTGTGTGTGTGGACAGATCGGGCTCAACGCCGCCGCTTGGGCTAGGGTGTCCGCTGTCCAACGTGTGGAGCGGAAAGGGCCGCCGAAAGAGGAGATGGCGATGATGATGATGATGATGGCCACGTTGATGATTTAATCCTAGGGTGTGTGTTTGCTTTCCCAATTCACGACATCGGATCGCCTCCGCCTGGCCACCGAAAGCCGTTTTTTTGGGAGGGGGGGATAAAATAAAGAAGTCCGCCTCCCCTCCCGCCCCATCTGCTCCGGAGCGCCACCGGCGAAAGAGGCGCCGCTGGCTGGGCTTCGGGGGTGGGGGGGGTGGAGGGGGCGCAAAACAAAGGCGGCTTGGCGCTGGGCGGGCTGCCTTCCCGAGTGGGAGTCAATTCGGCGAGCGGGGGGGGGGGCGTGTGTGTGCAGGGGAGGGCAAGGGCGACCGGGGAGGAGGCAGCCGAGCCTCGGCATTGAGAAGGTGGGAGGGAGGGCAGGAGAGAGAAGGACCTGAAGCGAAATCGAAAGTTGCCCGCCCGGGACAAGGGCAGCCCCTCGCCTGCGCCGCTGGTTCGAGTCCCGCGAGGTCGACGGGCGAGGAGGCGAAAAAGAGCGAGTCTCCGGCTGCGCCAGACGTGTGAACGTCACCCCTCGTCTCCGGTGGGGCAAGGGAGGGGACCGGGGGGGGGGGCTTCCACCTCGGAGCAGCCAGAGCGATTGATTTATTGGGAGGCGATGGACGGCGGTGAGTGACACGCCGGGAGTCGGCGGCGAGAGCAGAGCCCGGGCCAACGCCAACGCCGCCGCCTCGCTCTTTTTTAAAAAAAAAAGGGGGAAAGAGGGCGGTTAAAAAAGAGACTGTGGACAGAGACACCGGCGGGTGTCCTGCCACCCCCTACCCCCCCCCCCCACCGCGCCAGCCTCCCAAAGGGAAAAAGGAAAGGTACGCCAACGAGCCTCGCTGCCCGAAGGGAAGGTTTTCTTCCGAAAGGTCATGTGAATAGCAGACTTGTAAAAATATTATTACTTTTGTCCTCACGTCGCCGGTGAAGATGGATTTCCTAGGCGGGGTCGTGCAGCATAAACGCATCACGCTCATTCTATTCCTGGAGTACATTATTTCTGGCCAACTTGGAGCAGGTAAGCAGGAGCAAATGATCAAGGCATGAACGTGTCTGTTTTTTAAGCAGGATTATCAAAAGAGGACACAGCTTTTAAACCTCTTTGATATTTACTGTATCATTGGTTTTTTTTCAAAGTGGCTCTTTAGAGGTATAGCCCTCCCTATTGCCGAGTCTAGAAGTTGGTCACATTTATTTATTTATTTATTTATTTATTTCGTTGCTGCCGAACAGTATCTCTCCGGGTTACTATTCTGTTATTCCCAAACTGAAGTCAGGAAGTCGAGGCAGAGAGAAAGCGAAATTTCCCAAAACAGCCCGTGAATACCGGAGGAATTGAACAGAGCAGAAACTAGCTTCAGGGAACAGTTTTCACCCCCGGGATGTTAAGGGAAAATATTTTCTTTTGTCTTCATGGAGGCTTAAATAGAGATCCAGGATACAAATAACAACACTGAGGGATGCCATAAATGAATTCCAGCTCTGAATATGTGTATTTGTGTGTCAGGGCTCGGAATTAGTGTAAAGCACCTGGCACACTGCTGGAACTAAACTGAGGTTTGTATGAGTAACAATGGACAGAGGAGGTGTACCTTTCAATCCAAGCCAGTCATTTATGTAACCTTCATGTGAAACGTGTCTTTGCTTTTCAATATCTCTTCCCCACCAGAAGAACATTTTGATATTTTCAGCTGCTGTCCAGGATACCAGTTGCAGACTTGTATGCAGGGTGAGGCATCCTCTCTCATTCATGTAGAACCCTCTAGTGTGCTGCTTTATATAAGGATGAAAATGTCTTCTCAATGGCCAGGCTGTTCATCCACGTAGTTTAGCGCTCCCTACCCTGACAGACAGCAGCTGTCCAGGGCTTGAGACACAAAGTCATTCAGATCTGCTTTGGGTCGGACACAGTAGTTGATACAAGATGTAACTATGACCCCTTGTCCTGTTATAATGGATACATTTCAGTGGGTGCAACCTGAGAATGTGGACAGGATTCCTGGAGAGGTGGAAGCTACCATGTATGTGCTGGACCTTTGTCCTCCATGATTTATAAAAGCAATCAGAGAGGGACTTAACTGAATAGGTAAGGGGAGTGGTGAATATCTCCCTGCAGCAAGATAGGTTGCCAGCATGCTTAAATGAGACAGTAATAAAACCATTATTGAAAATACTTTCCTTGACAACTATACTTTACTGGACAACTATAGGCCAGTCTCAAACATGCCATATCAGGGCAAGATGCTGGAACATGTGGTGGTTTCCCAGCTCCAAGGATTTCTGGATGAAGATTATCAAGACCCATTTCAATCTGACTTCAGGCCCAGCTGTGGAACTGAGATAGCTTTGGTTGCCTTTGGATGACCTATGCTGGGAACTGGTCGGATTGTCCCTGTTGATTCTGCTCAACTTCTCAGCAGCTTTCAGCACCATTGACTATGGTATCCTTCAATTCAAAGTGCTGGTAATTGCCTATAAAGCCCTAAATCTCCCCATACAAGCCTTCCCGGCCCTTAAGATCTTCAGAGGAGGCCTTTCTCTCAATCCTATTGCCATTGCAGACATGTTGATGTGGACATGAGGGAGGGCGTTCTCTGTGGCTGCTCTCAAGTTGTAGAATAAGCTCCCTTGGAAGGTTAGGTTAATCCCTCCTTTAATTCTTTCCTGAACAGTTGAAGACCCACCTCTTCAGGCAAGCTTTTAATAACTATGACTGTGTCCCTAGATGCTGGATTTTTGATTTTCTAAGTTTGGTTTTATTAGTAGATTCCCAGTGTGATTTAGTGGATAGACTGATGGACTAGGACTCTGGACAACAGGGTTCAAATCCCCAGTTGGTCGTGGAAACTCATAGGGAGGAGGTAGAATTCATAAAACCATTCCTTAAATATCTCACTTATCTTGAAAGCCATATTAGGGTCACCATAAGTCGGTTCCGACTTGGCAGCACAGAACACACAGACAAGTTTACTTTTAATATTTTAAATGCTTTTAAATTAATTAAAAGTTATTATTAGTTTAATTAGTTTAGTTATTATTGTAGTTTAACTACTTTTTAATCTATCATTTATTGTGCTTTTAGTATTACTTGTCTTAATATTATGAGCCACCTTAGGTCCCCTAACCTTTAGAAAGGTGGCCTAAAATGATATAAAATAAATAAATAAAAATAAAATAAAAGTTAGAACATAATTGGACCAGTTGCCATATTTGAACAGAATGCAGTTAAACCATTAATAATTGCAACTAGCAAATGAGAGCCAAATGCGGTGTAGTGGATAGAATGAAGGGCCAAGGTTTAAGAGACCAGGGTTCAAATCCCAGCTTCAACATGGAAAGGGGGGTAAGACTAGTAAAAACCATCCTTAAGTATCTCATACATCTTTAAACCCCACTTGGGGTTGTAGCTTAATGGCACATAACAATAAAACAACAACGTATATTTAAAGCCCATGTCTTTAATCAGTTGCTGAAGACCAGCCAAAATAGGAAGATCTTTGTCTGCCAGTGGAAGGACATCAACAAGGTAGCCAACCTGGCCTCCCTTGTCAAAGAGTTCCATAGTCTAGCAGCAGCCACTGAGAAAGGCCTCTCTTATGTCTTCAGGTGGGACGTGGTGGCGCTGCGGGTTAAACCGCAGAAGCCACTGTGCTGCAAGGTCAGAAGACCAGCAGTCGTAAGATCGAATCCACGCGACGGAGTGAGCTCCCGTCGCTTGTCCCAGCTCCTGCCAACCTAGCAGTTCGAAAGCATGTAAATGCGAGTAGATAAATAGGTACCACCTCGGTGGGAAGGTAACGGCGTTCCGTGCCTAGTCGCGCTGGCCACGTGACCACGGAAACGGTCTACGGACAAACGCTGGCTCTACGGCTTGGAGACGGGGATGAGCACCGCACCCTAGAGTCAGACACGACTGGACTAAATGTCAAGGGGAACCTTTACCTTTACCTTTTTATGTCTTCATCATATGTGCTTCTGAAAGTGGCAGGAGTAAGAAAAGCCTCTCCTGCACATCTCAAAGCCCAGATAAATTTGTATGGGAGAATACAGTTTCTCAGTTAACTTGTAAAGGCTTGTAAGGTTTTGTAATCCTTGACAACTATTTTGAACTGTGCTCAGAACTGAACCAGTAACCAATGAACCTGTTGGGTTCCCAGTACTGTCTGGCAGTGGCTCTCGAGCGTTTCCCAGTCCTACCTGAGGATGCCAGGAACTGAATTTATGGGAAGCAAAGCATGTTCTCTTTATCATAGATCTGGAGCCTCCTTCCTTACAATCGGCAGGAATGCTGCTGCTGCTCCCTCTCCTCCCCCGCGCACCTCTGCCTCATGGGGTGATGCTTTCATAAAGGTATACAGTACATCCCAAAGAAGATGGTGGGTTGAACAAAAATTAGCCTTTTCTGTCACATCTTTTAAAAACTAGGTATTTTTGGCAAATAGTTGATCTTGTGGGAGGAATTTCCTGGTTTTTCCATTGCCTTCAGAAAGAACGTCCTCATGCCATCCCTGCGATGTGACAAGAGAAGCTTTAAACACAGACCAAGTTGCCATCAGGAGTGCTTGAGGAGCTACGGACGTCTTGACACCACTTCTGCCATTCTCACTATCCTATCCAAGTAGACAAAGGAGAAAACAAAGCAGGCACATCACAATGAGCTGTATTCTCCCATACAAGCATATCTAGGTTTTGAGCTCTGCGGTTGCCTTTCTTAGTCCTGACACTTTCAGAAGCATAGGTAGCATAGATCTGTCCAATCCTTCAAATGTGTACTCATTTTGTTGGAATAAGAGCTCTAAAACGATGAATTCCTAGCAAGCACATTACATTAGTTGCAGTTTTCTTTAAGTCACTTGTTAACTGTTTATAATCATTTAAAGAGTGCAGCTTTACTTTAAATTACTTGAGACCAGCCAGCCACACCCACACTTACTTAGACACAGAAGTGTCCCACATTTCCCCAGAAAATATGTTTCTGCCCTGTTTTGGCACACTTCCCCAAAGGATGGCATTCTAACAGCACAGAGCAGGAGTGAACAGAAGTTAGGTCATTCAGAAGGAGACCAGTGACTAGTAGATCACCTGATAGCTATTAGTTGCTATTTGCGTTTAGAAGTTCTACTTTTCTAGTTTTTTGGATCACATCAACCAGCATTCCCCAGCCAACATGGCTGGGGGAGCGGGGTTATGGATTTCTAGGGAGTTGTGGCCCCTCGAAAGGTAGCTTTTCAAATACTGGCTGCCAAGTTCCTTGCAAATGTTGAACAAGGTCTGATATAGCAATACCTTTCTTATATGCTTAATAAGAGCAGACAGAATCACTTTAGACAATTCCGTTATGCCTTGATGGTCAGATGATCCTGAGTATCTGTATATTTATCTACCACTTTTATGTTGAAATACCCCAGGTGTTTTACAAGAGCATCTCATTGCTTCACCAACATGTGCACATGCATGCATGCACAGAACCTTACTCAGAGTCAAAGCAAGTGTCATTTGGCTCTTCTTCTCCCTGAAATGTCTCCATCCTTGACCATACTACCTACCTATTCCAGAAAGAGAGATGAGGGCAGCAAGACTCCCTCAGTGGCCTTAGTTAGGAACAGCTGCCATTGGGTTCCATCTTTCTTCTAACCAGCTCACAGCTCTGGTACCCACATGTGTTGCATGTTTCTCTTCCCTCACTATCTTTCATGTCATTCCTATTAATTGGTACACTGCATAATTACTTTAAACTGTGAACCTCCTTGAGAGAAGTGGCAGGAAGGTGACATATACAAATCATAATATTTGTTTAGGAGGGGCTGTAGCTGATATATCAGCCCAAAAGCACTATCCCATGCCTGTTTACTCAGAAGGAAGTCCGCCTGTGTTCAGTGGGACACATTCCCAAGTTGCAGGCTAAGCTAATCAAGGGCATTTTGTGCCACAAATGCTGTGACAAGCTGAAGAGGTGCTCTATTCATTACAGCCCTTGCGTGAGATTCACGCTACCGATTTGCCACCCGCTCTCTGCACAACCATGACACATGCAGCCACCTATACAGAAGTGCTGCTAGTTCTGGTGTTCTACTAGGGATCCCAGTATCTGGAATTGCCTCTGTTAATTGTGCCTTCCAGCCAGAGCCACCTTAACCCTGCTGATTTTCTTTTAACATAGCATAAAATTCCTAACCATGGGCTTATTTAATTTGTGGAGGATAGGTGGAAAGAACTGCCTTGATGAAACTACTCTTTAAGTTTCCAGTGTAGCCTGCAGGTATGTGGTATAATGACTTGCTTGACTCCTATAACAAATTAAAAATAACGAGGAGGAGAGTTTAATTTAAACAAAACAAAAGGTATTTATGTTTGAACAACAAGGAGGTAGGGAGAAAGAAAAGATAAGACTTTGGATACAAAATAGGAGCAAATATGAATCTCTACTTTGTAATTCATTACCACACATTCACTCCACACTAGGTGACCACTGCTCTACAACACAACCCCAACCCCTCTAACCAGCTGCCAAAACCAACTGCCACTCCTTTCATACTTCATCCTCAAAGTCATTCTCACCAACCAATCAGGACTGAGCACCGTACATGAACATTCCAAAACACTTCCATCAATCACTCCAGGACTCCTCCCATGAATGAAACTCTAAGATGCATACATCTGCATAAACAACAATACACCATTACCTCAAGCTATGCATACACACCCATACATATTGGAATTGCCACAGATGCTACATGACCATTCACTAATTTTCATAAAATCTCCAAGTGTGTACCCTGCCTCTCTAAGCCAGAGTACGGCCCCATCTAGAGTTGGCTGCAAGAGTATGCATTTTTGCTTTACAAATTTAAAACATATTGAAAAGACCACAGAGATTCTAGTCAAAACAAAACACAGCAAAAAATAGCCAGACCACACAGCACTGGTCAGCCCACCCTGCATAAAAGGGCTTTCTTTTCCACTACTGGTTCATTTTTCTCATTTCTGAACAGAGATTCAACTGGGGAAAGACAGCCCAGAACAGGACTAGACCCACCCACTGGAAGCACGGAAAAAGCAAAGACAAGTGCAGTCAGGGACTTGTCTCTTTTCAACACAGAGAGCAATTCCATAGGACTCACTGAATCCCTGTGTTGATAGTTTTGGTTTTTCCTACACATCCCTCCAAAAAAAGGGTAACAAACAGATGTTTGTTTTGTTTAAGCAAGCCTATAACTGACTTTTGGTGACCCCTTGGGATTCTCTACTCTCAAGCATCACCCATCTAAGCGGTTGCCCACTGCTGCTTTTCCAGCTGGGTGAGTTACAGCCAAAAGAGCACCAGATGCTCCCATCGCTGGCCAGCCACCTTCCAACAAGCAGCCACCTCCATGAGCAGCTCCCCTGAGGATGGGGCAGTAAATACATAAACTGTGTAGAATCATGGATTATTGGGCTGCCCCATTCATCAAGGGCCAACCCTCCTCAACCTCAATGACATGCATCCCTCTGGGGCTGAGAGAGGGAGAGTACACTCCAATCTTGATTGTTTCTCTTTTTATGAATTATTCAAGGAGCCTCTTTTAGCATTCAGGGTAAGTCCCTGGTTGCTGGAGTCCTCCGTCCCTTCATCTACACAGTGCCCCACTGCCATGACCCCACATTGCAGGGAATAACTGAGTGATGGATGGGCTGCCTTATTGGGAGGCCAACCGAGCTCCTGCACATTGATTTCTTCCAATGTGAGGCTCTACATCATCCACAGATTTTGATCCCTTCCCCCTTCCCTCACACCCACACGTCTCCCTTCACTGTCTATTTGTCTTGTGCTCTACTCTGCTATTCCTAATGACACAGCAGTTCAGGCAGGAACCATTTATTGATGTTGCTGCATTCGCAGGCACCACAGACAAACTTCCTTGTCATCATTGTGGAGCAGAAAGGCAACAGTGATCTCTCCCTCCCCTCCCACCCCCTTCACTTGCTCTGTAGTAAAATCAATTAATGACATGAAGAGGACGCTTTCTGATTTCCTCTCTTAAGAATGAAAAGGAAGCAGCTTTTGATTTGTGTTTGATTTTGTTTTGGAAGAAGGGGGAACATGCTCTGTCCTCTTCTCTGGTCATTCTGGTGTCCAAGAATTCATGTGCAACCTGGACCAGTTTACTCACAAAACAAACCTGGAAGCTTGGTTGATACTTTTTCACCCAATGAAGCTATCCTTAATTAAGTCTGTGTTGAAACTGCTGTTAAACCACTGTGTATGGAAAAAGAAATAGAATCCAAAGAGGGTTTTGCATCTCTGTAGAACCTACTTATTTTACCGTTGTGTCTACTCATTCCCGAGCCATCACTGGAGTAGGGGGCCCTCATCCTGAAATTCCCCAGTGAGGTGGCTTCCTCTGCTCAGACCCCACTCAGCTCTCATTTCTGGTGTTAGCACGGTCATTTGTTGAACAGCATTAACAGCTATTCTATTTCCATTCACAATTCTTGAATCCAGCCGGCTAAATGTTGTTTATACTGCTTCGAAGTGAATGGTGAGGTAGAAGCTTCCTCAGAAGAGGTCTACCCAGAAGCCTTCAAAATAAGAGGAGCTTCCACAAAATCCCTTGGTGACATATTGCACTGTAGAACTGCTGTGATATGTACTGTTTTCCCATCAAATACCCTGCATTTGTTCAGCAAAATAAAATATGTGCTGTTTTTGATCTGTGGAAAGAATGTTGTGTCCTGTGGCTGAAAGAGGATGGCTTAACTCCCGTTCAGTGTTTACACTCAAGTGTGTAAGGTCAAAAGTTGAGATGAAGCTATAGTCCAAATGTGAGAAAGGAAAGGAAACATCATTATGAAGCAGAAAACATAATAAGAAACAAATTTAGAAGCAAGATTTGAGGTAGCCCAATGAGGTGGCTGCAACTGGCCATTCTGTCGCCTGGTGTTCTGGGAGTTGTCATCTGAAAGAAATTCTCCAGCTTTTCCAAGCTCTGGTTAACATCACTGTCTACACAAAGTGCCACAGGACAGCCCGTGTTTTAGGATTGAGACAGGCCTAGTAACCAGGGCAAGGTTGGCTTAATTTGCTCCCCCTACTGGCCGCTGCTCCTTGGTAGAATGTAAGTAAAAATCCAAAACAGAGCAGAGAGAGGAGGACACAATATCTACAACGGCTGCAAAAGATAAGATTGTTCCCTAGAATTGCTCCTCCAAAGAGCTACTCATAAAGCAGAGGACAGGAGAAGAAAGAAAGAACTCCCAAACACTGATCAGATGTTGTGGCTCTTGAGGGCTGCAGTCTAGGCTGGGTTTCAAAATGGGGATTGCAGAGTTAATGAATGAGTTACTGGTTGGCATAGCAGGTATCAGATCATACCTACTACTGAGATCCATCAATTTTCTGATCATCTGGCTGGCTCCCACTTTTCTTTTTAATGCCCTGTAGCACCAACAATAAACGATGTACCCTAAATATCTGTGCCCGAGTTGCACCATTTATTCTGTGTCCAAAATGTTGGGCTTCAAACAATAGGTTCTGTTTTGTTTTTTACACAGTGATTTGGGTGGCAGGCAGATTATTGGAAGAAATGGAGTGCAGATTGAGGTGTGGGCGGTGTTTGGTAAAGATCCTGGGTAGAGACGGGGGTATTAGTATTCGTATACAAATATCCCTGCACAGGTGGCGTTAACGAGGGTCCAGCCCCATGGGGCCGGACGGTCCACTCACCAATCCACCATGGACTCAGACGGCGTGATTCTACTAGTGGCGCCGCAGTGCACGATCTGCTCACCACTCTTCGACCTTGCAGCGAGGCTTGTCCTCCCGCCTCCTGCCAGGAGTAGCGAGCGGATCGCACGCTGCAGATCCATTCGTAGAATCGCGCCGTCTGCGTCCGCGGTGGATCAGTGAGTGGACCGTCCGGCCCCATGGGGCTGGACCCTCGTTAATGCCACCTGTGCGGGGATATTCGTATACGAATACGAATACCCCCATCTCTAATCATGGGTTAATTTCTGTGATACAGAAATATGCAGGTTATCAAATGGGCATAACAGTGTTTCTTTGCCACTCTTGTTTCAGGTTCAGTGAAGCTACGTGCCTTCCGTTGTGATGAGCACTCCTGCAATCCTGCTGTGGGGAATCTAGCAACAGGCAGAACACCAGTCACACTGACCACCTGTGGGCAGAACAGCACTGAATTGTACTGTTTTTACCCTGACCACCGCCTCTTCCACCAGGCCTCCCACAGTTGTGGACAGCCCAGGTGCACCAAGTGTAATGCCAACCAGCCTGAGAATTCACATCTCCCCTTGGCCATGACAGATGACTTCTTTGTAAACCCAGCATCCTGGTGGCAGTCTGCACAAGGGGTACACCGAGAGGAAATCAGGCTGGATTTTGAAACAGAGTTCTATCTGACCCATGTCATTGTGGTGTTCAAGTCTCCTCGGCCAGCAGCCATGGTGCTGGAAAGGTCCCAGGACTATGGTCAGACCTGGAGGCCCTATAAATATTTCTCTGTCAACTGTACGGCCACTTTTGGGCTCCCAGACGATGCCACGAAGGAGGGATCTCTGTGTACGTCCAGGTATTCAGACGTGGTGCCTTGCACCAGGGGAGAGGTAAGTAAGTGATGGTCACTGGAATGTGACTGACTTTTCAATATTCACCTCAAAATTACACTTAACAAAAGTGCTTTAAAGATAGCCTTCCCTATCCTGACACTTTTCAAATGTATTGGACGACAAACATCACCATCTCCAGCCAGCTGTTAGACTGTGAAATGTGTACACACTGGGAAGGTGCCACAATGGAGAAGACAACTCAAAGACCTCAAATAGTTCTTTTGAAGGAATCAGAAAAAAACTGCACCTCTTGTGGGCAATCGTGGGTCTTCCAGGAGGAGCTTTTGTTTCCCAAAATATGCCTGATCAGCTACTGATGAGATCAATATTTTTCAAAGAGTGACAAAAGGAGCCCAATCCTTAAGGGAAGGTTTTACTTTGGATTTGCTCATGTGCTACGAGAGCTCCCCATCCTGTCTGCCTGCCTGCCCCCCGCCTCCTGTACACACCCCCATGCATGTTCAGAGGCCAATAATAATTATAAATAAATAGCAATATATTATTACAAAAAAAAAAAAAAAAAACCACAGAAATAGAATGCTGGGTATTGGCTACCAGGAAACAAAGTAAGTCTATAGATGGATTGGGAATAGAGTTTAGCAGAATGAAAAAGTTTTAAGAAGAATTGTTTTAGACTAAAGGCAATTTCTACATTTCTCCACAGTTTTTAGATGTATTCTTATTGCTATTTGAGGCAGATGGTGTGTATGTGTGTTGTTGTTTTCAATGCCCCTCGGCTCTGGGAAAACTTCAGTGTCAAGAATACCTACAGATCAATATGAAGTTCAAGTGTTTTTGAACAATAGATTTATAAAAGGTTAGATTATAACAAGATTTTAATTTGAAAGAATAAAGCCTGGGGGGGGGGGGGAGCAGAAGAACATTTCAAAAGGGTAAAGGATACCAGAAATAGTAGAATAAGTGCTAATTAGAAAAATAAGTGAACAGGTGTGAGAAAAGGGCACATTTCACATAAAGACAAAATCATTGGGGGGAAAGGAAACGCCTACAGAATCACATCCTCAGAAATCCAGAATGCCTGGATTTTGGGGCTTCTGGAAAGGGCAGAAGGGGATAGACAAATGGATTTGGGGAGTTACAGAAGCAAATAATCTGCTACAGTGCAAGCGGATATTGGATTCAAATCAGTTCAATAAATTTCAGGTTTCTTTTTTAAGAGACAGAGGCATTATGATTGAGCATCAGATTAGACACTCTTAGGAAACTGGCTGGGCAGACTTCATGACTTTAACACTGTGTGAGTCTGCTGCCCCATGTCCTCCTTGCTGTCAACATATAGGTCTTCCCCATATATGGACTTCGACTTAAAAGTAAAGTTCTCTCTAAACTATAGTATTATTATCCATTGCTCATATAGTTCTTACTCTCTTCATCCTGTTCCTGGCCTTCCAAAATAAAGGATAGGACAGTGTCTTGTATTTGATCTTGTGACAACAGAATCGGATACATATTTGTCCAAAGGTCAGCCCCACTGAGTCTGGTGGGAATTACTAACAGATGAATGTGTCTAGGACTGCAGCCTAAATATCTTCTTTTGAGACTTACATGAAGTTGCATCATATTGCTGTTTTCAGAGAGAATGAGAGATTTCGTGTCAGTTCACTGGTCGAGCAAGTTCAGCTGGTGGACGGCAAGGCAAAGAGAGATATTCAGAATGAATTTCAGGCACATGCACAGAATCGTTTGTGTGTGTGTGTGTGTGTGTAATTTTGAGAAGTCAGGCTTTTAGTTTTAGTTTGACCTACCTTATGATGATGAAATGGAAAATGGGATCAAAAGCTGAAGCTTAGGGGAAAGTACTGGTGGAGACGCCTATGGAGCTTAAGGTCTCAGATGAGATAAAAAAAACCCACAGGAAGTGAAATGTGATGAGTTTTTTCATACTGTCCGCTCATGCATTTGTGGGATCTGGGAAATTAGAAGCACATTTTTTAATAATGTGGAGTATCCGGAAATGAAAATAAGAAGTCTTTGCGAAAGGACTTTGGAACAAGGGAAGGCCATCCGTTGTGACATTGTGTTTCAAAGTTGGAAGAACAACAACTCGTCAGCATACGCCTCCATTACAGAGTGGAAAGACTTCATTTCCATGGTTGTTTATTTACTTTCTGGTAGAATGGAGAAGAGGTTCAACCATCAAAAAGTCATTCATTTGATCTGGAAATCTGTGTGACAGATGATACCAATGAAGTGGGCTGGAATGAGCCTAGTAATGGAATTCACTAGGGGAAGAGGAATTGTGTGTGTCTGAGAAAAGTAACCTGTCACTATGGCAACTTGCTGAATGTACCTTGCTTAACAGATCTGTTCAAGATCTGCTGTCTCACCCTCTGTGACCCCTTAAAGTGAGGAAGATGCCATGTGGTTTCCTTTAAAAAACATTTTAAAAATACTGAAAAACAACAGCAACAAACAAACCCCACGGGGGAACAACTAATGCATTTTCTAACATTTTCTGTTAAAGCTGAATGAAGCTGTGGTTCAAATCTGGCTCATCTGTTTGCTCCAGAATTCACTACTATGACTCTGGATAAAATAAGCCTGTGAAATCCCTACATGAGCTTTGCATTGGTCATCTCATGGGATCCTTTAATGTTAGCTACCTCATGTTGAGCCACAAGGAGGACAGGAACTCTTTCCATTGAACGTCTGCAGTCTGTACCAGTGTAAAAATCCTCATCCATTAAAGTCCCTGACCAGGGCTGACCCTGCTATCAGATAGGGCAAGGCAGTCAGTCAGGTCAAGAAGGTGCTCAGAAGCATCAGCAAATGTTAGAAGAAAAAATTATCAGCCACATAGCCAACCTTGTATCCATAAGCTGGGCTGCTGCCCTCCCATTGCCAACGGTGCAGAAAAATCAATCTTCTACCCCAACAGCCTTTTTCTTCAAGGAATGGAAGGAAGCCTCCATCTTGTTCATTGCCTCAGGCAACAAAATACCTTGGACCAGCCCTGTTCCTGATGAGTTATAGTTAGACTTGCAACACCCTAGTTGGAATAAACATACAGTTATTTACAGTTAAATAAATATGCAATGATCACTGTTAGGGAGTTATCATAATGAATTTTAATGGGGAATTAATTAATTGATAAGTTGCAGAGAATCTAATGCATAACAAGTACCTAAGGCAGGGAATTTGAAGCAGAACAATACAAGTCTATAAACCAGACTTCATTGGTGAAATTAGTTTACAAGTGCATGGCTGACTAGAGTGGGTTGAGTCTCAGTTTCTGAGAGGTTGCAAGGACCAGGGCTGAACACCTTGAGGCATCAGAGTTTCTGGGAACAGTAGAGAAGAAAGATGAGAAGAGAGAGTCTGAAATAAGATTTGTCTAAACTTAAAAGGAGCAGAGCAGCTGCTTTATGGTAAAGGTAAAGGTTCCCCTTGACATTTAGTCCAGTCGTGTCCGACTCCAGGGGGCGGTGCTCATCCCCGTTTCCAAGCCGTAGAGCCAGCGTTTGTCCGTAGACAGTTTCCGAGGTCACGTGGCCAGCGCAACTAGACACGGAACACCGTTACCTTCCCACCAAGGTGGTACCTATTTATCTATTTGCATTTGCATGCTTTCGAACTGCTAGGTTGGCAGGAGCTGGGACAAGCGACGGGAGCTCACTCCGTCGCGTGGATTCGATCTTACGACTGCTGGTCTTCTGACCTTGCAGCACAGAGGCTTCTGCGGTTTAACCCGCAGCGCCACCACGTCCATGGTGCTTTATGAGAGAGATGCAAATATCAAAATGCTCTGGATGGAATAATAGGAAGAACAGAAATGGGAAATTCAGCATGGACACATATTAACACATTTCCCACCTGCCCTCAAGGAGACACTCATTAGGCCCATAAGAAAGAAACCTAATATGGCAGCGGATGAAATTGGCAATTATAGGCCCATCGCCAATGTTTCTTTCATTAGCAAAGTGGTCGAGAGGGTGGTGGCTGACCAGCTTCAGGCTCTTTTGGATGAAACAGATGCCCTGGATCCATTTCAGTCGGGCTTCAGGCCGTGCCACGGTACAGAGACGGCATTGGTCGCCCTGTATGATGACCTGTTGAGGGAGGCTGACAGGGGTAAAACATCTCTGTTGGTCCTCCTCGACATCTCGGCGGCCTTTGATACCGTCGACCACGGTATCCTCCTGTGGAGGCTCTCTGAGTTGGGAATTGGTGGCTTGGCGTTTGCCTGGCTCCGTTCCTTCTTGGAGAACCGTCCCCAGAGAGTACAGCTTGGGGAGAGTGTCTCAGCCCCGTGGAGTCTCAATTGTGGGGTTCCACAGGGGTCGATTATCTCCCCAATGCTGTTTAATATCTATATGAGGCCGCTGGGTCGGGTCATCAGGGGGTGTGGAGCATCGTGTCATCAATATGCTGATGACACCCAGCTCTACATCTCCTTTTTACCAACTGCAGGTGATGCCGTCCTGTCCCTTCAGCGCTGCCTGGGGACTGTATTGCAGTGGATGCAGGAAAATGGGCTGAGGCTGAACCCGGACAAGACGGAGGTTCTGAGGGTGGGTGCCCCTGTGGTTGGTGGCTTGGATGACTCTCGTTTGGGGGGGTGGCCTTGGCCGCTAAGAGTGGGGTTCGCAGCTTGGGGATCCATCTGGACCCGGCGCTCACCATGGAAACGCAGGTGGCGTCGGTAGTCCGCTCCGCCTTTTTCCATCTTTGGCGGATTGCCCGGCTGCGGCCCTACCTTGATATGGGGGCGCTCACTACCTTGGTGCATGTGCTCGTAATCTCAAGATTAGACCACTGTAACGCGCTCTACGTGGGGCTGCCTTTGAGGTTGATGCGGAAACTTCAGGTGGTGCAGAATGCGGCGGCCAGACTCCTTAGTGGAGTGAGAAAATACCAGCATATCTCTCCTATTCTGGCCGCATTGCATTGGCTGCCCATTTGGTTCCGCATTGACTTCAAAGTTTTAATGCTTACTTATAAGGTTTAGGACCTCGATATTTGGCGGAACGCCTACTCCCACCAAGGTCTACCCGGATCACCCGTGCGAGTCAGGAGGTGAGGCTGAGGAGCTTGACGCCGAGGGAGGCCCGTAGGGAAAGAACAAGAAATCGGGCCTTCTCGGCAGTGGCTCCTCGCCTCTGGAATAATCTTCCTCCGGAGATTCGTGCCGCCCCTACGGTGGGTATCTTTAAAAATCAATTAAAAACATGGATGTTTATACAGGCCTTCCCTCCAGTCAATACCTGATCTTTTTATCTTTTCTATTTATCTTTATTTTTTGTTTTATAATTGTTATGGAAATTGTTTTTGTAATAATTTTGTGATTTTATCTGTTGTTTTATGTTGTTTGGAAGCCGCCTAGAGTGGTCGCAAGACCAGATAGGCGGGGTATAAATGAAATAAATGAAATAAATAAATAAATAAATAAATAAATTAATAATAATAATAATAATAATAATAATAATAATAATAATAATAATAATAATAATAATAATAATAATAATAATAATAATAATAATAATAATAATAATAATACTGTACTGGCAGTTTCTTTTGACTTTCTCTCCCATTTCCTTTTCTCTGCCCACCAAATCAGATTACATTCTGTGCCATGGCTGCTTCTTCTGAAAGAAGCTGGTGTGTCAGAGTAGGGAACAGGACATAAACAGTAGCCCTAACCCTAATTCTAACAAACAAACAAAAGAGGAGCTTGGCTCTGCTCTTTTTGACTGACAAATCATGGAAAGATTGCATTGAAATGGACAGGCTTTCAACAAAACTGGTTTAAAGACAGAAGTGAAAGTATTTCTTCAGCTTCAGAAAGAAAAATGGGGAGAGATACTGTACCATGCATAGGAAAATGATGAGCAGAAATGATGTCCAGAAGACAGGAGAATGGCCAGCTATCTTCTGGAGATTGTGAAATCTCTAATGATATTTCTAATGATCTATTTCCAAGCATATCATCAGATCTCTCCTGAAAATGCTGCTGTGGCATGGAGAAGCTCAGCATCGTAAGCAGAGAAAGAAGTGGTATGCATTCTCTACTTTGACAAAGAAAAGTATCCAGGCATGCAAAACTGGGTGCTTATGGACAGGGTCTTGATTAGAAGGGTCTTGTTGCATTCTGGCCCTATGGGGAGCTTCCTTTGGCTACTCAGTGCTCAGAATGTTGGACCACACCAACTTTGGTCTGATTCCACACAGCTCTCCTTAGGTAGTTATGCGGCTCCCCTTCAGCCACCATTAGTTGTAGCAAGCCAAAACTGAGTGCATTCGGAAAATGGGCTAATGAGGGTCTCTGGCGAAAGCCCTCTCCTGGCTTCTGTGGTAACATGATTTCAGCTAAAAGGCAATGGCTGGAGCAGGAATGCTTGATCTGATGACTAATCAGAGTGACAGGAACTCAGGCCAAAGCACAGCAACAACAGGCCTGAGCTTATATTATTTTAAGCCAAAGCACAGCCAAAGAGAGAAAGGGTGGTAGCTGGGTTGTTGTTGACATACGCTTCTCCAGGATAGGCTGAAGGAACTGAGCATCCTTTCAGGTGAGAAAACAGACAGACACCGGGCAGATTTCTTAGAGCAAATCCAGGAACTTCAGGGTATTACACTTAAGGCATGAGTGGACCTTGGTCAGCAACAGAGTGTCATCTGTGACCTAGCTGGGGTTACCTTCAGCCAGACACAGCAGACACAAAGGCTTCTGCCCAATAAAACGTTTTAGTCTTTAAAGTGGCACAAAACTCCCAGTTCTCTGTAGCTGAGTGCATTCCTACTTACTGCTTGATTGACAGTCCTCATGTATATTTTCCATTGTGAGGAACCATTTGTAGTGGTGCTAAATTAGAGTTACACTGTCAGTTCCTTAGTTGGCATAGATGGACACCTATTCTGCCGAGTCCAAGAGGCTGTTGCATACTGGTCTTCAATTTTTGGGGTTCTTCTCTAGCTCTGGAGACACTACAGAAGCTAGAAGTAGAATCATCCCTGCCACATGAATCACATGTTTTTCAGTGGAGTATTACACAGACACACCCACACACGACTGGAGTGAGCACAGCAGCCTGCTTGCTGCCAAGTACTTGAATAGATTTGTGCTCCCATTCTTTCAGCAGTATGTTTTTCAGTTGCTGTACCCATGATAATCATAATTAGGAGAGAACTTCAGCAGGTTGGGCCCAATCCTGTGCCCCAAACTGGAAACCTCGGTAGAGCTACCTATGGAGTAACCTGGTTGTTCAGTCAGCAGCTCCGTTCTGGCCACCATGGCAAAGAAAACTCATTGCCATGCTTTAGTTATTCCAACTTCCAGCTGGAAAAGATCGGTGAAGGGATTAGTCACTCCTAAAGGCAAGTGCCCAAATGTTATGATTAGGGCTGTCTGTTCAGCATTTCGTTGAACTTGAGCTACGGAGGAGACAAAAAGCAGAGGCAGGGTGGGGGAAGCAGTTAACTCCAGCAGAATAAACATGCAGATAGCACTGCCAGGTTCTGCTTCCCCAGAGGAGAGGCTTTATCGTTGGGGTAATGGGTGGGTATAGGAGGCTGTGTAAGGTGAATACAAGTCTTTAGGGGGAAAGCAGAATAGGCAAAAAAATCTATGGCTACCATTATGCAAAAGGAATCTAGCTTGTCTAACCAGCATTTTTATGGGGTACCACCGTATGCCTTCTCCCTCATTGCTTGCCACTACCAGATAGCAGGTGTTTTGTGTTTATTAGTTACATTTATGTCCCACACTGACTCCAGTGAGCATTATTTCTACACTTCCGTCTAACATGTCAGGAAGTGTAGAAATAATGCTCATTGGAGTCAGTCTGGGACATAAATGTAACTAATACTGAAGATACTGAGTAGATTTCTCATCCTTACTTTGTTATCTGTTGGACTCTGGAGATGGAGAGAACTGTTTCTACCAGAAATTTAAAACTTTGGTTAAAGCAATAATTCTTGCTGCTTCTGTGTTTGATTTGCAGAATTTACACTCAAGTTCATATGTTCATTGCTTGTATTCTGAATGGTTAGAACCTCTTGACAGGGAGTCCCAATGATCCTTTTCCTGTTCAGGCACTAATTTGAGCCATATCCACTTAACTTCAACAGGGCCGTAGCATCTAGTGCTACCAAGGCCATTCAAGGAGCTCTGTTAGGGTCATGGTTGATAAGCTTTCTTCTTTTCCCAGCCGAGTTCGTTCTAGGTAACTAGTTCAATTCTAACCAAGATTGGCAAACCCTGAATGCAGCTACTATCCAGTTTCTCTCTCTCTCTCTCTCTCTCTGTGTGTGTGTGTGTGTGAGAGAGAGAGAGAGAGAGAGAGAAAGAGACAGAGACAGAGAGACAGAAAGAGAGCTGAGCTTGACGGTTCGCAATCCCACTGTCCAGACATTCATGCTGTATAGTAATTCCAGTGACCTTTGCGAGATAAATTTGCCACTTTGTCAGAGCGGATTTGCAGAGCAATTAATTGCTTACACACTGCCATCATTCATCGAGTCATCATCTCACTGTGGGAAATTCCTTCTTCCCAACTATAAACGCAGTGATCAGACCCTTGCAACCACCTTCTCCCCAACCAGAAAATGTAAAAGATCTTCAAAGAGGAAGTTTCTTCTGTTGCTTCTTTGCCTTCAAGCCAAGTGCTGGACTACTACAGAACTCATGCGCTGATTCCGTTGACTTGCTCAAAATTGTGCAGCTGCTAGGTGACATCTCTGTCTTTCTGTGATGGAAGGGTTAGAACTCTTTGGTGAGGAAGTTTTCCTCTAACTTTTCATTATATCTCATATTTCATTATTAAAATTGCTAATATCTATCTTGATATAGCAACATTGTCCCGGTCTTTCTCTTAGAAGATGTTGTTGTCAGTTGCTGCTTCTCGGTGACATGATGGGATGCTTAATAGTAGCCTCTGTATACTGTGTTAATTCAGGTTTTTGGACCTTTTCGAATTAAGTAACTACTAGCCAGTCTTTTTTACTTTCTTAAATTGTTGGATTAAATCTAGTTTAATCTATATTTAGAGTAGACCCCAGATTTTATTTGAATGATGGCTTTAACCTGACATATTTAGTCTATAAGTTCTTTCTTATGATGTTCAGTATTTAGTCTAGGTGTGATTAAAACTGGAACTCATTCAAGGTTTTTGATGTATTGTTTTAAAAACGTGCTGCTATATGCTTGGCAGGACTACTGTGACTGAAAAGAGGCAGAGAAGTAAGAAAACAAACACGCAAACAAAATCAAGCCATCAGCCTCTGCCTCAGATCATGTGTTGCAACGAGACTCACAAATATAACTTAACACATACATACCCATCTGCTATATCTTCTGAAGCCCCTGAGGGAGGCTAGCCCTGCTAATGTAGTGCAGAAAGAAAGCTTTAGGATTATGCCCTCCAGCTTCATTCCTGCCCTGTGTGTAAAGATGGGAAGTGCTTGTTTGATGGACTACAAGTTCCACAACCACACAGCCAGCAGGGTTGTACTCCACAAAAACAAATCTTTCCCATCCCTGCCTATGTATATCCATTAAACCTTAAGAAGGTGCCATTATGTGCATACAGAGTGTACACACCTAAAGTTCTGTACGCATTATCTGCAAAAAGCCAGAGAAAGACAAATCTGCCCTCCTTCGGTTTATACATGCATGGATCTGTGTGCATGTCCAGTTAAGCAGAAATAGCAGAGTGATCCAAAACCCCAACCCTAGATTCATTGTACCTGCCCTGTCACATGGACGGAGCTAGCATTAACTACCAATCATGGCACAGGAAAAGCAGGCCTCCATTTGTGGTTCCTGCTACTGGCACAGGAAAGGTCAAGTGCTGAGGAAGAAAGAGGGGCTAAGGCCAGGCTTTCAGCTGTCTGCAGTCACACTAGGCCACACAATCTTATCAGTTTCCAGCTGGAGAGGATAGCCTTCCCTTATTCCTTCTGTTTATTATTCCTTCTGTTTATTAAGAGCCGTCATTACAAGATCCTTATCTCAATTGCTTCCATTTTGTTTATCTTTTTGTTTATTTAAGATGTGCAAATGCCATACTCCATCAATAAAATTCAAGTGTGGTGTACCACATTCATTAAATAACAATTAAATTAAAATACGTGTTTAAACATCCATGCTTAAAATCTAAAAATCTCACTGAATCAGGAAATGCTGGCTCTTTCTTTTTTTAAACAAGTGTCAAAAATCCATCTAGGTTAGAGCCTGTCCCAACAGAGAGGGAAGGAAGGCTGGTTCTTCCATGAAAAGTATGAGATGACTACATTACCTCAGGCAGTGGGGTGTTGTGCAGCTGGAAACAGAAGGGAAGTATTTGAAGACAGCTGTAGGTGCCACGTGGCTAGCCTTTTAAAGTAGCCTGCATGCTGAAGTGCTGTGGAGAATGCTTGTTCTATTGCTAATGCTGGATTGAGATTGAACCGCCAAGCCACTCATCCTCTATGTGTGGCACAGGAGGATGTGCCATCTTGTCCTTTTGCCTCAGACAGCGTAATTCCCTTGGATCAGGAATTCCAAAGGCATCAGAAGAGAAAAGGGCCTGTCCGTGGTTGCTGCCCAATATACGTGTTCAGGAAATGGAAGAACCAGGAGCCCTTGGTTTTAGTGAAAGGGCAAGTTGAAATGAGAGCAGACAGTGGTCCTTTTAGTAATTCAGGTCCAGACCATTTTGGACCATTAGCTTAAAAGCAGTACAACTATTTGGTATTGATCAGTACAATTGCTTTATGCTATTTTGGTTTGAATGGGTTGCAGAGAATTTGTGAATGGAAAAGTGGAAGAGAAAATAAAGAAATAATGCTTCCATCTTATTTTCACCAACCTGAATCCAGTTGGTAGTCCTAAATTGAGTAAATCCACAGAATCCTTGGGATCTAGATAACTAATGAGTTAACCATTGAGCAATTGGTTCAGCGTACCTGCTGTAGCTGGGACTAGTAACTAGATCTAGACTGGTGTCTGCTTCTTTGTTAATTTATGTCCATCCTTTCCTCCAGTAAAGCCATATACATAGCTCTCCCTCCCATTTTCCCTTAACATACTTCTGCAAGGCATATTTTTCCCTCATCAGTCCTATGCTCTACCGACATCTTAAAAACAATCTGGAACACTCTTTTTCTTCCATACAAGGACAATGTGCTATGGGAGGTCATGTGTAAGGAGTGCCTTGAAGCTCTGACTTGGCTATCCTTCTTGACTCTCCATGTGTATTCCTGATAAGAGGAGCTTTTGTTGTGGCCGCATCTTTTCATGTCTCCTCCAGACGGAGAGATCAGGTTATAACAACAGAATTATCTGCACTGGGCACAGAGAATGAAAAGAGGGAGCAGTGAATGGCAGGAAATCAAAAACTCAGAACACTGTCTCTTGAACGAAGAGGATCATCTTGGCTAGAGATAAAAATATTGAGATGAAAAAAAAAGGCCAGCTCCTGAAGAGAAGAGGGGGCTGGGGAATCATCTCTTGTTCCTGTTGGCAGTCTGTTTTCATTTTCCTGTAGCTCCAAGGCACTCCATGATATTATTAAAAATAATAATAATGGGCTGGGAAGAGGGGGATTTATACTAATATTTAATATCAGATTTCAGGGATGGCTGTAAGCTTGTGTTACTCCTGGAAGTCATATCAGGTGAAGGCTTGACTAAACCAGAAAGAGGCAAAATGAGAGTGCACAAAATCTTGAATGTGAACGAAGCGCTAGATTTCATTGCTAGCAAAAGAGTGAATCTGGCAGGGTGGATCTGAGTTAAATTGGTGATTAGTTGACCCGTGATCCGGTATGAGCAAGACAGAGAAAGACAGAGAGACATAGAAGTTGGGAAACCATAGAATAGGCAAGCAGGCAGAGCAACCTGAAGTTTTACTCATCTACCCAGAATTTTATTAGCCTATATAGAATGTTTATCCTCTTTATCTGGCTGTCAGAACTGACTCTGTTTTTCATGAGCAACTGACATTCCTGCTCCCTTTTAATAACTCATTTTTTACAATGGCCAGTCAAAACCATTCTTATCTTCTTGTCTGAAAGAGAGAAGACACAACTACAGTACTCGCCTCTCACTGTTGCTATGTCTCATGCAAAAAAGACATGATGGATTGATCATAGGAGCATGGTTTGGTGCAGTAGAGTGAATCTCCTTAGAAAGTTGAAAGGAGGGACTCATGATTTGGACAGACGCATGCTTCGTTGCTGATGGAGGGCTGTCCAGTGGCTCATGAGACCTTAGAGATCTCAAAGCAAGCTGCTCGAAGGAAAGCAAGCCCTGAAAGAGAAATATGTACAAAACTATATTTTAAAAAAACCTACTGGAACGCTGGGAATTTCCTAAGCTTTTACACAGTCCGGTAGGGCTGCACAATAGTGGGCTACATGAAGCTGAAAACTGATTATTCTGGGGCTATTGTTTGTTCTGGAAAACATTGTTATCTAGGAGGATTAGAAATGATCCGAGCCCTAAAATAGAATCAGCTCTCTACACAAAAAACAGTTCTTATACACAAATAAGGCAAAGCACTAGGGAATGGAATTAACCATTTGTACAATATTTTATTGATCTGTGTCCTGAAAATTTAAAATGAACCCTACTGCCCACTTCTACCAGTGAAATAGTCCTGTTAGTGTGAGCACACAGTGTACAGTGGATACCAGGATGACCATCTCAGAACTTCACCCTTTCAAAAGAGAACACAGCTGCATAAAATATGTATCTGCTTACTTATATGTTTCAAACAAATTACTGCAATTTAAATAGAAATCCGGTACATCTTGCTATAATGCCAAAGTCTGTGGTTAGATGACATGTGCATTTGCTTGATGTGCTGTCCAAGTGCTGATGGGCAACTATAGTAGACATAAACTTTAATGAAATATGCAAAAATCTCTAAGTAACCACAGGCAATTTGCTATCTTTATGCCACACAGTTGAATGCTGAAAGAGTGGTAAGGTTTTCTGTCCATTGATTAACAGGGAGTGGGTATTGATCCATCCAGTGTTGTAGTAATTATTATGGAGACCCTATGTCCTGCATAGAATATGTCTGTGCTCCTGCAGGGATATGCGCACCACTGGCTAAGAATTATGATTCCAATGGTCCTTCGAATTGAAAAGCCTCCTCAGTAAATTAGGGCATGTGGCCCCGCTGCCTACATGGAAGAGCTATTCCTAGGTTTAACAATAGAAAGAAAAAAAATTACTTCTGAGCGCAGGCACCTGCTAGCAATATCCAAATACCCATTTTAGGAACATGCGGCAGTTGGGGGCTTTTTCAGTCTTGAACTAAAGAAGAGGAAATCTCAGTTCCAAAGATATTCTTTCCGTGGTTTCCCATTCATATTTAATTTCAGTGCTCCTCTCTGTCAACAATGGAATGGTGCTCTCTGAGCCAAATAAGCTGGTCTGTTCGCCTTTTTTGTTTCCATTAACCAAGCTGAGGCAGGCACGTGGATTGAGTAAACTTGGTTGCTGGTCTTCAGTTCTGAGGAGCGAAAGAATGCTGGGCACCTGTGCTAAACAGAATGGGCCATTTGCACATGGTCCCATTCATCAGGGGAATGTGGACAGCTGGCCGGAAAGGGGCTGTGTTGTTTTCTCATGCTTTCATTGATCAGGGAATGTGTAGGCACCTGCACTGCTTACACAGCCTGGGCGGTTTGCCCATTGCTCCCATGAGCAAGAGACGTCTCCGGCTTGAACCCTGGGCCTTTTGCAAATGTGCATCCCCTAAAGAGATGGGAAGAAGATGGGGGGAAAGAACAAAGATGATCTTCTTTGCGTAGCATGAAATTCATGGCAGGCCTTTCTGCAGGACTCCCAAGCCAGGCAGCTGATTTCCATTATTTTAACAGGGTTTCTCTCCCAGGCAGTCTTGGCAGTGGAGGTAGTACTGAGCCTCTAAACCTCCAGAAGCTGTTCCCGTGATCTCAAAAACAACGAGGATGGGGGATGTTTTACTGTACATAAAGCAGCTTTTACTTTCACTTCCCATATAGGAGTCTAGAGAGAGATTGTTGCTGTGCAGGGTGAGTGAGAGAGGATTTTTGGTGAGAAGACTCATGAAAGCAGTCCTTTCTGAGCCTGAGAAGTATAGTACGGGAATTATAGCTTTGACAGTTAAGGAAACAGGCCCAAACTGTGCATTACGGATTAAGTTGCCATGAGAGCAGAAATCAAGCTAGTATGAAGAGACGTGATTCAGACCATCATGTTTGAGCGATTAGACGTACAAGGAACAATATGTTTATTTGCTGAAGAACAAAGCAAGCTAATTTGTATAGTACTGGTGGTGAAAAGACTTCTGCTGTAATGGTCATGCCCTATCAGCGCTTTAAGGAATTCCCTCATCCAGAATAGATTATCTGTAATGTATACTTGGTCCTTGATTTATCCGGTGTAGTGGTTTCAGCCCCAAAATAACCCTTCTGGCACTGCCCTCCTATATGGAATCCTTCCCAAATGAAGATTCCCAGAATCCTTGGGGCGGAAGCTATGCTACTTACACTGGGTTTTTTTAAAAACAAACAAACAAACAAAAAACATGTTTTAAATGATATGTACCATGTGTTGTCCATATGTAATCAGCTGCATTTCATTACAGACTTTCTTCTCTCCCACAGGTGATTTTTCGTGCCTTAACTCCTGCTAATAAGATTGAAGACCCATATAGTCCAGAAGCACAAGACCTCCTGAAGCTCACCAATTTACGGCTCTTGCTATTAAAGAGACAAGAGTGTCCTTGCCAAAACTCAGGGTGGCTGGAAAAACCCCACCGGTTCACCCACTATGCCATCTATGACCTCATTGTCCGTGGCAGCTGCTTTTGTAATGGCCACGCTGAAGAATGCCAACATGCCAATGGAACAGGTGCCGATAATGTGGTAAGTATTGCTTTCCAAAAAGCATCAGTTTTGTCAATGGGGCTACGCTGTGATAGGCCACAGTTCCTTGAATGTTGCCATTGTGAAGATTTCTAAGCTGCTGTAAATAGAACTTTCTGATATGTCACCATAGGAGCCAGGGCTGCTACTTGCAGGTGGGGTGGGGTGACACGAACCCAGAGATAGGAGAAGATACTCTTCTTGGATTACACTGGCTTAGGGTCTTCTGGGATTTGTGGTCCAGTAACTTTCTTCCTTTTCTGCAAAAAAACATCTTTTTGCACAGTCAACGTTTATGTTATGCTGATGACATTTTATAAATTTATCTTACTATTATAATTTATACCCAGCTTTTACAGAAATAAGTCTTTCAAAGGTGGCTTACAGATGATATTGGAATACTTAAATCAAATCACAATAAATAATACCACTGCTGGCTGTATGGTTTAGGTATCTGGCTGTGGAACCAGAGGGTGGAAGTTCGAAGCCCTACAGTGTCTCCTGGGAGGAGAGCCCGCCTGTGTAGCAACGGGCAAGCTGCACAGTCCCGGGGCACCTCCGGGAGAAGGGAATGAGAAACCATTTCTGAGTACTCCTTGCTTAGGAAACTCTGGAAAGGGTTGCCATAAGTTGAAATCAACCTGACAGTACACAATTGTTATTGTTAATACGACTGCAACATTAGGATCATTTCCCATAGGACAGTTGGGGATGAGGAATAGTGTAGGTGGTACAGTCTCCAAGAATCACCAGGGCTGATTGTTAATATTGTTAAAATCTTGCCACTACTTGTTGGTGTGGAGGAGTTAGGATACTAAATCTAGGGTAACAGCTCCTAATTGTCTTCTAAATTTAATTGCACTTCTGGAATTTCTGATGAAATTAGTTTGGAGAGCTGATTTCTCTTTTCTGAACCAGTATGTCTGTCTGCCTCAAAAACAGTAATCTTGTAGTTATGAATGAAAACTTAAACATCTAGTTTTATCATACCTGGCCAGTCTCAATGAATGTGTAATGTCTGATTCTAATTATGACTGTTTTAAACATCAGTATAGTATTGAAAGTGCACTGTGTTTCTAGGTCTTTTTTTAAAAAATCTATATTTTAAAAGGCATAGAGGGAATGTTAATTCCCCTTCTGATTAACAGCTTCTCTCAATTCCAACCTTATTTTGGCCTCTAGAGAAATGCCAGATTTGCAAGGAGTCTGGGAATTAGTTGGTTTTTGGATAAGCTGGGAACAAGTTTTTAATTACATCTAAAACAAAATGACAGAATGAGGGCAAATTTGCAAAGCTCATTTGGGTTGTGTGAGATTTACTTTTACTAGATGTACAAGAAAAATATGTAAAGATGTTTTTTGTATTTGTTTTTCCCAGCAGCTTAAATTGAAGGGTAAAATGGATCTAGAACTTGATGATGTGACTAGGAGAATACCTGTCATTGTGACAGGTAGGATGCTTCTGGAGAGAAGCAGTACTGCTGATAGAAATTCCAAAGGACCATGCAGGTGGTGGGCACAGAGGCTGTAGTCCTTGACCCTGTGACAGCAACTCTGAACAAAACACATGCAAACCATAATGAGAGAAAGCATCTGTGGCCCTGAAAGGAGGCTGTGTGTGGATGGATCCATGGGAGCTCAGTGCACCACTCATTAAGTCCCTGTTGGTGTAGGACCGGGTAGGCGAACTGTAGCCCTCCTGGCATTGCCAAGCTACAACACCCAGCACTCCTCACCAGTGGATAGGCTGATTAAGGCTCCTGGGAAGGGCAGTCCAATAATATTTGGAGGGCCACATATTACCCACTGCTGATGGAGGCCAGGCCAAACAAGTGCCATAGAATCATAGAATAATGGAGTTGGAAGGGGCCGGTAAGGGCACTGAATCTTAGTGCCCTAGGTCCTGTGCACATTTGTTTACAGCATCACATACAGTGGTGCCTCAACTTACAACCATCTTGACTTGCAATCAATTTGAGTTACAGCCAGCTCCGGTCGCAACATTTTGCTTTGACTTGCAACCAGAAAAAAGGCCTCTTTTCCCCATTGTTCCTCCCTCCTTTCCTGCCCATTTTTTAACCTTAGAGGTCATTTTAGGTTTTTTTTTTAAAAGTCTCCCCCTAGTGGACGGATTAACTGCTTTTGCATTAGTCCCTATTTTTAGTCCCTGCAGGAATGGGTTTTTTTTTAAGACTCCAAACTCCCCCCCCCCCAATTATCTTCTCTCTCTCTATCCTCTCTCTTTTTGTGCCTAAAAGCACAAACCTTTGTCTGAGGGGTCTATGTACCCCAGTGATTACCTTCTTTCTTTCCTCTTTTCCCCATTGTTCCCTCCCTCCCTCCTTTCCTGCCCTTTTTTTAACCTTTAAAAACGTCCTGAACGGATTAATCATGTTTCAATTTGTTCCTGTGGGAAATGGTGCTTTGACTTACAACCAACTTGAGTTACAACCATCATCCTGGAACAAATTAAGTTTGCAACTCAAGGCACCACTGTATATGGGTAGAAATGGAAGCTAAAGCTTCTCTGGTTTAACTTCACTGGTTGCCACATCATTCAGCACATGAGTATAAATGTTTTAGTTCCTCTTTCACTCAAACTCATTCCCAAATTATAGCCCATTTATTTTGTCCTGCTAATTTCAACAGGAAGTGATACTGAGCAGCATCTCCGGACTCCACCCAATAAGGTGCTCAGCAGGCCTCTTTGCTAACTGGGTGTAAATTATTATTTTTTTTTTCAAATGTTGCCACTGCCACCACACCCACGTTTCCACTTTAAAAAGTACCCAAGACAGTTAAAAACAATCCATAGAATTCGTTTTTTTAAAAAAAGAAAAAGGAAATAATAATCACTGCTTTGATTTTTTAAGAAAGAGAGAGAGAGCAGCTTTCCATCTAGAATGAAGAAGAATCTTAGGAGAGGTAAAAATGTCCATTTTCCAAGCCAGTATTGCTGACCTCATTAGAATGCTAAACTACATACAGCATTTCTGTTTTTCCAGTGCTGACTACTTTTATCCCTGGGCATTGACACCACCACCATTACTCTCAGTAAGGCTTCCAAGTCTCAGGGTAGCAGTTGAAGGCCCCGGGAATTCCTGTAGTTCCTTGGGTCTCCCAAGTCGATGGACAAATCTCAGGGCAGGTGGAATTTTGAGAAGGAAAAGGTATGATTTTATTGTATGTGGTGGTTTTAACATCTGGGTTCATGCCTCTACCCATTGCCAGCTGGCATCAGAGCCCCCTGACTTAGTGAAAAGCCAGTATACCTACACGTGTTGTGCCCATGCAACATTGGTGCACCGAGGGCGTGAGTCTGGGGATGGTATAGCTGTTGAGTCTGTGCACATGGGACCATA
This sequence comes from Intellagama lesueurii, assembly GCA_037013535.1. Taxonomy (NCBI): domain Eukaryota; kingdom Metazoa; phylum Chordata; class Lepidosauria; order Squamata; family Agamidae; genus Intellagama; species Intellagama lesueurii. The sequence continues at coordinate 256,487,152 of JBAJHW010000002.1, forward strand.
ATGCTTTGGGGAGTAAGGTGGGGAGTGCAGCACCAGCTTTGTGATGCCTGAGACTTCTTGTTGGACAAGTTGTGGCAGCAGCAACACAAGAGTGTAGAAAAACAATGCCCATAGGTTAGTGCAAGCCTTCCACAAGCCACAGCAGCAGCACAGAATCTGGGAAAACTCCCAATGTGCTGTAGGCAAGGTTGCACAGGATACATGTCCCAGTAGGAATGGTAGAAAGTGCTCAAGCTGCTGCACTACCAAGAACATAGTTCACCCTTGCTTTTCACCCTTACTTGGCTAGCCAGATTTTACATGGATTCTGAGTAGAGATGGGCACAAACCATGGTTTGGCAGATTGAGCCCACAGGTGTTGCATGGGCACGCTGGATTTCCTGCCCCACCTCCTCCCACAGGCGCCCACTCAGAGGTTGTGCCATGGGCTTCCTTGCTCCACCGTCTCCTCTGAGTGGGTGCCTGCAGTTCATACCCATCTCTGCTCAGAATCCATGTAAAATCTGGCTAGCCAAGTAAGGGTGAAAAGCAAGGGTAAACTGGTGCCGCGGTTCATGCCCATCTCCAATTCTAAGCCCATTTGCCTGGATTACAACTGATCATTCACTTGTGGAAGCAGCTTCTGTGCCCTTTCTAACACTTGTCTGCCCCACCTGAGACATTGTAAGACCCTCCCCCTGACCTCACAAGGACATGTCCCCAGTTTCTGGTTTTAGCTCTACAATTTCAGGGAATGGGCTGCTGTTGACCTTAGCGACACTGAAAATTTCACATGACTTGCCAGGAAAGAGGGTCTCATATTCTGCAACAATTTCCTTCAGCTTTACAACCTTTGTGAATATTCGGTGGGGAGGCGAAGTGGAGTCTAGAGAGCGTCTTTGGCAAAAGGTGAACAAATTAGTATGTTTAATAAGGCTCTAACGCTCTAGAGGAGATTATTGTTTCCCACTGTGCTTTCAACGTTATCATCAGTCACTTTCTGCACCAACTAACATAATAATAAAAAAAATGACTTGAATTTTTGAATTGAAGACATTTTCTTCTAAAACTGCACTTTTTAAAAATAACTGCACTGTTTGATTCTGGTTGTGTAATTTTAAAAACTCTGGTTTGTACTGTGAGTGTCACTAGATGTATGTTTAGGCCTCAAAGACCCCACTGCAGAAAGGTGCTAAACCTCTGAAGCAGAGCTTTCAGAGGAAAAACTGAAGGAAAACTACACACTATGATGAATACAGGGATGTGGACACTTTATATTTATATGTAAGTAGGATCCAACCCATTTAACCGGAAGCAAGGAGCATTAGTTAGCAGCTGAACTCAGCTAATTTCCTTATGTGATGAGTGCTTGGCTCTCTAGAGAAATCTGAAAGTCAAAGCAATTTGAAATTGGCCTATCCTGGAATTAGGAAGTGAAGGAATTGTGTTATAACTAACTTCAAGTCCGTCTAAGGATTTATAATTTTGACTTGCTTATTCTGAACATGGAAATGTCTCACTTCCATTTCATTGTTTTAGCTTTAAAGGTCGGCATAACAGAATTAACAACTATATGGATTTCACATTTAAACCTACGCCTCAACTATTGGGTATAAATTTAGGATTCATCACAGATCCTAGCAACAAAGGATGTTATTCAACTCCGCCCATGAAAAACATGGACCTACTTGAGCAACTTGATAAGAGGAAAGCAAACTGCTAAATACTGGGAGTGACGTTTCATAGGGCAAATGACAGATCAAATTAATACAGCTGGTAGGAAAATAAATATGTTGCCCATTGTCAGAGAAAACATGTTACAGCCCACACAATTGGCATCCTGATTGTAAACCACCGCTGGAGTTCTCTTTTTCTTTTATTTATTTTCCACTACATGTGCCATTAAATGACTTCATCTAGCAGAATTGAATTGTTTTGTTTAAGAAAAATTCATAAATGTCTCATTTCTCAAAATTCAGTGGGAAAAATAGATCCTGGAATGTGAAGGACTGAAGCATTTTTATTTATTTACATTTAGAATTAACTGTATGAGTTATCCCTGTTTGTATTAGAATTATAGAATCATAGCATAATAGTGTTGGAAGGGGGCCTATAAGGCCTTCAAGGCCAAACCCCTGCTCAATGCAGGAACCCAGTCAAAGTATATCTGACAGATGGTTGTCCAGTTTTACTCTTAAATGCCTCTAGTCTTGCAGCACTCACCACTTCCTAAGGCAATTGGTTCCATTGTCATACTGCTCTAACAATTAGGGAGTTTTTCATAATATTCAAGCAAAATTTGGATTCCTGTAACTGGAACCCATTATTATGTGTCCTGCACTCTTGGATGATTGAGAACGGATCCTGCTCCTCCTTTGTGTGACAGTCTTTCAAGTATTTGATGTGTGCTATTGAATCCCCCCTTAATCTTTTTCAGTCTTATTTCCCATTTGTTTTGTAAGTGTGGAAAAGTGCACCCTGTTTTGGATAATGTCATATCAGTTCCAAGTTTTTCCTTTTTCACCTTTAATGTGACATATCATTTGCATATGCTCCTGCTCAACCATGTTGACTTTGGTGACCCTGCATGATTTTATTGATGCTGGTGTAATGCTGTGACACAGCGATGTTGTGGACCCCTAAAACCAAAAATAACACATGATGCTACAGCTAAATAGGATTAAATAGCAGTAAGGGCAAATAGGACTCAAAACATTGGGGGAAAAGAAAGTAAAGGCCATAAGAGGTGACTTTATGGGAGTGAAATATTTTAAGAGAGCTAAGTTGTACTGCTGCCATTTTAAGTATCCATTCATTCTGATTGGGAATGTGACCCAGAACGCACCTGGCTCTATAGGGCAAACCAAGCTATAGGTATCCGCCTGAAAATATTGTCAACCTATTTTTTTCTGTTTTATTTCTGTGCAGAAATAGGGGGAAATGATGTAACCATTGCCAAAAGCTTACGCTGTGGGCATCATTACTACAGAACCCTTGTTCAAATTAGCATACTTATTGGCATACTATTCTTTATTATTATTTGTTTTTCCCCCAAGGAGTTGAAGAAGGTGTGTGTGCCTTTTCTTTCCCCTACTTTAGCCTCAACAATCACTCAGGTGTTAGATCAGGCTGAGAGAGTATGACTGGCCCCAAGATTACCCACTAAGTTTATGGCTTGGTCCAGGATTTGAATCAGGGTCTCTCGAGTTCCAACATTCTTAGCACCACAGCACAGTGGTCGTAGTCCACCTTAGTTAGGTTGTCATAATGTGTTTTCACATTTTGGTAGTTGTGACAGCCATCTCTATTTCCCTAAGTCCTGACAGCATTTTATCGTGAATGAAATATTCCTGCATATCCTTCATGAGTCCCGTGTTAATAGACTAGAGATATTAGGCCGTAACGCTGCTGCAGCAGGAGAACAACCTTGCTGCAAGAACACAGTCTTGCTTCTGCCAACTTCCACTAGATGGCTATAGAGTGGGTATGGGCAGTTGGATGAGTAAAGAACCTACCGTTCTTCCTCGTGGTGTCCATGTATGCGCACAAAAACGCCATTTCAGAAAGTTCCATAGCCTCAAACGCAAAAGTGCCTCTCTGCCTATACCGCACAAGTGCACCCCCACTCAGCCCATATTCATCCGCTGCTGCAATAGCATGAAAAGGACTGCTCCAGAGCCTCTGCTTCCTAATCTGCTTTTTTGTAGATAAGGCTTCTGCCTTTCCTTCTCACTTCTTTTTCCTCTTATCCTTTCTTTTCAAGGACAGCTGTAAGAAGGGAGAAAGAGATAGTTTCAATGACCCTTCCTTTCCCTCCTCCCCCAACTTCTAGCTGTCCCCTTTTTTTCTACGATTTATGGCCTCAGCCTTGATGAAGAAATTTGTCACTTGTGGCAAAAAGATCCCGCAATCTGATGGGCATGATACCTGCCTTTTTTGCTTAGGGGAAGGCCACTTAGTCCAGTCCTGTAAAATCTGTAAGAGCTTTACCGCCCTTACTCTCAAAAATCGCCAGTCTCGATTCCGTTCCTTCCTTTGCGAACAATCCCTCTGGGCCACCAATCCCACGCCTAGGGTGCATCGGAGCCCTCAAACCAGCATTTCCAAATGGAGGAACCAAATGGCTTTCTCGGGGACAATCCGAGACTTGGAACCAGATGCCCCTTCGACCTTGAAACCGCCGTTGAAACTGACCAACAAATTGGAGCACGGAACCAAAAAGCGTCCAGCAACCTCCGATATTGAGACACCTAAGTGGAAGAAAAAGCGGCAACCTCACGATGCTGACTGTGCTGTAGCTACCTCGGATCTTCAGTTACCTATCCGGGAGCCAACCTCTGCCCATATCACTGATGCCCAGTGTACGGTCTCGGTTTCAGAGGGTGAATGCCTAAGCCCCTCTGTACAGAGTGTTGCAGCTTCTCCAAGAGCGACCTCTCCTCCAATCTCTATCTGGGAGCAGCCCCTGCCTCCTCCCATGTCAGAGGATGGAAGGTGATTGAAATCCAATTTCTCTCCCTGACCCAGCAATCATCTCAGGCGAGAGACCATAACAGAGATAACAGGTGATTGAGATTGTGTTCGGCTTCGCAGTCCCTGGCGCAGTAAAAAATATACCTGAAAACAGAAGGAAAGACAAAAATCCTCGGAAGTGGCTCCTCAAAAACTAGTGTTTTAAAAATAAAAAAGTAGTCATGAATAGTCGCTCACCCATGCACACTCACACCATACATACACAAACAACAGTGTTAGTGGTTGTTACACCTGTTCATAAAAATAATGCTATACTGTAGTCCTTTTTTTTTAACCAAAAAAGCAACATGTTATAGGGAACATAGCTACTTCTCACGTATTATTTCCCAGCCCTGATAGTGATGGAACTTGGCAGTCAATGCTAGCACAGAAAGAGAAAAAATTCATACCTGAGACATAAACAACATCATAGAATTTCATATAAGCAGCCCTTAATACAAATCCTAGACAGTAATCTCACAAATCTCTTTCTTTGGCACAAGAAAGGTAGCCATTCAGTTTTGTTTTACGTCAAAGAAGAGAAGAAAAGTACAATAATTACAGTTACAAAATAACATTGAAACCTGTTGTATCATAGAACATCTTATATGAAGTGAATAAAACTATTACTTTTTAAAGATATTTAATCTGTCCAAGGTAGTGTTAGTTGTTTTGAAGGAAACGGCTGTACTCGAGATACATGGGTTTGTTTGTTTGTTTGTTAAACTTCTTGACCACCCATCTGACCAAATTAGTTACCTATCTGATCCAGTGAGAAACATGTGGCTATTATGACTTTACTTCTGGGCAGCCTGGAGCTGACAGGGGTCAGGAGCACCTTTTATCAGTACCCTCTGTTACACTGGTTTTGCCCCTTTATGGAGAAGAAGCCTCTTGCCATGCTGATTGTAGTCTTTCAGGCTGAATTCTGTGATACACTGATGTGGGACTGCACTTGTAGATGAGTCTTGAAGAGTTCTGCAGCCTGCATCTTAATAGAGTGGAGGAGGTGGGAACATCCTGCATCCAAACTATGCTCTGTTCAAGCACACTAATATATTTAATATACAATGAGGAACAAGAGGGTTCTAGTTTCATCCGTGCATATTTCCATTGCTTTTCTCATATAGAAATCCACTTTCTGGATAGTCTCTCTCTCTGGAGTCTTTCTACTCAATGTTTGAAGGCTTATTTTCCAACATACTCCCCTTCCTTTTGTGTTTATTTTATAATGGCTGAAAAGCTCTGATTTTTGCCCTGGTTTCTAATTACCTTCTTTAAGAGGAAAAGAGGGACGTGGTGGCGCTGTGGGTTAAACCGCAGAAGCCTCTGTGCTGCAGGGTCAGAAGACCAGCAGTCGTAAGATCAAATCCACGCAACGGAGTGAGCTCCCGTCGCTTGTCCCAGCTCCTGCCAACCTAGCAGTTCGAAAGCATGTACATGCGAGTAGATAAATAGGTACCACCTCGGTGGGAAGGAAACGGCGTTCCGTGTCTAGTTGCGCTGGCCACGTGACCACGGAAACTGTCTTCGGACAAACGCTGGCTCTATGGCTTGGAAACAGGGATGAGCACCGCCCCCTAGAGTCGGACACGACTGGACTAAATGTCAAGGGAAACCTTTACCTTTACCTAAGAGGAAAAGAAGAATTTCATATGCTCCGCATTTTTAAGCAGACCAGCCTAATTCTCACTTTCAGGACTAATCTGTCAATTGAAACAGTTATCTCTGGGATAGTGTGTTTGTCTGAATTTCAGGCTCAAAACTCACATACAAAATGAGGGAGATTAGCATATGAAACTATTGTTTGAATACAAAAATCAATATCATGAGGAAATTTCTGTTCAGATTTTAGCTCACTAATGTTATCAATTTGTAGGATGGTCACCAAATGGTGAGAATGTATGTACAAAGGGGAGTTTCCTTTCCATTTTGGGCCATCAGATAAAACAGAGAACAGGGCTCTCGTACCTCAAATGGTTACTTCAAAGAAGGAATTCCAGTAAGTGTACCTTAAGCAGATGTAGCTTGTCTAACCCTCTTCCATTTGAATTCTACATTCACCAGATTTCCTCCTTTCCCAGGGCTGCCTGTTTACCATCATCCAACCCTTTTTCTATTTGTTTATCTCATTTCTCTACCCTTTACTTCAAACCATTATCTCTTTCTCTTCATTTTTAAAAAGTCTTTCCTGTCTTTCCATAGGAGAGCACAGAAGGAGCAATATATGAGGGAGAGAAACCACAAATGGGAGCTGGTCTAGCTAAATGTGGAACAACTGGAACATGTGCAATTTACCTCATATAAAATACCTCGTCAGGGATAGATTCCCAGTGTGGTGTAGTAGATAGAGTGATGGACTAGGACTCTGAAGAACATGGTTTGAATCCATACTTGGCCATGGAAACTCCCTGGGGGAGTGGAATTGGTAATAGCTCACTCATTTACCTTAAACGCCCTATTAGGATTGCTATAAATCAGTTCTGACTTGAGAGCACAGAACACACACACACACACAGGGGCAGAATAAACCAGTTTATACAAGACAAAACCTATTCTTCACTCTCCTAGCCATCTTCCTCATGACTTGGCTGTTGCCTTCTCTTGCAAACACAATCCTCCCCTCCAAATACTTTTGTGTTGCTTCCTCTAATAATCCCTCAAACCAAGTTTCCACAGTATCTAATCCATGCTATCTAGTCATGATGTCCAAATACTGCTAGAGCTACTGCATGTTGCAGCTAGCAATTCACAGAATGTGTTTTTCTTGAGAAGATAGATTGGCTGTATATGTCAGTTAGCTGACTAGCCTAAGACATATGAGACATTCATAACAGCCTGGAGAATATTTCAGACAAGTTTCGGTTGGCGAGAAAACATTCTGGTTGTTGAATCTGAGAGGTTGATCACGTAAATCTTTGTAGAAAACAGGAGTTTGTTACTGTTTTTGCTTAGGAAAAAGAACATCAGAACTGGAGACAGGCTGTTGGGAAAAAAGCAGTTTTAAAACCTCCTTCCATTAGCAGTTATTCCACTCTCAATCACTCCTGTCTCAAGAGCATGTTTCTTTCCATGAAGATTCAATTTTGGGGTTAACTATGTGTAGGGTTGTGCCATGCCTTCTTCAAGCCAGAGCAGGGTAGTGAGATTATGCCATATATCATAATTAATGGGAAACTGTTAATTATAGCAACCTGTTGCTCGTGTCTTAGGCCCTGGTCACACGAGGGAAATGTTATGTAGTTGTCCACCAGTTATGTCGGTATTTTTTTTCCCCTGGTCACATGACACAGAGTCAAGACTGAGACATTTTCCTGGCTAGCGGTGTAACTGCAGAACATTTCCCCATCGCCAGGAGAGTTGTGTTATTTTGTACCTTTGTTGTACCAGTGCATTCCTTACTGGGATTGCCTGTGTACACGGCCTGCCCCGCTTCTTTTCAGAATTGAAGTTAGGAAGGTGGCCGCCATTATTGCAGCGTGCACATTAATTTGTTTTTTCGTGCCCAATACATTGGTAAAAGTATGTCATTGGGGGGCTACTGCCATTACATTACTGGCGAATGATATATTTTTTCCCCTACAGGAAGATACAGTGAAACGTTGGTATGCCAACGTCACCGGGTGGCAGAGGTGATCACCAGTACTGCCGCGCGGATATCCCACGTCCATTGTGTGCAATGGATTTCTGCAGGAGCAGCCAGTGCAACAGAGGGACACTTTCCAAAACAGAAACCCCTTTCCAATCAATGTTCCCTCTAATTTCCAGTCCCCCTTTTGTGCGAGTCTGCCCCCCTATATAAAAAAAATCAAGGGCCTAAATTGCCCCTTGAAGCAAGAGAGAAAATAAACCGGTACCATGGTGAAGCCAGCCATAATGATTCAAATAGGAGGAAATAAATCCGTTCTGTTAAAAGTTCTTGGGATGTTCGTCCTGGGATATAAACCACGTGACCACGATTCAATAGAGAGGTATGGGAAGTATTGGAAGAACTAGAAAACATTTCCCTTGTGTGACCAAAGCCTTAGACAAATATAAGAAAGTCAATAATAACTCGAGGTTGTGTTTCTAACTTTAGGTCTGTTGGAACATATGATCAAATCTTAAGTAAGGAACTCAGGCCTTGTTTATAATTCAAAAGCCAGTAGTACAAGTTTTTGAGTTATTATAAGCTATCAGTAGTCCAACTATCAGACATGTTGCATCATGCTGGGATTGTGAGAGTTCTTCTCTTTCGCACTTGTATGATTAGAAGCAGATATTAAAATTAGTCCAAATGCAGTTCAGCATGGATTAAAAACAGATATGTGCACCAACACCTTGTCCATGCTCAAATAAAGGCATTACATTAAGGTCGACTTGCCTTATTATACCCAATGGAAGACATTTTCAACCCACTCCTTGCTTGACACTGTAATGTTGTTTGTGTGTTTCTGAATCTCTGAAAATCAGCCAGCCAACCAGCAAAATCTGTGCATTGGAAACGCAAAAAGATACGTCCTGGTGTGGATTTGTGGACTATGTAGCATCATCAATTTCAAGAATGGGGTGGGGAGGAGAATTTTACTTCTACCCATGGGTAGTCTTCTGGTAGTTGTGCAAAGGCAGTGGGATTTGCATAATCACAAAGAAGAAAAACAGCAGAGAGACAAAAGACAGATCTTGGTGCATTAATTCTGACTCAGCCAATCAGAGACCATACAAAAGGAAGGAAGGCATTCATCCACAGGCTCACACATACACTCAGTCCTAGTAGTAAACAGTTTCATGAATTAAGGGCATGGCAGACAGGCATTCATCTGCTGATTGTTCCTTACTACGGGTATGATTTTCTGTGTTTTTGGACTTCAGTTCCCAGAATTCTCCAACAATTCCAGGCATTGCAGCCGAGAAGCTCAAATCAATATATCTGTAGGTTTCTCACCCCCACCTCTGAGAAGTGTTTTAAAATAATTTAGATAAGCTAAATAATCAATAAAAAAGACCACTCTGGAATGTGAATCCCAGCTGGCAACAGCAAAGGAAATGTTTTACTTCCCCCTATTTGAAACCGCAGCAAAGTAGCTGTAAGGGAGTATATAGCATGCAGTAACTTCTGTCTGAGACTTGCTGGTGCTGCATTTGTTGGTGTGTCTGAGAGACATTTGAGGTTTTACTGGAGGGTTCTGCTTTCACCCACCTTTGCTGCCAAGCACCTTAATCTGTGGATAATGTGTACACTTTGAATTTCCTGTTTCCTCAGGCCAAATTCTTTTAAAACTGATCCCAAAAGTGGCAGAGCCCTCCATGTCACATCTGTCCCAGAAAACGTAGGCAGTCCTGCCAGTGCCCAGAAAGACTGAAGGACTGACAAAATGAGGAAAGAGATTACTAGCCAATAAGGATGAGCTGAAAACCAGATCTGAACAGCTGGGTAAGGCATATATACTTACCCATTAACATGTCTACAAAAAAGATCATGCCTCGGTTTACTTTTTTTTAAAGAAAAGACACATGAGAAAACTCTCTACAGGGAATGGAGTAAGACTTTCTATAGAAATGGATTTTCAGTAACCTTATCATTAGAGATGTACGCAAACCTTGGTTCGGGCTGGTTGGTACAGACAGCACCACAGGTGCCATACATTCCCTTCCCCTGCCAGCCAATGGCCCACTCAACAGTCAGAGCATACTCCTGTCCTCCTCCTCTCTGGCTGTTTGACCAATTCCTGGCAGGAGCATGGGTTTGCCTCTCCTGCCTCCTTGCCTGAGTGAGCCATCGGTCAAGGAGGCGGAGCAGGGAAGCCCGTGCTCCTGCCAGGAATGGTCAAACAGCCAGAGAGGAGGAGGAGGAGAGCACACGTTGGCTGGCTGAGTGAGCCATCAAGCCAGGAAAGCGGGGGATGGAGACACACAGCACCTGTGGTGCCATTCGTACAGACAAGCACGAACCTCCAAACTGAGGTTCGTGCCCATCTCTACTTATCATACACCCTCAGCCATACACAGATCAGGCCTCTTTGAAGGACCATAGAGTGACAGAGTACGCAACCTTACATATGTGCTGTTTCACTGCTTCAGTCTTTTGTCCTGTTTCTGCTGTTTCAGTAAGGTTACACACTGACTCCTTTTTCCCACCTCATATTAACTTTTAGGCAAACCTTGTTAAAATAAATGGCTTAAAAGCACAATGACCGACATTTAAAGGGAGACCATTTTGATTGCTTAACTGCTTGACTGTAGTTGGGTTTCGGTTATTTTAATCATTTCATTGTGGCCTTCTGCAGCTTTCATCTCCAGTGAAAAATCAGCAATAATCTTGCCAGTAGAGATCTTTGATTGGAAACACTTGTAAAGGCATTTAAGGCTAGTAAACTAGGTTAATTGGCCTTACGCTTTCCTCAAAGCAGCATTTTGCTATTAGGCATGGGATTTACTCAGAAAAGGTAATTAAGTTAGTTTAGAACAATTCTTTAATTGAAAATTTAAATGTGAATTCTGGTAGATTGCTTTAAGTTTTGCTTCAGCCACCACCACAGATTGTATCTCTCATTTACTTTGGACTCAACTGATAATTGCATTCTGTCAAATGTCCCTGGCAATAGCGGCTTTTCTTTGTAGGTGAACATCAGTGTTGTCTGAAAATAGTACCTGTAATAATATTTCAGACGTTAGAAGGCTGTAAATCCTGCTCTGACTTAATGGATTGTGAGACAACAGAAAATAACCACCTGCTCTCTTGATCTGTAGAAGGAAGAGAGGAATAGTGACTGATGAACAAAATAGAAGAGATACATGTACCATGTTTTGTTTGTTTGCAGGGATAGTCCTCCAAATGATAAAGAACATTTGTCTTTTAGAACAATTTTCCTCAACTGTGTATCTTGAATTTAGTGTCCTCTGTTTTATGATTAGTTATTAGAAAGTAAACACTATCCTAATCTGCAAGTCACATTATCTCATGAGACAATCCTGTTATGTGAGCGGAAAATGGGTTGATTGTGGGGCTTTCCCCTTAGCATTTAGTTTGACAGTTTCTGCCCTGGTCATCAAAGATGAAAATGAAGCATTCTGTCCTCTGAGCTGGCCTAAAGTATTTTTGCTACCTGAAATGGAATAGAAAATTGATGCCTCTTTCACTCAGTTTGGCATTTCTAGCCTTCAGAACCAACCAAATTCTTTTTTGACAGATGAAGCAGAAAATCCCACTTATCTCTCCCCACCCCTAAAAGTACAATAGTAACAACTTAAATATCTAACCATTTTCTACTTTTTTTTTGGGACACCCAGACTTTGCTGCCTGGGCTGGCAACTTCAGTCTGCCTTCAGCATTGTTTACAAATGAAGGACAAAGGAGGTGTAGTATGGACTTTGCCATTGTCCTTCAGCAAAGCCTGCGGCAGTGTTACCTTACTCATGCAATTGGAGACAGCAAGGAAACCAAGAGTACAGATGAAAGTGTCCCAGAGAATTCCCTCCTCTTCAGCCACTTCATTGCTACAACAAGAATGTTTCCGTGTGTTCTGAATCTCTTCCCACCAAAATGTTATACTTGAATCTCTCTGTGGACCTTGGGTACGAATGGCGGCCACTCCTGAGCGTTCAGAAATATTTGAAAGTCCCAGGACCTGGAACATTGTTGTTGTTAAGCACGATCATGTTGCTTCTTACTTATGGTGAACCTATGAATGAGTGACCTCTGCCATGACCTATCATTAACAGCCCAGTTCAGGTCTTGCAAACTCAAGCCAGGGGTTTCCTTTATGGAGTCAATCTACCTCATATTTGGTCTTCTTTTTTTTCTGCTCCCTTCAAATTTTCCAAACATTATTCTCGTTTCCAGTGAGTGTTACTTCTCATTGTGTGCCCAAATTATTTTCACCATTTTTTCCTTCTAGAGAGAGTTCAGTCTTGATTTGATCTCGGACCCGTTTGTTCCTTTTTCTGGTAGTCCACGGTATTAGCAAAACTCTCCTCCCCCACCATATTTCAGACAAATTGATTCTTTTCCTGTCAGCTTTCTTCAGTGCTCAGCTTTCACATCCATACATGGTGATTTGGAATACAATAATGTAGATGACATTGGCATTGGACTCCAGTGACACATCTTCATATTTTCTAGTTCCTTCATTGTTATCCTTCTGAGTCTCAGTCTTCAGCTGATTTCTTGGCTGCAGTCTCTATTTGGATCGACGACTGAACTGAGATATACAACATCTTTTGGAATATTAGTACTGAAAATTGATTTATTGGTGTTAAAAATTAGAAATAGGGAGATAAATCTATTGTTGTTAAATGTTTAAGTATTAAATCATTTAATTCATTTAATTAGCTTTTTTTAAAAAAATTAAATCATTAGTTCTAACCAGAGCTTGGAAATAATGCATTGAAATTGCTATGATGAGATTAACTTCTTTGCTTTACCCATCAAACATAAAGTGATGCTTTTCTGCCTGTTGGATGGGTAAAGTAATACTTTAGAAGTAACACATTAGAAATAATGCTCGTAGTTCATGACTTACATGTTAAAGTTGTTATTTATGCTATGTCTGTGTTTTTTTCCTGGTCCTCCCCAGAAAGAAAGCACCCACATGCTTCTTCAAAAGGACTAATTTGATATAAGTGATTCCTAACCTTGGCACTTCAGATTTTCATCGATGGTTCCCAGAAGTCCTAGCCAGTGGCTTATTTTTCTGACAGCTGTGGCCCAACAACATCAGGAGTCCCACAGCTAAGAATAGGAATGGGTCACTGTGATCTGTATAGCCTATGAGAGAGAAAGTTTGCAGGGAGCTGTGTCTCCTTTTGTTCGATTATCCTTTCAGGCAGATCTTCTGTAGTGTTTTGCTAAAGAAGTGAAGTTGAAAATGGTCAAAGACATGATGGCTGTGCATAGAACTGGTTTGTTTTGTTGGTTGTACATGAGTGTCTCTCTTTGAAGGGAGAGGTGAGATCTTGTTTTAGGATATGCTATGCATCCTTCCTCAACATCACAGTTTTCCCATTGCAACCACCATGCCAAGCTAACAATTGTATTGATTTGTAGTCCATTGTGCGTGTGTGTGTGTCCAATTTTAAAACTAAAAGAATTCTTCTAAAGATGGCAAATGTACTATTAAGGATCAAAAGTTAATGAACCTTGTAAATCTCAACTGTTTCAGAACTATTTAAGTAGCAAGCCAATACTGCTAATTCAGTGTTCAGTGTTTTCATTTTTTTAAAAAAAATTAACAGCAACAAATTATTGTCCAAAATTTTAACATTTAATGCCAACAAATTAATTTTTAAACCAACTGCTCCAAGCTCTAGTTTTAAGTGGAAATGGGAAAAGACACATTTAATTTATTTGGTGGATGTCCATTTTCATTGTTAGTATCCTTCCCAAATTGTAGAAACATGGGGGGGGGGGGGGGTGTTAGTGGTGGCTTAGTGGTTAAACTTCAGTACTGCAGCCAAAACTCTGCTCACAACCTGACTTTGATCCTAATGGGTTCAGGTGGCCAGCTCAAGGTTGATTCAGCCTTCCAGCCTGCCAAGGTCAGTAAATTAAATACCCAGCCTGTGAAGGTGGGTGGGGTGATGTATAGCTTGCATAATTAAATTGTAAACCGCCCAGAGAGTATATAAGCAGCACATGTTAACACTTTATTTCATCCCAGTTCACTACAAGCAATAAACTGAGAAAACACTGAGCAATTGAGCTTTGCTGAACACCCCATTCATCTCATTGCTTGGGTTGAGTGCCCAGCTGGCCATGTCCTAAGGCTGTCCTTGTATTCTTCAATACCTAAACAGGCCCCAAGCTTCCCATTCATTCATTTGAATTATACAAAAGGAGCTCATGTTACACTTTCATACCTTCTTACTGAATACCAAACACAGATTTAGTATTCATCAAATACTGATTTGTCTTCAGCTCTAGAGCAGAAGAGAATTTGCATTGTTTTTAAAGAAACCCTCCTATAGAAGGTGTCTTTTCCTTGAGTTCTTGCAAGAGATTTGCAAATCTCTCTGTGACCAACACTGCTTTGGAAACCTTATGAAGTAAGTGTGCAGCTGAAAGGGAAATGTTTTTGGTGAATTAGCAACAGTTGCCCAGTTTGAGGATGGTTGCGGTAGTCATCTCTAATTGTACAGAAGACAGGGGGAAGCTACCCCATAGATAGGTATATTGATGTTAGCCAGGAAGTAGCATCTGTGTTACCAACAACAGGAGGAAGCATCGAGGAAAAAGAAGGCTGAGCCTATGTGGAGTAAACATGAGAGGAAAGGAAGGGTGAGGTAAAAACAAATGGAAATACAAGTCCACAACAGTCTTCGTCATAAACGTCTCAGCCAATGTCTGTCTTTTTTCTTTCAAAGTGTAGTTTCCATTCTTTTATCACTACAATCATGCTGGCTGTGAGCAAAAGGAATTCTTGATTGGGGTCCAGCAATCAAACCATTGTGGCAGGAGCAGACCACAGTGAGCACATTAATTATGTCGTTGCTCAGTTGTACTTGTTGCCTGTTAGCTTTTGAGCCCCATTCAAGGTGTTGCTTAATCATCACTACTGGAAAAATGCCCGTCATTATCAGGGGCATGTGTGTTTGGAGAAGGAGGATCTGATATTGGCTAAGTAGTGCCACCCCTTCATATTTAAAGTCCTATACTTGTTTTTTTCAGAATCAAATTAGATGTTAAGGAAAATGTGTATTCCTTATGATTAACTCATTTCTACTCCCACAATAGGATTTCCTCAGTGACTTCTGCCTCCGCAAACAGATTTTCAAATTAAGTCCATATTTGCCTTCAGATGACAAACCAAAAAAGTCAAGCATGCTAAATGTGAGATATGTAGATAGGGAAGATTATGTTCCGTGACAAACAGATGTCTTCCAGAACTTGAAGGTGCACCTTTGTAAGAAATGTACTAAGCAAAGCCTATGTGGGATAAACATGTTTGGTCCTAAATCTTTCTAAAGTAAGGGTAGGGAACTTCTTTCAACCTGAGGGCCAAATTAAAATTTAGAAAAGTTGTCAGGGGCTGTATTCCAGAAATGGCTGAGGCACACAAAGTGTAGGATAAAAAACAACTCCTATATCCAGTAAATTAAGATGTTGATGATTTGCTACATTTTTGTAACTCAAGATGATTTTTCTCCTCCATACATTAGCCTCATAACTACCCTGTGAGGCTGGTCAGGCTAAGCAAGTATGATCAGCCTAAGGTCACCCAGTAAGTTTCATGGTCAAATGGGGATCTGAACCCAGTTATCCTGATGTCCAGTGCTCTGAGCTCTGCACCGCACACTGGCTCTCCGAACTAAGCTGTAGGAGACGATTTTCCACCTCTTAAAATGGGAAGGGGGGACATGTACAAAACCTTAAAAACCACTGAAGAATGGTGTCACAGGGCAGACCAGAGGGCCTGATTAGGATCCCAGTAGGACTAGATTCAGCTCCAGAGCCTAGGTGTGCTTCTGTCACTCTCTACATACAGAAGGTGAAATTTTGAAAAGGAGTGCCTGCGCCAGACATGATTTTCCAAATTGCATGGAGTGCTTCTGCAGATCCTAAGAGCGCTTCCTTTCAGAAAGGAACTCTCCGTCTGCAAGCATATCCCAAAAACCGTAACTGGTACCGGTTGCTTGCTTCCTCCTCTTGCAGATTTCTAAGACAGAGGTTGGGAATATCTGAATAGGGTTTGGTTATTTTTCTGTGTCATTGGGACCCAGTATCTGAGCTGAATTCATTTAGGATATGATTCTCCCTTAGGATATGGGAGGTCATGGGTTTGAATTCTCAGCAATCCCTGTTTACTAGTGTGGTGGGGAATTAAAGGCCCATCCCTTGGAGACAGTTGAAGAAACAATCATGGTTCCATGTGGAAGAACAACAGGTTTTGTACATGGAAAGCCCTTCCTCTTCAGGCAGGCTTTTAAGTGCCTCCGGGATGCATTTTTATTAACTTACAGATTTAAAATGTTTTTAAAATGTTTTTAATCTTGGTTTTTAATCTTAATATTGGTTTGATTGTTTTTAATATGATATTTATAAACTGTTTTTAATACTGTTTGTTTTATAGTTTTATTTGTGAGCTGCCTTGGATCCCCTATAGGGAGAAAGGCAGCATACTAAGTAAGTAAGCAAGCGAGTGAGTGAGTGAGTGAGTGAGTGAGTGAGTGAGTGAGTGAGTGAGAACAAAAGGTATTAATTTTTGCATGGTGACACTACATTCATGGAATAAATCTCAGGAGAGGCCAGGCAAGACCATCTTAGCAAAACATTTTAAATTACTTAGACCTTTTAAAATGTTGCTTTTCCCCATCTGTCTTTTCCTGGCTTATTTTAATTGCTGTTTTCTTTTGTATCAATGTATTTTATGGCTTTTAACACTGTACATCACATATATAGGAAAGAAAAAAAGAACCAGCACCTCATTTGCCCCCAGCCTATGTAAACATTGATTAGGATCTTCTGAAAGAAAACACACCGGAGAGACCAGAATCAGTACTGTTAAATTACGGTTTTTTATTTCTTGGCTATACAGAGAGTTTGTTCAGAAATTAAACTGAACATATGAATGCTGATGCCTAAGCTATGTACTGCCACTGGTACCCTGCCTTCTCTAGCCATCCTTTTCACACACTTAAATGTCTGCACAGGGTTATCATATTAACAGGGTTTAATACTTCCAGAACACTCTGTTCTGGGACCCCTTTCCATAAAGGGAGCAGTTTGGTGCATGGGAAGATTCCTCCTGCATCAAAGCTGCTTCATATGGAAGGTCTGCATGCACAGAGGAGAGTCTAAAGTCACTTAAAGTTTGTTTTAAGACAGGAAGGTTTAGGAAAGGAATCTTAACAACGAAGTATCCTATGATCAGCCTTTTCAGAGTGGTCCATGCCCTTCTTTAGTCTAAAAAATATTTAGAAATATTAACCTTACCTTTGACAGTGTTGCCAAAATCCTTTCCAGTGTTGTATCATCTGCAAAACTGTGTAGTTCTACTTTCTTCATCTGATAATAAGTAACTGAAGTATTGTTGTGTCAAAGTGCCTTTATGAATCATAGCAATCTAGGTTTTGCGGTTCTTGAGGCTCTATTTAAAAAGTAATGCATCAGATTTAAAATGATTTATTCTTAACTTTACCAGAAAGTTTCTAACATTCACCAAGGTCAATTCAAAATGTTTAGCCTTTTTGCTTTTTAAATCTCCCCTCTTTAAATGCTTCTTAAATTTTAGGTTTCCAAACGTTACTCTGTTTGCAGCAGAAGAATAATGGAAACAAAAGGATTGTGACACGTTTAATGCTAACAAATTTATTTCAGTTGCCAAAATCTTGTTGCGGAATACTGAAAGTGGAAGAGGAATTGTGCAATGTTTTTGCAATTTTCTTGCCGGAGGACCATGTGCATGGCCAGAATATGTCCAAGTGTGTGACAGCCAGCCAGAATGATAGTGCACACCAATTACACAGTTTTTGGTTCACAGTTTGGTTGCAGTAGGATTCTGACCAGTGTAGCTTTTTGTAGATTGGAACCCACTCCTTCAGACATGTCTTCCCATGAATTATAAACCCAGACCCCATTCTTATATAGTCATCTGAAAGCCGGAACAGTGTCCTTCTGTACCAAACCCTGCATCCTCCCCCTGAGGCTAACTAGAACCAATGCAAAGACCAAGCGAGAGAGAGAGAGAGACAGAAAGACAGACAGAGAGAGAGAGAGAGAGAAATGCACACCCTGAAGTCTGTGTTCAGTCTTCCGTGAGAAGGCAGCCAACCGCTCTGGGCACAGCAAATCTGCCAGCTGGATGCAGAGGAGAAGTGGCCTTAGCTTGAGCCTGTTCTCATATCTGATCTGAAGGGATTAGGAATGGTGGGAGAGAGCAACCAGTTGCTGAAGTGAACTGGCAGTGGCCAGGGACAGGAGAGAAAGAGAGAGATGTGGAGGAACCACCTTTATTTCATTTCACTTTTTGATTTCCTCTGTCTTGCTACTTCCTCTTATCTGACATGATGTGTACAGGACCCGAGAATAGATGAAACACAATCACTCTGACTAATCATATTTTTAAAAAGGGAAACACTGCTGAGAATTGTCACTGGCATCAGTAGCAAGATTAAAGGGATTTAGATTAAATTCATGTCTCAATCAGAAATGGAATCACAGGCTCTACTTTTGTATTAAATATGCAGTGAGGCAGAAGCATGCTTGCACAACTTCAACTCTTGGCATTTCATCCCAGGCACAAGTTAAGAAGCAAAGAAGATTTTGGGGTGCACCTGTTTCTATAGCTGTTATTGGTTGCTTGTTTCTTTTTGAGAGGGACGAATAGGTTAATTGAGAATGACTGTATTTCATCCATTTCCTGGTTCTGTCTAAATTTTTTGATTCCTGTTTTCATGTTTGTTCTGCTAAAATTTAAATAGACCTTATCTCACGTGTAAAATGAAAGGACCGGTGCATGCAAAATATGAAAATTAACGAGGCACCTCCCCAAAGAACCGAAAACGAGATTACTTCTGCCTGAAGCGGTCACTTTATTCTGCCTGATTGTATGACTGGGCCTGGTGAACATACTTCTCCATTATAACATTCATTTTGAAATTACCTGTCTTGATGACTAAAAATAACTAGTTAAAAATAAATATGTATCTGTAACCTGCTATTTTCTTTGAGTAAGGAAGGCACTATTCACACGTGCTTTAACATGTGTAGAACACACATGCGCTGAGGGGTGTCCTCTGCACTGCTCCCACTCTGTCATCTTTTTAAATCAGAGAAATGTGACTCTCTGAAGAGGGCAAGGCTGCTGTGTGAACCAAAATCTCTGTGGGAGAGGACAGGCTTATGTGGAAAGGCTACCTCAGTGAAGCAGCTTTTTCCTTTTGAGACATTCATATTCACATGATTGAAGGAACATTCCCCTCAGTGCATGTAGGCTCTGCATGGTTTGAAGCACAACTGAAACGAGCTTTAGTTTCATCATGACTAGATGGAAGATTTCCATGACATGTCATATTTTTTCTGCAACCTATGTTTTTGCTTATGGGTGGGTTTGAACATGTTTATGAGTAATCTGGTGAGAAACGCCAGATTACTCATAAACATGTTTGAACTTGTTTATGGGTTCAGATTAGAAGAGCTTCGTGGTGCAGTGGTTAAACTGCTGTACTGCAGCCAAAACTGTGTTCATGACCTGGGGTTCAATCAAGCTCAAGGTTGACTCAGCCTTCTATCCTTCTGAGGTTGGTAAAATGAGTACCCAGCTTGCTGGGAGGGGGGCAATGTGTAGCCTGCGTAATTAACTTGTAAACCCCCCAGAGAGTGCTTTAAGTGCTTTGGGGTGGTATATAAGTACCACACTTTGCTAAAAAAAAAATGTGGGTTGCAGAGAAAATGTGAAATGTCATAGAAACCTGCCCCTTAATTATGACTGTAATTGAATACAAGATATGCTTGCTCCTTTTATGCCATAACTTTAGACTTGTCATTACTTTCGCTGAAGGAGAAATATTTTGCAGATCAAGTTCTGGTTTATGCCTGTGCCTCATGTTTCTGCTTTGCTCTTGGTTGTGGGTCCTGAGTTGACAGTAAGGAGTGTTGCTTCCAGAGTGTTTTTTTTTAATTTATTTATTTTTTTGACAGTGGGATTTGTAAAAATTAGCATCAGGTAGCTATGTCAGTCACTTTTGAGAAGCTTGCAGATACCTACTTAAAACAGTGCCAATAAGTGTGACTATCTCCTTTTGGGACTTTAAATACGTAAACCAATTTCTGGATTGAGTAATATTTGTATTGGTTCACTAAAATGTTATTTTAAAAGACAGGGTTTCCAGGGTTCCAGAATGCTTCTTTAGACTTATATGATAGAAACGTTGAGGGGGGGAGAAGCAAAAAATCCAAAATTTGGGCGCTTTTTTTTTTATTCCAAAAAGTTTCCTTCCTTACTCTCTCCAAAACCCCAAAGGAATTCTGGAGAACCCCAAAGCTCTTCTTGTTTACAGTATTTTAGTCACACAGTAAAGGCATTGCTCAACCCAGACCTTTGTAATTACTTTTCAAACCTTAACATTCTGAGAGGGATTCCCTCCTGTTTCTGAGCTCTTTCACATGCTTGAGATTCCAGTGCTGCAGTCCAAAAATTAGAAGAAGAAGAAGACCAGGAGGGTGGACAAACGTTCTTGACCATAGCCCCCTCCAGTCTTACAACTAATACTTGATCTGGCTGTTTCAAGACGTATCTTAGAACTGTTAGAGGCAGCCGTGACCCGCAGGGCACAATATTTTGGGAACAGAGGGGGCTTGGAGGCATAATCCCACTGTCTACTTCTTGGATTGGAAATATAACTCAGTGCAGGTGGTTCAAATGGACAGAACAAATAGACATTCAAACTGCTTCTGCTAGACTTTGAATGTCTACCTTTAAGCACATTTTGGAATTATTCACTCTCTTTAAGCTCTTGTAATTGTTCAACTGTGTTACTTATTTATTTAGTTATTTATTGCCTTAACAGGTCCATGGGAAGTGCGTGTGCAGACACAACACTGCAGGAGACCATTGTGAGAGGTGTGCGCCATTATACAATGACCAGCCATGGGAGCCAGGCGATGGAAAAACGGGGGCACCGAATGAATGCAGAAGTATGTGGGTATGGTGAAGACAGCATAGAGATGGAAGGCTGCAAAATAATAAATCATTCTGTCCAGTAGCCAAGCTCTGTAAGAGCCAATTCATTGAGTCTGGATTTATGGTACTCTAGCAGCAGATGGGGAATAGATTGCTAACTAACTGTGTGAAAATTCTTTCACTCTTTCTTTCTCCCTTTCTGTGTGTGTAAGAATAACTACATGCATGTATAAATGAAGCTGGCCTATTTGATAATATATTATAGAACAAAGTTCTGATATTCTAATACATTTTCCTGTATTATTGTTCTCTAAGCTTTGATAGTTGCCAAGCTTTCTCATACACATGCACAGCAGCAGGGATGTGTGAGGTGAAAATTTTCATGTTTGTTTCATTTTCAGTTCTTTTGGGAGGTGCCTCATTCATTTTTATATTTTTCATGCACCAGTCCTTTCATTTTACATGAAAGAGAAAACATATTTCAGGTTTTTCATGTTGTGTTTCCCTTTAGTGTTTCCTGGCACTCCAAAGGTCTAAAGAACCTTTAGAAACTAGTCCAAGAATGCTGAGATAAGGCAATGGAGAATCAATCTTCTCCAAAAGCAGGCAACTATACATGAAAGTATTGTTTTAAAAAACCCAACAAAATATACTGCTGGAAGAATAAATACACAGTAAGTTAACCAAATAGCTATTTAATTTCTAAAAATCCAAACAGGGAAAACACACCAAGACATGGAGGGGAATGCAAAATAGAAACACACGCACACACAGCACCCTCTCCCAAAAAACAAGAAAAGCAAGCAAATAAAGGAGGAAAATACAATCAAAGCCCCTGCCAACTAAAACTAGAAAATGGGGAGATTTCTATCCCTCCTCCACTTGGTGCCTTCTCTTCTTTGAGTCCAACAATTCCAACAATCAACAGCAAAAAATAATTCAAGAAAAGAAAGAGGGCTGAGAAAAAGGAGGAAATCCCTAATGAAATCAGTGGGAAAAATTCAGTAAATAATCCCAAAGAGCCATCCTCACACTGGCAGACTGCCTAGCAGCAGCTAAAATAATTCAAAGAAATTGGAGGTGGGGGTGATCTCCTCAAAATCAAGAAAAAAGGGCAAACAAAGGATTCAAAATGGCAGCAAATGCCTGCAAAGCAGCAACAACAAAAAGAATGTGAGAGCAGTGAATAACCAATGACTAGCTAGAGCTGCAGGATGTGTGGATGCAATCATCACTTCAGAGCATTCATCTAAGCTTTATATTCAACAGATCACAAACAAATGCAAACGATCCCCCAAAAGTAACATTTTCAGAATAACCCAAATGTTGTTCCTTAAAAAAGCTATTTCCAAACAAATAACTCTTTTCCTCTACACTGGCTTGATACACTCACATCTTCTTTCAGAACTTGGCATGAAGCTCTTTTTGCTTCAGAATTAATCCAAAAATTCTAGAGGAGATGTCAGCAGCAAAGGTAGGCAAGAACCTGGCTTTATAAGGTTGAAAAGCAGAAGGTATAAAGTAAACACCCTGCATTTGAAGGGGGGGGGATCTTGAAATGGCTTGCTGGCTAGAAGGAGTTGACCCAATTTCCTGATTTTCTCATTAAGACCAGGAGCTAGTGTTCTGTATTTGTATTTCTAAATATCTCATAGGGGCAGCGTGCTTTCTATTAAGGGCAGGCCACTTCTAGAGGGTAGGGCTGGCTGCATTGCCCTTTCTTGAATCTGCTGGGAACTATACTTGGTTGCTACCAGTCAGCTTGCTGCTATATTGCTGAAAGTAACACTGTGACTTGCTTGGCAGACTGTATTACATTTGAAATAGCAATCAGTATTCACACAGGGGCTGCAGATTTTTTTGGGAGTTCACTGTTCGTACTGGGTGTGATGCAGTTTCCATTGCAACCCACAGACACCCCCCCACCTTCTTTCTTTCCTTCCTTCCTCTGATTCTACCTCTGCTGATCCTTTTATGATTTGCTGTGAAGCTGCGTTCTCATTTAAAGCTTCAGTCTACTGCATTTCTCAAAAACTGTTCTAGAGAAAGGTCTTAATCTGCTTATGAACGGACAGCAAAGATAGGGCCAGCCTGACCTCCTGTGGGAAGGGGTTCCCCAGTTCCCCACCAAATGCACCTATGAAGGTGGTAAGACCAAGGGAGAGGCCTCCCATGATGATCTTAACACCTGGGCAGGCTCATAAAGGGAGATAGATTAGTAGTATGATGCCTTTTTGCAACATTATGGTATATTATCATACATTTCTTATGTATTTTTGTTCCATAGCCAATCAGCTCTTATTATGTATTATCATAATAGTTATATTACTGATAAGGTCATATCATTGTTTTCTTAAGCAGTTTGAATATTTAAAATTAATAAGGCACTTTTGCTGTTTGGCTTTCCATGGTAAAATTTCAACTGTATGGACAAGACAGAGTTCACTACACTAAAGATAACAAGTGCTGGTGCTATAAATGTGATTTGTAAGAACTGAGTCTTTGCTGTCTTCCTTCTGCTCACGCGACATTCTCCTCAACAGAGTGCCGCTGCCACAGTCATGCGGAGAGCTGCCATTTTGACCTGGGTGTCTGGCTGGCATCAGGAAAGCGGACTGGAGGTGTCTGCGACAACTGCAAGCATAACACGGAGGGTTACCGGTGTCAGAGGTGCAAGCCTGGTTTTTACAGGGACAGAGGAAAACCCATGTCTTCCCCAGAGATTTGTAAACGTAAGTCATTCTCATTTTGTTTTGTATTTACCAAATGTATATACAGATAAATGCACAGTGAATGTTGCTGGACTTAGAGCAGAAATAAAATGTCCCCATCGGTCTCTTAAAATGTTTTTGGTTAAAACTCACCCAAGGCACATTGTTTCTTTAGGAAACCAAGGTTTCTTCATTGAAGAACATTGGAAGAACCTTCTTGGATCCAACCACAGGTCTGCCTTGTCCCGTGTTTTGCTTCCACAGTGGCCATCCAGATGGGGTGCTCTCCAGCCACCAAGATTAGTAGCCCTTGATAGTCTGATCCTAAGAATTTACATACCATGTTGACAGTGTCTTTGTCCTAGGTTTCAGAAATCAGTTGCAAACGTAAACATCCCCATAAAGCATCCCTTAGGAGAAAAGATCTCTTGTGTATAAAATACTCCCAAGTGCCTACTTAATAATAATAATAATAATAATAATAATAATAATAATAATAATAATAATAATAATAATAATAACAATAACAATAACAATAATAATAATAATAATAATAATAATAATAATAATAATAATAATAATAATAATAATAATAATAATAATAATAATAATAATAATAATAATAATAAAGAACAACAAAATATCTCAATCATTGACATTGCAATTCCAGGAGATGTCAGAGTTGAAAATAAAGAATTGGAAAAACTAACAAAATGCAGAGATCTGGCAATTGAAACATCTTGCTTGTGGATGAAACATACTTCTTTGGGACCAATATCAAGAAATTTCACACAGTATCATAAGCAGTTGCAGGTCTCAGAAATAACACCATCAGAGCTACAAAAACCACCAGTATTAGGAACTGCGCCAATATTTAACAGATACTTAGGTTTTTGGATAAAACTTGTATCTGTTATATAATACCAATCAACGTTTTTATAATTTTGATTGACTGTGTCTGGTAGTCTTTAAATAATAATAATAATAATAATAATAATAATAATAATAATAATAATAATAATAATAATAATAATAATAATAATAATAATAATAAATGTGCCATCAAGTCAGTTTTGATTTATGGTGACCCCTTTCAGGTTTTTCCAGGTACCGAATATTCAGAGTGGTTTACCACTCTCTTCAGGAGGTGTCCTGGGACTTTGCAACTTGCCCAAGCCACATAGGCTAGCTCTTCTTCCAGGAGGCAAAGTGGGGAATGGAACTCCCATTGAGCTATCCAGCCAGTTTAAATGCCTACTTAACATTGGCTGTTGTTGCCATTGAGTGGCCATAATTGACAGCAGATCACTTCCTGTATGATCTGAAGTCCTCTGTCTTCAGATTCTGGAAAAAGGCTTCCACCGCACCATGAGACCTTTGAACATCCAACAGGATAGCAGCCTTTGCTGACCAGAGTGGTCAGTGCATCCTTGTCCCCCAACACACACACACAACTGGGGGTGAGAGAAAAACGGGGGCTGGGGTGCATTGAGCTGGGCATTGCAATTTCTGATAGGTAGTCACACACACAACTTAGTGTTGTCTTTAAAATAATAGTAATTCTTTTGTAATTATATAAAAGTCTGCTTGTATTTTTCAACTCTCTTTCCTGGTAATTTTTGATCACCACATTTACTGATAATGTATCAATCAATTAATTAATTGATAATTAATTGCATTAGAACCTAGGGAATAAAAATGCATAAGAAATGTAAGAGACAAGGGCCAGTATCAAATCCAACCACTTTTATCCTTTTCCAGGCACAAGATCTGTTCTGTAACGGTGTAGTAGACGCCAGCAGGGCATTCTATATAGCAGTGTCACCAAGAAATGTTCCTCTCCTGAATTTGTGCAGACTAAATATCTTTCCTTTTTTTTTAAAGGGCAACTGGTAAAGGCATGAACATTGAAACAGAGTTTGTGCGTGCACACATACTTGCACACAAAGTTGTGGCGAGGGCCAGTGTTTGATTTACTAGGACAGATGTTGCACATTTTAGATGGCATTTCTGTTGCTATTCCAACCTTTCAGTAAAATAGTTGCCTTGCTTTGATAAACCTGATCAAGATTTCCTTTAAACTCGGGTTACGTATGCAGGCCTCTGAAGCTGCTTCACAACATGCCCTCTGTTTCTCCTCCTTTGTGTTTGCCTTCTCTAAATGGTAGTGCTGGCTCAGTCTCCATCGCCCCCTGTTCAGCACCTTTTAACCTTTTATGAAAGCACAGCGAAAGAGGAGCAGCCTAGCTACCTTACTGGTGTGCCCAGCCATGTTCCATGACACCCAGGGACTTCTGCTGTAGCTCCCTCCTTCTACTCTGAGATGGTAAAGGCAATGCTTTCTAAAGTCGCTGTTTCACAAGATTAAATTTCAAAGCTTATGGCATTTGAAAGAGTTTATGGCCAAGTTCTAAATCCTGGCAGTAGCACAACGGCTGTCTAACCAAAAAGATGTATTAGATATCCTCTTAGCACAAACAGGAGACTGTAATCATTATTTACTAAGGAACCTGTTGGAAACCTTAGAGCAGTCGACTTGGAAGGAACTGAAGCTCAGTTTTCCACATGGCTGTTGAAAGTGATATCACCAGCTTGTGCCAAATCTTAGACAAATGTACTCACAAATATTCTCTTTAGAATTCACTGCTGTCAGCTTTCATGTTCTGACATTCCTTGGATTTCCTCTGATATACAAATACCCACAGCTGAAAAATTACAAGCTCCATTTAATATCTGAGACTAAATCGAATTATTAGTCCCAATTAGAGAAGACCTATTAAATCAGTGGTGCTTAGGAAGGTCAGCAGTTATGTAAGGCCCATTGATTTAATGGGCCTATTTAATAGGGACTAACAATTTGATTTACTCCTTGAAATTTGATACCAGATACTTACCGCAGAATGTAGCATTTAACAATATTTGATACCTGGGTTAACATTGTGTTTTCTTCTTGACAGTAATGGATACACAATTCTATTCAGCATTTCCAGTGCTATGTAGCATTTGATCAGTTTATGACAGAAGTTTCCAGATGTGGGCCCCACAAAGTTTATGGACTACAGTACCCAACAATCATGACTATGCTAGCTGGAGCATCTAGGAGTTGTAGTCCAGCATCATTTACCCCCCAAGTTTAGGAACAACTGGCTTATGACATTTCATTGGTTGCCACCAGCTGGCATCAAAACAAATTAACTACTAACAGGTCCTTATAATACAACTTTTGCACTGCTGGTACTGGACGGACGGACGGACGGACAGACAGACAGACAGACCGATCGATCGATCGATCGATCGATCGATCGATCGATCGATAGATAGATAGATAGAATTAGTGCTTGTATTAATTCCAGTTATGCTGATGTATAAGGATGTGACCTGTGTTATATTCTTTCTTATGAAAGAGCTTATGTGTGTGTGTGCCGACTGTACATGTGGGGGATTTCTGACTGTGTAGGCAGATCCATTACCATGTTTGTCAAAATTGCCGCCCTTTCACAAAAAATGCTACATAGGAATGACAGAGATCATGAGCACAATCCTGTTCTGCTTTATTATGTAGACCAGTGGTTCCCAATCTTGGGTCCCCAGGTGTTCTTGGGTTAAAACTCCCAGAAGCCTTCACAACTAGCTCTGCTGGCCAGGATTTCTGGGAGTTGTGATCCAAGAACACGGGGGACCCAAGATTGGGAACCAGTGGTGTAGACTGACTGTAAAGCAAAGAATAACATTTATGCAACCCTAACACTGCCCTTCAGTCAGCATTCACTGTTAGTGACCAAGCTGGAGTGACACTGTAATTTCACAGTTCATCATTGGTACCAAACCTCATCAGACTCCTCTTATTTCAGCAAAAAACCTCAGGGTTTGAGGGTTGCCAGTCCTAATTTATGTCTTCAGCTTACTTTGGCTGAGAAACACTATGTTAAATATGCAGTGGCCTTTTTGTTGTATGCTGTGAAATAGCAAAGAGGAAGATAACAGATTTGTCATGGCAGATTGCACAGATGTTTGTGAGATGAGCAAGGCAGTTCTCAGCTCTGTTGTGAGAGGGAAAGGAAGGAAGAAGAAATGCTTCATGAAGGAAGGGGGGGTGAGCATCAAAACCTTCCCTGTCTCTCCAGTGGGCACCAGGTTGGGGAATGAAACCACATGAAAAATCTGAATGAAATTCTGTTAATCCCTTTGTCAATGCCTGCTTTAAAGTGTGCCCTTCCAACCAGAGCAAAGAGCCTCGGCTAAGCTTAAACAGGCCCTCAGGCTCCCAAGAAGAAAAAACGGGCAGGACTATGCTCAGAAGGAATCTCTCGGCATTAGTCATAATCATCAAGTGCATTCTGTCTTAATCACCAGTAGGAAGGGAAAAATGTGTTGTATAACTGTTTATATGCTCTGATGCTAGCCAAATCCTCCTTTGCTGACTTCCTATTGGTAGCGGCACGAAGACATTCTTTTACAATATGAAAAGAAAAAAATCCCAGTCAGAATTGTAAATATAAGCCTGTCTGCCACTTCAGATCATTCTGTCAAACTGTTTGCTTCTCACCTTCCTTGGTACTAAGTCAGAACGGAAGATTGCTTGGCAGGCTGTGCCCAGAGCTCTGTTTGTACTGGGGCCTGAAATTGAGTTTTGTCATCAGATCTTTTGACTTTGGGGGGGGGGGGGACATAACAAGAGGCAGAAGGGGGAGTCCAGTTTTGATGTGGGTAGCAGCACTGAGGGATGCCATGCTCAACTATTTCTGACACACCCTCTCCCCTTTCAAATCAGGCTCACCAAGCCTCAGCAGAGGCCTGATGGGCTCATTCACACAGGGGTGCTCTTTCCAGTTGTTCTGGGGTTGTTCAAGGTTGTTCTGGTAATTTTTTGTTGCAGATTTGAATAGATCACCCTGGCACCTATGTCCACGTGGAGGGGAAGTGTTTCTTGACAAATGTACTGGGTTGCACTTGGTTGGCCTAGTACCAAGTATCCACACACATGGATACAGCATCAACACAAGTCTGCCTTTCCTTCTCACCTGTCTTCTCTCATCTCCTCCTGTCTACTTCATTTTTCCCTCCCTTTCATCCTTTTTTTTAACCTGTTGAAAGGATGTGGAGGGGTGGCGATTGACCAGCATAAAAATGCTAATGAAACATTGTCAAATAACAGCCATTAATACATAATAAGAGCTGATTGGCTATGGAACAAAAATACATAAGAAATGTATGATAATATACCATAATGTTGCAAAAAGGCATCATACTACTAATATATCTCCCTTTATGAGCCTGCCCAGGTATTAAGATCGTCATGGGAGGCCTTTCCCTTGGTCTTACCACCTTCATAGGTGCATTTGGTGGGGAACTGGGGAACTCCTTCCCACAGGAGGTCAGGCTGGCCCTATCTTTGCTGTCCGTTCATAAGCAGATGAAGACCTTTCTCTAGAACAGTTTTTGAGAAATGCAGTAGACTGAAGCTTTAAATGAGTGTGGATTAGCTTGAAACAACACAGTAATATATAAGCAGCTCTTGCCCTAGAGTGAACCAAAGCAAAGCAGAACAACAACAAAAACTTTAAGAAGAACAGGTTTTGTCCTGCTTTCACTCTGGTGACACTGGTTTCAGCCCTGTATTGTGTGTATGATGGGATGCAGTACTGGTGTCATGGGTGGAAAGAAAGTTGAGGCACGGTACACATAAAAGGCTAATGGCTGCTTTGGGGGATAGAAATGTGAATAATACTATTTTTTTTTTGTTCTTTTTGATTTATTTAGTTAATATATTTTTTTTACCCAACCTTTCTCCTAAAAAAGACCCAAGGTGGCTTGCATAATTTAAAACACAATATTAAAAGCTAAAAACAATATATTATTCAAATCACTGTACTTTCACCTAACATTTTTAATGTAATATTATCAATTCTTTTAAAATACTGAAAATGTTAGGTGAACGTACAGTGATTGCTTACTGCCAAATCTCAGTCCTCGTAGAATCATAGAATAATTGAGTTGGAAGAGCCTATACAGCCACCAAGTCCAGCTCTCCGCTCAATGCAAGAATCCAGATCAAAGCAGATCTGACAGATGATTGTCCAATTTTCTCTTGCATGCCTCCAGCATAAGCATTTGCCTCCTCCGGAGGTAATTGGTCCCATTGTCATATTGCTCTAACGGTTAATAGGTTTTTCCTAATATTTAGCCTAAATCTAGCTTCCTGTAACTTGAGCTCATTATTACCTGTCCTGCGCTCTGGGATGATTGAGAACAGATCCTGTCTCTTCTCTGTATGACTACCTTTCAAGTATTTGAAAAGTGCAATCATATCTGCCTGCAGTCTTCTTTTCTTGAGGCTAAATCCTTGAGAAAATCCTAAACCTGCAACCTGTGGACAACTAGATGAGTTGCTTGATATTCTGTAAGCTTAATGGAATTCAACCAATTTGTGTCCTGCAGCTTATGGTGGCCATAGAGCCAATTCAGGACATTGTGTTATAGAACCAGGACTGAAGAAAGAGAATGAGTAACAGCAACAATTCAGTGTAAATCACAGTCAAAAACATTAAAAGAAAGGGCTGAGGCTCAATGACTCAGATCAGAGCATTGTTTTGGCTTTAGTCTTGACAAAATGGAAAGTCCCATTGTTAGATTTCACAATAATTTCAGACTAAGGAATGCACAAACTTGAAAGATTATTCACATGGCCAGTTTTTGCATGTTGATTATATAATGCCACTAAAACATGACTTTTTCTGGTGATATTGGCTTACAGTGCAATCATACAAATCTAACTAGGCAATCCTCCCCCACCTCATCCCCATCAAGAATTGCATTTCCTGAAGAACAATCTGTTGGAGTTTCATGTTTTTTTTCTGTCTGTCTATCTAGCTTGACACATAACCTTTCAAAAAGGCACTCACTACATCACTAATTATTTCTGGGCACCCAGGTTGTCAATTTCGTCACTTTGATCATGCAACCAGTTTTTGATGTTATGCCAGCATGGGCACCATGTAGCCCAGCACTCCTCAGATCCCTCAACACACTTGCATTTTAAATTTTTTGTTGGGAAAAAGACTCAAAAAGTCTTATAGCACATAATTGTATTCAAATGAATGTGCTTCAAGACTTGCTTACAGATCTTGTGACTTCCAAGGGATTGAGGGGGGGGGGCATTTGACACATTTTGAAAAGGCTACCCCCCCACACACGCACACATATCACCAACTCTTATTTTTTATTTTTTTTATCCAGTAAAGATACAAGGGCAATTTTCCAGCAAACTCCCTAAGGTTTCTTTTTTTAAAAAACTGTTGAGAGTGGGGGGGTTGGGAGGTGTCCCAGGAGTGAGTGTAGCCCTCCAGGATCTAGGAATGGCTGTGTATGGCCTCTGGGCCTCTGGAGCAGCTATTCTCAACCTTTTTGGGCCATGGCCATAAACACAATACGAAAAAAAATATAGGCCTGTCGCGTTTTGACCCTTTTTTGGATCCCACACCTCTGGCACCTAGACTCAGACCTCAGAGCACACCAGGGCAAAACTAAACTCTTTCCTTTCTTCCACTGCTGCCACCAGGAGATCCCTAGATCCCCATAACTCCTTTAGAAAGAATCAGGTCCACTCTTTAATGAAATAGAAAGATCTTAAGTTTATTTGCTTATTTGTTTCAGTATTATAATATTCAGTTCTATTCCTTCTCCCTTCCAGTCACTGGTCAATCACTTCTCAGATCTCCTACTATATTTTCATCAGTCTAATCACAATCACATAAATCTCTGAACTCTCTAATCAAACTCCCTCCAAAACTCTGATCTCCCTTCTCCCCCTCAGGCTCTGCCTCTTATACTCTGCCTCTTGGCTCCGCCTCTCAGCAACATAAATATGCATGACTCACTCTAACTAAACCTGAGCCATGACCACATTTAAAGGAGAACGCTACAAGGCCAAATCAGGATTGTATAAGTAGCATAATGAACTTTATAAGGTGGCATGTGGAGAATTGTTTCTAGTCTGTGGTCCCCTTCAAATATGTCCGGAGGCCCCGGGGAGGGGATATGCTCCCCCCCCCATTGACAACGGCTTCTCTACAGAATGCGAGCCCCTACTTTACACATTGGTAATGTGTTGCAGTATTGTTGCCACAGGATCAAAAAATACAGGGAAATAGTCCTAGCAGTTGAAAAATGACTAATCCTGATGTGTGCCTTGTGAATATTTATAGAAAATAAAAACAGCAGGATACTTGCCCTGACGCTAAGGACTGACGAGAGAATAGTAGGGATATTCCTGTCAAAATACCTCAAAATGCCTTAACATGCTTGTAAAAAGTAAATTCGAAAACATTACCTGTTATGACTAAAAAGGACCATTTCAACTATTTGTTACATTAATGTTACTATAAGTTTGTAATAACTCACTACATTGTTCGTTTCTGAAAAAGCAACTGCTTGCAAGTAGCTATGTTAATTCCAAGCTCAGGTTCTCCT
Organism: Intellagama lesueurii; assembly: GCA_037013535.1. Lineage (NCBI taxonomy): Eukaryota > Metazoa > Chordata > Lepidosauria > Squamata > Agamidae > Intellagama > Intellagama lesueurii. Next base: position 256,519,421 of record JBAJHW010000002.1, read on the forward strand.
GTGATAAGGCTCCCAAGAGCGCAGCCCTCCGTGTTAAATGCATGTGCGCCTTGCTGAAGGTGCGATGGGAGCACGTGGGATGCAGGTTATTTGTGTCCTCACCTACGCACTAGCCACTGAGCCCCACATGGATCCAGGAATTCATGCGGAATGGGGCTTCCCTTTCTCTTCCCCAGTGCCATTCCTTCTCTCGTTTTTCCTTGCCCGAAGCCCCTTTTTTCCTCCTGTCTCTTTCAGATACTTCTTTTCTTTTCTCTCTCTCTGTCATTCTGAGTGTCCCTTCTTTCTCTTTCTTCCTCCTTGCGCAGTGAGCTGCTGTGGAAAGAACAGACTGCTGTTGCCAGAGGTCTGAGCTGACATTGCTCACAGAGGGCTCTTAAAAATTAAAGTAAGGGACATGGGTGGCCAAACCCTGTTACACATTTCTACTCAGAAGTAAGTCACATTGTGTTCAGTGGAACTTATTCCCCGAGTAAATGGGCATAGAATTTCAACCTTGGAGATTCCCCTAAATGCTTTTTGATAACAGGGCACAATGTCCTGTGAATAGTTAGAAATCTGGGGTGGTGAGATGTGCTCTTCATGTATAAATGTGTGCAAGATCATTTCGTGTGTAAACATGGGAACGTAACCCAGTCATTAATAATCACTAGGGAAAGTACCCAGCTATGCCACTATCCCACCACCAACACTCCAGTGCTATTTCTCTTCTCCATCCACAACCACTTCCTTGCTAGTCATCCTGTTCTTCCGTCCCAGCCCCAGCCATCTTCTCCTGGGTTAGAAATCTTTCAAACCCTTCTTGCTTTTCCCCTACTTATCTGTTCTCTCTCCCCACCCCCGTAACTCTTAACTCTTTTTTTCTTTCTTGGTGGTCTTTTTATCCCTTTCCAATGCTTATTCAGCCTTCTGCTCCTTCAGCTCTCTTGCTATCCTTGCCAGACAGCAGAAGTCTCTCTCTCTCCCCCCCCCTCTTCCTCCCCTCCTCCAACCCCCCACCCATGGTTCCCATATCTTTGTTCCTTAATCCAGGTGATCATATTTGCCTTGAGTGTGGAATAATTTTTGGAATAATCGTGCAGATTTTGCGATAGGTCATGAAAGGGTGGACCAGTGTGTATGAGTGCACATACATAATAATTCCTTCCAAAGTTGCTTTATATATATAGGAAAGAGAAAATTGGGTGGTCTTAGTTTTTTTTTGGATGGAATGCAGGGGTATAACTCAGTGAGTTGGAGCACCTGGCTGCAGAGCCAGAGGCCAGGAGTTCAGATCCCCACTGTGCCTCCCAAAGAGGAACCATCTGATATCACCCAGGGCATGTGTGCCTGATGGGCTTATGTGCCTGGTTACCTATAGAGCCATGGCCAAGATGCACATTCCCAGTGCCATAAGGAAGGACTGATGGACTACGTCTGTGTACTTTGTATGTAGAAAAACTGGAAAGTGTTGCTATAAGTAGGAGTTGGCTTGGTGACACATAATTATTATTAATGCAAGGATGCACAACGTGCAGCCTCAAGTGTTTCACACACGCCCATGATGCCTTTTCTTTGCCACCTTTTTTTCTCTTAGTGCCCTTGTGCCTCTACGTGCTGCACAATATGCATCTATTTAACAGGTACCCCTTTCCCAGGAATAGGGATTCCACAAAGACGGGAATTTGCACGAGGCATCCAAAATTACCCAGCTGTGCCTCTGTTGAGCCTTATGCTCACATCCTGCCTGCAAAATCAAAATAATCAATCATGCTGTGTTTAACCCTTCTGACATAAAGCTCTTGTTTGAAAACCTTGCAGATACTCCACCCATACCTCTGACTGTGGGCTCCTCATCTCAATTGTATTTGATCCTTTTTGTTATTTAGCCTGCTCCTGCCATCCTATGGGCTCAGTGAACATCACCCTGAACCCGAATTGGAAATGCCATCCAAAGACAGGATTCTGCTATTGCAAGCCAGGTGTTGCAGGCCCCCAATGTGACAGATGCCTCTTGGGGTATTGGGGCTTTGGGGAAAATGGATGCCAACCTTGTGACTGTGCTAGAGACTGTGACAAGCATACCGGAGAATGTTTGAATAGGTAAGCAACTTCCATTTCATGAACTGATTCTTACTTCTGGCAAAACTGTTACTCTGGATAAGCATAGTGCTGCATACAGTTGGATACTGCAGATTTGCTTGATAGACTGGGAGTTAGGAAAGTTGCTTTTTCAATTTAATTTGTTCTGTAACTTGGTACAAAACCAAAGAAGTAATTTGTTACCAGAAACTTTACTAAATGCCTATACAATGAGCTCATTCATGTTTTTTTCCCCTCATCCAAACTTTATGAGTGCATTTTGCTGTGCAACCTGGTTCTTATAAACATTTAGTGCTTAATGTTCCATATGAAAACTTTGGCCAAGGATACATCATCACTAAACATTGCATCCTATAATATTACACTCAGTTACTCCTCTTTTCCTTCTCTGATTTCCAGTTTTGACAGTCAAGCTTTTTTCAATATTCCTATTGGTGGGAGAATCCCTGACCTCATTCATACACCAGCCAATGGCAGTGAAGATGACTGGCAATGGAATAACAATGAACAGGGGTTTTCTGCTCTAAGACATCCAGGTATGAAATTATTTTGTTTTTCTTTTCCAAGCAAATAATGTAGATTAGCAGTTGATCATTCTTACACTTTATTGGAACATTTCAGGTTTACAAAGTACTTAGGGAAGTATCCATAGCTTTATTTATACAACGCTAGCCAAGGATATATATTCTTGGAACTTCCATGACAGAGATTTGTTTCAGAGCTTAAATATACCTTTAAAGGTATATTTGCCTGTAAAATGTGTATGATTCCCAAATAGAAGTGACAAGTGAGCATGCTTAGGGATTAGGTATGTTCACTTAACCTGAATATCTGGACCTTATGTTTGTTCTTGAGATTATGGGAAACCATGGTGGTACCATAGTTAAGAGAATTGAATGGGGCTATGGGAGGTTCTGATTCAAGACCCAGCTGATATATGGGTGGCCTTGAGCCAGTCATTGTTTTCCAGCCTGACCTAACTCACGGGGCTTAAAGGATTAAATGAGTATGCCACCTTGTGCTCACTGGAGGACAATCAGGATATACAGTGCATGCAAAAAAATTGAATAAATAGGACGTTCTCTTTAATCATTCAAGGGTATACGTAGACCATGGCATACCATGATAGGTAATAGGCATCCTGTACACAGGTGCTGTTACCAGAGTGAAGGACTAGGAGTTGGGAGATCTGGGTTTGAATCGCTCCCTGGCCAGTGTGTGTGTATGGAACTGGTAACATCACTTCTTAAATATCTCATTTACTTTGAGAGCCCTATTAGGGACGCTATAAGTTGAATGTGACTTAATGACCGATAGCAGATCAAGTGTGTATTAGGTATGGGAATTTTCATATGTCTTGGACTTCATCCTCTACAACTGAGAAGGAATTCCCTCAGCCAGAATTTTGAGTGCTGTAATCAAGAAATCAAAATTCTGGCAGGTGTTTTCAAGTTCTTAGAGGTGGTTACTCAAGGCTCCAGCAGCCATTTTCATCCTGGGGAGAAGACAGGGGAATTGGTGTGCAGAGCTAAACTCCATGGGAGCTGCAAGGAATTTGGGATCTGGTAGTTTTTTGAGAGGTTCCTTTTGCCAAGCCTACCAGACCTCCAATTCCGGAAACAGGATCTTAATGAGACAGAGTGCATCTACACTACATCGTTATAACAATCTAATCCCACTTCATCTGCCATGGCTCCATTCTGTGGAATTCTTGGATTGATAATCTGGTTGGGTTCATGTAACTTCATTCCTTCACCAAATGTCCAGATATTTGAAAGAGAGTGTGATGTGCACAGCTGGTTGGGTAGCTCAGTGAGCTGAGTACCTGGCTGTGGAGCCAGAGGTTAGGAATTTGATTCCCTAATATACGTATCTCCCAGAACAAGAGCTAGCCGGGGTAGCCTTGGGCAAGGTGCACATTCCCAGAGTGCCCCCAGAAAAAACAAAAACACTTTTGAGTATTCTATACCCAGAAAACCTGGATGTACACAATGACTCAGTCTCCTTCTTGCTCCCACTCCCTCTTTTCTCAATATGGTCCTCTTTCCATACACTGGCCTGTGATTCCCTGACTAGAAAAGTGTGTGTGCAAAGAAAGGATACTAGGAAGTGTCAGCAGTTTCTGCCAGATGAAATACGCTTATGGTAAGTGCACCATCTTTTCTTACTTAAATGGGGCAACCAATTGAGGAGCTTCTTTCCTGTCTCTTTGCGTCTTCCAAAAATATGGATCAAAGCATTTTGAACTCTGCGTGGTTCTAAACTCTCCCATGAATCAAGAGTAGGCAACACGTCACATGGGCAATATTAACTCTTTCAGGGTTACCCCGTATTAATGGGAGCAAATGAACCCAGCTCTGCGCTCTGCCTTGTAGTGAGCCTGACCATTTGTCCATCTCACCCAGTCTTGTCTGCCCCAGTGGTTCTCAGCCAGCATTTTACCGACCACTGTTGGGACACAAAAGCAGTCTAGGAGGAACATAAGGCTATCCATAATACTTATCTAGAATTTCCTATCCCTCAGTCCCAATGTTCCCTGCAGGTGTGACAGGCTGTTTCCTATTGACCTTACCAGACCTTGATTATCCATCTGGGGCATTTTGGCACACAAGGAGTAACTTTGGACACACTGGAAATCTTGTTGCTTTGCAAAGCAAGTCACAACTACAGGAGACCCATCAAATCAATGGAGTTTACAGAGGAGTTGATTCACCAAATGTCTACTGAATAAGTGGGCCTCCCCTAGTTACAACTTACTATGCTTAAGCAATGGGATTTCAGACTCTGTATATATAAAAAATAGGGGCAAAGAGTTGTAACACCTCGAAAACTAACAGATTTATTTCAGTGAGAGCTTTTACAGATTAAAATCAACTTCTTCGGACTATATGATTCCCAGGCTATCTCACTGGCCACCTAAAAGAAAAGTCCTCCTTAGCTTCAGCAATAGAACTGCATCATCATATTCCTACTCGTCCCGCAGGGTAGGACTTGGCCAGTGAGAGACAGAGAATAAGGACCTCCACAGACTTTACTTGGCTGAACGATAAATTCAACATACTGGCACCATGGCCTACTTATGTCTCCAGGCAAATACCACTTGCTGAGAGGCAGGGGAGGATTCCCCCAATGGTTCTGAGAAATGGTTGACACTCTCCTGCTCACCTCAGCCTTAGGTCTTTTCAGATCTCTCTCCCACAGTTGCTATTTTGAAACATTGAAATCTTCAAAATCTCACTTTTTAGGTTGTCATCTGGAGTATGAGTGGGCAAACTCCAGAAGACCACATGCACCTACCCCTAGATCTTGGAGGGCCTCTCCCATCCCCAGTCACCCCACAAATATTTTAAGCAGCCTTTTTATGAATTGAGAAAGTCTTCTCGCACCCTCCAGTGGCCATTCTCTTTTTCTAAAATCACAATTAGTTTCTTCCTCCTCCTCCTCCTCTTCTTTTTTTTTTCTTTTTTCTTTTGCAGTGTGTGAGAGCTCAGAGTTGCTGCCCTCAATACATTGCTTATTACACTCCCTGGAAAAAGGCCATCCATGGTCCACACTTTGCCCCTCCCTGATTTCAATGAACCCTCCGTGTTCCTCTCAGTCTGTGGAACCCTCCCTGAGAGTTATGATCCATTCTCACTTGCGGCTTTTAGTAAAGGGGTGAAGAAGACCGAACTCTTGAATCTGGCCTTTTAAAACTTTTTCACTGATTTTTGTTATGATTTAAATTGTTTTGATTGTTGCGTAAAAGGTTTTAATGGTGTTATTGTTTAATTTTCTTAATCTGTAACTGATTTGAGTTTGTTTTAATTATGTCTGTTAAATGCCTTGAGCACTGTCTTTTAATGAGAAAACTGTGTATCAATGTAATTAATCAGTACTATTACTACTACTTCTACTACTACTGCTACCACTACCACAGCTACTAAGGAGAGCCAGTGCCATGCAGTGGATAGTGTCAGACTACTAGGACTCAAGAAACCTGGATTCAAACTCCCACTTGACTATAGAAACTTGCAGATAAGGGTGACAGTTGTAAAAACAATCTTTAAATATCTCACATACCTCAGAAACCCTACTAGGGCCACCGTAAGTCAAAATCAGCTTGACAGCATGTAAAACACATTACCAATAAGATGCTCAGAAATCAAAGTTCTGTGTGCGATCTGAAAAGACAGGCAGTCATGCTAATAAGAGGTGTTACATCTCAGATAGCAATTAAAATAATACTGTGGGTAAAATTACTCATACTAGGCTGCATATTTTCTGGCAGTGATAAAAGCAAAGATCCTCTCCGCTCATGACAAAGGAACCCATGCAGAAGTCATTGTGAAGGTAAAGAAGATTCTGAAGTCAAGCAGAGTGAAAATCACCAGGAGTAACAGAAGCATCTATCCAGAGTCCTGGACTAACAGGGGATGCACATGCCCTATTCTTAATCCTGGTAAGTTCTCTGCATTGAAACACTGGTTCTGTGTGGAGAGGATATGATCATGGATTTCTTAAATAAGGAGCCTCATCTACAGAGATTTTGCTATTTGACAAAATCCCATCAGGGCTTTGTAATTTACTGTTTAAAATCCAGTAGTAACTGAAGCAACTAGAGTGAACCCATGAAATCAATAGAACTTACAAAGAAGTTGACTCACCAGATCACCACTGGTTCAAGAGGCCTATCCTACTTGCAACATACTATTGGATTTCAGCCACTGTTTGAACAGCTCTGTAGACATAATCTAGCCTCTTCTGCACATGACAAAGGATTTGTGGAAGGCTCCACATAGAATACATTGCATCTTTATTCTCCCCAGGCCTGCCAGTCTTGTATGTTGCTGCTGAACTAGACATGATGTAATTGTGGCAAGTCATTACTAGCAAGGCCTGGACTTTGGAACCCTTTAAATATGCCACATCTATATATTTGTGTTTTCTGAACTTCTGTGCAAAGAGCAGGTGCCACAGCGCAACGGCAGAGCACATGTTTTATATACAGGAGGTCCCAGGTTCAATTCCTGCCATCTCCCATTTATTGCTTACTTACATTTATTGCCACCTTCTCTCAGAAATAGGACAAAGCAGCCAATAGTAAAACAAATGCAATTTAAAAGATTAGGTAGTCCCAAGAATTAACTTCTCCAAGCTCTAGTCATAGAATAAGTGGTATTGTTTTCTACCTGCTTCTTTTCAATTGACTTGGTGTATTTTGTCACTAAATGCACAATGCCCCATAAGTCCCATCCTTTGTAAACTGAAGCCTGAGAACTAACTTTGGACTACATCTTTCATTCAAGACAAAGTAACCAAAGAATGAAGTGGTTTAATAACTTCTCGGTTCCATTAGGGTTAGGATGAGCAAACATAAGCCATCAAAGGTCACTGCTGCCTTGCCTGCATGCATCTTTCAATCAATTGCTAACAGATAAATTTCTGGTGCTTTTTAGTCTCAAGACTAAATTAAACATTCATCCACATCTACTGAAAGGAAGTGTTTTGTCTCAAATGTAAAGTTTATAACCTAGTCAGTCACCATGATTAACATGAGAAGCTGCTCTCTGTGAAAGCCTATCATTCTCCTTCATTGTGTTCCTTGAAGGCCCTGTTTAGAGTTTCCATTTTCCAAACCCTGTAAACTAAGACTGGAGATGGACAATGGCATTTTCAAGAGAACTGAAGGCAGTTTGAAGGGAAAATGGCTGCTCATGGTGCATGTGTAGACGTTACTCATCCATCTTTTCACCTATTATAAGTAGGTTTGGCAGGTTCTTGATTTCTTTCAAAAACCTGCAAAACCAATTAGATGAGAGGTGACAGTGGGACAAAAGAAATGAAGTGAAGCCCCTCTTAACCCACTTTCAACTCGCTTAAATTGTGCGTTTCCAGCCTGCCATTAGCGTTGCCAACCTTTGACCCCCACCCCAGTCGCCTTTCCTTTAAGCGACAGTTTAAGAGCAGTTAGTAGCTGGTAATCTTCATCCCATGAAAAGTAGACCTCCATAACATTTTGGGGGGAATGGATATTTGGCAAAACCATTTTCGCAATGTTAGATTTATTTTGGGGAAGGAAGGTCAATGTAAAAAAAGAAAGAATCTCAGAAGTGGTGCTGGTCTTCCCATAACATTTCAGGTGGCCAAGGTTTTTATTTTTTTACCAACTGAACTCTCCTCTTTCTTCCTTCATTGGCTGTGTTTCATGGAACAGTGTCACTCTGCCATGGCACCTTGTCATTCCCAGGAGCATTCCTGAGCTGGAAAAAGATGGGTGCTTCTCTGATTTCTGCATAACAGATAGAGTAAAGCCAGGCTGTGATTTTTTTTTTAAGACAGTCCCCAGTGGTTGTAGTTCATTTTTTAATTTCAGTTTCATTTCTTTCTCTTGGTCTTATTCCATTCATGCCAGACGAAACCCTGGTTTGAAGGGGCCCTGAGACGGACAGGTGTCCAACTTTCTAGAAGATAGTTCACTGTGTGAAAGATTGCTCAGTGCAATTCCAGTTTTAAAAGAAAGAACAAAAAAGAGAACAAAGTCCTTGGTGTAGTCTATCAATACTTATTATTCTGTGTGTCATTTATAGGTTGCCTTTTTCCTGAAAGGGGGGGTGGGTGGCTCAAGGTGGCTCACAGTGTGCAAAAAAAAAAACCCCAAAAAATCAGGCTGAGCAGGCACACTTAACATAGTTGATATGTACTGGATTGCAATTTAAATCATAGTTATCCTTTCTAAATTTGCATTTGCACATATCAATTGGCATATTGCATGTATTTCCTTCCTTCCTTCCTTCCTTCCTTCCTTCCTTCCTTCCTTCCTTCCTTTCTTTCTTTCTTTCTTTCTTTCTTTCTTTCTTTCTTTCTTTCTTTCTTTCTTTCTTTCTTTCTTTCTTTCTTTCTTTCAGCAAGGCATATGGGTGTCCTGGGCATGTGGTGATACCCTTCCCCTTCCTGTGCACTGATAATGCAGGAGCTTGAACTCACATGTATCCAGGTCAAGCCAAACCAAAACTGGATTGTCTGTCCTGTGTACTATATCTTTACAGCACAGACATATGGATCAGAGACCTGGAATACTGAAATTTAGTTATACATATGCTGACATGCCATGCTTTAATCCGGTTTTTGGCTATGCACACATCCCCTCTCTTCCTGATTAATATACACAGAGTATTACTCCCTGTTCCCTTTTGTTTGTTTGTTTGTTTGTGTGTATGTGTGTGTGTGTTGTTTGTTTTGTTTCAGCAAGTGGAATGGCATCTTTGGGAAAAGATGAGGAAACAATCCACCTTTGCTCCTGTTAGCCCAGTCTGCCAGGGCAGCCGTCGCCCGAGCTTTCTGCTGTGCACAGCAGTCTGGCTCCTTGCCCAACTGTCTCTGGGCCATTGTCCTGGCCTGTTGTTCCCTGGCTGGTGACAGGAAGTCCGTATCTAATCTCATGGCCTTAGAGCTCAGTCATGAAGCCTAATTTATATGGTATCGCAGTGGAATTGCAGTATGGATTGAAAAAATGAAAACCCTTTTGTCTGTAATGGAAAGATAAGAAATTTAGAAACTAATTTTTTAAAAATAGCCACTTTGTCTCCACACCCTACAGATACAGCTGTATCAGCGAGGTCATCCAGCAGCATTGTTTGACTGGACATTCAAAAGGGAGCATAAATAAATCCTCCCATCTCAATTGATTTGGGGCAGAGCTGGGGAATGTGCGTGGCATTTCACTTGTTCCCATCATACCACACCCCTCATAGGTTATGTTGGCTAGGACTGTTGAGAATTTCAGCATCAGGAAGGCTAGAAACATTCTCAAGCCCTGATATAGGGAGTGAAATTCTTTATCATGGTGAGTGTAGGGGCAGGAGGCACCTCGTGGCACAGTGATTCAACTGCAGTACTGCAGTCAAGACTCTGCTCTTGACCTGACATAGATTCTAATGGGCTCAGGTAGACAGCTTGAGGTTGACTCAGCTTTCCATCCTTCTGAGTTAGGTAGATTGAGTACCCAGCTTGCAGGGGGTGGAGGCAGTGTGTAGCCTGCATGATTAAATTGCAAACTGCCCAGAGAGTACTTTAAGTGCTGTGGGACAGTATATAAGCAGCATGCTTTGCTTTGCTTTGTTCTAAAGAAAGTGCATAGGCATGCATGCAGATGTTGCTGTTCCTGTACTTGTTCTTTATTCTTTCTCTGCTGATCCTAAAAAGCCTCTTACCTTTAGTAATAAACAACTGCTCTTCTACTCTCCTCTGCAGCTGTTCTCCTATAGGGAAGACTGCAGCTGACACCTGTCATCTATTCTTGCTAATTTTCAGTGGCTTGAATGACAGAACAGTGGTGTGTTCCATTCAGCAGGTCCGAGACACCAGGGTCCACTGGCTATGTGTTCTGTTCAGGACTGTTTCCATCTATTTTTCATCGTCATTGCCTCAACTCCCACAGCAGAGTGAGGCAAACAGTGTAAACCCACAACTGAATCTTTTGATATTCCTCCGCCACTATTTAGTGACACCACACTGTGAGAGTAACTAAACAATTACAGTTATATCACAAAAGGAATTAAGTTACCCCTTGTTAGGTTACAATCATAATGTGTATACCTTTTGCTATTGGGGGAACAAATTAACTCAAAGTAGCTAGTTGCTTATATCTGGTTACTTCCATCTTCTGCCCTGTACTAATAAGTACCTGGATGAGACTGCCAGGTTCGGCTACAACATCCACAATGTACAGGTGGCACATCTGTTATTATTGTCAAAGATCCATCTGTTTGGCTGGTACTCAGGCAAAGGGATAGCTCATGCTGAAGTCAGACTCTCTCACTCTTTCCTTTTGTGACTTTGGGGTTATGGAGCAAACCAAGAGCCCGTCCATCAAGTGGAATTATGTAGTCACCTCAAAGAGCAGGTGTTAGAGTCAGCACATAGTAACATAGTCTTGGGCAACTAGATGGTGATGTCTCCATCTTGTCTTTTGCCTCAGGCAGCAACATATCTATGAGCTGACTAGAAAGGGGAAAGTCTCCTTTCCAGAGTAGGGATTAGTCCTGTTCTCTTCATGCCACAAGAGTTAATGCTTTGTTTTCCATCCAGAATGATGGGGAGGGTGGGAGAAAGGTGTCTCTGTTCTTGGAACAATCTTGTTTAAGATTCTTCTCACCCTTTGAGGAAAATGCCTTTAATCTGACAAACACAGAGACTTCATTTCCTAGATCCATCCAAAAAGTTGTAAAAAGATCTGTATTGTGAAAAGCTGTGTTTTGTTGTTGTTGTTTTTTTTTTTTTTTTTTTTTTTGAGAGAGAGATGCATTGTTATACTAGGAAAAATACAGGGTTGGCATTTGTTATATCTAACAGCCATCTTGATTTAGCTGCAGAGCACATACAGATTAAGCTGGCCCCTTTAGGCAGCTCTGAAGCCAACTAGAATACTAGAGCACTGTAATAGCTGTGTTTATTTTGTTCCTCAACAGAAAACACTGAGCAGCCATGTAGGCCTTTGGGTCTTGGCAGATTTTCTGCTAGAGGAAGGGAGGTAGGCAAGTACTTTGGATTCACACATTCTGTTATGGACACCAAATCATTGGATGCTGCTGATGTTCGTAGAGAAAATGAAACACAGTCACCTTTAAAATGGAAAATTGCTGCTTCCGTTATAAATTACACATGCATACACAGTAATTTTGTAATTTCACATGCATCAGCAGCAGCATGGACTGATCAAATATCAGCGTTTGGTTAGACTTTCAGAATTTGGTTAGACTTTCAGAGTTCCTCATCAAACACTCCTGAGCAAACTATGCATTCATGGGAAGAGTAGGGGTTCTTTTATCTATCAATTAGAGTTTGTTCTTTCTTTCTTTCCTTCTTTCTTTCTTTCTTTCTTTCTCTCTCTCTCTCTCTCTCTCTCCCCCTCCCTCCCTCCCTCCCTCCCTCCCTCCTTTTCTTTCTACCTACCTACCTACGCTCCCAGAATTTTGGGAGTCCCTGCCCACAGACATACACCTGGGAGTTGCAATCCAATAACTTCTGGTGACCCAAGGTTGGGAACTACTGTACTGTTCTAGAAGGATAGCCATGTTAGTCTGTACTCTATTCCAGCAAAAACAGGGAAGATATTTGTGCCATTTTAACAGATTATTTAACAGATTATTTAACAGATTTTAACAGATAAGGCTTTGTAGACTGTTGCCATCTATTCCAAGAAAACCTATATGCTTACAAGTGTTCTTTATTGTATTTATCATTTGTGGTAGGTTTTATGGACAAATAATCACACTAGTTTTGATGGGAGTAAACAGAAACTAAAATGAAAATTCCATTAGCAGAATACATAACAATTGCATTGTTCCACTCTCACAAGGACGTTGGGATGGAGTGAGAGCAAATTCTTAGTGATTGTCATGAAAACCACACTTCCACCCCCTCTAGGTTCTTGGGGTTCCAGCTGGAGCAATCAATATTTAGAGAAGTACTCTAATATTTTTCCAAACCTTTTTCCAATCCAGGTGTGGACTATCTGATAGCAGGACAAGAGGACACGCGGACCAATAAACTCCTTGTGAATATGAACAGCCTGGTGAAGCCCTGGAAAGCTCACTGGGGGAAAATCGTAGCTGACATGCTTCGAACTGGATGCAAATAATACTTTCTTTCAAAGTGGAAGTCATGAACTTTACACATCTTAGTACTATTGCAGTGGAAGGCCTAGTTAGTTCTCTTACTGTCCATCAAGACATTCCCAGCTAAAAGGCATTTAAAAGCAGACTCACTTTGACCCCTCCTGTTATGTGTTTTAGACAGGAATCTGATGCTGCCATTTCTTCTCAAACAGCAACCTACCGCCATTCATAAACATACTAAAAAAACCATCAGTATTTAATGAACATCACATGCCATTGCCTCCATGGTTATCCAGAGCTTATATACATACATATTCTGGCTAATGCCAGTTTTACAAGTAATATTACCAGTTTGCTGCTTCCATGAACCAGCCTAATACTACTAATGCATCAACATATAGCCTTTGCACTAAACGGACACAGTTCTGTGAGGCTGTTTTCTGGAAGGGCCCATCAAGGACAAAACACTACTTGGCGAGGTTCCAGAGCTGTAACCTGCTCACTCGTTGGCCCACCATATGACTTTTGCTTACCATGACCACACTTTCTCCTTTAAAGGTAACTGTGCAGACACAGTCAAAATAATGTTTAGAGCCTTTTGGATCCATAGTGTATCTGCCCTGTTGACGTTTGCATTGGAAGAGAAAGGATCTGTAGATGTATGTTTTCTGTGTTCATAATTAACTGTAAAACAGGCAGAGCCTGTGAGAAGGGATGGGAGACTGACAAGGTGCTCAGGACTTAGTTCACCATGGATTTTGTGAAGAGGTGGGCATGGCTAGGATCCAATCCTGCAGGCAGGAATCTCCACGGACTTCCTTTTTCTATAGACCTTGTGGGGGAAAGGAGTGGCTGGAGACCTAGAGATTACAAGTAAGTCAACACTTTGCAATGGGTGGGGGCATTGTTATTAATATCAGAGCTTGTCTTCTGTGGGGCTCAGTTGTCTCAAGGTATGCACCAACAAAGCAATACTTCTGGTTGTACACGTTTGCTTACTTGCCCTTATCAACGATCTTCTCCCAGTCTGCCCTGCCACTAGTACCAATTGCACCGCCAGACTTCAGGAGGAGTGCTGCCACCAGTGACAGGTGCTGCAGCTCAGTAGCAGAGCAAATGTTTTGCACAGGGAAGGTCCAAGGCTTAATTCCTATCTGTCTCCAGTTAGTGCTGGAAAAGCATTTACCAGAAACCCTGGTGAGCTACTGCCAGTCAGTGCCAGACAATATTGGTTACGTGGCCTGACTCAGTATAAGTAAGCTTCCTCTCTGTTCCTAGGATTAGGGAGCCATTGTACATTTTTAAAAATTTCTTTGATAAACAGGCCATCAGCCTGCCATTCTGTGTATCACAGCACAAAGCATCCCAGAAACTGGCTTGATTTTGGGTTTGGTGGTTCCAACAAAATATTTGTAAGACATTGCAGTGACTGAGCTGCTCATTCAAAAGAAATACTGACTACCTCCAGGACCAGCCACGTGGTTATTCTGAGCTATTCTTTCCAAGCAGTATCTGATTCTTAGTTTTTGTTCTGCAAATATTTCATGTAAAAATATTCATATTGCCATTTTCTGGGTGGTAGCTGCTTGTTGTCACTTTCTTTCTTGCTTGCTCCAAATGTACGTAGTTCACCTCATGTTGGGCTTCTCAGAGAGCTCAAGATAAGGCCAGAAAGTGATTCTTGCTGGAAATTAATGCTCATGGTTGGCAAAGATTCTGTTCAGAGGAGGGCCGTGAAGAGATCCGAAGTGTTAAACTTTTAAAAAAAGGTAACACTTTGTTCTATTTATTCGTGCTCTTTGAGGTGATACAGGTGAGCACTGAGCAAACATTCACATCCCTGCCTGAAAAGATGGTGGATATTACGGAACTGTCTGACCAAACACTGTGCTCCAGAAAGTTAGGAAGGGTGTCATTTGTGGTTCCTTATCAACTAGTTGGGCTCTACTGACTTAGTTATATGATGTACAGCATATGGATAGCTGTGGTCCAAATATTCCCATTTCTGTCATCCTCGCCTGGCCCAACTTTTCTAAATCTGATAAGTCCGGTACAGTGGTGTAAAAAGGCTGTGACTGTATTGGGAGAGTCTCAAGCAGTGAGGCTACAAGCTTTCGTCTGAACTTGTTGCAGTTTTTCCACCAATGGCTTGAGCTTTGTGGCCCATTCCCACTTGTGTACCATAGTTGACAACTGTACTGGCATGTAGCAGTTTGTCCTTTCTTCTTTGCCCACATTTTTATTCATTCTGGGCACATTTATTTCTTTTTTTTCCCTTGAAGCACTAGTTTGCTTCTAATGAGCAAACCATGTAGAACATTTTTGCTGCAGTGTTGCAGCAAAGTTGATGAGTCTACACGCAGTTGTGAGTAAATGGTTTGAATGAGTGGCTGTCCACATAAACCATAACGTTTGACAGCACCATTCTTTAAAGGACTATGACACTTGAATCATACTTTGTTTTCACTATTAATAAAAAAAAAATACCACCCCTTAAAAAAGGGAGGTGGGAGAAAATACAATTAGCATCCATCAGCACTCACCAAGACATAGTAGATGTTGACCAAACTGACTTCATAGAAGTTCCTGTTCTGTGTCAAATATCCATTAAAAGCACATTTTTTCCTCCTTTGGAGGAATAGAATAGGCATTGTTTATGTTTTAACTGTCCTAAAGAATTCTGCTGGTAGAGTGTAATCCAGAAACTGAACAAGTGGAGTCCAGTCCAGACAGCTGTCCATTGCAGGCCTAGATGTGTGCCAGGCAGCAAACAAAAGATGAAAGCCACTTGCACACTTGCCCTTATGTGCAGAGATTTTTGCAAGAGGATTTTGGCCTATGACATTTGTTCTGAATGCCACATAGTCACTGAAAAACGAATGAATTCACCTTCACCTAAAAACATAGAGCTATAGACTAAGGGAACAAAGTGCCTGGTGCCAAATTCAGATAACCCATATACAGGTCATGGCATTTTTCATATTATTGGTCTTGTCTTTTATGTAGGATCTGATATGCACTTCAGGTAATCTATGAGCAGAAGACATTTCTTCCAGCAGCTCAGTTTCCATTAAAATGCTAAACTCTATTCAAGTACATTACTGTAAACGCTACATTTATATTATATTGTCTGAATGTGACATTGGCTCTCTCGCAGTTTGTTCTAACAAGGAATGTTCTGTCAGGTAAAGAACTAGGCTAGCTAAATACTGCCAAACCTAAAGTATTTCATTTATAAAGATATTTCTTAGAAGCCCTGCTTTTGTACCTTTTGCGGGTGCAAAGAAGGACAGGGGTAACAGATGCTATTTAGTTCACAATTCCCCTGATTTACTTGTAGAGATATAAAGGATAGATGAATTACTGGGACAGGAAATAGAGATGGTGGAGGGAATGGGTTGCATGTGGACAGAAGAAAGGCAACTCGAGTATTGGACAGACACAAGAGCCAGATGAGGGACTTAATAGGAATATCACGTGCTCGTCCAATTTCATAACTTGTGCCCTTTTTCTGGTTCTGGTTCATTTTAAGAGTGAGTAAGGTATGCATACAGGTTGAAATGCTTTTAGACCAGAATATTATTCATTCTGTTCAGGGTAGATAAAAATCAATATTTTTTTAAAAAAATCAATTTAAATCAAAGAAATCATTGTTTTAATTTAAATCATCAGAAAAAAAATCTGATTTCTTAAATTTAAATCATGATTTAAATCAATTCGGTTTAAATCAAATCCACCCTGATTTTGTTCACACAGCACAAAATGGGAAGCAAAGCATTGAGGCTAGATATGAGCCACTGTGATCTTCAGTTACATAGAGTTAGTGTACATTTCAAAAAAAGAAGTATTACTGTCTGAAATTCTGTTCCATCATTACACTGTGCTAGATGATGTGAACCACACTGATTTTTTGGAAATAAAAAAAATCAAATTTCTCCCCCCACTCCACCTCAAAAGGCCTCGAGGATCCCATGGAATCCTCTTCATCCTGGGAGTCTTTAATTTCTGAAACAGCTGCTGCTGAAATGACTTTACTGAAGGGGACTCTGTGACAGCCTCGGGCCCTTTGGGGCAGGTGAGCAGGAAGGGGGATTGTTGGGGAGACAAAAAACATCTTTTTCAAAGAATTGGTGTGATTAATGTCATCTGAACAGGATTTGACACATGGTGTACTATATGTTGAAAATGAACTTCTGCAAAGGCAGGTAACGGATTATAACCATACTAAAGGATCCATCCAATGTCATTGGATCTTTGTTCACACAACTTCCATTTCCTTTTTCCCTTCTTTATTCAATCTGGAGGGTTCTCGGGCTCTCCAAAGCAGAGGGGAAGGGCAAGTCTTCTCTGCCAGTGTCATCCATTCTAGCGGCAAAAAACCACCATGGGATCCAGCCCTATTATTACTGAATGTAATTAATTTCAGTGAGACCCAAGTCAAGACTAACTTGTTTCACCTATCACAGCACTGATGCAAGACCAACTAATTTAGTCTTAATCCAACCAACATACCTAGTGATTAAAAAGAAATATATTACTGGGGGAAACTTTATCCTTTCCCACTCACATGTGTTGTCAAGTTCCAAAATGGTGGTTAATATGTTCAAAAGCAAAAGTAATCTTGGCATCCTTTAGGTATTGGAGGATCACTGTGGGGGTCATTATTTTCTACTGGTCTGGGATGTTCCCACAAAGTTTGGAAAGCCAGCAAGAGCATTGTGCAGACATAACGGTGTTGGGATCAGACTTAGATTATCCAGATTCTAAACATGACACTCGCAGGGTGACTTTGGGCCAGTTGCTCCCAGTCTTACCTACATCACAGGATTAATGTGAGGATAAAATGGGAAGGAAGAGGGCTAGTTACAGTGCACTGAGGTGACCAGCGGAAAGGCGGAATATAAGTGTAATCAAATGAGCACAGTAACACAGAAAAAGCATATCCTACAGTGATTTGTAAAGGCTGAATTGTCTACATGCTGCTGCAACCATGACCTCACCAAGCTACACAAAGCACAAGATGGGAGAAAGCAACATAGCAAAACATCGCCCAAGGCAAGCATTCTACTGACTGGCCTTTAACAGCCAGCTAGGTTTTGCTTCCCTTTGATAGAAAGGATAGATTCATGTAGACCCCATCCTTAATAAGTGCCCTATAATCTGACTGCTTGAGACACTATCTCAGCTGCTTAGGCGCCAAGGTTTTATCACTTCAGCACTTTTGGCATCTGTTTTGTCAACTGCTCTGTATGTAGACTAAGAGGCCTTTTCACTCTCTTTTTCTCTTAGAGGAGAATGCACTTTCAAAATATCTGCAATCCATCCCCAGGAGTCAATAGTAGAGAGAGCTGGTACTTCCACCCCACTTCATTAAATGAACAGTGAAGACAGTGAATGACAGAGGCACGGAGGAGCCAGCAATGAAACCCATTTGCATTATATTTAACAGGCGGATGTCTGTGCAGGAGACAACAGCTGAATAGACAAGGGGGCTGTAAAATGACTAGTGCTTGAAGCTCATTAATACCATTGTAAACATGCATCTATTTTAAGAGGAATCAGGAAGTGCCAAGGCAGGCAGGTTATGACAGCTGTTTGGAGATGTTACCTCCTGATTAGAATGGATTCAGTACCTTATATCCAGCTGCTGGAGCCAGGACTGAAGTGCACTTTTGCCAACTAAAAACGCAACCACATTAAACAAGAGATCATCAAGAGATCATTATTTAATACATCCATCTACCTAACAGGGAATTACCGTTTCCCTGAAAATAAGACCTAACCTGAAAATAAGTCCTAGTATGATTTTTCAGGATGCTCGTAATATAAGCCCTACCCCAAAAATAAGCCCCAGTTAAGTGAGACCCCGCCCTCCACCATTGCGCAGCAACCAGAAGATGACATGACTGTATTTGAATAAATGTAGATTGTTGTACACGAAAAAAATAAAACATCCCCTGAAAATAAGCCCCAATGCGTTTTTTGGAGCAAAAATTAATATAAGACCCTGTCCTATTTTCGGGGAAAATAAGCCTGCAACAACCACCTCGGGCTGTTGTTGCAGTTCTCACACCTCTGAGCCCCTCCCCCCCCAGCTACTCACTCATTTTTTGAAAAATATATACTATATAACAAATAGCATACATATTAACTATTAGCATTGTAAATGATTCAAGAAAGCTAGATGAGAAAAACAAATATATGATTTGTATTCTCGAAGGCTTTCACGGCCGGGATCAGATGGTTGTTGTAGGTTTTTCGGGCTGTCCTCTGAAGATGCCGGCCACAGAGACTGGCGAGACATTAGGAAGAAAAACCTCCAGAACACAGCCAAACAGCCTGAAAAGCCTACAAGAAAACAAAATTCAGTGGCAATGTTTCCGGAACAGTGTATAAATGTGCTGTCATTGATAACCCCTTTCCAAAATGCAGAGGGCAGGTCATCAGGTGTTGTTACATTAACCTGAGAACAGAACAGGGATGCATCTTGCTTCCAGCATTTCTTCACAATAGCAGGAAAAGTAGCTTCATCTGAACAATACCAGCTGAAGAAGACTCTCATACTACAGCCCATCAATAAACCATCATTAACAAAAGAAACAGAACTCAAAGGAAGGTAGAAAGCTTTTGCCTTTAATGTACACTCAAATCATAGTTAAGAGCCTGTTATGCAAGGTAACATAATTCCCCCACCAAGGGTGTCGATTTTGTCAACCTATCTGGAGAATGGACAGGGTTGAACAGAGGTAACCCCACAAAACAGGATTTGGTGTGAATATTAAGGAGCACAGTGGTCAGTGTTCTTCAGGATTCAGCTCAAGTTACATGAAGAATTAGTCAATGCACTTTTAAAAAATGGAAAATTCAGACCTGCGACATTCATCCCACTCCCTTAAACACATGCTATCATTAGCTTTCCATTACTAGAACTCAGTAGTATATGCAAATATTATATGCTATTAAATCAAACTGATTGTAAAACTGAAAACTTGTGCATGTTCTCATCAGTTTTTTAAACTTCCTGGTGGGTTTGAGGAAGCATTTTATGCTCTTTTCTAGCATAGAAAACATCCAAGTCAGACAACAATTGAAATTTAACTTAATTGATTCAATACGCTTGCCAACTTTTTTCTGCACTGTGTTATTGGTTCCACCTTCTCCTGGGCCTGTTCAAATCAAACCTGCAAACTTAACAAAATGATGGTTAAAGCTGCGGCAATGACTGCGCATGATTTTGTTCAGCAGTGATATCTTTGTGGCATCAGCTCAGGCTGCAGGTCTGAGATGTTCTTCTTTGTAGCAATGTATTTCACACGATATAGCAAATGGAGCACTGTACAGCTATTATGGGACCAGGAGGAGTGGAGGTGAAAGAGGAAGGGGAGAGAAGATACCCTGCATAAGTTTGTGTGTCTCTGAAGATAGAAAGGAGACTGCTGCCTCCATTCAGCTTCATTAGCTAGATCCCTCCTTCCCTTTGCTCACAGCAGGAGTAGTTTCTAAATCTTTGCTCTGCTTTTCTTCATCATCATCATCATCATCTTCTTGTGGGTACAAATCTGGGTACTTCTGCATACACTCTTGCATTGCACGAAAGTGGTCCACACAATCTGATCCTTTTATTTCTTCCTTGCTATAATGGAAACAGGAAAAAGCTGACTTGAATTGTTCCCCACAAGGACCACTAGCCATTCCGCCCAGGCAAGGACAGTTCCAGTTGATATCTCCGTTCGGCAATATCAAACCTAGGAGAGAGGGAAAAAGTAAGCAAATTGTGGATAATGGGGATTTTAAAAAGACTATTAAATTCACTTCATTTGACTGAACTAGTTATGCTGCAGGTCAAATATGTTCAGCAACAGGGCTATCATCTAATCTATATTTTTGCTGTTGAAATTACTGCAGTTAATATCTGAAAATTCATACTATTGAATTCCAATATGACCATAACGAGAACAGGTAGTTTCTCAGATAATTCCCTAAGCCAATTGGATTATTTTGTTTAAAGAAAAACCCACCATCACAATATTCTTTACTGTACAAATCAGCCAAAAATGTTGGGGTTTTTTTTGGGTTTACACTGAAACAGTTCTAACTCAAATGTTCAATTAAAAATATGGGCTATGGTTACAGTACTAGGCACAGTTATTATTTTAGAATCATACAACTGGAATGCATAGAAAAATGTGATAGGAGAGACATAAAACATGATTCACAAGAACAGCCCTGATATAAGTCCCGCTGAAACTGAAGATTGTGCAAAAGCACTTGCGCCCCATGGATATTGTGCCCCCAGAAAAATGGCAACCTCGCTGGCTCTTTGTGACAGAAAGATACAACTATGACTGAAGGAAATTTATAGGGTCAATTTAGTTCACTTCCTCTGCTCTTCTGTAAAAACAAGTGGAGTCATTAGTTGGGAGCAAAGTTTGCTTTACACAAAAATATATTCAACCCTCTCCACATTGATGTCCCTCTTAACAAAATGACTTTTCGCCCAGTTAAAGAGGGTCAGGAAGGGAAATCTTCCTCATTTATCTCTTAGTATTCATGGCCAGCAAACAATTCAACTTCAAACCTTTAGAACAGAGGTGGGCAATCTCAGTGAGGCTGAGGGCATTTTGCAGATATGTCAGGAGCTCGAGGGCTACATTCTCAAGAGGCAGAGCTGAAAAGGCTAACTTGCATAAATAATTGTTTAGAATTATGCCTTCCAAAGACTGCTGCAATGGGTTTCTGTTAACAGGAAAATGGGTTCAACTAAAAAGGTTTTTTGTTTTTTTCAAAACTGAAAATCCCCCTTGCGCCCTAACAGTGCTAAAATGTTTTTATACTTTGGGGGACAAGGGTGTTTGGGGGCCTGTCAAAAAAATGGTAAAAGTTGCTCCCAGCACCCCAGAGGACACAAGGGGATTGGGGGGGCATTTTTTTTCCTTTTTGTTTTAAAAAAATGGGATATGTAAGGTTTCTGGGAGGCCCTTGGGGTGGTGAGAGACTCCAAAAAATGGCTGTGGGCAACAGAACCCATCCATGGGCCACATGCAGTTTCTCTTTGCTTTAGAAGGCGTTGCAGGAGGCTCAGATAAGGTGATCATAGCAACTCTAGACAAGCACAGATGACACTGTCTGGTCTACTGCACCCTGCTGTATTGCTCTTGGCCAGCAATACATCCTGCTTCAGTGTCCCTGAGTAAGCACGACAAAACATCCCAATGACAAAGCATGCCAGCCTCAGTTAGAAATGATCAGTGAAAAAGAATGAAAGCACACATGAAATTCTGTGCACCAACATGAATTTGACCCAACTCCGGGAGGCAGTGGAAGACAGGAGGGCCTGGCGTGCTCTGGTCCATGGGGTCACGAAGAGTCGGACACGACTTAACGACTAAACAACAACAACAACATGTTTATAAATTATCTATTTGGGTCATAATTTAACTCATAAACTCAACTCATTTGCCTGGCGCCTTCACTGCAAAATTTTAAGCAATTATTAAACAGATTTTTATTTAGCCTTCCCGGACACCTTGATGCAACAGCTAATGTTCAACCCCCACAATCTTTTCCTTATTTTTATTTTAATGTTTTACTGATATTATTTTCATTCGTCTCTATACTGTATTAATTTATACTACTGTCCTGTTATTGTATTGTTTTGGTTTATACTCTGTTTTATTGTACTGTGTAAACTGCCCAGAGTGGCCTGAGTTGCCAGGTGGGCAGATGGATGGATGGATGAATCAATCAATCAATCAATCAGCTGAAGTCAAAATAAGGGCACAGCAAAGGAATCCAAATTCCACAAAGAAAATCATTTAGAAACTACAGGGAAAGAAATACTGTAGAAATTTCCAGTTTTTGCAGGACGCTATAGCAGAGAAGTCCTCTAAGCCTATACCTGGTTAGGACTTGCTGACTGTAGTAGTAACACCTAGTCCCATTCTTGAATGGTTATAAGAATACTTTGTAATGGACTATAAATGTACT
This sequence comes from Intellagama lesueurii, assembly GCA_037013535.1. Lineage (NCBI taxonomy): Eukaryota > Metazoa > Chordata > Lepidosauria > Squamata > Agamidae > Intellagama > Intellagama lesueurii. The sequence continues at coordinate 256,542,088 of JBAJHW010000002.1, forward strand.
ACATAGCCCTGCTTGGAAACATTACTATGTTGGACTACATGTCCCAGAATTCCTCTGCTAGCATGGCCAGCTGGATGATTCTGGGAGATGTTGTCCAAAAAAGTAAATTCTCCATGCACTGAGTTCACAATGCAGAGGTAGCAGGTGGGGAAACTCTGCTTGTAAATAGAAATACAGGTTTCACATTAAGTTCAGGCTCAGTGTAGGCTGTTCCTTTGGCTTAAACCACAGTTTGTAACTTTAACAGTTGGATACGATCCTCAGCCTATGTTAAGCATTAGGCTTTTCACACAGGTTTTGCAACCACAGTTTAAGCTAGAAGGTACACACTGCACTCACTTCAGAGTGACTCAGCCCCCTGCATTTCCAGAGAAGCTCAAACTATATCCCCTCTTTAATCCCTTGTCCATTGTCCCCTGTCCTCTCCTCTGATAATAATCTTCATTCCCAGTGAGCTCAACTGACCTAGTTTCCACTCATTAGAGCAGGCATGGGCAACTTCCAGCCCTCCAGATGTCAACAGACTATAGCCCGCATCAGTTTTAGCCAGCCCAGCTAGTGGTGAAAGCTAATGGGAGTTTCTGCTCAACATCAGAAGAGCCCCAAGTTACCCATTATTGCAACAGAGGTTGGTGCAAACTGTTGCTGTCCATCACTTTTTCCATTTGTTTACTTTTTAAAAGACCTTCTAATCTAATTAGAAGCAATTAGAATAAGCTAGCAAGTGCTCTCAAATTAGGATGGCTTGCAAGGAAGGCTAACTCACCACGCAATGCTGTGGCTCAGCTACAGTAAGGAAGCATCAGGGGAAAGCAATATGTAAGTTAAACATCTGTACAAGTGCAGCAAAAGACAAGGAGGGTATTTGTCCCTTTTTCACCTTCTGTTAGAAAATAATGTTTAAGTAAACAAACAATAATTTAAAAAAGGGTATGCATACAAAGCCAGCAGACGTAGAGCTAATCAATTTACTGCGCTGAGTATCACATATATGACCACCGGCATGCTGGACAGAAATTGTGTGGGTGTAACTCAGTGCAATGAGCTCCTGTTTCCGCAGGAAGAACTTTATCCCTTAAAGCCAAGGCTACGGGCAAAGCAGGCAGAAATCTGGGTAAATGAGACCTTCAGGATTGTCCTATGTTGTAATATCACAGTTCTTCTGCTGTCACAAGGCATTCTGATCTCAGAAAAGGAGGGCATCATTACAAGGAGAATGGAGAGGATCCCTTAGAAAGGACCCATTTTTTTGGTGGGCAAACATATCTTTTGAGCCAAGGATGTAACTCGGGAGGAGGGCTGTGGAACAAGGAGAATCAGGCACTGGAATACTTATAGTTATGTCTCATACAGATGTAGTTCCTGCTTAGCATGAAAACTGTGTGTATCATGCATCGTCTAGGGAGCTTGACAGAGAATGCTGGGATGGAATCAGTGGTCATGCCACACGATGCCACCAATGACATGGGTAATTGTGCATACGAAGTCTCGAAAGCCAATTTTACACAGTAAGGTAGAAAGCTGAAAGCCAGGATCTCCAAAGTAGCTTTCTCTGAAATGGTAAAAGGGCCAGTTGGACACTTGAAACATGGAGTCTCAATGTGTGAGTAACATGGTTTAGATTTAGTGTAGAGAAGGGGTTAGATTGGTTAGACATTAAGGAATATTTTCGGATAAGCTGGCCTGTACAAAAGGGATGAATCACAACTGAACCAGAATGGCACCAAATTGCTGGTGCATAAAAAACATTTAAAAGGTGGCAGAACAGCTTTGGACATGAAATCTGGGGAGATGCCAACAGCATCTGGGAAGCATCCTGTTGCCAGAGTTTGGTGGTAGAGCTCATGCTTTACATACAAAAGATAACAGGTTTAATCCTTGGGATTGTGTGGCACAGCGACGAAGAATCATACCTCAAGCCTTGGAGGGCTGCTACTAAGTGGGGTTAACAAAAATAGGATAGAAGACACAATGGTCTGACTCAGTACAAGGCTGCTTTCTATGTTATTCTGGTGTTTCTAAGTTGAATCCTTTGTGAATGAAGATGAAAGTATTTTCAGCTGACCAAATGGGGACAAGCTGGGAACTGGCCATGAAGATGTGGTGAAGCATAACAGCCAGTCAAAGAGGACTTAGAGGCGAAAGAGAAAATCCATTTGGCAGATAGGTGGAAAGGATAACAGGTGTAGGTGTTTCTAGTTCATGCTAAAAGCCTTAAAACAGGAGAGTTAGCTTCGTTTCAACAGAAAACATACATAATGTGTTCATAATAGAAACCTGACGGAATTGAGAGAACCAACCAGTAGGATACAGTCATCTCGGGATACAAACTCTGTAGAAAGGAGAAGAAAGGTAGTATTGTGTATGGCAAACTGTCAAAAATCTCTGCAGTGAAGATCTTTGCATGCTGAGATCAGGCTCAGAGAGCATCATACAGAGCAGACATTCAACAGCATGGTGCAGATAAAGCTGTTTCTGTGTGACAGTGCTGCCCCCTAGAGTTTATAACCAAATACAGATTCTTCATTTAATTCTGAAGCAAGGAAAATCAACTCTCCAGATTTAGAACTTACACAGACTTGGCTGTAAGACTGCTGAACACTGCTTAAACATTAAGGTCTACATACTATTCACAATACATTTTTATACACCAATGAGGAAATTTCTCACTAGTTTTTATGAGAAACTGACAATTTTTGCATTTTTAGAAGTAAATTAATTTTGGTTACTGCTTCTAGCAATCCACACTAGAAATTGAAGGTTTATATATCTGGTGCAAACACTTGCTAAATGAAGTTCTTCAACTCTGTCACAGCAAACCTCTTCCATAAATCAAGGAAACGTTTGAACCTCCCATAAAACAAACAAGATCACACATTTCTCTTGCCCCAGGGCAACAAGAAGACAATCTAGAAAACAAAAGCAGGAGGTCAACATGAGGCCTTCAGGTTTAGCCAAGGTATTCATGAAGACAGAAGCTGAGAAGGAACTGGTATTCTGTTCGAAAATATGCAAGAACACATGTCAACTTCTCTGTAAATTCCACTGATTCAATGGGCCTACTCTAGTTGTGACTTACTACTGGGTTTCAGCCAATATGTTGTTCCATACAGAATCCACATAGGTCCAGTGTCCCAACCACTGTGAAATGAGGCATCAGAGAAGTGGTAGTAAAAGTGAAAACATTTTAAAATTAAAGTGTGCAGGGGAATACACATTTTAAAAGGAAACTGTGCAACCAGAAGCCTCCAGAAAGTAGACTTCTTCATCAGAGCAAGACCAGTGCTCCCTGTGCTATATTAAGTCTCTCTCTCTTTTTTTTGCCTAGATACTAATCCAGTGCCACCAACTGGCTACAGCAAAGGCTTAAGCAGCCAACTTCCCTAGTCCTGCTTCCCAAGATCCCTTTAGAACAGTGGTTCCACCTTGGGTCTCCAGATGTTCTTGGACTACAACTCCCAGAAATCCTGGCCAGGAGAGCAACTGGTGAAACCACAAAGCATGTGGCTTAGTCCTTGTTTTTGTCAAAGCAGATTACTTTTTAATATAGACAATGTGAGACAGAAAAGACAAGAGTCTGGAGAATACATGGAGGTACAGTTGCTGAGCCATATCTTACAAAATACTATACGTATACTTGGATGCAATAAAAGAATGCTAATTAACAGTTATAATTTATCATGGGACATATGACAGTGGATCAGTACTCTAGCTGTACCTAGTCAAGAAACATGGCAACAATGTTCAAATCTTTCTTGAGCAGGTCCTACCAGCCCTACTAAAAGCTCCTACTCTGTTCACCACTATACCTTAGTAATGAGTGTGAACTAATAGTGGGAGCCTTGGACACATTCTGGATCTCACAGCATATAAAGATGATTAGTGAAGAACATAGTGTTCAAATAATCACAGAAAACCGTCCAGATTTCAATTTGTTAATTACAGACTATAATATATATGTTCAATATTCTCAATTTTTAAATGGTGGTTATACACTAGGAATATATACTTGACCCAAAAAAAAAGATGGAATGTGGGGTAGTAGATAGAGTGATGGACTATAACTCAGGAGACCTACATATGAATCCCTGCTTGGCCATGGAAATTCGCTGGAATGTATGTGTGGATCGGGTAAAACCACTCTTTAAATATCTCACTTACACTAAAAGCCCTACCAGGATCACTATAAATTAGTTCTGACCTGACAGCATAATTCTCAACATGTTTTAACTTTTACCGTCAGAAACATTTATCTAGCAGTTCATAAGACACTTCAGAATTATCAAGACATAATGTGCTCTTGGGTCCATGTGTTCCCTCCTTCCTGTCATGCACACACTGGGAACTTTGGAAGCTTCCCATCTTGTAAATTTTGCAGCAAATCACAGTTTATCACAAATCAAGATAGCACAGCTCAATCCTAATCTCAGCAAATGAGGAAGCAGGTGAATCTCAGGCTCATTCTGTTGCATGTGAATAGCATCATTGCTCCTTGTTTGTATTCAGTAAATAAAAGTCACAGATTTTTGTAATCAGAGAACACAGTAGGCAAACTGTGAGACACCACCTGTCATCCAATCACAAAGTAAAGCCTGTATAAAAGAGTCTTGCTAGTTTACTGCATTTCTGAAAAAAGAATATGACAAAAGAACTAAGTAATAAAAGAAAGAAAAAAACTCTGGGCTGGAACTATTTCTGAGTTTGGAAGGTTTATTTACTTAGTGATCTGCTATTTTCACTTGACTAGATCCAGATTTATCCACAGTAACAAAACACCTATTGAAATCAATGGGACTTCTAATCCTTGGTACAACTGAGCCTGTATCCAACCTATTAATCTGTATTAAGCCACAACACCACATACGATAAATCTGAAATTAACATTTTTCTCCAGGTTCCCTTATTTCAATATAGCAAAAACGTAAACAATAATGGGGGGGGGGGGCAGTGCGTAAATGGTTACTGTACTTATTTCCAAACTGCTTACCATGGTCTTCATAAGGATCATTGGGGTCATCTGCTACCAGTTCAGCACTGCTTGGTGTTTCATGGTCCTCTTTGGTCACAAATATGATTCTGTCCTTTCCTGAATTTTTTTAAAAAACATACAAAAACTTTATAAAAGTATCAGACACAGATAAAACAAGACTGTTTAAAGCCACTGTCCAATTCAAGCAATTCCATAGAGAGATGTACTCTGGAGGTTTCTCTGCAGAGGTACTGCAGGAGGGTGGAAAAAAAATAAAAATTTTTAAAAAATCAAATGGATCTAAATCATTTCTTAAATTTTTAAAATTTGATTTTTAAAATTTAAATTGTCAAAAAACCTGATTATTAAAAACTTTAAATTGTGATTTAAACCAAATCCATCGTTTCAATCCAATCTGTACAAGTGCTTAACCATGGAAAACATTCTGAAATGACAAACACTAGGTTGGATCCAGATATCCCTTTGTCACTCTCTCTAGTAGTCAAATGTAAACGGAAAATTACAAAATAATTACAAAAATATTTTGGAGGTCTGTTGTGGGAGGGGGGGCAAGGGTGCAGGGAGGGGTACATGTAAAAAATGCCTCCCACACTCCCTAGAGGGCACAAGGGGCCTTTCCCATTCACATTTTAAATAAATAAATAAACAAACACACACAAAGAGAGAAAGAGAGAGAGAGGAGTAAGGAAGGATTGCATTTGGGCCCCAGGCAGTCACATGTGGCTCGTGGGCCACACTTTGTCCACCTTGGTCTTTAAAGACAGGACAAGTAGTAATGGACTTATGCAATGAGTTTAGGCTAATTTAATTTCTATTGTGAATCAATCTGCCTTGATTTTATAGCATGGTGCAGAAAAATAACCAATACTGTTATACAGAATAGCTGTCCTTGGATGACCCTGCCACTGACATTTTCCTAGGACACAATCCCACTGTCTAGCCTCAGAACACTGAAATCATGCATCAGCATTTCTGAGGAAACAAGCACCAAGAGTGTTGTCTAATCCAAAATAATCTTCATAGGCCAGAGACAACTGAAGCATTAAAAATCTTGTAGCAATGCTATTTATCCTAGTCATTTCACAGGAACCAATTAGCTTAACTCTGATCTAATTTTAGCCAAGTGAGATCATTTAGAAAGACAATGCTTAAACGAAGAGAAATTAATGGAAAGAATTTTTGTTCAAATCTGTAGCAGACTTATATAAACACAAATATTTTGTCAACCTTACATTTTGCTTATGTTCTTAATTCTGTATAAACACACATGATGAATTTATTCCCTTAGTGTGAACACTCATTTTATTTATTTATTTATTTATTGCATTTATACCCCGCCCATCTAGTCAACTGACTACTCTGGGCGGCTTCCAACATATATAATAACAATATAAAATATAACAACATTTAGACATCAGTAATAGAGTTATTCAAGATGGAAAGAGAAAAATAAAAAATAAAAATAAATCAAATAATAGCTGAAGGGAAGGCCTGCCTAAACATCCAAGTTTTCAGTTGGTTTTTAAAGATGCCCAGTGAAGGGGCCGCACGGATCTCCGGAGGGAGATTATTCCAGAGGCGAGGAGCTACCGCCGAAAAGGCCCACTCATGCTGTCAAAATGGAACCAAACATGCAGAACTGTGAGGTACCAACAGAACTCACTGTTTAAAAGAACTCAAAAATAGACTTGAAGGGATGGGAACGCAAAACAGTCCACTGAGAACTGAGCATGCTCAGTGGGACTACAATCTGATCGGTTTGAGAATAAATGGAATGAAGTACCTTGCAAGACGGCAAGGCTAGCTGCACAAGAGCACTCCACATTGGAACTGTCTGTGTGCATACAGTAGATACAGAAACGGACACTGTTAGGATAATTCGGACAGCTACGGGAACAACTCTGAACATTTTAAAATACAATTCCTTACTGCGTTATTCTATATATGTTAAATATATAGAACATGAAGGTCTCAATCTAGTGACTAGTCCCAACCAGCAAATGCCAAAATGGTAAATAAACAGTCATGTAAACCTCACTGACTCAATAGTCTAATCTTGTTGGGTGAAGCAACTGGATTTAGGCAGGGTAGATAAAAATCAATTATTTTTTTAAAATAAAGTTGATTTAAATCATGATTTAAGTAAGAAATTAATTTTTTAATTTAAATCATCCAAAAAATCCATTTTTAAAAATTTAAATAAATTTTATTTAAATCAAATTCATCTAGATCCCAATCCTCATGGCCAACACTGCTGAGAACAGGCAAAGGAGAAGACTTCACCCAGAGTGCTTCTGCATTATCTCCAGCTTGCCAAAAACAAAAGCTAACATCACCCTATTCAAAGCAACAGGGCTTCAGCTTGCATGAGAGTTAAATAATATCCCCTTAAGCAAACTTAAGCTGCAGTGGGATCCTCGTAACTGCAGCATACTGATTTATCCACAGACTGATTTATCCACAATCTGAAAATAGTAAAAGAAACATCCTAGAAATATGTATTTCTAAAGATGAAGTTACCAGAAATGACCACTAAAGGGAGCAAGAGACCATGCTATGTATAGCGTTTGGTACTAAAATAGTGTTTGCTATAATCTGTGTTTTTCAGCATCTGCAGGAGGGGCCTGAAAGTGACCCCCCCACACACACACAGAAACAGGGGTCCTACTGTATTATTTTAAAGACAATTTTAGCATGAGCTTTCATGGTTTATAATCCATTTCAGGTGCAGTCATTATTCCAGTTTTTAATGTATTGCTTTGCAAAGCCTGTGTCCAAACATCTCATAATATACTAGAAGCATTCATTTAATCCCTTAAGTGCCATTTCTTTAGCTTTAAATCACGTTATTTTCATTTCAACTCCTAAAACTTTACCTTCTTATTATTATCATATAGTTAACATCATGTTTTCCTGTTTTTCTTTTCAATTTCCAACTGCTTTCTTTCAACAACACCCTATTAAATAACAGACTTTCTAATGTATGGCTCTAGTGAATGTTACCATGTGATCATTATATAACCTGACAGTAACTACTACTCACTGTCAAGATTCCATTCACTTTGTCCTTTCCTTCCTCCCAGAATAAATTGTAAAAGTAAAGAAAGGGCAAAAGAAGACTGAGAATTATTGGAAAATGAAACTTCATCCTACCAGCAACAGCATAAGTAAACACTACCATGCAAATTAGCTTCAGAAATTTTTAAAAATCTTAATTCAAACCAGCACTCAGCAATAAGATAAACTCACATCAAGGAGCCAAACCTGTTTGGGGCTGCCCTCTACACATTTGCTAATGATGCTAAGCAGTGAAGTGGCCTTCTATCTTACTTTACAGGTGTGTAAAGGAAATATAATGTGATAGAAATCTAGAATACTTCCAAGAACAGAGAGCTCTCGGAATAGAATAGTAACTCATTCCATGTTACTTCTTGGTTTACGGTAATCAGAAATCAAAATATTTTTATTTCCTCTTTTGTTCCATCCAGTAGTTACAGCATGAATCCAACACTTGTCAAAGTATCAACCAAACTTCACTTTTAAACACCTCCTGTGTGTGTTGTAAGAAACTTTTATTCAAACTGCATCTGATAGTCATGGGGGGTAGTCCAAAAGAGCTCACCAGAAGGAATCTTTGGCCAGGCCTCCAATCCATTCCTCCACAATTATTAATTTATTGGTAACAAACATCTAAATGTAAAGAGTCTGTTCTGAAAGTGGGTAACATCTTTATTGGATCACTAAAATTTTATAAATAAGGCAAGATTTTGAGTTCCCCAGAATTCTTCATGACACAGATGGTATACCATTTAGGATTAAGGCAAAGTAATTTAAAAACTGGGCCAGATAGGATGTTCACAGCTCATGAAAGTAAACTGCCAGAAAGGGAAAACTGAGTTTTAAAATCCATATGAGTAATGTGACAAAGTTATATCATTTTACAGGCTTTCTGCTTTCCACAGGCAATAATCTGACAGGCTCTCCCACCACATGCCTTGGACAAGGCAGCATGCATCTTTGTAGGGTTGAGGCACAAAGCATGGAACAAATAGCTCAGCAAATTAAAGAGAGGTTTTCCAGTCGCTAGACTGGGAAAGCCTTCTCCCTGAGACCTTGGGTCTGGCCTCTGGAGATAGAGAAATATACAAGAGGCAGAACAGTCAAAGAAAAGGAGGGCGAGGAGGCTTTGATGAGTTAGCATGTCAGTAAAGACAGCATCCCATTTTTGTTGCAGGTTTCCACCATGGCACCGAGACATTATTAACGCACACTGTAACTTGTCCAGAGTCCTTGTAAAAGTATCGGACAAAGTTTCATGTTCAGAATATGGCGCCTGGGAGAGCAATCTTCCCGTTTCCTCCTACTCTTACAAACGTCTAAGAACAAGCCCGAGGCAACTTCAAAAACCTTGATGAAGCGTTTTGAAACAGGTCTGGAGAGACCGGGATTCAAACCACCCAAGGAGGGGCCCAGAGCCTTTCGCTTAGCCTAGTCCACCTCCGAGAGTTGATCATCCCCGAAAACGACAATGGAAGAGGCAAAGAAACCCGAAACGGCAACGCGGGCGGGGGGGGGGGGGGGAGGGGGGATTTTACCTGCAGGACGGGGCGGAGGGGAACTATACCTTTGTAGGACAAAGCGCTTTGAACTTGTGGCTAATAAATTAAAACACTCTTAACAGAACATATCAGGCCGAAAGAAAAATTAAAGAAGACACACGCCTTGTGGTACCTTAAAGGCTAATTGCTATATTTTAATGTAAGCTTTCGTGGATCAAGTCCACTTCCTCAGACATAAGAGCGAGACGACACGGCAAATATTTATACATTTATAAATGCACGAAAGCCCCTATTCAGATATAGGAGTCTTTCAGGCGCCACAACGTATGGGCGTTTGTCTTCTTCCTTTTTTTTTTTCTTTTTTTTTTTTTTTTTTTTTTTTTTGAGGCTTCGTAGAGACAAACGGCTCTTTCCTGCCACTCGGAACAGCACAGCCACGCCGTGTCTCTTCATCCCGTCATCCCGCCCCCCCCCCCCCGAAAGAGACCGCTACTCAAGGCCAACATGCGCCCCCCTTTCCGCTCCCCACGACGGGCCTCGCCCTCCGCCTCGCCGCGGGATCTCCGGCGGACCCTCTCGAGGGTTTTCTGCCCCCTTAGGCAACCGCTGCGCGTACCCTCTTGCCTGCAGTAGGACATGGCTGGAGCGACCGAGGTCGACCGCCGGCACCACGGCTGCTCCTCGTCGCCGGCGGCCCCGCGTGAAGCGCACGCGACTCTCTTCCCCTTCCAGGCACTCCGGCGGCGGCGGCGGCGGCAACGACCTCTCACCCCGAAGGCCCTCAAAGAGAAGCCCACGCGCTGCCTGAACGCCTCGTCCCCTCTCTCGCGGGTACACACACGTACGAGGAAACCGCGGGGGACCCAAGAGCCTTCCTTCCTGCCTTACCCGAGGAAGACGGTCCACCACCACCACCCGCAACCCTGACAGAGCCGTTATTCCCCCCCAGCCACCCACCTACCCTGACGGACTACAGGTCCCGGCGGGCTGCTCGCCGAACCGTCGCCTCCCGCTCTTTTCCCGACATGCTTTGTGACCTTGACTCGCTCGGCTCACCCCCTCCGCGCGCTTTCAGAAAGTTCAATGATATTCCCAGCAATGCTTTGCGAAGAAAAAGTACGTAGGAGGGAGCCTCCGCGGATGAAAGACTACATTTCCCAGGAGGCAACACCGCCGGACGCGACTCTGGACGTGCCCTGCGGGAGCGCGAATGGGGAGGAGTCACGCGCGGGGGGTGGGGGGTGAGTGGGTGTGACGGCTTAACCCCTCCTGGATGGAGAAGCTCGTTTGCGTTCCCGAGCAGGGATTCCCACTTCGCTTCCTTCCTTCCAGTTTTGAGAATCGGCCAGTGGAGTTGTGTAAGTGGATCTTTCTCTCTTTTTATGGGTTTATCAGGCAACAAACAAACAAACAAAGAGGACCAAAACGTTTTGGCACCTTAAAGACTACCTGCAGCTAAACTGTGCATGAAAGCTCGCATCAGAAGATAGCAATGTGTCTTTAAGGTGCCACAACGTTTTGGTCTTCTTTATTATTATTTTTCTTATTTCGCTTGACATGCCTTGCAAAGACCAAACACGGCTACCTCTTCTAAAACTGCTTTATGGATTTAGCCCTTTCAAGATCAGGGGAAACGAGCCGGAGTCTTTTAGGAACAAGACCGGTTTGTTGCATCTTAAAAGGCCGCCTCGCCGGGCAGGGCGTGAGATTCCTTGAGGGTAAGACAACTTATGCCCTCTAAAAAGGGGTTCCTCGCGAAGGGTGCTGCAAGGCTTTGCTTCTTGCTCTTGTGCTGGCTGGAGTCGAGGAATACAGCGGGCCCCCCGGGAGAATTCTTGGGGCCGCCCAGGGCTGCTCTCCCGTTCGTTCACGCGGGGCTCGGCGGTGAGCTTTGGTAACCGGAATGCGATGGATGCTGAATATTTTCAAGATCGACAAGGCGGCGTGAGGCCAGCGGACTTCTTGCAGGGAAATAGCCCTTGGTCGATCAGATCCTTGGTAGCGACCGATCGTGGATAATTTAGGTGGGTTTAGCTTGCTTTGGTCGAGAGAAGCTGGAGAAGAACCGCTGGGGAAACGCGGTCCCTTGCGAAGGAGATATTGCGGTGTTGGGTGGATGATGGCTGTGTCTCTCTTTTTTTTGGCACTGCCGGCGCGCGCGGGTGTTCCCTCCGAGAAGGGCGTCTGTCTGTGCATTGCTTTCCCATGATGTCACTTCACAGGAGCTAGCTTTGTTTTTTTCGGTACATAGCAACCTAAAGGTACGAATCGCCTTGGCGAGCCTATGTTCATCCTAAGCATTATTCTTTTCCAGTTTCTCTCCCACATTAATAAGGGTTCATCCCATTCCCAGCCTTCTATTGCTTTCTTGAAAATCTCTTTGCATTTAGTGGAACTTACTTCTAAGTAGAGACTTGGGCTGTTAAAAGCATTGAGTTGATTAATTACATATAGTTAAAAGGCAACAGGCTGCAGCAAACACACCATTCACAAATGCAAAAACTTACACACAACTTAATTGTTCAGGAAAGGTTGACAGAACTTGGAGAGCTTATTAGGAAGAGGCCTAGCAAAGAATCAAGGTCTATTCTACGAGGTGCCTTCAGACTGAATTTAATCTAAAACTCCCACAGCATGAGGGGGAAGTTTAGTCTGTGGTGCACAGCTGTAGTTCCTTAATTGCATGTGGAGTAATGATGCTTTGAAAAGCTTCTATAAGAAAAAATTAAAAGGGCTAGGGTACCTTCACAACTAACAGATTTATTTTAGCGTGACCTACAATCCTGTTCCTCAGACATATGGATCAGAGCAGTGGGGACCAGGTGACAGTTATGTTAGTAGAAGAAGAGGGTGACAATGACATTAGTAGTGGACTTTCAGAATGGCAGTGGCTGTGTTAACACCTGTTATCACCCATCAGTCTGATTGCTGATAACAGGATGTCAATGTAATGAGGTGGTTCTCAGATAGAGACATTTCTGGCTCCAGCCATATACAAAAATGCAGGTGGAATCAGTTTATAATATGTACACCGCACTAAGAATTTCTGATCTTATTTAATTCTATTGCGGTACGCTGGAATCTATGAATAAAACCCATGCCAGCTGTCTCTCTTTTGCATCTTCCTTTTTAATTCCTTTTCTCCAATGCAGTTACTTTAAGATCTGTACCAGAGTCCAGGAGATTGAGGTGTTCCGAAACTGGCTTTTATGTATTGCCATTTCTGATGTCAAATTTGTCTCCATATGCACTCTTGTGTAGATATTGTTCTGTTTGCCCTATGTTGAATGCAGAACAGCCTTGTTGGCAAGGGATGGCATAGATTTCCTTAGCAAACTAACAAATACATAAAGCCCCAGTGTTGTGGCTGATGTACTTGACCCCATAATGAAGTTGCCATAGTAGATGTGGGGACACATTATCATCAGGGGTTGGAGTAGGATCTTGTTCCTGTCACCATATTTATGTTGTGTGCCTCATTGTATGTCAGTAATGGTTTGAGGTGGCGGCTTCCACCCAGAGGCTGGGAAAGGGAAGTCATGTTCTGCAGAATGGATAGTAGATCATGGATGATATGTCTGAGTGATCTCAATTGGGATTTACTTTACTGGCAGGATCCCTTTGCATTACACACAAGACAACAGGACACAAATGTTAATGAAAGCTGACAAGCACAAAGCTCTTTACTTTTGCTTTTTTCTGACTGTCAAAGCATGAAAACAAAATGTTTAACTTCTCTCCTTTCAACTTCTACCATATAGTCAAAACAAGAAGAAATTAGCTGGAGCATGACATGCCCCTAAGTTCTTTGCATGGTGCCCTGGGAAAGAAGTGGTTGTGCAGGTTGGCTCTAAAACATGTTGCCATATGCAGTGATGGAAAATATTTTTGATTAGGCACACCCTTGGATATGTTTGAACATATGCAACAACTAAATATCTAGTACCTTTTCCTAATGACACTTTTAAAACCATATTATTTAGTCCCATATTTTGAGACACCCAGCGATTGACCAGTGGATTTAGATCTCCTTTCTTCCCACCCACCCCGTTATGCCACACCCAAAGCTCTGGGACATAGCACTTTTTCTTGGGGGCTGATATCCAGCTGCCAGTTTCTGCTGAAGCAGGAATTCGAGTCAGGGAATGTCTTCTGTTCTCTTTCACAGCTCTGACATGGCTAGCAAGAAAGAGCACATTAAAATCACAAGTGAGCGCAAACCTGGCTTCCTGGAACGCCTCAGTGAGACCTCTGGGGGGATGCTCGTGGGGCTTGCCACTTTCACATTGTCTTTCTACATTCTGTTCACCAATGAGGTAAGTAGGGATATGGGGAATGGGAAGGTATGTGGTTGCTTTTCATAGACCACAGAAATATCAAGCCTCACAGTGTTTTGGGAGTTCCCAATCAATGCTCCCTCTAAGCTAGGCACATGTGCCAAGTTATTATTATTATTATTTATTACATTTATAGCCTGCCCATCTAGTCATATGGGCGGGTAACAACATATCAAAGTTCCATCAGGGCTGCACACTGGCAGCTGGAGTTGGCGCCCCTTTAGTTCTGGTTTCAGCTGGAACCACGCACATGCACATGGTGAGGCTCCCAGGCAGCAGCAGGGCTGAAAATTAGAGGGAACATTGTTCCCAATATAATCTATGGTATCCCTACCACAAGGTACACAATTTGATCAGGTGAACAAGCTACAGACGGGTGTTTACTAAAATATAATGAATATCCACACTTTCTCTCATCTTCAGTGGAAAAGGGTGTCCTGACACACTAAATTGTCAACCCCTGCAAGATTTTTCACTGCTGCAAAAAAAAAAACAAAAAAAACCAAAAAAAACCCACACACATTTGTTTTTGGTTGCAGCAACATTATGTTGAAGCAATATTAGCAAAACGTGTTTGGACAAAAAAGATTGTATTTTGTACCCCTGAGACCTTGTATTTTGCACAAAATGTTAGCAGTTTTTACACAAACACACTTTTTGCCACTACAACTTTTTTGCAATGCAAAAAAAGAGTCTGTGACATTTTTAATTTTCACCTCTGAGAATGAAATAGAGATTTAGATTCCTAATGTTTACTCACAAGTCAATTGACTCATGGAAAGGTCCCTTTTGAGCTACTTCACATACTTATGGAAAAGTTAGTTACATTGTAGAAGTAATACTTGTTTCTTTCTTGGTGAATAATTTAATTACGGTAGAATAGATTGTAGACTGGGGTGAATGAGAGTGCAATCAGAACTGGCCCAGATGGCTGAGGGCTACAAGAGCTGACACTGGGTCAGCTGAGGCTGTGGAGAATCCAGACCTTGTCCTGACTTTATACTGGTGTTGTGTCTATGAGCCTGGGCTGAGTGAGGTCTGGACCTGATATAATTCCGCTCCTTTATTCCTTCCCTCAATGCCCCTTTTTTCACTCTTCTGCTGTCTGATCACAGCCAACCTAGCAATTGTTCTGATAGATAAGATTGGGATTATCAGAATTAAATGACTCTCAGGCCTATAATTCAGTGGAAAACTCCTGGACCAAATTATGGGACTGGGAGCCCTTGAACCATCGGGAGGTAGAGCAGCCCCCTCACCTCCATACCACTTCTCCGAACTGTTGGAAAAGTGCCCCACTGCACCATCACAGTCACGAGGAACAAGTTCTAATGGGAGCTGCTCCCATCTACCTTCCTCCATGCACCTTTGTGAGTCACAGGGAATCCTTGTGATGCTCACAGTGCACCGGGACACTTTTCTCATAGTTTGAAGCTGCAGCACAGAAACAGCATGGAGGTGAAGAGACTGCTCTATCTCCTGTCAATTTGAGGGCCACCAGTCACTTAATTCAGCCCGTGGAGGTGGTTCCCATCAAATTGTGAAACTGGAACCAGCATCCGGAGGATGTAAATTTCCGTTTAAATGTTATAAGCTAGAACGTAAGTTACAGACTACTTCATTGTATTTCACTTTTATAACTAGGTGGCTGTTAGCTGAATCACTCTTAAGGTATCTCTGTTTGGAGCCTGAAAAAAGTATCAACCTCTATGCAGTGGTTCCCAACCTTGGGTCCACAGGTGTTCTTGGACTAAAACTCTCAGAAGTCTTCACCACTAGCTGTGCTGACCAACAAGGCCCAGGATTTCTGGGAATTGTAGTCCAAGAACATCTGGGAATCCAAGATTGGGAACCACTGCTCTTTGGCTTTTTTGTGCATTGATTTTAGCATGATGTTCCATTGACTTCTTGTTGCATCTTCCCACCCAACTCATCTCTCATTTAACCACTTGTTGTAGGGCCGAACTTTGAAGACAGCCTCATCTCTGGAGGAAGGACTTTCTCTCGTGGTTCCTCTTGACAACATCCAGAATTTATTGCAAGAGAATGATAGAAAACTTGTACACCTAACTGCCCCCCTTCGAACATCAAAGGTAAATGAAATGACAGGGTTAGAAAATGGTTTTGACCCTTCCACAATGTTACTACAATTATTCATGTTAAATTTGGGGACTTTGCCTGAAAATGTTCATGCTTGTTTATTTCATTCCCCCTGCCCATACTTTAAAGTATATGTGAAAATCTACAACTGCCATCTGGATCAAAAGGTTAATGTAGAGTTTGTTATCTGATATGCTGTTCTGAGCATACGTAACATCCTTGAACCATGCACCTGAACGCACATGGGGCTCCTTCAGTAGCATTCTCACAGAACTGTCCAACAGAGAAATTTCATTGAACACACAAGAATCAAAATCTATCCAGTGATTGCAAGTAGAGCTTACTGGGTGGCCAGGAGAGTGGGGTAATTCTAGCACTTAGTGGAAGCAATTGGGGGTGAGTGGGAGAGAATCTTGGATAGAGATTCCAAGGCTGGCAGGCTGACAAGGGTCCAAGGCCAGAACCAGGAATTCAGGAGAGGACAAAAACTGGTGTACTTCTCTGGTTAAATCTTGGATTCTGGGGTGATGTGAAAAGTGTTGCCAACTCAAGAGAAAGCCTGGCGGCAGTTCAGCTGTAGGCTTCCAGGGAAAAGCAGAAGCTTTAATTAGAGATAAAGACAGCAGGCAGGATCAGAACAGCTACTAATGTGGATAATGTGGTTGATTGTCAGAGCTTGCCTGCTGGTTATTATGCTCAGATGTCATCTCTGCATCTGAGGGACCTTGATTATAATCCAGCAAAGCCAAGCATCTAACAACTATGGGAAACATGTCCTTCCATCACAGATCTAAACAGCACCTTCTTCTTCTCTGACTCTTTGCTTGTCCTACTCCTGAAGTACAGATTCCACACTGATTTGAATTTTCTTTGCATTTGCTAGCCTTTATACGATCCCAGCTATGGACTTTCTATCCGGGCTGTCAAACTCAAGCGTCATGTGGAGATGTATCAGTGGGTAGAATATGAAGATTCCAAGTAAGAGAGGCACCTTAATGTTTTCTCTTCCATGAAGTATGTGCATGAGGTGGGACACATTTGGGTGGCCTTTTCCGTTGCCTGATGCAGGTGGACAGAGGAAGCCTTCACATGTAGTTATACTGACTTGGAGTCTTTTGTTCTAATTTATTTCTTCACCTTGCTGTTGGCATCTATAATGTTGATATAACTTTTCTTTTAGTGTCCAGCTTTTTTCTGTAGTGATTATAATTCAGAGTTATGAAGGGCAAATGAATATAGAACTATGAGTCATCTGTTTATAGTTGGCTTCTGGAGTGGAAAGTATGAGGAATTTAATTGACATATTGGGTAAGGAGTCACTCGTCCCTATGTCTGCTGTATCTTGGGTGAATGATGTGCCAAACTGGGCTATAGTGAAATGGTGACGATGGGGGCACCTCGCCTATGGCTTCAGATTCTCTTCTCATACCAAGCCTGGACTCATTTTACTAAGTGTCCAACTAAGATCAGTGGGTTTTTCCGTGAGATTTTGAAAGAGGCCTGTCCTCAGGATTCCAAAGTAATAAACAGAATGAAGGAGAAATTTGTTTGATCAGTTAGGAACTAGGTATTCTAAGTGATGTGTATAAGATGCTGTAAACTGGAGGTGACTTGATGATACATAACTGCAACAAAAACAAGTGATCTTGACATTGAACCATCTTTCAAATCTCATTACCTCAAGATGCAAATAAGGCTTGTTGGATTCACATACTTGGGTAGTGAAGTTGTTCTCAGTTCTAGTAACAAAAAGATTGCACTAATGTATTGAAAATTATTGCTATGTCTTTAATGGCACAGCATAGATTATTGCTCCGTTGCCTATGCTTTTCCTTTTTCTTCAGCTTCTTCTCCCCCTCCAGAGTTCTTGCCTATGACACTGTTGTTCCTGGCTTCCTTTCCACTTCTGTTAAGAGTGCACATCTTCCATGTAAACAGAATTTTCCATGTTTTCACAGAAGCAGTGCTGTTTGGCTAGCATTCTAGTGTGGACATTTTCGCCTGATCGGTCAAAATGTTATACCGTCATGAACTAATATTTGTTCTATCATGTATCAAGCCTGTGTAAAAGACAATCAATTTCCCGCAAGTTATATTTTGTTCTTCTTGTTCTGTTTTGCTTCTTTAGAGAATATGAAGAGGATGGTGAAATGAAAAAAGAAACCAGATACTCGTATAGTAAGTTGTCTAGCACGGAAGTTCTTTTACTAGGATTGTCACTGATTGTAACAGTATGCATTCAACCAGCTGTAAGACAGGCAGAAATTCAAAAGGGGCAATTCTCATTCTCACTTTGATCACTTGTAACTATAACCTGCCCAGTCATGCAGCTATTAAAGGCACAGAACCAGTGGCAGGAAGATGACAACATTTTTACCTTAAGAGTTTTGAAATGAAAATGCTTTGGGAGCATATTTATGTTCTGTCTTGATACTGTGCACATTCTTTAACTCAGAACGGTGTTAATGTTATTGGTTGATGGTATTCTAAAGAGAGGATGCAGAAGAGAGCAGAAGCCTGTTATACCTAACTAATTTCAAGAACACTTACCCCTCCTCCCCAACTCACTCAATGAGCGATGAGCAATTTGTGAAAAAGCTGTCTGGCTTCAGTGTTCAAAAAGCAGAATGAGCAGCTCTGCTGCTCAGGAAATGAAGTGAGAAGTGACGTGAACATGTCCAGAAATTTCACTGACTTCTAGAAAACAGGTGAGATTTTGTACTGCTATTAGGGCTCCGTGTTCTGTTTCCTTTTTTTTTAACTTGGCTCCAGTGTTTCCTTTTTAATTGATAACTTGTTTTGTTCCAGTCCTCTACCCACCCCATGAACATAGGAGGTTTGTCCTTCATAGGATACTCATTTGAAACTTCTCAGTATGTCAGTATTCCTTGATAGTTACATTTTAGCCATGCAATTCTATCTGTGATCATTAGAAACCGGGAGCAATGTTCTAAACTATTATCTCCCAAGAGGGAGATCCAAACCATTCTGCCTTCCCAAGGATGATATGATTGTAGCCTTGGTGCAGTACTCCGTATTCTTTCTTGTTTCCCTTTTAGATACTGAATGGAAAGCAGAGGTTGTGAATAGCAAAAACTTTGATCGAGAAATTGGTCATAAAAACCCTAGGTAAGTGCCATATTTCCCCATCCCCAAAATGAGCCATTACGAAAGGTGTAGTTATGAATGAATTTCTTTTTGGTTCCCATAATCCTGGACTGATGCTGTTGGGTCTTCTGGAGTCGGAATAAGATGTCATTGTGACTCACTTAGCACAGGTGGAGGAAACCCTGTGGTCTCCCAGATGTTTGGGACAACAGCTCCCAAACTGTCAGGACAAGATAGCTGGGGCTTCTGGAAGTTGAAATCCAAGACATCTGGATTATATATTTCCCATTGTGGCTTAGCACATATGTTTTCTGACATGATGTGCTTGCAGACCAGTTACTTTGGTTGGGAATAGCGAAGTATAGCTTTGTTCTGCTACAACTCTTTTTGTTTCTTTATGTTTGTCATGATAGAATTTAATTGACCATCCTTTTTGTCCATGTAGTGCCATGGCTGTTGAGTCTTTCACAGCCATTGCTCCTGATGTCCAAGTGGGCAGATTCTTTCTCTCCAGAGGTAGGTACTTTGGTAGTGTTTAATTGCATGATACTTACCTTCTTCTTTCAAAGTGATTTAAGATCATAGTGAAGCTGGGATTTTTTTTTAAAGGAAGTGTTAATTTTGGCAATTTCAGTGTGCAGTTCCAGCTGATTTTTGTTCAACGTTGGGAAAACCTGTTTATTTAGACTACATCTTCCAGTATCCCTTGGTCAACAGGGTCACTGACCTTGCTGGCTGTAGGATTCTGGAAGTTGTAGTCAGAAACACAAAATGTTTCCCATCTCTCTTCTGCTTGTACCCTTGCAGAGCAAAACTATGCAAAGCAAAAATAAAACAATAAATAAAAAAATAAAAGCCACCAAATGTATGTAAAATGTTGTATCTTGTAGTATTGTGTAAAAAAGAGTTAATGCTCTGCTCTTTCTTAGGCCTCATTGAGAAGATTGATAACTTCAAGCAGATGAGTTTGTCTAGACTAGAAGATCCTCATGCTGACGTGATCCGCTCAGGGGATTACTTCTTTCACAGTGAAAACCCTCGGCGTCCAGAAGTAAGAAACAAATGATAATAGAGTTGAAAAAACAAAAGCATTTCATCTCCTCTCCCCATAACTGATGTTTTCCCTTCAGTATACTGAAACAACCAACCAAATATGAACTGCATAGTGTGTAGTGTGAAAAATTACCAAACACAACTTAAATTCATGTTAGGGCATGGACATCTAATGTAGTAGCACGTGAATTATGCTGAACCTGAAATTAATTGAAATAGTTATGTATACAATTAATATAAAATACTTAAAGGTAAAGGAGGCTGAGATACCTTTAAGCAGGTAAAAACACACAGATATGTGACATGTGTTCTGGTAGTAGCCCATTTTTACAGCATCTTCATCAGGTACTTAGCTGCCAAAGAGTAAATGCACTTTGTACTTTTCTCAGCCCATATGTTACCACTGATCCCAAAAACCCCATTCCAGAGTATGCCCATTAAAAGAAAAAAAAGTTTTGATCTGGAACTAAGACAATTTAAATTCTAAGAAGATAATGGATTGACTTATCCATAGGGTTATAAAGCATAGGGCTGTCATAGGCTATAAAGCATTCAGAAGTAATCAGTCATTGTCATCTTCTGTGTAGTACTAACAAGAGTTAGCTGGAGTGTCCTTGCTATTGTGTATGAAAGATCCGCTGCCAGTGTCACCTTCCATTATTGCTGCTGCAAGCTGCCCTTCAAGAGTTTCTCCACTGTCATCATGACTGGAAATAATCGCCTCTCTTCTTCTGATGTGACTGTTAATTCCTGCAGAGGACAGATACACCTTAATCTAGTGTTTCAGCTTTGAGTATTCCACCTTAGGTGACCCTGCTAGAAGTCCAGCTTTGAAAGTCCAGTTTAGCCTCCTGATGCCATTGCTCACAATTTCCCTGACATGCTCAAATTTCCTCACCATATTAAGATGTGTCTCTGGGACTGGGGCAAATTATTACCTAATGATACTTTGGACATATCATTAGAAGATAA
Organism: Intellagama lesueurii; assembly: GCA_037013535.1. Lineage (NCBI taxonomy): Eukaryota > Metazoa > Chordata > Lepidosauria > Squamata > Agamidae > Intellagama > Intellagama lesueurii. The sequence continues at coordinate 256,563,207 of JBAJHW010000002.1, forward strand.
GGTTCACTGGAAAAAGCAACAATGCTAGGAAAAGTAGAAAACAGTAGGAAGAGAAGAAGAGCTAACATGAGATTGTTTCAGTAAAGGTGGCTGCGGCTTTTAGTTTGCTAAAAGCTGCAGCATGGCTGTTAATGACAGGATCTTCTGGAGGTCATTAGCTCATGGTGTCAAACACAAGTCTGAAATGACATGATGGCACAGAACAACAAGGTGATAATGGGCTTGTTTGATAGTTTCCCCTCCTTGGTTTTTTTTATCTATTTGGTATTTCTTTACATTTTGCATTATACCATTTGTTTTGCCTTCCACGCATAACTGCATATAAAGTTTGTTGCAAATGTACTGATTTATTGCTAGGAGAGGCTGTGGGATACTGAGTCAAAAATTAGAGGTTATTGCCTGATCAAGAGCATTGCTTGGGAACCTTGTCCGAACTGTATTAATAATGTGATGTCAAAGAATGTGTGAAGTCTATACCTGTAATCTTCACTGAGAAGCCTCTGTTGCCAACAGCTTTGTTTCTCCTACTTCCAGGTGGGAGATCTTCGTGTTTCATTCTTCTATGCAGGTTTGAGTGAAGACTCATCCCATTTGGGCCCAGCAGATATGGTAAATACTCTGAAGAAATTAGCACCCCTCCCAACCATTGCACACACTGACTTTTTGAATATTTTTATTTATTTATTTTCTCCCCACCACTTTTCAGGTGACAGTAATTGCTCGTCAACAAGGAGACCAGTTAGTTTCGTACCAAACCAAATCTGGGGATGCTTTGCAGATTCTTTATCTTGGTGAGCTGTCTCCTGAGGTAAGAGTTAATTACCAATGTAGAGAATGGTAGAAAGAGTAGTCTTTTCCCCATCTGTGCAAGAAAGGCACGAATTAAAATCTGATCTAATTTCCTCTTTCTTTATCCTGAAATACCTCTTTTGAGAATGGTGCCTGTCCTTTGCAACAGTGGTGGGCAGTGTCTGGGAGAGGAGAGGGCTCATTCCCCCTCACCAAACCCACTAGAGAGCACTTTCTGCCAAATCTGCCACTATACCAATGAATGTTGGCAGCACCTCAAAAATGTGGGAGAATTGGACAGCCGTGGTAACCCTGTTGGGGCTGCATGCTACTTACCTCTGGTTTAGTGAAAAGTCATTTTGTGATATGTCATAAAGGCAAAAATACAGTGTTCTTCTGAGCCCTTCCTGGGGGTAGAAAGTCAATTTTGGGGTGCTTCAGTTGTGCTGAATATTTGTTGTTTAAAACATTTGCCCCTATGTATTTATAGAGGGATCTGTTTGGACAGAACACTAAATGTAGAGTTTAATGCTGTCTGAATCAGTCTCAGGCTTGCTCCTCGAGACCCTCTGTGGGAAGGAGGCTGGAGCAGTTGTCAGCCAACTTCTGTCTCTTATTATTTCTTTTGACCTCTGAGCTAGGACACAAAGTTTGGTTAGTTTTTACTGTGGTTTGTCAGCTTTGAACCATAGGTTATGATCCACGTTTGTTCAGATGAGATACCAATTTGCACCCCTGAGATTTGTATATATTTAAATTAGCAACCCCGAGGGTCTTTGCTCTACCCACACCCACACATGTATTTCTCCTTTGCTGCCTGTTCCTCCTTTCAAACACAGGACTGATCTTAACTAATTTTACAAATTTCCTGAGGAAGGTATGTTCGGAAAGAGAAGACTTGGATGTTGTTAGGGTAGGAGAGTTGGGTATGGGATGGGATTTGCTAACTAAATGCTAAATGTTTTAGGAGGTCTTCCAGAAAGAACATGCAAGTAACAGCATGAAAACGTGGGGATTGCGTGCAGCTGGATGGTTGTCTATGTTTGTAGGCATCAGCCTTATGACCAGAATTATTTACACCTTGGGTAAGTTTTGCTGACTGTGACAAGGCATGATTTGAAAATAAAGCATTAATTAAAATCTTGGATCCAAGCAACTTCAGTACTAGGGAGCTCTGCATTGTAAATCTGAACATTAAGTTATGTCTACAAAGATGTATTAGCATGGCTAATGGTCTGTGATTCTGCAAGCTGGTACTCAGCAGTATATGGAGATCCAAAGCTGAGCACCATTAGTTTACAGGACAGAACCATGGAAGGTTTTTCAGTGCTTTGGACACTAGAAATTAGAAGATGGCTCATTGCGACAAGAGCACAAGGCATTAGTTACTCCGTTAGTTAGCTATAATAAATATGTGCTCCTGTAAGTCCTGAGAACAACAAAATTTGCTTAAATACCTCTAGAATTTATTGGAAGCCGTGTTTCGTACGTGCAATGTGTTTAAATCCAGCTTTTTTGTAATCTTGTTGCAAGATCTCTTGAAACTCTGATTTAAAGCACTTTGTCTCCTTTATTGTAAAATTAGGGGAAAGCTGATCCAACCTGCTAGTGCTCTTCCCAAATTCATGTTTATCACATTTATAGATCACCTTTTCCCACTCAAGAGAGGGTTGGTGAATAAGTGGTCCTCCTGATGTCGTTGGACTATAGCACCCATCACCCCTTGCCAGCTTAGCTAATAAAGAAGGGGATGATGAAAGTTGTAGCTGTCTAGAATGCCACATTTTTCCCTATCTCTGCTCTGCCTTGCAGGGATTCAGTTTACCTTTTGAGTGTGTGGGCAAAATGTAGACCCTGATCTACTATTTCTTTAAAAGGTTTTTCTACTCACAGTCAATTTTGCATAAAACAGATGAGGGAGGACTCCCTTCAACACCCCAAAATATAAACAGGAAGTAGGCATCTAGACACTTCAGATATTGACTTTTCAAAAAAAAAACATTTTCTGGGACTGCTATGGGACTCTGTGAGTGCTCAGGATGAAAATTTGGCCCTTAGGCCCCTGAGATTTGCCATCATACTTTTATAAGAACTGCTCTGTGGTCAGGTAGACTAAGGAATAATGACTCTCCCCAGCTTAATATAAACTTTGTGGCCAAGCGTGGCCTCCTCAGTCCAGTTTTAAAAGGTTCTGCCTCCCCATGGCCCTTCAGTAAGACGGGACCTTCAAGTGAGTAGGGAATTGTATCTTTGATACGATGACAAGAATGTGGGGAAGCGAACAGGAGTACAAATTAGTAAAGGATCATGTTTTTACCAGTTTCTTTTGAACATCTCCATATTGAAGAGCCATGAGGAACTAGAAATTGGTGGCTGAAATCCTGTTGCGCATTTGCTCATAAGGCATCACTTTTGGAGGCAAATTGATGCAAGTTAAGAAATCTTCCTAGGCATTATCTGTTGAATACTGAGTGGTGCATTTTGGCCAGCAGGTGCTTCATTAAGTCTGAAGCAGAGTTTAGCAGTCACATGTGTCTAGCTGATTTTTCAAGACGATGCCGGTACTTCATTCCTTGTTTAATTTCTCTCTCTCCTACAGTGGATTGGTTTCCAGTAGTCCGGGACCTGGTTAACATTGGCCTGAAGGCATTTGCCTTTTGTTTAGCCACTTCTCTGTCCCTGCTGACCATTTCAGTAGGCTGGCTCTTCTATCGGCCCCTCTGGGCAATACTGATTGGGTTGCTGGCGGCCGTTCCCATTGTGCTTGCGAGGTCCCGGGTTCCACCCAAGAAGCAACAGTGACATTGTGGAGAACATGTCTTGCGATTTGATTGGGAATCTCTTCAGAAGAATGGAAGATCTAGAGCTTCCGTCATATCTAAAGCAGTGATCATCGAGTGTATGTGCAAGTCTAAACACCCTTTGACTTCCCAGTACAGATGGAACAGTGGACCTCCATGCAAAATGTTTGTACCGTTTTTTAAAATAATGTAATTGTGTGGAAAAATGGACTCTGTGGCATCGCTTCCTAAGAAAAAGTAGAATGTTCTTATGCCTGGCATTAAACACAGTTAAGGGAAATTGACTTTATCACTTGATTAAAACATCTGCTGGTCCTGTTTGGAAAACACAGGGATATGTGCTCTTGATGGGGACCACATCAGGCTTTGCAACCCATGTAAAATCGTTACACTTTCAATGCATCTTTTATTTCAAACAGTACTTTTATGTATTTTTTTATGCATGCAGTGGTTTGCAGTTTCTATCTGATCTTACTTCATTTGTCTCCTGCTCGTCTGACTCTAATCAAGTTTTTTTTTAATGTGTATCTAAGTTACCATACCTAAAGAACCTTGAATGGTACAAGGGGTGAATTTCCCACACCACCTTGGCTAAGGTGCTTACCAACCCTTTTTCCTCATCTTTTTGAAACTGTTGTATTCCACCTGGAAAGGTAGGATAGGGTTTTGTCCTCTCCACTTCTCTTTCTTTAGGAATAACACCAATTCAGTACAGTAAATGCTGAACGAACTCAGTGGCATCTGTGTTTGGGATAAGGGGGTTAGTTCACATTAAGAATTATGTCTCCAAAAACCTTTTACACTTGTAAGAACGTAACTGGGAAACTGGGATTGAACTTGTAAACCAGAGCTGGGAAATATTTAGCCCACCACTTAGACTATAACTCCCATTAGTCTTAGCTGGCATAGCAAGTGAGTGGGGATCATGGAGTTGCAGTGTGTGGCAGATACATGTTCCCTGTTCATGTTGTAAACCGATATATGTTAAAAACAAGAGACAATGTTCCTTGCATTATGTCATAAACTGTCCAGTGAGTGCTCTACAGTATACAAGTTGACACAATGACAGCAGTGATAATAATCCGTATATTGTCTGCATAACCCAAAGACATGGATTATTTTTAAAGAAAGGTACAGTACGTCGTCGTTCATTGCTAGCAAAAGTGACTAACCCAAGGGTGATGGCAATGGTTATGCAAGTGCGCTAATGTGATGTGTCTACATATTTTACATTTTGATACTTCTGGTACAATCCACTGTAGTTAGGATGGGAGAGGGGTAGGCTACCATGTGCTAAATCTAAAGTCTCTACTAGTTTTCTTCCCAGGTCATTATTGGGCAGGGGATGGGGGTAGAGACTGATTAAGCATATGGTCTGTAAATCCCAAATAGTAAATACTGGACGAGAGTCCAGTTCCACCTTAGACCCATCCCTCTCTTGGAGATCAAAGAGCTTGGGGCCCCACTGTCTAGTGGTCACAACTCACATAGGGGAAGAATCACAACACACAACACACCCAATGTCTGCTAATTGATACTTGTGGTAGTGCTCTTTAACAAGGTATCACTTTATCAGTTGTGTGCTGGTACAGACTGAAGTATTGTGATTATGCTCAAGCTAAACAATAGCCAGTATTTGTATACTTTGAGAGCTTTTCTAAATTGTCTGTGGATTGAATTGCCACATTTTTATATTTCATAAATAAACTTTCACCTATAGCATTGTGTTTCTTCTTGAACCTGCATGCAATGGGAAGCGTACATATTCAGTTAACAATCAAGAATGAAGACATGGTTTCAGCATGCTACTTAAAAGACTTGCTTGCAGAGATGAGCAGAAATCTCACTTATACAGCATTCTGCAGATAGCAGGAGAAACCCAAGAAATTGCTTCAGCTTGTGCATGTGTATAATAGCTAGCTAGCAGAGCAACTGTGCAAATGTGGTATTATCTGAGCTGCGTGTAAGCTGTTCCAGTGTGCATCCTTCCTGGTAACAAGGCACCTCTAGAGTTTTCTGGAAGATGTTCTTCATAAGCAATGGTTGTACTGAAGTTGAGGCAGTGCTGGAACAGGAAAGGGTCATGGCTTCTCTCATTTGGTTTGAGACCTCTGCTGTGGGCAGGACTGCTACAGCTCCCTCTGTTTTTCAGGAGTAACATCTGAGCATTTTCCCCATCCCTACAGTTTCTTTTGCCCAAAACATAAAATGGGGGAGATGTGGTTAACCATGCCAGCCTGTTTCAGTCTTGTGGTACCTTTAAGGCTGACAGGTTTTACTTGGCATTAGCTCTCAGGGGCCACAGCCCACTTGCTTCTGAAGAAGAGGCTTGCAAGCCATGAAAGCATACAGTAAAACAACTGTGCTCGTCTCTAAGAGGCCACCAGACTCACGGCTGTAGTTGGCAGTTGGATCAAGATAAGTTTCTGCTGGTGCCCGTCCATTGCCATACAGTTCATGATTTCTTTCATAAAGTGGTGTACTAAACATTCTAATGCTCACTTTAATTTTATTAATTGGACTTACATATTTTCCCTTCTCCCAAGACATGTTTATATACAATGAAGATGGATACAAGCACGTAACATGAAATACCAAAATGAAAGCAGAACCATGCATCAAAACTACAAAGCAGGAGGATTTTTTGCGCATAAACAGAGGTAGCTTGCAGCTCCTATGGACGTCTCACTCTTTCTGCTAAGACACACTAGAAACTAGCTGGACAGAGAAAGCTGCATTAATGTCATGCTCATGGTTGACATTCTTTTTGTCCTTTTTGGTAAGGAGGAAGTTCTGAAAATACTTCTCTCAAATCTATTTCTGATACCATTTTGAGAGCCAATGTGGTGTACCATATTAGGACTCAGAAGACCTGGCTTAAAATCTCTGCTCAGCCATGGAAATTCACTGTGTGCATGTGTGTGTAATTGATGAAACTACTTAAATATTTTACATTCCCTGAAAACTCTTGTTAGGGTCATAGATCAATTACAACTTGGTTTTTTGTTTAAAAAAATATTCAGATTAGGTTCAATTTATGAATGCCTGTGAAATTCTGTAACTTAGGGTGATGAATTGCGGCTGATTAACAAAGTGCTGGTCACTTTCTTAGGCATGTGACTGGCACCTTGTTAATTTTTAAAAAATCACCACCATGACTTACATGTACACATTATGAGAAACCATATATCCCCAACAGGATTCAGGCAAGTGTTTTTAAGACTACATTCTTGAAACTGTATGTCTTCTGCATAGGTCTGTAAGCTTCTTGCATTTATACCACCAGCAAACTTTGAAACATCACAAGTTTCCTCAAGGCAAGCTGAAAGAAAACAAGACAGAGATTTCCAGCAGTACATTGGATATGTTTATGCTCATCTCTGTGTACACTCAGCAGGATTTCTGCTTTTTCTTTCATACTGCATCGGCATCTTTAGGGAGAAGGAAGATGCAAGAGAGATTATTGCAGGAATGGGTATGTCAAAGTTCAGGTGGAGGTACTGAAACTCTCTCTGTGGTCCTGTGGATTCACGCCTAGCACTTATTTATATTTATCTATTTAAAATATTTATATGATACAACCTGGCTTATAGTTTTAAATCTAAAACAAAAATTATTACAATATTTTAAAAAAATCAAACAAACATACTATTAAACTAGTTAATAAAAACAATAAAAACACATTTTAAATGACATCTTGAGGATACGAAGAGAATAGTGTAAATTGTTGGAATGTTTCATGATGCACTTTGCAATGATAAATCCATTGAAAGAAAAGAAGAAACTAGCAGCAGAAGCAAGATCTTATTAAAGCTTTTTTATTTTATTTTTTCAGCTGAAGATTCAGTATAAAAATATTTTTAAGAACATTTAAAGTGCCAAAAGTAGCTCTAGTCAGTTTAAAGACAGGGAGGGTTTTCTTTCATGTCAGTAGGCCAATAAAAAAATAAAAATAAAATTTTAAAAGTTCTTGTGTAAAACAGATGGTGTTGTCAACATCTCTTTACAGCAACAACTGCATAAATCAAAGCATTCTAAATGGCAAACAAGTCATTATACAACTATTATTAGGCATGTAATGGCAGATAGCAAGCATGCATTCTTTTGTCTTCCAGATTGCGCTGGCTGAAGTCCAGATGTAAGTCACACGTAGAGTGGGCACACTGAATCAACAGTACGTATAAAGGAGCTGACTCACCAAAAAACCCCATTGATTCAATGAGACAACTCTCGTTCTGAACGACTTCTGGATTTCAACCGCTGACTTGCAGTGTTCTAAAGTACAAACATTGCTCCTTCTTTTTAATGCTCAACATGTATAAAACTCACATGGCCATTGAGACTCATGAGGATAAAAAGCAGAGATGCAAGGAGAAATCCAACAGACACTAAAGCAAAATGGACATTTTTCAAAATTCCCATTCTTGTAAGTCTTATGCTTATTTCTAATACTAACAAAAATCTTCACATTTGTCTTTCTTGCTCAAGCTTTACTGAAATGAGGGGGAAGGGTTGTAAGAGCACTACTGATCTTGCACAGTGCCCATTGGTATTTGTCGTGTTTGGACAGATTTTCCCAGCAGACGGCTGCTCATTTCCTGAAGGCACTAAAGGTTGTGTTTCCTACACTTGATCCCCTCCCAGTTATCCCAAGCAATGGAGTCAAGAATGCTAGGACTTGACACTAGGAACAGCTGGAGGGCACCCGGGAAAAGACTCCTACAAGGATTCTAACTATTTCTAGCCAAAGGACTCTGCTATATTGCCTTCATACCAGAAGTGATATGTGGGACCTTCCACAGCTGTCATGTAACTGTTTTGCAAACAAAAGGGAAAAAACAAGGACAGTGAAGGACAATGAGAGGGAGTCCACTAACAGCAAAGTAACTGAAGAATTGGAAAAATGTCCAAAGGAAAACAAATTCCACAAAGTGAGTTATCAAAAAACATACATACGTATCAAGAGCATCTAACCAATCTCTTCCTCAGAATTCCACAAATATAAAGAAAGAAGGCCCAGAACGTTTGAGAAGAGGTGAAAGCAAAACATGTCTGTTTTTCTGTTCAACATATCTCATATTTGGAATAGCAACACAGAGCAAAGTGTACATACATCGCATGGCCTAGACTTGTACAGATTCTACTAGCTCCCTGATTTATTCCTATCAGCAGCACTTTTTTAAAAATAGATACTGCAACTTTTTATATCAACTCAACCCCAAGTTTCCAACTTGCTAATATTTTAAAAGATATATACTATTCTATAAGCAAGCCTGAAAATACCTAGAAGTTGGTCTGAAAGAACACAGAATGGTTCAACACCAAGGCTCCTCCTGGTCACAGCTTCTCAAATGGAAACAAGTGCTTTGCTTCCCCTTTCTTTTCTCTCTTGCTCCTTCTGGTTCTTTTTGCTCCCTCGCTCTGTTCTTCCATCTGCCGGTTCTGGGGCCAAGAAACTGCCACATCCTCAGCACGTGTCTGTGAGCTTGGTTGTTCTCCTCCATCCTCATCCTCATCGGAAGAGAATCCATCCCCTCTTTCCATCGTTGCTCCTGCCGCCTCATTCTGGAGGAGAAAAAAAAAAGAGAAATGTTCAGTTGATCCTGTGAAAGCAGTCCCTTTATAAAGAAAGTCCCTCAAAGAAAAGAAAAATCAGCAGTGCAAAGCACCTCCAGCTTGCTTTGCAAATCTGCACAGAAATACAGAGAGGATATTTTAAAACATTTTTTTACAAATTACTGTTCTCTGCAAGAAAGCTGAATAATCAGAATAAAAGGCAAACATTTGTTGTTGTTGTTGTTGTTGTTGTTGTTATACTAGGCAAATATTCATCATCATCATCATCTACTTATTACACTTCTACCTTGGTTTTCCACTACTGGGTAGTGCTAAAGGTAATTTATAATCATAAAACGTATCAAAAATAGCAAGCAAACCTAAACTCAGCCAAAGAATCAAACCAAATAAAATCAAATGCAACTATAAAATACCAAACCCAATTTTCAAACTGCTGACAGTGGAGCAAATGCTTTCTCCATATTAAGGCCCTCTAGTAGTGGAAGAGCACATTATTTATTTCAAACAAAAATTGTTCCCCAATATGAAATCCAGAGGAGTCACTACACATTCTGAAAATCTCTGAACAAGAAAATTAAGGCCAGCCTTAACATTAAGAAGCGCCTGGAAGCCACTTTAGACAACAGATTTTGAATGTCATGAAAGACACCCAAATTGTTAAGCTATTTAGTTTATTAGGACTATGTACTTCATACATGAAAAAAATTTAGTTGGGTCTAGGAAACCATGTAGGGGCAAGGGGGCACCATTTCTGGCTGAACCACTAAATGTCTGGTATGAGTATTATATCTTTATTGCTTACTGAGAATGTGTTACTCATTTATTAACTCAAGAGTTATGAAGGATTGCTCACCTCATCACACTCCTACCACTCAGTGGGTGAAATCCTGTTGCTGAGCGTAGTAGGTCACAACTAGAGTAACCCATTTGAATCAATGGGACTTATGGAGGCGCTGACTCACCAAACCCCCACAGATTCAATGGGCCTACTGTAGTGCTAGTAACACTAAGCAATGGAATTTCAGCCAGAGTGTCAAGTTTGTGGTATCTATATAGTCTCCCAAAAGATCAGTCCATGCATGAAAAAGAGAGAAATATTTCATATTTCCCTATTTCTGTAGATGATAATGATCAGTTCCCACCTGCCAACCCTTGAGCATTAATGTTCTTTCTTGTCTTGTATACATTTTTCTTTTCTTTTTTTTTCAGAATTTATAGCTATTGGGGTCAAATGGTCTTCAACATTTTGGTCTGAACACTTGCTATATCATTTTGAAACCTAATTAATCAGATCAAGACAGAAACTATATCTTTATGGTCAAAATCCTGTTGTGAAGTTCTTATGTTGTGGTAATGATGGTGTCAGCATCAGAAGCGTCAGCGGCATCAGCAGCAGATTGCTGCTAATTAAAGACTTCCTTTTCCAATTTCAGAGTGTGCACAGTTCACACACAATCAGAAAAGGGCCTGTACAAAGCCAAAATAAAAAAAGAAGTCTTTCATTGGCAGCAATCTGCCCCAATGATGACATCATTTCCCTTGTGCAGGTGGAACCCACCCAACAGGATTTTCGCCTACAAATGCCTATTCAGAAATAAGTCTCACTGCACTCAGTGAATTTTACACCCAGATAAATCTATATAGGTCAGCAACTAAAAATCAGCCCATTGTACATCCATGAAGGAAGAAGTATGTACTTTTTATCATTGTAAATGATAACTACTTGAAATACTAGAGAACAGAATCCTGTTATACAGGGTGGCCCTTTGCAGTGTTGGAGAAAATATGCCTCTCTCAGATGCCGCTGGATTGCACCTCCCGTCAGTCCTAGCAAGCATAGCCAGAGGTATGGCATGATGCAAACTGGAAGGCCACCTGCTTCTACACAGTCTATAAATTCTCCCATGCTTGAGAAAGTAAACATATAACATCATTATCCTAACAACAAGGATATGAATATACCAGCTTTTATTACCTTAACTGAGTAGCGCTCCTTCAATCTCTGTTTGATCAGAAGTCCTTTCACCATCAGTTTCCAGTTTCCCAGCACTCTCTTTTCCCGCTTCTGTTTGTAAAGTGCAATTAGATTTAGAATTAGAACCCACGGGCAACCGTTGCAAAGTTTTTGGTCCCAAGGGGAATCAGAGCTAAAGAACGGTTGACTTTACATTTTACAAAAGGATGAGACAGAATATACAGAAATCCATCAGCCTATGGGGAAGAAAGAAGATGTCAAAGTCCTTTTTAAAGATTTATGTTGGGGTTAAGACTTTCACAGACATTGGTTTAACTTGAGTATATGGTGGGGTGGGAAACCTCAGGCACGGGGGCCAAATCTGGCCCTCTGGACTTCCCCAGCTGGCTCCAGCCCCTGCCCCCATGAATTCCCAGGTTTCCCAACTACATTTATTACTCACCAGTTCTATCTTTAGATTAGCTGTCTAGCTCTGTAATGCTGGCGGCTTCTAGCAATATCAATTCAACCCCAACTCAACCCTTCAAAGTTATAATTCTCCAGGTTTTCCCCACCTCCTTTTCCTTTTTCTCTCTTTCTGCTTCTTCATTCTCCCAGGCTGCAACGAGAACCTCCTTGTACTCTTCACAGACGACATAACCTTCCGTGCTGATGAAGAAGAACACAGTAACTTGTCACGTAGGCTGCTGAACTGGGGCACCTTTGATCTCCGCCTAGATGCTGCCTGTGCACTGATGGAACAGCTTATATATCAGAGCTTTCAGAAAAGAGAAAGAGAGAATGGAAAATATCTGGGATCCCAGGAAGGGCCAAAAGATGAAATATGAACAAGAAATTCCCCAAAGAGCTTTCACTTGACTTGATTCCTGCTGCCTGAACATCATAGATATGAGGACAAAACAATAAAAATCAGAATAAAATTCCTGGCAGGTAACAGAATGGTAAACACTGTTGCTTAATTCTGGATAAGCAATAAAGGAGGGGTGATTCGCTGTTTTGGACACAGAAAGTGGCCAGATATAGCTCAGTCAATACTTTACTCTGTGATAAATGCAGAGGGGCCATGGATGAAAAATATAGCCTCTATTGGCAGGTGCCAGGGATAACCAGAACTTGGAGCGATTTATCTTTTTTTTTGGACTCCAGATCACAATATGTCTCTGCCAGAGTGGCTGGTAGCCACACTAGAAAGGGAATTTTGGGAGCTGAAATAAAAGCAAGTCCCTTTTCCAAATTCCTGCCCATGCAGACCCTGCTCTAGCAAAGTCAGACAAACGTGACATACACTGGGTGTGAATAGCCCCCGTGAAAATCAAATCCAGTGACAGCTGGAACACAGTCAATATCCAGTTTACGGGCCACTCTGTGGAGATTTGGAAGTTTCAGTTGCACGCAGCCGATTGGCAACATCTTAGGTTGGAAGAGATACACATTCCCAAACTCATTCCGAGGAACCTGAAAGCAGAAAGAGAAACAAACAAACAATGCAGATAAACAAACAAACAAACTCATGCTTTTAAGCAGAAATTTGCTCACACAAAAAACACTGTGCTGCCTGAAAATGACAAATATTTATTTATTATTTATTTATGATTTAAATTTGCATACCGCTCCCCATTGGTGCCGAAGAACTACTCTGGGCGGTTTACAATAATAAATAAACCAAACCAAGAGAAAACTAAAACTATTTAAAACCAGCATAGCAACTAATTAATAATAGAAAGGAGAGTTGGTGAAAATGTGAGCTCTATGGCCATAAATGTATGAGATTTCTTGAGTCGGACAAAACTATAGTACCAGGAATTTTCTGCACCCTATAATAGTAAGTGATGGTTTCATAAGAGAACCAGCTTAATTTAACTTGTTCTGAATTTTCATTCACGTGACCATATCTTTATTAGACTTAAAGACCACATTTCAAACTGCTAAGACGACTTTATACATTTGCAACCATCCCAATCCCAGCCAAAAAGAGTCCAAGCTCAAAACCTCTCCTGCCTGCACACAGCCTAAAAATCCCCTCTAAGGCTTTCGGGGTGGGTGGGGTGGACATGCATTCCATCAGTGGTGCTACAAACACACCACTGAATACCACCTTCAGAATCCACTGGGACCAAGGCAGAAGGGTATCGACACTGCCTCCTTCCTTCAGTTTAGAACTGGATTTGGCAAATTTGTGGAATTTAAAGCTCAGTCTTAAAAATTGAATATATGCTTCAGGTCAGGGCCCAAATTCAAGGCCACAAAACATAATGCTTCTTCGTCACGAATCCTTGCTGAATCTGGATGGTGTTGTTTTGTTTTGCTTCTTTGGATTCTGCCTGATATGCTTGCACAGACCAACATGGCTACCTCTTCCAAAACTACAACTGTGAAAAGCACTGAATTTATCCAAATAGAGTGGCGATCCATCAACCTTGTGAAGAAACTTGCACAAGTTCAGTCAGACTACAACAGGACTGTAAAACATAGGCCTAATTACTGCATGTAACCAATGGAACATTTAGAATGTGAAACTGGTATTTCACATACATTTCATTTCATTTCATTCTGTCTCTTAATGTCTGATGAAGTGGACGTGCCCACGAAAGCTTACATTAAAATATAATGATTAGTCTTTAAGGTGCCACACGTTTTTGTCTTGTTTTGTTTCTTTGGATTTTGCCTGATAGACATCAACAAATGTGTATTCATCAAAGAATAAACATACTCTGTGACAAAATCCACAAAAGCACTATTTGGAAACAGTGCTTTTGTGGGCCCGCACATCAATGTGTTTTGCTAACAAGTATGCTTTGTTTCAGGAAAAATATCCAAATACTTAACTCTATCTATCGAGGAGAAAACAGGTCCTCGATCTTAGAAACCTTGCTTTGCAAACATGTTACATACCCTAAAAGATATTGAATGCTCTGCTTGTCAAAACTGAGAACTCTAAATTTGTGAACAGAAGAAGACATTCAACACAAACGCTGAGCTTTGGAGCACATTAAAGCCTGCCCGTTCTGATCTTTCCTGCAGCTCACCTTTCCATCCACGGCCACAGGGGGCTGGAACTCCTCAGTCTGCCAGAAGCCAAAGAGGGACAAATCCTTTTTGTCCCGGTTTGCAGGCTCCATCATTCGTGCTTTCCTTGCTTGGTTGGAGAAGCCCCTGACCATCTGTACAAAACACAACAAATTCAATTCTCTCACCCATTTCCATTACTCCATCAAAACAGAGACCTACACACCATCTTAGACATGTAACTAGAGGTTCCTCATCTCACCTGTTGTCACTTCTGTTATCACTCCAGAAACAGGAAAGAGGCTACATGAGCCATTCACACATTTGCCCTAACTGGTGTCCACAGCTGTCAGAGGAGGCACCACTGATGGAAGAAAACCAAAACATTGCAGTGGAGGAAAATGCTGTAGAGGCTACAAACATAGTGGAGGAGCCACCATGGAAAAGAATCACAGTTAGGAGCAAAAGAAGAAGACACTCTTTCCTGGTGGAACTACAAAACCGCTTTCAGTTACTTGAAGAAGAGTCTGTCAGACAGGACGCAGAGGAGACCCCACAGGAGAACATGAGTAGGGCTGAAGCGCAGCAGAATACAGTCACTGAACCCACACCCTACAAAAAGAAGAAGAGGAGAGTATTTGTAGTAGGGGACTCCCTACTACATGGAATTGAGACCGAAATATGTCGGGAGGATCCATGGACTCGCCAGGTATGCTGCCTCCCTGGAGGACGGATAAGGGATGTGATGGAAGGATTGCCATCACTCATAAAACCTACAGATACATATTCCTTTCTTCTTGTCCATGTGGGAACAAACGACACAGCCAAGAGGAGCTACCAAGAAATCATGTCTGACTTTAAAGCTCTAGGAAGGAAACTCAAGGACTTTGGGGCCCAGATAGTTTTTTCATCCATCTTATTGGTGCTCGGAAGAGGAATCGAAAGAGAAAGGAAGATCCTCTGGGTGAATGATTGGACACAAAGGTGGTGTCGATGAGAGGGATTTGGTTTTTGGGACCATGGGCTAAGCTTCCTGGAAGAAGGACTGCTAGCAAGAGACAGCTTGCATCTAACAAGGACTGGGAAGAATGTGTTTGCCCACAGCATGAAGAACTTCATCAGGAGGGATTTAAACTGAATTGGAAGGGGGAGGGAGATGTAAGCACAGAGTTAAGGGTAGATGAAGCCTTACACACAATAAGAGGAATGGACCAAACTGATCAAAAGGGCAACAATAATAACATTAACAATAATAATCACAATAATAAACATAACAATAATCATAATAATAATCATAACATTCATAAAAATATACAAAGATAAACAGGCCACAAATCACACACCCTCCACTGTCTGTATATGAATGCCAGGAGTATGGGAAACAAACAAGAAGAACTGGAAATTTTAATTCAGGAGGGTAGGTATGACTTGATAGGAATAACTGAAACTTGGTGGGATGACTCCCATGACTGGAATACAGCAATTGAAGGATATAAACTGATCAAAAAGAACAGAGGGAATAAAAACGGAGGTGGAGTTGCAGTATATGTCAAAAATACACATTCCTGCACAGAAATACAGGAGGAGGAGAGTGACTGTTCCATCAGGAGCATCTGAATCAATCTAATTGGGGCAAAAAACAAAAGGAACTTGGTAGTTGGAGTCTACTACCAACCGCCCAATCAAAGAGACGAAGCGGATGAAACTTTTGAAAAACAAATTGCAGGGTTTTCAAAGAGACACGACGTAGTAGTGATGGGAGATTTCAATTATCCAGATATATGTTGGGAGGCAAATTCTGCCAAGTATGGCCCTTCCAAGAAATTCCTGGCTTGTGTGGCTGATAATTTGCTCCTACAAAAAGTGGAGACAGAAACTAGAGGATTTGCTATCCTTGACTTGATTCTGACCAACAAAGATGACTTGGTGGGGGAAGTGGAAGTAAGGGGAACTCTAGGCGAGAGTGACCATGTCCTTCTAGAATTCTTGATTTCAAAGGAAACGAAAGCAGAGTGTAGCCACACAGGTCTGCTGGATTTTTAAAAAGCCAATTTTAATAATCTCAGAACAAGGATAAGTAAGGTCCCATGGCAAGAGATCCTAACAAGAAAAGAAGTCCAAGACGGGTGGGAGCTTCTAAAAAAAGAAATCCGAAAGGCACAACTACAAACAATTCCAACAAGCAAAAAAGGGGGGAGGCAGCAAAAAAGCCCAGTGTGGCTTGACAAAAAGCTCAGGGAGGACCTAAAAACCAAAAAAGACATGTACAGGAAATGGAAAGAAGGCCAGGCCACCAAGGATGAGTACAGACAAGTAGCAAGGAAATGCAGGGATGGCATTAGGAGGGCAAAAGCTGAGAATGAGCTGAGGACAGTTAGAGATACTAAAAGCAATAAAAAAGCATTCTTCAGGTATGTGAGTAGCAGAAGACAAACCAAGGACATAGTGGCACAGCTCCACAATGGAGATGGAAAAATGGTAACAGAGGACAAAGAAAAGGCAGAGGTGCTCAATTCCTATTTTAGTTCCATCTTTTCCCATAAGGCAGACTAACTTCCAAACAAATTGGAGGTGCAAGGGGGTGGGGGACAAGATTGCAGCTGGAAATAGACAAACAGTCAAGGAATACCCTACCACCTTGAGCGAGTTCAAATCTCCAGGGCCGGATGAACTGCATCCGAGAGTACTGAAGGAACTGGCTGAAGAACTCTCAGAACCGCTATCCATTATTTTCTTGAAATCATGGGAAACGGCGGAGGTGCCAGAGGATTGGAGGACGGCTAATGTTGTCCCTATCTTCAAAAAGGGCAAAAAACAGGAACCTGGGAACTACAGGCCAGTCAGCCTGACATCAATCCCAGGCAAAATTCTGGAACAGATCGTAAAGTGGTCTTTGTGCAAGCACCTAGAAAACAAGGCAGTAATAACTAGAAGCCAACACGGATTTGTCAAAAACAAATCCTGCCAAACTAATTTGATCTCATTTTTTGATCAGGTCACCTCCCTGATAGACAGAGGGAATGCTGTAGACGTAGTATATCCTGACTTCAGCAAAGCTTTTGACAAAGTGCCCCATGATATCCTGATTAGCAAGCTAACTAGGTGTGGGCTGGATAGATCAAGTGTCAGGTGGATACACAATTGGCTACAGAATCGTACTCAGAGGGTGATGATTAATGGGTCCTTCTCTAACTGGGAGGAGGTAACAAGTGGGGTACCCCAAGGCTCAGTCCTGGGCCCGGTGCTCTTCAATCTTTTTATTAATGACTTGGATGAGGGAGTTCAGGGAATGCTTGTCAAATTTGCAGATTATACCAAATTGGGTGGAATAGCTAATACCCTAGAGGACAGAAACAAAATTCAAAATGACCTTGATAGGATGGAGAACTGGGCCGAAAGCAACAGAATGAAATTCAACAGGGATAATTGCAAAGTACTACACCTCGGAAGAAGTAACCAATTGCACAGTTACAAGATGGGGGATACCTGGCTCAGCAAAACTACGAGTGAGAAGGATCTTGGAATTGTTGTAGATCACAAGCTAAATATGAGCCAACAGTGTGATGTGGCTACAAAAAGGGCTAATGCTATTTTAGGCTGCATTCATAGAAGTATAGTTTCCAAATCCCGCGAGGTGCTAGTCCCCCTCTATTCAGCACAGGTTAGGCCTCACCTTGAGAATTGTGTCCAGTTCTGGACACCACACTTCAAGAAGGATGCTGACAAATTGGAACAAGTTCAGAGGAGGGTGACAAGGATGATCAGGGGGCTGGAAAACAAGCCTTATGAGGAAAGGCTGAAAGAATTGAGCATGTTTAACCTTGAGAAAAGAAGGCTGAGGGGTGATATGATAGCACTTTTCAAATATTTGAAAGGCTGTCATACAGAGGAGGGACAAGATCTGTTCTCGATCATCCCAGAGGGCAGGACACACAACAATGGGCTCAAGTTAAAGGAAGCCAGATTTTGGTTAAATATCAGGAAAAACTTCCTAACTGTTAGAGCAGTACGACAGTGGAACCAGTTACCTCAGGAGTTGATGAGTGCTCCAACACTGGAGGCATCCAAGAAAAACTTGGATAACCACCTGGCAGATATGCTTTGATTGTATTCCTGCACTGAGCAGGGGGTTGGACTTGATGGCCTTGTAGGCCCCTTCCAACTTCACTTTTCTATGATTCTATGATTCTATGGCCATTGTCACAATGCTAAGCTAAAAAATGACACCTACCCATTACATTCAAGCAAAGGTCTCTCTTCTTAGTACTGTTGTCCCCGAATGGAACAACTGCCTGCATTCAGCTCTCCAAATACAGGTCTTCCCAGCCAAGTTGCCCTGTTTTACATGTGTGATTGACCCACTAGCCACAAATCCTGTATAAAACTACCGTTGACACTACATGGAGGAATAATGCTCTCCTGTCACAGTTGTGAGCTTCCCAGAGGCCACTATGGGAATAAGGATCCTGGTGTAGACAAGACTTTGGTCTGATCCAGCAAGGAGCATCCTAGGTTCTTTAGTTCATAAACGTTCATGTATGCATACCTCATTCTTCTATTGCACGAGACACACTTAAGTACACCCCTTCTGAATGCGACTGCTTACCTTATAAGGCACTTCTCCAATCCTGATGACTCGAGCTTGCTTTAGCCACGTGTCCTTGGAGTGCAGTGTATGTATACAATCTCTGAAAAAAGCCCAAACACCCAGAGAAACCAATAAGAACATGAACAATATAGAAACAATGTATTATTGACTGTGTGCATTCTTTGTATCATGCTTTGAAAAAAGTGTACTCAATACTTTTAAAAAATATACGTATCAGAATTCTGTGCCAATGTAATCATATTCTGCAACTAGCAAAAAGACAGGTTACTTACCTGTAACCATGGTTCTTCAAGTGGACCTCTGTGAATTCACACAATAGGGTTTTGACAGCGCCTGCGCTGGTCCTCTCGGAATCTTCTAGAGCTTTTATAGAAAAGTAACAAGTTTAGAGTTGCCCCCATCGCGCATGCTCCGCCCGCCTCAGCCCTCAGTTCCATTTATCTGCCACAATAGCCTGAGCTTAGTCTAGACATAATCAGTGACGGACAGTGGGGAGGCTGGGCGGGATGTGTGAATTCACAGAGGTCCACTTGAAGAACCATGGTTACAGGTAAGTAACCTGTCTTTCTTCATCGTGGCCTCTGTGAATGCACACAATAGGGTGACTAGCAAGCTCACTTACCGGAAAGAGGGCCGTCACTGTAGAACAGAAGTCAACACAGCTCTCCCAAAGCTTGTCTCCTTCTTGGCCCAAAGGTCCAACCTGTAATGAGTCACGAAGGTTGACACATTGGACCAAGTGGCTGCTCTGCAGATGTCAGGCACATCGACACCACGTAGCAAGGCCGTTGATGTAGCAACAGCTCTAGTGGAATGTGCTTTGAGACCCTCGGGAGGGGTCTTGCCTTGCAGCTCATAAGCCAATGATATAACAGAGACAAGCCATCTGGAAACAGTGGAAGAGGAGACAGGAGAGCCTTTACGTTGTCCATAGAAACATATGAACAGCCTTGGTGAAGTACAAAAATCCTTGGTTCGTGAAAGGTAGTATGCCAAGGCTCTTCTAACGTCAAGGGAGTGGAGCATGCGCTCAATATCCGTGGTTGGTTCAGGGAACAAGGTTGGCAATATAAGGGGTTGATTAACGTGAAATTCGGACACAATTTTTGGTAGAAAGGTAATGTCCGGATACAAAGTAACCTTATCTTTAAAGAATTGAAGGTAAGGAGCATCGGATCTGAGAGCTGCCAGCTCACTTGCTCGTCTTGCAGATATAATGGCCACCAAAAACAGTGCTTTAAATGATAATAGCTTAATGTCACAAGATGCCATGGGTTCGAATGGGTGACGCGTAAGCGCACGCAACACAAGTTGAAGGGACCATTGAGGTACAGGAGGTTTGATTGGTGGCCGTATGTTTGAGAGACCCTTCAAAAAGGATTTGAAGGTAGGGTGTGAAAAAAGACGAGCAGCATCCGATTCACGAGGTTGGAAAGAAACAACGGCGGAGATGTAAACCTTAAGGGTGGAAAGAGCCAAACCAGAGTCAAACAGATAACGAAGATATTGAAGTAATGTAGGCAGGGAGACAGGGCAAGCCTGCAGGTGATTTGATTTGGCAAATTTAAGAAAATTACTCCATTTGTATTTGTAGAGGAGGACGGTAGATGGCTTTCTAGCTCTATCTAGGACCTCCTTGATCGATGGGTGATCATCCAGGCTGTCAAATGTAATGATTCCAGGTCTGGGTGGAAGACTTGCCCCGAGTCCTGTGTTAGAAGATGAGGGATGCTCGGTAGTTTGAGTACATCCACTGTCATCGCCTGGAGGGTGGAAAACCATGGCTGACGAGGCCACCACGGTGCAACGAAAATTGCATTGGACCTCAGTTGGCGGGCTCTGACCAGTGTCCTCTGGATGAGTGGTACTGGAGGGAAAAGGTAAAGGAGCTCTGGACCACAAGGGATCATGAAAGCATCCCCCAGTGAATGTCTGCCTCTGCCTGCACGCGAGGCATATTTCATGCATTTGCTGTTGGTTAGAGTTGCAAACATGTCTACGGAGGGGCATCCCCATCTGTTGCACAGCAGACTGAAGACTTCCTTGTCCAATTCCCACTCGTGGGTCTGAGATGTAAGACGACTCAGTGTGTCGGCAAGCTCGTTGTCTGTTGTCGAGACATGGAGCGCCACTGGAAAAATTTGATGATGATAACACCATTCCCACAGATGTATATTTATTTATTTATTTATTTATTTATTTCATTTATACCCCGCCTATCTGGTCAATTATGAGTATAGAGAGGAGGAGAAGGGACATGGAACGTGTTCCGCCCTGTTTGTTGATGTAGTACATGGTCGTGGTGTTGTCCGTGATCACTTGCACACCACGACCCTGTACCAGAGGCAGAAACGCCTTGAAGGCTTTTATGACGGCTAGCATTTCCAGATGGTTGATGTGCAAGCTCCTGTCGTGATGTGACCAAAGAGCATGTATTTGATGAGGCCCACAGTGTGCTCCCCACCCTGTGGGGCTCGCATCTGTCGTCACTTGAACTGTCAGCTGTAGAGGTCGAAAGGGTCGGCCGACCATGAGATGTGGAAGGAACGTCCACCATTGCAACTGCTTCACTAGTTCTGTTGTGACATGTATTCGCTTCCGCGGACTGTCCTGAAGAGGATCGAAAAGAGCCAGGAACCACGCCTGAAGAGATCGCATCTTGAGGCGGGTGTGTGATACTGCTGATGTCGTGGAAGCCATGAGGCCAAGTAGATGTTGAGCGTGCCTCGCTGAGACTTTGGAGTGTGGACGAAACTTTCGGACAGCTCTTTTGATTTTCTTTATGCGTTCTGGTGGCAGGAATATTCGAGCTTCTAGAGAATCTAACCTTCCTCCTATACAGTCGACCACCTGGGATGGTACAAGATGGGACTTTTTGTGGTTGACTGAGAGCCCGAGGTCCCTCAGAGTGTGGAGGACGAACTTGGTGTCTTGCAGTGCTCATCGCCTCGATGGAGATACCACCAGCCAGTCGTCGATATAAGGGAACACCTGGATGCCGTGAAGACGGAGGTAGGTCGCCACTGGAGCCATGCACTTGGTGAATGTCCGTGGGGCTGTGGACAGCCCGAATGGAAGGGCACGGAATTGGTAGATGGTGCTTTGAAAAATGAATCTGAGGAACTTTCTGTGACGTGGATGAATGGTCACATGAAAGTAAGCATCTTTCAGATCTATTACTATGAACCAGTCTTTTTTCTTTAGCAGGTGAAGGATGGATTCCAATGTGACCATCCGGAAGAGTCGAGGATGAAGGTAAGTGTTCAATTGTCTTAAGTCCAGAATTGGCCTGATCCCGCCGTCCTTTTTTGGTACGGCGAAGTAGCGGGAGTAAAATCCGTTTGGTATGTCCCGTGCAGGGACTTTTTGAATGGCATGTTTTTGTAGAAGGACGAGAATCTCTTCTTCTAGAACAGGATCGAAGGATGTATGTTTGACTTGTCCTAGAGGAGGAAATTCTATAAATTCCATGCAGTAGCCGAATTGAATAATGCTTAGAACCCAAACATCTGTAGTGATGTTTGTCCAGTTATGAAAGTATGGTGCCAGTCGAGTAGGGTAATGATCGGTTAGTGGAAAGTCAAAGATACTGTTTAGGTTTCTTGGACTGCGGCTTGTAAGGCTGACGGCGTTGTGCAGAGGATTGAGGTCGGAATGTGGAAGTTGAAGATGAAGCCTGTGAGTTACGTGCCTGGTTCTGGTTTCTGAAGGGACGGTAGGATTGAGAAGCAGGTTGCTGGTATTGCTGTGGGTATTGTTTACGCCACTGATATCTGTATTTAGGTTGCTGTTGAATAGAATATGATTTAGCAGTCTTTTTTATTTTATGCAGGTTTTCCAAGTTATCATCTGTCTTCTCATTGAAGAGGCCTTTGGCATCAAAAGGTAGGTCTTCTACGCGTGTCTTTACATCCTCTATGATGCCAGAAGATCTGAGCCAAGTGTGTCGTCTCAGCGTGACGGCGGACATGAGCGTTTTAGCAGCCGCATCAGCTGAATGGCGGGAAGCCAACCTTTGGTGTTTGAAGACAGTTAGGGCTTCAGCGTAAGTATTCAAGTGGCTTTGTCTGGATTCCTCTGGAGCTGCTTGTAGGGCAGGCAGTATTCGTGACCATAGTTGTCTTTGATAAGCACCCATAGCTGTTTGGTAGTTCGCTACCCGGAGCATAAAGGTTGTGAGGGAATAAATTTTTCTTCCCAGAACGTCAAGTTTTCGGCCCTCTCTATTAGTGGGGGTGACATGTGACTTCCCAGATGACTTAGATGAGCTGGATTCAACAATAAGCGAATTGGGAACCGGGTGTTTAGTCAGAAAGGTGGAATCAGATCTGTGAATCTGATATAAATTTTCCGTTCTGCGAGCCACAGGAGCAGAAGTGGATGGTTGATTCCAACACTCTTTGATAAGATCCATCAAAGCAGGAATATATCCTAAACTAAGTGGAGGTGTTCTTTCTTGGTTAATATCCCCAAAAATAAGATCTTCAGACAGAGGAGGAGGTTGTACAGTGTCAATTTTCAGGGTTTTAGCCATCCTGGAAATCATTTGCACGTAGGAAGAAAAATCCTCAGAAGGTGAAGATGGGTGAGGGTCCCCAGCATCTGAGTCTAAGGGGTCTCCCCCGACAGGTGTTTCTCCTGAGGCTTCAGAAGAAACTTCTTCCCCTTGACAGGATTCAGCAGAGGAAAGAGCCTCTTCCTGATCAGTGTCGGATAGTAAATGTTTCTTCCCTTTATTTGCCCTATTGTCCAACCTCGAATATCGAGGTATGGACGTCGGGTGAGTCTTGGCGTGGACGGTTTTCGATGTCGAATGTGAAGCCCCTGTAGGTACTTCATCGCACTTCCTGGACCGTTTCGAAGTCTGAGTGGCATCGACGTCGATATGTTTCCGGCGTCGGCGTCGAGGTGGAGATGAAGAGGAGGAAGAGTAGGACGATGCATATACATATCGGACCCTCTTCTTTCTCCTATAGTCTTCTTCGGTCGACGTCGACTCTGTGTCGGATTCGTCCCGTCGGCGTCGGGATTTCTTACGGTCGACCTCGATATAGACCTGGTCGTCGTCGTACTTCGATTTATGACGACACCGTGATGGTTGAGGCAGAACAATCACCTCACATCGAGACTTTCGGTGTCGATCAGGTGAGAGGTGCTTAGTTTTGGCAGCCTTCTTTCGAGGTGGAGAAGGTGCCTTCGAGGAAGAAGAAGGAGAAGAAGCCGGCGACATAGGTGCCGGTGATGCCCGCCCAGTAGAAACAGGGCTTAAAGGGGCAGTAGCCGGGCTAGTAAGGGTATGTACTAGCTGGCTCGGCGTCGGCAAACGATCGAGAGGTTCGCGGTCGAGGGGCGAAGTGTGGAGATGCCGAGACAGAAAAGAAGCAGCGGCTTCCGAGAAGGATTCTCGATCCCGGGACGAATCCTCCAGAATCGAGGATGGCAACGACTCCGAAATAGGAGGTAGCTGTTTCCTCTGGTCTTTAGACTTCTCCTTTTTGTCCTTAGGTGTTTTCGAACGTTTAGTCGGATCCTTAGAAGAGGAGCTCGACGTGGATTTCGACGTCGAGGTGAGTTTCTTGGCTGTCGACGTGGATTTTTTCGCCAGTTTGTCGACAGTCTTAGATGATGTTGTCGGAGGTGGGGAAACGAGTCGGACCTCTGAACGGGGGGTAGTAGATGGTGTTGGAGCAGTTTCCATCTCAGAAGGTTTAGACGCCGACAGCGTTTTATCCCAAAGGAAAAGTTTTAAACGCTGTTGTCGGGCCTTAAGGGCGGCCTTGGTAAAAATTTTACAGTGTTTACAGGACTGTGGGATATGAGAGTCTCCTAAACAGAAGAGACAGCGGTCGTGACCATCGGAGAATGGTAACTTTCTAGAACAGGTCACGCACCGACTGAAAGGGCCGGATCGGGACATAAAGTAAAGTAAATCTAAATCAGCAAACTCACGATTAGATTTGATAAAAAAGAATGTTCGATCCAGTAATATCACAGATAGTGATAGCGGACAGTTGAAAAAAAGGCGGGAAAATAATACTGCCGGTAAACCAGCCAAATCGCAGAAGAAAGGTCAAACAGTCCGAAGTCGGGGGCAACAGAGAGTTCGTATATCCGTTTAGAGAAGTCCGCATCAAATTCAGTAAATCAGTCAGAAATAGTTTATAAACGATAGCTCTTAGACCGAGAGGTTCCAATCGCAAAGGCGGTAAAATGGAACTGAGGGCTGAGGCGGGCAGAGCATGAGCGATGGGGGCAACTCTAAACTTGTTACTTTTCTATAAAAGCTCTAGAAGATTCCGAGAGGACCAGCGCAGGCGCTGTCAAAACCCTATTGTGTGCATTCACAGAGGCCACGATGAAGAAATTAAGCCAACAGAGCAAAAATCTACTTCTCTATAATTTATTCAATTATTTTATATACCAACAGGAAGAAATTGCTGTGTAGGGTACTGAAGCTTCACCTTCCAACCAACAGATTATTTTTCTAGCAGTTCACCAGGCACTGTCCAGACTTTTGAGAGCTAGAAAGGTTGTGTGTGTTTCTTTAAAGAAAAAGAGACAACACTGAACTTAGGTCACAAAAATAAAACCTTACTTAGTCATTTTCAAGGAAATCTAAAGCCTACGATTCTCTTTTCTGGAGGCAGTCTGGGCAGATCTTCTGCCCTGCCTTGGCAGGAGATACGGAGCAGAAGACATTTCACAGTCACAATGTCAAACCCTCCAAAGTGTGGGTCAATTGTGGACATTATTCCCCTACTTCAAATAAGAGAGGAAGGCAGGAGCTCCTCTCAGCATCATTGCTGGAAGGCGATAAAATATTTGTTACAGTGAAATGTGGAGCCACAAATACATTTTAAAAAGTTTATCTAATGGGAAACAACCAAGTGAGGCTGTAGTTCACAGCATACACAGCTGACAGGACGTCTCACCTGGAATACACCGCTTCCCCACGGCAATATCCCAGGATGGAAGCTGTCTCTGGATAGATGGCGTCATATTTAAGGAGATGCCTCTTCAAGGCATAAAGCGGATGGTTCTTGTATTCACCGATGGCTGTTGGCAGGGGTTGGTCTTGAAGTTTTACTAGAAACTGGGAATCATGGCATTAGTGGGTATCGTTCTGATGTTGCAAACAATGCAAATGTAAATTTCAGGTTTTGGAATAGATTAAAGGAAATATGAAGGTCATTATGCATTTTGGGGGGAAAATGGCAGAAGTGTAACTATGTTGATTCAGTCCATAGATCTTTCTGCATAAGTACACAAAAAAATCAATTAATAATCAAAATAGTTTACAACGTACACATATGAAATTTCAGCTCTGCCTCTCAAACTTTCCCAGGAAGAAGTGTTCTGTTAATAGAATTACACCACTGAATACAAACCCTGTGTTGAGAGACAGTATAAAATAAAAGAGGACACCTGTTTGTGAAATATCTACCAGTACTCCAGCAAGCTTTTACTGGAAAACAGGTTGCCAGATTAGAGACCCCCTTGGTTCGATGCAGTGGACCTGCATCTTTTCACACAGAACTGTGCATGGATACTCTCTGGGCAGAAAGAAAAACTCACAGCATTCAGATGAACAATGTAAATTTTGACCAACAAAGGGCTGGTGCTAATGTATGTTCCTTGACAACCCCTTGTCCATGGAGGTTCTTGGACCTTTCTGTTTATGTCTTGTGGCACCACGGAATCAAAATTACTCTTAATTAGAAAACATGACATACCTCCAGTGTTGCAGCAACATTCTAGGCCTAACCTACTATCTCACTGCTGGAGTTGGCTGTAGCTGGTCGTTGCTTAATTTCCCCCTTTTCCTCATGTTTTCTGCTTCAGGATAAGCTGAAGCCATGCAGTGAAAATTTTCCTGTATATTTGACATCCCCCCCCAGCCCTAGCCAAAGTGTATACACAGTCTGGAAATCCAGAACTGTCAGAAGAGGGGAGGAACAGCACTGAGTAAATTCAGACTGGATTTTGGTCATGGGAAAAATACCCACCCATTCCATTTTATTTACCTCTCTATCTTCCTTTTGGTCTCTTTCCACAAAAGGGCTCCTGTATGGCTCCAAAGTGTCCTCCCACCACTGGGCATCCACACGAGATTTCCGTGTCGAGGTCATCCATGCTGGATCATACCTTTGGGTCACATCCTTTACAGACCCATCACTGTCAAGGCCAATGATGTAGCACACGGGCTTGGTGGCATATTTGAAGCACAGCAGAGGCTGCCCAACGGTTCCATGAACACAGTCTAGGCACACCCACCGATCTTCCCGCTCAAGAAAAACCTCCACCCACTGGTCCGTGCCTTTGACTTTAACTACTCCTCTTTCTTCTTCAGCATCATCATCATCACTAGAAATTATTTTGTTCCTTTTCTTGGAGGAGTCAGAAGAACTCGGTGTAGCGACTTTCCCAGGAACTGCCTTTGAGTGATTGGGTCCCTTCAATACGGAAGACACAGATTTCTGCCTGTTGTTCACAGCTGTGTTTGCCTTAGGAGTTCCTTGTGATAACCTCTGCTTTCTCTGGGGCATTTCAAAATCTTCATCAGAGACATTACTGTCATCCTCATCTTCCTCTGAAGCACGGAATTCAGAGTCACTGCTTTCATCACTTCCGCTCTCCTCTTTATAGGATACTTTAGAGGCCACTCTCCGTTGGCGGTTATTTTTGGGCCTTCCCAAGCCTTCTTTTCCCCACAGGTTGTCCTCCACAGGGCCAGATCCCTTTTGTGCTTCAGCACCCCTAGATGCTGGAGATTTATTTGTTCTCCTTTTAATTCCAGAGGTATTTGGTTCCTCGTCACTTTCTGGAGTCCTTAATTGGATTTTCTCTTGGTTTGCCCTTTGCTTGGTCTTGGCTGGCCCTGTGCGCCTTTTGGATGCCATTTTAGGCTTTTTGGCACAGCCATCTGATTTCACAGAAGCTGCACCCGCAGAGCGCTTCTTGGAGAGAACCTTTTGCTAAAATAAATAAAAGAAGAAATATAAATAATTTTTTTTAAAAAGCCAATATTCCTAATTTATTACGTATTTTATCTGTTACATTCACACTCCACCTTTTCTCCAGTGAACTCAAAGCAGCACAGATGACTCTTCCTCCCCATACCATGTCTCCTTCGATTCCATCTAAATTTCACTTAAGCACCAGTTTCAGAATGCAGCAGAATGCCAGAGAATAACGCAGACAAATATTGCAACAATTTGAGGATGTTGTTTCTAATAAAATCCATGCCCTCTCCATTTGGGGCAAACTATGGGGCTTCTTTGCAGCAGTTTCAGTAAACATAACAAAGGGATCTTCGTTCCCCGCATTCCCCCGATCTTAACCCTACCTGCCGGAGCCAGATCCCATGAACGCACTGAAGAGAAAACAGCATCTGGACTGGAGTTCAGAAATAAATAAACAACGGCTTGATGTAACAACAGAAGGCAGACACATTTTTAAAAAAAAATCTGAACAGAGCTGACCATCACCTGCTCACCAGCAACTTATTTGAGAAGCTCTACTTCACAAAACACTCTCAGGTATATTTACTCATCATCCAGTCTATTTCTAATGGAGCTTTCTCCCAGGAAAGCAGGAACAGGAATTACTACCTTAACATATGACACTTACTTTCCCCAACAGTCCTTTCAGAGGAATGGGTTGCAGAGACAACACAAGACGGCAAATCAGTTGCAGCGCCCGCAGAATAAGTAAAAACATCTATACAAAAAAGACAAAACATGTTATTAAAAAATGGAACCTGATTTATACAAATCACTTGTCATCCCCCCAGCCCCTAGAATAGACATCTTTAATGTTTTCTTCCAACAGGGTGACTTTTGTAAGACTGCCTAGATGAAAAGGAAGTGATTTTAAAAAGTTACTTTTTGCCTGCAGATGAAGCATATTTGAAACTTATTTCACAATTCTTTCGTGACTGATCTAATTATCAGGCAGAATTTAGGATGTTCCTTTGTTGGGATGCCCAGTTTATTATGGAGTACCTCTTTTGCCTGGCATGTCAAACATAAAGGAAGAGGACTTCCACAGATGTCATTTGAAAGATGTGAATCCTCAGATAAATCAATATGTAGCTAACGCAACGCACATTATTTACAATACTCCTAAGCAACAATGGCCATCAATCATGCATCCAGCCTGTGAATTCAAAGAGCTTTATGATTTATAAAGGTTGTATAAAATGTGAACTCACTGGGGCTGGTGTTCTCTGCAAAAACATATCACAATTGTTAACATCTTTATGTTAGTGAGTTTCTTTGAACTTACTAGGTATTCATCGCCGCTATTGCTGGAACCTTCACATTTTTTTAATTTTATTTTTGTTTTGTTTTCCTCTGCATCACCCATGTCATGGCTACACCAGGAGTGATCTGGCAAACCATAAAAAGCCTTGCAATTACTCACATGTACCAGTTCTTCTTCATCTCGTGCAGCATAGACAGCAAAGTGCCTCTCCAGAGTGGCTTGCCAACCTTCGTTATTCTCCGAGAGCTGATCGTTGACTGTGAAGGTTGCCACAAACCTTGAAGAACAAAACTCAAGTTTTACTGTCCTCTTGTCCAGCTTGCACATTAACAGCTCATCTCCATCTCGGGTGTGTGTGTGTGTGTGTGGGAGAGTTAGAAAGAAGGTTTTCCCACTCTCATATTGTTTAAGGGGATGAATCATTTTACTCCTGGGAGGATACAATTCCAAATGATAACCTTTCCTCATTCGCCACACATAAAAACCCAACATTTTAACATTAATTTTTAAAAGGGAAGAACCGGTCATAGGAAGAGAAACACTTACCATTTTACAAGGTTGGACAGGTAGAGGCGATTGACCTGACCTGCAGGGGTTTTAGTGAAGTGGGTGGGGATGATAGAAAGCCCGATCGCTTGCAGATCTGGTTGAGTGCAGATCTTGTTCCTATGGAAACCGTTTGCTAATAGGCACAGTAAGTGAACCTGTTGGGAAAAGGAAAATATGTCCTGAGGGTGAGAGCAGGAGTAATAATATGTTAAATCATGTAGTCTAACTTTGTTTTCACACCACAAAAGGGCAGGGCTAACTCTGACCAAATTCTTCTATTCTGCCATGAAAAACGTGAAGTAATAATGGAGACACAGCCAGTAAAGGACACTTAACATCTATGGGTTATTTCCTATGGGACTTGTTGGTGTTTAGTCGTTAAGTCGTGTCCGACTCTTCATGACCCCATGGACCAGAGCACGCCAGGCCCTCCTGTCTTCCACTGCCTCCCGGAGTTGGGTCAAATTCATCTTGGCAGCTTCGATGACACTGTCCAACCATCTCGTCCTCTCTCGTCCCCTTCTCCTCTTGCCTTCACACTTTCCCAACATCAGGGTCTTTTCCAGGGAGTCTTCTTTTCTCATGAGATGGCCAAAGTATTGGAGCCTCAGCTTCAGGATCTGTCCTTCCAGTGAGCACTCAGGGTTGATTTCCTTCAAAATGGATAGGTTTGTTCTCCTTGCAGTCCAGGGGACTCTCAAGAGTCTCCTCCAGCACCACAATTCAAAAGCACCTATGGGACTTACCACAAGCAAAAGATTCAGAGGCAATCTGTCAGCTGGAACATATGAGGACACTTTGGGTACAAAGCACCTGCTCAGTTACTCTGTTTTTTTGTATATAATGTCCAGAACCCTATAAATTATGAACACTAGCATTAGGTGCAACAACAAACCTCAATACCAAATTGCTGCTAGGGATGGGAGCTGCTGCTTCTATTCCTTGTTGCACACCAAGTCACTGGTATGTGATGAGGAATACATACAAGAAGCAATTCCACATCTAGTAGCAATATGCTGCTGAGATTTAAGTCATCACACTTCCACTGGCATATGTAAATAACAGGATTCTAGCCACGGGAAGCTCTGTCAAGATATTTGTATAAGTATTAAAAAGGAACAAACAAACAAATGACATTTTAGGGAACATGTTACACACTGTCCATCCTCCATTTTGTAGATGAGGTACCACTCCATCAACCTTCACTTTGTAAGGTAAGAATGATGGCTGAGAAGAGCAGGGCCCTTGTTGTGGGAGAACAAAGGACTTACCTCTCAACCAGCTAAAGGAATTCCAGCTCTCATGTAATTTTGATGTGGCCCTCATCCTGTTGGGCTAAGCAATGGGTTGATTGGATGACTCCCCAAGGTCCCCTTTTTATCTACTGTCATCCCTACTACCTTCTAATACATTACACTGAAATGTCTTACCTTGTGTGTATCTTCACAAACTTCCTTGTTAAACCGTTTCATCATTCTACGGAGATATGTTTCAAACTCAGACTGCCTTCTCTCTCTACAAGATATCCCATACAAAACATACCACAAGTAAGTGCTATGCACAGATCTGTCTTCCTAGATTCAGAGCACATGACGCAAATAAAACAAACAAATAAACAACCCCAAAACCCACCCCCAACCTCACAAGAGCATGTTCACATTACGAACGTCAACATGAAGGTTAAATACTCTGTGTGCTATTAGTTGTACATATTGCTGTAAAGTTTTTACTGGGCTCCTGAGCGTAACTAATACAGAAGTCTAAGCCAGACAGTTGATAAAGGGTGTTCTCGACTCTGAGAACCAGAATAGAAAAGACTCTGGCTGCACTGCCCACTTCATCTCAGAAGACAGAAGAACCAAGAACAGAAAACAGTTCAGGAGCAGTAAATTTTCAATATGGGGCCCGTTCTGACCACCAGTAAACGTCTTCCATATTAATTTTGGAAGATACTTGGTTTTACATCTTTAATTCCTCAATTTCAACTTACCTTCTTTCTCTTTTCTTTGCCTGTTCTGGTGTCTCAATTTCTATCTCAACCGTTTTATTAGGCAGCGTTGGAGCTGGGGTATCTTTCAGCAGCTCTATCTCGGGCTCGTGAAGCTCTGGAAACAAGAGTCGAAATAACAGGGTTCAGTTAATATCCAGTAAAGTCCCGAACATTTCAACTGTAATTCAGAGAAGCCTCCCAATTTTTAAATGGCTCTCAAAACCAGTGAATTCATATCATCTATGAAGGCTTCACAAATAACAATTTATTGCATTTCAATATGTTTGAGGACACATATTCTGCCAATTGGCTGACAAGACTTTGCCAAACGCCCACCTTGGCTGTGAAACAAGCGAGTCCTCTCTAAAAACTATGCGTGCAAGTCTCTTATGACATAGTCCCTATGAGAAAGACTTAAATATTTATTATATGAGAAATATCTATTGCAATCCTCCAGTTGTGTTCTAACTCAACCTAGCCTCCACATAGCCAGCCATGGGGGACCTTAGCTTAGGAAATAACTACATTTTATATGGCAGCCCATGTGAAATTCAAGAAACACCAGTATAGCAAAGGAAACAGTGCTATCCATCAACCATTTCAAGAGAAAATTCCAAGTAATGTATCAATAACCTGTTAACAGGATTTCAAAATGTCAATATACAGATGCCTTGGTTTAAAAGGCGTGGAGAATCTTCCCTGGATTTAACAGGGGTCTGGTTCAAATTTAACACTAAACCATAGATAAGCATTACAAGAATGACCCCAGGTTCACAAACTCCCCTTTCCTCCTTTAGCATGACCAAAGAGTTTCGAAACTTTGGTTTCTATTTTATCAATCACTGTTTATCACATCTGAAACCAGATAAACTGTGGTTAATCTTAACCATGTAAAAACAAACCAACTTCAAACTATAGTTCATAAATCTGGCTTATACTTTTCACTAGCCATAATTAAGATTAACTACAGTTAAGCATCTGGACAACTGGATATACTGTGAATTATTTAGAACAGAAATAGATGCTTCTGATGTACTTAACTATTCATTTCAAGAAGGGAAACCAGCCCATTATGAGCCACTGAGATGTCTACATAATTCTATATAACCTGCCTATGATTGTAATCTTATACAAATTTGCTTGGATGTAAATGTTTTGTAACTCAATATGGCTTAATTTTCAATAGATATATAGAGATTTCACAGTTTAAGGCTCATTGAAGTGTTAACAAAAGGAACTCAACATTCAGATGTCCTTTGATAAAAACGGAGTCATTTCAGCATGAGAAAAAATTCAAAGAATGACATACCAAAGTAACAAATGATTGAAAACAATGGCCTACAAAGAAGAAAACAAAAATGCATTTACCTTCCACATCTTCCCATTCATCCTCACTTTCATCATCCTCATCATCTTCCTCTATCTTTTTGATGGTACATTTGTTTTTTATATTCATCTCTTTCTTTCGAGGAGAGTTCTGCAAGTTACTTTTAAAAGTGCAAAAAAGAAACAAGCATATTATCACATATTCTCCCTCTCCTCTTCCCAAGTGTCCATGCTTTTAAGTTTTCTTGCTTCTGATAAACCAATGGTTTCCAACCAGGTATTTCTCAGACTACAATTCTTAGAAGCCTTCACCACCAGCTGTGCTGGCTGGGGTTTCTGGGAACTGCGGTCCAAGAACACACCAGGATTACCCAAGGTTGGGAACCACCAGCATAAATTATGGTTAGCTTCTGAACTCCATTCAGCCACAGCAAAGAAAAAGTGGGAGGGCAGAGACCAGCGTGGGCTAGGTAGGCTGACATCGCAGTAAACCACAGTTTAGCACAATGCCAACATCGTATGTTGGTGACATCATGTGAAACATACCACATCCCTTTTAAACAGTATACTAGTATGATTTCATGTCAGTATATTAATACTCACCTCCATCTCTCCTTTCAGTCTAAGTCCAAATAAATTATTCTGGTTCTGAATTAGTATTGGATCTCTGTAATGAGGCTGAACACACTGAAGTTCAATCCAGACAATACAAAAGTGCTCTTCAGTGGCGTGGCAGGAAAAATTTGGTAAAATATTGCAGTCTTCAATTTTTCCCATAAAAAAGTTTCATTTTTTAAAATAATTGTTCATAAAACCTACTGGTGGCAATGAATGGATGCCAAACGGCTTCCAACTGCAACTAAACTAAAAGGCAGAGAACAGGGAAACCCATAGTGTCCCACTGGTATTAGTGGAAGACAGTCAAACTCTATTGGAAGTGGATGAGTGAACAGTCACTATGTAACATGAGCAGTTCATCACGGTATCAACAGTTCTGAGCATGTTTCCCCTTAAATTTAAACAAACAACATAAGGGAAGAGCATGTTACTGTGAAGTACTGTGTGCAGTAATGGGTAGCATGTAACAATAAACCAGATATCTAGCGGAACGCCTCCTCTCACCTAGATATACCTGAATCACTCGTTCTAGCCAGGAAGGGCGGCTGAGGGGCCTAACGCTGAGGGAGGCCCGGAGAGAAAGAACAAGAAACTGAGCCTTCTCGGCAGTGGCCCCTCGCCTTTGGAACAGTCTGCCACCAGATATCTGTCTGGCTCCCTCGCTGGGTGTTTTCAAGAGCAAACTTAAGACCTGGCTCTTTAGGCAGGCTTTCCCTCCTGTCATCACTTGAATATTTTTCCCATCTTGAGCTATATTACTACTGTTGTTTTTTTATTTTATTATATTGTTTTATTTTATCTATTATTGTTAGCCGCCCAGAGTAGACTTCGGTCTAGATGGGCGGGGTATAAATTTAATAAATAAATAAATAAATAAAATTCAGAGCCATTCTGGCTTATCAATATGAGTGAACTAGACCTATAGGTTCACTCACCTGCATCTCTTTCCTTTTTTACAGGCTTGTTGACTTTCTAGAGTTTTGTTTTCCTCCTTCACCTTAGGTGTTCCTTTTCTCTGCCTTGAATTTCTGCAGGGTGGGGAAGGCATATTTCTCTCACCCTCTTTTTTCTTCTTTTCATCAGAAGCAGCTTTGGGCAAGATTTTCCTCTTCTTGGGCTTTTCCTCTTCAAAATCATCTGCGACCAATAAGAAAGAAAGAATAAAAGCTAAATAAACATTTCTACAAAATGCATGCTCAATCAACATTAAAAAGCAAGATTTGTTATTATTGTGATTTTTCTATGACAACTTTGAATCAATACTATTATGATTCATTATGAACCTCCCTATTACATCACTCAATACAGATCTTTTTTGCTTTTTTTTCTCTTTTGTTTAGCAATGCAGATATATCCAAAAATATCTTCTTTGCAGCTCAGTATCATTCACACATATTTAGAAGAAAGTCTCACTGAATGTATTGGAATTATTCATAGAAAAAATATAATAGTGTAAGTCCTACTGGATTTTCAGGCAGAGATGGGAAAGTTAGTACAATGGAGCAACAGCTCAATTAACAATGACTCAGTAACAGCCTGCTAAGATATATTATCTTATTTATGGCAGACTTATTCAGATTTATTGCAGGATGCAAAGAATTTCCTGGATTGAGACGCTAACCAATAAAAGAGTACTAAGACAAAGAAATCTGAAAAACACATACAATGCAGAAAGTTATAATACTTCAGTCATGTAACAATAAACAAAAAGTACAGGTTGCCGCAACAATTCATTCAAGGCAAAAACGGATAAAGAAGTGTAGTGAGGAGAAGAAATTCTTGGCAGATGTATCTGTGGGGTAACTACAACATAATAGTTCAAAGCTGCTACGTTCAACGTCAAGACAACTATGACGAACAGTTAATATTTAATTGCCCATCTCTTTTCCAATGAATTATTTGAACATTGGGTAGCAGGAATGTTGTTTACTGGCAGCAACCTTTTACCTTAAAACCCTATGCTAACTATCAGAGCAGGACAAACTGTTGAACACTAAGGGCTAAATCCAATTGTTGATTTACTAAATGAATGGAACTTACTACACAAGTACTTAGGTCCCATTGGTTGAAGCAGGTCAACTCTAGTTGGGACTAAACACTGGATTAAAACCATAAAAGTATACTAGAATTTTAATTTTGAATCACTTAAATTATAAAAAAAAATCTGCAGTCCTGCAGACCAGAAAGTTAGCAGCCAGAATCCAATTCAATATTTCCATCAGCATAAACACAATGGCCTAAGCTGAAGTGGCAAACAGACTCTAATTAATGAATACTCATCTGAATTCCTAGTCACATGTGCAGTCATGCCGCTGGCACATAACAAAGAATTCAATTGAGGACTTGTTAATTAGCAGCTATTGGCAGCTCTAAATTAGACAGCGGTACTTATGTTGGAGTAAATACTGAACTGGACTGTAGACAGTATTTTTTTAAATGATAAAAGGAAAAAATTCTGGACCTGGGGCACTATAAGCCTTCCCTTCCCACATAGTGTATCTTTATCTGTATTGTAGTTCTGAGTGTTGATGCTCTGTAGGTATTTTCAAGTGTTGATGTTTGAAGTCTAAAAGAATAAAATCAAGAAAATGGATTTGCTTCCACATTAAAGACTAATTCACATCTGTGTGATAAAAGCTTGAGGACAGCAGCACCAACAGTCATGATGTGCATGCATGAATGCCAACCAAATGCCACAGACAAGAATTTTCAGCACCAGCTACCATCTCAAACACAAAGCTTTTCAACAGTCAGTTTAAACATTTAGCCACTTGTCAGCCAGTGATAGGAAGTCAAGTGTCATGCATGGCTAATCATCCTCATTATCATCAGCTTAAGAACTGCACAGCTGAAAGAGACCATATGAATCACCCAGCACCCATCAAGGAGGCACAGTGGGGAATTGAGCGCCCAACCTCTGCAGCCGGATACCTAAATCACTGAGCTATCCAGCAGTTCTAGGCAAAGGCTAACAAAACAGCAAGTGCTGACTGCATATCCAAGATTAAGCACAGGCAGCTAAAGACA
This sequence comes from Intellagama lesueurii, assembly GCA_037013535.1. Taxonomy (NCBI): domain Eukaryota; kingdom Metazoa; phylum Chordata; class Lepidosauria; order Squamata; family Agamidae; genus Intellagama; species Intellagama lesueurii. Next base: position 256,599,740 of record JBAJHW010000002.1, read on the forward strand.
CCATGTTCGCCTCACCTTCACTTCTTTTATTATTTTCCCAGTTGAACTTTAGAACGTAAGCTACCTAGGGCAGGGACCCATCCTCTTACGCTCTACAAAACATAATTTATACTACTGGCATGATGATGATGATGACAGATTTACTTTTTATTTAAAATCATGTTATGCCACTCTTCAAGGCAGTCTCCTTAAGGCATGTTACAAGGTAAAATTTCAAAACAAGGTACCCCCTTTTTAAAAAAAAATTTGCTTCTAGCAGAATCTACTGCAGGTCAGCTTTCTCCCGCTCAGCAATGTTTGTTTCCAGTCTCTCTTGTTTTTCTCCAAAACATTTTTTAAAATCTGAAAACTTTCCTTTGGTCTCACAGACAAGGGCCATGTTTATTTTAGGTAACAAACTTTACATCTGCGGTATCTGAACGTGTCAAAAGAGGGGGAGAGAGAGAAAGAGGAAAATCTGATCACGTGCCCTGTTGTATAAGGTTGTATAAGGGGAAGGGGAAGGTACGAGATCAGGCAATGCTTAATTTTGCATAATACTCGCTGCTTTTCGGAAAGGCAGTTATACGAGAAATCAGCAATATAAACATGATCAACAAACGCTATTTCAACACAGAACCAAGTATTATTTCGCGGATGGTGGGGACATACCTGCCTTTGCGTTTTTTTCAGTTTTATAAAGAGAGGGACAATGTGTTTTGCATGGAAGCAACATATAGGAATACAACGTATAAACGGCTGACTCCTTTCACAGCTGCCTTTCTGAGAGCCAACGCAAGCTCTGTAGCAGAGTTGCTGTAAATCCCGCATCGCCTCTTCCGTTGCCTTTTACGCAATGGCCCTTAGGCTAGCGCGCGTTAAAACCGGTTCATGTTTACATGCGGCAAGACAAAGGGGAAGCGCCAGCGCCGAGTGAAGCTGAACAGCCTCGTCGGGTGAATGACAAGAGAAGCCTCTGAAGCGGACTCGCCGCCCGCCTTTCCCCCACCATACGTTGGGTATACGTTCTCTCCAGGGCGAAGCCAGGTCAGCCGGCGGGTGTATCGGATCCTCCTCTCCGCCCGCCCGATGCTTACACCAGGACCAGCAACAGCCCTTGCACACGTGCGTGTGTAAGAGAGAGAGAGAGGTGCAAGCGCTTTCCCCCGCACTCACCCTCTCGCTGCTCGGGAGAGGCTGCCTCCTCCCGCTTGAGTCGCTTGCTCGACGGCGGCGGCGCCCGGCTCGCTTGGCGCTTCCTGGCCATGGCGAGCGCGCTCCCTTCCCCGCCAACGCGGGGCAATTCAAGCGAGGCAAAGCCGTGCCCGTAGCCACGAGGAGGCGCGCCGGGGGCGTGGGGTGGGGTGGGGGAGTCCGCGGCCGGCGAAGGCGAGCAGAGCACAAAGGAAGCGCCGCCTTCCGGCTCCAAGGAGGGCCCCCGCGAGATGTTGCTCTGCTTCGTCGGGAGCCCCGGCGGGAGGCGAGGCAGAGAAAGCCGGGCTCTTCCGTCGCCTCGCTCCTTTCTTTCCGCTTCCTGACGTCCCTTCCGTGTCGGTGTCGGCGGAGGGGCCCTAAGGGAGCTCTGCCTTTGGACGGAGGGGAAAGCAGCGCCCAGGCCGGCGGTGGCGGGTCCCGGAGACACCGATTTGCGGGCGGAGGACGGTCCGCTCCTTCAGAGGCAGCGAGCCGCTTCCTGAAGGGTTGCTGCGGAGCGTTCACCATTTCATGAAGATCCCTTGGTGAACCTTTCGCATTTCGTTTCCTCTGACGGAACCCTTCTCCAACTGGGCCCGCTTCCCCACAAGGCAGACGACTTAGGATACCCGTCCAGGCAACTCTAGTCCAGTGGTTCTCAAACTGGGATCCCCAGATGTTCTTGGGCTGCAACTGGCAGAAATCCTGGCCAGCACAGCAAGTGGTGAAGGCTTCTGGGAATTGCAGTCCAAGAACATCTGGGGACCCCAGTTTGAGAATCCCTGGGAGGATTGCATTAAGTCTTCTTGGTGCCACCAAAGCTACCGTATCTTTTTTGCTACCCCTCTGGAAACTGACCCTTAGAAGGAAGGAGATTGAGCTGCAGGTTCAAGACTTTGTTTTGGGGTCCCCCTTCCCCACCAAAAAACCAAGAATGGTGTCATGGGCTGGACTTTGGGAAATCAAGCCTGAAAACTCAACTGGGCTCTGCATCTCACTTGCAGCACAGAAAACAGCACACAGAGAGATCTAAGGTAGAGTGGTCCCCAACCTTGGGCCTCCAGATGTTCCTGGACTTCAACTCCCAGAAATCCTGGCCAGCAGAGGTGGTGGTGAAGGCTTCTGGGAGTTGTAGTTCAAGAACATCTGGAGGCCCAAGGTTGGGGACCACTCTAAGCTAGACTACAGGGACTGCTTGCTTATGTGAATGAATTTTGGGATGCTACAGGTTTAGTAGCAAGTTTAGTATCACCTCCCAAGCAATGCAAGTCACACATTATTCCATCAAGCACATAATAATAGCCGAACTGCTGGACTTCTTTGTATAAATAAGATTTTGCCATGTAAGTCCAAACAGCGCTTTCTTTCTTTATTCGTTTCAGAGCATTACACAGTTTAAAATTTTGGGCAAAAATTGTTTGAAAATATTTTACTTCCCCTTTCTCAGAGGCTGCTTACATCATTAAAAACACAATATTAAAAGCTAAAAGCAATAAATTATTCAAATATTTAAGAAAGAATTAAATAAACATTGAAAATGTTAGGTAAAACATTACTAAAACAGGTTTAAAAGCAACAAAAATACAAACTATCCCATTTATAAATAAACAGTAACAATCATTATAGCAATATTAAAATACCCATAGGACAACGACCCAGAAAAAATTAAAGCACAGAGTGGATGGATGGATGTGCACGTGCATATATTGTTGAATCATACCACCTGAGGACTATGTACTTGTCAGAGGCAGCTAGTTAGAGATTTTCTTTCTGCTCTCGTTCGCAGTCCTACTTGGGGGTTGCCCGTACCTTAGAAAAATTACGTTTTGGACTGAAAGCCCAAGATTCCTGTTACAAGCGTGAAGTTGGGAGTTATACTAGCTGGAGGGTTCTGGGAGTTGTAGTTCAAAATAATTTCTCCACGATCCCTATGCCTTTCCGGCTATCATTTGCCTTTTTGGGATGCCAAGCCGAGAGCTAATAACCATGCTGGGGGCTGAACGTGAAGGTAAGAAAAGATAGCATAACATAACCTTTATTGGCACAAAAAACGTACTGCAAATAGCAGTCATCGGAGAAATGGGGGATATATACTCCGTATAAAACAGCCTCAATGCAAGCATAATATAGCAGTGCATACGTAGTTAGTTTCAAGGTAACGCCTAGTTAATGTAGAAAAATAGCCATGCACGTGGGAAAGGATTTCCGGATCCCTTAATTTTTTTTCCCCTTAAAAAACGTTGGATATATTTTTTAAAGTTCAGTTTACTGTTGTTTTCTCTTGGCGGGTTGGAGGACGGTGCCGCCCTATTAAAAGTCACTCCGATACCCTGGCGGTCTCTCTCTCTCTCTTATTTTCCAGGAGCACCTACCACGGCAGATCCTGAAAGATCAAAAACGGTATATTAACCCGGAAGGAGGTCGCTTGCGTGTACATCTATTTTTTTTACAAATCTTTGCTCTCCTACCAACCCTTGCCATATTATAAGCCAAACAGGCGGAGCATAAAATCACGCGAGAAGAGGCTCGGTGTTCCTTTGAAAAATGGCGGACGAGGTGGAGCAGGTGGGTGTCGCTGTCGCTAGTCGCCTTGCGGAGGGATACGTTGTTGGCTTAGCGGGACGGGGTGGGCTGCTGGTGCCGGACCGTGGCTTTGCGTTTCGAGTTTCGCACAGGCAGTTTTGGGCGGCGTTCCTTTCTGTATTTGTGCTTCTTTTGAGTGCCGTGCTTTTTTGGCGCGGCTTAGAAATTATTTTTGAAAGTGCATAACAATAAACCTTCCTAAGCACGTTTCGCTCCTGTTTTGTTTTTCTGTTTTTCTCGCCAGGCCAGCTCACACTGAGTTTGCCTAAAGAGTGGTGCGAGAGTAAGAAATATGAATACTGTATAAGTAAATCAATTCTTAATAGCAGATATGAATATTTTTTAGTGATGAAATTGTATACGGTGGAACTCTCCAGTGGGGCTTTGGGTCAGTGTAAGAGAATCTGAAGTTTTCGTTTTTTCCTTGCTTTATTCTTCTACAGCCCTTTGAAGTTTATTAAGATTGGAATTTTTGAAAGGGCAGTAAACCTAGCAGGCATCTTGCTCCATTTTCCAGAATAAATATAGCAGTTATTCATGCCTCTGTGTCTGTCTGTCTGTCTGTCTGTACATACACATTTAGATTTATATTTCATCTACCGTGTTTCCCCGAAAATAAGACAGGGTCTTATATTAATTTTTGCTCCAAAAAACACATTAGGGCTTATTTTCAGGGGATGTTTTATTTTTTTCCATGTACAACAATCTACATTTATTCAAATACAATCATGTCATCTTCTGGTTGCTGCACAAGGGTGGAGGGCAGGGTTTCACTTAACTAGGGCTTATTTTGGGGGTAGGGCTTATATTAGGAGCATCCTGAAAAATCATACTAGGGCTTATTTTCAGGTTAGGTCTTATTTTCGGGGAAACAGGGTAGCAGTCTTCTATAGTCTGCTCTGAGAAAGCTGGTATTCCTCTGAGAATATGCCTTTAACTATGGAGTTGTGCATTCCTAATGTCTTTACTAATCTGTGAAGAGTGAAAGTACATACCTGCACTGTCTTATGAATATCTGTGAATATTCAGATATCAAATTGGGTTCGTAATGATGGCAGTTAAATCAGAACTAAATGTTATATTTTAAAAACTTTTTGATATTTATCCTTAGCACAGACTCGGGTTGTAAGAAGGAAAGAGGTTGTCAAGACCTTTGGTGTTTGGTCCCCACAGTATGCCGAAGACACACAACTCAGTCACTTCCCATCTAAGTCTGAGGCAGCTCTCTTTTGGGTTTAAACCTGTGTCTGGTGTCAGTAATGGGTTTTGGGGGAATGAAGCTTAATCCAGATAAGACCTCTGGACAGTTGAAAGATCAATCAGGAAATAGAGATCTGACCTATGACTGATGAGGTCACGCTGCCCTAGAAAGCTCAGTTCACTACTGTGGCCCCTGGATTTAGCCCTAGTCTAATTGCTGTGGTTTCAGCAGTGTTGGTTGTGCATCAGAGTAGTTAACCCTAACTATGCCAACTGCGCCCATTCCTTGAGATGCCTGATACAGTTGCAGTGCTTTAGTTACATACACCTTGGATTAGTGTGGTATGGTCTACATCAGGGGTGGGCAATTAATTTCTATAGGGGGGCCACATGAAAAATCTGAACTGTGTTCGGGGGCCGAACCAACTTTGCTTAAAAATAAAATGAAACAGTGATGTTATGATTGTTTTTATTTTAAAATGAAACAGTGATGTTATGATTGTTTTTATTTTAAACTTGTTAATCTTCACAAATACTAAAGAGTTTGTTTTTTTTTGCGGTATCGGGCCAGACTGGAGCGACGACCGGCGGGCCGGACAGGAGCGGCTCACGGGCCGTATGTGGCCCGCGGGCCGCACTTTGCCCAGGTCTGGTCTACATGGAGCTACTTTGGAAAGGGTTTGGAAACTTCAGTGCACCTAAGATGCTACAGCTAGACTGTTGAATGAGGCCTGTTACAGAGGGAACAAAAATTCCTTGTTATCACAGCTTCACTGAATGCCAGTCCATTTCTGGGCTCAATTCAAAATGCAGATTACAATTACCATAAAGATTTTAGTGGTAAATGTTGCTTTTTTTGGCAACTTGTTTTTATCTACTTTTATTCATTTAAGATATTTATATGCTGCCTTTCGAATCCAAGGAGTTTACAGTATTAAAAGAAACAAAGTTAAAAGCTAAATAAATTATTACACTATTAAATACAGAATAAAATGATCCCTTTTAAAAATTCCTTGGTTAACCAGTCATTTAAAGGAAGGCCTGCGTGAAGAGAAAGGTCTTCATCTGCTTGTGGAAGCCTCCCCCCCTTTTACTTCTTTTTAATGCACGTTTAAATTGTTTTAAAGAAGTTTAATTTATATTTTAATGATATATTTGAGTTTTTGTATTTTCAGCCATTATTTCTTCTTGACTTTGCTTGTAAGATGTTGTAATTCAAATGCAATGAATTCTGTAACTGGGCACCCTTACAATAAAATTTGCTTCCAATTTCCTTTGGGGGGGGGAATAAGACATAATAAGTGAATCCTAGGGATGAGTCATTCAGGATTTTTCTTTCTTTCAAGAATTCCTCAGGCAGTGTTCTGGGTGTTCCAGCCCAAAGACCTACAACTACAGACACCCTCCCATTTCACTCACCTGGAGAAGGTCCCACCTCTTGCCTTGCTTCCTATTCTTAATGTACAAGAAAAGAAGCTGCAGTGATTCTTCATGGGAAAGATAGTTCTTTGTGGAGATGTCCTCTATAGAATCTAAAGGGCAGTGATACTGCCACCCTATCAGCTTCTTTTCTTGTACATCAAGAACAGGAAACAAGGTAAGAGATGGGCAATTCAGCCTGAGAGCTAGGCTTTTCTCCAGATGATGTCTTGAGGTGTAGTTTATGGACTGGAGTGCACAGAATTCTGCCAAAGAAGTTCTTGGACAATTTAGAGAATTGGGAGTAAAAAAAAGAACAAACCCCAAATGACACATCCCTAATATCAGCAGTAGCTGAACATTGTTGAAATCCCACTCTTTGCTTTGGTCCTCCTAATGCAGTGTAAGGATCACAGCCTGAGTTGTTTATAATTCAATGTTCCTCAAAAAATGTGATCATCATCTTTCAATTCTGCATGCTGTTATCATTTGAATCCAGTGATTTTATGAAGCAGATTAGTAGAACATGGACAACAAAACAATAGCAAAAAGGTATCTACTGCTTTACCATTTGTATTTATGAAGATGCTCTCTTCTCCTGTAGCAACAAACCACCAATACTGTAGAAGAGCCCTTGGATCTCATCAGACTTAGTCTTGATGAACGCATTTATGTGAAAATGAGGAATGACCGAGAACTTAGAGGCAGATTACATGTAAGTAAAACTATGTAGACATACAGGGTGCTGATAAACTGAACTTGTGGAAAGATTATGTGGATGCTTCAGGGTTAAAGCCTCTAATAGAAATAGCAGTCCAGACACATTATCTTTTGGTATATTTTTGCAATCCAAAGGCATGCCCATCTCCTGTGTTCCATTGGTGATGATGCAGAACTGAAAGTATATTTACTGTATCTAGATCAAGGATGGGCAAAATGTGGCCCTCTAGATGTTTTTGGACTACAAATTCTGTTAGCCCAAGCCACCATAGCCAGTGCTGTGGAAAGCTGGGGCTTGTGATCCAGTAACCTCTGGAAGGTCACAGAATCTGCCCATCTCAAGGTAAATGTTGTAGTAAAAGAAACCTTATGTAAACAGCTAACTTTTAAATTAGAAGATAGAGAATTTGGATTCCCTCTGATGGAAATTTATCTGTGACAGGTCTTTTGAGAGAAACAGATTTGGTGCTTGTAAATTGATAATCCTATTTGAGTGGACTCCTCTTTTAAGAATGTTCCATGTGTTGCAGTAGGAAGATGGATTATGTTCATCCCCTAGTTTGCCAGTATTGTAAAATGGTGACTTATTGCCACCTCTGATTTACAAGATTTACTAGGCAGTCTCGTCTCTGAAATACATATTAAGGCAGATAAAAATAAAACGGAATTCACGTGGCAAAACGTGTCCTACAAGATTTAGTCTAAAATGAATGGACAGGACAGAAAACAAGAATAGACTGAGAATTCTGCAGATAGGAAATACAGAGAGTCAGTTCCATAAATGAATGAAAAAACTGCAGTTAACTGTAGTATTTTAGAGTGGTATGTCCTCATGCAGACATCAGGGGCCTGTTGGGGGTACAACAGTAGAAAGTTGCTACTAGTAGTAGGGACCTCTTACTTGGTGCAAGAAAACATTACAATTCAGAATAATTCTCTACTTTCTATGAAAATACCCCAAACTAGTAGGGGAGAAGGTTAAGGGAAGTAAACTGCTTGGGACTTAAAGCATGGTGGAAATCAGATGGATCTCAGACCATGCTAGAGGGTGGAGCTTCCACCACTTCTAAACTATTGACAAATAATTTACCTGCCACTTATTGTTTAGGGTCGAATAGGCTAAATTGATGCTGACAGCAAAAATATTTCCATATAATGTCCTCATGGCTTCAGATGAACACCGGTTTATTTTTCACCAATGCTGCTTGCTTTACCATAATTGTCTGCTTGTTCTTACTTGGAACATATCTGTAGGATCATCTACAGAGGTGTTGGCTGGGCCAATCTGTTTCAGGACTGACACCTGGATCTCAACTGGTCGAAGGGTTTTTGTCAGTCAAATGGTGCTTTGACAATGGCTGAAATTCTATCGCTTAGTGTATTAAATTGCAACTAGAGTAAGCCCACTGAATCAATGAGGATTTGATGAGTTAACTTTTCTAAAAATTACGTTGATTAAAATGGACCTACTCTAGTCGAGACTTAACTACACTGAGCAGTATAACTTTGCCTTAAACAAGTACCAGCCTCTAACTATATAGTTACGGGTGATATGTGAATTTCTTTTTTTTTTTTTTTTTTTTTGGTAAATGAGGTAGTTTTAGAGCAGTCCTACACGAAGAAAAAGCTGGCATTGTTAGGGCCTGTAAGCTTGATTGTGGGTTTAGTTGATTACAGAATTATGTTTTTGGATTGTCATGTGGTATATTTAACTGAAGGGACATTATGTTCCCTTTGCTTCTTTTTCCTTCAGCTATGACTTGTCATGTTGTGGCGATCGCCCACGTCACTCATACCATTCATATTCATGAGCTGATTTGCATGAACCTATGAGAGGACTGGAGAGGCAGAGTCAGCAGCTACATGAGGCTTGGCAGGAGAAGGAGGAGTCAGATAGGGCTGGTTAGTCAGAGAGAGGGAACAGATACTGAGAGAGATAGAGCTGGTCAGGAAAATAGGTAGAGAAGGTGGTAATGATATAGCAAGAGAAAAGAAGTATGTACTGAGAGGACTGTTGATGATTTGCTTATGTATAATGTGTACCTGAGAAACTTCTGTTATTATTCAATCGGCTTCACTTCAATAAATAAGTTCTGTTTGTGTTCACAAGACAAGTGTTCTGACACACGTTTATATTGTGGATTGAGGTAATCCACTGGTGGCAGCGAGAGGAAAACGCTGAGCCTTTGTGAGGGAAAGACAAGCAGGGACCACGAGGGCAAACGCCACACATGTTTATTTTGAAATTTGAGGTTTTCCTGTTTATTATTTTAATACGGCTCCTGTATCCTGTTTCTTGGTTTTTGCCCCCCCCCCTTCATAATGACATGTAATGGAGGTGCATATTCAGAGGGTATATTTGAGGTATACTTGATAAATAACAATCATGTTCTGACAAGTCACTTCTGACTTATGGTGACCGTTTTCAGGGTTTCCCAGATAGAGAATATTCAGAAATGGCTTACCATTCCCTTCTTCTGGAGGCGCCATGACACTGTGCAGCATGTCCAAGGCTACACAGGCTGGCTCTACTTACAGGAAGCACTAACTTACAGCTAGATACGTAAACCACTAAGTTCTCCAGCTGGCTCTCCTTGATAAATAATGTGTAGAAATATTAGCCATTGGTACAATGCAAGAAATATGGAAGGAAAGTACTTCATAGCAGAGCTGGATTCCTGGGTCTGCATTTGTACTACTGCATTTGAATTTAAATATTGCCATCAGAACTAAAAATAGATATTTAAACAATGTAAACTGTTCACTTCCCAAGGCTTATGACCAGCATTTAAATATGATTTTGGGTGATGTTGAAGAGACTGTGACGACAGTTGAGATTGATGAAGAAACTTATGAAGAAATCTATAAAGTAAGAATTTCTAGTATTTTTTTTCTAAAATTTATGTTTTTGAAGCAGTGTCATCTATATCTAAATTCTATCTTGTTCTTTGCTAACTAAATCGGTGTATTGACTTGAATAATGTTAAATAGATTACAATTCAGGTAGACGCTAAATCATTGTGTTAAATGTTGGAGTTGTTTGCTGTCCTTTTCAGTTACTTTTCGGTTTAAATTTATTTCTAGAAAATACAGTTCTTGAAATGTCTGGGCTTGTAGACTGTAATCTATATAGAATTAATCATTGCAATCATTTTTACATTTTTCTTGGACATAGCCTGAACATTGCTGCTTTCTCTCTCCATAGTCCACCAAGAGGAATATTCCAATGCTGTTTGTCAGAGGAGATGGAGTTGTCCTGGTTGCTCCTCCACTGAGGGTTGGTTGAAACCATGAAAAATTCATCCTTGTTGGATCTCCAGCCACAGGCTTCTACTCCCCTTAAATACTAAGGCTGCACATAAATGATACAAGAGACTTTCCAACCCTGACTGTGTTTTGAAGGCTCAAGTTCCTTTAGTAAAATTAATGATGTAAGATTTTTTTTTTCTGGAATAATTTAAATGCTGTTTTCTGCATCAAATCAGTACATGCAAACTTTTAGTTAACATTTATGGGCACTACTCACTTCTTAAAAAAATAAATATTTCATTTCTTTGTTTTGTATATGCGCCTATTTATAAGCACTCCCCTCACACACGTTAGCACTATCTTGCGTATGTGTAAATTATTACACCTTTGCCTCATTGGTTACCATTAGCATTATGTGTTACAGATTGATCAGGAATCCGTTGGGTATTTAATGGTTCTGATGGTACTACTCAAGGGACCTGAGTAGTCTGTGTGCATGTAATGTATGCTTCAGTAGTTGTATTCATATGAAAGAAGGAAAGTAGTAAGGTGCTTTGTTATAAATCCACAGAATATTGAAGAGGAAGGTGATTACAAAGAGATAACTACAGCTCCCTCTCCTCCCTAATGATTACATTAGTTGCTCAAAAATAAACAATGCAAGCATTTAATGAAAGTGAAGAAGTGGTATTAGACTAATTGCATCTAAACCTGGATAGTGGGGGGGGGGGGGAGGGGGAGGGGGAGGAGTGACACATTCTGTTCTAAAAAGCCAGTGCTAATGGGCACAGCATTCTTTAAAGTCCTCTATTTGGTATTGCCGTTATAAATATGTCCTATACAGGCATTTGGCTGATTTCATTTTTCACAACACTCATCTCTCCAAACGGTCATATTTGCCATGGCTTGGTGTGACTTCTGCTTTTGCAGATTACTGTGCCTCTTCACTGAACACTAGATGTTGCTGTCTGCATGGAGATCATGCTTGGTGTCATTATCAGTAATGTCACACAATGCACTATGCTGCTGAGTATTTTCATCAAATTATGCCACTTCCTTCTAGTGGACAACTGCCATAATGAGGAGTCCTAAGTAGAAAATTGCATCATATCGAACAGTAATCTTAAAGAACAAGATGTTTCTCAATCATTTTTAAGTACCTGCAACTTCTTAAAAGACACATAGTGGTTCTAGTATGTTTATCTTATATCAATTCTACATTAACTGGGATTATATTATTTTTGATAGTCCCATTTCTGCAGAAGCACATGAAAAAGGAAATGAAGGTGATGAAGAAACAGGCAGAAAGAGTGGACCACATGTTCCATGCTGCCTGCTTTGCTCTGTGCCTATAAGAATGAGAGGGATAATCTAGCCAGATGAGCTGGCCTGGGAATCAAAATGCTGTGTAGTGATAGCAATTTTTTCTCTGTTCAGAGATCAAACTTGCATCAGATATCTATTGAAAAGACAACTGCTTCATTCTGGCATTATTAAACCGTCAACTTTCCTCCTGTCTAGGTTTGTGTTGTTTTATGTTCTGTGTTATACTAGGTTGGTCCTTTGAGGTTCTACAAATTATAAATTTTTCCTCTAGGTGGGAGAACAAAATATGTTTTAACAGCAAAGCAAAAGAGCAGAAGTTACCTTCACCATCCCATTACACAGGGAGCTTCTTGATTTGTTAATGCAGAGGTTTTTAAGCTCATGTCCCCAAAATATTGTTGGGCTACACCTCCCAGAAAGTCCCACCAGGATTTGGATCAGAGATTTTAAGAGCTGAGGTCCAGCATCACCTAGGAATGTAAGTTTCAGAATCATTGTTTTAGTGCATCGTTATTACTAGAGCAAAGTTTATAGATGGTGTGAGCTTGTAGTGTGAAGGCCCAAATTGGCATGCACCTCAACCAGAACGTGGTGGTGGTGGTAGCATAAAGAGGAGAACAGTGGAGCCAATGATAAATTGCATTGTTTGCTAGGTATTGAAACTAACCAAAACATCGGCAGTGTACTAAACCCAAACCGAAATGGTTGTACATTCATCTGTAAGGCTGAACACCCAGGAGGTTTTTTGCATAGTTGAAACTAGTCTGCTGGCTGCACCCATTATTTGTCCTATCTGATCTAGCTACCGTGACATATGCTTTGGTTATGTCACACTTGGAGTACAGGCACATGCTCTGGACCAGCCATTCTCAACAGGGCCATTCTCCAAGGGTACAATTGCTCCACTGACAATTTGATCTGTTTCTGGACTCAGTTCAAACTGAGCCGCCCAGAGTAGTCAGTTGACTAGATGGGCGGGGTATAAATTTAATAAATAAATAAATAAAATAAACTGCTATGTATGATTTATGAAACCCTATACAGCTTAGATCCAGGCTTTTTGAATGACCACGTCTCCCCTTATGAGATTCTCCACCTTTTAAGATCTTTAGGGAAGCCTTTGCTCTGCACATCCTTGTGATTTATATGGTGGGCATACAAGAGAAGGATTTTTCCGTAGCTGCCCCCAGACTAAGGAACTCCCTTCTGCTGGACATTAGGTTTTGCCCCCTCCTTGCTGTTTTTCCAGTGGTGGCAAAGATTCTTCCTTTTAGGTACATTTTTGGCTGCTGATTGGACAGTGTATTTATTGTTTTTAAAAATCTGTGTCTTCTTGGCAATTTGTTTTTAACTTTAATAGTCTTTTGTCATATGTTTAAATTGCATTCTCAATGTTCTATTTTGTGTATCTGTTGCCTGTCTACTATTTTGCAAACCACTTTGGGTCTCTGGGAGAAAGATTATAAATAAGGCTATAAATAAAATAAATGAATAAAATTGAAAATCCACTAAAATACAAAAGGCAAACGGGAGTTTTGACCCAGTGCAGAAAAGATACAGGAGTTTATGTTAGTCACACTTCTACCAAGTAAGAGTCAAACAGGTTGTGTAATGAAACCTACAGGGAATTCCATGGTAGGCTTGCTCTGAGGTTTAAGTTAAAACCTCTGCCTTGAACCCACCCACGCCCACTTTGCTGAGCAGAAAAACAACTCCTTTTGCACTGTTCCAAAATAGGAGTGGGAGACCATTGGCCTTTTAAGGTATGTTGAATTCCAGAGTCTTGAAGGCTCAACTAGCATGGCTAAGGTGAGGGATTGTGGGAGTCAGAGTCAACCTTTGGTTCCCCACCACTGCCTGTAAAGGCTGGAGCAGTGTTGCTCCCACCTCCCTACCAATGAATTAATGCATGAGATTGCTTCAAAGCAAATGGGTGCACTGGTATGTGGCTTTTTCTTTGTTTCACAGGGCAGTATTTACCTTTAGCTGCAAATGTTTTATATCTGCAAATGAGGTCGAGAATTCTGAGACTTCCAATTGCTAAGGAATAAAGTAGCATTCCATATAATGCAGTGAACACTTTTGAACAAACAAGGTTTTGGGGCTCTGTAACTTATGTTTAAGACCTGATGCCATTTTTCCTTTGTGCTTATTCCAGTTCTGTCTTTCATAGAAGTACTTTTAAGGGCAAAACAGGCATAGATTTCAATAAGCACTTCTTTGAAATTTTCATAGGTCTCAAGGAAGAAGTTATATCTGATGAGAGGAATATGACATTGAAAAACATGAGGCATCTACACAGTACAGCTCCTGGAGAATGAGTTTTGAATATGCAAGATTCAGCTGAATTCCCTCTAGAAGACAGAGGGGAAATGCCCTTCTTAGGCCCCATAATTTCAGTGAGAGATTTCAGTGCAGACTTCACTTGCCTTTTGGAATCAGCTTTTTAAGGGCAGCAGGGTCGGGAGCTACATTAAGTGAACCTTGTGTCATAATTGAAAAGATGCTGTCAGCGAACCAGAATACTGTATGTCAAAAACACTACTGATGGTTCATAAAATAAAAGACAGAATTCTGTCTAAATTCCAGAGTTACTTTTACTGGGAAAATATGCCAAGACTTCACCTGTAAAACCCCAGTTAACTGCAGCCCTTGTTTAGAGTAATTGCCAGACTCAGATACGAGAATCTAGCACTGCCTTATCAGTAACCCTCAACCAGTAACTTGAGGCTGCCTAACCTACTTCATAAGGAGAAAAACAGGAAAAGTTGGCACATCAATGACAAAGTCTTGTGGCATGTTAGAAACTGATGATTGCCCCACGTCACTCCTGTCACTCATAGGCAGGATCTCATTTGCATGAGCCTATGAGAGGATTGGAGGGGCGGAGTCAGCAGATATATAAAGGTTTGGCAGGAGGAGATAAGGCAGATAGAAGATGGAACAGATAGAAGAAAGATAAGCATACAGATGAGATAAGATAGAGAAGAGATATAAGAGTCAGAGAGTTAGAGAAGAGAGAGAAGGAACAGATACTTATAGAGATAAGCTGGTTAAGGTAAATAGATAGAGCAGGTGGTAATTAAGTATATGACAAGATATATGATATGTTAAGGATTTGATTGAATACAATGAACAACTGAAGAACATCTTTGATTATTAATAACTGTGGCTACACTTCAATAAATAAAAGTTCTGTTTGCATATATTAGACAAGTGTTTGGACTAAAGTCTTTTATATTGTGGATAAAGGAAATCTACTGGTGGCAGTGAGGGAAAGAGAAGACTGAACCCTTTGTGAGGGCACAAAAGAAAGGTGCTTCAAAGGAGTGGACGTCACAATTGGGGTCAGCTGGTGGGAAGACATAGCATGAGATCTCTGTTTGGTGAAACAAGCAGGGGCCACGTGGTAAACGTCACAGAAACCAACACATTTATTGAGATACAGGATTTTTATGGCCTGTGTGGTGTAGTAAATAGAATGATGGACTAGGACCCAGGAGCCTGGGCTGAAATCCCTGTTCGACCATGGAAACTCACTGTGTGGTCACAGTGGTAAAATCACTTTTTGTGTGTCTCACATGCTTTGAAAACCGTATTTGGGTTGCTGTAAGTCACATGACTTTATGGCACATCACACACACACACTGAAAAGTCATGAAAAGTTGGCTTGAGAGTTTTTAGGATGTTATTTCTATTGACAAAAAGATCCTGTTTTCATGTATTCCTGCGTTCCCATCAATGACCCTGGAGGTGCCATAAGACCCATGAGGTCCTGCCTGTCTTGTGGCCCGCATGTCCATCTTCTTTCCCTCCTCTTGCTCATGCAAGTCTGTGGCGTGAGATCTCCATTGACTTACAAAGAGGGAGAAGAAACTGTGTAGGCATCCTTCAGTCTCGAGAGACTATGGTAACGTGCTCTGAATAGAGGTCTTGGAACAATGTCTAGTGTGGCTGAGAAGGCCAATTCGAGAGTGGCAATCCCTTCCACGCTGAAGACAAATACAATTTGTTCCCTGTCCAGCTCCCTGATTTTGCTGGTTTTGGGACTGCCTCTTTGCCTTGGCCTGCTGGACAAGTGTCTCTTCAAATTGGGAGAGGCCATGATGCACCGCCTGCCTCCAGGCTGAATGCTCAGATGTCAAGGTTTCCCATCTGTTGAGGTCCATTCCTAAGGCCTTCAGATCCTGCTTGCAGATATCCTTGTATCGCAGCTGTGGTCTCCCTCTGGGGCGCTTTCCCTGCACTAATTCTCCATACAGGAGATCTTTTGGAATCCAACCGTCAGCCATTCTCACGACATGCCCAAGCCAATGTGGATGTCACTGTTTCAGTAATGTATACATGCTAAAAATTCCAGCTCATTCTAGGACTACTCTATTTGGAACTTTGTCCTGTCAGGTGATACCAAAAATGCATCAGAGACAACGCAAATGGAACGTGTTCAACTTCCTCTCCTGCCGTGCACAAAGAGTTCAGGACTCACTGCAGTACAGGAGTGTGCTCAGGACACAGGCTCTATAGACCTGGATCTTGGTATATGCCGTCAGCTTCTTATTAATCCATACCTCTCTTTGTGAGTCTAGAGAACATGGTAGTTGCTTTGCCAATGCGTTTATCCAGCTCGACATCTAGGGAGAGAGTGTTAGAGATTGTTGAGCCAAGGTACACAAAATCATGAACAACCTCCTTGTGTAGAGATGTTAATAGAGGGAGATGAGTCCACGCCCTGGCCCATGACTTGTGTTTTCTTCAGGCTGATTGTTAATCCAAAATCTTGGCAGGCCTTACTAAAATGATTCATAAGTTGTTGGAGCTCTTCAGCAGAATGGGCAACAACAGCTGCATCATCGGCGAAGAGGAAGTCCCGCATGCATTTCAGTTGGACTTTGGTCATCGCTCTCAATCTAGAGAGATTCAAGTGCTTTACATCTGATCTAGTCCGGAGATCGACACCTTCTGTTGCAGTTCCAAAGGCGTGCTTCAGCATGACAGCAAAAAAGATCCCAAACAGAGTTGGCGCGAGGACACAGCCCTGTTTCACTCCACTTCGGATGTCAAAGGGACCTGATGTTGAGCCATCAAAAACTACAGTGCCCTTCATTTCCTCATGAAGGGACCTGATGATGTTAAGGAGTCAAGGTGGACATCCAATCTTGGGAAGTATTTTAAAAAGGCCATCCCTGCTAACCAAATCAAAGGCCTTTGTAAGATCTATGAAGGCCACGAAGAGTGGCTGTCATTGTTCCCTACATTTCTCCTGCAACTGTCTGAGGGAAAATACTTATTTATTTATTTATTTATTTATTTATTTATTTATTTATTTATTTATTTATTTATTTATTTATTTATTAGATTTGTACTCTGGGCGGCTTACAGCAAAACATAAAAAACAACCTATAAACAATTAAAACGACAATTTAAATCAATAATATTAATAGCATTCAAGATGGAAAAGCAAAATGGGAGTTAGGATAGAAAAGAAAATCAAGTAATGACCGGAGGGAAGGCCTGCCTAAAGAGCCAGGTCTTAAGTTGGCTCTTAAAAACACCCAGCGAGGGTGCCAGGCGAATTTCCGACGGACGTTTATTCCAAAGTCGAGGGGCCACTGCCGAGAAGGCCCGGTTTCTTGTTCTTTCCCTACGGGCCTCCCTCGGCGTTAGGCCCCTCAACCGCCTTTCCTGGCTGTATCGAGTGATTCGAGTAGATCTAGGTGGAAGAAGGCGTTCCGCTAGGTATCGAGGTCCTAAACTGTTTAGGGCTTTATAAAATACCATGTCAGTGGTGGATCTATTAGCTCGAAATCCACACTGTGATTCTGGATAGACTCTGTCTGCAAGCACCTGGAGTCTCTTCAGCACAACACGGGCAAGCAGCTTCCCTACAATGCTGAGAAGAGAGATGTCACGCTAGTTATTGCAGTTGCCCCTGTTGCCTTTGTTCTTGTACAGTGTGACGATGTTTGCATCCTCCATGTCCTGTGGTACTCCACCTCCCCTCCAGCAAAGACAAAAGATTTCATACAGCTCAGTGGTGATGATCTCTTTACAGCACTTCAGCAGGGATGTTATCCTTCCCAGGTGCCTTGCCCGAGGCAAGGGATTTCCAAGGCCGCTTTTATTTCTGCTAAAGTTGGTTCGCTGTCCAACTCTTCCAAGACAGGCAGGCACTCGATGTTATTTAATGCCTCTTCGGTTACTGCATTCTCTCTAGAATATAGCTCAGAGCAGTACTTCACCCAGCGTTCCATCTGATGTGCTCGGTCCTGGATGATCACGCCTGTAGCGGACTTCAAAGCTTTGGAGCAGATTTCTTCTGTATTGGACCTAAAGCCTGCTTGATACCGCCATACATTCCCTTGATGTTACCTGTGTCCGCTGCTGTCTGTATTTGAGAGCAATGCTGAAGCCAATAATCGTTAGAACATCTCCTGGCAGTCTGTTGGACTTTGCTACAAGCAACTCGAAGAACCTGCAAGTTGTACTCACTAGGACAGGCTTTGTATGCTGCTAGAGCTCTCCTTTTTTCCTTGATGGCTGGCATCAACTCCTCCGAATGGGCTTCAAACCAGTCTGCCGTCTTTTTATCTTCTTGTCAAATGTGGACAAGGCGCGCCCACCCCACACCTGCGCGGGGGCGCATGCTTGAAGGGGTGAGGGAGTGTGTGGCGGCGGCGGCGGAAGCCTGGGAGTCTGAGCATGGCCGGGGGGCTCCCTCTGGCCGCTCGCCTCCCGATGGGCTCCAACGAGGCTGGGTCGGCGCTCCTAGCCGCCCTCCGTGGAAAATTCAAATGCAGCCGCTGGTGCCGGTTCCGGAGCTGGAGGCACCAGCAGTGGCATCGGCCTGCTGAGGGCGGCGAGGAGCACCGACCCCGGCCTCGTTGGAGCCCGCCGGGAGGCCAGCAGCCGGAGCACCCGGCCATGCTCAGCCTCCCGGCTCTTGGTCGCCCCCGTCGCCACCACTGGGAGGCCGGCAGCCGGAGCACCCGGCCATGCTCTGCCTCCCGGCTCTTGGTCGCCCCCGTCGCCCCTGTCGCCGCCGCTGCCTCTAGTGAGGTGGGAGAGGTCATTGCACCTCACTAGAGAAGAAACACCACACTACGAAACGAAAGTTGAAGAGGAAAACCTTTGCATTCCCACATCAGATTTGTGTGGTTGAAGAAGTAGATTTTTGTAGATTTTTACCTACAAAAGCACAAATAAAAACAAATCTTTTAGTCTTTACAGTGCCATAATATTTTGCCTTTTCCACCTTATTTTCTTTTTCCTCCTTTTCCTTTTTTAATTTTGTCAGCATTCTTTGTCAAGGAGCCTTTCACCTCAAAGGACTGTCATGGGGATAGTTGTTCTCCCTCAGACATGTGTTGTGGGGGGGGGGGGTGGAGAGAGAGAGAACATTTCTGCTCAACCAGCTTTTCTCTCCTGAGCCTGCTGCCTTCCCCTCCTTCAAATCCCACTCTTCCCATCCTCTCACCTCCACTTGTACTCTACAGAAGGAGTTGTATTTCTTCAGCACAGGTATGAGAAATGGGTAATAGTGAAGGGCATGGCTTTGGTGGGGGAGAGAGAGGGTCTCAGAAGGTAGAGTTCCTCACCCTGGCATTAGTTAGTTTTTTGTGGGTTTTGTTTGGAGGCCATGTGGACATGCAATGAGATACTCCTGATATTTTAAGAACCATAATAACTATTTTGAGGTTATGGCCATGATACTTACAAACAAACAAACAAAAACCCAGAAGTCCCCATTGACTCCAAAATATCCCAGAATGAGCAACATGTGCCCCTTCAAGTGATGGTAGACTGTAACTCCCATGATATCTCAACACTGGCTGTGCTACGTTGGGCTTATGGGAGTTGTAGCACAGTATCTGAAAGGTTGCAGATTTCTCTGCCATGCCTTATTGGCCACTTAACAGTTAGGCTTCATCCTCTCTTTGGAGTCCTTGTCTTTGAAGTTACATGATTTTGCTGTGGGTACAGCAATTCCCTCTTCACGGATTGCTGCCTTGTCATGGCGAAGGGGCTTGAGTAATTCAGAGAAGCTATGGGCTATGCCGTGCAGGGACACCCAAGACGGACAGGTCATAGTGGAGAGTTCTGACTAAACGCGATCCACCTGGAGCAGGAACTGGCAAGCCACTCCAGTAACTTTGCCAAGAAAACCCCATGAACAGAAACAAAAGGCTAAAAGATATGACGCTGGAAGATGGGCCCCTCAGGTCGGAAGGCGTCCAACATGCTACTGAGGAAGAGCGGAGGACAAGTACAAGTAGCTCCAGAGCTAATGAAGCGGTTGGGCCAAAGCTGAAAGGACGCTCAGCTGTGGACGTGCCTGGAAGTGAAAGGAAAGTCCGATGCTGCAAAGAAGAATACTGCATAGGAACCTGGAATGTAAGATCTATGAACCTTGGTAAGTTAGATGTGGTCAAACAGGAGATGGCAAGAATAAACATTGACATCCTGGGCGTCAGTGAACTAAAATGGACGGGAATGGGCGAATTCAATTCAGATGATTACCATATCTACTACTGTGGGCAAGAATCCCGTAGAAGAAATGGAGTAGCCCTCATAGTCAACAAAAGAGTGGGGAAAGCTGTACTGGGATACAATCTCAAAAATGATAGAATGATTTCAATACGAATCCAAGGCAGACCTTTCAACATCACAGTAATCCAAGTTTATGCACCAACCACCGATGCTGAAGAGGTTGAAATTGACCAATTCTATGAAGACCTACAACACCTTCTAGAACTGACACCAAAGAAAGAGGTTCTTCTCATTATAGGGGACTGGAATGCTAAAGTAGGGAGTCAAGAGATAAAAGGAACAACAGGTAAATTTGGCCTTGGAGTTCAGAACGAAGCAGGGCAAAGGCTAATAGAGTTCTGTCAAGAGAACAAGCTGGACATCACAAACACTCTTTTCCAACAACACAAGAGGCGACTCTACACATGGACATCACCAAATGGGCAATACCGAAATCAGATTGATTATATTCTCTGCAGCCAAAGATGGAGAAGCTCTATACAGTCAGCAAAAACAAGACCTGGAGCTGATTGTGGCTCTGACCATCAGCTTCTTATAGCAAAATTCAAGCTTAAACTGAAGAAAGTAAGAAAAACCACTGGGCTAGCCAGGTATAATCTAAACCAAATCCCTTATGAGTACACAGTGGAAGTGAAGAACAGATTTAAGGAACTAGATTTGGTGGACAGAGTGCCTGAAGAACTATGGATGGAGGCTCGTAACATTGTACAGGAGGCAGCAAGAAAAACCAACCCAAAGAAAAGGAAATGCAAGAAAGCAAAGTGGCTGTCCAACGAGGGCTTACAAATAGCAGAGAAGAGAAGGGAAACAAAATGCAAGGGAGATAGGGAAAGTTACAGAAAATTGAATGCGGACTTCCAAAGAATAGCAAGGAGAGACAAGAGGGCCTTCTTAAATGAACAATGCAAAGATATAGAGGAAAACAATAGAAAGGGAAAAACCAGAGATCTGTTCAAGAAAATTGGAGCCATTAAAGGAACATTTTGTGCAAAGATGGACATGATAAAGGACAAAAATGGTAGGGACCTTACAGAAGCAGAAGACATCAAGAAGAGGTGGCAAGAATACACAGAGGAATTATACCAGAAAGAAGAGAAGACTCCCTGGAAAAGACCCTGATGTTGGGAAAGTGTGAAGGCAAGAGGAGAAGGGGACGACAGAGGATGAGATGGTTGGACAGTGTCATCGAAGCAACCAACATGAATTTGACCCAACTTCGGGAGGCAGTGGAAGACAGGAGGGCCTGGCGTGCTCTGGTCCATGGGGTCACGAAGAGTCGGACACGACTAAATGACTAAACAACAACAACCAAAAGTTGAAAACAGTCTCCCTAGCACTGAACTGACAAATAGAATGCTGTAATGTTGGTATTTTTAAAAGATCAGAATGTGAGTATTCTTGACATAGCATCTCGATTTTTAATTTTTTGGTAGGTGTGTAAGTAACACACAGCTATACTTCCATGGCTCAGTTTGCATGATAAATCATTCTTGTGCTAACATAGCTATCTGTAAAGAACTCCCTAATTTCTTCTGAAGCCCTGCTGTAGCATGCAATAGCCTAGGCAGAGATTCTCATTTAGATTATTTGGAGGCAGTTTTTGCATATTCCAGAGCTTTAGTTAGCAAAACCCTCAGGAGGGCATGTTTACAAAAACCAATTAACCCTCAAAGCCCTCATTGAGATAGGAAGCAGATGCTATTAATCCCAGCTGTACGGCTGTACACTTCAGACATTCGGTGAATTAGAAGTGTGGATGAAAAACAGGAGATCCAATTCTATTACATTTTTTCCTTGCTTCAGCCCTTGTCTTATGCCATCAAACCACATTTTTACAGACTACAAAGGTAGTCCTGTGGGGTTGTGACTAATCTGCTTTCAACAGTGGCCAGTTTAAGATGCTCTGTGAACAAGCATAGGACTTACATGTGGTCCACATTTTCTGAACACTTTACATGCCCTTACAACAACCCTGTATGCTAGACCAATAATAGTCCCATTTTGCCAACACACGGGAGCATCAGAAAGATACCTAGTGAGTTCATGGCTATGGGAGATTTGATCCTGGGGTCTTCCAATTCATTTTCTTTGCCAGTATTCCATAAAAGATCTAGAACCCATCCATGCTTTGGAGTAGTGATCCCAGTCCTGGTGGGCCCCATGTATGTTAGATCAGTGGTTCCCAACCTTGGGTAACCGAGGTGTTCTTGGACTGCAACTCCCAGAAACCCCAGGCAGCATAGCTGGTGGTGAAGGCTTCTGGGAATTGCAGTCCAAAAACACCTGGGTTACCCAAGGTTGGGAACCACTGTGTTAGATGATAGCTCCTAGTATGGGAATTAGTGTTCTGACAGAGTAATGTGGTTTATATTTCTAGTTTTCCAGGTTAGAGAAAATTTCTGATTATTTTTTAAATATAGAGTCAGTGTAAATATGAAGATTGCAGGCCTGTTTATTTTAGGTTGATAGGTTGTTCCCAGACTACAACTGGTGAGACCCTACTAGTTGGACAACCTCTCCAACATGGCACAGCTAATGCCAGTTTTCATTTGGTGCACTCTCCAGCCAAGAAGAACTATTTCCCTCTGCTGTTCTTCCACTCACAATATTACATGTATGACACTAGACTGAGACATACAGGTTGGTTTTTGCATGGTTGTTTGTAACACGTCAGTGTGCGATGGTCTGTGAAGAATTTAGAAATCTAGATTTGTGACTTACAAAAGCATAATACATGTCCTATGTATGTATGAAGGCTAAAGAATGATCAGATGATCCTGAATCAGTCACCTCTTTAAGAATTGTACATTTTAATAATGATCATGTAGCCTGAAAATGGTAGATATAAATTCAAAGAATATATAGACTATGAAGTACTTCACTATCTGAAAGTATTAAAGGAAACCAAATGCTTGATTTATGTACCCCGATTGAGTAGGGCAATTTGCTGCCCAGCGGAGTCAGTGGAGGTACGTCCCACAGCAGACACTATGTCCGAGAGGGACAAAAATTGCCTTCATGGACAGGTGACGTTGCTTACCTCTGTGCTGAAGTGTAGCTTAGAGTGTTTGTGAGGTTTTACTGTGATGCAACTCTTTGCTCACAAGATGGCAATGTTGCATAAAGCTGACAGTTGACAAGGAAAGCTACTATCTTGAGACTCTGTTGACTGTATGCTTTCATGGAGCTGAATTGTATGACAAAATCAGGCTGGTTGCAATGGCTGTTGAATCTTCAAATACAGCTTTACGATTTGTTTTGCATTGTGTAGGATGCGAGCGAGAGCTCTGACGTTAAGAATGTGAAGAAAATCTAATTTCCACTGTATTGTTAAATCTTCTGTGGCAATTTGTGGCATTCTTTAGCATAATAGCATGCATAGAGTTCCATGGCCTCCCACACATAAATGCAACAAAATGTCATTGTTGTTGTTGTTGTTGCTGCTGCTGCTGCTATCAGCCTTGAGGTCTAAAATTTGTGACAGGCTATTCCAACCCAGTCTTGAGGGAAAAGGGTAAACTCGTTCTTCAGGGAGACTGTGGCAAGGGGAAGGTGAATATATGAGCTCCGCTTCAGTGCCAGATAATCACCGCTAAGCCTTTTTGTGCAAGGGGTGGTTGTTGTGGCTCAGGTGATAGTAGAATGCCATCTCTCCTCACCACTGAGCCCGTTTTCTGTCTGTTCAATGGAATTTGCCCATAATCTATGGGGCCGTAATGCCATCTGCCCAGATAACTGCTGTTGCAGGTATAAGAAGCTGTATAGGACATCCCAGGGCATTGCTGTACTTAGGATCGCCCACAGTATTTTGCTGCCTGAGCAGAAAACAACAAAAATAACCTCCATTTCATTCTGTACACAAGCATCAGCTGGACGAGCAGTTTGATCTTTTTTCAACATTCAGCATCTTCTACCTTAAAGAGGTTACCTGACAGATAGAGGATATGTTGCACATCAAGCGTTCCTTTCTCCAGTACTTTGCTGTCAGTCCCAGCCTCTCTTGCCTGAGTTGACGAGCTCACTCTGCCTAAGAGTAAGGCCAGGCCTGCCTATACTTGTGCTAGAACCTATCCCAGTGATGATATCTATGCACCCTACATTTTACACAATTAAGGTCTCAGGAGCTAGAGGAAAGAGCATCTTCCAACTACCTAGGAAACATAAGAGACAGTGTAATAGTTTACTCCAGGAACAACAGTGAATGCTGTGTTTAAGTAGAAGAACATACTGTCTTGGGAGAAAGAGAGGAGAAAGAAGACAAAAAATCAGATAAATATCAGAAAATAGTAGAAGAATGAATATAGAGGCATATCATTGGCCAGAACACTGACTGAGAGAGAGGGCCAGAGCTTGGAAAATTACTTTCTTGAGCTGCAATTATTTTTGGATCATAACTGGTCACGTTGGCTGGGAGATCCTGGCAGTCTTTAAAAAAAAAAACCTACTTCCAAACAATGCAGAGAACCGAATTGATATCTGATGGAACTATTATCTGACCATTATGAATGTTACCTGATGGTTTAGAGATCAGGTCATTTTGTTCATCTTGTTATGTGCCATCAAGACACCTACTCATGGTGACCATATGAATGAACGATCTCTAAAATGTCCTCTCCTCAACTGCCCTGCTCAGCTCTTATAAACTCAAGCCTGTGACTTCCTTTAGAGAGTCAGTCCACCTCATATTTGATCTTCCTCTTTTCCTGCTGTCTTCCACCTTTCCCATCTTTATTGTTTTTTCCAGAGAATCTTGTCTTCTCATGGTGTGCCCAAAGTAGGACAGACAGCCTCAGTTTCATCATTTTTGCCACCAGAGATAGTTCAGATCATTTCAGTTGTACTATTAGTTACAGTTACTTAATTGAAGGTTTTTAATGTAAAAGTTTATTTAAAATGTTCCTTAGACTCCAGAGTGATGGCCTCTCTGATATCCTTATTTATAGTTCAGAAAAGAGTTTATTATGAAGTTGTGTTTGAATTGCTTCCAAATTATTCAAAAGCAGATACAGACAGCATCCTGTTTGGAGACTCTGCATTTTTCTTATTTATTTTTTTAATTTTTTTTTGTTCATTGTGCCATCAAGATCTCGCTTGCTCTTCTTCAATTACTAGCGTACAATAGGTCATGAAGTTTCCTGTGGTTGTTTCCAAGCACAGCATTCATACCCTCATCTTTATATATAATATAATATAATATAATTAATATAATATAATATAATATAATATAAGCTTCCACTGTATTTGAAGCACTTAGAGCAGCTTTGCTGGTGCTGTATGCTATCAGGTTGTTTCACTCTCATGCCAGCAGTATGAATTAATGACATCCTATAGTTAAAAGTCTTGCTTAGCTCTTGTAAATTAAGATCCATGGCTTTGTTTATTGAGTTAAGCTATCTCATGTTGGGTCCTCCTCTTTTCCTACTATCAAAAGCTTTTGCTAACAGTTACAACAGTATTCAAAACATTAAAAAAAATCCAGGGAAAGTGATTACCAGCAAAAATGAGCAGAAATAAAAGCAAGTGTTAGGATGAAAACCTGTACTAGCTTATGCTTGGGTTTTCCCCCCTTCCACAATTTTCTTTGTACTTTTTTGGCAACATGATCTTGTTGTAGGAAAACTGACAAATTAACCCTGCAGTAGACATTTGTACCTGAATTGATTCTGAAAGATCACTCTACACAAATAAGACATGTTGCTAATTGATGGTTTTTGGAAGAATGGAGTAAGGATAAAAAGTCCATAGTGCATTTATGCTGATCTGCCTCATATTCATGGATAGACATTCTACGTATTGGTGCCTGTTTTCCTTCCATGGTTAATTTACACCCTAACTCTCTTGCTTTCTTGTGGAAGAGCTTGTCATGGGGATGAACTCTAGGTGTGAGTAAAAGCTCCAGGTGTAAATATATATACACACACACATATATTACTGTACGTAAATGTATGATGAACTTAAATGGTCCTTCGTTGGGGAAATAAGCATGGCCCTTAAGCTTCAAAGCCCTTTCCTTCACAGTATTTTGACTGTTGCTAACTCTGTGGGTTCTTCCTCCTGCCTTATGGGCATACACATTTTTATTGATTTATCTTCTCCCGTTAAAGGTAAAGGTAACATCTGTTGAGGTACCTGATGGCACTTCCAGACTATACTGTGTCTGCCCTCTTCCACTTGAGATGTGACCCTCCTTCTACCACACTTGAAGCATGAGTTACAAAATAATACTGCTTACCTCAAAAGCCCCTCTCGCATTTTCCAGGAGAGTGGTTTGTAAGATAAGCAGCAGCAGTTTATTACAGTCTCAATCCAGGGCAAAGAAAGAGGGCAAAAAGTGTGTATTCCTTTTAAGTGCCCCTCCTAACTGATTCACTTACAGTATTAGACGTGAGCACAAAATGAACTTGACCAAGATTTTTGAGTTTATGTTTGCTAAGTCACTCATTCAGTTTTTGATCCTCAAAACAGAGAATTCCAAATCCTCAAATGGGGCGCTTCAAAGATCATCTCTTAGGGAGGCTATGAATTATATTTACAGTAGGTTGATTTATAGAATAGATCTATATGTTCAGGAAAAAATATATAATAATCCTCCTAGAATGATACCAGTTAAGTAGAACAGTGGGTGAACAGCCTGTTTGACTGTACTTCCGACAAAGAAGAACAAACAAACCATCCTGTATGGAGAAAAGTAGCATATCAGGATAAGGCAAAGCTAGAACTCTTTTTTTCAAAAGCTTTGAAGAACAATCAATTAAGCATTTCCCCTGCCTGCCTTTTGAAATGGCACTGTCCTTGGAGAATTGTGTGTGCATGTGGGTTTTCTTCTTTCTGAAAATGGAGGCTAACGCTTCGCCAGTCCTTCATCTCCCGTGACATTGCCCTGCTCTATAGGTTGTTCCTGCCAAACATGTTTTGTGAAAACAAGCTTGTGATTGTGCGGAAAATTTGTGTATTGGTGATTTTGTACAGGAGAGAAACTAAATTTTTATAGAAACTGGAAATATTTTTGTTAATCTTATTGATTGGTGATGATCTCAAATCATTAGCAAATGTGATGTTAGAGACTGACTTTCTCCAGAGCTGTGGTTTCCTAGCCTTCAAAGCAAATTGAACAAAATTCCTGAACCCATGAACTTAGAAATGTCAGAGATTAATGCGCCAGCTCAGAAATTCCAGCTCCATCTCTAATTATTGTCACTCTTGATTTACATGGATAGATAAGCACAATTGTTGAATGTTATGGTAAAATGATCTTTGTTCCCAAAAAAGGAACTCCTTTCTTCTGCCAAATCCTGCAGGCTTAATATCTTTGTTCCTAAGTTCAGCCTTGATTGCCAATTTCCAACTACTCAGAAAAGAATGCTCTACTTAATTCCCATTTAAAATTTGTTCCTCAGAGCTAGTCTGAACTTTCAGTGCACCTGTAAAGGCGCCAGTTGCCTGTGTTGCTGCTGGAAACCACACAAGAGCCAAGAAGAGAGAAGTAAGACTCCAAATGAAAGGGTTCATTTGGGAGAATGAAGGACAGCCAGTGTCTTTATCCGAGCATGAAATAAGACACTTGTGGGGTTATTGTTGGTGCATTATTGGTCCAGATTGCTTGAGCAGAAATTCTAGCTTCTGTAACTTATTTCCTGTAATTCTGGTTGCAGGTTTCCATAGTCTTCTCAAAGAATTTGGAATATTTTTAGAGCTAGACCAGGGCCCGTGGTCTAATTTTGCTCTCCTCTCCTAAACTGTTTTGTTGTTGTTTGGTCATTAAGTCGTGTCCGACTCTTCGTGACCCCATGGACCAGAGCACGCCAGACCCTCCTGTCTTCCACTGCCTCCCGTAGTTGGGTCAAATTCATGTTGGTCGCTTCGATGACACTGTCCAACCATCTCGTCCTCTGTCGTCCCCTTCTCCTCTTGCCTTCACATTTTCCCAACATCAGGGTCTTTTCCAGGGAGTCTTCTCTTCTCATGAGATGGCCAAAGTATTGGAGCCTCAGCTTCAGGATCTGTCCTTCCAGCGAGCACTCAGGGTTGATTTCCTTCAGAACGGATAGGTTTGTTCTCCTTACAGTCCAGGGGACTCTCAAGAGTCTCCTCCATTACCACAATTCAAAAGCATCAATTCTTCGGCAGTCAGCCTTCTTTATGGTCCAGCTCTCTCTTCCATACATCGCTACTGGAAAAACCATAGCTTTGACTATGCGGACCTTTGTTGGCAAGGTGATGTCTCTGCTTTTTAAGATGCTGTCTAGGTTTGTCATCGCTTTCCTCCCAAGAAGCAGGTGTCTTTTAATTTCGTGGCTGCTGTCACCATCTGCAGTGATCATGGAGCCCAAGAAAGTAAAATCTGTCACTGCCTCCATATCTTCCCCTTCTATTTGCCAGGAGGTGATGGGACCAGTGGCCATGATCTTCGTTTTTTTGATGTTGAGCTACAGACCATTTTTTGCGCTCTCCTCTTTCACCCTCATTAAGAGGCTGTTTAAGTCCTCCTCACTTTCTGCCATCAGAGTGGTATCATCTGCATATCTGAGGCTGTTGATATTTCTTCCGGCAATCTTAATTCCAGCTTGGGATTCATCCAGTCCAGCCTTTCGCATGATGTATTCTGCATATAAGTTAAATAAGCAGGGAGACAATATACAGCCTTGTCGTACTCCTTTCCCAAGTTTGAACCAATCAGTTGTTCCATAGCCAGTTCTAACTGTTGCTTCCTGTCCCACATATAGATTTCTCAGGAGATAGATAAGGTGGTCAGGCACTCCCATTTCTTTAAGAACTTGCCATAGTTTGCTGTGGTCCACACAGTCAAAGGCTTTTGCGTAGTCAATGAAGCAGAAGTAGATGTTTTTCTGGAACTCTCTGGCTTTCTCCATAATCCAGCGCATGTTAGCAATTTGGTCTCGAGTTCCTCTGCCCCTTCGAAATCCAGCTTGTACTTCTGGGAGTTCTCGGTCCACATACTGCTGAAGCCTACCTTGTAGGATTTTGAGCATAACCTTGCTAGCGTGTGAAATGAGTGCAATTGTATGGTAGTTGGAGCATTCTTTGGCACTGCCCTTCTTTGGGATTGGGATGTAGATTGATCTTTTCCAATCCTCTGGCCACTGCTGAGTTTTCCAAACTTGCTGGCATATTGAGTGTAGCACCTTAACAGCATCATCTTTTAAGATTTTAAATAGTTCAACTGGAATGCCATCACCTCCACTGGCCTTGTTGTTAGCCATGCTTTCTAAGGCCCACTTGACTTCACTCTCCAGGATGTCTGGCTCAAGGTCAGCAACCACACTATCAGGGTTGTCCGGGACATCCAGATCTTTCTGGTATAATTCCTCTGTGTATTCTTGCCACCTCTTTTTGAT
This sequence comes from Intellagama lesueurii, assembly GCA_037013535.1. NCBI lineage: Eukaryota > Metazoa > Chordata > Lepidosauria > Squamata > Agamidae > Intellagama > Intellagama lesueurii. Next base: position 256,629,313 of record JBAJHW010000002.1, read on the forward strand.
GTCTTCTGCTTCTGTGAGGTCCCTACCATTTTTGTCCTTTATCATGTCCATCGTTGCACAAAATGTTCCTTTAATATCTCCAATTTTCTTGAACAGATCTCTGGTTTTTCCCTTTCTATTATTTTCCTCTATATCTTTACACTGTTCATTTAAGAAGGCCCTCTTGTCTCTCCTTGCTATTCTTTGGAAGTCCGCATTCCATTTTCTGTAACTTTCCCTATCTCCCTTGCATTTTGTTTCCCTTCTCTTCTCTGCTATTTGTAAGGCCTCGTTGGACAGCCACTTTGCTTTCTTGCATTTCCTTTTCTTTGGGATGGTTTTTGTTGCTGCCTCCTGTACAATGTTACGAGCCTCCATCCATAGTTCTTCAGGCACTCTGTCCACCAAATCTAGTTCCTTAAATCTGTTCTTCACTTCCACTGTGTACTCATAAGGGATTTGGTTTAGATTATACCTGGCTAGCCCAGTGGTTTTTCCTACTTTCTTCAGTTTAAGCTTGGGTTTTGCTATCAGAAGCTGATGGTCAGAGCCACAATCAGCTCCAGGTCTTGTTTTTGCTGACTGTATAGAGCTTCTCCATCTTTGGCTGCAGAGAATATAATCAATCTGATTTCGGTATTGCCCATCTGGTGATGTCCATGTGTAGAGCCGCCTCTTGTGTTGTTGGAAAAGAGTGTTTGTGATGACCAGCTTGTTCTCTTGACAAAACTCTATTAGCCTTTGTCCTGCTTCGTTTTGAACTCCAAGGCCAAACTTACCTGTTGTTCCTTTTATCTCTTGACTCCATACTTTAGCATTCCAGTCCCCTATAATGAGAAGAACCTCTTTCTTTGGTGTCAGTTCTAGAAGGTGTTGTAGGTCTTCATAGAATTGGTCAGTTTCAGCCTCTTCAGCATCGGTGGTTGGTGCATAAACTTGGATTACTGTGATGTTGAAAGGTCTGCCTTGGATTCGTATTGAAATCATTCTATCATTTTTGAGATTGTATCCCAGTACAGCTTTTCCCACTCTTTTGTTGACTATGAGGGCTACTCCATTTCTTCTACGGGATTCTTGCCCACAATAGTAGATATGATAATCGTCTGAATTGAATTCGCCCATTCCCGTCCATTTTAGTTCACTGACGCCCAGGATGTCAATGTTTATTCTTGCCATCACTTGTTTGACTACATCCAGCTTACCAAGGTTCATAGATCTTACATTCCAGGTTCCTATGCAGTATTTTTCTTTGCAGCATTGGACTTTCCTTTTACTTCTAGGCGCGTCCGCAGCTGAGCGTCCTTTCGGCTTTGGCCCAACCAATTCATTAATACTGGAGCTACTTGTACTTGTCCTCCGCTGTTCCTCAGTAGCATGTTGGACGCCTTCCGACCTGAGGGGCTCATCTTCCAGCGTCATATGTTTTAGCCTTTTGTTACTGTCCATGGAGTTTTCTTGGCAAAGATACTGGAGTGGCTTGCCAGTTCCTGCTCCAGGTGGATCGCGTTTAGTCAGAACTCTCCACTATGACCTGTCCGTCTTGGATGTCGCTGCACGGCATAGCCCATAGCTTCTCTGAATTACTCAAGCCCCTTCGCCACGACAAGGCAGCAATCCGTGAAGGGGTAACTGTTACTAAAAGGCAACTCCCATCGACCCTAGCCAGTATAGTCACAGTGAGGGATGATGAAAGTCATAGTGCCATAACACCTGGAGAACTACAAGCTATCCAGTCCTGAACAGCTAAAACAGAGGAGACATGCAAGCTGTGGTGCCAGAAAAAGAAATATGCTCAAGGCTCTGCTCTTATAAATGTGGCCAGGTAACACTAGATACCATAACAGAATATAGCACTGGTATTTTTGCCTTTCTGGAGCAACAAAAGAGTTGTAATTCCATATGTCCACTCTAGTTATTGCAATATCCTTAGCATGGCCACTGCTCCATTGCCAAAAAGGAGGACACGGAGGACAGGGAATACCCAAAAGGAGGACATTGTCCATATTAAGGAGGACATTCTGCATTATATTTGAATATGCTAATTTAAAGAAATATATCCAGATATCAACGAAGTTGAACATTGGCTAAAATGTTGTTTACGTAAAGTTATGTGGCACAAACTGGATTATGTCATCATCTGACAACGATAATATTTAAATTGCACTAATTAAAAGCCTCCTATACCTCTCTTTCAGATTCTGAGACTCCTTAGGGCTCCCTTTTGCAGGAGCCTTGGGACAGGGTAGGTTTAATAGTGAAAAATAACCACTGGATCAGCGCCGCTGGTCCCAAAGTTCACACAGAATTGACAAGCCATGCCACATCCTTCCTTGTCATCCATCAGTATTTATATCAGTATGTGTCGTTTGCATCTTTTCTTACAAAATGAGCCCTGCCCCCAAACCATTTCACTTAAAAGACGAAACAGGGCAGTTTGGTACATTTACCAGTCAAAGCCTCTCCTTTCCCTGCTTGGTTAGGGAAACTCACTGGGTGGTAGGGTGCCCATTTATACTTCACCAGAAAAGGAGTCCGAGGCCAGTTCTTCAAATGGAGGACAGCTCTTCATTCTCTCCTCCCTAAAGGATGAGATATGGCCATACCAAAACTGTAGCTAGTGCTGGCGGACAACTTTGTTGAGATGCCTTAATACCAAAAATACCATAATAATTGGTGAATTGCTACCTGAACCATGTTCATGTACCTTTGGGCTATGGATGGTACTACTTGGCCCAGGGTAGCTCACCCCCAAATTTGCTCCAGTCACAAAGCCACCTACAGCTTGATCTTTTACACTACAGGGTGTAAAACTTTCAGCAGCTTTCACATTTGAAATATAATAATTATAACCATGTGACATCAAGTCAATTCTGACTTATAGTGACCCTTCTCAGGGTGTTCCAGGTAGAGAATACTCAAAAGTGGTTTAGTATTCCCTTCTTCTTGGAGTGCCCTGGGACTGGGCAGCTTGCCCAAGGCCACACAGGCTGGCTCTTCTCCCAGGAGGCACAGTGGGGAATCAAATTGAACCACTGCGCTATCCAGCATTTGAGATAGTTCTGCAAAAACAGGTGTCAGATCACAGCATGTTCTTTCCCCCTTCAGTCCATGTTGGCAAGGTGTACATTTCAAAAATAAATAAATAGCACTGGTGGATGTGGATCTTGAACTTTAATCCCCATTCCTTAGGGACAGGCATTCTTAGCAGTTTTGAGAACCTCTTGGTCTAAAGGCAACACCAGCTTTAGTAAGGTAAGGTTCCCCTTGACATTTAGTCCAGTCGTGTCCGACTTTAGGGCGCGGTGCTCATCCCCGTTTCCAAGCCATAGAGCCAGCGTTTGTCCGAAGACAGTTTCCGTGGTCACGTGGCCAGTGCGACTAGACACAGAACGCCGTTACCTTCCCACCAAGGTGGTACCTATTTATCTACTCGCATTTTTACATGCTTTCAAACTGCTAAGTTGGCAGGAGCTGGGACAAGCGAGGGGAGCTCACTCCATCGCGTGGATTCGATCTTACGGCTGCTGGTCTTCCGACCCTTAGGTAAAGGTAAAGGTTCCCCTTGACAATTTGTCCAGTCGTGTCCGACTCTAGGGGGTGGTGCTCATCTCCGTTTCCAACCCATAGAGCTAGCGTTTGTCCGAAGACAATCTTCCGTGGTCACGTGGCCAGCGCGACTAGACATGGAACGCCGTTACCTTCCCACCGTGGTGGTACCTATTTATCTACTTGCATTTGCATGCTTTCGAACTGCTAGGTTGGCGGGAGCTGGGACTAGCGACGGGAGCTCACTCCATTGCGTGGATTCGATCTTACGACTGCAGGTCTTCTGACCCTGCAGCACAGAGGCTTCTGCGGTTTAACCCGCAGCGCCACCACGTTCCGACCCTTACTGTTGGGCAAAATGAGATGGCTGCTTGAGGCAGCAGATTTGGGGTATCTTAAAAAGGCAACCGTTGTTTAGTTGATTCTGGTAATATTTCTCTCTCTCTCTCTCTCTCTCTCTCTCTCTCTGTGTGTGTGTGTTTGTGTGTGACCATGTGCTGCTCTGCCTCAGGCCACAAATCACTCAATCTAGACCTGCATAAAAGATTCTGAACTTCAGCCTGTTCTTAATCTCAGTAGCATTTCTCCTCATGAATCTTTCTTGGTAATGTGGAAAAATGAGACTGTTGCAGCCTGGTCCTATTTGACAGACCAAAGTTTAGATCCTTTCACGGTTGTTTTCAGTTAGCTGACCCCAAGGGCATTGACAGCTTTGGTCTTTGGTCTCTGTGCAGAGGTTTCCTCTGGTCTTGTTGACCCAGAAAGGTAGCCTTGGGTCATCCTTATGCTGTTATCTCAGAAACAACAGGCTGGTCTGCAGTAACTTTTCCACATGCCTAGCTTTAATTGGCATTGCTGGCGAATCCTGGAAAGCACGGAGGCCTAAGGTAATAAAAATGTTGCACTTCAAAAGGAAAACTCCTTCTTTTGCTCGTATAGCAGTTTTGCTTTCTTCCTCCTTTGCCCCATTTCTTTTTTGTAAATATGTTGCTCCACATTTCATTCCTTTTATCTTTAATTATTACCATTATTAACCTGGCTTATCTGTTCTTCTGTTGTGCTCCCTTTTACTTTCCCACAGTGCTCAGTTGTGACACTGGCTCCCTTTGAACTGTGTAAAGAATGGGAACCTTTGCACTTTCTGCTTTCCAGATGCATTCCTAACAAGAATAACGTGGTGAAAGGAGTCCTGGGCGCCCCTGATAATACATATCTTCCTGTTTACCTAACTGTTTCTCCCCTTTCCCTGAGGTAAATGCCACAGCCCTCTCTGAAGTGTTGCTACCAGTTTTATCCGTAACTGACCCCCCACTCTGATTCAGATTGTAAATGTACCTGATCTAACCTCCATAACTGATAGAAACAAGTTGTAGTTTTACAAGAGGTAGCCGTGTTAGTCTGGGCAAGCATATCAGGAAAAACTCAAAGAAACAACAATAAACAAGACAAGACAAAAACACGTGACACCTTAAAGACTATTATATTTTAATTTGAGATTTTGCAGACAAGTCCCACTTTGTCAGAAATATGGGGGGGAAATGAAACACTGGATAAAAGATCAGTTTTACAAGTAAAACATTCTATACATTCATTGGCTTTAAGTGTCTTGGGTGTGTGGTTGATGTAATCACACATGCAGTAATTTATTACCTTTGTTCGGTGCTAAGTTCTATTGTAAACATTCCTACAGGAGACAGAAAACAGATACCAAGTGTGACCAAAAAGGAAGGGGGAGAAGGGTTGGGTTGGGGTTAAGACTGACAGGGATAAGGAATGGATTCAGTTAAAAACTCAAGAGTGGAGGGGGGAGAAGAGGTACATATAAAAGTAAAAGAAGATAGCAGAGGAACAACATGTGTTAATGTAGGCAATACTGATAGTTTTTACCTTTGAGCCTTGTGATGAGAGATGGCCTGGTAGTTGTGAAGAAAATAACAATAGCAGTAGATAACAGCATAAGTATTACATTTGGTAATGACTTAAACCTAGGCTTACAGTATATCCAATCCATTTATATGGGTGTCCATCCTGTGTATAAATTTTATCTCGGCTGTTTCCCTCTGTATTCTTGATTTGTAATGATTCTGTCCTAGGTTTCTTAAGTCATTGCCAAATGTACTTATGCCTCAACAAAAAATCTCATACTTCCCATAGTAAAAAGAAAAGAAAAGTTTAAATGGATAATTCATGAGACTTTTTAAATTGTTAATCACAGCTGAGAAGCAAATGTAAGAGGAGACAGAAATAATATGAGAATCCTAAATATAACATTTTAGCAACTATAACAGAGAGACGAAGAGAGCTATTGTAATAATAAGAGGTAAACATATAATCCTCACAGTTATAAAATTTACATTGTGGACTGTAACTCCCAGCCACCCCAGTTGATTCTGGACAATTGCTAGGAATTCTAGCCCAAGAAAGTAAATTTCCCAAGCTCTGCTGTTATGCATCTTATCTGTGGGTGTTCAGGGGAAAAAAATCAATTGTAATTTTATCTTCCATAGGCTACTGGGAACGTAGCTAGATGTTATCTTGAGAAAAGGAAGAGTTGTGAAAAGGCCGTAGGGGAGCATAGGCAGATGCTTATTGAGTTTATTGCCCTAAAGTGTAGTGTGGATCTTAGATTCCTGACATGTGGCTTCAGGCTAAGATAAGGAAATCACAGCTTTTTGGAAGGAGTAAACTGCACATTTATTTAGCTTGGGAGTATGGTATGGTCCTCACCCCATCTTTATCAGATACAAATCCCAGTAAGTTACTTAACATTTAAGTAAATGCTGTTGTCTAAAGCTTAGAGCATGGTTTATTATTATGACTTACAATCCATGACCAGCAAAAGATGTTGAACATAATACAGGTTAAATTTATAAGGCAGTCACAATGCCAATGAAGAAGTAAAAAGAAATAAAGGAACATTACACCTTAAAATGATTACCCACTAAATCTTTACGCATCTTGCATGCAGCTACAAGTAAGTATAGTTTGAGGATTAAAGTCTAAAAGTAGTTTGTGTGAGATCTCTGTTTCTCGACAGCCTGGAAACCGGTTAAGCAAAGGGAGAATAGCCACTCCTGGCAGGAGGCGGGATGACGAGCCTCCCTGCCAGGCCGAAGAGTGGCTAGGCAACCACGAGCTTCGGAGCGATAGGAAGGGAGTGTGGAGCCCGCGGCAGCAGCAGAAGGGTGAGTGGACAGTCTGGCCCCAGGGGGCTGGACCCTCATTTTGTCCACCCATCTCTAGTAGTAATTTAACTTCAGCCAGAAATTGATGGAGGCAAGACTTACTCTAGCTTCTATTTTGAATAGGCCAGATTCTAGGCAGAATCTGGTGTTTGAAACACATCTGAGCATTGGGAAGACTGCCCTTATGAACTTTGATTGGGTCTCTCCAATGGTGCAAAGCTAGGGGCTGGTGGCCTCAGGATTGTCCCATACGAACGTTGTGTGAGGGTTTTAGTCTGAAGTAGCTTAAGGGCAGTGAAGATATATTGTCCTCAAAAGAATTTCAAGATAGCTTGTGCAGATTTTTTCCCTACATTGTCATGGTAGTTTTTTCTTGCCCCATTTGATTGTAACATTACCCCTAGGTACATGGAGCTCGCTACCTGCTCTAGTCTGTGCCCATTAATGTTCCAGGTCTCTTCCCGAAAGCCATAATTTTGTTTTTTTCATAATTAATCTCAAATTGTTTCACCTACAATAGGTGCTAAATGCCTGCAGGACTCTTCTGTGTCCTGTAGGGGTTCTTGAGAGTAGGACTGTGTTATCAGCATACAGTAGTCCAAAAATTATAATCCCCAAACTATTTCATTGTACCACATACTAGTACGGGTTGGGGAGTAGAAAGGATTTATACTGAAGAGATGTGGAAACAGTGTACATGAGGATAGTGTTAAGGGGAGAGGGAGCAATCTGCAGCCACACTTGGATTGGTCCTTGCTTTGGTGTATAGACAAAGGGACGTCTTTCAAATTGATCAGGGTGGCAGCCAAAAGAATAATACAGAGTTTTAATGAAAAATCAAATGAGTCAAAGTAAGTTAAACAAGAATATCCCCTAGTAATAATAGAATATTTAATCTGCACTGTAATTTTTAAAAGAATTCACCCTGTAGGGTGTATGGTTTTTTTGGAGGGGGGTTTGGTATTTTGATTATCTCTTCTGTTTCTCCTGCTTTTTTCTTGAAAATCATATGGTAATGTGTTACTTATGAGGTGGCTTCTCACATTCTTGTGGGTTTTTCTTTCCCCTCCTCCATCAGTAAAAGCAGGTGGTAAAAACTTTGCTGATCCGAGGAGAACAGCACCAAAAGCCTATCTCTCTCTGTGTGTGTGTGTGTGTGTCAAAATGTTATAATTTAAATTATACATCATCAAACATGTAAATGGCTGCTTTGCATAGTTACCCTATTTAGTCCCACAGAGACCCAGTCAGGTAGCTTTGATTAAGTGCTATCGATTGGTCCATAGTCACCAGGAAACAGGGATTTGAATCTCCATGTTTCCAGTCTATCACTGTACCTACGATGCTATACTGGATGTCTCAGACCAGGACTACAAAAATGGTGTCAAGAATGAAAGAGAGCCACAGAGCTATGCAACAGTTCTCAGGCTTCATTTGCTTGTACACAAATTTTATAGCATGGAAAATAGGCTGCCGGAATTTGGAGAACTGGATTGTGGGCATCCATGTTTAAACAGTGATGCCAAAGATTATATCTGAGACCTTCTATATGCACAGCAGATGAAGTTTCAGGGCAGAGTGGGGATTTGAACCCAGGTTTCAGGGCAGAGTGGGAATGTGAACCCAGGTTTCATTGTGTAACTACATATTTACTGAGTCTGCATCTAGAGAGGTTCCATCCTAGGATGTCATCAAAGATGTTTCTTGGGAGACTCAGCACAGGTTTCAAAGACAGACAAATAGCTGGGCAGTTTTTGAAAATAACTACTGAAGTGATGTACTAAGAGCCAAGTTGTCCTTTCCATTGTTAACTCCTAAAAAAAGGCAAGGGGAGAAGAACATCTTTACAGGTCCATGGATTGGAGATCAAATTGCCGACATTTTCTGGCTGTGAGGTGCAATTGTGGCACAGCACATTTCCCAGCTGTTCCTTTTTTAGATGTACATTTGTCCCCTGGTACAAGTTCAGAATATCCAGATTGAGAGAGAACAATTTTGTTGTTCTTTTTCTCAGATCACATTTTATTGAAACCCTTCAAAATGTTTAGCATCTGTCCCCCCATTACCTTTTCCAGCCCTGAACGAATTCAGCCTCTGCATGATGTTTTGAGGCCTTCTTGAAATCCATGGTTACAAACATCTTATTTCAGAACAGTGAGTCATGCCAACATAATGCTCATCACACTGATTTATCTCAACCCCATCCCACGGCATCATCTTATGACACTGGAAACAGTTGCCAGCATTGTTCTGTATTCAATAGAGATTCTGCAAGATTGTGTTGTCTCCAAAACACTCTCAGCAGGAAGACCCCACTCCTTGATGGGGGTGCCTCCTACTTCTGTTCCTCACTGCTGGCCATTTTCTTGCTGTCTTCCTGTAGGCTCAGGCCCACATCACAACCCAGAGAAGAGAGTGAAGGACTAAGTGGAGAATGTTATTCTCTCATCGTACTTGTTATTGCTTGTATTAAAAAGGGGCTGGTGAATAAACAGCGATAATAAGAAGCTAGAAGGCTCCCAGGCCTGGTAATGGGCCTCCTGCTGGCATATAGGCCTTGGCAGTTGTCCATACAGATTCCTAAGACTGGCCCAGCAATGATGACATGGTTGGTATCATATGTTGACCAGGAATTAAAGGGATATGTGCAATTCCCTGCAAACAACATATGTAGTGCAGAGGTGAAGAAAACTGTGGCTACCACTTATTGTTCCTATTGGAGTTTTATTTACAACCTTGCATGCTATCTGTTGTGTGAGTGTCTAGAAAGGACTTTTCTGGGCTGTGGTGATTGTCTGTCTATCCAGCACTCACCAGTCATTCCTTCCAGCTTTTGAAATTCAGAGAGCCCCGCATCTTTGCTAAGTGTTCTATCCTTTTCTTTCGTTGGTTGGTAGCAGTTTTCTTGCTTTTGACCTGTTCTGTTGGTTGCTATATGTGTGCATTAAATAAAGCAGTATTCACAAATCTGTGATTTTAGGCAACTGTAGGTAAAGAAACATTTTTTATTCTTTCTCCTACAAATGCCTCAGAGTGAGTGAGTATGGCTGAACCACTGAGAAAATGTGTTAAAAAACAGGTTAGCAATCTGACAACAGTACAATGGCAAACATTTAAAATGCCAGTAAAACTGACTGAGGCATTTAAAGCCGTAAACATGCAAAATCTTGATAGCCCCCCCACCCCTTTTAAACTGGATACTCAAAAGTCAAGAAATCTGGCACTAGGAAGGAGATTAAGGAAGAGAGATTTATACATGAGGGGCCATTTCTGACATGGCCTGTTCTACCATTAGGCAGAGTGAAGTGACCACCTGGGGTAGCTGTTGCTGGGAGAGGACAACAGTGGCAGCCTCCCTCCCAGCAGTTCACCTGAACTGAACTCTACAGCTTTAACATGGACCTCTCTAGCACAGCAGGGCAGGGTATGCAGCACAATCTGTCCTGTGAGCACTAGATTTGCTTGTTGCATTAGGTGTAGGAGAGAATGCTATCCTAGTTCCATTAAAAAAAAAAACCTGCCTGAGACTTTTTTTTTTAAAAAAAAAAATCTGTACATGAAATGGGGAGTGGGTGCCAGCCTTTTTGCCTTAGAGATCAAAATGCCAGCCCAAGAGAAGTGACCATCTCTGGCAGCCACTACCTGGTCTTCAGAAAATGTGTGGTGATCTTGGCTTCCCCCAGCTTTTAACGGAGGCTCATATAGCAGCAGGCAGCTCTTTATTTCAACTAATAAATGATTTACATAGCAAGGAAAAGTAGTTCATTATTGCCACTTTTTAATGTTAACCATTCACGGAGCAGCCGTAGTGGAATAGTAGGAATGAAATCCTGTTTGTTTGGTTCAGACAGTAAAACTGAGGGAAATCCTTTAGTGACTCGCATGGTCTAACATTGTGATCAGTGTGAGCCACTGCAGGCTCTTAGGGGCTTCAGCTAGGTCCAAGTCTAACCATGTATGAATGCCTTTTTCTTCTGAAGTTATTTATTTATTTAAAATATTTTTACCCTGGCTTTCTACTTAAAAAGGACCCAAGGCTGCTTACATCCTTGAAAGACAATAGTTAAAGCTGAAAACAATACGTATACAATGGTAGTTTACATCATTAAAAGACAGTATATAAAGCTAAAACAATAAGTATGCAAATACTAAAAAACACCGTATTTGCCACTGGGAGCCCATGTGGGCTGAGGCATTCTCCTCAGGTACCATGGTATTTGGTAGCAGCAAAAAGGCCTGCTTTCAGATTAGCAGTTCACAGCACACACACATACCCATCATTGACATTGCTGCTCTGTTCGGTGTAACATGCAGAACTGCAGTTCTGTGCATCCCATTATGTTTTGCCTCCCTTCATGAGCACAGCTGTGCAGACAAGGTGGAGATAGATCTAAGCATGCAATTTGATTGATGTTGTTTAAAAAGATCTTTTGAATAATTCTTTAAATTACACTAAAGCATTTTTTCATTTATGTACGCTTATGTTGTCATTTTGATGAAAATACCTTCCCTACCTACTCATATAGCAGTGCTAAAATGGTGCCAATAGGAAAGGCAGCATGGTTACTTCGGAAGGTTTAATTTGCACCGAAGCACCTTTTCATTAAAGTACTGTTGTGCAAATATTTCAATAATTTTAAAAGTAGGCATTTTTGTGCAGATGACAATGTTGTTTTTAAAAAGTGAACATGCTGATGAAATTACATCTATGAAAGAAATTATTTCTTTACCCAGCGTGTTTTTAGTCTGTGGAACTCCTTGCCACAGGATGTGGTGATGGTGTCTGGCCTAGATGCCTTGAAAAGGGGATTGGACAGATTTCTGGAGGAAAAGTTCATCGCAGGTTACAAGCCATGATGGGGATGTATAGTCTCCAAGCTTAGAAGGAAGGGACCTCCAAATGCCAGATGCAGGGGAGGGGTCTCAGGAGACAGGTCTCTAGTTGTCTCGTGTGCTCCCAGAGGCATCTGGTGGGGCCACTGTGAGATACAGGAAGCTGGACTAGATGGGCCCTTGGCCTGATCCAGCAGGGCTCTTCTTATGTTCTTATGTTCCAAGGTAGATGTATGGTAGAAGGTACAACTACTTGATACATTGCTGTGCATGTCCAGACCAACCTCTTACAGGTGATGGAAGAGTAGCATTGACATTCTACAACTCTAAGAGTTTGTGTAGTTTCTCCCATGAAAGATCAGGTTTCCTATGGTCTCAAAAGTGATGGCAGAATTGTGGAGGAATGAGAGAGGGAAATGATTTGATGTTAACACAACATAGATGGGTGCTATCTGTATAGATGGGATGACTAAAGCATGGCTTCAGCACAGCAAACAGTTAATTTGCAAGCTCAGCTTCTGAGCATGAACCCATGTAATAATGTATATTCAATGAAGTGAATGTTTTGTGCAAGCTGCACAGCCCCAGAAGAAGACAACATTAAATCAAGTTTGAGTATGCTACAGCTAGAAAACGCTGAAAAGGGTAGTCAAAAGTCAGAACTGACTTGACAATACATAATTATTAAAGTGAATGTTGACTATACCCTGGCCTCATATTTATGCAACATTAGCAGCAGCTTGTGTCTAAGATTTCTAAGTTTTCAGTGCACAGTGATTTGAGAGACTCTTGTTTAATGCTCTGCTGCTTTTCCCATGAATTTATGTTCCCAGAGGATGCTTGTCAAATAGCTTTAGTTCTCATTAGCTAATATGTGTATCTGCATAATTTCATCTTGAAGGTCTCTTTTCCGTGGCAAATATGTGATCAGTGCCAATTCCTTAGTGGTCACCATTATCACAGATCTGATGTTAATGAAGGTGGCTGAATATTTGCATTCACCTCTAAAATATCTTATTTGTCATTTCACAGTGTTTTAACCACATAAAAAATAACACTGAGGAAACTGAGGACAAAGATAAGTTAAAGCTCAGTTACTGACATTTTTATAGTGATATTAAAACCATTAGCACTATTCACACGTTTTTGCTTTCAGTAGGCTATGTCTTTCATTATTTGTCAAAATCCTGTTGTGGAGTTCTGGCTGCAGAAGGTAAATGGTGCAACTAGCAGTGGTTACTTGTTAGTAATTGATGAGGCCTTGCTTAGATTTTTTTGGTTTATGCCAATCTACCACCTGGCTTGCACTTGAAAATCCAAGGTTGGACTCGTTAATTAGCAGGAAGCCCACTATAAGTTACATCATTTACCTTCCTGCAGGCATAACTACACAATAGGATCTTGGCTATTATATTTAATTTTTTATTCTATTAAAAAAAACAACCAGAAAGCCACAAAATGAATGTGTTTGTATTTGTGTGCAATGCAGTTTTTAAAAAAACTCATTTGGTTTGAGGGTAAAAGCAGAATCAGAGGTATGGAAGAGGAAATATTAATTTGCAAACTTATATAACCATTACTGTAGACCTTGTACAATAAAATCAGTTTTAGAGGGCCTAAATCTATTTTGAATAGATTTCAATAGGTTTTTGGACAGTCAGGTTCAGAAGTGTTAGGGAACATATAAAAATGTGTGAAGCTTTTTTGAACTGACCTTTGCAACATAATTGGAAATAAGTACCAATAACAATTACAAAATTTAAGGAGACAAAAAGGAGTGTTAGATCAGGCCAAAGACCTATGAAGTTCAGCATTCTGTTTTCACAGTGTGCAACCTCATCCCCATGGGAAGCCTACAGGCAGGACTTGGGTGCAGTGACAGTGCAGTGCAAGAGTTTTGTGCCTCTGTTTCCTAGCCGTCAGTATTCAAAGATCTGTTGCAACCTGCTAAGATGACTTGAAAACACCCTGTGAAGGTGAGCACTGTCGTTCTTCTGATGACAGAGCTTTCCTCAGGCTATTTACATTATATTTTGTCTGCTTAATGCTGATCAGGGAAAATGAGGAGAATTGGTGTCTGTCCTTGACATCTGACTGTCTTATTTGGTAGGAGCCTTATATTCCCTGACCCAAAAGAAAATCACTCTCCAGCAGTACTATCATAGGGCTGCTTATTGCTTGGAGAAGTGGTGAGCACTTAATCCCAAAGTACATTTTGTTTTTCTTGCTATTCTGTTTAATGCTGGGGATTTAATATCCCCAGCCATGGTTTACAAACAATTTGTAAACACAGATGGAAAGCATTTTAGACATTTTCTCTTTCCCTTACCTGGAAGTCTGCTTCGTTTGTAAGTTGAGACTTAGGAATAGGATGGGTTAGAAATCTAAACGAAGCAAGACTGCTCTTGCTGTCCCTTCCCTTGACTGCTGAAAACTGTAAGAGCCTTGTTATTGCTGCTTTTAACCAGAGCTTGAAAAGGTTACATTTTGGGGATTATAAATCCCCCAAAACCCCAGCCATGGAGATGGAATCCACAAATATGTTTTGTAAATTCTGTTCTTAACACAGGAATATTTTGTTTACTGTGTTTTCTGTCTTACTTTATGGTGAAGGCTCAAGTGTGATAGTAAAATCACATTTTACCGATCCTGAAGGGCTCTTCAGTCTCTCAGGATGTAATCTATGAATGAGGAATATATCCCATTGAAATTGATGGATTTTTACCTGAGTAAAACTCCTCAGGGTCTAGTATAAGTAACCCACCTCATGTGTCAACATTAAACATTTCTTTGTAACACTTCATTGGCTGCCACTGTACTGTACACCCACTTCTCCTTTTCCTTTAAGCCAATGAAAGGAGAATTGATATGTAGACAGGGCAAAATTAGACAATATGCTCAGTTCATATTTAGAAGTAGTGCTCCCTTAAGTGATGCGAATTGTCTGTGTTTTACCTTATCTCTAGCACAAGGGGGCCTTTTTCACTTTCCCCACATAATGTACTATTAAGGGCTGCCCATGCCCTCTGAGACAAGGCAGCAGTTACTGGAGGAAAGTGGCATGGTGAGTTAGGAATAGTACCCAACACTTTGTCTGTTGGCTACTTCCACATATGTACTCTCCAGCTGTCACTTCTGTAGGGTTTCAGAGGCATACTAATATAAATTTGCACCTGGAATGCTCCTGAGGAAAGGAAACTGCTGCAGGAAGGCAAGTGAGGGGGAAATGGGCTAAGTATCTCTCTCTGCCTCCATTTAAAACTGCAGTTTTCTGAAAGTAGATTGATTGGCTGACAATCAGTCTGGGCTTCATTATATGCATAACATATGGCTTGTATGTTATGAGACTGGCCCACAACTAATATTATGAGAGTCTTGTGCCAGGTAGTAACTATGACAAGGTCTTAACCTGTGCTTGTGTGGACAGGTGAAACCAAGCTTCCCAGCCCTGTCCTGTTGGCTTCACACATGCTGAATTTGTTGCATTGACCACCAAAACAGCTGAGAACAGCAGGGTGGTACATTGGACTGGCAAACAGGATAATCTCCCACAGTGTGACCTTCAAGACTTCCTGAATCCAAAGCAATACATAGCAGACATTTTGAGTTTAAGGACCCTTGTTATCAATACCATGGAATTAAAGAGTTATTGACTTGTCCATAGTTTACAGTTCATTGAAAATCTATCCTCAGCACAGCGTGATCTTGCTTGGCTCAGCATTTACATTTGTCTCATCAACACCCTATTCAAGTATAGTTTGCAATACCATCTTATTATTCATGCTGTCCTCGTTGTCTGTTTTTATTCATCTTTCCCTTTGCGTTTATCCAGATGGTTTGGGATAGCAGGGCAGATGTCCAAACTGTCCATCATTTTAAACCTTGGTTCTTATTTACATGCTGATATTACTGATATTCCAAGCAAACATTTCTAAATAGACATGAAACAAGGGGCTAACAAAGAGGAAATGTCATTAATGAATAAATTAAAAAATCAAGTATTTTTTTTAAAATTCATATCCTGCATGGCAGCTAAGCTGCAGGGTTTTACCTGTGAAGAAAAATGTCGGTATCCAAATCTCAGTGTTTGTAGTTTTCAATTTACAATAACAACGTGGATCTCAGGACAAGATGCTAGTAAGACAAACAGCAGAGGGAAGCATTAACAAAAAGATGAATCAAGTGGTGCTCTTCTCTTCTATGTAAATACAATTATCCCCGTGTTTTGATATCATGAGACCAGGGTAGGCAACCTGCTCTCTGTAATCTGTTTTGGACTACCGCTGCATGACTGTAACAGCCTGGTTTGTTGATCCTTGCAGTTCTTCAAGGCAAGACAGGCATAACCGCTTCACCACAGGTAGGCAACAGTATACAGGCCGTAGGCTGTATGTAGTCCCTAATTCTCACTCCAGCCCAGTGTTTCCCAACCTTAGGTCCTTACTGCCATATCTTATTTCCTTCTGCTCTGCAACTTACTGGAAGTGGTGTGCATATAAACCAATCAAACTGTGGGCATACTCTTTCATTATGCAATACTTTTTCCTGCTTCTTGAGTGTTAACCTGCTTCTTGATGTTTGAATGAACACGACTCCTATCAACCAATATTTATACCTGTATAATCTCCAAGGATTGTCAATGAACCTTAACAACAGGTGGATCATCAGCATGCTGGACCTCTTACATTTCCATTTCATTTCACCATCCATTCTTCTCACCACTATGTAAATGTCTGTCTCCTAAGGCTACACTCCATGTGTCTGAGGAGGTGAGTTGCAGTCCATGAAAGCTTATGCCAAATAAAACTTGTTAGTCATGAAGATGCCTCAGGATTCCTTGTTGTTTCTGCTGCATCAGGCTTAGGTGTCAACCTCCTTGACAAGACAGCAAGGTAACTAACCAAGGCAGTTTTCAGTTGATGGAGAGTGAATGATGAATCCGTCCCCACCCCCACTTCAGGGTTTCCCTACTTAGCTTAGGCCATACCTGCCTTCTTGCTATAATCACGAAGACAAATGTTTTAACTGATGTATTCCCTGGGATGAGGAGCTCCTAGAGATGCAAATTCAAACAAGTGCTGGTCTTGAGCAACTTCAGCCTGCATCCTTCAGGTGATCTCTGTAAAACTGTTTCAACTGGAATATGGATGGAAATGCAAGCTAATGTTTACAGCTGCCCGGCTGTTCAGAGCCAGGCACTGTAAACATTTCTAGATTTCTAGAAAATAAGATGCAGGAAGGGTGGATTTGTCCCAGTGAAATCTGCCATGCAGAGGGCCAGCCACTAAAACTAGTGTTTTCTTATTTTTTCAATGTCCACTTGTCAAGTCAAATGCTTTCTTCCGGTCCGTTGTTCTAGAAAAAACAGGCGTGCTCAGCAGGGGGAGCCATAGAGATATTTCTTTGAATAAGCAATATTTTCCTTGATTAATTTTTTTTCTTTTAATACACTATTCTGTGTGCAGGAACAAAATACATGGGCATAATTACTTTCCTCTGAAAGGATATAACAGGAGCCTATTCTCTGTCAATCCCCAATATTTGCTTATGAAAACTTTAACAATTGTTTTCCAGTGACACAAAGACAGCAACAGATTCCCAGCAATTGTTTGATAGATAGGACTGACTGGAAATGAAGTTGTATTCCACTACTGACTATTGTAGGAGGCAGCTCACAGTATTAAAAAGAAGAGAATTAAAAACATAATAAATTATGCATTAAAAACAGTTAAACTATAAAACTGGTTAAAACACAATTGAATAATTAAACACAGACAAACATTAAAAGCTATCTTAACTTTAAAATGGCATTCAGGGACTCAATCATAATTGTTAAAAGATTGTTAAAAGCCTCTTTGTGCCAGGCTGGCAGCTATCAAGGTGGAACTTGAGCGCAGAAGTCTGGAGACTACTCACAAGAATGAGGAGACCCTTAAATACAGAAGAACTGGCTCGCCATATTTTGAAGGTAACCATGGACTGCAAATTTCCCACTTAAAGAAGAGGGTCCTTTGTAAGTCCAGAGTCTAAGATTATCTTATTTTGCTGCTGCAAAACAAGTGCTGGCAACACAGGAATACCAGAGGGCGGATCACAGCTCTAACCACTGCATCCGAAGGAATGTGGGAAATGTCACAGAACAATAGCATGGATAATACTTTTGCTCCCACGTGCTTTGCATCCAACGATGATGGAGTTGTTGTGGTACAAGCCTCTGTTTGTGTGGCCACAGCTATAGCAGGACAGAACAACATGTGGCTGGGGCAGAGTTGAGCAGGGCTATTAAACAAAATGGGTTTCTGTGCCACCCACAAAACCACACAAGTTCTAAATGCAGGCGCATGACTCTTAAGAGAACATTTTGATCCCTGTCTCCACTCCATTGGTTTTCCTCCTCCCTTCTTTTTGATTCTGCTCCTTTGCAAAACAGATAATTTGATCTGCCTCAGGGAACCTTTTGAGAACTTATTTTTCTGTAACAGTCTCCCAGTGGGAGCAGCTGGGTGGGTGTTGGGGGCATGGGAAGACATGCCTCATTCCTTTCAGACAAAGCCAGCAAACCAAAGGTAACTGGTTAAGTACGAGAAGTTCAGAATGAACTTGGCACTGGTTGGTGCATTCCTCGTGTGCAAATCTGTATTCCAGGAGCGCTTCTGTGCTCCTAACTGGTCATATATTCAGACCATTCCTTCCTGCCAGAGATAACGGAATGATAAAGCAGGAGATCTGTCAGAAGGACCCTGGTGATGAAATGGCTGACTGCCTTGGCAAGCTCCAGACATTCTGAATATGTGAAGCTCATATCAGGGAAGGTATCCAAGGAAAGTGTTTTAAGTCAAGGCTGTCATGTGCAGCTTAAGTGTGCCAACAGCTTGGTGTTATAAGCCAAAGAAAGAGTTCAGAAGCAACAAGCTGGGAAGAAAGCAGGAGTCCCATCCTACTCACTAACAGATACATGTTTCAGGTTGCATGTGATAATTTCTTAAGAGCACCATCTGACCTAATATTTCCTGTACATTGTGAGGCATGACAAATATAAAACAATCAGAATGAATATTGTTCAAATGCATAACCTTTACGCTATTCGGACATGAATATGTCCTAGAGCAGACTTTGACCCTTCCTGTGACGCATCATGTTCTGCCAGACTAAAGTGTCTACCATTCCACATCACTACTGCCACCTGGAATGGCACTGTTAAAGTGATCTGGGGAAGACAGAGAAAGTTCTTCCCCTATTTAGGGTTTTCAGGCCAGCAACATCCCATGCCTTGAGATTCTGGGAAGGATTGGGAAGGGGAGAAACTGCTTCTGGGCCAACAGTCTGCAAAAAGAGACATAGCATAGACATTGGACTAAGATGCATCCATTCTCTTCAGGACCAATAATCACACCAGCTGAAGAGAATCATAGAATAATGAAGTTGGAAAGGGCCTATAAGGCCATCGAGTTCAACCTCCTGCTCAATGCAGGAATACAAGTCAAAGGATATCTGCCAGGTGGCTGTCTAAATTTCTCTTGAATGCCTCCAGTGCTGATTCTATTGCCGTACTGCTCTAACAGTTAGAACATTTTTTCCTGATATTCAACCAAAATCTGGCTTCCTGTAACTTGAGCCCATTGTTGACCATTGTCCTGCACTCTGGAATGATCGAAAAGAAATCCTGCCCCTCCTCTGCCTTTCAAGTATTTTAAAAGTGCTATCGTATCTTCCCTCAGTCATCTTTTCTTAAGGCTAAACATGCCCAGATCTTTCAGTCTTTCCTCACAGGGCTTGGTTTCCAGCCCCTGATCATCCTTGTTGCCCTCTTCTGAACTTGTTCCAATTTGTTGGCATCCTTCTTGAAGTGCGGTGTCCAGAACTGGACACAGTACTCAAGATGAGGCCTAAGCAGTGCTGAATAGAGGGGAACAAGTACCTTGCGGAATTTGGAGACTATACTTCTGTAATGCAGCCTAAAATATCATTTGCCTTTTTTGTAGCCACATCACACTGTTGGCTCATATTCAACTTGTGATCTACAACAATTCCAAGATCCTTCTTGCTTGTAGTATTGCATGAGGGGAATCTCACTAAATAGGCCCAGAATCCAGATAAAACCCAGCAACCCAAAGTGGGGTAGTGGTAGAACCCAATGTTTTGGCTGAGGGGAAGGCAGGAAAATGCAATAAAGCCATTCCAGTTGTTAATGCCATTCCTACTAAGGCTCACATCCCAAATAGGTTTACTGTGCACCTGTAACATATAGTTTTTCAGGCTTGTGGAAAGCTCACTGTTAGTTCACAGGAGGTTTTTACTAGGCCTTACATTGTGGTGCTGTCAGGGCGTATGCAACAAGGAAGCTCACAAGTGGCACCACTGGTCCTCAAGTCAGTTCTTGCTGCAGTTTGTCCAATGGGCCTGAGTGTGTGCCCTCCTTACCAGCTCTTTCTCTTGTTCCCTTTTCTACCTTGTGCCTTCTGGATGTGCTCATAGTGCACCAGCACAAAACCTTTCACACTGAGCCAGTGAGCTCTGGCTCCAGCTGCGAATGGAAAGGGATGTCTGGGTTTTAAAACAACTTTACAACCCCACCCCACCCATACTTTTTTCTCTACCAGTCCTCCTGTCCTGGGAATTGTCCCCCTGCCAGGAGACACAGAGAAGCCTAGCAGTTCCCTGAGAATTCAGCTGGCGACCTGAGACCTGGCAACTCTGCACTCCACTGATGCGCCTGTGGAGCCATGAAGAGACTGCTTGTGCATTGCTAAAGAAGAAGGTTTTTTGAAAAGATGCAGATTTATATAAAATGTGAACAGTTCTTAAAAATTTAGACATACAGTTTAAAAACTGTTGCTAGAATTTAAAGAGGAATACACTTCTTATCCTCATGGTGGAGAAGACTGTGACGACGTGGCCTGCAGGGCTTGTAAAAGATCTGAATGAAATTTAAAATGTGCTAGTTTATATATATGGATCATTCTTGAGAAGAAAGGGTTGCAAATATGAATACAATTCATATTGTTTAGCCCAAGCTGAAGCAGAGAAATGTCGGGATAAGATGGGTTTTACTTGCAGTAACCACAATCCCCAAACCATGGGGAGAACAGGGTCTCAAAAGGGAACCCAGCAACGCCTTGCCATCCAAATACTGCTTGAGAAAGCTACGTAAAGGATCTACGCATTAAACTTCAGATTAGAAATCATTTGAAAGACTGAATCCGTCATCTCTTTTGTGCCAGCTGCTGCGTGTACTGCAGCTGCCCCCACACAACAGATGGTCCCCTGGGAGGGCAGACCGACGGTTTGTGAAGCACGTACGCTGTGCCTTTAAGGGGACCAGGATGGAACTTTATGTAACCATGTGGGATGATTGGTTTGGAGCTCTTCCGCAGCCCATGCCAGCCAACAATGAGAAAAAGAGACAAGGGAGGATGAGGATCTGTAAGACACCGATCTGTTGCTGTTTAGGAGATAAATGCTCACATGCATTAGCTCAGACCTAGCAAAAATATTATAGAAGGTTGGTTACCCTGGTAACAGAATTGTTCAGAGGAACCACAGCAAGGATGTCTCTTGTCAGCACATGGCAGAGACCTAGCAGAAACCACTGAGAGAGAACAAAAAGGAGTCTCTCAGGCCCATAACTGTCATTAGTAAAGTGGGATGCCAGGTCTAAGGCTGCATTCTCAAGGAGACACAAGCAGCTTAATAGCTGTAGTTGCAGTTGCTAACTCTGTGTTTCTTTTTGGCTCTCCTGACAAGGACATCGAATAACAGCTGAATTTTTCTGCTACCCAACCAATGGGGGCATCTCTGAAAACTTTATGCCTTCCTCCCATTCTTGTGGTGGAAGAAGACGATGAGCTGCCACAATGGAGGGACCCTCTTACATTATGCTTTTTCCAGTTAGTATCACTCTTGGACATATGAAGGTCAACCATGCCATTCCATGGGCTTCCCTCTTCCATTTTATTTTGAGCTCCGTTTTCTTACTAACTCCCTTTTCAGTCACAGGAGTTTAAGCCACAGGAGCTAACAAAATGAGAATTGGGCTGTGTTTTGTCCCTTCAGCTACTTTGAAAGCCATCTGAAAGGTAGAGTACGAACATTGGCAGATGAAGGAATGATGTGCTTTGTTATTTCTAAATAATGTGATGTAGCAGGAAGCAGATCCTTGTTAATAATTGCAAAAGAGGGCTGTGTGTCTCTCTGTGTGTGTACATGTGCACACATGCATTATTCTGTAAGAGAATTAGACTGAGAACACAGATTTCTCGTATGGACTATTCACTATCTCCTAAACAAATGTTGGCCAGTATCCTGTTTGTGCTGACCAACGTTCCCTCTAAGCTGTGCGCACGTGCTCGAGCACAGAACTGCATCGGTGCTGCACAGTGGCAGCTGGTGTTGATTCCCATTTACTTCTGGGTTTCAAACGGAACCCCTGCTCTCCGCAAGCACGCAGGGTGAGGCTCCTGCACAGCAGGGCTGAAAATTAGAGGGAACGTTGGTGCTGACATAAAATTGTGCCAGTGTAAATATGCCAGGATTGCACCATAAAGTTGTGCACTCAGTCACATATCTCGAGTATGATGGATTGCACAATGTGCTGGGAGATCAAACTTCTGCTTGAGCCACTGTGCAACTACCACCAGTGCAACCTTGGATTGTACATACACAGTAACGTAACAGGATTTTGGCCACAATGTGTGCAGTAAATTGCAAATACTTTTACACTGAGCTGTTGAGCCTTGGTACCAGTTAGGCACAGGGAGAAAACAAGTGCATAGCCATTTGTTGACTGTGTTCATAGCCTCTGCACACAGCCAATACAATCACACTCTGTTATTCTGTCCCCACTCACCTGAAATTTCCCTGCCTGGAGATGTGAAGAAGGAAAGCAATTCCTTGAGACTTCAGGCGGTCCTGAGACCTGGCAAATCTAGTGCCCAAGATTAAAAGCCCTGTTAACAGGATTCCAGAAATCACATATACAGTATTCTGCCTGAGTATGACAACAAGGAAGGCACTATGTTGTTGCAACACAGGATAAGACATAATATATGAGCATGCCACCAATCAAATATTTTAAGAGATACTGTTCAATGTTCACAGTCCTAATTAAGCTAAGATGTCCCTGAATATCTGCTGTACTGTGCATATCTTTCATCTGGTGGCTGAAACATTTAAGATCTTCCAAGGTCAGTGAAGGTTGATGAAATCTAATAGCAGCCAAAATGGGAGAGATCTTTAGAAAAATTGTGGCAAAAGGCTGACTTCCAAAAAGAAGCTCTCATGTCCTTAAGCTCCTCCTAGTTGCTGATGAAAACAGGGAACGATTCTTGAGTTACAGGCAGCTGCTGTCAGTGGATCACTTTTTGATCTACTGATTTCTCTCACTGTAATCCTCCTCTAGACTGCTATTCTGTAAAACTGCTGGGCATTTCAAGCACCTTAGAGATGCAGTCCACTTCGTTCTGGCCATATGGGCTGGATCTGTTGCTTGCCAGCCATATGATTAATGTCCTGCCAGTTGCTGTAATATTATATGACCAAGCAGTCGGAGAGCAATGAGGAGGGTGGGGAAATACAGGACTGAGAGAAATCCTGCACTGAATAAATCTGGAAATACAAGATCCATGTATAGCAGAATGGGGCAACTTCTCATGACAATGGTAGGTGTTCTATGCCACCATGAACCTACTGGGGGCTGTACCTAACCTGTGCCTCTCTGCCACTTATCCTTTTTTGGGGGGTGGGAAGCACTGCTACATTGCCAAAACTCAATGATGAGACAGCAGATTCAGGAGCAAGTGGGAATATTAGCCCTACAAAAATGGACACAGGAAATAGCATGCAGTCTGACCTGTGCTTGATCAGTGGTCATGACTCCTTCACACAAGCACTAGCAATCATACATTTGGAAGTCTGAAACTGCTGTGCCTATGGCTTCATCTTTTGAATATGGTGAGCTCTCAGGGAGACAATATTTGTTTCAAAACAGGGGATAAAAATGCAGACACACAACCCACCTACTGCATTTCTCTCTTGCACCCACATGCTCACATCCTGGTAGGATAAACAAATGAACTCAGAGGCAGAGTCTAACAATACAGAATTAGCCTTGCAATGCTTAGCTGTTCTGAATACCATTTTGCTAGGGAAGCTGGTAGACTGAGCCTTTGTACATCTGGGAAGCAGCAAGTCAGGCAGGTCTGTTTTCACTCTGCCTTGTATTATGTGCTTGTCTTTGTACTGGAAAGAACGGGGGGGGGGGATATCCTTTTTTAAAAGAAAAATAATTATTTTAGAATGCCAAGTCTGTTCCAAATTCCAGATTCTAAAAACAACAGGGCACATGAATTCTGAACATCTTGCATGGACATATTAATTTTGCCCTTGTCCTGTGCATCGAGGAAGAAAAGTCACTTCTGTCATGCAGGAGGAGAAAATGATGCACAGAAAAGCAGCTTGGCTACTTCAAGTGGAAATCTTTAAATGAATCACACTTCTCCCTTAAATCACATGGGTTAGTTATACATGATTTCCCCCCCAATACATATATAAATAAATATCCCAATAAATAAATATTTAAATAAATACTTGTCCAATAAATAACTATTCAGTCAATCTTCTGTTCGATTCCAGGAAGTGACCTGAGACAGGTGGGTCTCGAACTTACCGAGGCCCATGTCGTTGGCACTTTGTTCTTGCTTTGTGAATGAGTACCCCAAACCAACAGCCTGCTCAGCCAAACAGCCTCCCACCATCTAAGGTAGCCCATTTGGGATCTAATAAATTTCCCGTTCTTCTGACTGGGATTTAGAAAAATCAGAGAGTGGGTTGGAGGCAATAACACCTGGCAGACAAAAATACTGTGTATTATCAGGGACGCTTAATGGGTTATGCCTTTTGAAGATCAGACAGGTCAGAATCCCTAGGTCCCCACTTTGCCCTCCTTTGAATAGAGCCAGCCTGTGTGGTCTTAGGCAAGCTGCCCAGTCCCAGGGCACCCCCAGAAGAAGGGAACGGTAAAACCCTTCTGAGTGCTGTCTACCTGGAAAATCCTGAAAAGGGTCACCATAAGGCAGAATTGACTTGATGGCACATGATGATGACTACGACGATGACGATGATGATCTCTCACAAACTCCTAGAGATGCGTCATTGACTTTTTGCCCTGTGGTAATAGCTACATCTGCAAGCACCCTGTGATACTCTCTGCTGGGATTTTACATGAATAGAGATTTCGCTCAAAATAAAAGGTCAGTTGAACAATATCACAATGTGAGTCTTTGGCAATTGATTGTGACAGAATGACTAAATGCCACCTTTTTGTCTTTGTCAGAGGGAAAGATAATAAATTAGGTATGCTGCTGCCTTTGAAACGTCAAAGGCATAGGAAATGTGGTGGAACGAACTTGTTCCTGCAATAAAGGTATAAATTGTTATTTAAAAAGAAAGAAAGTGGGCCTTTTGTTCCTTGTGTAAATACAGAGTTCATTTACTGGCAGTTCCGGTTTGTTTGGGCCAGACTGGATATTCTAATTTGTGTTTTGTTATTGCTTTGTTTTAATGTCTTGAGGCCTGAGCAGATGGAAGCAGGACTTCATATCAAAACAAGTCTCATGAACTTTTGTCTTTCACAAGGGTGCTCAATTTATATAAATCAGACTTTGTAAATTTTGTTTTAGAGGTCTGGCCTTTCCTCCTGTCACTGTCACTATTCTCCCCACCCCCTCACAGTCACCACACCTAAATAGAGAGACAAACTAGCCAAAGTCTTGTATACGCCTAAACACACACACACACACACACACAACTCTGGGAACTTCTTCTGTTATCAAAGATATTGAAAGCCTCATAAAACAGGATTGGTAAACAGAGGGTTTAGTTGCACTCCTTTCCTGGTGGCCTCAAGCTGGCAGTTTGTTGGCCTTTGTGTGAGCAGAATATTGGACAAGATAAGCCTTTGGTCTCCTCCAGCAGAGCTTGTTTAATGTTCTTCATGGCAGTAAAGAAGACTGAAAGCCCTTTCCTTATAAATATGCTTCAAATCTGGAATAAGTATAGAAAAATATTTATTCCATCAATCTCTCCATTACATCCAGTAATAGAGTTAGAGAATCTCCCAGGAAATTTGTAAGGGAGTTTGGGAAGATTATTAAGGAAGAAACAAGTTATTTGAATAAAAGTTTGGTTTGGAAAATATGATTTTCATTTAAATGAATGGTATACGTAAAGAAGTTTGGAATATAGCTATTAATGATAAGTAAACATGTAATGTTAAAGTACGGTAAGGAAAGGTTTGATGAATAAGAACATTTTCAGAGATATATGGGGAGAATTCATTGATTTTTGTATTAATAAAAGGGAAGGATTATGTACCTCCACAAGTGTCAATGTATTTTTGGAAAGGGAATAGGGTTTTGTAAATGGAGGAAAAACTTAATATATATCAATGGTCCTGGTAGACAGGAGCGCATTGGGTTACAATTGTAATTATACTTGTAATTTTGTGTGGATTAAGTTGTTTTAGGTTTGTTTCTTTATATGTGTTGTTTTTTTCTTTCTGTTAATCTATATTTTGTTGTTTAGTTTACTTAATTTTAAAAAAAATGTTCTTACTGGCATGGCTGGTCTAATATCTTTCACTTCATGAGGTGAAGTACAAAATAAGTCCCTTTCCCCCTGTCCGTATACCGTACAGAAAGGTCTTTTAACCTGAACATAGGCAATGGGATAGTGTCCTCTATTATTACACTTGAGGCAGGTCAGGTTGTATGGCATACTGTATATAGTTTTGTCCTCCAAGAAAGACGAAGGAGTTCAGCAAGAATTGCTAGAAGGCTGCCATTGTTGACCCACAACATCCCATGTCTGAGGTGGTTGGCTCAATCTGCCTAGTGGTAGGGCTGGCCATTGCAAATGTCAGCAAAAGGCAACTAGGGTTCATATAGGGTTCAAAAATTTGGAACAACTATGGTTCACGATTCAAGTGCAGTTTCACTATTAGTTATAGTGCAATCCTATACATATCTGTGTATGTGCCATCACGTTGCTTCGTACTTATGGTAACCCTAATAGGCTTTTCAGGGTATATTGAATATTTAAGGGGTGGTTTTGTGAAGATACCCCTCATTGCAACTTTGAAATATAACCATATATGTTAGGATTTAGCAATTAAATAAAGATAGCCAATGAATTTCATATGTATAGCAAAAGTCCAGTAGTCGTGTATCTCAGTGAACCATGGAAAAACAGCTATTGCCTGAGAAGCATAGAGACACATGTTCCCTACCTTTAGCAAAGGTATGTTAAAAACAACAACATACTTAGGTTCCTTCCTGAAGGAAGATCAAAGGGACATTCTGGGAAAGAAAGTCAAAGGAATACCAATTTAGATGACTCGTTGTATGGCCCTTTGCTTCCTATATGGCTACATACTATCTTTGGTTTTGTAAACTGTTCTTTTGGCTGTTGCTATTGGCCCGGTATTGAATAAACACTTTCCTAAACCTGCAATGCTCCTCCTTACACATTCTTAACAGAAAAGATCTCCACAGTTTTATTATTGTCAAATCTCCTGAGTCCTAATCCAGCACTCCATCCATTATATCCAAATGAAGACTGCAGCCAAGAAATCAGAAGACTTAGAAGGGCAGCAATAAAGGAATTAGAAAATATCAAGTGTAAGGAATCGGATGTGTCACTGGAGACCAAGACCATGACCATCCACACTTCTGATCACCATGTGGATACTCTGGACGGCCAGAAAGATGAACAAGTGGGTTCTACATCAAATCAAGCCTGAACTATTTCTGGAAGCAAAAATGTTGAAACTGAGGCTATCGTACTTTGGGTCCATCATGAGAAGGCAGAATTCTCTGGAAAAGACAATAATGTTCTGAAAGGTGGAAAGCAGCAGGAAAAGACCAAATACAAGATGGGCTGACTCCCTAAAGGAAGCCACAGGCTTGAGTGTACAAGAACTGATCAGGACATTGTGGAGATTCCTTATTCATAGGGTCACCATAAGTCAGAAGTGACTTAACAGCACATAACAACAAAAACAAATCCGTTACACCAGAGGTCCCCAACCCCCGGTCCGCAACCCGGCAGCGGTCCGCGGCCTATCCAGGACTGGGCCGCGGACACAGATCTCCTACCCCCCCCCCCGCGAGTGCTATCGCGTGCACAAGTGCATTCTACCCCCTGCGAGCACGCCGTGCGCTTGTGTGTGAGCGCCCCCACGCGAGCACGTGTGCATGCGCGCGAGTACGTTCCGCCCCCTGCGAGTGCACTGTGTGCATGTGCGCGAGCGTCCCCCTGTGAGCATGACGTGCGCATGCGCATGAGCGAGCTCCGCCCCCCCTGCGGGCGTGCCACGCCCCCCCAACCAGTCCACGGTTGGGAAAAGGTTGGGGACCACTGCGTTACACCACACTGGCTCTTCTATACATATCTATTCAGATGGAAATCCTATTATGTATAGGCTATTCCCAGGTGTGGGTATAGGATTTCAATCTTAAAGGCAAACCAATGATTTGTGGCTGCAGCTGCTTTTATGCTTTTTAAAGTCCTTTTATAATTTGGTCTTTTGATGCTGATATAACTTCTCATTTTTGTGGGGAACACGTCACACACTGAAAAATCCCAGGGGGCTTTCCTATGAAGCCAATTCAATCTGAGAGCCATTCTGGGATGCTGATCCTGGATGATTCACAATAGATCAGCAAAGCTTTCTAATTCCCACAGCAACAACAACACCCCCCACAACTTTATTAGGCTGTAAGAATCTTTGTAAACTCTGCAGAGAGTTTACTTGTACACATGTATGCAGATCATATCCATGGTGTTCAGTCATGACTTAGTCACACTTGAAGCAGGAATGGAGTTTGGACTTATTTTTCAGCTAACATTTTGCTGTTGCTTTAAGCATAAATGTTTTATTGTATTACTTTTCTCTTTTAAAAAGATATATTGTATTGCACATTACTAATATTTTACAGTTAAAAGACAGTTTTTAAAAATATAAAGATGCCTGAATCTATCCTAATAATATCTTAAAGTTTTTTTCTTCCCTACCTTTTTATAGTATGTTGCCTGAGGAATGATCTAATGGCCCCAAAAGCATGCATATAATTTTGTGTTTTTTGGGGGAGGGGTAAAGTTGGGGTTTGACATAATAAATGTATTACCCTAATAAGAAGATTGGATGTTGGCCTTTGGGAAATAACAAGTTACTCATTATCATGTATTAATGTCATTGGAATTATAATGCTTAAAGATGTGGACAGTTGTTGCTTGAAAAAGTAAGAAATTATATAATTACATTTAACAAATTATTTCCAAGCTTCTAATCGATCAGTTGAAATAAAGAAAGCAAGAAATCCAGGGCTAATCAATTCAATTCAATTTCAATTTATTGCGGTCTGATGACCCATACAGAAAGAAGGTATACAGTAAAATAATGAGAGGGACGACAGGGGGATAGGTACATGGAGAGATTGGGTAATCGGGACAAACTCTGCCCTCTTACACATTGCAGCTAGGAAAAACTTTGCTACCTGTGCTGTGGTATAAGGGTTTTGGTCTGATAAGCAGTATTGTACTAACCAGCTGGAAGGGTAGCCTTAGAACTTGTTCAGCAATGGGCTGATTAGGTTGTTTCTGATTTATTCATAGAATGGGCAGTGTAAAAACGTATGCGCAAGAAATTCAGGGGACCCTTTTCCACAAGGGCAAAATCTTTCTTGCCGTGGGGTTCCCTTAAGTCTGCCCTGAAGAAGGGCTGAAGGGAGCACGCTCAGTCTAACCAACATGAATGCTCTGCAGACCTGTGGTGAGCAGAGTGAGGTTAGGTAGCCCGCAGGGGTCCTGTATGGTGGAAAAACACCATGTGACAGAGGGGAGCACGTTATGTTTGCCTGGGCAAAGAGTTCCTGCTTTTCAATGTCGTGTAGCCTCTGGGTGAGAGCTCCTAGGGCAGTGGCGACAAACCTTTTTGGTGTATTTTCGAAGGCTTTCACGGCCAGGATCTGATGGTTGTTGTGGGTTTTTCGGGCTCTTTGGCCATCTTCTGAAGGAAGACCAAACTTCAGAACATGGCCAAAGAGCCCGAAAAACCCACAACAACCATCAAACCTTTTTGGGCTCACGTGTCCAAACTGGAAAAAAAACCAAAGAAAGCACACACAAAAAACCACAGCGGGCAGGCGGTGTGCCGCGGCGGCAGTGGCAGCAACGGAACCGGAAGTGGCAGTGGAAGGGGGAATCCCAGGCACGGATGTGCCTCGAGACCCCACTCCAGATCCACCTCCAGCGCCAGCTGCTCCGGATCCGCCTGCCGAAGTGCCAGCACTGTGGCTGCAGCCGCCTTCTCAGGTTTGGCTGCGCGGGGGGAAGTAGTGATCCGGCGACTTATGGCTCGCATGCTGGCAGAAAGGGCTCCGCGTGCCTGCTGTGGCACGCATGCCATAGGTTCGCCATCTCTGTCCTAGGGCCTGTTTCTGCCCAAGTGGCAGAATATGTTCAAGGGGGATGCCTATGGACCTAATTTTTTGTTGGATGAAAGATTGCCACTGACTGTGGTGAGAATTGAGTAGCGTATAGTGCATGTATCCCAGTTGATCTGCTGAAAGAAGTAATCTTAGCCAGTCCTTTAGGGTCTGAGTCCAAGCGTTAGTTTCCAGTTGGCCTACCCCTACTTCAAGGCACAGGGCTGCATAGGCTACACAACTGGGTACTCCCAAAATATGGTGCAAGAACATGGATTGAATTCTTTCAACTTCGGGATTATATGCAATGATCCAAATAGGGAATGCATATAGTAGTGTCCAGGTCTAATCTAAGTCCCATTGATTTCAATGCGTCTTCCTGAAGCATGACAGGCAGTGCAAGCCTGACTCAAAGATGCACCAGCTGTAGTGAGTTTGGAAAGGGCAGGACCCTCTTATAGGGGTGCAAGTGTCTTTGTTCTGGCAGACACCCATCCTGTGTGGCCAATCTTAAAGATCTGCCAGTGGGACAATCTGCTGATATAACTGTTGTGCAGGTCAAAATCATTCAGAAAAGAGCAATCAATCAATCAAGAATGAATGAAAGCTCAAAAAAGGTCGATAAAGTGGAAGAAGCTGAGTTACAACAGATCCGAACTCCCAGGACACAGCCAGTATGCCATAACAAATATATACCAAGGTTAGGGTAGTTCCAAATAATTTCCAACACCTCCAAGCTGGGAGGGATTTCCATTAATCTGTCCCAGTGTCAGTTCAGCTGACTCTCAGCCATTGTGGCTGCTTAGCATTGCACTATGAGGGCACATTCCAAACTAGACAGCATGACTGAGGACTAGCTGAGCTGACCTTAAGCCAGTTGAGATTATGCTGAATCTAGCCCTTCCTAGTCAAGGGATGTTGGAAATTACTTAGGACTACTTTGACCCTGGCCTAACTTTGTGTTAGCATAGGGGTCAAGAGTCTGGGCTGGGAGGGATTTGGCCCTGACATAACTCAGCTCCTTCCTTTCTCCTCTCCTTTTCTAGCTTTGTACCACTTGATCTTAACCAGCACAGCAGTTGTACCATACCAGCAGATCTTAGATCAGCCAAGGACAAGAGGCTACTACAGCCGATGTCTCTTTGTGTCTGGATTGCACTGCCTGCTTGGATATAACCTGAAAATGATTCATTCTTGCAATGCAGTAAAAGCTGTTGTCTCTTTCCCCCCGAATCATCTTTTTGCAGCTGCCTCTGTCCTTCTGCCCAAGTCACTGCTTTGCATCTTGCCTCCACAGGTTCTATACACTTGGTGTTTACTCACACCTACTCTGTGGTATTCTCTCCATTTTGCTTCTATGCTTGCAGCCCTGTGTTGCAATTTGCGCCCATAGGAAGATCATTGCAGGTGAAGATAGGTAGAGAAAGCCAGTGGATCTCAACAATACCAGTCCTGGAGAGATCCACTGTTAATAGAGACACCACTTTGGAGATTTTAAAGATTTTATAAATTACTCTCTGATAGGGATGCATATTCTGACTTTGTGATAAGAGGGAAAATGTCAGAAATTGTCTCCTTGCTTTAAGGGGGGGGGGGGGGACAGACAGACATTTTTCAATAATTGTTTTTCCAACAAAATATCAGCATTCTCTTAAGTGATTTTTGCATTCTTCTGTAAAATGTGTGTAATGGGAAAAGGCAGTAATCATTACTTTCTTGGATGAGTAAGCAATGAATGAATGGTCTATGTTTTTCTAATCAATCAGCCAACCCTGTTGTGCTTGCTCTGAGTGGGTATGTTTCACAAAGGAAATAGGCACTAGATGTGCACAGTAACAGGAGCTTTAGGAAAATCATATTTTACACACTTTGGGGAAACCACAGCCACAGCACACCTTGGGGACCTCAGCCTTGTACAGGAGCTGAGATTCTGTCTTGCCAGGCCATTCTACATTCCCAGTGTTTGCCTCACATCCTTGTGTGTGCTTTGCACCATTGAGTCACTTCTGACGTAAGGCAATATTAGTAGGGTTTTTCAAGTATGTGAGATGTTCATGCAGTGCTTCACCATTGCCACCCCAGACTGATTTCCATGGCTGAGGGGGGGTTTGAACCCAGGTCTCTTGAGTCCTTGTGCAACTCTCTTGTCCACTCTACCACACTGGCTATCTTCAAATCCCTACCCTCTGATAGCATTAGTTTGTATCATTAATAAAGAAGCTAAATGTGGGGAGTAACATACAGTGTTTGAGACAAACCTGAGGACAACCTTTCTTCCCCAGAAAACCCCTTCTTGATCGTGCAAATGGCCAACACAAACAGGTGGTCAGATCCAAATGTGCTTTGGTGTATAAATCAAGCAAACCCCATCAGTGGGAGTTGGTGATTCTGCCTCCTTTTCAGGAACAACAAGATCCTAAGCAGCATCTTAAAGCTTCGCAAAAGGACAGCAGGTGGTGCCAAATCTCACACTATCATCCAGGCTTTTGCTCAGTAGTGCCAACAACACCTGAGTCTCGAGCTGAAGTAAACCACAGTCAGATGGTCTGTTCATCCCTATTGGCAAATTAGAACCTGTATTCTGCTACTTTGAAAAGCTGGATGCAGATGTGCAGGCAGGCAGAGTCACTGCATATTATAAGGCAGACAAAAATGAGATAGCATGTTCCTCTGCTATACTGGTATGTAAAGAAAGAAAGAAATCACACCTTTCAAATTATCTGCAAATTGAATCACGTATTAGGCCCCAGCACGTTTTACAATTTCTTTTTATTGTGCTGGAAGTATAAAAAAGAATAAAGCACCTGTAATAAAGATAGAAAGATAATGATAATAATGAAAACATAACCTTCTATGAAAGACTTCCAAATGTCTAAAAATGTATCCATATGAAGTTATTTATGATCTCAATCCATGGAATAACAAGAGGTGGCCATTTCTACTGTTGCAATCTCAGGTTTTTTAGCTATAGTAATGGCAAGGAAATTCCCTTTTTTATTTGCTGGCCAGTGACCAATCTCTAGAAAATGGGCAAATAATTGAAAAGCATGTAAGCCTCAACAAGAGTCAGAGAATGCTTCAATTTGAAATTCATAGATAGGATTAATTATTTCCCCTTCCCAAACAACTTATAGGGGGACATGTCCAGATCATCTGTTTGAAAGAGGCATCTATTGAATTCCACTGCCAGCAATTAAGCAATTTACATAGGCCTTTATTACATCATACTTTATTCTGTACTTAATATGCCATGAGATGTGGCATCCAGTCTACCCCAAATGTAATTTTTTGCTTTAATAAGCCACAGCATAGGAACTATGGATATAGTAGTGATGGAAAGTAAGGCCACCTTCCAACATACCCTCTAATTTTCAGTCCCACTGGGCGGGGTTCCACCTCTCTCTCGCGCGATTCTGCCCCTGTGTGTGTGCGCGACTCTGCCCCCCCCCCTGCGCTGGGTTCTGTTGCAACCGGAACCTAACGTAATCGCTGCGCGGAGGAGGAAGACAGCTGCACGGAGGAGGGAAGTGGAGTTGTGCGCACATACACGTGCGCCCAGCTTAGCGGAAACCTTGCCGTCTTCCATTGGTTAGACAAAACAGAGGGGTCCAATTCCTTGCTTCATTTCTTACTAAAACTCAGCATATCATATTTATTAACTGACAAGTACTATTTGTAAACAAATACTACTGCTTTCTTTTTCTGCATTGATTCAACAGACATCTCCAAAAGCAAAGGAAACTGGAGACACTTAGTGCAGCAAAACCATATTTAGATCCCAATGAATGACACTGTAAATAAACCCATTCAGCAGGGATTGATAAATCATCCCTAGCACCCAGCCTAAGAAATACAGAAATTTATAATCACTACCAATCAGATGGTACAGTAATAGTCACCCAAAACCTTCCATAGAAAAGGCTTTCCCCTAAGTTTTATGTCTGGATTGGATAGTAGCATTAGATTTGTGTGTGAAAATAGATCAAAGTGAAATTGTCTTGGCATTATGCAAGGATCTTTAGCTGTCAGTTTGCAAACAGCCTTTGGTTTGATCTAGCCGGGCTCTTTTTAAATTTTTTTCACCTTTTCCCACAATAATCCAATCTATCTAGTGTGTTTGATTTCAATATCTTGGCTAGGTGGATGCTGCCGTTCTGAAAAAGTTACTGTTTTGAGAGTGAGAAGTTGTATGACAGTAAACATATACCAAGTTATGGCACCCCAATCGAAAAATGGTCTGGTTACCGCTACTGTCTATATAATGGACTGATTTTTCGACTATACCCCACTCTCCTGGTTATTAATTAATTAAATAACAACAAACAAATAAAAATGGCAAAAACACAACTTGATGCAAGTCATTAAGTAAATATTTACTTTTAAGTTAAAATTTCAGAAGGTCTTGTGATTTGCATGTAGCTAGATCCTATCCCCCTTGGGAGCCTCAGATTCATTTGGGTTAAAGTATTAATTCCTTTGAAAAGCCAAAGCATTAACTTGTGTTCCTATTTTTTCCCTACAGAATATTGGAACATGTGAAAACATGTTCAAATGCAAACATTGTGCTCATCTCCATTCTAACAAGTGCTCTCCACTAGGTTTTAAGGTGTCATTTCTAAAAGTAAACTCCATAACTTCACATTGCTTTACATCAGTAGTTGGCCGCTTATAATCCTCCAGACGTTTTTAAAACACAGCTCCTATCAGCTCCAGCCAACAGAGCCAATGGTATATAGCAAAGCCCAAGACAGTACACACACCTTTGATCAAGTTCCAGTGGAGGCTGATCGCTCTAGTATCAGTGGGACAGTTAATGGGTTTCAGTTTTTACACTGCACTTTACAGGAGCCATCCAAAATGCAGAAACCCATCCCCAAATAGTTTCAGTATCCAGACTCAAACCTGGAGTGGGTTCACTGTTACAATGACATCAGAGTCATCAGCCTCCACCGCTAGGCTCAGATCCAACATGGCGTTAACATCATCTTTGTAGTTCTTATCAGGGCCAGCTCCAGTGATGTACCTCCCAGTGGACCCCTCCTATGTCAGTGACCTCTTGATGGGTAGGTGAGACCAAGGGCAGTCACAGGCAAAAGCAATTGAATTCCGATCAGTGTTAGGCACCTGGGTGTGGGAGGGTTGGTATTCTGCTCTAGGATATTGTGGGGAAAATGGCAGCTCTGAGACTGAACCCTTAGAGCACTGGAGAAAGAACAAAAGGAAGGGAGGGCTCAGAGCAGGCATCAGGGAGGATCCTGATTCTCAAAGATGCTGTCTGCTAACATTGGGCCTGGCTGCTATAATACAGTTAAGAAGCCAGAAGGGTGTTTTCTTTCTTGACTTCTCTCCAAAAGTGAGACTATGAGGTTCACACCCTTACGTATACTTCTTTGTTCCTGCCTGTTGTCCTCTGATAACTGTTTAGGTGCTTTTTATTCTGCCACCTGTCAAAATGATCCTGCATGCTGCACATCTAGAAAAAAAATCCCCATAGAAATGGCATACTTATAAGGAAGCAGTGCTGAGATAATCAGTATTTGTCCTGGTTCTGGCCAGTGATGGGTTTGTTTACTTTAGGTTATATCCCACCTTATCTCAAGGGCTTGGCATCAGTTTCTGTACAAGAGAGAGGAAGAGAAGAAAAAATGGCACCATGTTAAACCAGCCTCCTGTGACTTCTTTTCTCTGTAACCAAAGCTTATGTTTAATGAAGTATGATGACGGGCAATGAACAACCCGTATGATCTCTTTCCAAGACTCATACAAAATGTTTGCCTCAGTCCAAAGGAATCTAAACACAAGACAAATCCAGAGCCTAGAAACACACAGTGTTTTGCCTCTCCTGGTTGGGAAGGCAAAGAGGAAAGAATTCAGACAGTGCTTCTGCACAAAGGCAGCCAAAACTTTCTGTTGCTGAGAAACCAGCTTTTTCTGGGAGCTGCCTGGGAGTTCATTGAGAACTTTGGGTACCAGAAAATGAATGTCACTGCCAAACATTCTTGTTCTTTCCCCCTGATATTCTTGTTTCTTCTGTTAGAGCCACTGTTTTTTTGTATGGAGGCAACAAGCGTCATTGACTGAGGACAAGACCAGCCCTGGTACGGTGCCAGACCTTCTGTTTTTAGAAGCCCTTTACCACAAACAGCCATTTGTAATGCTCAAAAAGCTGAGTGTGACAAGTTCCAGCATTCTACAATTTATAGCATCAGGTTGGATGGACTGAGAATCCAGATCTTAATGCAATCATAATTGCAGGTGCTATGTGACCTTCATGTGTATTGCACTCAGAACTGTGCTGGGATGACTCTTAATATTCACAAATCAGAAAAGGTTAATAATATTTATTTTCTTTATTTTTATTTATTTAAGATATTTTTACCCCACCTTTCTCCTTAAAAAAGTGTGTTACATGATTAAAATACAGTATTTAATGCTAACAATTATGAATATACAAATACAAAAGGATGAAACAAATATCATATGAAAAAAACATTAGCAATACCGAAACACATTCAAAGCAGTAAGATACAACAATCCATTCAAAAACATAAGCCAACACCAAAACACACTGAAAACAGTAAGGCACATTATACCTTATAAACACATTATTTAAAAAATTACATCAGCAATGGAAAGATTGGTCTCGTTTTGGTAGATGCCATTTTACATATATTGCCTCTCCAAAGGTGCGTTTAAAAAGACAACAACCTGGGTAAATTTTTTGAGTTGAAAACTGTGCTAGAATATTCAGGAAATGTGAAAGCCAATGTATAACTAAGTTCCAGTTAAATCAAGACGTGCAGATAAAATACATATTTGTAAAATGTAAAATATTCACCCAGATGTTAAATGCAGACTTGATACTGTTATCAAGTTGTTGAACTTCTCGTAAAATTCCTTTTTACTATGCAGTAGAAGTACAGAGATCCACAGAGGAGAATAGCTATACGTTCCAAACAGTCCAGTCCTTTCTCATTAACTGGCACTTAAAGTCTCAATGATTCATGCTGAGCCATTTGTAGAATAAAAAACATTTCTTTACTTGCAGTTTCTTGAAATTACTGGCTTGTGTATACTGCTTTCTTTACTGCACAATATACTGGCAACCAACAACAGATCAACAGCAAACAAACAAATGTCACCAACAGACCAAAGAGAGGGGAAAAGTGCTCAGCAGAGAGGTGGGGCTCTCTTTGAAATCAAAGGCTGGAAGGAATGATTGGTTAGTGCTGGATAGACAGACACTCACCCCAGCCCTGAAAAGTCCCTCCCAGTTGCACAAACCACAGACAGCATGCAAGGTTGCAAACAAAATTCCAACAGATGCCTCCAGCTCCATAGTCTTGTTTGGATCCAGGTATCTGGGGACATACTGTAACCAGCTTAAAATTAATGTAGGTCTCTGTGGATTGCTTTTCACCTATATCATTTATCCATCTTCCGTATTATTACAGAGATGTGAAACCCTGGGGGGAAAATACATTAAAAATTCTGCTGGAATACCCCCACTGCAATTTAAATCAATTATGAAATATTTTGTTTTAGAATGATGAATGTCAGACAGGTGTTCATATAGTGCTGTGTTATGTGCTGTCAAATCACATCCAAGTTACGTAATTCTAATAGGATTTTCAAGATATGTGAAATATTTAGGGAGTGGTTTTACCACAACTGCTCCCCAGTGAGTTCCATGGCTGAACAGGGATTTGAACCCAGGTCTCCTGAGTACTAATCTGTCACTCTATCCACGACTGAGCCTCTATTTAAGGAGTGATTTTACCATTACCACCCCAGTGAGTTTACAAAGGTGATTGAAGATCTGAACCCAGGCATCCCCACTTCCAGTTTGACACAATACCTACTACACAGACCCAGTTTCTCCTTGTGAGTCCCTTCAAGGGACTCGGCCGCTTTGGGTCCCTTGTTGGGAGAAATGTGGCATATAAATAAAACTACTACTACTACTAATAATAATAATAATAATAAGGTGCTACTGAGCATCACAAGAGCAAAACATTGTTCTTCTCAGAGATATTCACTGAGGGCTG
This sequence comes from Intellagama lesueurii, assembly GCA_037013535.1. Lineage (NCBI taxonomy): Eukaryota > Metazoa > Chordata > Lepidosauria > Squamata > Agamidae > Intellagama > Intellagama lesueurii. The sequence goes on from JBAJHW010000002.1 coordinate 256,667,386, forward strand.
GGGTAGGGTGGTTTTCTTAATCCCTTTTATACAAGTAATTGGGCCATTTGCACACCTATGGCAAACATCTTAAGTCTTTTTCATGTTCTGTCAGGACAAAAGGCAGCTTCCTGACCTGCTGCCATTCCCACTTCCAAATCTGCATAACTCTCTGGGAAGGAAGCAGGCTGACTTCTTTCAACTCCAGTTAGATTAGACAATAGGGTCCTCTTCGGGTGGCTTTGATATGACTTCTGATAAAGGTTAGCATGGATGTCTGCTCCTTGCTCAATCCTTTCTTTGAGGTGCTCAATAGCAGGAGATGAATTGAAGGTGTGAAATGTCTGTCTACATGCTAACTTCTGCCTGTTAGGTCAGTTTCCAGGCTCTCAAAGAAGCACAGAAGAGTCCAGCAACTGAATTCCATATTTCATATACGTACCCCTGCTATCAGTTTCTCTGCAAAATGTAAAAATAAAATGGAGGCCAGTAACGCCTTCCCTCACCACCAGTATGGCAGACACAATATTACACCAGCAACGAGTGTTTCATGTTGCAGCATTGCTTCTGCTCATGGTTTCACGAGTACTCTGCTTAAGTCATGTGCGCTATGGCTGTAATATCTAAGAGATCTGTGGTTGTTGATACTCATCAACTAGTGCACTGTTACCTACTGTTTGGCACCAGACTGTTTAAGGGATGGCCCCATATGAACCTGTCTGGGTTGTAAGATATTTGGGAGGGGCCACAGTTTTGGTCCTTTCATCCTCGGAGGCATGCCTGATGCAGTGCAAGGAAGGGACTTCTCAGTAGCGCTCTTAGGTCCTGCGACTTGCTGCTACTCCCGGCCTTCTTTTTTGTTGTTCTTCTGTCAGCAAGCAAGTGTACTGGACAATCTTTTGGATTTAAACTGGTTTGTAATGGAAGTAACTGGCTATGTGTTGTTTACTTCTTTCCATTCCTAGTTTAGATCCAGCAGTGTAAATCTCAGCAGCAAATTGCTGTTAATTAAGAAGTCAGTGCTCCTTTTTCTTGTTGCGCACTGAGAAATACTAACTTCAGCTACTCAACTGTTGGCAGTTCATAGCTGAAATTTATGCTGTTGGACTTTTACCGGTGTTTGTAAGTAATGGGACTGAGACTACCAAGCTGTACCAGCTGCTCTCCACATTTTTTTAAAGATACAGTGGCAACTGGGGACTGCTGTTGGTGTAGCAGGATATTGCCTGGACTTTGCCTCTGCCCTGCCTCCATTTAAAAGCTTTATTAGTTACTTTATTAGGCATCTCTGTGTTTGCAAAAATTCCTGTGTTGTCATGGTTAGTCAAAAGTTCATTTTAGGGCATGTCTCCCTCTGCATTGATTTCTCTTTTCTTGTTGCTGCAGTGGTATCCCTGCCTAAGGGGTACTTTGTTCCAAATGAAGTTGAATCTGTGTCATTTGTTATCGTTCTCTCCGCCCCACCCTTGGCAGACAGGAGCCATTATGCTCAAATGACAAGCGGCGGTTTCCGACTCAACAGAGACTGTTTCTGTTGTCATTGGTGTAGCATGATGGCTGTCATGTTGGGGCTGCCTTCTTGGCCCTGGCATGCTGTGCATGGAAGGAGGAGCTTCCCACATTTCCAAAGCTGACCGAGTGGGTCAGCTGGTAGGCAGGGCTCAGACTCCCACCCAGCATCTAGTGTGGTGTAGGGGATAGAGCAGTGTTTCCCAACCTGGGGGTCATGACCTCCCCAAGGGGGTTAGAAATGTTTTCTGGGGGATCACTTGTTAAATATGGTTGTTGTAGGTTTTTCGGGCTGTTTGGCCGTATTCTGGAGGTTTTTCTTCCTAACGTTTCGCCAGTCTCTGTGGCCGGCAGCTTCAGAGGATGGTAGTTAGAACTCTGTCTGTACTCTGGTGTAGTGTGTGGGATAGTTGAGTATTTGTAGCTGTGGGATCAGCTTTTTGTCCTTTTCAGGAGATTGGGTGATTATGGTGATCAGGGTGTTTTTTGTTATGGGTGTTGTGGCGTCCGCCCAGGTCATGAATATTAATGTGATATCTGCATAGACCAATGGGAGTGCTGGAGGGGCAGAGTCACAAGATATAAGAGATTCAGCAGGAGGAGGGGGAGTTAGTTGAGAGTCAGGGAGATTGAGAGTTTAGGGAGAGTGGTGCTTGAGAGTGGATAAAGGAGAATGTTTGTTTAAGAGTTAACAACATTGCTTGTTCTGTCAACATCTGTAACAATAAACAATTTCTATTTGGTTCTTTTAAAAATGGCACCTTGCCTGGACCTCTATTATTAATATTAAACAATGTTGATGTAATCAACTGGTGGCAGCTGAAAGACACGTAGCGTGAGCTCTTAGTTTGGTGAAACAAGCAGGGGCCACGTGGGGATCGTGACAGGTGTGTTGTTGTGATAAGGGGGGAGATGATCTGTCACTGTGGTTGATGGGTGTTGTTAGCTAGTCTTTTGTGTGCAGTGATCACCGGTCCTTGTGGCTGGGTAGAGTTCGTTGACCTATTTGCAGGCTGTATTTTTCAGTGCTATGGCTTTGAGAATACTTGTTAAATAATTTATTTCTGACTTTTCAGACCAGGATATTAAAGTTAGTGTGTACATGAATGTATGAGAAACAGGCTCTTTGGGAGAGAAAGAATTAAAGTCAGTCCTTATCTACTTTCTGAGAAGGGATGACTTTACCTCATTAAAAATGCCTTTTTATACAAATGTGGGAGGGGCAGGTTACCTGGATATTATAAAAAGGGGATGTGACTCAAAAAAGGTTGGGAACCACTGGAATAGTGTGATTGACTAAGACTCAGGAGGCCTGAGTTTGAATCCCCAGTCAGCTATGGAAACTCACTAGGGTTGTGGAAGTGGTAAAACCACTCATTCAATATCTCACCTTGAAAGCTCTATTAAGGTCACTATAAGTCAATTCTAACTTAACAGCACATAACAATTCCTGCTAAAGTTTATAATATCTGTAACACCTCACCTCATGTCATAGCCATTTGCATTCTCCACTCACAGGAACTGGAGTTTTCATGGGGATCTAGAAATGCGCATATGCCAGGTTTTGGTCAGTCTAGTCTCCAAGAGGGCATAGGGCACATTGGGCATCAATCTGTGTACCCTTGTTCGAGCAAAGACTGAATCACAGAATCATAGAATAGTGAAGTTGAAAGGGGGCTATAAGGCCATCAAGTCCAACCCCTGCTCACTGCAAATCAAAGGGTATCTGCCAGGCGGTTGTCGAAGTTTCTCTTGAAGGCCTCCAGTGTTGGAACACTCACCACCTCTCGAGCTAATGGGTTCCATTGCCATTCTGCTCTAACAGTTAGGAAGCTTTTCATGATATTCAACCAAAATCTGGCTTCCTGTAACTTCCTGTAACTGTAATTGTTGTGTGTCCAGCACTCTGTGATGATCGAGAACAGATCCTGCCCCTCCTCTGTATGACAGCCTTTCAAGTATTTGAAAAGTGTTATCATATCACCCCTCTGGGGAGTGCACAGCCTTTACATATACATTAAGAGCACAGTTTTTTTAATGTTTAAAAACTTGGGAGAGGGGTCTGTTGGACCTTACATACAATATGTGTTGGTTGATTGTTGTAGGTTTTTCGGGCTGTTGGATTTCATAGTTTATACTGTGCTACTAATCCCAGTGTGCAATTGTAGTATTTTAATGGAAAAGGTATTAATTAAGGCATTATTTCTTTTTTAAAAAAAAACACCTTTCTAATAGTGCTTTGCGTATGAATTTCTAACAGATATTTCATCTGTAAAAACCTGATATTAGATTGATATAGTTAATTTTTTAAAAAACTGACAGAGCAAAGTACTGAAGTTGGTTGAAGATGTTGTATTCACAGCAATACTGGCATATTTATTTTCCAGGCTATGGTGTATCTTGTGATTTAAAAAAGAAAAAAAGCCTTATGATGAGGCATAAGTTCTGTCTCATGATTTACAAAAGCCTCATTTTATACACAAGTATACAGGTACAGTAGTAAAAAATGAAGAACAACCACCTTTTGTATTTTATACCCCACAAATCACTATCAAGAGATTGGGTCCCACCATGACAGAAATACGAAGTCAACTTTTATTAAAAAGGCCATTTTTATATTTATATGCATGTTGTTATTATAATTAATAATTACATAGCCATCAAATGGATTCTGACTTATGGCAACCCTTTCCATAGTTCTCCAAGTATAATGTACTCAGAAGTGGTTTACCATTCCCTTCTTCTGGGGGCATCTGGGAGTATGTGGCTTGCCCAAGTCATTGCAGTAATTTTTGAGGGCATTAAAACTGCACTCGTGCTGTTAGATTTAAACACAAATAAAAATAATTTCATTTGTAGTTAATTTGTAATAATCAAATTATAGAATTACTCAATTTACTGCTGCAATAGTTGCAAACTAAACATGGGCACAAATTAAAAAGCGAATAACTAAATTCATTTAAAAATGGCCAATTTGTATTTGTATGAATCAATGCTCCCAATGAATACGAATCAATGAATTTTTAGTGATTTTTCATTTGTCAATTTGTTTGGCTATAAAACGCTCCCCACCCACCCCAGGCACCTAGAGACACTAAAATTCCAGGGAAGCTTCCTCTGTCTTTCCTCTACAATCCCTTCAAGTTTGATGAAGGTTGGATTTCCCTAATCCAGCTGCTAAAGGGCACTTTCCTGGGGGGGGGACCCACTTTGTGGGTGTATAACGTGGACGTCTGAAGCCCAATCTCAACCAAACTTGGATAGACTGTGGAGAAGAGTCAGTAGAAGCTTTGCTGTGACTTTGGTTTCTAGGTGCCGGGGGGGGGGGCACTTTCCTGGGAGGGCTCTCCTTGTGGGTGTATAATTTGGAGGTCTGAAACCTAAACGTTACCAAATGTTCAGGGCTTGTAGATGAGAGCCAGGAGAAGCTTCCCTGTGAATTTGGTGTCTCTAGGTGCTTTGGTTGGGGGGGGGGCATTTTATAGGATTTTAAATTAAAAAATAAATTGACAAATTGATTTGTTAATTCATCAGAAAAAAATCATTAATTTGTGATTAATTTGTGGCACCACCTCTGAATGTCATGGTTCCAAAGCCAACACTTTTTGGTAAAACTACATTCCAAGACTTTGTCAAAGTCTTCTAACGCTGAAGGCCATTGTTACCTCCTGTGGTGATCATGTCCACACTATAAGAATGTAGGGACTGAAAAAATGGTTTGCATAAGGATCCACCTACTCAGGAGGACAAGGTCATGGGGAAAGGAAGTTAATGCAGGAAAACTGACTTATCACAGCTTTCATGTGAACAAAATCTATAGAGGGAGGGAGAAGAATCACATCATCCACTCTTTCCCCCCGCTGAGCTGCTCAGTTCCCAAACAGTCTTTGAAGGAGGAGTAATGGCTTGGTCGGCAAGCTTGAAGAATACATTTAGAAAGGATGGCAAATAATTTCAGAATCAGAGAACAGCAGCAGATGAGAGCTTTAGCTACAGCCAGCAAGCTGAACGATTAATGTTTCATAATATCAGATCTGTTTCAGATTGAATTTAGATAGAAATCTTGAAATTTTCTGGCTTTACATCTGGGAGCGAGCAGGCAAGAGAACACAAGCCTCCTATTTATAGCGCAGTGCCTAGAGAGTGGAACATTGTAAACCAATTTAGGTCTTTCAGATGACAGGAACTCTATAAAATGTCAATCCTTTTTATTTACTATCTGCCACTGCCCGCTGGGCATAGAAATCTATGTCAAGAGGAGACTCCTCTTCCGTGATAGGATCAAAGAGAGACACCCTGCTATAAATATGATGGCACATTGTCACATTTGTCATGATAAATGCAGCATGGGTCTCAGGATATTGGAATGTTTGCTTGGCTTTCTTCCCAGTGGGGTTGCCACCATCCAGTTCTCCAAATCTGGGCAGCTCCGTTTGCATGCTGGACAATTTGCATATAATTCAAAACGAAGTATGTAACTTGTTGCACTGTTTACCGGCACTGTCCCATCCCCCAATTTTCTGGATTCGAATATATATATATATAACATATATATGGAAGTGGGAAACCGGGACAGAAAAGGGATTCTGTTGGTGTATTGCCCACTCTGTGGCTCAGCAGTCTCCCTTCCTGAGCTAACTGAGTTGGTCTTGGGGTGGCGTTGGAGCCCCCTCGGCTTGTTGTACTGGGAGACCTCAACGTCTCCCATGTCGAGGCAGCTGTGCTGGCTGCCGATCCGTTTCCCGACTGAATTCAAAGTGATGGTTCTAATATATAAAGCTCTAAACAGCTTGGGCTCAAGCTATCTCAGGGACGGCATCTCCCTTTATGAGCTTGCTTGAGTATTAAGATCATCAGGAGAGGCCTTCATCTTGGTCCTGCCTCCCTCACAGGTGCGTTTGGTGGAACACGGGAAAGGGCCTTCTCTGCCGCTCCGGTGGAGTGCCATGTGTAGGGCACTGGACACGGAACTGGGAGAGGTGGGTTTTACAAAGTTTACATTGGGCTAGTCCCCACCTCTTGGCCAAATCTATCTTACAGGGTTGTTGTGGGAATAAGAGGGAAGAGGAGACCATGTGAAGGAGCCATTTATATCACAGCAAGGCCTAATCCAGTGTGGAAGACCCTATACACCCTCTTCTACTACACTCCCATCTGTCGATTTCATTTCTTTTCAGTGCACTTTCTACACTCCAACTCTCAGCAGTTGCTGTTTTGTTCTACTTTGGAGCCTCATTGTGCAATGGTTAAACTGCAGTACTGCAGCCAAAACTCTGCTTACGACCCAGATTCAGTCCTAGGTAGCTGGCTCAAGGTTCACTCAGCATTTCATCTTTGCAAGGTTAGTAAATTGAATACCCAGCTTGCTGAGGGGCAATCTGTAGCCTCCATAATTAAATTGTAAACTGCCCAGAAAGTTCTTTAAGTGCTATGGAGCTGGTATATAAGCAGCATGCTTTTACTCCTTTGGATCCCACTCCAGTACTGAATAGGATTCCTAACAGAGCTTGGGAAAGTTACTTTTATTTATTTATTTTTTTGGAGTGCAACATCCAGAACCTCCTGGCCACCATGGCCTCCTCCCTACTTTATGATCTGCATTATTTATTTATTTATTTATTTATTTGCCACCCCATTAGGGCTATGCACTATTCTGGGCGGTTTACAGAAGTTAATAATATATAATAATAGTATATTAAGTGAGCTGTACCATGAACAGCAACCCCATTCCTAATAAAAAGTATCATGGGCAATCTTGGCTGCACTCTCATATTTGTTGGTGAACCCTGTGCATAAAAGAAAGCCACGGTTTTCTTGAAATAAACAGCTCCAACCTCCCGCCCGAAAGCAATCCTTTTGATACTGATGGAGAAATAGGCCACAATCTGAGTGCAGAACTAGACCCTGATATGATATATGACATCTAAAATTGTGGGAGTGTTGTTTGCCCAGACCTCGAAAAGAAACCCTTTCACAGTCTTTAGACAGTGGTTCCACTGTCTTTAGTCCCTTGTTCCTGAATAGGCAGAAATGGGATTTGTCACTGTTGTGCCATTTGATTGGAGAACTTTTGAAAGTTAAAAATAAATTGCACCTGTTAAAGTCATTGGATGATATTGCTCTTTCCCTTGAATGTCTGCTTTGATCATGGCATTCTGAAAAGCATCGCTCTCCCTCCTCCACATAGCCTCATTCTCTCTCTGTGTGTGTGTGTGTGCCAAAGTGCAAAGTGTTTAACACCCACAGTGCCATTGGCCTTGGCATGTGTGGAGTTGACCAGTACACAGAGTCCAACAAGAAGTACAAAAGTGGGAATGCTTGATGCTTATAAATCCACAAGATTAAATTATTAAAAGTGACAGCTAGGGAAAGTCATGCCGGTCTCTTTTTAATCTTCCATATCAGATAATGTAACTAAGAGAAGGTCAGGGGATCATTTCTGCGGATCACCACATTGATCCAGAGAGAGCACGTTGCTCTGATTTTGTTTTTTAGGGACTGCAGGGAACCCTAAAGAAATCCTGTGCCTTTGAAACTTAGCACAAGGATCTCATATTTCAGAGATGTAAACTCCTTTTCAAATTGAGGGTTACTTCTGCACTGTTGTGGTTAGGTGCTGTCAGGTCAGGACCGACTTACAGCAACCCTAGCAGGGTTTTCAAGGTAAATGAGATATTTAAGGAGTGGCTTTATCAGTTCCACTCCCCCAATCAGTTTCCATGGCCAAGCGGGGATTCAAATCCTGTTCTCCGTATTCATAGTCCATCACTCTATCCACTACACCACATGCAGGTGTTTCCTATATGGTACTCATGACAAGGCTACTTACAAAATGTTAGAATACAGTTTGGTAGCAACTAGTTGCAAATAGATATTCATTATTCAGTCTTCCAAGAAAGAAGGTGTAACTAAATTGGATTCCCATTAGCAAAGGAATTAATAAAAGAAAGCTTTCACTCTTTTTTGCAGTGTGATTGAAACTATTTAAGTTACCTTACCATTCCTTATTGCACGGCTGAAATGTTGTAGATTTCTACGTTTTGGTTATTTTATGATTTCTTGGTCTTTACTCATTTGCCGTAATGCTTCTTCGTTGGTCACCCTGTCAATCCAATGGTATTTATTTTTATTTTTACGTAATTAACTGTTGCCAGTAGGTGGCCCTTGTCTCTTAACTGAGAAGAGAGGAGAATTTATTTGGGTGTTTGGGGCACAGATAGATGAACTTTCCATTCAAATCCTTATGCTTCCTTTTGCACTAGTCCAATTGGGCTCACCGCCTTCTGTATCCTATTTTTATTGTGACCTAGCCATAGCATGCCTTTGAATCCAACTAACCTCCCCCAGTGAACTGCTTTCTTCTATAGCTCTTAAAGAATGTAAGGCAGATATTAGCTGTTAATACTTCTGTGACTGGCCTGCTTCCTTCTTGATGTTTAAAAAAGGATTCAGAGGGCTTGGCTAATACTCTATCCAATTTAAGAAGAGGATTTAATGACCCAGTTTTATCACTTACTGGCTGCCCTGAAGGCTCGATCTGAAGACTGTGTCAAAACCTACGGAAATAGATTGAAACAAAAACATTGATTCCAAAAGCTCTTATTTCTTGTTAAATGTCTCAGTCCCAGTTTGGATTCTTGCATTTATTATATCTACACCTATATCAGCTACCTATATATGTCTTCATTTCTGCTGCAAATTCATTCATTCTGCTCATATTAGTTATGATAGCTCCATTCACTTAGAATCTGTATATTAAATTCCATTATGTCTCAGGACTGTGAATGACAGTTATTTAGTTTCTGCTAAGCCTCAGTTTCAAGATATTAGAGCTCTGGAATGTTACAGTAATTTTTTTAAAAGATCAGTTGTTGAACTGGTTTAGGACTAATTCATATATATAGTCTTAATATTATATTTCAAGATTTCACACACTGGCATCCTCCACATGTGCTGGACTACAAGTTCTATGATCCCCATACAGCAGACTGAAACAGTTTCCCATTTAGGGACTTTGGAATTGTAGTGTAACACATCTGGAAAACATCAGGTTGGAGAAGGCTGATGTCAGTATCTTACTTTTCTGTGTTGGCTCAGTTAAGTGAGGAGTGTTTGCAACTTGGACACCACTGAAACACTCTTAAAAGTGCTTCATCACAAGCACTGAAACCCATCATCACAGTATGCCAGCGGGATCAAAGTCTGAACTACAGGAACCTGCCAGAATAGCAATGTCACTATATGATTCAAGACATCCAGAGATTATCCATACATCCACCACATCACTGCCACTGAGAAGGTTTTGTCTCTCATCATCATCACGAACCAGGCCTTCACATCTTGTGGGACATAGAGCAGGGCCGTTCTTTCTGACACTGGAAAAGAGGCAGCTTGATGCAGGAGGAGGTGATCCTTGGGTACCAGCAGCTTATGATCCAAGCAGAAATATGCCTCCTGCCACCATTTCAAGGTAAGGTGCTCCCCACCTGGCTCAGAGCATTGGTCCCCCATGCCTTTGAGTACCCTGAATCCAAGCCATTTTGGGATTTTTTGGCAGTCCTCAACTTTGGTTTGAGACTGTGCAGTGCAGACAGGAGAGGCATAGGAGAGATGCAGCATGAACTTGGGGTGCCTGCCCATTCGCCCCCTTGCTGCTGCATTCTGAATCAACAGCAGTATCCAAAGAATATTCAAAGGCAGCCCCATGTAGAACATCTTAGAGTGATCTAATTATGCTATTAAGGTGACAGAGTGAGAAGGTAGAGCCAACTACACACGTTGTTGTTGTTTAGTCGTTAAGTCGTGTCTGACTCTTCGTGACCCCATGGACCAGAGCACGCCAGGCCCTCCTGTCTTCCACTGCCTCCCAGAGTTTGGTTAAAAACTACATATACTGTACATCATATGGCCAGGTGGGAAGTTGCCACCTTAGTAGGGCACCATGGTGGATGTCTGAGTCTCCCACCAGGACAAATCCTATGGCAGATGAATGGTGGCAAGGAAGGCTGCCAGGAGCAGCTGCCTGTCCAGGCTTTCTTTCTGAGGAAGATGCATAGAGGGAAAGATCGGGCAGAAGCTGGCCAGGCCAAAATCAAAGGCATCCTCTGCTTTACCGTTCCGCAGCTGGTGTGATTCTCCAGAGAGCCGGCCTGCTGAATCTCTCTTATTCTGAAGGGTTCCCCAGAGACAAAGATGGTGAGGGCAATGTGGGGAGGGGGGTGTGTGAAGCCAAGAGGGGACAATTTGTGCTGCTTATGCTGAGGCAGATGTTACCATAACCAAGCCTGAATTTTTCAGGAGTGGGCACAGCCGGCTATTCTTGTACCAGTTTTCTGCATGCGGGGAGTTATTTTATGCAAGAGAACTTTCAGTACTGTAACCCCTTCTTTGCATTTCAAAGTATTACAGTTTCAGGAGGGTTGGGCTATGCTAGATTACTTTTCTGAATATAGACATTGCAACAGGAAGGATGACCCAAAAGCCGCTTTGGGTCCCTTGTTGGGAGAAATGCGGCATATAAATAAAACTAATAAATAAAATGGCTCCTTGCTTGCTTGTTTACATCCAGTACCATGCACTTGATAGCCTCACAAGCCCTGTTTTGCCTTATAATACTCTTGGTGTCCACAAAATATATATTTTAGGACAAGTCAAGCAGCAGATTTCAGATTGATATACAACATACATGTGTGGGGAGAGGAAGGGGACTAGGTAAGGGATGGGGATGTGTTCTAGAAGAATGACATCTGGAAGACAGGATTCCATTTGTTTTTGGCAAAACCTTGACCCTAACACAACTTCCTCTTCCTGAAGTTTCAAACCCTAACACTCAAGTTCTAAAAACTCATGTCACTACCTTCTATTGTCAAGATACCATTGACGACTCTGTTCATGGAAGCTAGTGACTTCAGTGTCATGATAGCAGTGAACCTCATTTGGGTTTTATCCAAACCTTACAGGAGTTATCTAGGGTGCTGTACTATATCTTCCAAATAGGTTCAGCACCTTGGATAGCTTCTCTGAAGTTTAGAGTAAAACCTGGACAGATGTACAGTACTGCTCTTGTGACATTGGAGCCACCAGCCTCTCCTGCTGCCTGTGGTAAAAATGCCATTGTCTCCTTGGAAATGGATCTTCAAGTGTTAATATGCAATTGCCATTCCACTAGGTCCCATCCCCATGCTTGCTACATTTTATATAAAGCTGTGGTCTAGATATTGTTTTCCATGTATCTGGGGAAGTAGACCTTAATCCACAAAAGGTTTACACTGAAATACATTTGTTCATCTTAAAGGACCCATGTTAATTTTGTTTCTGTTTTGTTTTTGAGGTTGCTGGTAGAAATAGTGTAAATTGCTAGGTGAAAATGAAAAACTCTACCTATTGAACATTCTCTGAATAATAGTAAGTCTTTTCTCTGTGTTGCATGGTTAACAGAAATTGATTGATTCAGTAATCATTGTTCACATAATTTAGTGTACATTTATCTTGGTTTAGATCAAATGCAAAAGCAAGGAAACCTTAATTAGTTGAAAGCTCTAGCATAAATATAATTATTTTGGATATTTAATGAGAATATACTAGAATAAATGTAGTAATTGTGTCCTTAGTAAAACCAATTATAACTATAATGTGATGGCACACTGACTTTTCCATGAACCCTCCTCCATCCCAAACAGAAGATCCACCTTAGGGCTGATTCACAAGGTATGCACTGTATTTAACTTGAGCTCTCACCAGTAAGTGAAATTGTGTGTCACAAGATTAATTGTTCACTGCACGGAGACCAAGCAAAATAGTTCCCATAATCCAACAATGAACTATAGTGGACTACTGTATTAAGGGACGTGGTGGCGCTGCAGGTTAAACCGCAGAAGTCTCTGTGCTGTAAGATCTATAGATCTGCAGCTGTAAGATCGAATCCACGCGACGGAGTGAGCACCCGTCGCTTGTCCCAGCTCCCGCCAACCTAGCAGTTCGAAAGCATGCAAATGCAAGTAGATAAATAGGGACCACCTCGGTGGGAAGGTAACAGCGTTCCGTGTCTAAGTCGCACTGGCCATGTGACCACGGAAGATTGTCTTCGGACAAACGCTGGCTCTATGGCTTGGAAACGGGGATGAGCACCGCCCCCTAGAGTCGAACACGACTGGACAAATTGTCAAGGGGAACCTTTACCTTTACCTTTACTGTATTAAAGAATAACTTACTTTTTCATTAGTCTCTTCAGCTTCTGTAACTTAACCTTCTGAAATCTGGGCCATAATGTTATGAACAAACAGATCACCAGTTCTTGGAACCAGCTGTTGCAGGGTGCTATATTTAAACTCATCTCTGGGTTATTTTTGATACACTATGGAAAAAAATCCCAGGCCTACTTCCAAGGTACTTTCGCATCTTGGCTTGATGTGCCTTCTCTTACGCACTTTTTCAAGCAGGCAGAGAAGGCAGTTTGTAATATTACTCTTAAAAAGGAATTAAGCATTTCTTAAGCATCAGCATTCCCATTGCTTACCATCTCTTCCCTGTCTAACATTTCTGATTTGCCCATTTCATAATACAGCTCGCAGAATTCCTCAATCTACATGTCTACTACCCATGTTGACTGGGGATTCTGGGTGTCATAGTTGAAAAGGTAATTATTCCAAGATCTAGCTTGATACCGAAGGCTATTTGGTCTCAGAAATGGCAATCCAAACCTCTTTGTTATTACAGTCCTACTGACTCTCCCTGCTCCTCTCCCAGTGCACCACCCTGACTTCTCTGTAAGATTTAAGAACTCTGGAGCATCACAGACTGTTCCACATGGCCAGAGAAACCATGCAATTCATTTGTATCTCCACCCAGAAGGTTATGGGAACTGAAGGAAGCAGCTCTTCTAGCTTTGGCTTTTGTTTTAGACATCCTCTCTGGAACAGCCACAATGGAGTTTCCTCTGCCTCCTGCCAAAGTTTGTGTGTTTCCACAGAAGACAAATTAGCCAACTGATGACAAGTTCGCGAACTGTTTTCTTCAACATGTCCATTGGGCTCTGTATCAACTGCAAGCACAGCTGGCTTTGTGAACAATGCAGTACCTCTTACATAACTTTCTAGGGTTTACTAGCTTTTAGGCTGTGTTGTACAGTGTGCCATGAGCTAAGCATAAAAATAGAGTTTCTTATCTGAGCTCATTTTGCTATATTTATGGCTACATATCCCCCACTTCCCTCAAGGAGTGTGACGTTCAGGGGGAATACCAAAGGGTTCCATTTCCTTTTGGACAAGTGAACAACCTATAGACATCCTGTGATATCTGTTGATCTATTAGTGTGTGTATAGAAAGAGACAAGTGCCCAAACAGTGATAGGATAGCACTTCGTGGTGCCGTGGTTTAACTGCAGCACTGCAGTGAGACTCTGCTCATGATCTGAGTTCAGTCCTGACAGGCTCAGGTAGCCAGCTCAAGGTTGACTCAGCCCTCCGTGCTTCTGAAGTCGGTAAATTCAGTACCTAGCTGCTGGGGTGGTGCAATGTGTAGCCTGTGTAAGTAAATTGTAAACCATCCAGAGAGTGTTCTAAGCACTCTGGGGTGGTATATAAGCAGCACACTTTGATTTTTTTTCCTTTAATATTCTGTAAAGCAGTTCCCTGCAAAAACAAGGGCCATTAGACCTCCCTCACCCTAATAAGGCCTCTACTTTCACTGTCACAAACTGGGCCCATGAGGCCTTAAGACACACTTAGGCACTGATGGCAAAATGGAGCAGTTCTTACAACTATCACTTCTCCCACAGCTGACTGAGAAAAAGTTCAAGAATGAAATGATAATCATCACTTTGTCCCTCAGATTTACAAGACTGTGTCTTTTATATTACAATGTTTTTAATATCTTGCAAATTTGATGCTCATCATTTCTTGCTTGGAGTACTCTAAGCAGATGTTCTAAGATCTTGCAGATGATGCTGTTTACTTCTAGACCTCAAATGATTATCTCTAAGTACAGGAAAGGAAGAGATTTTAATTAACATGCAATAAGCTATCCAGTGCATAATTGAAACCTTTCTTTAATGTACCATCAAGTTGATTCCTACCTATGATTCCCCTCCCATGTTTTTCTGGTTAGAAAATATTCAGATGTTGGCCCCTCTCCCAAGAGACATAACAAAGGTTCAAACTCCTGGTGCTTCAACCCCTTGAGCAGTACCAAATTTTAGTAAAATTTGTTTGAAGCATAACATGGAGAAAGAATATTGACTCTTCTCTCAGGAAGCACAATACAGAATCAAACTCCAAACCTATCTAACTCACTGAGCTATCTGGCCAGCTTCAGTTTCCCAAGCAATCTTCAGGTAAACAAAGACCTAAGCTACCTTTCCAGTGCAGAGGGAATATCAGGGAACATACAGACTCTTTCGATTTTCACAGCTAGGATCACAATGGAACTGAGTACAGTAATGATGCCATGGCACCATGAGGGTGGCCATACGGTCTACTTTACAGAGGAACCTCCTCCATTTGGAAACATCTTGTGTTTAAAAGACGGTGTCATTCAAATCCAGTTCTGTGAAAATAAACACAGTTCTCTTTCACAGAGGGGAGAGCAAAGGTCATGAACATGTCCATCAACACTGGACAGCAGATTGAGCAGGCACCCAGGTTAACTGGTGAGATGTATCATGTTTCTATTTAAACTACAGTACTGTATGTCTAAATTTACATCTGTACACAGACATTAGATATGACTTTTTATGCAGAACTGGGTCTGTTTTTGTTCCATCTAAGAGAGGTGCTTCATGCTTTTTCTCTTGGTGGGGTGCATGAATGGCAAACTAATGAACACACAAAGCTGCTTTCCATTGAATTAAACTAGTGTGTGGTCCCCCAGATGTGGTTGGACTGCAACCTCCCTCCCCACCCCAGCCAGTATAGCCAATGGCAAGGAATACTTCGAGTTACAATCCAGCAAGACCTGGAGGGTCACACCTTCTCAAACTATTGATCCCTTTCCCAGCACTGTCTATTCTGATTGGCGGGGGCTCTTCAACAGAGATCTTTCTTATGGTCACAACCTAATCCATCCTGGCAATGCCAGGGGGTGAACCTGGGACCTTGGCATATAAAACAGTTGCTCTATAGCCTTTCCCAAAGCATTCAGAGGATTTCTTCTTAGGAAACACAGCTGTCGTTCACACTGATAAATGAGATGCATAAAAATATGGGGATGGGCACAAGTCAGGGCCAACTCAGCCCTTTGGTTCCAAAAAGGAACTGTGCTCAAGTATGGTCTCAGCACAACCCACAGTCTCTTCTGTTTCATTCTTTGGGCATTCTAGGTCTGATCTACACATCAGAAAAGAAGAATTATGGTAGTGTCCTTTGTGGCTTGCACCACTTTAGAGTGCAGGTGGAAGGGTTGCATGGTTGAATGATTTCTCATTCTCCCTCCCCCACCCTTTTCTGGTTAAAAAAAAAGTACAGTTACAATGAGAAAAAAATCGTGCCGCCTGATGGGCAATTATAGCAGTCCTGATTATCAAAGGCTAGAGATGAATTTAGTCATGAACTTTTTCTAGCAATATTTTAAAGTAGTTATGTATCTGGTTGTGGAGCCAGATGTTAGGAGTTTTATTCTGCCTCCCTAGAGAAGAGCCAGCCTTTGTAGTCTTGGGCAACCTGCACAATCCCAGGTTGAAGATGAATGGTAAACTACGTCTGAATAGTTTACATCCCCCCCAAAACCTGAAACGGGTTGCCACAGATTGGTATTAACTTGATGGCATGAAATTATTGTTTTTACAGTCTCAGTCAATTGTATTTTTTCTATATAAGCTCATCTTCATGTGAATGTTAAAATCCCATTGAATTCAATGGGGATTACGTCTGAATGGTTATGCACTGGATTGCAGTGTAACACGGCTGCCAAATCAACATTCCATTCCTTCCTTTTTCAGGGCCAAAACCATAATTCAGAAGGCAGGGCCCTTGTGATGTCATCACATGGGTTGGTTCTTGTAATTTCATGGATGAAGCAGGCAAGGACGGAGGTGGAGCTCAGAAGTAATTCTGTGGTAGGCAATTATGGAAATAAGCATAAGGAGAATCTGGGTCAGGGGCACCAGAACATGAGTCAGCCCTGGCTGGTTCTCTTCTTGTCCTTCTGGCTTTTTAGTGCACAGGTGTATGTGTCAGCTTCTAATTGCAAAACTAGCCATCTAGCTTGGTTACTACTAAACTAGAAATGAGGTATTTGGTAAACAATTTTTTCCACGGCTAGGTTTATCCAACTAATTGTGTTGGATGCAGATGCAGTGCTCACGATTCCTTACTGATCTTTAATCAGATTTACACCTGTTCTCTAACTCTAATGATATAAGCATTTATATACACAGACTAGTGTGCTCTGATTTTCAGGGGGCAGCACATTTATTCCAGGTTTTAGCCTGAACTTTACTGGAGCTCTCCCAGGTACTGAACCGGGGGGGGGGGGGTTCAGCACCAGGGACAGCTCCTGAAAAAGGTCACACTAAAGAAGTGGAATCAGAGTTACTACCACCTGTCATCTGTATATAAATCTGCTCCCTGAATTTTTTTTTAACTTCTGTATTTCTTTGGGCTTGCTGATTGTGGCTCTAGTTAAGAGAAGGAAAGGCTGGATCTTGTTAAACTGTGAAGAAATTCTCTCTCCAGGTGGTTTTAGCCAGGTTCCTTTTCTCCTGAACTCTTTGGTCTGTGGTATGAAAGGTTTAACATTTTAGGAACATTTAGGAACTTGTGTAATTCAGTACCTCTTTGCATTAGTTTAAGTGGGTGACCTTTGTGATCTCCAGTTGGGCAAAAGCAGACGAGAACTACATCTGTGGAGCGTTATACGTACTTGAAAGTATGAAAGAAATACTTGCATTTTTCAAGTGTGCTTTTATAATTAACTTTACCACACCTTCAGGTTGGAGCAAGCTACAAGCTCAAATTAAATAAACATATTTTTAAAAACTGTACTCTAAACAAAAATCACCTTACAGGGAAGAAAGGCAAGAAGTATTGTGATGCTAAAAGCAGTGAACATTTATTTTATGCATCAGCCACAATAAGAAAGTTTTATTTGAGTTTTGTTAAAAGACAAGGCAAACTGCAAGCTTACTATCCATTTCCCCACCTTCCAATAGCTCTGGTTTCCCCAAATTTGGAATCTGACTTGGATGCACATAATATGTTTGCTGCAGATCTTGTTGCTTAGAAGTCGATTGGTAAAATGAGGGAGGTGTGAACAGCCATATGTTCACACTGAGATGATGGACAGCACCTTAGCTCCAGCTGCACTGCTCGTTAAGGGAAATTGAATCTGCTGAGAAAGAGGAAACTTGACGGACCAGCCCACCTCTTGCCCAACATGGCTGAGACATGCCCCTGCACATCTCCAATGTTGATTGGTTGTACTGTTTTTGGGTCCTCTTACAGATCCATTTTGGTCCACGTGCATTGAGCAGATGTCAGCCGAGGGGAAAAGGACCTTGAAGGCTGAATGCTTTCCAGATAGTCCCTTCTATTCCTAGCACAGATAGTTTTCCACGAAAGCTATCTGTTTGTTTGTTTATTGAGCTCCCTGGAAGTAAAAACAGCTTGTAAATAAGAGGAGACACAAACTCCTTGAATCTGTCCCTTTAGACTTAACTCAGGTAGGAACTGCCAAATACATTTCATCATCAAACAAGAGAACACCAATCAGGCTGTGAAGGGACAGGTGTGGCCTGTAGGAGTGAAGAATTCTGATTTGAAGAGAAAGGGGTAAGGAGAAACTGTGTTGGCTGAATGCCTGATGCAAACGATGCTCTGCTCCATTCCATGTACTGAAGCTCACTGGACTAGTGGCAAAACTTTAGTTCAACACTAACAATAGGAGACAGTCCTCCATCAGAGTGGAGCAGCAGGTTCCTTTAGGGAGCTCAGGCCAGGCATTGGGGTCCAGGCCCCTCGGTCCTCTATGGCAGTGGTCCCCAACCTTGGACCTCCAGATGTTCTTGGACTTCAACTCCCAGAAATCCTGGCCAGCAGAGGTGATGGTGAAGGCTTCTGGGAGTTGTAGTCCAAGAACATCTGGAGGCCCAAGGTTGGGGACCACTGCTCTATGGGACTCAGAAGGAGTGGTTATGGGACAGCCACTGCTGTACCTGAGAACCTGGTGCAGAGCCATAACTAGTCACTTGGGTGCCCAGACAGAGCTACAGATTAGCATACCTGGGCCTGAGCATGTAGTAGCCATATTAGTTTTTTGCAAAGTCTGCCTATTTTGTGACTTCCTCTGCTGAGGAGGGGTGGCTGGAAGTGATATATGCACTTGAGATGGGTAGTTTTATATCCTTTCAGCAATCAATACCAATGGACAAGTTGGTATTAGCTGTTGTTGTTTTTTGCATTTTTCCAGCAGCTTTTTTTCCCCCTTCAAGTTTTAGTATCCTGGGTCAAAGCCACGCTTGACCTGCCCTGCAGTCTAAGGTAGTTGGGTCAGTCTAACAGGCTTGGCTCTGAGGAAGGAAGGAAGACAGATGTGTCAGAATGGCTTATGGTACAAGTTTGTGGTACTTTAACAAGTTTTATTTAGCACAAACTTTTATGGAGTGCAGCCCGCTACCCACCAAGTGAGACTATTGAGTACATTTCAAGTAGTTTCAGAAAAGTCCTCTGCATTGAAAAGATAAAGACAGGCAGCTATTTGCATGGTTCCTCTTGCACATTTTTTTAAAAGTTTGTGTAAAATATGGAAAGTACATTAGAAATCCAAGGCAGCCAGATAGGTTTTATTTGAGGTGTGAAATTACAGAGGAACCTGAGCCTGGGATTCATTTCAGAAAAAGAGAAGCAGAATCATTCACTGTTTCCAACTTCAAAGTCACTAATTAAATCATCAAAGGCTATATAATTTAGAGGTTTGTTTCTGTAGCTACATCCTGTTGCAAAGTTTTGAATATCTGGTAAAATTATTTTTTGCTACACAGTAGAAACACAGAGATTCACAAAGGGGAATAGCTTCAAGTTCTCCAGAGTCCACCCTTCTCATTGACTGGCACTTAAAGTCTCATTAATTCATTCTGAGACATTTGTAGGAAAAGGAATAAAAAAGATCTTTACTTACAGTTGCTTGAAATTACAGACTTGTGCATGCTGCTTTCTTTACTGCACATATGCTCATTAACCAACCAAACAGATCAACAGCAAACAAACAACTGATACCAACTGTGGCATCCGCCCAGGTCATAAATATTCATATGCTATCTGCATAGACCAATGGGAGAGCTGGAGGGGTGGAGTCACAAGATATAAGAAACTCAGCAGGAGGAGGAGGAGTTTAGAGAGGGAGTTAGTCAGAGGAAGTTAAAGAGTTGGGAAAGTTTTGGAGTTTGGGCAGGAGAGTGGTGGTTGAGAGGGATAAAGGAGATGTTTGTTTAAGAGTTAACAACATTGCTTATTCTATCAACATCTGTAATAATAAATAATTTCTGTTTGGTTCTTTTAAAATGACATATGGCCTGGACCTTGATTATTAATAATAGGTATTGTTGATGAAATCAACTGGTGGCAGCTATGGGGCACGTAGCATGAGCTCCTAGTTTGGTGAAACAAGCAGGGGCCACGTGGAATCGTGACAATTGGTGGCACAGTGCTGGGATATGAATCAATCCAGTGAAAAGTAGAATGGGCTTGAGTTTAAAGGTATTCCTAGCTAGAAGCGGTTAGGATCTGTGGTAAGAAGTGGTTACCCATTAGAGTCTTGGTGAAGACTTAGTTTCGGGGCTTCTGAACCCAGACCTGGGGAATCTTAAGATAAGGGAAATACCTACTCAAGAGAAACCATTTTACCTCAGGATTTACAAGACCTAGTGGCTAGCTCAAAATCCGGAGCTCTGAGGGAAAAGAGCAGTAGCAGATGTAGTAGAAGCCTAAGTCAGAATAAATCTGAGGTGATAAGGAAAGCTAAGCAGAAAGTTGTTCTTGTGTCTGGAGACAAGAATCGTCCAGACAGAGAAATATTGTGACAAGGGCTGTGAGCTTGGGAGTGGCTGAGGAGAGCTGCTTGGAAAAGCACAACCTAGTTACAAGGAAAGCCACTGAAAGAGAGAAAAAGGCTTGTACTTTTAGCTTTTGTGAGGAAAAGGAACCAGTCCAGGTTAATAAGAAATTGTATTGTTTATGCCGCCCAAGAGAAGTGGAAGGTCAGTTGTGGAGGCATAGGCTGGGCTCCACGGTGCTGAGGGAAATGGAAACCCTCAAATTCAGAGTGAGGAAGAAACTGAGGGACCTGTATTGATTGCCTCAGAGGGAGAAAATATTCAAAGCTCCCAAGATTTTGAAAAATGGAAACTAGAACAAGAATTTAAACTGAAGGAACTAGAAATTAAAGAAAGAGAAAGGGAAAGGGAATTTGAGCAAGAAAACAGGAGAAGGGAATTTGAGCAAAGGGAAAGAGAAATGCAATTCCAAATTGAGATGAAGAAATTGGATGTAGCTGCTCAAAATAATAATTATAATAATTCCAGTGAGGGAAATCTCTCAAAAATCGACCTAAAGAAATTTCCCCAATATCGGAAGGGGGATTGTCCTGAATCTTTCCTGATTTCATTTGAGAGAGCTTGTTGGGACTTTGAGGTTAAAGATGATGAGAGGATGATAATTTTAAGATCACAAATAAGTGGAGTTTTATCTGAGCTTTATTTACAGATGCCTCTGGAGCAAGCTAGAGATTTTGAGGCTTATAGAAAGATGGTGTATTCCCGATTTGGGATTAATTCAGAGCACCTCAGAAGGAAATTTAGATCAATTTCAAAGAAGCCTGAGGAGTCTTTTACCCAACTTGATGATACCAAATTGGCAGGGGTTGCTAATTCCCCGAGGACAGGATTAAAATTCAAAATGACCTTGACAGATTAGAGTCCTGGGCCAAAACTAACAAAATGAATTTCAACAGGGACAAATGTAAGGTCCTACACCTAGGCAGAAAAAATGAACTGCACAGATATAGGATGGAAGACACCTGGCTAGACAACAGTACCTGTGAAAGGGATCTAGGAGTCTTGGTAGACCACAAGCTGAACATGAGTCAGCAGTGTGTTGCGGCTGCCAAGAAAGCCAATGCAATTCTTGGTTGTATCAATAGGAGTATAGTGTCTAGATCAAGGGAAGTGATAGTACCACTCTATTCTGCTTTGGTCAGACTTCACCTGGAGTATTGTGTCCAGTTCTGGGCACCTCAATTCAAAAAGGATGTTGACAAACTGGAATGTGTCCAGAGGAGGGCGACTAAAATGGTTAAAGGTCTGGAAGCAATGTCCCACGAGGAGCGGCTTAGGAAGCTGGGAATGTTTAGAATACAAAAAGAAGGTTGAGAGGGGACATGATAGCCATGTTTAAATATTTGAAAGGATGTCATGTTGAAGAGGGGACAGGTTTGTTTTCCAGGGCTCCAGAGACTAGGACACAGAGCAATGGTTTCAAAGTACAGGAAAAGAGATTCCATCTGAACATTAGGAAGAACTTCCTGACGGTCAGAGCTGTCTGGCAGTGGAATAGGCTGCCTTGAAGGGTGGTGGAGTCTCCTTCTTTGGAGGTTTTTAAGCAGAGGCTGGATGGCCATCTGTTGGGAGTACTTTGATGGATGTTCCCACATGGCGGGGGGTTGGACTGGATGGCCTCAGTGGTCTCTTCCAACTCTATGACTCTAACTTGGGGCACGTTTGATGCAGTATCTCAATAAATACCTGCAACAGGAACATGTCACCTCCTTAGACTAAGTGAAAAATGTGTTTGGGTTAGAACAATTTTATTCAATTTTGCCTGGGGAATTGCGTTATCTGGTCAAGAACAAGGATCTTAAAAATGTGCTACAGGCATCTGAATATGCTGATTCTATTAGTGAGATCAGATATCCTCAATTCTCTGAGGTAAAAATTGACAGAAAAGGATGGGACAAGAGTAGGAGAACATCCCAATCCAGTGGAAATTACTTCAGTCAGACTCAAGCTAAGGGAAGCCATTTTAAAAGTGAAGCCCTCATCCCCAGAGCACAGTCCCCTGAAATCAAATAATCCTGAGGGAAAAGTTAATAAAACCCTTTATTCTGAACCCAGAGTCAATAAGAAATGTTTTGCCTGTGGGGAAGTGGGACATTTCTGGGCCCAATGTGAAAATCAAAAGGATAAGAATTTCAGTCAGACTAAAAAAGTGTTTCTTTTTCAGTCTTCAGCAGCTGAAGCTAGAAGCAGCGCTGTTGCTAAGGAAATGGACTTGGCAGAGAGCCCAGAAATTCCTGAAGCCAGAGTGGTACAATGTTTCCTAATCAAGTATGATCAGGATTTATTGGATAACTCTGGTGAGACTATTTTTATTGACAACATAAAGTAATTCGGTTTAAAAGATACCTGTTCCCAGATTACTATTTGTCACTCAGACATCATTCCTAAAGAGAATATGTTGGAACAGAACATCACCCTCAAAGGCATTAGCTTGGACTCAGTGGTTCTGCCAATGGCTCGAGTAGCAGTGAAATACCATGGGTGGTCTCGTGTATGGAAAGTAGCAGTGTCAGACCAAATCCCTGCTCCTTGTCTGATTGGTTTAGATCTAGCCAAGCATGTGCAGAGTGTTTTAATAGTAACCCGCTCTCAGGGGAGGCAGATTGAAGCCTCTGAGGAAAACGCTGGAACTCTTGTGGAAAGACCCACTTTAGGGAAACATACTGAAATGAGAGAGACAGCTGATTTGGTGCTAATGAAAAATCTCAATAGTTTCTCCTTTATTAAGGAGCAGAAGGAAGATATTACCTTAATTGATTACTTTGGAAAAGTTAATGAGAATCCCATTCCACTGACCCCTGAACACCCACAGAAGTATTGTGTGGAAAAAGATTTATTATATAGAGAGGTTTTAATGACTCCTCATGGGGGGACCCTACAAACAGCTAATTGTCCCTGTTAAATACAGAGAAAAGATTATGGAAAACACACACAGAGATGTATTTGGGGCACACATGGGCATCTCTCGCACCAAGCAAAGAGTGGCACAGAACTTTTATTGGCCACGGATGGGGAAGCAAGTTAAACAATACTGTCAAAGCTGTGAGACTTGCCAAAAATGAGGTACTGGAAATGACATGACAAGGGCTAAGCTATGCCCATTACCTGTGATCTCGACCCTTGGGTCTGCAAAAGTCCTTAGAAATAGCAGGGCAAAACTTAAAGGGTGCTCAAGAAAAGCAGAAAAGCGGTATAATAAAGAGGCCCGGGAAAGAACATTCTGTCCTGAGGAAGAGGTACTGATGCTGAGGCTCATAAAGGGGAGTGAATTGCAGTTGGCATGGTCAGGACCTGTGGATTGGTAGCGGTGGCACTGGAGGGCTGAGGAGACTAGTATTGGGAAGTCTCCACATGCAGCTGCAAAAGCACTGAAAATCCTGCAAGGCGAGCCCCTGCCTGAGAGACCAGAAATTAATGGGAGAGAACCAGATGATGAAAATCTCAATGGATCTGAGATGGGCCAAGTGTTTGAGATTGCTCTTAAAAGGAACTTGCCTGTGAATTTTGAGGTGACCCAGGAAAGTGGTCCCCCTCATATGAAGAGCTTTGCGACAAAAATACCTATGGGTGAGTTTATGAGTGAGGGTGAAGGCAAGAGCAAAAGGTTTTCAAGGAAGAACACAGTTATAGCTGTTCTGGAGGAGTGGAAGAAACTGCCTACCCTGCCCACATGGATAAAATGAAGCCACTAATCGAAAAGAAAACAGGCTTCACCTGAAAGAGGCTAGCTGAGAACATCCAGTGGACGTCAGAGTGCCAGGTGGCTTTCTATCATCTGAAGAGGGTGCGGACTTCAGGACCTATCCTTGTTGCACCAGACTTCAACTGTGAGTTCATCATCTGCACGGATGCGTTGAAGGTGGGACTGGGGGCCGTGATGTGCCAAGCGGATGACAGCGGGAGTCTACACCCAGTGACTTTTATCAGCAGGAGACTCCAACCTGATGAGAGATATTTGTCCGCCATTGAGAGGGCGTGCCTAGCTATCATATGGATGCTGCAAAAGCTGAAGCCCTTCCGTTCTGCCCGTCGCCGCTTCTGCAGGAGCGAGGCCCGGGCGGAGATGGGGAACCAGCAAAGAGAGGACAGGCAGAGAGCGGAGACCGAAAAGTAGGACTCCGACAAGCTGGAGGCTCTCGCTCCGCCGCCCCGCCCCTCGCTTACCCCTCCGCGCCGGGCCGGCGTGCACGGGCTGGCCGAGGCAGATAGGCTGCGCTGCTCGGGGAGCCACGAGGCGCCCGCGGGGGGCGGGGAGGGAGGGAGTGGGCGGAGGTCAGTCGGGGCCTCCCTGTGGGTGGGCGCAGGGAGCAAGGCGGGAGACCTCACCTGGCTGCCGCTCCAGCTGGCCCCCCGCCCGTCAGAAGGCAAACTCCCACCCGCCGATAGCTGCATGTCCGTCTGGGGACCCCTCCGCCCGGATTCGGCGCTCCGGACGCCGGACGCCCTGGGAGGAGTTGCTGCCTGCCCTCCGGCCCCATCATGCCCTGAACCAGCGCTGCCCTTCCCAACGGGCCCGGCATGGTGCAGCTTTTGAAGTCCGGCAAGCCGAAAGCCGCTCTGCGCCCGCTGCCAGTTTTCGGCTTGCTGGGCTTCGAAAGCTGCACCCGCTGCCCTCTTGGCTCCTG
The DNA here is from genome assembly GCA_037013535.1 of Intellagama lesueurii. Lineage (NCBI taxonomy): Eukaryota > Metazoa > Chordata > Lepidosauria > Squamata > Agamidae > Intellagama > Intellagama lesueurii. Next base: position 256,692,541 of record JBAJHW010000002.1, read on the forward strand.
TCCCAGCTGCCCTCTGCCTCCCGTCCCCCCAGGGACAGGAGGCAGAGGGCACCGGGGACAAGAGACAAGAGGGCAGCGGGTGCAGCTTTTGAAGCCCGGCAAGCCGAAAGCCGGCAGCGGGCGTGGAGGTCGGGGCGGCTTTTGGCTTGCCGGGCTTCCAAAGCTGCCCCCACTGCCCTCTGCCTCCTGTCCCCACTGCCCTCTGCCTCCTGTCCCCGCGGGGACGGGAGGCAGAGGGCAGCGGGGGGGGGGGGCTTTGAATTTCCCGCCCTTTCCCCCTGCCTTTCGTAGGTCAAAGCTCCGGCCGCAAGTCGAACCAAAATTTTGCGGCCGGAGCTTTTCGTACCTCGAAATTTTCGTAAGTAGGGACCTTCGTAAGTCGAGGGTCCACTGTATTTATAAGACCGATTCATAGGAGCCATTTTCACCTCAGAGCCACTTCTGCTAGTCAGAGCAACCCTTCTACCTCACAACCAAGTTAGCTCAGATCTCCAGTGGCATGTTGCTTCCCTCATCAGGCAGCCTGTCTCCCCCACTATACACTGACCACACAACAGCCTCTGTATCTCAGTTCAGACCTCCAGTGTGGCATTATCCTTGGAATTTGGGGAAAGGGTTTTCTCTCTCCCCAGGTGATGTGCAACACCTGGTGTCAGGTTCCCTGGCATGAGCCACTGCTGGAATTTTCCACAAGCTAGCTGCTAAAGGGCACTTTCTTGAGGGAACCTCCTTTGAGTGTGTATAACTCGGATGTTGAAAATCCAAACTTCACCAAACATGGAAGGACTGCAGAGGAGAGTCAGGGGAAGCTTCTCTGTGATTTTGGTGGCTCTAGGTGGTGCGGGGGGGGGGGTGCATCATAGGGCTCCTGAGCTTCCAAACCAAACCAATTCATTTTTTTCAAAAGTTCAGGAAGTTTGTGATTCATGGACTTCAGAGGACCACAAACTACAGTGAACTGCTGTTTTGCTGGTTTATGTCAATTTCTACTCCTAGCCCTGATTCACCAGCTGCTCCATCTCACTGACTTATCCAGCCAGAGAGAGAGAGAGAGAGAGAGATGAATGAAAGCCATTTAAAAATAAAATGGAATTTTCAATTCTTTAAATATCTCCAAACTGATTCTCTCCTACAGATAAATATATAATTAAAAAGATCTGATACAAGTTTAAGTCTATGACATTTGTGCAGGTAAGTAGCAATTCACATTAGCTAAACTGAAAGTATATGGCAAATTCTAAGGATTTAAATTCTTGCATGAATTTCAAAAGGTTGTCCGGGTTCTGTAGCAGGGTCTGCCCCGTGTTATGTAATCACAACCATCCAGATTTCTAGATCTGCTAGTCCAGTGTTTCCCAACTTTTCCAGTTTCTGACCCCCTTTTATGATAGCCAAGTAACCAGCAACCCGCTGCCATATTTGCATAAAAGGCATTTTATCAAATAAAATAAAAGAGAAAGAGAAAGTGTTCATTAGTCCATGATACTCAGCAGCAACCGCCTACTCTGTGACAGGAGTAACCCTGCCACACACACCCAGAAAACACTTTGTGACTCCCTTGGGGGTCATGACCCACAGGTTGGGAGCCAGTGCTCTAGTCAGTCTGGAAATATCCCTGCCCTTTTCTTGCTCTTCCACAAAGTAGGCCTTACAATGTGCCAATTGTTTTCCAAAATAAACACTCTGTGCTGCTCTTTCAGTGGCAATAAGCATCAAGCGCAACCCCGAATTGACCACTAATTGTGCCAAGACTAGCGGCATTCATGGGCATGATGATTCAAGGAGAAGGCTCACAACAGATGAGTTGTTTTTAATGGTCCCTTTCTTTCATTCTTTTGAAATTTAGGGCTTGCTCATCAATGTGCCTGTAGAGGAGACCAAACAAACATCCTCATCTGTGCAGTGGGAGGTGAAGTGGAGAGAGACAGTAGTGACAATCTACCTCCTTCCTGCATCGTTGGAACAACATGTTTGTTAACTGGATGGAGGTGGAGATGGGGGGAGGGGAAAATGAAGCAGAACAAAAGGATCAGCTGGCAAACCTTTTGATATATGGAGGCCACTGCTTCTAATTAATTATAGACACGATGGCAAGGTTTCTCTCTCTCTCTCTTTTTATCAGAAATGCACAGCCAGCTTTCAATTGTCACAGGATTCCTGTTCAAGCCAAAGGAATGGTTGAATTGGAGTCTGCTTTGAAGTCCAGCCTGAAAATTAACAGAGAATGAACAGAAGCACTTTTTTTTCATTGGCTGCTAGTGCACAAGGCATGGTTGGTGATGCAGAAAGCACAGCAGCCCGTGCTGAGCAGTGCCAAGGGCAAAAGTCAGTACGTGCATGTATACACACACAAACACACATGCATGGATGGATGCAGGCAGGCTGGCAGTTCGATAAGAAGCCGTTTAGACATCCACATATACAAGCAGGCAGGAGAGCTGGTTATCGCTCAGGCACTGCCTCCCCTCCCCTTCATTCATCCACTATGAAGCTCAACTTTATCTGAGAAAAATGCACCTCTTCAGAACATTCATTTTTTTCATTTCCTTTCTTCTCACCTTCCCAACACACAGTAATAATCGTCATGTGCCATCAAATCAATTCTGACTCATGGTGACCCTTTCCAGGATTTTCTAGGTAAAGAGTACTCAGAAGTGGATTATTGTCCCCTTCTTCTGGGGGTGTCCTGGGACTATGCTGCTTGCCCAAGGATACATAGGCTGGCTGTAATCATAGGAGGCATAGAGGGGAACTGAACACTCAATACAAGGCATGAGGCTAGGATTTCAGCAATAGGCCAACACAGCCCTGACCCTGCACCTCTTGCCATCTGCTGCCACTGCCCTTCTTTCAAAGGAAAGGAGTTATTGTCTATCCTATGGGCTGCAGTCAATGCTTGGAAAAGTTGGCAATTCCCAGAATCTCCCAGCTAGCACGGGAGTTGTGTAAAAATAAAACCCCACAAAACCATGCATATGCTGCTGCTGCTGCTGCTGCAGTTTAACATGGAAAGAAACCCCAGCAGCCAGAGAGGGAAGGTTATGTTTTTTGAGGGTGGGGTGTTAATGTTTTTCACAGCACCTGCCAATGCAGTCATGAAAAAAGGCCTGCAAGGGACCTTGCTGACCTTCCCTCTTGGCTGGGAGAGTGGGCTGTATCATCCTCTTGCCATCTCTCACTCATCCTGAACATCATAAGAATTATATGCATGCAGCCAGCTACCCGCGGGCTGCTTCTGATCAGCTCATCAATGTGTGGTGGCAACAACAACTTGGTCTGCTGGGTGTAAACACATCAAGGAAGTAGGAGCCAAAGGAAGACAATAGGATATGCCCATTCTTCCAAAATCTACATGATGGAATTTGCTCATGGGCAGCCTTCACCTGGTGCCTTGGCACCTCTGCTTCCTTTCAATACAGTAAGGAACTCTTCAGGTCCAGCAAGGTTTATTATACAACTCCTCAGGAGTCAAACCTCCTGTTTAGAAGGTTGCCAGTTTACTTTATTCTGCTTCATAGCACAGCTGGGAAAAGTTACTTTTTCAGGTAACACATCCTGGAACAGATCTTGGAACATGACATTTTATAAGGAACGTCTTGTGCCTGTCATTACTTCCGGGCGGCCAGGTTGCCATTATTGGCACTCTGATCCCACGGATGGTCCACTACACTGGAGATTACCAACATGAGGGGCTGTTGTTCCCAGTAGGCCAGAAAAATAAGGGGAAGTACTTCCTGCTTCTGCGCAGTGTCCATGTCTGATACTGTACCATTCAAATATTTATAAAAATGTAAAAAGCAGAACTAAAGAGGACTCCCTTCATCACTTCTGAATGATAAGTGAATGACAAACTTGAAAAACATCTGTAAAATGATGCTAAATGTACTTTAAAAGTACAGTAGGACCCCCATATCTACTAGGGATTGGTTCCAAGCCCCTATTGATACTGAAAACCGTGGATAATAGTGAACGCTATATATATAGCATGGTAAAAGAAAAAAAAACCCAGAAATATTATTTTCACATGCATTACTAAAACTGGCCACTAGAGACTGCCAGAGATCAAGCTATGTCCTCTTTACTAATAAATACTTATAGCACAGTCTCTGGCTCCCTGTAGTGGCCGGTTCTGGTAATACATGTGAAAACAGTTTTTCTGGATTTTTTTTCTTTTAATATTTTTAATATTTCAGACCATGGATAAGTGAAACAGCAGATACTGATCCCATGGATACAGGGGTACTACTGTAAGTGTGAAAGTAAGTAGGTGTTCCTTATTACATCTAAGTAATGTAGGTGCTACTCATTACATCTAGAAAGTAATTTTCTAATCACTTGTTATCCAAAACCAATTCTTACAAGCACCTACAGTCATGTGAAAAAGAAAATACACCCTCTTTGAATTCTACATAATTAAAATCATCTGGTCCTTAGCAAGTGTGAAAATTAGGTAAATACACCTCAGAGGAACAACAACACATGACATATTATTCCATGTCATGATTTATTTTACAAAAATAAAGCCGAAATGGAGTAGCCATGTGTGAAAAATTAAGTACATCTTATGATTCAATAGCTTGTAGAACCACCTTTAGCAGCAATAACTTGAAGGAACTTTTCTGTATGACTTTATCAGTCTCTCACATCATTGTGGAGGAATTTTGGTCCACTCTTCTTTACAACATTGCTTCAGTTCATTGAGGTTTGCGGGCATTTGTTTATGCAGAGCTCTCTTGAGTTCCCACCACAGCATTTCAATCGGGTTGAGGTCTAGACTTTGACTGGGCCATTGTAACATCTTGATTCTTTTCTTTGTCAGCCATTCTGTTGTAGATTTGCTGGTGTGTTTGGGATCATTGTCCTGTTGCATGACCCAATTTCAGCCAAGCTTTAGCTGTTGGACAGATGGCCTCACATTTGTCTCTAGAATATTTTGGTATACAGAGGAGTTCATGGTTGACTCAATGACTGAAAGGTGCCCAGGTCCTGTGGCTGCAAAACAAGCTCAAATCATCACCCCTTCGCCACTATGCTTGGCAGATGAAATGAGGTGTTTGTACTGATGTGATGTGTTTAGATTTCACCAAAGGTGGAGCTGTGCATTATGGCCAAACATCTCCACTTTGGTCTCGTCTGTCCAAAGGACATTGATCCAGAAGTCTTGTGGTTTGTCCAGATGCAACTTCACCAACCTAAGCTGTGCTGCCATGTTCTTTTTAGAGAGAAGAGGTTTTCTCCCGGCAACTCTTCCAAAACAACCATACTTGTTCAGTCTTTTTCTAATTGTGCTTTCATGAACTTTAACATTTAACATGCCAACTGAGGCCTATAGAGTCTGATATGTAACTCTTGGGGTTTTTGCAATTTCTCTGAGCATTGCATGGTCTGACCTTGGAGTGAATTTGCTTAGATGTCTACTCCTGGGAAGATTAGCAACTGTCTTGAATGTTTTCCACTTGTGAATAATCTTCCTCACTGTAGAATTATGGACTTTAAATTGTTTGGAAATGGCCTTGTGGTGGAATGCCATCACATTACATCACTCCTGTCCATCATGTGGAGCTCAAGTGCAGGAGCCTATGATAGGACAGGAGGGGCGGAACCAAAAGAACAGTTGGGATCAGTTAGGGACAGTTAGAGAGAGAAGCAGGGGAGAGATAGGGAATTGAGAAGGTTAATACATAGATTGAACAGTTGAAGTGATAGATAGAATAGGGGAAGAGTTATAAGGAATAGAGAATAGATAACTAGTAAAAGTATATTGTTGTTGTGAATAAAAATACGTTTAAACCAATGCATAACCAAATCCTATTTAATGAATGATCCTGAACATCTGTGATTTTCCCTTTGTGATTTACATAACAATAAAAGAACATCTATAATTTACTCCTGTGATTCTCAAACTTAAAAGTTCAATAAACCTGTTATAGTTGGCAGCACACATGTCTGAAATACGTATTTGGTATTGTGTGATTAATACTTGGTGGCAGTGTGCAAAGAGGAAACGCATCCAGGGGGTGAACCTAAGTTTAAGAGAGAATAAACAAGGGACACTGGGTGGACGCGACAAAGTGGTGACCAGCGGCGGGATGCGATTAATAGTCCTGTAAGCCAAAGTAAAAAGTGAATTTCCTGAGCTTAAGAGACCTAGTAGTCTAGTACTGTAGTGAAGGAGTGGGACCCTTGAAAGTGTCTCAGTGAAAAGCTTAAAAGGGACTCCTGATCTCAGACCTTAGAAAGACTAAGGATAGGAAAAGGCTTTGAGGAAAATTCAATAGTTTAAGGTTACCTCACACTTTAAGTGGAAAAGACCAGTAGGCTAGCTTGAGATCCCAAGCTCTAAGAAGGGAGCACTGAAAGGGACAAGTGGAGGCCAGGGTCATAAACATAGCTGGGGTGATTGAAAACAATAGAGGCTTAAATCAAGTAAATATTTCTGAACCCTTTCGGTGTCTGGAGGCAAATAGAAACATTGTCTCAGACCAAGGGACTGGCTGGGTGCCAGAAGAAGAAATATAGTAGCAAATCCGTGGCTGCCAGTGGAGAAGCTACAAAGTATATCTCTCTAACTCATAAAGGAAAAAAGATTTTAAACTGAGGCTTGACTGCCTGTCTTAATAGAAGTGACCAACTTGTTCAAATAAATAACCATGCCTTCTAAGCGAGGGAAACGGGTGGCAATGGAGGTATCAGATCCTCAAGATTTACCTCATGAAGAGGAAGTCTCAGAACAGGATGAGGCTCAGGAGGACAATGCTTCTAAGAGAGAAACTGAATTAACCTCCCAGGATTTTGTGAAATGGAAATTGGAAAAGGAATTTAAATTAAAAGAACAGGAATTCCAGTTAAAACAGTTAGAAATAAAAACTAGGGCTGAGGCTGAGGCCATGAGAAAAAGGGCTGAAACAGAAAAGAGACAACTGGAAATGAGAGAAAAAGAAATGGCATGGAACAAGAAAAGAGACAGAGGGAATTTCAACTAGAAATGAGATGAATGGAATTATCAGCCCAAAACAATAATAATAATAATAATAATGATTCAAATCCTGAGGGGGGAAATTTATCAAAAGCGGACCTTAAGAAATTCCCTATATTTAGAAAGGGTGATAGCCCTGAATCATTTATTATTTTGTTTGAACGCGCCTGCTGGGACTTTGATGTGAGAGGGGCAGAGCGCATGATTGTGCTGAGGTCTCAGATAAGTGGGGAGTTAGCAGAAATTTATTCCCAAATGCCATTAGACCAAGCCAGAGACTACGAGGCACACAGAAAATTGGTTTTCTCGAGGTTTGGAATCAATGCTGAACATCTAAGATGGAAATTTAGGGCATTGACTAAAAAGCCTGAGGAATCCTATTCTCAATTGGGGGCAAATATGGTGAGATACTTGGAGAAATGGCTCGAACAGTCGAAGGTCGAGACATTAGAAGATATGAAAAATATTATAGGCCTTGAACAATTTTTTTCAGTTCTACCTGGGGAATTGAGGTATTTAGTAAGAGATAAAAAGCCTAAAAATATTCTGGAGGCAAGCGAAACAGCTGATTATATTACAGAAATAAAATATCCAAAATTCTCAGAGATAAAAATTGGAGGGAAAGCTTGGGACGACAGAAGGAAAGAACCCAGAGAGTACCTCAAGAATCAACAGGCAGTTGGGAGCCATTTTAGAGGCAAGCCCTCAGAGCAGAGCCAGCAGAGATATAAGAACTTGGAAGGGAAGGGAGACAAGGCCCCAGTTTTTGAACAGAAAGTCTCTAAATCCTGTTTTGGCTGTGGAGAAAAAGGACATTTCATAGCACAATGCTCAAAGAATAGAGATTTTGGTCAGCAAAAAGGAAATATGCCCAAGAAAGTATACTGTATACAGCAGAATAAAGCAACCACAGAGGCAGTTGAAACGGGCGCCATAGCAACCCCAGTTACTGCTAGAGCAGAATGCCAAGAACAACAACAACTTCCAATAGCAAAAGTTCTCCATTATTATTTGGTCGAAAGTAACCAGGAGCTTATTAGATGTTCTGGGGATAGTAGTTATATAAATGAGACTAAATATCTAGCTCTAAAAGACTCATGCTCTCAGGTGACGTTATGCCATCCAGAAATAATCTCTCAAGAAAATATATTAAGAAATGAAAGCCTCACTGTTAAAGGGATTGGATCAGAGTTAATTACTTTACCGGTGGCTAGAATACCAATAAAATATCAAGGGTGGAATGGGATGTGGAAAATGGGAATTACAGATCAACTTCCTGCTCCATGCTTGATAGGGCTAGATCTCTCTGAGCATGTTAAGACTGTTTTGGTGAATACTCGCTCCCAGAAAGGAAAAAAGGAAGCATCTGAAGAAAAACATGAACTCCCTAATGAAATAATAAGAGGGAATGAAGCTGATGAGACAGCTGATTTAGTAGCTATAAGGAATCCACATGAGAATACTTTTAAAAAGGAACAAAAAGCAGATTCTACCTTAGAACAATGCTTTAAGATGGTTAGAGAAGGACCAATAACCCCTGACAACCCCGAAAGGTACTTTGTGGAAAAAGACCTATTATATAGGGAGGTCTTAATAAATCCTAGGAGGGGAGGGGAGAGCCTTCACAAACAACTGATAATCCCTTCTAAATACAGAGAGAAAATAATGGAAAAGGGACACACAGACACCTTTTCTGCTCATTTGGGGATTACACGCACTAAGCAGAGAATATCTCAGAATTTTTACTGGCCGGAAATGGGGAAAGCAGATAAAAGCATTTTGTCAAAGCTGTGACATATGCCAAAGGCAGGAAGATACTGGGTTAAAAAGGAGACCTGAAGTAGTAGGAGTAGCTAAGGAAGGTTTAAGGAAAAACTCTAGTGAAAATTTCAATAGTGAAGAAAAGTAGAAAAATGATATTAGCAATGATTATACTGAAAAATCTAATAAGAGTTTCTATCTACTGACCCAGGTACACTTAGAGAAGTCTGTAGTTGATAGAGAGGGTTGGAATTGGATAAAACAAGTTAAAGATAGTTTCATATATACACGCTCAAAAGAAAGTCAGGAAGTACCCACTAAAACAACAAAAGAAAGTTGGGGAAGAAAAAGTTTCCTGGAAAGTCAACTTAATAACTGGTCTGAAGAGGGTTGGATGATTAAAAGAAAACCCAATGAAAGTAGTTTTGTCCAGAAACAAAAGTTAGACAACACTAAAAATGCTAGTGAAATATCGTTACTCTGACAAAATTGGGAGGAACTAGAGGAGCAAGATCCTGAGACAGTGATTCAATACCTAGATAACTTGATGAACACCTTGCAGAAATCTCTAAAGATTGCAGCAGAGAATTTACAGGGCCAGCAAAAGAAACAAAAGCTATGGTATGACAAAAGGGCCAGGGAGAGAATATTCAATCCTGGAGATGAGGGTTTGATGCTAAGAAAAATGAAAGGGAATAAGATAAAATTAAATTGGGCAAGTCAATTTAGAAAGATAGCCAAAATGAAATAAGTAAATTACAAGATTCAGAAAGATAGAAGGGAAAGTAGAAAAATGGTCCAAGATAATCTGAACAAACTTTGGTGCAAGAAAGAAAATATAGTCCTGTATGAAAAAAGAGAAAAGCCCAAAAGAAAATATGAATGGCCATATTGGGAAGGCAGAGGTGTACCCTATCAAAATCAAAATAGAATAGAAATTAGCCTTACTCTAATAGTAGTGCAAACTGAAGAAAAAGAAAGAGTTTGGCTAGAATTAGTTGGATATTACCAACAGGTTTTATCCAGTAACATCGAGATAGCTGCTCCAGTAATTCAACACTGTAGAGCAGTTAAAACAATAAAGTTGAGAGATAGATGGAAAATGGCGTTGGTGACCAGTCGTGTCCGGAGAGATCCAGAGTTCCAGAAGGACGTCACCATCATCGCAGAGGTGCCCAGAGAACCGGGAGCCGTGCTGAGCCAATCGGAGAACAGCGGGACCCTTCATCAGATGACATCCCTGAGAGAGAAGCTGAAGCCTGGTGAGAGACTCCAGTCCCAGTCCACGGTGAAGCGTGAGTATCGTGAAAGTGGGTGGGCTTCACAGAAACTCAAGCCGTGCAGGTGGGAAGGACATGTTATTATCTGCAATAACCCTTCACCATGGCTGAGGTTGTGGACTATCGGAGAGAGCCAAGAGGGGTTGATGAGATAGGCCACAAGTCTACAAGACTTTGACTGTAAGCGTAAGAATGTTAAAGAGACTCAAAATGTGATGCCTGACACCTTATTGAAAAGATCAGAAGATTGAAGAAGAAGAAAAAGGACTATATTAAAATGAAACTGTAATGGTATGAAAATTGTTCAAATTAAATGTTATAAAAGTGTATTGTAACTAATAATGTAATAAACCGTTCCAGTTGGGTATAAATAAGATAAGTAATTACAAATGTAACTTTTAGATGAATTAATGGTAAGCAATGATAAAAGTATTGTAGTAAAGAAATTGAAAGTATTGCAAATGTTGATTGATGGAGTTTAAAGGTGATGAGTAAGTATAAATGTGATTTAAAATGTGTAACGGAGTAATGTAAAGAAAAAAAATTTGTTTGAAAGATTGCTAAGTAGTTCCTACGTTGTTCATGGAGTAAACTACTGTAAGTTTTACCCCATGAAACAAACTTTCTAAGGGGGGAGGTATGTGGCGGAATGCCATCACATTACGTCACTCCTGTCCATCATGTGGAGCTCAAGTGCAGGAGCCTATGATAGGACAGGAGGGGCGGAACCAAAAGAACAGTTGGGATCAGTTAGGGACAGTTAGAGAGAGAAGCAGGGGAGAGATAGGGAATTGAGAAGGTTAATACATAGATTGAACAGTTGAAGTGATAGATAGAATAGGGGAAGAGTTATAAGGAATAGAGAATAGATAACTAGTAAAAGTATATTGTTGTTGTGAATAAAAATACGTTTAAACCAATGCATAACCAAATCCTATTTAATGAATGATCCTGAACATCTGTGATTTTCCCTTTGTGATTTACATAACAATAAAAGAACATCTATAATTTACTCCTGTGATTCTCAAACTTAAAAGTTCAATAAACCTGTTATAGTTGGCAGCACACGTGTCTGAAATACGTATTTGGTATTGTGTGATTAATACTTGGTGGCAGTGTGCAAAGAGGAAACGCATCCAGGGGTTGAACCTATGTTTAAGAGAGAATAAACAAGGGACACTGGGTGGACGCAACAGGCCTTATAACCCTTCTTAGATTGATGGGCAGCAACAATTGCTTCTCTACAATCATTGATGTGTTTCCTCCTTGACATTGTGTTAACACACACCTGAATGCTTCAAACCACCAAACTGCTAAAATTTCAGCTTTTGCAGAGGAAGCCACACTTGTTGATGATCAGTTACTCAAGGGCATTTGGTTAGCAACATCTGGCTACTACTTAGCCTCTTAATTCCTATGGAAGCAGTAAGAGTGTACTTAGTTTTGTAAAATAAATCATGACACGGTGTAGTATGTCATGTGTTGTTGTTCGAGGTTTACCTAATTTTCAGACCTGCTAAGAACCAGATGATTTTTATTATGTCCTGATACATAAAACCATAGAATTTAAAGAGGGTTTACCTTCTTTTTCACATGACTCTATATTATTTGTAATGTTACTTCCAAACTTTGTCCTACAATCCCCCAGCCAGCACAACCACTGCTTGTAGTGGAGGGATTAATGCATAGCCTTTCAATCATACCTTGAACATCACTTCTTAATGGCTCTGCTATTTAACAATGGAAAAAACTTTGCTAAATGTTATATACTTATGAGTCAGCATTACAGAAGTTTGGCATTTGGGACAAGGTAAATAATTATTTCCCTTTGTCTTTGGGGGGGAAGATATTGCTGGATAATAGAGTGTTGTATTAAGTTGTGTAGAATCTCCGTTTTAACTCTATTTCCATCTTAGTGCAGAAAAGCAACATTCTGTTGTAAAGGCAATCTGTGAAATATCCTTTACTAGAGTGTGAATAGTTAAAAATTAAAAACCACAATATACACTTTGTTCAATCATGTCAGGCTTCTTGTTTAAACACGCTCAAGAGGAGAGGCTTTCAAAACACAACTTGAATAGTTTTAAGCATGTTCAGGGCAGAAAGGTCTTGGTTGCTGTGAACCACACTCCTAGGGCTCAGGTAACAGATAAGAGTTGCTTGTTAGCATGCAAAGAACTTTCCAGGCACATGTGCTTCCTGTGCCAGCCAGGTAATGGGTTTTGTGCACCTCTTTGGGAGTCTGCTTCCTCTGGTACAGAGAAAATCTAGAGCTGGGAAACATTCCTTCCTCAGATGACAGCTTCTAGAACCTTATTTTGGGGAATAGGATTGGGGGGGGGGGGATGATTCTAAGGTCTGAGAAAATCCAGCTGCATGGTGGTGGCAGATGCTCACTGGAGCTGTTGGGCCAACATTGAGTCTGCTACCGAACTTCATCATATCTCCACCCTTGCTGACTTGGAGGAGCATTGGGAGAATAGGATGGGCTGTGCCCCACTGGCTAAACTATAGCGCTACACCATGCAGCTCCATGTGGGAAACACGATGCTCCCCATAACTCAGCACTTATATAACCCAGCTCTGATCTTTTATTACCACGAGTGGTGGGTAGCCTTGGGTGTAAACCTTTGCTTTTGAGGCTTTAGAGCATAGGTTCCCAAAGTGGTCTATATGGACCCCCAGGGGTTGATTTCGACTTGCAGGGGGTCCACGTCAGAGAGAAAAAAAAATGCGGGTGCACGAGATGTAAATGGGGGTCTACGTGAGCAGATCCCATTAGGCAGATCATAATAAATATTTAGGCGATCCGTAATTACACCAAACACAGATTCTGTGTACATAATATTTCATAATATTATTTAATTAGGTACTATGTACTATCTGTATTGTGGTGTGCTACATTCATGTGTAAGTTCGTAAAATTATTGGTAAAATTTTATGGTAAATGTCAGTGTGTTGTAAATGGGATCGACGACATTTTGTCATTTCTCATACTGAGCTATATGGGCACACACATCGCGCGTGTACGTACTTGTTTAGACTTGTATCAAAGCTTTGCACAGACTTGTTTGATTCATAATTGATAAATAGGAGTGTTAGAGATGTTCAGTTGCTTTCTGAGTTTTGAGAAGAAAAGTGGCTTAAAAATACGTTCAAAAATATAGATAGAAAATAGGTAAAAGTCAAGTGAATCAAAATCATTTTCTTTAGGAGTGCCTAAGAAAAGTAAGGGATGTGGTGGCACTGTGGGTTAAACCGCAGAAGCCTCTGTGCTGCAAGGTCGGAAGACCAGCAGTCGTAAGATCGAATCCATGCGACGGAGTGAGCTCCCGTCGCTTGTCCCAGCTCCTGCCAACCTAGCAGTTTGAAAGCATGTAAAAATGCGAGTAGATAAATAGGTACCACCTCGGTGGGAAGGTAAAGGCGTTCCGTGTCTAGTCGCGCTGGCCACGTGACCACGGAAACTGTCTTCGGACAAACGCTGGCTCTATGGCTTGGAGATGGGGATGAGCACCGCGCCCTAGAGTCGGACACGACTGGACTAAATGTCAAGGGGAACCTTTACCTAAGAAAAGTAAGTACAAAATTTTATACCTATTTTGTAGTTGTTACGATTGCATAGGGGGTCTACGGAAAACAAATAATTCGGCAAGTGGTCTACAGGGCAAAAAAGTTTGGGAACCTATGCTTTAGAGTAATCATCCATGCACTCACAGTTACCACCTCTGCAAGAACTGCTGTGGTTTTATCGAAACATTGCTTTCAGAGCACTGGTGGCACAAAAACAATCCATCAGGATTGGGGCCAAAATCCAGCTGGTTTGCATAGTCATGTTAAGAGCATTTACACAAGTGTTGGTAACTATTTCACAGATTGTCTGTCATCCACCTGATCTTCCCTTGTTTGTACAGTCAGAGGTGCAGTCAGGCCCATGACACATAGCTTGGGAAATGTGGGGGGGGGGGGGAGGGGAACCACAAAACATTTGCACTATTGCCCATATGTGCAAAGTAAACCCCAACAGGATTCTGGCCATAAACTCGGCTAACATTTATTTCAGAAGCACTAGTAACAGTTTTGGAACTTCCTGTTGAAAGCAGTCCTGAAAAGATATGGTATGATTGAAGAGTACCTGTAACACCTTGAGCCAGCTTGACTACTCATCATACTTACTTATAATATAACAAACATGACTGCTTACTTTGATGGAAAATTGCAAAATTCAGAAGCAGCTTGCTAAATCCAATAGTCATTTCAACCACAGTACATGGTTTTAAGTCAGTGTAATCCCTTTGCTTACCATGAAGCTGAACTGGCTTAAATTTGAGTTCCTCAGCTTAACTGGATTGTTTGTTCACCAGGGAAGAAACAGATGTGTTTGCAGAAGCATTTTTTGAAGTGCCCTTTTTAGGTATTATGTAAGAGTTTGCTGAAAAATAATCAAATAAGTCCATAGAATAGCAAGTGTATTTAATTTCAATATCTGCTTTCATTTGTTTCTCTTTTTTAAAAAGCTGTATGTTGGTCATCATAATGATGAGAACTCTCTTTTCAGGGAATGTAGAAATGAGTTAAGGAGAAATGAGTATGACTGAACAAGTTATAATTTGCAAAGATGGAGCCATGTTAGTCTGTCGCAATATGTTGGCAAAAGAAAAGCAAAAGCAAAAATGGGTGGTACTTTAAAGACTAGCAGTTTCATTTCAGTGTGAACTTTTGCGGATTGAGATCCACATCTTCAGACACATATGTGCAAAAACATGTCCCCTGTGGTGAGATTCTGTGGTGGTCAGATTTATGTCCCTGTGAGGATACAAATAACAGAGTGACCATGGTTCATGAAGACAGGAAAGGGGCTATCAAGCTGTCAATTAACAGATCCTGGGTGGAGCAATAAGCTAAGCAAATGTGTCTGTCACAGGAATGCTAAGAGTTGTTTCTGGGTCAGAGTCTGTCAAAGGAGACAAATATTTTATACCTATTAGCTATTACAGAAAGCTAGGTTATTAATATATGAGGTGTGCTAAGTAGCCTTGATCTCTATACAGGCCATCAGAGATGCAATGGAACTTGTTTATGTAGCCAGTCTCTGCTACATACCCTCTCAAGTCTCCCTCTGTAAATCCTTTTCTCTACAAAAGTCACTCTGAGTCTATAACAGAGTGTCCTGAGAGGTTGAAGTGTTCCAAAACTGGATTTACCACTCTTCCTGATGTCAGATCTTTATCCATTTATTATTTTGCTCAGAGATTGCCCTCTAGAATATGGCATAGATCACATTAGAGGATGAACAAGTCAATTGATCTCTGATGCTGTGGCTGACATTGTTGGGGCCCTTAGTGATACTGCCAGTGTAGAAGTGGGAGCACAATTATCACCTAGGCTTATGGACCTTGTTTCTTTCTCTGTCCCCATGTTGTGTAGCTTGTTGTGTGTCAGTAGCTGTTTAAGGTGGGTGGGGTTGTCTGTAGGCAAGTATGAGCTAACCCCCCTTAAGCCTGGGAGAACAGAGTATTGTTGCCCGGAATGGGCTCCAGGTCACTGATGATCTATGGTCTCAGCTAGGAATTGTAGGTGTTCTGTCATTCTCTCCTCTGGATCTGTCTTGTAGCAAGTTGTTCCTAGATACGAATCTGCCTTTGTCAGTTAGTGTCAAGTGCCAGAATATCAATCACAGCCAAGTGATATTTCATGTTGATTCATGAACAATGAAGAGTTGATGTTATGTTGATTCATGAATAATTTGATGTATGAATAAGTTACATATCATGTTGATTCTTTAGAGAATGTAAAGAATTGTTCAGGCAAGCCTTCAACATTTAACAGCCTTCTGCCTCATTGGCTGTTTCTCTCCTTCTTTCAGGTAAATGATTATGAGTATTTTACTTAAAAGGTTTTAAAGTGTTATAATTTTAACTGTCTCTTAATAATTGAACTGATTATAGTTCAGTGATTTAGGCATCTGGCTGCAGAGCCAGAAATTGGGAGTTCAATTTCCCCACTGTGCCTCCCTGACAGGGGCTGGATTCGATGATCCATAGGGTCCCTTCCAGATATGTCCTTCTGAGATGATAATGATGATTGGTTGATTCTTAAATAAATCAGTAAATAAATGCTTAGATGACAGGACCTGTAGACCAGAGATTCCCAACCTTGGGTCCTTAGGTATTCTTGGACCAAAACTTACAGAAGCCGTCACCACCAGCTTTGTTGGCCAGGATTTCCGGGAGTTGTAGTCCACGAACACTTGGGGACCAAGGTTGGGAACCACTGCTGTAGACCTTTGGATCCTAATAATCATTGCCATCACTACATCAGCTGGTCCTGAGAAGCTGTTTTTATATTCCTTGGGCCACTGAGAAACAGTGGTCACCTGTAGGCACGGCACCAAAGAATGCTCCAACTACGGTACAATTGCACTCATCTCACACGCTAGCAAGGTTATGCTCAAAATCCTACAAGGTAGGCTTCAGCAGTATGTGGACCGAGAACTCCAAGAAGTACAAGCTGGATTTCGAAGGGGCAGAGGAACTAGAGACCAAATTGCTAACATGCGCTGGATTATGGAGAAAGCCAGAGAGTTCCAGAAAAACATCTACTTCTGCTTCATTAACTATGCAAAAGCCTTTGACTGTGTCGACCACAAGAAACTATGGCAAATTCTTAAAGAAATGGGAGTGCCTGACCACCTTATCTACCTCCTGAGAAATCTATATGTGGGACAGGAAGCAACAGTTAGAACTGGATATGGAACAACTGATTGGTTCAAACTTGGGAAAGGAGTACAACAAGGCTGTATATTGTCTCCCTGCTTATTTAATTTATATGCAGAATACATCATGCGAAAGGCTGGACTGGATAAATCCCAAGCCGGAATTAAGATTGCCGGAAGAAATATCAACAACCTCAGATATGCAGACGATACCACTCTGATGGCAGAAAGTGAGGAGGAATTAAAGAACCTCGTAATGAGGGTGAAAGAGGAGAGCGCAAAAAATGGTCTGAAGCTCAACATCAAAAAAACTAAGATCATGGCCACTGGCCCCATCACCTCCCAGCAAATAGAAGGGGAAGATATGGAGGCAATGACAGATTTTACTTTCCTGTGCTCCATGATCACTGCAGATGGTGACAGCAGCCACGAAATTAAAAGACGCCTGCTTCTTGGGAGGAAAGCGATGACAAACCTAGACAGCACCTTAAAAAGCAGAGACATCACCTTGCCGACAAAGGTCCACATAGTCAAAGCTATGGTTTTTCCAGTAGGGATGTATGGAAGTGAGAGCTGGACCATAAAGAAGGCTGACCGGCGAATAATTGATGCTTTTGAATTGTGGTACTGGAGGAGACTCTTGAGAGTCCCCTGGACTGCAAGGAGATCAAACCTATCTGTTCTGAAGGAAATCAACCCTGAGTGCTCACTGGAAGGACAGATCCTGAAGCTGAGGCTCCAATACTTTGGCCATCTCATGAGAAGAGAAGACTCCCTGGAAAAGACCCTGATGTTGGGAAAATGTGAAGGCAAGAGGAGAAGGGGACGACAGAGGACGAGATGGTTGGACAGTGTCATCGAAGCTACCAACTTGAATTTGACCCAACTACGGGAGGCAGTGGAAGACAGGAGGGCCTGGCGTGCTCTGGTCCATGGGGTCATGAAGAGCCGGACACGACTTAACGACTAAACAACAACAGGCATGGCACAGCCTGGAAGGAATCCAGCCATTCAGTGGGTCTCCTACAGAGTGTACCATTGCTACAGTGCAATGTGTTTTGGGAATAACAAAAGTTGATTAATGGTGTTCAGTGTGATGGAAGAAAAAATAATTAGAAAATGTTTTGTAAGCTCCCTGTGAATATAATCTGTGGGCAGAAAATTTCAACCAACTTGTCAACATCAGCAATACCACAAGATGACTCATGTACTACTGAGATAAAGGGTGGGAAGATCATATCAGTTCTACGTAATGCTTACAGAATTAAATGATAGTCATGTTTTTATTCATAAACATTGTTTTGACCCCTGAATTACTTGAGCTTTGGACTCATCAGAAGAGTTAATAACATTCCAGGTCTGGCTCAGAAGGAGAAAGATCAAGGCATGACAGCAGAGCACATGCTTTGGATGCAAAGAACACACAGACTCAATCCCCAGGAAAGGGTCCTACCTACCTACCTACCTACCTACCTACCTACCTACCTACCTACCTACCTACCTACCTACCTACCTACCTACCTACCTACCTACCTACCTTTTTTTTCCTAAAAAAAGGACCCAAGGTGGTTTACAATAATTTAAAACACGATATTAAAAGCTAAAAACAGTAAATTATTCAGATATTAATACCTACCACTGGTGATCTGAACTAGGGAAACTAAGGATGAATAACAATGCCTTCTGAGCTGGCCAATCTTAATTTAAAGCCAGAGAGAATAGAAGTACGTAGATTAAAAGCTACTACAGTAGTGGCAATGGGCTTTTATAGCAGTCCCCTTTGCACGTTGGGGAGCAACTTAAGTTACTTGCCATCCTCCATCCTCAAAGTAACCTTCCCATAAAATTGAGAGCTGAGCAGGAATCTCAAATATCTAATGGTTTGGCCATTGAGTTAGCAGCTTCACTGCAGCTGAGCTAAGTCACTAACCACACCAAGTGGTATTTTTCCACTGTCTCTCCTCTCCTCCTTCTCTCTCCCCCTCCCCCCACATGTTTTATTATGGGGTAATTTAAACTTGCTCCGGAGCTTCAGAATCAGCCCTCTTTGGGCCTTCATAGATAGGGGTGTTCTTTTTATGCTTGCTCTCTCAAGCTTAGCATTTCAGTGGAAGAACAGCCCAGGTGTTAGTTTTCTCACTGGGAGTAACTCCATGAGTGGGAGGGCTCGTCAGTTAAGGGAGCGCACTGACATCATGCCACGGAGCCGGCTGCCAAAGCGTTCTTATGCTCAGTAACTTTCCTTTTGTCAACAAGGTTGGTTGCCAAAGCAAGAACATTCACTGCCAGGGCTGGAAAAACAAAACAAAACACAGAAAGGTTGGGAAGCTCAGAAGCAGGGAGGGAAGGAGGGAGGGAGAACAGCAGCAATTGTGTAACCAGCCCAGGTCTTAGCAAGTAAGGCTAGTTATGGTCTACCAATATGGGGAGAGCCTTCTGCTGTTACCACGAAACAGTGGCCCAGAGGGACAAATAAGGATTTCTCCCACATTTCTCTCCCCTCCCTCCCTTTTCCTGGGGCTTCATCTTGTTCTAGTTGCTGCATGCATGAGCCATATTTCAGACGAACCCTGTGGCTGGACCCGTGACTTGTGGGTAGAGCTGTAACTTACAATTTTGGCCCCTGAGGCAACTGGCATCCTATCCTGCCCACTCTATTCTGAGGTATGAATGCCAGTCCCCCACCCACCCCAAAAAAGGAGGAGGAGAAGGTGGCATACCCTTAAAAAAGAGAGATGTTTAGGTAATTTTCTAAAAGGCAAGGGTAGGTGAATAGCACTAGGAGGTGATTCTACTTCTTGTTCTAACAGTTGCCATTAAACTTCCCTCCAGATTTCGGCACCCTCTCTATTTTGCTGGCCTGTCACAAATCCCCACTTGCCCCTCTTTGGATGGGGATTGGCAACCAACCTTGTAAGAAGCACATCATTTTTTATTTTTTATTTTCCATCTTGAACAATTGATTACCGATGCTGTATATTGTTGTTATATTTTAAATTGTTTTATTTTTATGTGTTGTTAGCCGCCCAGAGTGGTCAATTGACTAGATGGGCGGGATATAAATACAATAAATAAATAAATGAATCATTGCACAGGGTCTCAGTGTGAAGGGGACGCCGGGTGATGAGTAGAGAAAACAGATGAGGTCTGCACATCCTGCAAAGATTTTGGTGCCACCACACAGGCCTGCTTCTCATTTTTCTCCTACAAGAAGGTGGACAGAATCAGGGCTGTTCTGACTTTGGATGGGGCAGCTCTAAACTGTAAGAAGATCCAAACCAATCAGGACAAAAATTCTTCTTCTTCCTAAACTTCTTTTCCCATTTATTTTACCTTGAATGATCAGCTGTAACAAGTAATACTTTTCATGTCACAAAATATTCTAGCTTTCAAACTTTCTTTTTCCTATTTATTCATTCACTATAGTACTCTTTTATTAGTCACCTTCTAGATCATGGGTTCCCAGCCTGAGGGTTGTGACCTCCAACAAGGTCAAAAAGGGGTGTGTGTGTTGCCACAATTATTTTTAGTTGCAACCACCTTTTCCTCTAAGCTGTGTGGGTGTGAGGCCTCAACTAAACCAGTCTTAGAATCATAGAATCATGAAGTCAGAAGGGGCCTCTAAGGCCATCAAGTCCAACCCCCTGCTCAGTACAGGAATACGAATCAAAGGATATCTTGCCACCCATTTGGTTCTGTTCATGGCCAGAACCCCGCATGCAGGAGGTGGACCCCTGCCCAGCACTGGTGGAAAATTAAGACTTCTTAGTTATTTCTGCATGTGCATCACTCCTACCCCCTCTGAAAGAGCTGCTCTCGCTTGCTTCTCTCTGCTCCTCCACATCCACCTTTGGAGGACTGAGATCAGCCCTTCTGACCCAAGCATTAGCCCAGCTCAAAGAGGCCTGAATGAGGTGAGCACACAGTGCATGCCAGGAACACCGATGCCCAAGATGGCAGCAGGATCGAAAAGTTGCTTCTGCAGCAGCAGCACCTTTTGCGCTGCCTGAGTCTTCCACT
The DNA here is from genome assembly GCA_037013535.1 of Intellagama lesueurii. Lineage (NCBI taxonomy): Eukaryota > Metazoa > Chordata > Lepidosauria > Squamata > Agamidae > Intellagama > Intellagama lesueurii. Next base: position 256,713,293 of record JBAJHW010000002.1, read on the forward strand.
CTTCTGGTTATGGCAATGGTGCCACCGTGAAGGGAGAGAGGACTTGGGTGGGGAGATGCCTCTGGGCCTTGCCTGAATCATTGAGGAGGAATGCAAGAGAGACAAAAAGGTGAGGGACAAGAACTGGGAATGGAGCATGGGCGAGGCCCAGGGGAGGAGGTATCTGTTTGGACTAGAAGGGGGTGGGCTCTTCACTGAGGGGGCTTCTTGTGGGAGAGACAGGAAGGGAGGATCATTTCCACCCCCGAAAAAGCAAATTAAACTCAAAGTGTATTGACATTTTTTTTCATCTCAAGTTTTATCTGAGAGGCAGATTTACAGGCCCCCTATAATCATGTAATATTACATTAATTATAATACATTAGGTTAGAATTATATTCTGAAAAAAATCTATTATGTGTTTTCTTTATCCTATTAAAAATGCTTTTTATGCAAATTTGCTGGGGGGTGTCCCAGGTTACTTGGCTATTATAAAAGGGGATCATGACTAGAGAACGGTTGGAAAAAACTGCTCTACATCCAAGAAATCCTTAAGATCTTGTGATAAATCCACATTACAAACATTGTGTCTTGAATCTTCTTACTATAATGTCCAAAATTCCATGTCATACAGAAGAACTAAAAATACATAGTACAGTCCGCTGTGCATTTTCAAAGCCTATTTCAAATTTAAATCTTACATTTATCACCTTAAGGAATCTACTCTGGGCCATTATCTACTCTGACTTATTTTATGACTATCATTCCACTGTTCTGCTTTGGTATCTTCTCTCTCCTTACCCCCCTTCTCTTCTCTTCTCTTCTCTTCTCTTCTCTTCTCTTCTCTTCTCTTCTCTTTGAACTGTAGAATTATGAAGTTGGAAGGAGCCTATAAGGCCATCGAGTCCAACCCCCTAATCAATGCAGGAATACAAATCAAAGGATACCTGCCACGTGGTTATGTAAGTTTTTCTTGAATGCCTCCAGTGTTGGAGCACTCACCACCTCTTGAGAAATTGGTTCCATTGCCAATATTGCTTTAACAGTTAGGAAGTTTTTCCTGATGTTGAAATGAAATCTGGCTTCCTGTAACTTGAGCCCATTTTTGCGAGTCCTGCACTCTGGGATGATTGAGAACAGATCCTGCCCCTCCTCTGTATGATAGAAGTATTTGAAAAGTGCTATTATATCTCTCTTCAGTCTTCTTTTCTCAAGGGTAAACATGCCAAGTTCTTTCAGTCTTTCCTCATAGGGTTTGGTTTCCAGTTCCCTGATCATCCTTGTTGCCCTCTTCTGAACTTGTTCCAGTTTGTCAGCATCCTTCTCGAAGTGTGGTGTTCAGAAATGGCCATAGTACTCAAGATGAGGCCTAACCAGTGCTGAATAGAGGGGAACTAGTACCTTGCGGGATTTGGAGACTATACTTATGTTAATGCATCCTAAAATCAAATTGGCCTTTTTTTTGTAGCCACATCACACTGTTGGCTCATATTCAGCTTGTGATCTATGATGATTCAAAGATCCATCTTTTGTAGTACTGCTGAGCCTTCCCTTCTCTTCCCTTCCTTTGGAATTCTGTTTATTTCCCATTGGCATAACAGTTGTGGGGGGGCCCAAAGTGCATCTCAAGGAATGCTCTATACAAGGCATGACAAACGTTGGCCTTTCAGTCCAGATATTCAGGACTTTAACTGTCAGGAACCCCTGGCAGCACAGACAATGCTAATAGAATATGGGAGCTGTAGCCAAAACATCTGGACATCCAGTGACCCCTCCCTCCTGCTTTCAATGCCCTTCCATGAATCAGAGCTGCGTTTTTGGAGGGAACAGCTTGACCACAGTTTGTTTGAGATCTTCCGTGGATCTCCTGGTTTTTCTTCTCAGATGTATATTTTTGCTCTGAAATATCAGCATAGTCCGTGCTGAGGCCAACCCTTTAATTCCCTAGTAAATGTTCTATAAGGCAATGCAATAGGCCTTCTGGAGTCACCAGTTTCACTATTAAAAGGTGATAAATCCTTGCCCTCCATATACATATTGCTTCACAGTTTCATGGCTATAAAATCAGCTTACCAGTGTGTCTAGCACTTATCACTCAATGACCAGTTACTGGACAAAAGCAGGCTAATTTGCAACTCACAGAGTTCCAAAAACATGGGGAAATCATGTTAAGGACATGCTAATTCTAACCACAAATCTGGCAAATCACATCTTTTTCTGTTCTCATATTCTCTGCTGACTTTATGCCTTTTCCTATTCCTTCCTGTTTTCACTGCTCACCCTTCATATATCTTCTCACTGCTTGTAGTAACTGATAGTACCCTCGAGCAGCTGCCCTGGTTCTTCCTGCTACTGTGTGTGACAAGTGTCAATACAATAAACACAAATACTAGGATTAATATGTTCTTACTTTGTTCATTTAGAGTGTCTCTATAGTGTCTTGTTGGAAACTTGCCAAAGCAGTTTAAAAAAAATAAAAAAAATAAAAAATAAAAGATTGCTGTATAAAAACATTTAAAAATCCATTAAAGCAACATTAAAAATTATCTTAAAAACCAAGGTGACAAGCCAGGTTTAAAAAAAACTGATTTCACCCCTTCCTGAAATCAGAAAGAGCGAGGGCCAATTGTAACTGTAGAGAAGCGTCCCTGAATCCCTCAGTTGCATTAGCCAAGGGCCATATTGTTGTGGAAATTCTGAGAGTCATAGCTTTAAAAACTTTACAAAGCTCTGCTCCAGAGAGAGTAGATTGGGGAACAAGGCAAAAGAGTTCGCTCTAGCTAATCAGCAAATGGACAGTTGAGAGCACAATTATTTTCAAAAGTCCTCACTAGCCCCAGCTGAGTAAGACAGCTAGTGAGAGGAAGGCAAGAGAACGGTGTTTTATTTTTATTTTTAAAATAACATTATTCACTATACAAGCATTCGTACATTTTAGGACAAAAACCAAAGTAAACATTGAACAAACAATCAACCCAAGTGTGCCTGCCTTGGTCATTTAAACAGTTTGTAAAGAGAATGCTTGCCTCTCGGTACACTTTTGGAAAAGGGAAGTACAGTGAATTAAGTCTAACCGGATTGATTTTTAATTTTTTGCTGCACTTCTTGGTCAAAATCCAACATGTGGGTGAATGTGCTGAAACCTACTGATTTCAACAGACTTAATTCTTCATTCTGAGTTTAATTGTGGCCAGTGGGTCATACCTCTTCACAGTCGAAGGTTGCCAAGCCTTTTCAGACAGTCACTGTTTAAAGATGGAGAGAGGTACTGGAATTTTTCTCCCCTAGGTTTTTGTTTGTTCACTTTTGGCCGGAATCTGCCTTGGAATAGAACGCTGGAGCCTCAAATCCTAGACAGCAGCTCTCCAGAGTCGACACAGCCCTCCTTCCGAGGCCACAGAAATAAAACAAAACAAAGTTGATCACCAGAAATGGATGATTTGACATCACCACTTCTGGACCAATTGCGGTTGCTCACTGCTTTTTTTACACTTCTGTCCTACTTAGGATTTTGACCGATCTTGGATTTTATAAGAAGAATGGATATGTGCCTTTTTATCCATGCCACTTCCTGGAAAATTACCCCGGTCTCAGTATCCTATCAGGATGCCCTGTCTGGATACTGAACCTAGATACAGAGCTGTGCAAGGATGCTTCTCTAAATGTATAATTTCATTTTTATTTTGCATCACTGTTTTGTGATTTATGCCTTTAAGGGCCCTGTTCCCTGGAATAACTGGACATTTCTTTATTTATTCTATTGATATAAAATATTTTTACCCTGCCTTTCTCCTTAAAAGAACCCCAGGTGGCTTACTTCATTAAAAAGGCAATATTTAAAAGCTAAAAACAGTAGGTATACAAATATTTTAAAAGAATTAAACAAGTATTACATTAAAAATGGTAAATAAAATCAATACTAGAAGCACATTTAAAAGTAAGAGTAACTGGAGATTTAGATTTGATAGATATGTTCTGTCTTCATAAAACAAGGGGCCCATCAAAAAGAAATACAGGGGTGGGTTGCCGCTTAATGCCTTGCCCCCTCAAAGAGCAAACACCCTCGAAAAAGAAGACTAAAGAAGATACAGTTTTGCACTAAATGTCACATGCTAATTTATATGATAAAAAGGTAGGCAGTGTGAATTAAAGCAGAAATGCAATACATGATGTTCAATTAACTGGTGCTACTGAGGTACAACTTCTAGGCATCTGTTTTTCCTTCAAAGTTCTCTGAATTTGGTTTGGACCAGACCATCTTTTAAACAGAGGATGCCTTAAAAAAAACAGACCTTCAAATACTGAACTACCTTTTAAAAGCCAGGACACGTGGCTTCCTTAAGGAAGCCATTCTTACCTATGGAACAATAGGAGGAAACGAGCCAGATGTTGATGCAGTTTGGCTTGAACTAACACTCTGAGTAATTGGCTACAGATTTCACCCCTTTCCTTAGAAGCTGTCACACGTAAGCAAGGCTTTTCACTTGTTCAGACCACACAAATATATGGCAGACATGAACATCCCTGTTTTCCTCCCATCCAGCTCTTCCCACCTCTGCCCTCAACTCACAAGGTGTCCAAGGAGGAGATGTAAAACAGCAGCAAAACTCAAGTTCACTCTGTAGTGCTCTGATATCCCTCACAGAACCTATTCCAATTCCAGTCTATATTAGACTGTGGTGCTTGTTTTCTTGCATGGAAGTATGCATACAATATATATATTTCCCCAAAACATATCCATTTTTGGTATGCATTTTTGAAAGGTATGACTTTTAAAAATAATCTTATAATAATCTTAGAACTGCAGGGCTGGAAGGGACTCTATGGATCATAGAATCCAGCCCCTGTCAAGGAGGCACAGTGGGGAATTGAACTCCCAACCTGTGGCTCTGCAGCCAGATACCAAAACCACTATCCAGCAGTTTGCTGAATGTCAGCCAGCCATTTTTGTTCAGTTTGCTGTAGATCTGTTCAGCTATAAGTAAATGAAACATTTTACTATTTCTCCTACTTATATCTCAGAGTGAGTTATTGAGACTGTAAGTGCCAGTTGATGAGAAAAAGGAGTGGACTAAACTGAGGGACTTGAAGCTAATTCTGTTCTGTAAATCCCTGTACTTCTGCTGCACAGCTAGAGGAATTTTACCACAATTCAAAACTCTGCAACAGTCAATGAACAGATTTCCAACTGCAAACTGCATCGGGGTTAACTTTGTGAAGTTCAAACTAGGGGGAGCTTATGTAATGTTATGAAATCTGCAACCACACCCTCAGTCCTCACACTGTTCACTCGATTACAGCCCGTGGGTATAAGCACTGCAGTCTGTATGCACTGTTGGTACGCAGCTATGGAAACAAATTTCAGTTATTTGCAAACCAGCTACAGCCAAACATTCCCAGAACTGCAACATTTACTGGAAGTCTTTAGTTTACATGTCCAGGAGATCATGTCACACTGTAGATGGCTTCACTAATTGGCTAATTACATAAAGAGGAATGTTTTCACAAAAGCATTTGGCCAAAGCAGTGACTGCTTGTTTTGGCTTGTATCTCTGGTTCTATGAGGACGAAAAACTTACCTTTTGTGAAAATGAAAGCTTGGAATGTCAGCCCCCTGATAGCAACAGGGTATAAATGGACAGTTGCCTGAAGTCCAGGTAAAACCAAGGCAATCAGATTACATGGCAGCTCTATATAAGAAGAACCAGATCATAATATTTCTCCTGTACATTGAATCAACTCCAGCGTACAGTTTGAATCTGGAGCATTCTAGTGCAAATTCCAAGCTGAAACAAACTTGATTTTCACACAGAATGGAACAATCCATTACACAATTTCCAAGTGACTGAAAATATCTTAATGCTGCAAGTGAAGCAGGGCAAACCTTGGCAAATAATCTGTGAGGGGGGGGGGGGCAGGCATGTGAAGCCTCCTGATGTTACATCCTGTTTGTCTCTGGGACCTTGTGGAGTCATGGCTAGTCAGAGTAGATAACAAGACGGAGCTGGTTGCTCTGTTCAAAATTGTCCTGAGCCTGTTAGGGTGAAACATCTTCACGCTTTTCATGCCAACAAAGCTACTGATGCACAAGACATCTGACTGCAGTGAAGTGCCCCCCCCCCCCGCAGCTCCTTCTCTCTTTCGCATGTTTTGGGGCCACTGATTTAGTCACAAGCTTGTTGTTTTTCGGTGGCCTGGACCAGGGTTTCTACGACCAGGATGCACCTACTGTGGAGGAAACAAAGGGGATGCAATGGCCACCGATTCCTCCTTCCCTTTGCAATTTCTTAAAAAGCTGTTCTTGGTGGTTGAGCAGGCTGGCCGTACCATTTGGCAAAGTCAGGCAACTGTTCCAGCTGAAAGATCCTGTGGGGCAACAGTGGGAACGTCCCAGCTATCCTTCCTGAGCAACTTCTCACTAGCCATTCCCATCTCCCTGCTGGTTGTGTGAGATGAAATGCTGTTGCCAGTGCTGAAGTAAGATGTAACTGCGATTCTAGGCAGGTTTTGCATGCAAAATGGAGAAGGGTTGGGGGGCCCCTCAGAACAGTGTGGGAGGTGGCAAGGGGTGCTGCAGGAGGAAAGGGAAATCAGAGCATTTCATTTTCATGTTCATTTGCAGAAGGGAACCTCTGGATCCAATCCACTGTAGTTAAATATTATTTCCCTGGGTCTTATAAAACTAAGCAAAACAAAGAAAGGGCAACATTTGATGGAAATGTTGTTAGACTTTGGAACTGCACCAAGCCTGACACACTAGCTTACTATCCTTGATAGATAATTATTAAAGCTGAGCCTGCAAACCTCCCCAGGAATCTCCTTTCCCCCCAGTTTTCCCAAGGAAATGTTTACATTCTGGCAGTTCTATAAATAGATCTTGCTCTTAGCTGTGGACAGTAATTTGAAAGGGCTGATCCAATTTCACAGAAAGTAGCAAAAGAGCAAAGGGTGAAATTTAATATATTCTGCCGGGAAAGGTTATTTATATAGACATTTCTGTGTGAAAAATTTGCATTTGCATTTTATATGTTCATATCTTAGCATATTTTAAAATAGCAATCAATTTCCAGTAGTCACTTAAATGCACTCCAATCACTTATGCAGATGGGTCTCTTGCATTTTCCTTTTATTTTCGCAAGGGCAACACCACTGTGCAAACTAACATGTGCCTCTCATAGATTTAGTATTTATTATTTGTTCCTTGTATTTGAAATCCCATCTTTCTTCCAAAGAACTCAAGGTGGTATACGTGGGTTTTCTCTTCACTCTGCCCTTGTGTAAATCTTGTGAGGCAAATCAACCTGAGACAGAGAATGAAAGGCCTACAGCAAATTTCATGGATCAAAAGGAGAAAACCCGATGCTCTCAGGAGTAATGTGTATGATATGGCCGACACAACTGCTCTTTGCAACCCAGTTTCTATATTGTCTATGCATCTTCTACACCACACAGACAAGCTATTCGTAGAGAGTTCAGATACCATGGCTTCTCTCAGGGAACCTAGACATTGTGGTTATGTCATTGCGGAGATCACTTGACCTCTCCCAGAGTTATAACTTTCTTGAATTTCTTGTAAGTTACAATAGTTTCAGTTCGAGGTTGTTACATCAGTCTCTGTAGCCCCTCCTCTGAAAATTATCAAGGGTAACAGAGAAGTAAGTGTGTTCATGCACTTGGAAAAATTACTGTTTTGGACTTTAAGAACACCTGAACCAACCTAGAAATGTTACTTTTTGTACTACATCTTGCTGGAATCAGCAGACAGCTTACTCACAGATTATTTATATTTTTAAATTCTCATTTAGGCCCTGGTCACACCAGAGAAATGTTACCACCTTTTAATGATGCTTTTCATACTTTCGTTGTAATGCATCACAGTCACGTGATATATATACCTGGATGGATGTTCCAATGTGTTTTAATGCTACCAATTAATTTTCTTCCATTTGAATCATTATGGTCAGCTGCACCATGTTACCAATTTATTTTCTCTCTTGTTTTATGGGGCACTGCACTCCCTTAACTTTCATTTAATTTTTTAAAATTATACATCGATACATCAGGTAGTGTTTCCTGATGTGTAGAATTTCCTCTGTTGTGCTGGAACCTCTGGAATCAATGCATTGTACTCAATGGACCCACCACCCCTACCCAGGGCTGTGTCGTTTACCAGACAGTAGATGGAATGATGCAATACATACCAATAGCTTTAAAGCTGTTGGGATAAGTTTACCAACATATTGACACGCCAGCCGCAGATTTATTTATTTTTTATTATAGCAGGGCAGCTGCATGGCAGTAGTGGTGAGTTTGATTTTAAAAAGTGTTGATAGGATCATATACACATGCCATACCACTAAGGAATATATCGAAATACCACTGGAACAACAACAACAAAACAGAAGCCTCCCAGCAAGTGGGAATTGAACCACAGTTACACTGCTGGCCACTAAAATGAATTGCTAATGGCCACGCATTGTGTGACTGCAAATTTATGCTACGATCTAATTTGGGCATAAGTAGGGAACAATTCCATCATGTGATCATGACTTTAAATAACTACTTGCTACGATGTATTTGTAGAAATGTGTTTTCTCTTAAAACTCACTTTCTGAAATGCATTTTTATATTGATTTGAACTGCATTCTGCATTAGAACATTTGCAAAGTATAAAGTCATCAGTGGATAGCTAAATGCCAAACTGTACCTTAATTGGCAATGTAGGATCTGAGCAGTTTGCCATTTGTAATGAACAATTCCCTCAGGCATCTCTACCTTAGTATTGTCTGTTCTGACTTGCACTAGCTCTCCTGGGCTTTAGGGAGAGTTTGGAAGAATTATCTTTTTGGACTACAATTCCTGGCCATAGGGATGGAGGATTTGGGGAGTTGTAGTCCAAAATTATTTACTTTTCTGAACTCAGATCTTCAGGTATTTGTCATTGCCTGCTACAAAATGGAGATGCTAGACAATAAAATTGGAATCTTTGGCATGTAAAGCATGTGCTCAACCAATGAGTTATGGGCTATCGATGTGAATATTGACAGACAGTTTGAGACCTGTCTTCTCCTGGAGCTATAACCAGTTAGCAGAAACCAGACGAGTACAGAGAGAGACAAGATTGTCCTTGGTAGAACTGTCCTCGCTGCAGGCCGGGCCCAAGGCATGTGACTGTCAAAAGCAAAGGACAAGATGTTGTCCCTTTTCATGTGCAGAACTTGAAGGGGACACCAATTCAGTCCTGCATTCCTACTGAAGATGGAGTTATGTTTGCCATCCTACCTGTGTTAACTTTAGAGCCAGAGAGTAGACGACAGAGCAACAACAGCTTTGTCTTCTAAGATGTTGCTGCTGCTTCCTGTCATCCTCCCCGTGTCTTCTGTCAGAGGAAGCTGCCTCACTCTAAGGAAAGGGTCAGCCCTGTCCACCTAGCACAGGGGTTGACCACACCGTTCAGTTCCTATTCCACACTGTATTTTAATTGTATCTTATCATGTCACACTGTTTCTTAGTGTCATTCCACACCAGTTCCCTTACTTCTCAGACTAAAGGTTAAAGCTAGAGATGTACACCTCTTAAGCTTTGATAGGAATTAGGCCTTCCCATGTAAACTGCCCTGGAGCACTGCTGTTCCATAAGTGGCTTTTTTGTTGGTCAATTTGTAATTCCTTACTTTGATTCAGAAAACTAACCAAGTCGAAACTGTCTACATTCCAATCGTTTAAACATATTTTCTTGCTCCTTGGATACAGATGCAGAGAAGCGATAAGCTACAAATGGGAGACTCCTACACTTCTAGAATCAAGGTCTTGAATGCCACTTGTCTCTTAGATTGGTTGATTGGGGGAATTCCACAGTTTAACATGCCACATAGGTGTTTTGCCCTGGAGGAGGCTGAACTTACATTTTATCAAGATAATCTTTCTGTATCATTGGGCCACAGCCATGATCAACAGAAATTAACACTAATTGCCCAGGTGTCACTACTTGTTTTCTATTATGTGCTTTATTTCTATGCATACTCTCTCTGTTTGTGTGTCTCTGTCTGTCTGTCTGTCTCTCTCTCTCTCTCTCACTCTCTCATGCACATGCACATGCACAGAGATAACATATATTCACGTTGGCTTATACATCAGAGTTATTCATGTATTTTGAATGAGAATGGTAACACTTGTTCTACTTGTGAAACTGATATTTCATTCAGTGTTTCATTTGGTTTCCATGTGTCTGACAAAGTGGACGTTTCCATGAAAGCTTATATTGAAATATAATAGGGGCCACATGTTTTTGTCTTGTTTTGTTTCTTTGGATTTTGCCTGATATGCTTGCACGGACTAACACGGCTACCTACTCCAAAACTACAGTGGTAACAAAGGCAGCTATTTAAATCAAAACTGGATTACAAAAGAACTGCCTTTTGTTCAGTCAGATCACTGGTTCATTTATAATAATCATCTTAGAACTGCAGAACTGGAAGGCACCCTACAAAACTCCACAACCCAGATACCTAAACCATTTGGCTGATATCTTGTCTGTTTCTATGGGCAGTGGCTCTCCACCCTCCCATTTTTCTCCTGTAATAGCAGACCGTGGGCACTAAACTCGGGACTTCATCTTTACGCTGCCCTAAGCTTTGAATAGGAAGGGATGAATCTGTCATTCCCATCCAGTTTTTTTTAAAATACTAGATGTAAATTTTTAATGAATTTCTTTCCATTAAACGTATAAAGACATTTGAAAATGTTGGCATATTTGTATTGGAGGAAAAAAAGAATGGAATGAAACCAGGAGAGCTGGCCAGATTTAATAGACACCACTCCATTCTCCCAGCATGGAGAGAATGATATAATACTTGGTTGCCATGGAGCTGTTAAAAGACAGAGGCCTCTCAGGAAAAAAAAAAGTAGTACCTTTAATTTAGCCCCACAAACCTGGCTTAAGGCTCAGGAGATTCACAGCCACGCTTTTAAGAGCTGAGCATTCAAAGCATTGTGCCTGGATGAAATCATCTTCTCCAGTAAGAAAGCCATTTAACAATGTGAGCTCACTTATGTTGTCAACATGCAGAGTGGGAGGAAAGAGACCTGCTTTTGTGTAAGAGATTACCTCTGCCTGTTCACCCTTCTGCTCCTTGATAGGGACTGGGTCAGTTACCACTTCATGTCTGTGTCTGAGATAATAATATATAACAGCCTTAGGAAGAAAGCTGTCCTTACTATCTCTCAATGACAGGCGCAGGTGTGGGCTAAGGGTGAGAGATAGCGGCATGCTGAAGCCCACCAAGTGAGGCTGTGGTTGAACTGAGATGTCAGCCATGTCACCTTACTTTGCACTAGCTCTCATGACTGATGTTTCCAGAATAGGACTGGCTTCCTGTTCTCTCCTGTCACTGCCTTAAGATGTCACTTCTCTGTGTTACACACACAAGAATAACTTCATAGATGGAGCCATTTCCAGGCTCATCAGATTAATTCTTGTTCTTGGGACAAGGGCTGGGCCTTTATCATCATCTTGGTTTACGTGTCCCTTGAGGAGCTCATCTGAGTCCATGACAATTCCCCTTCCCCAGGCCTTTAGGGTCCCATCTTCTTGAACGAATGACACCCTTGCCATCTTGACACCCTCTTCATCTTGAACGTATGACACTTTGCTGCCATTTCAGAGAAAGATAAGGGCTGACCTAAGATATTCTGGTGCCTCAGGTGATGGACAGAGTAGTGCCCCTGCCCAATGCTTAGACTCCATATGTTTTGAACTACAACCCCCACAACCGCCCTATCCCTCATGCTGGCTAGGAGATTCAGGGAACCATAGTCTAAAAAGAACGGTTTCTTTGACCCTGGGCTACCCCTCCTCATTTAAATGGACTGAAATTAATGGAGGGCTGAACAGAATCTTGCTCCAATGCTAGCAATGTCCTCCAGGACAACTGATGACAACAGTCTAGTTTAGGGAACACAGGACACGCTGTGTGGCATACACATCTCACATTGCCTCCTGCCTGCCAGAGGCAGCTGCCTCACTCTACTCAGTGGTAGGGCCAGCTCTGAGCAGGGCTTATTGAAGATGTGGACCTGTTTCTCATAGCTAACCCTACCTCTGAGGGTATTTACACTGTGTCTTTATAGCAAATTGAGAACAGTCATGGGATTTACAGTTTGGTAACACACTTAGAAAGTAATACAGAGTGTATGACAGCTCTCTGGGCAGGTAATTCTAAGTATCTCATCAAACTACAAAAGCCAGGACTACACAGGATGGAGCTGTGGCAGAAAAGGTGGCATCGAATTGCTGCTTGGTGTAAACACATCCCCCCCCCCTTCTCCAACTTTTTGCTAGATTAGAATCTCCCTGGGTGTAGTACAAGGCCTCTAAAGATCCTGTAAACTGACAAAGTTGCCAGGAACTTATTCATATCCATATGCAAAAGCATGGCTTGTCCAAGTTAGGTCAGGCCTAAAACTGGTCCTGCTAAGGTGCAGGCAGGGTTTGTACTAATCTTCTTGCAGGAATCCAGGCTGAAGGCTGAGAGACAGCAGAAAGTGACACAGAAAGCTGTTATCACATTGATTAAATCCACTGTGGTCTTCAGAGACCTGACAGAACTGCTTTCTGTTTCCCATTCATTCATGTTCTGCCTATAGATCAGTAACTAAACAGACAGCTCAGAAAACATATTAAGCCTCAGAAACAGGATATTTTATTTTACTTTATTTCCTAGAGCAGGATGCAAGGTAGGTCACAAATATGAGTCAGATACATATTCGCTGAAGACAACATGTTGTAATATTAAAGTATTACGAAATAAGTTATATTAAAAACAAGAACTGAATGAAAACAATTTGAAAACCATTCAAAACTACACCATGAAAGGAAAAGTACCATGTCCGCCATTAAAAGACCCTTCCTCAACAGCCATTCAGTGGCCAAGGGCCTGTCAAAATTAAAGAGTCTGCCTGGCAGTGGAAGAAGAGAAAAGAGGGAGCCAGCCTCGATTTGGAAAGAAGCTCCGGAGCAAGGGAGCAGGCTCCAAAAAGACCCACTTGGCCCTCGCCAACTGTGCTGCTGAAGGCGGCAAAAGATTTTCCCTGGAGATTTCCAGAGCCAGGCAGGGTCATACGGGAAGACCTGGTTCCTTTCAGATAGAAGGTTCTGCATTTGGATGAGCGCCGCTCAGCATTCATCTTCCTGTGACCTGCAGCTGCAAGCTGTGCTTCTGGACACACACAAGCATGGCTGTGCCTGGTGCAAACTGAGCCCCAAACTTGAGAAAAGTTATTTTTTCTGGGCTGTGAATCCCAAATGTCTGGGGAATTCTAGCCCAATGAAGTAACATTTTCCAAACTCTGAAATTAACATGTGGCAGTCTCCCAAGTTCTCATTTAACCGATCTCGTTTGCTCTTCTTTCACCCGCCAAAGGGAGTAGGGAAAAACACAGACATGGCATGCCAAAGGACACCCAGGTAACCGGTGCCAGAGTTGAGAAAAAACAAACCATCACCTGACAATGTTTTTCCTCTGCTTTTACTGCTGTTTTTGAGAGCTCTATCCCCAAAGTATAATCAGATATTAAAATAAACTACAATAATTAACCAGCATTATGTGACCTTTAATATTATCTTGCTTAGATACCGTTCTTGTTTGTTTCAGGCAACAGATATTCTAATATCTTGGGCTTCTCTCTGTCTATCCTTATGTTTGTCTTGAAAAATTCCAGAAATTGTTTAGCAGCAACAAGAGTCCACTAGTAATAAAGCAACTATTATTCATAATTTCAAACTGTCAGTCCAACTTGGATCTGTATTGGCAGATTTAGTCAAAGCAGACCCAGTGAAATAAACGACTGCTATAGGTCCCAGTGTAAACATCTGTAACTGTGTTAGTCTATCACAGGAAAAAGAAAAAAAGAATCTTGTGGAACCTTTGTTGTTTAGTCGTTAAGTCGTGTCCGACTCTTCGTGACCCCATGAACCAGAGCACGCTAGTGCTACATCGTTACTGGAAAAACCATAGCTTTGACTGTGCAGACCTTTGTCGGCAAGGTGATGTCTCTGCTTTTTAAGATGTTGTCTAGGTTTGTCATCGCTTTCCTCCCAAGAAGCAGGCGTCTTTTAATTTCGTGGCTGCTGTCACCATCTGCAGTGATCATGGAGCCCAGGAAAGTAAAATCTGTCACTACCTCCATATCTTCCCCTTCTATTTGCCGGGAGGTGATCGGACCAGTGGCCATGATCTTCGTTTTTTTTATGTTGAGCTTCAGACCATTTTTTGTGCTCTCCTCTTTCACCCTCATTACGAGGTTCTTTAATTCCTCCTCACTTTCTGCCATCAGAGTGGTATCATCTGCATATCTGAGGTTGTTGATATTTCTTCCGGTAATCTTAATTCCGGTTTGGGATTCATCCAGTCCAGCCTTTCGCATGATGTATTCTGCATATAAGTTAAATAAGCAGGGAGACAATATACAGCCTTGTCGTACTCCTTTCCCAATTTTGAACCAATCAGTTGTTCCATATCCAGTTCTAACTGTTGCTTCCTGTCCCACATATAGATTTCTCAGGAGATAGATAAGGTGATCAGGCACTCCCATTTCTTTAAGAACTTGCCATAGTTTGTTGTGGTCCACACAGTCAAAGGCTTTTGCATAGTCAATGAAGCATAAGTAGATGTTTTTCTGGAACTCTCTGGCTTTCTCCATAATCCAGCGCATGTTAGCAATTTGGTCTCTAGTTCCTCTGCCCCTTCGAAATCCAGCTTGTACTTCTTGGAGTTCTCGGTCCACATACTGCTGAAGCCTGCCTTGTAGGATTTTGAGCATAACCTTGCTAGCGTGTGAAATGAGTGCAATTGTACGGTAGTTGGAGCATTCTTTGGTGCCGTGCCTACAGGTGACCAAGACCAATTTTTTTAAAAAATAAATTCCTTCCTTTTTGTAATGAGCTAAACATTCAGAAGAAGGAAGGAAAATATACTTTCTCACTGGATTTATTGGCATGCTATGCAAAGTGGAATATACAACTGGAAGGGTGGTCTCAAATGGTCTTCTGAATCTCCGGATGTCAGATTCAGTCTTTAAAACCAAGGCCAAAATCCTAGTGCAGAAGGCCATGGGCGTAAACACAACGATGCAGGCATTTTTTTTGCACTAGGTCCAGCGGCCAGTCATGGGACCAGTTGTGCAACCAGCAGATGATCTGGTTGCACAACTGCTCACATGACAATAGCTGCAAAATGCCTCCTACTGCTTGCATAATTCTCCTCATTGTTAAAGCATCGTAATTCTGGCCCAAAGGCATGGCCACATATACACAAACACTGGAGCCAAAATGCTTTCACAGTTAATACTTCTGTAACTTACTTGCCATATCAGGTGGGGCTGGAAAGCCATTCATGTGTTTCTCAGTGGCCCAAGGAATATAAAAACGGCTTCTCAGGACCATCTGATGTAGTGATGGCAATGATTATTAGGATCCAAAGGTCTACAGCAGTGGTTCTCAACGTTGGTCCCCAAGTGTTCGTGGACTACAACTCCCGGAAATCCTGGCCAACAAAGCTGGTGGTGACGGCTTCTGTAAGTTTTAGTCCAAGAATACCTAAGGACCCAAGGTTGGGAATCTCTGGTCTACAGGTCCTGTCATCTAAGCATTTATTTACTGATTTATTTAAGAATCAACCAATCATCATCATCATCTCAGAAGGACATATCTGGAAGGGACCCTATGGATCATCGAATCCAGCCCCTGTCAGGGAGGCACAGTGGGGAAATTGAACTCCCAGTTTCTGGCTCTGCAGCCAGATGCCTAAATCACTGAACTATAATCAGTTCAATTATTAAGAGACAGTTAAAATTATAACACTTTAAAACCTTTTAAGTAAAATACTCATAATCATTTACCTGAAAGAAGGAGAGAAACAGCCAATGAGGCAGAAGGCTGTTAAATGTTGAAGGCTTGCCTGAACAATTCTTTACATTCTCTAAAGAATCAACATGATATGTAACTTATTCATACATCAAATTATGGAATCTCCCACACTAGCATTCCACAAGGGTTTCATAAAAATGCATTCTCTGCCTGCTTCCAGGAACTGATTTTAGGAGTGCCCAGAGCCACAAGAAACTTCTGTTTGTTTCTTCCTTTCTCTCCCCTCCCTTACTTTTTAATTTATATTTTTCCCACCCTATCTTGTTGTTGCCTGAAAGCTACATCCCACATACGAACATGGAAAGATTGGTTGACACATAGCTTGAGCAATAAGAACACTTTAAAACTAGGTCTTTCCTTATACCACATCTCTGTGCATGCACTGCATGATGCAAAAACGCCCGTGTGATATAGAACGCAGGCCCGTGTAGACTACAGATTCAGTCTTTTCAACAATAAGTCTATCAACCAAGGGCAGGGGATTTGTTGTTGTTGTTGTTGTTGTTGGCAGGTTTGGACACATTCTAGAGCTCAATGGCATTGCAGACATGAGAGGGGGAGAAAGCAATACAGACATGCCAAACTTCACATTTCCCCATCAAGCATACAGAGCACCATTCAATAATACATAATAATAATAATTTAATAATAATTTCTATGCAGTACCCAGGCAACAGTTTTCAGGTATACAAAGTATAGAAGGTTTTCTGCCTATCTGTTTGGGAGTAAGTCACAGGATGATGGCATTTCAGGTTGCAAAGCAGGGCTTGATTCTCTATCACAGTTTCAAGCACTGCGGAGTCAGAGATGGCAAAAAGATAGATCTTACATGAACCTTGGTAAGCTGGATGTGGTCAAACAGGAGATGGCAAGAATAAACATTGACATCCTGGGCGTCTGTGAACTAAAATGGACAGGAATGGGCGAATTCAATTCAGACGATTATCATATCTACTATTGTGGGCAAGAATCCCGTAGAAGAAATGGAGTAGTCCTCATAGTCAACAAAAGAGTGGGAAAAGCTGTACTGGGATACAATCTCAAAAATGATAGAATGATTTCAATACGAATCCAAGGCAGACCTTTCAACATCACAGTCATCCAAGTTTATGCACCAACCACCGATGCTGAAGAGGCTGAAATTGACCAATTCTATGAAGACTTACAACACCTTGTAGAACTGAAACCAAAGAAAGATGTTCTTCTCATTCTAGGGGACTGGAATGCTAAAGTAGGGAGTCAAGAGATAAAACGAACAACAGGTAAGTTTGGCCTTGGAGTTCAAAATGAAGCAGGGCAAAGGCTAATAGAGTTTTGTCAAGAGAACAAGCTGGTCATCACAAACACTCTTTTCCAACAACACAAGAGGCGACTCTACACATGGACATCACCAGATGGGCAATACCGAAATCAGATTGAACCTTAGAGAACCTTAGAGACTAATAAATAATAATCATGTGCTGTCACGTCAATTCTGACTTACAGTGAGCCTTTTCAGAGTTTTCTAGGTAGAGAGTACTCAGAAGTGGTTTACTATTCCCTTCTTCTGGGGGCTCCCTGAGACTGTGCAGCTTGCCCAAGGCCACACAGACTGTCTGTACTCACAGAAGACTAAATAGTTTTAGTTGACATAAACTCTTCTGGAATAAAGGTCACCTCATCAGAGGAATGTAGTGCTTGACAAATATCTGTGCATTTGATGGGATAGGCTGGGGATGTAGGCATTGCAATGCAAAGGTACAAATACTGATCATTACCATAATGATGGTTATTGACAACAAACAGTTGGGGGGTACTACAGATTTCTCAGCATGGATGAGCAGATTTACTCATGTGTATGAAGGAGAGCTTTTTCTGTACTGAATTCACAAAAGCCAGAGTCTAACTTCTTGATGAGTCCTTATGGGTGAAGAATTGTAGCCGGTGAGGCCAGAAAAAATACAAATACACAACAAAACAAAGAAATAAAACAAATACAGTTTCACTGCTATCAGTTGATCCTCTCTACATCAGATTAAGTCTGGCTCTAGCCTAGCTGCATTTCCTTGATAATAACCATATATATGGCTGGGTTCTAAATCTCATTGAAATCAACAGCCTGTAAGTGAATCACAGTCTTCGCTGCAGTCTTACACAGGTTTGCCCAAAACTGAGTCCCACCAGGTTCCAAAGAGTCTTCTTTCCAGGAAAGCATGCCTAGCATTGCAGCCTCGGTTCCAGTTGTGGCTTCCAATGAGATTTGTCCAAAAGTGACTCTTGCTGAATTGTGCTCATTACTCTCATTGCTCTGGTTGTACTGTTGATATTTTTCAATGGTATGTAGGCAGCTGTAATTGTGTGTCAGACTGGAGTCTGTGTGTCTCCCTCTTGTTTTCAGAGGCTCTCTGTTTGTGACTGAAATGTTGATAACTGATTTAGCAAATGATGGGAAGGAATCCTGTGCCAGGGCCAGGAATAAGCTATCTATATCATTTGACTTTCTGCTCCCAACTTTTTTGGAACTATAAGAACATTTTTCCCTTAAAGCAACATTGGGTGGTGCAACCGTATAATCAAATGTAATGTTGGCTGTAGTCATCAACCCCCCCCCCCCAACCTTTAACACAATTTGGCTTAGAAACACGGTGTGTGTATTCTCCTTGCCTGTCTCCTCCCTTGCCCCCCAGATACTCTCTTTTCTTGGTCATGGAACTGTAATTGTGACAAGAAACACCGTATATCCCCTTAACAAATAACTTTGTTGACACAAGTGGCATCAGAGACACACTGAATCACCATATGAGGCAGCATAAAAGTATAAGGAGAATGGGGTGGAAAGAGGCATACAAAAGGTGGAATGTAATGATCCTGGATAGATTAGTCAAGAGAATTATGTAAATTAATAATAATTTTAAGGAAACACAGTTCTCTTAAAAAATCTCTCCTATACACATACAGACATACATATATACAGCATGCATACATATTTGGCCCTATGGGAAGTCTACAAACCAGGTATGATGGCAGTAGGATCTTTCCACTCTTATGTCCCAAAAAATTGATGTTCAGATGAATATGAGTTCATGTGTTTTACCTTCTGGAAAGAGGTATTCCCCCCCCCCCCCCATTCATCAGTGGATGATGTTTCTTTTGATCAGCAAAATCAGATTTTACTTCTGACATCATATTAGGTCCTTTGGAAGTCTTTCATTTGGGAACCATATAGAAGATCTATATAGCCTACAAAAGCTTCAGATGATGTGAAGTATTCCCCTTGATCATATACTAGCATTGGCACTTCATTGATCAAGTATCTGTTTTTTGAAAATGTGAAATAAATAAATAAATAAATCAAGCAAGCAAGCAAGCAAGCAAGCTTTTCCATGTGTTGAAAGCCAAAATCAGATACTGATTAGAAGCCTGACGACACTGACTTTTGATGTCAATAATCCTGCATCTCATGCTGTATCAGTGTTGTCATTTCATGCCAAGAAATCTAGCACTGTGCTTAATGTTTCAGACTTCTCATATTTGTGTTTTGCTCCAACAACACTCATAAAAAGTTATGATGAAGATCTTATCCACGAAGCCAGCCAACCATTCTCCTTTGTAAGCTGAACTATCCTGGTTGAGCAGGAGACCTATCACACGGAAGCTGTTTAGAGGATGAATAACGCAAATGTTATGACAGTTTCCCTAGGGGCAGAGCAAAACAGGAATAGAAATACCATCCTCTTACAAGGCTTGAGTTATGGAAGAGAAAGATAGTGGTTCCCATTGTCAAAGTATCAGGGCCAGCTTCTCTTTACCATACTACCTCCCCCCCCGCCTTCATCTGAAATGGGAGTGCTCAGAGAAAGCAGACACAAGGAGAAAATATGAGTCCTGGCTATGATCGTTTTCAACCCAAAGATACCTTTCATCCTGTAAGGCTATGCATGTTCCAGGGGATTCAATACAAAAAAGATTATAGGCTGCCACCAGCTCCCATAAAAATCTTAAAAATATCATTAGCTTGGACAAGGCTGGGGCTAGATGTTTATTATCACACTTCCATCTCAAATCACCCTCCAGACAATGGCTTGAAAAGATTTCCATAGTTTATTAAAAAAGAAAAGAAAAGGGAGGGGGGACAATTCAACAAGGAGAAACAAGTCCAGATACAATAGCAAATATGGTTACAGGATTACAATATTCAATACAGAATCACACCAAAAAACAATAAACTCTAATTTACCCTATCTGTCTTGTACCTCATACCTGAGTAGAGCAATGGAGTATATCTGCGGCAGACACAGGTGTCCCTGGCATAGCTTCATGCATGACAGGAAGAGGTCTCCTCATAATTAATGCTGCAGTCAGGAAGCAGTCTTCGTAGAGGTATGCCAAGCTGAAAGACTCAGTTTTTGATTTCCATTTTACACAAATGGATGGGCCAGTAGCACCTTTGGCCAGCCTTCACTTAATTACTCTTAATCCCCTTTGATCTGTTTACCAACAAAAGGCATGCTTCCTTCCCAGCTCCAAAATCTGCATAACCATTGGGCAAGAAAGCAAGCTAATTCCTATCTCACAGATACAAACAATTGGTAACAGCTTTGATATACAAAATATATAATCGAGGCATTAGACTCTTACTCTGAAGTCCTCTTGATCTCAGCCTTCCTTTGAAGTTGTCTAAGGACAGGAAACAGGACATAGGGGAAAAGTGCAAACAGGCTATTTCCAGCTGACCGTTTGTCTTGACAAGTTAAGGTCCCATGCATTTACCTGGCACACAGAAATGTCCAGAAATTGAATTTCATTTTTCATGACCTCCCAAGTCCTTAGTTTCTTGACAACCATTATTTGGCACTTCCACCAGTTGTCTTGAAAAAGGGTAGTTAACGGGGCTCCTTTAAAATGAATGTTCACATGTGAAGCCAAACTATAGCTTAGCCTTAGAGGAATGACCCTAGGGTCCTTGTGGGTTCATGTGCTTCCCTTCCTCTCCACACAGCCAGAGGAGACTTTCAGAGGCTTTCAGTTTTGCTCTTATTAACCTTTGTCCAGTCAGATGAAACAGGACCTAGGATGAACTAAAATTGAAATGAAAAATTTCTGAAATCATCCTCCAAAAGACACGAGAGAAGAGAGGGAAAATGTGGTCTCAGGAAGTGGCCAACCTTGTTCTCTGCAGGATTTTTTAATTGACATTGGTCTGTTTTAGAAGCATTCTATATGCTCCAACATTTCACAACGTTATTTAAAAGGGGGAGGGGGAGGAGAAACCTCTTTAAATGGCATACACAAAGGGACTTGGGAGGAAGTCACGTTGGAGGCATGTCCTTCCACAGAGACGTGTGTAGGGCTCTGATGCACAGATCTTTTCTTCCCCTCTTTCCCATTACATATTATTGAAGGTGCTCTTCCTGTTCTTGTGTGATATTCATACCCTGTACATTTATTCATTCTCTCCTGTACTAATTTAAAAAGAAATGTGTATGTTTTCCTTGCCTCACTAACTGCAGTGTGTGCATGCACATGGACATCATCATTATGTGATTTAGTCACTAGGGGCAGCAGATGTGCTGTTCGGGCACTACACCTGAAGTCTAAACCTATGGTGATGTTATGGGGAATACACATAAGCCAAAGCTCCTCTCCTCTACTCCCCATGGAAGGCAAATTTTACATACATTTTCATCTAGATTTTGGTAACATGTCCTCTAAACCTACCATGGCATGTTATTGGAAGTCAGGTTTTAAATGCGCAAATTGCAAATAAGAACAGAAGCAAATAAGAAACCCTTGACTCTGCCCACATCCATTTAGCCGTAATGCAACCTTTTGGTTAAACTAGATGACAACACATTGCTCGTGTCTTAGTGTTCAGCTGCATGCATTTATATACATATATGCTAGCTGGCTGGATAGCTCAGTGAGTTAGAAATCTGACTGCAGAGCCAGAGATTGGGAGTTCAATTCCCCACTGCGTATCCCAGCAGAGACAGCCTGTGTGGCCTTGGGCAAGCTGTACAGTCCTAGGATGCCTCCAGAAGAAGAAAATGGCAAACCACTTCTGAGTACTCTCTACCTAGAAAACCCTGAAAAGGGTCACCATAAGTCAAACTTGACTTGATGGCACACCATTATTATAGATACCCAATTTGATGTAACAGATAGAGTGATGGACTAGGATTCAGGAGGTCTGGGTTCAGCCATGGAAACTCAGCGCAGGTATGGAACTGGTAAAACCATTCCTTAAATATCTCTCTTATCCTGAAAGCTTGACTAGGATCACTATAAGTTAGCTCCGACTTGACAGCACATAACAATAACAACTACAGCAATATGCTAGAGATAAGATGCAATACTCTCCCTTCTATAAATGTCATCTACAGACACCTGGGAGAAAAGGTTGCACAAAGTGTGGAGGATATGGGACCGCACAATTCATTTGAACTACAGGTCCCATCATCCGTTACCATTGGCTATGCTGGCTAGTGCTGATGGGAATTGCAGTTTAACATCAAGAGGGCTATATATTTCTCAGCCCTGTGTTAGAACCAGGAAAATGATAATCACCCCAAATCTCTGTAAAGAAAATATGGGTAGAGATTTCCATGGGTGGACCCGAGAAAAATACAAACAAATAACTGTTCTGGATCAGTAGGAAAAAAATTGAAGGAAAAACATCTCTTTGCTAGCTCAAAAGCAAAGAGTGGGAGGAATGTATATCGACAAGGATGGCTTTGCTAATCTAAATTGTGGCAGATTTCTCCTCAGAATCCTTTATAATTTATCAGCAACCTTCAACCACCAAAATACACTAGTCCTATTGAAATTGTCCTCCAAGTGGATCCAACACAGCATGGTTCAAGCAGTTCAAACCTCAGTGCTGCAGAATCATTTCCTCCATTGGATTCTGCTGCCTCAAAATCTGCATTGCTCATCCTTTCTTTATCTGAGTACATTGCTCCCGGCTCAGGCTTTTCAATTTACTGCAGATGGGTTTTATTAATGATCTGGACAGCAGATAGAGTAGGCGGCCTAAACTCATAGTCCCAACCCGAACATATTGTGAGCTGTTGCAAATAACCAGCTAGCAAGGAGATAACAAATGGTCGTGGGAGTTTGGAACATCAATGAAGACACAGAATGCTGAAAGGATGCAAGCTAAAATATCTGCCAAGAAAATAATGTGCAATCCACCAAGCACTGTTCAGGGACAGCTCAGTAAATGTTGGTGCAAAAGGCATAAATTCCAGGGAGTACCCCAAAACGTATCTAAGAGGAAACATTTAATAAAAAATGAACTTGTCCCAAGTTACATGGCTGCCCTTACCCTGAAGCAGACACCTGTGACTCTGGGCTGGGCTACAGATGCAACAAAATGGGGTGGTAGGATTCTGAAGTAGCAGAAAGGACTGTACCACTTCAGACAAACTGAAGATGAGGCTTGGGGTGCCATTTTGGAGTGCTCCCCCATGTAAATTTAAACTACTCCTAGCTGCAACAACGAAAAGATAGAGATGGTGACACCTATTCTATGTACGAAACTAACTAGATTGGCTCTTAATTCAATTGTGGCCATGTAAATAGAGGCAGTAGGCTAGCTCTAAAAATGCAGTCTTCCGTGACATCTTGTGGCTGCCTCCTGGCATCTCGCAAATGAGATTGTTGGAGTTATATCAACATATGTTGCTTCAAGTAGGTGTGGCTGGGATAGGCCTCTCTGGGCTAGGGTGACTGTCAATCAATCCAGCAGCAGCCAATCATTCTTTCCCTGCCCTTCATTTCAAAGAGAGACACCCTTCTCTGCTTAAGTATCTTTTCCCCCTCTCTTTTTAGTCTGCTGGCAGTTAATGCTGTTTTGATCTATTCAACTATGAGTAAATGAAACCTTTTATTCTTTCTCTTACCAGTGTCTCAGAGACTTATTGAGACTAAGTGCCAGTTGATGAGACAAAAAGGGGTGGTCTACTCTGGGGAGTTGTTTCTGCTTTATGAATCTGTGCATTTCTGCTGCACAGCTAGAGGGGTTTAGCCAAAATTCAAAATTCTGCAACAGAGATAACTATGAGTTATCTGTGACTAGTGACAGGGTCAGCCCTGTTTCTATCCCACTGGATTACAACTGCTACAGTTCTCTTGTGGCTAGGAATGACTAGTATACTATTAGAAATCTGCAGTGTAGGTATGGCTTCTTGATGGCTGCTTCCAGTTTATGGGCCTTCTTGTAGAGCGAGGCCCCAGCTTGCTACTATTCTGTCAGTCGGACACTTTTATCCAGAATCTCTATGTCTGATGATGATGACCCAGATTAATTTGACACAGCCTGAGACTTCCACCTGAAAGCAGAACTTGTAACTCCTTTCTAGACACCATGTTGTCATAAAAGCTGTGTTCTCCCCAACATTAAGCTTTGGGCAGTTGGGTTGGGGAAATTCTCTGCCTTTAATCATCTGTGCTCAAGGACTGTACAAGGACTTCTTTTCCCAAGGCTCTGGAACTTCCCTAGGCTAAACCGCAGATCCCTTTTCCCATGGCAATGTCCCTTTGAGGTCATTTACTTCAATGGCCAGGACCTGAACAAAAAATAGATTTAAAATGAGGAACACTTCCTGTCTACGTGGAGAATATAATTTTACTATAATTCCAGTCTGAGGAAGACCGCAGGGAAATCATGTTTGACTGATAATAAATCTAAGCATTAATGAGTGCCATGAGCACTACAAATTACTAAAACTGGCAATCTCAGTACAAACTGTAGTACATGCTTCCTTAGAAACAAAAACCATTGAATTCAGCAGGATTCAGTCCCTGTTAATAAGAACAAAGGATTGTCTGTTCCAGTATCCTGTTTCCATATGTCTCTGGCAGCCCTCAAGGAAGTAAGCAAATAGCCCTTTTCTGTGGTAGTTCTTCAGCAGCTGGTATCAGAAGCATACTGCCTCTGATGCTGGAGGTAGGATTGCAGCCTAACTCACTCACTGGTGGAGGTGTAACTAAGATGGAGTGACTGGAGCTTCGAGACAGTGTACCAACATTTAGAGGGCCTAAAAATTTGCAGCTGAAAGGGTACAAACCCACCCACCAGTATTTGCTGCTGGAAGGACATCAGTCCATTTGCCGTGAGCCCATGTAGCACCACTGTTGCTCCTCCACTGGCAGAAGGAAACAGGCAGGCTGAACACTAACCCAATAGGGCTGGCATGTGTTCATACCAGACATTCATTGGCATTCTTCCATCCTCTCCCCTCATATGCTAGTCTCATGTGACTCAAGCTTAGTGAAGTCCCAGATACCAAAATAGTTTTTTTTACAGGTCTATTCAATGATGTAGATATGAAGAGCCAAGAAAAGATCTACATAACTTCTGGCTTATATAAAGATTCTCCCAGACAGGGTAAAAGTTTCACCCCAAATAATTGTGGTTCATCACGGAAGATAAGCTTGCCAGGATCCACTTTCAGATTTAAGTTCTAAAAGTGTTTTTTTTTAAAAAACAAACAAACCAATTTCCTTCAGTAAACTGTAGCAACCCTTTAATCATTATTAAGGAAATACATTTCCATGCTAGAGCTTCTCCTCTATAAGGTTTTAAAAATTATTATATAACTGTGCCTCTGCCAGTTTGAAGCTAATTGAAAGCTTCCAGTAAAGAAGTTCTCGGTGTGGAAATGATCAACTTCATGTGAAACACTATAGTGCTAAACTTGCTTTGTACCCAGAACAAACCCCAGAACAAAATAAAACATACCCTCGGCAGGAACAAAAAACAAAAAAAAAAGGGGGGGGGGAACTCTCAGATTTTTGTCACTGTTGGCATCAATACAACCCTTATATCACATTGATGACAGAAAAATTCCAAACAATCAGCAGGGAACCAGGTATGATGAGGAGAACAAATGTTCCATCTCGAAGAGCCCCAGGTCTGTTGTCCCAACAGAGCAGTTTCTGGGGACAGTTTTTTCAAATGTTAAAGTGTGTGTGTGTTAAAGGTGAGATGAGATACTAGAACAATTGGTTTCATCAGTTTCTTTCTTTTAAAGAAATTGCAATTGAATTAGTTCTGTCCCCTATCCTGTCCTCCATCAGGATTGACACAAACATGTGATCTTGACCAGAGAGAGCACAAGGCCAGGGAAATCCAAAACTAGAGACAATGCAGGCAAATAAAGAGGCAGGTGAATCAGGGAGATCCAAAGCCACAGCCCAGCATAGAGCACCCTGGGGCCTAGTCAATCAATCCAAAGTTCATGCACAGTCCAGGAGTTGGCAACAAGGATCCAGGTATACAGGATGCAGGAACTTAGAGATACTATTACATTCTCAAACTGAAGACTGATGTAGCTGAGCTGCCAGGGTCTTACTTAGTACTCAGCTGCAGGCATATGGGTCATCTGGGGAAGGAACTCAAATGCAAGGTTTGGTCTTTCCAGGAGGAAGAGCTTTCCTGCTAAGGAGACCACCTACTCCTGAGAAGGCTTTTTCTCACACTTTGTCTGGGAGCTTCTATCCAAGCTCATGGCTTCAGCCTGCATCTTTCCCATGGGCTGGGTGGGAGTCTAGTCTCTGCCTCTGACTTAGCCACCATCAGCTCTGGGGGTTGGGCTCCTGTTCTGTCAGTGATCCAGGGTCCACAGGTACCTGGCAGCTGTTCCTCTGTGTCCATTTTAGGAGTTTCTGGCTCATACTCACTCAAGGAAATAACTGGCGAAGCCATGGCACCAACAGTACAAAAACTCTCTTGTGTTTGCTGTTCTGAAAACAAGGCCTTAAAGAGCTTTTAGCACTTGGGTTCTAACTGACATTGGATTTCTTCTGTCATCCATCTCTCAGAGAAACTCTGGAAAGTGCTGAAAGATATGTAGATAGCAGGAGCCAATGAAACCCAGGACATCTGGAAAGAATAGAATAAATCGAAGAATTGATGGATATGCTGCTCACATTACAACATTTAAGGCAAGTTTTTCTTCTACACTAGAATTCAAGATTGTAATAAGGGTTTTAATTTTTAGCAGCTATCTTTAGATTTCTATGTTTTGAGACATCAACTATTTTTGATTTCCCTAGTTACTGAAAATTGTTTTCTGTTCCCTATCCAAGACACAAAGAACAAGATGAGAATATAACTTACTCTTTGGAGCATAAAGGCCAGATCACAGAATAATCTGGCAGCATTACTAGGCTGTGCAAAATTCATACCGCAATGACTAAGAAAGCTCCAATGACCTAAAGGGCTACTGGCTATTGATGCCTCACTGTCCTAGAGGCTACCAGGCACATGAAGCTGCTATCACAAAACGTGGAGATATCGCTACTAGACTGAAATAAGCTTACTCACCATTTCTCATATAGGCCCAGAACCTATAGGAATGAGATGTCCTAGATATATTCTGGAAGTGTTTCAACTCCAAAAGAAGGAGATTTCAGTCTGGGCTGAGTGTTATATATATTCTGATTAAGGAGTAAAAGTCTGGGGTTTT
Organism: Intellagama lesueurii; assembly: GCA_037013535.1. Taxonomy (NCBI): domain Eukaryota; kingdom Metazoa; phylum Chordata; class Lepidosauria; order Squamata; family Agamidae; genus Intellagama; species Intellagama lesueurii. Next base: position 256,740,649 of record JBAJHW010000002.1, read on the forward strand.
TTTAATTTCCTTCAGTGTATTAAAAATCAGTTAGGCATGGGATTTTGGGGGAGTTTTTCCCCCACTACAGCTACCAGAATTCAGCAGGCATCCTCCCAGCTAAAATTCTGGTAACTTTAGCCAAAAATTCAGAGCCCTCAAAGGAGTTTCACAACTGTTCTTTGTCAAGGCTCTGTCTGCAGCAATGGTCATTAAAGCATGGAAGGTGTAGGTGGGGATTTCTAAGCACCATAGGAACTGTAAAGCATTATTTACTTGTTTATTTAAAATATTTTTACCTCACCTTTCTCCCTAAAAGGACCCAAGGCTGCTTAACATCATTATAAGGCAATATTAAAGCTAACAACAGTGAATATGCAAATACAAAAAGGTTCAAACAAATACTATACTAAAAAAACATAAGCAACACCAAAACACATTCAAAGCAGTAAGGTACAACAATCCATTTAAACCTCTGATTCACTGAGGGAATCATAGAATGATGGAGTTGGAAGGGGCCTGTAAGGCCATCAAGTCCAACCCCCTGCTGAAGGCAGGAACCCAAATCAAAGCAGATCTGACAGATGGTTGTCCAATTTTATCTCGAATGCCCCCAGCGTTGGAGTGCCCACCACCTCCCGAGGTAATTGGTTCCATTGTTGTACTGCTCTAAGTTGTTAGGACAAGCCTGCCTGAAGAGAAAGGTCTTCACCTGCTTGCAGAAGGACAGCAAAGATGGGGCCAGCCTGGCCTCCTGTGAGATGAAGTTCCAAAGTCTGAAAGCAGCAGCAGAGAAGCCCCCCCCCCCCGCCCCCGTGTTCCCACCAAACACACCTGTGAAAGTGAAGGGACCAAGAGAAAGGCTTTTTCTGATGATCTTAACACTTGAGCAGGCTCATAAAGGGAAATGCAGTCCTTGAGATAGCTTGGGCCCAAGCCATTTAGGGCTCTATAGGTTAGAACCAACGCCTTGAATTCAGCCCAGAAGTGGACTGACAGTCAGTGGAGCTGCTGTAACAGGGGGCTCATGTGATGCTCCAGTTAGCAATTTGGCTGCTGCATTTTGGACCCGCTGATGTTTTTGAACAATTTCCATAGGCAGCCCCACATAGCATTACAGTAATCCAGACGGTGTGTAACTAAGGGATATGTCACCGTGACCAGATCAGACCTCTCCAGGAATGGGCTCAGCTGGTGCACTGGTTTTAATTGTGCAACAATATTCCTGGTCACCACCAAATTCTGGGCATCCAGGCTCAGTGACAAATCCAGAAGCACTCCCAAGCTGCACACCTGTGTTTTCAGAGGGAGTGCAACCTCATCCAGCACAGGCTGCATCCCTATTCCCTGACCTGCCTTTTTACTGACCAGGAGAACCTATGTCTTATCTGGATTAAGTTTCAGTTTATTCACCGTCATCTAGTCCATTCCTGACATCAGACACTGATCTAGAGCCAAAACAACCTCCTCAAATGTAGGTGGCAAGGAGAGATAGAGTTGAGTATCATCCGCATACAGGTGACAGCAAACCCCCAAACTCTGGATAACCTCTCCCAGTGGTTTTATGTAGATGTTAAATAACATAGGAGATAAGAGAGAACCCTGAGGGACCTGGCAAGCCAGTGGCCAGGGTGTCAAACAGGATTCTCCCAGCACCATCTTCTGAGTTCTCCAGGAAGGACCAGAGCCACCATAGAACAGTTCCTCCAAATCCCATCCCAGAGAGAGAGGTCAGAAGGATATCATGGTCGGAGGTATCAAGTGTATCAAACAGAGACATCCAGCAGAACTAAAAGTATGGGGCATAGGTCATCCATCAAGGCAACCAAACCATCTCTGTCCCATAACCAAGCCTGAAACCAGATTGGAATGGATCTAGATAATACCTCTCATCCAGGAACTCCTAAAGTTGAGAAGCCACAACCCACTACAGCACCTTTCCCAAGAATGGAATATTAGAGACTGGTCAGTAATCATTGAGTATTGTGAGATCCAAGGAGGGCTTTTTCAACAATGGTTTTACTGATGGTTATTGTAGGTTTTTCGGGTTATTTGGCCGTGTTCTGAAGGTTTTTCTTCCGAACGTTTCGCCAGTCTCTGTGGCTGGCATCTTCAGAGGACAGGAGTTAGAACTCTGTGTTCTAGTGTAGTGAGTATTTGTAGCTGTGGGATCAGCTTTTTGTCCTTTTCAGGAGATTAGGTGATTATGGTGATCAGGGTGTTTTTTCTTATAGGTGTATTGTTGTGATAAGGGGGGGAGATGATCTGTCACTGTGATTGATGGGTGTCATTAGCTGGTCTTTTGTGTGCAGTGATCACCAGTCCTTGTGGCTGGGTAGAGTTCGTTGACCTTTTGCAGGCTGTATTTTTCAGTGCTGGGAGCCAGGCTTTGTTGAGTTTTAGACTTTCTTCTTTTTTGTTGAAGCTCTGCTGGTGTTTGTGGATTTCAATGGCTTCCCTGTGTAGTCTAACATAATGATTACTGGTGTTGTCCAGTACTTCTGTATTTTGAAACAGAATTTCATGTCCAGCTTGTTTCAGGGCATGTTCAGCTACTGCCGATTTTTCCAGTTGTTTTAGTCTGCAGTGTCTCTCATGTTCTTTGATTCTGGTGTGGATGCTGCATTTTGTGGTCCCAATATATACCTGGCCACAACTGCAAGGTTTCCTGTATACTCCTGCAGTGGTGAGGGGGTCCCTTTTGTCCTTTGCTGACCGTAACATTTGTTGTATTTTTGTGGTGGGCCTGAATACTATTTGTAGGTTGTGTTTTTTCAAAAGTTTCCCCATGCAGTCCGTGACCCCTTTGATGTATGGCAGAATATATGATGTATGGTACCTTGGTGAATAGGGATACCCTCCTACAGACCCACATTGGACAAACCTCATCCTACATCAAAGACTCAGGACATTTCATAAACAAGATCAGCACCCTAACAACTCAACCCCAGGGACAGACTGATTAGCTTTGACGTAGTATCCCTATTCACCAAGGTACCGATAAAGGACACTCTGACACTCATCCAGCAGATCTTTCCAGAAGACATCAAGGCCCTTTTCCAACACTGCCTAATGACCAGCTACTTTCAGTGGGATAATGATTTCTATGAACAGACAGATGGAGTGGCCATGGGGAGCCCCCTCAGCCCGGTTATAGCAAACATCTACATGGAACATTTCAAAAAACAGGCCCTGGCTTCGGCACCCTTCGCACCCACAGTCTGGTTCCGATACGTAGATGACACCTTTGCAATTTGGAACCACGGTGAAGAAAAACTGGAAGAATTTCTAAACCATCTCAGTAGCATCCACCCAAATATACAATTCACCATGGAAAAAGAAATAGAGGGCCAACTCCCTTTCTTAGATGTCATGGTCATACGCAAACCTGACCTCCTATTGGGACACAAGGTCTACAGAAAACCCACCCACACAGACCGGTACCTACACAAAAACTCCAACCACCACCCACGACAAAAAAGAGGCATAATCAAAACACTGGTAGACCGTGCGAATCGGAACTGTGAAACTCAATTTCTCAGCACCGAACTCAACCATCTGAATTGGGCCCTACAGGCAAATGGCTATTCCAAGAATGAAATCACGTGCCATCAAACCAAGAAAACATCACCAAACTGAAGAAGAAAAACAGCCACCCACAAATAAAGTATTTCAGATATTCCCAAGTGTTTCCTCCTCTTGCCTTCTCTAGATTTGCATGTACATGGCTACCCTTAAACTTATTTGCTTCCTCTTCTTCTTTTGAAGTCCTTTCTGGTTGTTCCATTTTTAGTTAGAAAGAGGCAGCAATACATGATGTCTCTAGAATGGTGACTTTATAATCTCTTTTCCTCCTTGTAGGGACGAGGTGGCGCTGTGGGTTAAACCGCAGAAGCCTCTGTGCTGCAAGGTCAGAAGACCAGCAGTCGTAAGATCGAATCCACGCGACGGAGTGAGCTCCCGTCGCTTGTCCCAGCTCCTGCCAACCTAGCAGTTCAAAAGAATGTAAAAATGCGAGTAGATAAATAGGTACCGCCTCGGTGGGAAGGTAATGGCGTTCCGTGTCTAGTCGCGCTGGCCACGTGACCACAGAAACTGTCTTCGGATAAACGCTGGCTCTATGGCTTGGAAACAGGGATGAGCACTGCGCCCTAGAGTCGGACACGACTGGACTAAATGTCAAGGGGAACCTCTACCTTCCTCCTTGTAACTGATTTCTTGTAACATAATAACAAATAGTTGTGGTTTTTTTTAAATTTGCCCTATACCAGACTCCAGAGGGATATTTTTACTCAGTTTTCACAAGCTTAGCACTAGGCTGCTGCATTCTGCCAGTATCAATATCCACAAATCCTTACAGTCTGAACAGGGCTAATATTCTCTTTTTTAAACATCATTCACTTCCTATTGGTTGCCCAATGATGCATCCATTCAAGGCAGTCAAATTCTTAATAATACCATTACTTATTCTAACTTCTGTAAACTTTACCACTTCCTTGTTTTTATTTTTCTTTCCCGCCCAGTATTGAATATCTCATAGGTACTGTGACATCTTCTTGGGATTGTTTCCCTGCAAGGAAGAATACTTCTCCCCCTGCCACCTGCCCCTCTCTTCCTTTTCCTCTTTTTTCTTCATCATATTCCCTGAATCTTACTGATCTAAACAAATTGGATTAGAGACCCTCAATCTCTTTATTTTTCAGTACAATATTCAGAGGATCAGACTGCGTGTCTCCACAAAGGTCAAAGACCCAGCTGGAAAAAAGTCATCCAAAACCCTGGGCCTAACAAACTTGATTTCGTTTTGTTTTGAGAATTTTCTGTGGGATTTGCTTCTCAGCAAGCATTTACCTCAGGGCCAATTAGAGAGCTTATAGTAGAAGAACACTCAAGTAGAGAGTAATGAATAAGACTGAGTTCACCATTCAAATACTGTCCTAGGTATTTGTTCACTAGATGTCTTCACAAAGACATCAGCCTGTATCCTGTTCAATATTTATATGTGCATGGAGCTCCAGTGGTGGCAGTTGTCATGGCAATCTGAGGAGGTGCTGATTATGTATAACCATACACATAACCTTCTCATACCAGGATCTTCCACAGTTGGAGTTCTGTGTGCGTAAATATTGAACAGGGTACTGTCTTACCTCAGCATCAGGTTTGTGACACTGGAATAAAAATAATAATGGCCTCTGCTGCTATACAGGGTAGTAGCAAGGCTTACTGAGATCATGTTTGTGAAGCACTGTGAACATTCAAAAATGTTAAGTTCTGAATTCTCAGTGGACTCAGCAAACACATAGATGCAGGATATATACAGCATCAGAGCTGTGCATCCATCTTGGGAATCTAGAGTATAATCCACCGGGAGAAATATTTCCAACACATCAAAATGAGTAGGAGTATAGACCTATGTTTTAGTCTTAACATCCTTTAAGAGGAACCTGGACAGAGATATTCTTTTATGGCAGATCATCTCTTTAATGATGGAAGTACCTAGTTACAAGTAATATAATTACAAATAATGAGTTACTTTAGGCAACATTGGCTAAAATCCTCTTGTGTAATGTCTGTGCAAGCTGATGATGTCATAAGCCACAGTATTTTATCACTCATTAGAAGTTTCCGATTTCATTTTCCCACCCATCCCAGTTCTGACACTCCTTCGAGATCCCTTTTGACCTGGGGAAGCCTTTGGGAGTCTCCGGACTTGGCAGGGGGGGAAGAATGTTCAATGCTTGAAAATCATTGCCAACAATCCTGATTATGATTAATTCTCTGAAGAATAAGGAGAAGTCCAAACTATCCAGACTTCTGGCTAACTCTGCAGAATACAACAGGAAGAGCTCAAAGCCTTCCAAACCGTTCTGAAGTTTCTCAGAAAGTTCTTGGAAAAACATCACACATTGTTTGGGAAAGTTCAGGAGGGAGAAACAACAGCTAATGTAATGGGAGAACCATTGTTTGCTTCCTGGTTACTATTTTTAACTTATTCAGTCCTAAAAAGCAGGTTATGCTTACATAGTCTGGCCCAAGATATATTGCTGCTTGAGGCAAAAGAAAAAAATTGTGTCCTTCATTTCATGTGCTAACACAAGCCACCTTGGCAGCTGACAAGCAGCTTCTTATATAAAGGTGGCCAGTAATATCATCCTTCTTTGCACATGAGGATAAATGGCTGGCTACCTTAGGAAACATAAAGCAAGCCATATGTCCTGTCTTGCTAACTGAGGCAGCTGCCATAAAATGCCATTGGTATCTGAAGGGCCTTCTTTTTCTCATGAGTGAGCCCTTCCCTGTTGGCTTTCTGCCTGTGGGCAGTTACCTTTTTTATTCAGAGGGAAATTAACTGATTGCTGAAACATCTTGGTTTCAGCTGTCCTTTTAAAAAAAAAAAAAAAGATAAGTTTTTAAACTGCTCTTAACGCAGTTGTGTTCTACTATTATACCTCATTTAACTATATTTCAGTTTATAAGTTGAACTGAGTGCTTATGCCTTTTCAGTTGTTGAGAGCTACTTAGAGTCCCAGTTTTGGGAGAAGGGCAGCCAATAAACAAACGAATAATAGAATCATTCCTCCTTACAAATTAATGCAACGTTTTTTTAAAAAGAATTAGGCATATATAAGATTAACATATTCTAATTTATACATAAACCTCTTCCCCTGCATGCACGAAATGTACTATTTCAGTGCATTTGGGTCTATGAATAACAGAATGGGAATGCAGGAGCAAAAGGTATTTGTGTGTTTTCCCCCCCAACACTTTTCTGGCACATCCTCATTCCCCATCCATTTGTAAACAGCAGGGGAAATGCATTCCAGATTACAACAATAAACACTAAACTGATTTATGCTCAATCGTTTAGCTGTGCTGCCAAGGTCTCTAAGCAACAGCATAATATAAAGTTATAAACCACAACTCATTTTTTTCACAGGTGTTCCATCTCAGCCACTTCCTCTGATATTGTGGTTGATGTCGTCTACCAGGACTTTCATGTGTCAAGCCAGCCTGTCCCCCTGCACAGGGTTTGAAAACCCTGTGAACGAAGTAATGAAAAAAGAAGACAACAAAACGTATTTTCCAAGTGGTCCACTTCCACTTGCTATGAACAAAGCCAGTCTGGGGTATTTTTGCTGTCTGGAGAATAAGACAAGATGGGACACACAAACACTACTGGTCTGTACCATTTGCTGAAGTGAACTGGACTGGCACCTGATGTAGAACCCTTTAGCTAACTTTAACACCCTTGAAAGGACGATAGCCTCCACCTCATCCAAAGGCAGTAGGGTTACTAGGTTTTCTTTGGTCTCTTGGCAGAGAATCACATATCAAGCCAAGCAGCACTAGAACAGCAGAAAGTTTCCTCTTTGTGAGTCAGGTGGCTTTAAATGGCTGTACCCATCTTCAACCATTCCTACCTGGCACCAGGATTCAGTGGCTCATTATGAAGGTTTTGCATGTGTGCTGCAACCAATGGCACAATGGGCTCACGTGCATACACCCACCATCTCTCTCCCCAGTCCCCACCCTGGCCTTTTGGCATGTTGGCATTGGGCTCGTGATTTAGAGCAAGGCAGAGAATGGAGCACCAACACCATGATCAGCAGTGGCCCCTCGACTCTGGAACAGTCTCCTGCCAGAGATTTGCCTGGCTCCCTTGCTGGGTGTTTTTAAGAGCCAACTTAAGACCTGGCTCTTTAGGCAGGCCTTCCCTCCTGTCACTACTTGATCTTTACTTTTCTATTTTTTATTTTATTTTTTTATTTTGATTTTTACCTTTCCATCTTGAACAATATCATTATTGTTCTTTAAATTGCTGTTTTTAATTGCTTTTATGCTATCTTATTGTAAGCTGCCCAGAGTAGACGTGGTCTAAATGGGCGGGGTATAAATTTAATAAATAAATAAATAAATGATGCAAGAGCCTTCCTGAGCAAACTCTGGCAGCAACAACAGAAAGACTGGAGCAACATCCATCCCCTTCCCTACTCTTTGCTTTTTTGACATTACAAGGATTCAACCTCTGGTCTCTGGTTTTGGTCTTGATATCTCAGACAATCAGGTGCTGCTGACTTGGAAACCCTATTCGGGAATGTAGGTCAAGCCATGTGGGATGCACAGCAGTCTCCTTCAAAGGAGAATCGTGGATAGACTATTCGTGAGGCATGATACGAAGCAGTGGCTGCTACCACCCAATAGCATCTGCTCTCTAAGGTGGTTGCTGCACGCTGCTTAATTCTGGGGCTGGTTTTGAATCTGAATATATATTCTCCAGAGCTTTGAGCTTTGTACACACAAGCTATGGTCAGTAAAGCTAACCAGTGGCATTATGTGCAATAACTACCTTTCACAAACACGTTCTTAACATGATGTCAGGAAGAGGCAATGTTAATGAAATGGCAGCAAAAGTGTCAGGATTCAAGCCTGCAACAGAAGCTCTACCATCTGTTCTGGAAGCAATCACAGCTCTTTAATTCTTAGTTTTCCTTGCGTGGTAGTGGGGGAAAAAATATATTTTATATCATAATTTATCATAATTATCTCACAATTTCTTTAGTATAAACTATTTCTTAATTTTTTTTTCTTTAAATAAAGCTAGTGTCTTGGATCCCAGTAAAGCAGACCTGGCCACTATCACATACAGTATATCACAGAAGTGAGTACACCCTCTCACATTTCATAAATATTTTAGTATATCTTTTCATGTGACAACACTGAAGAAATGACACTTGGCTACAATGTAAAGCAGTGAGTATACAGCTTGTATAACAGTGTAAATGTGCAAGCCAGCCATCAACCAGAGCCTCGACAGGAGCGCCAGTCAGATCAGCCAGAATCCCTCTCATGGAGTCCTGGAATCCTATAGGATCCAGTAACCGAGGGCAGACCATTAAAATAGGTCCTTGCTCCCTGTGGGGAGGGAGAGCCACTGAGAGGTTGCATTTAATTAGGCGGTGATCTGACCATGACAAGGGGACCGACACAAGGTCAGTCACCATCAGACCACACTCACTTCACTCGGGGGAAAACACCAGGTCTAACATGTGACCGCCCATGTGAGTGGGGCCGTTGACATGCTGGGACATGTCCAAGGAAGCCATGGTTTCCAAGAACTCAAGAACCAGACCGGAAACCTCCGCCTCCGCATGGATGTTGAAATCACCCAAGACCAAAAGTCTCAGAGATTCCAACAGTGCCACGGAGACAAAGTCTGCCAGCTCCGGTAAGGAAATGGCTGGGTCGCGGGGAGCGCGGTAACCCAGCAAGATCCCAATACCATCCCTGGTCCCAATCGACACGTGTAGGGCCTCAAGACCTGGTGTCACCACTGCGGAGTGCCTAACAAACTCTAGAGTGTTTTTATAGGCAATTACTACTTTCTCCCCGCCCCTCCAGTCTACCCTGGTGTTGGACGGCATAACCTGGAGGGCAGGCAAGGGTCAAGGGAACACCCCCTTCCCTGCCCATCCAAGTCTCAGTTATGCATGCCAGGTCTGCATCCTCCTCCAGGATAAGGTCTTGGATAATCTGGGATTTGTTAGATACAGACCTGGCGTTCAGCAACACCAGATTTAGAGTGGAGGGATGGCTAGTCTGACTACCTCGAGTCTGACGGTTGGTCACAGTGCCAGTGTCATAAAACACTTTCAAAGAATGAGAAATTTTGTTTCTCAAGGATAAATGTTACATTTATTAGTTAGTTCATAAGTGGAAAGCTTTTGGCTCTCCATGTGTACTGGAGTTGTAATACCTGTAATTCTCTACCACAGGCTATGCTGGATGGGGATTCTTGGAGCCGGAGTCAAAATATTTGACTCAATTGATTTTGTGTTCATGAAATAATACTGCTGTTTTTCACACTGAATTTTTAAATTGATGAAACAGAAAACACACAATGACTATAAAGTTGTTTTTTTTAGTAGAATTTCAACTGTCTAAGAGAGTACTGTAGATTTTATGGTCAAATTGGTAGGGGGGCTGGGTGACCATACACTGGGGGCTGAGAGAATGAAATATCTCCTCCTCTTCCTGGAAGATCTTAAAAAGCAGGTGGAGTTGGGTGTCATCAACACATTGGTGGTACCAGACCACAGAATTCTGGACAGCCTCTTTCATATTTTTCATGTATATGTAAAATAGTATGGGGAATCATGGAACACTCCACAGGCTAATGGTCAAGGTGTTGAACAGGAATCCCCCAGCACCATTACCATTCACAAAGTGACACAAGGGAAAATCTACTGAGAGGAGAACACCTGTAATACAAAACTTTCTTTGAGTGTCTGCAGGGAATCATGTATCCAGATTAAAAATTCAGAATTTTGTCCAAACCACTTTACCTGCATGGTGTCATCAAGACAAAACTTCAGAGCAGAAATCCAAGACCTCACTTAACAGAATGAGCAGGAGGTTTTACAGACTAGGCTTACCTCATTTTAATGTATGTGAAACAACTGTGCCATCAAGTTGATTCTGGCTTATGGCAACTCTCCCAAGGTTTTCTACATATAAAGTATTCTGAAATGATTTACCAGCCTCTCCTTCTGGTGGCACTCTGGGAAGGATATCAGACCACATAACCTCATCAGCCACACATGCTCCAGATGATATCAACTGGGCCTCTTCCCAGAAAGCCTAGTGGGGATTCAAATTCCTGACCTATGGCTCTGAACCAAGCACTGCTACTGCCCAGGTCTCATAAATTACACATGGCTATATAAAGCAGAGGGACGTGGTGGCGCTGCGGGTTAAACCACAGAAGCTTCTGTGCTGCAAGGTCAGAAGACCAGCCGTCGTAAGATCGAATCCACGTGATGGAGTGAGCTCCCGTCGCTTGTCCCAACTCCTGCCAACCTAGCAGTTCGAAAGCATGTAAATGCGAGTAGATAAATAGGTACCATCACAGTGGGAAGGTAACGACGTTCCGTGTCTAGTTGCGCTGGCCACGTGACCACGGAAACTGTCTACAGACAAACACTGGCTCTACGGCTTGGAGACGGGGATGAGCACCGCGCCCTAGAGTCGGACATGACTGGACTAAATGTCAAGGGGAACCTTTACCTTATATAAAGCAGGGAGGCCCTTCTAATACCATTAGGGGCCGCCTACAATTATCACTGGAAGGACAGATCCTGAAGCTGAGGCTCCAATACTTTGGCTATCTCATGAGAAGAGAAGACTCCCTGGAAAAGACCCTGATGTCGGGAAAGTGTGAAGGCAAGAGGAGAAGGGGACAACAGAGGACGAGATGGTTGGACAGTGTCATTGAAGCTACCAACATGAAACTCCGGGAGGCAGTGGAAGACAGGAGGGCCTGGCGTGCTCTGGTCCATGGGGTCACGAAGAGTCAGACACGACTTAACGACTAAACAACAACAACAACAATTATCTAAGTGCACCTCCAATCTAAGGACCCAATGCCTTCTTCCAGTGTTTTGCTGAAGGAGACTGAGGGCAGGAGAACCACTTGAAGAAGAACAGGGCTCCTGTAAGGGTTGGGATGGATAGTTAATTTGGCCAAATATACCGTGGAATTCTAGAAAATTTCTGCTTCCCATTGAAGTGAGTGAAGAATGGAGTAGGAAGAGAGACTAGAATTTTCTTTGAGCCAGGTGGGATCAGGAACCTAGGCCAAAGAGGAGCTTAATGTTTGTAACATTCCCCCAGTAGGGATCCTATGTTTTAAACTGGTGATGTTAAAAATCTAGTGATGTTTCCCCCGGCATCCAGATGCCATAATGGAGAGATGTCTGGCCTGCTGAAATGTATCTTGCTCTGTGGCAGTTAAAGTCCCAGGAGCCCTGCTGGAAGAAAACAGGCAATGCAAAAGAGCTTCGCTTCGTATCAGGCCAAACACCAAAGAAGAATTTTTAAAAAGACAAAAACATTGTGGCACCTTAAAGTCTAGCTGCTGTAGTTTTAAAGTGAGCGTTTGTGGACAAGTCCACTTTCTCAGTCTTCTTCCTCTGAGGAACTGGACTTGTCCACAAAAGCTCACATTAAAATATAGCAGTTAGTCTTTAATGTGACACAAACTTTTTTGTCTTCTTTATTTTTTTTCCCCTTTGGTTTTTGGCCTGCACTGCTAGCCCAGACTAAGATGGCTACCTCTTCATTAGTTGTGGGATTTGTTTGATTTAGAAAATAAGCTCAGATGATGGCTGTTTAGCGGGCTGAAGCAGTATCTAAACAGGGTAGCATTCAGTACAACATCTCTAAGGAAGACATGAAATGGTTTGAATTGTAAGATTTGTCCATTTCTGGCATAGTACAACCTGAACCAAACATTTGAAAAGCTATTTTTGGGGTGCTGGAACTCCCCAGAATTCCCAGCTAGCATGGTCACTGGGGAATTCTGGAAGCTGCAGAAATAATAACCCTTCCAAACTCTGTCTCTAACAAGAGTGCCCAGAGCATTATGGTTAGAACAGCTGTTGAATCTGTTATCAACTTTGAAGGTTTAAAACAATCTCTTATATATTATTGATGTCAGGATATTTCAGCTTCCAGACACCTCTTCTCTTTGCTTCTCTATGAACCACCTCCAAATTAGCTGTATCTTGTTTGATTTCTTATCTCCCATGCCTCTTATGTTGAGGGTTTCCCCTCCAAATCCCATCTATTTGGCCCAGCAAACTATATATATAGTTTTCTATCTAACTTTGCAATAAAATCTAGAGCCAGGTCCTTAACATACACACACAGTGCTCCATTTCTGATACAGCCTCTTCCTTTGCTTCAGCTCAGCCTTAAAGCTACCTTAACTGGCAGGTAACCTTTGGCTCACCTACTGGAAAATAAGAATATCTCTTTTTCTGGAGCAGACATTGTAATAAGGTACTGCCTACGTGCTATCAGTTGCAGGATTTTGATCTGAGAACCAAAGCAGATCAATAAGTGCTGGTCTTACCTAAAGCTGCATACTGAACTTGATGACACCATTTTAGCAGTGGAAGAATCTTACAAAAAAACACTTTCTACGTACTGTAACTCTGCTGGCCCTTCCATTTCCCTTTCATGCATAAAGGCTTTTCTTGACTTTAGTAGGATCCAGAACCAGCTGTGTCAAACAAAACATTCAGCTGCAAGTAAAGTGGAAACATTACTTTAATTAGGGCAATTGGAGTACAGGAAGAAAATAAAGCCTGGACCTTCTTTCCTTTTCCTTTCCATAAACAGTTCTGTCTAAACATTGCAAGGAACCAACAGTACATTTTGAAGAATCAGGGCAGGGGGGAATTGTTGGAGAAGTTTAATCTTTCCTGAACAGCAGGCCTGCCTGCTGACGTGTTTATTGCTTATAAAGCATGCTAGATTCCCAAGGGTGGAATAAATGCACTGAGAGAGTACACACGGTTCAACATCATGATATCAGAGTATTGCCTGGATGGAGGATACTTGCATGTTGTGCTTTTTGCTTTTTCTTATCAGCATCAGAAGCTGGGAAGGGAAGACCAAAATATGCTGCTAGAAAATAGCTTAGATTAAAAACAAAACACAGTGTCAGCCTTGCCAGCCATGGGAACTTCCTTCTTCCACCTGTGATTCCATAGAAGACACCGCAGAGACATCAACAACAATGGGATTTATTAAAACAAGGGCAAGGGAAACATGTACAGCACAAGGAGCTCCTTTTGGAAGAGTTCCCTTCATTTCCCATAAGTGTTCATTAGAATCCAAAAGTACCACAGCTACTGCCACTGGTTCAGTCTCTTTTCTGTCCCTTTTCAACAGGTGAAGTCCTGTTGTCCACCCTATTGCCATCTGCAACAGGAAGGGTTTATATGCCCACACCAAAGGTGGCAATAGCAGTCCCAGTTCTGACTGGTGGATTGTTGTCCCTTGGCTGGGAATTGAGTTTAGCTCTTTTCTTGTTCCTCCAGTGTCCTGACAGGGTTGTAGCCAGTTCTGGGCTTCCTGCTGCCAACGTTTCCACTCCCTGACTTCTTTCCCCTCTTCGTAACTGGGTTTGGGATGAGGCTTAGGATTTAGGTGAATCTCAGCATCTTCCCAGGGTACTCTCAGTTGTACAATAACCTCAGTCCAGGAGTCTTTTTTGTATACATATTCCCAGTCACCTGGAAGCTCTGGTTCTTCTGGAGGTTCTACCTCTACTTCATAGCCTTCCTGGGACTCCTCAAAGGCATCTCCCCAGTCTTTCTCCTCTTCAACCTCCTCAGGGGAAAGGGGAGATAGCCTGCACACTGACCCCTCAGTAGTGGTGTCTTCCGCCTAATACACAGTATTATGCTATGGTTGAAATCCAGTAGTAGGTTACAAATAGAGTAGTCTAATTAAATCAATGGAAGTTATGAAGGAATTGACTCAGCCAATTGCCACTGATTCAATAGGCCTACTCTAGTTGCAGCTTACTACTGGATTTCGGCATATATGTCATGGAAAACTAAAATCTAAATTCAATTGTAGTCCCAGCCTGAGTAGGGGCAAAGTTTATATACAAGCTGATTGACCTTTCAGCAGTTGGCTCAATGGGTGTATATTCTCAGTATATTATCCCCTCCCTAATAACCTAAAATGCTGGTTCATGCCTTTAAAGCCCTAAATGGGTTTGGCATCCAGCTATCTGAAGGAGTGTCTATCCATAGGCTAGCCTGCTTATAACTTCCTTATAACTTAAGACTGTCAAGGAAGGCTCCTTTCTGTCAACACGCGAGACAGCCTTTCAGCTACTGACACTCCTAATACAGAATATGGTCTCCAGGGAGGCACAACCAACATTCACACTATAATTGTTTTGTTATGAACTCAAAACCTTTTCACTTGCTGAGATAATTTGATGGCCGATTTTGTCAGATTTATTTGTGTTTGCTGCCTTCTTTACTTTGCTAGATTTTATTGTTTCAAACGTATTTGTAGATTCCTCTGGTGTCCATATGGCTTTAACAAGGCAAATTAAGAACACAGCGGGAACAAAAAAGACAGGAAAAAGCTGACTGTACTACAGTATGACTCTGTGGCCTTATAATAAAAGGACTTAATGACATTATCCAGAGCCTATACTGTAGCAATATAGTGATTACCTGGTATCCCTTAGTGACTATTATGCTGTAAACCTTACTGAGAAGTGTATGTAAATAAACTACCAATAAACTACATTAAACAGGGAACCTTAACTGTGAATCGGCATATATATATTTTTTGTTTATCTGGTTGACAATGCTGTGCGCGCGCGTGTGCTTGCGCATTCATATTCGGGTACCATGTCAGTTTCTCACTGCTCCAGTGTATATGAAAGTGCTGTGTGCATGCATATGAAAATCAAATATATTTTTGATTTTATCATTTTAAAATCCACAAATGCTGGATTTAACATAAGGAATTAGTGGAGAGTGCTACTCCACTCTCTGAGTGCCTCTGGGCTTTTTGCTCCACCCTGTGTTTGTCCTAGAAAAGAACATATATGGCTACTGAGTCCATATCTATACATTTATTAGCACATTCACTGCAGTGGCACCAATCTGGTAGCAGTTGATGGATGACTCTCCCTCCTCAGCACTGCCATTCTTAATGTCATTGCTGCAAGCATCCCAACCAGGCTGCAGCTGCTGGATGGCGGACAGGTGCACCTGAGAGGGTCAAGCCACATCCACAGTGCACCAAGAGTCAATAATCTGAGGAAGAGGATGATCTTCAGCCTGGCAGCCTCCTAGACACAGTTATTTGTAGATAAAACTCATATAAAACAGAAATGTACTCCTGAGAAGGCATCGAGAGAATTGTCTTGAATCCTCCATGACATAGCTTTCCATCAAGCACCAATAAAGCTGCTTCATTAAATTTACTAAACAACAAATATGCAAATGGATTCAAGATGGTGATTAAGATTGGTTGTGTAATCTGCATCACCAGCTTGATTAGGTGTACAATATGCCACCGCTTGTGGTTTTCTAGGCATTAGCAGTGAATAAAATGATATACCATCAGAGCTTCATGCTAACTGCTTTCAGGCATGTAGAAACATGGTGTGTGGGTGTGACAACTGTACTACTTTCCGGCTGAAATAATAAATATGCCAGTGAGAGTCTCCTCAGACAAAGGAACCCTAATCCACCAAAAGTCCTTGTTTAAAAAGGCACCCATGAATCATTATTTTTCCCAAAATGTCTGTGGTGATTCAGATTTACAGGTGCATCCCACTGAAAACAACACAATGTGTGTCAATGGCACCTTTGGCTGTGTAGTCTGATCCCTATTTGGATTGGCAACTAATACATTTTATTAATTAGTTCCCAACCTTGGGTTCCCAGTTGTTCTTGAACTACAATTGCCAGAAATCCTGGCCAGCACTGCTAGTGGTGAAAGCTTCTGAGAATTTTAGTCCAAGAACACCTGAGGGACCAAGGTTGAGAACCGGTGCTTTAGGTGGATCAAGTTGTATGTTTGCAGATTTACACTACATGTTGAACATGGGAGGGGCGGAATTGCTTCTTGTCCCTGTTACTAAACGCTCAAAACAGTGGGTCCTCAAATCAGCATACAGGGGCGTTCCGTTAGAAACTGTATCATGCCTTAGAACAACTCACAGGGCACTGCCTATTCAGCAATATATAACATCCCTGGACTTCCTTTTATTTATTTAAAATATTTTTAGCGTCTTTCTCCTTTAAAAGGACTAAGGTGGCTTACATCAGTAAGAGACAATATTTAAAAGCTAAAAACGTTTAGTAAGTTTCCTGTCATTTAGTGAAAAGTCATTTCAGCTCATATGGATTACTAAAGGACAATTATGGGGCCATCTTTCCAAAAAGGATGTGAAAATCATTATGCTGTATATTTGTGGAGGTATACCTAACCACTATGGTCTGGAGGTCAACAACATATAGCTGTTTCATAATCTCTTTAGGGGCACTATTGTAGCCTCTGGCAAGAAGGTGAGCTAGCATAGATGTCCAGCGTAGATGTGAATGAATGCATCTTAGCTGTCCAAGAATCCCCTGTGTCCTTGTGGCCCCATGGCCAAGGGTTAGGCCAACTGGGAGGGTATCTTCAGCCAAAACAAGATGGCTGCTTTCTGGGCATGATGTCTCAGACAATGGCCTTAGAATAGATCTATTTACCCCCAAAGCTCTAGTTACAAATTTGCCAATCACAGCTATGCTAAAATCCCCAGTCTCCCCCTTGACTGTTTCCTATAGTTTTCACATCCTCTGTGTGGTGGAGGAAGTAAGGAGAATGTAGGAGGGGATGTATGTCATGTGGTTGGAAGAACTATCCTCTCTATGTCATACTTTCCCCAACACCTGAATATCAACACACTGTTGGCATTCAGGGCAAGCAGCCATCTCAACTCCTACTCCCCTAGCAACAAAGAGAACTTGGATTCTATGCATATTTACATAGTAATTATACTCATTTCACTGGGGCTGCCTCCCAAGCATGAGCATGAATGTAGCAGTAGCCTTAGAGATTTTAATATAGTATTGGGGAAGGGGAGCTTTTAGGAAGCTCAGAAGTCAGAACCAGAAGTCAAGCCAGTGCAGATACTGGAACATGAATACCGCATTGCTTTAGATTTTTCAAATCTAGACATATCTGGAGGCTTCTGACCATATGCTTCAAATTCTGGAAGAATTACATTTATTCATTCATCAATAATTATTCAATTCTTCAAACAACCTCCAGTTATGAATATGGGATATTGTGCTTCTGTATCCAAAATTCAAAATGCTAGGAAATGGCCTGATATTGCTGCACAATATGGTGTCCGTGTTGCCAGGAAGAAAAAGGATCCCAAGCTTTACATAGCAAAGGGCAGCCTAAATGTTGACAACACCAATGACAGCAGTCAAGATGGTCTACAGGATACCCTCTTGTGTTCACTGACACTCACAAAGAGACACAATGCAGGGGAAAATCCCAGAACCTGACTCCCGTTTTTATCAGTTAACCACTTCTCACTCAAAATACAAAGCAATTATCATGGGTGTTTTTCAACAAGTTTGAATGGACAGGGAAATCAACTCATTTCAAATGTGGTGTTGGGGGAGAGCCTTACAGATACAACAGACAGCAAGAAAGGCAGAAAAACTGGTATTCAATCAAGTCAATGAAGTCAAGCCTGAACTCTCACTAGAGCAAAACTGAGTAGTCTGAGGCTATCCTACCTTGCACATGTAATGAAAATACAGAACTGACCAGAAAAGACAGGATTGCTGGGGAAAGTGGGGGGAGGACAGTAGGAAGAAAAGAAGACCTTACATGACACAGATATTCTCAATATAGGAAGCCGCAGCTGTTAGTTTGCAAGACCAGAGCAGAACTTACTAGAAAAGACAATATTGCTAGGAAGGGAGGCTGTAGGAAGAGAGAACAACCGAATGTTGTTATTAGAGATGGGGGGTATTCATATTTGTATACGAATACCCACACACAGGTGGACATAACGAGGGTCCAGCCCCCTGGGGCCGGACCGTCCACTCACCTTCTGCTGTTGCTGCGAGCTCTGCACTCCCTTCCTATTGCTCCAGAGCTCGCGGTCTGTGAGCCACTCTTCAACCTTGCAGCAAGGCTTGTCCTCCCGCCTCCTGCCAGGAGTGGCTGGCAGACCGTGAGCTCCGGAGTGATAGGAAAGGATCACGGAGCTCGCGGCAACAGTGGAAGGTGAGTGGACGGTCCGGCCCCAGGGGGCTGGACCTTCGTTATGTCCACCTGTGGCGTTCATCCTTGTGGCACCTGCGTGTTTTGCCCTCACAAAGGCTCCCGTCGCATTTTCCTCTTGCTGCCACCAGTGGATTACCTCAATCCACAATATAAATGACGTTTGTCAGGACACTTGTCTTGTGAACACAAACAGAACTTATTTATTGAAGTGAAGCAGATTGAATAATAACAGAAGTCCTTCAGATACACATTATACACAAGCAAATCATTAACAGTTCTCTCAGTAGATACTTCTTTTCTCTTGCTATATCATTACCACCTTCTCTACCTATTTTCTTTACCAGCCTTATCACTCAGTATCTGTTCCCTCTCTCTCTGACTAACCAGTCCCTATCTGACTCCTCCTTCTCCCACCAAACCTCATGTAGCTGCTGACTCCGCCTCTCCAGTCCTCTCATAGGCTCATGCAAATCAGCTCATGAATATGAATGGCATGAGTGACGTGGGCGATCGTCACACCCCCATCTCTAGTTGTTATGTTTTTCTTATGTCTATAGAAGTGGACTTGTCCATGAAAGCTCACATTAAAATTACAGTTACCGTATTTTTCTGTGTATAAGATGATACTTTTGTCTAAAATCTTTAGACTAAAAATTGAAGGTCATCTTATACATGGAAGGAAGCTGAGGAGAGAACAAAACAGCCCATACCTTGCCTCTGCAAACAGGCTTCCTTCAATCATGAGGCTTAGCTGCCTCCAGTCACGAGCCTTATGTAACTGACATCAGCTGATGCTGAACAAAACCAATTGCAACACACCTCGTTGGAGGTGGAGCATGTAGGCAGTGCTCAGATGCAACAGGAACAGTACTGGTATGTAAATGTTACCGATTACTAAATAAAAATGTATTCTGTTTTATGTTTAAAATATTGATTTCTTAATTTGGGGTTAGAAAAGTGAGGGGGCTGTCTTATACATGGAAAAATACAGTACTCTTTAAGATACTGCAATGTTTTTGTTTTCTTTTTTTTTTTTTTACTTTTCTTTCGGTTTTGCCTGATATGCTAGCACAAACTTCTAAAATTACAACCTAATATGAAATGCTGTTGGTTTGCAAGATCTGAGCAGAGATGTTAATGATATGACATTCTGGAGGTCATTAACTCATATAGTCACCACACATAAGAGTGACTTGATGACACATAACAACTTTACTGTTTTTTTCTTAATTACCAGACAATTGTATAATGACAAAACAGATGAAATGGTTGAGACTATGACAGCATATAGGCACGAAAGCTCTACTAACATTGAGTAAGACCATCCCCAGACACAAAGCAAAAAACAGTAGTTTCACAGCTTAAATCAGTGAACTTCTGAATGTTTGTTCTCTATTCTTTTTACACATCTTTTTAAATAATTTTACAACCAGACACAAAGTAACTTTGCAAGCACACATCCCTGTTTGGCCAGGAAGCAGTTAAAAATTCAATTGGGTCCTGATTGACAGGTTCAAAAGTTCAGATTGTCCCACACCTGGAGTTGATTTTTCCTTTGAAACCTTAGGAAGCCTGGTCTCAGAAGCCCTAAGATAATGTTTACTGAAAGCACTCAGGGCTGGGACAAACACTGCTGTATGCTTTCTGTAATGCAGAAATACTTTGAACATGTCTTATAAAATTGTATGCTAATTCCCTGGGGATATGTTGTATGTTGTGTATGGTGTATTTGAAATGGTCTGAAGACCTCTTTAATAAAAGTTATTCTTATTCTTTTATTGAAAATAAATTATTTATTCCCTGAGGATACATGGCAAAACGTCTCCCTTTCTGGAGGACTGTCAAGCTATTACTTTCTTTAAATCAAGTTCATTTTTTAAATTCCTTAAATAATAGCTGTGAACGTGAGTTGACCTGTAATTCTCCCTCACCCATATGATACATTGTATCATCTACCTGGCAAGCCTGCACCACACATGCTCAGTTTATAACAAAGTCACTGTTTTCCCCATTTGAAAGGCCTCCTTTGAGAATCAGTATTGCAGTCCCTGCAGCCTGGATTCTTTCCAAATTAAAAAGAGTGGGTGGGGCCAAGATTGGTATTTTCAATTTATGTGATCTGCTTTAAATCTTGGAGTGGTTAGGGTCACCTATTTCTGAGCCGAGGGAACAGTTTTACCTTTTAAAAGTCATAACTCGAAAACCCTTTGCCCAAACTTCTCCAAATTTGGCTCAGATCAAGAGCAGAGTGTCCGCTACATCTGTGCCACATTTGGTGCTGATCTGAAGTTAAGTGTCAAAGTTATAATTTGTTGGTTTGGGTTACCCCATTTTTAGAATTACCCAGTAAAATGTTGATTTACTCTACTGCAAAATAACATAATCATGACAATGACAATGAAACACCACCATGCACATTGAAGTTCCAGTTCAAGTCACCATTCTAGATTTTGAGTCTGACAAACTGACCAGTTTCAGGGTGGCAATGAAAGATGTAAAGCATACACTGCTGTGTGGTATTTGCACCAAATTACAGAGTCATTGTGATGACCAATTGGATATGCAAACATACAACATAATTCTCCATTTTGGCCACAGTGTCATTTGTAGGTTGTGGAAAAAAAAGAGTTTAAAAGAGTTAAAATAGATTGTAATGCAGTCTCAAAAATGTTGACATGCAATATTGTGAAAGCTAGATCCTCTTTTTCATTATTGTTACAAAGCTAAATTGAATGACACTTGTATCTGACAAGCTCTTAGTCTCTCATCCTTCTGTCTCCTGTCCCTGCCCTCTCCCACTCTATACAAGCTCATGGAGCTTCCTTCATGAGCTTGTATAGATAAAATAAAATATAAATACTTTTATAAAGTATATCCTTTATATTTTATATTTACACTTATAAAGTATAAATACAATAAATACCCAAGTATTTTATTTATTTGTCACGTGGAGCTAAATAAAGCAAGGTACGTATAATATTTCAGGAGCAGCATGTCCCAGCCTTCCCTGGCAGCCGGCAGCCTGGTTCACACCTAGCCCTCCTTACTGGACACACAGCCGCCCGGCCCATGCACTGCGTCAGACACCACAGCTGATGAAACCAAAGCATCTGTGATCTGCAAGGGGCTGTTGGCACAAGGGCCTGATCTGCATCCAGCTGAATTTAAAAGAGTGCAGTCTAAACCTGGCATGTTGCAGAAGGCCCTGTCCTTGAATTTAAAAATAGCCCCAAGCTGGCTGTCTTCACCAAAACCAGATCTGAAATAAAACTGTAGGTGATTTTAAAGGAGACAGCTCATGGACACAAAGACAACTTTCATCTATTTGCATTACTCTTCACCTTACAAATTTACTGACATTCCTACATTTACTTCCATTGGAACTGTTATGGCCAGCTGCACTGTGTTACCAATTTATTTTCTCTCTTGTTTTATGGAGCACTGCAGCTCCTTAACCTTAATTTCAATATATATTTTTTTAAAAGATATACGGCAGTTTTTCCTGATGCATAGAATTTCCTCTGTTGCTCCAGTGCCTATGGAAGTAATGCATTGCACTCAATGGACCCAGAACTCCCATCTAGGGCTGTGTCACTTGCCAGACGGTAGCTGGAGTGATGCAACACCTACTATAGCCTTTCAAGCTGTTGACATAAGTTTACCAATGCATCGACACTCCTGCCATGGAAAAAATAAAAATAAAATAATAGGGCAGCCATGCGGCAGTAATGGCGGCTGCATTCCCCGGTGATTTTGCTTTGAAAAAGTATCAATAGGATTGTACACACATGCCATACCACTAATGAATATATTGAAACACCACTGGAACAAGAAACCAGAAGCCTCCTGGTGAGGGGAAATTGAACCACAGTGACACTGCTGGCCAGTAAAATGAATCACTGATGGCCGTGTGTCGTTTGACCACAAATTTATGCTACAATCTAACTTGGGCATAAGTAGAGAACAATTCTGTTGTGTGATCACACCCTACATGATTTTCTTCCCTGCCATATCTGATGCTGCAGTGAAAAACCTGAACTATGAGGCCTCCCCTACCTCCATTATAAACTGTTTTTTTTACAGTTAAGCATATCATGATTGGCATCACTTGAGAGCACAACGGTAATTTAGATAGCATTCAGCAACACAATGAGCTACCTGTGGACATTGTTTCTATTTTTAAAGGGAGTCGAGAAGAGATTTGTTCAAGGTTGCTCCATTGTGCTCCTTCTGGACAGAATGCTCCCAGTGCTCCCAGTTAAAAGCTGTTCAGTCTTCTTCTCCATTATGGATGTTCTCTAGAAAGAAAAGAAACAGAAAGATGGATGGTTCTTTCAATCAAGGTTTCCACCAAGCTCTTTGCTCTGTCTGATTCACAGAGTTTTATAGAAAGTCCAGGTGTCATAATCTTCTATTTGTCCCGTCCCATCAAAAGACAGTGTGTAGCTACTCCTTGTTTTCTCATTGCTTGTTCATTTTTCCCCCAATTCGGAAAATAAAATCTCTTAAGGAAGAAAAGAATGTACTGAAAAGAACTGATGGGAAAACCTGGAAGGGACACAAGTTCCTTTTATGAAAGCAATTCCACTCTAAATGTCTATTCTAGAAGCACGATGTGAGTTTCTGCAAGATGTGTCTCTGATCTGGGTTCCCCTCCTTCATTACAGGATCATGTTGGTTCCTATTAGGGTGAAACTGGAGAAATTGACATGAGGGCACCTCTGTTCTTTGTGGGTTGCCCAAAATACAAGCCTATGCATCTTTTAGGAAGATGGTAAAAGCCTTCTTTATTGTCTTGGCTTTGCAACACCTTGCATGAAGTAACTCCAACAGAGGGAACTGTTTAAATTGGTTGGACTTGTCTGTTAGTCACACTGGGTAAAATCTGGTAGTAAGTTGTACCTATAGTAGGCCCATTAAATCAACAGAATTAACAGTTTATGAAGTGACATAGCGGTGAATTTAGTCAACAAGATATGGACCATTCTGAATTACTGCTGCGTCACTTACTTGTCATAGTGGTAAACTAATAACATAGTGGTATGACCCTGAAGGAAGCAGTGCTGCCCTATCACACCGAAGGTGTCATCCTCAGTGTGATCAGGACACACGTTGCCACTAGCCTGAAGAATGGGAAAGCCAGAAAGTGAGACAAAACTGTGAGCAGAAACGCTACCAAACTTTGCTGGCCAAACGAAATGTACCAAATACTGAAGAAAAAAGACTGAGTTTAGTCATGATTAGATTTACATTGTGGGATCAATAGGAAAAAAAAAACATGAAAATTAAGAGAGAGAACTCCAGCACAAACACATAGCCATGTAGTCACATCCTCAGTGGTAGCTGGACTTTTTCCTGCACTTCTGCAAATGTTTTGGGTCTCCCCCTTATGAACCAGTTGATACCTCTCTCTTGCGCATAGATAGGGATCCAGACCTGGTGAGTGATTTTTTATTACTATATAGGAGAGGACAGATGTAACTCTTATTTGGGGGAATGCGTGTGAGGCAGCACATAATCATGCAGGGAGACAGTTTTGAATGGCAGCAGATGGCAGATACAGCAGTGCTGGCTTAAACGGGACATGCAGAAGTACATCCTCTTCTACAAAACAATTAGCACAGGAATTCTAGGAATAAGATTGATGCCAGGGATTTAGTCTCCTTAGAGCCAGTTCTGATGTCCTAAGGGGAGCTGCAGCCACCCTTTGCAATGTTGGCGGTGGTGGCTTTCCTTAGGGCATTAGAGACAGCTCTAAGGGAAACTGTTTCCCTTAGAGCTGTCTCTGATGCCCTAAGGAAAGTCGCTGCCGCCAGCTTTGCAAAGAGTGGCTGCGGCTTCCCTTAGGACATTGGAGCTGGCTCTAAGGGGGAGGCAACGGAGGTGGCGGCGGTATCGGCGTCAGTGGCCAAGGTAAGGAACTGGCTCTAAGGGAAGCCACCACCACCATCTTTGCAAAGGGCGGCCACCATCCTTGTGAAGATGGTTCTGGTGGCAGCGGCAGTGGCAGAGGTCATGGTGGCACGGGTAAGGAGACTTTTTTTTTTAGACAGCTAAGGACTGTCTAAAAAATCTAATGAACTAAGAAACCAATTTGTGGTTTGTCAGTGCACAGGGGAAATTTGTGGTTCATGGTTCATCAACCTTGACAAACCACGAACCAAGACAAACTGCCATTTTGGCGGTTCGTCCCCATCTGTATTTTAAATTTTCCTTTGCTTTCTTGGATCTTATGGAAGAGACTTCTAGTTTTTTCCTTTTTTGATTCTCCTTTGCCAGTTCTTTGCAATGGTAATTATCTTTTTCCCTATGTGCAAGTTGCTGAAAAGTTGAGTTTAGGATGCTCACCCTATCTCTGTCACCTCCTGTTTTTTTTCTTAACAATTTTAAGAGCTTAATAAGACATTAGTGCTGCAGCTAGACTGTTGACTGGAGCTGCTTACAGGTATCATGAGACACCCCCTACCTGTACATCACCTTCACTGGCTTTCAGACCATCTCCAGGCTGGTCCTGACATTTAATGCCCTTTATTTCTCTGACCTTGGCTATATGAAAGACTGTTATATCTTCATGAGCCCCCATCAGCATTAAGATTGGCAGGACGTTGTCTTTTTAAAAATCTCACCACTTTCACAAGCATGTTTAGTGAGGATTTGAGAGAGGAGGTTTTCTGTGGCTGCTTCTAGATTGTGGGATTCCCTTCCCCAGGCAGTTTGGCTCGCCCCTTCTCAACCCCCTTTTCACTGGCAAGAGTCAACAGGAAACTGAGGTGGGGAGATTTAGTGGGCTTTTAAAACCTTTTAAAATCGTTTTTATATAATGTTTTAAAATAATCATATGTTATAGTTTTACATTTTTAATTAGTATTTTTTAATTATTTGTGTTTTTAAAGTTGTTTTGTAAACCACCTTGAATGGGACAGAAATTCAATTTAAAAAGAAATAAAAGAAATCCACCAAGACCTTTGTTTTCTTTTGACTGTGCCTTCCTTTGCTTGTTATAGTTCTGGTTTTAGTATATCATTGTTCAGTTTGTGACTGACTGAGGCTAGTAATGCAAATCTGTTCTTTACATGGTCTTTAAATGAAATTCTTTAGGAATGTTGTTCAAATTTTATTTTGGTAATATGATTGTTTTAATGTACTTCAAGCTATACTTTAATTTTTGTTATCAACAGTTCATAGGCTGTACTATAATCCATTCCTGAGCTTGTGTTTACTGAGAGAATAAAATAAAATTTATCCATCCTCTGTTCCCAGTTATATAGCCTATTTGATTTCTGTTTTCTGAAACAGGAAAGGAAAAAAAAAGCATGAGGTGAAAACAAGATAAAAAGCATAAAAATAAAAATTTTAAAATTAACAACCTCAGAGCTCCTGGTGGAACAATTTTGCCTTACATTCCTTCTTCAACAGACATCATGTATTGTACAAACACAAGAATAGAGTTCCAGAGCTTGGAAATATCTTTTTCCTAACACATTTGAACCAAACTACCTTAAGAGATTATCAGGCAAAATCCAAAGAAAGAAAACAAGACAAGACAAAAACATGTGGCACCTTAAAGACTAACTGTTACATTTTAATATGAGCTTTCGTGGACAAAGCCCACTTCGTCAGACATATGGGAAAAAATGAAATACTGGATGAAATACCAAATTCCCAAGTAAAAAATTCTAACCATTCATTGGCTCTAAGAGTCTTGGGGGGGCGTGGTTACATTATGGCCTACGTTTGGTGTTAAGTTCTGTTGTAAACATTCCTACAGGAGACATAAAACAGGTAACAGGCAAGAGCAAAAAGAGAGTGGAGAAGGGGTGGGTGTGAGTTGGTGAAGGCTGAGAGGAAAGGGGATATCATTAAAAAATTCAAGAGCAGGGGGGAAATGGGGGAGAAGAGGTATATATAAAAGTAAAAGAAGATAGCAGAGGACCCACATGTGTTTATATAGGGATTATTAACAGTTTCTACTTTTGAGCCTTGTGATGAAAGATGGGTCTGGTAGTTGTGAAGAAAATAACAGTAGATAACACTGTAAGTATTACATTTGGTAATGACTTAAGAAACCTAGGCTTATATTCAGTCAATTTATATGGGTGTCCATCATGCATATAAATTTTATCTCAGCTGTTGTTTTGTAATGTCTCTGTTCTAAAATAGCAACTTAACAGTTGGCACCTTTAAAAGGAGAGTCCCAGACAACCTCAACTGATGCAGGGGCTGGTATGAATGGCAGTCCAATACATATGTGAGTCCCAAGTATGTAGTTTTAAAGATAATAACCTTTGAACTGAACCCAGAAAACCACTGGCAGCCAACAGTCTAAATAATGAAGAATATGTATTATATGATTTCAGTGGAGGCACTGGTCAATAGAAGCATATGTTTTTAATAAACAGATTGTCAACTTCACAGAATCTATGAGTTACTCTCTTATTTCATTTCTAACTCCTAGGCCAAACTCACCAACAATGTTTGTTTCTGCTTTATTCCTGTTTTTGAATTTCAGTCATCTATACTTATTGGCACATCTTATTCTGGTGTGTGATTAATTTCCTCCTGGACACTTGCATAAAAGCTTTTGATTTTGCCATCTTCTTCTTCAGTATCTGTGGCTGAAGCATAGATTTGAATGATAGTAATTTGTATTACAGCCCGTAACGTCTTGTACTACATCTTGCCTCACAAATAGAGCTACTTGTTTTCTTTGGAGTCAATCATTTCCAGAGTAAAATACTTTTTAATTATCTCTGAAAGTCTTATTCTAGTCCAATTTAGTTGATAGGAAGAATTTTGTTTTGATGGGACAAAATGCCGGTCAACTACACAATATTCATTAACTTCCTAAGAAAGACTGTGTGTCCTCTTCCAGAGATTGGAAATGTTTCTGGTTTTGACTACGACTCCCAGAATACTGTACCCAGCATAGTCACCACTGTACGCAATGACGCTTCAGAAGCCTCCGTATTGGAAGCATAACTGTAGTATTTGGAATGGTACATTTTCTTCCAAAAAGTATTGACTCAGAATACTTTTATTACAAATGAACCAACCCCAAAAGTTCGCATTTTGCTGAAACTTTTTAGAAAGGCATTTGAGGAAAGACAAGGAGAGACATTGCTGTGGAGAGCATAGTAGAAGCTCATGGGCAATGTTGAGTCATACGGTAGTGATTTAGCAAGAGTAATAATAATAACTTTAGTACTGCAGAAGGAACTGCCAAGGAAACTCTAGTGTTGCTCCTGTGAGGGCTAATGCATTTCCCACCCCCATCCTTTCCAAAATCATGGGAAAGTTATTTCTGAACGTACTAAAAATTCTTCCACAATTCAAAGAAACAAATTCATTAAGCAGACCAAGGAATTTCCTGGAAGTATAATTCTTGGATTCCTTGTGAAAGCCAGGAAAGTAAAACCACTTTTAGTTTGTAGAGAGGTATATATCTTATTTTGTTTTTATAATTCTTTTTCCTATTGCTTTTGGTTTTGTAAAACATTTGTTTTCAGGCTCAAAAGAATCCACTTTGTGGAATTCTTATTTTACTGAAAGGGTAAATTAATTCCCAGGCATGAAGAGAGGGCATTTGACTTCCAGAGAGCATGGTTTCCTATAGAATCAACATGGACCTGGATATAGAACTTCAGCATTCTGCAGCACTGTCACCCAAACAATTGTAAACAATAGTGCAAGTTTCAAGGATCTCTGATGTATCCACTTTCCTTCTACAAACAGCCATGTGCAACCAAAACAGCTGCCCCCAGTGACCTCACAGTTCTATTGATTTTGTTGTTGTTGTTGCTTATTTCATTTATTTACTGGTTTGAGCCAATGTATTACATTGGGATTTTTTTTAAATCTCCTATGCCATGTTTTCATGAACCATGATTAGAGAAGCGGAAGTGGCATTCTCTGGTTATCATTGTGTCCATCCAGTCCATGGGTTTTTTACATAGTTTTATGACAACACAGCTGCTTTGTTGTGTGGGCGTTACAATATAAAAGCATTGAATGGGCTCTCTGCATCTTTCTGAGCAGTGTATTTTGCTCTAGGTATGTGTGTGTGTGGTGTTTAATTTCACAGGGGGAAAAGGTGCTAGAGATGTTGGAGGTGAGTGGGCACGACTCTGATATGGGAAAAGGTGCATTCCTTTGCACATAGAGGAGGATGAGGAGAGAGAACGACCTCCTCAAGCTTCCTAGGCTGTCCTTTACCTGGTCTGACCTATGGTGGCTTTCCTCCAATCTACATAGATATTCTTAGGGTAGCTGATATCACTTCTTTCCTTTCTCACATTCCTCTTTTGACCTTTTTTGGGAGATGATAGAGGAGGCATCTCACCTTTGTTCTTCAGAGGAGAAGAGAGTTGCCTTGTTTCCCTGCTATCCACAAGTTAATTTAGTGGCTGCTTGCTGGTGCTTACTCTGCTCAAAAGAGTCATGTTGTGCAAATTGTGTAAAGCACAATGGATTTTTTAAAAGAATACTTGGCTTTTAATCCCTTTCTGGAGGCAAGATCTTGGGGGGGGGGGGTAGTAAATTCTCTGCTGGCTGCCTTTAAAGCCTTGGATGAGAAACCAGACATTAACAAGACTTTTCCCACTTCTCCTTGATGTATGAAGGTTCAAAGAAGGAGTGGGCCATCACCAGAGGTCTGAGGACTCCACATGTCCACATTTGGGAGAGCCTCTCCCATGCCTCATCCACCCCAGAAATATTTTTCTTGAAAAGGTTGTGCTTCCTTTCCTTTCTTTTCCTTCCCTTTTTCTTTTGGGGGGGGGGGGGGCACAGGGATCCTTAAAATCCTATCGTGGCCAATTTTAAAAATATTTACAAGCATTTTTGTGAGTGTGGTAGTACAAGGAGTTAAAGTGTCCCAGAACATGGCAAGAGTGCATCCTACACCCCCTGAAAAACACAAAGCAACTTTCTGAAAAAAATTGGGAATGTGGGAGCCCCAGAGCATTCTGCCTACCTCAAATTTAAAAGGACTTGCTCACATGGTATATGTCTGTGTGTGTGTGTGTGTGTGTGTGTTTATGAGAGTGGGGGTGTTATTGTGGAATTGTCCTGCTTCATTCATATATTTTTATAATATTCTAGAAGATTATATCTTCAGTTTGTAATACTCCAATGTTTTTCTACTTATTCTTTATTTTTCCTTTCTTTCCATGGGCAGTGTAGGCATCCTTCAGTCTCGAGAGACTATGGTAACGTGCTCTGTATGGAGGACTTGGAACAGCGTCTAGTGTGGCTGAGAAGGCCAATTCGAGAGTGACAATTCCTTCCACACTGAAGACAAATACAATCTGTCCCCTGTCCAGCTCCCTGATTTTGCTGCTTTTGGGACTGCCTCTTAGCCTCGGCCTGCTGGACAAGGGTCTCTTCAAATTGGGAGAGGCCATGATGCACTGCCTGCCTCCAGGCTAAACGCTCAGATGTCAAGGTTTCCCATCTGTTGAGGTCCATTCCTAAGGCCTTCAGATCCCGCTTGCAGATATCCATGTATCGCAGCTGTGGTCTCCCTCGGGGGCGATTTCCCTGCATGGGCAACTGATTGAGGAAATGATGAAACAGCTGCCCCATGCCTTGATGGTACTTGGGCCCTGAGTTTTGAATTATCCAGTTATGCAGATCATGTCCTAGGAAGCCTGGGTTGGTTGTGGTTACCTGGAATACTACCAGCTGAGAAAGAGTATCTTACAATTGTGGAACTGTGACAGAGACATAAGGGGCCGTTGAAAAGAATTGATAAAGATATGTTGTGCCAAATCTGCTTGTTAGACCCACAAATGTGTTTCGCAAACATATTTTGTTTACAAGCATAAATGGCTGCAGGCTGCAGAAAAGGACAGAGTAAGCATGATCCTTGCCCATTTAAAAATAACCATCCTGGTGGTTTACAAGAAATGAATACAGTGCAAAATAAGATAGAAACTGCATCCTAAGCAAACATTCAAGAATTTTAAAAACATACAGTAGAATATACAATGCAATCAATATTTTGAAAGGGACTATTTTGAAAGGGAACTGTGTTCCTCAAAGCAGTGTATGGTGAGGGATCTTTCCTGTCTTCACTACCTTTAGCCCAAGAGAGACATTTGCCTGAGGCAGCAGCAGATGGGTGATGTGGAGTAGTTAGCAGAAAGTGGCCACTGGATGACAAAGCTGTAGGTTCCACATGATCTAACCTGTTCCACTCCTGGCTTTATGTTGTCAGTTCAAGAAAGGATACGGTCCCTTGATTGCTGTTGAAATAACTGCGCTGACCTGCCTTTTGTCTCAAGCAGTCTTCTCTTGTGTAGTTCAGTGCCAGAGAAGTTTGTCCTGGGGGTTGGGGGGGGGGGGTTGGCCACTCACCATGCACTGAAAAGACACACAGGCAGATTACAAGACCGTGCAGACCAGCCCCTGCGGCATGGCCAGCCAATTCTCCTGGTTCTGGTGCTGTATCAGAAGGACTGTCTCTGTGTTCCGCATGGAGAAAGAGGGGCCCTCTAAGGGCAGAGCCCAGTGAGTTCTGTGGATCAAGGCTGGGGGAAAGTGACAGCTAATCAGATCAGCCCTGGGGAGCATGGCTGGTTGGCATGTTGATGGTGGGTGGTGAGTGGGGCCAGAGTACCCATTATAGCTCCACAATTCCTTTGCATGTTCTTTTAACATACAAGGGAATTGTATGAATCCCACTGAATTTTTTTAAAAAATTGCCCATATCTTTATAGAACAACACTAAAACATGGCCTGAAATCTGAATTAAAGTTCCATAAATTTAAAGGGGGGGGGGGGAAACAAGCCCCAAGAAATTGAGGATGAAAAGGAATAACACTTCTTAAAAGCCCTGTTCAAAGTCATAAAGTGTATACATACATTAAACCATAATTCAATTGCATAAGAGTCAGGTGTTGTCCCTCGGGTGATTATCAATTTGGGCATTATACAAACAAAATACACTAATGATCCTAAAGATAACTGTTCATCTTTTAAGATGTAATAAGATTTCATTTTCTGTATATAATTAGGATTGTAATCTCACTGAATGTAGTAAGTCTAGCCACTGATGTTTTTCTTGGTTTTCTTTCCATCACGCCTCAAGGAACAGAGATGGGGGAGGCACATATTTCTCCTTCTCTGGGATTTTCAAAAGTTGGCATATATGTGTGAACTTGCAAGTCAGCTCAGGAAAATAGCATTAAATGGCCCGTTCTGGAGAATTCCTGCAAAAACAAAGGAAGACTCTTGATTCTATCTGAAGAGCTTAGAAGTTGCCAAAATAGGAGTCTGCGCTCAACCTTAAACTAATATTTCAGTGCGTTCTGCAGGCATGTTTAAGAATGTAAAAACAAGTTACATAAAAATATAGAAACCAGATGACTACAGAAAGCGCACCGGTAGGATGTGAATGCAACTGTACCCTTGGTCTTTTGTACCCCAGCAACTGAGATATAGAAGCAGGCTGTCGCTGATACTGGAGCAAATGCATGGCCTCTCTTGCCTTTTAACCAGACCTTGGATATGTTGTTTTGGGGACTACAATTCCCAGAGTCCCCATTCAGCATGGTCCGTGAAAGCTAGGGATTCTAAGGTTGTGGGTTTGTGAATCTCCTTCAGATTTTAACATGAACTTTAAATGAGCTGTCTCAGGGTTAACACCTTGAATAGATCCTGTGTAGTTCAGACTATAACCCAGAGAAATTAGAGTCACCTGCCTCTTCCAGCATGGCCTTTGCCCATGCTGGCTGAAGGACTCTAGAAGTTGTAGTCTGTAAAAGTAATATTTTTAAGCTCTGGAAGATCCTCATGCCTATGAACTGATCTTATATTTGTCTAAAGTAATCCAAGTTGGCTGTTCTGAATCTCCCACCCATCAGCTTTTGACAAAATGTTAATGGTAGAGAAGTCTAATCAAGCCAAGAGAGAAGAGAGAGAAGGGAGGGAAAGAAATACTTCCATATTTATTTATATATGATATAGTATATGTAGTCTGGCTGGATAGCTCACCACATAGGTGATGGCGCAAGCTTGTTCTCATAACTTGTTTTCATAATCCGAAATAACTGAAATTATGAGAACGGTGCTTTGAGGAAGACTTGAGAGATGTTTGCCAGTGGGCTGGACTGCCTTGGAGGTTCGTGGACTCTTATTCGTGGGGGTAATTAAATAAAGGTTAAATGACCCTCTGACAAGGATGCTGGAGCTCTGTGTTTCCTGCTTCAGCAGAGGGCTGGGCTTAGCGATGCTTGGGGGTCCCTTCCAGCTCCACAATTCTAGAATTCTATGTTTGTATGATAGACTTATTTTTAAAAGAACAGTGACCAAGTTTAATACATCTGAAATTACAATAATTGGGATTCTATTATGCATCTCAACTGTAACTCAATGAGAAAATATTGAAATGTCAGTTTAGGAAGTCAAGCTTACATTAGGGCAGATAGTGCCATTTAAGTCACAGTGATTAAGCGAAAGAATATTGTAATATTATTTAATATATAAAAATATATTTAAACCCCAACTATATCTCACTGCATTCCGTGTCTAGTCGCGCTGGTCACGTGACCACAGAAACTGTCTTCGGACAAAACGCTGGCTCTATGGCTTGGAAACGGGGATGAGCACCGCCCCCTAGAGTCGGACACGACTGGACTAAATGTCAAGGGGAACCTTTACCTTTACCTAGTGCAAATACAACATACCCAGAGAAGACACGTTGGTCCCTGTAGTGGGGAAAGTCAAGTGGAATACTTCTCACAGTAGAAGAACAATGACTGTCACTGACCTCTCTAGAAGTGCCTGTTGAAGCCGCTAAATCTTTGGAATGCTTTTGAGCCGCCTATTATCCTCAGTTGCCCCATCTCTGGATTGCCAGTATTGTTTTGGTCCCTTAGTGTCAGTAAATGGGGTTAAATGTGGATCGAACTTGGGCCTTGAGAAGGTGAGAAACAAATGTTGGCAACACTGTGCCCGTGTGATAAAGAACTTGCTCTGTATGCCAGTGGAATGTTCTATTCAGGGGTTGGACTAGGCCTAGAGAGTTGCAAGTTCTAATCCCCGATGAGTTATGAAACTCACTGAGGAGACCTTGGGCTGATTAGCTTCTTTCAGGGCTGTTGAGAAGATAAAATGGGAGGAGAGCTATGTTCATTGCCTTGAGCGCATGAGAGGAAAAGTGGGGTAGCAATGTTAACTACTGTAATAAAGAAATTGGTCCAATTTCTGCTGGTTCAGGCCCTGATTTCTGCTGGTTAGAGCTGGGAAAGGCTCTTGTCGCGAAATCTGGAAAGCCACTGCCATTCAGTGTAGGCCAAGTTAGGTGGTGTAAAGTGGGCTAATGAAGAGATAGCTCTGTGAATTAGGTGTCTAGCCGGGGAGCCAGAAGTCAGGAGTTCAATGCCCCACTGTGCCTTGTGGGAGAAGAACCAGCCTGTGTAGCCTTGGGCAACCCGCACAGTCCCAGGATGCCCCCAGAAGAAGGGAAGGACAAACCACTTCTGAATACTCTATAACTAGAAAGTCCTGAAAAGGGCCACCTTGAGTCCGAATTCACTCGATGGCACATTATTATTATTATTATTATTATTATTATTATTATTATTATTA
Organism: Intellagama lesueurii; assembly: GCA_037013535.1. Classification (NCBI taxonomy): domain Eukaryota; kingdom Metazoa; phylum Chordata; class Lepidosauria; order Squamata; family Agamidae; genus Intellagama; species Intellagama lesueurii. The sequence continues at coordinate 256,774,843 of JBAJHW010000002.1, forward strand.
TTATTATTATTATTATTATTATTATTATTATTATTATTATTATTATTATTATTATTATTATTATTATTATTATTGTTGTTGTTGTTGTTGTTGTTATTATTGTTGTTGTTGTTGTTATTGTTGTTGTTGTTTATTTATTTATTTATTTATTTATTTATTTATTTATTTATTTATTTATTTATTTATTTATTAATAAGTATGCCATTCAGTGAATTCTCTACAGTACTAGCTTTTCCAAATGTTATTCTCTCCCTTCTCTCTACTCACTTTCCCCTTCGCTTGAAATAGGACTCTCTCCGTCTCTTCTGGTTACAATAGATTGTTTTGGTTGTTTGATTTTTCCATTGCCTGCCATTTTCTTCTGAGGCTGTGACTTTGACACGCTTTACTTTGGGAATAAATTCATGTGCACCTGTCATGGGGAGCTCTGATCTAATACGCCAAGTGGCACCAAAGGAGCCTCTCAAGCTCTACAGCCTCTCAGATTTCTCACCCAATGGCAAAGGAGGCATCATTTTCTTATCTGTTTTTTTGAAAACCACCCACAACAGCAACTGCACATATAAATAACGGTGTCAACAACTGCCAGCTAAATGTGTCAATGACATTCCCCTTCTGAGAACAGTTCAGTCTTCATTTTCCTATGATGCTGTTTACTGCTCGTCTCCCCACTTGCCAGCTTTCACAAAAAGTTTTCGAGACAGAAAATGCTTCCTCATCCTCCTATAGCATTTGCTAAATGGACAACACAATATAGAGAAGCACACAAAATGAATTGTGACGTACCTTCAAATCAGGGCTGTGGTGTTTTTTTAAAAAAAAAAAATTAGGGCAAGTTTTATTGGCCACCACAAGCTTAGCCTCTCCACTGTGCAAATGTAATTTTCTTCCTTAAGAAGAAATGGATGTAATCTATTTAGGTGTATACTTGGCATGTAGGTATACTCTGCACATGGTGTGCTGTTGGATAAGATCCTGTTACCTAAATGTGGAGCAACAGAAAGGAAATGATGTAAGTATCCCCTCCGCTCCAGCAGACTCCCCACTGTGGGACGAGTTGCGTGCCAGATCTTGCTAGTGTGAGAATAGACGTGCATTGGTGGCCGATTAATGTAATTGATTAATTAGTTAATAGGAGGTTAGGAGGACTGGACCACTGAGGTTACCATTGACAGAGTGTGAAATTTTGTGGCTTAAAAACCTTCTAACTATGCAGTGGAAAAAGTTCAGGGACCTACAGAGCAGAATTAGCTTCAAATCTCCCACAGTAGAACAACTCTTATTGCTTAGTTCTCCTCAACTGGCACTTACTGTCTCAATAATTCACTCAGATACACTGGTATGAGAAAGAATAAAATGTTCCATTTTACTCACAGTTCTTCATAGATCAAAACAACAGCATTCTGTAGAAAAATAGTGACTGGTTAAATGAACAAGGATTAACTGATTAGCTTCATAGCTAACTACATGACTTGTTGACTCACTAAATACATTGCTCTGTCTCTAGACTCCTGACTCTAACTGACTCCTGACTCTAACTCTCTGACTGAATCTTGACAGAAAAACAACGGGAAAAGAAGCCTTAACTAGAGAGGCATAGTTCTCTTTAAAATCTGAGGTAGAGAGGGAACTATTGGCTGCTACTGAGTTGACTGACATTCAACTCCAGTCCAGAAAGGTCCCTCCCAGCCGAAACCTCTTAAAGGCAATATAGAAGGGTGCAACAATTCCAATGGTTTCTTATACCCTGTTTTCCCGAAAATAAGACCTAACCTGAAAATAAGCCCTAGTATGATTTTTCAGGATGCTCGTAATATAAGCCCTACCCCAAAAATAAGCCCCAGTTAAGTGAAACCCCGCCCTCCACCATTGTGCAACAGAAGATGACATGCCTGTACAGTGGTGCCTCGCTAGACGATGTTAATCCGTTCCACGAAGATCGCTGTCTAGCGAAAACATCGTCTAGCGAAGCACGTTTTCCCATTGGAATGCATTGAAATCTCTTCAATGCGTTCCAAGGGAAAACGCAGTCGTCTAGCGAAAATCTCCCATAGGGAAACATCGTCTAGCGAGTGAGGGTCCCCGTCGGAATGCACTGACAGCTACACTGACAGCTTTTCACCACTAGTCGGCGCATTCCTATGGGGAAACCTCATCGTCTAGCGAAAATTCCCCATAGAGAGACATCGTTTTGCGAAGCGCAGTAGCGATCGCAAAAAGGCATCGTCTAGCGATTTCCTCGTCCTGCGAGGCAATCGTCTAGCGAGGCACCACTGTATTTGAATAAATGTAGATTGTTGTACATGAAAAAAATAAAACATCCCCTGAAAATAAGCCCTAATGCATTTTTTGGAAGCAAAAATTAATATAAGACCCTGTCTTATTTTCAGGGAAACACGGTAACATATTAAAGACCACCGGCTGTTGGAAAAACTTTGCTATCCCTGTGGGAAATTATTTGATCAGGATATTTCAAAGCCTAGATTACTGTCAGAAACACTATAAGTCATACAGTCTAGTCCTCAATTTACACTGGCTAAATAGGCCTGGAATCCCAGCTGATAGAACCTCACAATGAAATCATAATATTTACTAGATTCTCTCCTCACTTCCTTCCTTCTTCCCTCTGTCCCTCTACTTGTGTCTTCCCAAATAATACTTCTTTCCAGATGGTGGTCAAATAAAATGACAGATCAATCACTATAATGCATATTGTTGATATTGATCCGCCTGGTGTTTTGAAAAAAATCATGATGGCTTTGCACAGTTCCAGGTAGAGGTAGAAGGACTGGTATTTTTCTCTGGTGTGTGGCCATTTTGGTAAACTTGATTTCAGGGGCATGATTCACGAGCAAAGCTACTGGTGACAGGAAGATTTTCACTGCTCTCCGTTTCCCTGGTTTCACATTTCTGTTCTTAGATAAGCAGCAACCATTAACGACATTGTATGCTACAAATAAAGTGTGATGTAAGAAATAAGCTTATTATTGGACTGGCAGCCGTGGCCGCCCCTTTAGTTTAAAAGATTGGAGTGTACTTTAACAAAAAGAAATCTTAATCTCCATTTAGAAAGCTTTGTGCTAGAAAAGATTTCTTTAAAAAATAATCTGTCAGGCAGCTGCTATTTATATTATATTTATATTACACAGTTCCTATCAACGCCCACTGCTTAGTCAATCCATTGATCAATCAATTGGTGTAGGCAAGGAGAAGGACTAATAAGATACTTATTTTGCTTTTGTGGTGGTATGTCGAATTATAATGACTCTATTTAATGAGAAAGTTTGTTATTTCAAATGGGTGGCTTCAGACTGGCAAGGAGATGAGTTGACCGGGAACCTTTTTTCCAATATAATTGATGTAATGGGTTTGCAATGCAATCCTATGCTTTTTGGGGGGCAGGGACGGGGCATATGCCCTACTGAATTTATTGGGTCTTGCCCTGAGGTAAGTGCATGTAGGGCTGGCTGGATAACTCAATGGGTTAGGCCCCTGGCTCCAGAAACAGAGCTTGGGAACTTCATTCCCTACTGTGCCTCCTGGGATAGGAACCAGCCTGTGTAGCCTTGGGCAAGCTTCACAGTTCCAGGGTGTCCCCAGTAGAAGAGAATGATAAACCACTTCTGAATATTCTCTACCTAGGTAACCAAGAAGACCCTGAAAAGGGTTGCCATGAGTCAGAACCGACTTGATGGCACCTGGTTATTATTAAGTGCATATAGGAGTGCAGGCCTAACAGAATAATCCAGGGCACAGAATGCATGAGTTTCGTGGGACATATTCCTAAGCAAGTACTTAAGGCAGGGATGTGCAAAATGAAGTCCTGCAAACTGGACTCTTTTGACTGCAAATCCCATCAACCCTAGCCAGCAGGGTCAATGGTGAGGAATGCTGGGAGCTGCGGTCCAACCATGTCTGGAATGGCACATTTTCCCTGACACTCTTTTATAGGACGGAACTCTGTGGCAGCTGCTCCAGGTGATTTGTGCCAATGTTTCCCTTTTGCCCTGAACCCTTGGAGTAGTTTTTGGACAAAGCAGGAACAGCCCCCTCTCTGCTAAACACCTCCAATGACCTGTTTTGCAGGGTGGTTGTGGAGCTGAATACTGTGATAGCAGCATACTCGTAGTAGTTTAAAAAGGATGCAAGTAGTTGAGGTGGTAAGATCTTGAAGTGGGAGATTAGATTGTGCCACCCCAGGTTGCAGGTGAGCAGCAACAGCTTTGAATACTTGACCTGGCCAGGTAAAAATACTCCTGAAACAGCCACCCACAAGGTGATATCCTCCTCAAAGTTTGGATTCCAACTCTCAAAATCTCCAGTTAGCACAGCAAATGGAGAAAGATGCTGGGGCATCTGAATGGGGAAGGCTTCCCAGTGGGGAAGGCTTCCCTAAAGTAAAAGCCACCACACCAGGGCAAAGGGGGGGGGGGGAGAGCCCTGCCTGTTCTCTGCAATATTAAGTTTCTACTTGTGTTCCATTTGTTTTGTTTTAGGCTTTGAGCCTTTTAAAAATGTAAATCTGAAGTCATGTACAATACACTGCCCTGGACCTCTACTACCTCCTGCTACATTTTGTTCTCTGTACATCTTTTATTTGTACACGTGTCACACGGGACAGTCTTCATATTATAGTATGGATCTGGGTTAAATTATGTCTGAAAGCCATGGAACTTACATTAGTCATGACTGAGTCCAGGCATTGGATACACTCTAAATATTTATTTCAGTGGATCTACTCTCTATATTTCTACACTTACATGTGTATATGTTTTTGTGTTTGGGGGGGAGGAATATTTTATGTAAACAAAAGAAAAACAGGTGCAGGATGTCTAGAACAGGTATTCTTTGAGAGAATGTATACTTCTACTGACATCCTAATTTGTGATGATACAGTTTTAAACCCGATGATAAAGTTTTAAAACATGGGAAGGGTGATAAAGTCTTCACAACCCAGGATTCAGCTCTCTAAAGAAAGTCTCGCTTCGCAGAGGACGTATGTTCTCAACCTTAATAATGCTTCTCAGATAGTAATTCAAAGATCACTTGCTAGGCAGCTGAAAGCTAAGGCAAGGGGAGAGTGAAGGCAAGGATAATGATCAGCAGAGAGAAAGGAGGAATTGCAGAGTCAGGGATAATAAGGGATGAATGTAAGCAAATCCAACCATGGCTGGAAATACTTTTAATCCTCACCAGCTCACTTTTTCCTCCCTGAATATATAAAGCTGTCTTGTACTGTTGTTAGACCACTAGCCCCTTTAAGGACGTATTAAGGACTTTGACAGAAGGCAGCTGTCCTGGGTGTCAGGTAGCTCAAAATGTAATGATCCAACTCGGGTGGCTTTAAGAGGAGATTATTAATGGTGAATGACATGACCAATGGCTACTGCTGAAAATGGCTATGGAGTTCCTTTATTTTCATTTGCCTTCAGTGCATTTCATTTTATAGCCAAATTTGATTGGCTACAGTGATGTCAACCTATTCCCTACACCAGGGAGGAAGGAGATGCTATTCAGTTGCAACTCCCATCATCCTTTACCATCAATGCCAGACCCTTGCTTTGCATGATCCCTGGTAGGCTGAAGCTCTGGCCTCTGACTCCTTGAGGAAGGAGAGAGCAGCAACAATTTGCGGGGGGAGGAATGAATGGCAAAGAAGCAGCAGCCAGAGAAAACAATGGTGTGCTTAGAGAGCACCAAAAACGATTACTACTGCCACACTGAAATGGGGTATCCCCCAGGAACCATTTCTACCACTAAATAATGATGCACCCAAGCTCTGTTGAATGCTTGGTGCTCTCACTCAAGGCTTTTCATCAGCGCCACAAGATACATGCTTCATTCTCATTTATTTATTTATTTATTTATTTATTTACCTCCCCATTAGTGCACAGCACTATTCTGGGTGGTGTACATATAAAAACAACAAAATAACACAATCAAGCACAGTATAAAACAAACAGACTAAAATAAACCAGGCAGTAAGTATTCTGTTGAACGCTCGTCACTTTCACTCAGTCCTTCCTCCTGCTTTTCATCCAGTTGTTCACTTCTTTCCCGTTGGCTTTGTTGTTGCCATCCTGTGTGCTTTGGGCCTTTTTTCCCCTCAGGTTCCCCAACCCTGTCTTGAGTGGCCGCCACCTCGCCCTAGTCCTGGAACATGTTCAGCCTAATCTCTCTTCCTGGCAGGAACCACCGTCAGATGCCTGACCCTCACATGGAGGCTGAGTCCTTGTAATAGGGGATTATATCCAGCCTGCTCACATGCTCACAGGAAGCAGAGAGAGAGAGGCAGAAGAAACACAGACGGCTGGGGAGAGGATGATGACAGTCACCTTTTTACCTCCTACAAATAACCTCTTCCTGTTATATAACATAACATAACCTCTTGTTGTTTTATACGCATATAGACATAGATATATGGCTGGGTGGCTGGATAGATGGAGGTGCTGATTTCATCAGGTTTTTTTTTTTTTAATATAAGCTACAATTTCTAATGGGTTGGCGTGCTCATCACAGCTGGGAAAAGTTATCCTTTTGCACTTTGTCTCTCATAATCCCCTAGTCCACATAGCCATTGGCCGTGCTGGCTGGGGAGTCCTGGCGAACGTAGTCCAAAAAAAGGGGGGAGATTTTTTCCAAGCTGTCATGGTTTTCTGAAACAAGCTGCTGAGTTCCAAAACCAATACCGTAGCAATCTCTAAGTACTTCCCATCTGAAGTCGTGTTTTCCATCTGATACTGTTTGCAGGTGATCTACTTTTCCATGGTTTTCAGTATGACAGTTTTGTTTCTTACCATTCTGTATGATGCCTGACTTGCAAAGATGTACCACTGATGCACAAGAAAGAAAGAAAGACAGACAGACAGACAGACAGACAGACAGACAGACAGAAAGAAAGAAAGAAAGAAAGAAAGAAAGAAAGAAAGAAAGAAAGAAAGAAAGAAAGAAAGAAAGAAAGACTTACGCTCTAAGCATTCTAATATATTTTTTCCTCTCCTCACCAATGATGCCAGCGAATGGCTAAAACCTTATGAGCTGTTCTTTAGGCAGCCTGCTATGTGTGAAGCCAGAGGTACCAGACAGCTCTTTAGAGATTATACTGTACTGTACATTCTTGAGAGACAGGCTGTGACCCATGAGATTTGCTGTGCTTTTCAGGACAATGACATAGAAGACTAATTCTGATCCCAAATGCTCCTAAATATTTAGAACTCTCTTGTACCACCACCATCACCCATACTTAGGGCTTGTGTGAACATTTTCCACACACACCCCAGCAGAGGTATCTTAAACTACTGTGAGCCAGGGTGTGAAAACAGCATTCCAGGGAGAATTGCATTCAAACAATCTCTCTGACGTCACAGCCCTTTTGTAAACAAGTGGTGAGAAATGTTCCTCGATAGCAGCTGTTCAAAACAGCTCCACTTTAGGACCTCCTGAATCACAACAGAGGACCAAAAAGAGCTGCTTTTTGTTTCCTTTACTCTCTGCTTTTCTGAAGCAGATGTCCATTGGAATTCTCTACAGCTTCTAAGCACATTCTGAGGTTACAACCACCCTCCAATCTTGCTAAACTTCAGAAGCTAAACAGGGGAAAACTAAGCTAGTAATTTGGCTGGGAGAACATAAGAAAATACCAGGGATCTCCAGGTGAGGCGAGGAAAGTGTGTGGCCAAAAATCCTGGTGAGTTGACACCATACCAGGTTACATGGACCCATTATCTGACTCAGTTAAGCGATCACACAGGAAAATAGATGGCCTTTTGGACCACTTGTGGAACGGTCCACTGTGATCGATTTCCTGGCAATTAGACAACTTTCAGGGAAATGAGCTCCAGCTTGATCCTGATCTGTGCCCTGTAGGAGTGTAGCTGTGTATGTGTCGTGTGTTGCCAAGTTGGTTCCAACCTACGGCAACCCTAGTAGGGTCTCCAAGGTACATGAGATATTTAGGGAGTGGTTTTACCAGTGCTACTCTTCAGTGAGTTTCTAAGGCTGAACAGGGAGTTGAACCCAGGGCTTGTGGGTCTGAGCTTGACCTTCGCTCCACTACATGGCACTGGCTGTTTGGTGTGCAGTTAGGGAAATAAAAGCAAAAGGGAATACTCGTATATACAGGTCTAGCAAAAATGTAGACCAAGGGTAGGCATCTTCAGGGTTCTAGTGGGGGACAATTGCCAAAGACAGCCTGGTTTTCTATGGGATGCACCAGGCCTTTCTGAAGCAACCAGAGATGACAGAAGGTCGCTTCAGCTGTTGTTGTTTTAAAGCATATTTTTACAAGAGAAGCACACCCTCTGGAGTCTTCTAGAGGCACAATAATCTTTTGTTGCTGTCGTTGTCATCGTCAAAAGTGGGGAAGCTGATGGTGAGAACTGTCAAAATGACCCTGGAAGCCACATGTGACCCAGGAGCCATGTGACTCTCATGCCTAGCCTGGTTCCATCTTTGCTGTTCTTCCACAAGCAGGTGAAGACCTTTCTCAACAGGCAAGCTTTCCCTTGATGACTGGCTGCCTGAGTGGGGTTTTTTTAATGGATGGTTGTGCCTGACGGCTTTGAATGTGTTTTTGGTGGTATGGGTGGTATGTGTTTGATCCTTTTTAGTATTTGTAGATTTACGGTTTTAGCTTTAAATAATGTAAGCAACTTTGGGTCTTTCTTTAGGAGAAAAGTGGGGTAAAAATATTTAAAATGAAATAAATAAATAAAAATGTTCAGATCAATATTCCAGAGCTGAGAAGTCACCTTACCTTGGTGCTTTAGGAGGTGTTTTTGTTGTTGTTGATTTTAACAGTATTGCGGTGCTTCTGACACAGATAAAGGAAGAAGACTTAGAAGTGAATTGGCAAAGCTCTGACTTGTTCTGAACAAGGGAGTTAAGTGTTCCTGCAAGATAAAACTATTTACCTTCCAACAACAGCTCTTTGCAGGCAACAAAAAACCATAGCACGTAGAAACAGAAAGGGAATGGCGTCAGATTCTAAAGTTCTATTTGCTCCAGGCTATGCGGGTCATAAAACAGTTTTAAAACCAACAATTAAAGCTGAGGTAGCTTTACGGCTTGTTTTATGCCACAGGAGTGGTTGGTACAGATCTTCTGGCATGCCCTAGACTGTGCGTGTCGCCTCTGCCCTGCCAATGTAGGTTATGAACATTGCACAATGTGGCGACAGCTTCCCAAGGCAATCATTCTCCACTCAGAATCTTGTATGGTAAACTGGTGTGAAGTTAGCACTGACTAATTGCAGCATAATTAATGCTCTTGTAGGCCGGTGTATTTATACATGGAGGAAAGTGAGCCAATGAGAAGTAGGAGGAATAAATGTGATGCCTGTAGCCTTATCTTCCCTGAGTGATGGAATCAGAGTTTGGAAAAGTTACATTTTGGAGCACAGCTTCCCAAATCCCAAAGTTTCAATTCAAATATTTTAGTGATTTTTTTTTTCTCAATCCAATGTACAGAACATGAACCTTTTTCTGGAATATGATGAAAACCAACCTGAAACCAGCAACTGTTAGGGGAAGTGAAAGAAGAAAGTGCCAAAGCCAGACTGCAGTTGAATATGAAGAAGACAAAAATCATGACTACAGAAGAATGGTACAATGTTAGTATTGGGAAAGAAGAAATTGAAATAGTTAAAGATTTTATATACTTTGGTTCAGTCATCAATCCAAATGGAGACTACAGCCAAAAAATCAGAAGACTGAGACTTGAAAGGGCAGCAATGAAGGAATTAGAAAAGATCATCAAGTGTAAGGATGTGTCTGAAGACTGAGACCATTTGCACTCTTATATTTCTGATCACTGTGTATAGGTGTGAAAATTGGAAAGTGGAGAAAGCTGACAGGGGAAAAAAATGATTTATTTATTTTTAAATGTGGTGCTGAAGGAGAGCTATGCAAGTACCCTGGATCGCCAGAAAGACAAACAAGGGGGTCCTAGATCAAATCAAGCCTGAATTATCTTTGGAGGCAAATGTGTTGAAACTGAGGCTGTTCTACTTTGGGCACATCATGAGAAGGCAGGATTCTCTGGAAAAGACAACCATGCTGGGAAAGGTAGAAGGCAGCAGGAAAAGAGGAAGACTAAATATGAGATGGACTGACTCCCTAAAAGAAGCCATAGGCTTGAGTCTACAAGAGCGGAGCAGGGCAGTTGAGAACAGGACATCTTGGAGAGCGCTCATTCACAGGGTCACCACAAGTCGGAGACAACATGGCGGCACATAAAAACATTACCAACAACAACAACCTTTATTAATTAACAGTATCAGTCACCAAGTTGATTCCAACTTATGATGACTAGGTCTTCTAGGTAAAAGTACTCAAAAGTAATTTATTAGTCCCTCCTGGTGGCATTTTGATAGCGCAGTTTTCCTCAGGCCGTACAGGTGGCAGACCCCACTCGCCACACAGACTTTAGGTGGTCTCAGTTGGCTCTTGGGCTGCAAGGCACAGATGGGACTCAACTCCCAACCCACTGAGCTATATCATACTACTTCCAACCCTTAGTACATTAATCAACACAGAAAATGCCAAAGCTTGTAGTAATTACAGTACAACAAGTTTAAGTTTAAGGTTTTCTCAAAATTACCCTGTTTCCCCGAAAATAAGACCTAACCTGAAAATAAGCCCTAGTATGATTTTTCAGGATGCTCGTAATATAAGCCCTACCCCAAAAATAAGACCCAGTTAAGTGAAACCTCGCCCTCCACCCTTGTGCAGCAACCAGAAGAAGATGACATGACTGTAAAATAAAACATCCCCTGAAAATAAGCCCTAATGCGTTTTTTGGAGCAAAAATTAATATAAGACCCTGTCTTATTTTCGGGGGAAACATGGTAAGATGTGGCAGAATGTATAAGTACTGAACAAAAGGGGCAAGAGACACACAGTTTGGATTCAGAGTTGAATTTGAAATCAGCAAAGCATTATTTTGCATACCCTGTACTTGGGGAGAGATGCCATTAGTTGGAAGGTGATTTTGTGTGTGTGTGGGAACGCCTTTGGAGAAGTCCAGCTTGGCAAGGCAATGGAGTTGTTGGCCAACAAAGACCTTGGTTGAGAGATATTTATACAATTGGCAATCTATACTGGCAACAAAAAGTTACAGGCAAAACTAAAGAGCAGATGTCAGAGAATGTAGACATACAAAGAGGAGTCCTATTTCTAGTACTGTAAGAACATCTTTAGAGGTCTTGCTGAAAAACCTAAAGGTTTTCTGAATGTTCACTGTACAATGCTATATATTCTATATCCCTGTATGATATGGATCACAGACTCTAGAACAGGCTACTATAGAAATGATAGAAACATTTGAAATATGGATTTATTGCAGGATATCTTACATGAAGAGGTTGACCACAGAAGTATTTAGGAGAATGGGTAAAGACCAAGAAATCATACACATAAAATTAAGATGCTTAAGTTGCATTATGAGAAATCAGGGAATAAATGCAATTTAATTCACTGGATCTTACTGCTGTAGTTTTAGCAACCTCACATGCTGCATTTAGTAGGTTTGGCTGGGAGGGACCTTTCTGGGCTGGGGTGACTGTCAATCAATCCAACACTAACCAATTGTTCCTCCCCTGCCTCTAATTTCAAAGAGAGCCTCACCTCTCTGCTATGTGTCTTTCCCCCTCTCTTTTAATCCGTCAGTAGTTAGTGTGTAGTCTGCTGGAAGCAGGCTATTAGTCTGTTGAGGCCTGTTGCTGAAAGTTAGTCAGTTGTGTTTTGTCAGTTTGCTGTTTGATCTGTTCACTGTAAGTAAATGAAACATTTTTATTCTTTTTCTTACCAAAGTGTCAGAGTTATTGAGAATGTAAGTGCCAGTTAATGAGAAGTGAAAGGGGTGGTCTACTCTGGGGAAACTTGAAGCTATTCTGCTCTGTGCAGCTAGAGGAATTTTTACCAAAATTCAAAACCCTGCAACACTTACTTCTGAATAGATATGCATAGGATTGTACTGCAAATCTCACAAGTGGTGGTTATGTCAACTCCACTTCAGTGATGGGAAACTGAGGGTAAAGTACTTTTATGACTACCCTGCAATAACAGAGGAACTGAGTTTCCAGGTATACAGTGGTACTTATTTCAGTAAAAGTAGATAATCCTAATCTTCCCATAGCAATCAGAGAGGAGTCTCAAATCAGCCAGCCTTATCAAAACATCTCTTGATGCATATGGTCATATTGTTTCTTGCATGACTTATGCATAGAAACTCAGTATCAATTTCATTTCACTGATGAATAAAATTATGCCTTTCCTGGGGTCCTGTTTGTTCTTCATCCTCTCAGTCAAGAAATGAAAACTAGCTATGAGAACTAAATGGAAGATGCAGATCTGGAGGTGTTATTTTGCTGCCAGGGTTGGGTGGGTGGCCAGGCTAAACAGGCCTTTTCTTTGTTAGAAACATTAAGAATCCGAATCCTAGTTTCCAGCTGTGGACGTTGTTACATAGAACTGAGCTTTGCAGCCCAAGACGCTGTTTGCATGAACTGAACAGTCTGCAGCTGGGGCAATGGCTGGGGGGGAACTCAACACTGCTTTGCACCAGAGATGGAAGAGGTGCTTTTTGGAACCACAACTCCTGGAATGCCCCAGCCAGCATTATCCCCAGCCTTGCCAGCTGGGATATTCTAGGATCTGTAATCCAATAAAATCCCATGCCATCTGGAGTTTACTGGAAGCTATCATCCAGAAAAGTATCTTTTGCCATCTCTGGCTCTGCAGCGTTTGAAACTGTGATAGAGAATCAAGCCCTGCTTTGCAGCCTGAAATGCCATCATCCTGTGACTTACTCCCAAACAGATAGGCAGAAAACCTTCCATACTTTGTATACCTGAAAGCTGTTGCCTGGGTACTGCATATAAATTATTATTAAATTATTATTATTATGTATTATTGAATGGTGCTCTGTATGCTTGATGGGGAAATGTGAAGTTTGGCATGTCCGTATTGCTTTCTCCCCCTCTCATGTCTGCAATGCCATTGAGCTCTGGAATGTGTCCAAACCTGCCAACAACAACAACAACAACAACAACAAATCCCCTGCCCTTGGTTGATAGACTTATTGTTGAAAAGACTGATTCTGTATTCTACACGGGCCTGTGTTCTATATCACACGGGCGTTTTTGCATCATGCAGTGCATGCACAGAGATGTGGTATAAGGAAAGACTTAGTTTTAAAGTGTTCTTATTGCTCAAGCTATGTGTCAATCACTCTTTCCATGTTCGTATGTGGGATGTAGCTTTCAGGCAACAACAAGATAGGGTGGGGAAAATATAAATTAAAAAGTAAGGGAGGGGAGAGAAAGGAAGAAACAAACAGAAGTTTCTTGTGGCTCTGGGCACTCCTAAAATCAGTTCCTGGAAGCAGGCAGCGAATGCATTTTTATGAAAGCCTTGTGGAATGCTAGTGTGGGAGATAACATAAGCTCCATCCAGAAACGGGACATCTCTTAAAAAGCAATGACCTTTTAGTTCACAGTCCTCAATTAGTGTTGCTCAAATCTCTAAGTGGATCCCCGCCCCCTTCCACAAAAAGCATGTGGTTTGGAGATGATGTTCTCAGCCCTGTTATATATGTAAGGAACTGTGCATGGAAATGTGACATCTTAACTAGTTACCATGGAAACCATCTGAACGAAACATCCCTGAGCTTTCCAACTTGGCTAGGTCCTTAATTTCTGAGTCAGTCCTGAACAAAACATATGTGTGTTTGTAAGGAGTAGAGAGTGTATGAAGAACGGCGATCAACTCTCTGACTAATGAGATTGGGAGGTGATTTGGATCAGGCCTTGCATCTGAGCTGATGTTTGAAGAGCTCCAGGGAATGCACTTCAGTTCTGTCAGAGACAAGGCCTGGTCTATGAAGGAATGGAACATTTCACACATCATCCATGGGCATTCACTTTTCTGTTTATGCCTGTTGCTATCTTTACTCCTGCCATCACAAGACAGCTGGTGCTGGTGCTGAAATGCTCCATGGGGAAATCAGCAGTGGTTGGCCGGGGCTACTTCACGAGGAATCGGCAGAGCTGCCAATTCAAAGAACCAAGCCTGCCAAAAGCTGTTGCAATAGGGAGCAATGACAGCAGCTCTAGAGGGGAATGTATTAGAAGAAATCAGACGGGACAAATTGCTGTTTTGGTAATTACCAAGGTGGGGGAAAGTGGCAGCAAGGAGGTCTGCCTGCCTAGGACAGCCTGCTGCCATTGTGGCAGAAAGATTCAACAGCAAGTTCTGACTGCACTTTACATGGAATGGCAGCAGGTGTCATCTTGTTCTATGTCTTAGGCAGCAAATGTCTTGGGCTGACCCTGCCTCACATTGCCATAGATTTCCTCTTATATCAGGCAGTCCGTCCGTTTGACTTCTTCTCCAGATACAGAAGGTCAGCTGAGGGCTCGATTCCAGAAAGTCTAGAAATTGAATACGATGAACTGAAGGTGCATGGGATGTATCAGCCACTGGCTGTACTTAGAGATGGAAAAAGTTACTGTTGGACTACTGCTCTCAGAATCTCCCAGTCAGGATGGCCACTGAGCATGAGTCCTACTCATGGAAGAAAGGAAAAGCAAGTTATGCACTGAATAAGGATGTAAATCTTTGTTCGTCTTGTCCTAGCACATAAGACAAGGAACCAATGCCTTCTTCTTCTTGACCACAAGAATTCCCTGACACTCTTACTCAGGTACTTGCATTAGCAAGAGTGATGTTTTATGCACAATGGCTTTATTTGGACCACTGGATGGGTTGTTTGCATCTTTCTTAACAATCAAGCTGACCTTCTATGCCTCCTCTTTGTGTGCATGTACGCTTTGCTTCTCAAAAGGAAAGGACACTAAAGACATTTTACACATTTTACAGAGACCTTGGGTGGGGGAGGGGGGGAAATATGTTTGACTCACTCTTTCATCAACTTGAATAGCAAAGGATTTACTATTTTTAGTTCTACCTATTGCTGTCACCTAAACATTGTCAGACATACCTTGAATTCTTCAAGATATTATATTGTTCAAAAGAGAGATCGTGTTCATTTTCCTCACATCTAAACATACACAGAATGGCATCTTTACAGAAGGAGATATTCAATTCTCGGCTATAGTATGATTCTGACCACATCTAGCAATATAACATATACAGTATGATAAAAAGCTTTAAGTGCATTTTAGCTTCATTAGCTGACTAAAAGAAAAATGTCATTTTTTGATGTTTTGCTAGGTGGTGAAAAAACTGCATTCATTGTTTGTATAGCTGGCATGTTTTGTTTGTACATGCCACAAGAGTAGATAAGATTTCATGCTACCATTGGATAATACTTCCTCAGGCACTAGACACTGGTGATTAAGACAGTCCTCATCTCCCAGATATAAAAAGCCATACTTCATGTATTCATCACAGTGTTTTCTCTTTTTACCTGTTCTAAAAACTGAAGACTGTTCCTTCTCACTGTTTTGCACTGAAATGTTACACATGTCCTGAGAAATTCTTGATGATCGGTCGAAATCCACATCATGTTTCAGCTTTTTTACTGTGCCAGTTTTCAACCATTGATCCATATCTGGTGATACACAAATTGAAAAATTAATTTAAAACTTGAAACAATGACAAAGAGAAGAGATGTAGAGAAGATCCAGAAGAATCCACTCATTGAACACTGCTCACAGGACTGATTGAGGTGCCTGCTTACATAAATATACAGATATCTTGAACGTTCGTGGAGGAAAGCAAAAGCTGAGCTAGTGAGGGGCGTGCTATCAAGCATGCATGCTATAGTGGCATGTTCACAACACATTGTTTGGGGGGGAAACTCCACTATTCACCGAAATAACAAAGCGAGGCAACAGGGCTTTTCTAAAGGATAAATAATGAAAAAAGCCTGCTCCGCCACTCATCATAATGTTCAATTGATTTCACAACTTTTGACTTGTATCTTGTCTTACATTGTTCATGAATGCTGACAACACCAATGGCAGCAGTCAAGATGGTCTACAGGATACCCTCTTCTGCTCACTACCATTCCACAAAGTGACACCATGCAAGGGATAATCCCAGAAGCTGACTCCTTTGTTTATCAATTAACCTGTTCTCATTCAAACACAAAGCCATTGTCAGGGCTGTTTTTCAATAAGTGTGTATAGTAGTGAGCAGAAGAGGATATCCTGTAGACCATCTTGACTGCTGCCATTGTCAACAAAGCACCCCTTTGCAGAGATATTATTGAATGCCAGTAAGCCTACTAGAAGGAAAAGGCAGCAGTCCACACATTTACTTGCCTGGAAAAGGATCTCAGAGTTGCCTAGCATGATTTAAAGAGCATATTCACTGTGTGTGCCATCGTTGATGTCCCTTTCACTCACACTGTGGGCTGGGTGGCTCTGTTGTAGCAGTGGGACAAATTCTTCCACCAGTTTCTCCCTATGCAAGCATAAAATCTGTTGTTCTCAATGGGATGAACTCCAGCTTGCCTCAGATCAAGCCATTTATGCCCAGGTCCATTGGTAAAATACTAACTTTTCTGGGGAGGAACAGGATTCTACCTAGTATCTGTCATTCCTGCAGAACTTAGACACATTAGTTTTCTGGAATACAATTCCCAGAATCCCCAACTAGCATGGCAAGGCCAGCTTGAGGATTTTGGGAGTCATAATAATCCAACCCCACCCCCCAAACATTTTCAAGTTCTTTACTTGCCTGCTCCTGGTTTAGAGGTTCAATCTAAAGCTATACAGTCACATTTTTATTTTCTTTCTTAAATAAGATGCTTTAATTTTTCCAGTCATCAGGTATCCCACACAAAGTCCAAACAAAATGGTTAGCACACATACCTACACATACATTTTCATGCCTCTACTCTGTGCATGAAACATCAAATTTATTTTTGTTACACTTTTAAATATTCAAGGACAATGCAGTTTTTTCATGATCACTCTGTACAAAGGTTCATTCTCTATTTCGTTCATTTAATTGATTTAAGTTCCATTACCCACTCTTGGACTATAGGTGTCTTAATATAGGGGTCATTAAAATGTAGGATGCTGGTTAATCTTTGCTTCTTGAGGTATAAAACCTTGAGTGCTCGCTTTGTTATGAGCATGACGGGGTCCTAACGTAATCCCAGTCACTTTCTGTTTCCTGGAACCCAAAATGATATATTGTTGGGTGAGGGTTAAATCTTGTAAAGAGCATTTTCACATACTTGTGGAGCTATGTCAGCTCCCAGGGTGCTCTCCTGCATAGAAAGGTATGTGTGTGAAGAACACTGTGATCACGTAAGTGGAGCCGATCGCACTGATTTTCCCACTCAGCCAGTGCACTCCCTCTTGGCTGAGTGCCATTCAAGTGGGAAAGCCCCACATAACCAACTCCATGTGTCTCTGTGGCTTGATGTTCACTATAAAAAACATACAGTTCTCTCTCTGTGTGTGGTGTGAATGGAGCCCTGGTCTGTCAAACACATGACAGCAGTGTCAGAACAAATGGGGTAATCCTGTGCAGAGTCGCTTGGGAGTAAACTAATATAAACTCAGCAGGATTTCTACTTTCAAGTAAATGTATACAGTATATTAGCATAGTGGGAGGAATCTAAGTGAATAGGGTTTTATTACCAGAATATAAACAGTGATTTCTGGGATTAGACTCCTGCATTGATGCTGTTAGGATTATTTGCTATTTATTTGCAGAATACAGCAGCATAGTGCTGAGTCTGTGACTATTGAGTAGACCAGATGTAGACTGGTATGCAAAATGGAAATTTCTTATTTGTTGACTAGGAAATCCTTGAAAGGATAGTACAGGAAGAACAGTACTTAAACTCAGTTATAGAAGCCCCAAAATTGGTTTCTGTATAAGTATGTCTTCCTATAACTGAAATGGAAGAGCAAAAAGAAACAGGAAGTGATCTCAGAGAGAAGGAAGGAAACCTAAGAATGTGAAGCTACATGCAGATTTAGAAAAGGCAAGAGGTGTAACAACTTGGGCTGTTTATCTATGCACGCTTCCCCACTAATGCAGAACATATGCTTTAAGTATTAGTATTATATTCTAACAGATGCCTACATTCTGATGGAGAAATTAAATCCTAACTATGGATATAAACTAAAAGAATTAAAAACAAAAAACTGGGTTACTGCAAAGACAGATTTCAAAATTTCAGTGATTATCAAAAAGAAAGAAACATGCTGGCCATCCTTTTATAAGAATAGGAAAGTTTCATTTGAAAAGGTTTAAGTTATTAGAAGGCAAAGTAAAATCTGATGTTAGGAATATTTTAAAAGAAATTGTCAATAACAGAACAAAACTGCTACTTCCTTAGGAAGTTGAGTTGTATTCTTCTTCAGAGGTTCTCATTTGAAGTTCAGCAAGCGTCTTGGTTCACCACTTTGGCATGAGTCCACCTAGGCATTGTCAAGCAATATCCCCCACCCCCATCCCTGACCTCTGGCCATGCTGGCTGGAATCAGTCCAACAACATAGGAGTTCCCCCATTCTACTTTAGGGACAGAGGAGCCTGACTTAGAACAGGTGGTGTGGTTACATGGATTAAGTATCCAGTGTGAATTCTTGCAGTATTTCTCAGCCCAAGACTTCAGGAATACAGTTCAGCTCAGTAGCTGTACCTAGCTGAGCAATTATCCTTCTCTAATTGACTGGAGAAGAAAATACCATAACAAAGAAGACCCTCTTATAAAAGTCTAGTGTTTTATCATTACCAGGTTTATCTCCATGGAGAATTCTTACTGCTAGAATAATGATGTGCCCAGACTACTAATATTAATTATACTGCTAAGTTTGAATCTGTTTAAATATTTTACATCTGGCAGCTGAACCTAGGGTTACCTTACAACACTTCTATGAAGTAGATAGCAATGACTTATCAACTTGCCACCATCTTCACAAAAATGGAATTGCTATCACTTTGGGGGAGCATGTTTCAAAGTGCTTTAAGCATGATGTGTAGACATGTCCTGAAAACTATTCAATCTTCAATTGTCAAAACTAATTCTGTGTATAAATCAAAGGAATCCATGTGGTTATATGTTTGCAACCAAGTGTTTATAATTACATTTCCTTGGGAAATGAAGGCTGCAAGGTTGAATGAGTTCAGCATTTGAGTTCAAAAGTGATAAAACGCTCATATAAAATATTACTGTGAAATCCTCAGTAAAATAAAATTGTTGCAGAGTAACTACGTATTTGACTTAGGGCATGACTATGCTAAAAGGGACGTGGTGGCGCTGTGGGTTAAACCGCAGAAGCCTCTGTGCTGCAGGGTCAGAAGACCAGCAGTCATAAGATCGAATCCACGTGACGGAGTGAGCTCCTGTCGCTTGTCCCAGCTCCTGCCAACCTAGCAGTTCGAAAGCATGCAAATGCAAGTAGATAAATAGGTACCACCTCGGTGGGAAGGTAACGGCATTCTGTGTCTAGTCGCGCTGGCCACGTGACCACGGAAACTGTCTTCGGACAAAACGCTGGCTCTATGGCTTGGAAACGGGGATGAGCACCGCGCCCTAGAGTCGGACACGACTGGACTAAATGTCAAGGGGAACCTTTACCTTTATGACTATGCTATTGAATTAAATCAGAAACTGGTTCAGGTTTTTAGAAACTGATTTAACATCATATGGTTTTTGTGTCTGTCTGTGTCCTCATGGAATGTTTTTTAGTCTCGTTGTAAGCTGTGTGGTATAGGCCCTTTGTGAAGGAGTTATTTCCCATTCACTGTTTAGTGGCATTTCAGCCTCCCAGGTCCCAGTTTTCCCTCTGTACTGGGAAATTAATTCTTCACCTCAACTGTGTTTTGTGCCTTTGTTGAGCTGGAGTCTGCCTTCCTTGAAGCAGCTGATGCCGGACACAGCAGCTTTTATTCAGCAAAGCCTGCATCAACAGCCTACAACATAGCCCACAACTACTCTAACAGCAATTTCCTCTCTCCTTTAAGAATCATCCTGTCTGGTCTAAATTGTTCTTTTTAATATTTAATTTTTAAAATAAAAGTTTTGAAGTGGCATAGTGCTAGACTGATGCAGCCCTAAAATAGAGACAGATATGAAAAAAGGAAGAGCTCAGACTGCATGGTGTCCTACTGTCCAAAACCCATTGTATTTGGCATCCAAAACCCAGCAAACCCCACAGACCCCACAAACATTATTTACTCCGGCACAGGTGATCACATATGCCAAAATTAGTGGGGGAGGAGTGTGACCAGAATTGATTTAAAATAAACAACCCCCACATGGGTTTTAACCCCTCCCCTTCCCAGCCCATAAAAGGTATGTTTAGCTGTAGTTGGGAGATTTTTAATTCGCTTTCAAACTTGCCAAACCTGATGCAAAAACAGGAGTAGTACGGTGTATAATCAAGCAGTTTGTGACATATGGTTTCTTATTCCAATCTAGAACATATGCTTTTGGAGAAAAGAAATAGGATCTTTGTTTTTAAATCCACCTTAAATGTCAATACCTGACTTTGGAATGTTAATTTCTTGATTTCAAATTGTGCAGAATTTCATGCACTTGACCCAGATAGCTGATCATAAAAGCCGGGCCATTGATGGCTCTGTTGGCCTGTTGCAGGCCCCCCATGCAAAATGGCTTGGAATTTTGCATTCCAAATGGCTTGGAATTCCACGGATAAGCTATGCGAATAAGCATAGCTTATTTCTGATGCTTGAGTCAGAAGGCAGTATTTGCACTGATGTTAACAGAATAGTGTACATGGGCTTCCAAGAACGGAACATGCCCTAAGGTTCTTTTGGGCATGCAGTGATGCGGAGTTTATTTCAATCTCTTGTAATCAGAGAGAGTTCCACATGGGGGCGAGGAGGGTTTTATGATTGTGGGGTAGCAGAAAAGTGTAAATAGATTTGTTTCCAGATGCAGCAATGTATTTGAGGTTGCTGTGGTTGTTTAGTCATTCCTAAACAAATTGGCGGCTATGAGCAGTTCGAAACCCTAAGGCCAATTGACTTATTAAACAACATCGAGCAAGCATTTTGTTGTCAGAGGCATCTGCTTCTTTGGTTCCACCAGCACAGCTTTGGACTAATAATATCCAACAATTACAAGTCTGACTATGTGATCAAATACTTTAAATTGATTGTCTATAAATCCTGTTGTGAAATGTATAACTGGCTATTATGCAGGATCCAATTAAACAGTTGTAACTGGATCTACTACTTGGATACGGAATAGGTTTTCAGGGGGACAGAGAGCTTACTCCCACAATCGTTTACCTGATGGTACCTGGATAGCCAATGGTTGTGCTGAGCTGCTCTGCAGGTGAAACTAGCCTCTGTATAATGTTCTGACTGACTGACTAGACCACAGACATCGGAAATGGCACCTACTACCCCTTAGGGCCAAACAGCTGTGCCCCTCCATGAACAGGTCATCTTCCACTAATCTTCAGTTCCCATAAATATCTGAGGGTTTGCTCCCCATCTGGGTCTTCCCAGTGACAGCTTATCAGGAGGCTGAATAACACTCTCTCTCAGTCCATCCGCTTTGCAAGAAACTCTGTGAATGCTCTGAAACCCAATACTTTAAGGTTATGTATATAACATGTAACCAGATATATCAGACTGATTTTATTGATGTCATTTGAATTTCTGTATTCATGACTGTTGCTTTCTTATATTATTCTTCCCTCCCCAATAAACTTCCTTTTTTTGATATGTCAATATTCGACAGCAGCAGTGCTTTAAAAAGAATTCCTCACTAAGACATTCCTATGAGCAGAACTTCACATTTTTGGGCTACTCCTTGTATGTGTATTTTTGTGTTATTTTAATATTTTCTTGGCTTGGGGCAAGAAAGGCTAAGGAAAGATTTTCTCTCTCTTAAACGAAGTGGAGCTGGATAGCTCAATGGTTTAAGTATCTGGTTGTGGAGCCAGAGGTTGGGAGTTCGATTCCCCACTTTGCCTTCTAGGAGAAGAGCCAGCCTGTGTGGCCTTGGGCCAGTTGCACAGTCCCAGGAAGACCCCCAGAAGAAGGGAATGGTAAACCACTTCTGTGTATTCTCTACCTAGAAAACCCTGGAAATAATTTCCATAAGTCAGAAATGACTTAATGGTACACTGGTATTTTTATTTTTATTAAGTGGAGCTGCACTGAGATATACTTTGGAATAGTGGGCTAAAGCCAATGTTAGTTCCAACTAGAGTAGACCCATTAAAGCAAATGAGAATTATAAATCCCTTTATTTTATTTTATATATTCCCCATTTTTCTCCCCAAAACCTAAGGGAGCTACATTGTTGGGACTTACACTGGGTTTAACCCTGGGTGTAGAATCTCAGTACATAGTTGACATATTCATAGTGCATTCCCTGCCTTTCTTCAAACGGTGGGATGGTCCCCCATGCATGCACCAGGCAGCTCTTTGTTCCCTCCTATTGCTGCATGTGTCCCAACATTATTCAAGCACACACACAAGCATCTTTACAATGAGCCAGTGTACATTGGCAGCTGGGACTGATTCGAAAGAGGTGCCCAGACTTTAAAGCAATCTTTAGCAAAAAAAATAAGAGTTCTCTCTCTTCCAGTAAACCAACTACTATGAGGAATGGCTGAGGAAGCTGGGTATGTGTAGCCTGGAGAGGAGTGAGAGGCAATATGATCATAGTCTTCAAATATTTGAAGGGCTGCAAAATGGAAGATGGAAAAGGCTTGTTTTCTATGGCTCCAGATAGTAGGACTCATTAATAGATTCAAAATGTGAGAAAGGCTATATTGCCTAAACATTAAGAAGAACTTATTGACAGTAAGAGTTGCTTAACAGTGAGATGTAGTGCTTTGGGGGTGATTGACTCTCCCTCATTGGAGGTCTTTAAACAGAGATTAGACAACTACCTGTCAGGGACACTTGACTTGTGGAATTTCAGCTTTGGCAGGAGGTTGTACTTGATGACTCCTGTAATCCCTTCCAGCTCTACAGTTCTATGATTCTACAACTCAGAAAGAAACAGGACACTGAGGGAGTTTTAAAAATGCACATTAACCTGCTAACTGAAAAGAAAACATGGATTAGCTTCCTGGATCAGATTAAAATTCATCTTCTAACCCAGGTATAAGGAACCTGTAACCTTAGCCTACTATCAGAAGCCCTCTGCAGGCTATCAGGTTACATCTCTAGTGACTGTTATCTGTCACTTCATTGGACAGAGAAGAAAAGGGAGGTGAGTGGGGGAGACAGAATTGGTGTCCCAGCCCATTTTGGCTTCTGACTTCATTCATCACTTCTTCTGGGATTCCAGTGGCCTGCTTCTGTTTGTGAAACATGTTTCACAATCTCTTTCATGAGACTTTGAGATTCATGCACAAGACCTTGAGATTCATGCTAGCACAGTCTTGTCTATGTAGAAGAGTCTTTTACAGCTTGGTACATGTCTCTGGTTGAACACACTGTGTAAGGTCTTGCAGAATGTCTCCAGATGTATGGCAATGTAAAACCTCTTCTGTATATATAAAAAAGTCTTGTGAAGTCAACCCCCACCCCAAAAAAACCCCATTGGGTCAGATTTTGCATCATGGCTTGCACAATGTCTCAGGATGCCTGCTAGCACAAGGCTTCTCTTGCATAAGAAGACTCTCAAGTTGCATATGCCAGCACAAGGTTTTGTAGGATCTTGCAAGAGTTCTGAAAATACATGGAAGTATGAGGAACTGCAGTATCCTACACAATGGCTGAAACCCAGTAGTAAGTTACAACTAGAGTAGGCCCACTGAATCAGTGAAACTACCTAAGTGTTGACTCACCAAAACCCCACTAATTCAATGGACCTACTCTAGTTGTGACTTACTGCTGGATTTCAGCCATCGTTTTTCATTAATCCTTGCATGATAGTAGTTGACAGCAGCTTTCCAGAAATCCAGGCAGGGTTCTTTCCTGCTGGGGCAGAGGACTGAACTGGGAACCATGTTCCACCACTGAGCTATGGTACACCACCTGCTCTTCATGACACTCTTTTATCTGAGTACTAATGAATTCTAACTTTAGCTAGCTTCTGAAATTAGATGAGATTTTGAGTAGCATGGTGGTCCTGGAGAAAGAGCTTCTTGGTATTGAATCCCAACATTATATAGGGACTCAAATTTGAGAATTCCTGGCCTAAATCCATGGTCTGTGGATTTAGAGTCAGGATAAGGTGAAAGAGAGCTATTACACTTGGCATAGTAAAATCAACTCAGTTGGCTTGATAAAAATAACAAAGAGTCTTGCAAGGTGAATTGAAACATTTGCTGTACTTTCATGAAAGAAAGTTCTCCTTTTCAGACACTTAAATGTTCTTCTCAGTTAGCAAGTGCATGAAGCTTGAATGTATGGATAAGTACAGTAGCGATTCACAACAGCCATAAGTGAAATAACACAACCTTCTGACTTTGCTTTTGCTAATTAAACATCTATAGATAGAGATATATCAGTGTCTTTATTCAGGCCTAAACAAATGGCATCAAGCTTGCTCCTACATGCTGAATTTACTCCTTAAAGTTCTACAGCGAAAGAACACTGATTTTCAGCACAGTGGCAGAGCAGCCTGCAAATTTGAGATGTTCTCCTACTGGCTTCTGAATGGTGCTATTTTTGAAATATCAGTTTGATGCCAGATACACCGGTATGAATTTCATCAAGCATAACTGTTGAGGAAACAATGCTTTTCCATTCCCCATGGAGAAAATAAACTTCTGTTTAACTGATAGAACAAACAATGTTTGTCCTCAGAATATGTGGTTGTGACTCTGCCTTATCTAGAGCAAGCCAATCAGGTCATGCATCCACTTAGAGAACTGAGCATTAAGAACTCCTTTGTTGGCTAACTGAGAAGGCTCCGCCATCAACATCTTGATGTTCTTTTTCATTAGCATGAAGCCTGATATATGTAGATGCATTTGTAGTCAAACAGATATTGCTGAAATCATCACTGTCTTGAAGTATTCAAAATGACCTTCAAAATGCTTACAGTATTGCTATGTGACCTAAGGACCTGAAACTTGGCTGAGGGGTCATAAATGACCAGTAGGGACAGCCAGGGGGACAGGTCATTGTCAGTGGTCACACAGAGAGACAATGGGTGTGTGTAGGATAGATGCAACACATTACAGGAGCCAACTTATCTCTGACACTGGGACAAAAAGTAATGAAGCAAGCAGATGCGGCACCCTTTATTATGGTTAATGACTTTTCTTCCCACTGTGCTTCACTTGCAAGGAAACAGAAAAAGAAAACCCCAATCACATGCCCTTGTTTTGGCTTTGTTCTTTGAGATGGAAAAACAGAATGTCCTGCCAATCTGAAAGCATGAAAATTACTAAGAAAGTTTAATAAACACTTTGTTCCTGGAACCTGGGGATGACAGTTACACACACACCTCAACTTTCTTCCACATACATGAGGATGGGAGGTGACAGCATGGTATCGGGCCCATCCCTTATAAAAGGACTGTGCATTCATTACAATGCTGAGGTGGGGGAAGTTACTTTTTTTGGACTACAACTCCCAAAATGCCTTGGGTTGCAACCCCAGATTTTGTATTCCCAAAGGCCTTGTAGCCCATGTAACAACCATTGTAGAAGAGTCTTTGCGTGTGAATTCATTAATGTCTTTCTGCCTTTTCTTCAAGAAGCTCAAAAGGGTAAAAGTTCTTCATTGGTTGTCCCAACATGGTGACAGTCTGATGAGAGTTCATCAAGGTATGTTACATTTCTCACCTCCAGAACAAGAATGGGACCAGCATCTCTACCCCCCTCTTGAGTCTCCCACAATTTATGCCAAACATCTCTTTACAAAACCTGTGACTTTTCCCTTAATGAAGCAAAGCACACACACACACACACACACACACACACACACACACACACACACACAGCAAGGCGGCGGGGGGGGGAGGCAGATTCACCCAAAATATAAAAATAATCCATTCAGTACATCTTACTTTTGATGGGTAATGACATTATTTAACTTTATGATGATGATGACCATGGGTCAGCCATGTTAGATATGTAAGCCTAAAACACAATAAGAAAGTATATAGTATTTACAATCAATACAAAGCAGACTGAAATTCAGATTATAATTAAGTGTGAGTCTGATTCCTGAAGTGATTTAGCCATTTGTTCTCTTACTCTAAAAGCCACTGCACAGAATTTTGCAAGCTTAGCTGTAATTCTACTTGAGGAATCAGAGAAATCACTTCTCAGCCTTTTGGCTAAGATCAAGCATCTTACTTTTGGAAGTTGAACAAACAAGGCAGTGATTATTGTGATCGTATGCAAAAACAGTTCTTGCAAGTGTGAGAACTCTTGGTGGGAGTGCCAAAAGATAACTCAGCATCTCACGGGTGAAGAGGAGGGGAAATATGTGTTCTTTCATTCTCACAGGAGAGAGCAAGAGTAGTGAAGATTTATATCCTGAACCCAAAGGACAACGTGACCTCTTCTAGTTTACAGAAACCAGCCAGATGGGCAGTTGAAGTGAACTTCAGCTATAGCAATGGGGTGGCGTCCCTCACCATGCTTGAGTACAGCAAGCTCATGGTTGCAAGGTGATCACTACATAACGTACAGAGCTCTGTCTAGGGATCAGTAAAGTTACTTTTTTGGACTACAATTCCCATGCTGGATGTACGATTCCAGGAGTTGTAGTCCAAAAATTGGGTCTTCATCTTTAGCTTTACAATAGTACCTCGATTTACAAACGCCTCGGTTAACGTCATTTTTGGAGTATGAACGGAAATCCGTTGAAAACAATGCCTCTGTTTACGTTTTTTTTTCTGGGGTTTTTCGGTTTGCGAAGAAAGTTTCCCCAGGATGTGTTGCCATAGCGCCGCCTCCGTTCCTATGGGAATCCACGTTCCGTTTTACAAAATGTTTGCTTTACGTAACATCCCGTATAACGCATTAATTTCGTAAACCAAGGTACTACTGTATTTGCTCCCCATGCCTCAGCATCTGTGATGCAGAATAGCTGCCTCCACCGAACAACAGTCTTCTACTGTTCCTTGATAATACATTTTCAATAAAACCCCAACCCTCCAGGCAGAACTTAAATCTGTGAAAATCTGCTGCTAAAAGCTATAACAACCTAAAGGTATTTTCGACAACAGAATTTTATAGATAATAAAATTAAGCATGGCAATTAAGTAGTACTTGCATTTGTATTGATCTTAAATAGATGATAATGAGTGGCCCTGCATTGGTCAACATTTTTATGAAAAACTTGGCTTCAATTATGATGATGATGATGCAGAATTAGAAGGGATAGCAAACACCATAGATGAGAGTGTTAAGAGTCAAAATTATCTTAAAAGGCTGGAGCCCTGAGCCAAAACCCATAAGATGAGACAATCGATTAAAAAGAGATAATAGGCAACATCATAATCACTATCATCTCAGAACTCCAGAGCTGGAAGGGACCCTATGGATCATCAAGTCTAGCCCTTGTCAAGCAGGCACAATGGGGAATCAAACTCGCAACCTCTGACTCCACAGCTAGATACCTAAACCACTGAGCTATCCAGCAGTTCCAAATGAGATAGCTGATATGATATTAGGAAATGTGAAAGGGTATAGATTTACTGGAACATGAATGAACATGAGCTAGAAATGTGATGCTGCTGCTAAAAAAGTGGATTCAGTATTTGGCTGCATTAAACAAAGCTATGTACAGACCTTGCTCCATTCTCTCCTGGCCAAGATACTTCTATAGTATTGTGCCCAGTTCTGGGTTCTATATTTTAAGAATTTTATTGACAATCTGGTGCAAGTGCAAATGAAGGCAATCAGGAGGGTGCGGGGGACTCTAGAAATCAAGTCTTGTGAAGAATGATTAAAAGAGCTGGGTATGTTTGGCCCAGAGGAGAGGAGCTGAAGAGCTCATACGATATCTGACTTTATTGGGCTGCTACCCCAAAAATATAACAAGCTTGTTCTGGGCTACCTTGGAGGGTAGGATTAGAATCAACCAGTGGAAACTGTAGGAAAGTAAAATTCAATGGGATATTAGGAGATATTTCCTAATAGTATAAGCCAGTCAAGTTTAGAAGTGAATGCATAAGGAAGTGGTGGGCTCTCCTTCACTGGAGGTATTGAAGCAGAGGCTGGATGACCAAGGATGCTGGTGTAGTTGCATTCTGTGCCTATCGTCCATTGAGTATGAGATTGGATGAGAAAACCTTCAAGGTACCTTCCTACTCCATTAGTTTATGTCTATAATATTGCAGGCCTAATTTAGAGTGCAAAACACTGCCCATTTTAGACTAGATGTCCTAATAAGAGAAACCAGACCACCAAGAAGTGTGGATTCCTGTAAGATGGATAGCTCCGCCATCCAGAGTGGGCCATCTCCCCATCCTCAGGCCAACCAAGAGATTTCTCTAAAACCTGTGATCCAGAGCAGCCCAAAGGACGAGACACTGGATGCCCACAGGGGAACAAGGAGGGGAAAGCCAAGAAACTGTGGATTTGGGAGGAGGTGGCAGGCAGGAGGGAGCATGTGGAACCAATTGGGAGGGGGGAATACAAGAAGAGAAAGAGGAGGGGAGGTGGACCAACAGGAAGACTTCCTGGACACCCCCTATGCACCACAACAAGGGCATCCCACCCAAAAACGGTGCTGGAGGCACCACCACCAACCACAATCATTGGTGCAGCTAGTTCAGGAGCTGGTGCCTCCTGGACCATAAGTAAAGCTGGGCTGGGGCTAGTGACTTCAACTCAGCCCTAGTTGGGAACTGTTAAGGACTTGGTGCTGGTGAGCATATCCAGGGCCCAAGGTGAAGGACTAATGGAAACCAGGGATGGGACCAGGGCAGAGGACTTTCATGACCTGTTTAATGTTCCAGTAAAACCTGTTAACCCAGTTGCTGAGTCTATGGAACCCATAGGACTTGGCCTCACTGTCCTGGGCCCAAGAGGGAGCAGCAGGGATCACAATTCCCCAAACCATCTAATATGTGCCGATCAGCATTTGGTCTGAATTAGTTTTCTGTCTGAGGGTATGTTTGAATGAAGCAAACTAGAGCTTTCTGAAATGGCTAGAACTAGCCTTCTCAAGGAGAGCTAACCGATTTAAGACAAGCCCTGCTTCTCTCTGTGTTGGTCAGAGCTTGGAAAAATTACTTGATGGCTGCAGATTCTGGGAGTTGTGAGTCAAAAAAGTAACTTTCCCAAGCTTTGGCGCTGAAGTGCTCCTGCCTCTGCTCAGACTTAATATTTCTAAACAGATAATTCAGAAGCACCATTAAGTATACTTATATAACTACTGGAGGAAGTCAAGCGCCTGTCCTCATGCGCATTACCAGTGTGAAAGAGGGCAGTAAATATGCACACAGTTGGCACTGTTAAGCAATAATGCTAGTTTACTGAGTTCATTTTCAAAGAACAATGCCAGAGCATATAGTCATTACAGAAGTACAGAGAATGTTTACACACAATGTTTCCTCTGAACAATCAGAAGCGAGTTCTGTAAACATGAAAATATGTCTTAAAATATCCCCTCCCAGCCTTCCCAATTATCCTAATAATTCCTACTTCAATCTGTGATTATCTGTTTTATGTATGATTCTTGTCAGTGTGAGTGGGACTGTCAGAAATAGTCACCCAAACAAGAAAATAGCCTGCGGTTCAGTGTCTAGACTGTAGGAAATCCAGGTTCAAATATATATATATATGCCTGTTCACACACAATGTTTCCTCTGAACAATCAGAAGCCAGTTCTGTAAACATGAATATATATATATATGCCTGTTCACACACAATGTTTGCCTGTTCACACACAATATATATATATATACACAGGCCATGATCTGCTTACAGTTCAGCACATGTATTTTTGAGCTGAGTATGATAGTTAGACACATGTTTAACACTGCATTCTGAAGCAGTCAGATGGCAGGAAAGGTGCACATCTGATCACACCAGATAGGGTCCCTTTGCAGAGGGTGATCTTCCTACTTTTCGAGGTGGCTCCAGCCCAGCTCCAATTAGTAACAGCCATAAAGTTGGACCAAAAAGGTCCAGCCTGAGCACAGATCAGAGGCAGACCAGAGCACAATTCCCCATACGTATGTTGTGTGACTACCGAGAAATAGATCATACCAGACCACTCCACAAGTGATCCAAATTACGATCTATTTCTCTATGTGATCACACCCATAGTTAAAACTAAGAGCCTCTTAGTGCATTCCATTTGCCCAACAGCTGGTTGTATATGCAGTTGGACTTCAAGTGAGCTTCTGGAATGAAGTATACGCTACTGCTTGGTGCATGTTTAAAACCCTATTCTTTTTAATGGGGATAGTCTCTGGCTTGTGTCATAGCAAGCTGGATATTATACAGAACACTGTGGTTGGCAGGCATTATTTTCTGCAGTCCCAAAGAGGAACTAGTGAAACTAACTTTTGAGCAAACATGCATAGGGTCATATTGCACATCTTGTGTATTTTATTTATTACGTGTATTTATGCTTTTTCCTCCACAGACCATAAACTATACATAGCTCCTCCACTTCTCTTTTATTTTCACAACAGTACTGTGAGTTACAGTGCAGTTAAAATCAGGAGATGGTTGGGAATTTTTGAAGTCAGTTTAAAGTCACATGGTAGTCACATGGATTTTGGGTTGCTGTGTGGGTTGCCCACTTGGGACAACTTTTAATCTGTGTTTAAATTGTGTCATATGTTGGTTAAGGACTTTAAAAATCATTGCATTTGAGGCTTTATTCTGCACCTGCCACCCTTGTGCTGGCATGTGTGCACAAATGTGTGGGGATTGTCAAGTAATGGATGCCAGAATCACGGGTTTCAGGCTGCAGGGAAACCTTGCAGTCTGATCTGTTACATATATTTTTTCAATCTGTAATACTGACCTAACGCTATCCCAGTTTGAAACAAACAAAATAAATATTAAAAATAACAGCGCCGGCAGCAATGGCAAGTGGGTTTGAGCAGAAGTCAGCGTGAGGGCAGGTGGGTGCAGAACAAAGCCTCAAATGCAACAAGTCTGTGGCGCCCGCCCACTGGCTGCCTCTCACAGCCACTTGCTGCTGCCACTGGCAGTGTTATTTTTAATATTTGTTTTATTTTTAAAATTTCTTTCAACTAGTTGAGTGGCACTAATCCAGTATTACAGATAGAATATATATATATATAACAGATTGGACTGCAAAGTTTTCCTGCAGCCCAGAACCATCATCCTGGCATCCAATCCAATACTTGACAAACCCCACAGACACAATTTACTCCAACACATGCCAAAACAATTCAAAATAAATTGCATCCATAATTGAATTTAAACAAAGAGACCCCTCGAGTTATTTTTTTAAAATTAATTTCAAGCATGCTAAAACTGACACAAATCCAGGAATATTTCGATGTGTAACTACCTGCCCCTTTAGTTTAGGGTGAAAGACAGTGACTGGCCAAAAGCAATGATGGTGCAAACTATGTTGCTGAAAGGAGATCTGACTCTATATTTCCTTGCTCCTGGTCCAAGATGATAAGCCATCCTTTCTTCAAGGTGGTAGCTCTCCAAGTATGTCGGACATCTGATTCATAGCACAGGTTAACCTGAATATTTTACTCTCATTGCCCCTTTTAATATGCCCATTGATGTCCTGTGGGGCAGATCAAAATACAAGATAGCATGACTTCGGCAAGCTCTGAGTGGCAGTTGTGTGGCACAGCTATACATATAAGACAGTTGGGGAATATGGGGCAAGAGGAAAACACACATGCATTGTTTTGCTGACAAGGAAAGTCCCACCTCATGAACTGGTAGAAATTGGGGAAATAGATTTAAGAAATCCACACTTTGCTGCATTGTCTTATTACAGCTTTCTTGAGAGCATACAATAAACATTTTAATTTAAAAATTGCACAGCTACTTCTTATGCCCTTATACAGTACATGCCAAAGATGGAGTTATTTACTACTGGACTATATAAAATCTGTTGCGTATATGATCCAGATTAATCTCTTTTTATTCACACTAACAGGGCTGGCAGGAAGAAAGGACCTCAGAATAAAGCACGGAGAATAAACCCCAGGATTCCACTCCACAGCTATACTACTATGCTGCTCCACTTTAGCTCAGGAATTCCTTCATGAAATGACTGTATTTAGATTTTGGATTAAATTTAGAGATGGGGTATTCGTATTCATATACAAATACGAATACCCCCCCACAGGTGCAGATAATGAGGGTCTGGCCCCCTGGGGCCAGACCGTCCACTCACAATTCCGCCGCTGCTGTGAGCTCCATGTGCCGTTCCTATTGCTCCGGAGCTAGAGAACAGCGAGCCACTCTTCGACCTGGCAGAGAGACTCATCATCCTGCCTTCTGCCAGGAGTGGCTAATCCATCGCGAGCTCCGGAGTGATAGGAACGGCGCGTGGAGCTCACAGCAGTGGCAGAATTGTGAGTGGACAGTCTGGCCCCAGGGGGCCGGACCCTCGTTATCTTCACCTGTGGGGGGGGGGATATTCGTATTCGTATACGAATACCCCATCTCTAATTAAATGTTATAGTTTTAATTAATATATTATAACCTGAATAATTAATAATGGAGTAATATAATTTTAGTATGTCTGACTGTTCTCATGTCTCAGCCATAAAGTATCTTGCCCTTTATCTAATCATCCCACTCCTCCTCAGGAGAATGTTCCTTGTTTGACATTGAGCACATAGCCTGTGGTTAATCCCACTCTACTAGTTTACTTAATCTCAGGTGAGTTCTGGCTACTGTTTATACTACACACATGATAACTTCAGGGAGAAGTAGAACTTAGAGGCCAAGGGTATGTCCAGATTTTATTGACTGATTTATTTCTGGGAGCCATGATGAATTTAGCAGTCTCTAACAAATCAAATTTAGCAAATCAACAGGAACCTGTTACAATTTCTCTGCCAGAATTTTGTCCAAAACAAAACCAAAAAATGTGTTCAGTTAGCCTCAACTAGGACAGTGCACAGTAACTGAAGTATGAAACCTAGCTAGGCTTTTAATTTGAGTCAGCAGAGCTCCTTAGAGTATTGTCTTGGCTGCATCTTATAAAGAACTGCTTATAGACAGATCACCAGTTCTTTCAGCTTTATATGTTCAGACTGGCAGCAGCTTTCCAATCCTTTACCAGCTTCCGAGATAAGAAGGAGGGCACCTGAGAACTGCAAAGTCAGCATGCTCAGTTCTTGAGCCACATCATGTCTGCAGTACGCCTATGGGCCCAAGCTGAGAGACGTTACCATAATTAACAGCACAAACCTATGCAATTCTACTCTAAAGAGTACCCTACTGAATTCAGTGGGAGTTACGCTTGCCTATGCCTGTGTGTTAAATTGCAGCCCAAACAATTATTTCATACCAACCTTTATTCTGTAAGAATATTCTTATTGTTGTTGTTTAGTCGTTAAGTCATGTCCGACACTTCGTTACCCCATGGACCAGAGCACGCCAGGCCCTCCTGTCTTCCACTGCCTCCTGGAGTTTGGTCAAATTCATGTTGGTAGCTTCGAAGAATATTCTACATCACATTAAAGAACATGTTGATAAAGTTGTCCTTTGCACCCTCTCTTGGTCTGCACAGCTCTTTTACTAAATAAGCACTGCAAACACAATAAACGAATACAAAGGTCTCAGGAAGCCAATCTCAAGACTGCTCTAGCTTTCAAAGGATTCCCTTGTGCAGAGACCCAAGGCTAAAAGGAGGTCGTTTTGAAGACAGAACCTTCAAGGCTCTAACAGAAAATACAAGGACAGGCAGGGATATAGACAATCTCCACAAGGAGATTGCCCTTCCTTTGCCCCTCTTGCACAGATGTGCTGATATTCTGTTACTCAAATCCTCCTTCTAAACTGAAAGTTTGAAATCACAGGCCGCTCCTCAGGGTTTCTTCACCCACTGGGCTCAGCCAAATAGGCTGTAGAGATTACATTCTTCCCTGCTAAAATACTGCCATTCCAACAGATATTCAATAGTATTTGGATGGAATTCCACATTATGCATTTATTTTTTTATTTGATTATTTAGTTTCCATGCCCGCTTTCTCTCAGTGACAGGACTCAAGGAAGTTCACACATAGTTAAAACAAATGGGAACTTAGAATAAATTGAGCCATGAAAAAGCAATTAAACATTGTAATTTAAAACTCTGCTTGAATGTAGAGATGGGCACAAACCGCTGCTTCAGCCATTTCTGCTGGTTTGTCCTTCGGATGAACAGGTTTCAGCGTTTCTCAGCCCCACCTTCTCTGGCAGGTGCCCACTCAGAGGCAGCACCCGGAGGAGGTGGGGCAGGGAATCTGGGACGCTGCCTTCGAGTGGGTGCCTGCCAGAGGAAGCGGGGCTGGGAACTGCCAAACACTTGTTCGTCCGAAGAATGAACTGGCATGAACCACTGAACTGGCGGTTCATGCCCACCTCTACTTGAAGGTTTATTTGCATACTGCGTAGTTACAGAGGATGATAATTTAAAATAGAACCTGTTTAAACAGAGGCCGTGTACCCACAGACAGCAATTGTTAGAGAGCAGCAGTAGAAGAGGGTGTTATGTTTTAAGAAAGTTACATTTTTATGTCTTGTAAATACAATTAACAGATTACAATACTCAGGCACTGGTTGAACACTCATTATGGTTGGCATGGTTGGAAAGCTCTGAATGTAATCATTAAACTTTATTGCCTTTGTTCAAATTCTTTCAGAGCTAGGTATGTTGTACCTCTCTGTTTTCTTCTAGATTTACTACAGGAGCTGCTGAGTGGTGGTGACCTTCTGTAGAAGGGCCCTGTAGTTCAAACACCTTACCTGTAGACTCCTCATTATGATAACCCGAACTTGTGTAGGTCTCCTTAGATGAAGGGGTTGCATTTTGATGAGATCTCAGATGAAGACACCTCTTTATCTCTTGGAATCAATATGTTCTCTTAGCTTTGACACTGGTCCTAGTGCTAACAGGATGGTCTGGATTTCCCATCGTAGGCATGTCTTCATATGATGCAATAAACCAAAGGGTCTTCTTAACATGTCTCTGTGTAGAGTTTGCATGAGACCTTGGGCATCCTCTGTCTGGCCATCGGAGTGGGTAAAACTGGGTCTTGAATTTCTGACCTCCCTGTGTTCAGTAGTCACTGTGAGCTTAGCCATTTCTCTCTCTCAGTTTTTCAGTAGTTAATTTTCCATAGTACTTCTCTCTCATAGCACTCTTCGGTGCTCTTTCTGAAGCTTTCTCTGGGCTCAGTCCTACTGACAATAAACATTGCTGTTATATGAGGTTCTCCTTTTAAAAATATGAGTTAAATTTTAGTGTACACTCTAGGTACACACACGCCCAGGGGAGTTTTTCTTCTCCTCCTCCAGAGGTCTGTTTACTTTGAGGCAGATGTGGAATTGATTGCACATAGGTGAACGCCGCTTACAGGAGCAGAAAAACTCACTCAATGGCCCGCCCCCTTCCTTGCCCATCTGCCCGATCGCCCACCCAATTGTCCCCCCACCCGCCCCCTTGCTTGTCTGCCTGATCACCCGCCTGATTGCTTGATTGCCCCTGCTAGCCCAATCACTCACTCCACCTGTCATCCCCCAATCCTTGCTCGCCCTCCACCAGCCCAATGGCTCACTCACTCACTTGCCCAGTTCCCTTGCTTTGTGTCTCTTTGTTAATGGTAGTGAGCACAAGAGGGTATCTTGTTGACCATCTTGACTGCTGATATAGGTATCCTTAGCATTCAGGCTGCTCTTCGTTACCAAACTGGCCAGCTTTGTACAACACCCCTGCAGAATCTCAATCTTACTAAGACATGTATGTGCACGCCACAGACAGTTTTAAATGGAAAACTTGTCAGGTCAAAGACAACTACAAGTTAAAAACAATGGCAGAGAAGAAATAGCCCGGAGTCTCAAAGTGAGCCAAGCTTCCAAAAGGAAATGACAGGAAAAGAGCTCTTAATGACCCCTATCAAATTTTTATAGAAGGCATGAATACTCCAGCCAAAAATGTCATTTCACAGGATAGCCTGTGGAGAAGCCAGGTGATTAGATCAACTTCTTTTGTTTTTCTTTTGTTAAAAGGATTGTCTGGAGGTCTGAGAATGGTCTGAGAATGAGAAACACCCTAGAATGGTCTGCATTTTTGTAAACAGAATTGTCTATCTTCTTCTTCCTGTTTACTCAAATGGACTCTTCTATGTCGGTTGTCCCTGGATTAGCCAGGTGGGAAGACAGTGATCAAGGCAAGGCAGGACACATGAGTAACAAGGAACCATATAAAAGACTTACAGCCGTAGCCATGTTAGTGATTCTGGGTGGATGTTCTGGGGTGAATCTTCTTTCTGTATCTATCTCTGCCCGTCCCCTCCTGCTTATCCCTGCCAGGTGTCTTTGTGCTGACTTCAGTATTTAGCTGAAATCTTTGTCTTAAGCCCCCAGAATCCAAGATTCAGCCGGAGAATTCCGCTAGCCTATGTTGCTCTTCTGAATGCCAGGTTTTCGTCATTTTGTAATTCCTTTCCATTGTTTCAGTTGCAAGCGTGACACTCCCACAAGCTCCAAGACAGTCTACCAAGACTAAGGAGAGGTCACCTTTGTCACTCCTTATTTATATTTTATTTTCTGGGAGTATTTTCCCCATACATTGCAGGCTCCCCAGTCTACCCCATATTTTTTGGGTGTGTGTGTGTGTGTGCATGTGCGTGCGTGCGCAGGCATGCACACGCTTTGCAGAGCAGCCTGAATCTCTTTCAGGCATATGAGTTTGGTTCTTCTGAGTCTGTGTTCCTCCACATTAATTTTATACTTTATTGTGAATCTGTGCTATATTTGTATTCTCTCGTGTTCAGTCAAGTTCCCCTTGTGAATAGCTCTGTGGGAGTGCAATATTTTCAGCCCAGTCTGTGTCAGGAT
Organism: Intellagama lesueurii; assembly: GCA_037013535.1. NCBI lineage: Eukaryota > Metazoa > Chordata > Lepidosauria > Squamata > Agamidae > Intellagama > Intellagama lesueurii. Next base: position 256,811,748 of record JBAJHW010000002.1, read on the forward strand.
GCCCTATTGCCATGGTTCAAAGACCCCTTATGGGTGTGTCTCCAAACACGTGTGAGTTCATGCTTGTGCTCAGAGAACATACCTGGCAACAGACTGGTGGAGAATGCAGACAAACATGTGTTAAGATGCTCCAATGTGCATTTAAACACGTAAGCATTGTGTAGTCTTGGCAAGATGGGGCTCAGATTAATTTTCCATTTCCTTCTTTGGTGTGCTGCTAACACATTTTCTGCATAGAGAGACTGATAATGTTAGAATGGTGAATGCTCTGTTCGGAATGCTATGCTAGAATTCACTTTGCTTGACATGTGCTGCCGGAAGAGCCTTGCTGAAATGTGAGAAGTGCCAGAATTATGTTTCTAGGAGAGAAAAGCTAAGCGTGCTCTACTGGAAACTGCTAGGATTGTTAGAAGTAGAATTTTGAAAGTGGGCTTGGAAAATTTCCTTTGTAGGGGATCCCTAGAGTGCTGGGTCTACTCGCCACTCCAGTCATTCTGAGATCTACTTTTAAATGGCACTGAAATGCTTTAGTGTCCTGTCTGGGACAAGGATCTGAAATAGTCATTGGTTCAATAACCCCTAGACTTGGGTGCTGACCTAAGTCGTGTGCGGGTTTTGTAATTTTGCTGCATATCCCTGATTGGCCACTTTAGTTTGTTCTCTCTCTCTCTCTCTTCCCCCCCCTCCTCAATTTTTGGAATCAGTTGTTGGCACGTCTTTTCCTAGAAAGTAGCACACTGGATCAGCCCCTTTAGACACAACACCACCCCTTTCCTTGCTGCTAGAAATCTTTCAGAATGTGAACTGCCCTTTAAGTAGGAAAATGATCTTGTGAGTTTTGAATCTCAACCCCCAGAAACTGTTGCCTTGAAATTGCCAGTTGTTGGCCAGGAAGACACTTGCTTGGAACCTGCAGGAAAGGTGCCCTTTGTCATAGATCGAGGCAAGAGAAACTCTGGGTAGGAAAGCCCACTAATGAACTTCTGGTGCCTGTGTAATCTTGAGGTTATTGTTAGGAAAAGCACAGCCTTGGGGTTTTGTGTTGGTCTTGAGATTTTGTCTTGTTGTTTTTCTTGGAGTTGCCTTTTTAAGAGGAAAGGTAGCTCTGAGATTGTGGAAAGTATGGTTTTAGCAGAAGGTTTTCCAGTCCTAACCTTGAAGTGTTAGCCACATGGGGAGAAATGTTCTCTAGCTGTGATCACTGAAGTTTGCAATTCTAGAAGTTTAGCTGGTTGAATTTTCCTGTGTCCAGTGTGACAAGTATGATTGGTGGTGTGCCTCAGGGTTTTGTTTTGTCCCCTATGCTCTTTAACATCTATGTGAAACCACTGGGAGAGGTTGTCTGGAGTTTGGGGGTTCAGGGTCACCAGTATGCAGATGACACACAACTCTTATCTCTCCTTTCTATCAAAATCCAGGAAGCTATTTCAATTCTAGATCAGTTGTCTGATGTCAGTAATGAGGACTGGATGAGGGTGAATAAACTGAAACAATGCAGACAAGACAGAGGTGCCCCTGGTCAATCAAAAAGCATATCAAGGAAAGAGATTCAGCCTGTGCTGGATGGGGTTACAGTCCCTCTGAAAACACAAGTGCACAGCTTGGGGGGTGCTCCTGGATTCATCTCTGAGCCTGGATGCCCGGGTTTCAGTGGTATCCAGGAGTGCCTTTGCATAGTTAAAACTAGTGTGCCAGCTACACACATTCCTGGAGAGGTCTGATCTGGCCATGGTGGCAAATACCTTAGTTATATCACATCTGGATGTAAAGTTCTCTACACGGACCTGCCTTTGGAAACTGTTCAGAAACGTTAGTGAGTCCAAAACACTGCAGCCAGATTGTTCACTAGGGCTGGTTACAAGTATCACTTTACCTCCCTGTTACAACAGCTCCACTGGCTGCCAATCCATTTCTGAGCACAATTCAAAGTGCCTGTTTTAACCTATATAGCCCTAAACGTCTTGGGTCCAAGCTATCACAAAAACTGCATCTCTCTTTATGAGCCTGCCCAGGTGCTAAGATCATCGGGGGAGGCCTTTCTCTCAGTCCCACTGCCCTCATAGGTGCGTTTGGTGGGGTCATGGGAGAGAAATTTCTCTGTCACTGCTCCCCCACTCAGGAATTCCCTCCCACGGGAGGCCAGGCGGGCCCCATCTTTGCTGTATTTCTGCAGGCAAGTGAAGATCTTTCTCTTCAGACAGCCTTTTCCTTAGTGACCGGATGTCTAGGAGAGGTTTTAAGATGGGATGGTTTATAATTTACTTCCTTTTAAATCTGTTTTAGTAATGCTTTTACCTAACATTTTTAATATCATGTTTATTTAATTCTTTTTAAATATTTGAAAAATTTACTATTTTTAGCTTTTAATATTGTGCTTTTAATGAGGGAAGCCACCTTGGGTCCTTTTTTAAAGTAGAAAGGCAGGGTGAAAATGTTTTAAATAAATAAACTAAATAAATAAGTATAGCATAGCCAGTTGTGTGTGTCTTTATTCAAGTGAAGTCTTTTTGGGAAAAGATGGTTGTCAACAGAAAAGGAATATCCATGGCCTCACTCCTAAATGGTGTTGGGTCTGTGCTCAAGCAGGAGGGAGCAAGGTCTAAATCAGAGAAATGGGTATTGACCCTGGCGGCCTGGGTGCTTTAAATCTGAAAATCCAGTTGCCACCTTTTGTAAAGGGTGGCAACTGGAGACCCTGATCCTCTAAGATCAGGCCAGGAGGCCCTTCTGAAGGTGCCATCCCTGAAAGAGGTGAGGGGGATGGCATGCTGAAATAGGGCCTTCTCGGCTGTTGCCCCCCAACTTTGGAACACCCTCCCTATAGAGATCCGCCTGGCTCCAACACTTTTGGCTTTTCGGCGCCAGGCAAAGACCTTTCTGTTTAGCCAGCATTTTAATTAAATAGTATTCTTTAGCTGGCCATGTGAGCAGCAGGATTTATTAATATTAATGTTTTAATGATTGTTTTTAATATAGGATATTATTATAATATTGCCTATTTTTAATGGTTTTAATGTTTTAAAAGTTTTAATATTGTTGTACGCCGCTCAGAGACCACTGGTAATGGCGCGGCTAAAAAAATCTTGTAAATAAAAATAAATAAATAAATAAAATAAATAAAGCATATGCTAGCTATTGTATTGAACTGAAGCCACATGGGAGCAAAAAGGATGCTTGTGCAGCATGGGCTTTGTGATACACATGCTTATATATGTATGAAATGCTGAAGGAACGCAAGTAGGCGTGCGCAAGTGTGCAAGAACAGAAGCAGGACTTTGAGCAGAACTGTAAGCAACTGGAGACTGAGAAAAGGGAATGGATTTTGGAAGGAAAAAGCAGGCATCTACCTCAGAACTGGAAAGACTTAAATGTCATTCTGTGGCAAAAAAAAAAAAAAGCATAAGATGACAGGTGCTCTTAGGGTTGCTCAGGAGGAAGGTATTAAGTCTAAAGAGTTAGCTGAAGAGGCACAAGGGGTGTTACAGAAAATGAAGGGTTAGCCATGTTCATCTGTACCAACATGTCAGGCAAAAGCAAAAAAAAAAAAAAAAATTAAAATAAAGAAGACAAACACATTGTGGCAATTTCCACGAAAGCTCACATTAAAATATACCACTCTTTTAGGTGCTAGTTTTTTGTCTTTATTTTTTATTTTTGTCTTGTTTTTGCCTGACAGAAAATGAAGGTGCAGCTTGAGCAAGCCCAGTCAACAGCCCACTTCTTGGCAGATCAGAACAGGAAGGCTAAAACTGAGGTTAGCCATGAAAAAAATGTGAAGCAGAGATTAGGAGATTAAAAGAGGAATTGAATACACATCAGGGTATCATTGCTGCTGTTCAGATAGAGGATTTTGAGGATTATGAATTTGAGACTCCTTATGTAGAATCCGGGCTTCCTCAGGATGCCATCCCAGGAGGCTCAGTTAACCCAAATTGGCAGGAATCACAGCCTTTTGCCCCAGTTGTTGAAAAGGTGATAGAACGTATTACAGGTAATGGAAGAAGATGTAAGGAATCGGTCTTAGAAACCAGCAGGTGGCCTCCAAATCAAGCCAAGGCAATTGTAGAGCAATTAGGACCTCGAAATAGGTAGACTGCCATCTCATGGATGGGCAAAGTCTGGCAAATTTACCCTACCTCAGGTGGTTTTGATCTTTCTGAAATTGCCCTTGTGGAACCTGGATTTGGGATGGCAGAGTTGCAGTCGGCTGGAAGTTTTAAATGGATGAATTCCATTCTAAAAATCCAGATTCTTGGCCATGATCCTAACAGAGCATTTTATATAGAGACAGAGGCTCCAGGAGAGGTTCCAACAGTCTAGATAGGAAGAGGTTTCTTGACGTTGTGAATGGGATCGTGCAGTCAGTGTAATCAATGGCCTTGCTTGTTGGAATTATGACGTAGCTCCTTTTATAGAAGCAGTGTATTCAGGTTTGAACAGTGAGATCAAGATGGATTAGGCAGAATAAATATTAGTTGGGGTGACTTGCCTAAAGGGATTAAGCACATTTCTGAGCTACCCAGGGACATAGGAGCAATTTAAAAAAGGCCCCTTGTGGTAGAAAGTCCACTCTGGAACCAGTACAAGCCATAACCTATGCAAATACTGGCTCCCATTCATCAGTGGTTCCTAGACAGACCTCAGGCTCTCATCCACACAATAGTTGCAGGGTTCCTCCTGTCAAGCTTTCTATAAGTCTGTTCCCACTTGACAGCACAGAACAACAGAACTGGCAGCTTGGGCAAGGGGGAAGGAGAGGGGAAAGAAGAGCGGGGGGGGGGGGGTTGGCTGGGAAAGGAGGTAAGGTGCAGGTTGGTGACTGCATCTCAGCAAGGAGAGGAAAAGGAGACAATGGGTCAGGTGGGCCATTGGAATATCAATGTGAGGTGATTTTATGGACATGGGGTGGAAAAAAAGCAACAGACAAGGGAGAGTCAGATAACAATGGATGGTTGCATTCATCCAACTGGATGATTAGTAATTCTGAGGCTGTTTCCCAGAAAAGAATGGAAGATGATGAAAGCAAATGTGATTGCCCCTTCCATGCTTTTCTAAATTAGTCATGACCAGGACGTTCCTTCCCTAATGTTGGATGGCAGTTTTGTACCATCCTTCTAGTTCTACGGGGATATTTTCTAAATGAACACTGCAAATAGAAATTTGCTGTATAAGTAAAGTGGAGCTAATTTGAACAATTTAATCAAATACGTAATGGGTTCCAAAGTGAAACATAATGTAAATGAAGAGACCTTTCTCTTCAGGCAAGCCTTCCCTCAGTAAACCAGCTACCTGTGTGTGATTTTTAGATACGTAGATTGTTATGCATTACTGCTCTGATTGGATTTTTAGTGCTACTTGTGTTTTCCATTTGTGTTTTCCATTTCTTAGGGTGAAATTTTTAAAATGTTTGTATAGTTATTGATCTTTGCCTTAATATGGCCTGTTAATGTTGTAAGATGCCTCTTTATTCATTGTTTGTAGTTTTAAATATAATTTTTAATGTGTTTTTGTTATTGTAACCCACTTTGGGCCCTTTTCAAGGAGAAAGGTGGGGTAAAAATATTTTGAATGAATGAATGAATGTTTGCTTTTAATTAAGAGCCTGGTTCTGCATTGTTCATGCCTTCAGGATGGATTTTCTTCCCCTAAGATCCAGAAACTACATTTTGCTTTATTTTCAGCAAAAGAAGAAGTTGCTGAAAAGAAAAAGGGAAAAAAAACACGATGACCTTGAAGAAGTAAGTGTTTATGGGTTCCCTAAGACTGGAATTCTGGATCCAATACCTTCACTGTTTAACATCCCACAACATCAAACTGGAAGACAGTGCTGAATTATACTTCACTGTTCCCCATTTTATTTTAATACATGTAAACACTTCCTGACAAATAAACAGGAACGTGATGTTCCTCCTATTCTTTCTAATTATGCATCATGATCAAATGACTTGAAGAACATGGCATAGTCATATACAAAAGAGAAGCAAATCTGTTTTGGAAAGCTGTATCTTCAGCTCAGAAGCATTCCAAATCTTGTCAGCAAAAATGTTATCAGGTAACCTTAGAAAAATCATCCCCTCAATTTAGCCCATAAAGTTTTCTGACCATTAGCTGCTCAGAGAACCTGCAGCAGGCTACACATGAAAATAAATAGACAAAAGAGGAATGACCTTTGTGTGTCCTTGATCTTCAAGGATGGAATTCAAAACATTATAAAGACATGCACATTTAGAGAAGTCAGTTTCTTGCTTCTGTAGTTATAAAAGGACACTGCTGACCTATCTTTGTGTCTGTGTGTTTGTGCGTGAGTGCACATGCATAATACTACACAGCTATTATGTACCATATTTGGCTGTGAAATAATCTCACAATCTAAGATACAAGAAGGAGATATGATGACTGAGCGAATGGGCATTCACCAAGCAAGGCTCACTGCATCGCACGTTGTGGTGGGGTCTGAATGTGAGAATATGAGGCACTAAACATCTAGCCACCTATGTCTTCTGTCTTTTGGCACCTCTTTGCTTTCCCAATACTCCCCCTCCTTTTGCTTTCCTCAAGTACATTGGTTGCCATGGGAACCAAGACGTCATTCCAAAGGGCAGATCTTTCAGGCAACCACGAATATAAAATGAATGCAATTCATATAATCTTTTCCTCCATTGTTACATCGTTGATCGGAGGGTGGTGATGGGATGATTGTGCTTCATGTGTGTCTCTGTGTATGCAAAGCCATCTACCAGGATGTCAACAGCCTAACTAGAATTGCCAAGGGCAACTGAAGCCCCAAAGAAGATGAAAGCAAAATTGAATTTTATGCCTGCTAATTATTATTTGCCTATTCTTTTTCTATGCATTTTACACTCTATGTGGGAGTGTCTGCAAGCTTTTGTTTCCTTTAAGAAGGGAAATGAAATTCTACACAAACCGTAGAGGCAGGGAGGGCATCATTTGCTTGTGTTGCAGAATCCGTTTTTTTCCTTTACAAAAGAAAGCTCTACAAATACACAGAGGAGCTGCGTTGTTCTTCGATTCTTATGAAAAAAACAAGCACTGTTGTTTCCCTTCAAGGACAGACAGAGTTGACAAGTGCCTTGGAGGCGTGTACGTACTCAGAAATGGTTCCCTACCCCAGTTCCAGAATTTTGGCAAGCCAAAGTCGTCACACTTATTTCTGCACATTTACGCACCGTGTGTGTCTTTTTTTAGGACTGAAAGCTGCAATCTCCTTAAGTGGAGGACTCGCTGAGCGAGCATCTCAGTTCGACACTGTGGTGCAGTGTAATAGTATGCTTTGTGGTCTTGTGCTGCTCTCACAGGTATCGGAGTTGGCACATTCCATTCCAAGCACTTACAGGCTCCATTTGAAATTCTGGGATGAATCACAAGACTCTGCTCGTCAATTACATGAGCTGCTTCCCACAGCACATAATTCAAGCCAAGCAGGGTTTCCTCATATGAATTAACAGGTCTGATGGAATATGAACCACCTCCAGCTCCTCACACACATAAAAAGGGTAGGGTTATAGTTAAATGGCTGCCACTCGGATTCATGTTGGGCAGCCTACTGATATCTTCACTCCCAACATGTATTTTCATCCATTTTTCTTCTTACTTTTGCTATTTGGTGTACTGCAAGAGTAGCACAGAAGAAATCTCTGCCTGAACTTGTAGAAGTAACATCCAGCTGCCTTTCCCCAAAATGGCATGGAACAGCCTGTTCTGTCCCACCAACGCTGTTGCATCAGAGGGACCCAGCGATGAAGATCAGCTGCTAACACTTCCTAGCTGATGCAGAGGGGTTCATATAAGGTTGGCAGCTGGGCAAGGAGGGAAGTGCATGGCTACAGGGAGGTGAGGGGGAAGGAAGGAAGCTGGTAGGAGTTTTGCCTGAAGATCCTCCACATCTCCCAAATTCATGGTGCTGTATAGTGGCCCCCATCCCTTTGTTTTCCCCATTCTTTTGCCCACCCTCCCCATGTGGAAACATACAAATACCTGCACAAACCTGAGAACATATCAATTCAGGCAATCTCCAAACCAACTCAAGAATGAATGGGCTCAATCTGTACAGCAATTATTTGGATACAAATCAGATCAGATGGTTCTTGCACACCCCAACACCAGGAGATGTACAGAAATATCGTTGCATGGGGAACTGCTGGATAGCTTAGTGGTTGAGGTATCTGGCCGTGGAGCTAGAGGTTGGGAGATCAACACAGATTCCCCACTGTGCCTCCCTGACAGGGCCTGGACATGATGATTCCATAGCATCCCTTCCAGCTCCACAGTTCTGATGATGATGATTAAATTTCCTCACTGCTAATACATGGCACTGTTACTTGCAATGACTTTGCTAAAGCCATATAGGATGGGACTTTCGAAAGGTGTTCTAAAGGCACAAGAAACGTGCAATTACACACACTATAGTATCTCTCCGCCACTACAGAAGTAGTTTATCGCTTTTCAGAAGGCAGACGATAATGTGTATTGGGGCAAGGAGTTTGTGGCCTATCAGATGTGCCTGGACCTCAGCTCCCATTGTGCCTCAACAATGACCAGTTGGGTTGGGGCAGGTGCAACTTGAAGTTCATCACCATCTAGAAAGCCATCGGTTTCCCAGCCCCAAAGAGTGTGCCACCCGTGCTGCCCAGCCCTCCTTAATCTGACTCCTGCAAGGTCCTGTCTCATGATTTTTGAAATCAGAAGCACGGGAATCAAAAATACCTTACAAAATGTTGTAACACTCACAGTGCTCCTTTTCTGTAGATTTTTTTCACAGGAGTCTGACAAGCACATTTCAAAAAGAAGCCCTGTTGGCCAACTGTCACGACGCCAAAGACAAGTCTTGTGGCATTACAGAATCATAGAACAGTGGTGTTCGAAAGGTCCTATAAGGCCAACCCCCTGTTCAGTACAGGAATCTAATTGAACTGGTTCTGAAATATGCATCAATCATACTGGTACAGTATGTCAGAACAGGACTCTGGACAGTGAATCAATGGGATGTAGAGTAAATCAGCAATTATGTCACTTCCATTAATCCAATATTCTAACTAATCTAATTGGATTTGGCCCTAATTGATTTACTGCAGCATGATATTTCATGAACATGAACCCACTTTATCAGATGCATGATTTTCTTGGCTTCTGTTGGAAGGGCTATTTAAGTATAAACAGGCAGAGGAGAAATCATATGGATGATGGCATAGGCACAAGTTATGGGATTTTTAAATTGAAAGTTTGAATGTATACAAGAGAAAGACACACCCATCCTGAAGATTCATGTGTACATGTTGCATGGAGGTTAAGCTCAAGAGACAAGAGCCGTGGGGCACAGAGAGACATCTCCCCTCCCACAATAATACTGTACTTAGATAAAGAGGAAGAACAGATTCCACAGTGATTCAGATGAGTCAGCCAAGTTGCAAGAGGCTGGGTGAGAAGCAAACCTCAGTAATGGAATTTTACAAAGTTTCTTTTCATTTCATGAACTTGGCACATTGAGCAAGTGGAAAAATTTCCCTAGTATTATTTAGTAAAACAAAACTGAGCCAGGTAGTGGCATATGAGGCTTTGCTATAACTTTCACTCTTAACCTGATAATATGGTATCAATATTTTAAGTGATAACTGGAGACGAGAGACCAAGTCCGTGAAAATCTGCCAAATAACTTGCAATGATTAAGCCGGCTAGTATTTTGCTCAGCTTGCAGTTCTCGGCCTTGGCTGAACCGACAGATTTTTGCTACTTCTGGAGCCTTATTCGGTCATTCTGTATCCAGGCGAGCTGATCGCTCAAGAAAGCAGAATGAGCAAGCCCTCTATTGTCACTTTTCCCAGGCAAAGTGGAGGTCTGGAGAGGGTAGACTTCCCAGTCCATGAAGGCTCTCCACAGAAGCCAGCACATGGGAAATCAATCATGTGGAGAGCTTTCATGAAGTCAAGCTTTCCTCTTCCAATCTGTCACTGCAACACAATAAAGCCCCAATTGCTAGTCTGCTTTCCCTTGTCACACATTTATCCTACCTGGATACTGAATAACAGAATAGGACTTGTGTGTATCCTACTTTTATGCTTGGTTTTATACGTAGTCTTCTGTTTTCCCCAGATAAATCTCCTGCGCTTTCCCTTCTTTTTACAGAGTGTTTTGTTCTGAGTTGTTCAAAACCTTTTCGCTTAGCCCAAAGCAAATTTCAACTCACGTGGTTAACTGCTACTTGGATTAGAAAAGAAAGTGGGAAACTCCCTCTATTAAAAGAGTATTATGTCAGTCTAGCTTAGATTTTGTTAACCATGGAAAGGCAGCAACCCAAATTGTACACTTTTGAATTTTGCTTATTTCAGTGAAAGCAATTGAAACACATCCTTAACCTTACTGTTGGAATCTAGTGGAGATATATATATATATATATATATATATATCTACAACAGAAATGATAAACAAAATTTATATATAACATAAATTATATAAAAATTAACTACTACAAACTAATTCCCTCATTACAAATAACAAGAATAAATGCTGCTCAATAAGAGATATGTCCCTCCTCCTCCTCCTTCTGTCCCAGTTAACTGGAGAGAACCTCCCCAAAAGCTTCTCTAAAAGGCTGTGTTTTGAGATGCTTTTTAAAGGCATGAAGGGAAGGCATCTGACATAAGTCCTGGGGTATCACATTCCATAAGGAGGGTGCCACAGCTGAGAAGGCCCAGCTTCGAGCTGATGTTTTCCAGGCCTCTTGTGGTGCTAACTCCCACAGGCATGAGGTCAACCTTTTCCTTTTTGAAACCTCCCCCTTGCCAAGGGAGCATGTTTTGGGATGGCAAATGGGATGATGGAAGAGAAAATCCCGCTGTGCTAGAGGACAACAGCAAGCACGATGTTGAATTTATACATTTGATGTGTTTGCTTACCAACAGTGCACCAAACTGATGTTCACAACATGCATTTCTTTGTTTGTTTCAGAATGAGTCACATCCTTGACACAGAAAGGAACCAAAGTCTGGTGTGAAATGTTAGGTCACATGAAAGAGAAGGTGGAAACCACCACAGCATGACAGTTTGGGCTAAGAGATGAAAACAACTTTTTCTAATAGAAGCAACTCCATCTGTTTTTATTAAGCTGATTAGGTGGGAATCTCCAGGGAAATGTCCTCCCCCGCCCCAGCTTGAGTGCACCAACGTGTAATGAGTCATGGTGACATGATAGGTGTCCATTACTATCTGTATCTTTTCCAGTGTGAATTATTTTCAATCAATTATTTTTATGTGCAGCGCCTGTGGAATTTGAACTTGTACAATAGTTGGATTGTGACCCTTGGATGGAACTCACATTCTGACCTTTACGACAGAGCTAAGATACACTTCAAAAGGAACCATGAATGTGCTTCAAGCTGAAGCCAATGTGGGAAACATGTGCATAGTAGCTAGCTGTGTTTTATCAGAAAACATTTCACAGGATTTTGACGTGTTGGGCATCATAGGCAGAGTGAAGTGTCATTTCATTTTAGTCTATGGTGCTGATTTACAAGTGTGAAAAATGAAAAAGAAATGGAAAAGTGATGGAAAATTGTATTAGCTCCTGCTGGAACAGGGTATTTAGTTTATATAGTCATGCTACTAACGTCTATAGTCATGCTATATGGATAATGCTTCTCTTCATCCCTTAAGCATAGGAAGGTTGTTGGGTCAGAGATGCTGAGTCAGGCTTGTGTCAAGAAAAGCACTAAGAAAAGTTATTTTTTCGATGACTATCCAAGATGCTGGAAGTTGTAGTCCAAAAAATTCACTGGTCCAAGCACTTAAAGAATTACATCGAGCAAGAAGTGTTTGGTCTAGCAATATTAATTGTGCAGGATTGTGGCAGAATCACCTCCTGAAGATGTTTGCAGCTAAGCAATTTTTGTTTCTTTTGTTTTTTATATTAAATTTATTATTATTTAACACACAAACAAACAACAATCAAAGGGATACAAATACGGGGGGGGGGAAGGGAGGTAGAACAAAACAAAGCATAAACACAGGGAAGTATTTGTAATAATACAATATCTAATATACTCTTGACTCCATGGCTGTGTTACAATACTAAAATCCATAACCTATATTATATTCTCTACTCATGTTTGTTTCTGGGCCCAATCATAAAACATTTTCCAGCTTTCTTTAACATATATTCTCGGGTTCTCATGTAATGCCTCTGACAAGCTATCCATTTCTGCAATATCTAATAATTTTTTAAACAGCTCCTCTATCTTTGGATTTTCCTGATTTTTCCATTTTTGGGCCTTGCAGCTGTAAATATGTGCAGCAACATATATTTAATTTTTTTTATCTACGATCTCTGGCATTATATTCAGCAAAAACATTTCTGGTTTAAAAGCTATTTTTTGTTGTATAATTTCCTGTGTAATATCTTTTATCTGTCTCCAAAATCTTTTTACTTTATCGCATGTCCACCACATATGAAAAAAAGTTTCAGGTTGCTGAGAACACTTCCAACATGAGTTGCTAGCCCCCCAGCGCCATTTTTGCCAGTTTTACAGGTGTTTACAGCAAAGCAATTTTTGTGAACGCATAAAAACATGTAGTGGCTCTTACTCTTTCCAGCAGACCAGGGCAGATATCAAGCTCTCCATAGGTCCTCATTTCATTGCCTGGCGGCATATCTCCCACTAAATGGATTAAGTGGTGGCTGAAGTGAAACACCATCCTGAGGCCCTGAGGAACCATTGCCAGTTAGGATAGACACAGCACTGGATCTGGTGGAGAAACAGCGTGGTTAGCGTAAGGTGGCTTCCTATTTACAGAGATTTCAGCTCAGCATACAACAGTTCAGCCACTCTTTAAAAAAGAGATCATTTTTTTGTTGTCAGACAGCTCTTTAATCAGGCAACACTTTTGATTTTTGACTAAGACCCGGAGCAACTGGCCCTGTATCCACTCCTTTCTCAATGGCTCCCCTTCAGCACAAGAATAAAGAGCCTTCAGCCCTCCGGATGCAGACGACTTGTACCTTCACCATGCCTCACCATTGGCCAGGTTGGCTAAGACTGAGGGGGACTGATGTTCAACAACATCTGGAGGACTGCCGAGTCCTGCTCTAACATTTGCTTTCAATGTTTGAAAAGTCAAATTTGGGAAAGCAACTTTTTGTTCTACAATTCTCAGCTAGCATGTCTTGCTGACTGGAGAATTCTTGAAGTTGTGATATTAAAAAAGTTTCTTTCCAAGCTCTGGTGTAAGCTAACAGTGCCCCTCTCTCAGTGCAGCCCAGCTCTCTTATTTCTCTTTCTGGCGTTCTACCAGATTAGAAAGAAAGGCATCCTTGAGCAAGATCTTACACAGAAATGCCACAGAGAGGCTGAATGCAGGCACTAGGCAACACCACCCAAACAAACAGCCTTGTTCCTCCAGAGGTTAAGAGCTACCTACCATTCTGCTGGCTAGCTGAAGAACCTTGTGCCTTTTTCTTTGTCGTTGACATTTTCCTGCACACTGTGCCCCGCTCTGTGCTTATTTTCACCAACTCTTCCTAACCGCATGTCCCCGTTTGCGTCACTGTGCAGAATTTGTTTATATGACTTCTACTTTAGAGTTCCCTTAAGAGGATTGGTGGAGTAAAGGGGCAACCAGCCTGAATTTGAAACACAAATAGCCATGTTCATTAGCAAATAACACACAGTGAGAGGCAAATTATGGTGGGGAGGGGAAGTCAACCAACCATGAGGAAAGCCAATAGATTTGCAACGAAATCGGATAGACTTGGACATTTTCCTCAGCATGAAAGTCCTTCTGTCAAGCTGAGGGAAGCTGTCTAGCAGCCTGAGCTCCTGTAATTCCAGGATTCCAATCCCAGCTCTGACACGAACGCCACATAATCCTTTGGCTCTGACATTAAGGGCATAACTTCAGCTGGCACATATTGGCACAACTCCACAAATATCAAGGGAATTATCCTGGGAGCCCAACTGTTTTTTAATCCAACACCCTCCACTTAAATGTGCTAGTCCAGTCTGCACACACCTCCCTGAAAGTAAGCCTTGTCAGATATCAGGAAGACATGCTCTTCTGAATAAACTTGTACAGGATTATTATTATTATTATTATTTATTATTATTTATTTAACTTATATGCCGCCCACACTACCCAGAGGTCTCTGGGCGGCTTACAACATTTAAAATACAATAAAAAGACAAAACAATTAAAATGCAATTAAAATATATACTCTAAAAAATTGCCATCGGACCCACAGCTGATATCATTTCAATTAAAAGCCTTCTGGAACAGGAAGGTTTTGACCTGGCGCCGAAATGTCATCAGCGTCGGCGCCAGACGAATCTCAGTCGGGAGGGCATTCCATAGTCTGGGGGCAGCTGCCGAAAAGGCCCTTTGTCTACAAGCCATCCCTCTTACCTCCTTGAGGGACGGCTCTTTCAAAAGGGCCCCCTGGCTAGATCTTAACTGCCGGGTAGGTTCATATGGAAGGAGGCGGTCCTTCAGGTATCCAGGGCCCAAGCCGTTTAGGGCTTTATATGTCAAAACAAGCACTTTGAATTGGGCCCGGGCAGCAACTGGTAGCCAATGTAACTTAAATAGAATCGGCTTGATATGGTCCCTAGCGGCCCCACCACCCACCAGCCGCGCAGCTCGATTCTGGACCAGTTGCAGTCGCCGGACCGTCTTCAAAGGCAGCCCCACGTAGAGCGCATTGCAGTAATCTATGCGAGATGTTACCAGTGCGTGTGTAACTGTCATGAGACTCCGCTCGTCCAGGTAGGGCCGTAGCTGGTATAATTTCCGCAGCTGAAGGAAGGCGCCTCTGGCCACCGAGTCCACCTGGGCTTTCAGTGTTAGACTGGGGTCCAGGAGCACCCCCAAGCTGCGGACCCTGTCCCTTAGGGGGAGTGTAACCCCATTCAGGGCAGGGAAATGGCCCTCCAGCCTGTCCGGTGAAGCACCCACTAACAGCATTTCAGGATTGCAAGTTTTGTTTTGCTTCTTCAATTGGAATTATTAGCTGTTCTTGCCTCCTGTTCTGAGCTGGCCACAGGGCAGCACCTCTCAAACTCACTCTGGACAGCAAGTGGTCATCTTAATGCAGGACTACACAATGAGTGGCCCATTGAATGAAAACAACCCAGTCATAGCTCATAGCCTACGAAATAGGATGGTCCAAGGAACCAGGATAGGAGGCAGGGAAGCAAAACATAGTGCATGAAGCTTTCCCACATGTATAATCATTTATTTACTTATTTGGTTAATACACCGCCCCATTAGTGCATGCACTACTCTTGGTGGCTTACAGGTTAAAAGTTGCAGTTCCAAGTTAATCATGATACTGTCCCATATGCATAGTATCAAGAATCATGACAGAATTTTTTTTTAAATTTGACAGCATGTCTGAAATGACACCACAGCTCATCCTTTTTACCCTGCTCCAAATCACAAACAGGTACGCTTTTCTGTTTCTCTATAGCATTACATCCTGGCCAATGAACAGTCTTACAAAATGCACTGTTTTAAAAACATTTTGACTGGTATTAGCCAGAGTCTTATCCTGTAAATATTTCCTTTCTTTCTTTCTTTTCTCATAGAGCAAGGTGGCTGCAAATGTTTCATTAACAAACCAAGGTGCTTGAAAATTTTCTATCACTGACTATTTTCATTCCAAAAGCCATGGGTTAGATAATCCACCAAAATCATGAGTTAGATTTCAGTGGCACTGAAGCATAATTAACTTAGTCTGGCATCATTTTTTCTTGCAAGATCATATCCGGTAACCCCCACTCCCCAAAGGGGGGGGGAGTGGGATGGACTGAAGAGGGAAGATGACATATATTTTGATCTTATAAATCCCGCAAAAGTAATGTCTTTCACTGTTCCTAGGATCACTGTGGGATTATTATATTTTATTATCATGTCTGCTTCTCTTATCTGCTGCCCCTTTTTCCTGCCGGGGCACAAGAAATTGTGGGACTGGTAATACTTAAGAAAATATGGCACACTGGGAAACACAAGTCTTTCTAGCAATATTCATGCATTAAATATAAAACTATGAAGGGCTGGAACCATGGAGGGGAAAGGTCATGCAGTTAAGTCCCTTGCATGCCCTTACTCTACCTCAGATCTGGGCAAAGTGCGGCCCAAGGGCCACATATGGCCCACGAGCCGCTCCTGTCCGGCCCGCCGGACATCAAAACCATTTATAGCTTTTTGTCTAAAGTTGATCAGTTGCTTATCTTTAACATACCGCAAAAAACCTCTTTAGTATTTGTGAAGATTAACAAGTTTAAAATAAAAACAATCATAACATCACTGTTTCATTTTATTTTTAAGTAAAGTTGGTTCGGCCCCCGAACACAGTTCAGATTTTTCATGTGGCCCCCTATATAAATTAATTGCCCACCCCTGCTCTACCTGGAAGCGGGGGCAGATCTTTGTAACTTCACTGCAGAAGTCCACAGAGGCCCTTGCAAGCATGTTCAGCTGAGAAGCCTTACTTTATCGGGGTTCTTGATCATGGAAACACCTCAGTCCCTATCACGGAGCCACCTCTGTCTGCAGACCTTTGTGCTGGTGGAACAAATGAAAGTCTGTTTCGCCTCCAGGTGGAGATGCGGGAGAGGGACCTATGTTCATCCCCACATGGGCAGCTCCAAAGCATCCGAGGATTGGTGTGGAATCTTTGGAGAGAGAAAAAGGGAATGAATTATCGAAATACACAATTAGACAGACCATAAAGGTAATGTGTTACAAGTAATGTTGGTCCTATAATGCTTTACTTTGGGATGGTGGTGGTGGTAATGAGGTCAAAGCAATGTTTCTTTCATAAATAATGTAACAACTGGTAACTAGAGTGGTTGTAACTGTTCCAAAGTATTGTTTGTACAATGTCGAAAACTTTGATAATAATAATAAACAGTATGCTGATGATTCCCGGCACGAGGGCCTTCCTTCTTTCCGCTTTAGGCTCTTCCTTCTACATCTTCTGCCCTTAATGAACTTGAATTTCGCAATAGCTTAGAACAGCTGAATGTCTAGGGCAGGACATCCAGGGAGAACTTCTCATAACGCTCCGTGCTTTAACTCATGGACTGTGCATTACTGAACAACAATCCAGAGGACCTCCCTAACTTTGGAAAAGAAAGTATCTGGGAAGAAAGAGGGGAGGAACAAGGAAACCGCCACTGCCGCAAGGGTTTTCAGCTGCCATATGGCTTTTATTGCTGCATTGTTCTGTATTTCCTGCTGTTTATAAGAGGTTTTGGCTGCTTTCTTGTTTTTGTGTTATCTCACCTTGTACGACATGCCATGTTTCACCATTATGCTGTTTCCACAGAGATGTACTGTACTGTACAGTGTACGAAAGCCAGGACAATTATTTTCAGTGCAAGATGTAGTCACATCTGGCCACTTGCAGATATGAAACTAAAGCCCCATTTTCAAAGAGAGTCTGGGGTTTTGGGTTAAATGCCTGTGAATCCTCCGCAGACCCTGACATAAGAGTTTAACTGCTTGCAAGACAAGCACGTAATAACACGGAATTGTGTGTGAGAACAAATAGTGCTTAAAGCTCTCTCTGGGCGGTTTACAATTTAATTATACAAGCCACACATTACCCCTTACCCCTTTGAACTGGGTACTCAGTTTTCCAACCTCAGAAGGAAGGTGGAGTCAACCTCGAGCAGGCTAACTGAGCTCAGGATCAAACTCAGGTTGTGAGAAGAGTTTTGATTGCAGTACTGCAGTTCAACCACTATGCCATGAGTGTCCTGCTCCACACAATACCTCTCGGCCCATCCTACTTTAGGGACTAAAGTCCCATCCAGCAAGCCCACATGTGGTTCATGAAACAAACAGAGTTGATTTGCTAAGACTTTCTTCTTGTTGTTATATGCCATCAAGTCACTTCTGACGTATGGTGACTAAAGATTTCTAGCCAACATAAATAATCCTGTACGTATAACTTATTTTCTTGCTATTATGAGCTTCGCCTACACTTTCAAACAAAAAGAACCTGCCAACCTCTCTTTTTCTTTCATCCTCTCTCTCTCTCTCCCTCTCTCAAAGTTAGGGAGGTCCTCTCTCTCCCTCTCAATCTCTATCTCTCTCTCTCTCTCATACACATATATACACACATACTTCTCTTTCACGAAGCAACCATCTGACTAACCTCACTGGTACCACTCCAGAATAGTTTGGCACTTATGGTGTAAGCCTCTTTTCAAGTGGAAAAGTCACTGAAGAGAATAGGAGTGGTCCCCTTGATACAATTCTCTCTCTCTCAATGTACAGATCAGCAGAACCACTTCCCCTTGAATGTCCATGTGTTCTTTTCCCACAAAGACATGTAAAAAAATCAAGAGCACCACATCTTTCAGAGACAGAAGTAGTCAAAGGGAATTGGGATTTGTCTTGGGTGCAGACAGTTTCATTCATAAAGGACTTAAGCCATGTGTGGGGAGGAGAGAGACTGACAGAAGATTTCATTTCCTTGTTTGTTTCAAATGCAAACTTCACCTCAAATGTCACTCACAGTATGTCCTTTAGTATGTATGTATGTATTTTGTGTTGTCAAATCAATTATGACTTATTGTGATCCTTTCCAGAGTTTTTGAGGTAGAATATACAATTAATGAAATGTGTTAATTGAGATGCTCACAAGGGGGTGTGTGGAAAGGAAAATGCAACACCAGGAATATAAGTGACCATTAGATGAGATATCAAGTCATCATACTCAGAGTGTCTTGAAAATGGCCACGAGTTATGTTTCTAGAACTTTTGAAAACAGGTATCAGTCACGACTAAAGCTGGGTCAAATTCCCCTTGACACATTTCTGGGCCAAATTTTTCTCCCTGTTTTATAAAACTAGTAAAAGAGAGGAAATTTTGAAAGTGAGGAAAGACTATTTTTTAAACTTCAAGAGGCAACTAAATCCTAAGATTTTTCAGGGGAATAGCCTTAATTGAAGATATAAGGTGGCCAAGAGTCTTTCTCTGCTGCAGCCAGTTCTTGCTGTAGATTGGCTAATTTTAGGAGCCTGGCCATATTGCTTCTGTTGGAGGTTTTTGTTTTGTTTTAAAACCTCACATGCTGCCTGTAGAAGCTGTGGCTGGGAGGGACTTTTCTGGGCCATGGAAACTGCCAATCTATCCAGCACTAGCCAATTGTTCCTTTCCTGCTTCTGAATTTGAAGCTCTGCCTCTCTGTTCTATGTTTCCCCCCCTCTCTACAGTCCATTGAAGTCTGTTGAAGCAGTCACTTGTTTGTTAGTTTTGCTGTTGTTCTCTTACAACTGTAAGTAATGAAACATTCTTATACTTTCAAATATTAATGCCTAAAAGTGAGTTATTGAGACTATTAATGAGAAAAGGGGTGGATTAAACTGGATTGCTGCCTTGTCGTGGCGAAGGGGCTTGAGTAATTCAGAGAAGCTATGGGCTATGCCATGCAGGGACACCCAAGACGGACAAGTCATAGTGGAGAGTTCTGACTAAACGCGATCCACCTGGAGCAGGAACTGGCAAGCCACTCCAGTATCTTTGCCAAGAAAACTCCATGGACAGAAACAAAAGGCTAAAAGATATGATGCTGGAAGATGAGCCCCTCAGGTCAGAAGGCGTCCAACATACTACTGAGGAAGAGCGGAGGACAAGTACAAGTAGCTCCAGAGCTAATGAAATGGTTGGGCCAAAGCCGAAAGGACGCTCAGCTGCGGACGCGCCTGGAAGTGAAAGGAAAGTCCGATGCTGCAAAGAAGAATACTGCATAGGAACCTGGAATGTAAGATCTATGAACCTTGGTAAGCTGGATGTGGTCAAACAGGAGATGGCAAGAATAAACATTGACAGCCTGGGTGTCAGTGAACTAAAATGGACGGGAATGGGTGAATTCAATTCAGACGATTATCGTATCTACTATTGTGGGCAAGAATCCCGTAGAAGAAATGGAGTAGCCCTCATAGTCAACAAAAGAGTGGGAAAAGCTGTACTGGGATACAATCTCAAAAATGACAGAATGATTTCAATACGAATCCAAGGCAGACCTTTCAACATCACAGTCATCCATGTTTATGCACCAACCACCGATGCTGAAGAGGCTGAAATTGACCAATTCTATGAAGACTTACAACATCTTCTAGAACTGACTCCAAAGAAAAATGTTCTTCTCATTATAGGGGACTGGAATGCTAAAGTAGGGAGTCAAGAGAGAAAAGGAACAACAGGTAAGTTTGGCCTTGGAGTTCAAAACGAAGCAGGGCAAAGGCTAATAGAGTTTTGGCAAGAGAACAAGCTGGTCATCACAAACACTCTTTTCCAACAACACAAGAGGCGACTCTACACATGGACATCACCAGATGGGCAATACCGAAATCAGATTGATTATGTTCTCTGCAGCCAAAGATGGAGAAGCTCTATACAGTCAGCAAAAACA
Organism: Intellagama lesueurii; assembly: GCA_037013535.1. Lineage (NCBI taxonomy): Eukaryota > Metazoa > Chordata > Lepidosauria > Squamata > Agamidae > Intellagama > Intellagama lesueurii. The sequence goes on from JBAJHW010000002.1 coordinate 256,832,179, forward strand.
AGACCTGGAGCTGATTGTGGCTCTGATCATCAGCTTCTTATAGCAAAATTCAAGCTTAAACTGAAGAAAGTAGGAAAAACTACTGGGCTAGTCAGGTATAATCTAAACCAAATCCCTTATGAATACACAGTGGAAGTGAAGAACAGATTTAAGGAACTCGATTTGGTGGACAGAGTGCCTGAAGAACTATGGATGGAGGCTCGTACCTTTGTACAGGAGGCAGCAACAAAAACCATTCCAAAGAAAAGGAAATGCAAGAAAGCAAAGTGGCTGTCCAACTAGGCCTTACAAATAGCAGAGAAGGGAAACAAAATGCAAGGGAGATAGGGAAAGTTACAGAAAATGGAATGCAGACTTCCAAAGAATAGCAAGGAGAGACAAGAGGGCCTTCTTCAATGAACAGTTCAAAGATATAGAGGAAAATAATAGAAAGGGAAAAACCAGAGATCTGTTCAAGAAAATTGGAGATATTAAAGGAACATTTTGTGCAAAGATGGACATGATAAAGGACAAAATGGTAGGGACCTTACAGAAGCAGAAGACATCAAGAAGAGGTGGCAAGAATACACAGAGGAATTATACCAGAAAGATCTGGATGTCCCGGACAACCCAGATAGTGTGGTTGCTGACCTTGAGCCAGACATCCTGGAGAGCGAAGTCAAGTGGGCCTTAGAAAGCATGGCTAACAACAAGGCCAGTGGAGGTGATGGCATTCCAGTCGAATTATTTAAAATCTTAAAAGAGGATGCTGTTAAGGTGCTACACTCAATATGCCAGCAAGTTTGGAAAACTCAGCAGTGGCCAGAGGATTGGAAAAGATCAGTCTACATCCCAATCCCAAAGAAGGGCAGTGACAAAGAATGCTCCATCTACCGTACAATTGCACTCATTTCACACGCTAGCAAGGTTATGCTCAAAATCCTACAAGGTAGGCTTCAGCAGTATGTGGACCGAGAACTCCCAAAAGTACAAGTTGGATTTCGAAGGGGCAGAGGAACTAGAGACCAAATTGCTAGCATGCGCTGGATTTTGGAGAAAGCCAGAGAGTTCCAGAAAAACATCTACTTCTGCTTCATTGACTACACAAAAGCCATTGACTGTGTCAACCACAACAAACTATGGCAAGTTCTTAAAGAAATGGGAGTGCCTGACCACCTTATCTATCTCCTGAGAAATCTATATGTGGGACAGGAAGCAACAGTTACAACTGGATATGGAACAACTGATTGGTTCAAAATTGGGAATGGAGTACGACAAGGCTGTATATTATCTCCATGCTTATTTAACCTATATGCAGAATACATCATGCGAAAGGCTGGACTGGATGAATCCCAAGCCGGAATTAAGATTGCCGGAAGAAATATCAACAACCTCAGAGATGCAGATCGTACCACTCTGATGGCAGAAAATGAGGAGGAATTAAAGAACCTCTTAATGAGGGTGAAAGAGGAGAGCGCAAAAAATGGTCTGAAGCTCAACATCAAAAAAACTAAGATCATGGCCACTGGTCCCATCACCTCCTGGCAAATAGAAAGGGAAGATATGGAGGCAGTGACAGATTTTACTTTCTTGGGCTCCATGATCACTGCAGATGGTGACAGCAGCCACGAAATTAAAAGACGTCTGCTTCTTGGGAGGAAAGCAATGACAAACCTAGACAGCATCTTAAAAAGCAGAGACATCACCTTGCCAACAAAGGTCCGCATAGTCAAAGCTACGGTTTTTCCAGTAGCAATGTCTGGAAGTGAGAGCTGGACCATAAAGAAGGCTGACCGACGAAGAATTGATGCTTTTGAATTGTGGTGCTGGAGGAGACTCTTGAGAGTCCCCTGGACTGCAAGGAGAACAAACCTATCAATTCTGAAGGAAATCAACCCTGAGTGCTCACTGGAAGGACAGATCCTGAAGCTGAGGCTCCAATACTTTGGCCATCTCATGAGAAGAGAAGACTCCCTGGAAAAGACCCTGATGTTGGGAAAGTGTGAAGGCAAGAGGAGAAGGGGACGACAGAGGACGAGATGGTTGGACAGTGTAATCGAAGCTACCAACATGAATTTGACCCAACTCCGGGAGGCAGTGGAAGACAGGAGGGCCTGGCGTGCTCTGGTCCATGGGGTCACGAAGAGTCAGACACGACTAAACGACTAAACAACGACAACAATAAACTGGGGAACTTGAAGCTAATTCTGCTCTGTGAATCCCTGCATTTCCAGAAACTTAAAACTCTGCAACTCTTTCCAAAGAGTGTGTCGCCCAGAAGTGTGGTCACTTGCTGAGAGCAACCAAGCCCACATTTGAAGATTTTTTTCTTTCAAAAGAGAGACAGAAGGACGAACTGTTGAAGTAAGATTGTGTCCCAAGAAATTCTTAGTCCTTACCCCTGAAAGTTATGAAAATTGCAGCCATGAAGGCTTGGTCATGTGAACAAATTTCTAGGCAGTAGGATGGGGTTGCATCATCTCAATATTGCCTCATCCGTGTTTCCATGAGGTCTCCAAAGTTGACTCAAACGCCTATGTGGTCAAATGAACCATCACTGTATCCCTTTATGCCATTCTTACTTATGACTAGGAGTTCTTTGTTGATCAGATTGGCTCCAGAATCTCAACCTTTGTCTTTCTTTTACTGAGCATTGCCTCCACCCTGTCATTGTTCCCTAGATTTACAAAGCAATTTTTAATTGTGTGACCTGTATTTCAAATACCCACACACACACACACACTCTACTCAATAGAAAAACAATAAATGATAGCACTTGGTGACACTGCTACGAAATAGGAAGAACTTACTTGCTGTTCGAAGACAGGGTGACCTGCCCGCCAATAAGAGTATTCATGCAGGAGAAATACAAGAAATCTCTGCACAATATATGGGCCCTTCCTTTGGTGGATCATAAGGACAGGTACTCTGACAGGGCAGTGGTCAAGTTGAAGGGATTTGGTGCCTAAGTGAAAAACCTGATCCCCAGTATCACCATTACATATATACATATGTAATGGTGATACTGGGGTACTGGTTGTAGCTACACTGGGGTACTGGTTGTAGCTACACACACACAGGTGGGGGTGGGAGGTGGGCCAGCCCTTGCTTCTGGTTATGTTGCAGTTCTACTACCTCTGATGAAGATTCAACTGATAGTCTGGCCATATTATATATGTAATGGTGATACATACATACATACATACATACATACATACATACATACATACATACATACATACGTACGTACGTACGTACGTACGTACGTACGTACGTATGTATGTATCACCATTACATATATAATATGGCCAGACTATCAGTTGAATCTTCATCAGAGGTGGTAGAACTGCAACATAACCAGAAGCAAGGGCTGGCCCACCTCCCACCCCCACCTGTGTGTGTGTGTGAGAGAGAGAGAGAAAGAGAGAGAGAGCAATTTGTAATTGTTATTCACAATAGCAGATTATACATCTGTAGTTATTGTTTTTCACAAGATAGAGGGCTGTCCTAAGAGGCATTGCTGCCTGAGATTCAGTATAATCCCCCACCCACTTGTGTTAAGTCACATAGTACTAAAAGCCAGCCAGACTGTTTGGGACAGATGCCAAAAAAATCTCTCAAATGTGCCTCCCCATCTCTAGCAGTAAAAATTAGTAATAACCATGTAAAGACATGCCTTTTCAAGGCATACAAAATCTGGTGGCTGGCCAGCCACCTCCCTTTCCCCTTTGCTAGTGTCAGCCCTGCATGTTCCAGTCCTCAATGCCAGAGTGACATTTGCTTGAGAAAGGAGGTGTGAGAGGGCTAGCATTGGCATATTTTCTTCAAAACAGCTGGACGAAGACACCTGCATGCCCACTGTGAACTTTGTGTGGATGGACACATAGTGTGACAATGAGAGGAAACAGTGTGCTATGCCTGTACGAAGAAGGTCAGCATGAGATACCTCAGTGTTTGGAAGGTCTTTCCTGTATTGTCCAAATGAATAACAATAATAAGGTTGTGTAATTAGCTTCTATTTATAGCAGTGCGATATAGGAAAGAATTACGTCCCTTGCTCGCTGGTCAAGATCTTCAATTGAGGTAAACTGGCGCAGGTCCTTTAACAGTGGAAATGATGTTGATTTACACGACTGGTTCCCTCTCTCTCTCTCTCTCTCTCTCTCTCTGTGTCTCTGTTTGTGTGCGCACGTGTGTGTGTGTATGCAGTTACACCAAGAAAAGGCAGAGCTTCCAAGGTGGGAGAGAAGTTGTAGCTATTTAATGAGAACAGTACTAGTACCCCACAGAGTATGAGAACAATTTGCGTGATTGAAACTACAGGGAAGTGTAAGTAGGGCATTTCACTTCATAATTACCTGCACTGGAAATTAGCCAAGAAACAAAGGCTGGTATTTATCCCATTTGAGATGAGAAAGGACCAAACAATATCCACTTTTGCTTACTGATGATCCTCACCATTTCATGATGAAACATTTTTGACAGGGAGTAGTTTGGTCTGTCTGTTTATTATGCAACTGAAGTAGCCCATATTTCTTAAACGCTGGTGTCTTACTGACTGGATAGCTCAGTGGTTTAGGTAGAGCCAGAGGGTGGAAGTTCGATTCCCCACTGTGCCTCCTACAAGTAAAGCCAGCCTGTGTGGCCTTGGGCAAGCTGCACAGTCCCAGGGCACCCCCAGAAGAAGGGAATGGTAAACCACTTCTGTGTACTCTCTTCCTAGAAAACTTTGAAAAGGGTTGCCATAAGACAGCACACAATTATTATTCTTATTATTGTCTTATTACAAATCGAGGGACGTGGTGGCGCTGCGGGTTAAACCGCAGAAGCCTCTGTGCTGCAGGGTCAGAAGACCAGCAGTCGTAAGATCGAATCCACGCAACGGAGTGAGCTCCCGTCGCTTGTCCCAGCTCCTGCCAACCTAGCAGTTCGAAAGCATGCAAATGCAAGTAGATAAATAGGTACCACCTCGGTGGGAAGGTAACGGCGTTCTGTGTCTAGTCGCGCTGGCCACGTGACCACGGAAACTGTCTTCGGACAAACGCTGGCTCTATGGCTTGGAAACGGGGATGAGCACCGCCCCCTAGAGTCGGACATGACTGGACTAAATGTCAAGGGGAACCTTTACCTTTACCTTCACTACAAATCAGTTGTTGTCATTGTTTCTCAAAAACACTGAAGCTTAATGGCATATATAGTAATTTGACCTAGGACTTAATTGCATGTCACAGTATACATGAGGCTGCTGTCCTCCAAAATGGAGTCCCTGGGAGGTTCTCCCACACACGATCTAACAACATATAGTACAACACACCTCTCTTATCTTAGCCACACTTACATACCGTAAGTACACATTTAGCACTGACTATTCCAAAAACAGAACTTGGAGCTGTTTGTCATAACTTGGTGGAGCAGTGAGCACGATCCTGCTGCAATCACTAGTGCACATTCTCTCTCTGTGTATGGTTTTGTGTCTGTGTGTGTGTATGAGAGGGGTGGGAACAGAGAAGTTTCAGCCCATTAGGATGGAGAGTTGCGTGAAATAGAAATGTTTGTTTTAAGTATAATGACAGGTAAAAATGAAAAGAGAATGTTGGATGTAAGTAGGGAAGGAACTAGAATACTAAAATAGCACTGTGAAGATCTGTGTAAATCAAAGCTGCGCTCATGGAAAAATAAGCCATGACTTGATTCCCTTAAACATAGCTTTTTTTTTTTAAAACCAGCACTGCCATGAGAGACTTAAATGTGTGTTGCGTGATTTCTTTAATGTCCAGGAAGAACACAATACAACCCTTGTTCTGGAGATCATATATAGCAACTGATTGAACACCATGAATTTAATGTAGTGCTCCTAGCATGCAAGCCATGCTAGCTTGAAAGGACAGAGGTCATGTGTTCAGCATGCAAGGCTCTCATGTCAAGGTGGGAAGGAAGCCTTCAAAAGTTGAAAGTATGGAAATCACAGCTTCACCATAAGTGCTCCCATGAACAGCCATTCCACAATAGAGGTGCTTCTACAGTTGAGTCTGGCTTGAAACTGTTCCAAATTCCATGACTTTTGATTTCCCACTGCACTGGGAAGCTTCTCAGTTGGATGCCATATATTTTACGCCATAAGAAACATATTTTTGAGTCTTCTTGTCATGCTGAGCATCAATAGGCAAATGACCTACAGCATTAAAAATTACAGAGCTGCTCTTGCAAGCAAGATCAAGTAGAAGCCAAGACTCAGCATTTAAGAAACTGAGTGATGGCGCTGTTCGGTTTCCATGTATTGTTTTACGTCTTTGTATTAAAGTACTGTTCTGTTTAACGGAATATGCCAGCTGAGAAGTGTTTGAACTACTTACCAAGAATAATATTCATTGTGTGTGAACTTTTCCTCCCTGTGTCTAGATAACGAGACCATTTGCAAAATAGCCCAATATTCTTCACATGCAACAAGTTATCCATCACAAGTGGTTGCTGAGAGACAGGAATGAAAATAACTCCTCTTACATAATGTTCTATTGGCTACTGCAGCCAGCTATTCTTTAGGCTAATTGTACTTCTGCGTTGGAGCTCAGAAGAGTTACTTTGGCAAAACCTCCTAAGGCTCTAAGAAATGTCATGGTATGAGAGAGACTGAGTCACTGGAGATTATCAGCTGACTTTAGGAGACCCTTTTCTGAGTCCCCAAAAGGTACAAACAAATAATGGTGGGTGTTTCCAAACTCTGGGGAGATCCGGAATAGTTTTCAAACACATCCTAGAATTAACTTTGTAAATGGGAGCTGGACATTTTTCCCCTTTGAGAAACAAACAATATTCACCTGCTCCTGCTGTATTTCTCATAATTTTCCATGATTTTTCATATGGAAAATAATCCATTAACAGTGCAGTCCCAGCTCAACACTGTTAGGGCAGCGAATTCCATAGTTTAACAACAGCAACTAGTCTTTGAACTGCAAAGCTGAAAGGGGGCCCTATGGATCATTGAGTCCGAACTTGTCAAGGAGGCACAGTGGGGAATTGAAGCTCTCCAGCAGTTTGATGATATAATGGCTGAAGGTCTGTTGTTTCACGTAGAAAGTCACACTAGAGTAAATCTATTGAATCAGTGGGGATTTGATGAGTCAACTCTTCCATATGTTCCATTGATTTATAGAGGTCTCCCATGGTTGCAATTTACTATGCTAAAGTAAGTCACAACTAGAGAATGTCCATTTGAATCAGTGGAACTTTTGGAGGATTTGACTCATCAAATCCCCACCGATTCAACAGGTCTACATCAGTGGAGACTTACTATGCTAATCAACATGTTTTCAGCCCATATGGAGTACTACTTTGTTTTACTTGTCTGGAATCTCTCACTGTACAGCTTTATTAGGCGATTTTAACTCTAATACTAGAAAAAATATCCGTGGGGGAGGTCTTCCTCTCTAGCCACTTACTTCACAGCATGCAGTTTTCCCGGTCATTGCCTCTGCTTATTTCAGACCACTTGTTGAAGGATTAGCAAACATATTTAATGACATGTATTAATCATAACAAAAAGAAAGGATTAGAAAAGCCACCATACTTTGATACTGTAAAGATGAGGAAGTAGGAGTCCCTAGCTTATGTCTCTGTTATGTAGCTTACCAATTAAATAATTCAGTCAAAATCATTACTGTGGCTCAGAAGAATGCCTCCCTTTAGAGTGTGATGATGTTGATCTAATCCATGAACTTCCTTGTAAAGCTCAAAAAACTAAAGATATTAATCACATTTCTAATCCTCTTCTTTTTAACACCTTAAAATTTTGTTATGGAATTAATACCATCTTTCTCCCCATCAGTGTAATTTTTACATCAACAGTTTTTAATAGACTATTTCAGACAATTCAGAGAATGGGAAGGCAAAGATTTTTATTTTTTAACAGATCTGTACAATGAGGCACAACCTAAGAGCTCAAAAAGCAACTAGGTGAGGTCCATGCATCGTGCTTTGAAATATTCCCTAGTACTACACGTTTTAGGATCCATCAGGTTTGAGAGCAAGCTTGGAGACAATTGGTTGCTTTTCAATTCTTGATTTTAGTATCTGCAAAAGAAAGGGAGAGTCTAACCTCTAAAAGATACAACAGTTTACTAGATACAATTGGCAGTGCCATTTACCACCAAAATTTGGTGGCCAACCGCTAAATGCAGTGCAATTGTTCTTTTAGAAAAGAAATTCTTTTCTGACCTTAATTCTTTATGCAACCCTTTTTTTAGTGCTTATTTATGGTCACTGGATTATTTTTATGTATTCATTTATTATCGGTCAAGTCTTCACCTCTGTGTTTGCCAACCAATTCTCCTGCAAAGAGTGAATTACTGGGTATTTTCTGACTCAAACGCAAATTCTAGTGTTGATAGCTAGGGTTAGGATTGTGGTTGGCTTAGTGGAGATATACTTCCCGTATTCTTCACTTCCAGGGAAGAAATCCTCCCCCACCACTGAAAACCAGAGAACATACCTTCCATTTTGGTGCATCATGGGTTCATACGGAAAGAGAGAGAGAGAGAGAGAGAGAGCAATGAGATGTCTGTTTTGGTTTGACGGCACATTCATTTGTTATAATTTATTTGGATTATTGAAATTGCTGTATGTAAGGCTACCTTTGAAGGCTGTTCGGAAGCTTCAGCTGGTTCAAAATGCTGCAGCCAGTCTGATAACCAAGGCTGGTTATAAGGAGTAAATACTTTCCCTGTTACAACAATGTGCCAGATTCTTTCTAGACCCAGTTCCAAGTGCAGGTGATAACCTATAAAACCTGACCAAAGAACTGAATCTCTCCCATATGAGCAAGGCTGGGTTTTAAGGTCTTTGAGGAAGCGCCTTCTCTCAGCCCCACTACCTTCCTAAGAATGTTTGGTGAGGCGACAAGAGAGGGCCTTTTCGGTGGCAGATTCCAGATTGTAGAATGCCTTCCCTTAAGAGGCCAAGTGGGCCCTTCTGTGCTATCTTTCTGGCAACAGGTAAAGACCTTCACTTTTAGGTAGCCTTTTAGCAGTTAAATTGGACAGAAGAAAGGTAGGATGCTGTACATTACTGTTTTTAAGGGGTGTTTCAACAGTGTTTTGAAATTGTTCATTTAAAAAATATTATTATATGTATAATCGTTTTCCCCCAGTGCTGTAGTCAATTCATTTTTGTTTGCATATGATTTGGTGCATTTGTGAGTTGCCTTAGGTTCCTAACACAAGGGGACGTGGGGCACAGGAATGAAATGAAATACCTCCTTTCCCCTCCTACTATGTGATGATGACTAAAAATAATTAATGACCAAAACATCATGACCATATGATTCAGGTTATTGTACTTTGGACAGGTATTGCTAATGTAGGTTGTCGCCACTTCTCAGAAGAAGACAAGACCTGCTGGAGAAGTAAATAATACTAGGGAGGCTGAAAGGCAATAGGAAAAGAGGAAGAGCTAAGATGCAATGGCTAGACTCAATAAAGAAAACCACAGCCTTTTGTTCCAAGACTTAAGCTGGGTTGTTAATAGTATAATGTTTTGGAAACTATTAAGTCATTGGGTCATCCTAAATTAGAAGTGATTTTACAGCACACATCAACAGGGGCAAAAAGCAACAGATTGGTTGCAACATTTTGTGTAGGTAAACCACTAGCACAACTTGCAGGGACTGAAATTTCAGCAAGTAGCCGAAAGTGGCTAACATTAGTCAGGAGGACCCTATCCAGAGCATAAGAGCAGCTCCCCACTCCGGTCAGCTCCCTGTTCTGGTTGCATAACCTATCTTGCAAGCAGTCTGAGGCAGGGCATACAAAGGGGAGCTTGCTATTGGGGGCAGAAAGTTAACTCCAGGATAATGGGCATTGTTTATCATTGTGCAGGTGACAATGTCACAGAACACCTACTCTATAGATCTAAGTTTTGTGTCTATTCTGCAACAAAACATAATTTTCATAGGAATTAAAATGTCCTCTCTTGACAGGTAACAGTTAGAAGTACAATTAAAGGAAGCCAGGGCCTGTAGTTTGCAATACCTGAGCAGAACAAGTAATGTGTAAATCCTGTTCTTATTTCTGAAGTGTTCAGAAGCATCATAACTTGTGGGGGAGGGGAGATAAATCGTGTCAGTGGCTAATGCAGACCAAGGCTAAGATCATCCATGGGATGGTATCCCTGATTACTATGTACAGATGTGAAAACTGGAGGAGGAAGAAAGCGGACAATCAAAAAAATCAAATTTATTCATGTTGTGGTTTTGGAGGCACAAACAAACAAACAGTCCACCAACCAAATTCACTAGTCATACCCAACTCAACAAGATTGTAGCCATGCTGACTGAGGAACTCTAGGAGTTGCAGTCCTATATATCTATATATCTATATATCTCCCTCTCTGTGTGTGCGTGTGTGTATGTGTGTAATGTTGCTAAGTGCTGCTGCCTCTAATCTAAGAGCCTGTTTGCCTCTGTGTCTCTTTTGTTCTGAACTTCCTTTTTGTTTGTCTTTCACTTTCTACTTTGCAGCCTGATGCCTTTGTGGTATGTCAATATAAAGTGCAGCAGAGGAGCAAGGAGACATTGGAGAGAGAAGGAAGGGCCCACGCGGGACTTTCAAGCAGCAACCCAGAGTGCCTACTCAAGAAGAGGTTTCTTTGTGGACAGGTATCGCTAATGTAGTTTGTTGCCACTTCTCACAATAAAATCTACTTTCATTTATTCATAACCGCTCTCAGAGCTTTATGCACTAAGCCAGTAAGACCTTCAGGATAAATAGCACTTGAGTGAGGAACATCTCCGGAACACCCACTCAGCCACTCACCCATCGGTTCTTTACTGTTGCCAAGTTGTGCTTTTCATGTTTACAGTATTTTTCAAGCTCGTAGTGCTTGCTAATGTTGCTGCAGAGTAAACTTTTTTCCTGCTGTTTTTTTTTAAAGAACAAAATGACATAAATCCAGACTTGAAAGAAGCATACTTTAAAGCAGATGGAAATTTATTTTTCCAGGAAGTTCATTTTCTGTAGAAATGTGGAGGGTGGGGTTCAAAACACTGCCTCTGGGTTTGGTTTTGGTTTTTTGGCCTTAGTTTACTGCAGAAAATAAATTCAGTATTATCAGTCACCAAGCTCATCCTGATACCTGCTTTACAGAAACTGGAACAGTTCTTTTTCTAGGCTACAGTTTCCAGAATTTCCAGAAACCACGATGGACGGTAGATCCTGGCTAGGAAATTCAGGGAGTAGTAATCTAGAAAAGTCAAATTTCCAACTTCTGCCCCTGTGTCTTGGTGCCTAGGCTGAACACAGCTCATCTACTCTTAAAGCCTGTTCTGAGAACCTCTGAATGCATCATGAACTTCTGCATTTCAGTAAACCAGAATTCTCCAGGGTTTGCAGAAATTGAAATGGGTCCAGGAAATCATTGCAGTCATATGAGTGGCTTTGACAAAGACATTGTCTCGAGGCCTCAGTTCTTTGCCTGTAAAATGGGAATACTAAGGTTATACAGTATATTTAGGATCTTATGCTAAGGTTTGCTGAAGTCAAGACAATAAATCACTCTGTCCACTAATTATACTACATAAATCTCTAATACTACATAAATTGTCACTGTACACGTAGGGAACTTGAATGTATAGGTCTATGCTCTTTTGAAAAAGGGAATTGAGAATGTTGAAATACATTAGCAGGCTTATGTTATTCTTAATGCAGTGTGTAGAATTACAGTGCAATCAGCATGAGGTACAATTTGTCTGCTTTTTTTTTTTGTGAGTATGTACTCCAAATGACCCAAAATGGTAGGCCCTGACACTGAAAACTTGCCAGTGCTTTATATCAAAAGTGGTTCTTTTGGAAAGATTAGATTGCAGTGGAGTACTCCGTGAAAGGTTCTAAAGCTATGTAAATTGTGAAATAATTAAGCAAGCACAGCAGCATTCAGTAAATGACTAATAGATAGATGTTGTTTTGCAGTGCTATCAGGATAGATGTTGAAATATTAAAGGAAGGAAAACATGAAAAGAGAGAGAGAGAGAGAGAGAGAGAGATGCAACACTTTCGGAAAGGACTTAAGTTCATGGTAACCTGGTAAACAGTGTGGTTAAAACAAAGCTTATATTCTTCCCTCCTGAATGAGACACAGCAGTGTGTGGAAACAATTCAGATGATGGATCTATAGCCCATCAGTCTTCCCTCCCCAACTTGCCCTCTTCCCATTAAAACTAGATCATGACAAAAGTTACTCTCCAATTTGGAGATCTCCATACCCACCATCACTGAAGCATGCTACAAGTAGAATGCTATTCACTCAATGTTTCATCTCTTGCAGTCTCTAACAGCCGTAGAGTCCCCGTCTGTGCCCTGTTCCTGTTGATGGAAAGAGGTGTTGCATTTCCTACAGGATGCTGCATAGGGAAGCAAAGGGCAAGTTGCGGATGCTTCCTGTCCATTTGTGCCATCCTGTTGTTTTTGAGAGTGAGGCTATTTGAAATATGACATTCAATGACTTTTTACAAATGGGGGTGAGTGCAGACAGTGTACTTTTGAGGCAGCCCTAAAAAGTAAGGTTTTTTTTTTTGCATTTTAATGGTTTGTAATGTTTATTTATCAACTAGTCATATGCCTGGCTTTGCTCAGGTTAGAAATCATTGCCAGAATCCTGCTGATTCCATGCAGTATAGGTACCCCTGTTTCCCCCCAAAATAAGACCTAACCTGAAAATAAGCCCTAGTATGATTTTTCAGGATGCTCGTAATATAAGCCCTACCCCCAAAATAAGCCCCAGTGAAGTGAAACCCCACCCTCCACCCTTGTGCAGCAACCAGAAGAAGATGACACGACTGTATTTGAATACATGTAGATGGTTGTACATGAAAAAAATAAAACATCCCCTGAAAATAAGCCCTAATGTGTGTTTTTTGGAGCAAAAATTAATATAAGACCCTGTCTTATTTTCGGGGAAACACAATAGTCAATCACACAAGCAAGTATTTCTCTGATTCTGAGGGTTATTGTGCTGCTCATCTTCCTCTGGTTTAAGGAAGCAATTGCATGCCTGATCATGAGTTCAGTCACAGATACATGACAAGCAATGAGAGAAAAGCCACTGTGCAGTTGCTCTTAGGCATGCTGTTTCTCTCAATGGGATTTTGGCCTGTAGTTCCACACGCAGAGAAAATCATGTTTTTCTTCTCATCCTTCCCAAGAAAAAGGGCCCAGCTTTTTTTGTTCACATTGGCCTTCTTCTTCCCTCTACATCAGTTTTCACTCATTGCAATACTCATGTCCACTTATGTGGAACTGGAGTTCCTTGTTTAGAAGCTTGGGGCTGGTGGTCATCTATTCCACAATTACAGTAGGACCTGCATATCCACGGTCTGAAAATATTTAAAATATTAAAAGAAATAAATCCAGTTAAAAGAACAGCATTTCCATTCACTGGTTTATCAGATTTCTTTCCATCACAGAAAAAATCCTCACCTAAGCCTGTTTTTAAAGGGGAGAAATACTGTTTATAGTACACGTTGTTCTGCAACAAAATAAAAGTCAGTTGATAGAAGCCTCATGGACAACAGGTGAACTACTTAGAACTCATAGTTGTATTTGGGGCTGTGCACTCCCCCCCCCCCCCCCCCCCCGTGATCCATGTCTGAATAAAGGCACACACATTGGGAGCCAGTTTGATCCATGCCCTTTGGGAGAGCCTCCCATTTGAGCCATGTCTGTATTGGTCTTTGTGCATTTCTGAATATATGGGAAAGCCACCATTCACGTGAATGTGGAAAGGCAAATGGATATAACTCAGCATGTTGAATCTGGGGCACATGGTAGACCTTAAATAGAGAGTTTGGTGTGCCAAATTGCAGACACCTACTTTTTCAGGTATGAGGACCAGCCATGTCTCAAGTTGGCTTATTTCTCTCTCTTTTTTTTAACTTTCATCCTCTTCTTTTTTTTTTCAGTTGCTGCTCCTGGCTGCTTAGTCTCGCCAATTCAGTTAACGAGTGCCTTTTATGCTGTGGGGGACTGGATCACACTGGGCCCCTGTCCAGACTGGCTGTTTTGGGTGTGGGATGGATCGGGCTATAAAAGGTGTGTTGGGGGACAGAGAGAAGAGTCATGTACCATTTGGTGTGCTCCTCCTGTCCAAAAAGGAAATGACCCCTTGTAGACCAATCAGCTGCCAATTCAGCGCTTCCCCATCTACAGATTGTCAGAGGAAGTTAAATAATTGTTTTATGTTGCTCTTCTTTCACTCTGTTAGTACCCTTCCAATTTCTCTCTTTCCCCCCTCCCTTTCCCACACAATAGGTGTGCCAAATAGAATGCATGTCCTATTGCTGGGCCAGAAAGGTGCATGACAGCTCTTAAAGGGAAAGGAAGGATTTATCTAAGTAGAAATGTTTGCGAATCAGGTCCCCTCCCCCCCCCCCCATCCAAACTGTGCCATCAGCAATCCATATATCACTTTACAACCAAGTTCCATTCTTAGGATTAGGTCGTTAAGCAAACTGGTCAATAAGTGGGGAGCAATAATAGTGTATAAAGGCATAATAAATCACGTGCTGTTGAGAAGAGGTGTGGTGAAGACGCAAGCACGGATTTACGAGGGTCGTAAATTCGAGCAGTCGTTAAACAGTTAGGTTGTTAAGTGAGGAGTGCCTGTATATAGATCAGTGACCTTCCTCTGAGGACCTTGTTGGCACCATAGCAACTGGGCTGTGCAGAAGAGGTCCTTGAGCATCGTTGGGTTTTGAAGTTGTCAGACTCCTTCTCAACTGTCATCAACTCAAGCCACTGCCATGTTTTCCTTATAAGGTACTGTGGTTTTCTCATTCCCTTTCCCTGCTTTTCATTACGTCACACATTAAAAAAAAATCAAGCCCCTGAATTCTGGATTTTATTGGTATGATTTGTGAGGTACCTATCTGCACCATGAGCAGCCTTTGCTCTGACCTGTGATAGCTCTGATTTTGTTAGGTTACAGAATTTCTCAAAATTCAGTGTACATCCTCCGTTGCTGTTGATACGACATTCTTAGCAGAACAACCCACCAAATGCCTATGGTCAGACACTATTATAAGCTAATTATCAATGGGCCCAGTTGGGATTCTCGGGGGGACCCATTTCAAGATATAACCAATCCAGGAATTCAAGTTGGGAAAACAGTAGAATCCATTCAAATATATGTATTTGTATCTGTTACTGATTCAGAGATCTTTTGGGATAGACAAAAATATTTACAACAAAAATATTTATGAAAGTACTGAGTTCCATCACCAAAGAAAAAGGATCTCCTAGTTAAAGATTATCTGACACACTTTACAGAAGAGTCCTGCAAATGCCTACTTTAGGTGCAACTAACTGCAAATTATCGCTGGGCCCAACAGGAGAACCAGCTCTGAGACATAAGCAACCTAGTTATTGAAATTGAGAAATTGCTAATGTCTATGTGAAGTTCTATGAATTTAGCCCTTATTGTTTCAAAGATATTCAGCAACAAACAAAGCAAACGGATTGGAAGTCCCCTCCTCCACAGATGGCACAATGTACTGCAAACCAGTAAGAAGCAAAGCTGCTTTCTATCAAAAAGAGAGGTGGAGAAGGGACAGGGAGGCCTGCCAGCCTGCTCTGCCAACTGGATGGGTCACAGAAGAAGGGATTTTCCTTCCACCACAGGTAATGCAGAAGCCAAATGGACTGGAGAAAGAAGTATGGGGAAAGCTGTCCCTTTCTATGCCAGTCTGCTCACTGCCTCCATGGGTTTCCTGGTTGCCTATGGCAACTGCATGAGTTGCTAAACACAAGGCTGTGTAAATAAGGAAGCATGGGGGAAGGGGAAACAGCACAGCCCTCTTTGCAGGGTGATAGCAAGGCTACCCCCATGACATATTCCTAGAAAGATACTTGAAAGAAGCCGGAGAGAAACCTCAAGACGCTTCTGGAAGTTACAGCTTAGCCATTGTTTCAAACTGCAGTTTCTGTCTCACAGTTCCCATTCAGGCCTCGTTACATCAAATACACCATCCCCTCCCTTCAGATGGAGATCCCCAAGCTGACGGCTGTCTCCATTCAGAGCATGCCAGATAAAGATTCAGCTGTTTCCTAGACATTGGCTTCCAGGATCACATTATGACCAGATCTTGTCTTAAGGTAAGGCTAGATTGCTGCCTTAGAAACATCACATGGCCACTAGGTCCGCTATGGGTGACTGATTAGGCATCCTTCAGTCTCGAGAGACTATGATAACATGCTCTGAATAGAGGACTTGGAACAGCGTCTAGTGTGGCTGAGAAGGCCAATTCGAGAGTGACAATCCCTTCCATACTGAAGACAAATACAATCTGTCCCCTGGCCAGCTCCCTGATTTTGCTGCTTTCGGGACTGCCTCTTTGCCTCAGCCAGCTGGACAAGTGTCTCTTCAAAATGGGAGAGGCCATGATGCTCCGCCTGCCTCCACACTGAACACTCAGATGTCAAGGTTTCCCATCTGTTGAGGTCCATTCCTAAGGCCTTCAGATCCCGCTTGCAGATATCCTTGTATCGCAGCTGTGGTCTCCCTCTGGGGTGATTTCCCTGCACTAATTCTCCATACATGAGATCTTTTGGAATCCGACCGTCAGCCGGATTATGTTAACTTTCATAACATAACATTCTCATGACATGCCTGAGCCAACGTAGACGTCGCTGTTTCAGTAATGTATACATGCTAAAAATTCCAGCTCGTTCTAGGACTACTCTATTTGGAACTTTGTCCTGCCAGGTGATACCAAAAATGCGTCAGAGACAATGCATATGGAACGTGTTCAACTTCCTCTCCTGCCGTGCACAAAGGGTCCAGGACTCACTGAAGTACAGGAGTGTACTCAGGACACAGGATCTATAGACCTGGATCCTGGTATATGCCATCAGCTTCTTATTAAGCCATACTCTCTTTGTGAGTCTAGAGAACATGGTAGCTGCTTTGCCAATGCGTTTATCCAGCTCGACATCTAGGGAAAGAGTGTCAGAGATCGTTGAGCCAAGGTACCATAGGTCCGCTATGGGTGTAGGTAGACTTAAAGTGACTCTGGCCACCCCATTTTCTCACACATCTTATGGACATATACATATACACATATGCACACTCTTTCCAGCTCCTCCACCTGTGATACTGTGTTCAGTGCTGAGAAAGGGTTTTTCTTCCCCTAAGCGCTGAGCATGGTCCACAATAAGAGTCTTCTGCTGCCTGAGAAGAAATAGTTGGTGAGCCAGATGTGGAAATCTTGTAAGCCATATCTAGCCCACAGACTGGAGATGCCTGATGTGTACCTTAAGCAAGGCAAGAGAAGGTAAACTTGTAAAATTAAAATTTGTCTAGAGAGGGGATTCAGACTCTATCTACATGGGTTCTGTTTGGAGGGATCAAGTGTATTTCTTTCAAAAACAGGAGCAGATGCAGTTTAGCGGAATTGCCATAGTTGATGATGAACAAGGGATACATAGACAATCAGGTGTGGCAACCACAAAAAAAACCCACAAGTGCTTAAAGTACACTTAATACTGCAGCTTATTTTCTCTCCGTCTCTTATTCCCTTCCCTTTGTCTTTCCAGGCTATCCCTATTAAATGTCCTAACTTCCCCTTCTCTGCTACATTATCTTCCATCTTTGTAGAAGCTAGTCACACCCACTCTATTCTGTTCTTTCCTATCAAACCAGTCCCACGCCAGGTACACAGCACTGTACTCATATGCATAATTTATTGGAGGGTTTTAGAATTTAGCTACTCCCTTTTTAGTGTAGGGAAAAGAATGGAGAAATCTCATCCATATCCTTGGAAAAGGAAGAGGATCAGTCTGATGTGTCTTGCTTAAAGGAAACAAAAAAATTTCACTTACATCTTGTGGCTTTGTTCTTTTATATATAAAACAGAGACAACACATGCTCCCCACAGACACCTTTTGTTAAAGAAGAAAATATTATAGAGCTTTAAAAGGTTACTTTTTTTGGACAAATACTCTCCAAATCCCTCAGCCAGGATGGGGAATTCTGAGATCAACAGTTAAAAAAGTGACACTTTCAAGTGCTGGATGCTACACCTGAAGTAAAAACAAAATGAAATGAAACTAAACAATCCACACTTTTGTCTTCAGAATATAAGAAGAGTTGTGCTAGATCAGACCAAAGTCCTGTATAATCTAAGATTCTGTTCTCACAGAGACCAACCAAATGTCTGTATGAAAAAGAAAAAAAAAAAACACATTAGCACAACAGTACCCTCATGTTCCCAACCAACTTGTATTAAGAAACAAACTCAGGGTCTGTCCACACTAGCATATACATATGATATATGGATCGATTGCTCAGGGCACAATTTGAATAATGATTTTGAAAAGACTGTCGGCTTGTGTTTCTACTTAGATCGAGCTATTCTTCCCCTTTAAGAGCTGTTGCACACCCTTCTGGCATTCTTTTTAGCACACTTGTCGTTTAGCCTGGAGATAGCAGCCTCCATCATGGCTGCAGATTCTGAGAGAGAAAATGGCACCACTGATAATGTGCTGCAGGTGGGTGAGTGAGAGACTGAGCAAGTGCCAGTGACCACTGTGGCAGCAGTGGCAAGGGACTTTCTGCATGTCCCACGGCTTTGCTCCCTGCTCTGCCTTCCCGTTCCCCTCCCTCTTTATCTTCCTCTGTTTTTTCTTTCACCTTTTCTCTGCCAATTCCTCCTTTTAAAAAAATTCCCCTTCTGTCCGTCCATCCTCCTCCTCTCCTGGCAGTTTCACCTGCTGTTTCTACATTCTTTGCCTTCTCCTGGGTGCTCTTCAATCCCTTTTGCTCCTATCAAATTCAACTTCCATTTCCTCCCTCTTAACTCTCTCTGTCTTGCTTCTTTCTGTCCTAAACTGTTTCCCCTCTCCATCCCCCCCTTTCTACCTTTTCTTTTCTCTTCCCCTCCTTATTTGCTGTTTCTGCTTTGACAGCTGATCAGGCTACAGGGGCTCGTTTGCTGTTTGGATGGGAGGAGCACACCAAATGGGACATCACTCCTTCCCTCAACCTCACCAGACCCTCTGTAGCTTGAACCACCCTACATCCAAAACAGCAGGTCTAGAAAAGTCCTCAGTGATACTGGAGGGAAAATAAAGCAAACCCTTTGCAATGGTTCCTCTGACAATAATTAGACAGCAAACTGATTTCAGGACTTCACACTTGGCCTATGGCATACTTACCAAAAAGAAGAAAAAAGAAAGAAGAACTACTAAAAACAGTTCTACCGTGGATGGTGAAGTCTCATACCAGTGTGGTGTGACCTATGTGGAATAGGTCAGTGAAGATTCTCAGTCATCCAGGTGAAGTTTTCTGGAAGCTGAGTCGTGGCAACTGGATTTCTTTCTTATTAGATTGAAACATTTTGCTACTCATCCAAGTAGCTTCTTCAGTTTGAGGAGAGTTGGTAGGAGACCCCTGATATATCCTCCATGTTGGTTTCACTTTCCCCTGGTCTGAATAGGCTTCTTAGAAGGACAAAGGACTGGGGGTGAGGGATAATCCCACTTCTGCAGTCCTTCTCCAGCCATTGTCATGGGTCGTTAATGGTTGTTAACAGTGGTCTTTCTGGTGTGTGTGGTCCTAATCTTTCTGGGGACGGATGAAAGGGCAGCATGATAAAAAGGAGACAGAGTGGAGAAGGGCTGCAGAAGTGGGATTTTCTCTCACCCCCAGTCCTTTGTCCTTCTAACGAGCCTATTTAGACCAGGGGGGAGGATATATCAGGGGTCTCCTACCAACTCTTCTCAGACTGAAGAAGCTACTTGGATAAGTAGCAAAACGTTTCAACCTAATAGGAAAGAAGTCCAGTTGCCATGACTCAACTTCCAGATATGTAGAATAGGCTTTCAATAAATGCCTAAAGATAACTCCACCCTGAAAAAGTGACAGATTTCCTGAAAATCTGTGAAAAAAATAAGCCACACAAATGCCTATGAAAGAAAATAAGCTACAAAAATAATAAGCAATTTGTCTGTTTCTTGTGTCAACAAGCAATGAATGTATGCCCTCTGCCCTCTCCCATGTTCCAGCAAATCTGGATGGAACTGAATAACCCAGATGATTTTGAAGCACAAAGAAAGAAACAGGTATGCACTTGCCTTCTCAGCTAATGAACTATCCAGGATAAAATACAACTTAATCTGCCATTGAAACAAGCATATGGGGTATGGTTTATAGAAGTCAACAGAGTGCAAGGTTGCGATAAATGGATAAACAAGGTTGACACTCAAAAGAGAAGTACTAAGAGACTGGGCGAACTTTAAAACCTGGTGGAGTAATCCAGGATACAGCACAAAGGAGAAATGAACAGCAACATCTCAGCAAGCATTCTGGACTTGAACAGATGACAGCAACACACACCCCTTTGAGGATGAAGAACTTGGGACAGTTGCTTTGGGGGAGAAAGCGGTGGCATATGGGATGGAAAATTCAAGGAGCTGTAGTCCAAAAAAGCAGCTTTCCCAAGCTCTGATGCAGAGAGCACAGCAGAGGCAAGGAAAAAAAAAATACTCTGCTTCCTTATTGCCACAGTATTCCAAAGGGACACGGTTTTTTAAATCTAATTATGCAAAGGTTGGCCTTGGCAGTTGTATGAAAAGCATGAGCACTGCTAGCCCTCTTTTCCACTGTTTTACACACACACACACACACACACTTCAACTTCTTCATCATCATCATCATCATCATCATCCATGCAGAGCTGGAAGGGACCCTATGGATCATCCAGTCCAGACCCTGTCAAGGAGGCCCAGTGGGGAATCAAACTCCCAACCTCTGGCTCCACAGTCAGAGATCTAAACCACTCAGCTATCCAGCAGTTCATGTTTATCTTGCATGACTAAGCACATAAGGCTGAGGACCCATTCAGCCAGGCTTTCTGTCTCCAGAGGTGGCCTGCCAGACGCCTCTGAGAAGCTCACAATCTTTGCTCTCCTTGGCAGGAGAAGTGGCTTCTACTGAACGCCCTTCTGCTGCATGAGGTTAAAAATCTAAAATCCCCAGAGCTTGGAAACTTTCATTTTCTAAGCTCTGTGAAATCCTATGTAAACCACACTGAACACAGCAGGATTTACTTCCAAGCAAACATAGGATTGGTCTGACAGTTGTCCAGGCATGCTAGATACTGATGTTGACCCACTTTGTACCGGTTGAAGAATCCTGCTCTCCTGTACATGAGAAGATGTTGGAAGAACCTTGCTGTGGTCAAACAAATGCCTACAGAAAATCTGCAAGCAGGACAGGAGGACAACAGCCAGTGTACCAAGGCATGTTATGTGTCGTATTTGAAGGAGTATCTCTCCCACATGGCTAGCAGCCAGTAGTAGTTCTATCCTCCCTTTTAACAGTTGTCCAAGTTGGTCACTCTTGGCCATCATTACTACTTGTGGTGGAAAAGTGCACAGTTTAATCATGGGTTGCATGAATAAGTACTTCTTTTATTCAGTCTCTAGGGACCTTAGGCGTCCCAGATGTTCTTAAACTGAAACTCGCAGAAGCCTTCAACACTAGCTGTGCTGACCAGCAACAACATGTGCCCCGTGCAATTTGATTTATGTACTGGATCTGTGTTGATCTGTATGCCTCCCACACCTGCACTGGAAAAGCAAAATGACTGTAACATTTTTGTTTTTGCACAGAGATTCATTAAATTTGGAGACACAAAAGACCTTAAAGAAGGGAGCAAACTTGCAAAATTGTGCACTGCTAATATCAGGTTTTTTCGTCATAGGCACCTTGAAACTTTGCTTCCTTGAGGGGAAAAAGGAAGAAAGAAATAGGTTGATGTGATGTGTGTCCAACATAATTCAATTTGTATTCCGGACACAAATCAGTTTGCAAATGTGCCTTATATCATTCCAGAACTGAATCTGGCCGTTCTGCTTCCACTTTCATGCAAATTGTTCCAAATCAGCCCGGTTCGGCTCAGAATTCCTGACTGGTCTGAATTCAGGGCACAGCCCTAATTGTAACCTTTTCTGAAAAGGAAATCGTGCCCACGCCTTGAACATGTTGCATTTCTTTCAGCTCTGCTCACCTTATGTGTATGCTCAGACTGGGAAGTTCAGGGCTAGGATGGGGCCATTAAACCATTTATGATGTGCACCTCCTCCTCAATTCCAGGTACTTTTCCTTTCCCGCAGTGTCCCTACTGTAACATTGCTCACTGGCCTGCTCTAGTTCAAAGCACTGCAGAGACATTTATGGTGGACTTGGCCAGGCCTCTGGGGCCCTGGCAGTTCTCAAGGATGCCACATGCTGACCCTCGGTTTTCCTATTAGCATATATTATGACTACTGATGGTCTCAGTCACCAAGGTGTAACACTAGCTTGGAGCTGAACCTGTATTAAAATACTTGGCCACAAGGCAGGCAAGTGTGGCTTTGCATTTCATATCCTTAGCTTCCTATCTATTAAAAAACAAAACCAGAGCCAGTCCTACCACTAGCCAGTGAGACAGCTTCATCAGGAGAAAGCACTGGGGAACAGCAAGGTGTGGAGGACAGGGCTGTGTGTGTCATGGGGCCTGAAACAACAGTGTAACAGGCTTAAATGGGCTTCCTGCCTTCAGGTACGGTGGTGGACCACTGAAGTCAATGAAGATTCAGCTCCCAGTCTAGACTGGTTCTGTGGAATTAGGTAACAGTGATGCCTTCTTGCTCTTTGTTTGTACGAAGCAGCACAAAGTCTTGGGCCAGCTCTGACAATTCAGATAATAGCCCCTTATGCCAGACAGGGCAAAGAGAAACAGATGACAATCATCAGGCTCCCTCAAAACTTTCAAAAGTTCCTCTTTTTAAAAAAAATGACAATTCCCAAAATCCTCTAGCTAGCCTAAAAGTTACAAGCCAAAAAGGGAGACTTGGAAGCTGCACATATTGTGCAAAACAAGTACAGAAATTATAACACCGCAGGATGCATTTTCCTGAATCCACATTTCTGGACCTAACATTTACGTTACGTCCATGAATGCAAGCACGTGACAAGTGGCCAAAGCAATTACTACTCAGTGACTGGTATAAAATGAATTTTTGTTACATATGTTTCCCCAATAACCCATTTAAGAAGTCCCTTAATCACTGTTAGAACTAGCTGTATATACATTTGTTCTCCCTGAACACCCTTCTAAATCAACATATCCCAGCTCCCTCAAGCTTCTGTGTTGTTTGGTCTGTCAACACTGACCTGTTTTCAGCAACGAAAATATATGCTTTTGTCAATACAATCTCACCTGTGCCCCAGATGGCTGGCTGTTCCCAGAGCATAACACAAGTTGAATCTTCTAAACAGTCCACTAGAAGTTATATCAGAGAACTTGACCCTTACCCCTTCTCTTCTGCTCAGGCTTTCTAGTAACATCTTTGCAAACCAAAAGCTGAATCAAAATCAAGCGGATGTGAGCAGCAGGCCTTGTAAAAGCTGGAGGCATTTTCTGTGGGGAACTAAGGGTAACAGTAAATACATCTGGAGGGAAAATCCACCTTAACATTTGAAACCATGTTTGTGGTGATTACTTTGTAGATGCTACAGGTGTATGTTTGTTTTCTAGAAATAGAGAACAATAATTTTTCATGAAAATACAAAATGTGATACAAAGGAAAGAATGTATAGCTGTACACATGACAACAGACATTAACTACTGTAAAGTTATACTATAGCTATTAAAGAAAAGTACAGCACTGCTTATTTTCAGTGATGTTTCTGGAGGAAAGTTTTGTAATGGATTATGCCTTTAGACAGCACTTGAAGTGACCATGGAGGCATTTTGGATTTGTGCTTTGGTATCTAATGAGGGATAGCTACGTGGTTTAGGTATCTGGCTGTGGAGCCAGAGGTTGGGAGTTTGATTCTCCACTGTGCCTCCTGTGAATAGAGCCAGCCTGTGCGGCCTTGGGCAAGCCCCACAGAAGAAGGGAATGGTAAACCACTTCTGAGTATTCTCCATCTGGAAAAACCTGAAAAGGATCACCATAAGCCAGAACTGACAAATACATCGACGTTTATTATTATCTAATGAAGGAATTTCCTCTTTCCTCAAAACATGCCACTGCTTCAGATCTGTTAAGTGGTGCTGGGACTTTTCTACATATTCCTGTATACTGTGCTCCATAAAGGGGCTGGGGTTTTCTTCTTTTTAATCATCAGAGCAATTTCATTCTATAGACTAATGCAGTGTTCCCCAACCTTTTTTGTAGTGCGGACTGGTGGAGCCTCTGAGGGAGGTGGGGCGGCCCCTCGCGCTTGCACTCTCCGACACACGCGCGAAGTGGTTGGGGAGCAGCGCGTGCGCACGTTCCCCCACTGCTTCACGCATGCGCAGGAGTGCCTGCCCACCCGCGCACCCACCCCACCCCTGCGCGCGGGCGCATGCTTGAAGGGGTGAGGGAGTGCGTGCCAGCGGCGGCAGTGGCGGTGGCAGCCTGGGAGTCTGAGCATGGCCGGGGGGCTCCCTCTGGCCGCTCGCCTCCCGACGGGGCTCCAACGAGGCTGGGGGCGGGGCTCCTCGCCGCCCTCCGCGGGAAATTCAAATGCAGCCGCTGGTTCCGGAGCTGAAGGCACCAGCGGCGGCATCGGCCTGCTGAGGGCAGCGAGGAGCGCCGACCCCAGCCTCGTTGGAGCCTGCCGGGAGGAGAGCAGCCGGAGCACCCGGCCATGCTCAGACTCCCGGCTCTTGGCTACCCCCGCCGCCGCCGCCGCCAGGAGGCCAGCAGCCGGAGCACCCGGCCATGCTCTGCCTCCCAGCTCTTGGCTACCCCCCCCGCCACCGCTGCTGCTGCCGGGAGGCGAGCAGCCAGAGCACCCAGCCATGCTCTGCCTCCCGGCTCTCGGCTACCCCCCCCTGCCACCGCCTCCAAGTGCATGCGGGGGGGGGGGCGGGGGGAGGTCTGTCTTCGCGGCCCGGTTGGGGTCAAGCCACGGACCGGCAATGGGCCGCGGACCGGGGGTTGACGACCTCTGGACTAATGGCTTCACTGGATTGTGTGGCATGTGATGCAGTAGGAACAAATGACCAAGTCAAAAGTGTTGTGCTACCATTTACTGTGATGTGAGTTTTCATAAGCTTGCACAGCTCATGAACTAAGGCTATCTGTCTTCTTTAAAAGAAAATGGGTATATGACTAAATATGGATGCAATCTAGGGGCCAAAATCCTCTTGCATAGCTACACAGACAGTGTACCGTTTGGAGGCGAATGGCCCCAGTTTATGAAATCTTCAAATACATTATCAGTTCCATGCTGATTCCATACAACTCAGTACTGTATACAATGGAAGATGTCTGCAGTGAACCATAAGGGACCGCAAGAGCTTTAGATTTGCCCTACACCAGCAAGAGATGCATTGAGTTCTATTGAAACAAGAGTCATTATTTCTAAATTTGCATCCATACTGTAGAGTCTATTCAGATAAATTTGCAGATGTAGATTTTATGATATCTGTCTTTTTTTAAAGATGCGTTTTCTGGTTTTAGAAATGTATCAGTGGCTAGTAAGGGATAAACCCTGTACAACTGTAGCTGTAAGGTTAAGGGATGACTTCTCAGAGGAGCTTTGTTTGCACACATCTCTTTTAGACTTCTGAAGAGAGAGATGGAAAGGCAGTATACTTTACTACATTGGTAGGAGAGAAACCAGGCCTCTGTATTGTCTGTGCTTCCGCTTTCTGCTCTAGTACTTTCCTGAGCTTGAGGACATTATGCCTATTTGATTTGTTGATGGGCACTTGTTTGGTCTTTGTTTCATTTAATTAGGTTTGTTTTCTCTATTATTGTTGCTGGTGTCTTATATTTAGCCGAAAGACATCTAAATCACAAAGCAGATTAAATAAATAAAGTTTATTTAGTAAACAAAGTTACAAATAAAGTTTATTTAGTAGCCAAAGTTACATATTTAAAGTGAAATAGCAAGGTTTAAGAGGAACTGACTCAACATCCTATCATATTTTTAACTAAGGAACTTCCGGTATTTGAGAGTCAGCAGATTTTAAAAGGCTCTCATATAAAATGTAAAGATTCTAATACTTTCTTCAGCGCTCATAATTCATGGCAAATACAGGGAAATGAGGGAAATCAGGATGTAGCTCTCTGTAAAAAGCATTGGTGAAAATTTGGCAAGATTGATTGAAAAAAAACACATACCACATTTCCTACTAGGTACATCGTTGAACCACAGGTGTTGCATACATAGGAAAAGTGCTCTTAGGCCGTTTTGTTAACACAATAGTACAAGTGGTGAAAGAAAGGGATATTCAGTAAAAACAACTAATAATGGGATATTTGGTCAAAACACACACATGCACACAATTATTCTGCCTCCACAACAACAGTTTATCTGGTTCCAATAGAAACATGTTTCCTGTGGAAAAAAAACTCTCAGGAAGTGTTAACCTTACTACTGAACAGCTGCTGCATTGCTGGATGGCTCAAGGACAGAGTGTGGCTACTTCTATTCTAACTGGATAGTTGCCTTTTGCAAGGGTAGCCTTCTGTAGTCCCCTTCAAGTAGTACACAGAAGCAGGGTATATTGATTTATCCACCATTGTTCTTTTCCGCATGGAACAGGGAAGAACAGCATTCATTCAACTCACCCTGATGCAGCCCTGCTATCTGTAGAAGCAAAGATTCTTCTGCAGCAATATGGAAAGGTAAACATACCCCTTTTGTGTCCCACTGATTCTGTGTGACAGGCATCACTAGTGCTCTCTGGATGATAACAGTCACTCATTTGGAAGCAGTTCCTATTGACTTCATGTCAGTTTGAAATGACAGCTGATAGGATATACTTCTTGATGGCTCTTTCTGCTGACCGGACAGAGAGTTTCAAAGAAGTCTTCTACTATTTCAGATCATTTGTCTATCCAGCTCCGTCTAGTTCATCAAGACTGCCTATACTGACTGGCAGCAGCTGGGAGGTACCTAGGAGGTATCCAGGGACTGATCCTGGATCCTTTTGTATACAAAGAACATGCTGCACCTCTGTGCCACAGATTTTACCCAACTGAATGAATTGTCTACATGGAACAGGTAATAAGAGAGAGAGAGAGAGAGAAATCTGACTATAATTGTAAAGGACAAGAATATCCATCCTTGAGTGAAACTGCCTGTGATCCCAAAGCAGGGTACATAGTTATGATGATCCCCACTTTATCACCCTAACAACTCTGTGAGTTGGGTCTGTTTAGATGCTTCCTGGGGAAGGGAGTTTAATGGTGTGTTTTTTAAAAAGTCTTTTAAATATGCTTTTAAATTGTTTCAAAGTTTTAGTTAAATTTTAATATGTAAAGTTTAAAGATATTTGTGCCCTCCACCTACTAGGCACAGTAGGGAATCTTTTTAGATACTGGCCAATATCCTGTTGTGCAGAAAGATGATGTCAGTAGCATGGAGAGATTTTTATTAATTAAAGACATCCTCCTTCTTTTCTGAGGCTCCTGTGGCTTGCATGCAATGCGGTAGATTATAGTACTTGCAAGTCAGAAAAACCATGGGGCAGAAGAAGGAAGTTTAATTGCTGAAAATCTCTCCCTGCCAGTGATGCCATCACCCTTCAGCAACTGTAATATATGTGCTATCAAGTTGGAACCAACTTATAGCAACTCTAATAGGGTTTTCAAGGTAAGTGGTCCTATTGAGCGGGTTCTACCAGTTCCTTGGTAAGTTTCCATGGCTGAGTGGGGATTTGAACCCATGCTTCCTGAGTCCTAGTCTGTCACTCTATCCACTACACTACATTAAGTACAGGTGTAGTTTATATAACAGGATTCAGTCAGTATCTAATGTATTATTTTTAACTGTCTTAAAGTAGTTTGTCTTTTAAATATTTTGTAAGCTGCCTTGGGTCACTTTGTTGGGACAACAGTAAGGTAGAAATAAAGTGAATAATGATAAGTTAAGTTGAGAGAGAATGACTGTCCCAAAATATGCAGGCAGTTTCATGGCTCCATGGGGAGTTGAAGCTTGTTCTCTACAAAGCTTAGACTCTAATCATGCCATACTGGCAATCATAATAATAGCCATATTTATTCATTATCTCATGATGCTTCAATATTCATTTATTGAATAAAATTTCACTGCCCCAAGAGCTGACTTTTGTTAGATGCATGAAACATGATCCTGCATTTGCAGATAGGCATGTATATGTACACACAGAAGGGTTGTGGTATGTGGAAGGGAAGGAGGGAGGGAGAAAAAGGGAGGGATGTTATTGCAAAGAGAAACCATAGAGTCCAGCTATGCAAGAGATAGATGTGTCACATTACTATGCACAACATTGTTTATCAGTTAAATTCAATGCATATATTTGATTGCCACAATTTGTTACCTCCGGCTAAAATCTGTGTTCTGAAAAATCTGAAATAATTAACACACTGGGCAATCTTCCAGACCAGACCACATCTTTATGACGACCTATAAATAACTGCCATTTGGAATAAACAATAACAATCGACAGCTTAGAATGGTGCTCTGGGGGATAGTCTGCAATTCATCCATGAAAACATTTCCTCCCTCAGGTCAATTAATTGGAAATTCCTAGGTGTATGATTTTTTTTTCCCTGCGCCTAGGATTTCAGAATGATTAGTGACTCACTCCAAACATACGGTTGGCCTAAAATGACCTTTTTAAGAACATTCCTATGGGGCAAAAACCTAATCAGCTGAAAGTCTTTCAGACAAACCACTTCCTTCGTGACAACTGGGGTAGATCAACACCTAAACTGACCTCAAAGAGATATAATCCCTGCAACAAAGGGCTCTTTTGTTTAGACTGGCCAGATCTTTCTTAGATAAGAGTCTGCTGCATTCCGCACATACCCTTTTGCTCTGGGAAAATGGAAGAAGTGGTTTCCACTGCCCTGAGTTAATCACCTAATTATTTATATCCCACCTTCTGACGCCACCCTCACCATTAAGGTGGCCTATCTTAGTCACGGGGAGATTTTAAGCTTCCAGTACAGTATTTCACTGGGGCTTTTCGTAGATTCCTAGGCTCTACAGAGCAAAGCTGAAAGCGGAATAATGGTTCGGAGAGCAAACACTCCCTTAGAATCAAATATTAGAGCATTATTTCATGCTCCGTCCAATATATTTTATTTTATCGCAGGACTGAGCTTACCATCCTACCAAGCAAAAATCTTCTCCTGATTTATGCTTAAGCTATGTTAACTACAACATCCTGATCTTTTTTTCTTTTTTTAAAGTATGATTTGGATCTATAGTTTGGTGTATGCAGATAGCCTAGTAGAAGCAGATTTCCCTGCCCTCTCATTCTCAAGACAGGCCTTCCAGACCCCTGAAAATACTACACAAAGGATCCATGCAGGCTGCCGAATGGTGTGGGGGAGGGAGAATGAGGCAAGAGGAGTTTCACAAACTGGATAGAGCCACTTTTCGTAAGCACAGCCCATCCACAAGTCCTGAACCCAACTGTACCATTTTAGTTATTATTAAACAACAGGGAATCAGAAACTCTCGGGCTAATGCCATGGGCCTGAACTGGTCCAGGGGAACTGTTTACTTTTCTAATCCCTCTGCCATGTGGCAAGCTTCCGTGACATGACTTTAAATATATCTTTGCATCTAATTTGCATTATTTAAAGCAGACATGTATTAGTCTGAGCTGGGGCAGTGGGTCACATAATGAACTGTATCAAAACAGGCATGGAGAATTTAAATCTTTATTCCCTGCTATGATTGTGGGGGCTGGTATATTTGAAGCTGATATATTTGTAATGGGAGGAGATCCTATTTTATCATCTTTAAAAAAAAACATTAAAAAGTCCCCACATGTGAGATGCAAAGACAAGTGAGCAAAGTCATATGCAGTTTGTGTTTTAAGTCCAAAAGCACTGCCGTGCATGCATAGCAGTGGGAAGCAGGAAAGTAGTGGCTCAAGGAAAATACATTTAAAACCACTTCATGCTTATAGAACAGTGTTAAAGTTCTTTCAATCTAACACAATTTTTTTTTAAAAAAATGAGGCCTGAAATCTGAGTAGAGAGGCACTGCACATTCTTATATACTGCTTTTCACCCCTAATAATTCCCATTTTACAGACAGGAATGGCAGTTCATACCTGGTTCAGATTTCTTTAGGCTACACCTCTACACCTGTTTTCTTTGGCCATTCAATGGCTGAAATCCTGATGCTCTGTTACTCTACTGACATATTTTTAGAGATGAATTGCTGTAAGTTAACAAATTTCTGTAGACTATCTGCTGCATACTGAGTTGCATGACTCAGTATGCAACAGATAATGTCCATGGAGATTTTTTTAAACTTATGGCAATTTGCTTATAAAAGCTACATTTTTTGCATAACTGCACAAAAGAATTTCAGCCAATGTGCTTATTTTATTCATTTCATCTACATATTGCTTTTCATGAAGCTCCAGTGTCCTTCCCAGATACACCATGTAACTTAGAAGGTGTTTTGCTGTACTGCTGGAGAGTATGTGTAAAGACTCCCATGATGAGGCGGGATCACAGATCTCTTAGTTGGCAAACTGTCCAGATGGAGGTTACCGTTGGGGTGGAAAGGTCAATGTGATCAAGTCCAAACTATGTAGCTCAGACATTTGTGCGTATGCGCAAAAATGCACATCTGTAGTAAGCAGTCACACCACAACAAAACAGTTCCTACGGTAACTGTGTATGAGTGGGTATGTGAAAGGGACTTTTGAGCATTTTACATGGGGCACTGGTCACTGCCTAGGCTGGATCTGTTTGAGTGTATCCATCTAATAACAGAATATGTTTCTGTAGCTTTTTGTCCTTTCTTTTGGAGACCCATTAATTTTTAATAACTATAGCACTTGCTAGTGGCAAATAATTCAGGTGTTAGGATGAGAAGTATCGCTGGCTTATAGTGTTGCCATTTTAATAAATGGTTGGTGTATTTACAATGTAGTTAAAAGCCAAATTCTAATGAGTGTAATAAAATGATACATACTATATAAAACAGGTACTATAAGATCCAAATATTTTCCCAGGCTTAAGGGCCTTCATTTGGCTTATGGCAATCCTACACTTAAATTTAACACATACAAACTGAATGATGAATGATTAATGTGTACATGCCAAATTTCAGTGTAAGACTGGCATTTGCCGAACGAAGGTCCTTAAATGTGGAGAACTGGTTCTGATCTTGTACCTGTTTGGTACTGTACAGTAGAGGTCATAAAAATTGTTGAAAAATTATTTATAATGTAGCATAAGATTAGAACACAGTTAGATTAGACTGTGATTAGAATTCGGCCTATAACTATAAATCTATTAACCACTTGAGTTAATGGGCATAACATTTTGTATAATCCCAGAGAAATCAGAGTAACTACTCCTATCTTACCCTGGAGCATTTAAGGCTTTAAATGCGAACTAGGTAACAGTTCATCCAAAATTTAAAACACATTTTATTGTACTAGTCCAACTGATTTGACAGTGTGGTCATGAACAGAAATATTTTGCATGGAGGCTTAGCAAATGTAACTAGACACTCCTATTATCATCTTGAAGGTCACTTCTGAGTGGTTTTGTTTAATAAAACAAGCACAACTAGTATCCAATTTTGTGACATGCAAGAATGATTACTGTTGTTACTTTAGTCAGTTTCAGGTATTGTTTATATACTCCTGGTTCCAAAACATCTTTGTTTCCTTTTATGCATTTGGTGCCCCAAATATCTCAGTATTTTTAATTTTTCATGTTGAATTTCATATTACAAGAGGAGACTTGAGCTAAAGCAATAGCCACATTTTGCATAAGGATCAACAAGAGAGCCATTTCTGCCTTCCATGCCCTCAGACTAAGAGAGGAGCTTTTTGTGTTATAGTCCTTTGGCCTAGATGGCATTCCACTCCTGTTAAGGAGCCTGATGTCCTGTTAAGTGGTTAACTAGTTAAGGCTCTGCTCCCTTTCCCCCTGTGAAAAGGTCCTAATGGAATGCCTCTGTAACAGACCACTGATAGTTTCCTTGCACGTAGCCATTTCCAGACCACAATGTACTATAAAGGAGACCAGGGTAGTGGTATTAGGGCTGAGCATAATTTGATGTGAGCCAGGAGCTGTGGCATGAACAGCTGAACCAGTAGCTGGGACTACTGAGCAAGTCAGGACTGAAGGACAAGCCAGGAGGCAGAATTGAGGCAGAAACTAAAACTCAAAATTAAAAACAACTGTGTTGCTCAAGCTATTGTTCTGGTGCTTTCCAAACATGGCCTCTTAGCATCCATCCAGCCCATATCACCAGAAGGGAGATTTGGGAGTAGATGCCAGGGAGGCTTGTCTATCCCCTTTTGACTCTCTGATCTCTACTTCCTTCTGCACCTATTATTAAGACTGATCCTCTTAGGGTCTGCCTATCAGTCTCATTTCCTTTCCCCCCCGTGTCTCTAAAGGACAGACATCGATGTCTATCTAGTTAGGACTATGGTGTAGGGTTTGTTATCTGGAATATAACTTTCTAAATATTAATATTAACTTTATTAATAAATTCTTGTTTTTTGTTTTATTTGGTTTACCTGCTTTATTGTGGCTCAGTTATGGGGATGACCACCCATGTGTCTATGCAGCACCGACTCATTTTAATTCTCTCTCACCTTGTGAATATTCACAACACAAGGAAGGGAAGCCTGGAACGGGGAAACTTATGATCTTTCCTTTCCAGGAGAATGGCTGGCCTTAGTGGGTAGAATAAATTCAAGCTTGAAGATACATAAAAATAGTGAAGCTGGCAGTTTAGTGCACCACCAAATGCAAAACTTATCAGCAACTCATGATGGGAGTGATCTCTGTATCCCTCTCCTCTATTAGTGCATTAGAGACATTTCCCCAGCCACTGGAAAAACGGGGGTTCTTAAAAATATTTACTACTATTTTCCTGGTGCCTTTAATTTGATTTTATATGTTGTAATGTTTTTATAGTAGCCACCTGGATAGCTCAGTGGGCTAAGTCTCTGACTGCAGAGCCAGACATTGGGAGTTCAATTGCCCACTGTGCCTCCTGTGGGTACAGCCAGCCTGTGTGGCCTTGGGCAAGCTGCACAGTCCTAGGATGCGCCCAGAAAATGGGAATGGTAAACCACTTTTGAGTACTCTCGACAGTGCTTGGAAAACCCTGAAAAGGTTTGCCATAAGTCAGGAGTGATTTAACAGTACATTATTATTTTAATGTTTTTATTCTTTGTTGCTGATATTATTATGGTATTATGTCCCTCTATATTTAGCAACGTTTTATACCATTTATATTTTTAATGAGTTGGCCCTGGAAGTATCTGACTTGACTACAGCAACACATGCTGGAGTTACATACCATTCAGATTACTGTAACAAGCTCTATATGCAGCTGTGCTTGAAGATGGGTCAGAAACTTCA
Source organism: Intellagama lesueurii (assembly GCA_037013535.1). Classification (NCBI taxonomy): domain Eukaryota; kingdom Metazoa; phylum Chordata; class Lepidosauria; order Squamata; family Agamidae; genus Intellagama; species Intellagama lesueurii. Next base: position 256,865,538 of record JBAJHW010000002.1, read on the forward strand.
GCTGGTTCAAAATGCTGCAGCCAGATTACTGACTGGAGCCCATTACAGGGATGTAACGGGCTACAATCAGGAATTTGGTGGCCAGTCTGTTTCAAGGCCCAATTCAAAGTGTTGTTTATAAGACCTATAAAGCCCTGTATGGCTTGGGTCCAGGCTATTTGAAGGACTGTATCTCTTCATATAATCCTCTTAATCCCACCCCACCATACCCAGGCCCTGGAGATCTTCAGAGGTGCACCCGTTCTTGATCCTGCTGCCATTACAGACATGTTTGGTGAGAACTGAAGAGACATCATTTTTGGTGGCTGCTCCCAGCCTACAGAATTCATTCCCACATGGCAGGTAAGAACCTTCCTTTTTAAACTAATCTTTTATCTGTGAATGCCCCAGCAGGATTGATGTTTATGACAAGGAATGTAGCATGTTTTTTCATGGGTTTTAAATTTGTTTTAATTTCTTTTAACCAGTGATGCTTTCACATTTTTAAGTTTAATTTTATTTTCATATTCGTATCTTTTACACATATAGGCTTTTTATTTGTTGTATCCCAGTTATATTTACTAGGCGAAAATTTATATAAAATAAATACATGATCGTTGCATTTTTATGTATTGTACATCAACCATAAAGTTTTGATTGTCAAGCAGTTTGACAAGTATAAGTAAAATTTTAAAAATCATTACTAAAGCCTGCAGTATTTTCCCCAAGCAAAAGGCTGCAACTTACCACAGCACATTTTTATTTCAAGTTCAGCTTTCTCGACATACTTGTCAAATTCCCTGTGGGGATGTGGGTGTGTGCACGCACGTGAGCGAGCACGCACACACACGCACAATTTCATTTTTCATTTCCTAATGAAGTTGCTTCATCATTCTTGTGTGGCACAGTTGCATATGCCTGACTAACTCTTTCTATCCTTTCCACTAAAAGAATCATAGTGTCAAAATATAATCTAAACATTCCTGATGAATTTCAAGTCCACATAAAGAATAGATTTGCATTACTAAACGCAAATGAACCAGAAGAACTATGGAGTAAAACCAGAGATATTATTAGAGAAGAAAGCAAAAAATACAATTTTTGTAGTAAAAAGAAAAGAAAAACATAGATGGATGATGGAAGAAACGCTTAACATTGCAAAGGACAGACAAGAAGCAAAAGTAAAAGGGGACAGAAGTAGGGTGCAGTTTTTCAGTGACTGTCACATGGAGACAAAAGAGAACTACAACAACAACTAGTGCAAATAAATAGAGAAAAGTGGAAAAACAAGATATCTCTTTCAGAAAATCCAAGAAATCAAAGGGAAATTTAAGCCTAGATTGAACAGGGAAGCACACTATCTTAAAGAGAAGGTTGAAACAGTATACTGAAGACCCATACAGAGAAGATAAAAGGATGACAGATTCCTTTGAAGAGGAATCCTATGATGAAGAACCTGCATTTCTAGAAAGTGAAGTGAAAGCTGCTCTGAAAACACTAGAAAAAAAATAAATCTCCAGCAGCAGATGGTATATCAATAGAACTGTTTCAAACTACAGAGGCTGAATCTGTCAAAATCCTAACATGCCAACAAATATAGAAAACAAAACAATGGCCCACAGACTGGAAACACTCTATATACATCCTATGCCTAAGAAAGGAGATGCCAAAGAGTGCAGTAAATACAGAGCCATTGTTTTAATTTCCCATGCAAGCAAAGTGATGCTCAAGATGTCGCAACAAAGGCTTTTATTTTATATGGAGTGAGAACTGTCTGATGTTCAAGCTGGATTCCGAAAAGGATGAGGTGCTTGAGATCATATTGCAAATATCCACTGGCTACTGGATAACACAAGATATTCAGAAGATCAGTCTATGATTTGTAGACTTAAGCAAAACCTTTGATGGTGTAGATGTGTAGATCATGAAAAACTACGGGTTGTTCTGAAAGAAACTGGTGTGTCTCAGCACTTGATTGTCCTGATGCGTAACTTGTGTTGTGGATAAGAAGCTACCATTGGACAGATTATGGAGAGACAGAATAGTTTCCTATAGGCAAAGGTGTCAGACAAGGGTGCATTTTATCCCCTTATCTGTTCAGTTGGTATGCAGAACATATATGGAAAGCCAGATTATATTTAGATGAAGGAAGAGGTAAAATTGGTGGAAGGAACATCAATCATTTAATATATGAAAATGACACCATCTTACTGGCAGAAAGCAACAATGAATTGAGGTGGCTTTTTGTGAAAGTGAAAAAAGAAAGTGCCAAAGCAGGACTGTAGTTGAACATTAACAAGACCAAAACCATGATTACAGCCAAACTATGCAACTTTGGTGTTGACAATGAAGAAATTGAAATAATTAAGAGATTTAGTATACCTTGGTTTGATCATCAATCCAAATGGAGACTGCAGCCAAGAAATCAGAAGACTGAGACTAGGAAGTGCAGCAATTAAGGAATTAGAAAATATCCTCAAGTATAAGGATGTGTCACTGGAGACTAAAATCAAAATGACCCACACTCTTGTATTTTGGATGGCGACCCTTTTCAGGGTTTTCTGGGTAGAGAGTACTCAGAAGTGATTTACCATTTCCTCCTTCTGGAGACATCCTGGGATTGTGCTGCTTGCTCAAGACTTCATGGGCTGGCTCATCTGGGGTGCACAGTGGGGAATTGAACTAGCCAGAGACATTAACCCACTGAGCTAAAGCTGACAGGGGAAAAAAAATATTCATTTGAAAGGTAGTGGTGGAGGAGAGCTTTTGCTGATACTCTGGACTGCCAGAAAGATGAGCAACTGAGTCCTAGATCAAATCAAGCCTGAACTATATGGAGGCAAAAATGTTGAAAATGAGGCTATCATAATTTGGGCACATCATGAGAAGGTATGATTCTGTGGAAAAAACAGTAATGCTGGGAAAGGTGAAAGGGATTGACTCCTTAAAGGAAACCACAAGATCAAGTTCACAAGAGTCAAGCAGGGCAGTTGAGGACACGTTTAGGGTTGCCATAAGTTGGAAGGAACTTGACGGCACATAACTTCCATGCACTTGCAGGCAGAATATATCCTCCTCTAATCATGCTGATGCTCACCTCCCCTCAAAACCCCATTATTTTAGTAGATCTGTACAAGACTGGTTTTATTTCAATGTGAAATGGCTTAAATGGGGTGAGGTTTCATTTAAATAATGATTCATTTGCGGAGAGATGCCAGATTTTTATGTCCCCAGGAAAGACACACCCTGTAATAACAAGAAGAACCTAACATTCTAGATGTCCGTGAACTATAGTTGCTCAGTACCATGAACAGTATTTATGAGGGTTCAACTGGGCATGGACCCAATGGCAATTAAAGGCATTACTTCCCCATGCTGGAGGATTCAGCTGCGCTATTGAAAACCCAGGGCGAAAAGCTCTGGTAATCCCAAAACAAAACCTTGTGATTCCAACCCAACGTGTTGGGTGTCCTTCTTTTAATCTAGTTATCACTTGTGACTGTGCTCTTCTGCACAAGCAGCCTTTCAGTCAACCCCGCGAGGCCAGAGAAGCTGAAAGACAATGACTTTTGGTCGCAGCTGAGCCGGAATTGAAGCCGAGTCCCCTTCAAGTCTACAGACTCTGTTCACTTCCCTCGAGAGCGGGCCACACTTTTACCCCTCAAGACGTTTTGAGTGTGCACCTAAAAACCGACAGCACGAAAACAATAACATGAGCTTGCAAACCACGGCATGTTTATCGTACTGCGGCATCTGCCAGGGGGTTGCCTCTTTCTGAGGGGCTGAAACGACACCTCTTCCCTTTTATTCACACACCTTAACCTGGGATAGAAGGCGCGGCCAGGAGACAAGGGGGATGAGACGAGCGGTTTTTTTGGGGTGGTGGTGGTGTAGGCAAAACCCAGACATGCCACCATTGGCCTCGAGGTCTCGTTAAGCCGTAATCTTTCCTAGGAGATCGAGGGGAAGGGGGTCCAAAGGCAGTCGCTGGGAGCCGCGTCTCCTGCTCAAGCTGCGATAAAGAGGAAGCCACCCCTTCGTCTGCGGGGGTATTAGGCCTGCTTCTTTACCCACCCCACGCATCCACGCGCCTTCCCATTTTCAGGGCAGGAGAGAAAAGGGAGGTTTTTCCCGCCTTTCTGGCTCACGCCCGAAGCCTGCGGCTGCTTTCCCGCCTCGCCGCCGCCGCCGCCGCTTCTCCGGGCAGCTGCCGTGCCCGCCTCCTCGTGCCTGGCAAGCTCCGCCCCGCCTCGTGGAGCCCGTCGGGCTGCCCGCCCGCCCGCGTGCCCGCCCGCCCGCCCGCGGGGCTGGGCTTCCTCTCTCGCTCGCGCCCGCCCCTTTCGTGCCTGTGGCTGTCGGAGCGGGTGATTGACGGACGGACTGCCCCCCCCACGGCCCCTCCCTCCTCCCTCCCCCGCCAAAGACGAGGCCGAGCTGGTGTTTTTCCACTCAGCAGGATGGGTGATGCTCAGCGCTCCCTCCTTAGACAACAGACACAAGAGGTCAGGAAGAAAGCGCTTATAAATTACCGTTTCCTCCTTCGCAGCCCGCTTAGTCCGCTTTGCCGCTTTCCCCGGGACACATAGGACGGGGGAATCCACGGGCACCTGAGGCGCTGGACAGCTGCCTGGTCCAAGAGGAGAAGCTGCTACAGGTACCTGGGGCTCCTTTGCGGCGGTTTCGGGAGAGGAAGGCGGCGAGGCGGGCAGGAGGAGCTCGCCTGCCTGCCTGCCTGCCTCTCCCTCTCCCTCCCCTTGACACCCCCTGCCTCTCGCGGAACAAAGGAGGGCAAGGCATGTGGCTCTCGCTCTCGCTCTCTGCTCCCCCTTGTCGTGGTTGAAGAACGGCTCCGGCGGAAGGAAATGCGACCCCCCCCCCGAAGCTACGCTTTCTTCTTGGGCCCCTTCCCTCCGCCGAGGGGGGGAAAGGAGAGACACCCCCCCCCGGCCTGAAGGGGCTCCGCTTTTGTCAAGCAATTCCCCCCCCCGCCCCCAGCTGGCGACCTGCCCACCCCAACACGCCTTCCCCTCTCTTTCTTTCTTTCTTTCTTTCTTTCTGCTTCTACACCGGCGCCGTCCTTCCTTCCCCAGCCCCCTTGGGGGAGCGGAGTGGTGGTGGTGGTGGGGGGGAGAAAAGACAGCATGGCGGTTTTCCTTTTGTCTGCCTCTTTTCTTGGGGGGAAATATATATATATATATGTGTGTGCCTGCCTTTTGCACCTTTGCTGGCTCGGAACGTGCGAATCCGCTCACGCGTCGCGCGCCCCCGCCCTCCCGCTACCTGGTATTAACTTTTCAATAACATTTCCAGCGGCTGAGCGGGATTAGTCACTCGGTGTGGGAACCTTTTCCGCCCAATGTGGTCGGGGGGGGGGTGCGCCTTTGCAGCCTTTGTATGTGCGAGCATGTGCTTCTCGCTTCCCTCCCGCCTCCGATCCCCCGAAGCAGGAAGAGACCCCCAAAATTAATAAAATAATCGCTGGCCTCCCCCACGCACGGAGTGCATCTTTCGCTGGACAGCCGTCGCCCCTCCGGGCACTGAACCCGCCCGTCCACTGTCTTGCAGGAGAGGAAAGGCAAAAGAAAGAGGGTCGGGGGTGATGGCGCTGGGAAAGTTTGCTGGCCCGGCCAGATTGTGGGGGCACAGGTCGGTGTCAAGAAAGTGATTCCGAATTTGCATCTCTCTCTCTGGCTGGGATCGGAAGCCAGCTCTCTGGCGATGAATATTCATCTCGGTGTGTGATCGTTTAAACTAACAATAGGGAAGGGATACCGACTTCTGAGACACCACGAGCAAAATGTCCATATAAGAACATGAGGAGGAAGCTACTTTGCATGCCCGTTCGGATCAGCAGAGGGGCAACAGAGGATATAATCTGTATATCTTTTCATTAATTGGAGAAGAAAGTGATCCTTACCTACAAAACCTGCTTTTTGACGAGGGACAATAAATTCTGAATCAGACAGGCTGAAATTTGAGGTTTTTTGGGTTGTTTTCATATATATATATATATATATATATATATATATATATATATATATATATATATATATATATATATATATATTTTAAAATCATGTTACTATTGCAAACGTACGCGGGACAACGGGGAGGACAACCCAGATCTTTTAAATAGAACTGACTTCTGAATAATAGTTACAAAAATAAAAAGACAAAATGAAGAGTGAGGTGTGATGTGGGAGAAACAGGGCTGTCTCACATCTCTTGAATCTCCCCTTGGCTCTGCCCTTGTGGAAAGAATACTGCCTTGCCCTTTCTTTTAACCTTAACTACTAATTTTTACCTTTATCAGGAAAGGCATTAACAAAAAGTGTGCTGAGATAAATAAGTTGTACTTAATCTGCTGTTTTGGTCACCACTGTGTTTTCTTGTCTGGATACATCAGATTGTCAGGTATTGGGCTGATAAAATCAAACTGCTTTGTTTCAAGAGCCAGGTGTGATTTGGAGTTTCTGATAAGGTTTTGTAGCCTTTTTTGTTTCGGAAAGTATTTTACACAAATGAGGTTTTTAAAATATGGCATCTGAATGTGTGTGTGGAATACTACAGAGCCGTCTAGGCCGTACTTCTGTGTCCTTGGCAAATTAATGCCTATACCTAGATCTGTTTTTGGGTGAATGCAAACCATCCTTCTTGCAGAATTTGGCTTTAGAGGAGTGTCCAGGAATAGTTCACAGATCCTTATCAGTGGCTCTCTTGCAGAAGGGAAGAGGGATGGATTTTAGCTTGTATTTGATCTATTACTGTAATGACAGTGCTATTTCCTTAAAAAGTGGATGAACTCTGCAGGAATGAATAGATGTATATTAACTGTAGTAGTAGTTGTTTCCTCCCAGTTTTCAGTTTTAGCATGTTCTTATTTCACCTATGACATCTTATGCTTAAAAACAAACTAAAAGCCTCCATTATTCCCTTTTACTTTGTAAGGCCCCCCTGGCCCCATCTTCAGGCACCTTCTACGTATTCTTTCTTACAAGGTCTTCATCATTCATTTTCCTTTCACACTTTCCTTTGCAGTAATCTTCTTATGGAACTGCCATCCCAAGCAAAGTCTGACACAACTTTAGCTGGGACCTGACAAATAATATCCTGCCATGTAGGGGGCAGTATTTCAGATATGACAAATAAATACGTTATTTTATAGAATGCATGGAGAGAAGACTGGAAAAGACAGGATTTAGAAAAAATTTGGTCTGTATGTACAGTTTTGGAAAAAGGACAAAGCTGGCTTCAGAAAGCAATGAACAAAACTTGCATTGTGGTTGAAGGGTGCTATCTCTAGCATAGCGGTTCCCAACCTTGGGTCCCCAGACTTTCTTGGACTGCAACTCCCAGAAGCCTTCACCACTAGCTGTGCTGGCAAGTGCTTCTGGGAACTGCAGTCCAAGAATGTCTGGGGACCCAAAGTTGGGAACCACTGCTAAAATATTAATTTTATGGATTGCCAACAACAGAAGATGTCTGTTGTTCATTTGTTCAGACAAATGTCTGAAAGTCTTATTCTGTGAACCAATTCTAAAATGAGCAGCTTTGATTTTCTTGGTATCAGGGACAGATTTTGGTGTGAAGCTGGAGTTACTTCACATTGGAGAAACCCTAATATATATTGGAATACTATCATCTGAACATTAATATGATTTCTTTACAATGACAGAATAAATATATATGAAGTGTTCTTGTGAGAGAAGGAGAGAAGCCAATGAGGCTAATAAATAATAGTGGGAAGTGATAGAGGACAACACTTGGCTAGAATACTAAAAATAGATGAATGAGATATTCATTAGTCAGAACCTTGTTGCTCCAGTCAGGCTTGGATGAGACATAAATTTCTCTGTCTGTGTTATGTGCTATCAAGTTGTATCTGACTTACAGCAACCCTAATAGGGATTTCAGCGTAAATCGAGACATTTAAGAAGTGGTTTTACTAGTGTCACAGCCCCAGTGAGTTTACATGGGCAAGTGGAGATCTAAACCTAGTTCCCCTGAATCCTATTCTGCCACTCTGACCATTACCCTGCACTGTATACCACACTAGATAAATTTCTATCCAGGGGGTAGTTTGCCAGACCACCAGTGGCATCTTAAATAAGGAATACTGAACGTTCAGGGACAGGTTTTTCAGTTTTAATGAAAAAATGTGTGGCGGGGGGGGGGGGGGCAGGCTGCCAGTTTGATCAGTGAAGCAATTGCTGGGGAAGTAGATGTTTATCTCCTTTGTACCACAGTGATTGCACCATTCTTCATTCAAAATGATAACTACCCTACTACTGTTGACTTTGTGGGAAGAAATGTGGACACTATAAGAGGGAGTTTGGCACAAGATCTTGCTCCTTTCTTATGAGCCATTTCAAACAACTGTAACTAAAGGTCTTTTGTTGGGTAGAGCTCTCACACTAGAATGCCGAGAATGTTTCATGCTCCCAGATGGGATGCTAGCCTGTAGCATGAATGTCACAAATGGCATGATCCGTGATGTTTGGTAGCTGATAAGGAGTTGGGGCCTGATCAGTTCTTGGAGCCATGTCCACACTCTTACCTGCAATTCCTGTTCAGTTGTGCTACTAGTTTTCTCACAAAATCACTTAAAGGTGCTGAAAGCCACATATACACAGAAGAATCCAGCAGAGTGGTACATCTTATTCTTTTTAGCTGAACTTCTGAGGTTTTTGCCATAAAGGTTGGCAGTTGATCTGCTTAGATGTCTATCACTGGGAACAGGAAGGATTTCCCTTCCCTCCTTCTTTCTATGTCTTCAGGACAGAGTGGCTGGTGAGCTGGAGAAGGGAAATGACAGTAATACATAGGTTGGCTTACTTGTCTCAATAAGTATCAGTTTGCTAAAATGTTCCTTACTTAAGGAATCTTTTTGTTCCTGCTCTGCACTTAGGGTGCACCATCTTCTGCATAATTGGAGTTAGATTGAGTTAGGTGGTGGTCTGGTGCTTGTTGAAAATACATATGCATCGTCAAGGTTTGTTTATTCAGTTAATTTATTTATTCAAAATATTTATACCCTACATTGCTCCTGAAAAGGACCCAAGGTTTTGCACAGCTGTTTCAAGGTTCTGAGCGAAGAAATATTGAATATAATATGCATTGCATAGTCAACATAACAATTTAGTAGTTTCAGTGTTTCCAAACAGTTTTGCACATGGATTATTGAGATTGTGTGCTCATCTTTGACAACAGATGCATATTTCATTGATTTCTCTATCCAGAGATTCTGCTTGTCAGATCTAACCAGATCTAAACATTAGATGTATTTGTTTACATTGTGGTAATGTAAATTGCTCTGCAAAATAATTTATCTACAAGAAAATAGAGATGTGGTATAGACAGAAAACTCTGTTATTATGTCCCAAAGGGAAAAGAGGTTATGAAATAACCAGTGATATATATCTGAGTTAAAGCCTGTGTATGACATATTAAATTTTTAACCATTAATTGAGGACGTTAACCATTAAACCATAAAATGAGGGCATCTCAGCATAGTGCATCTTTTTTTCCATTACATGGTGCAAAAAGTAGTTACAATTGTTTTGGGAAATGTCTGCAACTTAATACGAAAGTGATACTCCTCTGTGGAAATAATTCAACATTCCACCAGTTATTGTTAAGAAAAAATTCAGTTCATCTGTGGTTTACATAATGTGGTTACGGTGTTGTAAGCTAAACGTTTTCTGGCTATCTCACTAACTTGGCAAGTTGATGTATAGGATGTTATTCTAGGTTGATGCTGGACACTCAGGCCTTCAGAGCCAAATATTGCAGAATCTCTTTGCGTTGGCCAGTGTTGGTTGTATAGGAATCAACTTTTTTTTTAAAGATTATTTTTGGCAATATGTAATTTTAAAAAAAGCTATGAGAAACCTTCAAGCATACCAGTTCTTCATGATGCAACCCCCTGCCCTGTAACCTGAGCCCAGAAAGCACAGAAGGAACACACACATACATGCACACACATGCAGATGCATACCCCCACCCCAGAGAAGAAACAGGGAAGGAAATGAGAGAATGTGAAAGTGAAGCAAATTTTAAGGAGATGCAAAAAAATTTCAGAATGGAAGACAGGTTGGTCTTTAGTCTGTTGTAGGTATTCTAGCTTTAGTTTTTGTTTTTAGTCTTAATTTTTGGTCACCTTAGTTTTCAGTCTTCAGGGTACACTAAGATTCTTTGTTGGTTTTGGTGCAACAGAACAGGAAGAGATCGAGACTCAGAGCTCTGACGTTCAGATCAGATGCTGTTCATTTTAATACTAGCACCATGCCTAGCACTATTCATGCAGCTGTTCACATTTTGATTGCCAGCTCTTCTAAATGTTCCTCTGTATCCTGTTTAAACTGCACATCGCTGTTCTTAATACATACTTGCGGTTACAAGGAGAAAAGGATCAATAAATGAAATCTAGTGAATAAACTCCCAAGTAGCTAGTCAGTCACTTCCTACCTTACAGGGCTCTCAACTTTACAAGGTAGTACAAAGTTCACTTCTTATCTTCAACTGCTGGTGCTGCTGTTGCGCCATCAAGTTGATTCCAACTTATGGCAGCTGCCCTAGGATTCTTGGAAAATGAAACTTGAAAGTGTTTTACTACTCCCTCCTTATAGTGGTGCCCTAGGACTATGCAGCTTGCTCAAGATTGCCCAGATGGCAGGACACATGACCCTTTTTGAGTCATACACACTCTGGTGATCTCAGCTGGCCCCTCTCCCAGGAAGCACACTGGGGAGTTGAATTTGTGACAGGGTGATCCCATCTCTTTTGGACAATGGACCAGTGAGAATACTGGCCCTATGATGTTACATGGCGTAATGACACTGTCCTCAGAACTGTTTCACTCAAATCAATGAGGAAAGGCTTCTATTAAAGAGCAGGGGTGGAACGGAGAGGAAATAATCTTGGAAAGCTGTACTCCAAGAGTGAGGGGCTGCCCTCACCAGTGCCGTATTGCCCTAAGAAAAAATATTTTTTCCTTGAATTGTTTACAGTATTGTTAGAAAACTGAGAAGTCTGGCAAAAGATGAATATGATGCACCTTTGATCTTCTGCAGGCAAACAGGGACACCTAAATACCCCATTCTCTATAGTAACTGCATAGACCAGCACAGGCATTTCCTGCTTAAGGGAAAGAGCAGTCACTTGGTGATTTCCGCAATCATTACACCAGCCCCTCAAATCAGAATTCTCTGCCAACTTACGGAATGAAGGAAAGAAGCTTGAAGACAATGGCTGCTGATGTCACTAAGGCATTGTGCTTTTCTTCATCTTAACAGATGAACAGGAATGGGTTACAGTGACAAAAGGAAGGAGGTAAGGATAAAGATGAGTCACTGGATAGAAATTAATGCTGCCAAGGGACTTCAAGGGATGAAGAAAAGAAGGAAAGGGAAATTGGCTGGGAATGGAAAACAGGACCTTGATGTCCTTTTAGTTTGTCACATTCATATCCCATCTCTGTTTAATTGAGCTCAAGGCAGTGTATGCAGTTGTGGTTCTCTTCACTGTAACATCACAACAACACTGTGAAGTAGGTTAGTTTCCACACTAACTGGCTTAAGGTCACCCACTGAATTCTGCGGCTGTGTGGGTATTGCTTCCTGAGTGAGCCCTTTGTTTAGCACTCTAACCATTACCTTGTATCTAATATTTATACAGCCATTTTTTCACATAACAACCTTAGCCTTTGGACCATGTTTGGGCAGTGCAGAATTCCGGGGGGAGGGGGAGGGGGAGGGGAGAGCATCCATAAACATAGAAGGGGATCAGAAATATAAAGGCTTAATTCACAAACCTTCAAGAATGCAGCTTGCTGTTGATGGTTAGGAGTGGAGAAGGTTGCATCCATTCTGAATTTGGTCATTTTTCTTAACTCCCACTCTGTTTGAGACCTAATCAGGATAGTAACAGAATTCTGCTTGCTCTTCCAGATTTCTCTGTGGAACCTTTGAGCTCTGCAGGAAGCATTCAGCTTTTGCTGTGCTTGTGGTAGTGTGCCAAGCATCTTTAGATCATGGCTAATATTTTATATCATAAGACCTGAGCAATAAAAGACAGCCACCCATACAGCCCGATGCTTCTTTAACTTACCTCTGTGTGTGTTTGAATCTGTATCTGCATCAAATAATTGCAGCAAACAGGAAACGTAATGTGTCTTCTTGAAATCTCATCTTTATAGTTCCTTCATAGTTGCACTGAATTTGCAGTTCGTAGTTAACCTCAACTCCCCTGCATAGATTAGATTGTGAGTTTTAATGTTGCCAAGAGTCTGGAGTTCCATGTGAGCAGTGGTTGGAACTCATCTTGGTTTCCAAACTAAATACTACACATGCTCATGAAAAAAAGAGGCTAATTTTTTTAGCAGCAGCACCTGGGCTGCTCAAAAGTTCCTTGGCAGCAGTGTAGTCCAGCTTTGCTAACCAGCTTTCTTGCTGGCAGGTATGTTAAGAAGACATTAGTTAAATGGGCCTTGAAGGCCAGGAGCAAATATCCAGGGCTGCCTACTGTACAAAGTAGGTTATATAACATAGTAGTAATGGTAGTAATAATACACTTCTGTGCATCCCTCTTGATGTGTTTAAGTTTTTGTCAACGCCATTCATGTTCTGCCATTTCCAGGAACATTTTAAAACAGGGACTGAAAATTTTGCCTCATGGCAAATTTAAGCGTGTTCACTATATAATCCCACATTTCCTATCCCCCTATCCACCTCCCTCTTTGCTTTGCCTCCAAATCAAATTAGCTTGCTTCAATTTAGGAATCTTTGTTTAGATGCAGCTTGCTTTGTAGATGCAGCTTGTCTAAGCATGAAATAGCTGTATATGTGTGCTCTGTTCCTATTGTAAACATGACTTTTCTCTGATTATTCAAGCAGATTCCATCCATTTATCAAGATACATTCATTTTCTAATATCAACACTTTCTGGTGTTGCTTTGCAAACTCTGGTCAAAAAATCCTGTTTCTTAGTGTAGTGAATTGCACTAGAGTAGGCTCAGTGAGTCAATGGGGATTTGGTGAGTCAGCTCCTCAGTAAGTTCCATTTATTCAGATGGGCCTACTCTAAGTTTGACTTACTGTGTTAAAGTCAGTCACAATTCCAGTAGACCCATTTGAATCAGTGGAACTTACAGAAGAGTTGGTTCTCCAAAGCCCCATTGACTCAATGGGCTTACTCTAGTGTGATTAATTATACTAAGCAAAAGGATTTTGGCCATTTTCTTTTATATTTACATCCATGCCAGAAATACAGAATTTGAGATATGGGTCTCCAACACATATTGTGTTAAACATTATTTTACTGTTGTATAACATGTGAAACAGTCCTGATATGTACACAATGTAATTTACAGGTGTGGCCTCCTTTTGGTAGAGTAATAATTTTAAAGGCAGTTTTAAAAAAAAATTATTTGAGATGAGCCGTTAGTTAAAGCTTGAAGTGACTGAGTTCTATGAGAACTAATTTTTTAAACTTTTGTTTGTTTAAACCATGTTAAATATTCCATTAGTTTTAAACTAGTGTAACAGACTTAAGTATCAAATATTTAAAAGTGACTTCAGAAGAATATAAGTATGAGGAACCATGCCAGCTTTTGATTTGCAGGACATGTTCTGTGTGACATCTTTTCCAAACTGCAGACTTAAATAAAAATAAGGTGTGAAGATGGTCTTCATTTTTATGTGTGACCATGCTTATGAGAGAGTGTGGACTTCTTCATTTTGTTGGAAGTTCTTGCCTCACATCCAAATTGTAACATGACCGTCTCCCATAGTCTCTGCTGTTGTACGTATATGTTCCTTAGGGGAGTCTCCTCTGGCATAAACCATATAGACTTTATATGCTTTAGAATTCAGCTAAAGTGAAATCATTCAGTGACTTTAGTTGAGCTTTGTAACGCCAGGCTCTTCTTTTAAACATTATTTAGTTTTATCATCACTGCCATTATCATTTTGCTATTAATTCAGTGTTACAAGACCTAGATACTGCATAGGTTCTGAAAGCTGCAGTCACTTAAGAGTTCAAAACATTTTGCATTCAAGCCATAAGATTCTTAGAAAGATTAAAAAATAATGCTAACAGGTTCTGAGTGACTTCTGTCTAGTTTAAGTGATGCCTGGACATGGGATACAAGCCAGAATTAAAGCTTAGTCATTGGAGAACATGCTTTACATGCAGAAGGTCCAGCATGTGCCTAGAGTCCCTATAGCTTAAAAAGCACTAAGTGCAAGGTGGTGTGGAAGAAAAAAAAATTACCTGATTATTTGAAGAGCTACTGCCAGTCAGAGTATGTAATACTGGACTAAATGGACAAAGTGATCTGGTGTGTAAGGCGGCTTTCCCACAAGGCAGTTCCTGAGCAGATTTCCAGCTCATTCTGAAAGCTTAGAGTCCCTATTGAAGGGCAAAGAGGATTTTTTTTTAAAGTGCTAGAAAAGGTCTGGTAAACTGAGGATCCTGGGCAAAGACCCATTTTAAAAAAGGTCAGCAAAAGGGGATTAAAACCCCTTCCTATCTTTTTCCAGGTAGAATGGTGTTAGAACTTTATTTTTACTTACACAGGTAATCTGCTTACTTTTGAGGCATTTTGCCAGAATTCCCTGCTGGCACGATGTATTAAAGGTTGAAGTCGTAAATTAGATACTGCTGCCTGATAACACAGTCTGCACTGTCTTGAATTTTAAAAAACATTTACGGGCTAGTCATACCTGTCAGGATTACATTCATATTTTCTTTCCTTCCATGAGCATCTTTTTCCCCCCATTTTGTTTTGTTTATTTTATTTTATTTTATTTTATTTTTTTCTTTTTCTGAAACAGGAAGAGAAAATCCATTCTGGAGAGACTCTTCTTCATGTAAGTGTTATTTATGCTAATTAATGAAAATAGCAAAATATTAGTAGAGCAGCCTGAATGTTCAGAATCCAAATGTTGAGCATTTGCTGAGTTAAATTTTGTGCTGATAAATATTTATCAACTTGTTACCCATAGTTTTTCACATTATATTGTCACTGCTGTTGTAATTATTACCATTATTATTTATTTATTTTTACTGCAGCCCCCAAATGCTGTAATTTTTTAAAATCTCAATATTAAAGAGCACTAAATGCAAGGATATACCTTTTAATTCCAGATTGTGAGTGAGGGGGCAGAACAGCATATGCTGCTGATGGTTTCTCCCCTTATTCATTCTTACATCAGTCTGTCCAAGTCTCTATAGGGAGGATGATTTATGAGCAGAGAGTGTACAATCAACATCTTGTTTGCTTGGTCTCAGTAATACATAAGTTGCAAAAAAGTGTTCCTGTGATTTCCAGTTTACAGAAGTAAGATCATGCTGACTAGATGATGATGATGATAGCAATAATTATAATAACAATAACTGTACAGTCAGGAACTGAGTCTTCAGATTGACAAATTGCTAAGTTTCCTGTAATCAAACTGGTAAGTATGATTGCTTCCTTCCTAGAAATGGGTGAGGAAGAGTTACTACAGCTGCCATCCTATACCTATTTATGTGAATAAGCTCCATTAAAACCAGTGGGACTTATTCCTGAGTAGACATACAGTACGTAGGTTTGTGCTCTTAAGGCTGCAATCCTAAATGCACTTACTACTAGAGAGTAAGTTCTGCTGAACTGAGTGGGACTTACTTCTGAGTAAAATACCATTGGGACTGTAAAGTAAAAGTTTAGTTCAAAGTAATAGAAAAAAGCACTGTAAGAGCTCATCATAGATCTGCCGCTGATTTTGCGCTTTCTGTTTCTTGGATTCTACTGCATAATCCAAGTTACTACTTGCAAAATTACTGTGTGTATGCAAGAGAGTAAGTTAGCTTGTGGCTTCTGTTAGCATTAAAAAATTTCAAGCTCCTTCTGTGATTTTGCATTACTTGTTAACACCTTTGAAGGAAAGCACAAACATTTGTCATCAACACCCCAGAAGACCTCAGCCACTTTAGTCTCTCTGCTGATGCCTGCGTCACAGTAGAGCTTGAGGTCTGGCGGTCTACTGATATAGATGCAGTGCTAGTAGTGACTCATCCTGTGTGAATGAACACGTTTTTAACCACAAGGCTGTGCTAGAGAGTCAATTTCAGTAGCTGTCAGTGGTTCATGTTGCCTTTACATTTTACTCAGAGCAAATAAAGTATCAAGTTATAATAAATATTTATTTATTTATTTATTTATTGAAAACATTTTCTCCACTCTCCCAGAGTGGTTTTTAGATCACTAGAAATCAAGTCGATTCCTCTCCTGAGAATTACATCCTAAGAGACATAGCACAAAAGGAAGGAAAGGATGGGGAGGGAAGAGGAAAAGAACCAGCATCCACTGTTTTACATACTGCTCATGGGCTTAGCTTGCTTGCAGATGTGGGTGGTTGCAAAGAGCTCCTTTAAGCAAGCCCTTGGCTGATATCCCACTGAGCTTCTACTGAGGAGAGAGTCTCACCTATGTAGTAATATGAGACCATCCTGCTATTGTGCAAGTGGTGATCCCACTGTGTCTCCATGTGCAAGAGCAACACTTGCATAAGCAGCACGGTCTTGGCATTATTATAGTATGGGACCAAGGTGAATATGATAGTATCCCATGTGTCTGAGCAACTGGGATTGGGGCATTCCTACGACTTTAAACAATAATAATTATGTCATATCACAATCTGCTTCTGAATTCATTTTCATTTTCAAAGACTTTCCTCATATGGCATGAAGCGTTGCTGTGAGGAAGACTTAATACTACATGGACACAGTGATCTAGTTGCACAGTTTTTAAGCTCTAGCTGCTGTGTTTGAAAACTCATTAATTATACAGGTTCAGCAAAGACAGTTCATTTAGTTTTGAGAATATTATTTAGCTAAAGCAAAATTGGCCTCAGAGGAAAATGTTGGCATTATTCCATGGCATGGAGTCTGTTTTATATTATGTTCATGTCATGTGCCTTACCAGATGGCAAACTAAGGAATATTAGTATTGGGCAAAGATTTAACAAAATACTGCACTTTAATTTTTTTTAAAAAAATGTAATTAATTCAACTTCTGCAGTGTATCTTTCCATATGTGGCTTATCTTTGCCTAACAACTAGTTCATATATAGCATATATAGAAAATCTCCTTGCTCTTGTGGAGCTAATATATGAGCTGAGCTTTTAGAACAAAAGCTGCTTGTGCAATGCACCTTCTATTTATAATTATGTATGTGCTGGGCATAGCCATTTGTACAGGGAAATCGGTTACAGACTTCCATTTCCCTTAAGCCATGTCCTTGTTCTGCATTTTAACTTGTCACAGTATTCAGCCTCAGGCGAATATTCAGGAACCTGATAAACATCATGATGGGAGGAGGGGTAGGAAGGAGTCTGACTCTCAAATGCTGAAGGCACAAGAACTAGTGAAAGAGGCCTCTGTCCTGCCTCTTGGGTGATAGTCCATTCATCTCTAGTCCATTGTACACAAAATTAGATAACTAGATTATAGACATTTATTTTGTACCCTTCCTTACTACTGTGGTGTTGAGTACCGGCTTCTGGAAGGCGACATCCAATGTTCCCTCTAAGCTGTGCAGCCGCGCAGCACTACCTTGGCCCAGTGCACCTGTAGCCAGTGTTGCCACCCCTTTGGTTCTGGTTGCAAATGCTGCTCTTTGATTACATTAAGTTTTCCACCAGCACTGAGTGGAAACCCCGCCCCATGTGGGTTCTGACCGCAGCCGGAACCTAATGGGCAGCAACACTGGCTAGGGTTGCATGGGGGCGATGCAGTGCTGTGAGGCTGCATGGTCTTGCAGCTTAGAGGAAATGTTGGTAGGTACCCACTGGCCCTGCCAATGCCACTTAATGGAGAGTTTCCACATAGAAGCAGTGTATAAAGTGAGGTACTCACGGCTGTCACTGCCACCTCTTGATCCAGGGTCCATAATAGCCATTAAGTGCAGAGACTTTGGAAACAGGAGGTAGTGCCTAGGGTTTAAACAGCAGTGGAAATAGAACAGGGAGGGGACTGGCAAACCCATTCCTTTCTTTCCAGCATCACCTGTCAATTTACAGATGAGTTGTGGGGAAAGCAGCTTTCTCCCCATTCTGTAACTGCTGTCAGACCCACTTGAAAAAAGATGGGGCTGGTATCCAATCATTCCACAGCAATGGTTTGTGAGAAGAAGGGGGAAATGACTCTCACACAAATTCTTGCCTGTCATCAAACCAGCTGCCACCACTAATCAATGAAGGAGTGACTGTGCACCTTCTCTAGCTCAGCCCCATACCAGATGCATCTTGTTAGGATAGCATATCATGCAAGGCATAGGAGGGGATGGGATAAGGACTTCCTGTCCACCTTTATTTCTTTGCTCCATGGCCCATACTAGTTGTAAGGGAATGCAGACGGGAAGTCATTACACCCCTGTGCTCTCCACATACAACTGGACCATCTATAGATACATCTGTGCTTATTGGCACATAGATATCTATATATACATATCAGATTAGCCTTGGTCAAGATTGTATCTCCAGTATAGTGGGACATATAGAATATTTTGAAGTGGTTTTTTCTTCTTCTTACCATGGAGCCCTTGTGTGGGAGGTGGGGAGTGGGTTGTTTAGTGCCATCACCAATTTCATTTGTAACTGTAGTACTAAGAAGGAACCATCTTACTTGTGACCATTTTGCGACAAATACTACCATCATTCATTACTTTCTATCAGTGCCTCACCCTATGGAGGAACCAGCACTGCCCATCCGCATTGAGGAGGGGACAGACGTTCCGATTGGTGAGTGCAGCTAAGGTGGGATGCTTGTGAAGTGGGGGGAGGCATGTGGTACATAGAGCTTGATGCTGCTTTTATGTTTATCCATATTTCAATTAAGAATTCTAGGAATGTCATCTACAACATTATAACCTTTTTTTTCTGTTTTCCTAAAATGTGCTATGTTGGCAATGCCTATTCTCAAATTATCACTAGAAAACTTTCCATAGGCAGACATCCACTAAGCTTCTGCTATAGTTTGAACTACCTCTCCAGAGTTGCCTGCTCTCATACTTTTATCACTAGTCTAATGAATGTTTAAAGTTCAACTATACAGGATTACCAAAATAGGCACAATCCAGAGAAAGTTAAACATAGGGTTCCCCAGATTTGAGTATAATGTCTAACTCACTTTAGATTGTGCACAGTATTAAAATATGATAATTGCAGAGTCATAATTTTCTTAAACAGTGAGAAATTGCTGACAACCCATCATGGTCTTTTCTGAAAAGCCCATCATAGTGGACCTATGTATGTGGCCACAAAGAGACAGCAAAAATGAATTAGATGATCATAATTTACTAAAACAAAAAAACAAACAAGGAAAAGTTCTTTTAAACCTCTCATGAAAAATGGGTTCAGGAGACTCCCCCTCCCCATCTATGCATATAAATGTCTTCCTTGTAGGTGAGTCCTGAGTTGTCCAGGACTTTTTTGTCCCCCTTCATAATGTTGCACAGACATCAATATTTATATAGGTTCTCTTCTTGAGCACACCAAATACATAGAGGGCAGAGAACTATAAATATAGTATACCTCGTAAAACATGGCATCTTAAAACAAAGGAATCCCTTCCCCCTGCACACATAGCTCACAGGTGACATTTGCTGCTATTTGGTCTGGCAGAATGACTTCCTATGAAGCACTCGGTGTAAGTAGCAGCCTGTTCATATCCACATAGGTTGCTAGTTCCCAGTGGAAAGGTCTCTTGTGTCTCAGAGGTGTGCATGTGTGAAAACTGGAACCTTGTGAATGGGGCATTGCACCTGCTACTTGACCTCACAAGACATCTCTCTCTCTCTTTTTGGTCCATACCCTTTACAGTGGTGCCTCGCTAGACGATGTTAATCCATTCCGCGAAGATCGCTGTCTAGCGAAAACATCGTCTAGCGAAGCACGTTTTCCCATTGGAATGCATTGAAATCTCTTCAATGCGTTCCAAGGGAAAACGCAGTCGTCTTGCGAAAATCTCCCATAGGGAAACATCGTCTAGCGAGTGCGGGTCCCCGTCGGAATGCACTGACAGCTGCACTGACAGCTTTTTACCACTAGTCGGCGCATTCCTATGGGGAAACCTCATCGTCTAGCGAAAATTCCCCATAGGAGACCATCGTTTTGCGAAGCGCAGTAGTGATCGCAAAAAGGCATCGTCTAGCGATTTCCTCGTCCTGCGAGGCAATCGTCTAGCGAGGCACCACTGTACACTGTTCCTTACCTATCTAGATCTTTTCGTAATTTGGAGTTAGAGGACTGAATATCTGTTCATTTTTAGAGTGAAACAGAACAAAATTGTGCACTTGAATCTATCACAGCTGTGGAACGCAATCCTTTGGCAATAAGGGCTGATATTTTAAACACCTAATTTAAGATTTTACTATAAGTAGTTCAGGAGGTGAAAAGCTTTCTTTCTTTCTTCCTTCCTTTCTTTCTGCCTGCCTGCCTGCCTGCCTTCAACCAACTCAATTTGGTAGCAGAAAACAGGGCCTTAAGCCAGAATGATGGCAGTAGGCTACTGAAACTTGGGGGCAGGGGAGAGTGAAAGGGTGGATCTTCTTCTCTCTTCAAAGCCTTGCTTGCTTGAGCTTATCAGCATGGAAGGAGAGACTGTGAGGAGGGTGTGTGTTTGTGTGTGAATGTGATTTCCCCCTACTTTCCCTGCACAGATTCAGATCTCTCCCACCCCTACAGTTGGTTCCAGTCGGTATGGAATTAGATACTTTGGGGCTTCCCCATGGAGCAAAAGGATTGTAGTAGATTCAAGGCTACCTCCAGCCTACCTGTATCCCACTCCCAAGTAGCCCATTTCAGAGCCCAATGTCACTTTTTAGCTGATAGTGGTCACATTGGCCATGGTAGCTTTATACCTTCAGAGAATTTAGCAGGTGTACTAGTGTGGGACTGGGGCTCTGCTGCAGACGCTATCTCTGCTGGTGGAAATGTTCTTTGTCAGTGAAGGGATAAATCCCCACCATCCCTGATGTCTCTTGGACAGCTGTCAGGGTTAGGATTGTTCTATAATGCATTTGTACCTGAAATAGAAGAAAAACAAGGACCAAATATGAGATGGAGTAACTCAGTAAAGGAATCCATGGCCGTGAGTTTGCAAGACCTGAGCAGAGCTGTTAATTATAGGATGGCCATTTATGGGATCATCATAAGTTGGTGGCAGCTTGGCAGTACACAACAGCAAATCCTATACAGAATGTGGTCCCATTAGTGTGCAACTGACTAAGATGGCCAAGGTCTGGCTGAGCCAATAGTAGGCCAGCCATAGCTGGGCTGGCTCCAAATTTCTCCCAACCTGGAGATGTTGGATATTACTTAAGATTACCCTTGCCATGGTCTAATTACCTGCCATGTGCTCAGAGTCTACCAATGGAATGTACATGTGTCTGTCATCAGTGAGCAGAAGAAGCCTGTGCCAGAAGAAGAAGGATCTGACATCAGAAGGGCATTTCAGCTGCAGTCAATAAATGCTTGTGTCTAATGTTGACCCTTACAGCTGATACATCTTTCAGTTTGGATTTTTATGTTAGATTGCCTTCAACAGATTCTCTGCTCAGAGCAAGAGGTTGACAGGTTCTGCTCCACACCACCGTTCCTTTTGGGGAATTCTATAGGATGAAGAAAATACCGCTCCTGCTGTGCTGGGGCAACAAACGCTTGTTGAAAGACAGAAAGAGAGAGACCTAAAAATCCTTTGTTGTTTTGTTGTAGTGATTAACCACCACCTCATTGAAAGAATTCACCCTCAGCTCCTAAATGAGATAAGCTTTCACTTGCTCTTTACCCTAAATCCATCTGAAAGTGCAGAAAAAAGAACAGGGGAAATAATGTTGGTCTCCACTGGATTTGCATAGCTCTGTTCTTCTAAATTTTACAGGGAAGTCTGTTCCATTCAGTTTTTATGCATGCTGATATGCAGTATTTTACATTTTAAAAACCGATCACATTAATTCTGTATTTTGTAATTCAATCCAAAACCACTGTTCAAAATTTTCATAAAATTTACCCGAATATGGCAAAACCAACAACCCTTCTTGAAATTTACATAATTTTCTTTGTGCCTTTAAATTCCTCTTTGATTATTTCCCCAAAGTACTTAAGTTTTAAACTTGTAAACTTCCAAAGCAGAAAGCTGAGATTTTCACGTTGTTAAAATGGTTAGAGAATTTGCAAATACAGGGCAAACATTAGATATCATTAGACGTGATAAAAATGAGAGCTAGCAAAATATATACATATACTGTATGCTAATTCATTGAATAAAAAACACTTTAAAACATAACTGTTATGCTTTTAGGGGTGTCATATGACCCTTGATTGGCTTTAGATAAAGGAACTAGTGGTTTCTCTCTTTATTTTCCATAATAATTACAGAGCACACTCTATAAACAATTTTATAAATATTTTTCAGTTGATATAGTGTGTGAAATTTCAGAAATCTGTGGTGTGTTTTTAATGCATGATGAAGAATGTGCCCCTCTGTTTCCCTTTATTTCTTAAAATTTTATTTTTCCCTTCACTAACTTGTTTTATCTTTCTTCACCTGATATTGTACAATCTGGTTTGGTTTTAACACTATAGCACGTTTCATAGTTACTTTATTCTGCA
The DNA here is from genome assembly GCA_037013535.1 of Intellagama lesueurii. NCBI lineage: Eukaryota > Metazoa > Chordata > Lepidosauria > Squamata > Agamidae > Intellagama > Intellagama lesueurii. The sequence continues at coordinate 256,888,170 of JBAJHW010000002.1, forward strand.
TCAGATTGTACTGTTTCAAATCTGGGTTGACACCACTGAGTCACAGATCTAAAAGATAGCGTCAAAATGGAGGGGGGGAGTTCTAATTTTTTATTTAAAATACTTCTTGACTTCTGTTAATGTAGTGACATAATTTGCAAAATCTGTGTTTGTTTTAAGCTGCTATTTGTCCATGCTCCCATTGCCATCTGAGTCTCCTTTGTTTTGCCTTCTTTCCCTGTACTGCATGTAAATGGGGGAGGGGGATACATTTAATGTTACAGTTTTAGCCTTTTGAAGTCTCTTCATTCTGTTGTTTTGTTTGTATAAATGTTGCTGCAATAGCAAACATATCACTTATCCCCATAGCTCCCCTGCCCTTTTAAAATTATGAAATAGTTTCCACCTGGTTATAATTCCATTTTTTAAGCTACAGTAAAAGAATAGGAATCAAAAACACCAATTGTGTGTACTAAATGCTGAGTGACCAGAATAAGTGGTATTTATTGATTTCTTTTATTTTTTTGAATAGTTGATTTGAAGTTATATAGTTCTGCATGCTTCTGAAGTGCAAAATGCCCTGTGTGCTATTAACACAAACTAAATATAAGTAATGGTATCAAGATAATTGTTTGAAATTCTCTGGCATTTATTGCAAATATTCTAAAAACTAAAGTTCCCTCCCTCCCTCCCTCCCTGCTAAGCAGTAATATCATACTTGACTAAAGTTTAAAGTGTAGAAGTCCTTTCTTTGTTAATGTTGAGTATTTTGATTTGCAGAGCATGATATACAGCTGCATGTTTGGTTTCCATAGAGAAGCGAAATGCTTCCCCTGTTAGTCCACAGAAGGATTAAAACAAAACAAAAAACAAAACCCAACCTGCCCTTTCTTCTCTAAATTTCAAAGGTTTGTTGGAAGTGCTGTGTTAAAGATAATTTTGTGGTTTAAAAACCTATTTACAATCACACAGTCTTCACGAAAAGAATTAGGAATTTTACAGTTTTACTTTCGTTTTCATGGCATTAAAAGTAGATGGATTCAATGTGATCTAAAGTCACTGCAACTGAATGAGTACTACGAGTACTCGTATACAAAATATATGTACAAAATGTCCAAATAGGTAATATTCACTGAACCTTATCACAATGTGCTGTAATTATCAGTGTATCCTTACAACACAATTGGAAAGAATAGAAAGGTGTTCCAATTTTGTACATACAGAAAGACACATGCTTATATATACCATGGATACACACGGAGGGCACAGGCTTTTGTACATTCATTTCCTTGCTATTGGTGATGCAGTTTTGCATTCTGTGCTATAACTTTTCTTTTCAGTGCACCAAAAACACCTGCCGCCTTTTTATAGCAGTCTTGTGTATAGCTGTCCTACATCTTTCATCTTCTCTGGCCTTAAATAATAGAACTTCCCCCTCTTGAGTCTGGCCTCCTCCTTGCCTGTATTAGAAGGATTAAGGTGTATATCCAGAGACAGGTGGAAGAGTTATATTTTAAACTGCAACCTCCTAATATCTCACAGAGGTATTCCAGAGGTTATGATCCAAAAAGTAACTTTCCCTATCTCTGGAGAGACCAGGTACTCTTTTTTGAATGGGGAGAGGTCACTGCAGTGGCATGTGGTTGGGCATGTGAGAAAGGAAGGACTGGTGCTTTTATTCTTCTGCTTACCAGAAAAACTTGTTAAATTTATTGGGTGAGTAGCTGGTTATGTATCACCTAACTAGACTGCCCCCTCACGTTTTGAGTGCATCTGTTCCAAAAGCATAGCTCATTTGTTACACATCATGGCTTCTCTCTAGTGTAGTTTCACGCAGACTGACTGTTTCCAGCCCATTCAGAGTAGCAGAGTTCGTAAGGCTTGGGAAAAGTTTTAATTTTAAGGTCATGGCCAAACCATCTAAATGGGCATGCTCAATCTCTCTCTCTCTGGCTCAGCAATATATTCTCACCCACCAGTTCATTAGCTGGCAGTTGTAAAACTCTCTTGGCCAATTTAAGGTAGTCATGATGCTGCTGGGGAGGTGGTTGATGAGGGAAAAGAGCTTCAAGCAAAATCACTGCAGGTCACATGCCATCCCAGAGGTCATCTTATGGGTACTGCTGATCTCAAACTATCCATAGCCATGCATAATAATAGCCGTGGTAACTTATTATCTTACTAAAGCTGCAGAAGAGAATCCAGGCTATCGATGGGCTATGAAGGGTGAGAAGTTATCTTTCACTTCGGACGTTGCTACTTTTGCTTATGGCAGCAGTTTGTCAGTGAATGAGTGATGAAGAAGAGTGCCATAGCTGATCCAGTCTGTTAACAAGCATAAACAATCCTCTTGGTCCCTTCCCCTGCGTTCTCATCATTCTGGTGACCACTGTAAAATAACTTCATTTCCAGTTCCAAATGTGGGTTGTTGGGGTTTTTTTTTTAAAAGAGAAGCTCAAATATCAAGAAGTAGACTGTAGTAAAGATCATAAAAGAAGATGTTTATTAAACACTTAAGATTGCGAGCTCTTAGTACAGTAGTTGTTTTATTATCTCAGGAGCTTGGTCTACATCTTTTTTTAAAAACTATGACATAGCACTTTGCCCTACCTGACTCATTTTTCTGTGAGCATCAGCTAAACAAAAGGTCTCTGTTGTCATGAAAATATGATACTATTCCTGAGTGAAATCACTGGTTCATCTAAACCTAGGGTTCTGTCCTTTGACAAGCAACACCTCTCCAAACTCTCAGGTGTGTTTTTGCCCATAGTGTTTCTAGATGAGATACTGGGGGGAGGGGGGGGACCCACTAGAAATACCAGAGACAGAGGCTAGGGTCTTCTGCATGTCTATCACTAAGCTACAGCTGTATCTAGGCAGTGGTTCTCAACCTTGGATCCCCAGATGTTCTTGGACTACAACTCCCAGAAATCCTGGCCAGCACAGCTGATGATGAAGACTTCTGGGAGTTTTAGTCCAGGAACATCTGGGGGCCCAAGGTTGGGAACGACTGATCTAGAGCATCCATATGTTCTATTTATGGAAGACAGATCTCTGCTTGCATCCTGTGTTTAAGAGCTGTCCAACCCAAGTCTAGTTTAAACATAGCAAAACATAAGATGAGGATCAAGGGCATGTAATTTGACCATCAGCATCAATATCTGGCTGGACAATAGACTGAGCAGGCAACAGCCAGTCTTCCTCACTAGAGTGAGATTTGTTGTATTTATGTTGACATTATGATCACTATTTACTGTAGTGTGCACTTAAATATAGAAGATAGCACTTTTGTGCACATTTTATGCAAAATCTGTGCCTTCTTTGGATTTCCTTTTTGGTTATGCATTTCCTGTGTTTTGTTGGTATGTGAGTACATTAGCTGTATCTCATTTTAGGGCTGATTGTGTCAGTCATGTAGTAAAATTCCTTATATAGGATACAGTTCCCAGGAACTGGTGCTGTTGGTATGGCCCAAAGAATAACAATTAGAAATGACTAAATTGTTTTTCAGCATCTACCTATTGTATAGCACAAATTGCATACTGTCTCTGGCCATTTTGTGCAGAGTTGTTCACATGACTGTTCCCTTTTGTTGCATGAATTACACTATTGGGAGTGTGTTTAAGAAAGAGCCCTGCCCAGCAGAGTAATACTTCACACTTGTACATCTGGAGTGATAATGTTATCAAAGCAGCAGGAAGCAGGTGATCCTCTCTGGATTATGGTCAGTCATTAGTCTTTTAGCTAGCTCAACCCCAGGGGTGTTAATTGAGAGCAAAAGTCACATTGTTGGGAACAAAAACAACCTTTAACGAGGCCATTTCTCAATTACCTACATATGACAGTATGTAACAGATCCTTTCCCTTCATCTGTGGTCTCAATTCTATGTTGCTTTCCTGGCCTGTTAGATTATGAAAATAATGGAAGTTCTGCTGCCTAAATAGTCTTGATTCAACTCTGTTATGATGACCCTATAAATTAATGAGCTTCTAAAGGTCTGTTGACTCCATAGACCAATAAAAAGGAGAACCAAGATGAAGAAATGCCTTTACTGAGTTTGACAGCAAGTGTGTTCCAAGCCCTCATGTTTCCTTCTGCCACTCATGACTGAAAACATGTCATTTGGAATGTTATATAACAGAGAAGCTATTCACATAGTAAATTTTAGTCTTCCTTTAATGCCATCCCCATTTCTCTGTGGATTTCACAGTGGCTGAAAAATGTGTGGTTCCACCTGTGGGGTCCATTTTCATATGCTACATTTTCAGTGTTTGGATGATCATATCTAAGCTTATAAGGTGAGATATTCACAAGCCTTTTACCTGAACACACAGTTCCTTTGCTCCTGCCTTTGCACAAGCTGTTATTAAACCAAGGAGTCTTTAATGAACTGCTAATTTCTTTTTTGTATCCAAAATGGGAAACAGGCTGTTAGTCCTGGAGTAAACCAGATTGGATGTCAGTTTTGGTTCCTAAATTCTTTGTTATGGTCATCTGTGAATTCACATATGTGGGTTTTGTGCCTGCGCAGAAGCCAGCCTGTGAAGCTTCAGGAGAAACATTCCACTCCCCCATCACTTCTGCACCTCACCAAACATATGTTAATGGTTCCCCCTCAGTTCTTTTTCATCTGCTGTCAAGCAGCATCTTGAGACAACACCAAGGCTATCCTTACCTTGGAATTCTCTTTTTCAAACTGTGCCTTTACATTGAGGGAGATCTTCGTCACATTCAGTATCACCTCCAAAGATCAAGAGGAAACTGATGGGATTGGTTTCAAAGATTCCCAATGAGTCAACCTCAGAATTGAAGCCTCCTGATGCACAGCAGCCGTCCTGCACCTCCAAACCAATACTTCTCCTGGAGCCGGCTTCCAAAGGGTTGCACTTCCCACAACTCTGATTTGGATTCAGGTGACACTCATCAGTCACTGCTACAGTCTCCTTCCCAATTTTTGTCCACTCCTGATTCAGTGGTGGGAGATTCCTCTCCCCTTTCTCCCTCAGAAGATCTCAGGGCTTATCCCCATCTACGCATGGCTCAGCATCTATACACTGAGGTTAAAAAGAGCCTCCACAGCCACTGTCAGACCTGGTTTTTGACAGAGTTAATAAAAATACAGTGATTCCATTACATCTTTCTGTCCTGCCTACATTTACAGAACTCATAAAGCAATCATGGGAGAAAACATCCTCCATTCCATCCAGGCATATCGAGAATTTATATAAAATGCAAGAGGAAGGTGTGAATTTCCTTTTTAAGGACCCTCAGCCAAACACTGCAGTTGTGGAGACTACTCAGTCAAGGTCTAGATCAGTAGTGGCAAACCTTTTTGGGCTCGCGTGCCCAAACTGGAGGAAAAAAAAAAGTGGGCGGTGTGCCTGCCGCGGCGGCGGCGGAACCGGAAGTGGCGGTGGCGGAACCGGAAGTGGTGCGGAGGGGGAATCCTGGCACGGAGATGCCTGGAGACCCCACTCGACCCCCAGAGGACCCTCCGCAATCCGTTGCTCCGCTCCCCCCAGACTCTGTAGCCCCTCCAATACAAGCCAGTACGGCCACCTTCCATTCCCAGCCAAGTTTATTCATGAAGACGACCTCCCATCCCACCCTGTGTCTGTGTGTGACAGAGAGAGAGAGAGACAGAGACCCTTCTTCCGTTCCCGTCCCGCCTCACCTTGGGGCTCCTTGGTGGCGGGATCCCAATGAGGCAAAAGGCGACTCCATTCATCAGGCGCAGCGCTGGCCCCGATGGTGCAGACAAGCGGGAAGGGAGAGCTGGCGGAATGGAGGAAGGCGGCAGTGAAGGCGGCGATGGCGGCGGCAGAGGCATCGAGAGCGGCAGCGCTTAGGCTCCAGGGAGCTCACTCCGGCTGGGCCAGGCTGCCTGAGCGGCTCCGCCTCTTCCACGGCAGGATGGCGGGAAGGAGAAAGGAAAAGGGAAGGCCCAGCCGCCCCCTCAGCCGATCAAGAGGTGGCGAAACCGGAAGTGGCGGCGGAAGGAGGATCCCGGCACGGAGGTGCCTTGAGACCCCACTCCGGATCAGCTGCCAGCACCAGCTGCTCTGGATCCGCCTGCTGAAGCACCAGCACCGCGGCTGCAGCCGCCTTCTCAGGTTTGGCTGCGCGGGGGGGGGAGTAGCGATCTGGCGACCTATGGCTCACGTGCCGGCAGAAAGGGCTCTGCGTGCCAGCTGTGGCACACGTGCCATAGGTTCGCCATCACTGGTCTAGATCTTGCTCTGTTTCCAGCCCCCTCAACAAGGAGGGCCCTAAGTTAGGCCTCTTGGGGTGTAAAATCTATTCTATCACATCCCTCAGTATGAGGATTGCCAGTTACCAGGCAGGCATGGGAACCTACCATCAGTGCATGTTAGGAAAAGCTACAGCCTATCCTAGACAGTATTCCAGAGGAGAAGACAATCTTGGCTACCACCTTACAACAAGAAGTCTATTTTCTAGTGACCATTCAAATTGACTCATCATGTCATATTGCTGAGTGCTCTGCTAAAGTCATGGCTGTGGGAGTTAGTGTGAGAAGACACGCTTGGCTCTGATCTTGTAACATCTTTGATGACGCTAAAGCTCAGACAGAAGACCTTCCATTTGACAGGGATGGTTTGTTTGATACTAAAATGGAGGAGCTTATGGAGCATACAACACCTATGTATATGGGAATTACCCTGCAACCATACCAGCACTCATCCAGACAGTTTTGTCAGCTGTGGTGCAGACCCTACACATATACAAAGTACAAGTATAAGCCTTGTACCACAATCGAAACCTCAAGCCTTGGAAGCAAGTAAAGCTTTCCAGGAGTCCTGACTGGGATCTCTTGGGTTCTCTGAGAGGCTGTCATTTGATGTTTTGTAAGCTGCTGTACAAAGATTTCCTCTTCCCATTCTGAAAGGCTGAAATGCCTCCCTAAGGCTTAGCGACTCTCAGTAAGCAGTTTAAGCTGAAAAATATTGGCATCCCCCCACTTCCATCTTGAATTTTGCTCTGGCCACCACCAGAGTGAATCCTCCCCCCCCCCCCACCTGCTGACACTGAATTTAGCTTTCAGGTTGAAAGACCTTTCCCAGACTTTTGTCCAAAGTTACAATGTAAATGAGGCCAATATGGTTCCTGTATCCCTCCTCCATGACAAGAGTGTGAACTACAGTCATCTAGATTCAAGTCCCAGCATCCCAGCCTCTGGGTCATACCAAGTTTCCTTTGTGATTCTAACTGTTCTCAATTTATTTCCATTCTCAGTTCAGTGCCATTTCAAATGTCTGCAGAATTTTTGACATTCATGACAACCCAGTACACTTATCAAATTGCGTCTGAAATCTTTTTCAAGATGTAGAACATCACAAACCAGTTGCACACCAAAATTCTTTATAGAGTGGAAGGCTATTCATTCAGTGATGTGGTGAATTATAGAGAGAATCTGTTACATTTTGCCTGGCGGTAGACATGGCTTTTCCACTTGGTTTGTTACAGATTAGTGTGAATTAGCTAAACAGCAGACCAGAGTTGACTTTTAGGTAATTTCAGCAAGATTCCCCATTCAACAGAGCACTTTATGCACATGACTGACAGTTTAGTGAGGCATTGTTAGTGAATGGTTTGCTTAAGAGCCTGAAAATAGTGGCAGTGTATTATTATTAAGAATGTATGTTTAAAGAGCCAAAGAGAAACAAGAGACATATACTAATAATTTCTTTATGTATTGACGCAGCAAATCCTGGTCAAGTGCTCAATTCAAAATAGATGGAATTGGCTTGACTCCCCATCAGTAAAGCAACAACAGAATTTGGCCTGGATTTTTATTTCTTCTTTTTGGTTGTGGAAGAAGCATGCTTTTGGCTGCAGTCACATACACTTCTTGCTATAAATGAAACTCATGACTTATTATTAAAGGCAATTATAAATATTATAGGCCAAGCCCTTTTTCTCTGAAAGGAAGGCAGAAATCTGTCTCTAAGAAGTTGGCATGTTCTTCAGAAATAGAATTGCTCTGTTATTTTATTCTCCATGAATCCAAGTTAAATTTTAAAAACAGAAATTCTGTATTTGGGATACTTTGCTCTTTATTAACAGGTAGAAGGGGGGAAAGCTCTATTTTTAACATGCAAAATGCTTCCAAGTATATATATTAGACTCCTGAATGTTATCTCTTAAGAGACATTGTACATTCAGTCAGTGGAATGAGCACAGGAAATTAAAGAAATCCTATTAATGGTCAGGACAATGTCTTTCACCAAACAAAACACTGTTTTTTTTTGTTTTTAATTTCCCTCAATACTGCACTACCTCACACCATCAACTTTCACTTTCCTTTGGCATTTCCTGTAATGTGCAGCAACTGTACGTGGGTCATAGAGTGAAGTTGGAGGTCTGAGAGCACTAAAAGGCAGTATTTCAGGAGTCATGTTTCTGTCATAAATTAGAATTATGATAATATTCAGTGTGAATTTTATTAGGTGATTTGCATCGTGAGCTATAAAAACAGAGCTTGGAACAGGAAAGCAAGAATAACTTTTAAGACTTCAGAGCTACCTTAGTTGTGTCCAGAAATCACAGAGCCAGTTCAGATTACCCCAAGATAACCCCTACTGACTCTTAGTGTTGTGATGTGTAAAAAAAAAGTTGCTTCTTAATTAAAAGGAGCTCATAGCGTCTGCCTCCGGCCAAACTAATATCTGTTTCATGTTATTCAGGGAACAAAGAGTAGGCAATAGTTCTTTTGATCAAAACCTTGCTAACCTTGTTAACTTAACCCAGATTCTGGCATGCCTTTTAAATTAATTTTTAATAACAGTCCTTGTGAGGTGTCTATTCTTTTATCCAGGGTTGGCTCAGTACCAAGCCACTACCCAGGTAACCTTTTGTAAGCACCCATGCTTGCTATTAAGAGTCTTTCCTCTCCCCTAAGCACTTGATATTTCCCAGAAAACTGGGTTTTTGTAGAAGAGGCCTTGACTTAAATATGATGCTCAACAAGTTTAGCTGTTACTTACTTAGCTCATCACCTGCCTGAAATCTTTTCTGGGTGCTCACATTTGCCCCTCTGTTTCTCAGCATGCAATACTGCCAAGGTGGCTCAGTTTCAACAAAACACCTGGGTAGATGGAGTGTGTCACAAGTATGTTCCCTTGGTGCCACATTTGAATAAAGCAATAGCATCAGCCTTTCATGCTGCTTCTGCTTGCTCTGAAGTTCAGCGTAACAGGGTACTTTCCCCTCTTCACTTCCTTTGAATGGGAAAAAGATGGGGAATGTTTATTTTCCCACTGAGTTATGGAGGTTCTCTTCCAAGTTCCTTAATATGACAGAGAACTCACAAATGGGAATTATGTGCCACTGAGGTACTTGCATTTTGGATATGTTTCATCCAGAACTGGATGAAAAAAAAAATGGTAGCAGGTCACCATTTTTAAAAAGCATGTTAGGGGTGCCCAAAAACCTGTATCTCCGCTCTGCTTTTGTCAGTTATCTGCTGTTTGATAAACATTTCTACTGACTATTCAAATTGACGATCTATCGTGTTCTATATTTTAACTTGCTTTTGTTTAAAATAGGTATGAGAATTCAGTCCTATTGATAGATTTGAAATCATGCTTAGAGGAAGAGGTATAAGTTTGCTATTCTTACCTCCCTTGCTGAAGCTATAATTAGCATTACACATTATGTATTGGATAAGGTTTGTTCTCTATTATATCAGCCTACCAGCTCTATTTGTAACACTGCAGTTGCCATATTAAACTGCACCTTCAGAACAAATTGTTGGATTTGTTGCTATTACCTGGCATTCTCTGTTGCTTATTTCATGTTATTTCAAGTACATTCAGAAAGATTAATTTAACATGCACTCCTTTCTCCAGATAACATAACCAAGAAAGATAACCCTTTAGAGCTCTAAGACATTTTTTATGAGGGCTCAGCACGGTTTTTCAAATGTTTATCTAAGATGCTGAGATATTTAAGGCGAGTTCACAATTGCCTTGCCCCAAATTTGGCTTGGAAAGGTTTTCATCTGCATGGGTACACTGATGCATATCTCTTTCAGAATCATGTTCCATTTGCAGATTTCCTGCTCAGCTAACGTCAGCTCTAGTTGCAGGTCATTGCCATACAAGTGAAATCTGTTTACAGATCAGAAAGCAGCAAATTAATTCCAGGCTTCCAGTGCAACAGTACAAGTTATGTTTTTGCAGCAATACATAAATAAACCAAAGAGAAGATGTTGCAGTCTTTAATATATGTTCTGGTTTGTGTAAAGCCAATGAATATCTTAAGACGCTTTTACTGGTAAATCACAGTATAAAGATAAGAAAGTCTAATATATTCTTAGTTGTAATCAATACTTTTTTAAAAAAATCATTAAGTGTTTAGCCCCTAAATCATGTTTTTATCAATGTTCTATTTTGAATTTTATATTTTTCTCTCATCTAGCTCTGTACCAAAAGTAGTGGGAGGTTGTTCATGTGTAAACACCCTTGTCAGAATTATTGTGCAAGATAGAAAAGGTAATGGGGCACATTCATAGTGTAACCTTTCATGCACACAATTGAGTGCAAGAGCTCTCTGTGCTTAGAGAAAATTGGAAGGTTCAACACAAAACAAGGAGAATAGATTAACTCATCTGTCTTCAAATCTGTAAAAGAAGGAGCATGCAGAAATTAGCATAACCCTGGCGAGCCATGTATGTCTCCCTCCACAACATAGGGACATTTACTTCCATATTCCAGTGCAAATGGTGTACCACCTCCCACAACTGCTCTGTATAGATCTTCCGATTGTGCATGGCTCATTAACCTAGGAAAGCTTCTCTGGATGAAATGATGAATCTTCTTCTTTGGATGAAATCTTATCTTTCCTTTTTTTATTCATCAATTCTGATAGATATTCAATAGTGTTTAGCATATTAAATTGGTTCATATTTTGTTAATTTTTTCATGTGGCATCTTAAATGAAGAGTGGTATTAATAAGGCAGAGTGTCCTTTGAGGCTTTACTTTGCTTAGAGATTTATGCAAAGCAAATTGTATCAGCGTCTGTTTTGTTAATTAACAAGCCATTGCTGTGGCAAAGGGTGTTGCACACCATAGTGACCCAACACCTATTCATTTTGAAATCCTAATGTGATGCTAAAGTGGCAGCAGGGGGAAATGCCCAAACTCTGCTAATAGATAGGTTTATTTAGACAAAGGATGGATTAAAATAAATTTCATGTTAAAATAAATAAATAATGATGAAGTAACAGTGTCAGATTTTCAGCAGTAGGCAACTATCATTTACAAGATGAGCTAAACTGGTATAAAACTCGGACCACAGTGATAGGGAGGTACCTGCTACACACCTAAACAGGATTTGATCCCTGCTGATCTCCTGGTCATAGCTGTGGTGCAGAGCTCTTGAAAATCTGGGATTACACTGAGAATGGGAAGGACCTCAAGGTTACACTCAGTACCTAGGTTTGTCCTAGACATTTCCCATCTCCTTTGCAACCTCCTCCCCTTCTCCCATGTATACTACTTCTTCCTTCCTCCTTTAAGCACCTTCACTGCTTCCCCTACGCTCACCCTGAAAACACACCTCCTTGGCCTCTCCAGCCACCCTGCTCATCTACTACTTACATATTTTGCACTGTGATCTTCCAGACTCAGATTCTTTACCAAGAAGACTTAGGGGAAAGTTTATTGGAGAAGCACAATGAGGTCTTGATCCCCCCCCCTTCTTCAGATAAAAGGTAGCTCTGAGAGAGGAGGAGCAGTGACTCAAGCACAGTAGTTGCAGTACATCAACTACTAAGCATTCACAAGCCAGACTAGGCACAATTTCCGTGTTGTTTCAGTCCTGGAAAGGGGAGTCATGACGTCTCCCACCAGTTTCTGTTCCTGCTGTGCTGAAAAGAAATTGGTCCTGATCCTATTTGTTACACCTGCCAGCGTGGTGGCATCCGTGTGACTTTTAGCCTTGAATTTTTGCAGGTTAAGCATTGGCACCGGCATTTCTGTTGCCAATTCTGACTTCTCAGCTTGTGGCAATTTGTCATAAAAAGTATACTGATGGTGTTACATTGGTAGGCATAAGGAACAGGATGTTGGCCACTGTCACAGCATACCATATTGTCGAATTTCATTGCTGTTTTTTAGAAATGCTCCTTAACTCTGCCCAAGCCACAGAGGTGCTGCAGCTTTAACATGGGAAAATACCTTAGTGAATTTGCCATTAAAAGTGCAATGAATTAGGCTTTATTTATTAGAATATAGCAGCTGCCTATCCACAGTACACAGGAGCCTGAAACGCTAAATTCACACTGGTCAAAAGATCCCTCAGACATGTTAAAGAAAAAGGGCATGGGGATATTTATGATCAAATTGTGAATCAGGCATAACTAACCTTGTTAGCTGCATCTTTCCTGTGCATGTGTATTTCTGTACTGACTTCAAAAAGTGGATGACTTCAAGGAAAATATTGTTTAGTTCTCAGCTCTGCATAATGCGTTCTTTCCAAGAGGGCTCATAAGTGGTACCCACTGAGCAGGACCGATCAAGTAACCCTGTTAATAAAACTCAATATTGAACTCCTTTCTTTATAGAAAACAAAAATATGGCAACAAAGGAAAAGCTGCAGTGCTTGAAAGATTTCCATAAGGATATTCTCAAACCATCCCCCGGCAAAAGCCCTGGGACACGTCCTGAGGATGAGGCCGAGGGGAAGCCACCACAACGTGAAAAGTGGGCCAGCAAGATCGACTTTCTCTTGTCTGTGGCTGGAGGATTTATTGGATTAGGCAACGTCTGGCGGTTTCCGTATCTCTGCTATAAAAATGGCGGAGGTGAGTATTGTGTTCATAATTTTGGGGTGGGGCAGTTACAGAAAATTTTGGAGCGTGCATGAGAACATAGGTCTAATCTAGAAATTTATTCAATCAAAAATTTAAGAGGACTTACCTTGGAGGCTTCCATTATAATGATGCTGATGCTGATGCTGATGATTTCCTATTACTACTACTGCTTCTGCGATTCTGTGCAATGCAACAATTGTTTATACTTCCTTTATCAAATGTTGTATCATAAAATAGTGACTAATTTGTATAAAATAGAAACGTAAAATAGGAAAATATTTCTAGCTACTGATAATAAAATAATCTAATCTTCCTGCTCTATAAAAGGAGGTCTGTTCTGTTGTAAACCCATCTTTTAATCTCAAAATAGGCATTTTTGTAACATCTTTAAAATCGGATTATTAATCCTTGCTGTCGTGAAACAGTTTCATAACATGCTGACAGAAGGGTGTGAGAAAGATTCCGTAATAATATCTCTAGAACATCAGCTGCTGCACTTAAAAAAAAAAAAATCTGTGAGTTATAAAATATTTCTAATATGTATTTTTCATTCCTACAGGTGCATTTCTCATACCTTATTTCATTTTTCTGTTCGGGGGTGGTCTTCCTGTGTTTTTTCTGGAGGTGGCACTAGGACAATATACCTCCGAAGGAGGAATTACATGCTGGGAAAAGATTTGCCCTATTTTCACTGGTTAGTTGTTTACTTGCTACTCTCTCTCTACTTTATTCTTAAGTTTCTGAAAGTACTCTGCTGCGATTTGGGCTTAAGCAGAGAAAGTGAGTGCAGTTGTGCAGATAGAGCAGACATAGTTCTCAGTGGCTTTTTTGAAAAGCGTTTTACTGTTCTTATAAACACCTATGTTTAGAATGGGTAGAACTGTCAATATTGCTTTTTCTCAAATTTGTTAACCATTGATGAATGTGAAGTCGTTTCTCAAATGTCTTTGCTGTGTGTTTATACCAGGAAAATGCAGAATGACAGCCGTGATCTAAGAACAGCTCAATGCTTATAAAGGAACTGGTACATTCACAGGCCATTAAGTTGTTCCAGGACAGTTTGAGGTTTCATAAAAGATTTGCCAGATTAGACCTTTTGTTGTTGGTTTTTTGTTTTTTAGTTTCAGGGTTTTTGTTTCTTGATCTCTCAAAATAGTTGAAAATAAAGCATGATTAAAATCAGTAGGACTTCCTCCCAAATAAATTAAGTTAGGATTGGGATGATAGCTAAAGTGTTATACCAATATGCACTTGATTAGTACCTTGCGGGCCATTTTGAGCTATGGAGAACATGACCTTACGTGCCAGTGACCCTGCGTTTGCAAACAAGGCAGTATTTTTTTTATGGTCAAGCACTGATATCAGAGTTAAACATTGATGGTTGTTTTAGAGATAGCAGGGCATGAGACCTTTTGAAAAGCAAGTAAGACAACAAGGGCAAGAGATGTGTGCATAAATTATAGCTTTTACTTCATTGACTTTCTCCAGAAAACGTTTGACCTTTTTGTCGTACCCAGCACAAACACGTATGCTTGTCAATGAGAAGACTGCTATAATTTACTATTGCTGCATCCACTACTGTTTGTGACACTGAGGCTGTGATCCTATATGTACTTACTCAGAAATAAATCCCACTGAATTTAATTATGCTTATTTCTGAGTAGCAATACAGGATTGCACTGTAAGGGTTATGCCAGCTGTCTGAAAATAAGCTCCATTTGCATTCAGTGGGGTTTATGTCCCAGTAAATACTGAGTAGTGAGAGTCACTAAGGTATAACAGGTGAAATGTCAGACCAGGGCTCAGGAGACTCTGGAAGTACTTTACTTTATTGGTTGATTGCTTAAAACCATAGGTCAGTGGAGGCAAACCTTTTTGGGCTCGTGTGCCCAAAATGAGGGGGGGGGGGGGAAGAAACCAGTGGCTGCCGTGCCGCCCGGAAGTCCGGAACCGGAAGTGGCGGTTTCAGGGGGAATCATAGGGACGGACCCAGAGGACCAGGAACAGGAAGTTTCAGGGGGAATCATTGCGACGGACCCAGAGGACCAGGAAGTGGCTGTGGAAGAGGGAATCCCGGCTGCCGGCTCATAAGGTTTCCCTTCACAAGGAAGGTTGGTTGAGCCAACACTTGCGTGCCATAAGAAAGGGCTTCGCGTGCCACCTGGGGCACGCATGCCATAGGTTCGCCTACACTGCCATAGGTCATCGCAATATATCAATGACATCATCAAACATATGTAACACTGTCATATCACAATTTCGCTTAAAAAGAAAAAGTATGACTTCCCTTCTTCTTTAGGATTTTTGAAGCTTGGCACAAATCTTCTGTGCTGCCAGGGCAAATTTTGCTACTTGGTGGGTAGTGATTACATCCCTGCCCAAGTAGCATACAATGTTGAGCCAGAGGAGGGCTGTCACACGAAGTTCTAAGTATGCCTGCAAGGAATTTGCTCCTGGGGTGATCATATAAGGGACATCTTAACAAATAATGAGAAACATCTTCAACTTCTCCTGATCCACATATACAAAGTCTTTGATCAAAAGGGACATTTTCATATCTTCCTACTAATATGGCTGTTGGCATACACTGAAAGCGCAGAGCTGTGAACTTTTTTTCTTAGAGGGGCTGAGGTTAAATTAACAAAGTAGTCCTCCAAACAGAATGATGTTTTATACAAAGGGAACCAACAGGAATAGGACATTTCTGAGATGGCATGGAGGTCCTGCCTCTTAGAGTAAAGACAGATTTTTTCTTTAACCAGATGCTTAGCTCTGTTTGAAACAAAGGTAGGAAGGGAGTCTGTGTCAATACCATAGTTCTGCAGAATGGGTCTTAACTAAATTCACCCAGGATTTTCGAGATGGATTCTGGAGCTATTCTGTGTAGCACTTCTTAGGTGCTGGAAGTACTCTGGAAGTAATCTCTCCTGGAAAATCTTGCATATCTTGAAAACCTGTTAAGTCAGAAGCAAGTTGATGGCACATAGCAACAACAAACACTTAAAGGCATTTGCTGGGGCTTCCATCTTGCCTACCCTTTTTGAGAGTGAATGTTCTTTGGAGTAGACATGACTAGGACTGCTACACATTACAACTAGAGGCATCAAGAGAACAGTCTGTTTTAAACTGGCATTCCAAAGAACTATGTGCATTTTTTTTCAGTTGCCATGCTAAATTAAGCTAGAGGTTTGCAGTCCATGAAGCAGTTTTGACTATGGGAGCTGTTTCAGAGCAGTTCACATGCAGAATTAGTTAAGATAGTCACTTTATTAGACAGTTTCAATTTCAAATGCCATTAGCCATGTGGCACAGAGGGCTACTCTTTGAGGAACAGACTTATGATGGTCAGAAACAGAACAGGGCAAGGCTTCTGTATTTTTAACAGTTGTGGAGAAGAGGGAATTTCAGCAGGTAGAGGTTTTATGAGGACGGAGGAATCTTGTCCTTCTCTGCATCTGGAGATTGTTATGTATCTCCAGGTACTTCAGCAGAGCTATGAAGCTGAAGTGCCACATCAGAAGCATCTGTAGTTCTAGCCCAGCAATGGGGAACATCCAGCCTTCTAGGTGCTGCTAGACTCTAGTTCCCTTTGTTATCCTGCAATATCTGGAAAGCCAAAGATTCCGTGCTCTTGCTCTAGACAAATGGATTTCTAAACTAGCAAGATTACATGCTTCTCTATAATATATATGCAACCACATTTATGTGCACTATTTTATATGTTCCTTTCTTCTCCCTCCCTCTTTTTAAACAGGAATAGGTTATGCATCCATAGTGATTGTGTCGCTTTTGAATGTGTATTACATCGTCATCCTTGCTTGGGGACTGTACTATTTGTTCCAGTCTTTTACAAGTGCCCTGCCTTGGGCGTACTGCAAGCAAAAGTGGAACACAGATAATTGTGTGGAAGACACTCTCAGGCAGAACAAAACATTGTGGCTGTCAATGAATACCACTAACTTCACATCGCCCGTCATAGAGTTCTGGGAGTAAGCAAATTTAATTGTTGGGTCTTTGCTTTGCTTTGCTGCAGTTTAGAATAGTCATAGATTTAAACTTGGGGTCCAGACATTACGTAGGCATATAGGGCAGAATAGCATTTTCTCTTGACTTCTGAGATAATCTCAGAGAAAAATGTTTCACACCATCCTCAGTATACACAGATGATATTTAGCAAGCCTAAATTTACTATTTGCATTTTTCAGCTTTCTGTGTCATATTAACCCTATTTACAAATTACTTGCATGAACTGAGTAAATGTGGTGATTAGCCCCATCTTGAAAGTTGAGATTGGCTTAAGTCTGGCTTTGGAAGTGGGGTGACTTGTGTGCCTCTGCTTCCCCTTTCACCATGCTTACTCTGTTTGTGGGAATAAAGTATGAGCAAGTCAAAAATGATTGAACTTTAGATCTGTTCAGATGAAATGCTGACACACTGAATCAGGATGAGAGCTGCCTTGCCCACCCACCACACAGGCTGGCTTCTGTTCATATTTTCATAAGAAACTGCAATGATGTCATTTCACTAGTGCAAGAACCATTGCACTCATGGTCGCATATTTCCACAGTTAGTGTAACGGATGGAACCAGTGTAGTTTTTGTTGTACAGAGCATTGTGCAACTGCTTGCAAAATTGTTTGCACAACTTTAGAATCCAATGCAACTATGCTAAGTGGGGATTTTTACACCACCACGTTTGCGTTGGATCTAGGCTTATGAGTAAGGAGATTTTGGATGCACAGTATTCTATAAATGGAAACAGAGCCAGGTCCATACAGACCTTTTGGTCTGTTTGTCTTTGCTTGTTTCATTCACTTAAGTGTTATGTTGGCTCTTCAAATGACCTTCACCTGCCGTGCATTTTATACATATATCACGGCACAAGGAAGGCCATCTGTGCAGGACATATTTGGCATGTGTTCTGTTTAGATCATAAATCATAAGAGAGCTAAAACTTGTAACCCAAGAGGCAAAGATAGGGCATTAGAGAAGATGTGCCTTGGATTATACATATATCATAATCCACTGATGGATGTGATATATGAGACGGTGAAGCCTGTACGACAGGGCAGTTAAATATGGCATTAGTGGCAGTTAGCTCCTGAGCTTTCATGAAATAAAACTTCAGCACAAGATAATACATTTTAGTTTGAATGTCCAATACATACAGAAGCAAAGAAAAAAAGGAAGAGATTTGGTAAAATCACACACAACGGACTTTGCATCATACATTAGTAGAAATTTACAGTCACTCTATAACTGCTGTATTTATTAAAAGATCAGGATAAACTGTACTGTTCTCGTAAGTCACTGATAAATTACGTAACTCATTCAGCTTGTATGGAATAACACATGTTGCATTGCAAATATGTGAATGTCTTTGTAATGTGTTATGTCACAACTTTGTGTGTTTGGAAAACAAATATCTCATTTTATGAGCGAAACAGTCCATTTTCATTGTTATGTCTGAGTATTGAAACCTACATGGGATATATCCATTCAGCCTTGTCAGTAGTGCCTGTTGAAGGAGATGCATTTCAGGCAAGGCTGGTTTTATTGAAACACTCACACACTGTGACAACCTATTTCTTAGCAATGGTACTGATTATACATCAGAGGCTGTCATTATAGCTTATTTGAGTTAATGGTCTGTGTAAATCTCATACTTGTTTGAACAGCAGTCACAAGGGATAAGAATATATTGCCTTATTTCCAGAGACTTAGCTCTTGGGATTACATCACATGCTTGCTTCTATTTCTTAGCCATGAAGGTCCCCTCTTCTCCCCAGTATAGGACTGTAGTCATAATACTGAGAAGTAAGGGTAAGAAGCAGAGGACAATTACCAGTAAACAAGAGCTTTGATTGTTCTCTGCCACCCACCAAAAGCTTGTAAGTGCTTAGGAGTCAGCAGACCTAATTTACGGAAAATCCAGGGGAAGTTTGTCACATGCAGACATATAAATCTAAGGAAAAAAAGAATAACACTAAACAATATCCACTTTAGACTCCTGTGCCCTTGAAGGCCGCTGTAAATTTAGCAAGATGACTTTACTCTTTCCCTTTGTCTTGAATGAGATCCTTAGACAAAACTGGTTTATCATTCGTGCTAGTTCAAACAGCCCCTCCTTTTAGTTGAAGTGGGCTCCCTTCAGAAATTGCACAACTCCTCTCAATCTGCATTTTGCTTATTCAGTAAAGCTAAACACTGCACTGTCATGTTGCTGAAGCACAGGTGAATTACTGTCTGGTTCTTTGTGACACACAACATGAATTTAGAATTAATGGTAAAATACTAACAGATTTATTTATTTTTATTAACTGGTCAGAATCCTGTTTACTTTACTTACTTTACTTTATTGGATTTTTACCCCGCCCCCCTAGACAAAGTCTACTCGGGGCGGCTTACAAATATCATAAAAAACATCATTATATAACAAAATCATAAAACATCATAATTTTTAAACAATTAGATTAAATTAATACCAAGATGGGAGTGATTATAAAACAAAGAATAGATATCAATTATTGACTGAAGGGAAGGCCTGCCTAAAGAGCCAAGTTTTTAAATGGCTTTTAAAAACACCCAGCGAGGGTGCCAGTCGGATCTCTGTTGGGAGACTATTCCATAGCCGAGGGGCCACTGCCAAGAAGGCCCGGTTTCTTGTTCTTTCTTTCCGGGCCTCTCTCGGCGTTAGGCCTCTCAGCCGTCCCTCCTGGCTATGCCGAGTGATTCGGGTAGATCTAGGTGGGAGAAGACGATCTGCCAAGTATCAAGGTCCCAAACCGTTTAGGGCTTTGTACGTCATCATTAACACTTTGAAGTCTACGCGGAAACGGATGGGCAGCCAATGCAAGGCAGCCAGAGTGGGAGAGATATGTTGATATTTTCTTACCCCACTAAGAAGTCTGGCCGCCGCATTCTGCACCATTTGAAGTTTCCGCGTCAATCTCAAAGGTAGCCCCACGTAGAGCGCATTACAGTGGTCTAATATCAAGATTACGAGCGCATGGACAAGAGTAGTGAGGGCCCCCCCATCAAGATAGCGTCGCAGCTGGGCAATCCGCCATAGATGGAAATAGGCGGAGCGGGCCACGGACACCACCTGGGTTTCCATGGTAAGCACCGGGTCCAGATGTATCCCCAAGCTGCAAACCCCACTCTTTGCGGTGAGAGTCGTCCCCCCAAAAGAAAGGGAGTCACCCAATCCACTGATGGAGGGACCACCCACCCTCAGGACCTCCGTCTTGTCCGGGTTCAGCCTCAACCTATTCAGCTGCATCCATTGCGGTACAGCCTCCAGGCAGCACTGAAGGGACAGAACGGCATCCACTGAAGTAGGTGAAAAGGAGATGTAGAGCTGCGTGTCATCAGCGTACTGGTGGCACGATGCCCCACACCCCCTGATGACCTCACCCAGCGGCCTCATATAGATATTAAACAGCGTTGGGGAGATGATCGACCCCTGCAGAACCCCACAATTGAGACTCCACGGGGCCGAAACACTCTCCCCAAGCTGTACTCTCTGAGTGCGGTCCTCCAAGAAGGATCGGAGCCAGGCAAGCGCCAGGCCACCGATTCCCAACTTGGAGAGCCTCCCCAGGAGGATACCGTGGTCGACGGTATCAAAGGCGGCTGATTTATGCCTGTGTAAGGGAAATTGCAGTGTGGTGTAGAATGCAGTAGACAGAGTGATAGATTAGAACTCAAAGATCTAGTTCAAATTCCCACTTGACCATGGAAACCCATTGGGGTGTGCATGTGGAACTGATAAAAACTATTCCATGAGTATCTCATTCATCTTGAAAGCCTTATTAGGATCACAGTGAGTTGGTTCCAACTTGATGGCACATAATACTAGGGAAACTGCATAACCCTTGCTTGCACATTGCCACTCATTAACAAGGTGCTGGTTATATTTCTGGATGTCTACCGATGATGAGATTGGACGTGTGACCAAGAAATCAACCAACACTTGGTTTACTGAGCAGCAATTTGCTGCCAAAATGTATACAATTATCCTTCTGCAAGAATAAATTGGCTGTAGGATTTTGGGCATTATAATAAAACTTTAACTGCAGCATCCAGCCACGTACTTTGAAATAGTCTTGGGGCTATTTAGTGAGACTCTCCTTTTACTGAGACTCTCGTAAATATCTCACAGTTATAGCGTGTAATGTATTTTGCTGTAAAATGCAAGCAAATTTTATATCCACTTTAAGACAATTTTGATACGGTCTCTGTGCCATATTTTAATCTATAGTAAATAGTCAAACATCAGTTATAAGAGAGAAGTTCATTGCAAACCAGTTTTGGTATGGTTACAATGAAGTCACTTGGGACCTGTATTAAGTCAACAAAAGCATTTAATGTGATTTGTCATTTTACTACAGTGGCTGAAATTTTGATTTTGTTAATCAACAAATCGCTGCTGATTAAAGGCAGTTTGGGGTGCACACAACTCATACAAATCAGTATGACAAAGTTGTGTGCACCCTGAAGTCACCAAAGGAAGCCTTTAATCAGCAGTGATTTGCTGCTGCTTCTGCTAGTGATGATGATGATGATGTCATCCTTGTTGCACTCACAGAGCTGTGTAACAGGATTTCAGCCACTGACTGCTGGTTTCAGCCTCATTATGGTTGTTTTACATTAGTAGGAACAATAACATCAGAAAAAAAATGTTGAATTGCACTAAGAACCAGACCTAGGCAACATGCAAAGAAAGAGAGGAGGAGAAAAAGGAAAGAATACTGAGACTAATTCAACTGAATGAGATCAATTCTGCAGTGAAGAGAAGAGTATGATGCAGCTTGAGAATCATTCTCAGCTTCTTGGAACACCAAGATCATAATATTTAATGGTTTATTCCCATATTTCTTTCTTTTAAAGCATTTTAAATATAGTACAGTAGAAATGTAAGTAGAGATTTCTGCTTATAAATATTAGAAAATATGGAACAAATCAAGTCAGTGCCATACATCTGGTTTGCTGAGTTGGATATGAAAATGTAAACTTCAGCAAAAACTGAACAAGTTAATCCCCACAGATAAAGTCATAAAGAAAATCTGTGCTCAGACGTGGAAACTCACTGGGAGGGTGGCAGTGGTAAAGTCTCCTCTTAAATACCTTACATACCTCAGAAACTGTTCTAGGGTCACCATAAGTATAAATTTGTTGGCATATCACACACATGCAATCATTCTGTTTTCAAGGACTGGTTCTAAAAAGAAAACTGATGAAACAGTTTTGCTAAATCTTTTGTCTGTTGTGCTTCTTTTTCTCTCTTAAAGACGCAATGTATTGAGCTTGTCTTCAGGAATTGATGAGCCTGGTATTGTCAAATGGGATCTAGCTCTTTGTCTCCTCCTTGTGTGGGTGATATGCTTCTTTTGCATTTGGAAAGGTGTAAAGTCCACTGGGAAAGTAAGTGTTCTGTACCTCTCTTTTTATGATTTATGCGTGTCCTACCGTGTTTCCCCGAAAATAAGACAGGGTCTTATATTAATTTTTGTTCCAAAAAATGCATTAGGGCTCATTTTCAGGGGATGTTTTATTTTATAGTCATGTCATCTTCTGGTTGCTGCACAATGCTGCACAATGGTGGAGGGCGGGGTTTCACTTAACTAGGGCTTATTTTTGGGGTAGGGCTTATATTACGAGCATCCTGAAAAATCATACTAGGGCTTATTTTCAGGTTAGGTCTTATTTTCGGGGAAACAGGGTAAGTGTTTGCATTTTTTGCATTCAAATTAAAATCCAGGTTAATTATTTTTAATAAATAAAAAAGCAAACAAATTCTAAAAAAACTCAGAACTGTTTAAAATAAAAACATCATTCATCTGATATCTTGGTTGGATTTATCAACTGGAGACAGAGTTGTACTATTGTGTCAAAAGGGCTGTTGCGTTAACTTCATTAGCTGTCTAATGAAATCAATTTTAAGTCCAGAAATCAATTTTAAGTAGCTTATGCATCAAATCTCGAGCCTAAATTTATGGAATTATCTTTTTATCAAGGGATAGATCAACCATTGTTCCTTCTAAACCTTTTGAGTCATACATTGTTTATCTAAGAATTGAGAATACATTTCTGTCAATTGCTCAGCTCAACTCACTGAACACTTGGGGAGGAAGACCCCAGAGTTCAAGAACTCTGTAAAATTTGGTTTCTGTGTTTTACTTACTTTTTCAAGAGTACAGATGTGTAATATTCATGGATTCTATGGCCTGTTCTCCCCTTTTATATTTATTACTGAACAGTCCCTTTTGATTGTCCACATGTGTCAACTGGACAAATGTACTTCTGCAAGATCAACCCTTTTTGTTGTTGTTTAGTCGTTAAGTCGTGTCCAACTCTTTGTGACCCCATGGACCAGAGCACGCCAGGCCCTCCTGTCTTCCACTGCCTCCCGGAGTTTGGTCAAATTCATGTTGGTAGCTTCAATGACACTGTCCAGCCATCTCGTCCTCTGTCGTCCCCTTCTCCTCTTGCCTTCACACTTTCCCAACATCAGGGTCTTTTCCAGGGAGTCTTCTCTTCTCATGAGATGGCCAAAGTATTGGAGCCTCAGCTTCAGGATCTGTCCTTCCAGTGAGCACTCAGGGTTGATTTCTTTCAAAATGGATAGGTTTGTTCTCTTTGCAGTCCAGGGGACTCCCAAGAGTCTTCTCCAGCACCACAATTCAAAAGCATCAATTCTTCGGCGGTCAGCCTTCTTTATGGTCCAGCTCTCACTTCCATACATCGCTACTGGAAAAACCATCACTTTGACTATGCGGACCTTTGTCGGCAAGGTGATGTCTCTGCTTTTTAAGATGCTGTCTAGGTCTGTCATTGCTTTCCTCCCAAGAAGCAGGCGTCTTTTAATTTTGTGGCTGCTGTCACCATCTGCAGTGATCATGGAGCCCAAGAAAGTAAAATCTGTCACTGCCTCCATATCTTCCCCTTCTATTTGCCAGGAGGTGATGGGACCAGTGGCCATGATCTTAGTTTTTTTCCTATGTTGAGCTTCAGACCATTTTTGGCGCTCTCCTCTTTCACCCTCATTAAGAGGTTCTTTAATTCCTCCTCACTTTCTGCCACCAGAAAGCTCAACCCTTACCAAGTGGTAATAATTACATATTATTAATGACCTCCTTTGATTTTAAAGATATGCAGATGAATGGAGTACAATAATTCAAAACCTATTGGTCCAGAATAGGGTGTGCAATAATCAGGGCCGTTGTAGGTACACAATAATGCTTTGGTACTTACTCTTCGATCTTTCATCATAGATCCAAAAGCCCCATAAGAAGAATGGTGGTGGTTGATGAACATATTTCTTACTCATAATTCCACTGGCATAATTTCCTAGTTTAGAATACCCTCTCAGTGAAAACAACAACAAAAACAGAGGTTTCAAAAATTTACAGTGAAAAGTACTAAGGCTGCAGTTATATATATATAACTTACTTGCAGGAATTACTTAGGAAGAGACATGTGTTGTACTTTGAAGATGTCCCTGAGTCATACTCAGATTATTCAGGGCTCTTCAAAGGGCAAGAAGGAAAACATTGTACCAATTTCAATTTACTAGCCACATTGAAACATCTTGTACATTATACTTACAAATGTTTGTTTCATGTAGGAAAGAGGAAAAATAATTAAGACAGAGACTATATTTTAAAATGCCAGGATAGAATTAAAAGGATAGGTTTCTAGATGATCCTTTATGTAACATTTTAAAAATGAGTGTCCCACGTAGTTTTCCAAAAGAAGTTGAAAAGATTGGTGCAGTTGCATATGTTGTATTCAAGGATCTAACTGGATGCAGGAGTTGCTATGGTGCTGCAGGCTTTGATATCTGCCTCTTAATCTCCTGAGGTTCATTTAAAAGGCAAGAAGATGTATCTCAGGAGCTTTTATCTGGATAAACCAATTTCATGAAAACAAGAGTATATTAAACAAAGTAGCTGAGTCATAATTGCTAGGTGGCATCATCTGATCCCTATTAGAGAGAGAGAGAGAGAGAGAAGGTGGGGTGGGGTGGAAATAACAGATAGTCACAAATTGGCTAGTTGTGTATGGCCTAATGTGGATTCCCAGAAGTCACATATATGACCATCTGTTTAGGATATCCATCCACAAAAAGACAAGGGGCATAATTCTGCTTAGATAATTAAAAATGTATTTGATTTTGCCCATCTTCCATATTTATTTCAAGACATTGTCAGCTGACCATGCTAGTTTCTTCCTATTTCAGAACTAGAGTTAATGTTATACCATTAGAAGGAAGAGAGCTTCTCACTGAGCTGGTGGCTGCGGTTGACGTGGAGTTGAATGCCACATATTAGTTCTAGTCTGCAGTGAATCTTTTTCTGTTCCATTCTGGCCATTTAGATGTTTTGCCTTAACAGAAAAACACCACACATCTTAGGAACGAGGGATTGTAAGCAGCACCCCTTTGTCCAGCATCTTCATTTCCACCTGTTTATTCACAACCTTCTCACCTTGCATGGGAGGTGCAGCAGGTGCTTCTTTCATGGCAGTAGAAGCCTTCACACCATCAGGGACCTTTGCTTTATCAGGGATAAAGCTGCTTCTTGCTTTTGGGTGAACACACATGGATTCATCCCTTTTGACATTTCTCACCCAACACAGGAAGGTTATGGACTGAAAAAGCACAGCTGACTCATGCAGGGATGGTGGAGAATGAGGTCCACATTGTTGAGAATCTTGATTATAATGTGTATTCTCATAACATCAGCAGAGTAAGGAGATATTGGTTAGAAGAGACACTATGACACTGAGAGAGTAAAACCAACAACTTAGTCTATTTACATATATACATAGAGAATAGACATTCCTCTGGCAGCGTAATAACATGACATGAAGCAACACACAGCATAGGAAAAAGTGATCTGACTTACAGCAGACAAAGACGTTCATTTTACACATGACTTATGTACAGTTCTGTGACCAATCAGAAAATACATTACTTCATTTTCTGTTACACAAAGTTTCATCATGTACACAGCTGTACAACATTAAGTCTTAATCCTTGATACCCACGCCTGAATACAATCAGTACAGTGACTCAGGTAAAATCAGCCATTTTACATTTAACTTTACAACATTAATATTTAATACATTTTCATATCAAAATCTGAACACACATGCCTGAACAGGGCTTCCACAAAGCAATTCTGTGGAAGTCATTTGTACTCGTTCAGTGCGTTGAACTTAAAGAGTATGAGAAAGCAAACAGCTATTGCGATAAACTGGCATCTGATGTAAGCCTCTCTCCTTCTGCCCTTTGATGCTGAAGCGAAGGGCAGGTAGTCTAATGATAGCTTCCATAAAAGCAAGTGACAGCAAACAGTGTCTTGGCAAAAGAATTATTTGGCTAAGAACAGGGGACAGAAAAAAAAATGCCAGGCTGAATCTTAACAGAATTCAGTCAGATAGTTTCGCTCACCTTGAGAGGTCACTGGGAATTATACAAGCAGGGCACCACCAGGTCTTTGACACTCTTATTTCTTCAACAGTTTTGACACCAGTTGTATTTTGTTTTCACACATGGCGCTAAAACCATTTAAAAACATTGATAAACTGTTTCGCATTCACTCCCTGTTAATGTAGGATAGAAACCATACACACACACACACACATACACACACACACACCATGGCCTGTTTTCTTGCTTATTTGCCACCTCCGTATACTCAAGCTCTTTCTATCTATGGTTCTTATGTTTGTCTCTTTTCTATCTGTCCTTATCTCTCTTGCAGACATTTTCTGTCTGTCCCTCCATGCAGCAAAATATTTACTTCAAGTGTAGTTGAGTAGACTGTTTCCTTCTGTTGTCGCTCTTCTTGTACGCCTCACTTTACTGTCTTCCTATGTACTCCGCTTATGGCATCTCTGAAGTCTTATCTGGATGACCAAGTTTTTCTCAGTTAATCTTGGGGTCCATGTGACATTTCCTTTATCTATAGGGATCCTGAGTATAATACATTTCAGTGCCACCTTCGTGTAGCATATTTGCCGAAAGTATTGTCACATATAGACAATTTCAGAAATTCATTCCCAGTTTGCCTCTAAGCACATACTCACCGCATCCGTGAGATCCATATTGAACTGGAGTAGTTTGGAACGGTCTGGCACTGTGAACTTCAGTGCAAATGGGAGCAATGGAACAGGTGGAGGGAAATAGGAGGAAAATGTTAACAGACCCTTCAAAGTCCCTGTGACTGATGCCACAGTTTACCTGGGAAACAGTTCTTATACTTAGAGGGTATCAGACATCTCAGAAGGAAAAGTGACCATGATATGTCTTTAGTTCTCAAATGTAATTTAAAAAAACTAAACAGCAATTATGTGATGTATATATTTTGATGCTGCAGCCTTTAGTCATTTGACAGATGCCATCTGCAGATATCTATATAATGAGGATGGAGTGTCTGGGCTTGTCAGCTCAACTTAACAGTGCAGCAAGTTGCTGTGAAAAAGGTTTAAGTTTAATAGGATCTGACAGTATGTTTCAGCATGTCCTGTACCTCATCATCTTCCTTGTACTAGTTTGCAGCCGTCCCAGATGATTTCGTTGAGAAAGTATACAAGCAAGACTGGCCATTTACATTAGCAAATACATTAACAAATGATATATATTAACAAAAACAAAACAAACAAAAAAAGAATTAGAAAAGAAAACTTAGTGGTTTGGAGGAACGAAAAGGAGCTGGAGCTAAGTATCCAGAACTGAAGTCAGAAGATAATTTTTCCTCTTATCCTTAACTAATGACCATCTATTACCTCTAGCATTGAGGGCAAATATTGCTGCAGTTTTGGGGAGTTGCTGATCTGTTGAATAGTGAAAGTCGAGATCAAATAGCAAATCAGAGAAATATGTAGGGGTAAATAGCACTGTATGTTTAATTCCGAGTATATGGGAACTTCAGTTTTGTCTTTTGATTAACAAAAGCAATGGCTTACCATTTTACTTTTTTATTAACAGGTTGTGTACATAACAGCAACATTCCCATTCCTCATGCTTCTTGTACTGTTAATCCGTGGTGTCACTTTACCTGGAGCTGCACAGGGCATCACATTCTATCTTTACCCTGACATCTATCGTCTAGCAGATCCACAGGTAGGTTACTAAGAACTTGGAAGTGTTTATGCTTTTCTTATTTAATTGTAGAATAAAATGTTGCTAGGGCAGTGGGAGGATCGCACAGATGATATTTTCATACCCTTAAGCAATCAAAACCTAACTCAAAGTTATTCCATGATTCTATTTCCCTCCCCCCCACTATATCCTGTCGAAAAGGTTGTTGTTACTGTGTTAATGCATTTTCCGTATGTGTATATCTTTTTGTATCAGAAGGATTCTGAGGCTTGTAGACTCTGTCCAAATGTAGCATCTCAGCTTTTTTTGTTGATATTAGGCTGTGGACAAGGTAAGGGAGATAATTTTTGCTTCAGACTTTAGTTCTTAAAGGCAACAAAGTTACGGAGCAGCAAACAGAATGGTAAGAAGCACCTGTGAGTATTTGCAATTGTCCATGTTTATGGACATCCTTGGGGTGGGGGGGGGCAGCAAAGCATCATATATTTAAATGGGAAGCTGTGGCAAAGGTTCACACTCTTTGTAGAAAGGTCTTTTCAGAGAGATGCTTTGAAGACAGCAACCTCAGTTAAGGTGCAGGAGTCTGTTTCCCCCCCCCCCCCCTTCTGTGGTAAAGGGTACATCAGTAATACCATTTTTTAACACCTTATATGCTGGGGAAATACAAAACTGTTCAATCAGAAGCAAAAACATGTCAATATCGTGAATGGGGTAGAAATGCCATGTGATAGAAGCACAAAATGATTGTGATGTGAGCAGTAAAGGAGAGGGGATGGCTGAAATCTATTTTGCACAGCTGTGCCATGATAAATGGCATCACCAGGTACCTTTAATTTTTATTTTCATTAAATTTAAACACTCCTTTCTCCCTCCTCAGGTTCCAGTGCTCCCTGGGAAACCTTTTTGCTCTGGAGAAGCCTTTGGGAGCCTCGAGATGGGGGTGGGGGAGCCTTTAAATTGGAAAATCACCACCAGAAGCCCCGCTGACAGATTGGGCCTGTTACCAGAGATCCAGCAGCAATTTCCCAATTTTAAAGGCTCCCTGTTCCATCTCAATGCTCCCAAAGGCTTCACAGGAACCCTGGGGAGCCTCAGGACCTGAAAAGCAGAGAGAAGGGAATGTCAAAGACAAGGAGGGGCCACTGTGGCCCTCCAAATGTAGTTTCACTGCATCTCTTGCCTCTACCAGCCAGTGTAGTCAGTGGTTATGATCATGAAAGTTGTAGTCCAACAGCTTCCAGAGGGGGCTTACCACTGGTTTAAGTAGATAAGAGTTATATAAGAGGTATATGAAGGGTGGAACTGGCTTAGTGTTTCCTGCCTTTTAAATCCCCCCCCCCCCCCCCAATACTGGATTTCTCACAATGCTAAACCGAATCTATATGGTGCACATATGTTAGTATGTCGTTGTGTATAGTAGATATGGTTGTCTACAAAGTGGTGATGCATAAAACTGGATATTCATGTAATATTGTTTTATTTGACTGGTTTTATTCAATTTTGTGCTGAAATGATACTGAAGGGCAATGTTCAATGTAGCAAGGTGATGTCATTAGGATCTACTAGTGCTCGTAATAATGTTACACCTTGAAGAGTTGTGTTGTTGCTGTTATACTGGGGATAGGATGGGAAATGCTTATGGGTAGGATACTCTGG
The DNA here is from genome assembly GCA_037013535.1 of Intellagama lesueurii. Taxonomy (NCBI): domain Eukaryota; kingdom Metazoa; phylum Chordata; class Lepidosauria; order Squamata; family Agamidae; genus Intellagama; species Intellagama lesueurii. The sequence continues at coordinate 256,917,754 of JBAJHW010000002.1, forward strand.
ATTTAGCCAGAGATGGTGAAAGATGCCATATCCTAATGGTGCCTTCTTTCATTTTTTTTTTCTTTAGGTCTGGATAGATGCTGGGACACAAATCTTCTTTTCCTATGCAATCTGTCTAGGTGCCATGACATCCTTGGGGAGCTACAATAAATACAAATACAACTGCTATAGGCAAGTTTCCTACCAAAGGGGTTTAGTGTGTTAGCTAATTGATGTGTAGGGAACCATGGGTTCGATTTTTTTCTTTAATTAACTTCCTCCATGACATATGTGTGACTTAGGGACTGTATGCTGCTGGGATGCCTGAACAGTGGTACCAGTTTTGTGTCTGGCTTCGCAATTTTTTCCGTCCTGGGCTTCATGGCACAAGAGCAAGGGGTGGACATTGCTGATGTGGCAGAGTCAGGTACGATGGTGTTGGTGGCAGTGATGGTGGGCACTGCCACCCAGTGTGTGAGCAAAGTACTACAGACTAAATCGACAACAACAAACAATCAAAAAGAGGAATGAGGTTTTGAAAATTAAAAAATGAGAATAAAAATCAGGAAGTCAATCTAATTTATGTCATCAGGCATGACGTTTTGAAATACGTATGTTCAAAATGTGCTGAAGCAAAAAGTGGACTTTAGTTTAAAACAACTGTTCGGAAGTGAATCAAAACTATGTGAAATATGTCAGAACATACACCTTCTCCCCTTGCTTTAGTCAAAATCCTAATAAATATAGGAGATTCTGGAATCTCCGCAGACCCACCTAATGAAATGAGAGCTATTACTAGAAAATGCCTGCGTTTTATTGCAGTGTGATGTACCTTTTGGTATAGAGAGCTGCTTCCCAACCTTGGATCCACAGATCTTGGACTGCAACTCCCAGAAATCCTAAACCAGCACAGATGGTGGTGGAAGCCTCTGGGAGTTTCAGTCGAAGAACATCTGGGGACCCAAGGTTGGGAACCACTGGTATAGAGCCTTGATGGAACTAATGCATAAGCCTGTAAGAAAATCTGTTTCCTTGTCACAACCCTTAAAAAACCTCTCACTATGTGAAGAATTCTTCAAATCACCTGGCATTTGCAGAAATCTATGCATCTGTGCAGAGAGATGTGCCCCATGCTTCCATTTGTAGGAAACAAGGTAGATTGCCCCCTACATAAAAGAAAGTGCTTTTTAAAATTGTGCTTGTAAAACATGTGAACAAGCTGAGCTTCGTTTGGAAAGAAACAATATATTTATAGCTCTTATTATTTTTGAACAAAGCATGCAAATTTTCAGTCAGCTGAACATGGAAATGAGAATGCTGCATGTGCAGCTATTCAAATGCTGTAGTTGCCCTAATGGTAACACCCCACACCTAAACGACAGACAAAGGCTACTAAGTGAGGTATTCTGTGGTTTCAAACACAGCTTGGGAAAATTGCCTTTTAGGCTCCAACATCTGCAGTCCCCCAACTAGCATGTTTATGATACTGTAAACATTAAAAAAATAATAATAATTGTGGTACCATTTAAATGCTGTTGAGGAATTACAGTGAAAATTCATGTTTTATCCCAATTTTCATCTTGGCTCCCACTTTTTTAATCCAGCACTGCTTTTTTGAGGCAGAAGGAAAACAGTAAGGGAGCTTGGAATGGCTCTTAACACAACTTAAGCTTCCATCACATACATAATTCTGCATATTTGAAATCTGAAATTGTTTTGGCATAGATCCAGCAAAGAGTTAGGCTCACTTAATTCTGTTGTCTTTGGTTAATTCAAGCATATTGAAGGCTACAGTTGTATACTTCCTTACCTGGGAGTGAGCCATGCTGAATGTAATAGGACTTGCTTTGAATAAATATGCGCTGTGAGCCTGGTGCAGAATTGTAGCTATTGGATCTATATTTTGCATGCCTTATTCATCCAACCCATTAAGGGCAATGTTTATGAAAAGATGGTGAAGCCTGATTGTATCTCAGAGGTTAGCCCCAAGTGAGTTCAGTGGGTCTTCCTTCTTAGCATATGTGGACAGAATTTTAGCTAAAGTAATTTTATTTATGAATGAACAAAAGAAATGAAATAATGAAATAGTTCTGAGGGCCTTTTGAGAGTGCTCGGTAAAAAATGGGTCACTTGAGATACCAATATTTTTTGGTATCCGATATTGGATTCCACATATAACACAACATTTGGCTGATGAAACACTATATGCACAAAGCAGCAGGGCTTTAAAAAAAAAAAGAAGCCAAAATTCTAGATTTACTTCTCTCCCTGTCCTTAAAAAACTGGTTAGTGGGATTTTTGCTTTTTAAAAAAGTAATCTGTGCATGCAGCCCCATCTATTAGATCAGATAAGGGAATGATGTGCCTAAGACACATCGTTCGTTCCACATCCAACTAGGGATGTTTGTAACAGGCACAGTCTTAACTATGCATTAGCCAGATTGTTCCCTGGTAAAGGTATTTGCACTGAATTTCCCCTGGGCTCAGTGGAGCAGGAAGGTCCTGACTAATGTTAAATCCCATGAATTTCTGTGGGAAGTGCATAGGTAATATTTGGGGGGGCCAAATCAGGACTGGGATATTAGATTATCCTCAACAGTTTTGGTGTTACCTTACTGAAAAGGAAGAATATCAGTAGTGAGTGACAGAGTGCTAATCCATGGAGAGAACTCTCTTGTTTTACTTCATGAGAGCTAGAAGGGACAGGGGTGGGGGAGGGGTGGGGGAACATAACCCAAGTGGTGTCATCCTCTGACTGTGGAGCAGTCCAACATTTCAGTGTGTTTCTTTAAACAAGAAGCTTTCATGAAAAGTATTTATGCAGCATTTCCCCATTACGTTTAAAACTACTAAAATACTTCTAAAATAAATAAGAGCATCTTTCAGCTTCTCATTCAGGCTCAATGTAAAATGATTCAGTGGCACCAGAATAAAATGAGAATTATCTCCTTGTACTGTATGCATGTTGTTTGCCATAGAAATAAGCTTTGTTTTGGCTTTTACTGGCTGATTCACAGGGAATATGGGAGACTCTACCACTGATTTTGCTACTCATAATCCACTGGCGTGTTTTTAGTCAGCATTTTTTTTCAAAATTGAAAGGAAATTCTGTACAGTATTTGTTGCTTTGTATCATAAGTAAATGTTACCAAGTGACTATGTTACATAGCTACAAATGAATTTATTGTAGAAACACTGGAGTAAACCCTTAGAATCATGTAGCTAGTACTCTACCAGGGATTGATTATTTAGATTCTTCCAACAGAAACTGTTAGGCCACTTACTTTGTTACTGTCTGCAAATGTTACTTCGTTAGCATTGATAGAATTACAAAGGCTTTTATGGCATGTTGACCACAAACCCAAACCTTAGAAAATATTTTGTGGATGATGCGTAGCATTTTCCTCCCTGTTCTTAAAGATCACGGGAACGGCTTCTGCTATAATTATAAGTCATTTACTCTGATAGCACACTGTACTCTCTTTTATGAGGCATATATATGTGTAGAGTTTGACCTCTTCTTGGTATGTTTGATGGAGATAGCAAGGCTTGCAATGGATAATGAATGGCTTTTGGATTTGGTTACTGGAGTTGCTGTTGTAACCATGCATGCTTCTTTGTCAGATAAAGGATCCGAGTGAATTCCATTCTGGAATCTTCAGTTGGGTTTAGTTTTATCTGAATGGAACCAGGCATCCATACTGGGGAGGAGAAGGGGGAGGAGGGAGTCTTGTGTTCAAGAATGAGCTGCTTACTTACTACATCTTTTCCCTTTGCCCCCTTCCTTTTTCTGTTTCTTTATTCCTCTAGGTCCAGGCTTAGCCTTTATCGCCTATCCAAAAGCTGTGTCTATGATGCCGCTCCCAACTTTCTGGGCTATTCTTTTTTTTATTATGCTTCTGTTGCTTGGCCTGGACAGCCAGGTGAGTAACCGTAGCCACAAACATGACACATATACCGTGTAATGAAAGCCTGTACTTAAATCAATTGTTTCTGCTCCAGGGTAAACATATCTTCAATACCGCACAAAAGGATTGCTCTCCAGCAGGGGAAAGACAGCAGAACATTGCTTACTGTGCTCTGCTATAGCTCATGCTATAAACATGCTCTGCAGTTTAAGTATCTTTTATTAATATGAAGGGCATAGTATACGTGGCAATTTATATACAAATTGGTGTACAAACAAAAAGGGGGCAAAGATTGGTTCCCAGCAGCATCACACACAAAGGACTTCAGGGATTAATCAGAACCTGGAAGGTGAAGTTTTTTCTCCCTTCCCTTGGAATTTGGAGACACCTACCTACTGGGACGTTAGTCATTAACACCTTCAAAACATCTCAGTTTTGTACAATCTTTGCCTGATGAAATGTTTTGGGGAACTTGAAAGCTTGCCTTGGTTGTAACTTTTTAAAGGTCCTTTAAATGTATTTACTCTACCCAGAACTTATAATAACTGCTGGATAGTTCAGTGGTTTAGATCTCTGGCTGCGGAGTCAGAGGTTGGGAGTTTGATCCCCCACTGGGCCTCCTTGACAGGGGCTGCAGACGATGATCCATAGGCTCCCTTCCAGCTCTTCAGTTCTAAGATTTGTTTCCGTGGGTGAGTCACTTCGCTTTTGGGAGGGGGGGTGTTTCCTGCTAGCATCCTCTTTGCAATATTCCTTTTTACTTCCTTGGCGAACCTCCTTATTGTGCTCCCCCACATCTTTCCATCAAGTCATATACAGTATTTGCCTCACACTGTGCATGCATAGACCCACAACAGAATGAAGGCAGAGTAGAAATGGTGTGAGGGTGGGGAAATTGTCCACATTGGGGCTTGCCAACCTGAAGCTGTTCTTTCCTCATACCCAGCAAGGGGCTTATCCAGCCCTTGACCATTAAATTAGTAGATTTTAACATACGATAATCAAAATGACCACACACAGTGTCCTGCATGTGGAGCAGCTAATTGGCTAATTAGATTATTCAGCAACTTTGTGTCTAACCAGAAAAGAGACAATGCCACTCTTTGAAGCTTGTTTTGAGGCACTAAGTACTGGTGCATGCCTTGCCTTTCAATTTCATAAGGTCTTTTAGAGTTCAGCATCATTGAAAACTCAGCCATACCTTTGGAAACCAGTGGATATGCTTATTCTTTCAATGGCCGGGTTAATTGTCCAGTACATACTTTTGTTGTTATTCCTTACAGAAGCAAAGTTGAGGCTTTTGCTTTCCTCCTCCCCACCTCATTACACGACACAAAGAAATCTCTTAATAATTTCTGGACAATTGCTAGTTGCGTAATACTACTAGGTTTTCAGGGGAGACTTCTTTGAGGTGGTTTAAGATTTTAAACTAACAAGCTCCTATTTATTATTTGAGTAAGTGGCTTTAGTGGTAAATAAATCTGCTTGTCAAGTAGTATACCCTGTTTCCCCCGAAAATAAGACCTAACCTGAAAATAAGCCCTAGTATGATTTTTCAGGATGCTCATAATATAAGCCCTACCCCAAAAATAAGCCCCAGTTAAGTGAAACCCCACCCGCCACCATTGTGCTGCAACCAGAAGATGACATGACTGTATTTGAATAAATGTGGATTGTTGTACATGAAAAAAATAAAACATCCCCTGAAAATAAGCCCTAATGCATTTTTTGGAAGCAAAAATTAATATAAGACCCTGTCTTATTTTCGGGAAAACATGGTACTTGAAAGTATACTGAATTCACAGTCTTTTATGAGTTCATAGTGGAGTTCTCCCTCTGGTTGTTACTCACTTGATCTCTTAAATTGGCAAAGCATTCCATTCGTTCTAAATGGCTTTTTAGTGCTTAATCTTTGAACTCCAGTGAGCGACTTTTAATCACTTCCAAATTGAATGTTAAAACATGCTCAGAGCTGTGGTTCTGCTACCAAGTACTTATGTAAATTGAAGGTTGCCTGGTAATTTTAAGTCATTTGTCACTGTGTAGAATAATTAAAACTAATTGGACCACTTAATGTTTTGTTTGCTTTTGGATTGCTGTCAAGCAGGATTTTGGAATGTTAGAGCAGCTTAGGAGCAAGATGGACTATAGTTATATTGCAACAGAAAAAGAAAAACAAAAGACTTATGTAGTGCCCTAGGTTAAGGAAGGATTTTAACAAAGTATCTTGCTAATTAACCATATTTGTACTTGTCTAGTGAAGTAGTTATTGAGTTCCTGCTCACTAACAGGAACAACCATGTTTTATGTGTGCAAAGGAAATTATTTCTGCTCCATGTTTAATGATCCAGGACGAGAAAGTCTAGGCCTAGGAATATTGCTACATATAGAGGGATTTCACACCCTCCTATATGGCACACTTGAAGACTTGCAGTAGAACATATTTACCAACTACTTTTAAAAATGCGGGTTCTAATGAGGTACTGAAGGCTTAGCCAGATGAAGACTTTGTTCCTGTAAAAGAACCTGCTTTTGTAGTATTTCAGTATTTTCCCCACCATCCATATAACATAATGTTTGTCCAAGTAATAGCAGTGACAAAATCCATGCCTTCCAATATTTTTATCTCTCCAGCATTTGTGATTTATTTTGCTCCAGGAATTGGTTTGAGGGTAGAGTTTAGCACTATGGTGCTCCCTGTGACAAAGAATAACAGATCAGGAGTTGGACTTGATGATCCATAGGGTCCCTTCCAGCTCTGCAGTTCTAAGATGGCAATGACGATGTTTTATTACCATTGATTACAGCTCCGTTCATAATTTACATCAGATGAACAGATACACCAAATAAAACACAATAGGTTTTAAGATGGCACACAATTATTTGTAGGCTTTTTAAATGACTAATTTTTAAGGTTGTTTTACAACAAAAATGAAATAAAATTCAAATATAATTAAACTGAACAGAAACAAAACATAGAAACAGCAACAAAGATAAAACAAAGTAGACCTGGATTAAGTGGAAATGTTTTCCTCTGGTGTTGAAATGATGTTAAGGTACACACCAGGTGAGTTTCTCTAAGGAAGGGATTTTGTAGCTGAGGTACCGCAATGGAAAACATCCTTAACCTGTTGCATCTTTTGTGTTAGAGGAGGCTATGTAGGATGAATAAAACCAGATACAGGCTGCTAAAGATGGTCCAGACATGTGAAGAGAGGTGATATTTAAGGGATTCTCATCCCAAGCTATGGTAGTTTAAATCAGGACTAGAACTGGACATGAGCAAGTGGAGCTGGTGAAGCATTGAGTGTGGGTATGGATGCAGATGCTGTGCAGAGAAGAATCAGACCCTTCATGTTTCAAGCCAGTACGGAATAAATATTTTTTCTTCTAAAAGCCACAATAGCTTTTCTAGAAGCATGAAAAGCATAGCATCACACCAAAATATAATGATTTTGATTTTCTCCTCACTGATCCTTATGACTGTACTAAAGAACTCTATGTCTAGGGTAGGCTTTGGTTTAAAGGGGAAAGGGAAATGTAACAAGTGGTTTAAGATCAAACTGAACACCACACACACATGGTCTCTTAACCTCTTGAGAAGATAAATGAGTTAATGGTTTTGACTTTTCCACTGAGAGTGCGAACAGTGTGTCCAAGTGGAGATATAAATCCTTGTTGGTCTCATCCTTGCATGTGAGGATAAGGAACGATGAAATAATTTTATGTGCCCCGAGAGAGGTACAAGGTGTTTTGCAGTAGCAAGAGAGAAAAAGGTCAATGGGAATAATCCTTTTGTGCAACTTTAGCAAAGTAGCACTTTTCATGTAAGTAGCACAAATTGTGCAGTATGATGGTGGCTACTGCTTTGTGATATGAACTTTCTAGGATGGAAAGGTGCTTGCCTTTTTTAAAACAAAACAAAAATGGAATTAATTCAATGTTTTATATGCCCCTTCTTTTCTTTTCCTCCATCCTGCAGTTTGTTGAAGTTGAAGGACAGATCACATCTTTAGTTGATCTGTACCCATCCTTCCTAAGGAAGGGTTACCGACGGGAAATCTTCATCGCTATAGTCTGTTTCCTCAGCTATCTTCTGGGACTAACTATGGTGACTGAAGTAAGTACAAATGCCTGGTGCAGCCTTCCTTCACTTTGCATTTCAGTGCGGATCTATTCTGTGAAGTCACAATGGCACATTAGTTCAGAGGTAGGGCACATACCTCAGGGACGTGGTGGCGCTGCAAGTTAAGCCGCAGAAGCCTCTGTGCTGCAAGGTCAGAAGACCAGCCGTCGTAAGATCGAATCCACGCGACGAAGTGAGCTCCCGTCACTTGTCCCAGCTCCTGCCAACCTAGCCGTTCGAAAGCATGTAAAAATGCGAGTAGATAAATAGGTACCACCACGGTGGGAAGGTAACGGCGTTCCGTGTCTAGTTGCGCTGGCCACGTGACCACGGAAACGGCCTTCGGACAAACGCTGGCTCTATGGGTTGGAAACGGGGATGAGCACCGCGCCCTAGAGTCGGACACGACTGGACTAAATGTCAAGGGGAACCTTTACCTTTACCTAGGGCACATACAGTGCATGGAGAAGGTCCAAGGTTCAGTTTCTGGCATTTCTTGTTAAAAGGATCTTGTGACATAAAAAGCCTCCTTTGCTAGACCCTCTGGGGAACAAGTGACGGAGCTACTGTGGTAGAGATGGACAAATAGTAAGGCTGTTTGGATGGTTCCTAAGAGAACAATCCGGTTCCTCAGAGGACTAATTTGAAGAAGACTATTGGTAATCGTTTTATAATAACCTCCTGTATATGGTACTGGTGTGGCCGTATCAGTTTATGTGTTATACTATTAAGGACCCTTTAATCTAGTGCTGTATTTTCTCAGGACTTTCCTTCTAAAAGTACAGAGTCCTTGATCTATGCCTTGAATAACCAAAAAGACTACATTCTGCTGTACTGTAGATATGGGAGGAACTCAGTTAAACGGAAATATACTGTATGGGATATTATGTCCAGCTTGCAATCCCTATTATATTTAGAGTTTGATAACAAAGTCTTGTAGAAGGTGCTAGAAAAACAGGACAACTATTGTGTACAACAGTAAAATATGTCAGCCTATCTGTTAGGAAGCTCCTTGGTGAGATTTTCATATATATTTTGCTCTAGTGACAGCAATTTCTGCTGAATACCAATTTGTCATCTTCCATCTTATTTGTATAAATGCCTACTCTAAAATGCCAGAGTTTAGGAAGTAAATAACTTTAATCCTGGTGTAGATGAAGCTGAGTGGCTTAATTTTGCTCACCATTTCTTTCAAATTGGGTATGAGAAGTAAGTGCAGATTCTGGAAAGAACATCTTGTACTTACAATTTCCAAGAGTTGATTGGCAGTTGTATTTTTGTTGATGGGTAATTCTTCTGCAAGAGTGAGTCATAGATGTGAAGGACAGCAGCAAAGGTCCATTTGCTTTTCACACTTCTTGTCAGCGGCTGTGGTTGTGCATTAGTAACACTCATGTTTATTTTCCACTTATGTCTTTCTCTTCCAGGGTGGCATGTATGTGTTTCAACTCTTTGACTACTATGCAGCTAGTGGTGTATGCCTTTTGTGGGTTGCATTCTTTGAATGCATTGCTGTAGCCTGGGTTTATGGTGAGTAAAGTGTAAGGTTCTGGTCTGATACCTTCTCTACAGGAACAACAAGAAAAACAGAACTTTGCAAGATGACCCCTGGGATCCAGCCCAGTAGCTGGGATTGGGCTTAGGTCAGGAAAAGAAGAGAGAAACTAAATGAAAGACCTGAACATCATAGAATGATTTCCTTACATTGTTTCTCTGTGCTCCTAGGATTCCTCCAGGAGCTTCAGATCTCCTAGAATAAATTTTTCCTTGGGTCAGAACAAGAACAAATGCATCACTTTTTCCTTTCTTCTGTTTTACTTCTATATTGTGGAAACCCTCCCACTCCAATCTCTTTTGACATTGTTGTTACATGCTGTCAAGTCACCTCTCAGTTATGGGGGCCCTGTGATGAGTGACCTCCAAAATGTCCTGTCCTCAACAGCTCTTGTAAACTCATGGCAGTGGCTTCCTTTATGGAATCAATCCATCTCATAGCTGGTAATCTTCCTTTCCTGCTGCCTTCAACTTCTCCCAGCATTATTCTCTTTTCCAATGAGCTTTGCCTTCTCGTGATGTGCCCAAAGTATGCTAGCCTTGGTTTCATAATTTTCTGCTTCCAGAGAAAGCTCAGGCTTGATCTGATTTATGGCCCACTTCTTTATTTTTCTACTGGTTCAGGGTATATGCAATGCTCTCCTTCAAACAAATAGATTTCTCTCTCTCTCTCTCTCTCTCTCTCTCTCCAGTTTGATATCTTTTGACATAACTGCTGTGTACTCTTCTAGGGTCATTCTTAAATTGTGGAATCCTGCTAATTTCACCTGCCTGAAAGTTTTACAGAGCCTATAATTTGATAGAGATTATTCTCTCCAGCTGTATATTGTTCAATTTATATTGCAGATTGTAGTTATTTTATAATTTTTTAAGATATTAAAAGAATATAAAATAAAAAAAAGCAACTGTGTGTGAGGAGGTTCCACCATGGACTGAACAACATGGGAAATTCAGTTTGACTGTTGCTTATAAAAGGGAGGTTTCTTCCTCTTCCCAATTCTCCTCTGTGGGCTTTTCCTACTAGGGAAAGTGTCCTTTCTGAATTAAGCAATGGTAAAGACCAGGGTACAGCATTCCACCACATATATCTTAATTGCTATGAGATCACAGGGACAAAGGACAAAAATGGTAGGGACCTCACAGAAGCAGAAGACATCAAGAAGAGGTGGCAAGAATACACAGAGGAATTATACCAGAAAGATCTGGATGTCCCGGACAACCCAGATAGTGTGGTTGCTGACCTTGAGCCAGACATCCTGGAGAGTGAAGTCAAGTGGGCCTTAGAAAGCATGGCTAACAACAAGGCCAGTGGAGGTGATGGCATTCCAGTCGAACTATTTAAAATCTTAAAAGATGAGGCTGTTAAGGTGCTACACTCAATATGCCAGCAAGTTTGGAGAACTCAGCAGTGGCCAGAGGATTGGAAAAGATCAGTCTACATCCCAATCCCAAAGAAGGGCAGTGCCAAAGAATGCTCCAACTACCATACAATTGCACTCATTTCACACGCTAGCAAGGTTATGCTCAAAATCCTACAAGGTAGGCTTCAGCAGTACGTGGACCAAGAACTCCCAGAAGTACAAGTTGGATTTCGAAGGGGCAGAGGAACTAGAGACCAAATTGCTAACATGCGCTGGATTATGGAGAAAGCCAGAGAGTTCCAGAAAAACATCTACTTCTCCTTCATTGACTACGCAAAAGCCTTTGACTGTGTGGACCACAGCAAACTATGGCAAGTTCTTAAAGAAGTGGGAGTGCCTGACCACCTTATCTATCTCCTGAGAAATCTATATGTGGGACAGGAAGCAACAGTTAAATTAGAACTGGATATGGAACAACTGATGGGTTCAAACTTGGGAAAGGAGTACGACAAGGCTGTATATTGTCTCCCTGCTTATTTAACTTATATGCAGAATACATCATGCGAAAGGCAGGACTGGATGAATCCCAAGCCGGAATTAAGATTGCCGGAAGAAATATCAACAACCTCCGATATGCAGATGATACCACTCTGATGGCAGAAAGTGAGGAGGAATTAAAGAACCTCTTAATGAGGGTGAAAGAGGAGAGCGCCAAAAATGGTCTGAAGCTCAACATCAAAAAAACTAAGATCATGGCCACGGGCCCCATCACCTCCTGGCAAATAGAAGGGGAAGATATGGAGGCAGTGACAGATTTGACTTTCTTGGGCTCCATGATCACTGCAGATGGTGACAGCAGCCACGAAATTAAAAGACACCTGCTTCTTGGGAGGAAAGCGATGACAAACCTAGACAGCATCTTAAAAAGCAGAGACATCACCTTGCCGACAAAGGTCCGCATAGTCAAAGCGATGGTTTTTCCAGTAGCGATGTATGGAAGTGAGAGCTGGACCATAAAGAAGGCTGACCGCCGAAGAATTGATGCTTTTGAATTGTGGTGCTGGAGGAGACTCTTGAGAGTCCCCTGGACTGCAAAGAGAAAACCCTATCCATTTTGAAGGAAATCAACCCTGAGTGTTCACTGGAAGGACAGATCCTGAAGCTGAGGCTCCAATACTTTGGCCATCTGATGAGAAGAGAAGACTCCCTGGAAAAGACCCTGATGTTGGGAAAGTGTGAAGGCAAGAGGAGAAGGGGACGACAGAGGACGAGATGGCTGGACAGTGTCATTGAAGCTACCAACATGAATTTGACCCAACTCCGGGAGGCAGTGGAAGACAGGAGGGCCTGGCGTGCTCTGGTCCATGAGGTCACGAAGAGTCGGACACGACTTAACGACTAAACAACAATAATGAGATCACAGTTAAACTGGACATCAAAAATAGGCAACAGGGAATGTCTGGGCAGCCATCCCAGAAGCACACATAAGGCAGTCTCTTTTGGAATGTCTTTTGTGTCATAGCTGGGATGCTGGAAACTACATGCCATTACAGTTGCAAGCCAATGTAGCTGCACTGCCAGCTTTGCTAAGTAGAGTTACTAGAAGATAGATGAATTCATCGAATCAATTCCTGAACTACTGTAAAAAAGAAACAAAGATTCATCATCTCAATTATGGAGTTAATGCCTCTCTCACAGCTAGTTTGGAGGACACACTCCAAGAGTAAGTAGGTGGGTGACAAATTTCAGGAACATTTATGTTCCTGTAACAAAGCATGTTCTACCAGCAGTTCTTCAGAAACCATTTGAATTGGCATAAAAATGTTCACTGAGAAGAAAAATTCCCCTTGATTCAGACACTGGACCAATGCTACCATTTGCCATGCAGTGGAAACAGGAAACATCAGTCTGGATATATTTTGGAACACACATTTTTATGTGTGTATTTGAGTGGAGAGGTTGTGTGTGAGAGACATCTGGACTGACGCTTCAGAACAAGGGCAAGGGCAGCTTTGTATGCCTTCACAGATTCCAAAAGTACCAAAAAATCTGATTTGTTCTGTGATTCCATCATTGTTCCTATACGATCTCTGCCGGACACAGTGAAGGACAAAAAGCTAAGCCTGAAGAACAAGGGCCTAGTGTTGCAACATTGCGGGAACAATGGCACAAAAGGCCACATCTAAAAAAAAAAAGGGAAGATAATGGGGTTTTCAGGGTGGTATTTAGATTGTTAAAAATTCAGATTAGACCTAATTTTAAATTTAGACTCAAAGTGGAAGTTACATTCTAGACTAATAAATCTTCTTTTCCCTGTATTTGAACCCCAGGCGCTGACAAATTTTATGATGCCATTGAAGATATGATTGGTTACAGGCCTGGTCCCTGGATGAAATGGAGCTGGATTCTGATCACACCAATTCTCTGTGTGGTGAGTACTGAAACATCATAACTGAACACCTTTCTTAGGCCATTTGCAAAAAAAGGCAGACTGTGTTTGCAAACAAATGTTTTCAGTTATTGTGCTGTCAAGCATTGTAAGTAGAGATGCAGGTATACGAATATGAATACCCCTGCACAGCTGGACTTAACAAGTCCAGTTACGCATCCGGCAACGGAGATCCCTCTCTTCCTTCCAATCACTTCAAGAGCCCCACTCGGCTAGCCACTCCTGGCAGTGGGAGGGAGGACAAGTCTCTCTGCAAGACTGCTGAGTCGCTAGCCAAGCAGCGCTTCGGGAGTGATTGGAAGGAAAAGAGGGGCCGCCACCACCGGACGCCTGAGTGGACAGTCCGGCCCCAGGGGCCGGACCCTCATTAAGTCCAGCTGTGCAGGAGTATTCGTATACGAATACCTCCATCTCTAATTGTAAGCACTAAAGACACTTGAAAGTGTCTGGTCAATGGCACTATGTACTGCTAACGTCTTGAGTTAGACTTAGCTGCAACTTGTGCATATTTCGCCAAGAGACAAGATCCATGGACACAAGTAAGACTTTTGAGTACGCATGCAGAGGGAGGAGTGCATGGCTTGTTGCACACCACAACATAGCATTCCTAGCAGGTGAAGACAAATAGACAATGCTGTGAAAGCCTTTCTTTCTCCTTTGTGGCATCTCATAGTGCAGTGTAAATTTTCACTCTTTGCTGCATGTTGTAATGGTTTGCACTGACTGCAGCGTAACTCTTTTTAAAAAAATGGAATAGAAGAAGGATCTGGAGACCAAAATTAGAAGAGCCTCCTGCTAATGCGAAGTTCATAGAGCAGACACCTCAAAAAAGCTGTGGGTGAGAGAGAGCATCGTAGGGATGTTATCCTGCAGTGTATGAACGCCCACCTATTCACCACTAGCAGCAAAGCTTGAGGAGCAGCAGAAATAGTAAAGGCAAGAGAGAGTTTGCAGAGTGGAAAGCAAAGAATGAGATAGATGTAGTTGGTTCCTTGCTAAGCTGCCCGTTAGGGCTTCTATGTTAGGAGATGCATAAGGCATGAGTTTAAGAATGGCTCAAGACTTAAATAATTGTATTCCCTTCCAATATACAGCCTCTTGAACACAGAGAATTTCCTTATATATTTAGGGAAGAGAAATAAATAAAAATATAATCAAAGTTCAACTGTCTGGAAAACAACCTACTGTCAGCTTCATCCTCTTTCTGAGATGCTTACACTGATGCTGTAAATCCACACAGCAAAAGCTGTCAGTTGGATAGAGGACACCATTGTTTCAGGACATCTTTAATGGTCTTCTTTTGGTGATCTTTGTTTTGTTTTCTGTCTTGGCACAGGGTTGCTTTGTCTTTTCTCTGGCCAAGTATACACCACTGACCTACAACAAGGTGTATATATATCCTGAATGGTCAATCGGCCTGGGATGGATTCTTGCTCTCTCTTCTATGGTCTGCATCCCGCTGGTTATGGTCATCCGTATTATGCAGTCAGATGGCTCTCTCATTGAGGTAAATAAAAAAGCTGGAAAGGTGGGGTAAAAATCAATCAATCAAAAGCTGAATGCTGATTAGTACTACTGTTAGCTGGCCTGCTTAGGACATGCTGTCGTTGGACCTATCTTTTGAATAACTATTCTAAGCAACAGCCAAGCCTGCTTGCCTCTGCCCCATTTCTAAAGATGTCTTGTTCTCCAGACACGAAACAGATGAGTGAAATAGATACAGAATGAGAAAGCATTTCATATTGTAATATTAAAAAGTAAAGGAACGATAATGAGGTGCAGATATAGGGCTTTCACATGTGTGCATCCCAAGAAGGCAAGCAGTGACTGTTTCATACATCTCTCCTGTAGACCCAACACACATTCATTTAACATAACTTCCTGCCGGAGTAGAAATATTTGCCAGAGAACCTGTCCTCCATCTAACTGTGATCCTGGAATCTTAATCACGTTGTCAAAAGGAGTATCAGTTGAAATATGGATGTCAAAAGGAGTATCTGTAAAGATTTGGGAGACTTATGGAATCGTGATTTAACAAAGGCTGCTTGCTCTCTCCCTCTCTGCCTTGCCCAAGCACTGAGCATCCATACTTTGTGGTGCTCTGTAAGGATTGGCCTAACCGTTTTTGTTACAGTGTTGAGTTAGACAGCCACCTAGTGGAAAACAGAATTTATCAATACCAAGTGAAGGTGTTAGCCAAGGGAAGTCCTGTCCTGGGCATGATTCTAGCAGGGGCAGCTCACACCAACATTTAAAGAGCACACAGCTTTTTCTGGTCACAAGCTGTCTATACATTCTAGTACTGTGTTAAATTTGTTTTATATCTGTTTTTATTCTTTTATAAAGATAGTAAGTAGCCTTGAGCACTACTTTGTGGTGGAAAGGGAGGATATACAGTAAATGTAACAAATACTTACCTACCATGGCTGAAATCCTGTTGTGCAGGCAGAACTTTTAGCCACAAATGGCTGTAAGTTAAGAAATCTCTGTAGGCATCTGTGGTATGCCAGGTCAAGTGACTCAGTATGCAATAGATTATGTCTGTGGAGATTTACTACCTGCAACCATTTACTTCCAAAAGTTACACCATTTCTGTAACTGCACAACAGGATTTCAACCACTTTCTTTTAGTGAAATTGGGTTTCTTATGCCAGTCCGGCAAACATCTTGTGAGCAGTGGCTCCAAACGGACCCAGTTGGCTTAGGGTTTTTTTTACCTGTGGATGGTTTTTGCTTAACAGTGAGCATGCCTTTAAAGACACCCAATATGGTGGCTATCACCACAGTGCAAATTCTATAGCTTAGCTGTTCTTAGCCTCCCTATAACTCAATTTCATAGGATGACCTAGGTTCTCAGATCATGAGAATAGAAAGATATTTCATTCTTTTTACTTCCTCCACACAACTAATGACCTCATATCCCTCTATCATCTTTCCTTTTATATATATATATTTTATATAAATTTTATATATAAATATTTAGGAGAGTTTCTCTAGCTACATGATCCTTTTGATTGCTCTTTTCTGCACCTTTTCTAATATCCACTATACTTTTCGAGGTTTGGCAACAAGAAGACATTATTGTAGATTTGGTGGCACAGTCATTTTTTTTCTTTAATAGGAATCCCAATGCTTACAGTTTTATTTTTTTGCAGCCGCTATACACTGATTTGATGTTCTTACTGTGTTACCTCAAGTTCCCTTTCCTGATAAGTCATCATCAGCTCAGGCCCCACCAGTGCATGTTAGAAATGTGGGTTATTTGCCCTTAAGCACAATACGAGCACAGTAAAATTCTCTGGATGTCTCTTTTAATCCCCGTGTATCTTTTTCTTTCTCCCTAGAGGGTGAAGGCAGTGGCTGCCCCGCGTGAGATTAGTCGGTGGGACAGAGAAACAGAGATTGTTACCCCATTCTGCCCTTCTAGAGGAGCCAATGGTGAACTGATCAAGCCAACTCATATCATCGTGGAGACAATGATGTGAGCTCTCTCTATGAGAGGAACCGCCTGCTTTAAAACTGCCGTTTACTAACCATAGAATCTCTCATAGGACCAGGTTTACAGAGCTTTATATTTGCACTAGGATTTATTTTTATTTCTCACAGAGAAAATTATTTTTCGTGTGTTTGGTTTTTATTTTTTAATATTTTGTAAAGTAAATCACAGCTGATGCCTCTTGCTCTACTTAGAGGCAGAGCTTTCATATCAAATTAGGCACTCTGCAGGAATTTACTATTTCCCCCCCACACAACATATCTAACTAACTTCTGTTGATCATACCACCTTACCATTTGAGTTTATCTTTTGGCTTTTCAGTTTTTTTGCCAGCAATACCCATGGTCTGCAATCCTATGTGCACACTTACTTGGGAATATCCCCCTGAACACAATGGGATTTACTTCTGAGTAAACATATATAGGATTGCACAAAGCTCAGATTTCTTTAGGTGCTGGTATCATTGGGAACAGGGTAAAACAAAAGCTTAGAAAAAAGCATGTCTCTCATTAGAGAAATTTGCTATTTTAAAATGAACGCATATGTTATTTTTAAGAAACTGGTTTTCAAAATATAACACATCCTCCTCTGGTCAAAGTGGGGAAAATTAAAACAGGAAAGGGTACATGCTTTTATGTTTGCTGCAGTCCACATGAGATGGCATTTGTGTATATAAATGGAAAAGCTGCAATATGGATTGGGGATTGGGAGCGGTTAGAAACCAAGGGAACAATCCAAGCACCAGTCATCTCTGAGTACAGTTCTTACGCAGACCACCAGTGATAGGGTATCAGCATCATTCTTGCTTCAGAAACTGTTTGCCAGGTAGGACCTTCTTGAGGAAGCAGGGAGCTGCCTCTTCCCTCACAGGACTTCTTTCCTAAGTTGATTCTGTGTCTAACTAAGGTGACACAGAAAGAGTTCATTTGTAAACTTCAGAGAAAGATAGTGCAGCTAAGCTGCTCTCTTGTTGTCACCATAGAAGAAGTACAGGCCTGAACCCATTGCGTGAGGGTGACTTGAAAGATCACTTAAGTGACGGAAGAGCATAATGTGGGAACTGGGTTACTTTTCATGGACTGTACTCAAGAAATGAACTGGCTTTGACTTGAATTTCCTTAGAACATTAGGCAGGTGTTAAAGAGCAGATAGACATGCTACATTTACAAAGATTTTTCAAAAGTATTGTTTGATTGTAAGTTTTGTTTAAAATCACAAATTTGCCAAAATTTATCATTATCAGGACACAGAAAGGAGTGTTGGGACTATATCGGTCAAGTCAGATAAGTCGCATATCGATTGAACAAGATTCAGATATAGAAGCCATTAAAGAGAAAATTCTGAAGGACTACAGATGAGAGAGAAACAATAGAAAGACTTAGACCCTTCACAGGCGTAAGCAGAGTCATCGTTTGTATAATATTGAGATGAGGAAGCGGAAGGAGATGAAGTCAGCTGCAAAGGCATTTTAGTGTGGATGAGTCATGAAACACCTGAACAAAATTTCCATCAGTGAACTAAAATTTAAGAACTTTACCACTTCCTTTGGAAGTTAGGGTTTGCTTCTGGAAGATTCACATTCGGCCAAGCCCTGTTCTAAAATTCTTCTCTTCTTTCATTTTTGGATAAAGGCTCTGGCCTTTTTCATATGGGCATTGATTTTGGGGGATGCCCCCCCCCCCTTTTAAGTGAATAGTTAATATGGATTATAAGCTGGAAATGAGAACAAAGCCTTAGCCTTTGCTATTTCTGCCAGGTCATTCAGTCAGTGGCAGATGCTGTGGTTTAAACTGGAACTTACCTGGTATTTGAAAACATTCCTCAGTGCATTACAGAACAAAAACCAGATAAGCGACAGATCATTTATGCTCTCAGTGGCCACTGCATATTAGTTATGCACATGTTGCTAAATTGTGCTATTTTTTATATAAAATGGAAGTAACTTTAAATAAAAAGGACCAAAGCGCAGCTATTTGCAAGTGTCTTGTATAGCAAAGTGTTTTTTGTTTTGTTTTGGTAGATTGAGTATGATATATTTTATATGAGGGGACTGAGCTTTCAATACATACAAGGGGCAGAGGTCAAGGGTTTTCCCCCCCAGGTACCATCCTATTATGAGAGCTCTAAAGCAAACCCTTCCAGAACATATGATGACCAAATGGTATTTTCTTGAATAGTGCCTCAGATATGATTATCTTCCTGCTTAATAATAGCCAGTGAAAATGTTAATATGTAAGTAAGCCAAGGGAGAGTTACTGTTTCCAGGAAATTTTGCCAGGTGTGGAAGGCATCTGTAGTCCAAACTATTGCCGTCAGAAGCAGGAATCCAATTTAACTCAAGGCAGGAAGGAGTCAGGTCAAAGGGAGATTTTAACAGATAATTCCCTCAGTTTTTCTGGTATGTGTTGCACTAAAGATATGTAAAAACTATTTTGATAAATAAAAAAACGCTTTCAGGATCTGAAGACCAGCTGCTATGCCAAATGTAGATACCAACAGGAGAAATATTCTAAGCTAGCCTTCCTCAATCTCTGCCCTCTTGGCTGGGGTGACAAGAGTTATAAAGTACCACAACTGGAGAGCACCTGCTTGGGGAAAGCTGCTTTATATCCATATACAGTACTAAGGGAAGGTAAAAGTCCAGAACTAACCAGAGAGAATCAGTCCCATACCTTTAGAGTTCCAGTTAAGGAAGAAAGGTACCCAGGGACGGAGAGCCCAACACTGAGGCAGAGTGCAGTGACTGCCTCAGGTGGCCAATGCTGGGGTCATTTCTTTTGAACCTTCAACCATAACGCTTCGCAGAAGGACAGGCCTGTGCATCCCACACACAGCCTGTCCTCCAGCTCCTCAAACCATCCCACTCTCCTCCAGTAGAGAGGAGGAGAGTGCCTCATCACCACCATGGAAACACTTCTTTCCGTGGTGGAACAATGTGGCTGCCAACTCGTTCTTTGCCTCAGGTAGCAAAATGTCTGGGCCCGACACCCAGCCCATTTTGAGGTTAAGCTGTGCCATTACAATCAGTTGCTTCCATGTCAAAGTGAAAGGTTGTTTTCGAGGCATGTACACCATGACGTTAAAAGGTACTCTGGTTGGTTAGCTTGAGGGGGAAAAAAAGGGGTGGGGTGGGGGTAGTAACTCCTGGATCCACTTGTCATTTGACACACTACCCAATCCATTATCCTTGGTTTTGTTTTGGTTCTTTTGTTTTCTTTTGTTTCAATTAGCACATTTTCACAACACAAAGCTTCTGAATAATTGAATGTGGTAATCTGAATGTCAAAAGTAGATTTTGCCAAATTAAAGGGCAAGGGGTTGGGAGGGGCACAAAAAAGATTAAGCAACTGTTTGTATTTTCTACTTATTTATGATTGCAAAGAGACTGATTTCTTTCCCTAATTTACTTTGTAGAACTTTGTGGCCTATTTTATCTTTCATTTGTAACTAAGAAGTTAAATATTCAGTATTGTGACTGTTGTCGGTGAAGTGGTTGGGATATGGGGAGATGTCGGGATACGTGTGGAATAGCCTAAATGTTTGTTCAAAGAAATAAATAATTGCATTTCCAAAAAGGGGTGGGGAGGGGAGAGCATGAAAGCATAACTGTCGTCCTTATCGGTTTGGGGAAAGTGGCAAGAGACTGTATTTTGGATTCAGAGGAAGTCCAGAAAGGTTAAGAAAATCAACTAGAGACACACACTTATGCCTGGAGAAGCAGAGATCAGAGTGGACCATCTCTATGTTTGCAGTCAGCATTTTCAGATCTGGCTCTGTCAAGCGGTTCCTGAAGTTACTCAGAGAAATCTTCCCTTCTCTTAATCAAATCTTTCAAAATATCAGCAGGATACAAATCTTTGCACTTGATGGCCATCACAATGAGCACGTGAGGCAAAATGAAAACAGAGAATGAATTGTTATGGGATCAACAATTGCTGGGTAACTGTTGGTACAGGCCTGGAGAGATGGATAGAAAAGGAATTTAGCCCAAAGACAAGTGGACGTTCAGTCTTGATAAATTTCTGATGTACAGTGTGAACCTTAACTATGTTTACCTGCAAACTAAGTACCACTACATTTACCATGATGTGTTTCTGAGTAGACATATCTAGGCCAGCATAATGTTTGTATACTCACTTTTTATCAGGAAGCAGTTTAAATGAGTTAGAAATATTTCAGCTTGTGTTTCTTTTTCTATCCATCAGATTATTACATATTGTACAGGTATAACATTTTCACAGTATGTTTTACTTTGGCGGGGGGGGACTTAAAAGTCAAGAGCTTTGACATATTTAATTCCCTTTCCTCTATAGTCTCTTTAGGTCTATGGTTGCTACTGGCCAAAGACATAATATAAATCAAGTGTAGCTTCCATTGTGTGTTGTGTATTCAAAATTCCTGAGCAGAAGATCAAACATGGTTTCAGTGACAATCACAACCCCACGGAGACAGAACTGCTACTGAAGATTTTTTTTCTATTAATGGTGATCAGCCTGGGATCATCAAAACTACCTTTTCTTCTCTATGCCAAAAATATGGAAGGAAATGCTTGCTTTCTTGTAAATGCTGAAGCTGACCACAAAAAAACATATAGTAACGTAAAGTTAGAGCTAATCATCCCATACGAGAGGTAGAGAGAGACCCAGACACCATCTGTTTGGACTGGAGGCAAACAGGAACCTAATCCAAACACTCAAAAGCACTCGGCCAAGTATTCCATTCATATACCACCTTCAAATCTTGCTAAATCTGTCTGGAGCTAAAGCTCAGCCATGGATAGAACTCGAAGCTTTGCACGCAGGATTAAAGACCATTGATCACCATTGGGCAACAAGTGTTAGAAAGTTACTGGGACATGACCTCTGTAGTCCTGTACTGGTCTGTTTAAATCTAGAGTGCAAAGCCTAATTGTGCTAATCACTTGTAGGAAGAATGTAATTTTAGATCAGCATACAACTTAGTGTTTACATCAGACTAGTTTTCTCCACTTGTCTCTGTCTCACTCCTTGCTCCTGTTCAAAAGCAGCTGGTGAGTGCCGACAGCCTAGTCTGCAGTTCAGTTTAGACAAAATGGTTTGATGTAATCCTATTCTGCCTCATTGTGATGCTCCAGTCATGCTAAACCCATAGCAATGCAAGCCGTGTAGGAGAAACAAGGGGTGAGCTGTTGACCATCTCCTTTGTGCTTTTTGAAGGATAAGAAGAAACCAGCACCTACAAAATGTGTGTCTCTGTTTAGAAATAAAATGTAGCCTTTCACTTCAAATCCCAAATCTAAGAATTGTGCTGAGACACAGTACTATACCTATGTCGTCCTAAAACAGAAGTTTAGCATAATGAAGTTGTATTTACATTTTTATACTAAGAAAAGTGGTGTCTTTGTAGAATAGAATGTGGCAAAAGAAAATCCATTCTTTCTCCTCAATAAAATACATTCCCCAGCTCCACAATATATAGAGAAAAAGTATGTTTTAAGGATATTACCAACGAATAGACCTGTTCCTAAATATGCTTACTTGCAAGCCAGACATTACAAGTTCAGTGGAACACACTTTCTAGTAAGTAGTTTTGTTTAGCAGGGGTAGAGACCTGGGGACAGAGGAAGTCTTCTGACTCAGGAATATTTGCTGAGCCCTTATTGACATGAAGCAAGATGGCCGACCACAGGAAGCTGCCCTTCCTGAAAATCCCTTTGCTTAGAGAGGCAGACAAGTCAGTGAAAAAGCTCTCTCTGGAGGAGCAATATGCCCAAGGAGCTTCCAAATGACAAACTAATGATCAGCTGCAGGAAAGCAATGCAGAAGTCAACACTTCAGTAGCTTTGACTGTCTGTCTGTGTGTGTGTGTGTGTGTGTGTGTGTGCGAGAGAGAGAGAGAAGCGGGGGGGGGGCTTTAAAAAAAAAAGATGGGCTGGAAGGTTAAGAACCAAATGACGGACCACGATTGTTCATTACTGTCTCTCCCCACTCTACCCTAGGCAGGCAGTACAATGCTCTTTGATGCATTCACTATTGTCATAGACCATTGTTGTATTGTTGCTGTATTGTGCTGTTGCGGTTTTGAAAGGAATGCAGTTGGTTAAGACAGACAACTTCTTTATTCTACCGAAAATGTTGATGAGCATTTTTGAAAATTATTTAAATTCACATATGTGACTACCTACCGTCTATAACGAGTAGTCACTTGGAATTTAGAGGGCATCCAACTGCCCTCCTTTTAGAAATAATTTTTAAACTAATTTTTTTAAAAAGACATTTTAAACTTATTTGTCATCCTTATTGTTCCAGAATGGAATATTTGTATAGGAATAAGAATTTGGAATGTACCTCAGCCCTGAAAATTAGTTTTTTGTGTGTATACAGTAAATGTTTGTATTTTGCAGTTTTACCTGTTTTGCTTTTTAGATAAAGGAAATGTATATTGATATTTTAAAGTCATTTTTGCTTTTTCTAGATGAGTTTGTAATCATCACAAAGAAAAAAATTAAAAAACTTTCCTTTATGAAGTTTGTTTGGTGTGTTTGAGCAAGAGCTATTGGTGGTTCTTCTACTGAGACAGTATTATGGTCATGTGGGTAATGAGTGCTGCTGAGTGCTGTTCTATTGAGTATCCAATGCAAACCAGATTTCTGTAGCATTCCTCATGCTGATGTTTGAGTTCGCTTGTTTCAACCATTTTTTTTTGGCTAGTTATAAAGTTATACCATAAAGGCTGCATTCCAGTTGTGCAGCTCCACCTGCTCAGCAAGCGTAACATCATCATCAGTGGCAAACGGCCACTGATTTAAGACTTCAGTTTCTCATTTTGGAGTGTACATGATTTGTGCTCTATGTGACAAACTTGTGTGTACTCTGAAAAGGAAAAAGGAAGCCTGTATTCAATGGCTGCTTGCCACGGCTGCTGATGTCATTCCTGGTGCACAGAGCTGCACAACGGGACTCCAGCTAATGTCTGTTTAAATTACCATAGACTAGAAGACCTGTTTATAATAATACTGTCGTCCTAAGTTAGAAATCCTGGGCTGGTGTGTTTGTGTTATGCCTTATTTCATACCACCTTCTCCCATTTTTTTATGGCTGTTGTCATTTGTTCTCATGTCTGCATCGAAACACTGCTCGCTCTCTCTCTGCTGTTGAATTATTTCTGGAATGAAAGCTGATGGTGATAACTTTCCACACCTTTTCCCTACCCCTCCCATCACAGGGCCCTGGCTCTGACCATCACTTTTATTTCCCTTTTCTCGCTTGATGCTTCAGGGGAAGAGAAAGTTTTACTGCTCCACAGTCCCAAACCTTATGTGCCAAACCCACCATCACACCAGTTATTTCCTACCTTAACCATGTGATGCTAAACTGATGGCCTCAAGAGGGCTGCACCCAGCAGACACACTGCAAAGGGCTGATGTTGTTTTAACAGCATTCCAGGCCTAGTTGGTCCATGAGGCTCCCCCCCCCCCAAAAAAAAAAAACTGTCCCTAGATCCCAGGAGCACTTCCTTCCATGCACAAGAGCCCTGCTGGAACAGACTGGAGGCCTCTCTAGTGTAGCAGCAGCCTGTTTCTCACAGTGGTGAACCAGTTGTCAATGAGAGCCACACACAGAGGAAAGAAGGGCAGCAGTGACCTCCTGTTTCTGTTCACCAGCAAGTGGTATCATTCTGCCTCTGGTACTGGGAGTACCAGGATGGGATATGCTCGTTTTGTGCTGCTTACAGACTCATGGCCTTTAGAAAACACTCACTGGTAGAATCTTCCTCATTGCATCAACATGCCAGGAACATTCTCAGCATTGCAACTTGAAATACAGATTTGATGGCAAAGGTACCCGTGGCTGCTATTTTGAAGAGAGATGTTGGTGCTAGTGTTTCAATCCATTTTTACTCAGACTTCAATTCTACCAACTGTTTTCATGTATGGGATGTTCCAAACCACTCATATGTCATTGTGAAGCACCCTAGAATTATTGTAATAAAAGCCGGAACCCTTCAGAAAACCATTTCATGTAATACATTAGTGTGATGCCCTTTCCTCATGAATATGCTGACTCTTTCTATAGCACACTAGGCCAAGCTGTTCTACTTTTGTTCTGTTATTTATAGTCATTAATAATGGGGGAATCACTGGCCCTCAAAGCAATGTGCAAGCTCATCAAGATATATATGAAAACTATAAAACCCACTTTTCTTAAACTTGGTGGTTGGGAAAATCTAATGACTGCCCTTAAGATTCAAGCAGCACCATCCAAAGATATAAATTAAAAAGTGAGAGAGACAAAACAATGAAGTACATAAACACCACTCTGGATTTCAGCCACAGAATATTGTAGCCAGCAGATAACAGAAGCCAGAGGTCTGTTCGTGTTTGCTTAAGGTTTGTGTATCTTACTGGGGCTAATTGATGAGATGCCAGGGCACGTATCAGTTGTGTAGTCAGGCCTGTGACCAAGCATGTGACTGAGTGGCACCCTGGCACCTCATCAGTCAATGAGCTGTGGCAAGTTACACAAAACCTGCATGACCACCAATGAATGGGATTCTGGCCATAGCTACTGGCAATTCAAAGAATGCCCATAGCCAAGATACAGGCTTTTATGTTACTAGTGGCAAAATGGCGGGGCCTTGAAATGCATTTCCAGGTTGGGTGTCGCATATTTTTCCTGATCTCTGAAGTCCTTGAACAGCCTTGTTGCAGCAAATTGCCTCCATAAACAGCTTGTAACATATTCTGCTTTCACTGTATGGTTTGTCAATCTTGTGCTTTTGTGAACAGTGTGCACAAAAGCTAGCAAATTGCTTTTGTTAAATGCTGAAACTGTATTTGCCATACATTAGGTGTCGACAAACACCTACACAATTCTCCCAAGAGGGTCCTGGTCTCCCTTGCTGGGAAGTACAAATCAGCTGCCAGTTGTCCAACTTCTAAACGTCTTTGGTCTGTTAAAAATTCCTACCTGAATAAAGAGCCAAAGATCACCGTTAACAATTGTTTGCTGGAAGCAGAAGTCTTCCCTTGTTAAACATTGACACGGAGGAGGTCTTTAAGGGAAACAGAAGAGAGAAGCACACTTGCAGTTACACAAATACTGTTCGGAATTCTGCCCTATGCCCAGAAGACCTTGTAAAATTTGCCACTGTGTTTCTGAACAGTGAATTTAAGAGATTTACCAAATTTATTCCTCAGGGAAGATAAATTTTCCTCACAGTGTATTAGAGGCAGGCTCACCATCAGTTGTACAACAGCTTCTTTTTCTCTCCTGAGTTTTCTTTCAATTTCTTTATTTTGTGCTGTTACTGCAGCAGCAGCAACTGTAATGGCAGTCTGGCGACCATTTGCATCTCTCTGCTCTTGTGCTGTCAAGCTGCAACTGATGTATAGCAACCCTGATAGGGCTTTCAAGGTAAGTGAGATATTTAAGGAGTAGTTTTACCAATTCCACATCCCCAGTGAATTTCCATGGCTGAGCAGAGATTTGAACCCAGGGCTCCCGAGTCTTAGTCCATCACTCTATCCACTACAACACACTGAGTATCCTTCGCCATGCCCTGGGTTTAGCATAATTCAAAGTAATCGGTATGTAAGACAAATAATAGAGGTGGCCAGATGGGAGAATACCACTATGCAAAGTGCTTTCTTTATCTGGGTGTGTGGGAAAAAAATATCAACTATTTTCTCAGAAAATAAGCTCACCCCCTGCCCAGTTTTCAGCATACTTCCAGTATCTAAACACACGACACCTTGCCACAGTTTTATTATCTCTTGTGAGACTCCTGTTCCATGATGAGACGTGGTACCTGTTGTTAGTGCCCTTGAATGTGACTGGTGTCACACATCCAGTGAAAAGCTTAGACAACCATATTGGCCCATCAGAAGAAGGGGAGGATGTGGCAGGGGGAACCTTCCAAAAATTCCAGAATGGCAAGCACATTTTTAGCACACAACCAACACATCACAAGGGTGTGAGCAAAGTGTTGATTTCTCCAAAGCTCTTAACGGGGTTGAAGTGAGGACAGTTAATCAGGTTGGAGGCAGTGAGGGGGGTTAGACAAAGCCAGATGTGATGTTACTGTCTCAAAGTTTGCAATCAGTAACAGCCTTAGGCCTGAATCCATTTGGAAGTCCCAACTAGAGTGAACATGTTGAAGCAATAGGATTTACATAAGCAACTGATCTACTAGATCTACTCTGCAGGTACAGATGGAATTAACTTCTCTAGAAGCAAGGGAGATTTTATAACACATTGAAGGGTACCAAAATAAAGAATTGATAATTGCTATTCCCCTTTCTTTAAATAAGAAATCTAATGGTTATTTTCCATTTCAGGGTTAAAAGGAGTCTTCTCAAAATTGAAAATAGCCAGAAGTCCATTCTGGTTCTGAAACCCCCCCCCCCCCCAATGCCTAGAGCACTTAGAAGGGCAAACAGCAAAATTGCCCCCGCGCCCTCTAGAGCAGTCATTCTCAACCTTTTTTGGCCATGGCCATAAACACTATATGAAAGAAATATAGGAGAAATCAGGATTGTATAAGTCACCATAATGGACCCTAAAAGGTGGTGAATGAAGAATTGTTTCCAGTCTGTTGTCTCCTTCAAATGTGCCAGGCCCCCGCCCCTGGGGGGCACATGGCTCCTGTTGAGAATGGCTGCTCTAGAGGAAAGGGGGGGGCAGCTTTCATTTAAAATATATATATAATGGACATGGCAGCTGCTGTGGGATGCACATCAGCCCTTAGTGACCTCTAGCAACTTGCAGAGCACACTTTGGTCATTTCCTGGTCCACACTGAGTGGCCACAGCTCTCTATAGTTTCAGACATGAGTATTTTCCATCTCCATCCAGAGATGGTAAGCACTGAGCCTGGGAGTCCTTCTCCATCTACTGCTGTGCTCTTACCAGTCACTTACTTATATAGCCCTGTAAATCTGAAGACAACCTATTTACAGAATTATAGGCCAAATTTCCTAAGTTTATCCAGACAGCAGCTGAAATCATCTGCTCCCTGCCAGGCTGCATTGCATGTGCAGGTGTGTGTATAAACCAGGACCCACTCACTAAATATGCTACCGTGTTTCCCCGAAAATAAGACAGGGTCTTATATTAATTTTTGCTCCAAAAAACGCATTAGGGCTTATTTTCAGGGGATGTTTTATTTTACTGTCATGTCATCTTCTTCTGGTTGCTGCACAATGCTGCACAATGGTGGAGGGCAGGTTTCACTTAACGGGCTTATTTTTGGGGTAGGGCTTATATTACGAGCATCCTGAAAAAATCATACTAGGGCTTATTTTTCAGGTTAGGTCTTATTTTCGGGGAAACAGGGTAGTACTATAAGTCTGTTCACTAACATATATGAGGATTGTATATGTACACCTATGTAGAGTTGCAACCAGAACTGTGAACTGACCGGCTTGCCTTTGCTTTCATTTTACGACTGAGTGACTGGCCATGTCCATCCCAATTGCCTGCTCAGCTGAGCTCTGGACCCCTTGAATCTCACGTCTTATTCTAAGATATGGCTACCCCTGCTTGCCCCATTCCTGAATTTCAAAAGCAAACTCCCCTTTTCCACAGCACTGCTCTAAGCCAAGAGAGTATGCTCATAAAACATTGGTTCAGAGAAGTAACAGTATAGGATAGGAATAGTATAGGATGCAAATGTGACACCATTCATTCATGCACTGGTAATACTGCATTTTGCTAGGTCACAGGCAACAGAATCAGACAGCAGGGAGAGATATAAGGTTTAGTCTAGGACTACTGAATACTTTCGTGGACGTGGTGGCGCTGTGGGTTAAACCGCAGAAGCCTCTGTGCTGCAAGGTCAGAAGACCAGCAGTCGTAAGATCGAATCCACACGACAGAGTGAGCTCCCGTCGCTTGTCCCAGCTCCTGCCAACCTAGCAGTTCGAAAGCATGCAAATGCAAGTAGATAAATAGGTACCACCTCGGTGGGAAGGTAACGGCGTTCCGTGTCTAGTCGCGCTGGCCATGTGACCACGGAAGATTGTCTTCGGACAAAACGCTGGCTCTATGGCTTGGAAACGGGGATGAGCACCGCGCCCTAGAGTCGGACACGACTGGACATCTGTCAAGGGGAACCTTTACCTTACTGAATACTTTCAGTGGGATTACTATGGCAATAACAAGATTGGGTTTAGGAGTCCAGTCCTAAAAATACTTGGGAGGAAGCCCCAAGCAATTCAGCAAGACTTGAGATTTCAGCAAAATCAACAAGATTTTAAAAGTATATTTTGAGATTATAAATCAGCCTCTATTTTATTCTAATGGTCATTCTGAACCTGGATCCAGGGGTTTAACTACAACCAGGCAAACTCCAAACACACACAAAGATAGGTCCCACTGACACATTGTCATTTGGTTTCCAACATTTTGAGAATAATAAGAAAAAACCCAAACCCAAAAAAAGCTGTTTGAGTTTTGTTTTATTCAATAGAAAAATTCTAAGTTAATTGCAATACCATTTAAATACATAGATTTACAAATAGGTCCAAAACAGGACTAAAATATTCTTTGAATATTGTGCTTTCATAGATACATAAGAAAATTAGCATAGAAAAATACTTTACAAGGAATACACTCTAATATATGGATAAAAATACACATTTAAGTAATGCATTTCATTTTCTTATCATTCAAAATGCAAGGGAAGGGAATAGAAGGACCATATTTTAAAGCCTTATTAAAAGTCTTCATTAAAAACCTGTTTGAAGCCATGTTGAGCTTCTGCCATTTTGAGAATATTGCATATAAAAACCCCCTTTTTTCTGCTCTCAATGGTCAATACTCTGCAGTTTCTTTTATGGCACATCATCTAGGTTTATGGCAGCAATGGTATGGAATATTGCATACTTAGTGAAAAGAGAATGGCTACAAATAGAGACAGCCCCATAGGACTCCATGCACATCTTTAAGGGAATCACTGGTACTTTTGACAGGGGCCAGGAATTTAGATAGCAACAAAAGTAAATGGACTCACTGCTTAGCCTGGACTCTGACACGGAAACCAGTCCTGGCCGAGCACTGACCAAACAGTGAAGGTTTCCAACCAGTGCCAAAACACAGCATCTTAATATGCATTGGAACAGTACTAAAGTAAAACAAAAGGAGTGCAAGGGAAAGGAGGAGCTAGTTCCCCAGATTAGGGGTGTTCTCAAATTCCCAAGTCAGAGGCTCAATGAAAACTCACAATAAAGTGCTATCCCAGAAACTCATGGGGTGGGCAGTTGGAGGGGCCAGAAGGAGATCTGCAAATCCTGGCATTTTTGCCACGTGAAGAGAAAAGACTACGGCCTTGATCGCCATCCAATCCATTTGCTGTAGGCAGATCATTCGGTGAATGTGAACATCACAGCCATTATCACTACAAGGGTTGGGGGAGAGGCAGATGCAGGGCTGAGGGTCACAAAGGCCTCATCGTGCTCACGAGCCATGAAGGAGGAGGAGGAGGAGGAAGAGAGAACCACTGAAAACTGAGGGCTGCTGCTATGGCCAGTTAGTTACACCAGGGTGGGAAACATCACCATCACCAGTGAGTGGAAACAAAAGACACACATGTCTGTACTTGCACTAAGATGAGCCACATAGAGGGCACTTGGGAGATACAATATCAACCTAGCAGAGGACATCTCATGCTAAACAGTGACAAGGGGATACAAGGCTTTCTCCCACCACCACCATCATACACAAGGGGAAAATATATATATATATATGGGCAGGGGTGTGTGGGAGGTGAGTGCCTTCAGTTCAGTCACCCACTCATAAGAAAGAGAGTAGGCTTCCACAAAGAGAGAGCTTTCTGGTGGCTTATATGTGCTCATAGGATGGTTGGCGGCCCAGGAAAGCAAGCCTCCCACCTGCTGTGTTAAAGTCAAGTGCTTTCAGAAACATAATCAGTTAAGACAACTTCTGTCTTGAAGTCCAGGAAGTGGTGAACGTGTTTTTGCTGTGTCCCGGAGAACATGGGCCTCAGTTGAGGCAGGAAGAGGAGAGGACCAAGTATCTGAGTTTCATCTCTTGTGGGCTCAGTTTTTTGTGAAAATCTGTTTGTGGCTTTTAGAGGGAATGTGGTGTGGCACACTGATCCATCAGAGATTGAGGAGAACTAGGAGTGAGGGAAGGTTTCAAGGGTTTGCAGGGGTTTAAGAAAGGGCTTTGGGATAGTACAGGGGATGCCTGTCACAGAAACGAGAGGGGATTAATTTTAAGATCAGCTGTACATGATTTAACAAAGCAAACAACAACAAAAATAGCACCATGTATCCAAGCCCTTCAACACTGGGGCAAAGAGCGGTCTGTGCCCTATTCATCCTATGTGCCGGAGAAGCTCATAGTGTGAACAGTGGGTGTCCTTCCTCAGATGAGTCCCACTGGGGGCTGCTTTCTTGCTGTCTGCAGCCAGTTCCACACTTTGTGCTAAGCCGTTCCATCTCTCTCAGCTCAGACCTTCAAGGCCAAGATTGATAGCCTTCAAAGGTATGACTCACTGGAAAGCTTTTCATCATGCCAAGTCACATGACACAGATTAAGCACAAATGTCAGTGCAACGGAAAACTGAGAAGCACAAGAGACACCCATTAACCCGATTTGCCCCACTCAAGGACAGCTGACACCAAATTAACCCGCCCTTCATAGTGTCTGTGTGTTGGCCTTCACTTCCACACCCACCGACTGCTGGCCTGGCAGATCCCCATGATCATCTAGCCGGGCATTGGCTGAAATCAGGGGATTCCGGCTGATGACCAAGTCCAGCTTGTCTCCTGCCTCTGATATCAAAGGGACAGCCAGACAGCAATCAAAGTCCCTTGTTCGAATGCGGTTTACCTGAGGAGATGGGAAAAGATTCATGGTTGGTTAAGGGGAATGCTCAAGGAGAATACACACACACACATACTTATGAGGAGAGCAAATTGGAAAAGCTAGACAGCTCTGTCGTTATTTTATTGCCTTTTAAAGTAACTTTATCTCAAAATTGATCATTTAATAGAAGTCTACTGTGACACATAAAAAACCCAGACCAAACCAAATCATGGTGAACTATGGCAGAAATATCCAATAAAACTCATTTTTGGCCTTTAGCTTCTTGTTGAACTTGAAATATGACATTATCGTATCAAACAGTATTATTTTTATGGAACATCGTTTCTGATTGTGATGTCATTATGCACATTAAGTCAGAAATTGTGAACTGAGTTCTTGGTAGCCGTTCTATTCTTGATCTGGGATTATGGACTGGGGAGTGGGGACTAAAATGCCTTTCACACAAAGCCACTCACCAAATGGTCAGAGACTCCAAAATATGGCATTTTTGTAGTTATACAGGCATTTTGTTGTTACAGCTCCCCAGCTACACAATGCTCAGGAGTACTTTATGCAAAAAAATACATGGAACACTGAAATGTGGAATACTCCTGCCTTTTTAAAGCTTGAAAACACCAAGTTTATGGCTTATGGCTAAAAAGTTTAAAGATTCTAACTAGAGATGGGGGTATTTGTATTCATATTTGAATACGAATACCCCCACGCAGCTGGACACAACGAGGGTCCGCCCCTCTGGGGCCGGACCATCCACTCACGTATCCACCACTGCTGCCGGCTCCGCTCCCCTTTCAATTGCTCCGGAGCTCGCGGTCGGCTACCCACTCTTGGCAGAAGGAGGGAAGACGAGTCTCCCTGCCAGGCTGACGAGTGGATAAGAACATGAATACCCCCATCTCTAATTTTAACTTAATTAAAATTTCACAGGGTTGCCAGATAGTGACCAGACAGCTTGGTGTTGCAGTTAAGAGTGCTGGGCTAGAGGCAGGTTCAAGTCTCCAGTGAAGCATGGGGCTCGCTGGCTGCCTCTAGGCCATTCACTCTTCTTTTTTAGCCTGTCCTACCTCACAGGGTTTTTCTGAGGATAAAGGGAGGAGAAGGAGAATCACGTACACTGTCTTGAACTCACTAGAGAAAAGATGGGCCAGCGATGTAGTGGACAAAATCAATAATATTGCTTCAGTAGTTAACTTCAACCAATAAATCAGCCTTTAAACATTTAAGTGATGGTAAGAATAGTATAGGGTGTGGATCAAAATAATCCCAGCTGTCAGGTAAGCATTTGAGACATTTAGGAGATTAGAGCCATGTTTCTTATACCTCCTCAGAAGTAACAGCATCTGGCTATTTCTTAGTTTCTGTTCTAAATATCCAGGTGGGAGAAGCAGGATTGACCCTTTGTTTCTGTGACATTTAAAAACAATGAGGAGATCTCAACAGATGGTATCTCAAGGACTGAGCCAGAGTTTTGACAGAGCAAAGACCTTTTGCCTTCTCCGGTGCTGCTAAGATTTCTTCCAGCGTCACTTCCCAGGGGAGCCAAGTAGGACTCGGATGGGATGGGATGGTAGGTCTAGCTCTTCCACATCTGTACCTGGATTAGGACTTTTGCCATGGTAGGCCAACAGATTCAGCCGTGCCATTATACAGCACCATGAAACATGTCCTTCACATTACATGCTGGCACCATGCCAGAAAAGGGTTGCTAATCATAATCATTATGTCAATTTGATTGCAACATATGGAATCTCTTCCCAGGGTTTTCTAGGTCTGTGGTTTACATTTTTCTTGGGTGCCTGGGACCATGTAGCTTGCACAAGGATACATAGGCTTACTCTTCTCCCAGTGAGGAACTGAATTCTCAATCTCTGACTCCCTACCCAGGAACCAAACTCAATGAGTTATCTATCATGAGATAGTCATGGAAGCTGTTGCTAATGACTTGTGGGCATTAGCCAACCAAGCTCATGCAAACACTTTTATCCTACAAGTTTGGAGAAGCCTCTTCCTCTTTTGTTCTGGCTGTGGAGTTGAGAAGATAGTTGCCATATATATATGCCATATATATATATATATAACTGGGGAGAGTCACAGAAGCAGTTTGCCAAAGTCCGTGGATGGGGATGTGCAGCTATCAAATATCTGGAAAGTACCCATTCCTGGTGTAGACAGATGTATGAGGAATGTTTGTTTTATTGCTATGGTCACTCAGAAATGCTTGGACATGTTTCCTTTATTTAAGCTATGCCCAGGGAAGTATCCCTATGTTATTATACTCATTATTATATTATTTATGATCTCTCTGTTTTTCTATCTCTCTTTTAAGAAGATGCTGTAAACCTTTTAGTATGTAATAAAGCTTCTTAGATAAAATCCAGCCTGCCTAGTGCCTATCTGATCTGCAGGTATGCCAAATATCTTCCTTGGAAAGCTTTGAGGGCAGAAGAGGACAATCTCCAGAAATCCAGGGGCCACACACACCCATCCCTGGACCTTGGAGGACCACACTCACACTTGCAACTCCCACCACAATCTTTTTCTGACTAATCTGGGGGGGGGGGGAGGTAGTGAAAAAGCCCCCAATGCCTTCTCATAGCATATTTTTAAAAATGGAATTAGTTAGGGAAATATGTGGGTATTTGGGAATGCTGGTAACTCAAAACATTGTCCTCTATCCCCTCGATGGTACAAAGCGACTTCGTGAACCAATTTTTCCTTGATTTTTTGTTTAATTTGGGAGGGTTGGAGGTGCTGGAAATTTCCCCCCAGGAAATTAAGGGCTGCATTTGGGTCCCTATCAGCCACATGTTGCCCACTGCTACCTTAGGACTTGGCTTTTTGTTGACCAAGTCTCCCAGTGAGAGGGAAGGACCCATATTTCCAACAAAGAACACATCCTTCACGCCTGGTGGCCACTTTACTACTGAGTAAATGATGCCTTTCATCAAGAGGAAGCCAAGGAAACCTCTACAACTTTCTAGTCAAACTAATCTGCTACATTTTCTGCCATTTAGACAAGAACCTTTAGGAATCATCTCCAACTCTGCCTTTTCCTAGATGAGAACACAGGAAGCTGCCCTCAGGCTCTCTACCTCGGTACTGTCAACAGTGATTTGCAACAACTATCCAGGGGTTCAGGTCAGTGCCTTTCCTAACCCCACCTTGGAAAGCCAGGGCTAAATCTGGAAGGGTCGACCTTTCAGGTAGGACTTTTCATAAAAACAGACACAGATCTGTTGGGCAAAAGCTCTTAATAACTCCAGTGATGGGTAGGGATGTCAGGAGCTTATTCAAAGAGATCACAGGGATAATGAGTTGGAAAAGGCTGCCTGAGTTCATCAAAGCAGCTCCAGGTCTTACGGAAACGATGGCGTGGCCTTTTCCTAAGGGGTGTTCATGCACAGCTCATGGAAGCATTGCTCAGGTCCCCTTTGAATTTAGGGCACTTGCAGAGGCCATTAAATTGCCAGCCTTCAGAAGAAACATGGCTGACAGCCTAATTAATTTTTGGTCCCGCCCCAGGCCATTTTTCCTTTCTTTCTGCCCATCTTTCATTTGAGGTGGCAAAAGAACAACTGGAAAGCAGGCCTGTTGGCTGGGGACCAGAACAAGCACAAATGAGGCTCCCAAGATGGCTGCCAGGTTTTCTGCAACCAACCCAGCATGCGTGAGAGTTAATTTTGGCACAGCTGGTAGATGCTTTTAAATGGCTTCCCAACTTCTGAGGGGGAAAGGGAGAAAGGCTTCAAGGCTGGAGGGTTGGAGCAACTGCCTCCAGGGTTTTAGGACTGGACAGCTGCCTCACAAAGAGCTAATGAAAACAGTCCTCTTCAGGAGGGTCTACTGAAGGTGTCAGTAGCTATAGCTCTCTGCCAAGGCACAGACTCTGCATGCACAGAGGCCCCACCAGACGTCATTCCCAGAATCTCCAGATAGGGTCTGGAAAGAGGTTCTGAAACCTAGAGAGCCAATGCCAGTTGGTGTGGGCAGTAATTGAGCTAGGCAGACCCACAGTGTAAGGCACAGCCTGAACCTAGTGTCTTCCCTGCCCCCACCCTGGATGTACTTAATGATAATATTTTTGTGGGCAGAAGGTCCTGGGTTCAATTCTTTGCACTGGCAAAGAGGATACAGAAATACTCCTGCCTGAAACACCAAATGGCTCTTGATGGTTCAGTGTCAATAATCCTGGGCTAGACAGAAAAAGAATGTGATTCAAAACAGGGCAGTTTTCTATGTTCCTAGAATTCCCATCATTCCCAGCTGATCATCCTGGCTGCAGGGTTCCCGGTTGAAGAAGGTTTGTATAAGGTAATTGCCTATGTTCTCATTTGTTGTTCATCCCCCATTAGTTGCTGGCAGAAAGAGGGGATTTCTGCCTTCGTCATAGTTGCAAAGGTGTACTGCAAGAGGGAAAACCCTTCTGAAAACAAATCTGTTCACCACAAATCCCTTTTCACCATGATAACTTGGGTTGATTACCTGAAGGACTCTATCATATGGCTTGAGTCCACACTGATCAGCAGGTCCATCGGGACGGATCATATTCACATAAACACCTTTTTCCAGCAAGCCATCCGAGACACTAAATCCAAAGTCTTCAGTCTCTGGATCCTTACAGATGGTCATCTATAGGAAATGATAAGCCTCATTTAGTGTGAACAAGAAAAGAAAACAAGCCCACAAGGGCACAAACTCATCAGGATGTGCTATTGTGAAGCTTTCACCAATTTGGATAGTTGGATGATTGTCCTGCACATTCCACCATCGGACTTATTCTACTGATTCCTAGAGAGCTTTGAATTCAAACTCCTGATAAGTCCAGATCCTGGTATTATACTACCACTCAGCCTGACCTGCCTTACAGGGCTGTTATGAATATAATACCAGAGAAGGAGACATTCAATCCAATCAAGCTGCTCTGAGGTCCTTGGAGGAAGGGCAGAATATAAATGCCCAACACAAATTGAAATAAAAGATCTGTGAGATACTGAGGGAGGGATTTCTTTTTAATCAGTAAAGCATCCTGATACTTTAAAAAGAGCAATACATCTTTCATCCTA
Organism: Intellagama lesueurii; assembly: GCA_037013535.1. Lineage (NCBI taxonomy): Eukaryota > Metazoa > Chordata > Lepidosauria > Squamata > Agamidae > Intellagama > Intellagama lesueurii. Next base: position 256,954,520 of record JBAJHW010000002.1, read on the forward strand.
ATTAGAGGGGAAGAGGGATTGAGCTAATATGCACAACAAAATAGTGCCATTCAGGCATGCTCACTCACAACGATGAAGAATCATATCACACAGAATCATATCACACGTAGATGCACTAAAGAATATTTATGGACATGGAGGGGCAATAACAGGGTGAGGGTATGTCTGTGTGTGACCTCAGGCTCACTAGGCTAGGGGTGAGCAACTTCTGCTGGTCCAAGGGACATTATTCCCAGCCTGGAATCTTGCTGGAGGCTACCTCCAGCAGCTGCAGAATTTGCTCCTGTAGAGGAGAGATACTAAGGTTCCCAACCCTTTTTTAAAAAGTTAAAAGAGGACATTTAAACTATCAATGCAAGAACTTCAAAACCCTCCCACCTTTTCAAAATTATTGAATCAAGACACTACTAGTCTTCTTTCACAGGCAAATAGTACTCTGGGAGAATCCCAGAAGTGCTGTTTTCATTGAAAGCAAAGCATGTGCTTCATCCAGCCAGATCTTTTCCCCCCCACATGTTAAGTGACCCTTGAAAGCTTTCCAAGCATGCATTTATCTACCTGGCTCCAGCTCATTATTATGGTTATTTCAAAACAACATTATTCATTAGGCAGACAACTCCCAGAGACCTCAATCTCTGCAAGAGGCTTTTGCTCCTTGGCAGTGGATAATCTGTAACTGTTACCCTCTTTAACCTCTGTCTTTTAAGAATGCACAGGATAGCGATTTTGGCTTCAAAAATCCAGCATTACAAGCAGTGCTGGGACAAGGTGGGTGCCAGGTCTTGGGCAAGAAATTCTTTACAGGTGGGATCACCTCCTCAACACCCCGTTCACTTGTTTTCCCCTTTTGGACCCAATCCACATGCTACTAGTGTTACACGTGTACAGCAAGCCAAGAGGTTGGGTTGAAGAAGCCAGAGACACTTGGGCAAAACCTAACCAAGCAAGGAGGAGGATCAAGAAAAGAGCACCGTGGCCTGACAGGGCACAGGGCATTGCCTGGAGATTAGATAGGATACAGAACCAAAGAAAGGAGGTTGAAGAGGGACAAATAAAACCTACCTCTCCCAAAGTAGAGGAAAAACAGAGGGGGCTTTTTCTCAGGGCTTGTCTGTGATCCAGGTGTTTGCTTTCTGGAATTTTAATGTTGTATAAATTCATGACTGAGGAAATCACCCTGTCTTTTAAACAAGATGAAGCTTGTGATGTTCTATCAGCCAGGAAGCTGGCCATGATGAGGAACTTAGTGCTTGGCTGGGTCCTTGCTGGTTTGCCTGAACCATATATTGAAATTAAAATATAGAAATGGACACAAAACAAAGTCCTGGATTCTCTTTGAATCCTCAAACAGTATGAAAGTGGCAAAAGAGGGGAAGAGGTGAAGCCTGTTTACTGAGCGGGGAGAGGGGCTAACTTTCAGAAGCAAGTGAGTGCATGAGAGAACATGCAGAGCAGACAGATTGACGCCCTTGGTAAGGACAAAGAATTCGTTTTGAAGAACTTGGTTAGAGGGCACAGTTTCTTTCCCCAATACAAAAGGAAATGAAGGAAGGCAGATCATCCCACCAGGGCCCTTAAGTTAAAAAAAAATGGCAGAGTGCAGGAGGCATAGGGTCGGCACAGATGACCAACCTTAGGGAGCACTCACGGAAAGCTGCATGTTCCATGCAGGTTCTTTCAGTGTGCTCTGCACAATGTTTTCCTTATTAGGGATTTAAATCAGCCAATAAATGGGTAGACAGTGAGGCTTGATGGTACTTGGAACTAAATTTGAATTTCTTTTCTCCATTACGAAAGCATAACTAAGAGTTTCTCCACCACTGAGCTTTTTTAAACTCTCCTTGTACTCATGATACCACTACTTTCCCCACTGTTTACATGATACAGGACTGAAAATGGCATCAGCAGGGCAAAGCAGCAAGAAAATATATACATACATTTCAAGTTTTTTGCACAGCATCATTGGTGGGTGGTGGTGCATTGTTGTTCTACTTTACTCTGATTTGTTTCAGTGCACAATCTGCTCATGTGGACCCTACTGCTGCATTGTTCTGTGTGGATCCACATACTTTCTGGGGGTTTGTCATTAGATAGCACTCTCTTACGTATGCATTTCCATGGGTCAATCTTCAACCCTCTGTGCCCTACCATCATTCCTACCAGTTCTGTTTTGTTTTCACTTGGGGGTGGTAAGGGAGGAGACTCCTGTAGTGGGACACTCATAAAGATGGTTTTGAAGCTCACTTTCTTGGTGACTCTCTCTTTTGCTCTCTTTCTCTCTCTCGCTAAAAGAGCAATGATTAGGGGAGATGGCTCTTCCTATTCTCAATACATAGACAAGAAATGCCCCATGATGGCAAACAAGAGGAGGAAGAAGGCCAAAGATTTGCAGTGAGCCTAGGTACTAATACATACTAATGATCATGATTCACCAGCTGAAAGGCACCACAATCATTGACTACTAAGCTAACACTGGGAGGCAAAGTCAACACTGTTATCATAGAGATCATGTCATCATACATCATGTAAATAACTTTTGCTAAGTCACAGGTGCTCACTGCCCACCAATGACATTGTAGCTGTGATGGGCAAAATACAAGCAGAGGAATCAAAAAGCTGTAAGAGGTAGCGGGGGGGGGGCAGTTAAGAGGAATGTCTGTGATGAGGAAAATACTATGGATTTCATTTGTATCTCTAGTCCTCTGTCTTTGGGGGAGCCCGATGGAAATCACAGTGTAAAATAATCTGAACATGAGCAGCGAAGGGCGCACACAGTTCACACAGGACAGACACATATTTTGCAGTCAGGTGTGGGCATGCAAAAATTTAATACTGGCATAACTCCACCCTTGGAAGAGTATTGTTTTCCTCTTCCCAAGATCTTTCCTCTGCTATGAACAGCTGTGTTTTCAAGAAGCCCTGGGAGACAATGCTCATCCTAAGACTTCCATAGCAACGGAAGAAGTGGCATTAAATCAAGTCATGATAATAGCCTGCCTAGCTCCTTGCTGTTTATGCTGGGAGGGAGCAGCCCCCCAGGGACTCAGACAAAAGTCCTTTGCAACCCTAAAGAGAGGTGCTGTGGACTGAAACATGTACGTATGTGTGGGGCTTATGCTCTGTCGCAACCTCACCTATGCTTAAGCCCAAGAAACAGAACCATTCATTGGAACATATTAACCGGACAACCCACCCACAATGTTGGTTTTCCTTCAAGCAAAACCAACATCAAAAAGGGCTTGTTGTCTGTTTTGTTGTTTTGTGCTGTATCATTCATTAGTGTTGCTCATTCTCATGCCTAAGTTTTAAAAGGTTGTTCCTTAAGGGTAGAGGTAGGCACAGGTGGTCCTTTGAGCTCATTTTTTGTTTTTTGCTACCAAGGGTCTCCAGGGATACTCCCAAAGTGAGGCGGGGGGAAGTAAAACCAGAAAAATATGAATTTGCTGGAGCCCTCCAAAAGATGTTTTTTGGTTTATGAGCCATCCCACCCCTCAAAAAATAAAAAATAAAAAACCCTAAAAATTGAATAGCTCATCTGGGCACTTTTTAAAATCTGTTTACTAATTTAAAGGGCCATTAAACCAGCCATTTCCATGCTTCACACGGCCTTGCTTTAGAAGTCTTGCAGTCTGATTCTCACGACTTCCCCATGTACACAGAGGATGTGGCCATGCTAGCTCAAGGGATTCTTGGAATTGTAACGCAAAACAAGGAAAGAGAATGAAATAATTTGTGTGGGAGGGGTTCCAATACAGTAAAATAAAATGTGACTGTCAATCAGGCCAAGTATTTTCAAGCCTCATTAAAAGCAAACGATAAAACTTACTGCACTTTCCCCTGGTTTCCCTGTGCAACAGTAACAAAATAAAGGCCTGGTTTCTAAGCACACTGGCCAAAATCCTGTGGCCTAAGTTACGCCTCTGGAAAGATGATGATGTCACTGTCAGGAGGAGATTTTCAGTAATTAAAAATTCTTTATTCTTTGCTTCCATCCCACAACTTGTGTGACTCACAAACAATCAGTTTCACTGTATGGAAACTGGCTTCTGCTGGTGTAACTTACGCAACAAGATTTGGTTTAATGTTAATAAATCTAATCATCCCTTTTCCAATTCGCTGTTCACATGATATGATCATTTTTCTTACCAATGTGCTGTCGCAGTTGGATTTTTTTTCCCCCAGAGAAAAGAAGCCTGAAAACTAATAGACCTCCTAAAAATGGTAAATGTGAGAGGTCACAGCTTAGAAGCCACACCCATAAGAAGTGGTCATCAGGTGAAACTGAGGAGGCAAAATAAAAGCGAACATGGGAACTGGCTCTTAGATTGCTCTCTTGCATCTTCCCTGACAAATCATGACCAAAAGGTCACGGCAATGCCCTCTCTGACAAGTTACTCATGCTTTGTGCAAATACAGAATTGTGTAAGACTCAGGAAACTACTTCCAAGGTAACATAGTACATTGGTAAGTTTATAATTAATCTTCAGCTGGCTGGATAGTTCAGGGTGTTAAGTATCTGGCTGCAGAGCCAGAGGTGGGGAGTTCAATTCCCCCACTATGCATCCCAGAAGAGCCAGCCTGGGTGGCCTTGGGCACAAGCCCAGAGCACTTCCAGAAGAAGGGAATTATAAACCACTTCCAAATGTACTCTCTACCTAAAAAACCATGAAATGGGGCGCCATAAGTCAGAATTGACTTGATGGCACACAACTAACTATTATTAATCTTACCTTTAAAACCTGTAATTGGAGTGGGAGAGGGATTATTCCAATTTCACACAAACTACCTTATTAGCAGACTCCAGAATGAACTTTCTACTATGTCAACAGAAGTGTTTGATTTTTAACTACTTACAACCTTTGGGCAGAGGCAGGGGCCATCACAAGCATGCACAGGAGGTTAATGGTTTGCATGCCATTGCTATTAAGCAAGATTAGATATTCCTGATAATATTGCAGGCATTTGTATGTTGACTCTGCAAGACTGCTCACAGGCTTTTCAGACATGATAGTGAATGATATCCTCAGGTTATGCTCAGGATTCAAATGCTTGGGTCCCCTCCCACCAAGTAAAATGGATTTGAGCTTGACAACGCAAGACATTGTGGAAACCCCCATGTTACTTCTCTTTTTAAAGACTGCCACTCATCTTATATGGTTGGCAGATACACATCCACTTGTACGCAGCCAGAGCAAATTGGTCCATCCAGTAGCAGCAACACAGGGATTCAGGAAGCAATCTTTCCCACCCTAGCAGAAGCTGCCAGGGAGTGAATCAGGTTCCTCTTAAATAATGCAAGACATGTACTCTGTGCCCAAAATATGGCCCATGTATGGAAGCAAGCTAACAAAGGAATTATGGAAAATAGCTCAGTCCGCAACAGCCACCACTGCCACAAGTGAAACATCTCATTTCCTTTGGTCTTGTGCTTAAAAGCATGAGACACATGAGACGCATGCTTTAGTTACACTCTGGATTACTGTAATCTTCATAGGGCTGCCTATGGAAAGTATCAGGAAACTGCACCAGGTCTAAAAAACAACAACCAGATTGCTAACTGTGGCTGATCACAGGGATCCCATAAGCCTCCAGTTACAGAAGCTCCACTGGCTACTTCCAAGCAGAATTCAAGGTGCTGGTTCTAAATTATAAAGCCCTAAATGGTTTGGGTCCAAGCTATCTCAAGGACCACATCTCCCTTTATGAGCCTGCTCAAGTGTTAAGATAATCAGGAAAGGCCTTTCGCGGGTATGTTTGGTGGGTACACGGGAGACAGCCCTCTCTGCTGCTGCTCACAGACTCTGGAACTCCCTCCCACTGGAAGCCAGCCTAGCCTCATCTTTGCTGGCCATCTGCAAGCAGGCAAAGACCTTTCTCTTCAGGCAAGCTTTTCCTGAGTGACTGGCTGCTTGAGTGGGGTTTTTAAATGGATTGCTGTACCTTAATGCTCTGAATGTGTTTTGGTATTGCTTATGCTTTCTAATATGGTATTTGTGTGATCCTTTTTAGTAATTGCATACTCACTGTTGATGACTTTAAAATACTGTTTTTTAATCATGTAGCTGCCTTAGGTCCTTTTTAAGAAGAAAGGCAAGGTAAAAGATATTTTAAATAAATAAATAAAATAAATAAAGAGGGTTACTCAGGCAACTCTGTGTAACAGTTGGCATCATCATTTCCCCTGAAAGGGCTTTATAAAAATAGTTCAGTGTAGATGAACGTTAAAACCAGGAGTGGGTACAATAGACCTCCAATGTTGGGCTCCAGTGTCACTAGCCTTAGTACAGTCAGTGGGGACAGAGGCCGGGAGTTGTCGACCAGTGGCATCTGGAGGGTCTGACCTTGCCCATCCTTTGGTCAAAGCCAAGACAAAGGCGATCCACACACACCTTGTGCAGCTCAAGAGGAGTGGGAGCCAAGATTTCCTGGATCTCTTCCTTCATCATCTTAAGCTCTAGATTCCTGTCATTCTTCTTGGTGGGAGTGCCGTTGCTGTTTCCCTGCCCTTCACCTGAGCTCTTGGGATTGCCTTTCCGTGGTGGGCTCAGCCCTGGCTGGTTCACAGAGTTTATAAGCAACTTGCCCCCATCAAGGCCCAGATTGTGGACACTCCCAGTCATGATGGATGCCTGTGTGGGAAAGTAAGAACAACCGTAACCCAACTAACCCCAACAGAAGAAGAAGAGGAGGAGGAGGAGGAGGAGGAGGAGGAGGAGGAGGAGAACAAGAAGACAACTTTGTTAAGCTGGCATGAACATGAAAGGAGTGCCTTGAACCTTAGATAGGAAACCAGAATTATGGGGGGTAAGGAGGAAGGATTCTTCCCCTTGTGTCCTCCTATGTGCACCATGTAGCTCATGGGCTACCTGATCAGTGACTGGAGACAGCAATGCTTGGGGACAGCAGAAACTCTTTTTACAAGGGAGGCTCCCCAGGCATTTTTTGCAGTCTTCAAAGCCACCCTGGGAGTCTCCTACACTGAAAGAGTTTAAACTCTCCGTTGCTGTTTTGGTTAATAAATAAATAAATCCCAATTACTGCTGCTCCTGAAGGTCTCAAAATTATTATTATTATTATTATTATTATTATTATTATTATTATTATTATTATTATTAAATAATAATAATAATAATAATAATAATAATAATAATAATAATAATAATAATAATAATAATAATAATAATAATAATAATAATAATAATAATAATAAAAAGTGGCTGTAAACAATTGTTCCCAAGTTTGCTGCAGTCCATGTTGGGGATGGAGAGAAAAATTTGGTCCCCAAGCCACTGACGTTGCCCACCTCCGTGCTCTGTGAGCTGGTTGACATCAGGATATGGCCATACCTCCTGTTGTTATGGGATACATGGCCAGAGAACAACACGGGGGTGGGTGGGTTCTACGGGGGCTTCCACATGGGGCTGGGCTTTGGTCCTCTTCTGACTTTCCTACATGAGGGAAGGAGGAGCAAAACGCTGGTTTGTTTTTTTAATTGTCAGCTGAGTACACCATCAGTTTTGCTACTTTTCCTCCCTGCTCTTTGCACAGGGAGTAGCAAGGAGGACTGAAGTTCTGCTATCTTCAATCTCTGATCAGAGGCGGTGTGGATTCCCTTCATGCTAAGCTCCTAGGACAGGTCTTATGCATGGATAGCTGGGAGTTTTGGGTCAGAATTGGCCCAAAGAGACGTTTACAGGCTGGATGAGGAACCTTTCAGGCTGAGCTGGACCTCTGGGGGTGAGGCTCCCCTCCTCTTCCCTGACTGAAGCCTTTCCTTCTCCCATGAAATGCCCAGTACGGTGCTGTAAACATGACTAAAAAGTAATCCTTCATTGCCCCAGCTCTTATAAAGATCAGGCATCTCCTCCTCCCTCTTTCAAGAACAAAGATAAAGCAAAATGAACTAGGAGAACTTCAGCTGCCAAGACAAACAAAGACATTCAGAAAGGGAGCAAGGCAACATTGCTCAATACACCTCAGGCTTGCTTGCTACAAGAGGCTGTTGAATGGCCATTTCGGCCCAGAGCTGCAAGTCATGCGGCCTGGTAACGCAAACCAGCTATCACTCTGGCTTAGAATCTGATGGGAGTTTTACTGCTCCAAACCTTTGGAGTACAGGCATCATCCCTCTCCCTGTGGGACTATATAAAAAACCCAGCTTCTCAGATGGGAGAACCTATGCAAATTGTTCTGAGCAGTGGCACTTTGGACCCGATAGGCAAAATTTGATCAGGATTCACGTAACTCTATGAATCAGTTGTCGCGAAGCCAACAAGTAGAAGGGTGCTGTTGTTGCCCTCCTTGCCTGCTTGTGGCCTTCCCAGAGGCATGGAAACAAGGTGCTGGACAAACAGAGCATGCCAAGGCATGGCTCTTCTTATGCCTTAAGGCAGAAATTTACTAGCAGAGGTAAGCGATGGAACAGGTAGACCACTTCTGCTTTCTGAAAGGTTAATTTACCTCAATTTCTCTTAAAAGTTCAGACTGGCCGCATGTTTCCAAGTCCTCCAAAGCTTCTCCAAAAACACGCCAAAAATTATCCTCGTGGGCGGTCTCAAGGCCATTTTGGCGGTTGGGATATCTGTTGTAACGTAGGAACCAAAGATTGTCAGCACTCTTCTGGAGCAGGACGGAAGCCGCAAGGGCGACAGCAAGTGGCTCGCCAGTAAAAGCAGAGAGACTTGGCAGAATCTTCATATACAAATGCAAACAATATGAGCTTTTTCAGGCAAGAAAAGAGAGTCCAAATACAAAACCTCCATGCACTTTCACTAACAGGGCAAAAGTCTTTCCAAAGGAAGAGTTAAACTGGTGCGGTAAATGTCAAGTTCAACAGGGGAAATAAAAAGTGCCTGTAGGAAGATTGTAGGTTTAAGGAAGACGTTTTGGTGAAATAGAGAAGTAAAAGAAAAAAAGGATGCATTATGGGTAAACCAGGAGCCTCAGAGACTGTTAGTACAAAGGCGGATGGGACAGAGTTCAGATCTGAGACACAGAACACCTGAGAAAAGAGAGAAAAACACAGAGGGTAACAGACATGGTGAGAAAATGATAAATACATCAGGTCTCTATGGGAATATATAATGAAAGAAAGATGTCTATAAAATGATTTCCCTTAGTCTAGGCAAGTAATTAAACAGTCTATACTAACTGCATACAGCAACTGAGCAGGGGCCTCTCTGGAGTCTGTACACCTTACCTCTCATTTTCATGGGTCCCTGCACTTTTAATATTTTAAATTTCTGTTGTCCCTTCCTATGATAAATAGGAGGGGAGAATCTCTCCTGGAGGAGTGAAAAAACTGATGCTTGTTAAAATCCACCCCCTGCTTTGCAATCAGTGGTTAAGTGGTTATATAATAATGGCTAGTTCCCCGTATACTATTCCACACTCCAAAATCCTGTCACGCTGTGGTGTGGCCAACAGACAGATTCCGAGATAGGTCTATTCAGACAGAACCAAGTTCAGTTCTCAATGGCTTCAGTTTAAATGACTGAGTTCCCTTGTGGAGGTTAGTGGATTCATTTGTTCTTGCATGGTATCTTCAAAAACCAATAGTTGCGACTAATTATTGGTGTGGGAGGTGTGGAGAAAGCTCTGCACCTAGGGACACTGCATTAGGGTACTGATTGCCTGCCTTCAGAGACAGGAAGGCCGCAGGGTGTTCCTTTGCATGCACACAAGCTATCCTCACAATCGGAAATTTTGCTAGCAATTTTGCTGGTAATTACTTGTCAGCACATAATTGCTAAGTGCAAGACAGCAACGCTGTGGTCTCACTCCCACAGGGGAAGTCACTCCACTGGATGTTTTGGTGTCACTTCTGAGATCTCTACAGAGAAAACGGTAATTAAAAAGGAACTAAAGTCATATGAAATGATTTTGGAAATTCATGCCAAGGAAAATGATTGCTGTTTTAATGGGTCAACACTACAAAGAACTGTGACACAAACAGAGGGAATGTTGAGTCGAGGGTTGGGTTTTTGCTTTTGGACAACTGCCTTCTCTTTGGGTCTTCCATCCTCACCCCCTTTCCTTCATCTCTTAGACAGGAGAGCTCTTGGGCCCAAGGGAGCTTTTGTTTTTATGCCAAGAGAGCCAATGCTGGCACTTCAGACTCCCACCACAAATGGCAGCAAATCTAGTGGCCACAGGTAGCCTGGGTGCATGGCAAAGATTTTATGGCCAAAGCAACTGGCCAGTCCATGCCTCCGCCTAGTCAAATGGCAGAGGCATGGAAAGACAGAACCGTGGCAAGCAGTTAGGAGAGCAGCAGAGGACGAATTCCTGGGGGCATCAGGGCAAACTGATTCTGGCCACCCGGCTACCATACAGAATTTACGCCAATATCTCCCAGTCAAAACTTGCAAATTAGCCAGATTAGCCTGGGCATCACAGTTTTTTCTGGTAAACAACCAGAGCCTCTTTCCTCCCCATTCAGGTAATTGTTTCATAATTGCCAATCAAGCACCAAAACCCACCATTCAGATTTCCCTCCCCCCCCCCCCCCGGACAGGAGGAAAAGTCTGATGTGCTTCATCTTAGCATTATTTAAGCAGCTTCTTAAGGCAGCTGAATTTAGGAAATTATGATTTATTGTAGTGCCAAGGTGAACACATGAATCAGTTCTTAGATCGGTGACACTAGGTGACTGCTGATCTGGCTCTGGGTTCAAAGCCTACTGTGTGCCACTATAAGAGGAGCATTTTTGATGGCACAAAAGGATCCATGATTGCAGTTGTATGCCTGCTAATAATTAACACAAAGAGAAGTAAATAAACAAAACAATATAAATTGACGTTGTATGTATAAGCATACATCCTAAATTGCCTATATTACCTAGGTCATTAACATGCCTAGGAAATCAAGATAGCCTTTCAGTCAACACTCAAAAGATCAAATGCAGATTACATATTAAAAGAATTGTTATTTCCCCAGAGGATATCCTATGCTAATGAAACATGAGTCTGGACCTTCAAAAAAGGCCAGATGCTGATTTCAAAATGCTGATGGTGTTTTAATCAGCTATTTACAACTACACACACTTATCAGAATACTCTGACATTCCATGTGCTGTTCAATTAATTTCACAGCTGCTATCTAATAGCTAGTGGAGGGAGAGAGGACATTTCATAGCATTTTTCACTGCTAGCCAGCTATCCCCACCATACACAAGCATGCTCCATTCTTGCGATTCCTGGGAACGCACACTCACGTCTATACCTTCCCTCAGTTTCTTACAAGCTTAACATACCTGCTGGGCTTCTCCCAATCATCCTCACTGAAACTGCCATCCATAAAAGGGTAGCTCTTTCTGGGGTCCCCAGGAGGCGTGCTACTCTTCTGTCGGCTGGATCTCCACTCATGAGGATGAAGAGCAATACCAACAGCCTGTGGTAAGTATGTACCTACTGAGATAGGACAGAGAGGAGAAACAAAGACAGGAAGATGACTGCCTTTTTTTTTGGGTATAGATAATCAGGCAGATGCACTAAAAGAGGGAAAGGTAATACGATGGGAATATCATTTAACAGAGCAACTTTGACTCAATTTTTGGCGAGGCTAAGGAACAGACTTCCTGTATCAACATGTATTTTTGCATTTTTGGGGACAATTTTCATTGTGTGCAATCTTCAGAGCTTCTGGTCATGAGTGGATGAAAAGGAGCTATAAGGGGTTGGAGGAGAGACAACAGGAGGAGGGTTTTCACCATTTGTTCAAGCCTCAAAAGGAAACAGAAGTACTCTTCTTCCAAATTCCAGTTGCTTTCTTTAAAAATTCATTATAGCATTCATGGCTCATTTGAAATATGGTGCTGGAGGAGAGCTTTGCAGATACCCAGGACTGCCAGAAAGAGGAACAAGAGCAAATCAAGCCAGAATTATCTCTGGAGGCAAAAATGATGAAACCGAGGCTGTTGGGAAAGGTTGAAGACAGCAGGAAAAGAAGAAGACCAAATGCCAGTTTACAAGAGCTGAGCAAGGCTGTTGAAGACAGGATATTTTGGAGATCACTCATTCATAGGGTCGCCATAAGTCAGAGGAGACTTGACTGCACGTAAAAACAATAACATACTTTAGAGATACACTTGTCATCAGGAGTCTCAACAAGTGCTGTAAAAACTGAAATATAGCCTTGTTGGTGAACTTTGCTTCCTTACAGTGGAAAGTACGGGAAAGCAGGAGTGTTCCCCTTTAACCTTTAATTCTTGCATTTGTGTATTTTCTGTAAGTTCAGGCTGATCTTTGTAAAGCCAGTCGGGGAAATAGGAGGCAATTTAGAAGTCAAATCAGACTGATGACATCATCTTTTTGTCCAAATTCAGACAAACCAGATTCGTATCAGGATTCAAAGGCTTGCCTATGCAAACAGTCAAAGTTTAAAATGCAGAAACTATGCTTTACAAGCAGTCTTGTATCTTTTCCACATCCCTTATCTGCTTCAGACAATCACTTCTATTTGTCCCTAAATGATACTATGTTACAATAGACAAGTAAAAACACAAATCAACAAGCAAAATGCTGAACAACACACAATTGATACAACTGAAACACAAATAATGTGCATACTTCCTTATACAAATCAAACCATAATTACAATAACAATGCTTGAAGGCTATAGGCCACTTAAACCCATATATTACTTTACAGGTTAAAAGAAAAAAGAAAGCACAACTAAAGGAGGTCAAATGCAGTAATTCAGACAACACATTGTATCTCATTTTGTTGAATCTTATCAGATGCAGTTTATGTGTTACATCATCTTATAATTGCTCTCCTTCTACCCATGTAGTTATGGAGGAACTTTTGGGTTGGTGTAAACCACTAATCTTAGAATCTTAGAACTGCAGAGGCTGGAAGCGACCCTATGAATCATCAAGTTCAGCCCCTCTCAAGGGGGCACCGTGGGGAATCAAACTCCCAACCTCTGGTTCCACAGCCAGAGACCTAAACCACGGCATTACCCTGACAGTTGGCTTGAGTCAGAACTCTGACCCAGAAGTCTGTGGGACAAAGCAGCAGCTATTGTAGTTTTGTACAACTAGTGCATCTTAAGCAATCTGGAAGGAAAAAGAGTGTCAAATCAATAGCCCAGAAAACATTTCAACCTCTTGCAGGGCAAGGAGGAAATGAGATAGCAATTCCTTGTCCTTGCCTGTGAGGACGAGACAACCAAGGCTTACATCAATAGTGGAAGCATCAAAGGCATATTGAGGCCAGATATCTCATTGATGGTAATAATCTCCAACATGGATTTTGCCTTTTCCACTGCTGTTGCATGCTGTGCTGACATTTTCATTGAACCACTGTATTCAAGCAGTCCTTTCGATCTGCACAATCAACACCGATTTACTGCAATCCAGATTCATGAAAACTAATACAAACTGTCCACTTACAGTGGTGCTACCCAAATATATATACTACAAATGTGCATGCGTGCACATGCACACATGCAAGTCTGTATGTACATATGTTCATACTCCTCCGAAGGGGAAGCCATTTCCCAAAAATGATAAGAGCCAAAAACCCAAGAACACAAACTTCCCAAAAGTCTGCTGAATGACAGAGTGGAAAAATTTTAGTTTCAACACAATGCTGTCAGTGGCCATGTTTTGCTGCTGCCTTCTTTTTCCTCTGATAAACATCCTCAATAATACCAGACAATGAGGGGATCTTTATTCTGCCAGTTGCTATTTCTTTGCCAAATTAAACAAAAAAAAAAAGGTGCTGTTTCCATTTTTTTTAAAAAAAAAGAGGAATGAGAGGGTTTGTGTTTGCACCATCTTATAGTTAATGGGTTATTTAAGCATGTAGGTCATATTGATACCTTTAGTGTGTTTTTAATTTATATTTGGTAGATATTAGATAGATGTAGCTTTTGATTATGGGTTCTCTTTTTCTCATAGTTTATTAGCAGGCACACATCCATTTGGAACAGAGGCCAAACGTGAGAGATTTCACAGCCATTTATTTAGCAGGTTTTGAAAAACACCAAAAAAACGGTCTCAAACCAGGCCTTCAACTCCCACCTTCATAATATTCACTTGTGCTTTCTTGGAAGCCTCCTTTTGCCCTTCAGTGAACTATTGCACATTTCTACAGATACCCTCTGCCAAAGAGGCCAAAAGTGACCATGGAATGATACAAACTTTCATGGAAAAGGCCAAATAAAATGCCACTCATTCCTTTGAAGACAACAAAGTCCAGTCCTGCCCCCAGAGGAATATTGTATATATTTAATGATCATTTCTGTAACTGAGACTAAAGTGCATGCCCATGGCCACGCACACGTTACTGACAGCCCCACCTCTCCATACCAGTCATCCAAGCTGATGTGAAGAACTATGGCACCAACTTCCACATTGCTGCTGACTATGAGACAGAACTCAGCCTCTTTTATAGTCCTTCCTTAGTCTAAGACCTCAGGGCTAGTGCACTATGGAGGGCTTATTGTAAGAAGTGGTAATTCGTTAGGTGATAAAAGTGATCTATTCTCTTTAGAAGTCTGTCATCAGTTTAGATTCTAATGTCCTTATGCTCAATTACGTATAATAAATACATGTATGTATAAAAATCATTTCTACAACTCTGAGGGCATATACACCATGGCATGTAAATCAGGGTAATGAGCAGAGGAAAGATGCCTTTTAGGAGGTCAGGGCAAAAACTGACTCGGCCTGGATTGCTATACTCATAGCATAAGGCCTCCAGTGGCCAGTCAACACTAATGTCATGACCTCCACAGTTTATAAGGAGATACTATTTTCCCACTATGTACAAATTTAGCACTGTTGCTGAATTCTGTCCAAAGTTCTATTTGGCAATATTTTCAAAGGTTTCCTATAGTCTGACAGACCATACTGTGGAATTTCAGGGACACTCTCTAAAAATCTATGATGGGTTCCAGAAGCCTCCCATTTTCTATTTGGGCTGCTTAGGTCCATCTAGAGCCCAGGAGGGCCTGTTCTTGCACAAAATATAGTCCACAATTTCCTTATTCTTTTTCTTAACTATTTTCCCTTCCCATCTCACAGTTTAAAAAATGACTCAAATGTTTCAGGCAGTGTTTATAGCATAACCCTAAATTCCCTTCCCCATAAACCTATCCCCATTGAAAAGAATAAAAAATTAGAAACGGAAATGTTTCAGGTAGTGTTTCTAGCATTCAAATTGCTTTGCACATATCATTTTGTAGTAGTATGTATACACAACAATTGTGTAAAGAAGGTCAGTGTTGTGGAAGGGAGACTGAAGCTGAGAGAGAGAGAGAGAGAGAGAGAGAGAGATATGAGATTTGCCCAAGACAACCAAATCATTTCATATAGAGGTGAAGCTCAAGCTGCTGAGGTCTCTTGATGCTGGTGCTTAACTGTGGCCTTGTAACAATGCTGAGAAGAGCAGGAGGAAGACGCCTTATATAGCTATTTTTCTTGTCTGAATGGGAGAAGTTGTCTGAAACGTCCTAAGATGTTTGGGCAGCACATAGGCTCATTATGAGGCCTGCAAATTAAATATGAATTACACTGTTTGTTTTGCAGAATTCAGGAGAGTTACTTTTTTGACTACAATCTGAGCCAGCATAACTAAGGGGAGAACAGGTCGAGAGCTGTAAATCCAATGAATAACTTTTACAAGTCATGTTGACAGACCTTGAAAACAACCTGTGAATTTTAATTCATTAAAATGAAATTCACTGCTTCTTTGCTTAGCACAGGTGTAATGGCAACAAGTGAACATTATGAACTAATTTAGCACTTTCAATTTTGCAAGTTTTTCTCTCATTAATCTTCCTATGCCTTCTGTCCAAGAGGCTGCATCTTGAGCCATTTCTGCTTCATTGCTAAAAGTTATTTGGACATGCTAACTCCTCCAGTATCCAGTTGAGAGGGTGAAGGGCTGACTCCATACAACCCAGGACTGAAAAAAACTCAATGACCAGTTGGGATTGAAAAGCCTAGTATGGTGAGGAAAAAGGTCCATCTGCTTACTACGAAATAAAATGCTGCCCATCAACATATTTTTCTATATACCATGCCCAAATGGGTTACCTGGAATGGCTACATTTTAAGTGTGCACAAATAGAGTGGTGCAAATGTTATTTGAAAGCATATTTTTCAGTCAGAAAACCATAAAAATGTGAATTGAGTTTCCCGGGGCCAGCCCAGCTCCCTTACAAGACTTCAGTCATTCTAGATAATCTCAGTTTCCGCAATAGTACAAACCTCCCCAAGAGTTAAATCACACTGAAAATACTCCTTGGGGGTAGCCTACAAATGTAAGGAAAATACACATTATAACTAATATTTCCTGATTACATGGTTAGTTGCCAGCAAGCACAAGAACTGCATATTGGAATGCTCTTTATCCCTCTTAGAAAGAAGTACATGGATTGGGGAGGTCCAGGAGTTCTCAGCAGTTTCATAAAAGGATTGGAAGGGACCTTTTCCCCCCCTCTCTCAAAGAACAGCCAGGCACTTCCTTCTTGTTGAAAGCCGTGCCTTCCCACAAGAAAGAAACACTGAGGGCCAACTCACCCTGGCTTCCATAACCTGCATCAATGCCAGAGCCATCCCAGGACTCCATGGCGCTGTCCACGCTAGGGATAGTGGTGGAATAGATCTCAGAGAGTTTGCTCGTTTTCTGAGAGTCAGTCAGGTCATCCTCCGGGTCACTCACTTCATTCACACTCCCAGGCTTCTTGGGGTACGTCCCTGAGACCAAAGGAAAGAAGCACATTTAAGCACATTAAAGTGTTACAGAGAAACATTGCCAGACACTGTGGGTTGTTTGCCACACTTATACCACTTTCGTTTCCCTCCAGATGTTGTGGGACTGCGACTCCCAGCACCCCACGCCAACAAGCATGTTGGCTAGGGCCGATGGGAGCTTCAGTGTAAGAACACCTGCAAGACCTCAGGTTACCAACACATTCTATAGCCATGGGTTACTAGTGGGTACAGTTCATAAAGTGCAGGATGAATTGTGTTTCTTCAGATATGATAAGGTGCCCTTCTTTCCCCTTCAGCCTGCGTTTTTGGCCCAGAGGAGCTTCAAGCTACATCAGCCATGAGAACAACAAAGGGCAAAGATGATGGGTTACTATCCAGATGGTATGGATTTGCCTGCAAGGAAGTCTCCTTGAAAGCAATTAGAGACATACTTCCAAGCAAATGGTTTTCAGATTTAGTGCTAAGGAAGTGATTTATTCATTAATTATCATCACCTAGACAATTTGCTCTTTGACCACAAAACATCTCCTGGGATGAAGGTTATTCTTGAAAGACAGAAAGAAAAAAATGTGGTTTCCCCAACATTAGGATGGGTGAAGTTGCTTATGATGACTCGTTTGACATGGCTGCAGCATTTCAACTTCAGTCTTGGAATGAACATTGGGAATTAACCTCCAGTCTTTCCCCTCATGCGTTCCACACAGAGAGTGTTCTACAGAGTTTCTGTAGGGGAAGGGAAAGCCATGTGCTAGGCATATCCTTCCTATGAAGGCAGCAGGATGCTCCCACAACAGGAGCAAATGGCTGAGTTCTGGGGTGATCATCTTTGGAATGTGAGAGCAGGTGACTCCTCAGTCTAGCTAAGGGTGGTTCTTACAATATGGGTTTACAATGTAATGCAGGTTTTAAGAAAACAGAGGCAAAGAATAACAGAGGTTAAAACCAGAGAGGGACAGAGAGAGAATGCTAGGAACGCTATGCTGCTTGCCTCTATCTGGGTTAATAATTTTTTTGGCTGACAAAATAGGCAAAAATGCTGTTTTTTCATTTTCTCCCATTTTTCCCCCTGAGCATTTACATTTCTACCCTTCCACAGGCAAAAAATGGAACTCATAGATGAAGGAGATGCTTTATCCTTTCCAGAGTAGACAGAGAAATAAACCATCAGGCTTTGGAAGTGACAGTGGAAGGAAAGCCTGCCTTTAGGCAAACAGGCATTCTAATTTCACAATGGCTAGGAAGCAAAGTGGGTGGACTGCATCAGGAAAGTCCTCTGCACTGGAAGACTGAGTAAAGACAGCTGGAAATATATATGGTTTAAAGCCAGCAGTCCTTTCCAGCAAGAAAAAAAAAACCTGCATGGGTTCTTTGTCATTTATCTTCACTAAAACAAAGATGCTGAGGACAGAACCTTTTTCTGAATCTTACACATAAAGTTCAAACAGGATCTGAAAGAGAACTTCTCTCCTTTCAAGATTCTGGCTGAGATTTTTCGTCTGGCAAAGGGAGGTTGCTGTCGCATGGAATTTATAAAGCAAGGAACTCCACAGAGCCACAGAGTCTGCTGGGTGATGTCTGATTGACAGAGGGTTGGCAAGGAAAGAACCATATAAAATTTTTCTCCAATTGGCTTTTCAGCCAATCTTTTTGAAGTGTAATGATGCATCAAAGTGGAGCTGCTTGGAGGAGAGAAATGTTATGCAGGAAGAAGGAAGAAGAACTTTTGTTAGCAGCACTGACGTGATGCTCTTTACATTATAAGATCAAAAGATTTCTGTTGCTGTTGTTGTCAAAAAGGAAGAGGCAGCTCAAAATCTAATCAGTGTTACACCAGAATTTCAAGGGAGAGGGCTTGAAATCCATACCTGACAGGGAGTTACTTGCTCATCTAGGTGTCCTTCCCTTCTTGTTGTTTCAAAGAAACCTCCCATGGAAACCAACCCACACACTAATCCTACACAAGTTTGGCATTATTAAAATATCATAGTCAGAAAAAGGTATTTGTTTTGTCATTTACTTTTAGACTCTAAGCATGTCCTTTTGGGCAGCGTGGAAAACATTAAAAATATAAAATATCAACAATAAAATAATAACTGCATCAAAATAATCATATTAGATTACCCCTCAACTACATAAACAAGCACACATACATACAGTCATGGCCAAAAATATTGGCACCCTTGCAATTCTGTCAGAAAATGCAACCCTTCTCTCAGAAAATTGTTGCAGTTGCAAATGTTTTGGTACTCACATGTTCATTTCTTTGGTTTGCTTTGAAACAACACACACACACACACACACACAAAACAGAGAAGAAAAGTCAAATCTGATGCAATCCCACACAGAAACCCAAAAATGCACTGGCCAAAATTATTGGCACCCTCAACTTAATATGTGGTAGCACCCCCTTTGGAAAAAAATAACTGAAAACAATCACTTCCTGTAACCGTGAATGAGTTTCTTACACCTCTCTACTGGAAGTTTGGACCACTCTTCTTTTGCAGACTGTTCCAGGGCCTTCAGATTTGAAGGATGCCTTCTCCCAACTGCTGTTTTGAGATCTCTCCACAGGTGTTTTATGGGATTCAGATCTGGACTCATTGCTGGCCATTTCAGAACTCTCCAGCGCTTTGTTTGTAACCATTTCTGAGTGCTTTTGGAAGTGTGTTTCGGGTCATTGTCCTGCTGGAAGACCCATGACCTCTGGTGGAGAAGCAGCTTTCTGACACTGGCCACTACATTGCGCCCCCAAATTCTTTGGTAATCATCAGATTTCATGATATCATTCACACAGTCAAGGCATCCAGTGCCAGAAGCAGCAAAGCAGCCCCAAAACATCTTTGAACTTCCACCATGTTTGAATTTAGGGACTGTGTTCTTTTCTTTGAATGCCTCATTTCTTTTTCTGTAAACAGTGCCATGATGTCCTTTACCAAAAAGCTCTACTTTTGTCTCATCTGTCCACAGTACGTTCTCCCAGAAGGATTGTGGTTTTGTCACATAAGTTTTGGCATACTCCAGTCTTGCTTTTTTATGCCTTTGTGTCAGCAGTGGTGTCCTCCTGGGTCTCCTTGAATTTGTTGGGAAGTTAATCTGGGTTCTGTATCCACCATTCAAACAACCCTTCGTTGTAATTTTTCAGGAATTTTGCTCTTCCATCCACGTCCAGGGAGGTTAGCTACAGTGCCATGGGCTGTAAACCTCTTGATGATATTGCACACAGTGGACACAGGAACATTAAGATCTCTGGAGATGGACTTGTAGCCTTGAGATTGTTGATGTTTTTCCACAATTTTTTCTCTCAAATCCACAGACAGCTCTTTACACTTCATTCTTTTCTCCATGCTCAGTGTCACACACAACACAAAGGTTGAGCCAACTTTTCTCCATCTTAACTGGTTGCAAGTATGATTACTATATTGCCCACACCTCTTACTTGCGACAAGTGTGTCTAAATACAAATTAAAGGAGTATCACATGCTTGAAAAGCAATTATGTCTTACAATTTAGACAGGGTGCCAATAATTTTGGCCAGTGCATTTTTGGGTTTCTATGTGGGATTGTATCAGATTTGACTTTTCTTCTCTGTTTTTTTTTTTGTGTTGTTCCAATGCAAACCAAAGAAATGAACATGTGAATACCAAAACATTTGCAACTGCAACAATTTTCTGAGAGAAGGGTTGCATTTTCTGACAGAATTGTAAGGGTGCCAATATTTTTGGCCATGACTGTAAATACAAGGAGTGTGACGCCATACAAATAATGCTCACTATTATTTGTGTGTTATCTGTACCAATTTTGGCACTAGTGCACTGGTTGCAACATGTATAGTTTAAAGCAGGAGACAGTAAAAAGAGGCAAAACTCACTTTCTGTTTGCTTCTTAATCTTCAGTGTTACCGTTTCTCCAGCCATTTGGAGAAGATGAATGGCTTCGCTCAGTGGCTTCCCCTTAAGGCTTACATTATTAATAGCTAATATCCGGTCTCCTACATGGATGGCCCCAGTTCTAAACCACAAATACAGAAAACTGCAGCTATTATGCATGGCAGTGATTTCATTTAAAAGCATAAAACCAGAACAAAATTAAGCTATTTCATCCTGCACTTCAAGATATTCACACTCAGGAAGATAATTCAATAAATTAGATTTAATTCTGTTTCAACATTTTATCTTGTTTCATGTTTTTATATATATAAATATATTCGTACTGATTAGTATATTAGTAATCTTATCTATCTATCTATCTATCTATCTATCTATCTATCTATCTATCTATCTATCTATCTATCTATTTATCTATCTATCTATCTATCTATCTATCTATCTATCTATCTATCTATCTATCTATCTATCTATCTATCTATCTTCGTACTGACAGCTGCCCTGAGTCCTCTTGAGTCCCATTTTTGTAATAAAGATGGGATATAAAAACCAATTAAAAAAATTAAGCAACAATTGCACATATGTCTACCATACCATGTTAAACATGCTCAGTCTCGTCTGATTCTAAAAGCTAAGCAGGATTGAGCTTGGTCAGTACTTGGATGGGAGACTACCAGGAACACCTGTGTTCTCCTGGTAGTGATAGGAAATTGTGGAGAACTGTTGTCGGTCAAAGGTGACACTATTGGGCTATAACAACTCCCAGAATTCCTGACCAGCACAGTCAGTGGGGAAGGCTTCTGGGAGTTTTAATCCAAGAACATCTGGAGACCCAAGGTTGGGAACCACTGGTATTGATGGACCAATAGTCTGATTTCAGTGTCCTCATGACAGATTCTGCAGGGCCAGGGTCCTCAGAAGATCCAGGCAGCCATTTGTTTCAATCCAGTGGTCTACCGTGACAACAGAAGCTCTCCTAAATGCATGTGCTTGTAAAAACACTCCCACTTCAGTGATCCACTAGGGCTGGCCTGTTACTTTGTATGGAATCTGCACTTAAGCCTCCTTGTACACATCTCAAAACAAGTCAAAAGCCAACATCTGCAAGAGACTTCTGAACATGAAAACAGATTTCATCCTTACCCTCCTCGTTCTTAGTCACTTCTGCACCCACTGTCATTTCATCTGATTTGCAGAGGTGGAAGTGGCATGGAAGGTGACAGCCAATGATGCGATAATGTTACACTTGGCATGGTATCTGGTGGATACCCATAAACAAAATTACATGATTGCCCCAGCCAAACAAATGGACCCTGGGATCAAATGAGGCATCAAAAGACTGATGTCAAAGAATGACGGACAAAAGTGCTTGTTCAAAAGCAGTGACCAAGTGCTTATGTTGTAACAGTTATCTGTCACACACATGTCCAGTAAGGTAGTTATTTTTCCTGCCACTTCTTTGGCTGCACCGAACATGTTAATGTTGAAGGAAAGACTGAAGTTACAAATACGTGATGCAATCCTGTATGTAATCACCGCAGCAAATTGCTCTCACAAGGAACAAACAGCCACAAAACATACCATCCAGTGAGGATCGTATCAAGTGTGTTTGTCAGGGCAGGGCCTCTTTTGTGTGGATGGGTTCTGTTTCATCCGGATTAGCCAGAATTTAGTCAGTCATATAAATGGACTGTGAACAACTGTGGAGCAGTACATTTACCTGGCTGTGTACTGAGTGCTGTAAGATGCTTTGTACTGGGACCACAATAACAGGGTACTTTTGTATGACCTTAGGAAATAACTGGCTCCTTGTTCAGTGTTTTATTACCCATCACAAGCTTTGAGCCCAAAGAGTTGCATCCCAGTGGACACAAAAAGCAAATCATGTCATGTCATATATTTATTTCACAGTTACTGGATTAAGCTAACTACGGCTGTAACGCACGAGATAAACTGAAGTTGCTGAGCAGGGTAATGGTGACTAAGAAGCTGGACATCTCTACTGCATGTATATTCTGTCTTTCTTCCAAGAAGCTCAGGGATACCCCTCCTCCCTGTTCCCAGTTTTATACTCACAGCAACCCTGTGGGTAAGTCAGACTGAGGGAGAGTCCAAGCTCACCCTGTGAGCTTCAAGGTCAAAAACAGATTAGAACTAACGTCTCCACAGTCTATGACTCTAGCCACTACACCAAGTCACGGAAGGGAAAAGAAGACCACTGGGTGAAGCTTAGCTTGTCTGCTATACTGACGGTCCACACACTAGACAACAACAATAGAAAACTGCACACCCTCCCACTGCAGTTCTATGAGGTATGACTGAATCTGCTAACAGTTCTCTTTGGGGCTTACTTTATCTTTTATCGGCAGATTCTTGTCCTACATTTCCTTTCTGCTTCCTTTGACAGGCAAATTAATTTTTGCTAACAACTCTCATAAATAAAAAAGTACAATCTATTTTCAGCTTCAGATAACAAAAGCATCACACACTGCTGTGCCAATCTTCCACATCTCGTTTGTTGCTAGTTAATTAGGATAGAATTCAGCTCCTTTCTTTGTGGAGCTTTTTTCTTTTTCTCCCCCCTACTTTCTTCAAATCAATGCATTGATTTCCCAGCTATCCACCAGAGGTCAGTATAATATAAGTAAAGGGGAAAAAAACCAACTGTGGGACTGGCAGTGTATTCAACCCAGTGCTAGGCCACAGCACTAGCTGGTTGTGGGTTCTATGATGATGCAGCACTCCTGGGGAGCAAGATGATTGCCTTCCTACTGAGATCAATGCTCTTTGTTTCTTCCAAGAGTATGCCTATAAACAATACGATGACATCGCTCTGGCCAAGGAATCCAGGAGATCTGGTAGCAAGGGTTTCTTTCCGATAAAAGACAACAGGTCCTCAGCTATCTTGAAAAAGAAGGTACCCCCTTCCCAGCAAAGAGGTAGGCTTCCCCTCACTCAGTCACCAATATTCTTCTTCCATCTTTCTAGAGAATAAATCTAGCTTGTCCCCAACATATAATTTCTTGAAACCCTGAGGGGATTGTAGACCCTGACAGACTACTGAAACACATCCTAACTCCCAGCCTAAAGTTTAGACCAGTTTCACAATCTGAAGTGGAGTTCTCCTGAGAAAAGTAAGAATTTTTCAATTAACCTCCAATAAAGTTTTACAGATTCATAAACTGAAAATTGTTTTTGTTTGCACTGGAAGAGAAGCAACAGACTGTCTGAATGTTCATTATGCAAATGTAAGAGTTTTGGAGAATGTATCTCCTGGAAGGATGTTTTTCTCACCTTCCAATGGTGAAGCTGCCATCTCATCTAGTCCTACCTTTTGAAACCAACAGGTGGCTCACAAATGGATACATGACTTTCAACTGGTAGATTAAATAAAATTTATGGATTCAATTTTTTTTCATCCACAAAAAGTTACAGCTGATTCTCTAATATCCTAAGTGTTTCTGACAGATTGCTGTTTAGTCGTTAAGTCGTGTCCAACTCTTCGTGACCCCATGGACCAGAGCACGCCAGGCCCTCCTGTCTTCCACTGCCTCCCGGAGCTTGGTCAAATTCTGACAGATACCTTACTTTTATTTTACAATAAAAATTCTTGCTGTGTTAATTCAACCATTTTCATTCTGCCTCTTCCATCACTGGAGGAAAATTATTGATTATTGACATAACGTTACTTTGTTTTACCTTATTACTACAATCACTATGCAACCTAACCATTAGCCACTATGGATGCCGTGACAGAAGGTTGTCTATTGCTTATAACAAAATACTGCAAATGAAGATCTCTGCAGATAAGGACCTCATCTACAGAATCAGTTACCTCCAACCTCAGATTCAGTACTATCCACAGCTGAATGGAGAATATATCTTTGAATTCTGGGGGAAAGCTGTTCCTCAGAGCTAAGCACATGCAAATGTCAGGCCAGCTTTAATAGTCATCATGAACCTCAGGCAGGATAGTTTGATGTACGAGAATGACAACAGGCATTTTGGGTGCTTCAATCCCAAGTACATTCATAAAGACTACACATCTCCCAAGGATACTTTAAAATGAATAGAATAAATGTCAAAGTTGAGCCAATGCTTCTCAGAAGACTTTTTTTTTTCTGAGAAAATTGTTGGGATTTTTTTTCTTCTTTCACCCTTTTAGGAAGAAAGGGACACCTATAGCAGAATGTTCTCCAAATTTCAATGTATCATTTGGGCACAGCTCTTATGACTGTTGTTTTGCTAGCTAAAGAATTATTTGAGTTCTAGAGGTGGCAGGCCAGAATGACAAACAAGACCCTGCTTTGGATCTTCTTTGATATTAAATTTTAATTGTTCAGATTTACTGGGCTTTTAAAATTGTGTTTTAGTTTTTATTATAAAAAGTGTTTCTGTTTGATGACTGGAGTTTTCTAGTTTTTACAAAAGAAAGGATATGAATCTTGCAAATGAATAACTTGGCTCAAAACATCTATCCATTTGTTCTTTTCAGATACTATCATCCTGGGCATGGTTACACTATTGAAATAAATGGGGTGATGGATCAGTTTTTTTGAATTCGGTTTGAAGTCAAATGGTAGTCACAAGGTTTTTGGATCAATATGTGTATCCTCTTGGGAAGATTTTTAATCCATTTTTAAACCGTGTTGTATATTGGTCGAGGGGGCTACACTTGCTTTCAGAATCAGTGCATTTGAGGCTTTGTCCTGTGCCCACCTGCCCTTGCGCAGGCTGACTCCCACAGCCATTAGCCACTGCTGCTGTGGTGTTACCGTATTTTTCCGTTTATAACATGCCCCCATTTATAAGATCCCCTCCCCCAATTTTCTAACCCCCCAAATTAAGAAAACTTAGCTTTGAGGATTCAGCCTCTGAGCTCAGAATGTCTGACATTTTGTCTCTGTTGAATCTTGAGCCTACAGGCTCCACCTCCAAGGAGGTGTGTTCCAATTGGTTTGTTCAGGGTCAGCTGACGTCAGTTCCATAAGGCTCCTGATTGGAAGAAGCGAAGTCTCCTGACTGTAGGAAACTCAGCCTCGTGGCTGAAGGGAGTCTGTTTACAGAGGCCGTTTTGTTCTCTTCTCAGCTATCGCAGTTTACATCTGTGTAAAAGACGCCCCTCGATTTTTAGGGTAATGATTTTAGGAAAAAGTAGCGTCTTATAGATGGAAAAATACGGTAGTTTATTTATTTATTTATTTTTTGCAATCTGGCTTAGTGCTAGTACAGAATGACAGATAGGGAAAAAAAATTAAACAGAGGTTTCCCTCCAGCCTGACACGCGTGCTCAGAGACAGACACACTAGGCTTGCAAAAGGAGCAACACACACACACACACACACACACACACACATACGGTGAAGAAAAAGGAGCACAGAAGGCACATGAGTGAGTGGTAAACCCCACAGGCACAATTTACACTGACATAGGGTTCACATATGGAAAAATGATTGAAAATTAATAGATTTCACAAGTGATTTAAAATACACATACTAAACCTGAATCAAATGGAGTTTTCCCCCTCACATGTAACCATGCTCCCTGACAGGTTCTTTTGCTTGGAGAGACACTCACACAAAAATCAACTCAGATTTATATCCAAGCATATAATATTTGAATCACAGAAGCTATGTGTATGGTATTCAGAGGAAGTTTTACTTTTTTCCCCAAGGAACATAAGATTATTTTTTTTCATGTTAGAAGGAACAAATATATTACTTCAATTGAAAAACTGTCCTCAAAGTACTTCTCAAGACTGTGTGCCACAACTGGGTCTCTCTCTCTGTGTGTGTTTGCACAACAAATTGGTCATGCAGAAAGACTCATCTTGCCCTTTCACACATGTAATACAAATAATTTGCTGGAAAACAAACACGCACATTTTTGGGGGTTTTGTGCCCGTATTACCTGAGATCTGCCCATCAGGATGCAAATTGTGACTCACCTTTCTGCTAGGCCTCGTTTTGTTAAGCCTGAAATGACAATGGGGTCAAAAGGCTCCTCTGTCCCTGAAATAGTTATTCCCAGGGGTCCACCATATCTTTTCAGTTCCACTGTATAGATGATAGCACCAGTTGTTTCCTGTTCATCTGTCAGGGGTAAAAAAGAAGATATTGAACAACAACTTTAGAAATCATCTAGGCAGGCATCAAAGCAGAGACCATTTCCCAGCCAATGGCTAAGCAGCTTTTCACCCTTTGCATCTCTTTGTGGGAACCTGTGTGCACAAATGTCTACACTTAAGATTGTAGGTGAGCCCATGCACATAGCACGGAGACGCTAATAAAGTAAATCATACTCCTCAATGTATCTGTCAAATCTGTCATTGATGGAGAATGTTATTAGAGAGGGTTGATAACAGCTCCATTCAGTATTTTTGTACCAGAATTATCTTCATCCTTCCTGATCTTCAATTTAACGAGTTCTTCACACTGCTTTAAAATCTGCACTGCGTCCTCCATTGAGCAGTTGTCGAGTCGGATATTATCAATGGCTAACAGCTTGTCTCCAGGCTCTAAAGTGCCTGTCCTGCATACAAAAGAAAAACAATCCTGTGTTTAACACAGCCCAGAGAGTAGGAGAATATCTTATTTTCAAGAGCATTTTTTTTTGGCAGTAGGATGATTCTTCTTGAATGGGAGAGCTACTCCAGCATGAAGACAGAAGACACAAGTCAGAGGATAAATCAAAAGAGACTCAAATAATGAAAAGCCACCCTGAGACTGTACCTCATATTTAGCGGACATCCCCATGAGTTTCCAGTAGCTACTCCCCAACTGCTGAAAAGTTTAAACATCTTTGTATTGTTTCAGAACCAGTATTTTAAACAAATTGGAACATCCTACAATTTCACATTATGGTATGGCCTCTAATTAGACATAAAAGTGAAGGTTGGTAGTGTCAACAATCCATTTTATGAAATACAGTTGTACTTGTATCCAAAAATCCAAAATACCACAAGAAACGGGGTTAATGCTCACATAGTCAAGGTTGGATGTTCTCTTTTCACATAAGATATAATCGATAGCAGCAATCGCACTGGTATCAGTTTAAATATTGCTTCAGAAATGCATATACTTGTTCTGGTTATGTGCCATCGATTTGCTTTCCACCTACGGCAACCATGTGAATTTATGACCTCCATAAGGCTCTGTAATTAACAGCCCAGCTCAGGTATTGCAAACTAAAGGTTGTGGTTCCATTGTTGGGTCAATCCAGTTCATGTTAGATCTTTCTCTTTCCCTGCTCTCTTTCCCTTCTACTTTTCCTAGCATTATTGACTTTTTAGTAAATTTTATCTTCTCATGAAACATCCAAAGTATGACAGACTCAGTTTAGTAATCTGGTTTCCAAGCTGAGTCAATCATACTCTGAACAATGTTCAATGTTGATTTGATCTGGAATCCACTTATTTTTCTGATGGTCTGTGATATCTGTTCAATTTATATGCAGAACACAAAATATGAAAAGTTGGGCTAGATTCAAATGTAGGAGTGAAAATTTGTCAAAGAAACCACAATAATTTAAGATCTGCCGATCCATCTCCTTACAAATCAATAATTTATTAAACTGAATACTGCTCCATTAAGATGTACTTCTATAAAGATATGAGGACATCTTATAGCTTCTAGACCACATACACTAAACAACAGTTGCTACAAAATAGTATCTGTATTTTGCAAAGGACAAGAATACACACACATCTGTGAACTTCAAGAAAAGGAGGCAAATCTGGTGATAGATTTGGGAAAGAAGCTTGCCACACAGCTTAGAAGCTGCTGCAAGTCGGATAGCATTGAGTTAGACGGCACAGTGGTTTGAACCAAGGCATGACGGCTTCCTATGTACCATATGGGTTCAGCCACATCCCAAAATCCAATATCCCTCCAAAACAAGAGGGTTTGTGAGCAGTAAGCTCATTTCTACATGCTTAGGATGGACCCCACACAGGAAATCACACACTTCACTCACCTGTGTGCTACACTCCCCTTCTTGATGTCAGAGATAATTAAAGGCTCGCCAGACTTTCTGCTTGCTGTTTCAAAAGAGAAATGGGCAGTTTAAACTCAGTCCAAGCTCCTAGATTGTATAAGATAATATTTGGTATTATGCTACACATACTTTACAAAATACAAAGCATTAGGTTATTCCTCCTTTTGCAACTTGCAATTTAATGAAAAACTGTAAATAAAAACTGCTAATGTTCCATCTAACATTTATGAAGCACAGGCATTTCACGGACATTACAAACACTGTAATAATTGCACATATTTGCATCACATATCAGCCCCTGTGAGGAAAAGCTCTGGACTTCCGTTGTATCACATTCTTTCTTATTTTTTCTAAAGCAGAGTAACATGGCTATTCCTTCAAATGCCAAAACACATCTCTGAGTATTTCACAGATCAGTGGTCAGAATCCTGTTAGCTGCACCTCTCAGCGTACGTTATCCGTGTAAATCTTAGTGGTGTATTGCCACAAGTTAAGAAGACCGTGTAGGCATTTTTATTGTGCACTGGATCATGTGACTCAGCACACTCAACAGCAAATACCTTTGTTGACTTCTTAAACTGCGGCAATTCACTACTGAGATTCATACCAACTGAATTAATTAACTCATTAATTAAATTAAATTTATATACTGTCCCATTGCGCAATGGGCAATTCTAGGGGGTTTACAATATAATAAAATAAGCAAACATAGAACAATAAACTTATAAATAAACAGTAAAGAAATAAAAACAAATGGCTTCAAAAGGCATATTATCTCTGTGACAGCAGGACATGGAGCATGAAGTCAAGCAGGGCCATTGTGGAAAGTCACCAATGACAGTGTAAATAGGTGATAGGATTTTGGCCTCCAAGTCTTACAGAAACAGAGATGTGGAGGAGATGAAAGGTGGCCAGAAAAACTAATTTGGGGAAGCAAAAAGGATGGCGAAGGTCATTTTAGGAGGAGAGCAAGGATTCAGTCCAGCCACACCAGTCCAATGATGGAGATGAGAACTGCGGCCAGCTCCTAGCAAAATAACTTTCCTAGCACTGATAAAGATGGTATCGTTGAAGGGCATTTTTGACCATCCCATTACTGCTTCTCTGCCACGGGCCCTACAGTTGCCCCAATTACCTTTTCCCAGTCAAAGTGGCTACAAACTCAAGAAGTGTGTGAGGCAAATGTTATCTTTCAATGACACAAGTGACTGCTGCATGGGGCAACCCACTTATTACCATCAGGGGAGGAAGAAACTCAAAGAAAGATACCATCATGGCAGAAATTAAGAATTCTCTTGAGAACTTCTGTCTGTGAAACAATTTGAATTACCCTTTTCAAATATGCTTAATGATATTTAATTTAGACGTAATAGCATACATGTAGGAAACTACTTTGCATATTGATAATCAAAGAGTTTCCAGATCAGGCATCAACAAAACTGGCAACAATTCAATGTACCTTAAAATGATCACATATAATTAGCATGGTTCACAATAACAAGATTAATAATTTTAAACAAGGGACACCCTTCTTTAGAAAAGGCTGGATAAAATTAGCCCAGTATGGTGCTCAGTGTTTTGTAATACTTCTCCCAAAATGCCAAAGATGTGAGCTAATTTGGAGAAGGAGGACTGCTCAGGAGTCAATTACTACTCAATTAACCCTAACAGATCTTATTAGCCAAATTAAATTCTCTTTGGCAAGCTACTGCCTTTGCTATTCACTCAGGTTTTCTTCCAGCTGGCTTTCACTTAATTCAGCCCTGAGATGTATATCTTGTTGTTTTGCTTTTATTATCTTGTAGTTTGTATCAGAGACTTCCTGTAGATCTTCCTTCTGTTCTTCCAAAGGTTTCTTCATGCCTGCTTGAACAGGTGGTGATGGTGGAAAACGCAACACAGAAGAATCCAAAAGGACCACGTTGTGGCGGGATGTGCCAGAGTAAAAGCCAGGGTGGATGCCATAGCCTTTATTTACTTAATAAATGACTGAATAGGAGTGATGATGCTTATTACGAAAACAGGACTGTTAATTATCAGCAAAGTACTCATTGCTAATAATGATCACAGATGAGGAGTTTAACAGCTATAAAAAGGACTGCAGCATCAGTATTGTACCTTCCACTGTAGTAGGTAACATGGCAGCTATGGCTCCTGATATGCATCCCTTTTGAATCTTATAACTGGCCCTCCTTCCCAGTCTGCTGTGTGAAATACCAGAAGGGTCACTACTACCTACAATTGGTAAGTAACAAACATCACAACTAGGAAGAGAAAGAGCCAGAAAAGCCACAGCTGCAACATTGAAGGATTCACAGTACATGAACTATGACCAAGTGGTCACATCTGGACAGGCCTCCTCCAAACTATGAGGCCTATGCCCTCAACAGCAGCCTGAGATGTGGAAGGATAATAACCATTCTTGCCTGTGCAACTCCCTCTCTCTCCTTGCACACATATCTCACTCTCCTCCGAGCTCATTCACTTCCATACTATCTCTTATTTGCTCCTGGTCTCCCCTCCCTGCATACAGGGGTATAGTAGTAAATTTGGAAGTGCAGGTGCTCAGCAGGACGGTCCCCACAGCCAACTCTCCAGCCATAAGGAAATTCCAAAAACACATCCAGCCACATCAACAAATGATGAACATGTTTTTTGTAAAGCTAATGGCTCTTAAAGTTCAAAACAATCCTCAAATACTTTGCATTACAACAGGGACAGCATGCAACAATGTGCTGCTTCTGGGGAAGTCAATTTCTCAGCAACTGTGAGGAAGATAGTGTGAGCAGTGGCATAGCACGGGGGCGGCAGCACTCGGGGCAAGGCACGTATTGAAGGAACACGATGGCTCTGTGATGCAATACATGGGCAAGGGGTGGAGGAAGCCCCTGGGGTGGTGCCACGAAGTGGTCACGGAGCTACTTGAGGTCCATGCTGGCAGAGGTGGTGGGCCCAGCACCCCTGGTGGCTCAGACCTGGACTGTTGGGAGGGGGGGAGAGGAGTGTGTGGAGCATCTGTGGGAGGACGCCAGGTGGGGTGGCCCGCACATCCCTAAGAATTTTATAGCTCCCATGCTATGCTACTGCTTTGCACCCCCTAAAAGTTTTGTGCCCGGGGCAACTGCCCTTGTGTCCCCCCCATGCTACACCACTGATGGTGAGAACTGCAACTAGACAACACAGATGTTTGGAGGGTATGGCAGTCGATGCCATTGACTCTGCCACTCAAAAAGTCTTAGGTTTCAACTCTACAAGCCCTGACTCCATTACACCACTGCCTACTACTCTGCTTCCTTCCCTGTTGCCTGCTGTCTCCACAGAACCAGTCAGGCCTCGAATGCCAACAGCACAGGCAGTCTCTCAAGGCAACCCTAGCTGGCTCCAGACTACCAGACTATCCAGTGGTGGCAAGGGTCCTATTAGGGTTGGAGAACCGCATGTTTTACTACTCAGGCACTCCATCACACAAAGTGGAACCACATATACACAGAACTGATCATCCATACACATATACAACATAAATGTCAGGAATTAGATCCATTTATTTTTGTTCCCCAAAATTTCACTGAGGCCAGGTATTTTAGAATTTACATATTCTCTGAGAGAAAGTACTGGAGTAATCTCAGGAGTGCACAAACTCTCATGCAACCCATTATTTTCAGACATGTTATTATTCCTGTTTGACATGTTGTAACATCTTTTTATACAAAACTATTCTACAGATCAGTAAGTAGTCATGTTGGAAATCAATAGTTCTCACATGAATTTTCTGTTGAATTCTTTCACAATTCTCCCACCATTCCTGGATAGGAGATTCCTCTTTCTTTCACTGTTTGTATGGCAGCTAGCTGGAGAGCAAGATCTTGCCCTTACCAATAACTGGATGAATGGGCCTCACAGCTTATTTTAATTCCCTTGACTGGTCTTCTAACCACCTCAGTACTGACCATAGTGTTTAACTGTAGACAAACATTTGTCCTGCTGTTTGGTGCGTTACGGGGCCAGATTGGTTTGTGCCAAATGTCATATCACTGTACCCCTGACCTCAAGTGACCCTTTTTGGACTGCATCCATCCACACTAAAAGGGCCAGTATAGATGTGCCCTGAGTATACCAGCTTCTGGGAGTCCTGAAAGAAGAAAGGGTTCAGCATTGAAACAGAGCATTTTGCAAAACAACCAGAGAGAAGATAGTGGTGCTCTTTTTTATTTCTCCAGAGTCACACTGGTTTCACAGGCTCTATAGGAACTAGGGTTCTTCTTTATGGCACGATGGATGAAGTGTCTCAAAACACATGTCCACTTGTATTTTTAATAGGATGCATAATGACAACAGACTGGGAAATTACTCCCCTCGGAGGAGTTTGAGCACATAATTCACATGCACCAGTGATTCTGCCAGTTATAAAACACCTTCCAATATTGATTGAGACAAAACAGCATTTGGGAAATGTGTAATTAAACAAAGCCTAGTAAAGCCACATCTCAGAAAGGAAGTATTTGTAACAACTGAAAGAACAGTTAAAAATGAATCCAAGGATAGCTGAGTGAAGACGAACACAAATACACAAAAGACAAGTCTGAATTACAACAGAAGAGCAGGATAAAAGTGCTGCTGCTGCTGCTACTATTACAACTGTAATACTTCTCCACTAAGTTAAAGGAAAGGGATGACAAGGAATAAGGAAGGTATTCATACAAAGCTATATATTTGCTCTCTAAATATTTGTATCCTGGCAGATAAATGACCAATTCATACAGTAATTTTTGAAGGGAGAAAAAAATCAGTAAAATCACACAATCATAGATGGAAAGGCAATTATTTCCAGCCACCCCTACGCCCCAAAGAAGCAGGAAACTCACTGCTGAATCATCCCTGACAGATGGTCACCCAACCTCTGTTTAAAACGGTGAAATAGGATCCACCACCCTGCGGTGAGCTCTTGCTGCTTCTTAACCAAGGGCTGTTTCCTCCTTCTCTTGCACTACCTCCCTCTGTTCAGAGCTCCCTCTCCTGGTTCAGGAGTTGAATAGGGTCTCTTGAGGTCCATATGCCATTTCCATGTGAAAATCACACCTCCCTCTGACCCCAAGTGACCTTATTTAGCCTGCACCTGCCCACTACAAAAAAGCTCATCTGATCACACCTTAAATTGGAGGGAAGAAAGGCTTTTTGGTTCATGCTATTGTTAAACCATTGAGTGTCAGGGAAGTCTTACTTGGGTATAAGTAAGGTAGAGAAATGCATGTAAGAGGCAATCATTTCCTACACCTCAGTATCCCTTGCCTGCTCCTTCCTCCTCCCAGTCTTGGCAAACACTTCCAAAGGTTCTATTAATGTCTACTTCAATGTGAGCAGAACCATTCACATAACTACAGAACCTATTTCTAAGAGTGCCCAATCGCCCAGGCCTGGATGAATGTCAACAGAAGCCCACTTCAGAGCTCTTTCCTCCCCACTGGGAAACAACAGGGATGCTGGGGGGAGGGGCATAGCTGAGGCACGCAGCCCCATGCCCCTTGAATGCATCTGCATAATATCCAAACAGGGCTTTTGCCTCTCAACTGCAAGTCGTTCAGAGGCGTGGTAGGTCCCACTCTTGCAGCAGAGTATGCCACAGGAATATGTCAAATGATCCGAGGAAAGCTTTCTTGCATCAAAAGGAAAATGTATGCATTAACTTTGATTCATTAACCAAGTTCAAATACTTTTATATAAATTATACTGTCCATTAGGTGGTCACTAATAATTCTTGAACAAAATTATGTCTCGCAGGATATAAGTTGCCTTGATTCCTTTTGCTGGAAGAAAGGTGGGCTAGAAATCAAGTAAGTAAATGAATGAATGCATAAATATTAATTAATTAATTAATAAAAATAGCAGTCCCAAACAATTTTTGAGGGTTAAGTACAGTATTTTTTTATCTATTCCTAGGTTTAGCAGCAATTTCAGTTGTCTGAGTTTCAATCCCTGTGTAAACCAAATAGCATATCTGTACACAAGACGTGGTACGTGGTGGCGCTGCGGGTTAAACCGCAAAGCCTCTGGGCTGCAAGGTCGAAAGATCAGCAGTTCAAATCCATGCGACGGAGTGAGCTCCCGTTGCTTGTCCCAGTTCCTGCCAACCTAGCAGTTCGAAAGCATGTAAAATGCAAGTAGATAAATAGGTACCACCACGGTGGGAAGGTAATGGCGTTCCGTGTCTAGTCACGCTGGCCACGTGACCACAGAAACTGTCTACGGACAAACACTGGCTCTATGCTTGGAAACGGGGATGAGCACCGCCCCCTAGAGTCGGACACGACTGGACTAAATGTCAAGGGGAACCTTTACCTTTTTTTACACAAGAGGTGGGCTATCAATTTGTTTGAGGAGACATGAAGAAAAACCATTTTCCTTTTGGGGAGAGGGACAGTGAATAGTTAGAAACACAGAACCCAATAAGGTGTGACATTGCTTAGTCGCTACAGAATACCAACAGGGGTGAAAGAGATATAAAATCAAACAGGAGGGAGAATAGAAAAGAAAGCTGTGCAGGAGAAGGTGGCTGACTGACTGGAACACTGAACAGGAGCATTTCACACTGCAACATTTTGTTACAGGTATCACTTGCTACATATTATATCCACTAATCGAGAAAATACTATTTCTCATGTGCTGTGATGATCTCGGCAGGTCTACACTTAAATATCACCAGTAGTTTTATTGTCATTAGCCACAGCATTAATTCTTCTTTTTCTTGTACACTTTGTAATTGTAAATGTCATATCCACAAGAGCCCCATAAAAACTGCTACTAGTGGTTCTGTTTTACAACCAGTCAAGAGACTAGTAATATATATCCATTTAGCATTTTTATGTACATTCCTTTGGAATCTGAATGTCAAATAAGAGTCACTAAATACAGCTAAAGGATGCCTGATGATAGTTCATAGCAAGATACATGCTTTGGTTGGCTGAAGACTATGGCATTTGGATGAAAACTAAAACCTGAATTAGTGGGATTTAATCAAATTACATATTTGAGATAACCAGTTTATAATCAGAAGGCTCAAGATGCTGCCAGACAGATCACTACACATCAAAAGATATTACACAGCTCTTCCGTTCTTGGAGGATCCCAAGTGAGGATGATCTGGATATCCACGGTGGAAGAAGGGAAGCACCCTAAGTTTCTAACAAACACAGCAAGCACAGTAGCAGCCATTCTATTCAGAGAAATGACTCTAGGTACTTTAGGTCATCAGTTTTCAGTAGGGTGCTTTTAAGACAGCAGCTGCCGAGGTGTATCAGATCTCTCAGAATAGAGGCAATGTGCTCCAAGAATATAGAAAAAAAAACTGCTGCCTGAAGATTTACCTGCTACCTGCCTCTTTCCTGATACATAACATTATCCCAGATAAGCTGGTTTTAGATTATGACTCCAGTGTGTGTGTGTTGGAGAGAGAGAGAGAGAGAGAGAGAGAGAGAGAGGGAGAGAGGGAGGGGAGGGATGGGAGGGAGAAAGTAGTAATACTTACAGCTGATAGTAATCCCCAGCTCCACACCCTCTTTTCTTAGGTAACTTCACATGAAAAGTACCACTGCTAGGAATGACAGATTCTACAAAACAAAGAAATCAGTTTGGTCACAGGGAATCACATAGAGAAGAAGCACTTTTGCTTTGCTTTGCTAGCTTGTGCTCCAAAGTTCCCACATATTTCCCCCCCCCCCCCACCAAGGAGACTTATGGAAACAAACTATGACCATGCAAGGTCTAAGTTGCAACTTCATGCATTTTAGCTAACATGTAAAGGTGTCTGATGCAGAGGCCATAATGTCTGTGACCTCTTCCTACAGGCCTTGCCTTGGCCACATGCATATCTTTACATAAGCAAAAGTAGGTGGCTCATGGGCCAGGGCAGGGTGGCACTTCACCCAAACATTTGGAGGAAGCATCCCCGCTGTCTCAATATGAACTGCCAATGTAAGCACAGCACACATCTGAGAATGACTGGCAGTCACTTGATACATAATACAACTAGTGCATGCAAGAGGAGATGGCCAGAACCCTATCAGCTGAAGTAGTTTTTGGCAGCTCCTGTGTGGGGAAATTTTAAAAGAGTAAGGTGGTCTACTTTCTTGCTTAGTACAACTAGTTATAGCTGATAATTTAATTAATAATTATGACAGAAAGTGAAACCTCTGGCATGTGAGCGAAAAAATGGTCTGAAATAGTTCCATATCTTCATGCAAGCTTCTTCTACTGTAATTGCCAATATGTGACTGAAAATATAAGTATATTTAAGATTTAAATAACCTGCATATAGCCAACTTTAGGATGGAGGTGGGAAAGTTGATGTGAGAGGGCCTCCTCTTAAATAGGCATGCAGAGAATTGAGCTGGAAATTGTCCACCTTAATAACAATTCTATTTAGCCACACCAATTTTATTATGCTCTCCACACTGTAGAAATGCACCCCCTGAGTTATGATGTGCCATCAACGGCTTCCAACTTATGGTGACCCTCTGAATTAATTGACCTCGTAAGTTGCTATCACTAACAACCCTGTTCAGGTTGTGCCAATTAAAGGCCCATAGCTTCCTTATTGAATAAATTCACGTTGTAGTAGGTCTTCCTATTTTCCTACTGCCCTTTAAGTTTTTCTAGCATTTTCGTCTTCTCATACTATACCCAAAATAGAACAAATTATTCAAATTTAGGTTCTAGTGAGAATTCAGCCTTGATTTGAAATATTGTTGTTTATGTGCTGTCAAGTTGCCTCCAACTTATGGAGACCCTATGAATGAGAAATCTCCAAAATGTTCTGGTCTCAATAGCCCTGCTCAGCTCTTGTAAACTCAAGTCTGTGGCTTCCTTTACAGTCTCAATCCTTCTTATAACTTGGTCTTCCTCTTTTCCAGATGCCTTCAATCTTTCCAAGCATTACTGTCTTTTCCATAGGATCTTGGTGTGTTCAAAATAGGGCAGTCTCAGTTTCATCATTTTTGCCTCCAGAAAAAGTCCAGGGTTGATTTGATCTAGGACCATTTGTTTGTCTTTCTGGTAGTCCAGGGTATTTGCAAAGCTCTCCTCCAGTACCATATTTTAAATGAATTGATTTTTTTTCCTGTCAGCTCTTTACCAGCTTTCACACCCATACATGGTGATTGGAAATACAAGAGCATGGATGCTCTTAATCTTGGTCTCCAGTGACACTTCCTTACTCTTGACACTCTAAATTCCTTCCTTGCTGGTCTTCCAAGTCTCATTCTTCTTATTTCTTGGCTGCAGTCTCCATTTGGATTGATGAACGAACCAAGGTATACAAAATCTTTCACTATTTCAATTTCTTCACTGTTAACGTTACAGTTGCGTAATTCTTCTGTAGTCATGATTTTTGTCTCCTTAATGTTCAACTGCAGTCCTGCTTTGGCAATTTCTTCTTTCACTTGCATTATAAAGTCATTTCAAGTCCTTGCTGCTTTCTGCCAGTAAGATGGTATATTATGCATATCTTAAAAATTATTGATGTTTCTTCCATGAATTTTCACTCCTTCATCTGAAATCTAGTCCGGATGCCACATTATATGTTCTGCATAGAGATTGAACAGGTAAGGGGATCAAATGCACCCTTGTCTGATTCCTGTGCCTATAAGAAATTTGAACTAGCACTTACTTACTTGTTTTTCTGGCAGTCCATAGTATCTGTACAGGCTTTTCTTTAACAACGTATTTTGAATAAATAATGCCCCCCTCAGCATTTCCCAGCATTTACATCCATTAAGAATAGAGCAGTGAGGATGTTCTTGACCTTCATCTCCAATGAAGCACCCCTTGGACTTCAGAATCTTTTCTACTTCCTCCATATTTGGCTTTCCAAGTCTCAATCTTCTTTTGATTGACTGTAGTCTCCAGTACGATCAATGATTTCACCAAGGTGTAGAAGATGTTTAACAATGTTAGTATTTTGTCACCAAGTATGGAATTCTTCTGTAGAAATTGTTTTTATTTTCTGAATGTTTAGCTGTTATCCTGGTTTTGCACTTTTTTCTTTAACTGTAATCACTAGTTGTTTCCAGGTAATTGCTTTTTCCTATCAATAATATGACATTATTTGCATATCTTCAGTTACTGATGTTTCTTCCACCGCAGCAAATATGACTGTCACCCCCTTTCCCCAATTCATCCCCTGTTAAACAAAACCTCATGTTCTGACTTTAATTAATAAACTAACAACATCTATTAAATATTATAAAAATGTAAAAATGACATCATTTCAGTGCAGTGACCAGCAATTATAGAATGGCTACAATTCACAACTGCAATTATAACTAGCATCTGCTCATAATTGTTGCATAGATCTCTGATGTGCAGGTATATATGTGACACCTGTCTATGAATTAACTGTAAATAAGTGAAGATTCAGTGTGGCTTTAGGTAGGTAGGTAGGTAGGTAGGTAGGTAGGGTAGGTAGGTAGGTAGGTAGGTAGGTAGGAAGGAAGGAAGGAAGGAAGGGAGGGAGGGAGGGAAGGAAGGAAGGAGGGAGGGAGGGGAGGGAAGGGAGGAGGAGGGAGGGAGGGAAGGAAGGAAGGAGAGAGGGAGGGAGGGAGGGAGGGAGGGAGGGAGGGAAGGAAGGAAGGAAGGAAGGAAGGAAGGAAGGAAGGAAGGAAGGGAGGAGGGGGGAAGGAAGGGAGGGAGGGAGGGAGGGAAGGGAGGGAGGGAGGGAGGGAGGGAGGGAAGGGAGGGAGGGAGGGAGGGAGGGAAGGGAGGGAGGGAGGGAGGGAGGAGGAAGGAGAGGAAGGAAGGAGAAGGAGGGAGGGGAGGGAGGGAGGGGAGGGAGGAGGGAAGGAAGGGAAGGGAGGGAGGAGGGAGGGAGGAAGGGAGGAGGGAGGGAGGGAGGGAGGGAGGGAGGGGGGGGGGGAAGGGGAGGAGGGAGGGAGGGAAGGAGGAGGGAGGGAGGGAGGGAGGGAAGGAAGGAAGGAAGGGAGGGAGGGAAGGGAGGGAGGGAAGGGAGGGAGGGAAGGGAGGGAGGGAGGGAGGGAGGGAAGGGAGGGAGGGAGGGAAGGGAGGGAGGGAGGGAGGGAAGGAAGGAAGGGAGGGAGGGAGGGAGGGAAGGAAGGAAGGAAGGAAGGAAGGAAGGAAGGAAGGAAGGGAGGGAGGGAGGGAGGGAGGGAGGGAGGGAGGAAGGAAGGAAGGAAGGAGGGAGGGAGGGGGGAGGGAGGGAAGGAAGGAAGGGAGGGAGTGGAGGGAGGGAGGGAGGGAAGGAAGGGAAGGAAGGAAGGGAGGGAGGGGAGGGAGGGAGGGAGGGAAGGAGGAAGGAAGGAAGGGAGGGAAGGAAGGAAGGGAGGGAGGGAGGGAGGGAGGAAGGAAGGAAGGAAGGGAGGAAGGAAGGGGAGGGAGGGAGGGAGGGAAGGACAGGGAAGGAAGGGAGGGAGGGAGGGAGGGAGGGAGGGAGGGAGGGAGGGAGGGAAGGGAGGAAGGGAAGGAAGGAAGGAAGGGAAGGAGGAAGGGAGGGAGGGAAGGGAAGGAAGGGAAGGAAGGAAGGAGGGAGGGAGGGAGGGAAGGAAGGGAAGGAAGGAGAGGAAGGGAGGGAGGGAGGGAGGGAGGGAGGGGAAGGAAGGAAGGGAGGGAGGGAGGGAGGGAAGGGAGGGAGGGAGGGAGGGAAGGAAGGAAGGAAGGAAGGCGAGGGAAGGGAGAGGGAGGGAGGGAGGGAGGGAGGGAGGGAGGGAGGGAAGCGGGAGGGAGGGAGGGAGGGAGGGAGGGAAGGGAGGGAGGGAGGGAGGGAGGGAGGGAAGGAAGGAAGGAAGGAAGGGAGGGAAGGGAGGGAAGGGAGGGAGGGAGGGAGGGAAGGAAGGAAGGAAGGAAGGGAGGGAGGGAGGGAGGGAGGGAGGGAGGGAGGGAAGGAAGGAAGGAAGGAAGGAAGGGAGGGAGGGAGGGAGGGAGGGAGGGAAGGAAGGGAAGGGAGGGAGGGAGGGAGGGAGGGAGGGAGGGAGGGAAGGGAGGGAGGGAGGGAAGGAAGGGAGGGAGGGAAGGAAGGGAGGGAGGGAGGGAGGGAGGGAGGGAGGGAAGGAAGGAAGGAAGGAAGGAAGGGAGGGAGGGAGGGAGGGAGGGAGGGAGGGAAGGAAGGAAGGAAGGAAGGAAGGAAGGAAGGGAGGGAGGGAGGGAGGGAGGGTGGGAGGGAAGGAAGGAAGGAAGGAAGGAAGGAAGGAAGGAAGGAAGGAAGGAAGGAAGGAAGGAAATTTAACAGGTTTTAGGGCTTGGCAGATTCTAAAACAGAGAGAAAATCCAGATACAATGGATTTAGAAATGTTCAACCTAGATGTATTTTTATTTTATTTTTTCATTTTCACAACTTTGGAAGCAGATGCCTGGCAATTATTTGGCAACCACAGTTCACACAGAGTGGCAAACAAGTTGTGAGAATGTGGATAAGGGAAATGCAGCATGGCAAGTTACAGTGCCAAATAGAATGGGTGAGACAATACATTTGCCAGGTTAAAGCTTTACTGTACTAGCTACTTTCATTTTATTGTTATGAGCAGATGGGACTTTATGGTGGGTGTCCAGCTGTCTCACCCCCTAATCACAACCAGGTTGTATAAGCATTAGGAGAGGGGACACAGCTCAATGGCAAAGCATATGCCTTACTATTGAGCTAAGTCCCCTCTGGTAATGCAGTTCTGTCGCAGTTACTTCATTCTAATTGGTGTCTTTGAGCTTTCACTAGATTGTCCAAAGTGAATGTTGAAATGCTGGGGGAAAGCCACTGACTCTAGCTTCACAAATATACATGGAATTGCCAAGAGACTCTGGAAATCAAAGCCCTGAAAAAAGTGGAATTGGGGATTATAGCTAAATAATCATTTCCTTACCTGCCACATCAAATTCAATCTCCAGCACAACCTTGTTAGTAAGAGCTGCATCCCGCAAAAGCTGGTTGGCTTCTTCCATTGTCCCATCTTCTGTTGCAATGCTGTTGATGGAAAGTACTCTGTCTCCAACTTGAAGGAGGCCACACCTGCAGTCCAAAATGATGAAGAGGAGGGGACAGATTAGGAATGGTGAGCACCTAAACACGATGACATTCCTTTTCCAAATAAGTCAATCAGAGGAGCAATATTGGTGGACAACCCAGATTAAGAGTGTACAGTTCTGAGGCACTGAAACTGATAGCAAAATTCACACATAGTAGCACATGATCATGCCAACAAGTTCTATGAAATGTCCAGATGAGTTCATAAGTAGTAATTCTTATGAAAATGGTCTTGATTTTAAATAAAATATCTTTCTTCTACCTACAAAAAGCCCTCACAATCAGGGATGCATGACAGGTTGAGAAATTGATAGCCATCTTTTCTTTGATACCATGTCTAATGCCACAGAAGTCACATTAGCCATGCCTGAGCCCACTGATGTCCAGCTTAATGACGCTACAAAGCCCTTATAAGAGTGAGATTCCAAGATTCAACTCAGTGGGTTCACTTCAGTGTCTCAAAAAACTGAGTAATCACTTATCCCTTGTAATTTCCCTTTCTGAAGACAAACACACGGGTGCTGCTTAACACTGCTGAAAAGCCTATATTATTATAAACCATGCTCCTAATATAGTCTTGACTGGCACTTGTTACAAAGCAACAACCTCCATGGGTCCTATGCTTTGCAATGGATGGAACTCAAGAAAGGAAAACACACTCAGTGCTACAAAGAAGCAAGGAGAAGTAAAGCAACAGAGATTCAAGTAATAGCAGAAAGAGCTGGCCAAGAAGGATCAGAATATGGTGCGCGGTATTAATCTAGGGACAAAGAGCAGCAAAGATATGTACAGGACAACTTGAAAGGAAACAAACGTTTACAACAGTTAGCTTGGGGAGGCTTCTCCATGTAGCCATGAGAAGCCACAATCCCAGGCAGGGGGAATGAGGGACAGTTCTCTTGCCCCTTGATCCTCCAGCCATGATTCAAAGGGGGGGGGGGGAACTATTTCCAGATTTTGCCTGAAAAGTCTGCAATACCTAAGATTTACTCTACCACATCATAACTTTCTGGGATCTGTGTTGGAAAAAAGGCAGGTACCTGTTTGTTGCACGACAGCAAGATATATTTTCTCAAAGAGGTGATTTATCACAGTACATGGATATTACCACCTTTCCCACCCTGGTTCAAATATTATGCAAACTCATATTTTGACTAGAAAGGTATGCCCCTCCAATTGATTTCCTCATGTCCACTGAGACTGAATGAGTGCTGAGTAGAAAACGGTTATTATTGTTGTTGTTGAAGAAGAAGAAGATGAAGAAGAAGATGATGAAAAAGAAGGGGTAAAGGCTACGCTTGCTTGTTCAATTGAGTGATTACAGGCCAACTGTTTCCCCTTCATGTGTTTACACTAAATATCACAGATTTTGAGCAAAACTAAACATTCACCCCTTTTTTTGGTAAACTTGTTCCTGTTCAATTCTTATTCTGAATGGCTACAGTTGTGTTTCTGGTAGCTGCTCCTTCAGTCAATGTAAGCTATTTCTGAAGCATCCTTATGTGAGTAGGGAATATCCATTGTGTTAACTTTTTTTTAAATTCCCTCTCATCTGAGCTTTTCTAGGCTGTATTTCATCATCACGCCTCCTCCTTCTGC
Organism: Intellagama lesueurii; assembly: GCA_037013535.1. NCBI lineage: Eukaryota > Metazoa > Chordata > Lepidosauria > Squamata > Agamidae > Intellagama > Intellagama lesueurii. The sequence goes on from JBAJHW010000002.1 coordinate 256,997,742, forward strand.
CTTTGCTGCCTGGGGTAGCTATTTCACTCTGCCTGACAGCAGTGCACACAGAACCAAAGGAGCTTGTTACCACAAAGCAAAGAAATTGCTTGTTAACTTTTGTATTTTTTTTGAAAAGAAAAGCAACATTTATTAAAACAAAGCATAAGAAGAGCTTGCACAACAGCAGGTCATAGTAGAGAAGGAGGGTGAGGGGAGGCCAGGAGATTTGCAGCCTTACTGATATGTTTTGCTGTTCACGAATCAGTTTCATGGGTGGTAGGGAGGGAGGCTAGGCAGTACTTGAATCATATAGAAGGGAGGGAGAGAGCTCAGTAAAGTTAAATTTCAAAAGGCTTCATGAAAACACTACACTTTGGTCTGGTAGTTCAAATTGCTGCAAAGAGAAGTATCGTTTCCCATGGCGTGGACATTTAATCCATCCTATTGTGAACTCTGATCAAGCATATTTTACATTTCTTTAATGCGTGGAAAAAAACAACTTGTTTCTGTGGGGCAAGCAGAACAAATGGAAGGCACATAAGAGCCTAGGTGGATGAAATCCAAGTCCTATCTGGTCTGCCATTCTTTTCCCACAGTGGTCAAGGGATGCCTTAGGTTCTTGTCCACATGGAGAAGAGGAAGACAGAGGTTTACGGGGTGCGCCATTCCACTTGCACGGAGGATGGATCTGTACCTATTTTTTAAACCTCTATAAATCTGTTATCTTAGAATGCATCCGGCTGAGAACATCCTCCTCTTGATTTGCAGGGGAGGGGAGAAAGAGGTTATTTACTATTTCTTTTTCTGCCTTTGGCAGCTCAAGATCATCCCTGAAAGCCACTTTACTCTTTAAAAATACTCTACACCATCATCATCATCATCATCATCATAATCTTGGACCTGCAGAACTGGAAAGGACCCTATGAATCATCAAATCCACCTTTCCACTATGGGCATATGATGGGCAGTTCAAATAGACAAATGGCAAGGAAGGAAAGGGGAAAAATAGCTCTTCCCCTGACATTTGAACCCACGATCTTTTCAGGTAGCTTTTCAGGGAAAGGAAACAAATCGGCAAGCAGTCTCAGTGGAGGGTGGAAAGAAACATGCAATTGCATATGACAACCTACAGTGGTGCCTCGACTTACGAACTTAATTGGTTCCGGAACTCCGGTCGTAACTCGAAATGGTCGTAAGTCGAAGCACCATTTCCCATAGGAATGCACTGAAATGCAATTAATCCGTTCTGGCTGAAGAAAAAAATCACACACACACACAAAAAACCCCACTGCAAGACCCATCGGAAACGCGATTAATCCGTTCCGGCTGAAGGGGGAAAAGAAAAGAAAAGCAAGCAAAGCATGCAAGACCCATTGGAAATGCAAAAAAAGCAAAGCAAAAAGCAAGCAAAGCGTGCAAGACCCATCAGAAATGCAAAAAAGCAAAGCAGAAAGCAAGCAAAGCGTGCAAGACCCATTGGAAATGCAAAAAAAGCAAAGCAGAAAGCAAGCAAAGTGTGCAAGACCCATCAGAAATGCAAAAAAAAGCAAAATGAAAAGCAAGCAAAGCGTGCAAGACCCATCGGAAATGCAAAAAAAGCAAAGCAGAAAGCAAGCAAAGCGTGTAAGACCCATCGGAAATGCAAAAAAAGCAAAGCAGAAAGCAAGCAAAGCGTGCAAGACCCATCAGAAATGCAAAAAAAGCAAAACGAAAAGCAAGCAAATCGTGCAAGACCCATCGGAAATGGAAAAAAAAGCAAAGCAGAAAGCAAGCAAAGCATGCAAGACCCTTCAGAAATGCAAAAAAAGCAAAGCAAAAAGCAACCAAACCCCGCAAGACCCATTGGAAATGGGGGAAAAAACCCCCAAAAAGCAAACAAACCCCCCAAGACCCATTGGAAATGGGGGAAAAAACCCAAAAAGCAAAGAAACCCCCCAAGACCCATCGGAAATGGGGAAAAAAAAACCCAAAAAGCAAGCAAACCCCCCAAGACCCATCGGAAATGGGGAAAAAAAACCCCAAAAGCAAACAAACCCCCCAAGACCCATCGGAAAAGGGGGGGAAAACCCAAAAAGCAAGCAAACCCCGCAAGACCCATTGGAAATGGGGGAAAAAAAACAAAAACAAACAAACAAACCCCCCAAGACCCATCAGAAATGGGAAAAAAACCCAAAAAACAAACAAACCCCCCAAGACCCATCACAGCATAGAAACATAATCCCACCACCCAGCCCAAAACCACGCTGCAAAACCCACCCAGAACAGTTTTTAAAAAGCAGAAAGCAGCACCTTACCTTACCAGGCAGTCCGAAGCCTCCTCCAATCGCACTCACTCTAACCGTTGGGGCGAAAGAGCTACAAAGCAGCAGCCTCTTCGCCTACCAACGGTTAGCAATTTGAATTCCCCGCCTTTTTCCCCTGCCTTTTTTTAGTTGTAACTCGAAGCTCCGGCCGCAAGTCGAAGCAAAATTTTGCGGCCGGAGCAGGTCATAACTCGAAATGGCCGTAAGTCGTGGGATGTTCGTAAGTCGAGGCACCACTGTATTTGGCTTTTGCTTGCCAACTGAAAATCTGAGAGAATATATTTCTAAACAGCCTCCAGCTGAAACAGGGAACTCAGGTATTCCTTCAGAAGATTGCATCACAAAGAGCTTCCAAATGGACACCAGATGGGAGACCAATTAATTTCCAGAGATGCTCAAAATAAGACACTGAACTGCATCTCTCTGAAAAGGCACAGTAAATTAACTTTCTATACACAGCCTGATGTGATGCACTGACCTGAAACGAAGCGGCCTTGATGAGGAAAGGAATCAAATGGCCTTCCATTTGGGCTGCCACTGGTCACGTTGCTGTGGCAACCGTTGCAGCATTCCTAGCTCGGTGGCCATATCTGGACTACTTCACACAATTTAAATTCTGCCCCACTGTATTTAAGCTTGGGCAGGGGGAGAGGGAGTGGTGGCAAAGGGAATAAAGAAACAAAACTGTTAGGACGACATGGAAACCTGTTTTATGACAGGTTGCGATAAGGCCACATTTCAGAAAATGTGCTCAGTTTTCCGGCTGAACAAAGATACTCTGTGTGTGCATTTTAAGAAGTCTAGGAAGGAGTGTCACAAAACAGAGGAAAGAGCATTATGAGACATTACTTCAAGTTCTCCAGCACTTCAGGGAGGTGCCATTGTTCGACAGTTAAAAAAATAATGTTTTGAATTAGCAAAGAGCTGTCCCTTTACCAGGCAAACCAGAAGGGAGCAAATGTAAACAAGCTTTCAGGATCTCCAGATCTACTAAGGGCAGGAGAGAGACAGAGAGCATAAGGCAGGAAAATTGATCTGATGTTGAAGTCATGGTATCTTTATACCAGTCTTAACTTAAAATGGAAAGGAGAGTTGTCACACTGTCAAATGTGGCTCCATCAGGAGCGATGACGTTTTTAGGTTATCTAAATTCTAGATAAACCTAAAAACATAATCACTCCTGATGCTGCCTAGAAATGCTGGAAGCAAGAAAGGCAGAAGAGTTTGATTTAATACAAGAACCAGCTGTAAACTCAGAAATGTTGCCATCCTGGGAGAAGCACACGGACTTGTTCATCATTAGAAAACAGGAATAATATGTGAAGTCTCTATACTAGAAGAGCCAGGGGCCTTTTTAGATATTGGATTAGCCAAACTGATTTGTTTTATTTAATGGCTGGAAGGGTTGAACTATAAGACAACAAAGTTCTAGCTTTATGGCATAAAATCTTTACCCTCTAAGCAGCTAGCACAGACTCCCTTACATCTAAAGATCCATATCCTATCAGCTACACTCATTGGCATAAGGCAATTGGTATAATTCTAATTGTAAATAAGGCCACAGGTCAAGAATTTAGTATAGGCATTTGCAGTTGTACGCTGAATTGTGTTACATCAGCATAAAAAAATCCATTGAATTTTGGCCAGTATGCTTCTGGTATGATCCTAAAACTTGATCACTCAATACATTTCATGGTTTTAAATGAGTGTTAACTTTTGTCTTTTCTTTTCTTGCTTTTAAACGTGTTTTTGGTATTGATTTTATTTACCATTTTAAATATAATCTTAGTTTAATTCTTTTAAATATTTGTATACTTACTGTTTTTAACTTTTAAATATTGCCTTTTTAATGTTGAAAGCTGTCTTGGGTGCTTTGTATGGAGAAAGGTGGGGTAAAAATATTTTAAATAAATAAATAAATAAGTCCCATGGAAAGCAAAGGTAACTATGCTAGCCATCAGGGGGGAAAAATCAACACCCATTATTGGTGTAATACTTTTCTTAAGGCACTGGGCTTTGGAGGTACTCCATGTGCTTCAGAATAATCACGGGATTATGGAGGTGGCCTTTTGTTTCCACCTTCGCAACACTGCAACTCAACAGGATAATTGTGGCTCGTCTATGTGCTTTATGCTTTGGGAAACATTCCAAACATCTCATAAGCACCGTAAGACATGAGCCTCAGCTCTCCTCCTTCTCCTCCTGATACTGGAGCTGGAAAGGCAGATAGATGACCTGAAACTTCATGCTGGAAGTTGGAGGTGCTCTGATAATCCTGAGGTTCAATTTGAAAACGAATCAAAATGCCTGGATGGTTTGCCACAGTATACAGCAGCTTCATATCTCACTATTAGAGTTGATTAGAAACTGGTTCTGATCCTGGGGAGGGAAAGTCATGCAGATGTTCTGCTTGGGCCCTGGATACCTGAAGGACCGCCTCCTTCCATATGAACCTACCCGGCAGTTAAGATCTAGCCAGGGGGCCCTTTTGAAAGAGCCGTCCCTCAAGGAGGTAAGAGGGATGGCTTGTAGACAAAGGGCCTTTTCAGCAGCTGCCCCCAGACTATGGAATGCCCTCCCGACTGAGATTCGTCTGGCGCCGACGCTGATGACATTTCGGCGCCAGGTCAAAACCTTCCTGTTCCAGAAGGTTTTTAACTGAAATAATATCAACTGTGGGGCCTGATGGCAATTTTTAGAGTATATATTTTAATTGCATTTTAATTGTTTTGTCTTTTTATTGTATTTCAACTGTTGTAAGCCGCCCAGAGACCTTTGGGTAGTGTGGGCGGAATATAAGTTAAATAAAATAAATAAATAAATATTCAAATCCAAGTGCCACAATCAGCCATGGTTGCTGTTGTTGTGATCCCATGGACACAAATATTCAGCTGAGCCTCAGCTTGTGATGTGGGGATTCTGCAAGGTTGGAAACATATGGAAACTCCCCTTAGCAGCCTTAATTCTATTGCAAGACTGTTTTCTTCTGTATTTTGAGGGCATTTTTTGTATATTTTCATAGCCAGTTAACCTCTTCAGCAAAATTTTAAAAATAATTAAATAATTGCTATGTAATAACAATGGAGAGCAGCTGTTTGACTGGCCCCAAAAATTCACTCTGCAAAAAATAGGGAGCAACTGCTCACAGTCATTGGGGGAAATGCTTTATACAATATGGATAATTGACTTGAGTGCTTAAAGATATTGTGAATTCAGCACAGAGCAGCTCTGTTACCAATGGTGGTTGTGGTGGTGATTTAATGATTGCCAGTTTTATGTTATGCATAAGTACAGGAAGACAATCCAAAGAAAAGCTCTGTGTGCTATATACTGATGATCCTTGCATAATGCTAGGTCTGCTTTGCTTTGTTTGTTAAAAGCAACAACCACTGCAGAATATGCAACATTCATATTTAGATTAGCTGAGAAGAATTTTAAGTGAAGTTTCCTTGCAGTATGTAGAAAGAAAATGCACACTTTTTCTCATTTAGCATATGTCAACTAAGGAAGGCATCATGTCCTCCACCACCATCCTGCCAACAATCTGCCCTAATGACTACCATGTTAGAGACCAACATTTAACTGTTCTCATGCTGTCCATTTATCACACACGAACAGTGATGGCTAGCACAGGCCCTGTACACATGCACATAAAACGGAATCAACAGATTTGTCCATAGGCGTAAATGTGTGCAGCACTGGTATGTATAATGGCATTTGAGTTAAACTCGAGACCACAGTCAAGTTGGCAGGTGAAGTAAAGCATGTTCACAATGAAGATGAAGATAGCAAAATTGGCCGGCTGGACTTTGCCTCCTGGAAGCAGAGGAATGTAACAGCTGAAACAAGATTTCAAACAGCATGCATGTATGTGCTTTAATATGGAGCTTATTCATCAGGGAGCATGACAAGGCAGGTGGATCAAGAAGCTATTATTAGCAGAGTAGGAGAGCAGGGAAGAACAAGGAAACTCCACAATAAGACTACCAAAAATATGATCATAATAAGATGAAATACCCCTAAGTAAGATATTTGTGAAGACATTCAACTGCCTAAAAACTGTGACAAAGCTACCATGTCTTCATGTCTAGAGAATTCCAGTATCAAAAGTTGCAAAAGGAGATATTTTGGAGGGGGAAAGTGAGAGGATCAGTTTCTTTATCGCTTTTTTGTTTGTATTTACCAATGCTTATTAATGACAAATTAGTAACTCTATCATCTTTGAATTCATAAGGGGGAGATTATTCAAAGGATCAAAAGCTCTGCACTTGCACAATATGTGGAACCATGTAAGGTTTTACCTTAAGCATACTTATGAATGCATTGTCAATGTTCTGGCCTGCCTGTCTATGAAAAGCATAGTCAATGTGGAAACCAATATAATGGAAAATTAAAATAATGTTAACAAACATAATGATACACATCTATAAAATTAAGCAAAAGTAAAAAGCAGAAGTCAGAATAGAAACAGCAGCCATAAGAAAATAATTTTTAAAAATTAACAGCAAGGAAAATATCAAAGAACATTTGATTTGCAAGAATCCTTAAAAGACTGACTAGTCCAAACACTGCTAAAAGTCATATCTGTAATGATAGATGATCATTCAGTTTCTATTTAAGAGACAGACCACCATCTACTCACTGTAGAACAGCTTTTACTGTTAGAAAGGTCCACGAAATTACCTGTAGGAATTTGCTTGCATCTAGAAATGACACAAGGTTATCTTGCTGGAAAGGAGTGGAAAGCATATGACCTTGGGCCAGTTACTTTCTGAACCTGACTTATCTCACAGGATTGTTGTATAGATAAAGTAGGGAGAAGAGAGACATGAGCTCACTGGAAGAAAAGTGGGAATTAAATGAAGCAAAATAGCAACTACTGGAACATGAAGAACAGAACCAACAGTAAAGCACACCCTATCATCTGGGATCTGCAAAGAAAAACTTCTCATAATGCTTGCAATTGCTCAACTTCATCTGGGGTCTGGGACCATCTGCCATCAATTGAAACGAGTTCTGCACAATTTCTGCCCCATGGAGTTGAACACAGCACACTGGGTAGGTACCATGTGCTTAATATCCTCACAGACAAGTAAAATATTTATTGGGCTCTTGGTAGGTTTTTAAATATGGTCGACCACAAGATGTGCATCCCTAGTGTAAACCAAGCAGACTACACAACATGCCTACAACAAATGTCTCAAAATGATATGTTGGATTGAATGAGTGGGCCAAGGAGATTGATGCGGAAACTTCAAATGGTGCAGAATGCGGCGGCCAGACTTCTTAGTGGGGTGAGAAAATATCAACATATCTCTCCCACTCTGGCTGCCTTGCATTGGCTGCCCATTCGTTTCCGCATTGACTTCAAAGTGTTAATGATGACGTACAAAGCCCTAAACGGTTTGGGACCTCGATACTTGGCAGATCGTCTTCTCCCACCTAGATCTACCCGAATCACTCGGCATAGCCAGGAGGGACGGCTGAGGGGCCTAACGCCGAGAGAGGCCCAGAAAGAAAGAACAAGAAACCAGGCGTTCTCGGCAGTGGCCCCTCGGCTATGGAATAGTCTCCCAACAGAGATCCGACTGGCACCCTCACTGGGTGTTTTTAAAAGCCATTTAAAAACTTGGCTTTTTAGGCAGGCCTTCCCTTCAGTCAATAACTGATATCTATTCTTTGTCTTATAATTACTCCCATCTTGGTATTGATCTAATCTAATTGTTTAAAAATTATGATGTTTTATGATTTTAAATTATTTGTTATATAATGATGTTTTTATAATATTTGTAACCCGCCCCGAGTAGACTTTGTCTAGGGGGGTGGGGTAAAAATCCAATAAAGTAAAGTAAAAGGATAGCAACTTGTGGAAGTCATGGCTACTGGCAACCCTCAGTCTCTTAAAATTAAAATTAACCTATACCTGTATCTAACTAATCGGGCCAGAAACAGAAGTTTCACAGAGGGAATGTGAAAAATTAGACATAACTAACTAAGTTGTTGGATTTAATGGGACCTCAGTGTAATTAACTTGGTCTGTATGCAATCTATTATTTCTCATAATCAAGAATGGAAGAAACTAAGAACCAGCTACCAAAAATCTTTCACGATGGCCATCAGAGAGCAGGGAAAATGAAGAAACACGCATGACTCAATTGCTTCAGGCAAACTCATGCAATGATGCATTGCTCTGGCTTAAGGCTTGGCAAAAGCATTTGAGAAACTGGATGGATTCCAAGCCCCCTGGATCATCAGCTTGACGAAGACTTGATCTATGTATTTCACCCCTTATCCTCTAAAACCGATGATTCTACAGACACCATCTCCACTACATGTACAGGGAACAAAAGTAGCACTAGGTGGATATGTTCTTTTATTTCAGCTCTAATACTGCCCTGAGCATCAGGAAGCAATGATGCTGTTCAAATACATTACAAAGTCAATGGTCAATTTGTGTGGATATGAACCACACACAAAGAAAAGAACCAGCTGAAACGTTATCTGTTTCACTCACAAACTCTTTATGACACAATACAAATCCAATCCATGCTACCATTAATGTTGTAATTATTTTCTGGGTAGTGCTGAGAGGGGAGTAGAAGCTTTGACAGTAATACCTGCTATTGAAAGGGCTGCCTGGAAATAATTCAGACTATGAATAATAAAAAATAATGGAGGACTATTACACACCTCCCAAAGTTTGGAAAACATTCTACCTTCTTATGACTTTTCTAAACAGACAGAAAGTTCAACTGTACTATGCTATAATTAGACAAGCGTACTAAGAAAGTGAGAAAGAAAGAGAGAAAACACAATGGAGTTCTCATTCCAGCTTATACTTCTAATTTCCAACTGACTTTATTCAGTGTCTATCAAATTATTAGTTTCTTAATGGGACTGCATTAATCCAACAATTAAACAGACTTCTCTTTGTGCTTGGTTCAGCAAGTGCTTCCTGAAATTGCACCCAGCATTTGGCTAGGTATTCACATTTATTTGTAGAAAGTTAGTGCAAAGCATTGTCATTGCAAAGAAGATGCAAGCTTGCTGCTCTTCTTCAGATGACGGATATAACATGACAATACCTTATTCCTTCTTGTGCTATTCTGATCAGGCTGGTCATATTTGGGCCATAAAGCAAAGTGCCCTTTCGGCTGATTGAGGTGTGAACCCCCATTAAGAAGATTACAGTATCATTTGAACAGACTGCGACCATTTCATGGGAGGCTGCTTTTGATTGCTGAAGTCTTAGCAGTGTTACAAGAAATAACACAACCTCCCCCATCAAATCTCCAAAATGATGATGTTCATCATAACGAGGAAATAGAGCAAGCCACATAAAAATAGGGCATAAACAGATAGGTTTTTGATAAATATTTTACGGCAGGCATGAGTTCCTTGTTTCTTGATGGATACACAAGCTCTCAGTCAAGAACAATTAGAATTCAGGGGAAGGTAATAACGAAATGACCTCTACTTGGGGAGACACCTCCATTAACCAAAGACAACACTATCATCATCTGATGATACCCAAGAGCAAGGTCTCTAACCTTTCTGCTGGGCTGTCAGGCTCAATAAATCGGATGAGAGGAGGCGAGGACAGTGTTTCAGTAGCAAAGATACCACCCTGCAGCTGGAGTCCAAAGCCATTCAAGGGGTCTCCTCTTAGGATCACCTCTGTTGTTTCCGTATGAACAATCTGCCCACCAGGACCTACGGTGCTAGAGGCCAGTGACACTGAAATAAGAAAGACCCGGTCAAAATATAACAACAACACGCTTGTGGAAGATTTGCAACAATACAAGTGAGGGGGTGGGGACCTTCTTACTATGCCAAGAAATGTCAGCAAGTGTAAATGTGCCATGTTAGAAATGGCTTCTTTACCCTCCACCGCCACCCCCAGCGCTAACGTCTGGAGCTACCAAAGGGAAGAGTGATGTTATTTCATAAAGTCTAATGAACATCAAACATCTACCACTCTTCACCAAACAACCTAGGAATTTGTACCAACGAGAACCAGCAGATTTCAACAGCTTCACTTGTTGAACAAATCCACCCTTTTCAGACCTAGTTTGAAACACAGAAAATGTACTATTATCATTATTCTAGTTACTCATATTATAATGTGTATATTGATGATGAGAGGTGAAGAGACACCCTGGAGGTACCCATCTGGCTGGGAGGGGAAACTGTTAGAGAGTAATATCCTCTTGAATCTTTCTGTAAGCCAAACTAGGTGATACTATTTGAGCAATTTGTAATTGCTCGACTGGTTTTTAAATTATAAACAGCATGTGTGGGGAACTTTAGGCACCAGAACTGAGAAGAAGGTACCTTGTTGTCCCTTTGCTCTGTGTCCAGAATGAAGTCCCTTGATGGATTAACACCATTTCTTTTAGTGGATAATATCATATCTAATTTGCTCATCAGAACCTCTCATATTAACTACATTGAGTTGTTCTGCTAAGTAAATATTTAATTACTTATTTTTCTCTTCTTTTTTTAAAACAATGAAATAATAGTAGTTCACTATTAAACAATAAGAAAAAAAAATTAAGAGAAAATCTGTGATTAAAGATTTGCTCCCCTTGGAAGGCAGGGGGAAGCACAGTGACAACAGATTCACCGGAATCCTTTGAAGATACTCAGATGACCAGACGACGGTGAAATCTCTGATCCACAGGGGAAGGATGGGTGTTTAGTTGTAATGTTTTTTGTTTATTATTGTTAGATTTTTAGTGTTTTTAAGTTTGTATGTTTAGATATGCATGAATAAAAAACAACAACAGTGAAACATACAAATCACCCAGGAGCTCAAATGTACTGTCAAGGGGCACCAACAATGGCCCCCAGCCACCTAATTGTTAATCATTAATTAATTAATTAATTACTGCTTCTGCTACTACTACTACAGTACTACTACAGTAGTAGTAGTAGTAGTAGTAGTAGTAGTAGTAGTAAATGCAAAAATCCTCTTGTGCTATCTAGGGGACACTGGGGCAATCCCGTCATGTTTTGCTCACCCACACACAACTGGAACCTCCAATTTATTTTGCTGTCAGAAGGTGTAGGATTTTTTAAAAAGCAAAAACATTTTTAAAATGTTGGGGGTAGAGGTGCTGGAGTGAATAAAGCCTTCCAAGGTCCAAGGGTGGGCATATGTGGCCCATGGACATCTGAAAGATTGCCATCCCTGAGCTAAGTGAGTCAAACTGAACCTGGGGCAAATCACAGGAAGATTATTCAAGATAAAATTACTTATTAATCATCCAGCTGTGGTTAGCAGGAAGCCATAAAACCGCTTGAACTTGCAAAGAGGAAGCACTTAATTTAAAGACACTGCAGCCTTAGAAGGCTTTAATAACACTCCAAAACCTTTTGCATGAGGTCTTGGAGATTCTGATAACTGTAAACCCCGAATTTTTTCTTCTAAATATAATCCCGGATTCAATGGACCTAACGGAAAAATATTTAGTTATCCATATCTTGACAGCTGCAAGAATTCTTTTTGCTAAACACTGGAAGGATACAGAGAATCCACCTCAAGATGAGTTAATAGCAAACATTCTGGACACGGCGGAGATGGACAAACTCTCAGAATGGCTAGACTCAACAAGAAAGACGAACCATGAAGATTGTTGGCATAAATTTTATGATTGGCTTAGAAATAGAATGTAAATTAATATTTGATCATTGAAAGCCTAAGATTAATTTAAAATTAAAATATGTATGATAAATTAGTTACACCGGAAACTTATGTATCTTTGAAATGTAACAGATAAGAATGAATATTATAAAATGTTCATGATTTACAACCCCTGTTTAATTCCATGTCCCCTGTTCCCATTCCTAACCCCAACCCCTAAAATAAAAGTTTTTTTAAAAAAAGAAGGCTTTAATAACACTTTAACGATACAGTATACTGTATAGGCTGAAGTTTAAATTGATTATTTATTTATATATTGCCACAAAGCAGATCTGAATGATAAAAAAAAACCAGTAGCGGAATGTGAAAAACAGTCTGAATCTATGTCATCTGGCTTTTGTAGCCTGAGGAAAGCATGACGTTAACACAAGGGAAAACAAAGAAGAGGGTTCCTAGCTTCTTCTGCTTTCTGAAAGATGAAAGGCCAGGAAATCTGCCCAGCACACCTACCATGTGGGAAAAAGATTGACAGGCAGTGAGTTCTCTTGAGGAAGGAAAGGAAACAACCAGAGAGTAAGGACCCGTGATGCACTTTCAGGAATAATCATCCTGAGGAACCCCAAACAGAGCACGTCTCTCTACTTCCCTGCCCAACAAGTCCCTGTGAGCCTTACATGAGCTTTTGTGCTCCTTCTTCCTCTGTCTTCTCCTCATCATGGTGGCTCGTGGGCTCATGGCATGGTTGCTCCGAGGTAGAGTATTAGAATTCTGGCAGGCAAACCCCGACACGTTCATTGTGGGAGATGCAAAGTTGGCAGCTACAAGAGCTGGACAAAACACACACAAGAGCTAGCGTTTCATATCATCAATGAACCTCTTGTGCCAACACTGCCAGCCCAAACATTGATCCATACCCACCTATTCTTGTCACTAAAGACCTGTGCCCATTTGTATAGCATACTAAAATGTGTGGCTAAGCAGCAATTCTTTACCCATCCCCAACACTACCTGAAAAAAAATACTTATCTTAAAGCTTTGCTGCTCTTCTCAGTACCCCAGCTTATTTGCTGGCACACAAAACAGCTAAACCTGCCAAATTCCACATTACTTAAAGGGTTTCCCCAGTACAGACACTGCAGGGATTCCCCCAGATTCTTTTCACCCACTTCCTTTGAGAGAAGAATTTATCAAAAGATTCAGTCTCTACCCCATGCCCTGGTTGCTGCTCACACTGGACACTGCATGGACCACCAAAGTCACATGGACCTTCATTCAGCAGACAAGACAGAGAAGAGACAGACTCCCAACAGCTACTGGGTGAAAGCCAAGGTACATGGAGGTAACAGTGGAAGGGAAGGTGAAGAAAAACTGGGATATCAGTGTTGGAAAAGTTGCCAAATACCCCACTCCCCACCCTCCCAAGCCAGCACGACTAGTGTTGGGGATTCCAAAATTTATAATTCAAAAAAGTAGCTTTTCTAAACTTGGGATGCTTTAAGGAAGTCTGAAGTGGAAGACAATACATGTTTACAGGTGGAAGAGAGAAAATGTCTGTCCACAGGAGCAAGCAACTTGATAGTTCCTGCTAAATATTCAGGGTTAAACCTGACGTTAAGGGGTATGCATACAGAATGTTCTACGATTAACCTATTCTTCACTCCCAGAATGAAATTCCCTCAAAGACACGTGCCACAGTAATCAGATATGCAAGCTAAGAAGGTGTTTATCTTCCACTGACCAATTACAAAACAAAACACGTTAAATCCAAAATATGTAGGTGAAGAAAAATACGCCAAACAGATGTCTTTCACAACCTGAGAGAGCACTTCTAAAAAAATAGCAATAACACAAAGCGTATTGCCTAGTTTGAGTTTTTGCCACTATGCCTTTTGGTGTTCCTTCTTCAGAACCCAAGACTATGGCTGTGCTGATCAATGGAGCAGAAAATAAATAGGGTGCATTACACTTGCAATAATCTTGGCTGGATGTTTGGTTCCAGGTAGGCGTCTTGCAGTGCCCTGGATGGTGAGTGTGACAGTAGCTGACACAGGGGTCCCAGCAATGGTGGTGATCACTCTTCTGCACTTTGACTTCGTCCAGCATAATACAAGGAAAAGGACAAGAAAAGGGAATGTCAGATACATCTACATCCATATGAGACAGGAAAAGTAAGCTAGCTGGTGGGCCCATAGCTGAAAGAAGGTGTTCAAGATCACTTTCGTAAGCTTGATAGGCAGTCCAAATCAACAGAGGTTCTCTGCCTGTTTGGTGAACTACAGGATTTTTTGCCATCTGCTCAAGCCTTGTTTGTCAGTCATACAACTCTGAAAACCTGAGTATTATTCAGTGATTAACAGTAACATCAGCCTGAAGACTGTAAAACTCCCCATGGGCATTCCACCTTAGAGTCTAGGACCCCTTTCTGAGTGATAGGTTACATAGTCCACATTAATGGCTTTCCCCAGTAAATGCAGGCTGTTATGGTACTTCTCTGTCTCGTCTAATCCAGGGTTTATCCACACTACATAATTATGGGAGTAAGACTCCATGTTAACTATGAAGCTATGGCTTCATCCTAAAGAATGCTGGGATCTGTATTCCAGTGAGAGACTTAGCCATTTCTTGCTCTAGTTCAGGAGACTGCATGAGAGATCCATGGCAAAGAATTTAAAGTACCTCACCAAAACTAAAGTAGCATCAAACTGCTATAACTGTATAACGTAGATACACTGATAACATATTTATCCAGTTTTCCCAGAAGAATACTGTGATCTGGCAGTGTGTGAACTTGTGACCAGTGACTGGCCATTAGCATCTTTGGAAAATTATCATGACCGTCACAATTGTGATGTTGAAGCTCCATTGACAAGCAATCTTCTGGGATCTGGGGAACAGTCTGGATTCCATCACAGGCTGCACATCCACTTGAACCATCATCACCAAAAATGCAGCAGAATAACAATAAAATAAAGAGGATTCTTCTCCTCTGACTGGGAGGAGATTTTTGTGTGTCAGGTAAAACAAGATGCACAAGGTGTGACCTTTGTCCTCTGGAATAATTGTGCTCCCAGAGGCTTCTGGAAAACTCACTGCCTTCTAAAACATACTTCTTAATTTTTTTTTTCCTCATTGCTTTTCTTCTTTTTTAATTGTAACACTCATATTCAGTGCTGTGGGCTCCATTAGTAGATACAGGAGCCCTATGACCCCTAGGAATCTCTCCCTGCCACACCCACTGGAGTGTATGTCCCATTAAGCTCACTGGGGCATCACTACAAATGATTGAGAGACTCTCTACCAAGCATGAAACAAGCAGTAGCTGCTAACTAAGTTTTATCCATGTAATAAAATCCTTGGCTTGTCTGGCCTTGTACCATTTCCTCCAACGGGCAACAGTTCTGTATGGTCTCAGAAGCGGGGGTCCTGTCTAGTCCAACTTAATTAACTGGGAGTCTAGGATGAAGTCTTTGGTAGACCACCAAAAAGCAGGCTTCCTCTCAAGCCCACCCCCATAATTAAGGGCAACGAAGCAAAGATTCTGACAGTAGATGCTGAGTGATTTTTTTCCCTTGTTCATTAACAGCTAAGGAGTAGGCAAATTACAACCTGCTGCCTCTAGGACACACCTGGTCTCTAGCTCATATCAGGCTGCCCCTCATTTTCTGCCCCTCTCACAGACCCTCTGCTGCCACCACAGAAAATTCAAACAACCTTCTTCTCTTCCAGAAGGACATGCGGTCTGCAAAAAGCTCTATAGGGCCAGAGGGCAGGGTGGTTCCTTTCTGCACCACAGAGAGCTAGAACTCTTCTTGCCCCATTTCATTAGCAGAAGCAGCAAAAGAATCGGGGTCTGCTGTCAAATTTGGGAGTGCTGCCGTCTTCAGTCAGTTCCAGAGGGGCCCGTGGAGCCCTCTGCAACCCCCAGATGTTGCCCGCCTTGAGGTCATGGAAGCCCTAAAGGTATACACACATATAAAAAGTGTCCTTTTATAAGATAAATAATTAACAATAATCTTAAAACTGCAGAGCTGGAAGGAACCCTATGGATCATAGAGCCTGGCCCCTGTAAAGGAGGCATCTGTGGCTCTGCAGCCAGATACCTCAACCACTGAGCTATCCGAGATAAACTCTGAAGGTTGTCCAAGCCCAGTTTCAGACAGACCTTGGAAGTAACTAGTTACAATAACTAATTAACTGTTATTAATCATAACTTTCCCCCAAAGCAGAAGTATATTTGACAATACAAATGTAACTTAATGAGGGATAATATAATTCCTTGTTTCAATAGCTTTTACAATGTTTCAATAGCTTTTTAGTTACATTTAAAACTCTAAGGGTTTTATTTCACTAAACTGTAAGAGGAATGCAACATGACCCATGGTTCTGCTGTAACCTACTGTCTCATGCTTTATTGCAGGTGTTGAGACTACACTGAGATGGAATATCATAGGCAAATACCGTGTTTTCCCGAAAATAAGACAGGGTCTTATATTAATTTTTGCTCCAAAAAAACGCATTAGGGCTTATTTTCATGGGATGTTTTATTTTTTTTCCATGTACAACTATCTACATTTATTCAAATACAGGCATGTCATCTTCTTCTGGTTGCTGCACAATGGTGGAGGGCGGGGTTTCACTTAACTGGGGCATATTTTTGGGGTAGGGCTTATATTACGAGCATCCTGAAAAATCCTACTAGGGCTTATTTTCAGGTTAGGTCTTACTTTCGGGGAAACAGGGTAGCTTGTAATACTGAGATTTTTAAAAGTATCTGGAAGTAACTACTTGGCTACTTTTAAGAAATGAAAAAATGAGGTACTTTTAGATGTGCAACTGTAGTAGCAACCTACCACTTGGGACTGATTGTAACCAATTATTTTTTTAAAAAAAGTAACTTTTCAAGCTTTGAAGGCAATGAATGTCAAACACCCAGGTGGTCATTTCCCCCATTACTTTTCCAAACAAGAAAAAGGAAGCATCTGAATGCCCTTAACACACACATACATGGAAATCACTTCATAAGTGTTTCTGAATAGAAGAATATGAATTTTTGAAGTTCACCTCTCTTTGCACAGGTTACATAGTGAACACAGCTGCTAACATAACTTGATGAAACCAGAACGACAAGGCAGAAAACATATTGCAAATGGCCGACTTGGACCATTACACTGACATCAATTACCCATGGAAGTTTAGGCCACACTGGGCAGCAAAGAGAAAATGGGCCTCTGATGTTTATGTTTTCCATGGCGATGGCTTCTGCACTGCAGTCACTTCTCGTGGCAGTGCCCCTGTCAGAGAGCTAGTCCTCTGTTTGAAATATCTGGTGCTCCATGTGCTGGCAGCATTTAAGCTGCATCTGAAAGTTCAATATGTACCAAGCATCTCATCCGTGAAGGATAGCTGTTGGACTGTGCAAGGTTAAAACAACAGAAGTTAAACCCATGGATATAATGGATTGCCCGCTACAGTATCAGCTGAAAAGCTAGACTTCTGCATATTCATCCTTTACCAAAAATTCCAACAGAGAAGGGACCAGTCACTTTTACCTGAACATACTCATGACCAGTACAGGAAAAAGCAGCATTGTTAGAAGCCAAGAGGACCAGAAAAGACTGTGGAAGGCATCTGTGACCTTTCACCTCAGAGTGATGCCACAAATGCCAGATTCTTAGGACAAGGAGTGGGAATCTGTGTCCCTTCAGATGTTTATGGACTTGAGCTTTCATCAGCTAGGGTGGGAGGGTGGAAGCTGAAGCCCATCAACTACACTGGAAGGGCAGTTTTCCTCAGTGTTTTCCTAGAAAAAGCCAAAAGGAAAAAGCTATCTGTCCCACTGCGACCTCAGCAGCCAGAAAGCTAATGTTTTCCCTTTGAACTCTCCACAGCTGAATACTGGAGTTTTCAAAGCTCCGACAGACAATCCAGGCAAAGCTGCAGTTTCAAATATTCCCATCACTCCCTCTAATTTTTGTTCCCAAAGGCCTTGTTTACATGCAGTAGGTGGATTCTGTTCAAAGGATGTCACCTCACTAGAGAAATCTTCACTTCAGGTACATTAATCATATGAGTCTTAGCTGATTAGTCCTTCAATCAAATTTTAATAAACACTATCGTTTTGAAGCGAGAAGCACATTCTCTTTGTTTTCAGAGGATGCTTGTCACGTAGCTAGCACTGTTGTACAAGAGGTGTCTCCTCTTTGTGTGAGATAGGAAGGGATGCCTTTTCTAAAACAGCAGCTGCCCTTCAACATTTCTGTCAAACACCACTTTAAAAGTTAACTAAATATGTAACAAGCCGGATCAAGGTTTTTTTTTAGTCTGCTCAATCAAAGTTATAGTCTGAACTTGGTCCATACTGAACATTTCTCCATCACAGTAGTGATCTTTCATTACTTCCCCTCATATATGAATGAACAGGTTACAGCGGTATCTACAGGTTAACCAGCAACCTTTTGTTTGAATACTGCCAGACATCACTACCGGAATGTCAATCTCTGTGTCCATCTTGTTTTACATCTCCCGGCTACCCTTATCTGCCCTCTTTGACTAAATGAATATGAAATCATGAAAGCAGTCTTTATATAACTACAGTGTATGAAGGAGAGAAAAAATGTCAGTACTGAAAGTGAGGAGATGATTATGTGTACAAACTCTACAAATCAGTAGAGGACCTGGTTACCGTCACCTCCCACCCACTCTCAGCTTATTTTGAGAATCTTATCTATGTGAATGTTTTTCAGGGTAGTCAAAATGCCAGCCAAAATGCCACCCTTCTAGAAACAGCTGCTTTCAAACACTGAGAAGAGCTTGCAAGGGCCAAAAGGAGCCTGCCTATCATACACCAGCTCCCGGAGGAAAATTGTGGTGCTTCATATCACACAATCCATCTTGGCATACATACCTGTATCTGGAGGTTTGAGAGGAAGTCTACTATGGTGAGCAGGTAGTATCTCCAACTTGACATTTTCTGATGTTGCAGCTAGGAGCTGCGTGGCCTCTAACAAGGAACAGTGTTCTGTGCTAGTGCCATCAATGGAAAGGATGTGATCACCAACGTGCAAGGCCCCACATCTGCAATGGGGAAGAAACAACACAAAAACACACAAGCTGAAGAGTAACCTGCAGCAATTGGTTCAAAAGATTCTCTCTCTCTCTCTCTCTGTCTCTCTCTCTCTCTCTCACACACACACACACACACACACACAAACACACACACACAAACACACACACCATACAGCTATCACCTAAGCCCCAATAGCATTCCACCAAATCTTCTGCCACATGTTTGCCTGGAGTTCAGCTGAAACCAAAAATTAAAGAGCCAAACATCTAGGCTTGGATTCATCTGGTTGAAGATTCATGAAACCACAGACCTTTCATCCAAAGAAAGATAGTTTCTCTCTATACAAAACATCAACATGCTGAAAAAAGTCTAAGTGCAAACTTTCTTATTTGAATTCAAGGGGCTTTCTAGATAATAAATAACCCCAGATTTTATCCTCAAATACTTTTATTCTGTACCATCTCTGACATTTAAAAAGAGAGAGAGAAGAGTTGAGAGATTAGGATACCTATTATCCAGCTTGTAGAGAAGAACATGTGTAACTTTCAAAAAGAGTTTGGGGGAAGAAAAATAATTGTGAAATGGCATGCATTCATACCAGACAGTGTTTGGTTCTTCCCCAACACATACACACCTTCTTGAAGGGCTAGAGGAGCCCTCTCAGGCTACAACACCATATAGTCATACAGCCACATTCTAAGGGAAGGGAAGATTTTTCAGTGCTAAAAAAAGAAAAACATACCTAATAAAATAATCTCTTAGAGCAGTAGTTACCAACCTTGGGTCCCCAGATGTTTTTGTACTGCAACTCCCAGAAATCCTGGCTAGCACAGCTCTTGGTGAAGGTTTCTGGGAGTTTTAGTCCAAGAACATCTGGGAACCACGATTGGGACCACTGTTTTAGAGGAAAGATCCATTGAACATAGAATGCATCAACGGTGTGCTTACTAAACATGGAAAAATAATGAAACCAATGGCCAGTCAAGGTCCATCTACGACAGCCTATTTAGTAAGCAGTATGAGAAGAAGTCATCCTAGGTTTATGTTACTACTGCCTAGGAAGTCATCACTTCATGAACCAGCTGAATGTTCATCCTGCAAATTTCTGTTCACATTGCAACTTCAACTGGGTCTAATTAATCTCTGACAAACTAAATTTGGTTATCTTTGACACACTGAGAGGCTAAATTCACTTCCTCTGGCAAGGTCAAACGTTTGCTACAAGGTCCTGCTGTTTCACAATATTTGTTTTATATTAAATAGGGATTCTGTTCCCCCCTGACCCCCGAGAAAATGTACTTGAAAGAGTTTTTCACATTTATGTGCCTACCAAGGATCTGAGGAACATCAGCCACCGAACCTTGTTTCTTGCAGGCATATATTGGAGTTGATGCTCCAGGCTAAATATTAGTTTTAAATAGAGTGTCTGTTCTGTCTTGTTATTACTTTTTGTGTGATCTGAAAGTTCACCTGCAGACACGTGTCTTCAGATTACAGGAGAAGATTTGGGATGGAAGTGGCCAGCTCTCTACTAATCCTTTTTTTTGTCAACTCCCCACCCACCCACAAAAAAAAAAAAAAAACCACAACAAAAAAACCCAATGCACTTCCAGAGAACACAACATTGCCCATAACCCATTCTGAGAATCACTGTCTTGTATACTGTACTGTACTGCTCTATGGAAAACAATAATCATGCCTTCTTTAGGAAGTGTGCTGGTGTGGACCACAATTTATCCTGTCCCATGCCTCCGAAACCTCCCAGAGAGAATTTTCAGCTGAGTAGAAAGAGAAAACAAAACACAACTGGTAGAACAGCAACCCAGCAATCCATACCTGTCCACCACACTGGCTGGTTTGATCTTGTCAATCACTATGACCTGCTTATTCCGATGCGTGCTCGTTGCTAGCGTGATTCCTAATGCAGAGCCGGGAGTCTTTGCAATTTCCACCAGCAAAGGGCCTGAAGCATTGGCTACAGTATCTATAAAACAACAACAACAACAACAACACATTTAAAGTGCTTCCACTTCGGTCCTCTCAACTATGACTGAGCTGGCAAGGGCAAGCAGTGATTATCATACTGTGCCAAGCACATGGGCACTTGTAGCCTGCCATCATTTCATTTAGAAGCTCCTCTTGCAAAACATACGCTGACCTGGAAAAATGAAAAGCAAAAGAGCCTTTGCTCATTTATACGTCAAATGGGTTTCCCAATCTCACCCCTTGCCATCTTCTCTGTATTTGCAGTTGGCTGTTTTGACTGCTGGAGGTCCACAAAGGAGGGGACGAAGCTTGTTGAGGACAAAGTTAAACGACAGACAGGCAGACAGACAAATAAAAGGAAGAAGAAACCTCTTGATGTGTGGTGGTATTTAGCACTGCAAACACATACTGTACTGGAGTATGTCAACAACTGGGCTCATATTTTGAACAAGCCCCTTCACTCTTGAAGCCCCTTGCTCTGGTCCCCATTACTTCACCAGAACAAAAGCAAGGGCATGAAAATATTTGCATTCATTCAGAACACATCCCTCAATGTAGGGTAAAAAAGGGTTTTTAAATTATTTAGGATGCCCCCCATTTTAAGACTTTTAGCAAGCTCTCTAGATATCGCTTAACTCACTTCATAAATTATCACCTAGGCATATTGTGTTTATCTGAATAACAATTTCAGGCATAAACTTTCAGATGAAATGGGTAACAGTCCATGACATCTGACTACTCTTTAAGGCTCAACAAGACTTTTTAAGTTTTGCAGCACAAAGCTCTTTGTGGTTTTTGCTACAACCGACTAACACCACCACCCCATCCTCACATTTTTTTGCTCTGAAGTGCACTCAATTTCTCTGTTTATTTGATTGCAGAGGATCTAATTTGCTACCTAGAAACCCTACTGAAATTAAACAACACCAGACCAAAACCTGGCAAGGTTTGCTTGCACTCATTTTAATCTGAGCAATCCAGCTGCCGAGAGGTTATTTTAGATTAGCATGCAAATAAGATGCAGCGCTTGCCCAATGTGTATATTGTTTTGACTTCATAAATTCACAACTCATCTCCTGGACAATCAATCTTAGTTAACACTAACAACAGAAAGGAATACCAAGGCTTTCCAGAATTAATCTATGAAAGCCTAACCAGGTACACTATAAACTAGCAAGCAGCTAAATGCCTGTAAACATTGCAGGTGCCCGTGCAATTCATGCCGTTTAGGATTGTGGCCTGAAGAGAAGAGACATTAAGTGCCCCTCTGATGTGCACATGCTAAACTCTTGTCCGTCTGCTTCCAATTCAGCCCTTTCAGACTCTTAAAACATTGTTACTCGCACACACATTTCAGCCTCACTAGCAGACAAGAATATTCACTCATTTTGTTCTTGTTAAGTAAGGCAGGCTCAACTCAACATGAGGAATTTGCCAGACAAGGAACACTATTTTTTCTGCTCAAGCTCTGTGTAATTAATTGGCATGAACTGCCTCTGCACACAACTATCCCTTTGAGAGGCCAAGCACATGTGCAGCAACTACATCAAGGCTGGAGGATGGCTGATGCTTGTAATCCTCAAAAGCCCACGCAACAAAGCAGCCACCACCATTATTCTGAGCTGTTTGGGTTACTTGCCTCAAAGTGTAATTTGTGCACTTTGGCGCAATTTGCTCAAAAAACTCTTCCTGTCTTTGACTTTTGTCAGGAGTGTCACAAAAAAAACCTCACCCTCTAATGGGGCAAGGAAAATAATTTTGTGGTTTTTCATTCTCACATGCAGAGACAAATTGAAGAGTTACAGCTCTATTTAATGTGTGTAGATGCCTTGCCAAATGGGTAGCTGTTGCTCTCAAAGAGTAGTTCACACTTGGTTGTTGTAGGTTTTTTGGGCTGTTTGGCCGTGTTCTGAAGGTTTTTCTTCCTAACGTTTCACCAGTCTCTGTGGCCAGCATCTCCAGAGGACAGGAGCTAGAACTCTGTGTTCAGTAGTTCACACTGTCTAGGGCATTATGGAGCCATTGTTGGGGTAAGGACTAGAGTGTCCAGAAAGAATGAAACCCTAATGTTTTTCAAAATCATGAGCATAAATCAAATTACCATCTTGGCAGGTGGAGGGAGCCGCAGACACACACCATAGCTGATATCTAATGTTGCTTATTTGACATAGAGGAATATATCCAGGTATTGCATACAGTATTTAGAAATTAAAGAACGGATAACTTGGTGCACAATTCAATTATCTTTTTACTACTACTACTACAATTATCTTTTTACTACTACTACTACTACTACGGCGCCGGCGGTGCCACCACCACTACTATTTATTTATTTATTTATTTATTTATTTATTTATTTATTTATTTATTTATTTATTTATTTATTGGATTTATACCCTGCACCATCTAGCAACCAGGCCACTCTGGGCGGCTAACAACAATATAAACAGCAATATTAAAACACGATAGAAAATAAAATAATACATAGCAACAAGATAAATTAAAACAGATGGCAATGAAGGTGGTAAAAGGGTGATGAAAAAGATGGCAAAAAGGATAGTAAAAGGGCCCCCGAGGTCTTAATAGTCAGGGAAAGGCTGGCGGAAGAGCCAAGTCTTCAATGCTTGTTTGAACCCATCCAGCGAGGGTGCCAGGCGGATCTCAATGGGCAGGTTGTTCCACAGGTGGGGGGTGACCGCCGAGAAGGCCCGGTTTCTTATTCTTTCCTTCTGGGCCTCCTTCGGGGTCAAGGCCCTCAACCGCCCTGCCTGTGAAGAACAGGCATTACGGAGAGATCTGGCTGGGAGCAGGCGTTCTGATAGGTACTGAGGTCCTATACCTTTTAGGGCTTTGAATGTTATCATCATAACCTTGACGTCGATGCGGAAATGAACCATCAGCCAATGAAGCGTGGCCAGAGTGGGGGAGATGAGCTGAAATTTCTTCACCCCAGTTATTAATCTGGCCACTGAATTTTGGACCAGTTGAAGTCTTCGCATCAGCCTCAAGGGTAGCCCCACGTAGAGAGCACTGCAGTAGTCTATTCTTGAGATTATGAGGGCATGAATTAGCGTCGTGAGTGCCCCCGTGTCTAGATAGGGACGCAGCTGGGCAATCCTCTGAAGATGGAAATGGGCTGCCCAGACCACAGATGCCACCTGGGTTTCCATGGTGAGATCCGGGTCCAGACAGATGCCCAAGCTGCAAACCTCACTCTTCCCAAAGGAGAGGGAGTTTCCCAACCCGCTGACGTTAGGGCCGCCCACGCACAAGATTTCCGTCTTGTCCGGATTCAACCTCAGTCCATTTGCCCTCATCCACTCCAGAACAGTCCCCAAGCAGCGTTCAAGGGTCGGAACAGCATCCACTGCAGTTGGAGAAAAGGAGAGGTAGCGCTGGGTGTCATCAGCGTACTGATGGCACTGGGCCCCACAACTCCGGATGACCTCACTCAGTGGCCTCATATAGATATTAAACAGCATTGGTGAGATGATCGACCTCTGTGGAACCCCACAATTGAGGATCCACGGGGTGGAAGTAATCTCACCAAGCTGCACTCTCTGGGGATGGTCCTCCAAGAAGGAATGGAGCCACGCCATAGCAAGGCCACCAATCCCCAACTTGGAGAGCCGGCCCAGGAGGATACCGTGGTCGACGGTATCAAAGGCTGCTGAGATATCGAGGAGGACCAACAAGGACATATTGCCCCTGTCAGCCTCCCTCAGGAGGTCATCCTGCAGAGCGACCAATGCTGTTTCCATACCATGCTGCGGTATGCCCGACTGGAATGGATCAAAGGCATCAGTTTCCTCCAGGAGGGCCTGGAGCTGATCGGCCACCACCCTCTCGACCACTTTACTCAAGAAAGAAACATTGGCAACTACTATTAGTACTACTACTACTACTACTAATAATAATAATAGCATGCCATCAAGTCAATTCTGACTTACGCCTTTTCAGTATTTTCCAGGTAGAGAATACACAGAAGCAGTTTACCATCCCCTTCTTCTGTGGGCTCCCTTGGACAGTACAGCTTGCCCAAAGCTACATAGACTGGCTCTTCCCCTAAGAGGTATAATGGGTAATTGAACTCCCAACTTCTGGCTCTGCAGCCAGATGCCTAAACCACTGAGCTATCCAGCCAGCTCTTGCTTAATAACAGGAAATATTTTTTTAATGACATGAAGGAGGTTTAGGAGAGATAATGAAACACATCCCAGGCGGAAAACACCTGTCTTATCTAGAAACATAAAATCTCCTCTCCCTAAAGCAGGAGAGAGACATCACAAAGCAGTAGGATTTATGAAAGAGGGGGAAAAAAGGAAGTTATCACTGTACAGCCAGCAATTATGGCATTCAGTGCACTCAGGAGATGCAGAGGCTAGCAAGTGTCATAGTAACCCATTCCCTATCACTTCAAAGGAAAAACTAATGGAATCAGTTCAAGGAAATTCTGCATCCTTGCCTCTTAATTTTTCAGAGCAAGTCTTTTCCACTCAGGACCACTTCTCCGCTGGGATGCTGGTATACTCTCCAACTACTTCTGCTATCTGAGGAATGTTACTTTTTTTTGGTGGGAGGACTACAGCTTTTTATATTTCCCTCCCCTTGGAATTCTGGGAGCTAAAGTCCAAAAACAACTTTTCTATGCCTTGCCAAAGATAGCCTGCTTTTTAGTATGCTGTTGTCCCTGTTTCTGCTACTGAATGGTACCTAATTAGAAGTTGAACTCTGTTCTTCAGTTTTTGGCTCCTCGTCCAGGATCCTCTGAGGCTGATTTATTTATTAGATACCATTACATACAGCCTTCCTCCAAGGAACTCAAGACAGCACCAGTGGCCCTCTTTCTTTCCATTTTACCAGCACAACAAGCTGGTGAGGTAGGCAAGGTCGAGAAAGAGCAATTAGAGAAAAGTCACCTAATGAGTGTCACAGCCAAGTGGGGACAAGAACCAAGTTCTCCCACGAACCTCAGCCCAATGATCCAAACACTGCACCACATTGGTGCGATATCTGGCATACACCTACGTATGTGTTAGTCCGTGAAAACTAAGGCACCATGATGCATGACGCATTTCACATGATGCAATTATAACTCAAAGCCAGATTACACCATGTTGAAAAATACTTTATAGCTGTATTTTACAAGGAAAAATTAATCTGTTCTAATCAGTGGAGGAGCTGGCTGGATAACTCTATGGTTTAGTTTTTTGGCTGCAGAACCAGAGGTTGGCAGTTGGATTCCCCTTCTCCTATGAGTACAGCTAGCCTGTGTGGCCCTGGGCAAGCTGAACAGTCCCAGGGCACCCCCAGAAGAAGGGAATGGTAAACCACTTCCGAGTACTCTATAGCTAGAAAAACCCTAAAAATTTCACCATTAGTTGGAATTGACTTGATGGCAACTATTGTTGTTGTTATTCAAAAACACCAGACACAGTCAACATTATAAAAACATTGACTGGTATTATATAACAGATACAAATTTTAACCAAAAACCTAAGTTATCTGTTAAATATTGGCACAGTATGTATGCTGTTCCTAATATTGCCGGGTTTTGTAGTGATAGTGATTTTATAATATTGCCATTTTTTAACTCTATTCCATCTAGTTTGGGGATCTTGCCATGGTGTATAGACAGAGCTGCACATCCGTCAATTCCAAATTTCATTTAGATATCTTCACTAAATATTTACACTGTGTTTAGCAGTGATTCTATCTCCATGGAACTTTTTTCATATAGTTTTAGATCATCCATGTATGAGAGATTATACAGCTTGTTGTGAAATATGGTAGCCCAATCCAGTTTTATTTCAAATTATTGACATGGGGATTAGTGAGATGTTAAACAGCAGTAGTGACAAAGACTCCCCCTGAAATGTTCCTCTTTTGATGTTAAATAATAATAATAATAATAATAATAATAATAATAATAATAATAATAATAATAATAATAATAATAATAATAATAATAATAATAAAAAACAACTCCAGGCACAGTCAAAATTATAAAAACATTGACTGGTATTATATAACAGATACAAGTTTTAACCAAAAACCTAAGTATCTGTTAAATATTGACATAGTATGCATGCTGTTCCTAATACTGCCGTTTTTTGTAGCTTTGATGGCGGTGTGATTTCTGAGATCTGCAACTGCTTGTAGTACTGTGTGAAATTTCTTGATATTGTTCCCAAAGCCCCAATGACTACGGGGACCAGTGAAGTGTGTTTCTTCCAGAGGCGAGATGTTTCGATTGCCAAGTCTCTGTACTTTGTTAGTTTTTCCAATTCTTTATTTTCAACTCTGGCATCCCCTGGAAATTGCAATGTCAATTATCCGGACCTTTCTTCGTTCTATTACTACTATGTCTGGTGTGTTATGTTCAAGGTGTCTGTCCATTTGGATCCGGATATCCCACAAGACTTTAACTTTGTCATTTTCTGACACCTTCTCTACTGGATGTTCCTATGGCTTTATGGAGGATGGCAAGTTATATTTTTTGCATAATGGCCAGTGCACTAACTTTGCCATTCTTTCATGTCTAACTTTGTAACCTGTTTGTGCAATCTTTAGACATTCACAGATGAGGTGTGACACAGTTTCATCTTTTTCTTGGCAGATTGATGATGGTGGTGATGATGATGATGATAATGATTAAATCAGTGAAGGACAGCTTGTACTAGGATAGATTGCTGCACTAGCAGCTTGTAGCCTGAACAGACGCATCCTTCCACTTTCAGTTGAGGCATTCTCTCCTGGCTTGGACCATGGGCCACTCCTGCTGTTGAGGAAATGAACAGTGCATCCAGGAGATGAGATGGAACATTAAAGCAATACATACTAAGAGTCTGGGAACCTTGGAATCTGATCTTTGGTAAGGGAACTAAAGCATTGTTAGCCACAAACAGTCCTCAATATTCACCTTCAAATTGTTCCCAACTTCATTGTCAGGTTTAGAACCTGTGGGTCCCCATCTCTTAACCCACGTACACTGTGTATGTCAGTAAGCAAGGAAACTTCACAGAGAGGATTTTTTTTTGTATCAGTCAGACTGACTGAGCAGCCAGTACCCACAACTGCAAGAAGGTTGTGCCACTCTACCATTCTAGCCCACTGATGGCTGAGAGAATCAAGGACTGACGGGGATCAGTTCAGAGAAGACCAGGCTACCAGTCATGTTGTTCTTGTGCAGTTTCCCCAATGCAGTCTTACTCCACCTACCCTCTCTATACTTTTTGGACTACCAGTCTCTTTGTGCATGAAACTGCCTTACACAGACTCAGGCTCCACCTCTGATCTGACAGCCCTGGCATTCCCTCTTCCCCTCTCTCATGGCACATTTCACCAAAACACTGCAGGAACAGTACCAACAAGATCATGCAGAACAACACCAACAGATTTCAGTGGAAGGAAGGTCAAGGCAGAGATGGCTTTTCTTGTTTCACATCTCTCCCTGCTCTCTTATCCCATATACAAAGAGCAAACTCACTCTCCCAGACATACATCCCTTTATGAATAGGCAAAATGGCACCCCACCCCCATCCCACAAACCACTGGCCGTGGATCTCACTTGTTTTACTAATTTTCAAAACAGCTTCCTGTCACCTTGAGCAGTGCATAAAGCAAGGAACAATCTCAGGAACTCACATTTTCTGTCACATTCCAGATTATACGGTATAGGGACCTTACAAACATCAGCGAGCATAGATAGGAAATACGCACAGCTCTGAACACTACTACTCATTAGGAACAATTTTGCTGTGCAAATCTCCAATGTGTTTCGCAATTAGAGCTTCAAAAGCACAGGATGCCTCAATTGCTTCTGGAATGTTATTTCTATAGGACTCATTCATAACAACTACAATAACAACATTCAGTGTTTATTAGAGAAAATCCACAGCCAAGTAATTATGATCTTATTTGTGGCAATAAAAGGGAGCAAAACTGTCTCTTTTTTTGCACCACAACAAAGAGTTCAGCAGCTTGTTATATAAGGAAGGAAAAAAAAACCTTTACAAGGTTGGACATTTACCTTTTACATGCCCACAGCCTTCCCCAAGAGTTTTCTCAGACTGTGTTTTCTTGAGCCATATCAGCTGCCTTTACTGCAGAAAAGTTGGGCTGGGAGACCATTTTCTTTGATCTGCACTCTTGTGAAAACCAATCTAATCCACACCTCCCAATTTACTTTGCAAATCTTTTTTGGATTGTGCACTTCTTCAAATTATACAATCCGGTCCTCAGCACCAAACCAGTATGCAGAATTGCTCATATTAGCAAACTTAGCATACAAAAATGTACATATTGAAAAATATTGTGTCAGAAAATGAATGTGCATTTTCATGTGGTCACTGTTTTAATTCACTGACTGGTAGGGAAGCTGGACTGAATAAACATGTAACTCCTATGAAATATTGGTTCAGCCCAAAGGGGTGGGACTAAGAAAGAGCAGGGCTGTGAGTAAAAGATTTGAATCAGAAAGAGTGGGAGAACTGAAGAGGACAGAGCTGCCAACTCATCTAGGTATAATTCCTATATGTTTCTGTTGGAGGGATGAATCCACATAATTAATTTATGTATATGGAATTGAATTGATATTTTTTCTACGATTTTGAAGACCTTGCTTGTAGAGGTGATTCTTCTATGTTATGGATACCCAAATCAGTTGAGGATTTAGTCCAGGAGCTTACCTACAGCAAGCTCCCACAGTTTTCCACTATTAACTGGTCTAGGCCTATCACTCATCCAACTGTAAACAAGTTTTTGTTTCTTCTGGTTGCTGAAAGGGCCCCACATTTAAGATGCTAGAAGATGTTCCATTCTAAGGTGACAGATAAGTAAGAAGCATGCCAATTTAGTCTATACAACCCTTTAAAAATGTAGTTCACCATGACAAAACAAAAAGAGGAAAGCAAAAAAGTACAGGCTCTTGGGAGAAATATAGGAGGATATGTAAAAGCCCCACAACAACCCTAAAAAGGCATTGGATGCTTCTGCTTCTCCCAGACAAAAGATCCAGACTGCTTGGCTATGGTCACATTAGCTTAGCAACATTGCCAGAAGCCAAGTGTATCAGGCACCACATGCTGCTGACATCAGGTAAAGGGAAGCAGGGTTTGTTTGTGTTTTTTGTCTGGCTCTGACTCCCACAGGCAGTTTTAGAGAGGGAGGGAGGGAGGAGGGGCGGGAAGGAGAGAGCGCTCCCATCCACATTTCCACTAAGAGCAAAAAATACATGATGTGCTGAGGCTCCAACGCCTCTTTCTCTTGCTAATTCCTGTTCTACTTTAGGGAAAGCTCCAAAGGACATATGCTGGTTAGGATCCAACAATGGCATTGCACTAGGATAAATGCCAGTTGCACAAAGCTTGTATAAGGAGGCTTCAGATACCTCCTTGCACAAGCGGTTCTCCATTCTCTGAGATAGCTCTCCTCTCTGAGTTGAGACAGCTGCTGACTGGCTAGAGGGATTTCTAGAAAACCCAGCCAACTTTACAGACACTGGAACTGTCACCCACACTTGCAGCTGCTACTGGACTACCTCTGTCATTTCCCTAAGCCTTCTGGAAATACACTGGTCAGGCATTTCACTCCATCACCATTATATAGGATCTTGGCCTTCTCATGTGGAAGATGTGCAGATCTATCTTTGACATCAATGCACTTACTAGAAGGACAAGAGAAGCTCTTCATTCTGATTCCAAATTAAATCCAGTTTCCGGTTTCATCTGGATGCAGATAACTGCCAGAGTTTGGTCAAATTCATGTTGGTAGCTTCGATGACACTGTCCAACCATCTCGTCCTCTGTCGTCCCCTTCTCCTCTTGCCCTCACACTTTCCCAACATCAGGGGCTTTTCCAGGGAGTCTTCTCTTCTCATGAGATGGCCAAAGTATTGGAGCCAAAGCTTCAGGATCTGTCCTTCCGGTGAGCACTCAGGGTTGATTTCCTTCAGGATGGATAGGTTTGTTCTCTTTGCAGTCCAGGGGACTCTCTAGAGTCTCCTCCAGCACCACAATTCAAAAGCATCTATTCTTCGGCGGTCAGCCTTCTTTATGGTCCAGCTCTCACTTCCAGACATTGCTACTGGAAAAACCATAGCTTTGACTAGGCGGACCTTTGTTGGCAAGGTGATGTCTCTGCTTTTTAAGATGCTGTCTAGGTTTGTCATCACTTTCCTCCCAAGAAGCAGGCGTCTTTTAATTTCGTGGCTGCTGTCACCATCTGCAGTGATCATGGAGCCCAAGAAAGTAAAATCTGTCACTGCCTCCATATCTTCCCCTTCTATTTGAAAGGAGGTGATGGGACCAGTGGCCATAATCTTAGCTTTTTTGATGTTGAGCTTCAGATCATTTTTTGCGCTCTCCTCTTTCACCCTCATTAAGAGGTTCTTTAATTCCTCCTTACTTTCTGCCATCAGAGTGGTATCATCTGCATATCGGAGTTGTTGATATTACTTCCGGCAATCTTAATTCCGGCTTGGGATTCATCCAGTCCAGCCTTTCGCATGATGTATTCTGCATATAAGTTAAATAAGCAGGGAGACAATATACAGCCTTGTCGTACTCCTTTCCCAATTCTGAACCAATTAGTTGTTCCATATCCAGTTTTAACTGTTGCTTCCTGTCCCACAAATAGATTTCTCAGGAGATAGATAAGGTGGTCAGGCACTCCCATTTCTTTAAGAACTTGCCATAGTTTGTTGTGGTCGACACAGTCAAAGGCTTTTGCATAGTCAATGAAGCAGAAGTAGATGTTTTTCTGGAACTCTCTGGCTTTCTCCATAATCCAGCGCATGTTAGCAATTTGGTCTCTAGTTCCTCTGCCCCTTCGAAATCCAGCGTGTACTTCTGGGAGTTCTCGGTCCACATACTGCTGAAGCCTACCTTGTAGGATTTCGAGCATAACCTTGCTAGCGTGTGAAATGAGTGCAATTGTACGGTAGTTGGAGCATTCTTTGGCACTGCCCATGGCAATAGGAGGGTGTAAAACAACAAACTGGCCCCATAGGGCGATCTATGGAAGCATTCCAGCGCAGGAACAACAGAAGGAAGCCAGGAACAGTCATGGTAAAGCCAAGAAAAGTATTGCCACACCTTATTGATAATTGCATGGATCAGTACAAAGTGCAGACGATTCCCACTGGAAGACTTTAGCTGACTAGATTCAGATCCAGGGACATCTGAGGTGGTCCAATTAAATGTAACTACCAAGGGTGTAATAATAAAGAAGGCTGACCGCCGAAGAATTAATGCTTTTGAATTGTGGTGCTGGAGGAGACTCTTGAGAGTCCCCTGGACTGCAAGGAGATCAAACCTATCCATTTTGCAGGAAATCAACCCTGAGTGCTCACTGGAAGGACAGATCCTGAAGCTGAGGCTCCAATACTTTGGCCATCTCATGAGAAGAGAAGACTCCCTGGAAAAGACCCTGATGTTGGGAAAGTGTGAGGGCAAGAGGAGAAGGGGACGACAGAGGACGAGATGGCTGGACAGTGTCATCGAAGCTACCAACATGAATTTGACCAAACTCTGGGAGGCAGTGGAAGACAGGAGGGCCTGGCGTGCTCTGGTCCATGGGGTCACGAAGAGTCGGACACGACTTAACGATTAAACAACAAACCAAGGGTGTGCCACTGTTCCTGTTGAGCTAACACAGCCAAAAGGACAGAGAGGGTACTACTGCTAGAGGTGGGGAGGCAGGAGCACAGCAGCAGCTTTTATAATCCATGCAGAAGTGATCAATAAAGGAAGCTGGCCTCTGAAAGCCTAATAATATCCTGCACAACTGTATTGACTGCCCCATAAGGATTGCAAAATGCGAAGCAAGCAATGAAATTGGCCTCTCAGCATTATTTGGAGAGCACATATATATATGTGTGGTGATTTTTTCAAGATTTTCCAGGCAGAAGTTACTCACAAGTGGTTTACCATTCCCTTTTTCTGGGGGGGCACCCTGGGATTGTGCAGCTTCCCCATAAGCACTTGAAATGTAATCACATCTGTCTTTCTGTCTCTTTGATTAACACCAAGTTTCTTTCAGAAATGAAATTGCAAGGCTGCGCGTCCTTCGTATTTGACTGAGTCACTCAAAGAAATAGCTTCAGACAAGAAGTGGCCTTCCTTGCTTCTTGAAAGCAGATTCTGCTGCAAACAACTCCAAAGGGGTGTGGAGGAGGGGGGGGGGGAGCCTGATGTAAGGAAACGAATCTTCCCTCATCATACCTGCCTGAATAAAGCCTCCACCAAGCATTTTTCTCTTCAGCCGGGCTCATTTCTAGTCCTACCTGTTTCTCCGAAAACAAGACAGGGTCTTATATTAATTTTTGCTCCAAAAACGCAGTAGGGCTTATTTTCAGGGGATGTTTTTTTCATGTACAACCATCTACATTTATTCAAATACAGTCATGGCATCTTCTTCTGGTTGCTGCAGAATGGTGGAGGGTGGGGTTTCACTTCACTGGGGCTTATTTTTGGGTTAGGGCTTATATTACGAGCATCCTGAAAAATCATACTAGGGCTTATTTTCAGGTTAGGTCTTATTTTCGGGGAAACAGGTTGTATCATAACTGGGGAAAGAGAGGGATTGGGGGGCCATGGAGAAATAAACTGGGAGGGGTCAGCTTCCATATCTACACCATGCTTTAGATCAGACAGAGTGACACCTCAAACTCTCCTGCCATCAGAGATGGGAGAAGCACCACCACTCTTGCATGGTTGTCACCTCCATCACCCCCCCCCCCCACAACTGTGGTTCAACCTGGATAGCTCAGTGGTTTGGATCTCTGGCTGCGGAGCTTCAGGTTTTGGAGTTCAATTCCCCACTGTGCCTCTTTGAGAGGGGCTGGACTCAATGATCCATAGAGTCCCTTCCAGCTCTGCAGTTAAAAGGTTGTCCTCCAGTTTAAATACTGCAAGGAAAGGGAACAAAGTGAAAGTCTAGTTTTTTAAAAGAAAAAGTGATACTTTTATTCAGAAAATAGATAAAAGTTTATTATCTGTCCAGCACCACAAAATACTTTATAGGTGCTTGACAAACTGCAGAATTCCCTGCCTGCAAGATATTGATATGTACCTTTTCCACTCAAGCATAGGAAGGATTACTGAGTTGCTGAAACATTGCCGGGTTTCTAGATCAAAGCTATCCTTGGCTCAGCTGTCACTTAATTCTCAAACTAACCCTGAGGAATGCTTTTTATGCTTCTAAGGTGCAGATTAGGAGCTCTCCACTGGGTGACTGGTTTGAAACTAAGTACCCGAGTTGTACCCAGCGAGGAGGTGACTCACAGAAGCTACAAGAGAGAAGCAAGTGCTCATCCATGAGAGATACCGGAAGAATGAAATGAAAACTAAGTGGAAGGGAGGGGGCATGGTAAGAGTCACTTTCAATGGGAAGATTATAAATCCTTCCCTAGACCTGCTTCACGGGTGCACATCCAGCCGTAGTGCTGAGCAGTACAATAACACCTCTGCAGATCAAAATCCCTCCGGATCTCCATTACATTTGCAATTAAGACATTCTAGTAGGGGGGATGTTTTCCTAACATCCTAACACTTTTGCTCTTCCCTTCAAACAACATCAAGAATGTCTGTGCTGCAGATGGAAAAGCAGACGCAAGAGCCATCTGCCTCCGCATTCACCCCATACATAAGGAAGAAAACTGTCATGATGGAGTTATAGATGTTGGATGACCTGCAGAAGCAAACCAAACTGACGGAATATCCGTGCCTACAAGGCAGAGGAATAAGAAAATATTCACTCTGCTGTGCTTTACCTCAGTAAGCCAGTTTGTATCAGCATCAACCAACCGTACACAGCAAACATGAATCAGATAGATGTCTACGAAAGCCTGTTCCCATGCCAGTTACTTGCAATCTGTACATCTGTCCTGCTCATCTCTGTCAATGTGCATCTGTTCCATCCTGTAGCATTTGTGGCTTTCTCAACTCCATGTCTCATTGGAGGAGCTACTCAAAATCACCTTCGAGTTTCAGTTGGAAACATGGTAGGCAAGGTTGCTCCGGCCAAGCTGTACAGGGTATCCTGAGCTCTTGAAATGACACAATACAAATTCTAGAAGCAAAAAATCCAAGTTCAGAGGCTGGACAGCATTACTACAAATTTACTTTTGTAATTTGCACAGAACCAGATGTAGAATATTTGCATTATCTTAATATGGGATGCATTCTCCAGAATACTCAGAATTAAGAGCCAAAGCTGTTAGAGGCGCTACGCAAATTACACCTCAGACTAAGGACTGAAACAGCAACGGGGAGTCTTCATAAACCTGTACAAAAGTAACTTCTGGGTCTTCAGATAATAGAGGTAACCACACAGCTATGAACTTGAAAATGAAACACCTCAGTATGGCTTTAGGAAAAAAGATTGTTGGACCTCTTGTTAGATTTAACAGTTCAATTACTACAAATGCAACAATTTCATCATCTTCATGTCTACAGAAAAACTGCTAAGAAAATTGAAAAATAATTTTTACAAGCTTTAAAAATAGGATAATCATGACTTCTGATCTTAGGGAAGAAATAGATTATACAGATTATTCATCATTCAGAGATTAAATTCCTTAACTGTTGAAAGCATTTAAATATACATACAGAATAAGTTTTTTTTTCTTATGCCACATAATTTGTATGTTAGCTTGCTCTTTTTGTGATAGGCCTTCAGGACTTAAGCACAGAACTTTTCTGAAGTCTGACTTCTCAAACATGAATGTATGCCCGAATCATGTCTCTTCAATGCTTGCACACTTTCATCTCTGATCACGGGGCTCTCTATAACATGAACTACTAGATATAGCTCAGAGGCTTAGGTCTCTGGATGCAGAGTCAGTGGTTGAGAGTTCAATTCCTATACTGTACCTCCTTGAGAGGGGCTGGACTCAATGTCCATAGGGTCCCTTCCAGCTCTGCAGTTCAAAGGTGGTGGTGGTGGTGGTTCAAAAACACCAGGTGTGGTAAATCAAAATTATAAAAACATTGACTGGCATAATATAACAAATACAAGTTTTAACCAAAACCTTAGTATCTGTTAAATATCGGCTCAGTATGTATGCATACTCCTCTTTCCATCTTACCAGAAAAAAATCAATTAAATGAAAAAATAGCTGCACAATGCCTTTGGACTGAAAGCACCAAAATCCTAAATGTAAATGGGGTGGTGGTGTTATGGCTAATGGGGGTTTACACTCCTTGAGAAAAACTTTCTTTTCTCACACCAATACAGCCATTCTCCCCAAAATAAATACCAAGTGCAATAAATGAATTTCTACAGAAATAAAGCAAGGGAGGGAAGGGAAGGGTGAAATGATCATCCCATGTCTCATCTGATCCTATTAATTTTCAGTTCTATCGACCAGGATGATACACTCTGAATGTCACAGGTTAGATGCAAAGACATATTTACACGATGATATAACTGGACACAGCCTTACTTTTGGTTAATTGCAGGGTAACTACAGTATCTTTAAAAATCTTAATATTGTTTAGTCTTGACTGCTGCACTCAAATCTTTACTCCTTGAACTCTAGCATCCCAAAGTACTGGACAGCTATTGCATTCATCTTGCCTTCTTCTTATGCTCACAGACATATACAATTGAGCTACACATTTCTAAAAACTTGACAGCCCCTAATTATGTCTAGGCACACACAGAAATGCAGCCTTGTTTAATTTACTGCTTTGGTAGTAAATGATAATTATAATCGGACACTGTTGGCCTTTTCTTCCCTTGACTTCAGAGTTTAAATGTGGTGATGTGGTTCATAAGCTTAGTGGGGGCAGGGGATGCCAGCGGCAGGGAAGAAAGGCTTTAAAAATAGACAGTCCAGTCTGTTGCCCCCCCAGAGGCATTACACTCTTCAACAGTTCAATGAGCTTCTAGAGCCAACACAGCTTTGGACTCAGCGGTAACCTTAAACTCATCAGCCATACAGTCTGTTCAGTACTTTCCAGTATGAATGGTTCCAAATCGCTGCACAGAAAGCCACAGATCTCTCACTCAAGGTCTGTGAAATTCAAAGTTTTTATGTGTCAGAACATTTTGTGTGAGGGTTTGCTATCAAGCAGGAGCCGGAAGACTGCAATACAAAAGGAAGTGGGGCTCTTATTTCCTTCCGTTCTTGGTACCACAGTCTGTCTTATGCCTAGGAAGTAACAGCTAAGAACAAGCTTTGCTTCTTTATTCAGGCATGCATAAAAGGCATTCCTGATATGTACATTTTTTGTTCCTGAAGTGCAATTCTGTCTTCACATCTATTTGTGTGTCAGCTTTGGCTACAGAGAAGCCTTTGAACACAGAGTAAGAGTATCAGCATCATCGCAAAAGCTGTGTAACAAGCATATAATGTGAATAATATCTGTACAGCTCTTAATGTACTGGGCTGGACTTGGGCGATGCCAGTCCAAGTTTCTGCAGTGGGTCTCAGAATTCACTCAGCAACCAAGACTCCCCTCTTGCTTACATGCAACTCTACCAGCTGCCAACTTCAGCTCAAAAACCCACTCCGTGTTGATGTAATGGCAGAGCAATTACAATATGTTGATATTACAATAACAAGGACCCTGACTTACTTTGATGGCACCTTGGAGGCTATTCGTGATTAATTATCTTCTTAATTATTTATATTTATATTTATCCCTCATCTTTTTCCTCAAGAGGACCCAAGATAGCGTACAAAAGTAAAACAAAAAATGAAAAGCTAAGAAAAAACAACAATAACTATAACAATAACAACTATGATGATGATGGGAGGAATTCTATGACATGTCTTTTTGCAGCCTATGGGTGGGTTTGGACATATTTATGAGTCATCTGGTGACAAAGGCCAGATTACTCCTAAGCACGTTTGTACTCTCTTATAGGTTCAAACGTAGGTTGCAGAGAAAATGTGAAAATTCAGAAATCCTCCCCATCAACATCATCTTCATCATCTGTCCAAAAAGTGATGTGGACAGATGATATTTACCATGAAAAATCGGACGCCGTGGATTACTGCAAATACAGCAGGTAGTAGAGGAGGAAAAAAGAAGCCTAAATGATTGTATCAGTACAAGCAGAGAAAAATTACTGAAAGCAGTGAAAATGGAGAATATTTTGAAAACAACAGAAACAAACACTCTATATAAGAAACAACAACTTGAAAATAAATTAAACAGTTGGAAAAATAAACCACTACATGGACAACACCTACGAAATATTGATGGAAAGCATGATCATAATTCAACATGGGCATGGCTAAAACTGGGGACCCTTAAGAAAGAAACCGAAGGCTTGATTTTTGCTGCACACAAACAAGTAATCCAAACCAATGTGATGAAAGCTAAGATCCAAGGAATTAAGTGCTAACAGCAAATGATGACTCTGCCAAGAAAAAGACGAAACTGTCACACCTCATCTGTGAATGTCCAAAGATTGCACAGATTACAAAGTTAGACATGATAGAATGGCAAAATTAGTGCAAAACACACACACAAACAAACAAAACCCCCAAAACTTGCCAGCCTCCAAAAACCCATGGCAACATCCAGTAGAGAAGATGTAAGAAAATGAGGAAGTCAAGATCTTGTGGGATTTCCGGATCCAAACTGATAGGCAACTTGAACGTAACACACTAGACATAGTAGTAATAGAACAAAGAAAGGCATAACGTTTGGCGGTGAATTGTTTCAATTTAAGAAATCTCCAAAGATATCTGTTGCATGCACAGCCATATAACTCAGTATGCAACAGATACTGTTGACAGAGATTTCTTAATTTGAGGCAATTTGCCTCCACAAGTTATTCCTTTTATAGAGCAGTGTAACAGGATTTCAGTATTTTAGATTCATAAATGAAAATACAAGTTTGCTAAGGATCCCTATGAAAGAGGTGAGACCAAGGGAAAGTGACCAGATTTTCATTCTTTCTTTCTTTGTAAATTACTAGTTAAATTTAGGACTTTATCCAGATGTGGTTATACCACACACTTCTTTTTGTTCAGCAGAAGCTACATGTCTCCACTATAAAGAGAGCAGCTCAACAGATTAATTTTCCTCTTGATTTAAGACTAAACCATTCTGGTGGAAAATTTTAATACTTTTTGTTGTCTGTTAAATAACACTCTCACTTTCCTTTCCCAACATATGATTTCTTCCTGTGAAACCAGATTGAAGTCTCTAAGCCTTCCACTAGGCTTTCCTGGACAAAATGGCTCATTCCACCACAGTTCTTATACACAGAAATGATAACATTGCACCACTCTCCTTTCTACCACTTTCTGATGCTGCACCAGTGCAACCACCTGGTTTGCCCCAGCCCAAGTAGTTGCTAATAATGCAGCAAAGTGGTACATGAAACTTGAGAAGCCTCATGGGAGGTTCTTTAGATGTTACACTCAGCTAGAGCTCTTGGCCAAATGAGAATATTTAGTATGTAGTCCAGGAGACCACATTTAACCACATTTTGCTTTTTTTCCCCCCTAATCAAACCATTTCATAACTAATCTTAGTCAAACGTTTGCTGAGAATGGAATCCTGGCCACTCCAAGGATCTCAACCTGTCCCATGCTTGCCTACATACAGGAAAGGAAATGTTCTCTATCAAACTCACTCCCTTTTTGCACTGAAACCAAATAGGCAAGGGAATGGTCCCTTAACACTGGAGCCCCTGTTCTGCGAAGCACAGTTCACACCAGAACCCCTTACCCATTATGGTGACATCGTACTCAATCTGGAAGAGTGCCTCCTGGTTGCACTGACGTAGGATATTTAGCGCATCAGCATGACTCACGCTGTGAAGGGGAATCCCATCAATGCTCAGGAGCCTGTCACCAATTTTCAAAGAGCCTTCCCTGCAGGAAAAATGGCATACACAGATCCTGAATATATGAGGAGCCAAAAATATGTCACTAAATTAAAACATACAAGGCCTGTTAGACCGTCACCCTTTCATATACCTATACTATAGGCATGAGGAACCTTTAGTCCTCCAGATGTTTTGGACTACAACTCCCAGAGTCTTTTATCAATGGCATTACAGGCTTGGGATTCCAGGTGCTGAAGTCTAAAACATTTGAAATGCCAAAGGTTCTCCATTCCTTCTTATTGACATTGTTACTACTGTTTCTATGATTGTTCCTTAATGGTTAACAATAAGCACAAATGCATATCATAGCCATAACTAGCAGTTTTGCTTCCCATTCATTCCGCCATTAGACAGCTGCTCTTTCTTCAGAGGATCGGGATGCTCCACAATGCCGCTGCTGCCACAATCTTAGGCCTCCTTCCTGGGCAACAGATGCAGTGTGTGCACGCCACAGCTGTGCCAGTTCTTATCATTGCCTGATAGGACAGAAAATGGCACAGTGCCATGATGTCCTTTTTTTCTTTATGAAAAGCATGAGCTTTCCCTTCCTTTGGGGAGGGCTGCCATGGTGGAACAATATTGGAAGAGGCAGCATTTTGCTTCTGTCCCCAAGCAGTGGGAGAGCTTGGGCCAACCCTCTGACAAGCTCCCCTGGGAATGAACAACACTGGGGAGATGCTGCCATTTATTCTCCTGACACTCTCCAGTTGACTCAGCTTTAAATTTGGTGCCCTCTAAATCTGGGTGCCCTGGGGCAAAACCCTGGTTGCCCTGCCCTACCTACAGCTTTGGTATATATTCTGAAACGGCCTCCACTATTTAAGTGCCTGGCAGGTAACATAAATCATGCAAGCAATGTCTGGCCCACTGAGAGATCGTGTTGGTATGATACCAAAACAAGGTATGAAGCTCATCCATGCAGTGGAAGCTACACCTCTCAGGAAAAGCACCAGAGTGGGATCACCCTGAGCACAGTGTACAAACTGAAAGGGCGAGGTGAAATGCTAATAATGAAATCACATATGCAGCTGGAAAGGAATGTGGAATGAAAATGGAAGCCAAGAGTCAAGCGTACAGCTGTTCATAGTTATCCAAAGCAGAAGCTTTCTCCACATGTATCCAGCTTCCTGAGGAAGGCTTTCAAGTGCCTGACACCCTGGCCATTTCAAAAGGACACACACACACGCACACACACACACACACAGAGAAAGGACTATACCACACTTGCATCTCTTTGCAGGAAACACTGAGCAATGCTGTGCAAAATAGTAGGGCAGGGATGAGGAACATCCAGCCTTCACCCTTCACTATTGACTATGAAGGCTGCAAATATTAGGAGCTGCAGTTCAGAAACAGTGGAACAGCCACACTTTCCCGACACACGATAAATCCTAAAGGCTTCAATCAAAGCATACGTACAGCTAATTAAGTAGCAAATGAATGAATGAATGAATGAATGAATGAATAAATAAATAAATAAATGGCTTGCTAGCTCGCTAGCTCAAAAGAAAAGATCTATTTGGCTTGCAATTCTTTGCTCTGTCCTGGCAGACAAGCATTCAGATTATGGCTTGGGAAAATTCCATACAAGAAACAAGCTGCATTAAAAACAAACATTGGGATGCAAAGCTGCGGAAGAACTTTGGCCAGTAACTTGTTTAAGATTTTTTCAAGTCAACTGCAAAAGCTGCCACAGCGATCTACAAGATGCTATATTTGTATCTGGTTCCACATGACGGGTACCTCCTCAGGTTGCTGTAGCCATTTCTATGTTTGGAACTCTGCATGTACATAAATACTGAAACTAATTGATTCCTTAAACAGTTTGGCTAAACATCTGTTTGTTTAAGCAACATTGCAAAATGCTGAGTTTGGAATGTTACTTTCTTGGACTACAACTCCCAGAATCCTCACACCCTACAGAGTCGGTGGCATACTGACTGGAAGATCTGGGATCTGTTGTCCAAACACTTAACTTTTCCAAGCTATAGCTAACAAGGACACATTTTACCTGTCTGCTGGGCCACCTGGCCTAACGTACGTCAAGACTAACGGCCTCGATTTGTGCCAGTCTTCGTGGGCTCCTCCTGTTAAAAAAAGGGGGAAATAATTATGCACAAACCATAAATGCATAAAAGGCAAGACACCAGTATTATAATAGAAGACATTAAGCTTTTTCAGCAGATACTGATCAAAGGCTTTAGAGAGCCATGCACCAAAACCCTGGTGATTACATGCATTTCTCTGTCTTTGAAAGTTGCTTTGCATGTGCTTAGCTTAGAATAGGGATGTCCCTAAAACACCTTGCTTTGTTCTTTTCCCTGACTTACAAATGTTCCAGGAACACAGGGTTGCTTTTTAAATCACCCGCTAAAAAGGCACTGACCTCGTAGTACAAATCCAAAGCTGTTGCCTTCTTTGTACAGGGTCACTTCGATAGTCTTTGGAATGATGCCAGCACTATTCTCTGGCGCTACAGACCAAGAGAGAGAGAGAGAGAGAGATTGAGAGAGAGGGAGAGAGAGAAATCAATTAGTACCTTTAACCTGACATGCCTTTCTTTGGCTTTATTAGTTCAGGGGTTGATATAAAATTTGACTGTTCCTTGACACCAGAGGCGGCCAAAGGGTGGGCCGTACAGGTAGACCACATTTCCAAGGGCCTCCATGCCTTCTCCATCGAAAAATTATTGTCAAGAATGGTAAACTATGCTCCAAAGAGTTGTGAGGTGGTGGCATGATGTGCTATCTAAATGTGATTTCACCTCCTTTTCTTTTTGTTTTCAGATTAAAACTTTTAACATGAAGTTCTAGATAAATGGATTTGCTCTGAATTAGACGAACATGATATATGAAACTATTTCATCACAGCACATGCCCGAATCTGATTATTAAATGCCCACATAGTCCAAAATGTTATTTGTATTGCCTGCTGGCATGACACAGTTGGTGTAAATCTCATTGGCAAATTGTCATAAAGTCAAAAAGTGGGCATAGAGAAAATTGGACAACCATCTGTCACATCTGCTTTGATTTGGATTCCTGCTCTGAGCTGGGGGTTGGACTTGATGGCCTTATAGGCTCCTTCCAACTCTTCGCTTCCATGATTTTACTGGTATTTGCTGTTGTGCAGCAAATCATGCATTTTAGCAGGCAACAACAAACATTCATGCTCACTTCTTGACTTGTGGCAATTTACCAACAAAATTAAGAGCAATGGTATTCTGCCAGTCTGTTATAAAACCTCAATATGATTTTTGCTACAGCACAATAAGGAAACATTCCCATTTCCCCTAAGCTTCCAAGCAGACTATGGCTTTCAGAAGCTGACAATTTTTCCAAAGATTTTTACTTTGGATTTTACAAATGTTTCAGTAATCACCCAGCTGGCAAGTATAGATGGATAAACTTAAATCCTCACAGCTAAAGGAATACTTTCTGACTGTGACAAGGAGAAAGAATGATCAAGTGTTAAAAGCAATCCTTCTAGAAATATGATTTCCTTCATTGTTA
Source organism: Intellagama lesueurii (assembly GCA_037013535.1). Lineage (NCBI taxonomy): Eukaryota > Metazoa > Chordata > Lepidosauria > Squamata > Agamidae > Intellagama > Intellagama lesueurii. The sequence continues at coordinate 257,041,095 of JBAJHW010000002.1, forward strand.
ATTTGGCACTTTCTTTAATTTCAAATGCTTATGAATGCAAAATAAACAAGAGTTATAACAGAGTGTGCTATCAATACATGGACACTGGAGATGGGCACGAAGCACTTTGTGCTGTGCTGTCTAAGTCATCAGCACGGCACCTCTCTAACCCATCCCAGCTGGCTTCTCCACTGACCTGCCAGTGTGCTGCTCCTTCCCTGCCTGTTGCACAATCTTCCATTCTCGCAGAAGCACAGACTTCCCTTCTCTGCCTCCTCCAGCAACTGCCCACTCAGATGAGGAGGCAGGGCAGGGATTCCTGCAGTGCAGCCTGTGAATGGCAAGGGAAGTCCTTGCTTCTGCCAGAATGGTAGATCATATGATGGGGAGGGAAGGAGCAGTGCGTGCCAGCAGGTCAGTGGAGGGAAGCCAGCCAGGGGAGGGGGGGGAGTGAACGCTTAGATGGCACGGCATGAAGTGCTTCATGCCCATCTCTAATGGACACGTACTACATATGCTCACTGTTTTCATCAGCATTACTGCTTGCCATGTTATATATTGTGTGAACTATGGAAGCAAACCGAGCAGATTTCTTGGTAGAAAGGGAAAAAAATGGGGATAAATCCAACAGTTTGTCCCAACTAGAACAGATCTGTTCAACCAACTCTATTTACATGAGTGTTCACAAGTTCCATTCATCTAGTGGTTGAAATTCTGTTCATCTAAGTTTTGAGTGTAAGGCTGAAGACATCATTAACTGGGACAATTTTTGGGAAATTAAACATTTTCCTCCTCCCACCCTGAGGCCCCCACTGGTTGTCAGTAACCCGTGGGGGGCACTGGACAGGAAGAGGAAGTCTTTAATCAATGAAAAACTCTGCTCCTGGCAAAGTTATGCCACAGAACTTACATGAATAGGATTTCGGCTCATTTATTCTAGTCAGGACTAACATTATGCTTAATAAGAAGCACTTTAGAAAATGGTCAATGGTAGCCACCATTTCAGATCCCATGCTCTCTCACCAATAGAACAAAATGCTGCTGCTAAGAGGATGCTACCTGCAAGACACATATGCAACATCTACAATGAAATAAAGTATGCTTTTGGTTCTTAATTCATATACACCCAATCAAGTAGAGCTCACGCAAGCAATCACGTAAGACATCTTTCACTGAGCGATAGCAGTAACTGGAAAGTTAGGGGTTGAAACCACACTTTGCTTCTATGAGCTGGAATGTTCCTATAATAGCCTTACCATCACCATATCTAGGAAGAGGCTTTTATCAATTTGCCCATCATCCTACATCCCCCTGCACCCTCTATAAAGTTTTGGCCCACAGGGTTGGAGCAGTAGCCCTGGGAACCTCGGTGGGAGGGAGGAATGGACAAAAACCAACTCCTCATCCTCCTGCTGGATCTAAACCCTTTCAGATATTAAAGACACTTTGGTTAGCAGATAAGAAAGTCTGGGTTCCCCCCTCAGGAAATACACGGACAATTTTCTCAACCAACTTTTACAAAGACACCACTCCAATTTAGTTGTCCAAATATTTTCACGTTTGATACACAGAGGAGCTGTTCTAGAATGTGAAACAGTTTAAAAACATACTTTAAACAACAATAACAGTTTTAAAAGGCAGTAATATCATGTTACAGCTTTAGATTGGAAAAAAAATCTGAAGCCACCTTGGGTTCTTTTAAGGAGAAAGGCAGGATATAAATAAATAAATAAATAAATAAATAAATAAATAAATAAATAAATAAATAAATAAAAATCTGAGGATGTGCATGAGAAAATAAGGCAATTTCCCTGGTATGTTCATAGCACACTGCTTGTAACTTGTGACACTGTGGTTCAAGTTGCAGGGGAAGTAGAGCGACTAATTGTATGATTTCATAAACAGATGAGAATCTGATTAGACCTTTTGCTCAAATATCCAAAGGCAATACAATCTGGGACATCAGCTACAGGGGGCAGTGATCTGCTTTTCCACACTTGTCAATGCCTGCGAAATCTTTAGTCCTGTTAAATTTTTATGAGCAATAGTGCAGTTAAATGTTCATTAGTGGTTCTCCCACCATGAGAAAAATAGGTGAATAAACAAAGTAGGGTCACCATAACAACTCCATGAATGGAAAGAGCTCCCATTCATAGAAAGAATACTTTTCACAGAAAGGGTTCCAGTTTCAGTCACTAGCAACCAATTAAAAAAGGCTGGAAATATGGAGACTGAAAATATGGAGAAGCTGCTGCCAGTAGAATTTACTGGGCGGAGAAGTGATCCAATGACCCAGGCAACTTTACTTATTTGCATGAAAGGAAAGAAGAGGAGGGACAATCATCTCCATCCCAAAGCACCACCAGTTTATAAAAAGCTACAGCAAACACTAGATGATCAGGGAAGTACTCACCTGCAAGTGGTAGCTCATATTCTACCTCTAATACTACTCTTTCCCCTACATTCTTCAACAGGCTTATGATTTCATCATGTCGCAATTTGGTCAGGTTAATCCCATTCACCGATTTGATGTAGTCACCGACATTTAGCTGGTCACTCCTGTAACACACGAAACAAAACAGCTCTACCAGATCTTTCCATGGATGGCTTTTCACAATGCACATTATATGAGACTGCAGCTTTAGTGGCTAATTAGACATAGACACTTAATGAGATGAACAGTGACACTTATGGAATAGACCCCATACAGAGCAATATTGAACTTTAGTTGCTAACTGAATACCCCATCAACAATTAATATGGTGGAGTGGGTCAATGAGGAAGAATATGGGAAGGAAGAGGAATTATAGGGTACTCTTGTTAAATAGCAAGCAATCAAGTCTTAAGCGGCAAAGCTCAAGAAAGCATTTATAAGCCTTTCCACTCCATTTGTGCTAGTTTTTTTAAAACCAGTCTCTCCAAACTGCCAGCCCCCTCCCGTATTTTGGACTACAATCTCCCTAATTATCACCTTTTCTGCCTGAGGATGATAGGAGTGGTAGTCCAAAACAGAAGGCTACCAACATGAGGGTCCCCAGCAATATTTTATCCTTTGGCATGCCTGGCATGGCCAAAGAGCTGTGATATTTTTGCTTTTGTGTGTTTGTCATTTTTAAAAGCCAACTTGCAGGTCATCATGACAGCCTGCAACCTCACCCTACACCCACAATACGATGAGACTGTCTTTACCGTGCTGCCAGTCCCCCTGGTCTCAGGTTGGAGACTCTTGGCTTCCCGTCTTTGTCTGTGCCACCAGATATAGTTAATCCAAGAGTGCTGCCCTCTTTTTTAATCAGCTCCACGATGGTGACTCCTCTGAATTCCTCTGGAAATAAAAAGCAGCAAAGAGTCAGTTCAATTCCCAGTTCAGCAGATATAGTTGAATCAAACCAAGACCAATCCAGGAGATTTTGCTCCCAGAGATAAAACACCAGAGTGACTGATTGATTACATTTGTCAAACAAATAAAACCATTAAAATCACCTTGGTTTATAAGTAAGATAGGTAAAACCACACAATAAATTTTCATTAGGTTTCAATGCCAGTTGAAAGTGAATGTGTCTTCACATCCTTTCTAAAAGCCATGAATGGGAAGTGACTGCATCTCAAAAGGGAGCACATTCCATTCTCTTGGAGCAACACATGCCTTTTGAAGATGTTGGCATTCCCAAGAGTGTGTCTTTCAGAGATCTTGATATCGACAAAGGTTTATGATGGGAGAGACCGTCACTTAGCCAACCATGTCTTAAGTTGTTTAGGCATTAAAAAAAGTTAAAACCCAGGAGGCAATTAACAAGCTCAGCAGGTTTTTCAGTGTTGGGGGTGTTGAGACCCTAATATCATGTGCCAGTTTTCAGCCTAGTTGTGCACATCTGGCCAAATGGAAGGTCCTGGATGCTTCCCCAGGTTAGTCCCATGGACAGCATATTACAATAGTTAAGATGCCATACAATTAAGACATGAGTGACTCTTGGCCAAGTGAAGTTGACTCAGGAGAGTTGGTAACTGGCACACTGAATGGAGTTGTAAAAGAAACTCCTCAACACCACTACAACTTGGGAGTCCAGGGACAGTGAAGAATCAAGGAATAGGCCTAGCAATAGGCTCACAGTTCTGAAGCCCCAGGACATCCTAAGTAAAAGGGACTATGCCATCATCTGCTACACTCCCTTAGGCTATCATTTTTCCTCTGAGCTTAGATGCAATCCTCATAGTAGCTAGAACAGAAGCAGGTTTTCTCAAAGCTATGCCTGCTGTAATGCAAAATATCTGAGTATGATTTAGTCTTGAATGGGCAATTAAGATCCATCAACTTCACAAAATACCTGCTCCTCAATTTTTGCTATGGATTAATCTATCTGCTTGCATTTTTGGACATTCCTGGTGAGTGGAAAGTGGCTGGTTATGAAGAGCATCAAAATGAGCATGGGAAAATTTACTACTACGCCATTACACATTGGCTGAAATGCACCAGTGTAATAAACTGGGAAAGTGCAGTTGCTGCAAATTCGCTGCAAACAGGTGTGACCCCACCTGTAACCCATGTTCAAATCTTAGAGCTGTTTTCTTTGTTGTAATCCAGCATGTGGTGGGAGATGTTGCAATGTGGGTGGGGGTGCACACTGCAACCGAGGGCATCTCATGGCTGAGCTCAATGTCACTTGAGGGGAACGTCATGCCCCCCTCTGAAACCCCCCCTTTAAAAGAGGCATTTATGAGCACATGCAGACTTTGATTGTAATTTGTCCCCACATCTTATATCCGTCTATGTACATTAAAATGGATGTTTTGGATGAAGGACATCACCAGGAATTGCACATCCTCATGCATGAATGGAGATGTGGGGGGGGGGGATGAAGAGATGACAGCAGGAGCAGTCATATCGGGGGTCAAGGGGGGGGCGGCAAATGGGAGTGGGGTGGGGAACGGGCAAGCCGAAAACTGGTGGGGGAAAAATTGGGCTCCATTTTGAACCAGTGTACAGCTCGGTGTGTCGTGCTACAGCAGGCATTGCTGCAGATTCAATCAGGTTTTTCTGAAGAGTGCAGTTTGAGCCACAAGACTACAAACCTAACATATTATGTATGGGGAGCAGAATTTCTAGAACCAGTCTCTGAAGAGGGTGCCTTCATCTTCCCTACTCCACTTTCAGATGGCGAGCTTGGACTGCCAGTTTAATACTGCAAATGAAACAATACCCTCCACACCCTTGAGGGCATCAGGTTGCTTTAAGGCCCGTTCAGTACAAGACAGGGTAAGTGGCACACAGAACTCTATCTACGGATCTTCCACCAGGGAGCACTGGAGAAACTGCCAATGGACAGCTCTTGCCATTCATGGCACCTGCTGCCTGATGTAGTGATCTCACTCTGCCTAAGGGTAGGGCTGACCTGTAGTCAAAATCTTACTCTACTTGGGGCTCACCAGAAACGCTGCTGGGGCAAATAAAATCAAATCCATAAAATCAATTCAGTTAAAGTATTTATGGATTTTAACGGTCTGTGGTTGAAAAGAAAGCAGTCAGTATGTCGAGTAACAATCTTTCTTTTTAAAAAAAGAATAGTGTGAGTGAGGAGAATGGAATAGTCAAACAGTCTGTCTTACTGTGTTAAAATAGCTCTGAAGGTCTACAGTTGCAAGGTCATTGGAGAAAACACAGTCTTCGGCCATTCAGGTTATGGTTTCAGAATGGGCACCTTGGCAAGACGTGCAGAGGGACTTTCATGCACTCATATATATGTAAAAGAAGCAACAAATAAAATCACTGGAGGTCTGGCCATGTGGCCCCTGCCCTACTTAGGGAGTATCACAGAAAGAGGCTGAAGCACCCCGAAAAGTCAACAGGACTGCACACAAACACAGCTGCAACCAAGGGATAGTACAGACAGCTGCTACCTAGGACAGCTGGCAGCAATTACAGACCAATTAGGGAAGACGGATGGGGTTAAATGGAGAGACGAAGACAAAAACAGCTATTTCCAGCAGGAAAGGAGAGTATTAAACAACAGAAGAAGAAGGGGGGGGGAAGGGAAATGGGGAGTATGTAAATGCAAGCCCAGGTTAAATTTGCTGAAGAATATTTCTGGTGGGACATAGGAAGTATATCATGCCATTGCTAGATTATACCTGCCAGCCTCATGCTTCAGCCTCTTACGTGGATGTTTTTGATCCAGCTTCATATCCTTCAGATTAGAGTTTTGAGACTTGTCAACAGCTCCTCACACTCTACTGCAGGGAGCTTCTAGAGCAGCCGTTGTCAACAGGGGCCCCCTCAGCAGCCCTGACCAATTGTAAGGGGGCCACAGACTGGAAACAATTCTTCACACACCACCTTAAAAGGTTTATTCTGAGATTTATATAATCCTAATTCAACCTATATTTCTATCATATTGTGTTTACGGCCATGGCAGAAAAAAGGCTGAGAATGGCTGCTCTGGGGAATTGGCCTGGGTTTTTGGGATCTCTTGGTGTGGCTGAAGCTGCACGATGCCCAGGATGGCCCTGGACATGATTCGCATAATACCTCTTGGGAATCTGGTTGTCCTGAGAAGATGGAACATCATACTCCTCGTGTAGTCTGAATACACCATTTGTTAGAAAAATAAAATAAAATCACTACAACGTTACTAGCAATTTTTCCCAATTCATCAAAATTGGTCCGGATGGTTGTGGACCCCCCTTCTTTTATGGACATTGCCATTAGCAAATTAGGATCTCAGTGGCTGAGCTCTACCAGTATAAATTGCTCCATCATGTTTTTTTCCTGATGGAGTCACTGCTGCAGGATTTCTTTTACTGCTGAGTCTTGGGATTCTTCAGGTGGTAGAGTGAGTGTGGCCTTTAGCATTCCACATTTTGGAATTCATAAGGGGCTCAGATCGTCCAGCTGGATGCTTTTAATGACAGGAGTATCAATTAATATTCTTTTAGCATTTGAATGGGCCAAGGATGTATGTCCAGCTACGTTCTTATTTTGTCAGACTCTCTTTCAGGTCTTTTAGCTGGAGGGATAGCTTGTACTAGTAGAATGATCAATGGAATCTGGTCACGGAACAAGAAACACCATTTTATGGGACTCTGGCTTTATTTTGGTGCACCTTAGCTCTTGCTGGCATAAAGGGAAATAAACTGTTTGATTCAAGTGTGAAAAATACATCCCAGCACTCCAACACTAATATTTCTCTGTCCTCATCCCAAAGTACAATTAAATGCTATTTTGGGAAAGAAATAAGATGTGGGTGACAGAAGCATTGAGATAAGATTGGCTATAGAGGGTTTCTTTTCCCCCTTTTGTCATGCTCTGCAAGATTTCCAACTTTTCCTCAAGATAGTTATACGTTCCATTGATTCAAATGGGCCCACCTAACTGCAATTTATTTTAGTATAGCAAATCACAGTTAGGGTAAGACTATTTAAATCAGTGGAACATTACAGAAGAATTGATTCACTAAAACCCTATTGATTCAATAAGTCTACTCTACTGCAGTTTATTATGCTAAGCAACAGGATGTGTAAACCATAGGGAGGACAGAGTACTTTCTTTGGTCTTCTAGAGAGTAAGAATATTTTGCCTGGTAATAAGGGGAATATCCTACTGGATCTGAAATTCAGATTTAGGTAGCTTACAGTCTTGTTTGTGGTCCTGTAACTGATAATTGGCCCTCCTTTTCCCCCCGTCTTTCTCCCTTTTTTCCTTTTCTTTTTTTTCTTGAGAAGTTTTTGTTTGACTACAGTTTGTCTGTAGGTGGTGGGAATCTGGTCCTGTTTTGCTATTAAACACCAAAAAGCTGGTGCCCTAGTGTAACACTGTTAAGTTTTATGGGGTTATTTCTTTAGACATCTGTTGATGAACCTCGCAAATACAATTTCACAAAATTAATCTCTTCTTGTTCATAGTTATATAACAGACATGAACAATTATAACAACAAAATTCTACAATCTGTTTGCCCAAGACCTCAGCAACAGCACCAATACAGAAGTTGCTTGTAGAATTGCAAGGGCCTTAGCAGTCTAAGTAGCAACAGCCTCTTCAGCTCCCTTGCTCCTTCTGATTCAAACCTCATAGTCACAGCTCCACTCTTTTTAGCCCCACCCCTTTGGGTTGAGCCAATAGGGGTTACACTAGCAACAATATTTATTATCCTGGTGGTGTGTGAAGCTGATTACAGCTAGTGTCTGTCAATTCTGTGCATGATATAAGGCAGAAAAGTGTAAGCCTGATATGTGAACTTTCTAGCAGGTTGTGTGTGTGTCCAGATGAGATATTTGTTTGCTACTCTCTATTGCTGGAACAAGAGAGCATGGACATTGATATTCATTTTGTACACAGGGCTTTTCTTAAAAGTAAAGCCAGTAAAGTAAGAGTAGCCTGCCTTCTGCTATTCACACAATTACAATACAAACAGGGCCCAGTTAGGAGCAGAGACAGCCCTGCGTTGAAAGTAAGGGAAATGGGAAAAGATCTCTGGAGGCAAAAATAATGAAACTAAGGCTGCCCTACTTTGGTCAATTATGAGAAGACAGGATTCTTTGGAAAAGACGATAATGCTTGGAAAAGTGGAAGGCAGCAGGAAAAGAGGAAGACCAAATACAAGATGGACGGACCCATGGGCTTGAGTTTTCAAGAACTGAGCAGGGCAGTTGAGGATAGGACATGTTGGAAATCGCTCATTCATAGGTCGCCTTAAGTCGGAGGTGACTTGATGGCATTTAACAACAACAAAAATATTTTTAAAAATTTGCAAGAAGATCTTCAGCTTGGAACATCTACCACATGTTGACAAGCCATGATGGTAGAATAGCCAGTTTTCTTGATCAACCTGCCTGTCACCCTGTAGGTGGTCTGGTTTCAAAAGCCCTCTGCAAACTATATCAATGGAGCCCTCTGGGCAGAATGATCAGCTTGCTGGGTATGGAGAAAGAGGAGAGAGGGAACAGGAGGAGTACACGTGGAAGAAAAACAGGTGTCCTTTCTCTCTTTTGACTTTGGCACTGCCTTCTGCTGGCTTTGCCACCCCATCCCTGCCAGCACAAGGCCTCTGAGAGATTATGCTGAGGCACAGAAGACAATTTTCACTCAGGGGTGGGGGAAGCTCTCCTAATCTCTGCACTGCAGACTGCATAGGGAGGAAATTGCATGAGTAACTCCTTCATAAGAACTTCGCTTATGTATTGCATAAATAAATGATTTATTCTTCTTCTTTTTTTAAAGATATAAACTATGGAAGCAATCATTCATGCCATTTATCCATCTGCTGCCTGGAGCACTGGGATAAGGAACTTAAAAAAAAAAAAAAACCCTAACGCTAGATGTAAGAGGAAATGCTTGAGTGTAGGTTTCTTCCTGATGTGTTATTTCTCGATGTATAGGATATTTGCAATCATGCAGTACCGAATACAAACTATGCTGTACGGTAGCTATTTAAGTATCCTAGGACAAAGAAAAGGCATGGGTTTGCTTAACATTTGCATAGGCTAATCTGTCTGTATGGATGCAAACTGAAAAAAACTTTACTGTAACTTAAGGAGAGAAAAAAATTCCCCTTGCTATAGAGGGGCAGGGTATGACCAGCTGACCAGCATACTTTCCTTGTGCGCTGGCCAGGTGCCAATAGTAACTTCATGACCTCAATGTTTTGCCTCTTACCATTCTTCACTTTTAAATCAATCTTGCAGTGGACAGCTCTTCAAACAAACCATGCTTTCAAAATCAAATCAAATCAAATGGGCTGCCCTCTGACAGTCCTTCCACTTTGGGACACTTCTCTAACATAGGACAAACAGGCTGTGAATTCAGAGTTAAATATTTTGGGATTTGCTGTGGGTGGAAAATGGATGAATTTGCTTTTTTAAAACTGATCACATGACACAAAGGCCAATTTGAATCACCCCAGTCCTTTTTTGCTCCTGATGTTGAGTTTCTTTCCTCTGCCACTGATAACTTTTTTTTTTAAGCCAGAATGATTCAATTAGACTTTTCCCTGCGTGATCAGTTGTTGTATTCTCAGAAACAATGGCAAACGTGACCATGAATGGTATTCTGGTGATATGCTAAGCTGGTATGATGCTTTTGACAACTGCCACTCCAGAATCGCAGTGGGACGTGGTGGCGCTGTGGGTTAAACCGCAGAAGCCTCTGTGCTGCAGGGTCAGAAGACCAGCAGTTGTAAGATCGAATCCACGCGTCGGAGTGAGCCCCCGTCGCTTGTCCCAGCTCCTGCCAACCTAGCAGTTCGAAAGCATGCAAATGCAAGTAGATAAATAGGGACCACCTCGGTGGGAAGGTAACGGCATTCCGTGTCTGGCCACGTGACCACGGAAACTGTCTTCAGACAAAACGCTGGCTCTATGGCTTGGAAACGGGGATGAGCACCGCCCCCTAGAGTCGGACACGACTGGACTAAATGTCAAGGGGAACCTTTACCTTTACCTTTACTCCAGAATCGCATAGGGGAAACCTGAAAGAACAACCCCTCAAACTTCTGTGAAGATTCTCGGTCATCCAAAAAGCTCTGGCAAACACCACATACCCATGCACTTCAAATCCACAAACACACAAAGGCAGAGACTCGTCCACCCAAAAGACCGGACACCAAAACACAACAGAAGCAATATAGTATATGCAGTTCAATGCAAAGAGGAGTGTTCGGAGCTCTACATTAGAGAAACCAAACAGCCACTTAACAGGAGAATGGCCCAGCACGGGAAGGGCAATTGCTCAGGACCACAATCAGCAGTGTTCCTTCATTTGAAGGACAAAGGACACTCATTTGATGACCAAGATGGTACTCATTTTGGACCGAGAAGATAAGTGGTTTGAGAGAGGGGTCAGGGAGGCCATACATGTTCATCTAGAAAAATCCCTCACTCAGCAGGGGTGGAGGCCTTAGATACAATCTGTCTCCTATTTATCATGCTGCCCTTTCATCCATCCCCTGAAAGATTAGGACCGCACACACCAGAAAGACCACCGTTAACTACTGTTACTGACCTATGACAATGGGTGGAGAAGGACTGCATAAGTGGGACTTTCCCTCACCCCCAGTCCTTTGTCCTTCTAATAAGCCTATTCAGACCAGGGGGAAGTGAAACCAACATGGAGGATATATCAGGGGTCTCCTACCAACTCTCCTCAGACTGAGGCAGCAATACTGTAGCTTCATAAATTACCAGTTACCTTATGATTGTGCTGAAATCCCCCCCCCCCCAGTAGTAAATACATAAAAATAAAGCCTCACTTGATTTGCATTTTTGTGTCTGACATATCTTCTGAAACCCTTTATCTGTATAGATCAGTGGTTCTCAAACTGGGTTACCCAGATGTTCTTGGACTGCAGTTCCCACAAGCTTTCACCACTTGCTGTGCTGGCCAGGATTTCTTGGAGTTGCAGTCCAAGAACATCTGGGGACCCAAGTTTTTAGAACCACTGCTATCCTTTCTACTATGCATAATGAATCTGTGTTGAGACTTACCACCCCAAAGCACCAGAAATGCCAGCCAGAGGCCAGAATGCTTTAATTCATATAACCCCCAGAGAAATATGACTCTTTTCTGTGTTGTTTCATAAACCAGGCCTCGCCACAAAGACTATACTCTCTGGCAGTTGTGGGGAATAATGTCTCGGCCATCAGTTTGGAAGGCAGTTAATTGATTGCTGTGCCTCCTTTTAACACTGCAACTATGCCTTCTAATTTCTTAGCACTCTTTAATATTGAATCATTTAATTGACAGCAACTACAGTAGCTTTTCTTTCTGCCAGTCCAGAATCTCAGTAAGTGCCAGACATTACCCTCCATTCCCTGCTGTTCCAAATTGAGTGCCATCTGGCTACAATATCACAAATTTTCTCCTCAAAAATTCAGAGAAGCAACAAATAAACACTAATGGTGTGCAACTACTGTTATTACATCTTCAAAGAAGACTTAACAATTGGTTTAGACAACTGCTTAACAGAATTCCTCCCACCTAACGAGCACAATCATCCATCAAGGAAGTAATACTGAAGATTAAATCCTATTTAGATTTCACCCCCAGGACATTTGTACAATGGAGAGAGGGGTCAAGCACCCAAGCAGTGCCATGTGCAAGAATTTCCATCCCCAACAGCCTTAAGCAAATATAAGATGAAGGTGTTACTGATATTCCTTTCTTAATCAAGGAGAAGTCATATATAACTAACATTCTTCCCCGCCAACATTCTCAGTCACTGTCACTGAACTTAGCAGTAGTTTTTCTTTTTCTTTTTACAATTAATGCCCAGTGAGGTCCACTTATAAAACCATGGTCCAAATCCTACAGGAGATCTCACCCTTATCCCTTAAGGAATACTGCCTAAGTCAAGTTGGCAAATTGCTGCTCCTTAACAAGGTTCCATTCTTTAACCGTTCCTCTTGAGGAAAGGCAATCTGCCACAGCAGCTTATGTGTTTTATCATGTGTCAGAGTAAGTCATCAATAGGATTCTGACCTGTCTTTTGATGAGGACTACCATGAATACCATAAAGGGACGTGGTGGCGCTGCGGGTTAAACCGCAGAAGCCTCTGTGCTGTAAGATCTATAGATCTGCAGCTGTAAGATCGAATCCACGCGACGGAGTGAGCACCCGTCGCTTGTCCCAGCTCCCGCCAACCTAGCGGTTCGAAAGCATGCAAATGCAAGTAGATAAATAGGGACCACCTCGGTGGGAAGGTAACAGCGTTCCGTGTCTAAGTCGCACTGGCCATGTGACCACGGAAGATTGTCTTCGGACAAACGCTGACTCTATGGCTTGGAAACGGGGATGAGCACCGCCCCCTAGAGTCGAACACGACTGGACAAATTGTCAAGGGGAACCTTTACCTTTACTTTTACCATGAATTCAAACCTGTTCACATGCAAGCTGAAATTCTGTTGTTTAGTGTAGTAAGTTGCACTAGAATAGGCCCTATTGAATAAACAGAGCTTGTGGAAGAGTTGATTCACCAAATCTCCACTGATTCAATAGGTCTACTTTAGTGCGATTTACTATCTTAGGCAACAGGATTTCAGCCACAAAGCAGCAAGGTAGAATAAGGCAGGCAGTGATGTAGCAGTGATGATCACTACTTTAGAAGGAATTAAAACACACTGACACTGATGTACAGATCGCTGACCTCAACGGGCTCTACTTTCCACTGATACATAGAATCACACTGTTAGGCAAAAATTGATGGAGGACAGAGATAATCAAAGAGCATGTCTGCAGAGGAAATACATACTCGGTTTCTGCTCAGTCACAAGTTTGAGTATATTAAATCAATTACACTCTGCAGCCTTTTGAAGACTACACATCCAAGGATAAATATAGCCACTGTCCAACCCATGCAATCACTGCTTGTTTGAGAATGCATGAAAGTACCTGAACAGGAATAATCTGAAGCAGACAAAGAGTGTAGGCAATCTTTGGGCAGTAACAACACTGAGTAGCTTTAGGCTGAATTGTAAGACTCAATGGAACATAAACCTAAATTAGACTGAGGCAATGCAGAATCTCACAATGAAGGTAAATTGGTTATTTGAGCCTCCAGTCCACAGAAATTGCCTCCTCTGATGTAAAGGAATCACATCAGGTTTGTCTTGCAGAAATGCATCACCATCAGGAGGAAAGCAAACATTCTTTCCACAGTGTGTCAGGGCAGTGAAGAGGGAGGAAAACAGGCCTTTCCCCCACTCCCTCGTTTTTTCACCCTGGACTCCACAGCTACTCTGCCAGCCAGGTAAATAATGGGAGTCAGACATGCTGTACTGAAGAACTGACAGCAGAGGAGAATTAAGAAGTGTTAGAGCTTCTTATCTTAGAACTCTTCTATTTTAGAATTTAATCCAAGCCAAGGAAGAATTAGGAGGTTTGTTGCGATACCTCTCCTTTGAGGTGGGCTTTTCCAATTTCATTTTCTGGCCCAGCTAGAGAGAACTTCACTACTGCCTCTTCTCTCAGGAAGCACTACAGCGTAGAACATATTTTTGCGTCCCCTATGTGAATGATCATAACATATATAGTTGTCAACCCAATAGTTACAGGGTACTAGGAAAGAGTGTTCAGGGTCACTAAAAATACTGAAATATGATCTGATCACATTATTACACAGTATCACAACAATGTAATTAATGCAGAAGGAACTGTGGATTCTGAAGAACAAATACTTCCTCAGTGAAAATTAGCAAGATGTGTCTGAGTAAGGAAAGGGAAGTGAGAAACTTAAGACCTTTAATCAGGCTCAGCATCAGCAAATAGGGGTCAAAAGCAGTGATAAGACCTTACCAGAGCTCACACCTGCCCTAGTCCTCACGCATTGCATCTACCTGAATTTCACACAGTGGTCCTGAGAGTCACTTTGGGAGCAAGTAAGAAATAGTGTTTTAAATAGTGCTTCAATCTGATTAAGATTGTTTTAGAGGGTTTTTACCATTTATGTGAAGTTTCAGAATGACTTCCATATTTTATTCTAAAAGAACAATAGCATGTTGCTCAAATCATGAACGATTCTACAACAATGTATGATATACGAAACAAGAATCTGATAGAGAGATCGCTCTTGTTCTTTATTCCTTTTTCAACCTGAACAGTGGGTTGCTATATCTCTGGCCCTCAAATTTTCAGTTGCTGTTAGGCTTCAACTCTCAGCAACCTTGGGCACAGCGAATGGTCAAGGATTAGGAAAGCTGTAGTTCAAAAGATCTGGAGGACCAAAAGTTGAAAATCAGTAGATTCTACCTGTACACATATACAGAACTCAAAAGAACATAAGAAGAGCCCTGCTGGATCAGGCCAAGGGCCCATCTAGTCCAGCTTCCTGTATCTCACCGTGGCCCCACCAGATGCCTCTGGGAGCACACAAGACAACTAGATACCTGTCTCCTGAGACCACTCCCCTGCATCTGGCATTTTGAAGTACCTTCCTTCTAAGCCTGGAGATTATACATCCCCATCATGGCTTGTAACCTGTGATGGATTTTTCATCCAGGAATCTGTCCAATCCCCTTTTAAAGGCATCTAGGCCAGATGCCATCACCACATCCTGTGGCAAGGAGTTCCACAGATGAACAACACGCTGGGTAAGGAAATATTTTCTTTTGTCTATTCTCACTCTCCCAACACTCAATTTGAGTAGATGTCCCCTGGTTCTGGTATTGTGTGAGAGGGAAAAGAGCTTTCCTTTGTCCACTTTATCCATCCCCTCCATAATTGTATATATCCTCAATCATGTCCCCCTTCAGGCGCCTTTTCTCTAGACTACAGAGCCCCAAACACTCTAGCCTTTCCTCATAAGGGAGGTGCCCTAGCCCAGTCATCATTTTAGTCGCTCTCTGCTCCACCTTTTCCAGTTCCACTATATCTTTTTTTAAGGTGCGGCAACCAGAACTGTATGCAATACTCCAGGTGCAGCCTTACCAGCATTTTGTACAATGGTATTATAATGTTGGCTGTTTTATTTTCAATCCCCTTTTTAATGATCCCTAGCATGGAATTGGCCTTCTTCACTGCCACTGCACACTGGGTTGACACTTTCATCAAGCTGTCCACCAGCACACCAAGATCTCTTTCCTGATCCGTCATGGACAGCTCAGGACCCATTAACTGATAACTAAAGTTTTGATTTTTTTGCCCCAATGTGCATTATTTTACATTTTCTTATATTGAAACGCATTTGCCATTTTGCCGCCCATTCTCCCAGTTTGGAGAGATCCTTGTGGAGCTCATATTTCTGGGTCTTTATGGAACTCATATTTTAAATCACAGTTTGACCATGCCTGATGGTGTTGGAGTCCTTTACCTTGTGAGCCTAATCCTGCCCAGAAGGGCCCAACGGATGATTTGCTCAATCCCTGAAGCTCCACCCCTTATAGCTGGATAAATTCCTTTCCTGCTTCTTGCCTTCCAACTGGAAAGGCAAGCCACAGGCAAGGCAATCTTGCTGTTATCTCTGATATAAGGTCACCATGGGATTCCATGTCCACCCATCCCCACCAGAGTTCTCAATGGGAGATGCAAGAAGGGCAGGGATGCTGGATACCTGCAGGATCAGAGATAACAAAAGCATTCCTCAGGTAAAGAGAACATGCCTATCTCTGTATGGAGAAGAGGACAAGAAGGTCTGGAAGGCAGAAGGGCAAAATGGTAGAGGAATGGCATTATGGGTAGGAGTCAACCCCTTGTGACGTCCTTTGTTCCCAAGGACCAATCTACTTCCCTAGCCCACATCTAACTGAAGAAGAATGGGCAGAATTGGATTTACTGGTAAATATCTGGGTGATCCTCTGTAACTCAGTAAAGATATCTGACTCCTTAAAAAAAAAACCTATAAGCAACAGCATGACTTTTACCTTCACCCTAAATGATGCCATTAAATGAAGAAAGCCCTAGGTATCTGGGAGTGGATTTTTGTATGGAGGAACTGTGATCTCTGTTCAGTTCCAGTAGTCAGAATAAATTTAAAATCTTTGGTTTAGAATTTTTTAATTCCAAGTGTATTTCTTCTGCACCAGGCTCCAAACGGCAGATCTCAGATTTCTAGTAAGAATAGGAAGAACGTGCAAATTTGATGCCAAATTTGACATAGACGTAGACATAGTAATAAATAAACAAAGAACCTGATCATGCAAGTTGCATAGGCATTTAAATAGCTATACATGGGTAACACAGTATTGCACCTACCTGGAATACTTTGCCTCCTTGAGACCAAAGCAGTGTCCAGTCCACCTGAGTCTTTGTTTCCTTTCGAATAAGGGCCATCATCTACAAAAAGGGGAGCGGGAAAGAAACTTGAGTATACAAATTCTGTAATGAAAAGTTATTTGTCTGTTATTCCTTAATGTGCTTTGTAAACATTTTTGCACAGTCCTTTAGAACCTTACAATTGGTACACCTTGCTGTAGCCAGAAGGACGTAGCTTCAAATGGTGTCCTTGTGGTGCTTTTTCACCACCCACCAAAAAAATAATAATAACAATAATAATAATAAAAAAATAAAATCAGTGGCCCGTCAAGATGCTACTGGACTGCAACTCCCATTAGCTCTAGCTGGCACCAGTGCAACATTATCAGGCCTGACCCATATGCTCTTGCAATTACTGTGTTGACGGACCTCATTGTCTTGCAGTTTGGGCACAAAGGGCTCTGTTGTTCTATTGGTTAAGCGTGGGTCACATGAGTGAGCCATTCATGGGAAAAGGTCAGAAGAATGGGGAGAAATACCAGGGGCTGAAGACCTGATGGACAGTCTGCTTCCACGCAGAACCCACCTAAGATTCTTCACTTGTGGGAGACCCACTATCTGGAGCCTGGTGCAGAAGAAGGCTCCAAAATATTGCTTAAGGAGGAGAGGCTTCAGGCACCATAAATGTTTGAAGCAGGCCAGCTCATGACCTTCCAGAAGCAAATGTTTACACCTTCTGAATTTCAGCATCTTGGGTCAAAACCCATTATCCTAATCTACTTATAGCTCTGCTTGCAAGTGGTCTTTATATCAAATCCATGTTTCCTGTCATTGTCGACAGAGCAATGGGCCCGAGAGTCACCTACCATCATGGTAGGGCAGTAGAGGGAATGCATATGGAAGATAACATTAAGCATAATACTAATACAATCTTTAACGATCTGTAGCACCTTTTCCAGTAGAGTGGTTATAATATCCCAATCTGATTTATTTTTAAGGAGATAACCCTTTAAGGGTGAAAGAACATCATTCCCATAATTCTTAGGCTTGCCATAATGCTTACGAAGAAACTCTGGAAATGGAATAATACATCAGGATATCAACAGAGCACTAAATCACTAGAGTAGAATTCAATCACCTATTCCCTTACATCCTTTTCTTTCAAAGTCACCTCTTCATGATGTGGCTTCAAGCAGCACAGCATAAAAAAGAAAGAGGGGTGCTGGTGAGGGGCGCTAAAGAACAGAAACAACATTTGAAGGAACATCTTTTTAAAATCCCAACTGTATAATTAAATATGGAATTCACTCCTTATATGCATTGTTTTAAACCAAGAAGATATTATTTGCCAGGAAATAAAAACTCCCAAATCACTTTCCCCATACATTTATTGACTGCATCAAATCACAGAAACTTTAGGACTGGTAGAATAAAATGTTTTAAGGAAACCCAAGGGTGCCATAGTTATAATGCATCTCGCTGCAGCTCGATAGAGTGCCTGTAATTTACTGCACAGAAGGGTTCTTCCCAGTGCCCCAAACTGACATACTTATCAAGTGTCTGATCATTGCAAGCGCTCAGTGGAGATTAGTTTCCCACAAGAAAAAGCATGTTTAGAAAATCAGCCCAATCATCTCCCGGAGTGCTGAGGAGCAGTGGGAAGATCCCTTGAGAATGCATAAAAGTTCCAATTGCACACAGCAACAAATACTGATTTCATTATCACCACCACTAATTTCCCTGAAGTAGATTTATGATGCTCTATTGTAGACTTCCCCAACTTGATGCCCTCCAGCCATGCTGCACTATATAACACACAGCTGGCTGGGAGCACTGGAAATTGTCTAACACGGCTAGAGCATAGCAGGCTGCAAAAGGGCACACTGTTAAGCATCAGAGCTTCCTCATAACCTATGACTGTAAAAGCCACTCTGGACCACATTAGCGCAAATCAAGCCTACTCCACAGTAACCATATTTGGGAATTTAGAAGTGTGGCAACCAATGTACCCTCTCTTTTTCAGCCCTGCTGGGCGGGGCTCTACCTCTCTCTCTCTCAACTTCGACCATGAGTGCGCGTGTGAATCCGTGCCCCCACGCACTGGGTTCTGTCACGACTGGAACCTAATGCAATGGCTGCACGGACGATGAAGACAGCTGCACGCAGGGAGGCAGAGATGCACACACACATGCCCAGCTTAGAGGGAACCTTGGTGCCAGCCTATCAGATAAGAAGGCAAGACACAAACATACATAGGTCTGCACTCTTGACCGCATGCAATCAATTGCTTTTGCTCCTGCCACTATATAAAAAAGCTATTTCACAAAGATAGTCTTTTGGCAGGGGATGGGGTGCACCTCACAGCTGTTGGCAGTACTGTTTTTGCTAAGAAGCTCACAAATCTGATCAGGAGAGCTTTAAATTGAGTTCTGGGGGGGGGAGGGAGACAATAGTTTTCAGGGCAGAAATTCAGCATGTGCTGGCGAGAAAAGCCCAACAGGGCAAGTAGTACTAGAGAACAACAAGGGGAAGAAAGACACACATGGTCCTAAATGTCTCTACACTAATGCACAGAGCATGGGAAATAAACAAGATGAACTGGAACTCTTAATACAGCAAAATAAATATGATATCATAGGTATCACTGAAACCTGGTGGTATGAAACTCATGACTGGAATGTAGTTATTGGGGAGTATAAACTATTTCGGAGAGATAGACCTAGCAAGAAAGGAGGAGGAGTAGCTTTATATGTCAAGGATGTTTATATTTGTGAAGAGATCCAGGACTTAAATCCAGGAAGCCAGGTTGAGAGCATCTGGGTAAGAATTAAGGGGGAGAGAAACAAGAGGGATGTCATTGTGGGGGTATACAACAGACCCCCAAGCCAGCCCGAGGAGTTAGATGATGCCTTCCTGGAGCAGATGGCCACACATTCAAAAGGGAGAGATGCAGTAGTAATGGGAGATTTCAACTATCCCGATATATGTTGGCAGTCAAACTCTGCCAAGAACATAAGGTCCAGCAAATTCCTCACTTGCCTTGCAGACAATTTCATGGTCCAGAAGGTGGAAGAGGCAACAAGGGGATCAGCTATTTTAGATCTGTTCTTAACCAACAGGGATGACCTTGTTAATGGGGTCGAAGTGGTGGGATCCTTAGGTGGGAGTGACCATGCTCTCTTAGAATTTGTTATACAGTGGGAACGGGAAGCCAAGTGCAGCCAGACACGCATTCTAGACTTTAAGAAGGCCAATTTCAGTAAACTTAGGGAATTACTGGCTGTAATTCCATGGACAAAGATACTGAAAGAGAAGGGAGTTCAGGATGGATGGGAATTTCTTAAAAGGGAGATACTAAAGGCACAATCTAAAACTGTTCCAATAAGAAGGAAAAACGGGAGATATCTAAAGAAACCAGAATGGTTGACTAAAGAACTTTCAACTGAACTAAGTGTTAAAAAAAACATGTACAAGAAATGGAAAAATGGGGAAAACACCAAAGAGGAATACAAGCAAATAGCCAGTGTTTGTAGGGGGAAGGTAAGAAAAATAAAAGTGCAGAATGAACTCAGGCTTGCCAGACAGATTAAAAACAATAAAAAGGGCTTTTTTAGTTATGCCCGCAGCAAAAGGAAAAACAAGGAAATGATAGGGTCGCTGCGCGGAGAAGATGGCCAACTACTAACAGAGGACAGGGAAAAGGCTGAACTTCTCAACGCCTTTACCTCAGTTTTCTCCAAAAAGGAAAACAGTGCTCAACCTGAGGGGCGAAGAGCAGGTGATGTAGTGAGGGAAATGCAGCACAGAATAGGTAGAGAAGTAGTACAGGAATACCTGGCTACTCTAAATGAATTCAAGTCTCCAGGGCTAGATGAATTACATCCAAGGATATTAAAAGAACTGGCAGAAGTAATTTCAGAACCATTGGCAATAATATTTGAGAATTCTTGGAGAACAGGAGAAGTCCCCACAGACTGGAGGAGGGCAAATGTTGTCCCTATCTTCAAAAGGGGGGAAAAGAAGACCCAAATAATTATCGTCCAGTCAGCTTGACATCAATTCCCGGAAAAATTCTAAAGCAAATCATTAAACAGACAGATTGTTATTGCTTAGAAAGCAATGCTGTAATCAATAAAAGTCAACCTGGGTTTCTCAAAAACAAGTCATGCCAGACTAATCTGATCTCTTTTTTTGATAGAGTTACAGGCTTGATAGATGAAGGGAACGCTGTGGATGCAGCATATCTTGATTTCAGTAAGACCTTTGACAAAGTTCCCCATTATATTCTTGCAAGGAAGCTAGTAAAATGTGGGCTAGACAGTGCTACTGTTCGGTGGATTTGTAATTGGTTTACTGACCGAACCCAAAGGGTGCTCACTGATGGCTTCTCTTCATCCTGGAGAGAGGTAACTAGTGGGGTGCCTCAGGGTTCTGTTCTGGGCGCTGTGCTATTCAACATCTTCATCAATGACTTGGATGAGGGAATAGAGAGTATGCTGATTAAATTTGCAGATCATACCAAGGGGTTGCTAATTCCCCAGAGAACAGGATTAAAATACAAAATGACCTTGACAGATTAGAGTCCTGGGCCAAAACTAACAAAATGAATTTCAAAATGAACTGATACAGGAGATATAGGATGGAAGACACCTGGCTAGACAACAGTACCTGTGAGAGGGATCTAGGAGTCTTGGTAGACCACAAACTGAACATGAGTCAGCAGTGTGATGCGGCTGCCAAGAAAGCCAATGCAATTGTTGGTTGCATCAATAGGAGTATAGTGTCTAGCTCAAGGGAAGTGATAGTGCCACTCTATTCTGCTTTGGTCAGACCTCACCTGGAGTATTGTGTCCAGTTCTGGGCACCTCAATTCAAGAAGGATGTTGACAACCTGGAACGTGTCCAGAGGAGGGCAACCAAAATGATCAAAGGTCTGGAAGCCATGTCCTATGAGGAGCAGCTTAGGGAGCTGGGAATGTTTAGCCTTACAAAAAGAAGGTTAGGAGGGTACAGGATAGCCATGTTTAAATATTTGAAGGGATGTCATGTTGAGGAAGAGACAGGTTTGTTTTCCACGGCTCCAGACACTAGGACAAGGAGCAATGGTTTCAAACTACAGGAAAAGAGATTCCACCTGAATCTCAGGAAGAACTTCCTGACAGTCAGAGCTGGTCAGCAGTGGAATAAGCTGCCTCGGAGTGTGCTGGAGTCTCCTCCTTTGGAGGTTTTTAAGCAGAGGCTGGATGGCCATCTGTTGGGCGTGCTTTGATGGAGTTCCTGCATGGCAGGGGGTTGGACTCGATGGCCCCTGTGGTCTCTTCCAACTCTGTGATTCTATGATTCTATGAATGAACTTCTGGATAGCTCAGTGGTTTAGGTCTCTGGCTGCAGAGCCAGAGATTGGGAGTCTGATGCTCCACTGTGCCTCCTTGCCAGGTACTGGACTCAATTATCCATAGGGTTCCTATGGTATATGATATATCCAGTGGGGCCAGAGCTCACAGGATTGAAGTCCCAGGACTTTCTGAGTAACTTGGACTATGATATTACAGTATCTGTCATCACGCTCAGGAGTCCCTGTTCCCTTGAGGTTAGTTGCAATCTTCACAGCAGCTATGAGGGAAATGGATTTTCCCAGAAATAACACATTATAAAAGCATATAAACTATGGAAGAAATCATTCATGCCATTTACCCATCTGCTGTCTGGAGTACTAGGATAAGGAACTTTAAAAAAAATCAAATACTAGATGTAAGAGAAAATGCTTGCAGTGCAGGTTTCTTCCTGATGTGCTGTTTCTCCATGTATGGAATATTTGCAATCATGCAGTGCCCAATACAAACTGAACTGTACAGTGGCTATTTAAATTTCACAAGATGAAAGAAGAGGCACAGGTTTGCATAAAATTGAGATATGAATCTAATAAATAATAATAGATATGGTGATCTGTGGGCAAACAGAAAAACCAACACTGTAACATAAAGAGGAAACAAACAATTCTTTTTGCTATAGTCGGGAAGGGTGTGACCAGCTGACCAGCATGCTTTCTTAGTGCACTGGCCAGACGCCAATAGCAACTTTGTGGCCTCTAATTTCCCACCTCTCACTGTTCTTCACTTTTAAATCAGTCTTGCACTGGACAACTCTTCAAACAAACCATGCTTTCAAAAGGAAGGAAGGAAGGAAGGAAGGAAGGAAGGAAGGAAGGAAGGAAGGAAGGAAGGAAGGAAGGAAGGAAGGAAGGGCTGTCCTCTGACAATCCTTCAACTATGGGATAATTCCAAACATAAAATACACAGGCTGTGACTGCACAGTCAAATATTCTGGGATTTGCTGTGGGTGGAAAATGGATGAATTTGCTTTTTTTTTAACTGATCACATGACACAAAGAGCAATTCAGTCCAGCCCTGTTTTCACTCCTGATGCTGAGTTTTTCCCTCTGCCACTGGTGGCTTCTACTTTTTTCAAGCCAGAATGATTTGAATAGACTTTTCCTTGTGAAGAATAATTGTTTTATTCTTCAAAATGACCACCCATGACCGTTGTGGTATTTTGGTGACACACCAGAAATGAATTTTTCCAGGAGCAGTACCCTGTTGCAAGCTATCACTGAAATAATGTAAAGTATTTGAGGGTGGGTTGTCATTGAATGGACAATTAAGAGCCATTAGCTGCACATAAGCCCTCATCCTCAATTGTTGATATGCACTTATTCTATGGCCTGCATGTCTGCAATTTTCTTAATAGTTCGGTTGGCTATGGGGTCTATTGTGATGAACATGCACTTCCAAATTTGCCACTGTATATATGAATCAATCTGCTGCCAGTGATATTTTATGAAAGAGAAATATGTACAAAATTGGGTGGCCGCTCAGGTTCTGTTATCTTCAAGCCACGCATAGAAGCGTTCCAAATTGCTGAATGGCAAAAACAAAAGTCTCTCCACTCAGAAATTCTTTAGGCCTACATTGACCGACCTTGTTGTGAGCCTACAACTCCCACCAATCCAGATCATATTAAGGGTGATAAAAATTTTAGTCCAACAACACCTATGCTGGGAATAACTCCCTCGCAAAACTCACTGTTAAAAGTCAGCATTTTTACTATATCTCCAGATGGAAAGGGCATGTCCCCTGATGGGATTAAATGGATGCTCCCACTCCAGAACAGGAAAGCGTTTGATCTCCTCATTTCCTGCCTCCCCACTACAGTTAATCAAACAGATCTAAAAGCCCAAGGGCAGCCAGGGAAGGCCCACAGCTGGCTGGACATTAAAGGTGAAAACACAGCAACATGTTGAATGCCAGGGGCCACGGCTCACTCAAGAAGAACCATATTTAATGAACAAACTGTTGGCCAAAATTCTGTTGTTTAGCACAGTAAACTGCACCAGAGTAAGCCCATTGAAACAAAGGGCATTTAGTGAGTCAACTCTTCTAAGTTCCATTGATTCAAATGGGCCTACTCTTACACTTACTGTGTTAAATTGGATCATAGTTTTCTGCATTGAGCAGGAGGTTGGACTTGATGGCCTTGTAGGCCCCTTCCAACTTCACTTTTCTATGATTCTATGATAGTTAAAGTAGGGCTGTTTGAATCTTGGAACTTATGGAGTTGACTCACCAAATCCCCATAATTCAATGGACCTACTGTAGTGTGATTCACTAGAGTAAGCAACAGGATTTGGGCCACTGAAACATCTCCCATTCACAACAAAATTATAAGTACTCCTGAGGCAACGTACACATGGAATAAAATAATCGGAGTTAAAGACTAAGTCAAACCAATCCCCAAGAGAAGTTGAAAAGTCAAAGATCAAAGCCAGGAACTTAAGAAGACATCACTGTAGGCAGACTCTGTGAAAAGAGTGTATTTTGCAAGCAGGGCACTGGCCACCATTCAGTCTCTTGGACATGAAACTGAAAAAGGAATCTGAGGTAGAGAGGGAACAATTGGCTTATACTGCGTGATTGATATACAACCCCAAAGTCCCTCCCATCTAAACCTCTTAAAGCCATAATATGCAGGTAGCTATAATTCCAACAGTTGGCACACACGACAGTGCCCTGAGCATACAAAATACTATAATGAAACCAGGCCTATATGGGACTGCATGGAAGCTCACAAAGAGCACTGTCTTCTTTGTACAGGTGCACAACTTGTACTGGCCCATGGCACCTTTTTGGTAAAGAATCTTAGTTCCTTATTCTGATTAAAATTTCTTTCACAAGAATTTCCATCATTCTTAATCAATTTGATAGAAATGAAAAGATTCAGAGGAGAAGAAAGCATGGCAAAATTCTCAAAGGTGAGGCACAGAATTCTTGGGCTAACCATACTTATGAGGTAATTGAGGATCCACTTGCTGAGAGATAACTTGTAATCTATAAAGCTCATAGTGAAACAGAGAAGTCTTTAAGGAGTCAAGCTCTTTTGGTTGTTGTGGGTTTTTCGGGCTCTTTGGCGGTGTTCTGAAGGTTGTTCTTCCTAACGTTTCACCAGTCTCTGTGGCCGGCATCTTCAGAGGACAGGAGTCAGAACTCTGTCTGTGCTCTGGTGCAGTTTGTTTGGATAGTTGAGTATTTATAGCTGTGGGATCAGCTTTTGTCCTTTTCAGGAGATGGGTGATTGTGGTGATCAGCATGTTTTTTGTTGTGGGTGTATTGTTGTGATAAGAGGGAGAGATGATCTGTCACTGTGATTGATGGGTGTCGTTAGCTGGTCTTTTGTGTCCACACAACCCACAAAAAACTGGACTCCACAGACAAAGGACTACTATTCCTACACATCAATATCAGCCAAAAAAATGAGAAGTCAAGATTGGGACAAGATCAATACCCTCTCCTACAGAAAGATGGAAAAAGAAATGGTGAACCACACAGCCAGACAAAAACAGAAATTCAACAAATGCCAAACAAGCCAACCGAAACCTACACTAGACACCTCGTGCATCATCATCAACCTATCTGAACGCCAACTCTCCCTGGAATAAACCTCTGTCTTAGCCAAAGGAGGAAACTTCGCAGTCACACCCAGTAAAATTCCTGTGGAAGACATTGCCAACGTGGAATCAGCATTATATTATCTTCCAGAAGAAAAAGCAGAAGAAATAAGAGGTGAAGTGACAAGGATCCTACGAAAAGCAAAAAACCCCAAAAGCAACATAACAAGAAAGGAGAGAAATGCTATCAAGTCCCTAAACTCAGATCCGGACATCATCATTCTGCACACAAAAGACCAGCTAACGACACCCATCAATCACAGTAACAGATAATCTCTCCCTCTTATCACAACAATACACCCACAACAAAAAACACACTGATCACCACAATCACCCATCTCCTGACAAGGACAAAAGCTGATCCCACAGCTATAAATACTCAACTATCCAAACAAACTGCACCAGAGCACAGACAGAGTTCTGACTCCTGTCCTCTGAAGATGCCGGCCACAGAGACTGGTGAAACATTAGGAAGAACAACCTTCAGAACACCGCCAAAGAGCCCGAAAAACCCACAACTATCAGATCCCAGCCGTGAAAGCCTTCGAGAATACATCAAGCTCTTTTGTTTTTATTTTTGTTACACATATTAATACAGATTAATACAGGACATTTTTGGATTCCCTTTCCCCTGAGAAACATTATGAGGTATTATTTTTCTTACTCCCCTAAAAAATAAAAGACCACTTTGGAGAATTAATTCCAAAATATATCCACCATTTTTAAAGGCTCTCTCAGCACCAGAGTCATAAAGTTATCTATCGACTGAGGCTGTCCTCCATGAATTTGAAGACTTGGGCAGTGATCTATAAAACTTCAATCCTTTAAGATGCCACACAGGAAAACCACAACAACCATAATCAATAATATCTTTAAATGATTAGAGGTACACATCATATTAACTAGCATTAAGATTATGACGAATGAGAACTAGGAGGCAAATATCAAGAAGCCATCAGCATGATTGCATCTGGGGCTCTTGGCGGGTTTTGGGGGGATTGCCCCTGGTTTAACTGATTGAAAAAAATATTTATGAGAAAGAGTTCCTACCCCGAGCTGAATTTGATACTAGTTCATCTCAATCATTATTGTTTTAAAATATAAGTATTTTTCTAAGAATGTCCATTAACAAGTTTCATCCTTAGAAGTGTCTTCTCTTAAGAGAAATTAATAGTATTGGCCTTTTCTAAATTCTAGGATAAAAATGGACACATTATCTTTTGCATTTGATGGTAACAATGAATCTGGAAGGGCATCTGGATGACGACCTTTAGGGTTTATTTTTGTAGTTTAAAACAGAGTAAAGAAAGATATTTACACTACAAGACAGAGAGGAATTCAAAATTCCCAGTGGACTTCTCTATTTCAATGTGAGCTTTTGTAAACTACAACAAATTATGTCTGAGCAAGTGGATCCTCGATTCCCTCAAAAGTATGGTTAGTCCAAGAATTCTGTGCCTCATCTTTGAGAATTTCTCCATGCTTTCTCGTCCTCTGAATTTTTTCATTTCTACCAAATTGATTAAGAATGGTGGAAATTCTTGTTCAAGGCTCTGAGGCCAGAAACAAAGCTGGACTATTCAAGGGAACCACAGTAGCCAATTCGATGATGGAACTGCCACCTGCTTCTCATTCTAAACACCTTGATAGTCCATTACCAACCAACACAGAGGGCTGCATTGAAATTTGCCTTTTGGCAACCCCAAAGGAAGACTTAAGGCTACCCTTCAGAAACAATAGTACCCTACCCTGGAAGTGCTATTGATGCTGGCAAACAAGAAATCTTGACAGCTAAGTGTTCTCTCTCCCTCTGGGTCAAAAACCATCTCTTTTGACAGTGAGAAAAAGGTGGCATATCTCCACCTATCTCTCACTGTCAAAATTACTGCCTATGATCAGTCAGCTTATCATCACCAAGACCCTCTGCAAACAACTAAATGGCCTGAGCCAGCAATAATAAATGTGTGTTTATCACTGCCCATTCAAAAAGGGTGCCAGTAATAAATAAATAAATAAATAAATAAATAAATAAATAAATAAATAAATAAATTTTAAAAAAAATTGGAGGGGGAAAATCCTCTGTCATTACACTGACAGTTCAGATGGCAAAACAATTAGCACCAAGTCCACCCCACTTCTCCCCAGCACAGAGGATGAAGCTAAAGTATTGGTGCTCATTATCTGAGTGAAATGTCTGAGCAGTCAAGGAAGGTGCCTGTTGAAGTGTGAAGTGCCAATTGCTTGCTGTTCCTTTTCCTGCTGTGCGCCTTTTGTTCCTGTCTGACCGACTTTCTGCTTTGTCAATTAGGTTTACTTTATTAGAGATTTCTTTTTCTCCCTGAGCTGGCTTCAGTTATTGTCCTCACGTCTGTGCATTTGGCATTAGCTTCGGGAGGATTCCCATTTGGCCATGTTCGTATTTATAAGTATACTTTAAACTGTTAAAGCAGAAAAGCAACTCATCTACAATAAATTATATCATCTTTTAATAACAAGAAACATTAACACCCCTCTTCCAAAGAAATAAATACCTTTTTAAAAAGTAACATTCCAAGCTCTGGATTGTGCCTACAATATTGGCTTTTCTTGTGCAGACAGAGTTTCCTAACTTCATCAGAACTGCAGCACCGTGTGTACTATGACATTTGTAGAGCTGCCATCTGATTTGTCTAAGTGCAGACGAGCTGTAGAAATATTTATCCAGGTACACAAGGGACAGAATAGTACAATGGACCAGCTGTTCCTGTACAAACCTCTTTAAACATTTTGATGACTGGCAGCCCCAAGGAAGTATTCAATTCTTCAAAACAAAACAAAACAAAACACCCTTCCAGTTTATGATTGTGGGATATTGTATTTCTGTATCCACAGTTCAAAACGCCAGGAAAAGTACCATACACACTTGTCGCAAAACAGCCCTGACAATTGCTTTGTGTTCAATCAAGTCAAGCCTGAATTCTCACTAGAGTAAAAATGAGTACATTGAGGCTATCCTACCATAATGAAAATCCAGAACTCACCAGAAAAGACAATATTGATGGGAAAACCAGGGTGTGTGTGTGTGTGTGTGTGGAATTAAGAAGAAAGGAAGACCTAACATGAGACTAACTGTCTTGATAAAGGAACCCACATATATATATGACTTTGAAACTGGACGTTACCAGATTTTGTACAGATCTAGCATCCTAAATTTGTCCAGATTTAAAATAGCTCATACAAATTGAAAAAACTGCTCTTTTTTATTTCCAAACCAGAATTAAGATTGCCGGAAGAAATATCAACAACCTCAGATATGCAGATGATACCACTCTGATGGCAGAAAGTGAGGAGGAATTAAAGAACCTCTTAACCTTTTTTAATTAAAGAACCTTTTTTTAAAAATGAGGGTGAAAGTGGAGAGTGCAAAAAATGGTCTGAAGCTCAACATCAAAAAAACTAAGATCATGGCCACTGGTCCCATCAACTCCTGGCAAATAGAAGGGGAAGATATGGAGGCAGTGACAGATTTTACTTTCTTGGGCTCCATGATCACTGCAGATGGTGACAGCAGCCACAAAATTAAAAGACGCCTGCTTCTTGGGAGGAAAGCGATGACAAACCTAGACAGCATCTTAAAAAGCAGAGACATCACCTTGCCGACAAAGGTCTGCATAGTCAAAGGTATGGTTTTTCCAGTAGCGATGTATGGAAGTGAGAGCTGGATCATAAAGAAGGCTGACCGCCAAATAATTGATGCTTTTGAATTGTGGTGCTGGAGGAGACTCTTGAGAGTCCCTTGGACATACTGGTTGAACTGATAAAGATAAATATGAAATAGAAAGAACTCTGATGAACTCCAGCAGACTACTAACAGAGAGTCATGGTGCAGCGGTTAAACTGCAGTACTGCAGCCAAAACTGTGCTCATGACCTGGGGTTCAGTCCCAGGTAGCCGGCTCAAGGTTCACTCAGCCTTCCATCCTTCTGAGGTCATACCCAGCTTGCTGCGGGGGCAACATGTAGCCTACATAATTAACTTGTAAACCGCCCAGAGAGTGCTTTAAGTGCTATGCGGCGGTATATAAGCAGTACACTTGGCTTGGCTTTTTTTTACTATGTTTTTGTGGTATGGGTTTGTGTGTTATGGAAAATTTTGGGAAATTGTCTCTT
This sequence comes from Intellagama lesueurii, assembly GCA_037013535.1. Classification (NCBI taxonomy): domain Eukaryota; kingdom Metazoa; phylum Chordata; class Lepidosauria; order Squamata; family Agamidae; genus Intellagama; species Intellagama lesueurii. Next base: position 257,070,897 of record JBAJHW010000002.1, read on the forward strand.
TTCCCGAATGCTGTGCAACACTATAAACACCCCACTGGTTTTACAATAAGCTATAAAAGAGCAGCTAGGGAACAGAGGCAGAGAGTGGGATCAAAAAAAAGGGAAACTGTGGTGCTGAACAAATTGCCTAAGATGGAGGAGGCCCAGTGTAGACACTGGTACTGAAACAATCTAAGGGCCCTGACACCAGCTGGAGTCTCTGTGTGATGCCCTCCTCCAAACAGAAGTATAAAATAGGTTGCAAACAGAACTGTAGCAAAGCTGAATTGCTCCAACAATCACCTAGATCCATTTCAGTCTGGTTCAGGCCTTTTATGGAATGGATATGGGTTCAGTTGCCTCAGTGGATGGCCTACCCTGGGAACTGAACAGAGGGAACATGTCCCTGTTGGTTCTCCCGGACTTCTCAGCAGCTTTCGGTACCATCAACGTTGAGGTCACCTCTCTGGGACGGGAATTAGAGACGCTGTTTTGCAGTAGCTCTGGTTCTTCCTCAAGGGTCAAGGTCAGAGGGTGGTCCTGGGAGGATTTCTGTTTGACACCCTTCCTGTTGAGCTCTCAGGGATGACATTCGTTAAAGCTAGTGCAGCAACTGTGCCCAGCCCTGGAGACGTCTTACTTTGTTACAGAAAAATATGCCTCAGTTAAATCCTGCTCAGATTACTGTTGAAATGTTCTGCATGGAGCTGCTTTGGAAGAGCATTTGGAAATTTCAGCTGGTCCAAAATACTGCAGCCAGGCTGCTGACTGGGGCCAGTTAAAGAAAACACATAGCTCCTCTGTTACAATAGCTTCATTGTCGGCTGGTCAATATTCCATTCAAATTGCTGGTTTTGACATATGAAGCCCTGAATGAATTTAGCTTTTAAGGTTTTCCAGGGAAGTCCGTCTTTTGTTCCCAGTGTCCTCAGAAACTCATTTGACAAGGAAATAAGAGAGGGCCTTTTCAGCAGCTACTTGCAGCTTGTGGAATGACCAACCTTGGGAAGCCAAGTTGCCCTTTTCTCTGCTGTTCTTCCACCAATAAATACCTTTCGTTTTAGGCAGACTTTCATTACCTGCTGAGAAACAAGTTCTTTATGGACGCCGTACGTTTTCCTGCTTCCTTGTGCACTTGTGTATGTTTTAAGTATTTTTGAATTGTTTTATATCATTAAATGCTCTTTTTTTTCATAATATAACTTACCGTGTTTTTGTGTATGTGTTTTAATCTTGGGTATCTACATGAAGAGAATAGCAGTACAGAAATAACACAAATAAATAAATAATAAATAAAGTGCCCTAGTAGAAGATTGAGGGCCTGTATTTAAGTCCTGTCCCCTCTACTGCATACTGCAAATTGGGTGTTTTTAGGAAAATTCTCTCCATATCAGGTTTCTCAGTAGTTTATAAAATGGAGAATAGTGACCTACTTCAGAAGGTTGTTGGAAGAACAAACAAAGATGACAAAACTCTTTGGAAACCCAGGGTGCTGTAGAAATGATCAACAGAAACGAGCAACACCGTACAGTATCTCTTCCGCCCTTGTTCTTTTTCCTTTTCAGTGGGTGTAAAAACCATTTTATACACAGCAGTTAAGTCAGTGGACAAATCACTCAGACAGCAAGTGACCGTTTAGGAAGAATGATTGAGACCAACAAGAAAAACAAAAAGCCGCTGTTCCTAGAAATTCATGGCTCTCGTTGAGCAGATCCTGCTTTCAGTTCCATTTCAAAGAGAGCCGTGTGGTGCGCATGCAGCTACAATCGGCAAACCAAGTAGTATGTGATTCAGTAATAAGTCAAATTAGGCAGTTTGCTGCCTTCGTTTTGTATGCCCTGACATCACTTCCATTGTATGGTAAAACGAAGACAGCCTGCGGCTTCGTCACAAAGAAACTTACTTTGCAAACATAACCTACTGTACCATTACTGGCAGTGTCACAGGAGAAACACAACCCTTTAATTAGGCCTTGACTCTTTCCTTGCTTTCCCAGTACTATGGCCAACAAGACTTTTTACCAATGACTATATAATTGGAAAGGACTGGGGGACCATTGAAGTGGGTTCAAGACACAATTTTTGGGGGGGGGGGGGTGTTGGAGGAGATGGAATAAATGGGTCTGTGCCATCAAGTCACATCCAATGGATGGCAACCAGAGATGGGGGCTTCATATTTGCACAGGTGGCCGACTTGATGAACACCCACCCCCAGAATGTGCCGGACCACTTACCAAGCAGCGTGCGTGGCTGGCATATCCTCTGCGCCTCAATTGCGGCAGTAGCTTGGCTGCTGCACCCCTGCCTCCCTGCTCGCCCAGCCACTCCAGCAAGGGGGCAGGAGGACGAGTCTCCCTGCTCAGCTGTGGAGTGACTGGGTGAGCAGGGATGTGGGGCTGCAGCAGCCGAGCTACTGCCGTGATTGGGACGCAGAACATGATGCTGGCCATGCGCGCCGCATGGTAAGTGGTCCGGCGAGGTCTGGGGGTGGGTGTTCATCAAGCTGGCCACCTGTGCCAGTGGGCTTTGTATTTGTATGCGAATACAAAGCCCCCATCTCTAATGGAGACCCAATAGGGTTTCCAAGTCATGTGATATATTTAAGAAGTGGTTTCACCAGTGCCAGATTGTTGGATAGCTCTGTGAGTGAGGTCCCTGGCTGTAGAGCCAGGGCTCAAGAGCGCAGTTACCCCACTGAGCCTCCCAAGAGAAGAGCCATGTGTAGTTTTGGGCAAGGTGCACCGTTCCCAAAGTGCCCCCAGAAGAAAGAAATGGTAAGCCACTTCTGAGAATCCTATAATTAGAAAAAAAACCCAAAGGGTCACTATATGTCAGAACTGATGTGATGGCATATAATTAACCATATTTCACCAGTGCCCCTTCTCACTGAGTTTCCATAGACAAGCAGTGACATGATCCCAGGTGTCCTGAGTCCTAGATTTTACAAAGTCCCATATATATTTGATGTATATCCTACTTTTCTTCCTGAACCGGGCAGTTCAAAATATGAATAAAACTAGACATAGGTAAAAACACAGGAAGTAAAAATATTAAAGCACAATTAAACAAGTTATAATTTAAAAAACAAAAGTGTTTTTATGTGCTGTCAAGCCATTTCCAACTTATGATGACCCTAATAGGGTTTCTGAAGTGGGTAAGTTGTTCAAGGAGTAGTTTACTGTCACTGTTCTCCAGTGAGTTTCCACAGCCAATTGGGGCTCATCAAATGGCCCATCAAAGCAGAGTTAGAACACTTTTAAAGTATCTCAATCCAAATAATAATTAAGGTGCCCTGGGTCCTCTTCAGCAGAAAAGGTACAAATATTTTTAAGGTATTAGTCAATGGGTCATCTCCAATTGGTAGCAGCAGTTGGATTTGGCCTTAGTCGTACAAACCATAGCAGTTTGCTATGCGTGCTCTTTTTTCCAATTTGATTTCCAGTGTGTCTGCGTACATTCTTGCATGAACATTTTTGCAAAAGATCCCCCAGCCACAGGATGTTGCCAAACCTCTTAAGAAAGCAATGTTTGATAAAAATGGCCATGACTGAAGTCCTTTTCTTTAATGTCTATACGCAAGTGCAAATAAACTAGAAGGCTTTGGGCTTTTGCTTAGAGCAGGTTCCAGAATCCCACTGGTGTCGTTGTTGTTGTTTCAGTTGTGGTTGTTGTTATGTGCCATCAAATTGTTTCCAATACTTGGGAAACCTAATAGAGTTTTTGAGGTATACAAGATGCTCAACCAGAGGTTTACCATTGCACACACATGTGGGGGGGCGTCTTCTGATTTCTTGTATGACATTCTATCCATTGTGCCACACTGGCTCATTAAACCTGAGTCAGAACAGTTTAAAAGCATCTCAATTAAAATAATTAAATATTTTTAAAAGTACAACACAGTAATTAAAAGTCATGTCCTTAGCAGCCAGGAGTTGACTCAAAGCCTGCCTGAATAGGAAGATTTTTGCTTGCCAGGACACAGAGTGGGGAGCAACTTAGCCACCCCCAGAAGGCAGCTCCACGGCTTTTTATCCTGTTGCCAATCCAAGCTTTTCTGCTCTCCTGCTTTTCTTATATATACATATTTTATACATTCAATGTAGAATAAGTCTAGTAGTAGTAATCTACTGCAAGATTGGTAGTTTTGATCACCAGCTATGGGGTTGGACAGCTTTCCCCAACCTGATACTAAGGATGGAAAACAATTCTGCTAGATTCAACAATCTGCCGGAATGGACATTTCCACATGTCCACTGCAAGAAGAAACACCTATCACATTCAGAACGCACACATCTGTGAGGCTTCTAGGAAGTTTTAGAGAAATAACATGCACACAAAGCAAAGCACACATTTTTAAAATTCAAACAGCCAGAAGGCATACAACTCAGAAATAGGCTTAAACACACTCTAGTCAATGGGAGAGGATGCACACAATAGAAAAATATTTCAGTGTGCGCACTAGATAAAATAATGTGCACATGAGGAGAAATGTGTGGAAAAACTGCACACGCTTTGTGGAACTGTAGGTAAAAAAAGTGGAAAGTCCTCCAACCCAGCAAAACAACAAGCTTGGGTAGAAAACACAGGTGGGATTTGGAAAAAGTCAACAGACTTGAAACTAAGAGATACTTACATCAATACTTGGGGCCCTCTAGACATTTTGGACTGCAACGCTCCTGATTTCCAGCTAATGAGGCCAGTGATGATGGAGAGGAAAGAACTGAAGGATGACAGGCTGGGAGACGATGGGATAGGAAAACATTAAGAAGTGTGGGTAGGTGATGGCTGATGAAGTTGTATCTTTCTAATACTGCTTATGAGGGAAACATTAAAAATACTGAATACATTGGTGCTACCCCACTTTGGCTTGCTATTTCCTCTTGTCTTGAAATATGGGAATCAAGAGTAAATAGCTAGAGCAAGATCACTGACTTATAGGCTACATTATAGGTTGTAGGCAAAGAAAGGCCCAAAGCATAGAAAAGGCAGTCAAATGGATAGCCTGAATATTTTGTGTGGATCAGAGAACCACAGGATCCAAACAGGCTTCCTTCATCTATTTGCCAAATATATTTCACCTATTGAGACCAAAGGGACTCTTACTATTTTAAAAATATACAATTCCCCCTTCAGCTGTTAACAGATTTACACTGCCCAGTAGACCAAGCATCCCGATTCAAAAAGACCTATGAAGAATTTGTCCTAAGTTTCTGTTTACTTGTTATTCTATTGAAAGCCATTAAGCTGGAGTTTATGGTTGGAGGTACTGACTTCCCAACATAATACAGAATGTGACTGAGAAGGAACCTAATATTCCTATTATTTATTTATTTATTTAATTTATTAAATTTATACCCCGCCCATCTAGACACATGTCTACTCTATTATTAAGGCTTTGGGAAAATAAACCTTTAGTCATGCTTATTTATCAGGCTAGCAATTGGGAAGTAATAAGATCATTTTGGGATGCAATACTTCTAGCTCTGAGCTAGCTTGGAAGGCAAGATTTTGGAACACTGCCCTATCCCAAAATATTTGGGCATCAGCAGGATTGAACCCTGACCTACAAAAAACATTGTCAAAAGACCAAACAGAAAGTTGCCACCAGAAATAACGTACTTCAGAAGCTGGCTGGGTCAGACAGGGATGCACACCCGAAAACCATAAGAACAATGCTTTTTCCATTTGCTAATCCACAGCAGAATATATTAGTGCCATATGGTACAAATCAGCACATGTCAAACAGGTGGATGTAACTTTTAATTAATCATGCAGGATTATTACTGTCTGCCTGAAAAAGTCTATTATTGAGAAAGTCTATTATTTCGCTGGTATTGCCCCTCCAGACGTACATCAAGAGGTGCTAGCAAATAATGAACAAAATAAGATAATACAGCACCAAACCCATCCACTACATGGACACCAACCCCCTAGATAACAGCTAAAATTGAGAAAAAGTTTTCTGCACACGTCTCTAGCTCTAAATATTAAAGCAGAAGAGGCTAGGCTAAACCTTTGGAGAGTGAAAACAACATTCATTTATTACTGAGTAGATGAATGCTGAAGAGTGTCTCCCACCAGGACAAGACTCTAGCTCAGTGATTCCCAGCCTTGGGTCCCCAGATGTTGTTATCGGACTGCAACTGCTAGAAATCCTGGCCAGCACAGCTAGTGGGAATTTTAGTCAAAGAACATCTGGGGGACCAAGGTTGAGACCCACAGCTCTAGTTGGACCATCTGGAAGTCGCTTAATAGACTTGGAAGTGAAGTAGAAATATCAGAGAATAATCAAGTAAAATGGTACTACTTGGATACAGGGCAACTTTTTGCAACTGTGAAGGAAATCAGTCCATGCAGCACTCATGTTCATGTAATTTATGCCCCATCACGTGTACAAAAGAAGATCTAGCAAATGATCAAGATAACGTTATTGAAGTTGCTTGCTTCCGGTTAAAAACAGATTAATTATCTTAACATTTTAATTTGTTTTTAATTTTACCTATATTCCATATATGTTCATAATTTTAAATTGTGCAACACTCCGATATGAATAAAGAAGAAAAGAATGAAAGACTAACTTGGCATTTCCTAATGTGACAATTGAAATGTCAGTTCCAAAGTTGCCGTTAAAGAGCTGAAGTCATACTTCTTCCCTCCTGAATTTATTACAGGAAGGCCAGGGCAGCTAAACAGGCAAATCCATTAATCCTAGCAGAACAGAAGAAGTTTTTCTTTACCAAAAAGAAGTAAGATAAAACACTTTTTACAAAAGAGTTTTCCTCCAGACTAATTGTGTGCTGTAGCTCAAGAGTAAGAAACCCAAACAAGAAAAGTTTCATAAAAGTGTATATTTACTGCTGCATTTTTACTGCAAAAAAATCCCTTTAGCTTAAATAGATGCAGAACCATAAGAAGCAAGCATTATAAAAACCAAGCTTAAGTCTGAAGTTTCAACATGGAAGTTGTATTAACCCACAGCTCAAATTTACAAGAAAGGTTGTGACAGCAGAAGAAAATGGAAATGCTATCTTGGTACAACAAACTACAAATCATAGAGGAAGCCTCCTAAGGACTTTGCCCCATTAAAATGAAATGGCCTACATTTCCAACAGTTTTTTTCAGCAGCTATTCCTTCAGAATAATTGAGAAAATGAAGGAGGAGTGAAAATTGGTGGAACAAAACAACAATAATCTAAAATGTACAGATGACACCACCTTACTGGCAGAAAGCAGCAATAACTTGAAACAATTTTTAGTGAAATTAAAGGAAGTGCCAAAGCAGGACTCCAGTTGAACGTTAACAAGACCAAAATTATAACTACAGAGGAACTATACAACTTTACCATTGACAATGAAGAAACTGAAACAGTTAAAGATTTTGTAGACCTTGGCTCAACCATCAATTCAAATGGGGACCACAGCCAAGAAATGAGAAAAAGACTCAGAGGGCAGCTATGAAGAAACTATTTATTTGAAATATTTTTACCCTGCCTTTCTCCTAAAAAAAGGACTAGAAAAAATAATCGAGTGTAAGGATGTGTCACTGGGGACCGAGACCAACTGTATTTCCAATCACCATGTACAGGTGAAAAGCTGGACAGTAAAGAGAGCTGACAGTTTAAAAAAATTTGTTTGAAATGTGGTGCTGGAGGAGAGCTTTGCAGGTACCCCGGACTACCAGAAAGATGAACAAGTGAGTCCTAGATCAGATCAACCCTGAATTCTCTCTGGAGGCAAAAATGTTGAAACTGTGGCTGTCCTAGTGTGGAAACATCATGAGAAAGCAAGATTCTCTGGAAAAGACAATAATGCTGGGAAAGGTGGAAGGCAGCAGGAAAAGAGGAAGGCCAAATACAAGATGGACAGACTCTCCAAAGGAAGCCACAGGCTTGAGTTTGCAAGAGCTGAGCAGGGCAGTTGAGCACAGGACATGCTGGAGATCACTCATTCATAGGTCGCCTTAAGTCAGAGTGTTCACTCTTGGCAATCTGGGTTTCTTTGTTTTATTTAATTACCCAAGGCATTTGCCAAATGGCCATTTCATTTGTCAAATGACGTTTGGCTCTAAAATTCAAGTGTTAGCACAAGAGTGAAACCAAATCCTAATTGCAAAAGTGGAAATCCAATAACGCTTTGTTAAAAACTGCTATCAACTGGTGACCCTGAGTGTTAACATCTGTGCATTTTCTGATAGTTCACTGGCAATGTCTTGAACCAAGTCCTTTTGTAGACACCATGGAAAATGTTTGTTTTTCTCTTGCAGCAAGATAATTTCCTCTTTCTTCTCTTCTTTCTCTGGCTAGTCTTTGCTTTTCATCAGTACAAGGGAGATGTCCGCGTTGGCCCCTGCTCCGCCAGCTTTCTCCTCCCATGCCCTCGCTCCGGCGCACTTTTCTCTCCTGGCGTCTGCTCCCCCACACTTAACCACAGGGGTGAAATGTGGAAGTGTGTAGTATAGCAAAAGCTGTATAAAGTGCATGTAAAGTTTCAGTCAAAGGTCGGGACCACATAGAAAAAGAAAAGATGGGTAGTTCACGAATGTATTCCATGGATCATACCACAAAGACAAGTAGTGATACAGTGCAATGATTGTCACACCCTTACAAAGCAAGCAAGATAAGACAGCATCCATTCAAAGGCCTGCACATTTAAACATCAAATTTTACAGTTCAACGTCATTTATTTACTTTTATCATCTTCCGAAAGCAATCCTTCTTATTAGATTCATATTTCTGAAATGTTCCTTAGTGCTAGTTGCATCCCACTTTTCTATCCATGTTATTATTGATGACTTTGTAGTACCATTAAAAGACAGAACCTAAATAATATAGGATTCCTGCAGCATCGTAATCAAGTCAAGTTGAAGTGTCCAATGAAATTTACTCAGAAAGCCACTCCAGGACAGTACCATCCTAACACTCTGCTCATTATATCAAGAAACTTATTGAAAGAAAATAGGAGGAGGAGAGGAATTGCATGTTTTTGCTGTCAGTTGGAAGTTTGGAGACATTTAAAACTTGATTGGACTATTGCCATTTCCAAAGCAGAACACAAAAAACCTCACCATTATATCCAGAAGGTACTCCCGCAATCAAAGCCTAGAAAGGTGATTATGAGTTCAGTCTTCACAGCTGAATCTGTCCAGATTCATTTGGCTTTTAAAATTGCTCTTCCCCCACCGGTAGTTTTTCAAAGAAAGATCTCCAGAAACTGTGTCTTGGCCTACGTAATTGCAATATGATTAACAAAGAGTGAGAAGTAATGGGGCAGTGGAGGAAATTGTTTCGTGCTGTCAAGTCACCGCTGACATAAGGAAACCCTATGAATGAGTGATGTCCAAATGAGCCCTGCTCAACTCTTGGAGACTCAAGCTTGTGGCTTGCTCGAGGGAGTCAATCTATTTCATATTTGGTCTTCTTCTTTTCCTGCTGCACTCAACTTTGTCTAGTGTAATTGTCTTTCCCAGTGAATCTTGTCTTCTAAGAATATGTCCAAAGCAAGACAGCCTTACTTTCATCATTTTTGCCCCCAGTGGAAGTTCAGGCTTGATTTGGTCTAGGGACCCACCTACTCTTCTTTCCGGCAGTCCACAGAAACCGCAAAGCTCTCCTCCAGCACTATATTTCAAACAAATCAATTTTCTTCCTGTCAGTTTTCTTCACTGTCCAGCTTTCACACCCTTACATGGTAATCAGGAATAAAACAGTGTCAATGATCTTGGCCTTGGTCTCCAGCAACACATCTTTACACTTGATAATCTTTTCTAATTCCTTCACTCTTGCCCTTCCATGCCTCAGTCTTTGTCGGATTCAGTCATTCATTCATTCATTTGATATATATACTGCACCATTAGTGCAAGCACTGTACTGGGCATTTTACACAAAATATAACTCATAAGCCCTCAATACCCCACAATAAGCACAACAACAAAAATTCAAAAACAATACAGCAATACAACAGTAAATAATTATAACCATCAATATGCATAAACCTATAAAAATCTAGAATTGATTTTTAAAAAGTTGTTATTGACAGCATTCCAGAGATTGAGTTATTAAAAGCAGCTTTAAATCATTCAGTCTATACCTTACTTTCTAAATGTAAGGAGGGAAGGAGCCAGGGGTATCTCTGCCCGCATTTTATTTCAGAGACTAGGACCACAATTGAAAAGGCATAATTCCTTGTATTCGCCTTTTTGGCCTCCCTCAATGTAGCAACTTTTAACAACATGGATTGAAAGAAGGTGGGACAGATAGCTGATTTCTGAGAAAGATGTTCCAACAAGTATCAAGCTCCCAAACCATTAAGGGCTTTATATGTCATAACCAGCACCTTGAATTGAGCATGGGCATTAATTGGGAGCCAATGAAGGCATGCCAAGACTAGGGATATATGATCAAATTTACTGGTCCCAGTAATCAGTCTGGTCACTGCATTTTTGGACCTGATGAAGTTTTTATACTGTTTTCAAGGACAGCGCTACGTAGAGAGCATTACAGTAGTCTATTTTTGAAATGACCAATGTGTGAACCACTGTAGGTAGGCATTTGTTTTATCCAGGTAGGAGTGCAACAGGACAATCAGCCAAAGTTGATAGAAGGCACTCTTGGACACAGCAGATATTTGAGCCTGCATTTAATGGAGTCTGCTGTAATTTGGACTAACAACTGGGCTTACACTTTTAAATTTCAAAGCTCTTCTAATACTGTTGTTGTTTTTTAAACTTCTGACTCTGCTTCAGACAGAGAGTGTCACCAGTAGAACACATACTTTATGTGAAAACCTCTTTAGTTCATCTGTGAGTAACTTTGCAGAGATGGGAGGCAATGCTGAGTTCATGTGGAGATTAATAACGTCATGGTAGAAAATGGTAAAACAAACAAAATGGAAATGTACAGACTTCCAGTTCTGCTTCTGAAAAATGGGTGTATAGTATGTAAATTGTGTCTGGGAAGATGGTAGGCTTCTGTTCCTGGACCCTTCTATGAGTCCCAATTCCTCTTTCTCTGGGGAATTCTTTTTGTCAGTGGAGGTCCAGGGGAGACAGGAAGGGGGTGATGACAGCAGTCGTGGGAAGCCCCCTACGGGCACTCCACCCCTTGCTCTTAAGGAACACACATAGCAGCACTGGGAAATCTGAGCTTGATACTCTAGAAAGGTACTGTTTTCCAACAGGCCAGCCAAGAGTCCACAATACCATACTATAAGAACAAACCGATCTGGCAGAAGAACAGGTTGTTTCAAGGGGTGTTATCAGTTAAGCACCTGTTATGTAACTTAAGGGACAATAGCAAAAGGATAAAGAAAATAATTAGCCACCACACTTCCCAGATACTTGTCTGAAAAGGAGCACCTGACAGTTTGTGGGATCTCTTTAGGGAAAGCAGTCCGAGTTGTGAGGGTTCAATAATTCTCACATGATAAAGATGCAATAACAGATTCCAGTGAGTGAGAAGGTTCACAAGGGCCACAAAGGGATGGTGGCTTCCAGCCATATAGATCTTTTACAGATACTAATCCTTACCGACACAGCAACCAGAAGATAATGAATGTGTACATCCTCTCTGGCTAGCACTTGTCACTTGCCACATTTAATATATCACAGTACCTTTTATAAAGTACACTGCCGTCGTACACTATGGCTGTTCCCATATTGTGGAACGCTCTCCTGTGGTTGGCCCCCTCCCTTTCATCCTTCCACCGACAGCTGAAGACCCACCTCTTCAGGCAAGCTTTTAATAACGATGCCTACATCCCTGGATGCTGGGTTTTTTTTGTTTTTGTTTTTCCCAAGTCTGTTTTTAGAGTTTTAAAAGCTTTTAAATTAATTATTTTTTAAAGTATTATTGTACGTTTAATTGCTTTTTAAATGTGTAGTTCATTGTGCTTTTCGTATTTCTTGCTTTACCATTGCTTGCTTTAGCATCGCGACCCGCCTCGTCGCTCCTCACTGGAAGAAAGGTGACCTACAAATGCTGCTAAATGAATGAATGAATAAAATTGTCAATCAACACAACTACTGAGATTCGTGTCAATGGGGTGAGAGCCAGTATAGTGCAGTGGAGTGAGTCTCAGATTGGGACTCAGGAGGCTGGGTTCAAATCCTTGCTGGGTCATGGTAACTCATTGGGGGATATACCCATTCCTTTAATATCTCTCATACCTTGAAAACGCTATTAGGGTCACCAGAAGCCAGAAGCTGCTTGACCGCATATAATACACCCATCAATTCCTATTATGTGCTGTCACACATAAGGCGCACAGTTGAAGTATCAGATACAGGTAACACTCAATATCCCTGACAGGAGCTGCCACCTGCAAATGCTCACATGTTGTTGCTGAAAGAAACTGCAAGCCCTTCTCAAGTACTGTCCCCTCCACCCTGCGATATTTAGACAGAGCCAATGTTTCCCAGCACCTACCAATGACACAGCCACCCACCGGTGTAAAACACACATTTAATTACACTCGTGGCCCTGTGAATGTCGGTCGACCAATCCATTTCTCCAAGTGACTTTCCCTGTTGTGTGAAGCAGTTCACCTTCGGTTCTCCCCTTCCTGCCTCATTCTAATGTCATTACCCATTTTCCCAAGGACCCTGCTAAGGCATGCAAGTTTCATAACCACCTGCTGCTTTATTCATGAGAAGGAAACGTGTAAGGTGAACATCCACTCATTGTTCAGCTTAAGAGCTCCATTCTTTGTGCACTTGAAATCTCTTTTGTGAGATTTTTCAAAAAGAAAATTGACTTTCGGGTGCTTTTACATTTGATATAAGCAGCCATTTATAATAATGAATTAGGGAAGAAATGTGGAAAAAGAACTAGGTTAGTGATGGATCTAACGCTATTGAGAAAGGAGGAGGAGGTCTCTTTCTGTCTCACTCTCGCTCTCTCGCTCTCTCACACACAGATTCCTATGAGCACAGAAAGACAGCATGGCAATAAGAAGCCAGAGACTGCTTAAGGATAGGAAATTTGAAAAGTTCTTGTTGAGTTATCAAGCAAAGCAACTCATAAACTCTTCTCTCTAATGGAACAATGTTGTTGTTGTATTTTTATATTTGGTTTTGATTATGTTTTTTTTATATGTAGAATAGTGCTGTGCACTAATGGGGTGGTAAATAAATAAATAAATAAATAAATATTCCAAGTTTTTCAGCCACTCCCTAAAATTAGAAATGTGCATCTCATCTAGGATGGAAGCACAATGGGGTAGAATGAAGAACAGTACATCTATACAGCCTGTGCCCAGATTATCGAACATGTTGCCTCATGAAGTGGTCTTTTATTTATTTTCAATACTTTTATTTATTTATGACACAGTTCACATCAAATTAAAAAACTAAGTTAAAATTCACATCACATGCCACAGGTTAAAGGTACACCAGATTCAATGGCTGGGGGTGGGGGAGAGAGAGAGGAGAATAACAGTGCTAAAATGACAGCAAAGTAGGTGCCAGCTGAGTCTCGTATATTGCAAGGGAATTGCACCAGCCCCCTGAACAGGTTGGCCACCTGTTCCTCTTCTGTGCTTACACTGTCTTTTATGAGTTTCAGCGAGCACCCAAGGGGAGCTATTCCAATGTTAATGTCAGAGAAGGCTTTTGCTTCCTTAGGCGGCTAAGGCGGCTTAGGCGGCTACATGAGATGGCAGTGTCCCTAAGAGGGCCTCATTATTAGATTTCATAACTGCAAATTCTTATTCCACAGACATGGAAACAACTGGCTGTAATTAGCAGCATGGGACCGGCAAGATGGCCACCTGCAAGAGAACACCCATATTGCCTGAGGAGACTTTTCTTCAATGCCAAGAAACATTTGGTAGAATCCTGAGAATTCATTTTCATTTAACAGACCAGACACCCGAAACCTTGCATCTGAGCCTTGTGGGTTGCTTTGTGACCTGCAGTTTGTCTGCAGGTGGCAACTTGGAAATGTGGAACAATTATTAGTACTATAATTAGGTACTAATTTCACAATTAATACATATACACTTGGGTAATAACATGTATCAGTTGACTTAAGTTTCTAATCTTCATTGAACTTCCTAGGCCAATCAGAGATTTGAACCCAGGTCTCCTGTGTCCCAATCAGATACTGGGGAGTGGCAATAATAAAAGCACTCCTTAAATATCACACATAGTATACATTCTGAACAAGAAAGTCTCACTAGTCAGCTGCTCCTTTCTATTTTCTATCTATGGGGAAGATGATGAGAAATATATATTGTGTATAGACATACATATTGTGTATTGTGTAAGTTTGGTAAAAAACAGAAGTGAGCATTTACATAAACTTCAACAATTAAAATCATTCTCCAGCCAGCTCTGTATCATAGCGTACTGTGTAATGCTGCGGGTGATAAGCATTTGAGAAATGTGCTATCTGAAGTATATTATTGCCTTGAAGTCCAGGCAGCCCCCTGAGCAGCCAGCTTATCTAATCAACATAGCTGGCGGAATATATAATGCCGTTCTCGCTAACTGTTATTAAGTTCTACCCAAAACAGATTTTCAAAACAGATTTATTTTTGAAAGGAGCCACAGACAGGAGGGAAAATTACTTTTTCAGAAAAGAACTGGCAATAAACTATCAAATTTGGTGAGGGAAGAAAGATTATCCTACACTGATTATTTCAAAGAATATTTTACCGGCACTCCCTCTTGCACTCCAATATAATAAGCCTTTTTGGCTCACAGAAGTTGGATCAAGCAACAATAAGAACAATGAAGCAAAATAAAATACTGTGACTGCCAAGAGCAGACATACTGAGTTGTATCTTTGCAAATCTTCTAGATCAGCCTTCCCCAACCTGCTGCCCTCGAGATGTTTTAGACCAGGGGTCTCAAACATGTGGCCCGCGGGCCATTTGCGGCCCGCCGGACGATAGTTTGTGGCCCCTGCCTTGCCTGCCCCCCCTGAAGCGCCCACGCATCCTCTGCTGTCAAGAGTCAAAAAAAGCCTCACCTCGCTCGCTGGCTCTCTCCCAAGACAGCGCCTCTTGCACCCTCCATCCGGAACTGCAGCCTGCCAGCCAGCCCGCCTGTCTGCCGGCTGGCAGGCTGCAGTTCCGGATGGAGGGTGCAAGAGGCGCTGTCTTGGGGGAGAGCCAGTGAGCGAGGCTCGCTGCCGGCCCTTTTCCCCGAGCGCCCGAGCCAAGCCGCCAACAGCAGCTGCCTCCGCCGCCCCCGTCACCGCCTCTTCCAGGGAAGCGGCTCTCTGGCTCTCTTTCTCTCTCGGCACCCCCAGCACCAGCCCGGCCAGCGGCCGCCTCAGCGCCCGGCGGTGCTTCCTCCTCCTCCTCTTCGTCCTGCTTCAGCCGCCTCAGCTCTGGAGGCTGCCTGGGCTCGCCTCGCAAAGTTTGCTCCTCTGTCATGGTGGGGGTAGCTGCTGCTGCTGAGTGTGCCTTTTTTTGAGGGGGGGCCCTCAGAGGAAGGTTGCCGGACCTCCGTGTGTGTGTGTGTTTGTGTGCGTGCGTGCGCGTGCACCTGTGGGGCCCCCCGCCCCGTTCTGTTTAATTTCGCGGGTACCGGTGGGGGCTTTTCTCCTTTGGCAAGGCGAATTCTGTGAGGGTTTTTTTTTTTTATTTTATGTCGTGCCCTCCTCCCCCCGGCTAGGCGGTTGCCGGCACTCCCCCCCTTCTCCGCTTCTTCATCCTGCTGCTGCTGCTGGTGGTGAAGAAGGAGCCGGAGGGGGTCGTGGCCGGGCGACGAGGGCTCGCGTGCCCCCTCCTCCTCCTCCTCCTCCTCCTCGGAGCCCCAGCCGGGCTAAGGAAACTCCCGGGCGGCTTCCTCGGGCTCTTGCTCCGCTTGGCGGAAAATCTGATGTGGCCCAGCCTCACCCAGACTCTGCCTCCAGCGGCCCCCAGGTAAATTGAGTTTGAGACCCCTGTTTTAGACTAACAAGTTCTGGAAGCTGAATCATGGCAACTGAACTTCTTTCTTATTAGGTTGAAACATTTCGCTACTCATCCAAGTAGCTTCTTCAGTCTGATGAGAGTTAGTAGGAGATCCCTGATATATCCTCCACGTTGGTTTCACTTCCCCCTGGTCTGAATAGGCTGGTTAGAAGGACAAAGGACTGGGGGTGAGGGATAATCCCACTTCTGCAGTCCTTCTCCACCCATTGTCAGGGATACAGGGTTATGTGAAAGCCATGTGGGAAACAACAGGTTGGGAAATGCTAGACAGTGACTAATGCTGTCTCCTTTTTACACATGGTTTGGAAAAGCTACTTTTTCTGCTACAATTATGTAGACCAGTTATGTATTTCTTTGTCCAGCAGGAAGAGAAGGAAGCCAGCCTTGCCTGGTAGGGAAGCCTGAGGAAGCTAGAAGAGCAGACATCAATAAATGGATCATTCCCTTCCATATGCCAGCAGCTCTTAATTCTTCTCTACAAATCTTTTCCTGTCCCCACATCCATGTTACTGCAGCAGAACTATGTTTAAGAAAAAGGACTGGTCAAAACAATGAGTCATTTCAACCAATAGCCTCATTAAGTCATGCTCTAACCAAGGATCATACACACAACTGAAGGGAAGCAGCTAGCCAGCCCTCCTTCCCTCCCTCATCACTTCGCGCATGCAAGCAGTGATAGTCTGAAGAGGAGGAGCTCCTGCTCATGTGTAGTGTCTACAGGCAAGCAGGGACAATAGAAATTCTGAGTTCTTCCTCATTTGTACATAGGCTCTAAAACAGTGGTCCCCAACCTTGGGCCTCCAGATGTTCTTCGACTTCAGCTCCCAGAAATCCTGGCCAGCAGAGGTGGTGGTGCTGGCTTCTGGGAGTTGTGGTCCAAGAACATCTGGAGGCCCAAGATTGGGGACCACTGCTCTAAAACACAAGATGCTTCTCTTCAGACCTCTTTTCACAGGCAAAGCAAAGGGCTTAACTCTTCCCCTCTAACTGTACTAATGATCCTCAACTAGAGAATGTCTGAATAGGACTTTAGGGGGACACACCAGTAACAAAGGTAGACAAGAGCGTCGTCGTCTCTCCCAAGCAAAGACAGAATACCAACAGGAAACTCCTGGCTCCACACGGAATTCTAGAACCACCCAGTGAGAAATTGATGCAATCTGAGATCTGATATGAAAAATTGTACTTTTTTGGATTACAGATCCTCAATATACCAGCCAGTATTCAGGGATTTGGAATCCAAACAGTAGCTTTCCCTATCTCTGCATGAAACTATCATCCCAAACCAATTACGACTATTCTAGTGTTTCCGTATTCCATTATAACAGTTGGATGCTGCTTCAACCAAGGTGGCTCCATTCTGTGAACCCTCTGATTTGCAGCTTAATGAGATATTTAGCATTCTCTGCTGGAGAGTTCTAATGTAGTCCCCTGACATATAAGGGGGGATTCATCCTAATACTCTACAAACTACAAACCCCAGAACACCATAGCATGAACCACAGAACTTAAACTAATATCAAAGTGATATAACTGTGTAGTGTGGATACATTGTTTTTGTGTCTGTGAGTTCCCACAACTTGATCCTTGACAAGACTGCCCTGCATATTACCTTAGTTGGTCAACCCTAAATAAAAATACAGAAAGAGGGTTTGGTCCTATAAAAATGGAGGCTCTATCACATGTCCTGTTGTTCCTGTGTGGGGGACAGACGTAGAAGCAGAAGCTACTGTTTAAACGATCAAATTGAGAACTGGCTACGTTGTTTAAGCTTCTTCCTTGGTTGTTTACTCCTCTGAGATGGATGAAGTGGTCAGAGTCCATGTGATTAGCCTTACAGCCCTTGCTAGAATAAATGTGTGCATGCATGCATACATACAACGGCCCTTGTCAAAACTAGTCACCCATCACGGGCTTTAAAATATACACAAAGTTTCTTGCTGACATTCCACCCTTCATTAATGCCTCTCACACATGGCAGAAAGGATATGGGAGTAGATCAAATGCACCTGTTTCCTGTCATGTGTGAAAATGCTCTGAAACTGCAATCCTATTTCCTGAGGCACTTAATTCCCATACAAAATCAATGGGATTTAAGAGCATTTAATGCAATACCGGACGGCTGCCTAATTGATCAAGTCTTCGTGCTGACAGAGTTCCACCTGCTGGAAAAAGGCATTTAGTAATTGAAATTAAAGAGGCCTTTTCTTTCAAAGCTTTGAATTCTTGGCTTAACGTGGCCTAGAGCAGGTGCCTAATCTATTAAAAAAAAAACCACACACAGCTAAGTATGTCTCTTTCATACACTCCTTTCTATCCACATATCTGATTAAGAAACCAAAACAGAATGTCTGGCTTTTCCTTTTGCACACACACAGACACACACATTAATGACTCTGCTGGGTTGCTGCTAGGTTAATGCATCCATATTTTAGCCCTCTGACAAGCCCTTTGACCTTGCGGTTCTAGAATCATACCTTTGGATACTATATACTAAGTACTGAGCTCAGCATATTCAAAATGGTGCAAAGTTATCTGAGATCGTTTTAAGCAGAATACAGAATTACCACCTATCAAAACTGGAGACCCTGCCATAGCATAACTAGTAGAACCCCATCTGTGGGAAATGTCTGACCTTATCTAACCAAGCAGTTCAAAAATTCCTAATAATAGAATTTTGTTCCATTTTAAAGAAAGGGTACTGTGGACCTTGGCAGAGAATATAATTAATTGGTGCTGGAGAGGGCTATGTTTCCTCCATATAAGTGGTCATGCCTCACCCCATGGGAGTGACTGCACCACCCGGAGTTTGGATACAACCTGTTACAGAAAACTAACCAGTACTAATTCACTTTCCCAAAAACATTATCTTCATGAGGGACAACAATACTCTTTTTTTCCCCCCCAGTATAACTGAGTCTGAGTTACTTGTATGGTTATTGGACTATGGGGTCATTGGTGGAGAAGGAATAGGACACTATTCTAGTGCTGCCTCTTTGCTCAGTCATAGGTGTAAAAGTGATAAGGTAGATGGGAAAAGTGACTGTTTTGTACTACACATTATCAATATGTCCCTTTCAAAGCAAAAAGTGTGCTGCTTATATACCGCCTCATAGTGCTTAAAGCACTCTCGGGGCGGTTTGCAATGTAATAAGCCAACACTTTGTCCACCAGCAAGCTGGGTACTCATGTTATTGACTTTGGAAGAATGGAAGGCTGAGTCAGCCTTGAGCCAGCTACCTGAGCCCGTGAGGGTCGAACTCAGGTTGTGAGCAGAATCTTGGCTGCAGTACTGCAGTTTAATCACTGTGCCAAGACGCACACATTCAGGTGTGCTTACCTCACTAAAAGTCATGAGACAAACATGTGTCCATTGTGATGTGCACAACGGAAACTTTTTTCCCCTGTTTTGTGCCAGTTTCTTTCTGGGGTACCTCATTTTAATTTTTAATTTTTATTTTTAATATGCTGCCAATGAAAGGGAGAACCTCTTTCAGGTTATTTTTCCTCCATTCTTCTTCTTTTCCCCCCCATTAGTCCAGAAAAACATTGATATTACAGATTGAACTGAAACCTCTGTATATGTCAAAATACTTCCCAGGACAGGATGGAGATGACTAACTGCCCTGAAGTGACCAGAAGTGTCCTTTTTCTGATGGGGAAGGATTCACTATTTCTGAGGATTTGTACATTTTTCTGGGGCAAACTACAGAGGATTTTGAAAGATCTGGTCAAGGATCTCCTCTTCTATTTTTAAATTAAAAAGCAGCTAAGAGAATGACTTTATGACTCTACTCCTGGGAAGTTTAACTCTTCTTTCCACTCCCCACTCTGCTGCTTCTCCTTATGGTACCAGTAACATTTCCCCAGAGGGGCATATAACAGATTGAAGAAGAGATATTTAGCTCGGGGAAGAAGCACAGCCCACTACCCTGGCTTTGGCTTCGGTGTCATTTCCTACCCTAGACTAAATATATACACGCATATAAATACACATCACATGAAAGTCAATTACAGAACTCCTGATGGCTTGCTTGGTTCAGCCTCCAGATGATTCCACATGCACTAGTTAAGTAACAGGAAATACACCACAGACTGCTCCCCCCCCCCGCCCCAATTAATAGATTTGGTTCCAGTAAAGACAATGAGTGTCCATATCTTTCACCATTCATGTAACCAGAAGCATTACCCCCACCAAAGGAAAAAAAAAAAAACCACCACTAGAGGATGTGGAAACTTTAAATACATGCATGTGCTGTCTTGTAAGTTTACAGAGCTTTTAAATGAACTAAGAGAGCAGTGATGATTCACCTGCTGCTGGGGAAGTCTTTGAAGTATAAAACCTGTAGATTCCTCTTTTAAATGTCATGAGTTAGCAAATCTTTGCTTGTGGAATTTTTAAAAATGGTAAGCACAGTTTTTGCTCTGGGTTACTATTTTAGCCAAGTCAAAATGACTACAATTGTGCAATTTAAACAGAATATAGCCCATATTACGTGGAGAAAAGTGCAGTGAAAGTTCATAAAGCCCCCTGGTAATGGAAACTGAACACTCCAGTGAAGAGAGACTTATTTCTCTTTTTCAGTGCAGTGATTTTTTTTAAAGGCATCGAAACAATAGCAGAGAGCTTTTCTTATTTTATTCTGGTAAAACTTCTAAGCATAAGTATGCTACTGGCAAAATGTAAGTGCTCCCTTGAGAATTTATAAAAGTGTTAACTTCTGTTATGAATATATTATGAGCTGTGAGATTTAACTAAGCATAGAAAACTAGTCTCAAAGAAACCTGAATCCCTTAATTCACAGCAAAAGATTAACTCTTTCACAAGGAAGAGCTGCTCACTCACGTCAAAGCCTTCCAAACTGCCATGTCATTTGGCACTCTTAGTCCTTTAAAGCAGGGGTCCCCAACCCCTGGTCTACGGCCCAGTAGCGGGCCATAGCCTTGGCAGGACCAGGCCGTGGAGACAGATCTCCCGCCCCCCCGCACTCCCCCCACCCACGCACACCCGCACGCATGGCCCACCCACACATCCGTGCGAGCACATCATCTGCAAGAGCACACCCCGTGCATGCGTGAGCGTGCGAACCACCCACCCTCGAGTGCACCCCACCCACCCACGCATGCACGTGTGCACCCCGCCTACCCACAAGCATGGGGGTGCCCCCCCACGGACCCCCCCCAAAAAACCGGTCTGCAGTTTGGAAAAGGTTGGGGACCACTGCTTTAAAGCACACAGTGACTTGACGCCAACACTTGGCTGGACCAATCTGCCGACTTCAACCGGGATTACATATTGATGCTCTGAATCAGACAGAAATGGGAGATCAGCTCACAACGAACACTTGTTGTCCATTTGCTACCTTCGCTCAGCCTGCATGTGTGCAGGGAACATGAAGAGAAGGAAGAATTGGGACCTTGCCGTTTGCCTGTCCCTAGAAAACAACTTCTGCTCCTGACCTTCGTGCATCAAGCTGACGTTCTGTAACAGGGAATCTGTGCTAAGGATGGACACAATTTGGTGTCAGTTCATTTGTTTCCTCAGAACGTACTGGGCTTGAATAGGGCAGAAAGTGAAATGAGTAAAACTATCTACCCCACAATACAATCATACAACATTACATATGTAGATGCCACATGGGATTGAGAATCCTGAGCAACTAGCGTTGCTATGCAGAACACTTGGGTGTGTACATTCACATGCACTTTCCAGACTTTGTACACTCTGTGCTAAGGTCAAGCAAGTTGCACGATGCTGGGGAAAGCACTAAAATGCTATTCGGCTTCCTACTCTGCATGTCCACTGCATTCAGTGTGAAGGTCAGAACAAAGTTCTAGACTCAACTTCACAATGTTAAGTGCCAGAAGAAAACTATAGATCCTACAGCCAAATACTACAGGAGATTTTTTTGCCTGTTTTCCATTTCTGTCCAAAATTGCATCACACCACAAATTACCAAACTGCAGAGACTTTGTTGCAAACAACTTATTAAATGTCAAGCCATAATATGATTACAAAACATCCCATACGCACAAGCCTATCTTACTTCCACATTCCATGTTAAATCAATACTGTAAAAACTGGTGTTCTTTGCAGAAAAATCACGATATGTAGTGCTACACGGAAGCCAAGCTGAGGTGAACAAATACTCTGAAAACAGCAGGCCATGGACACTGGGCCTGAGCCTGAACAGTCCTGATGAATCAAGAAGCCAACATCTTAAAAAAGTGCAAATAAAATGTCACTTGGTGTCAAGGAGAGCACAATGTCAAGTGAGCCTCTTCAGGAAGATTGTTTTAAACACATAAAATGGCCCTTCATGGCTTCCCACTTTCTTAACCTTCTAGAGCAAAGAAACGGGGGGGGGGGGGGAGGCCTTCTATAGAAGATCCTGGGGTTCCCAGTGTGGTGTAGCGGATAGAGTGATGGACTAGGACTCTGAAGAATAGGGTTCAAATCCCCGGACAGTCATGGAATCTGATTAGGGGAGCAGAATTAGTAAAACCACTCCTTAAATATTTCGCTTACCTTGAAAGCCCTATTAGAGGTACTACAAGTTGGTTCTGACTCGATAGCACAGAACACACACACACGGAAGAGTCAAATAAGGTGATATGATCGTATGGGAGGAGACAATTCTCAATGCAGTCCACTCCCGAGCCATCTGCTTTGTTATACAGTATTTTATATCCCAGCGCCTTTCCACTGATTCATTTGAAATATGGTGATGGAGATACTGTGGACTGCCAGAAAGACAAACAACTGGGCCCTAGATCAAATCAAACCTGTACTATCTCTGGAGGCAAAAGTGTTGAAACTGAGACTGTCTTACTTTGGGCACATCATGAGAAGGCAGGATTCTCTGGAAAAGACAATAATGCTGGTAAAGGTGGAAGGCAGCAGGAAAAGAGGAAGGCCAAATGCGAGATGGACTGACTTCCTAAGGGAAGTTGCAGCTTTGAGTTTACAAGAACTGAGCAGGGCAATTGAGGCCATTTTGAAGGTGACTCATACACAGGGTAACCATAAGTCAAAGATGACATGACAGCACGTAACAACAAATACCATACCACTTCTCCAGTGAGAATAAAGCAGCACACATGGTTCTCCTCTCCCTCACATTATCCTCGCAACAACCCCGTGAGGCTGGTCACCGTGAGAAAGCACTACTGGCCCTAAGTTACCAAGTGAAGGATTTCAATGGGGATTTGAACCCAAGTCTTTTGAGTCCTAGTCCAGCACTGTAACAACCATACCACACAGCCTCTTTGGTATCTTAAGAGCTAAATTCCTACAGATTTGAGTTTGAAAAAGGGCAGAGAAATATTTCTTTGTTTCTTATCTTTATATATCACCTTTCCCTCTAACAAGCTCAAGTTGTTTTATGGTGTGGGCTCTGTACCTCAGACACAGTTTTGCAGCCATGTTTTTCAGTGCCAGAATCCTAATGGTTTATTACTCCAGCATAAGAGCAACACTGCAAACTCCAGTGATGAATTGCAGCTAGTTAACAAGTCACTGCTTACCTCTTTCATCAGGTGCCTGTCTCACAAGTGGGTATGTGAAGCAAGATACAATGTGCAACTTGTTGATTAGAGGTGATTTGCTGCTGCTGTTTATAGCATTGCATGTACAAACAATTTAAGTACCTAACAAGATCCTGGTCAGTAACTGGAGTTTCCAAACTATCAATGTGTCTGTGGACAGTATAATCCACATACAACACTCCAGCACTATCTGAATAGGCTGTCACCAGACTCTGATATTTTGAGCCCAACCTGTTCCTGGTCAGAGAAGACCATAAATACCTTAGTGCCACCTGGCTAGAAAGAACTAGTGTCCCCCTCATAGCTAGTGGAAAGCATTTAGTGCTTGAAGGCGACCTGGTACCATGAAGATAGGGCCACTTTAGCCAGCATCCAAATCTATGAACTTGGCTCTTTGCGATGAATTTTGCCTCCATCCAAAAGAGATCAATCATCTCTCAGCACAGTTTAACCCCCTCATCAACTGTACCTCGCTTGTAGGAATCTCAAGCACTGTGTTTTAAAACAGCATTATGTTGCCTCTGTGCGACATAGTCCAAAACTGGTTCTGTTGACAGCATGAAAGGAAGTTTGATGACTATCCCATGGAAATTTACTAGAGTTCTATTTTAGTGATTTCTCTTAAAACAGCATTATTTATATCCTTCTTTGCTTCACTTTTCCCTTACCCGGCATGTAACATATTTGTGTATAACAAAAATAGCTGTTGTTCATAGCTTTCCATTTATAAGGCTTCAACCCCACAGCATCTTATTGTCTGAGACTGCATAAACCTCCTGTGTTTTGGTCCCTGTAACACTGGTTGCAGAGGGAAAGGGAGCCCTGCTCCCAAAGTGTCCCTTTGGATGAATCAGTGAACAAGGAATGGAGACCACTTTACTCTTAACATCAGATGAATATAAGTGCATCAAAAGCAGACTTCAGAGCTTCTAACGTTGCACAGCCTCCAAGGCAGATTATGTCCCTAGAGTTGTGAAACAGTTTTTACTAGCTCTCCAGCTCATCACACACTGGGGCTTCTCTCTCTCTCTCTCTCTCTTAAATTTATCTATAAATTAGCCATAGAGCCATTGCATATTTCCTAATATTTCATGGAACTCTCTCATTTGACCTTACAAACTGCATTTCCATTATTGGAAATATTCATCCAATTCAAGAACTATATTATAGATGGGACTACTCATTTCAGTAAACACAAAGGGCATATTTTGTTGTCTAGCAAAAGATTGATTAGGTGTTATTGCATGAGGGGGGGTCTGATAAAGGGCAAAGAAAAGGGATAAGAAGGTTCCTGGCAGAGTTCAAACTGCTTTTGAATCTTCACCCATATATTTATATGGATTCATTTCAATGCTATATGTTCATCATTGGCATTGGCATGTTTGACTGTTGACATGCAGCAGCATTTACTGAACGGCAGGTGACATCTGATGATGACCTTTTGAATCAGCTGTCACTCCATAAAGGTTGCCCATCAAAACTATAATGTAATCAAAGTCTATCAAATGTCAATATTTTGAATTCAAAATCCAGATCTCAAAATTTTGTTGGAAGTTGTTGTCTTGGATGAGAGAGCCGGATTCTTGAACATATGTTTTAAGTAAATATTTATAACTCTCTGAAGAAAAGTAAAGTTTAAAAATGAATACTCCCTTTCCCCTCCCAAGGAAACATAACCTAGTAAGCAAAGCAACAGGCATACTTGTCCACATAGATGTCAACACATACCCAAAATGGAGAAAATGAGAATCACATCCCATTGATAGCGGAGGTGTAGTGGACTCAGGGTTTGGAGGGATGGTGCTTGGCAAACCGCCAACAGTTGGCAGCCCACAACAAGGGGGCCATGGCAGAGAATGCCTGATTTCTAGTAGTGGATTTTCTGGCCTCCCTTGGGGTTGGGACTTTCAAAAACTTATATTGTGAAAAGTGAACGGGGTAGATTGATTCAGGGAGAGACGTTTCATTAGATATTGAGTTCCCAAGCCTCAGGTGATTACGGGGCAGAACAAAGATCCAGTGTTCATCCTCCAGGTAGATGAGCACCACAACTTCATATTCTATTTGGCATTCATGGGGTCAAAAAATGGTCAGCACAGTGAACTGAGGACCGAAGAGTAATGCAGCAGCATGTGAGAGCTGAATCTCCATGAAGCCCAAGTTCTCCCCTAGACACACCTACCACTGAGCTGCTCGGGAGAGCTCTGACAGAGGTAACCACAAAGTGGCTGAAATCCTGTTGCTTAGCATAGTAAGTCACAACTAGAGCAGGCTGAATGAATCAATGGAACTTACAGAGGAGGTGACTCACTAAATCCCCATTAATTCAATGGGCCAACTCTAGTTGCAACTTACTAGACTAAGCAATAGGATTTCACCCAATATATATTTCCCAACAGTCATTTCTCAGAGCTGTGTGGTGAAAAGAAAGATTTAGGTTGCTGATTAAATTGTTCTTTTTGCATTCTGGGGTAGTCTTCTTTTTCTTTATTCTCCTATTCAGCTTAGTGACAAGCCTTTACTGAAACATTGACTTGTGGTAGGCTTGTTGCGTGGACTTGGAAAAGCCAGGTCACACATTTAGGGAGTTTGGATCTGCCTTTCCTCCCCCTGCTGGTTTTTCTTGTCTTCTGTTATTTTTTGGTCTGGCACTGCAAATACCAGCCAGTGGTATTTGTCATGCCACCAGCCCTTTGATTAGCAGCAGTTTGCACCTGTGACTCATGTCGTTTAACTTACATTGGTGTAAATTCTCAGTAGGATTCTGGCCTCAATATTTAAAGTCTATCACGTCCCTGGAAGTGAGGGTGTTGCATATCTTGCTCAAGTCATAGCCATTTTTATTCATCCTGCCCCCTCATGAGAATATATAAATATATTTATAGGTGCAGAAATGGGCAGATCATGTCATATATCCAGGGACAGAGTAGATCAGAATATTTCTTAAAGGGTACAAGGAGTTCTTCTCAATTTATATGCCATTTACTAATGAACAGAATGGGTCTGGCTGGAGGCTTCAGCACATGTCTCACATGAATGGAAGGTGCCATGTTCATATTGAATCAGAAACACTTTAAAACCCATACCACAAAGCAATTTGCAAAATGAAAGAAAAATCTTTTTGCGGTTGACCAGGCAGGGTGTCGCCTTCCAAGGTCCGGGGGTGGGGATGCACTTCCCTCACACTTCTGGAAGTTGCCCATCCTTGGTGTCACAGTAGAGCTAGCAGACAGTGTCTGAAATCCTGTTGCTTAGTACAACAGGTCACAGCTAGAGTACGTCCATTGAATTGGGGGGGGGGGGAAGAGATTTGGTGAGTCAACGCCTCCATAGGTTCCATTGGTTTAATGGGCCTATTGCAGTTGCAACTTACTATGTTAAGCAACAGGATTCCAGCCACTGAGTAGAAGTCGGGAGTAACAGATGATGCTACTTTAGAACTACTTTAGAAGGATTAGGGCAGAATTTGTTTCCCAATGGGATTTGAAGATCATGAGAAGGTTCCAACGCATCCTAAAAATAGAATATAAGTGACTCCTCTTCAGGTATTTGCATTTGTGCTAGTCTTTTGCGGTATCAATTAATCTTATTGAGCCTTACCAAGTTTTAATTATAAATACAATTCTCCCACCACTGTTCAACTAACTTGCAGTATTTTAAGAACCAAATACTCAAGTGCAAGCAGGATAATGTATTCAAGCAAAAAAGCATTAGAACATGGGCAGCCCACGCATGCTAGCTCTCCAAAATCAAGGGAAACTTACTGCAGTAGAAAATTCAGTCTACCCTGTTTCACATGTGTATGTGGATTTTGCACAAATGCTTTTGCACGGCTTCTGTTCATTTGAGGTCTATGCTGAAGAACTGAAAATGGTTGTTTTTGGGGGGAGAAAAAAAGCCCAAATGTCAAAGCCACAAATCTACTACATAAGATATAAATCTTCAGTATTGTGTCATTCTGCATACTGTGTGCTCACTGGGCCCATAAAACTCTTGGCAGAGTGTGGAAATTTATGGTTAAAAACCTCTAGCTCTGCAGCAGAAAAAGTTCAGGGATCTACAGAGAAGAATTAGCTTCAAATCTCCCCAGAGTAGACCACCTCTTATTGGTTGTTCTCATAAACTGGCACTTACAGTCTCAGTAACTAACTCAGAGACACTGGTAAGAGAAAGAATATAAAGTTCCATTTACTCACAGTTCTGGATAGATCACAAACATCATATTGTAGAAAAGTAATGACTGGTTACATGAACAGGAGCCAAACTGATTCATAGCGGGATACTGACTGAACATGACTTGCTGACTGAACACTGACTAACTGACTACATAACTCTAACTGAACACTATCAGCAAACAGAAAAGAGCGGGAAACATATTCTTGAGTAGAGAGGTAAGGCTCTCTTCGAAATCTGAGACAGAGAAGGAACAATTGGTTGCTGTTGGACTGATTGGCATTCACCAAGTCCAGAAAGCCCCTCCCAGCCAAAACCTCTTAAAATCAGCATAGGAAGGTTGCATTAATTCCAACACATTTCAGTAGAGTATTCAATCTACCCTGTTTCACAAGTGTACAGTATGTGGGATTTTGCACAAACACTTTTGCAGGGCTTTTATTCATTTGAGGTCTAAGCTGGAGAAGAGAAAACAGTTGCTTTTTTGTGTGTGTGGGGGGAAGCCCAAATGTCAAAGCCACAGCCACAGATTTACTACATATGATACCAATCTTCAGTATTGTGTCATTCTGCGTGTTGTGTGATCAGCCAGTGCATCACCAGCCTAACAATAACGGAATAAAGAGATAACTGGTTTCCTAGAGCAAAATTCTTGTAGGGGATATAAAAAGCTGTCCTCTATGATTTTGTAAATTTACTCCAATCATGTCTATTTCCCTATTATTCCTACTTCAAAATCCTGTTGAGTATTGCGAATTAAGAGGCTCATATACTGTACTCTGGGTACCTATTTTTAACCACTTACGTGCGGCATAGAAGAGTTTAAAATAACAGATGCAAGGCCATGCCTTCCACCAACACGTGTAGATAGGGGCACATGTTGCTTACTGTTGACAATCGGGGCACAGTGCAGTCTGGACTTGCAGGTTTGAAACACAAGGAACTTTTTGACTTTTTTGACTGAGACATCCTCTGCCATCACCATCACCCAAATTCCCTGTTCCCTGATCACAAACAATCCCTGCAAAGTGCCTGAGTATGGTTTGATTTTGAATGGGCAACTAAGAGTCATTCATTTTACAAAAGACCCACCCACACACTTGTCGATACGGACTGAGCTATCTGGCTTCATTTTTGCACTCTCCTTAATACAGAGGATGGTTTTGGACATCATCACCATGAGCACTTCTACTTCTAAATCTGCCATTGCACCATGGCTGATAACATGCCACTAGGACAGGCATACAAAACTTATTCCTAGCACACACTACAATTGGTACAAAACAAGCACCAGGCACCAGTTTGGGGAATATAATTTGGGCAATTTGTTTATTTAGTGTGGGTAAATTAACAAACAGATGGGGGGGGGAGTGGAGAACATCATCCAAAAAAGGATGAATCCAGCAAAGTAGCTCAGGAGCTCAGGCCATATCTGGCTCAAATCCAAACCTTTTTCACTGGCGTGGTTCCCATTATCAGAGATGGCTCAAGATCTGCTTCATGATTTATGCACAGTCTCCCCCACCTCCAAGTACATGTACTGTATGTCCTATTTCATAATCCCGCCTCTTCTATCATGCTCATTGCTTCTAACAATGTGGCAGTCACAGGCAGAACAAATTTATGCACATTTTTGCAAAGAGCCACAGGAAGAGAAAAATATGCCTGTCCTTTTCCAGTCCGGGAGGAAATGAAACCATTCCTTCCTCAACCCCAGTTCTACAACCAGACGTTGCCTGCCTTTGAGAGTTAGCAGGTTATGCTGGGTGTGTTCCCTTTCATCTTGCCTAGTCTGTTGCTTTCTTGTCCATAGACTCTTATTCTGAGAACTGACTTTGCTTCATCCTGCCATTCCTTTATCATCAGTCTGTCTTGGAGCTAGCAGGCCCCATTCTTCTCTATGAGACATGTAATTTCCTTAATAAACACTTTCTTTCCACTTCAAACAGCCTTTGACAGCCTCCTTCCACTCAAAGCCAAAAGGAAATCCAGCAGTTTGAGGTTTCCTTCTCCTTGCTCTGAAATTAGCCCGGATCCTTGACAAATGCACAATCTGGTTCTCCCAAGAAGCCTTCTGGATGAAAACCTTCCCTGCCTGGGAGTAGCAACTGGAAGTTGCTGAGGCTGGCAAATGCAGTCCCTCTTTTCCTCCACACAACCCATCACTCCTTGCACCCCTAACTAGGAACACGGGATCTAAGTGATCCCAAGATGTGCCTGAGGCACAATATAATAGGTTCGGAAATACTGTTGGGTTGAGGTTCACGGTGATCCTAATCTCAGGGTCTTACAAATGTTCCTGAGGGAAATGAACGGTGCTTCTCCCTCTGCCTCTACTCCCACCCACCGCCTGCTGCCCTTCTCCATTACTCCTGTCTTGCCTTTGTCTCTCTGGCAGACACTCAGAGACAGCTCTGGTAACTATGTAGACCCAGTCCTTTATTGTGGGCACAGCCGTTCAATTTGACTTCAAGTGCAGGGAGCACACAGGTCAGTGAAGCTCAGTGGGTTGAAGCACATCTAACTTTGCATGAGACTGACAGGCTACTCTGGAATGCTTGAGACACTCTGAACAGTAGAGGGCAATGACATGGGGAGCACAGAGCATGCCCATGAAAGCTAACAATTCAAGATTGTGAATGTGAAGAGGTTGCGGCAGGTAGAGGACACAACTATAAAAGATAGACATTACAGATTCATGAATCATTAAACATGTTCGCTCCCAACACTGGTGCTTCATAAAACCTGAAGCCACATAACATTGGCTATCATCTGTCTATTATGGCAGTATCTTTGCCAAAGCTGGAAAACCACCATCAGCATTCGCAACACAATTTCTAAAAGAGAGCAGAAGTTTAGCAGAGCACCCCCAGTCATCATTATGCAAGTGGTGCCAAAACAAGGTGCACCAATCCAGAGAAACATGATTTCTCTCAGTCAGGGCCAGCTTCCCATCAGCTGGCATCGAGAAGTTAGTCCTGGACTACAATTTCCCACCATTCCCACACAGCACAACCACGATGACTGAGAATGGAGGGATTTGTAATCCAGTACCTCAAGAGAGTGCCAGATCGTTGAAGACTGATCAAGGCTGAGCCTTTTGAGATGGTTTTGGGACTAGGTTGAATTTGGTTTGTTGGGAATGTGACTGAGGAAGGGGTAGTGGATTGGGGTTGATCTTAGCCTGGAGGGTTATGTATATTTATTTATTTATTTATTTATTTATTTAACTTATATGCCGCCCACACTACCCAAAGGTCTCTGGGCGGCTTACAACAATTAAAATACAATAAAAAAGGTAAAACAATTAAAATATATACTCTAAAAATTGCCATCAGGACCCACAGTTGATTTTATTTCAATTAAAAGCCTTCTGGAACAGGAAGGTTTTGACCTGGCACCGAAATGTCATCAGCGTCGGCGCCAGATGAATCTCAATTGGGATGGCGTTCCATAGTCTGGGGGCAGCTGCCGAAAAGGCCCTTTGTCTACAAGCCATCCCTCTTACCTCCTTGAGGGACGGCTCTTTCAAAAGGGCCCCCTAGCTAGATCTTAACTGCCGGATAGGTTCATATGGAAGGAGGCGGTCCTTCAGGTATCCTGGGCCCAAGCCGTTTAGGGCTTTATATGTCAAAACAAGCACTTTGAATTGGGCCCGGGCAGCAACTGGTAGCCAATGTAATTTAAACAGAATCGGCTTGATGTGTCCCCTAGCGGCCCCACCACTCACCAGCCGCGCAGCTCGATTCTGGACCAGTTGCAGTATATGACTGTTAAGCGCCCAGAGTCGTGCTTTGCACTAATCTGGTGATGTACAAATGCCTGTGATCAATCAATCAATCAATTATAGATAGACAGGTTTGGTATTAATGACGATCTTAGGTGTTGGGCAACCAAAATGTCTGTTGCAGAGAAAACAGGTTGTTTTTATCTGGCCTGCAACTTTTATAAACTTGCAGGTTAAATACTATGTTAACTGCTAGGCATGATTAAGTCCGTCTCTTCACATCTTGACAAGGCAAATCACTTTCATGTGTCCATTTCAGGAAGCAAAATATGCAAAGCAAATTAACAGTGATTTAAAAAAATTGCAATCCTGCCTTTCATAGCTTCCAGGTGTGGGGGGCTAATTTGAAACACACCAATTTCCATTTTTCTTTATTTCTGAAAGCCCACATCTGCCTAATATATCAGCATCTGTTGAAACTAGGATATAAATTTCCCTGTAAAGCACATTTCTTCCAGGATGAATTGAGTGACGGCTGAGTTCATAATTGCTGATTTCCAAGTTAAAAACAAAACAAAACAAAATCTAAGGGAGATATTTTTATCTGTATCTGCAGCTGAAAATGGCTGGGGAAAGATACTTTTTGAAAGCCTTCATCTCCGAGCATATAATTACTAGGACCTTGAACAATATTATATATACACTCACATACCCCCACACACAGCTTCTGTGGAATGAAACTCTATTCTTATTAAGCTGGGGGTGGAGTTAATGCATTTTGACAAGAAGTTCTTGCATTCACCCTGGTTTATATATAGGCAGAATGGATGCTTATAAGCTACTTAGTGAAAGCGGCAGCACGGTCCAATGGAGAGAAGACTAAGATCTGTCCTTGGGGATGTGGGATCGAGTTCCTTATGACTGCATAGCTGTGGGCAAATCACTCTTTCTTAACGTCAGTGCCATATCAATAAAATGGGGAGGAGGAGGAGGAGGAAGAAGAAGGAAGAAGGAGGAAGGAAGCAGTAGAATCCTTGTGAGACTGAACATGAGATTGTGATGCACTTTGCAGTTGTTGTTTTTTTTAATCATACATATTATGTGGCATTTCAAAAGAAACATATTAGGAAAGAGATTAGAACAAGCTCCAGGATGGGTGGTACAGCATGAGACAAATCAGATGCCACCTTCTAGAATTGACTCCCCTTGATTTAGGGCACCAGTTATTCCATTTCTGGTACAAATCACAGGAAGGGGGTTTTGTGTACTTGAGCAAAATCAATGCTCCAAAAGAAAGATTATTCTATGCTAAACATGGAAGGCAACATTGCCCAGAATAGTGCTACGAGATCAGCAAAGTTTGAAACTGTTACTTTTCGGATTACAATTCCCTTAATTCCCCAGCCAACATAGCCATTGGGAGTTGTAGTCCAAAAAATAATGTTTCCATGCTCTGGATTAAACAGAAGATTGCATCATTCTATCTTCTCATTACTCTCTTCTGATCCTCAACACAATCAACCCTAACATTTGGCAGTGACTGCTCAGGCAGTATATGCTGGTTTTCTCTCCTAAAATGCCCAACTTGTTACCTTTATTGCAAGACAGAACTGTGCTTGCCACATAATCTGGCCTGGGCCCCTAAACTACACCTCCTGCCTTAGGTGTGGTGCTACTCATTGCCAGTATTCAAGTGACCAGTTAGCTTCTATACATGGATTGGGTGGGGCACATCAGGTGGAGAGTCTTAAACTAGGCCCAAAGAACAGGCCAAGTGGTTTGCACATATATATTTTAAAAAATCATCTTGTACTTAAGACAACACTGTCCTGTTCCGCATGCTGGACACAGCAACTGCACATGGATTCCTCTTTAACTCAGGGATTGCATGTTGTTTTTCTGTTATGCCATGAAGGAACTATGACGACGGTTGGAGTTGTGATGCAGTTTTGAAGACGCACAAAAAAAAGGGCACAAACTGAGCTGATCATTAGTCAACTGAATCGTGTTATGAGGCTCATTAGATTAAATGCCGAGTCATAACAAACTATAGTTTGTTTTTTAAAACTGAGTACAGAATTTCTGTGCCAATGTAGTGTGTAGTGCATAGAGTGTTGGACTGGGTCTCAGAAGACCTCAGTTCAGATACTCACTCAGCCATGGAAACTCAATGTGTGGGGAAAGCATGGATAAAACTACCACCTGAATTTCTGACACACTCTGGAAACCCTACTAGGGTCACAACTTGACAGCACATAATGTAACAAAAGGAATTTCTATGCTGTCCTTCATCGTTAGTTTTGCTAGTGATTTCCAGAGGAAAAGAAGCAAACAATCAAAACAAACAGCAAATCAAAGCCAAAGACACCCACACCCATGCACACCCCATACCAAAACAGTTCAAAGAAAGGCTCATACAAACACAGAGAGTTGCCTTATATTGAGCCAGACTAGTCCATAGAGCCCAATGTTGTTGTATAGCAGTTACTAGATCCCCAGAGCTCCAGACAAAAAGGTTTCTGAGCACCCAGCAGAAAGGCCAAAAAGGCCTTCATTTAGGGAACAACAGTGTAAGCATCCCATGATGCTCCCTGGGGTGAGAAATTCAGAAACAGTGACTATGTCTGAGAATAACTCCAGAGGCACAACCTATTTCAAATGGAGAAGCATCAGTAGATGACTGTAGTGTATGGGCATGGATGACCTTCCCTTTAGACATATCAAGACAGCTATGTCAGGCCGGTGATTTGGGAAGTCAGTGAAGTATGGACAACCCTTTTACTTTCACTCAATTTTTACTCTTCTGGATATGCACCTCTGGGACTTCCTCCCTCAAACAAGATGCCAGGGCAGTAAATCTTGAGAATTATCTCAGGGAAATGCACTGTTTGGGTTCATAGTTTGTTTTCACTATTGCCTCCACTTCAAAAAAATGACACCCGTGATGTGCTTTCTAATGCTTTTCTCCAACACTTTACAAACAGCAGTATGTTTTTGCATTTGGTGACTGACCCCACAATCCTCACTGGCATCACTAAAATTAGAAATAGGCTTGGGTTCCTACAGGAGCTATGAAATTATTTCTGACTCTTTTTTTCCTCTTTTTTCTTGTTGCATTGTAGGCGTTGTTATTAGACTGACAAGAGAAAACCCATTCCTTCCCAGTTTGTTGGACATCAAAGCAAGGCAAGCGTAGCTTTATCCTCACTGAAGCTTCATTGCCTACAAAGATGAGTTTAGAAAAGAAGAGAACACTTGTGAAGGATGCACATACTTCCTCTGACAAGAAAGGTGGGAAGGCAGACATTCACAACTAACGAAATAGTTCCATTTGTCACGCTTAAACAGGGTCAACAGGGTTAATGGTGGTGGCCTGTTTATAAGACCTTCATCAGGTGTTTCATTTAGAAAATGATAGATTAAATCTTTGCAAATGAATTAATGAGGAAGAGCCATTACGTATGCAGAACAGGGAAGAAAATACTTAGAGCTTGCTTTTCAAGTTTTTCATTTTCCATTTCATTATTGTCCCAGTAATAATAATAATACGTACACTTCATGTAATGACCTTCTGAATTGGTAAAATATTACATAACCCAAGACCAGACTGGAGATCAGGCTTTTCGTTTCCATACCTCTAAGTTAAGAGGCATCATTACCCACGGCAAGCCAAGATATTTTGAAATGAAAACAGCAAGTCCTTCAATCATCTTTTCCCTTCATTGGTAGTAGAAATACACTTCCAGAAACCTTTGAAACCAGCTTGCCAAATTTGTGGAATTCCCTGTCCTGCCAATTTTTTACCATTATGGACTATCAGACGGACGGACGGACGGACGGACGGACAGAGAAAGAAAGAAAGAAAGAAAGAAAGAAAGAAAGAAAGAAAGAAAGAAAGAAAGAAAGAAAGAAAGAAAGAATGCTAGATCAAATCAAAGCCAAGGCCGTCTTACTTTGGGCACATCATGGGAAGTGCAAAATTTACTGGAAAAGATAATAATGCTGGGAAAAGCTGAAAAGCAGGGAAAGCACATGACCAAATACAAGATGGATCAACTCCTTAAAGGAAGTCACAGGCATCAGCATACAAGAGCTGAGCAGAGCTGTTAAGGACAAAACATTTAGGAGGTCACTAATTCATAGGATCACTGTAGTGACTTCACAGCACATAACAACAACAGGCTGATGAAGAGATGCACAAAATGCAAAAGTCTATATATTCTGTGCATTTACAGTTAATGCTAATAAAAATACTTCCCATCTATGGATTCTTGAGTAATAAAACAGTGATACATTGATCAACAGGCCTTTTCATTATGCTAAAAACAAAAAAACAAACAAAAGCTCAGCCTAACAGTTAGAAAAGTCCCAAATACCTTGGACTTTAAAGTATGCAAATATTTAAAAGGAACAAACAAGTAGCACTCTGAAAGATGGTAAACACAAGTAGTACTAAAGACACAATCATAGTAGTAATACATAACAATCCATCTAAAAGTGACTCATGTAGCCAGTCACTGAGAGAAAGCTTGCCTGAAGAGAAAGGTCTTTGCCTGCTTGCGGAAGAACAGCAAAGATGGGGCCAGCCTGGCCTCCTGTGGGTGGGAGTTCCAAAGTCTGAGAGCAGCGACAGAGAAGGCCCTCTCCTGTGTCCCCATCAGATGCACTTGTGAAGGAGGCGGGACCGAGAGAAAGGCCTCCCCTGATGATCTTAACACCCAAGCTGGCTCATAGTGGGAGACACAGTCTTTGAGATAGCTTGGACTCAAACCATTTAGGGTTTTATAGATTAACTTTACAGGCTCCAAGCACTTGCCCAGAAGCTGATCGGCAGCCAGTGGAGCTGCTGTAACCAGGGGGGTTATGTGATCCCTGTGACCAGCCCCAGTCAACAATCTGGCTGCTGCATTTTGGACCCACTGAAGTTTCCTGACATTTTCCAATGGCAGCCCCACACAGAGTGCATTACAGTAATCCAACTGGGAGGTAACTAGGGTATGTATAATAGTGGCCAGATCAGATATCAGATAACTCACGTCTTAACTGAATTAAGTTTCAGTTTATTTATCCAGTCCATTAGTGATACCAAATACTGATTTAGAGCCAAAACAGCTTCCTTGGATTTAGGTGGCATACTGGTGACACTGAACCCCAAAACTCCGGACAATCTCTCCCAGTGGTTTAATGTAGATGTTAATTAAGACAGGAGACAAAACAGAACCCTGAGGGACTCCACACATCAGCGGCCAGGGTGTCGAACAGGACTCCCCCAACACCTCCTTCTGAGTTCTCTTCTCTAAGAAGTTCTCTTCTCTAGAAGTTCCATTCTAGAGAGACAGGTCAGGAGGATACTATGGTCAATAGTATTGAAAGCCGCCAAGAGGTTGGTCAAAACCAACAGGGACACAGACCTCCTATCCAGTTCCTGGCGTCGGCATCCACCAAGACAACCAAAGCAGTCTCTGTCCCATAACCAGGCCTGAGGCCAGATTGAAATGGGTCTAAATAATTTGTCTCACCCAGGAACCTCTGGAGCTGAGAGGCCACAACTCACTCTAGCACCTCCCCCAAGAATGGAATAATAGATACTGGTCAGTACTTATTCAGTATTGTGGGATCCAAAGAGGTTTTTTTTTAAACAATGACCTTGCTATTGCCTCCTTTAAGCACAATGGGCATTCATGTACAGAGGCACAAGGTTAGGTCACCGTGGGAGATGAAAAATGGTGTCCAGAGTTATGCTGCTAACTCAGTTGCTATATCTGCCACCATTTGCAGCTGTATCATGCCAGCTCATTTGCAGTGCCCATGATTTGCACGAAGAAGCTCCCAGGTCCAGTCTCTTTAAAGAATCAGATGGCAAGGAAAGGCAAAAAGTCATTGCTGTGAATCCTTGGTCAGCCACGGCTAGGCAGAAAAATTAATACTGTACTAGACTGGTCGGTCCTTGTCTAAGGCAACTTGCTACTTTATATGCAACTGAGGCAGATTAGCCCTATATACAAATACCCCCACATTTATCACCACTGAGTCTACTATGGTCAGAAGGGAGATGGAGGTGAAAGACAGTGTAAATATTGCTGTACTTTAATTCTAACTTGATATTGATACTTATGAATACCTCCATTTTTATAATATACAAGTAAAGCATGTAAACATGTGGTAATACAGTCTAAAATTATAGAAAAATAGAAACATTTTATACCTTCCCATAAACATAAGCAACTATGCAAATACTTTGCGACTGCACACAAGGGAAGGGTGCGTAGCAACATATTTAAGTTTAAATAATCTTACAATCATAAAATCATAGAAAAGTGAAGTTGGAAGGGGCCTACAAGACCATTAAGTCCAACCCCCTGCTCAACGCAGGAATACAATCAAAGCATATCTGCCAGGTGATTATCCAAGTTTTTCTTGAATGCATCCAGTGTTGGAGCACTCACCAACTCCCGAGGTAACTGGTTCCGCTGTTGTACTGATCTAACAGTTAGGAAGTTTTTCCTGATATTCAACCGAAATCTGGCTTCCTTTAACTTGAGTTCATCGTTGCATGTTCTGCACTTTGGGATGACCGAGGACAGATCTTGTCCCTCCTCTGTATGACAGCCTTTCAAATATTTGAAAAGTGCTATCATATCACCCCTCAGCCTTCTTTTCTCAAGGCTAAACATGCCCAATTCTTATAGCCTTTCCTCATAAGGCTTGGTTTCCAGCCCCCTGATCATCCTTGTTGCCCTCCTCTGAACTTGTTCCAATTTGTTAGCATCCTTCTTGAAGTGTGGTGTCCAGAACTGGACACAATTATCAAGGTGAGGCCTAACCCGTGCTGAATAGAGGGGGACTAGCACCTTGCGGGATTTGGAAACTATACTTCTATTAATGTAGCCTAAAATAGCATTTGCCTGTTTTGTAGCCAAATCACACTGTTGGCTCATGTTTAGCTTGTGATCTACGACAATTCCAAGATCCCTCTCGCTCGTAGTTTTGCTGAGCCAGGTATCCCCCATCTTGTAACTGTGCAATTGGTTTCTTTTTCTGAGGTGCAGTACTTTGCACTTTTCTCTGTTGAATTTCATTCTGTTGCTTTCGGTCCAGTGCTCCATCCTATCAAGGTCATTTTGAATTTTCTTTCTGTCTTCTAGGGTATTAGCTATTCTGCCCAATTTTGTATCATCTGCAAATTTGATAAACATTCCCTGCACTTCCTCATCCAAGTCATTAATAAAAATATTGAAGAGCACCGGGCCCAGGACTGAGCCTTGGGGTACCCTACCTGTTACCTCCTCCCAGTTAGAGAAGGACCCATTAATCATCACCCTCTGAGTACGATTCTGTAGCCAATTGTGTATCCACCTGACACATGATCTATCCAGCCCACACCTAGTTAGCTTGCTAATCAGGATATCATGGGGCACTTTGTCAAAAGCTTTGCTGAAGTCAAGATATACTACGTCTACAGCATTCCCTCTGTCTATCAGGGAGGTGACCTGATCCAAAAACGAGATCAAATTAGTTTGGCAGGATTTGTTCTTGGCAAATCCGTGTTGGCTTCTAGTTTTTACTGCATTGTTTTCTAGGTGCTTGCACAATGATCACTCTATGATCTGTTCCAGAATTTTGCCTGCGATTGATGTCAGGCTGACTGGCCTGTAGTTCCCAGGTTCCTCTTTTTTGCCCTTTTTGAAGATAGGGACAACACTGGCCCTCCTCCAATCCTCTGGCACCTCCCCCGTTTCCCATGATTTCAAGAAAATAATGGATAGCGGTTCTGAGAGTTCTTCAGCCAGTTCCTTCAGTACTCTCGGATGCAGTTCATCCGGCTCTGGAGATTTGAACTCGTTCAAGGTGGTAAGGTATTCTTTGACTATTTGTTTATTAATCTCCAGCTGCAACCCTGTCCCCCCCACTTGCACTTCCAATTTGTTTGGAAGTTCATAGTCTGTCTTATGGGAAAAGATGGAACTAAAATAGGAATTGAGCACCTTTGCCTTTTCTTTGTTTTCTGTTATCATTTTTCCATCTTCATTGCGGAGCTGTGCCACTATGTCTTTTGTTTGTCTTTTGCTATTTCTTCACATGCTTTTTTATTGCTTTTAGTGTCCCTAGCTAACCTGAGCTCAATCTCAGCTTTTGCCCTCATAATGCCTTCCCTGCATTTCCTTGCTACTTGTCTGTACTCATCCTTCCAAATTGAAGTGGGAATAAAAGTTTTGGAGAAAAAACTGCTATAGAGGCTGAAATAAACAGGGGGTGTTATTTCAGATATGTATTTTATCCCATATATGTAATATCCCACCTTTCTTCTAATCATGAAACTGAAGGTGGAATGTATGAAGTTCCAAAGATATTTCCCATCTGGCAATAGACCAACCTTGGGTGACCCAGGTGTTCTTGGACTGCAATTCCCAGAAGCTTTCACCACTAGCTGTCCTGGCTGGGGTTTCTGGGAGTTGCAGTCCAAGAACACTTGGGTTATCCAAGGTTGGGAACCACTGTCCTAGACAACTGCTGCAGAAGAATTTGTCTGTGTGTCCGTGGTCACACCAGCGAAATGTCCCCCTGTGGTTATGTGACTTTTAATCGCATTCCTGCCATGCTTTGGGGTCACGTGGTATTTATTCCAGGATGTGCGTCCCAATGTATTTTTGGGTTTCTAAGTCATTTCCTTCTAATTCAATAAGTGCCTAGAACTTCTTGTTGAGACTGTTTGACAGAAGTTAACCGATGCATCGACACAAACACCACATTATTATTTTAAATGAAAAACATTTTATAAGGACATGAACAGTGACAGTAGTTCAAAAACATTGTGCTAAGATAGTTCACACACACAGCAATGCACCTTTTAAAAAAAAGATCCGCAATAAAAAAAGTAGAAGCCTCTGGTCGAGTGAGAAATGGTCCACAGTTAGCATGCTCGCTCGGTAAATGATTAACTAATGGCCGTGTGTCATGTGACTGCAAATTTAAATTACAAAATCAAAGGGGAAAATGGGAAAATATTTCATTGGTGTGATCATGGCCTGTGTTAATGCTATGCAACCT
The DNA here is from genome assembly GCA_037013535.1 of Intellagama lesueurii. Taxonomy (NCBI): domain Eukaryota; kingdom Metazoa; phylum Chordata; class Lepidosauria; order Squamata; family Agamidae; genus Intellagama; species Intellagama lesueurii. Next base: position 257,111,292 of record JBAJHW010000002.1, read on the forward strand.
GCACCTTAGCCTCAGCCTATATGTAACATAAATATACAACTATTTCTCATGAATGCAGGACTTCACTATCGTAACTCAGCACCAGCAGTAACTGTGGGTGGGCATATTAAAATCCAGATATAGATTTTCTGGGGCTCAGAATCTCTGGAAAAGCAGGTGCTGCAGCAAAAAGCATCAGATTGCCAGAACTCGGGCTTCTACTGATGCAAGACATACAACACAGAAATGAGACTGTAGGCATTAAAGCATGTCCAGATGATTCAGAAATTTCACACCACTTTCCAAGTCAAGGACTAATACGATACATCCCAGTTTCCCCTCCTAGCTGAAGGCGCAGAGGCCACAGAACACAAAATGGCATAAAGTTTAGTAGGGAAGTTTATGACTGGAAGTCCTAGCCCAATGGTTCTGAACTTTGGGTCCCCAGATGTTCTTGGACTAAAACTCCCAGACGCCTTCACTTCCAGCTGTGCTGGCCAGGATTTCTGAGAGTTGCATTCCAAGAACATCTGGAGACCCAGGTTTGAGAAGAACTGTCCTATGCAACAGAGATGGGATTTGGGATGCAGTTCAAGTTTGTTGTTCACTTGCCAACTCACAGACAAAAAAGGTGTTTGAAAGGAAGGAATGACAGGTGTGGAAAGAGGCACCACTGGCCAATCTGTTGGATGTGTGGGTGGGTGACAATATGCAATCATTTCTCCCACAAAAATGTTTTCCAGCAGAAAATATCAGTTAGTGACCAGGATCCATCTACTCTTCCACCACTTAACTCTAAAAAATTCAGAAAAATTCAGAATCTAACCATAGGATATCAGTACATATAGATCCCTTAATAAGGAATACGGTTCAATAAACAACAAAATTAAGGATTATCTAGAAGCCAGCTCACAAAACATTTTGAGATAATTCATAGCCTTCCCAAACTTGGTGTCCTCCCATACAGTATGTTTGCAACCAACTCTTTTCAGCCCCAGGCAGTGCAATCAATAGTCAGGAATCCTTGGAGCTGAAGCCCAACATTTCTAGAGAGTCTTAGGTTAGTGAAAGTTGTGGTGTGTACAGCAATAATACACAGACTGATAGAAGGCTGTTATATTTGTCTGAGAAATTCCAGACAATCACCCCAGTGGTGTCTTAATTAGACATAGAGTTCCCAACAGTATAACTCGTATTTAATGCATTGGTATTTTATAGTGAAAGCCAGCCATTTGTTTCCTCTTAATAACATTTCAGTTCCAACAACCCTAGATCAATTCTGTGAATGTCCCACAACTTGGTGAACACTGAATAGAAACCTCAGTGTGAGTAGACCAACCCTTCTAAGGAGTGAGGACATCTGCCTAACTTATTTCAAAGGGATCTTACTTTATATTGCAGGGAAATCAACAGTCTTAAAAAAGAAATGTTTATTTAAGTTTAGGTATTCATTAAATTCAACTGGAATTGTTAGCAGTCACATCTGGATGTTGACACCAGTGGAAGAGAAAGGTGAAAACCAACTGCCTTTACTTATCGCTGGAAGCCAAACCTGTGCAAGTTTCAAGCTTTCACAGATTTCAACTGGTTCTTTCAAAGGGTCTTTGAACAGCATAGATAAGCCACCCCCTTCAATATCTGTTACAAAAGCCACGTTGTTTTCCACTGTTGGTAGCACTCTCTGTCCATTCATGAACCAACCTTGAAACACATGAAGTTCTCTTCTAAAACTGAGTTACAACCTTGAAGCATGGCTAATTGGTATAAAGAATTACACTAAGCTTTTGTGCTCAAAGTGCATATTTCAGATATAAAATAGGACTGAAAGGGACAAAATGGAAAGATGACTTTTTTTTTACAGAAATCAAACGAGAGAGGCCAATTAAGAAGAGGTACATTTGAAAGACTTTCTCTGCAGTATACTTATACATGCATAAAGTATCATCTTTGGCAATTACACGGAGTGACAGACGGACAGACAGACAAATGTGTGTAAAATTGTAACCAACAGTGTCAGATGGCAAAAAGGATATCTAAGCAACTAGATTCTAGTCCTTAGAAGCTTCTACTGTAATAATACAGGTGTCAGAAGAGCTCAACACCAACACTCCCAGTGCAACAGATTTAATATATCAATCTCTCTGGAAATGGTCTTTGTGATGAGACACTTGAGTTCTTAGTGGGGGAGCACCCAAGTCAGAGAAGGGAAAACCTCCATACAACACACATAAAAAGGAAGGGTATCAAAAATTAGAAACGATAATGGTCCATCACTGAAATTAAGCATGACCGAATTTTATCAGCACTAGTTCCCTCTAACAAATTTATTAACAGAACAAAAATCTTTTCGCTCTCCTTCCTTCTAAAAGAATACCTTTAAGAAAAAGCACAAGAGAGAAAGGAAATGCTGTCTTATTTCTGAAAGTAAACTATCGGAGTGCAGTTCACGAGGGTCACCTCTCAGTTTACAGCTTCAGTGTGCACACGGGGTGACCGAGATGGATGCAGTGTATTTCAAGCATGGATATGTACACATTGGATTTACCTGGGAGTACACCCTTAATCTGTGCAAAACAGCTCCTACTGCAAAAGCAATTTTTCCAGTGCACTAGTATCATTAATGTGTTAGATTATATTAGACTGCAAGATCACCACCATGATCGCTGCACACCAGAGTTAGCAAGCCAGCTATATTTAGCATGCTGTTTTACTACTCACTCACTGTTCCTTACCCTTTCAATGAAAAAAAAAGAAAGAAAAAGAAATCAGCTTTATGCTAACAAAGAAAATACAAATTATGGAAAGCTATGCACAAAGCCTCCATAAACAATTTAAGCTAGCCAAATAAATAAATAAATACATACATACATACACAAATAAATAAATAATCCACCCACCTTTAAAAAGGGGCTGAGTTTCCAAGGTTACAAAGTCAAACTGCATGCAAGAAAACACACCTATACACACAGCTGCCTAAAACAAAAGGCATGGAAAGCACAGCAGAAAATTGGAGTAGCTTCAAAAGCTCATCTATTAAAGATGGGCACCGTGTCTGTACAAAAAAAAAAAATCAAGTTGAACGATCAAGTTTCTTTTTAAAAGGGGGGAGAAAAAAAACCCCAGGTAATACAAAAAGAAATGGAAGATGAAGATCTGAGTCTCACTCACCGAAATCTGACTGCAAATCCTTTTTCAGCCCACAAAGCATGTCTGCTATTATCTATCAAAGCATTCAGCTAAATTGCAAAAGGCACTCCTCTTTCTCCCGCTCTGCCTTGGCTGGCACTGGAATCACATTACAGCAAGTCTCGCTCTCAGGCCGTCTCCCACCCGAGAGCAGGATTACACCGCATGGACGATCCACTCCTCCACTTAAAGGGAACAAAGTCCCATTGACTCCACTGGATCGACACTCAACAAATGCTACACTTCAGAAAAGAAAAGGAAAAGCTCCGTTTGCTGATTGGGAAGGCTCAGAAGCCTTCGAACAAGACAGAAGTGTTAAAAAAAAAGGTATATAGGGGAGAAAGCCAACTGATTCTTTTTTTAGGAATCATCCAGCGATTGATCTGTCCAGCTGACTGGCTACGAAGCGGTGGAATGAACTCGGATTTCTGAGCACAGAAAGCACCGCTGGTTAGAGGGAAAGCAGCAGGAAAACGGATCGAAGGCACCGAGGCACTGGCCTGCCCAGCCACTGCAAAGCGGACCCTTCCCGGCCGGCTATATTCCAACTTAGCCCAGGCTGGGCGAGAGCAGCCATCATCCTACATGGGTGGTATTGCTCATCTTTCAGGCTGAGCCTTTTGTTGCTCCCCCACCCCTCGCCCGGGGAAAGTCAGAACAATCGCCCAGAAGGCTTGCTTTTAAATCTTCTGGCTTAGAGCCATGCAACCGAAAGGCTCCTTCCTTTGCTCAAACGAGCCGCGCAAGTTCAAACGCAGCAAAGGCTTTAAGAAAGGGAGAAACCTCCGAAGTTGCAGGGCAGCAACATTTCAGAGTGCCAGAGGAGACGACGGCAAAGCGCTGCAGTACTGTATGCTCAAGACTCTTGGCTCACCCCACTGCCCGCCCCCTTTGTCAACTGACGGCACGGCCTCCAGCACCCTTCAAGGCAATGTCAAGCGGCTGTTGGAGCGCAGCCTGCCTCCACCTCTCAAGGCAGCGCCAGGGCTCCGGAGCATCCGGCAGCAGTCCTGCAGCCTGCGTGAGACAACAGCTGTGGGGATTTGGAGGGCAAAGTCCCCAGCCCTCCATGCCTGCACAAAGTGGACAGGCTATGGAACTCCGAAGCTTAGATTTGACTTTCCCTTGTCAGGTTTCAAACACAAAAGCACCACGTATGCTGAATATATAGGTTAAAGAGCTGGCTCGTCAGCTCAGAGAATAGGACAGGAGTTCGGTTCTCCACTGTGCCTCCCAGGAGAAAAAAACAGCACCTGGAGCAGCAGGTTGGTTCAGGTGCATAGTCCCAGGAAACCCCCAGAAGGGGCCACCTCTGGGTACTTTATACTAAAACACCCTGGAAAAGGTCACCATAATTGCATTCAACATGATGGAACATAATTGTCATTATCCCTTAAATACAAAGAAGGAAAAGGGTAAGGGCTGCTTACACCCTGTTGGATGCCAGCTGCCATCGGAAATGAGCTGTGTTGAACCGAGATGAAGAGGTACCCCTGAAGGATCAACTATGCATGAACTTTGTGGCACACTTGCCTATTTGAACCGTGTCACCCTAGCCAAAGCTATTTGTCACTTTCAGGTAATGTAACTTAAATATGTGCAAACTACTCCACCCAAAGTAGTCTTAACTTTAAGGCTGTGCACACAGTTTGTGTTCTTCCCTTAAAACACCACTTTGGGTTTAAGTTCTCAAATGTTATGGACACAAAGAAAGTGCAATACAACACATATTCTGCCGGCCTTCCTACAGTCTAAGAAAGGTTTCCTCAATAGCCCACCCACTGGAAAGAGGAGCTATCTGCCAAAGAAGAGGACAGTGGTGGCTGCTGGCCTCACCATGATCATCAATACCATTAACATTTTAGTTTGAATCTTTATGTTCCCGTTGGTGGGGTTCATAGGAAGCAGATTCTGAAATTCCTAAATACCTATTGATCACATTCCAACAGACTTGAAGGGAGTGTGGCAAAGCATGCAGAAGAGATGGCAGTGCTAAGGGATGGCACAGAGACAACCAAGCAGCCCACAGAACCAGTATCTGTGACTCTGTCCTCCCAAGCTTCATTGCCTTATCTGACCAGCACTGACACTTTTTACATTGAAATCATGGCAAAGCCAAGTGCAGTCTTTAATTCTTTCCCCCTCAAGACAAAAGGATATAAACATCTCTTGAGTTTAGTAAGATTGTATTATGTGACAAACTACAGCTTCCTTTAGGACAGTAATGGGGGTGAGGAGGAGGAAGGCTCAGAAAACAAAACCCAGCAACTGGGTGAAACCACTCATCTTAATTCTGCATTTCAACCAGATAGGGAATATCCAGAGCAACACTCTTGCCCTTTCCTATCCTGGGGCTGATCTTCAAAACAATTCCTTTCACAGAATGGCAAGATTCAGTTTTTAACAAATTTCCTTGTCTTCCTAGCACCAATTTGCCTGGACATGTATTAAGGAATTAGACACAGTGTGCTAAAAATACATTTGGAGAGGGCAAGGGAAAAGAGATCATGAAGTAGCTTGGTTATATGGCTGAAAAGTAACTAGGCTGAGCTTCATCTTTTAAAAAAAGTTAGTAAAAAGTATCTATGGTGATTGGGTGCATGGATCTAGCAGTACAGACTTAACATTATTTAAAGGAGAAGACTCTGAGAGTGAAAGGAATGATCAGGACCATGGCCAGGAAAGAGCAGCAGCAGATTTTTGCCATGACCTGGCATGGAAAATTCTCTCTGTGTAAACTGCAATAACAAAAGAAGTGGTTTGCTGACCAAGAGCACATGTGATAACAGATCTAAAGATAGACTTCATATCACTTTCCATCCAATACTATTGGTAAAAGAAAAATAGCCACACTGCAGTTATGCATCCGAAAAGACAGTGCATGTTCCAGAGTCATATGGGGGTCTTTAAATGGCTTCACTTGATGAAGCCATTTGGTGAGCTATCCACTCATGAAGGCCCTCCAGATAATTCAGTCTCTTAATTTTTTGCCTATGAAATTCTTTCCCTCCCTCTGTGATCCCATGTAGTGATGAGATACTGATCATCATAAAGGGATCAACATCCATTTGCAACATCTACCTCATGAACCAATTTCAAGAGACCTTCCCATGAGGGGCACAAAATATTTGCCAGCTTTAATGCATAAAGAAAAAAAATGCATTTGATCATATAAACAGATAACTGTGGTACTAAAATTTATGCACAGTAACCTACCTTGGGACAAAATCACTTGCTTCAGGTTCAAGTGCCATGAGTAAAAAGCTTATGGTAGCAAAAGAAAAAAGAAAAAGCACACACCAACACAAACATGTAGTGCAATTTTACTCTATATCTTTTATTTGGGGGGGGGGGTGCCACAGTTGTCTGTTGATAGTTCTAATCAGCATCAGAGCTCAGTTTGCAATTAAAATCCCTTCATTACACAGCCTTCTACAAGAAGAACCACTGTGTGAACATCGGACGTTTTTCAGAGAATGAATAGATTTGGAAACTGTTAATTTGGGACGCTAGTTACAAATGACAATGAAATAAATTGGCATCATTAGTGGACTCCTTTTTCATCCTGGTCCCCTTTCTAAGAAATCTGACAATAAGGAATTTGAATGCTCGGCCATCATCACAATTGACTGGATAAAAGGAACCCAAATAGACACAAAGACTCAAAAGGAGCCGTACAACATTGAGGATTCCATTTTCCATTCCACTCACTACTTATTACTCTTAATTTGGCTTCAGTTGACAACACTTGCCCAGCATGTTGCCTAACTTTAACATACTACCTGTAGCAAGATGAAGTTGTTAGCTAATTAAGCTGAGAAACTTACTTTATACTATCCACAGACACAGTTAGGCAACATGTTACACCACACAATGCAGTCGTAATGAGGCAATGTACTACAAGTTGATACTATGGACTCTGGGACCTAAGCACCACATCAAGGGCCTCTGTATCACTGAAGGAACATGCCCAATCTCAGGTCCTTGTTCTACTCCATAAACCAGAAATGATGGTTACCTCAAACAGAGTTTGAGGTTGTGCAGTCATAAGAGGAAGTTCAGGAAAATGTACTCAGATAATCATCCAGGAATATGGCCGAAATTTCTGGATTTATAATAAATATGAGAAAACCTTTCCTTCAGAATCAGATTCCTGGTGCAGAAAGACACAAGGTTTCTCAATTCATCCTGCCATAAAGATAGGATTCCTCTAGACACCCTTAAAAGCTAATTCATCATCAATAATTGACACTACAAGATAAATGGACCTTTCCAACAAGCAATTATAACCCTTATTTCAAAGACAGAAGCTGCCAGAACACAAAAAGAGAAAAGTATGTTGTTGTGGACTTTTTTTCCTAGAGCTTTCCTCATTACCATTCTGTTTTCCTCAGAAATGGAATCCAATGAGAATTGCCATACACCTTTGGCTACACAATATTTCAGCAATTACCGCATCCATCTTTGGCCTAAATTAACAGCAACACAGCCAATGTCTATAGCCAGACAGCTTTAAAAAAAAATCAGATAGTCAGGGACACCATATAGGAGAGGACTGTGATTAATAGGAGGGGAAGAATGCCAGAGTGACCCTTCATCTGACACCAGCCTCTTTGAAGCTCCAGGATTATGCATTTCACATGCACAGCAGCCATTCCTAATCAGGCTGGAATGCATGCCAAGATAACGGGCTAATATTCATTATCAAGATGTACAGTAGAGCAAGTGGGAGATTAGACTTTTTTTCAAGGCATCACAAGACCTGAAATAGTTAAGAATCTTCACGAAGGACATGAGAGAGACTGTCACCATCATGTAACAGAGGATTGTTTCCCCTTGCAAAATTGCTTCAAAAGCGTTGTGAAACTGAGGACAGGAACAGGGAAATGAGTAAATCTTCAAACACAGAGACATATAAATACTGTACGCTGCTTCCCCCATAAGTGGTATGGTCCTCTTTCACCCTCAGTAAGAGGTTCTTTAATTCCTCCTTACTTTCTGCCATCAGAGTGGTATCATCTGCATATCGGAGGTTGTTGATATTTCTTCCAGCAATCTTAATTCCGGTTTGGGATTCATCCAGTCCAGCCTTTCGCATGATGTATTCTGCATATAAGTTAAATAAGCAGGGAGACAATATACAGCCTTGTCGTACTCGTTTCCCAAGTTTGAACCAATCAGTTGTTCCATATCCAGTTCTAACTGTTGCTTCCTGTCCCACATAGAGATTTCTCAGGAGATAGATAAGGTGGTCAGGCACTCCCATTTCTTTAAGAACTTGCCATAGTTTGTTGTGGTCCACACAGAAAAAGGCTTTTGCGCAGTCAATGAAGCAGAAGTAGATGTTTTTCTGGAACTCTCTGGCTTTCTCCATAATCCAGCGCATGTTAGCAATTGGGTCTCCAGTTCCAGCTTGTACTTCTGGGAGTTCTCGGTCCACATACTGCTGAAGCCTGCCTTGGAGGATTTTGAGCATAACCTTGCTAGCGTGTGGAATGAGTGCAATTGTACGGTAGTTGGAGCATTCTTTGGCACTGCCCTTCTTTGGGATTGGGATGTAGACTGATCTTTTCCAATCCTCTGGCCACTGCTGAGTTTTCCAAACTTGCTGGCATATTGAGTGTAGCACCTTAACAGTGTCATCTTTTAAGATTTTAAATAGTTCAACTGGAATGCCATCACCTCCACTGGCCTTGTTGTTAGCCATGCTTTCTAAGGCCCACTTGACTTCACTCTCCAGGATGTCTGGCTCAAGGTCAGCAACCACACTATCTGGGTTGTCCGGGACATCCAGATCTTTCTGGTATAATTCCTCTGTGTATTCTTGCCACCTCTTCTTGATGTCTTCTGCTTCTGTAAGGTCCCTACCATTTTTGTCCTTTATCATGTCCATCTTTGCACAAAATGTTCCTTTAATATCTCCAATTTTCTTGAACAGATCTCTGGTTTTTCCCTTTCTATTATTTTCCTCTATTTCTTTGCACTGTTTGTTTAAGAAAGCCCTCTTGTCTCTCCTTGCTATTCTTTGGAAGTCAGCATTCAATTTTCTGTAAATTTCCCTATCTCCCTTGCATTTTGTTTCCCTTCTCTTCTCTGCTATTTGTAAGGCCTCGTTGGACAGCCACATTGCTTTCTTGCATTTCCTTTTCTTTGGGATAGTTTTTGTTGCTGCTTCCTGTACAACGTTACGAGTCTCCATCCATAGTTCTTCAGGCACTCTGTCCACCACCATCAGAGCCACAATCATCTCCAGGTCTTGTTTTTGCTGACTGTATAGAGCTTCTCCATCTTTGGCTGAAGAGAATATAATCAATCTGATTTCGGTATTGCCCATTTGGTGATGTCCATGTGTAGAGTCGCCTCTTGTGTTGTTGGAAAAGAGTGTTTGTGATGACCAGCTTGTTCTCTTGACAAAACTCTATTAGCCTTTGCCCTGCTTCGTTTTGAACTCCAAGGCCAAACTTACCTGTTGTTCCTTTTATCTCTTGACTCCCTACTTTAGCATTCCAGTCCCCTATAATGAGAAGAACCTCTTTCTTTGGTGTCAGTTCTAGAAGGTGTTGTAAGTCTTCATAGAACTGGTCAATTTCAGCCTCTTCAGCATCGGTGGTTGGTGCATAAACTTGGATTACTGTGATGTTGAAAGGTCTGTCTTGGATTCGTATTGAAATCATTCTATCATTTCTGAGATTGTATCCCAGTACAGCTTTTCCCACTCTTTTGTTGACTATGAGGGCTACTCCATTTCTTCTACGGGATTCTTGCCCACAATAGTAGATATGATAATCGTCTGAATTGAATTCGCCCATTCCCGTCCATTTTAGTTCTCTGACGCCCAGGATGTCAATGTTGATTCTTGCCATCTCCTGTTTGACCAATCCAGCTTACCAAAGTTCATAGATCTTACATTCCAGGTTCCTATGCAGTATTTTTCTTTGCAGCATCGGACTTCCCTTTCACTTCCAGGTGCGTCCGCAGTTGAGCGTCCTTTCAGCTTTGGCCCAACCACTTCATTAGCTCTGGAGCTACTTGTCCTTGTCCTCCACTCTTCCTCAGTAGCATGTTGGACGCCTTCCGACCTGAGGAGCTCATCTTCCAGCATCATATCTTTTAGCCTTTTGTGTCTGTCCATGGAGTTTTCTTGGCAAAGATACTGGAGTGGCTTGCCAGTTCCTGCTCCAGGTGGATCGTGTTTAGTCAGAACTCTCCACTATGACCTATCCATCTTGGGTGTCCCTGAACGGCATAGCCCATAGCTTCTCTGAATTACTCAAGCCCCTTCACCACGACAAGGCAGCAATCCTTGAAGGGGAACACAATGCTGGGCCAAACATCCAGTTGGTAAAATAAAGGGCATTACACATAAGAGTGATTTATGGGCATTGAACTCCTTTATGTGAGGGAGTGTTTGGTTTTGTCAACTCACTGGGCCTTGTCCACACTTGCTGAATGCAAAGCCAAGGTGGCTGTGTGGGCGGGTGGCTAAAGAGGCACACAAGTTGGCAGTAGAGAGGCACAGGCAAAATGGTAAGACGTCTGCCCTTGCATTTGTTTTTAATGCACTGAAGGTTTTATCTGTACACAAACACACACATCTCTCTCAACCCTAAAATGCTTCTCAGGTTTCTTGTGAAGACAAAATGTGTGAATCCATAAATGCCTCTCTGAACATTTTATAGGAAGTGAATTCAAATTCAAAGATACAAAGAATATTTGTCCCCTTTACAAAGACACACATGCCTTTGTCTCTTGTGGGAAAAGACAGAAACCTTTATGGAAATGATATCGCAGTGAGTTAACAACTGGTCCAGTATAAATGCAAGAACAGCTATCCTTGTAAAGTAGTAGCTGAAGTTGATTTAAAAGAAAGTGGGGCTCTTAATCTTTCATTCCAAATTCAAGAACTGCTCTGGCACTACAATCTTCTCATGGACACGGTGCCAAGCAAATGGAAAACTAAGTGAGTAGGTCATCAGTCTTAATAGGTGTCACATAGTTTCTTTTCAATGAGTAACACTGTAACAATGCATTAACGAGAAATGAAACACCATGTTAACACTAATTTGCATAACATTAAACCATGATGCTTTGCTTCCCTGTTCTCCTTTGAAACTGTCCTGACCTGCATACGAATGAAGATAAAATTTAATTGCTGAGGTATTCACGAGAAGCTATGCATTTCTGCTTAATAAGACTCCATTTTTTACAACAGCATATCACATACCTTTTCTCCAAGGTGCTATCTATGAAATACTTCAAATGCTAACACCTCTTCTCAGGGCTTATTAATAAGCATTGCAACTGGATATGTTTTAAAAGCTGATTGCTACATTTTTTTGGAAAGGAGAATTAGAAAATAGCTGTATGTATTTTGTTAAGAGGCAGCAGTAGTCACGCAAAAGCAGCATAGAAAGCTTCCATGACACATCAGCTTAGAGTACAAAGTCAACTAGTTTTCCTGGAAAGACTGTGTGAACCAGACAGATTACAACATGGGTTTCTACTGAGTGTGAAAAAACATAGGGCAGGAATTGGGGTAAATTTGAAATTAGGAGGTTCTTTTCCCATGAACAGCAAATCACCTTGAAATTCCTCTATTTTGGAGCAAGAAAACAAGACACGGAAGAAAACTAACTCATAGTTCAAGAAGGGGAAGGAAAGTGGTTCACCTGCTCAGGTGTATTATTTCCCGCTAAAGTACCATTTCATTTTGCTATGTCTCCAAGTCAATTAAGCTACAGTTCCAAGGCACTTCGTGAACACCCACTCAGGAAAGGATACTCCTGAATATTCTCTGGACTGCCATTTCCAGCTAAGGAGCAGCTGGGCAAAGTATCTCCTACTACCACTGAGCCTTTACTGCCACACAGTACACCATAATTTCTCAAACTCCTTTTGGGGGATGGTCTTAAAAAGGGATTGGAAACTAGCAGGAAATCATAGTGTGTACTTCAGTTAACTTGACCACTCCCACCACCACACACGCCAACAAAATAACAATAATCCTGTTTCTCCTGAGAGTTTTTTTAGGAAGTTCAAAGGAAAAAAAATCAATAAATTATTTTCAAGGGAAAGTACAGCGAGCTTGGCCATTACAAAACACAAGACTTTTAAATTGCTTTTTGCTCAAAACAAGTGAAATGTCCTGTATCCATTTTCAGCATTAGACAGGTTAATCATATTAGATTTGAGAGAAAATTCAGCTTAGTAGTGAAAAGAAGTATGATTGGCTGTTTGCAATGCTACCTTGCACAAGCAACCCTGTGGTAGACCATAGGAGGAATGAGTGAAGAATGTGTTGCTGTGTTCCAGTTGCTGCTTGCCATCAAAGCAAATTCATCAGTCATAGGCAGTAGGTGAGAAGAGAGGAGGCTCTTGGTACATGCAAACATCTGCAAGTTTCAGCAAAATGTTGTCCCTTTCAGATTGGACATCAGAGAGCTCATGCATGGCTAAAGATGCTAAATTTTACTGCTTGAACCAAGCCTATCATGCACCTCATCAATGCCTCTTAGCCTCAACTGAAATAGCAAGAATCAAGGTCAAGCCAGAACAAGCACACATTGAAAGCTCAGCTTGGCTACAATCGCATTCAACAGGTTCTGACATTTTACTCCAATGACAGGAGAATTTGGGGACAGTGTCCAATTGATTTATTGACTGAATATTACAATCCAATTACCAAGACTGTTGGAGGATTGTTTCCTATAATTCTCTCATCACTATCCAATGATCCATTGTTGTAGCCTAGGATTAGTGTACAGATAAAGTCAGATGTCTTTCACAAACATTAAAGGTTTACCACCCAGCTATTTACCTCCCTCTGGTACTACTGAAAGTCAACGTGACATAGCAGATAGAATGTCAGAGTACCATTTATGAGTCAGACTACAATTTATGAGACCTAGGTTCAAATCCCCACTTGGTAATGGAAATTCACTGGGGTTGTGTGTGGCCATGGTAAAACCACTCTTTGAACATCTCATGTACCTTGAAGACTTCATTAGTGTTGTCATAAATTGGAACTGACTTGATGGCACATAACAACATGACACTGTACTACTCATCTAGGATTAAGAAAATGTTATTCCCACAAAGTTACACAGATCTTGGTGCTGATGGGCAAAACATATTACTTATTTATATACTACGTACTCATTTAATTTCCATGTAGCCTTTCTCCCACCTGGATTATCCAAGGTTGGGAACCACAGCTCTAGATAATCTTGCACTGTTAACTCTCAGCCCAGCAAACTTGGGCAGTGGTCATGGATGGAAAGTCTAGAAAGTCTGAAGGACACCAAGCTAATCCAGAAACTTGTTTGCCAGATAAAAAATGAATAACACAAGGACAGTTACAAGAAAGTATTGGCAATCAGGAAGGAGAAATTCTTTAGCTTGTTCCCTGTGGTGATTCCAATGTGAATGGAATTTGTGTCTATATATGTGCTCTATAAAATTGGTATGTTGTGCATATAGATATACGCATGTTGAGATTGCACATATGGAAGAGTGCTGGGGTGATTGATGTATGGATGTTGGAATGCTCATAGATGGTACTGAATGATGATTGGTTAGTAAAGATGAGAGGATGATTGGTTTTTGAGACATGACAGTTGATTTTGGACACTTGATTAGAGAGTCTGTAGAGACCCCTCCACAGTTGGAGGTTTGCTTAGCATGATTTGTGTGTGTACTGTGAAGAAATACAACTAATGGATATTTTTCTCCTGTTATTGTATCTAGAAACTTACATTTACCTTCTGAGGATTGTTGAAATAACAAATAGGTGAGGACCTATTTGTTATTTCAACAATCCCTTCTGTTTTATCCATGTTAAAATCTCCTCATGATATTCATTATGATTCATTTTAATAAGACTCATAGCTACCAATCAAGGCATTATAATAATAAACTAGCAGGCTACACTGGAGACTGAAAGAGTTGTTTCATCAAGATGGTTCTTTCCACTTAACATCAACATAATCAATAAAATCAAGGTCAGAAAAACTCTGGGATATTGTAGAGTAATACCAGCCGGGTCAAGGAGGCACTGGCTGGAAGGTAGAATTAACAGAAGCAATCCCAAATACCTGGAAAGGTTTGGAGATTATTGTCCCTGGCAACACCGCAGAGCCAGTGGCAGAAGTGAATAAGTGGCTGGCTGTGTGGTGGTTGTAGTATGAGTGGTAAACAAGGAATGAGAATCTCACTGAAGTGTGTGAGTAGGAGTTCCTCCCAGAGCTATCATATTCTCCATCAGGGCAATGGGGTGAACAGTTTAGAGTGGACAAACAGTAAGGAGGAAATTAGTTAAGCTGGCCCAGACCTCACCACTCTTATATACAATCAGGTGGCTTTAGAGTGGAGTGAGAAACTTGTGGTCCTCCAGATGTTGTTGGACTGCATCTCCTAGCCACCCTCCTCATTAGTTATGTTGAATGCTAAGATACAAAAAAGATTTTAAAAAAATTGATTTGTCTAGGTCTTTTCCCCATCCCTTTAAGTTGCAACAGGCCATGGAGTCAGTATATCTGTCAGGCACACTCAAGTTTAGAGTGTCGCAATATCAGACCCACAGGTTTTTACTGGAAAGCTTGAACACTGTCCAAGACATAAAATTTCATTACTACTGAAAGAATTCTGTCAGTTCCATTAAGACAAAAAAGCCCACATGATTCCACCCCTGCCGTGCCTGTAGTAGTGAAACATGAAATGTTTTCCATTTCTTCACATGAAAGCATTTTTCACCTATTAAAAAAGCGTTTGGAGTAAAGCAAGGGGAAAGGCTGCTTTCACAGACTGACAAGCTCAGCTAAAATAAGGACAAGACATTGACTTTCAGGTCTAGTTCTCAGCGTCAAACTCAAATAACAGCTACTCTGAATTTTGTGAGGAAGTATTATGTCACTTACTCCATCAAAACATCCACTGTTTTTGGAGGATGGCTACATTCAGCTACCCTAAAACAGAGGTGGGAAACATGTGGTGGCTTCTTAGCTCCAGGCGTTTTTGGATGAGACAGATTGTGTAGATCCACTTCAATCTGGCTTCAGGCCTGGTTATGGGATGGAGACTGCTTTGGTCACCTTGGTGGATGTCCTATGCCAGGAAGTAGAGAGGGGAAGTACTGTTTCTGGGGGACCTCTCTGGGGCCTTTCAGTACTATTGACTATGGAATCCTTCTGGCTCAAGGAAGTCTTGGGAGTTGTGCATTTTAAATACAGAATAGGAATACTGCTCTCAGGGATACAGACACACAGAGTGTAAAAGTGGCTTCTGCCTCACATCAGCAAGGATGCTAACTACTTGTTACACCGGGGATGTTATTTCTGATACACATTGTCCTCTGAAGTTTAAAAGGGGCGTATTTCACACAATATCAGCATGCGTTAAAAAATCACAACATATGAGATCTAAGAAGCAAGCTGGTGAAAAGAGATCTCCACTTAACTTACAAGATGAAAATTGTGAATATTCAAATAAACCTGAAGGGCTCTACAGAGAGTACAGAGTTCAGCCTCTGGGGTAGAGTGGCTGGCGTTAACTCTTTTTTTATGAAAGAGTTCCATCCACCAGGGGATGGAAACACACAGCAGGCTTTTTTCCTGACCAGACAGTCTCCAGCTTGGAAGCAGTGCCTGGAGTCACTAACCTAGGTCTTCCAGTGAAGTTACCATAGCAACAAAATGCAGACGCAATCCAAGTGTTTGCACAGCACAGCTGATTTATGTCAGCACATACGAGGAACCAAGACAAAGATACTTTCCTTCAAAGTGGAGGTATCTCTGTCTCTGCTCCCACAGCTTTATCTCCTTTCTTTTCCCCACTACAAAGATCTTTAAAGTTTCATGAGTTGCTCCAGTAATGCTGATGTAAAACCCGTGCAACTGGTTTATACAGAATAGTCTTGGATCTGCCTTTCATGCTATCACCACTGCAGCTCAACCCTTTTATTTTTTCGTATTTTGGAACTATGGTACAGTTGCCTTGACTGATAGCCACATGCCAAAAGAGGCTACTGTCACAAAATTATACTGATACTCCAATGATTAAATAAGCAGTTGCATTGTGACTCTTTTTCCTCAGTTCTTACTATTAGTTTTTTTTTAACCTGAGTGCTTTGCAATCACATCTCTACCAAAAGGTCATCATCATGATGGCTGCTGCTAAGTGTGGATCAGCACACAAGCATTTTTAGAACACTTCTTCAGACGATATTAAGCTTTTGCATACAGGACACATTTCCTCATTACATTAAAATATTCGTTGTGAAACAGAATTTCTGTGTTCATTTTACTTTCATGTTCTATTGCCACAAGAGTAGCCTTAATACTAAATATCTTTGAACAGCCTCAAAATCCTCTTGCTTAATAGCAATAAGATTTATTGAGGTAATAGTTCAACATCAAGCAACTGTCAAAGGTCCGCCTGATGAAGTCTACAACTATGCCACATTTTGAACTGATCTGATAGTTGCTACAGGTACAGCAAATTAAAGAGTGCTGAAAGTTGCATATTCACCCTTTTTATTCTAAATTCCAGAAAGACTTATTTTATGTCTGGAAACTTTTATGAGACCAACCAATACACTTCAGGCCCATCAAGGAAGGGTGCCTTTCATTTGTTTGACAAAGTTCTGAGAGGAACTCAAAATGATTTTAAAGGTTTTCTTACCTTATAAAAGCATATGATATCAGCTGATGGAAACGTTGTACCATTCTAAAGCCAGAATACTGCCCATACACCAATATTCACACAGGAAACTGCCCATAACTTTAGTTATAGAAGATGATCTTATGGCCACCCAGGCTAGTTCTTATCTCTGGAGGCACAGTGATGAACTGAACTCTTGCCACCTGTCCTCCAACTCACTGAGCTATCCAGCCAGCTACAAACCAGACTGCATGTTGTAAGGATTGGGAGCATAATGGAGGGGGGGGGGGAGGAAGGCTGGTTATTCTCCCCAATCTGTGGTCTCCCCAGTCTCTTTTGTGTCCTATCAGGTTTTCCACCTGCCTGGAGAGGTACCAAAACTCCTCTGCAGCCTGTCCCATGTCAGCTCTGCATGATAAGCAGCTAGAATACAATATTGCTTAAAAATGGATAGCTGATTCCACACTGGAAGTGTGAACAATTTGTCATGGGGTTCTCTCAAGATGGAACACACATAAATTTAGCACAGGTATCTGTATATATGGAAGAATGGAAATATGGGGAAACATCCATAAGAAGTAGGACTGTTAAGAATAAAGGGGGGAGAATAGGGGACTACTATTCTGTTCCTTAGAACTAAAAACAGATACGATTATTGCATCCATGTCAAAATAACTAACACAGGACAAAAGGGGAATGCATCTTGTTTTAAAATGCATATTTTATTATTTATAATATATTTTGCTTTTCTATCATTAGATGCTCAGGGCATCTAAGGGTAATCAAAATATGACAGTAAAACCATTTAAAATAATCTAAAAAAACCCCAAACCCACCAGAAATGCAGACCAATATTTAATACAATGTGTTAATAGCATGACATAAGGAGAGCAAGCAAGAAGTATCAGAAAAAAAGAAAGAAAGACAAGAGGTAGCAAGCAACGCATTCAGAAGCCAAACACATAGTTCAAGATAAATATTTTTGTACAGAGATGAAATGACATTAGTGAGAAGGTAATGGGAGTTCTCCTGAGAAGGGAATTCTACCACATGGCTAGACAATCTGTGTCCCTCCATAGAGTGATGAACCTCTACTGTCATTGTCCTCTCTCCTTTGACCAGGGTGGCTGATGTTAGATGACAACTGGGGTCCAACACTACTTTCAGAACCGCAAGTTATCTGGCCTAGCTCTACAGCATGCCAGCAGTGACACAGAAATCGACCCTCCCCACACACACACATTCCACCATGCAAGAGGGGCTTCTCCAATACAGTTCAGCACCAAGGCAGGTCAATATGGGAGCAAGCCATTTAATATGGGAGCACTGGGAAGACATAATGAGCCCTTTTGAGTTGTGCTTGGAAACAGACTGAAAGCCAGTTAAGCTGTTTCAACATGGGAATCAGTGTGATGCTGCAAATTGGCTTTGGCCGGCCACATCAGGAAATCGGATTTTTTTACTGCTGATCCTTGCTATGATTCTGCCTCCTTCCAAGTAGTCACATAGAGCTTGTCTGCTCAGTTTTCAGATTCCTGGGATCAACATATGTTTTAGCGCATTCTGTTAAGTCAGATTGATTCACACCCATAGCCTTGTTGCAATCTTTCCTAGGGGAAACAGGTATAGAGTAGTTAAAAAAACAGCCATTTCTTAACCTGTTCCTCCACACACCCACACCCACACTTCCTTCCTCAAGGGCAAAAAGCTTAATTTGAGCTTGAACAGAGCAGGATCCTTCTTTGTACTTCCTTCAGCTTCAAAGAGAGACACTGAAAGCAGCCGAGAGAGGAGAGAGAAATTTGACAGCTCATGGGGCTTTCCCCTCCTTGCCCCCCATTATGCATTTCAGCTTCACAAAGGATTCCCTCTGCAGGAGAGCTGGGCGCTAAAGCAGGTTATATTTTAGAGTAAAAACCAAGAGGAGGTTAGCAGAGAGTGAGCGTGGGGGGAATTGAGCAGACAGCTGATTAACAGACTTGCATTTATGACAGTTTAATAATAGAGCTGTCACAACAGGAGAGATTTGCTAATTGCAGAGTCTTTTCCTTTCAGGTTCCCAGTGCATTACCATTTAAATCCCTAGGCAACTCTTTCCAAACAACTTACTTTTTTCAAAAAAGAGGTGTGGAGAAAGTACCTCTGGTTTTTATTCAGCTAAATATAATTTTCAGTACAGAATGCATGTAAGTATGAACTTAAAAATAAGAGAACTTTTTACTTCTTTTATTTTTAGTGGCTACTCCAATAGGGAAAGGGTTCCCAATCGAGTTTCTCATACGAACACATTACATTAATTACATTAATTCGTAGAACACAGAATAGCATTGATGGTGACACGTGCCCTGCCTTCCCTCCGCTCAAGCTGAATTCCAAACAGTACTTTGCTGGTGCCAGCAAAATAGAAAGCAATGCTCCGTAGCAATGGTTATCCACACAAGTAGTGAAATTCAAGGATTTCATTCTGGATTTCATTGCACTTCTGCTACTTTTGTGTTGTCCTGCCCTGTGTTTCTGAAACAAAATGCTTAGGCCAACAAAGTTTTCCAGCGATCTCCTCTGCACTTGGCCGAGACCCCATGCTTCACGGTTACATGACATACATTAGATCTCAGCAAAAGCTTCTCACACCTCCTGTGGTTTGCAAATTAGCTTGCTTTGTTTCACAATAGGCTATCAGGAATAAATAGAGACTTTATCGGCCAAGTATGGTTGCTTGGCCACAAAGGCCTTCTTGAAACATATCTTTAAAACATTACTGGATTTCAGCTTCTAATGTTGGGGTTATCTGTAATGTATAATTTGCCCCCAAGAAAGTTCAGACACTTCAGTCCCTATATCATTAATTCTGATCAGTTTTAATGATGAACAGACGCAAGCGAAAGATGATAAGCAGTCAGCCCACAAGGGCACACAGTACACATCAAACTCTGAGGAAGCATAAGCTCAAGAAATTTTATTTTAGGTTGTGACCTATTGTTCAAGACCACCATCAACCAACCTAAAGTTGATATGCATAAACAAGAACAAGGATTCTAGTTTCCTCTACATATGACCACCCAAGAACACAGAGTCCAGAGTCATTGTTAAACAGAGGGAGGCAGTCACTACAGGCAGCAGTGACTGGGGCCAGGGAAGTGCTGGGGCACAGAGCTATACGGGCCATGTGGCTATTCTGCACTCTGTAAGCCTGACCTTGAACTACAACTCCCAAAATACTTCTGAGAGTTGCAGTCCAAAAGACAGCTTTCCAAACTCTGCTTGTGCTAGTCTTTTGCCTTTGAAACACCAGTACAAACCTGATGAAGTGGTGTTTTGATCCATGAAAGCTCGTGTGTATTATTATTATTATTATTATTATTATTATTATTATTATTATTATTATTATTATTATTATTATTATTATTATTATTATTATTATTATTTTACTGGTCTATAAAAGTATTGCCTATGTTTGCATTTGTATTTTATTTTGTATGGACCACACGGCTACCCTTTATTTCAATAGAACGACAAAGATATGAAGAAATAGCTGCCCATCCTGTACCAACAAGAAGACACATGGACTCTCAACATCAGCAGAGCAGGACTGCAACCACTAGGTAATATCATTTTGGCTTTAATCTGACCCCAAATGGTTAAACTTAGTGAGCTTCTTAAATTATCACCCCAGTTCTCAGGTAGAGGACTCAGGTTTTGTGTCATCCCCGCTCTCTAACCAAGCAGAAACATGTCTGTTTCAAAGAAAGCCAAATGGGGAGGTGTATGTGCATGCATGGCCTGTGCTTGTTTATAGAACTGGGCTGTTACATTCAATCCACAGCTGCCTCAGCTGCAACCACAACATAGCAACTATATATGAAGGGTGGTGGAGTCTCCTTCTTTGGAGGTTTTTAAGCAGGGGCTGGATGGCCATCTGTTGGGAGTACTTTGATGGATTTTCCCGCATGGCGGGGGGTTGGACTGGATGGCCTCAGTGGTCTCTTCCAACTCTATGACTCTATAAGAGAGACGTGCCTGGTGAATTCCATCTTGCCAAGAACGTTTGGATTTTAAATTCACTGGTACAAACCTGATAAAGTAGTGTTTTGATCCACGAAAGTTCGTGTAGTATATGATGATTTTTTTAGTGGTCTATAAATGTACAGTATTGCCCATTTTTGCCTTTGAACCACTGTTTGTGAACAACATTGAATGAAGATTCAACAACCAGTCTTATCGGTATGTGTGGTGAGAGGAGTGGGTGTCTGGTGGGAAATCAGATGCATCCCCTAGTTCACCACCCATTGCTCTACACTGGGATCAACAGTACTTGTGTTAAGAGTTCTGAAGTAATCTTTTATTCTCTGTTGGGCTATACCCACCCAACAGACTTAACCCTTAAGTCTGTTGTGGTTTCTCTGCTTCTGAAGACCTTCTGGAGGCCAATATTTTTCTCAATCTTATGACTGCTCTTCTTTCCTTTAGTTCTATGATTGTGGAACATAACATTTTCTCGGTGCCTTAACTATTCTTCTGCCATGTAAACTTTTCATTTAAGTCTCCATTCTGGAACAAAGGCAAAAGCCATTCTCTTTTCTGAAGAGAAGTGTCAATTTTCTGTTATTTCCGCTTTTTCTTTTGCATTTTTTTTAGTGCTGGTAACTGTCCTCTGCAAGTCTACAAGACACTGAGGATTCTCTTCTCTTGTTTCTTTGCCCCATTTCTGTGATTTCCCTGATTACTGTTCATGTATCAGTAATGGTGTGCTTTCTTCACCCTATTTTCATTTGTTTGGTGTTCCTTGAGGCTCAGTTCTCAGCCGTTTTATCACCTATATGCTGACATTCTTATCACTTCTATGTTGGTTATTACCTATATGCTTTTATGACTTTTCCTTTTTAAAATCTTTCCTCACTCTTTTCTAATGTTTCTTCTTATCCATTTCCTCTTGGTTATCTACTTATTCTGAAGTTTAATTTAGCAAAAATTGAGCTTTATTTTCTGCCTGTACTCACTTTATTTCCCCGTTTCATTGTCTGTTGCTGGCATTAATTTCCTCTTATTCTGTTACAACTTTGGGTGGGCTTTTTACTCTTTCTCAGTCTCATATTTCTACCACTGATAAGGTCCCTTACTTTCAGCTTCTTAATTTAATATTCATTCTTTTCTTTCTGTTGACACTGTTCATTCTTCGGTTATTTCTTTGATTTTTATCTTGGTTGGGTTATTGCAATTCTTTGCTTGCTGGTCTGCCCTTACCTTATGCCTCTTATTTCTGTCTTTCATTCCACGTCTCATCTTACTTTTACAGGCTAAAGTATGACCCTATTGCCTCTTTGCTTCTCTCTCTCTTCACTTGTTACTTCAGTTTCCCTGTATTCAGCTCAGGTTTTAAAGTTCAGACTTTAAACATAATAAAGCCATGGGTCCCTCATCTCCCTTCCGCACTTTCACTTGTCTTGCTTTTGGTTTCCTTCCATAAATCTTTTATTCTTCAGTTCTTTATTTGCTTGCTAGCTGTCTTATTTGAACTTATTTAGTTGCCCTCCCTTTTAAAGAATATTTTGCTTAATGAGATCCAGTTCACTTAGTACCTTCAAGAAACACTTATAAGCTTTAGCTAGTGTATACTTCATTTTATTATCAGTCTTCTTGATAATGCAGTATTGTGCTACTTTTAGTTACAGTAAGTTTTCATGCAAAACCACATGTAATATTTATGTGTTGTTGTTGTTTTGCACAGTGTCTATTTCTTTATTTCTTTTGTTGTTGCATCAGACCACTTCCAACAAAGGACAAACCTAACAGGGTTTTAAAGTTAAGTTAGATGCTTAGGAGTGGTTTACCCATTCACCACCTGCAGTGCGTTTCCACAACCAGGTCTCTTGAATCCTAGTCCAACACTCTATCCACTTCACTCCATTAGGTCTCACCTTTTCTTCTAGGCATTTACATATTAGGAGCTGGCCATTCTGATTCAAATCAATAATTCATGTGTACAAAGCAGTATCCATATATAAACTGCCACTGCTAGCAGATGTGTAAGAAACATACTTAGCCAAGCTCTGGTGCAAACCAACTTAGAGATCATTCCATGCAGAAGGCTGGTAGATACCAAAACATTGTGGCCTGCAGATCCTCTTGGGTGGAGAGACTTACTGTCTAAGTGTACTATTTTAGCCAAGCATGTTCTTCATAGGAACACTCATCCCACTTTTGATTCTCACATACAATATTGCCCACCATCAAAATCTGCAAGACCTATGTGACCAAAGGCAACAATGTGAAGCGAAATATACATGATGGGAAGCAAAACATCTTTGCCAAATTGCTCCCAAGTCTTTAATTCAATTATCTCTACATAGCACAGAACACAAGAATGCAGAATTCACACCTATCTTCTTCTACACTTGGAAAGGGATTGGGAGGGATGGACAAAAACACACACACACACACACCCCAAGTGAGTGCAAAGTACAGTATCACTTTGGAAGGGATTTGGTGCAGCAATCTGGAATGCAAACTTCTGTTCAGTTCAGATAGGCTGCTCTTTCCCAGCAGGACCACAACATTTTCTTTGCTGTATGGTAAAGAGGAATGAGGAGCAGACACATGCCAAGGTTCATGTAGGACTGCACAGACTGCAAGTAAACAAAAATCACCAGAGCACATAGGAAGAATTTCAGCTGTACTGAATCATTTCAGTTGGTCAAGAGCAGTAGTTCCCAACCTTGAGTAACCCAGGTGTTCTTGGACTACAATTCCCAGAAATCCTGGCCAACACAGCTGGTGGTGAAGGCCTCTGGGAGTTTTAGTCCAAGAACATCTGGGGACCCATGATTAGAAACCACTGGTCAAGAGTGAAAGCAACAGTAATAAGACACCCAACTGTGAAAAAGAAGCAACCAGTGTAGCCAGATCTATATACTGTTTCCTCCCTTGTACTACTCAAGGAAACAAGGTCAAAGAACTCAATGTTTCCTCCATTTACTTACTAAGTACACAGCAGCCAAATTTAGTCTCCCATTTGGGGAGAAAATGGAGTAAGGGCCACTGAGGATCTTTTGCATGGTCTTCTGACATGCATGATATACTCTGACACATAACAAGCACCATTGAGAATATTGTAACAAGGAGCATGTATGTGACATTTGCAACATGTGAATGTATCCAGATGCACTTCATGTAACAGTCATGTTCACACTATACAATATCCAGGGAAGACATGCATATAGATTAAAATCAAGAATATCACTGTTAAAAAATGTTTTATTTGTTGATATGTATGTGCACTCCTTGGTATAAAGTCAGCTGTAACCAGACCCCAGTGGCTGTTCCATTATTTTTTAAAAAAATACCTTTTAATCTTTATTGCATTAAAAAAAAGAAATTATAAAAATAAGTAAATAATTATCACAATATTAGCACATAATCAAAATAACTTTCTATTATCTCTTTCGCAAAACAGTAAGTCTTTAACATTTTTACTTCCTTATTTTCCACGAGACATTTATTTTCTTCGCAATCTTAATAATACCTTTCTTAATTCTTATTTTACATCCATATTAACAATCTGCTTTACTTTGTTTTTACTTCTGTTGAGAGCAATTCTGCTTCTAATTTAAGCCTAAGTCACTTGGTACAGGTTTGGAATCTTTCTTCCATTTCTCTCTGAGATAATTCTTTACTTTCCCCCATTGAGATTCGTGCTCCGTTCTACTCTTTCCTTTCAATGAGTCTGTTAGTTTGTCCATTAATGTTGTTGCTGTTGTTTAGTTCTTGTAATTTTATCAAGCAATCCTCCACCGAAGGTTCCTCCTTGTCTTTCCATTGTTTTGCCACTTGAATTCTGGCTGCGCCTAATATGTATAAGGAAATTTTTTCTCTTGTCTCGAGTTTAACTTTACCATATTGAACAAATAAGTTTCAGGTTTCATCTCCATTTTTATTTTTAAATTTATGGTGATTATTTTTTCTATTTCTTTCCAAAATTTCTTTCCCAGTGGCGGTTCCATTCTGTTCTTAAAGCAGCTCCAAGAAACAGCTGACAGATCTCTCGAAAGCAAAGAACTTGAAGAAGTCATGACAACTCTGCCCTCTTGTGACCATTAGATTTTCAAACAAAGGATGAAACAGGAGAGAGCCTTGTGACTAAGCTAAAACAAAACATCTGTACAGAATACTAATGCATCATTAGAAGCTCTACGAGACTGGCCCTGCAGATTTCTTTTGACTCTCTATATAGACAGCAATACATTTTCTCTGAAAAAATTGGGGTTTGTAATAAGGATCGATTTCTATAGACTGATTGTGCTTTGCTGGCTGGGTAGCTCAGTAAGTCAGAGCACAGAAACCAGGACTTTGATTCTCTGCCGTGCCTTCAGGCTGCATACTCGTGGACAAGCTACACAGTCCTACAGCACCATCAGAAGAAAAAGTGACTAGTAAACCTTTTCAGATATCTGCAAGCGGGATCTGGAGGCCTTAGGAATGGACCTCAACAGATGGGAAACCTTGACATCTGAGCATTCAGCCTGGAGGCAGGCGGTGCATCACGGCCTCTCCCAATTTGAAGAGACCCTTGTCCAGCAGGCAGAGGCAAAGAGGCAGTCCCGAAAGCAGCAAAATCAGGGAGCTGGACAGGGGACAGACTGTATCTGTCTTCAGTATGGAAGGGATTGTCACTCTCGAATTGGCCTTCTCAGCCACACTAGACGCTGTTCCAAGTCCTCCATACAGAGCACGTTACCATAGTCTCTCGAGACTGAAGGATGCCTAATCTAAACCTTTTCTGAGTACTTTCTACCTAAGAAACTCCAAGAAGGTTAACCTTAAGCTAGGATCAACTTGACAGCATGCAGTTATTATTAGAACTGCGCTTTAAGCTCAGAATCCAAAGTATGATGGAAATACTGTAGTCTCCATGTTCTTGCCATTGTCCATAAAGCATCAATTTAAGCCATTTTTCATGGTCTCATAAAAAGGACCTAACAGATTTTCCAAGACTTCACAGAAGGTCTTCCCAGAAATGTGTAATATATTCTGTTCATTTTCTCCTCAGGTAGAGGAGATTACTATGCGTCTAGAATTGGCCAAATAAAAACGCCTTAGCTAGAGTTTTACCAGCTTCTCACGTTTGAGGCCATATACACTAATTTCTGTATTCCTTTGTGAAGGATATATTAGCTCCTCTGGGAAGAATTCAGTTCCAAGCTTAGGGAAAAATATATCATACATATATGTTTCAAACGTCTGTTTTCTATGGGTACCATAAAGGAAGAATAAGAGCAGAAAGAACTGAAATGTTTGTACAGCCACTTCATTATTTACAGGTTTGCCTGCCCTCCCTTCAAGACAGTGAATGGAGAGAGCTTTATGCATTATTATTTATATTTCCTTTTTTAAAAGATGGGGGAGTTCATTTTAAAAAATCTCTGCTCTGGTATTCTATAAAGGAAACTTCATTCTGTTCCTCCATTTTTCTTCCATTGTAGTACTACATGGACCACTAGGGAGCAGCATATGCCTTTTAGCTGGACAAAAATTGGCCTACAGAGTGCTGATTAAAATGGCTAATGCTATTATGCTGGGGATTAGATTTATTCCAGTTTTCCAACCCACACACAGACATGAGGCAGTATCATCATAAGAAAGAGGAACTACTGGAAAGAGAGAGTGGAAGCCCAAGGGCCTTTTGGCATACATTATATCCATGAAATGAGGTAAAGAGGGGTTTGACCCAAGCATATCGTTCACACTAGCTCAAATAGGTCAGTGGGTAAAATTCTAAATTCAAGGAAGAACTGTGAAGGGGAAAGTGCAGGAACAACAAGGCATTAGAAAAATGCCCTGTGTAGCAGGCAAGGGAATGAACTGTAAAGAGGCAGGCATTTACAAGCAGGCCACTCATCTCAAATACACTGGTTAAGCAGCAAGGGCAAAGCCGTGGAGGCTGGCTGTTCTGATTTCATGAGGGTAGTGGATCCACTCTGGATATCAGACTGAACTTTAAAGGAGCTATCCAACGTGCTGAATATATTTGGGGGGATAACACCTGGAGTGGAGTCACTGTCCCCATAAATTCAGACTCAGCAGCTTCCATTGGAGCAAACATGGGGCCAAAGCCTATGAACGTCCCAAATTTACCCCATGAGAACAGCCAGGGCCCTTTGCAAAACCTTGGCCACCACTAAATTTGCTCCTATTCATCTGTCACTGTTGACATGAGTGACCGCCTTATTAAGTGCACCTGCCTGCCTTCTCCCAACCTAATTCCTTGTATGGACCCTTTAAGCACAGGAAAGGTGGTTGATATTTATCAATCCAAAGGAAAGAATATGGGTTTTATGCAGTGAAAGACTGCAAAAAGATAGAAATCTTGATGAGAAGAATAAAGCCCCTTGTTTTGCTTTCGCCTCCTGGTGTGGAATGTCACAAGGCTTGAGAATTCCTTGTCAAGTTATCTCGGTAAATTGAGATGGTCCAAACCAAGAAGAACAAATAACTCACCAAACGCTCTTTATATCCCTAGTCTTCACACAATTAAACTTAGGGAAGGGGCCTTTTAAAGAACAACAACATTTTGATGTCCCTTTACTGCTTTATGGCCAGCTTCCAGGGAAAACATTCTCCCCCCCATCCTGCCCAAATCCAGTCCTCATATGTCTCCCATCACCCCCATCCAGGTAAAATACAGATGACTTCCCCCCTCCGTGCTTTATTCCTTTGTCAAAAACAAACAAACAAACAAACAAACAAACCTTTCAATATTTGACTTCTGTTCAACAGACACCAAAAATAAACTGAACATATGTTCTAAAAAGAAAACAGACAGACTTGATAGGAGCCCAGGCCAAATGAGAGGCATTTAAGCAGTAGGCTTTCTTTCCAAGCCAAACAATTGTGAGTATTAATCAACAAACTGAAATATGAATATTCTCACCCCTCTTATGTTCAGTTATCTCAGCCAGGTTCTAAAGCAGAACATTTTATCTGCTAGATTGCCGAAGATAGGAAGCAGCTGTAAGAGTCTCAGACGGGCCAAGAGCTCTGCACTGCATAGCACACTGTTCCTAATTTGCAACCTTACTGAAGACGTCCAGCTAGGAGTAGCTTGCTGTGAAACAGAAGCTAAGACATGAGAAATTCATGTTTTCTACTCTAGTTAGCAGCTTTTAATATCAAAGGCAAAATCTAAGTTCACATGGAAAAACAGTTGGAGTCGGACTAATGGGCTCCTCTTTCTCAGCACCCTTTTGAGTGTTGGCTCACCCATCTACGAATTTCTGGGGAAGAACCACCTTCTTCCTTTGAGACATGACAGAATCTATTTATACAACGGTTTCTAGGTTTTAAAGAAGACAGTGTTCCAAACGTACCCCCTTCCAAGGTATTCCTTAATCTCAAGAGAACCTGAACATAAATCTCCCTTTACTTGCAAGGTCTGTGATCGTGGCACGGAGATTAAGCAGCAGTATGGCTGGAGAACAAACAGTACAATCACATGACACTTAGCCCTTTCTAAGCAAACTTGCAAAAGGTGGCTTAGTTTTTTCAGAATCCCAGTAAATAGAGATAATTGTGTTTTTTTTAAGAGACCACTCACTAATGATGCAACAAATATTAGCTAATTTTGGCGAGAAAGAGTTTCTCAGCATACCAAGACACCATGTCCTCTTACAAGAACCAACAAGAAAAGCAACACCCACTACAAGATTTTTCACTCCTACGTGACACCAGCACTTCCACACAATTGTCTACCTTTGGATAATCATCTTAAATCAGGGCTGGGGAATTTGTGGATGTTCAAATGAGGCCAAGCTGTCTTTCCAATGTAAGTCAAAGACAGTTTGTTTTCTATCAAATAACTGCTTTGCTCTTTATTATAGAAAGAAAATAGCTCCAGATATCAGCACTGTCTTGGGTCTCTCCAACTCAGTAAATGCTGACACATGTAGCTTTCTATCCAATTAATTCTGCCAGGAAAAAGGAGGAAATTAAGACAGCCGAAGATTTAACGCTACTTTCCCTCTATACTTCTGGCTCAAGACATTTTTCATATTCCCACAGCATAATGTTATCTTGAACAGATTCAGAGCTACCTTTTCTAAGAGCAGTAGACTGAATTTTCACGTACTAAGCAAAGAAAAGAGACAAGGAGCCTCATGGCGCAGTGGTTAAACTGCAGTACTGCAGTGAAAACTCTGCTCACAAGCTGGGTTCAACCCCATGTAGCCGGCTCATGGTTCACTCAGCCTTCCATCCTTCCAAAGTTGGTAAACTGAATACCCAGATTGTGGTGGTGGTGGTGGTGGTGGTAATGTGTAGCCTGCATAATTAACTTGTAAACCTCCCAGAGAGTGCTTTAGGTGCTATGGTGCAGTATACAAGCAGTATGCTTTGCTTTTTGCTTTTTCTCCTTAGACAAAAAGGTTCCCCACTGAATTCTATCCCTCCCAATTCCTGTAATAAACAGTATATTCTAGAGGGGATGCTTGGTTGCTATGATGAAAGAGAGGTGAAAAACTAGTTAACAGGAAAAAAAAGGTGTACCAGCCAATACTTTAGAAATGAAACGAGAGACATTCTTGTCAGACTTTTCTTTTCATCCCAATGACCACTGCGAGATCTAGCATTTACTATACAATAACCATCCTACTTTATTTTAAAAACCACGGAGACAATGTCTGCCATATAAGTCTAACAGTTCAAAATTAGCTTCACTATTGTATAAAAGTTTTACATGACATCTTAGCAGCAATACTGAGCTGTGCATCAGAAACACATATATACCAGAGAGAGAGAGATGGAGGGAGG
Source organism: Intellagama lesueurii (assembly GCA_037013535.1). Taxonomy (NCBI): domain Eukaryota; kingdom Metazoa; phylum Chordata; class Lepidosauria; order Squamata; family Agamidae; genus Intellagama; species Intellagama lesueurii. Next base: position 257,140,911 of record JBAJHW010000002.1, read on the forward strand.
CAGGGATTGGTTCCTGACAAGTATGATGGACACTATAGACAATGATCACTCTAAAAATTCATGCTAACAATGTTTTAACAAGGTAATCCATTAAGATAGCTATTTACATCTCATTAACCACCACAACAAAAGAAATTCCCTCCCCCAAGAGGACAGATATGCATAAAAACGTCACATGCTAATGTACATTTATAAACACAAATTTAGAAATAATTACTACAGATTGAAACACAATGGCTGAAATCCTGTTGCTTAGTGTAAGAAAGTTCGTAACTTTCAGTCTCTTCCTAACTGGCAAATATGAAATTCCCACCATGATTCTCAGGGGTAGATATGCTCACTCCAAGTCAACATGTGTGCCTGTCCCTCAAAACATGAGGACTCTTTATTTGTTGGTTAGGAACAGACTAGACTTACGAATTTTCTTACACTAACCAACAGGATTTCAGCCAATAGATCTTACTACTGTGGGGGAAACTTTGTCCAGATAACCAGCAGACTTCTGCAGTGGTCTGTCTACATGCTAAATGGTGATGGGCACTTCCAAGGCCCTTTCTCTCTCCTTTCCTGACAGTCCACTTTTCAGCCATTCTTGGACTAGTTGTTGTGCAACATGAAGTCGGAAAGTACTTATAGATAGGGCTCTGAAGATGAGTGAGATATTTAAGGAGTGGTTTTGTCAGTTCCATGCTCCCAGTGAGTTTCCATGGCTGAGCAGAGATTTGTTTCAGTAGTTTATAATTTAGAAATTATTATGCAGTAACACAATAATCGTGTTATTTATAGTAACTCTAGCGTTATTTACAAGCCTGTTGTGTTATCCGGGCTATATAAAACTCCAAGGCATGGCTGTAGAAAAACAGGCCAGCAGTGAGCTCCTTCTAGCCCGAGGGGTGGGAAGAGTCTGGATAGTGGTACAGGGTGGGGGGAACACCACAACTTATGCACCTGCTGCTTGCCTGGAAACAAACCAAAGGTCGGAATGGAAAATCTGAGAGCCTGGAGGATGTTTCTGGCTGACCTCTACAAAAGCTTGAGCATGCTCATGCAGTACCTGCTGTGAGAGTCTCCCTTCTCTTGCTCCAAAAGCCAGAAACATATCTTGGCACAGAGGAAAGTGGAGGCCGGTGCTTCCAGTTCCCAGCAGAGTTTTTTTTCTTTCTGAGAAATCAGGCTACAAGTCTCTGAATCCTAAGCAGGAAACAAAACTCATTGTTTCTGTTACCACTCAACCAGAGACGTGGTCCTTCTTTTCATCAAAGGTGAGGGTCAGTTCCTGCCAGAACTTGTGGAGCCAATCCCCACTGGGGAAAAAAAAATGCTTTGCTGAGGACACCCTTCCCAGTAAGTTTCTCTGAGCAAAAGAAAGGGAAGACAGCTTGAAGGCTGAGGCAAGCACAGCCCTACTCCCACAGGGGCACTTGTCCATCTCACAGCAGCCCTAGTGGTCAGAACACAGTTCGTTCACTGCTCCTGACAATGACATACCAACTCAGAAAACCAAGCATGACAAGAAAAGTCAAGGTCATCATGCTTCTTTACTAACGACAACTCGCATCTAGAAGCAACTGCTGTTCTTGACAATAACAACAATGATCGAAAACTTGATTTTCCTCAGATCGCAACATTCTTATCAATGCAATGCCTAAAACGGATATGCTCTGACAAATGTGTTCACCCCAAGCCCTAGTGAAGCCTTAGACCATTCTGTGAGATGGCCATGTGTGAGTAGCGTGCCATGTCAGGAGCTATCACATCCATCAAAAAGATCTTTCCAACTCCAGCATGCTTAAAGCCTTCTTTCAAGTGCACTGGAAAAGCTTTAAAGAGATAGGTTTTCAGTTTACTGACACCAATCTTACAGGCAAAGATAGCAATCCCACATAGGAAAATGTAGAGCACAGATGAAGCCAATGATTATTTCTATGATTTTGCCAGCTTTTTTTTCCAGCTAGGAAGACCACAGGAAACAGACATGGCTGTACTGACCTGCATGGAGCCTGGTTCAAGGGATCACCTCCCTAATTCTCACACATAGCCAAGGAAGAATAGTGGTTGCTTATGTGTGAACAAAAAAAACAACAAAAAACAAAAAGGGAACAAACACCTTTGAGTGCCCGCAAGCAGAAGTGTCATTTGGAGATTGCTGGGATTTTTAGGCACCACTGAAGCCATGTATATGCATTTTTAGATCCCCATTCTTCAGACAAAGAGACTCTCACAGGAGGTAGGAATGACTTTTGCTGCCTGAAAACATTGTTACATGATCACAGTGCAGTCCTTCCCATCCCCTGGCGCTCCATGGCACTCTGGTCTTTGTGTCCAACATCCGTGCACTGTAAGAATGTCTGTAAGAGGAACATCTACCCACAGCACACAGACCTTTATGGGCACAGCCAAATGGGCCTTTGTCCTGCCACTGATCATTTCACCGTTCTCTTCAGTGATCAGTCGATGTCGTTGTAAATCCTGAGTAGATCTGATCGTTTTGTAGGACTGTGTTTTGTTCAGCCCTCAGTATTCCTCTGTTGTTGTTGCGTTACATCTTTTGTGGCTTGGAACTGCATTATGTGAATGATTTCTTTCATTAATTTTGGAACATTGCTGGGTATATCTTCAGAACACATACAGTGAGGAATGGTGTGAGAGTGCTTCTTTCCTTTGCATTGTTCTCCTGAATCTACAACAATTCTAGCACTAGATCAGCTGACAGTAAGAAAACAAGTTCGGCACTGTAGTGAAAAACAATGTCAACACTATAATAATGGTTGTTAGGCTTTTTCTAAGGACTTTAAATCAACAGCTATATGCAATGGAAGCATGATATACATGTAAAATGGGGAAAAACTGGGAAAACCATGTTGGTCTAAGGAAAAGCATTGTTTGGTTTACAACTTTTAAAAGTGTTGCACTATACTGATACAGTGTTAAGCTATTTAGGCCCTACATCTGTTTATTTGTTTTTAAAGTATGTCGAACCATGAACTATGTGCACTGGAAGCATGAAGTAAACGTTCCCCACCAAAAAAAAAGTATACCCGTGTCCAAAAACTGTGCTTATAGTTGAATCAATAGCTCTGGTTCATAAAACAAACAAGTATTGTGTTACACTGATATACTGTATATGCTGGCATGGGGCCATTAAGGATAAAACCATTTCAGCACTACACTTAGTTGTGTGTGTGGTTTTTTTTTTAAAGGACACTGACTCAACAGTAATATGCAACCAGTGCATGAAATACACACATGGAAAATAACAACAAAAGAACTGCTGGATAGCTCAGTGGTATAGGTATCTGGCTCCGGAGCCAGAGGTTGGGAGTTCGATTCTCCACTGGTCCTCCTTGACAGGGAATGGACTCAATGATCCATATGGCCCTTTCCAGCTTTGCAGTTCTAAGATTATTATTACAATAAATTAAAAAAGACACTTCTATGTCTCCAAGCCCTGTAATTTATCTCCACTTAAACATGAAGGCAGGCAGAGGGGGTGGGGTGGGGGCAAAGTGCAAAAGGCAATGTCAAGGGTGGAGAAAAATGGGATAATATTGGCAGAGAAAGAGGATGGGTCAGGGGGACATTGAGAAGGGGTTGGACTTGATGGCCTTATAGGTCCCTTCCAATTGAATTATTCTGTGGTTCTAGGACTCTGACAGCTAAAACTCTATCCTGAACTAAAAGAAACATGGACATATGAATTATACTAGTATGATCTACAACCATGTGGAACATGGAGTAAGTATCCATGCACAAACATACAAAGCCAAATGCTAGACTTCTGCCACACTTTTTTGTTGCTGTCGTTATTTCGTATCAATTTGGCTTATTTTCTTCCACATTAGAACAGGCTGCCTGAGCCCATTCCCAGCACCAGTTGCAATTAGCAACTTTGTCTTATGGAGTGGATGTCCTGGATTATGTCTTTGGATACCTTGGAAAGAAACAGATGCCACCCCTTGCCTGTAAAGAGCCGTGTATATGGGCAACACTGCACTGTTGTTATTCCCCTTGACATTTCATCCAGTCGTGTCCAACTCTAGGGGGCGGTGCTCATCCCTGTTTCCAAGCCATAGAGCCAGCGTTTGTCCGTAGACAGTTTCTGTGGTCACGTGGCCAGCGCGACTAGACACGGAACGCCGTGACCTTCCCACCGAGGTGGTACCTATTTATCTACTCGCATTTGCATGCTTTTGAACGGCTAGGTTGGGAGGAGCTGGGACAAGCGACGGGAGCTCACTCCGTCGCATGGATTTGATCTTACGACTGCTGGTCTTCTGACCCTGCAGCACAGAGGCTTCTGCGGTTTAACCTGCAGCATAATCAATACTAATGTAAAACAGGGCAGCAATATATAATAGACTGCAACTGCTGGGAAGGCTCTGGGACAATATATACTCAGAAGGAAGGTATGTCTATGTCATTCAAGTGGAAGTAGTTCTCTCCATCAAAATGATCAAAGACCTACTGAATATGAGCCTGAGAAATGAAGATCCATTCGTTCCTTAGTTCCAAAAGATTATCAGCTGCCATAATTCAACTTTGGAATGCCAATTACCCTTCTGGAATCCATACCCATTCTCTTTTAAGCCCTGATTTTCCAAAGACTTTCAATAGATTTTAAAATGCTTTCTCATTTCAGTCTGGGTCTTTTTCAGTGTATTTGAAGTCCCTACGCCATGCATGAAAGCATACACCTTAATGATGAAAGACTAATTTAGCAGGCAAATCAATTTCTGTTTGTCAGAATGTTTTATGTAGTCTGACTCTCCTAAGCGACAGCCCCACCATTTTGCTTTCCAGCGAGGAAGATGTTTCCTAGGCTGTTACACTCATCCATCTTATCATGTTTCCACGTTGTTCAAAATTCATCTCTAAAAATGTACACCATGTGTGATGTCACACACAAAAACTTTCTAAGGGTAGTCATACTGTGACAAGACTTTCCAACCTTATTAAACTTTCCTTTTTCAGAAAAGAGCTTTGATGCTAACTGTGCCTCAAAATTTAACAACATGAAGGTAGTGAAGAAATATGTATATTTTGTGTACACTGTCAGGCAGGAGACAAGAGCAGCCTTATCCCAAGCATTTCTCAACATATTTAAAAAAAGTAGTCAAGAAAATAATAAAAAACTACAAACAGTTTTGCACACAGAGTAATCTTTGGGCGGTGGGAAAGTGAGGTTCTGAGCTCACATATGATGCTGTGTGGATATGACAAACCATAGGTCTACATCCCTAATCCTGCAAGGATGTGCCACAGACTGCAAAACACCCTTTGTGGATATTCCATAGTTACAGCCCACCTCCATCTTGATGTTAACCTTTGGTTAAAATACAGTAACTCATAACCTGGACGCACACCCACATTTTTTACTTTTATATACAGAGAAAGATAGATCCTCCCCACCTCCTTTAGAACTTCCTTACAACACCTCAGAAACCAGACAGCATATTTACCATGCAATTCTGCACATCAGTGAGGCCAACGTCCAGAGCTGGAAAAAGAAGCAAGTCAACTCTAGTTCCCAATGTAAGGAATTTAGTATAGAACAAAGCAGAGAGGAGCATATAAAACAGTCTGTTCCTTTCAAAATAAGATGAAGAGCAGAATTAGATCAATGGACCTTACTATCCAGACCTTCCAATCCTTATGAAGACCCTAAGAAGAACTGAGCTAACAAAGAAACTTGCTAGGGTAGGGTTGCTTGGACTCTGCAGGATGGCCCTGTCCTGTCCTGATTCTTGGCTAACCTCCTTATGTTCCTTATGCCAACAAAGGTGAAACACAAACACTCTCCAAGAGGCCAGGGATGACCTAACTATGGATCCTCCAGGTGATTTCTGCAGGTACCTGGTTTAAGATAGAACAGTGTCATGGGGCAAAGGGGGTGTATCAACCTGAAATGTGCAGAAATGTGAACATTAATGTCTGTAGATTATGAGCTTTGTGGGTGCATCAATAATTCACTTTAACTATTTGCAATTGGAAGCTCTAATCTGCCTCATCGGCTGATTATGAGATTGTCACCACTCTTCTTCTTGAACAATGGTCAAATATTATTATTTGTATGATATCATTTTGTTGGGGGAATGGATTTGCTACCACTTAAAATAAAAAATCACCCATCCATCGAGAGGAACTTAAGATCAGAGTTCTTTATGAGGGCTAGGTAAGCTGAGGTGAATATACTTAGCGGATTTCAAGTAGCGAAGTCTTGGGGGTGTGGAACATGTGCTTGATGCTTTCTACAGGGACTTTTGGTATCTCCAGGTAAGCAAGTTACAGCCTGGCTAATTCTTACCTCATATTCTTGTGGGAAAACACTCATGCACATTACATACTCCCACACATTTTGCCTCCATATATATAGTTGGTTTGGGGTATAGATGTTCCCCAAACCAGATCTGGAAAACGTGATCTGTTTTTTGGACCACAACTTCCATGATGCCCAGTGGCACTAGATTCTGGGGACTATTATTCAAGAAACAGCTTTTCCTAAACTCTGCCCCAAACCTTTTGCACTAAATGCAAAAAGCTATTTTCTCCTCCTGTTTCTGAGACAGCTGGCATCATTGCCAGAGAGTTTTGTTGTTGTTGTTTTTAAAGAGGACAATCAAAGCAAGGGGCCTGGAACAGGGATGAGTCTGAATTATTTAAGCAGGAAAATGCATCCAGATGAGAAAAATTATAAGGCATGCTAAGATGTGGTCATGCAAGTCACTCCCGGCAATTGGCCCTTCAAATGACAGGTGCAATAAATTCCTAGCCTCTAGAAAGCAGAGCCATCTTTCTTTAACATTAAAATTGACAGATTGCTTATGGCTCAGATATTATCATCAAGAGGCAGTGAAAGAGGAACCTTTTAAAAAGGCATCATAGACATTTTTAGTCCATAGGAATTCAACCCTGAAATTCTTTAGAAATATTTCACAGCTTAGCTTCTATGCAGGGTAGCAAATACATCAAGAAATGATCCCGCTCCCCACTCCCAATGATAACTTTGTTCTGTGTATAAATAGACAGTCAGCAAGTCAGGACAGTTGCAAGTTTTTTACCTGATCTTGCTTCTGTACTTGAAGCAAAACCAGATACACAAGAGTTAATCAAGCAACACCTTCTCTCCTGCATGCCAATAAACACCTCATTTACTTCACTATCAAGCCATCACTACAAATATACAGCTTTTTTAAAAAAACAGAGCAGGCAGCTTGGTTGCAAATACTGTATTTCTAATTAAAACCAAACCTTACTGTTCTCAGTGTGTCCAATCCTATACACCCCTTCTTGGACCATAAGGCAGAGGTAGCTGCCAAAGATAACAAGTACTGGTAGCAAATCACAGGCACCATTACTCTAGATCTCATTGAGACTGATGGATCTAAATATGGGTTGTGAAATGGGAAGCTTGGCTCCAGTCCTGAAACCAATTAACCCCAGCATAGGCTTGCTAATTTTCAAATCATCGCTACAGAGCAAGATGTTCAGGTGGTAGCTCTTTAAATGGAGAAAGTCAATAGCTAGCTTGTATCATGGCCCTAAACAAGTCCATTTGTTCTGGGAGCAACTGGAAACTGGCAGTTACTCATCAGGAGTACCCTTCGGAGAGTGCATGGGACTGCTCACAAGACCATCTGTGATCATACATCAGGAGCACCCATAGATGTTTCAGAGAGTATGAAAAATGTAGTAACTGATGTCAGTACAATAACAGAATCATGAAGTTGGAAGGGCCCTATAAGGCCATCGAGTCCTATCCCCTACTCAATGCAGGAATATGCCAACATGCTGGACATTAACATGTCCACTAGAAAACCTTTGAACTTTGCTGTGAATCTTGCCCCCATTAGTGGAATCTGATGTCACGCCCCCCCTCTTGTTCCACAACTATTGCACAATATGACCAACACTCACATTTCTGTTAAGCAATAAATATTGTTAGGCTTTTGCCTTTAAGGACACAGACAGGCTCACCTCATCAGCACTCCAAAAAGGCTGCCCCTTTTCTACCCACATGACTAATCCTTTTTTTCAAAAAGGGGTGGCAAAAAAGTCACCCCGAAACCCCCCCCCCCCCATTTTCCCTGTACAAGATTTATGAGCCTGCAAGGTGTGCACCATACTGAATAAAGAGAGAAAACACACATTTATTTGAAAAACCTCAATCAACAGAAGCCACACAATCGTATGTATTGGACTGACCAATGAAACATGTTTTACATCTGGAGCCTCCACAGTATGTACAGCTCTTCAATATGAACCTGTGGTACAACTTCAAAAGCAAATCTCAAATAGCAGGCTATCCATCCACTCATTAAGAGAAAACTAATTATACCATCACACAAAAAAGACCAGTCAAGAGTGCAATTACCTCTGAGTGCCCTCCACCGGAGGAAGGTCTGCAAGAAATGCATGCTCTTTTTTCTCAGCCCCAGAGGAGGAAGTAACATCAGGCTGAACAGATACGCTCCACTCCACACAACTGGGCTACTTCTGCATCCCCTTAGCTCAGGAGATCCCCCCAAAAACCAGGCAGTCTAGCTCCAGCGAAGGGCACCTGGTCTGATCAGCTAATCACTGATGCAAAGTCTGGAGCTCTCCCCCTTTACTCACCCAACTCCCCAAACAAGCAATTAGCATGCATAATTACAGCTCTGATGATAATACCCAACCAAGTTTAAGCGAGAAGAGGGTAAAGCTATCATTAACTCTTTCCTAGAGACCAGTTAAGAAGGTTGTGAAATATCACAGGTTGGCCTTGCCCCTAACTCTGGGGATATTCTGCTAAGGTCAAGATAACATTAGCTGGAGGGAAAAGGTCAAAAGCAAGGAGCATCTCCATCTAAGTAAGATGCAGTGTTTCACCAGTGAATTAACAAAGGTCAAATCCAAAGCACTGAGGAAAGAGAACATAGCTTGGGGAAGATCTCTTATGTAAACAGGTTTGGGGTATATGACAGAGAGCCATAGCGCTGCACCTCAGGGTTTTAAGATTAATTCCCAAAGCAGCTTTTGAAAGAAATATTGGAAGATCAATCTGAGCCTTTTCAGTGATTTTTCATTTGGCATGTAGGACAGAAATGAATTTACAAATAATATGCTGGATTACAAATCAGTGGTATTCTGGAGTCTGGAAATTACCATGATGAAATCTGAATAGACTTTGGAGCATTTGCAAGGGGAATTCAATAATATGCACATATATTTAAAGCATACATACTAACCAGCAACATGGAAGGCTATGGAAATTCTGTCTGTTATACAGTAGAGGGAAGTTATGCTCAACTCCAGAGAATTTTGCACACATGCACAAGCACACACAACTGCCTCCAAAAGCTTTGAATCAGCAACATAGATGGATAATATTAAGTTGGAAGGAGCTGGAATCAAAGGTAGATGTGGAATTAAAGGGCCAGGACAGGAAATAGTTTGGAGATAGGCTAAAATAATAGGCACAAATAGATTAAGTCTAAGGAAACAGGTGCAACCAAGGAAGATTAGAAAAATTTAGAAGCCTCTCTCCAGCCTGTCCATTAGGAACCAGTGTCAAATAATAAAAACGGCCTTATAATTCTTGTTCAATAAACACATCATAATGCATACCCCTGTATACCAAATCCACAGTACCCCATACTCCAATCCACAGCATTCTTTGAGACAGGGAATCCCAGAAGCTGGCAGAGCAGACACCTTGCAGCTGTACGGAACAGAGATCTTTGAATTGCATAGCAGCTTACTACACAGAGATGGTCTGCTCTTAAAAGCAGAGCTGAGAATAGAGATGGCATTGGTACAGGCTAGGGAGCATGGTCCCTGATCCTTATAATTAGGGAGAAGTTGCAGCAGGTGCAACTTTTCAGGTAGGAATGAGGAAAATTGCACGTGCCAAAAACTGCACAAATTTAAAGGGACAGGAGTCCTTTAAGAGGCTAATAGTCTGTAGCTCAGCTTCCCCATTTTCAACCTTCGTTAGGAAACAGAAGTATTAGGGTTATCATTAGTGCGGCTATTTAGATGTTAGTACAGTATGTTATTGTAGCAATAGGTTTACTTTGGGGCAGTGGGAGGAATCACTCATCCAAGGCCTCAGCCCAAACATTTACCAATGAGCATATTCCCTGGTCTGCAAAGGACTTAACAAATAAGTTCATTTATTTCTTGCCACCTTTCAATATAAGGAAAATGTTAAAGGTTGCTATTATGAGGAAACCTTATACTCTTTCAATAAAAAGCAATCAACTGCTATCATGTTCAATAGCATGATGTTCAAGGTGGATTTCAAAAAGGAAGAGGCACTCAAGGTCATATTGCAAATATTCCCTGGCTACTGGAGAGCACCAAACAATTTCAGAAGATCAGTCTGTGCTTTATAGACTACAGCAAAGCCTTTGACAGTGTATGCCATGAGAAACTATGGGTTGTTCTGAAAGAAATGGGTGTGCCTCAGCACTTGATTGTCCTGATGGGTAACCTGTATTTTGTGGACAAGAAGCTACAGTTAGAACAGAATATGAAGGAACAATAAGGTCTCCTATAGGCAAAGGTATCAGATAAAGGGGCATTTTATATCCTTATCTGTTCAATCTGTATGCAGAACTACAGTCCTTCAGTGAAGAAATTTAAATAGTTAGAGATTTTGCATATCTTGCATTGATCATCAATCCAAATAGAGACTGCAGCCAAGAAATCAGAAGAAAGCTCAGATCCAGAAGGGCAGCAATGAAGGAATTAGAAATGATCACCAATTGTAAGGATGTGTCACAGGAGATCAAGATCCAAGATCATCCACACTCTTGTATTTCTGATCACCATGTATGGTTGTGAAAGCTGGACAATTAAGAAAGCTGACAGGGAAAAAAAACTGATTTGTTTGGAATGTGGTGCTGAAGGAGAGCTCTGTGGATACCATAGACCCACAGGTAAGTTATGAGAATCGGTAAAGGAAAGGAATACTGTCCATTAATTTTGATATAGAAGCTGGGTCGTGGGCTTTCGAGCTCGATCAAGCACATCCTTTATGGCGGGAGTATTCTCCAGGCTGTCAGATTCAGAGATGATATGTCTGGATGGTAGATCATCCCGTCGTTCTGAGTGAGAAGATTGGGGATCAGAGGGAGCCTGAATGAGTCGGTTGACATGGACCTCAGGTGGGTGAACCACGGTTGCCTCGGCCATCACGGGGCGAGAAGGTTTGCATTGGACTGGAACTGTCGGAGTCGAACGATGGTTCTCTGTATGAGCAGTATGGGAGGAAATAGATAGAGTAGGTCTTTGTCCCAGTCTATCATGAATGCGTCTCTGATTGAGTTTTTTTCGACACCGGCCCGAGAACAGTAACGTTGGCATTTGGCATTTGCTCGAGAAGCAAAGATGTCGATGGTAGGGGTGCCCCAACGGTCGCACAGGAGATCGAAGATTGTGTCATTTAGGGACCATCTGTGTGTCCTTGAGGTAAGGCGACTGAGGTAGTCTACGAGGGAGTTCTCTTCTGTGGCTATGTGGACTGCTACTGGGAAGATGTGATGTAGGTAACACCATTCCCAGAGCTCGACGGTCAGGTATAGGAGGGATAGAGAATGTGTGCCTCCTTGTTTGTTTATGTAGTAAAGGGCTGTCGTATTGTCTGTAGCGAGTTGAACTGCACGTCCTGCGATAAGTGGTAGGAAAGCGTGGAAAGCCTTGATAATTGCTAAAAGTTCGAGATGATTGATGTGTAATGTCCTTTCTTGATTTGTCCATAGGCCATGGATCTTGTGATGTAGACAATGTGCTCCCCAACCGGAAGGACTGACGTCGGTGGTAACTTGTATCGTTGGTTGAAAAGGCAAAAAGGGTCTTCCGACAAGGAGATTTGGGAGAAATGTCCACCAAGTGAGTTGACGTGCGAGTTTGGGCGTTACTGTAAGATGCATAGATGGGTGATCCGTCATGGGGTTGAATAGGGACAGGTACCACGATTGGAGTGATCTCATCTTGAGTTGTGCGTGTTGTATAACTGCAGTTGTCGAGGCCATGAGTCTGAGAAGGTGTTGGACGTGATGGGATGATACGGAGGCTAGAGGTCGGAAAGGTTGAATAGCCTTCTTTAGTTTGAGAATTCTTTCATGTGGGAGGAAAGCTCTGGCTTGTAGTGAATCGAAGTGGGCTCTAGATCAAATCAAGCATGAACTATCCCTGGATGTTGAAACTGAGACTGTCCTGCTTTGGGCACATAATGAGAAGGCAGGATTCTTCTGGAAACGATAATAATAATGCTGGGAAAGGTTGAAGACAGCAGGAAAAGAGGAAGACCAAACACAGATGGACTGACACCCCAACCATGTCTTGAGGTTGCAAGAGCTGAGCAAGGTTGCTGAAGACAGGACATTTTGGAGACCACTCACTCACAGGGTCACCATAAGTCGGAGGCAACTTGAGGGGACACTACTACTACTACTACTACTACTACTACTACTACTACTACTACTACTCCTACTCTGTTTCCCCAAAAATAAGACCTAACCTGAAAATAAGCCCTAGTATGGTTTTTCAGGATGCTCGTAATATAAGCCCTACCCCAAAAATAAGCCCTAGTTAAATGAAACCCCGCCCTCCACCACTGTGCAGTATTGTGCTACCAGAAGATGACATGACTGTAAAATAAAACATCCCCTGAAAATAAGCCCTAATGCGTTTTTTGGAGCAAAAATTAATATAAGACCCTGTCTTATTTTCGGGGAAACACGGTACTACTACTACTACTACTATCATCTTGTACGAGAGATTAGTGACCCAAAAGCATATCTGAATTACCTGAATTTGTGCATCTCAGGACCACCACCCCATCATTAGTAGATTTAAACAAACAAATGGGGGGAAAAACCCTCTCCTGAATTTTGTATAAGTCCCCAAGCATTAGAACATTAATTTTCATGCTGCATAGTCTTTCAACACAACTCTAATTTTATTTATGAAATCAGAGGTACTCAAGGCAATTGTGCAACATAATAAGGCAAATTAAAATTCAATAAAATATTTAGACAGTAATTTGAGCAATTTCAAATTTATCTAAGTAGGGCTTCAAGATGCTGCTCTACACAGCTGGCATTTTAAGCCCTGACCTCACCGAAAGGAGTTATACCAATTTTCATTTTTTTTCTTCATTTAGATGTTCAGCACTATGAAATCAATCCATGTTTTATGGATTCATTTCTGCAAAGATCCATATATACTTTTTTTCTGTTTGGCTACAAACTTAGTCCGTTACTGTTGTAATCTTGGGAGAGATGACCACACTCTGAAACTCAAAATCTTGGCCAGAGTGGAAACCAAGCCAGTAGGTTTGAGCACTGCAGTGCTGTCCTTCTAAAGTTGCTAAAAGGAACAGTGTCAGTTGTTTTGAGAAATGGGGAAGTACTCCAAACACTGGTTTTGAAGTTCTCTTAAACTCTAGTCGATGAGAGAACATCTGAATAGCTCAGTGATTTAGGTCATTGGAAGTTCAGTTCTCCTCTGTGCCTCCTTGACAGGGGCTAGACTCAGTGATCCATAGGGTCTCTTCCAGCTCTGCAGTTGTAAGATTATTTAAGATTATATTCAAACTCTTGTAAATATCTTTATTTAAAACAGAAATATCTGACAGAAACACACTGAGAGGTCATACACACCTGACGGAGGCCTGTATCCCTCTTCATTTTAACCACTGAGCCTTGTGGCACAGTGGTTAAACTGCTGTACTGCAGCCAGAACTGTGCTCACGACCTGGGGTTCGATTCCAGGTACCTGGCTCAAGGTTGACTCAGCCTTCTATCCTTCCGAGGTCAGTAAAGTGAGTACCCAGCTCACGGGGGCAGGGGAGGGCAATGTGTAGCCTGCACAATTGATTTGCAAACCACTCAGAGAGTGCTTTGAGCGCTATGGTATGATATATAAGCAGCACACTTTGCTTTTGTTTTGCTTTAACATCATAAAAATGGATGGGAGGATGAGGGACAAATAAATGCCTGGGACCTCCTGTGGACTAGAAGAGGTGAATGACTCAGTGACCTGGGTCAACAATACATGGATAATCTTTTATTTATAGTGATTGTTCAGCAACAAAAGTTCATGGTAAATTTCCCCTCCTGTTCATATAGAAGTAGTAAAATCCTGCCCAGGTCCAGGCCAACACAATGCATTATTCGCTGATATGTGTCGCCATAGCATTGTGGAAGAAGTTGGACTATTTGCAGTTGGAAGCTCAAACTCAGCTACTTACTAAAATCACAAAGATCACTGGGGCGTTTGTGGAGGGAGAGAGAACAATGTCTCAGAGTCTTGTTGTGAGGGTAAAATGAAAGACCACTTGTAGAGCACTATGTATGCTGAAAACTAAGTAAGAAACAATGTCTTGCTTATGGGGCCCAGTAACACCTGTCCATCTCCCTATTCCCACAATCATAACATACACTCTTTAGTGTTTCATTGCCTCCCCATCTCTTTGACTAACTGAAGGGTGCTGTATATTAGCATTATCTTACACACTGCAGGTATAAATCACCTTCTTTCCTCTTATATTTATTTAGGTAAAGGTAAAGGTTCCCCTTGACATTTAGTCCAGTCGTGTCTGACTCTAGGGCGCGGTGCTCATCCCCGTCTCCAAGCTGTAGAGCCAGCGTTTGTCCGAAGACAGTTTCCGTGGTCACGTGGCCAGCGCGACTAGACACGGAATGCCGTTACCTTCCCACCGTGGTGGTACCTATTTATCTACTCGCATTTACATGCTTTCAAACTGCTAGGTTGGCAGGAGCTGGGACAAGCGAAGGGAGCTCACTCTGTCGCGTGGATTCAATCTTACGACTGCTGGTCTTCTGACCTTGCAGCACAGAGGCTTCTGCGGTTTAACTTTATTTAGTGATAAGCAATTTGATCTGAATGTTTATGACATTGAATTACCTTGGGAAGGTACTTTCATGTGTCGAAATGTCATATATGCCACCTTCCCCTCACTCTTCTTTGCCATTATCAGCACCCTCTTTCATCAGCATTTCAACTCTTTTTAATATTTAGACTATGGAATAGGATTGACTTGACAAGACATGAGAAGCCTTTGAATCAGTGCCGCATCGGTTTAGTGCTATAAACAGAATTTGGAACTTAGTCTTCAACAGTGTGAACAGAAAGCAAGTAAAAGCAATGGCCACACTGTCACACTCTGAAAATCATCAATGATGTCATCACTCTGCCAAAGCACCCTGGGGTGATCACAGAGATAAAACGCAAGACAAAATCATGTGACTTAAAGTGCTACTAAAATAAATAAATAAATAAATAAATAAATAAATAAATAAATAAATAAATAAATAAATAAGAAAGATGCCAAGCATGCTGGTAGAACAAAAGATACTGCACACTGATGCTAAAAGATTGGTAGCACTATTATTGTGCAGTGGACAGAAAAAGTATTGAAAGAAACAATGAGAAATATTGCATAAACAGTGGGACAAATACCTGTGCAGATGCTCCCTGTGATTTGGAAAACAGAGCTCCAGTTTGCAGCCTCGGAAACTACTGCATGGCACTGTGTTTTGGCTAGTGCTGCACTCTGCTTTACAGCCTATGAAGGTGCTGCATGCAATGGTGCTTTGATCTGTAGTCCACCAAACTGTCATAAGAACCTGTGGTCTGGTTTTCCACCTAGGAAGCTAATACACACAAGTGTGTTCAGGTTTGCAGCCTGGGAAGATGTGGCATTCAAATATGTGCTGGTTTCTGCTGTTATATCAGGATTTCTCCTGAGTAAAAATGCACAGATATGAGCTGTGCTTGGGAGAGGTGGTAGGAAAATGAGAAAGAATTACTTCTGGCCCTGTTTACTTTGTTTTTATTTCACCCTCTACCCATATCTATGTCTACTGCGGGATCGCAAAACTCTGCCTGACAGCACCTTCCAAAATTTAAACTTGGCCCCATTCAGGTTGATGAGTAAAGAACTGCAGCCTCACACTGCTCTTTCTGAAAACCTGTTATTGTGAATAGCAAGGGCTGCTTGTTTTGTAGCCACTAGCCTGAAGTCGTCTTCTATCCAGTGATGGGTGCCGCCCAGTCTCTCGAGATTCTTTCTTAATCCTAGCTGGGAATCCCCAACGTTCTCCCATCCAGGTACTTATCAGGTCTGGTCCTGCATAGCTTCTGAAACCAAAAGAGTTTGGCTGCATTCAGAGTGGTGTGGCAGGTAAGAAGGAAATATCCTCTGGATTTAATATAAAAATTCTTGTACCCAAGTTTAAGATTATAGATAAGGCAGCCACAACTTCCAGTTTATGGATCACTTGTGGCCCTACAGGCATCTTGATCTGAATCTCCTTCTAGTTGTTTCCACTCAAAGCTATTGATATTATTTACTCCATTCTCCCCCTGTCCCCCAAGGTGATGGAGGAAACCTTGTAAAAGTTTGGGAAGGTTCTGTAACTACACTCATTTGGACTCTGGGTCCAAACAAGATAATTCAGAACTCAGCAGAATTTTCCCCACCACTTCATAGATATTTTTTTAAATCCTAATTAAACATTTGAAAATTTGGTTCTATGTAGGCTATATTTTTGATGTGAAATATCAGTTCCCACCTCCAGCTACCTCATGCTTCTGAAGTAGTAAAGAAAGAGAGTGCTCTCAGGCTCCTCATCTTTGAAATGCCCTCACCAGGAAAATAAAGTTTCTGAAGTTCATTTTTTGGACTGTAATTCCTGGAATCCTTCAGCCGGTATGGTTAGTGGAATCCAGAAAAGGAACTTTTATAAACACTCCAACCAAATTTTCCCAGCCCTGGTGATGATATAATTTAATATTTTTATTTTCTCAGGTTTTTTTGTGATTTTTCTCCCCATTTTTACTTCATTTACTCATTTGAAGGAGTTAAACAGGATTTATTGGGAGGGACTCTGCATTTTTTAAAGAATTCTAATGTCTAAATATTGTTTGTTTTAAAAACATTAATGATGGTCCATGCTTTTATATATAGTCCACTATCCTGGAGACATTTTGAATGAAAAGTATGGGACATACATCTAATAAATAAATCAATGTTCTTTTGTGAGATTTGTTGCCATAAACCATACCTGTAACCAAACTGATAGAATTAGTTTGGCCAAGTTCCAAGTAAGTATGTTCAGGACTGTGGTATGAGTTTCCAACCTTCATACTCCAATAGCATCAGAGTATTTCGTTTTGTTTTTACTTCTCTGTTCATAGCCTCCTTTCCTGAATATTGAAATGAGGTCACGTCCCTTATGGCAAATCATTTACACTGCAAACTCCCCCGCTTCTCTGATATACTTTCAAGTCCCCCAATCTGTTTGTATAATTGGGGCTTTGGAGAGAAGAAAAGAGAGTGTGTGTAACAGCGTGGAGCCCTCCTAGGTCTTCACACAGCTGGCAGTCTCGAAAACTCTAGTACAGTGAGGGTTGAACTGAAGTGGAAATAGTTTCTCTTTGAAAACAGGGAATTAAGCTCCAAAAGAGAGTCAGTGGAGCTAAATTAGTCCCCGAAGTGCCAGAGTGTGAGTTGAAGATTTCAGCCCAAATAGCAGCCAATGGAATGTGTGGTAAGCAGAATCTGATGTGTTGATTCTAGGGGATGGGAAAGTTTTTTTGTTTTTTTTTTAAATAGTCCATGCAAAGGGAAGGTATACAGCTTTCTTAAGGTAATGGAAAGGGCTCGGAGAAATGCATTCTTTGGAAACACTGCACAATGTTTCCACACTTCAGCATCTGTGCCAGCGATGACAGCCTAGCAAGAGGACTGACCAGATGTAATATGGCATATGCACATTGCTGCATCCCTTGTTACTGATCCAAGCATGTCTTGCGCTGCAGTTCAAATCTTTTGTCACACTGCTGCACAACCTTTCCTAGATCAAGCTGGGTAATTTTGACCACAAACATCTTCTTCTGGGCTGTCAGCATTTTTAGCGATTCAATGTCATCATCATCAACAACATCACCTTATAACTGCAGAGCTGGAAGGGACCAATGGATCACCGAGCCCATCCCTTCTCAAGGAGGCATAGTGGGGAACTGAACTCTCAAACTCTGGCTCCGCAGCCAGATATTGAAACCACTGAGTCATCTAGCTGGTCCCTGTCCCTAAACTCCTGGCCTACCAGGCATGCAATTATTGGCCCCATACCAACCAATGGCATTTATTTTCCCATGCAGAGCTTCAATGTAAATATTCACCAATACAAAAGGAGTGCTTACACAAGTTAGAAACAACAGACAAAATTAATGGTATTTGAAAGCATATAGCATTTATTTATTTATTTATTTATTCATTCATTCATTTCCCACCCTTTTGCCAAGACTCAGGACCCACCCCCCCAAAACCAGATATGCTTTCAACTTTGCAGTACACAGATTCATGACCCTAAAAGATGGAAAGTACTTCAAAATCGAATTCCAGTGAACACATTGATGTGTCTACTTCATGTGCGATTCCTGCTCAAGTGCTACCATGAGGCTCTCCTCAGGACTGATGGGACTTGATGTCATGCGTTTTCAGGAGACTCTTGAAGGGCTGGAACTTTTTATAGTCCTCAGTGACTCTAGGGCTTGCTTTCTATTTCTTTTCTTACCCAGTCATTTGTCCTAAAGGACTTTCACGAAGTCTGTAAGACTGTCAATCCCAATGAACTTTAACAAGATCAAGGACCCGAAGACTAACTCGCAGGAGTTCAGTAGCACTCTTGACATTCCAATGTTAGCACAAAAACGTCTGGCATCAGATGGACTGCAAACGTACCTTCAGCAACAGCTATTATTTTGCCTGGGGAAAGATCTGTGAACCCTCAGCTATTGCAAAATTTAAGCCACTTGTGTCAGCCCTTATTAGCCACGCAGAGGAATAAGAAGCATTGTGATTATCATATACCACCATACCACCTTAAACACAACCTGATCTCATCTGATTTCAGAGGCTAAGCAGGGTTCAGCTCATTTGTACTTGGATGAGAGACCATTGGATAATACACTGATCTCCATGTAGGTCAAGGAACGAATCTTATAGTGTGCATGTGCATGTGCACGCACACACACACACCACACTTAATAATATTAGTTCAGGTCTTTATTTTTGCAGAGAACCTGGAAACTCTGCTCTGTGTGTGTGTGTGTGTTTGTACAGACACACCATTGCTATTGGTCTATATACTCACACACAGCACACAGCAGAGCTTCCAGGTCCTCCTGCAAAAACAAAGACCTGAACTGCAGGCACAGAAAGTCAAGTCCTTGGACAGATGGACTGGATTTCTTATCATATGGATTAGATTTTATTTAGCACATCCCATCATCCACCAAGCTCAGCTGTCTATATGGTTCTTCTCCCCCTTGCCACCAACAGTTTAAGAAACTTATCGGATTAGAGAAGAGGGAACATTCATCATTTGTGTGGCTGTAAGGCAAGAGGAGTACTGGCCTTATAAAATGGAAACCTAACGGAAGGAGGAGGAAGAGAAACATTTCACCAGGCTTCCTGACATAGACTTGACACTGCTCTGGCTCTTTCCGGTGTTCAGACTCTAGAATTCACCAGGTTCTGACATCTCCCAAGGCACAGCTCAAGCAAGAGAAGCTGACGGTAGCATATCTAGTAGAGAGCAGCTTCAGGGCCCTGTACAGGTTCAGCCTAAGAGATTCTTGCCTCAGATTCAGAACCATGGCTATTAATCCTACTGTTATGTTAAATCCATCATATTAGCACTGGCTTGCAACACGTGCTGAGGTTTTGTAACTTCTCCCATCGACCATTTCTGGGAGCTCCATTCATTAAAAAGCTGTGTCAAGCTGTCTTAAAGACGTAACATATTTCCTGCTTTCTCTGGCAATAGGGGTCTTGTTAAGCAACATTCTTGCAGGGACTTCCTGCTTGCTGGAGATCTGAGGTTCACTTTTGGAGTGGGAAAGCAGCAATAAAACTGCAGTATTTAGCTGATGGGCTACATGATACAGAGTCTGCCTCTTTCCTTGGAGCTTTAACTTTTGCTGGGGAGCTCAGTCTCTGCGGGTTTTTGTCTGGGGTCATCATGATACTGCGCCTGATTCCTGGGTACACCTTGTGCTCCCTGTTTATTTTGGAGGGCTTCTTTAATCAGAGATGGAACTGAAAGATTCTGCCAAGAAATGTACCAAACAGCACTAGCAGGTTCTCGTTTTTGTTTCAAAATCAGATTCTCTCTGAATGTCCAAGTCTCTGGTCTCTCCAAAAAAGCCAGCACTGTGGTCTCTCTGTGTGTCACGTTCAGCATACGTGACACTCAAAAGCACCTCTCTTCCTCGAAACAATCTAAGCGCTCTGAGAATCAGGTGGATAGGAATATTGACCAGTTGCAGCCATCATATATGGACATCCCAGTGCAAAACACTCAATTGTTGAGAACAACAGAAAAAAGGGACTATTGCTTCTATACTCCCCTTGATGGCTTCTGAGAACCTTCCGCTTGTCTATGGCAGGCAGCAGACTCTATCCTGGACAAGATGCATCATTGGTCTCATTCTGAGCTTCAGAAAAGGGTAAAGACATTCACCAAAGTCATACAATTGGCTTTGAGGCTTAAGTCAATATTTTCTATCACAGTTAATGTTTTTTTTTAAAAAAAGGTTACTGTTAATTTCAGCATTTACTGAGTTTCCAACACACCTACTACTACATTCTTAAATCAAAAACCAGTATTCATAGAAACTGCAACTAATGGTTCCTTAGGCATTTAAGTAGTCTTTCTATAGGCAAAGACAATGCAACCATTGATAATAGGAAGTGCAAGCAAAGTCTGGATTGGTGCATCCCAATCCAGACTTTGTCCCTCATTGGTTGTGATAGTCAAGGAGCTGTAGTTGAAAACAGTAACTTTGCCAAGCTGTGCTCTGACCCATCAGAGTTCTTACATTTTTATGGATGAATCTGTCCATGAAAGATTTAAACCACACTTTCTATCCTATTAGGCCACATAAAGCTAACAGTGGGACTTCTGTATATCGAAAGATGGGTCTTTCCAATATCAAGGCTATTGGCTGGAAGAGAGAGTTACTGGCCACTTCCAGGAGCTTGACAAGGCAACACATTATTTTTCTTCCTGGGCAAAACATAATCAAGGCCAGTTGGGTGCTTTTTTTGGGGGGGGGGGTCTAAATATTTGCTGACCGAGCAAGATGCCACCATGGGGATAGGGAAAGCTGATCTACTTTTCACACCACTAACTTAACTGTCTGTCTTTTCACACCACTATCTTATCAACCTTCATGTTGCCTCTGTGATATGTGCCTATCCCCAAAATGAACATCTGAATCCTTTCATTTGCCTCAGTTCTTCTCTTCCTGCTCTGGTTGTTTCCACCTACATATAAGACAGTCTTGTTTAAGTATCTGCCAGTTCTGTTTTCTGCATAAGCCAAACTGCACTGTTTTAGAAACCAAAGAAAGAACAGAAGGAGAGGCAGGGTGAGCAATTATAGTTGTGTGTGTGTGCGTGTGTGTATGTTTAAGGCACTGAGAACATTCCTTATAAGTCATTCAAATAAATTGCTGATTTATATGGTATTTCCAAAGTTGCTGGCTTCTCATAATTAATCTGTGAAACAAAGTAGCAGCAGAAAAAGTAGGTTAAGATAACCCTCAGGATCATTTGTAAAATCAAAAAGAAGGAAGTTCAGCACTAATTCTCCAATTTTGAGTAGAAATAATATTCAAGCTGAACCTGACAAAGCTCAAATGTGGGGCATATCATTTGTAAGTATATGGTAATGGATACAGAAAACTAAACATGGAAATACATTGGGTTTTAAAGAGCACGATCAGTTAAGCAGGTGTTTTTCAATGGAGGCTGGTAATGCTTGCACATAGCCTGAACTTTTACAGGAGCTATCCAAGGTGCTGAACGGTATGCCCAAAATAGGTTCAGCACCTTGAATTAAGCAAAACCCCAAAATGGATTTCCTTCTCCTTTGGCATCAGAGTCATTAGTCTGCAAATCACATGCTTAACTGATCATATTCTTTAAAGGCCAACATACTGCCTGTTGACATGAATAGCCTCTGCTGGTAGCTTCCCCACCTGAATTGTGATTTAATCCCTCCAAATTTAGCATAATTTACTCATATCACCTCCACTGCCATAATAATAATAATAATAATTTGTTGCTGTCAAGTCAGTTCCAACTGATGGTAACTCCTTTCAGTGGTTTCTAGGTATAAAGTAGTCAGAAATGATTTAACGTCCCCTTTTGGGGGAGGATCATTTCGGGACAATGTAGCTTGCTCAAGGCTACGTAGCCTGGCTCTTCCCCTACGAGACATGGTGAACAGAACCTTGGCTCTGCAGCTAGGTACACTAACTAGCCAAGCCATCCATCCATCTCCACCCCATAGCATTTTTCCTACAGGGAAAAATGAAATATATTCTCAGTTTGTTGATCTGATTTGTCACTTAATTTTTATATTTTTTAATTTTGCTTTCTTTGAAATTGTTTGCCTGATTTTATCGTCTGTTAACCTCCCAGAATAATGCATCACATGAATGGGGCAGTATATATACCAATGAAATAAATAAAATAAATATTTTGGTGGGGTTTTGAAGAGGGAGGAGTATTGCTTAGATGCTGGACTGGTCACATTAACCATGTAGACAAGACACTATCTCCCAGTTAAAATATATGTCAAATTATAAAGACAAATCCAAATTTGAATTTTTGATCAGTTTTTGATCCCTCCACCAATTAGTAGGAGCTATTATTGACGATGGAGGTTTCTCAGAATCTACTGAAATATCTGGAATTCCAAGTTTGAATCCACAATAAATCATGAAGTTCCTGCATTCTAAATGGCCTCACAAGGATAAAATAGGAAGGGGAAGCACATCTGCTATTTTAAGTTCCCTTGAACATCAAAAGTTTAAATGTTGGTCGGGAAGGAAGATGAGCAGGCTGTCAAGCAGGTGGCGGTGAGAGCAATAGAGATAGTGAGCCACCTGGATTTTTGCACACTTTTGCCTGCATGTTTTAAGACCAGAAGATAGCACAGACGTGCTTATATTGGAAGAGATTTGGAATCTCATGGACATTTTTTGCCATGCACAGCTTCCTTCTCTACGCTCAAGGGAGCTATGATTTTTCTCATTAAACAGAACAATCAATGCAACACTCTCTCCTAAGAAGGTGGTTAAGGCTAGAAGCATAATTACTCTTGTCAACTAACAGTGTCATTGCTACTAGCCAGCAGCACGAGAGCTGTGGCATTAATTAGCAAATGCTGCTAAATTTAGCAAACAGTGCCACTTAGTTCATGTAGCTGGATCTTTTGAATTTTTGACTTTCAGCAACTCTTCTCTTGCCTTATTCTGAAAGGGCAGAGTACAGTCTCCAAGGCTTAGCCTGTAGTCTTGATTAAATCTAGGTGTCCATCAATCTAAATTCATTTCTGGGAGTCATGTTCTGTCCAACTGCACCTTGACATTTCATCAAATGCTGGTTTGGGGGTGTGATGCCATGGATACTTCCAAGAACACTGCTAGACACTAGCTTTTATAATAGACCTTTTGGAAAACCCAGAAGCCTTCTGATTAGTACACAAAACCATCACATAATACATACAGTGGAAACCACTTTGCTTCTCCATGTGGTACATTTTCTATTGCTCTAAAGCTTATGCTGGTTTGGTGAGTGAACCCCTTTATAAGTTTCATTGATTGAAATGTAGTAGCAATCTTACTATACTAATCGCAACTAGAATATGTCTATTTGAGTCAAGGGAACTTACGGAGAAGCTGACTCACCAAATGTATGGTGATTCAGTGGGCCTTCTCTTCTGAGACTTATGCTAAGCAACAATATTTCAGCCATTGAGAGTGAGAGAAAAGGTGAGAGCAATACCAATAGGAGGCTAGATCCATTAGAGGTCTATACCTCTAGCAAGGTCGCTCAGCAGGATGGTCAAAGCTAAAATACCTGATTAACAGGCATCTATCCTCTTCAGGATTTAACAGACACATTAAAAAAGATAATTGATAGTTCCAATAATGATGGTGGTAGAAAAGTTCTTCAAGGGCACATATTGGGCAGCAGCAGTAGGGAAAGATGATACTGGCCTGATCTTTTACAGGCAGTGGCCAGAATCCTGTTATTTATACCAGACAGTCTAAGTCCAACAGCATTGGGGAATTTAGCCAAAGAGTAAAAAATGTAGCAGGAAAGTGACGCACAGAATTTTGTGAAATCAACCATATGTTTATTGCACGTATATGCTCCACACAACAGAACAAATAACTGGATGTCACCTGATGGCCAATATAGAAATCAAATAGGCTACATAATTGGAAGCATATGATGGTCCATTCTGTCTGCAAAACAAGACCAGGAGTAGACTATGATACAGACCATGAACTGTTAATATAAAAATTAGACTAAAACTGAAGAAGAACTATAAAACAATCATAGTGGCAAAATTTAAATAACATTCCTGAAGAATTTGAAGTCGTATAAAGATCAGACTTGCATTACTAAATTCTATAGACTGCAAACCAGAAGCACTGTGGAATGAAATCAGAGATATTATCAGGGAAAAATTCAAAAAGACTATTCCTATAGCGCCCACCCACCCCCACCCCCGGCAAAAGGAAAAGTATCTATAAGTAACTTGTGAAACTTTTAATATGGTTAATGTGCTTTATGGAGAAAAAGTTTTTGATTGTGTGCATCATTAATTTTTTTAGTCCTTCATCTGAAAAGCAATGCATAATTCTAAAAGAAATTTGTGTAGCACAACATTTGATTATCCTGGTGCATAGCCCACTATCTGGACAATAGTCCACTGTTAGAACAGAATGAGAAAACAGAGAGGTTACTTACCTGTAACCATAGTTCTTTGAGTGGTCCTCTGTGAATCCACACAAATGGGTTAGACTGCGCCTGCGCAGGACTCCTTGGAATATTCTAGAGCTTTAAAACATGTGATTAGTAGGACGTTTCCCCATGGTGCGCATGCTCCGCCCGCCCGTAATACCTCAGTTCCGAAATGTCCGCTGCTGTCAAGGCTCTAATTGGAACAAAGCTCAAGAACCAAAGTGACGGACAGCGGGGAGGATGGGCGGGATGTGTGGATTCATAGAGGACCACTCGAAGAACTATGGTTACAGGTAAGTAACCTCTCTTTCTTCTTTGTGGCCTCTGTGAATGCACACAAATGGGTGACTAACAAGCTCACTTACCGGAAAGAGGGCCGTCACGCCAACACTGAAGTCAGCACAGCCCTTCCAAAACTTGCTTCCTTTTTGGCCCTGACGTCCAGACGATAATGTGTCACAAAGGTCGATGGTGTAGACCATGTGGCCGCTCGACAAATGTCAGGGACTTCAATGCCACGTGACCAGGCAGTCGAAGTAGCCATAGCTCTCATGGAGTGTGCCTTCAACGCCTCTGGTGGCACCTTGTTCATAGGTCAAGGTGATAGTAGAAACGATCCACCTGGAAACCATCTGTGGAGAGGCCGGAGCGCCTTTTCGTGGGCAATGGAAGCAGACAAATAGTTTAGGAGAAGTACGGAAGTCCTTAGTTCTGGAAATGTAAAAAGCCAAGGCACGTCGAACATCCAAGGAATGGAGCATGTGCTTGACATCAGAAGAAGGATTAGGAAACAACGTTGGGAGAATCAGAGGTTGATTAACGTGGAAACTCAAAATCACTTTAGGGAGAAAAGACACATCAGGATATAAGACAACCTTGTCCGGGTGAAACTGCGTTTGCCTGGCTCCGATCCTTCCTGGAGGACCGTCCTCAGAGAGTACAGCTTGGGGAGAGAGTCTCGGCCCCGTGGAGCCTCAATTGTGGGGTGCTGCAGGGCTCGATTATCTCCCCAATGCTGTTTAATATCTACATGAGGCCACTGGGTGGGGTCATCAGGGGGTGTGGGGCGTCGTGCCATCAGTACGCTGATGACACTCAGCTCTACATCTCCTTTTCACCAACTGCAGAGGATGCCGTTCTGTGCCTTCAGTGTTGTCTGGAGGCTGTACTGCAATGGATGCAGGAAAATGGGCTGAGGTTGAACCCGGACAAGACGGAGGTCCTGAGGGTGGGTGGCCCCACCATCAGCGGTTTGGGAAACTCCCTTTCATTTGGGGGGGTGACTCTCACCGCAAAGAGTGAGGTTTGCAGGTTGGGGATCCATCTGGACCTGGCGCTCACCATGGAAACGCAGGTGGCGTCAGTGGTCCGTTCCGCCTATTTCCATCTTTGGTGGATTGCCCAGCTGCGTCCCTATCTTGATGTTGGGGTGCTCACCACTTTGGTACATGCGCTTGTAATCTCGAGATTAGACCACTGTAATGCGCTCTACGTGGGGCTACCTTTGAGGTTGATGCGGAAGCTTCAAATGGTGCAGAATGCGGCGGCCAGACTCCTTAATGGGGTGAGAAAATACCATCATATCTCTCCCACTCTGGCCACTTTGCATTGGCTGCCTGTTCGGTTCCGCATTGATTTCAAAGTTTTAATGCTTACGTACAAAGCCCTAAACGGTTTAGGGCCTTGATATTTGGCGGAATGCCTACTCCCACCTAAATCTACCTGTATCACTCGATCTAGTCAGGAGGTGAGGTTGAGGAGCCTAACGCCGAGGGAGGCCCGGAAGGAAAAAACAAGAAACCGGGCCTTCTCGGCAGTGGCTCCTCGCCTTTGGAATAAACTCCCCCCTGAGATCCGCATGGCCCCTTCGCTGGGCATTTTCAAAAGCCAATTGAAAACCTGGCTGTTTAAGCAGGCCTTCCCTCCAGCCATTATTTGATTTATTTATTTGTCTTCTTTTTTCTTTTCCATCTTGAACAATTGGTTACCGATGCTGTATATTGTTGTTATATTTTAAATTGTTTTATTTTTATGTGTTGTTAGCCGCCCAGAGTGGTCAATTGACTAGATGGGTGGGATATAAATACAATAAATGAATGAATGAATGAATGAATGAATGAATGAATGAATGAATGAATGAATGAATAAATGAATGAAAGAATAAATAAATAAATATATAAGGGGCATCAGCCTGAAGGGCAGCCAACTCGCTGGCTCTCCGTGCAGAAGTAATAGCCACAAGAAACAAAGTCTTAATCGAGAGAAGTTTAAGATGAGCAGAAGCCATGGGCTCAAAAGGTGGGCGAGCAAGAGCCCGTAAAAAGAAGACCTGGAGAGACCTTTGAGGGAGTGGAGGCCGGACAGGTGGGCGAATGTTACACAAGCCCCTAAGGAACCTCTTTAAAGTCGGGTGTGAAAATAAGCGGGAAGCTTCTGAACCCACAGGCTGATAAGAAACAATAGCGGAAATATAAACTTTTAACGTCGAGTGGGCCAGACCTCGATCAAACAGATAATGGACGAAAGCGAGTATCCAACGAAACTGGAACAGCCAGAAGACCTCTGGAAGCAGTAAATTTGGTGAAAACAGACCATTTATAAGAGTATAGCAATTTTGTAGAAGATTTTCTAGCTCTGTCCAATACTTCTATTACACTGGGAGAATTCTCCATACCGTCAGGTGAAGCGACTCCAGGTCGGGATGACAGATCTTGCCTCCGTCCTGAGTTAGGAGGAATGGTTGGAGAGGTAGTCTCAGAAACTTGGAGGCGATGTTCTTGAGGGTGGTGAACCATGGTTGACCATGGGGCTATCAAGATGGCATTGGCTTGCAACTGACAGATCCTGACGATCGTTCGCTGAATGAGTGGAATCGGAGGGAAAAGATAAAGGAGGACATCATCCCAGCTCACCATGAAGGCATTACCCAAAGAGTCTGTGCCTCTCCCTGCCCGAGAGCAATACCTGCTGCATTTCGAATTGGCCTGGGTGGCAAATATGTTGATGGCTGGCGTTCCCCACTGATCACAGATATGGGAGAATACAGAGTTGTTGAGAACCCACTCGTGAGTCTGAGTGGTAAGACGACTCAGACGATCGGCCACATCGTTGTCCTCTGTAGACACGTGAATGGCGACTGGAAAAATATGGCGATTGTAGCACCATTCCCAAAGGTGGATTGCTAAATACAGAAGAGACAAAGGGTGGGTGCCCCCCTGCTTGTTGATGTAATACAGGGTGGTCATGTTGTCCGTGGCCACCTGTACTCCACGACCAACCACGAGAGGATAGAAAGCGCGGAAAGCCTTGATAACTGCCAACATCTCTAGATGGTTGATATGTAATGACTTTTCCACGCTGGACCATAGAGCATGGATCTCGTGAGTGCCACAGTGCATGCCCCAGCCTGTTGGGCTGGAGTCCGTCATGATTTGGACCGTCAGCTGGAGAGGCCTGAAAGGTCGGCCAACTAGAATGTGAGGCACGAATGTCCACCACGTCAGTTGACTTGCGAGCTCTGGAGTCACATGTAGGCGTTTGGCAGGGTTGTCCAACAGAGGATCGAACTTGGACAGGTACCACACCTGTAGAGAGCGCATCTTCAACCGAGCGTGAGGAAGAACAGACATGGTCGAAGCCATGAGACCTAAGAGATGTTGTGTGTGGTGAGCAGAAACCTTTGCAGATGGGCGAAATGGATGAATACCTCGACTTAGTTTGTGAATCCTTTCAGCCGGAAGGAAGACCCTGGCTCTGATGGAATCTAGGTGAGCACCAATATAGTCCTTGGTCTGAGACGGTTGGAGATGGGACTTTGCAAAGTTGACCTGTAGGCCTAGATCTGCCAGAGTCTGGAGGGCAAAGTTGGTATCTTCTTGCGCTTTGCTGTAAGAACCAGCGATGATCAACCAATCGTCTATATATGGAAAAACCGTGATGTTGTGAAGACGAAGATAGGCTGCTACAGGGGCCAAACACTTTGTGAAGGTTCCTGGGGCGGTGGCAAGCCCGAATGGTAGGGCGCAGAATTGGTTAGCTGACCCCATGAAGAAGAAACGGAGATATTTGCGATGACGGTGGTGGATGGAAATATGAAAGTAAGTGTCCTGTAGGTCTATAACAACGAACCAATCGCCCAGAGAGAGAAGTGGAATGATAGATTTTAGGGTGACCATTCGGAAACGTCTTGGATGAAGGTACGTATTGAGTAGTCTGAGATCTAGGATCGGTCGGAGACCACCGTCCTTTTTGGGAACCATGAAATAGCGGGAATAGAAACCGTCTAGAACCTCTTGAGGAAGAATGCGTTGAACAGCATGCTCCCGGAGAAGAACAGAGACTTCGTCCTCTAGAGCAGGTGAGTAAGCTGTGAGTTTGAGGTGGCCGATAGGAGGAAGATCTGTGAACTCCGAGAGGTAACCATAATGTATGATGGCGAGTACCCAAGTGTCTTTGGTGACGATAGACCACTTGTCGAAGAAAGGGGCTAGCTGGGGATGATGGGAAAGGTCAGGTGGATGGTTCGGAATAGGACAGTCAAAGATACTGTTTACTTTTCTTTGCAGGACGACGGAAGGTTTGGTGACGTTGGACAGCAACCTGTGATCTGAAAGTAGTGGTAGCAGAAGAAGCTGGAGGAGGATTGGACCTCTCTTGAGCAGGAGGTCTGTAAGAGCGATAGGCCTGATGGGAAGATTGCTGATAAGATTGATGGGTATTGAAAGGTCTGCGCCACAGGTAGCATTGGTATCGTGGCTGTTGGACAGAATAAGAGCAAGCTGTCTTCCGGATCTTATGTAAATTGTCCATCACCTCATCCGTCTTCTCATTAAACAGGCCAACACCATCAAATGGAAGGTCTTCAATGCGGGACCTAGCATCGTCCGTGATTCCCGCTGAACGCAGCCAAGCATGCCTCCTGAGTGCAATAGCCGATGTCATGGCCTTAGATGCTGCATCAGCCGTGTGACAGGATGCTAAATGCTGCTGTTTAGCCAACGTTGTCGCCTCCAGGTGAGCATTGAGAACACTGGCTCTAGTCTCCTCAGGAGCAGCCTGGAGAACTGGCAAAACCTTGTTCCACAACTGCCTCTGATAAGTCCCCATAGCTGCCTGATAATTTGAAACTCTCATGACAAATGAGGCCAGAGAGTAGAGCCGACGGCCCAGGACATCCAGCTTCCGCCCTTCTCTGTTGGTGGGTGTAACCTTTGAACGGTTTCCAGCCCGTGATTGATTAGATTGTACTATAGGTGCGGGATGTTTAGTGAGGAAAGTAGTGTCACTGCCATGCGTTCTGTAATGATTCTCAACACACCTAGAAATCTGAAGAGACTGGAATGAAAGCCAAACTCAACGGGGGGGACTTATCTTGATTAATGTCATCGAAGACGAGGTCCTGCTTGGGAGGAGGAGGTTGCTCTATATCTGTCATGAGTGCAGCTGAAGACCTGGAACCGGAAGGGTTAACTGTGGCTGAGGAGAATGCTGAGCAATTAGAAACGCAAACACCTGAATCACCCCCAGATTCTCCTCCTCAAGTAGACAGGCTGAGGGCCAGGCTTCGGGGAAGACTTATGACAAAAAGGTCAGAAGATCGCTCGAAGGCTGCCCACAGAAACATCCGATCAACTAGCCCTGAGTACTGACAGGATGGAAAAGCTTCCAGCAGCTCAAGGGGCTGTTTTACTATATAAACAGCTCTTAGTCGGCTAGAAATCCGTGGAAGCAACAAGTCAAATCTCTGGCTTGCATCCACGCTCCTGACTACCTTGAACCTTGTTCCCTGGACCTTTGGCTTTGGACTCTGACCCCGGACTGTGTGATTTGGCTTTGGACCCTGACCTTGGATTACGGTTTGTGATTTGGCTTTGGCATTTTGGTATCGGCTCTGAACTTGGACTGGCTTATCGGACTCTGCTGTTGAAACCCCCGGGAACGTGACAATATCAAGTTCCAAGGATTTAGCCATGCGGAGAATTAACTGCGAGTATGATGTAAAATCCTCAGATGGAGATGGGGGATGGAGATCAGCAACATCTGAATCAGGAGTTGGCAAATTTGAAGGAGATTCCCTGGAAGCTTCTGAAGGTGGATCCTGTTCAGAGATCGACGATACCGAAGAACCCCTCGCAACAGAAAGAGGCGGAGAAGGCGAGTGACGATGACTTCTTGATATAGAGGCTGGAGCTCGAGGAATCGGTGCGGAAGTGTCTGTTTCAGGTGGATGAGAACTTTTAGAAGAAGCACCCTGACGAGAAGACAGAACGTGAGATGCTCTCGGTTGCGATACCGAGGATGACTGTACCGAAGGGACATGAGAACGCTTCGACGGATGGGCCACTTGTTGAGAAACGTCTTGCTGAGATAAGTGGCATTTAGAAGCCGGCTTCGATGGCGGAGGGCCGAGCTGGTAATAAACTCAATGTCGACGCCGAGGATGAGAGGGCTATGGGGAGGATCCAGAAGAAGAGGCATAGACATAATGCACTCTTTTGGATCTTACATAATCGCCGGCGTCACAGTAGGGATTGAGGTCGTCCCCATGGTATCGACGTCGATCATCCCGTCGATCGACCTCTACATACAAAGGCTCCTCATAATCCGAGAACACCCGACATCGAGAAGGACGAGGAAGAAATATAACCTCCCGATGCTGAGAATACTGTCGGGCTGGCGAGATGTGCCGACATTTAGCCAGCCGTTTACGTGGAGGAGACTGCTGTGGCGACACCTCCGAATTCGACAGTTGTATTACTGTTGCCCGCCCGATTGACATAGGGCTCGAATGGGCTGAGGCCGGGCTGGAGATCACATCAGCCTCAGAATGGCCATGAGTGGGAGATAGGCTCGGTATCGACACCGAAGCCTGAGCCTGTGGTGGTGGTACAGAATCGCCCGCTTCAGAAAGAGAGTCTGGATCTGGTAACTCTCTGGACGATTCCTTGAGTATTGGTGATGGAAGGGAAACTCGGACTGGAGGGAGCTCCCGAGGTAGAGTAGATTTAGAAGATCGTTTAGGCTTCTCCTGCTTAACCACCTCTTTCTTCTTCTTAGGATCCTTTACCGATGGCGATTTCGATATCGAGCTCGACATCGATGCTGAAGACTTTTTCGGTTTAGGCGCTTTCAAAGAAGCCCTCGAAGAAGGGGTGGCAGGAGCCAATGAAGCAGCGGGTTCAGAATGAGGAGTAGGAGGAGCAGGAGTTAAGGTAGGCTCCATGTCTGCCAGGCTCGAGGGTGTTAATGACTTCTCCCACAAGTATGAACGAAGCCGCTGTAAGCGGAGCTTAAGGGCGGGCTTGGTCAACTTTTTACACTCTGGACAGGATTGAGTCTGGTGCCTCTCCCCTAAACAAAATAAGCAGCGGTCGTGGCTGTCCGTGAAGGGGATCTTATTAGCACACGACGTACAGCGCTTAAAGGGACCTGACGAGGCCATAAAAATTGGCGGGAACAGGAGAAGAGAGAGGGGGGGAAGGGGAAAAAAAGGGAAGAACTCACGGGAAAATGTCAACAATTGCCGGTCCAAGTCAGAAGCCGAAATAGATTAGAAGCCGAAAAATCATGATAAAGTCCGTAAGCCAAAATCATAAATGGTAATCAGTCCAAAGGTCAGAGTAATCCAGAAATCACAAACGGTAACCAATCCAAAATCAGACAATCGTAATCGCAAACCAAATCGGTCCAAGGGTCAAAGTACTCCAGAAATCACAAACGGTAGTCAGGAAGCCAGACCAGAATAAAAAAACGTAAGATAGGAAACAATTCAAAACAGCTCTAGACGTCACGAAAGAGTCCGATCTCAGCGGCGGCAAGAAGGAACTGAGGTATTACAGGCGGACGGAGCATGCGCGCCATGGGGAAACCTCCTACTAATCACATGTTTTTAAGCTCTAGAGGAGCTTCCGAGGAGTCCTGCCCAGGCGCAGTCTAACCCATTTGTGTGCATTCACAGAGGCCACGAAGAAGAAACAGAATGATTTCCAACCAGCCAAGGATTTGTATAACAGTGTATTTTATCTCCCCGTCTGTTTAATCTATGCAGATGATACCATATTACTAAGAGAAAATAGTAATGATTCAAAACTACTACTCATGAAAGTTAGAGAAGAAGGTGAGAAGCAAGATTACAAGAGTTCAATCATCAATCCAACACTGCAGTCAAGGAATCAGAACATAAGATGAGCCCTGCTGGATCAAGCCAAAGGCCCATCTCGTCCAGCTTCCTGCATCTCACAGTGGCTCAACCAGATGTCTCTGGTAGCACACGAGACAACGAGATACCTATCTCCTAATACCCCTCCCTTGCATCTGGCATTTAGAGGTACCTTCCTTCTAAGCCTGGAGATTATACATCCCCATCATGGCTTGTAACCTGCGATGGACTTTTCCTCCAGGAATCTGTCCAATCCCCCTTTAAAGGCATCTAGGCCAGATGCCATCACCACATCCTGTGGCAAGGAGTTCCACAGACTAACAACATTCTGGGTAAAGAAATATTTTCTTTTGTCTGTTCTCACTTTCCCAACACTCAATTTGAGTGGATATCCCCTGGTTCTAGTATTGCTTGAGAGGAAAAGAGCTTCCCTCTATCCACTTTATCCATCCCCTGCATAATTTTATACGTCTCAATCATGTCCCCCCTCAGGCGCCTTTTCTCCAGACTAAAGAGCCCCAAACACTGTAGCCTTTTCTCATAAAGGGAGGTGCCCCAACCCAGTCATCACATTAGTCGCTCTCTTCTGCACCTTTTCCACTATGTCTTTTTTGAGGTGTGGTGACCAGAACTGAAGATTGGGACTTGGAAAAGCAAGTATGCAGGCACTAGAAAAGATACTGAAGTGTAAGGATATAGCACTGGAGACCAAGGACAAGACCATCCATACTGTGGTATTCCCAATTACTATGTATAGGTATAAAAATTATAATCAAAAAATCTGACAGGAAAATAAAATAGTTACTTCAAAATATGATGTTGAAAGAAAGCTTTACAGGTACTATGGACTTTCACAAAGACAAGTAAGTGGATTCTAGAGGAATTCAAGCCTCAGTTTGAATGTCTACACTTAAAATGACTAAACTGAGGCTATTGCTAGAAACAGTGGAAGGCAGCAGGAAAATAGGAAGACTGATAATGAGAATGATTGACTCAATAAAGAAACCCACAGCCTTTCTTTTCCAAGAGCTGAGCAGGACTATTAATGACAGAACATGTTAGAAGTGATTTGACGGCACATAAGAGCATGACAGCAGAAATGCTGAGGGCTTAATGACTCTTTTCGTGAAAGCTGCTTCCCACATCCTATCAAACTTTAACAGGCTTCTGAAGGGCTTGTCCAGCTTGATTTATTTTATTTTATCCCATTAAAATAATTATATACCACCCAATAACATGAGTTCTCCAGGAGGCTTCCAATAAATACTAAAGTAGATAAAAAAATCTACAGCTAAAATGGATACAGCACAAGATCTTCTGCAGCCAATAAAGTCAGTATAATAAAGCTCATGGAAGCACCAAGCTGTCATAGATCTTAGATCTTTAAAACTCCAAGAATACCCAAAATATATTTTAAAAAATTACTAAACCATTTTAAGATTCAAAAGCTTGGGAACATAAAAAGGTTTTCATCAATTCCTGAAAGAACTACAAAACATCTATGGAAAGAGCACTCCACAACTGGATGACTCCAATGAAAAAGCACTCTCTCACAGCCACCTTCTACACCTCATTTGCTAGAAGCATCCAGAAGATCTGAAAGTCTAGGCAGCATACATAGGAAGACAAAATCCTTGAGCTAACCTGATCCCTGGCTGTTCAGATCTGGAAAGGTTTATATCACAACTTGAATTGAGCCCAGATATAGACTGGAAGTCCATGCACATGACATACCAATATAACATGGTCAAACTAATTAAACATCCCATTGTTCTATTCAGAAAACCTCTGGTTGATGGATGTGGGATATTATGCTTCTGTACCCATGATTCGAAAAGACAGGAAATGGCATGATATGGTTATACAATATCGTGCTCGTGTTGCTAGAAGGAAAAAAGGATGCCAAGCTTTACATAGCAAAGGGCAGCCTGAATGTTGACAACACCAACGGCAGCAGTCAGAATAGTCTATAGGATACCCTCTTGTACTCACTACTATTCACAAAGTGACACTGCGCAAGGGAAAATCCCAGAAACAGACTCCTTTCTTCATCAGTTAACCACTTCTCACCCAAACACAAAGCTGTTTTTCAACAGGGCTGTTTTTCAAGAAGTGAGAATGATAGCTACCTATTGTTTAAGAATCAGCCACCTCAGAACCAACACGGAACAGCCATTTCAAGTGGGGAGAAGAACAAAGCTGAACACAGAACAGGGCTCTGTCTTCACCCCCGTGCAAACCCTCCCAAATGAAGAAAGAAAATATCTCCTAATGTTCCTATCGGCACAAGCCATTTAAGGCATTAGCAAGTGAACAACATTTGGATATGAGGAGTCTACATCCATGATAATTCTCCTCAGACATGGGAAATGTTACTATTTCAGACTACAACTCCCAGAATCCCACAGCCGGCATGGCAATTGGTTTTCTTTCCTTGCTTGCTGTTTGGTTGTAGTGGAGGAAAGTTACACCAAAAATGTTTTGTCACGGAAAAGGATCAAAAGGGGACACGTTCCCTGGCTGAGGGAATGTGCACTTCTACAGCAAAGCAAAAAAAAGCAAAGTGTGCTGCTTATATACCACCCCATAGCACTTTAAGCACTCTCTGGGCAGTTTACAAGTCAATTTTTCAGGCTACACATTGCACACACACTGGGTACTCATTTTACTGATCTCGGAAGGATAAAAGGCTGAGTCAACCATGAGATGGCTACCTGGAATTGAATCCCCTGTCGTGAGCGCAGTTTTAGCTGCAGCACAGCAGTTCAACCTCCATGCCATGAGCCAGTCTGTCTGCACCTCTTTAAAGTGGGATCCCACCTTTTAATTAATGTCATGGTGATTTATCCACAAACAAGGACATCACTGAGCAGGAAGAAAACTCGGCTTTGTCCAGCCAAGGTATCTGTGATTCATCAGCTCCTACAGAGCTAACCTAGATCTCCAGGCTAATGCTGCAGGAAGCCTGTCAGCTCACCTCTCGGTTTGCATTCATTTGTAGCTCTAATGCTCACATATGTAGTCAGTAAATAATTTAAGGCGTCAGCTGTATGCCCTTGTTTCATCTAAAGCCCACTGAGTACAATACGGCAAAAACAAAGCCACAAACCAAATAAGAAGAGAGTTCAAGTCACATTAAGTGGGGCAATTACTAAACGCAAACAAGCTCATGAAGCAGTATCCAAGGAGGAAAGATGAGAAGATGGGCATCTGTGAGAGAAAGTTCTTGTGGAAACAATAACCCCCAACCTCTTTCAACCTGAAATGCCTGGTACAGAAGTTAGATTTCCTGTATCCCTGTATTCTGTGCTCTGTTACTGAACTGACCAGATCTGCATCTCCTGGACTAATGTGCAGAGTGGGCTTTAGTGCTGTTCTTTTATCAGCTTTCACACATCCCGAATGTTTCTATGCAAGTTCTTTGCTCAAAAATACATCAAAGTATATTTTTGAATGTGCTTCTTGAGAGAAAAAATAATCAGAAAGGATCATTTGCATTTGAAATAAGTATTAAAGTAAGTATGTAATTTAAGTATGCATTGATATACAAATTGTACGCAGTTTTGTTTAACAATCACAAATTAATGCAGAAATAGACTTATGGGTGAACTCATACAAAAGTAACCCAGAAAGAAGAGCCCAGAAATAGACTGATTTGCTCATCCCAGACTGAATCATAAATAGATTGATTTACTCTGACCAGCTTTGGAGCTAATCTCAGCCTTAGAATATCCTCTCTAAAAATGGGTATATGTTTTGTAGATGGTTTCTTAAATGTTACATTTCCTAGCATTATGCTGTGTGTATTTGTGTTATACACATGACTGGGTGAATAATTTGTGGGTCATTTATTTGTGTTTCCCTAGCCATTTGCTTTGTGCTTATAACAGAAGCCCTATTCAGCTACTCAGTAACAGGCTTAAAGATAGACAAGAGAAGGAGTGTGCTAACCCTGATTGCTTTGGCCTAGGACTCTTGCTTTGGCTTAGGACTTTGTGTACCTTGGCTCAATGATCTCTGACATTCTCTCCCTAGATGTCAAGCTGGATAAACGCATTGGCAAAGCAGCTCCCATGTTCTCTAGACTCACAAAGAGAGTATGGCTTAATAAGACGCTGACGCTATATACCAAGATCCAGGTCTATAGAGCCTGTGTCCTGAGCACACTCCTGTACTGCAGTGAGTCCTGGACCCATTGTGCACAGCAGAAGAGGAAGCTGAACACGTTCCATATGCGTTGTCTCCAACACATTTTTGGTATCACCTGGCAGGACAAAGTTCCAAATAGAGTAGTCCTAGAACGAGCTGGAATGTTTAGCATGTATACATTACTGAAACAGCGACGTCTACATTGGCTCGGGCATGTCGTGAGAATGGCTGACAGTCGGATTCCAAAAGATCTCCTGTATGGAGTATTAGTGCAGGGAAATCGTCACAGAGGGAGACCACAGCTGCGATACAAGGATATCTGCAAGTGGGATCTGAAGGCCTTAGGAATGGACTTCAACAGATGGGAAACCTTGACATCTGAGCGTTCAGCCGGGAGGCAGGCGGTGCAGCATGGCCTCTCCCAATTTGAAGAGACACTTGTCCAGCTGGCTGAGGCAAAGAGGCAGTCCCAAAACCAGCAAAATCAGGGAGCTGGACAGGGGACAGATTGTATTTGTCTTCAGTGTGGAAGGGATTGTCACTCTCGAATTGGCCTTCTCAGCCACACTAGACGCTGTTCCAAGTCCTCTATTCAGAGCATGTTACCATAGTCTCTCAAGACTGAAGGATGCCTAATCTAATCTAATCTAATCTAATCTAATCTAGGACTCTACATGTGAAGAGGAACCTCTGAAAAACAGAGGCCACGGGGCCTCCTCATGTGACAGAAAACTCAGGGTTCCAAGCCAGGTTGAGATGATCCACATGTAGAGATGGATCTCCTCTTCTCCTCTTAGCTCTCTCAACACATTAACAGTGAGGACAGATGGAGCAGGGATAATATGCTCCTTCCCTCTCGTGTTCATTTAACCTCTCTATTGAAAAAGGGTTTCCTGCATCACATTAAGCTCATTTGCTGTGATATGATATTTAGTATGCACAGTATATGTAGCAGGGCACTTCAAAGTACATAAAATGCCACACAACACAGGCAGTCGCTCCCCTAGGTGCCCATATCTGCTTTGGTTCTGCAAAGTTTGATCACCATTGCTTTAGATTATTTAACAAGGGCACTAAAGCATATTTAAGGGACGTGGTGGCGCTGCGGGTTAAACCGCAGAAGCCTCTGTGCTGCAAGGTCAGAAGACCAGCAGTCCTAAGATCGAATCCACGCAACGGAGTGAGCTCCCGTCGCTTTTCCCAGCTCCTGCCAACCTAGCAGTTCGAAAGCATGTAAAAATGCGAGTAGATAAATAGGTACCACCACGGTGGGAAGGTAACGGCGTTCCGTGTCTAGTCGCGCTGGCCACGTGACCACGGAAACTGTCTTCGGACAAACGCTGGCTCTATGGCTTGGAAACGGGGATGAGCACCGCCCCCTAGAGTCGGACACGACTGGACTAAATGTCAAGGGGAACCTTTACCTTTACCTTTTAAAGCATATTTATGGAGAAGGATGGCTTTTCATCCGTGTTGCTCTGTAGAATCTCCTACTTTAGAGCCAGTCTGTCACAGAGTCCTGTGCCTGTGCCAAGGTGTTTTGAAGCCTCTCTCTCCAGGTCTTATGGGGGCAGGGAGTACATCCAGCCACCCTACTAGGTCTTGGGTGATAACAAGACGTGAATTCATATCTGTATTATGTATGGCAAGTAGAAGTCTGCTTTTGTAGGAGGGCAGCAAACATTGACTGAAAACCTGATGCTTAGTGTACTAAAGTAAATCACAACCAGAGTAGGCCCATTGAATCAGTGGAGATTTGATGAGTCAACTCCTCTGTAAATTCCATTGATTCAATGGGCCTATTCTAATTGTGACTTACTATGCTAAGTAACAAGACTTCATTCAGCCTTTGTGATGAACTGTGACTACATAGCTGGTATTAGAGGTAGGCAAATTTGTGTTTTTGGACTTCAGTGCTTGGGATGTTCTTTGGAGATTTAATCCAAAGGACAAAAATCCACAACTCTGAAGTCTAATTGTTATGTTATGGCTGTATCTTTAATTTTCCACATGCTTCTCTGTACTCCTTTAGTTTTTCTTCTTATTTTTGCTGGTGTAGGCTTCTGAAGCACAGAATGATTAAGTTTTGAGATTGTTTTCTTCCATATTCCTTCAAGACACATACATCCTGAGGGTTACAAGGAGAGTTTTCAAAACATGCAAAAAGTAGAGAAATATTATAGCTTGGGGAGGGAAGGGAGAGCATCTGGACGCTTCATTCCTTCTTGCAGATCACAACAGTTGCCACTCTCCAATAACAACCTTTAAATGAAACAGTGACTTTTGAGAAGAGGAAGCTAGTGATAAAGACCATTTTTTGCAAGTATGCAGAAATCAGAGCATAGCTACCCTTTCCCTTTCCTACATTTTGCTAAAAAGCCAATTTCAGCTCAGTTTAATCCTTGATCAAAGCAGCGAAATTTAGCACTGTATTAATTATACCCATATTTAAAACTGTCACTAAGAAATATAGGTGATCCACATCAATATTAAATTTCTTAGACAACGCCAAGCAAACTCATTCAGAGGATGCTGAAAATCTGTTTTCCTATTAACCCTCACAGTAGAATTACACACCTCTCTGTGAGGAAATGGTAGGAAACAAGTATTTGGAAACAAGAGAACAGAGAAATGGGTTTGGTTTGTATTTTCAAATGCACACAAATCAAAACACAGCTGTCCGTCAAAATGAAGTGGAGCTAAACAAGCAAAGAATATGTGGGAAATTCTGTATGAGGAGAAGGAGCACAAAAATGTGAATATTTATAAAAAGAGTGAACTATGTTAGAAAAATTACTTCCAGACATAGGTACATTAGGCAAAACACCATTCAAGTATACACATGATGATGCTAGTTTTTTAAAAAAGGGTATACAGAAATGCATAGAAATGTTCATGATTTTTAGAGACATCTCAAAGTGCTACTACATACAAGGAGAATTCTCAGTGCCACTTTGGAGCATTCTATGTACATGTGATTTTGACCTAGAAATATAAAGCTGTCTGTCTTTTGGTGCTCCCTCAAGGGCAAGGAGCCTCAATGTTTTTTTTTATCCTCACCTGCATTGGGGTAACATCTTTTCTGGCGTTCTGGGGAAGAGTTTTATGGTTTGGCTACTTGTCCAGAACCATGAAGGTTCCTGATCTGTTGACCAAACTTACATGTATGAGAAGCAACACGGAGTTGTCTGCATGTTTGTGAGCCAGTCATTCTGTGCTCACTCCATGTATCTGTGTTTGCCAGCCTTTCTTCTCAAGGAAAAACCTCTAGTAGTTTTGCACAGAGACATTTTGCACAAGTTGCACACACTCTGATGAAAAATATTGGCACTTTGAGGCTTGCTGGAAGTGAGGAAATCATGGGGACTTAAAAATTCACCCTAAAGATACCTCCTCAAGTTGAGACAGCCTGAATTAATGAGGAGGAGGAATTTAGTGAACTTTCTCCACATCCCTGTTTTGTTTTTTCCCATTACCGCCAATTTTATCACTTGCAGGGGTGTCATACTGTTAGTGATGTACTGCTCTTTTGAGGTCGGGGTACAACTGAAAGGATTCACAGATGGAAGAATCCAACCATCCATTCTTTCACACACTTTCTCACCTCTGTACTGCCATGGATTCCAGAGATATACATCACACACCTTTGGTGCATTACTTTCAGTGACAAGTAAACAGAGAAAACTACTCTAGTGAACTATACTATGTAAGGTAGCTTGTATATAAATAAATAAATAAATAAATAAATAAATAAATAAATAAATAAATAAATAAATAAATAAAGGCATATTTATAGGAAACATCCCCATACACACCACTGAATGGAATAGAGGACTCTAACTGGTTCCATTGCCAAAGTATGCCCTTCTCCTCACCATAGGAATTATCACTCAGCATCCTATGAACATTTTTCATGCCCTTTTCTCAAAAGGCTACAAAAATTCGCCAAGTGGAGGATGATGTTTCATGGAGGATGTTAACAAAACTCACAGGAAGAACTGCCAGTGAATCCTGCTTTTCATGGTGAGTGCAATGTATTTCTATTCTTACAGTACTGAAGAAGATAGCCAGGATTAATTTGCTCATAGGTTTTATTTTATAATCATTTCCCTGAGGGAAAGGGTATTGATGCACTAAACAATCAATGCAACTGGGAACTGAAAGGAGAAGCCTTGTTTTTCCCTAACCTAAGCAGCACATCAGAAGTAGCATAAAATTTACAGAGAAGTCACACTGGAGCGCATAATGCTTAGAAGTATTTTCACTCTCGTGTCGCAACGATCAATGACCCAGTTTAAGCTGTTCTCCTTTTATTGCTGTTAATAAGTAAAAGTTTGACAACACACATGCTAAGACTCCTGTGCGGTTATCAACTAAGCATTTTTATTTGGAATTTTACGGATAGCAAGACCATTTCTATGCCACGTCAAAATTTCCCTTGGGTTAACCCGAAACAGCAGCATTAACTGTTAATTAACTGCCTATGTGACCACAGGGTGAGGCCGAAGAGTCTACCTACACCATGTAGTGAAACCTCTGAATATGGGCAGGTTTCCTTTCCTCTCACCATTAAGTGACCACAATCAGCCTCGAGCCTGAGGAAAAGAATACTCAGGGAGCAGAAGGCATACATTTCATAGTACAGTCACCTGAAATCCAGCAACTCTTAGAAAGTGAAGCCCAGGTATGCTAGGGAATTTCGGCAGATGCAGCTCACCATGCAGATGAAACCTGCTGAATCTTCCTCATCTCCACAAGGGCTAAAGGTAAAGAAGTTCTATCCCCCTTTTGCATCTGGCCACCTTTGTCTTAATGTGTGTATGCATTAAATCTGGGGCCTCTTTATCCCATCTGAAGTGTCCAAATTGAAGTTTAGATTATCTTGAATGAGTTCCAAGCTAACACACTGAATCAACACAGTGTTATCATATATCAAGGC
This sequence comes from Intellagama lesueurii, assembly GCA_037013535.1. Taxonomy (NCBI): domain Eukaryota; kingdom Metazoa; phylum Chordata; class Lepidosauria; order Squamata; family Agamidae; genus Intellagama; species Intellagama lesueurii. Next base: position 257,183,001 of record JBAJHW010000002.1, read on the forward strand.
TTACCAACCAGGTTAAAGACACCGAGCTTGTTCCCTCCAGAGAATCAAGAACACTCAACCTACACTAAGGATGGGACAACTGTTATTTTACAAGACATCAGTGGATGTTCTGCTGCACACACGTGTCTTTCTTGTGCTTTAATGGGATGAAAGCAAAGTGAAGTCCAAAACACGATTAGCACAGCTGGCTTTTGGGATCACCTGGAATTCCCACAGGGAGGGCAATATATCAGAAGGTTTCCCTTCTAGGACACTCATGTTATCTAAAGTCTATGCACCAGTAAATACAACACCATCACGAGGCAGGAAAGTGAGGGAGGAGAGGAATCACATCACTTCCCTCCCTATACTTCTGAACTTAAAAGCTTGGCAACCAGCACCGATGATTTTGCATCCAATGGCTATAATTTGATTAGTTTTGTGTACTGTAATGCCGTGGATGCTAGGTAATGAATGTGTGCTAATATCTCCCTTTATTAACAGTTACCATCTTCATCATGGGATTGCTCCTGTGATTACAAGAAATCTCTTTCAGCAACCCTTTTTTTCTCCTACAGTCCCCTCCATCCCTCTCCTCTCACCCAACAACTGTCAGCCAACTTCTACCACCAAGTAATTCTGTGAAACAAAGAGAGGACAGAAGCGTTCGGTTCCCTCCAAATGTGCAAATAATCCCTCTATAGCAACCTTACTGTTGAGAGGTATTAAAATCTCAGGTTACTGCTAACATGCCCACACCAAACAACAAGAAAGCTCTGGGTGTCTTTCTTATGTAACTGGATGCCTGTAAGGGTGGGGAAATCAGCCTCCCCCCTCCCTTTCCAAACACACAGCAATTAGAAGGCACAACACAGGTTTTCTGCTCATTCAGCCACCAAAGAAAGTGAAACATGAAAACTCCAAATACACACATTCCCCACCCCACTTATAGCGATCCTTTCTCTGTCAGTCATGAGAGTCTTGAACCCCAGCCTGCCCTCCCATTCACCCGCCGCCCCCCCCCCCCCGTACCTTTGTTCCGACGTCTCACCACCCCTAGCCGACACTTCAGGGAAAGAGCAAGCATCTTCCCTGGATCGCAGTCTTTTACAATGCCTGGCTCACATGGCTCTGAATGGTTTCTCCTCAACACCTCTGCCTGACTCTGTGAGGGGGCTGCTGGTGGTTTTAAATTAATTTATGATTACTGTGAAATGGAGTTGTGCTTCATGTCCTAGCAGAAGGTGGGGGTCGGGGGAGAGAAAGAAGCAGAGGGAAGGAGCTGGAGAGAAGGAATGGGGACAGGGCACAGTCTCTCCCCAGGAATTCCTCAGGATTGCCTATTGTTGTTGTTTGAGCTGCCCAGATGAATGTGAACTTGCTTGTCTACATCCATCATTCGCCTTCTCTGAAAACAATACACAGGCACATATCTTCCTAGCATCCAAAGAATTTTCAAGGATATTAGCATAACTCATTAGCAACTGCGGGACTATTTTTGTTCACGTATGCCTCCCTATTTAAAAAAAGAATAATCCTCAAAAGGCTGATAAAGTGGAATTCTCAGATTCACAGCAAAGTTGTCAGCGAAAAATGAAGAAGAATATATATATATAATAAAGGCTGAGACATCATTCTGGAGCGGGCAGGGTGTCCTTCAGGGATATACAGTACCGAGGCTACATTTCACCACCCCAGCATAGAGTCCAGGTTAGGAAATCGCACATTGTGAAAAATCAACAGCAAGTACACTGACAGACGAAAAGTCTTTGCCCCAGCTTAAAGCAAAAGAGCTAAGGCTACTTTTTAAAAACAGAGCCATGACCACCCTGACTCTTTAGAATAAATTTGCTTCATCCGCATGGTGGTAATACAGCTGAGGACCTTTCTCTGTCGCTGTTTGGTTTTCCATCACGGGGCACCATCAGTACTATTAACTAATTGATTCAGGTAGGCAAGAATTTTGTTTCAATTGGTTTTTAATAAGAACTTTCCAAAATTTGCAGATTTCTTCATAAGCAAGATAGAAACAACATTGGATTTAAACAAAGATTGGATTTGGGATGTGGAAGGAAGTAAAACTGACAGATTGACCCACGTGGTTCAAGAGGTTTATGCGTTTCAGCCTTCAAAGTCTGGCTCTGAAGCCTTGTGTGTCCAGCTGTACTGGGCTAATTTAAGGACTGCCACTTCCCCTTCCTCCAGGCTCCTCATCTTTAAACAGCCACAGAGCAGGCAGGTCTTCTCCACAGTAGGAATAGATGTACTTGCAGAATTTGGCCAGACTAAAATAATTCAAATAGAGAAGAAAGCAAACGTGAAAGTAAACCTATTCTTACAAATAACAGTGTGTCCTTTTACATTTCAGGGATCGCAATGGCTTGAACATGCAGAAGGAAGCAATCTCTTAAACTGTACATGGTTTGATCTTCCCCAGCAGCATCCCAGATGGGGGAAGGCATTCAGAGAAGGTATTCATATTATCTACAGTTCAGGGCCAGATTATCCAGGAAATTGCCTCCTTTATAGACCTTGTCCACACAATTATCTCCTGTGGGTGAAGCCCTGCTTACTGCACTGTAACCAGGAGAAGTTCATTTGATTGTGATGATGATGAAGAGCATTCTCTGTAGATGTCGTCCCGCTGGTGCTTCCCTGCCTCTCCCCTCAGCCAACTACTCAACAACTGAGCAGAGAGACTCGTCTTCCCACCTCCTCAGTGGAGTAGTTGGCTGAAGGGAGAGGCGGGGCAGCGGCAGTGGGACTGTGTCCACGATTGGCACAATGTTGCTGCTGCTGGGCATGCACATGCCAAGGAGCCCGGTGAGTGGACTGGGCTGATTCTGAGGGGTGGGAAGGGACCACTCGGACACCTGTGCTGGAGGTGTATTTGTCCCCCATGAGACAAACACAAAGCTCCCATGTAACTATAGAATTTGGGTGTTGAAAATTGTTGCAGTTAATTTTGACGAAGGTACCAAAATTAGCAAATTCCATTATATTTAAGGTTAAAAGGAACCCGAGATACGAAATATCTGAATGTTAAATAAAATGAAATGGATTGTTTCTCCCTTCTCTAGATTAGATGATGCTACAACTCCTTCCAACACAAAGTTCAAGAATTCAGTGACCATTTGGCTTCCATCCAGCTTCCAGCTATCCCTGTTAAACGGCAAAAGACACATTCCAAAATCTGTAACACACACTCAGCTCCTATTTTTAGATCTGGAAAGTGATACCGGTAGAATTTACATTCGTACTACTTCTTTTGTAAGGGATGAAACTGCACTGTCTATTTTTGGCTCTTCAACAGAGCTCTAGTGAGACAGCTCTGTGAATCATATAAACCACTGTGGTCTCAGGTTAAAAAAAAAAAGGCAACCCTGGGGATTTATCTAATTCTACTATTTGGATTAACAGATAATACAATAAGGATTATACTAAAGCCACAGGTTGTTCCATGGGTTTGTAGAGACAGGGTAAGAATCAAACATATATTACAATTTACCCTACAATTACCATGAATCAAAATGAGTGGTCATTGGAATGCATATGTCAAAGCTGTTAGGGGAGGTTCTATTTACAAATTCAGTGGCCTGGGTTAATGGAGTTTGGAACATCCTGATTCCAGAAGCCTGTCCGTTATCAAAATCTTATCACTGACAAAATATGTAAGTGCTTACAATGCATTCTAAAGCAAAACTAACTCTCCTGTCGAGCACACATAACTTTTCCTGCAGAAACTGGAGTGGCAATATGCCAAACTCCAAATTGCATGCCTGGCTCCATGGAACAGTTTCCTCTTCAGATCATCACAGAAGCTTCAGCAGATACTGCACATAGATACCGCACAGGAAACTAGTCATGGGATTTTGATATCTCTGGTCAGTGGCTAATATTCCAGGTCCTTAATTTCCAGCTCACACCACTCTGTAAATCCCTCAACCAACAGAGCCAGTGTATTCTGGGAACTTTAGTCTTTAAAAGTTACTTTGCCAAGTAATGTTAGGAACGTTAGAAAGAAAAACCTCTAGAACATGACAAAACAGCCCAAAAAACCTACAACAACCATCGGATCCCAGCTGTGAAAGCCTTCTAGAATACTTTGCCAAGCTTTGGAAGTGGGGACCTTCCATATGCAAAGAATGCAGTCTGCTACTGAGTGATAGTCTCTCTCTTGTGCTTTTATTGTCTTTTATCTACTTGTGCTACAGTTTGTTACCTCACAGATAACACCGTTCTGCCCCTCTGAGCATCCATCCATGCCATATTTTAATTATTTGAACCACGCCCATTTTATCTTTCTGGTTTCCCAAGCATGTTTACTAATACAGTGAACCTAGAAACTCTCCTAGAGATTAAGGGTTTGAGTGAACGCTCACTCGCTCTTGCTCTCTGTGTGTTCTATAATTGCTCTTCATGCCAAACACAAATATTCATGAGGAAAGCTTTAATAAAGAAGGGCAATATATTTTTGCAAAAGTAAGCAGGTTTACGTTTACTCCCTCACTGTCGCTGCAAAGTTATCCTTTATTTGTTTTTAAGAAAGCAAAGTGTGCTGCTTATATACTTCCCCATAGCACTTAAAGCACTCTCTGGGCGGCTTACAAGTTAATTATGCAGGCTACACATTGCCCCTCCAATGAGCTGGGTACTTATTTTACTCACTTTGGAAGGATAGAAGGCTGAGTCAGCCTTGAGCCAGCTACCTGGGATTGAACCCCGGGTTGTGAGAACAGTTTTGGCTGCCGTACAGCAGTTTAACCACTGCACTAAACTACTGTATCCTAAGAAGACAACACATACATTTCAGATTAGTTACAATTAGAGATGGGGGTATTCGTATACAAATACGACTATCCCCGCACAGATGGAAATAACGAGGGTCCACTCACGATTTTGCTGCTGCTGCCGGCTCCGCGGCGGCTTCCTATCGCGCTGTTGTCCGCAATGGATTAGCCACTCTCCGACCTACCAGAGAGGCTTGTCATCCCACCTCTTGCCAGGACTGGGTAATCGATTGCGGACAACAGTGCGATAGGAAGGCACCGCGGAGCCGGTGGCAGTGGCGAAATTGTGAGTGGACAGTCCGGCCCCATGGGGCCGGACCCTCGTTATTTCCACCTGTGCGGGGATATTCGTATACAAATACCCCCATCTCTAGTTACAATTACTTTAAAGGCAGCATGGCTTGCATATGCTTTACAAAACAAATAGATGTTCCTGCTTGTTTGCATGTTCATGTTGTTTTCATCCTCTCCTGCCCCAAAAGTTATTAAAGATGGCCATTTCACCTAAACTCAAGGTCATATTTGGAATATGGGTGTGTTTGCACAACACAACAAGCGAGGAATCGTGGCTTGACATGTATGGGCAACATTCCACCACTCAAAATCTACCGCCCAACCAACATCCAAAAAACCCCCCACTTTGGAGAATAAATTGTCAGAGTAAATTATCACCGTGCATGTCACGGCTGGCTGGAGAGCTCAGTGGTTTAGGTCTCTGGCTGCAGAGCCAGAGGTTGGGAGTTGATTGTCCACTGGGCCTCCTGCGTGCAGAGCCAGCCTGTGCAGAGTCAGCTTGTGGGCAAGCCCCACAGAAGAAGGGAAGGGTAAACCACTTCTGAGAACTCTCTATCTGGAAAACCCTGAAAAGAGTCACCATAAGTCAGAATTAACTTGATGACACATGGTTGTTATTATTATTATGCATGTCAGGTAGGTTGTTTCTTTTCATGATTTTTGTTATATCTCAGTTGTTCAACTTGTTTCTACCTTTCCTCAGTTCAAGACTCAACAGGTCCTACTTTTCATAAGTTTATTTTCTCCTCCTACTTTAAAAGATCTCATCACTCTGAATAACCTCTAACATTCCTTTTTCCTAAGGCAAATGATTTATATACCAAAATGGACATTTTTGATAAATGGAAAACATAATGAAATCAAGAACCCCCTTTCCCCTTCTTAAGCCATTGGCTGAACTGGGGAAAAAGTACTGAAAATGAATTTCATTACAATCCCCCTGGAGCAACTACCTGCTCTCTGGATTGACTGATTGACTGTAGGTGATAATGCTGCCTCCCAGTCCTTGAGTTGAACTGTCTATACACAATTCCTCACTTTTTGGTTTCTTGTTTGCTTCTTTGCTTGGGCATATCTAAGCGAACTGCAAAGAGTGCACAGTGCTTCAATGTATCCAGTCAGGACAACAGTTCGGGGGTATCACTTTCATCTTTTTTGTCTACTTTCACCTCTAGAGATTGGACGAGATCTGTATTTACATAGAAACAGTTGGCAGGAAAACAATGGAAAAGATACAGGATTGATAAGTGCAGAAGCAGGCTTTTCAATACTTTTTTGTCCTGACAATTCCAAGGAAGAGTTGGAGAAATACAGAGAAATTTTCATGAGTAGGAAGGCAGAGATGAAACTTCTGTTTGTTTACCAGGGTCACTCTATTCTTCTTTCTTTTTTGTTTAAGCAACATTTTAAAAGCCTCACGCTCCTTGGTTCCTCATAGGTTTCCAATTCATCAGTGCTTCCCACGATGCCTATGGAATCATATGATGAAAAACTAACACATATGACCCCTGCCGCTGTGATTTTTTTTTAAAAATCCATTTTTACTGATTATCTGTGTCAGGGGATCATTTTGTAGAGCAGAGTAGCTCGAGAGGTGCTTCCTGTAGGCATTTCAACAGCCTGATTCCCAGTCTCAATTAGGTGGCTAAGTGCTAGTCTGGAGCCCATGGTTGGGGTGGGTGGGTGCACAGCCCACTCTTACAAGAGATATGTTAACCACTTGCAAAGAAGTAGAAAACGAACCCAAAGGGACAGGGAGTGGTAAACCTTTTCCCTTCTTTGGGGCAATAGGGAAGTGAAGAAAGTCAACGGAAAGGATAGATACAAGCTGGCCTGCTTCTAAATGCCCCTATTAGACATTTGTGACAGAGAGGTGCAAAGGGGTGATGCCTCCAGAAGAATCCTCTGAAAGTCCCCGATAGTGAGGATGTCTTAGAATTTCTCCCCAACACAAAAAGAAAAATGGCAGCCCAATGTTCCCAGTTCACCAAGAGGGTGGGAAGGCTCATACAACGCTGGATGACAGTTCAGTCCAGCATTTGAATAGACCATACAAAATATACAGAACATATGTAGACAATACATAATCCATAAAAGCTGACACTGAAATAACTCCGCAAGTCTTAAAGGTGCCACAATGCTTTTGTTTGGGTTATGTATCCTGTATACTACTGTACTGTTTACTAGCTGCCCCTAAAATCTTGCTTTTCAGGGTTCATTTAGGGGAATTTTTGGTCGCTTTTCTATTTCTAATTGCATGATTTTTTTGGAAATTTTTTTTTTAAAGCAAATAAAATGTAGTATGTAGCAACATGATACAAATGTGTTACTCATAGAATAGCAAATACCAAAAAACATTAAATGGCTATATTTTCAATGGCAGCAAAACCACTACACGTAGAAATTAATTTTAATTAAATAATAGTTACATGCAAAATATAATCTGCCCCTACTCCTCCTCTTCAGGTAGAGACCACACCATCTCACATGAATGTTCATGTTCCATGTTCCAGGAGAGTCAGGGCATGGATATTTGCAAACAGTATCCTGAAGGATAATAACAACTACACATTTCTTACTTTGGAGATCTAAAGAAAATTTCAATACACAACAGTAATGGGAAAAAGTTAATGTTTCAAGACAATATATAGTTGTCTACCAGGATAGGTATCAATTATGATTTTAAATTCTCTTTAAGAATAAGGTCTTTGCTTGGCAAATTATATAACTATATATATTTTGCCAAATATTTTCTAGAAGAAAACTTGATTTCATTTTTCTGTTTCACAATCATACCATCTTGTTCCAAGTCATTCTTATCAGACATATTTTAGTTCCAATCAAAAGAGAAGAAAACTTCTCACTATCCCTCACAGTTCTAATTGTTGTTGTTTAGTCGTTAAGTCGTGTCCGACTCTTCGTGACCCCATGGACCAGAGCACGCCAGGCCCTCCTGTCTTCCACTGCCTCCTGGAGTTGGGCCAAATTCATGTTGGTAGCTTCGATGACACTGTCCAACCATCTCATCCTCTGTCGTCCCCTTCTCATCTTGCCTTCACACTTTCCTAACATCAGGGTCTTTTCCAGGGAGTCTTCTCTTCTCATGAGATGGCCAAAGTATTGGAGCCTCAGCTTCAGGATCTGTCCTTCCAGTGAGCACTCAGGGTTGATTTCCTTCAGAACGGATAGGTTTGATCTCCTTGCAGTCCAGGGGACTCTCAAGAGTCTCCTCCAGCACCACAATTCAAAAGCATCAATTCTTCGGCGGTCAGCCTTCTTTATGGTCCAGCTCTCACTTCCATACATCGCTACTGGAAAAACCATAGCTTTGACTATGCGGACCTTTGTCGGCAAGGTGATGTCTCTGCTTTTTAAGATGTTGTCTAGGCTCGTCATCGCTTTCCTCCCAAGAAGCAGGCGTCTTTTAATTTTGTGGCTGCTGTCACCATCTGCAGCCCAGGAAAGTAAAATCTGTCACTGCCTCCATATCTTCCCCTTCTATTTGCCAGGAGGTGATGGGACCAGTGGCCATGATCTTAGTTTTTTTGATGTTGAGCTTCAGACCATTTTTGGCGCTCTCCTCTTTCACCCTCATTAAGAGGTTCTTTAATTCCTCCTCACTTTCTGCCATCAGAGTCGTATCATCTGCATATCTGAGGTTGTTGATATTTCTTCCGGTAATCTTAATTCCGGCTTGGGATTCATCCAGTCCTGCCTTTCGCATGATGTATTCTGCATAGAAGTTAAATAAGCAGGGAGACAATATACAGCCTTGTTGTACTCCTTTCCCAATTTTGAACCAATCAGTTGTTCCATATCCAGTTCTAACTGTTGCTTCCTGTCCCACATAGAGATTTCTCAGGAGATAGATAAGGTGATCAGGCACTCCCATTTCTTTAAGAACTTGCCATAGTTTGCTGTGGTCCACACAGTTCTAATACATACATCAATAAGTGTGGGGAAGCTTAGAAGTTTCACTGGAAAATTTTCTACCTCAAGGGGCATCTAGCTGGGCATCATGTGAAAAAGAAAGCCCGATCTTTTATTTTATCCAGGAATGTTCTTTCTTGATACATATAAAGCAAAAGCAAAACAAACTGTGCTGCTTATATACCACCTCGTAGTACTTAAAACTGGGCAGCTTACAATTTAATTATGCAGGGTACATATTGCCCCACCCCTAGAGCTGGGTACTCAATTTACCCACCTCAGAAGGATGGAAGACTGAGTCATCCTTGAGCCAGTTACCTGAGCCCATCAGGATCACACTCAGATCATGAGCAGAGCCTTCACTGCAGTACTGCAGTTTAACTAGTATGCCACAAGGCTCCTGACTTCAATACATTATCAGCACAGGACTTCATCTCATGCAGGCAATGGTAAGCACCCTGTCTCCCACAGAAGCAGTCTTCATCTGGTGATTCAGGCCACATTCCCTACTGCTGGGTTGTAAAGAGAATCCCACCACATTACAAATGCATTAAAACATTGAAAAAGAGTGTTTACACATGCACCTTTTGGTTAAAGGTAAGACCTGTGTCTGAAAAGATTAAGTGACAATCATGGCCATCAAGTGAAGGGTTTTTCAAAATGGAAAACAAGAAACTATTCTATGACAGCAGCAAGAACAGTATTTCCCTGTATCGAAAAGGGTGACATTTTGCAGAAGCACTTATATTGCAGCACTGTATTATCTGATTGCTGCACAATTTTTGACACATATCAAATTGAGGCAATACTGGTAGATAAAATGCAGTTGGAAGCCCAAGTCTCAAAGGATTAAGGTGTAGTTTGCTTCCTTCCCCGGAATCTGAAACATTCGGTACTATTCTGCATCTTTTCCAAGATATTTTGACAAATTAATGTAAGACGCTGCAGCTCTCTTCAAGTCACATTAAAACCTTGGGGATTCAAGCAGAGATAAAAATGAGCTATAAACTCTTACAATAATCAGGAACAAAATACAATTTTAGACCTGTTCCTTTAAATATGCCAGTGCATCTACACCCCACCCCACTTACAGCAAGAGCAAAAACATATATATATATATGGAACCTTTTAACCCAAATCCTGGGGGCAGATGATTGCCTACACACACACAAAATGCGGAAATTACACAGCCCGAAGAAGCTGTGACAAAATGACACAATAGGGATCCCATTCACAGTTAGTGAAAGAATGAGCTGCCTTTGTAAGCATAACAAAACGGAGCAGCAAGAGAAGAAAGAGAATATTAAAGGGCTATTCTGCAAGATATCTATTTCTATTCATCTTGCCTGCCATTTGAAAGGTTTCCAATATGGTGGAGGAAATCAAGTAATGATTAAAAAAAGATGAACTGTATGTTCAGTGCTGTAAGAAGGAACTTCAATGGGATCATAATCAATATTCAGCAATATTCATATAGGACATTATTATTTCAAGACTCATCTTTATTTGATATATGTTTGCCTTTCATAAAACAGAGTGGCAATAGCACTTGAAAAATACAGACGATGGATCATTGTAGAAAAACAAATCCCAGATAAGAGAGCAGGAGTCGGCAATTTGTAGCTGTCCAAATATTGGTGAAGTTTAACTCCCATCCTCCCTCAGCACAGGCTTCAGGGCTAGTTGGTTATGAGAGTTGTCTTCCACTAATATCTGGAGGGTCACCTCTTGCCCTACCCTTCTAACAAAGTTATGAAATAAGCTTATTATGACTGTTCTGTCCATAAAATAGCTAATGTACAGGCCAATGATGGAAGCTGCCATGGCATGTCAGCCATATTGTGCTTTCAAATAATGGAGATGTTGTGATCAATGCTTCAGATACATATCTAATCCAACTTGGACTAGACTCAATGAAATCCATGGTTTATAGGTTAGACATCACTAATTTTAGTATTGTTGGGTTTTCTATAAGTTTAATTAAATTTGGATCCAGCCTATTATACAAACTTACAAAGCTCCCAGTACAAAATCAATCAATCATGGTTTTAATTTCACTAATTTTCAGCACCCAGTGAAAAGCAGACTGTCATGCTAATGGCCCCCTAAAGGGTCGTTGGGCATTCGGCCATCATCAGAACAACACACGAACCATTGAACACAATTCACATAACCCATCGTCCATTTTCTACTTTCCCAAACTCCTCCCTTCTTCATGGCCCATCTGGCTGTTAACCAATTAAACTTTAAGAGGCTGTACCACCTCTCTCCCCTCCTTGTTCCCATGAGAGTCCAGGTGTTGTGTATGTCTTCTGTAACAAGCTTGGAATGTTGAGTCTGTCATGGGCCCCTCGATTTGGCCTTCATGTTATCAGCATGCTGGGTGTAACGGTCTTCAGGAAAACACTCTCATGGCACTTAGAAAAACACATTTCAAAGTCTCTCAAATCATCTTCACACAGAACCTAACTGACTCCATTTTACATTTCTCTGACTACATATCCCATCATCACGACACACTTTGGACTACATATCCCATGTTCATGACACAGACATACTGCTCCTTCTCCTCGGCTTTGAAATACAGCTCCTAGCACATTTAGTGCAGTGGAGTCCAATTAAAACCAGCAGTTTTAAGGGGCCAATAACACTGTCTTGTGATGAAGAACATGGAGATTTTTGCAGAACCTATGACATTTTTTGACACTGTGCTGTAAAGCAGTATTGGCTCTACCCTTAAAAAAAAATTTTTAAACATCCAAATCACACAACAATGCATTTCTTTCTTTTCTTTTAAATCCCTTTTGTTTCCACAATGAAACCGAATGGTCACCTCAAGAAGCTTTTCTGCCAATGACCCTTTCTATTTATTTATTTTATTTATTTATTGAATTTATACCCCGCACCATCTAGCAACCAGGCCACTCTGGGCGGCTAACAATATAAACAGCAATATTAAAACACGATTCAAAATAAAATAATACATAATACAACAATACAACAAGATAAATTAAAACAGATGGCAATGCAGGTGGTAAAAGGGTGATGAAAAGGATGGCAAAAAGGATGGTAAAAGGCAGGCCAAGATCTTAATGGTCCAGGAAAGCCTGGTGGAAGAGCCAAGTCTTCAATGCTTGTTTGAACCCATCCAGCAAGGGTGCCAGGCGGATCTCAATGGGCAGGTTGTTCCACAGGCGGGGGGCGACCACCAAGAAGGCCCAGTTTCTTATTCTTTCCCTCCGGGCCTCCTTCGGGGTCAAGGCCCTCAACCGCCCTGCCTGTGAAGAACAGGCATTATGGAGAGATCTGGCTGGGAGCAGGCATTCTGATAGGTACCAAGGTCCTAAACCATTTAGGGCTCTGAATGTTATCATCATTACCTTGAAGTCAATGCGGAAACGAACCGGTAGCCAATGAAGGGCAGCCAGAGTGGGGGAGATGTGCTGAAATTTCTTCACCCCAGTTATTAATCTGGCCGCCAAATTTTGGACCAGTTGAAGTCTCCGCATCAGCCTCAAGGGTAGCCCCACGTAGAGAGCATTGCAGTAGTCTATTCTTGATTACGAGGGCATGAATCAGTGTCGTGAGTGCCCCCGCATCTAGATGGGGATGCAGCTGGGCAATCCTCCGAAGATGGAAATGGGCTGCTCAGACCACAGATGCCACCTGGGTTTCCATGGTGAGATCCGGGTCCAGACAGATGCCCAAGCTTTGTTTATACCTCTACCGCCTCCAAAAAATAGCCAACAGAACTGGAGGGTATCCCTACACCAGGATTATTCACCAGGAAGGCAGTAACTTGGTTGGAGATATTAAATAACTCATAATTTAAGAAAAGAAGAATTATGAGAGATGAAGCAACCACATGGGATTCAGCCTGAAAAAAACTGTGTTATAATGCTGAGGAAGTGCCATGCGCCAATGCTGCTATTTTAAAGATAATTAAATAGTACAATATATTCCACAAATCCATGTACAAGATTGAATCCCTCGTTCCAACAAAATGGCTGAGTCTCCTGAAGTAGGAAATTGAACTAGTCTTATCTTTATTGTGCATTATTGCCCCTTGCATTAACTGCCAATTTGTTTTGGAAGCCAAGGAAAGAGGCCTTCTGCTTTTACTACTGAAAACAAATTATGTCCCAGACGGAGGTCATGCCACCCTCATGAATTACTCCTAATAGCCTCCTGTTTGTATTTTTGACTTTGTGATTATATTAATTGAGCCATATGTTTGCAAAACTGTGCCTGTGAATGATATTAGTTCACAGGAGAGAAGGTGATTACCTTATAAGCAGGTATGTGCGCTCTCATACGCAAACACACACACACATAGTGTTCATGTGAGGAAGGAAGTGTTATTGAAGATAACTCTAAATGCTTTTGACAAGACATTATTGAAACTGAAAGCCAAGATAATAGAGAAATATTACAGTGGGCCCCAAGCTCTGCTAAATGAGTCATCCTCAAACAAAATTAATGATAAGTATGAAGAAAAGGTGCAGCCCCCGCCCCCAATCAAAACAGTTCAGATGGGCATGTAACCTTTTCTTTAATAATTCTTTGCACCTAGATGCACACAGCAAGGTTAAAATTGCCATTGGCAAAGCCATTTCTGTTACGTTCCATAAGCGTGTGTGCTGGATAGCTTATTGTCTTATGGCTTTGGCTGAGGAGCCAGAGGTTGAGAGTTCAATTGCTCACTGTGCCTTGATGAGAGGGGCTAAATTTGATGATCCATAGGGTCCTGTCCACCTCTGCAGTTCAAAGGTTATTATTATATAGAAAATATATTAAAAATTCATGATTCTTAGACAAAATTTTAAAGTACTATTACATAAAGTAAACTGAATATTTTTCTCCCTATGGTTTGAGTGTTCTCTTCTTCTGAAAGACCATGGAGTGCCCCATGACGAAGTACTATAGAACATTAACTGAGAGAGAGAGAGAGAGAGAGAGAGAGGTTTCTTTTTTTCTCTAATGTGCTATAATTTTACACTGTGAAACAGATCTATCTTACAAGGATGGGAAGGTGCTTCCTTCTCAAAGTCTAGGACACCCACTATGTCCATCCTACAGCATACTCCATTTACACTGGATGTGTCTATTGAAGACTGCTTGTTTGTAGTGGACAAACACTCCTAGCAAAAAGCCAATAAAGGCACTGTCTGGAATGAAAAAACCATGCCTGCTTTCTCTTTGAATCATAGAATTACAGAGCTGGAAAGGGTACAAGGATCATCTTGTCTGTCCCCTAGATGACACTGCTGAAATCCACAGCTAAAACATCCTGATAGCCAACCACCCAGACTCTGTCTAAAAGCCTTCAAGAAAGAAGAGCCTCTGCCTTCAAAGGCAGTCTGTTCCACTTTCAAATGACTTGCACTATCAGGAATGTCTTCTTAATGTTTTGTCAAATGTGTACCTGTGACTAATGCTCACATTAGTTGACCTGTAAAAAAAAGATAAGAGTTTGAAGCAGTCCTTGATTGGACCTTCTGATTCTTAGCATTTCTTTTAAAAGCAGTCACTGTTGTGTGCAGGGTGTGAGTATATGATCCCCATTATTCTGCAGATTTAAGCTGCCCTCTGTTCTGGATTCAGGGAAAGGCAATTTCATCAGTCACAAGGTATGCTAAGCTTGGAAGGCTGGCGAGGAATGGGGAAGGATTCCTAGGCTCCCCAGCAACTGAAAATAATGGTAGGAACGGTTCATATTTACTTGTAATGCTGGCAGCGTCACCCTGGCATGGCGATCCCAACACAATCAGGCACACACATCTTACACGTATAAATCTGGGCCATTTCACACCACGTCAGGGAGGTAATATGTGCCTTTGTACACATGGGATGATTAACGCAGCCAAACTGGTGCTCTTTTGTTTTGTCAGAATGACTCCAAATTTAATTTTTCCAGCATAATTGTAACATTCTAGTCCTCTTGAATGGAAGAGGCCAAGGGACATAATGGATGTTAGAAAGAAGCTGCCTGAACAGCCCTGACTCATCTTCAGACATATATGTTCCATAAGCCATTTGCTGAGGTGTGCTGGTTAGGAACAAACATTGAAGGCTCAGTTAAACTTAGTTATAAACTGACTCACCAGATATTTAGGGGGTCCCAACCTTCCTCAGGAAGTTGCTCACACGGGCAAATGTAATCTGTGGCAGTGATGGATACAGGTACAGGTGACAAGAATGCTTACAAGCAAGACTGTATGCTGACCACAGAACATAGCCATGGCAACTGTAGCTGTCTATATTTGTACTCTTTTCACACTGTACCAAGAAACAATGGGAGCTGCTCATATCTTGTGTGAACTGGACCCAATGAACCATAGTACTGAAGGGTCAGAATAGTTCCCATGGAGAATTCACAGCTAAAGCATCCTTGATAGATGGCCACTCAACTTCTGTTTAAGAACTTCCGCTGAAGGAGAATCTACTGCCTTCCAAGGTAATCCCTTCCACTGTTGAACAGTTTTCACCACCAGACATTATTATCACTATTGACCTTTCTTTTCTTTTCCTATAGTTCAAATCCACAACTTTTACCCCATCCTCCAAAGACGCAGAAAACGAGGCTGAACCATGTTCCATGTGACAGCCCTTCAGATATCTGAAGATGGCTATCAGGTCACCTCTTAGTCTTAATCTTCTGAACATACCCAAGACCTTCATTCATCAAATATCTTAGTTTCCAGACCCTTGACCATTTTGGCCATCTTCCTCAGGACATGTTCCAGATCAGAACATCTGCTGTTGATCCAAAAGCAAACTTGTGAACTGGTGCTTATTCTGCCAATGTGTACTGGGTAAATCTCATGACCAGACATCAACTGGTCAATTGGTAGGAAAACTCCACATTTTCCCACTCAAACTATTGAAAAAGAAATATCTTTCATCAACGTATTTCGTGCATGGAGGAAGAGAAGGGGTGAAACATTCTTACCCCATTGATTCCTAAAACTTCTCAAGGTATTACTGAAGTTTGTAGTGAGCTGAAGCAAGTGGTAGCTCTCAGTGGTGAACTACAGCAATCCATGTATTTCTGTGTCTAAACAGAAATGCATTTTACAGTCCCACTTGGCAAACAATCACAGCTTTCTGTGATAATCATTTAGCTTTCCAAATTTATCCCATAGTAAGATTTTTTTATTGTTCTTGTAGCATTTACTGAGTTTTATGAACTCTTTGAAAACAAGTTTGGATGTATGCAGAAAATATTTTAATTAGCAAAGAATTAAAGTACTATCTTTGCTCTCATCCCTATGAGTATGCTTTGGATGGAACGAGGGGGAGTAGGGGTATGCTTAGGCATTGGCTTAGGAGAGGGCACTGTGGTCGAATGGCATGCATGGAAGGGAAACATGACATTCCTACAAGACATAACTGTTGTTACTCTCACAGTTTTCCATCCCCAAAAACTACTCTGTATGGGGACAACAGGAGGCTGAACCCACCCTTTCTTCACTGCCTTGTTGCACCTTTTAGAACCTACACCAGAATTAGAGACCAAAGGTTCAAAGCTTAGTATCAGACATATGAGGAAATCTCCAGAGTTCCATGCTCGCCCAACTGGGTGGGTTGAATACTGCACCTACGGTTGGGGCCATGTATTTCACAGCATCACAGAGGTGGAGGGAACCTTGTAAGGCATCTCAGCTAATTTCATTCTCAGCACAGGTGATCCAGAGCTAGAGCAACTCCAATTAGAGTGTCGCAGGTAGAGCATTCAGGCTGTTACAGAAAGACCTTCAGCAAGGGTGAGGATACTGCCCCTCCAGATAAACAATTCCAGTGCCAAACAGCCCTTACATTTATCTCAATGCTTAAATGAAAACAACTCTCCTGCAGCTTAAGCCCCCTGGTTCTATGGGCATCAGAGCCATCATTTGCCATCATTTATGTGATAGCATTTCGGGTGTTGAAGAGAGCCATATCCCCTCCCAATCTTTTCTTCTGATGGTAGGGTTCAAATCCCTTGGTCCTTGGGGAGTGGCAATTGTAAAACCACTCCTTAAAGATCTCATAGATAAATACAGCATCTTTAAAGCAAGAATCTTTCTTTGTTTTTAGATGGTGCACTTATGTCATATAGCATGGAACATCTTGAAAATGATGCATCTTTTTCCTGTATGAGAGAGAGGAGAGGATGTATCTTTAAAACTGATAAATAGTATGTTGGATATTATTCTTATGTGCATTGAAAAAAAGGGGTATATTTTTAAAATCTGTTGCCTGACTAGTAGGGAATTGTTGCGGTCACCCCTGAAGCCACTATTCCCCTGGCTTTCAAAGGTTCCCGCTCTTCTTCCTCCTTCGCTGCCACCAGGTATTACTGTTTTAATACCATTTAATCATGGAGACACGTGTACTTTTGAAACTTAAGTCATTTATTAAATCAGGGAAGTTAACATACGATTATTATTCAAGAGGAAAATCACAGGATGCTAATCACTTGTCTTTCACTCAATTCTGCTTTAACTTTATAACTCTTTTAACTCCCTGTTCCATTCATTGTTCTTACAGATCTCTAACTCACTCTTAATTCACCTTTTAAGTTTCATACAGTCTCTCTCTAACATAAACTCTCCGAATCTCCTCAGACTCCATACACCAGCCTTTATATCCAGCTCCCTCCCCCCTTGGCTCCGCCTTCCGACCCCTCATTGGTTCCTGCTTTAAGGTTCTGCTGTGACGGACAGGTGAGGGCAGGGCTGTTCGCTACAGGAATCCCTTTTAGTTCATTAAAAGTTTTAAATCAATTAATCCAATAGATTAACTGTTAATAGACTTGCTGAATAAAACCATCTAACAATGCCAGAGCCACCTTGCATATGTGGGACCTAAGTAGGCTTTTGACTTGAGTCTGACTGAATAAAAGAAAATCAAACTGAGGTAGGGTAGGAGTGCTACATCAAGCAGATTGATACTGCCGGTCCAGCTCCTTTCTTGCTTCCTGTTCTCTCTGCACTGTTCCTACTTCTCAACAACAGTTTCTAGAAAAACAGCCCTCCTCTTCAACATATTCTGATGAAATCTGCAAAGCTGTGCCTTGATCTTCCTAGTGCTAAGGGAAATGCAGGCCCTAAGCAATATATATCACATATATTGTGATAGATAGTGGGCTTATGAGATACAGCACTACTTTAACATCAAGAGGCATGTTCTGGTGCTTAATAAGAGTACTCTAAAAAAAACCTCAACAACTAGTCATCTTCTGAAAGAAAATAAAGACATAGTGAGTCGAGAAATGAGAGGAAGACAATACATATTGCATATTATCATCAAGTCTCAGAGACATTATCGACCACTGTGCCTCCCAGGGCTAATTGACAGAGCTACATTGCCTTCATCCTGGCTGCAACAGCTACACCAAGCAGAAATATTAAAACTTAAAGCGATAGGCACTAGTGTGTCCACTGATGTTATGGAATGTTTTCACTTCTGTAGGAACATGTTAACAGAAAGATCCTAGAACTAGGTAAAAGTTGGAACAGAACGGGGACTTCTTAACAAAAACCATTGCCAAAAATAATGGCATGTGTTGGACCAATATCTAAACATTACTTTAGACATCAAACCCAATGGATACTGCTATTCCATTGACTCTTTATTGCCCCAAAGCCTGCCAGAATGGAACACAATGGCCCAGAAAGACAACTTCCGAGTAGGATAACCCAACCAAATTCACAATACACATGTGACTAGATGAGATGGATGCAGCAAGCCACAAATCATCTGCAGGAACAACATTCTAGTACCTGTTCCAGGCAGAAAATCAATATTGAAGGGGGGAAAAAAACCCAGCCCAGAATGGAGGCTTCCAAGTAGGACAGCCCAACCAAATTCACCAGACCTATCCAACTAGAGGGGCTGATGGAAACAACCACAAAATGCCACACCCCCCCCCCCCCCCAGGGAAACAACATTCCAATATCTGTTCTGGGCAGAAAATTAGTTTGGTGTGCTTTGGGATGCGCCGGTTTTCCCCTTTTTTTCTGGTAACCACATGACGTATGGGCAACTGCAAACCAGTCCATTTTTTATTCTGGCCTACTCGCATGTTCTTGGGTCCCTGTCAAGGGCTACCACTTTTTAAGTGGGGTAGGATCACTCCATTTTGGTTTAGTTATCACATGTGTAGTCACCAGGATTGAATGAAAATGGATGACTTAAACTGTCACTTTGATTAAGCCACTAATTGAATGCTTCCTCCCACTCCCACATGGAGGGGAGACAGAAGAAGTTGAGGATCCATGCTACTAAAAGTGGCCACACTGAGGAAGGCCAAAAAGAAAGGAACAAGGAATCGGGCCTTCTCATTGGTGGTCCCCAATCTTTCAAACAAGCTTCCAACTGAGGTATGCCAGGGTCCTTCCCTCCTGATATTCAGGAAATTAGTGAAGACAGAATTATACAAAGCTGCCTTCAATAACTTATCCCCAGATGCTATGAATATTATTTTATTATTTTTCTTTTGTTGTGCTTTTTTTCTTTTTGTATTAATTTTAGATCTGGATTGGAGAACCGCTAATCTAGATTGTACATGTATATGGCGTCATATAGTTTTGAGTTTTTAATTTGTAAATTGGCCAGAGTAGTGTTTCCATGAAAAAAATAGAATAGAATAAAATAGAATAAAATAAAATAAACAAACAAACAAATAAATGGGTACAAGGTCATTATTGCATTTGAATCTTTGAATCCAGTGCTGAAATGGTTTCTCAGTAAGCCAATTCAGCGCTATGCCACTTGATTTTTTAAAAACTGAAAACTTCCTCCCATTGCCCCCCAGAGGGGGAGAGAGGAGGGTTCAAGGCGGGGAATCCTTTTATTGTTGTTATTTTCTTCTTTTTTCTTACCATTTAAAGGAATGAATGGACTTAATGGACTTAATTCACTTGAGGTGCTGTGTGGATTCCTGGCCCAAAACTACTGGATCCTTGGACGCAGACGAAAGGATTGCACCAAATGGCATTCTTCACCTCTATGTGACCTTAAGCAACCCAGCTTAGTCCAATCCAGTTTGGCCAACTAGCTGAACCTGAACTCAGGTGAGAATTTCCATTTTATCTACAAACATGTCCCATTTCTGGACTGCTATTTGTTTGTTTGTTTATAAATTGCATACTAACAAGATTCCGAGAAGCAAATTTTCACTTACTAGGAAAAATGTGTTAGTGTGTCGTATATGCTGTCAAATAGCATCTGATTTATGGTGATCCTGACAGGGCTTTCAAGGTAAGTGAGATATTTCAGCAGTGGTTTTTGAGTGCCGATCCCCTGCTGCCATGAGTTTCCATGGCTGAATGGGAACTTGAAGCCAGGTCTTCTGAGTTCTAGTCTGTCTTTTTACCCACTACAGCACACTAGGTAAAATACTAAGAAAATTATTAAGGGTTCAACTACTTCATTTGGACAAATATGATATTTCCACAGAATAGAGGAAAACCTCTTGTTTTTTCATCACAATACTATGTAGGGTGCAGGCTGAAGAGTTCCATTACACAAAATAACAAGAGAGAGGATATTTTCAAAACAAAATCTGTCTCATGCTACAGTGGACCCTGTCTGAGCAAAAGCTTTGTTTTTCCAACTGCCTGTCTGGCTCCCGTTTATAGAAGTTGCCAATACTGCAGATGGCGGTTAGCTTTCCAATTCCTTTCCTGGAAGAGATGACAGCTTCAGATGTGGGGAAAGTAGCCCCAGGAGAAACAGTAAATCACTGAATGCTCAAATACCTCGTATGGAATATCAAAAATGTCTGAGCTTTTTGAAAGACCGTCAAGATTTCTTAAGAAAAAAATTTCTCCTTCTACTTGCCACCACAAGGGAAATCATTTCTGGAATGGTTCAGAAAGCAATGTTCCTGGTTCAGTCAATATATTTATGTTCTATGACACAACACATACATTTTCCTTCCTCTCTTCTTTGCGACAGGAGGACTTGGCAGAAGAGAAGACACATCATGGAATTTAGAGATTTCCTCAGTTCCTTCCACTATCCTAGAACTAAGAAAACTGTTCCCTCTCAAACAACATAGATATGTTGGGTGTTGCAGATTTAAGCTACACTGCTGTTTTTCTCAGCCCCTGAAGTTTTGCATAAATGAACTCATTTAAAGCCTTTTAGGACACTAGTCTGCACTCAGGTGTGGTAAGGTGATTGCTATTGTTGCACATATTGGTATAGAAGTGAGGAAAGGGGGTAACTTACATAAGGCAGATGAGAAAGTATTTGGAATGGGAGATTTCCTGGCCACATTTTGGGGGAGATACATCACTGCCATTTTGTACTCCAATCTTGAGGACACAGGATCCAAAAGACAACCAACTAAGAAGACTGTTATTATATAAAGGTCATACAGTTGCTAGTGACTTATGGATTATTACTTACAGAATGATACACATTATTTTAAATGGCAAGCTAGCCTACAACAAAGGAACCCATTTTTCTCCCTTGTGCTGATTTATAGCTTGAAGCAAAGCTATCAGCTTTCCTGTGATCAGCTGCAACAGAAAAAGACAAATGTGATAGGAACAGAGGGAAGAACCAAAGCAAGGCATTAAATCTCACCTGTCAAAATGTAAACATACTTGGGCGGGAGATTCCAAGTAAATATAAATTCTATTGAGAAATGAGTGTAAGAAGCACCATTCAAAATTTGCCTGTTTGACTTGCTGGGTTCTTTTTGTTTTGTTTTGTTTTCTGGGGGGCATCTTTCCTTATTCTTATGTGTCGACAACAGCACTGGGAATTAGACAGCTGCTGGTGGTAGGGCAGTGAGAAAGACAATACCTTAGAAATATTGTGGTGTTTTTTTTTACACCCATTTTCCTATGTGGCTTTCATTAGGAATCAGACCATAGCACTCTCATGGATCAAAAATGTCGAAATCTAACACAAGTTTGGATCCTAGGAAGAGATGTGGGTGAATTTGTTCTAGGCTGATCTACATAAACCAATATTAAACCAAAAGCCAGTTATACATTAATATTCATGTTTTTCTAAATTTTACAATGAAAAATGTTGGAGGAAATGCCCGTCAAAAAGCTTCAGTTGATATAAAATAATGCACATCTTATGCAGATGCATTACATTAGGCAATTCTTCAGGTGTTTTTCACAAGGCATACCAGGATGGTGGGATTTGTTTCACTCTTTTTGTAATCAGTGTTAAAAGGAAAACTTTTAATGGTTGTTGTAGGTTTTTCGGGCTGTTTGGCTGTGTTCTGGAACATGGCCAAACAGCCCGAAAAACCTACAACAACCATTGGATCCCAGCCGTGAAAGCCTTCAAGAATACATAAAACTTTTCATGTTGATCTCTTTCTTTTCCTGATACCATTTCATCTAAAGGAAAATCCCAACCCAAAGTTGCTGAATTACAAATCTCAAATATGGGATTATCTCAAATCCTTTCACAATATCCTACTTTTGCCCCCTTCCTTTCTTCCCATTTTATCTACTAAAAGCTTCCATATATCTGGAATACAAGATGTATAAAAATATACAAGATATTTGTTTTAAAAACTAAACATGACGTAGAGGTCTTTCAGCACATTAGTTAGGAAATTGGTCTTAGTGACAGTGGGCTAAAGACCACAGTTGAAATGCTAGAAACAAAAATAAATACTACAAAGTAAGAAGGTTCAGTGTGACAAGAAATGACAGGTAAGTTGAATAAATAGTTTGTTATCTATCTAAGCAGAAGATGGTGGAAACGCATTGACTGAGATTAAGAGCTGCTTTAGCAACATGAGTATGGTACTCCCAAATCATCTGGATTAGTATCTTCCCCCACCCCCCATGCAGAAGGCTGGAATATATTACCAAGTTATCCTTATTTCGGAGTCTGCACTGCCACTATTCATATCTTATTTACCACTCAGATAGTAAGATGCTTGGGGCTTAATCCAATCATTCATCTCAACTGGAAAAGACCCACTGAATCAACAGCACTACTGTAAGTGTTAATTTCACACATCCCCATCTATTCAATGGATCTGCTCTGTCTGGGGCTATCAATTGGATTTAGCCTCTGGGAACCTGCAAGCAGAGAAATCTGCAACATGTATGAGGAAGACCAAGAATCTCCCCCCTCCCAATTAATTAACTACAGTACAGGGCTTTCCAGCATTTCCCCAGTCCACTTTTCAAATACAGAACTGCCAAGCATCATAGTGACACCAGCGATCATGAAGCTTACATAAGATATAGGTCAGAACATCTTGAATCACCCTGGGCAAAACTCAGGAGGAATTAACCACACCGAATGTTCATTGAATGAAACAGACTGAAAATAAAGGAACCAAGATAACAGACTGCTTGCAACGCCTCAACTCTTTTGCCATCAGTTGCAGGTACTGAGCATGTTGCAAGGTTTTCACTGCCATTCTGTAGAGGTTTACACCCCATTTGTCCAACCGCACTCAAGTGGAGGTTCTAACCAACCCCTTGCTAGAAGACCGAAATGCAGTGTGTTCAAAGAGGGAGCCAAGACAGATTATATACATTATACTGGCCTGTCAGCCTATTGTTCATTCCAGATAGTTTAAGGGCATGCCAGACATGACATTAAATGCAATGCATCTTTGCATTTAACATGCAGGTTTTTTAAAAATTCAGAAGTTTGTATCAAGTGGTTGGCAGCAGTGGCGGAAGGGAGGATTCGATCATTTCCTCTAGTGCTGCAGGCCCAAGGAAGGTCTTTGAAGGTGCAGTGAAGAGAATGGAAGTGTTCACTGGCATCAAAAAAGATCGCCATCTCTCCAAAACTCTTGCTCAGGACCTCAATGATGGAGGAGAGAGTTAAAACTCCAGATCTGCTACAATGTTAATAATGATTAGTCATCCCAGGTGAAGCCATTTCCATTGGAAGAATCTGAACACAAAATGCTAAGACTCCACCAAGTCTGGTTTGGCCTTTAGTGGAAAGTGTTCTTAAGGCAAGAATGAGCAAACATGAAGAAGGATATACCTTGCTGAGGCATAAACAGCATGGCTTCTGTAAAGGGAAGCCCTTAAGGGAGTGACGGGAATAGTGCCTCTGAGCACATCGCCCTTCACCCTCGCATGGTCATTTTACAAGGAAAAACAAGGATCGGGTTTCCTTAAATCATCACAGTCAAAGGACCCATGGATATATTAAACATATAATGAAATAAAAAGACATATTTTTTATGATATAGTCCAAGTCTTCAGAAGCCAAATATTTTGAAAAATTATGATGATCTGTTATGTACCTCTTCGTGAACACTATCCATGGTTGCAACTAGGATGTCCATGTATTGCATTGCTAGAGTACAATTTCTTTAACATACGTTTTCAGACAATTAAGTACAGAACATTTTCATCATTATGTATAGAGATGCAGAGAAAGAAATGGAAGCTTGTATTTGTTGGATGCATAAGCCGCAAGGCCAGGTATATACCTGAAGAGATAGGTAACAGATAAGTGGGTTACTTGAAGGGCATTAGGCTGGAGATAACCGAGGCCAAACTTCTCACTACAAGATATTTAGACTTAGAGATTACATTTGTGTTTTAGGCTACAGCTCCCAGAATTCTCTACACAGCACAGTCACCTCTACAGACTAAAGGAAACCACAGGTCTTGTCGGCTATGTATCAACTAATGGAACCAAATTACCTTTTTAGTGCCACTTGATGTTCCAAACTAGGGCGATTGTCTGCACCTGTGTACATGTCCCATGTGAAAGCGGAAATAGCCGTCACCTGATCAAAGGGTTCTCAGTTCAAGCTCCACATTGCTTGACAAATGCCCCACTGTATCAACCCTTTCTATCATCTTTATGCCTCAGTTGTTTTTTCTGTAAAATAAAGCAAAGCCCGTTGCCCGCTGTCAAAACGGATATTGCGCAACAATGTGCACGACTATGCGAGTTTCTGAGAATGATAAAATGTCAGGGCAAAAATACCCCCCGAGTTAATTAGGTAGATAAAGAGTCGATGAGGAAGATCTGGAAGAACATATATCCTGCTTTATAAAAATAAAACCTCATACACCATGCTAAACAAAACAGGCCATTAAATGTGAATGCTGGAAAGAGCAATGACCTACATATCAGGAGCAGTTGCAATTTCCTCTTCATTGTGTCTGATGCTGCATTCTGCCTGAGCCTCTAATATCCTTGCCAAACAGAAGAAGGAAGGGCAGAAGACTGTACTGTTTGCCATCTTTCCTGGCTCTTAAGGAGGCCAGCAAGAGGAGTGTTGACCATCATAATCAACACAGTGAAAGAGCTTACTTTTACGACCTCTCAGCATCTCAGAAAAATTAATGTTCAGAGCAATTAGAGAGACAGCTGCATTCTTGTTGAAAACAAAGCAACGAAAAGAAGTCTCGTCCATTTAAAAACACATTGCCTTTTAATCTCCTAAGGCCTCACTTGAGCAAGCGAATTGTACATGTATTCCTAGAAGTGAGATGAGAGGTCCATTGCTGCTAACTTCAGCCATGCCGTGTGTGTGCACAAAGGCCTAAAGCCAGAGTAGGACCACTGAACCAATCAGATTTACATAAGTGTCCACTTGTTCTGCTGTTGATCCAATGGATCTACTCTGGTTGGGGCTAGCAGCTAGATTTAGGCTGGAGATGCTATGCTGAGGCTGTAATTCTATACCTGAGAAGAACTCTCATTGAAACCAGTAGGAGTTCTTGGATGGTATGTACGTACAAGATCCTGCCATGCATTCATTTTGCCATTGCTGGGAACTACAGTACTCTGGAATTTCAAATTGGTAAGAGAACAGGGACAGGGCTGCAGAACCCCGTACCAAGCTCCCTGCCACCATCTTACATGTTCTTCCTCATTTTTCTCCACCATGATTAGTAGAGACTAAAATTTTCTAAATAATGTTTTCTTTCATTCACCATGGTGAGCACCCACCCACCCTGATAGCTCCACTACCAAGGCAAAGCCAAGTCACAGTGCCAAATAGAGTTCATTTCACAGCAACCATGAAAAACAATAAGTATACCCAGTCTTTAATTTCTCATATTCATGATTGGGCACTGGAACTTATACTCCCTTGGCACTCACTGCGGAATGTCTATAAACCTACAGTTGGCAAAGCCCACACTGAATCTCACCAGTTATGTGAATTATAGTCAAATATTCACAAAAATTGATATGAACAGCTTTTCTTCCAAAAGCCGTCACTCATACATAGCTGCCAGAGGAGAGCAGGCACAAAACAACTAATGTTCAATTGAATAGTCATTCTACCCAGGGCACAGCTGTGTTAATATAAATGTTCAACATTCACCCTGATTTTTTTAACTTTAAATCAGCTTAATTAGGATGCAGATATATTCCCCACCTCCGCTTTAACAACAAATTGCTTTCATGTGAATGGTTTTGAGATGTTTCATCAGACGTGTTCCTTTTCCTTGGCATATAGTACCATCTTCACAAAACTTCATAACATTTCCACTTATGGAATCATGCATACCTCTAGAACAAATAAGATACAACATAGGAAATACTGTCTTTCTGACAATGAACATAGAAAATATAACCATTAACTATGATGTGTCATCAATTTGCTTCCAAATTATGGTGACCTTGGGTTTCTAGGTATAGAGAACTCAGAAGTGGTTTCACATTTTCTTCTTCTGGGGGCACTCTGGGACTGTGCGGCTTGCCCACAGCTGGTTCTACTCATAGGAGGCACAGCGGGGCATCAAACTCCCAATCTTTGGCTCTAACCCACTGAGCTATCCAACCAGCTATATAGAAAAGCCAAAAACTGAACATTAAGACAACAAAAATAGTTACTACAGAACAGCTACATAACTTTAATGCTGGCACTGAAGAAACTGAAGTCGTTAACGATTTTCTGTACCTTACTGCAATTATAACCAAAATGGAGATGGCAGCCAAAAAATCAAAAGAAAACTAAGATTTGGAGGGACAACTGTGAAGGAATTAGAAAAGATCCTCAAGTGTAAGGATGTGGAAACCAAGGCCAAGAACTTTATAATCTTTCCATTTACTATGTACAGATGTGAAAGCTAGACAATGAAGATGATAGGAAAAACCCCACTCACTCAAAATGTGATGTCGGAGGAGAGTTTTATAAATACCATGGACTGACAGAAAGACAAATAAATCGGTTCCCAGTTTAATTTCTGGTGAGAATTCAGACGAACCAAGCCTGAACTCTCACTAGAAATTAAAATGACTCAACAGCGGCTATCATACTATATACATATCAGAAGACAAGGCTCAAGGGTAGAAATGAGCATGAAGCACTTTGTGCTGTGTCGTCTAAGTCATCAGTGCAGCACCACAGGTGCTGTGCATTTACTTTCCCTACTCCCCCAGCTGGCTCCTCCACTGATCTGCTGGTGCACCCTCCTCCTTCCCTCCCCATCACACAATCTTCCATTCCGGCAGGCAGTGCTGCAGGAATCCCTGCCCTGCTTCCTCATCTGAGTGGACAGCTGTTGGAGGAGGTGGAGAAGGGAGTGGGCAAAGTGAATAAGCGGCACCTGTGGTGCTGCAGCGACAACTTAGACGACCCGGCACAAAGTGCTACATGCCCATCTCTACTCACTGGGAAAGGCCATAATGGTAGGAAAAATGAAAGGCAATGAGAGCAGAAGAGGGCCAGACATGAGATGAGTTGACTGGACGCAGGAAACCATGGCCTTTAGTTTGTAAGATCTGAGCAGGGCTGTTACTGGCTGGGCCTTTTGGAGGTCACTAATGCATATCAGTGACCTCCAGAAATGATTTGACAGCACATAACAAAAACAGAAAATCTGAGCTGAACAAATACAGCATGTTGCATGCTGTATGGTATTTCTTAGTGTGATTTCATAATTTATGGGATAGTGATTATTCTCAGTTAAAATTGCAAATAAGCACAGACAATCATCTTGGGAAGAGAGCAAAATAACTGCCTCCAAAGGCACAGCTATGACAAAATGAACGAAACATAAACCAGCTATGGATACGGGACTGGCATCAAGGGTCAGCATGATCAGGCACCCAAAGGATGTCCTCCCATCTTTGCAGGGGCTCAGTCCTTGCTTCCACAGCCTCCTCATCCTGCTGTTTCCCTTCCTTGGTGTTGGTGAATGGACACCTGCCTGCTCTAAGCTTGCAAGCAATGAGGCCATACAATGGCAGCAGCCGCTACCTGGCACTCTCCCTGGAGTAGATGTGCAGAATGGGTCCAAAGATTGAGTCAAGGGAAGTAGTGGGGTTGGGCCAAAGGGGGGAGAGATGAGGATGCATTCTCATGCCCCCCAAACAACAACAACAACAACTTACAGCCAGCACTGCATGAATACAGCCAACATTGCATACAGGCAAGTTTAGGCTTAGTTGTAGTTTTAGCTAATGTGGAAACCTTTTTTCAGATGTTCAAAGTTGGTCAGTAAAGGATGTGAAATGGCTCTAGCTCTCATGGACATCATCACCCACATAAATAGCTAAACACTATGCGTGACTAAACCTCAAGAAAAACTCCCTGATGATATGAGCTGTTAGACAAGCACCAATTTATACTCTACTTTGTTACAGATTTTCCAGCAGAGGACAGACAGCCATCTTTCAGAAAAGCTGAAACAGCAGCTTTCCTACTTTGGTAGGAAGTTTGGAGGAGACTCTTGAGAGTCCCCTGGACTGCAAAGAGAACAAACCTATCCATTTTGAAGGAAATCAACCCTGAGTGCTCACTGGAAGGACAGATCCTGAAGCTGAGGCTCCAATACTTTGGCCATCTCATGAGAAGAGAAGACTCCCTGGAAAAGACCCTGATGTTGGGAAAGTGTGAAGGCAAGAGGAGAAGGGGACGACAGAGGACGAGATGAATGGACAGTGTCATCGAAGCTACCAACATGAATCTGACCAAACTCCGGGAGGCAGTGGAAGACAGGAGGGCCTGGTGTGCTTTGGTCCATGGGGTCACGAAGAGTCAGACATGACTTAACGACTAAACAACAACAAGGAAGTTTGACCAACCTCTGAACACACTTTGACTCTATGAGTCTACATGTATGTGATTCTCCTGTGTGTAAGTCAGGGACAGAGTTTGCTAATATCATGCTCCCCCCACCCCCATTCACACATCTTTCTCTCGAGCATCTTCTGAATGACTAAAAGAGACTTTAACTAAACTAAACCAAACCAGATCAAACAATTCGTTCAGCCTAGATTTAAGCATCGTCTGCACTGTTGGTCTTAAAACATACAACAAAAGGAGACCATCTTGAAGAAAGCCTTTAAGGATACAGAACCATCCTCAGTCTTTGCCTCCATATAGCTCCTGGCACAAGGATCTCATTCATACATTCTCCTTACCGCTGATACAGAGATGCAGACTGCAGAAGCCAATGTGGTGGTCACAGGATCCTTGGCTTGCCAGCTCTTCCTCCACCCTGAATTTCTCTTTACATCTTTTCTTCCTTCCTGAAGACTTTTTAACTGTCTGGAAAACCTTGATGAATTTCTTCATTTGCCCACACCACAAAACAAAGAGAGAGAGAAAGGAGGAGTGCAGGAGCTACAAATCCTACATTTGTAGCAATCTCAGATTTTCCTTTTGAAAGAAGAAGGACATTACCAGTTCACTAAAAAGCCTGGACATTCAGCCGAACCCACAAGCACTGGGATGGTTGCTTTAAAAAAAATTAGGTCACAGTTGGAGAGGAAGAAAAGAATCAGGGTTGGAAGTCACAACCTATGTGAAGTGCTCTTCAAAATGGGAGCAGCCACAGCTCCTCACCGGCAACTTGCAAGAGCAAATAATTCAGTAGAGCAGCAGCTCATTTTACAAGGTTTCCAATTTCTGTTTTCAACGCTGTATACATTCTGGCAGATTTCAAATGCTCTTCGGGCAAAGAAGTGTCATTGCTGGTTTGGAAAAAGCAGTGATTCTTCAAAACATATCATTGTTTTGAAGGATCCGAAAGAGCCAGTGCCTTCTCTAACACAAATGTGAACTCAAGGAAGTATTCACATGGGCTCACTGTCTACAGCAGCAAATTTTTGTCTTCCCTAACATCAAACATGCCCTTCCAGTTTCATGGCTGCATGGTGCATGTGCCTGTTAGTCTGTTGGTCCTTTAGAACTGGATTACCTATTAAGAAGACATCCCATCCCAAATCATGACTATAAAACTGCCAATCAAATCAACAGCTACATTGGAAATACCTTTCTTGAGCAATAATCAGCCCAGTCAGAGTATCAGAAAAGTGACACACAGAAATCATAAAACCATCACTCTGTCTGTGGGTGCAGACAAAATGCACCATGCAAACTGAGGCTACAAGTTCATGTGGGCCTTTCATAAATCATCCCAGGTTTCAGCCTAATCCTATGAGTATCTGACCAAAGCCACAGGGTGAGAAAGCCTGGGCAGAGCTCCAAACGCTAATATGAAGAGACATCTTACCCTTCTATTCTCATGCAAGCATCAAGTATTGTGCTGGCACAGTAGCTGCCTTTCACCTTAGCACCATAGTGCTTCCTTCAGCTCCTACACAGACTGAGAACTATTGTGGGACTTGTTCAGGATGAAGTGACTAGCCTTCTCTCCTTGATGCAGGGTATCTTATATGGACTCACAGGAGCAAGTAACACGTGATGGCAATTGTACTGCACGGGAAGATCTGTAGGATCTGCATGTGAAAGAATACACCATTTTCTCCTGTGTTTCAGCTTGGGTAGCACAAACCACTCTTTGGGCTGTTGTAGCTGCAGATCAAAATGGACTGGATCAGGGTGCACGACAAGATGTCTCAGACTGCAAAGTGCCACAGCAATATCCACCTCTTGGCCACAGGCTGATGGTATAACATCAGCTTCACTCCTATAACCACTAGATGAAAAACAGGCCAAGGCTTTTCCCCATCACTAATTATGTATAAGGTTTATATACTGCTCATTGAAAAACCTTTATCAAAATCTCTAGGGTGGTTTGCAAACACATCTACCCACCCACCCACACTTAAAAGATATTTTAGAAGGGCTTTAAAAATTTAATTAATTAATTCATTCATTCATTCATTCATTCATTCATTCATTCATACCCTGCCTTTGTCCTTGAAATCAAAATAAGCTTTTTCCTGGTGCCAAAAAAGATAACAAGCATGGCACCAAGTGAGTCTCCCTGGCAAGATGCTTTCATGACAAGATGCCTCAACTGATTTCTTTCTGCCTTACCTCAGTTGGTTGGCGCACCTGGTGAAAAACTGCAGTGGAAACAAGAGTCTGTTTGTGTTTGGTACATGCTTCCTTTAAGATGCACACTGCCTTCTGAACTGTGCTCAGAAATGGACCAGAAGCCAAAACTACAGAGGCCCGACTCCTCTCTTTTTATACCCTCCTTCAAAGTTTCCTTCCATCTGTACTGAAGTATTGATTTATCTTTTGCCCAGTGGCTGTAATCCTTCATAAATTCCCTATCAATAAGATTTATGAGTGCAATTCCATTTTATTTTGATGGTTAATTCTAACACGAGTCTTGTCGTCGTGTCTACATAATTAGCAATGAGGCTAATAATGCCGAGCTAATGTAATAGCCACTTTATCAGTTTCCGGCTTCATTCGTCAAAGTTGACATAATCAATTCATGTTGCCACTAGCTGGGCCTCATCAGCAACAGCACTTTCCTTCTGTAATAAGAACTGACCTGGGGAACTGCAGAGAAACAGGTATTTGCAAAAGGAGCAAATGCTTGCAGGAGTATTTTGGTCCACAGGAACATTACTGTAATGTTAGAATAGTCTCATTCCTATTCAAGAGAAACTCCATGTGGCCCACTGAAATGTTGCAGCTACTCATGAATGGGGAAGCTGAATCAGACAAATTACTAGACATGGCATGTTGTTTTGATCAGACTCCATCTTCTCCCTACCCTAGTCCTGCAATGACTAGCATCAGTTTTCTATGGCCTACACATGAGAGACCATCAGTGAACTCCTGAACTTCAAGAGACAAACCCAAACTGTTTGCGTGTACAGTTCCAATGGCCTCTGTCTAACGTAATACCTTCTATTTATGGGACACCGTTTTTTATCAGTTGATCTTGCCTGTGAAGCTTGCCTAATTTCTAGTATTCACTTCCCCATCCTATCTCCTATAAGAAAACACATGGGTTTTTATTACTCCAGCTGGCAGGATTCAGGACCCAGTGCAGTGAAGTACCGTTTGATGGACATGCAAAAGAGCAATATGCCATTCATTGCATTCGCTTCACTTTTCTGAACATGTTTCTTTTGGCAAGAATGAGCACGCAGACAGACATTCCAACTCCCTTTCTTAGATGTCATGGTCATACACAAAACTGACCTCCTATTAGGACACAAGGTCTGCAGAAAACCCACCCACACAGACCAGTACCTACACAAAAACTCCAACCACCACCCACAGCAAAAAAGAGGCATAATCAAAACACTGGTAGACCGTGCAAATCGGAACTGTGAAGCTCAATTTCTCAGCATGGAACTCAACCATCTGAATTGGGCCCCTACAGGCAAATGGCTACTTCAAAAATGAAATCACAAGAGCCATAAAACCAAGAAAACAACACCAAACTGAAGAAGAAAAACAACCACCGACAAATAAAGTATTTCTGCCATACATCAAAGGGGTCACGGACCGCATGGGGAAACTTTTGAAAAAACACAACCTACAAACAGTATTCAAGCCCACCACAAAAATACAACAAATGTCACGGTCAGCAAAGGACAAAAGGGACCCCCTCACCACTGCAGGAGTATACTGGATACTTTGCAGTTGTGGCCAGGTATATATTGGAACCACAAAATGCAGCATCCACACCAGAATCAAAGAACATGAGAGACACTGCAGACTAAAACAACCGGAAAAATCGGCAGTAGCTGAACATGCCCTAAAACAAGCTGGACATGAAATTCTATTTCAAAATACTGAAGTACTGGACAGCACCAGCAATCATTATGTTAGACTGCACAGGGAAGCCATTGAAATCCACAAACACCAGCAGAGGTTCAACAAAAAAGAAGAAAGTTTAAAACTCAACAAAGCCTGGCTCCCAGCACTGAAAAATACAGCCTGCAAAAGGTCAACGAACTCTACCCAGCTACAAGGACTGGTGATCACTGCACACAAAAGACCAGCTAACGACACCCATCAATCACAGTGACAGATAATCTCTCCCTCTTATCACAACAATACACCCACAACAAAAAACACGCTGATCACCACAATCACCCATCTCCTGAAAAGGACAAAAGCTGATCCCACAGCTATAAATACTCAACTACCCAAACAAACTGCACCAGAGCACAGACAGAGTTCTGACTCCTGTCCTCTGAAGATGCTGGCCACAGAGACTGGCGGAACGTTAGGAAGAACAAACTTCAGAACACGGCCAAAGAGCCCGAAAAACCCACAACAACCATCAGATATTCCAATATCTGGATGATTCTGGTCTGTTGATTTCCTTCACTTGCTTAATAAGGCTATTATGACAGAGTAAGGGATAGGATGCATCTATAATAAGTAAGAAGAAATTCTTTCTACAAGTGGCCACTGAAGGCCACTGGATTAATTTACTTCTGAGCTCTTGGTGGATCATGTTCCAGGCAAAGTATTCTACAGGTCTTAATCTTTGCCCTGAAATTAATAAGTGGGCAATAATCATACGACTGAATTACAGGAGTGTTTCATCTTTGTTAGTGTATAGAAATTGTATGGACATATACACATTTTTACTGCTAATAATAGCTGTAAAATACAAAGACAAAGCAAATAAATACTGTAATAGCATTACCGTGTTTTCCCGAAAATAAGGCAGGGTCTTATACAGTGCTGCCTCGACTTACGACCATAATCCGTTCCAGAAGATGGACGTAACTCGAAATGGTCGTAAGTCGAAGCACCATTTCCCATAGGAATGCATTGAAATGCGATTAATCCATTCCGGCCGAAGAAAAAAATCACACACAAAAAAATCACTGCAAGACTCATTGGAAATGCGATTAATCCCTTCCGGCCAAAAAGGGGGCGGGGGGAGAAAAGCAATCAAGTGTGCAAGACCCATCAGAAATGCACAGAAAACAAAGGGAGCAGATCGGAAATGCACAGAGAACAAAGGGACCAGGTCAGAAATGCAAAGAAAACAAACGAAAAAGCAAGGAAAGCATTCAAGACCCATCGGAAATGGGGGGAAAAACCCCCAAAAGCAGCCAAACCGCCCAAGACCCATCGGAAATGGGGGGAAACCCAAAAAACAAACAAACCCCCCAAGACCCATCACAGCACAGAAACATAACCCCCCACCACCCAGCCCAAAACCACGCTGCAAAAACACCCAGAACAGTTTTTAAAAAGCAGAAAACAGCACCTTACCTTACCAGGCAGCCCGAAGCCTCTCTGCAAACACACACACACGCTCACTCAGAAGCAGAAGCAAGGCAGTCCCAAGCCTCCTCCGACGCACACTCTCTAACTGCTGGGGCGAAAGAGCTACAAAGAAGCAGCCTCGTCGCCACCAATGGTTAGAAATTTGAATTTCCCGCCTTTTCCCCCTGCCTTTTTCTGTTCGTAAGTGGAAGCTCCGGTCGCAAGTAGAAGCAAAATTTTGCGGCTGGAGCTGGTCGTAACTCAAAATGGTCGTAAGTAGGGACGTTTGTAAGTCGAGGCACCACTGTATAATTTTTGCTCCAAAAAAAAACACATTAGGGCTCATTTTCAGGGGATGTTTTATTTTTTTTCATGTACAACTGTGGCGGAATGCCCATGTCCCACCTGTCCATCATGTGGAGCTCTAGAGCTGGAGCCTATGGGAGGACAGGAGGGCGGAGTCAGGGTAGAGAGTTGGAGACTGAGAGAGAAGGAGAGAGGAGGTTTTGAAGGTTTATGAGAGAGATGGGACAGTTGGAGTAGTTGGTTTATGTGTTAAAGAATAGTTAAAAGATATAAGTAAAATAAAATAGATTGACAGTCATCAGATCTTATTCCAGTGATTAATGAAACGTAATACAAATAAAGAAACGTGTTTTAATATCCAAGTTTAATGAGTGCAACATAATATAACATCTATGAACATACTTGTGTGATTTAACAACTAAGTAATAAATAATCAGTTATATTTGACAACACGTGTCCAAGAAGCATCTTTGGTAAAGTGTGGATAAAGATTCACTGGTGGCAGTTGGTGAAAGTAGAAATAAGCAAGTCGTGTCCAAAGGTGGACCTGGGTTTGAGGGGAAACAAACTAGGGCCACTCCTTCAGCAAGCATCAGCATTTTGGGACATGTAGTCTCCCACAAAACATCATAGCTTTGGCAAACTGAGGCCCAACATCCTGTTGGCACCAAGCAAATATTGTACTTATTATTTCACACTTTTCAGAATGTAGGCTTCAGAAGGTATACATGTCATTGGGAGAAGGGCGGGTAGCCCAGTGGAAATGCACCTGATTTGAACACAGAAGGAACTACGTGCAACTCTAGACAGCTGCTGCCAGCCAGTATGAATAACATCCACCTGGATGGCCCAGTGTTATAGCTTAGACAAAATAAGCTCCCTATGTAGATGACACAAGTCTTGAGCACTTTGCATCAGTGAGACAAATCCTACTCTCCTCCCATCAAAGCCATCTAGTTCCAGAACAGATTTGCTTTTCTAAAGTGATTGTTTGCAGTCCATTAACCCACAGCATGGATTAACTTTCCTGGTTTTTGGTGGGGCAGTGTGTCTCCTAAGAATACATCTCCTGCAACGGAACTTGGCACTGCAGTTTTCCTTGCTGAGATGCATGATTCATGCTCAGCTTGTGACTACTAATTCCCCTGATACCATAACATTGCTGGGCTACAGTCACAGGTTGTGTAATGTAATGACTCAAAGTAACAACATGTTTTACCAGCTGTAATAAAGAAGGAACACACACATATACACACAAGTATTTCTATCTATCTATCTATCTATCTATCTATCTATCTATCTATCTAGCTAGCTAGCTAGCTAGCTAGCTAGCTAGCTAGCTATCGGATGAGATGGCTGGACAGTGTCATCGAAGCTACCAACATGAATTTGACCCAACTCCAGGAGGCAGTGGAAGACAGGAGGGCCTGGCGTGCTCTGGTCCATGGGGTCATGAAGAGTCGGACATGACTTAACGACTAAACAACAACAAGCTATCCATCCATCCATCCATCCAATATACACCTTGGAAAACCCTGATTAATAATAATAATAATTTATTATGGTCAATGACCAGGAAGATAAAAATACATTATTTAGATAAAATCACTTAATATCAGAGACATTTCATCAGATACACCTTTTACCACTATAGATCACACAAATTCCATACCCTTTAGCGATAAGCCCCACTTTCCTTATCTTGGTTCATCCTTAGATAGCCAACCCCACCAGGGGCATTCTGACAGTATAACCAGCTGAGTTGAAGCTGCCAGAGCTTCCTTTCCAGTGGCAAAGCATTTGAGAACCCAGGGTTGCCTCCACATCTTCAAGTGACAGCAGAGTAGGATTTTGTGAAGGATTTTTCCACTGCATGTATGATCAGATCTTTTCCCTCCTGGACTCATGTTTTTCTGTTCTGGAGCATTTTAACTCCTCTGCTAGGGGTTGTTTATTTTAACTCAGGTGTTATATTGATGTTTCATGAATCAACTTGCCCAATGTGTACTCCTCTGTTGGGGAAAACTTCTCCCCATTTCTGTGTTGCTGTGCTAGTTCTCCGTGAGCACGTGCG
Organism: Intellagama lesueurii; assembly: GCA_037013535.1. Taxonomy (NCBI): domain Eukaryota; kingdom Metazoa; phylum Chordata; class Lepidosauria; order Squamata; family Agamidae; genus Intellagama; species Intellagama lesueurii. The sequence goes on from JBAJHW010000002.1 coordinate 257,219,746, forward strand.
TGCGTGTGTTGGCCTCTCCTCTGCCAGGGAGGGGGCCCCAACACACGCACCCAGTGGGTAGGAGGAAGACTCTTTGTCTGCCAGCTGTGGCAAGTGAGGCTTCACTGTCACCTTCCAGAAGGAAGAGGTGAGGTGGTGGTGGCAGCAGCAATGGTGGTACTCTGCTGCCTCCTTCCTCTGCCTGACCATCATGAATTTCTCTGGGAGCTGCAAACAACTCAGGAGCAGAGGGATGGCATTTTATTTCTCCATTCTCCATCTTCATCTTTGTCTCCCTCTGCCTCTTCTTTCTTCCTTTCCTTGCCTTAATCGTCCCCACTTTTCCTCCCCAGGTAGCCTTTTGTGGAATAAAGCTGTTCATTTTAATACTGTTTTTGGTGGTACACATTTACATGTCTATGTCATGTTTGTAGCCCACCGTGGAAGTATCTTCATCCTGCAATGCAGGATATCAGTAACTGGATTAAATGAAGAATACTTCCATCACAACGTGCCAGATGTCTATGGTCTCCATGTTTTTCCCATCATGCTTAACATATTTCTTCCCTAAGAATCAATATGCCCCCTTCTAGTTACTCCTTCAACTTAGTATCAAGAATGATAATTTGCTGATGAAGAGATCACGGATAGGGACTCATGACTCACAACTCGCTGTCAAGTCCAACTTAAGTCACACCGGTGACTCGACTCAGGTCTTTATTTTAAAAGTCTGCAAAAGCTCGTGACTCAGAACCATTTCCCTGAGTTGCGTTTCAAGTCCCTATTAGGGATGGGCCTCGGCTCAGCTTCCCTTCCAGAAGCTGGTTGGTGCCTCTACCCACACACTCACTGCCCAGTTGATAGGCCAATGCATGCTCAGAGATCGGGTCTGGGAAGGCAGGTAGGCCTGCTGTCTCTGTGCGTGAGCTAGCCTATCAGATGGGCGGCACATGCCCAGTCCAAGTCTTTGGGTCTGAATCCCGAGTCCCAAGCCTCGTGTGAGTGTGTGTGTGGCAAATGACTCAAGACTCGGACTCAAGACTTGAGACTAAGGACTCAGGTTCAAAGACGTGAACTGGGACTTGGAACCCGGGCACGAAGACTAAGTCTCAGACTTGGGACTCGGGTCTGATGACTTTCCAACACCCCTGGAACAGATTCAGAGGGAGCAGCAGATAGCCATGGAGTTCATTGACTGAAACAAGTGGGAGTGTTCTTCCATGTGTCTTCTCTCCTGTGCAGGCTGAAAGGGTTCTGTACAGCCAAGATCGTGTAAGAGCTCAGCTGGCTTCTGAAATGAGACTAGCTGAATGTCTGTCAGATTCCATTCAAGCCATCCATACATCTGAGGTTGCAGTTAACGCACAACCTTTTCTCTTACTGAATGGGAATGAAAGTCTGTTTGTTAGGAACATTGCTTTAGTACCTCATAAAATAAAGTTCTCTAGGCGGCTTGTGATAAGTAGGTAAAAAGATAATTAAAATACAAAATACAACATGAAGGCAAAATCATAAACAGCACAAACATTGCACAAAACAGCAATGGACAAATAACCCCTCAACAACCACACAGCTAAAATACAAATTTTAAACCCATGAGGTCCACAGTATATGATTAGAGATGGGGGTGAAGTTCACTGGCCCAGGGGGCCGGCCTGATTAACACCCACCCCCAGAACCTACCAGACCACTTACCATGTGGTGCGCCGCGCACATGGCCAGCGTCATCTTCAGCACCCCAATTGCGGCAGTAGCGTGGCTGCTGCAGCCCTGCCCACCTGATAGCCTGGCCACTCCGTGGCTCAGCAGGGCGACTCATCCTCCCTCCCCTTGCCGGAGTGGCTGGATGGGCAGGGAGGCGTGGCTTCAGCAGCTGGGCTACTGTCACGCTTGGATTACTGAAGATGACCCCGGCCACGCGCGCCGCGTCGTAAGTGTCTGGCGGGTTCTGGGGATGGGTGCTAATTGGGCCGGTCACCTGTGCCACTGGGCTTTGAATTTGTATATGAACACAAAGCCCCCATCTCTATATATGATTTCTTTAAAAGACCTTGGCAAATAAAAGAGGCCTTTAACCTGGTGCCAAAAAGACAAAAGAACCATCATACCAAAGATGGTGCCGGCAGAAAATCCCTCTGGGAAGGATATTCTGGACCTCAGAGACCCCTACCTCTGAGGCACTCTTCCTGAGGGCCCTGATATGCACCTCACTTCGCCAACTGTAGGCAAGTCCTTGAAATAGGTTGTTAACGGATAGATAAGCACATATGGGAGATACTTCCTGATAATGTGGCCCCAAACTGCTTTGAAAGTTAAAAGCAGGATTTTAAACAAAGCCTCAAAACAGCCCAAACACAACAGGTAATCACTGTGATGAGCAAGCCTCCCTAAGGAGCGCTTAGCATTCGGTCAGAGAGTTCGACAGGCCACTTACCTACCACCTTTGCGCTGAGGCAAGCCCCAAGACCTCAGCAGTGCGTAGCGTAAGCCCCTTGAACAAGTCTGACCTTAAAAGAACACTTTACTTTTACCCAGTACTTTGCAAATACAGACACATGGGCTTTGTGATTCCTTAGAACTCACAACAGCTCAGTTAGGTAGGACTCTTAAAGATAGCTAGTTTGTGGCCCTCTCCACCTCCTGGATTTAGCCAGACCCTGCTGTTCAAGAGACCAGTCCTTTTGTAAGAATTTTTATAATTTTTATTAGAAAAATATAGTTTCATAGAATCAGTTTATATTGCACAAGCTTTAGCATAAAGAACATATTCAAAGATTATTACAGTTAAATAAAATAACTATTTCCCATTAAAATAATAAACACTACTAAGCTGGGCTAAGGTGGGCTAGCCCCACCTCCTTCATTCTCTTTACAGTACTTACATCCTCTCTTAATCAAGTTCCTTTCTCTCCCATCATCATGGAACCGAATCCCAGAACAAGACTTCTTTCACATAACCCATCGTCCATTTTCTACGCTCTCTAACTCCTCCCTTCTTCTTGACAATTCTGGCTGTTAACCAATTAGCCTCAAGGGGCTGTAACACCTTCCTCCTCCCTTGATTCCCATGATAGTCCAGGTGTTGTTTATCTCTTCTCCAATTAGCTCAGAATGTTGAGTCTTCCACGGGCCTCTTTGTCCGACCTCCAACTCTATCTCGAACCACGCTGTACCGATCTTCAGAAAAACACTCTCATAGCACTTAGAAAAACACATTCCAATGTCTCTCAAATCATCTCCACACAGAACCTGTCTGACTCCATCTTACATTTCTCTGACTACATATCCCATATTGCTTCAACTCCATCACAATCACATCATTTCATTTATTTATATTAATCTTTGTAGACATGCTACCCACAAAAAGACCTTTAAAGCAGCTTATGATCTGAATAACAAAACGAACACAAACTTACAACTTCATAAAAATAGCAGATGCACGAAGAGGCAAAAGCAGCCTACAATCAGAAGACTACAACAGAGAACACAAAAATTAATCAAGGCCAAAGTTTTAACCACTTGCTGCAAAATATTAACCACACCCTTTTCAGTCCCCCCCCCCCCCAGCTCAGACTGAAATGTGCCTAATCAAGGGAAGGGGCACCAAAACTCAATGTCAGAGCTAATAATGGAAGATCAAACAAGCAAGCAATGTCAGGAATTCAATCATGCTTGCCCCTCTTGCTCTTGTAATTTCTTACTCCTGTATTAGCACAAGGAATAGTTAGGCAGCAACTGTCCTGCATAGCTCTTAGTATGAATAACCCCTATAAGAGTGAAGCTCCTTGAAAGAGGAGCCCTTACTTGTAAGGGGTTGGGGTGGGGTGCGGTGCGGTGGGTGGGGGAATGAAATAGGAAGCCATAAAATCAATGCTTGGCTCATTATAGTTTCTCCAGTTTCTTCTCAAGAGTATATTGGTTGAATAACCTTTTCTGTCCAGTTTGTCTGGAGCAAAAACTGTACACGATAGCAGCAGTAGGCCTCCTATAAATGGGCTTTTCATTATTCTAAAATCAATCTGCAAAGCTAACTTCCTCTTGCACTTCTTCTTACTCCCACAGGAATTTCACTCCACCCCCCCCCCCCACTTTGGGTATTTAAAGAGTTTTCAAGACCATGAAACAATTAGGGAACCTAGCTGGTTAGGCTTTCATCAACTGTTGCTTTTTAAAAGAAAGAGATAAGCACTGTACCTTAAGAAGGTTGCCTCAAATACTTTAGTTGTGGAAGCTACTCTAACTTTTTATTATGTTAGTGAAACAACATGTGAAACTCAATTATTCAGTCAAGAGCTAAAGCCAAATCTGAACTGCCCCTTTCAGAAGTGCGTGAGCATTTTACAAAAAATGCCATCGGCAAAGTGATCCCTAGTAGTAGCTAGTGGCTGGCTAGATTATTGATGCTAAACCCCATCCGCTGTGGGATGGTAGGGGTGAACAAAAGGCAATATGGATGGAAGAGGAATAAGCTCAGGTAGACAAGGGCAATGACAACACAACATACGTGATTTGCTGCAAAATGTCTGTATTGTCAACTGCTAGAGGTTTTCGATTTCTTTGAAATGTGGCGCTGGAGGAGAGCTTTGCAGATACATGCTGGACTGCCAGAAAGACAGACAAGGGGTTCCTATTTCAAATGAAGCCTGAACTATCTCTGGAGGCAACAATGTGGAAGCTGAAGCTGTCCTACTTTGGGTACATCACGAGAAGGCAGGATTCTCCAGAAAAGACAATCATGCTGAAAGGTAGCAGGAAAAGAGGAAGACCAAATATGAAATGAAAGGAAGACAGGTTTGAGTTTGCAGGAGCTGAGCAGGACTGTTGAAGACAGGACATTTTGGAGTTTGCTTATTAATTTGTTGTTTAGTCGTTAAGTCGTGGCCGATTCTTCGTGTCCTCATGGACCAGAGCACGCCAGGCCCTCCTGTCTTCCACTGCCTCCCGGAGTTTGGTCAAATTCATGTTGGTCGCTTCGATGACACTGTCCAGCCATCTCGTCCTCTGTCGTCCCCTTCTCCTCTCACCTTCACACTTTCCCAACATCAGGGTCTTTTCCAGGGAGTCTTCTCTTCTCATGAGATGGCCAAAGTATTGGAGCCTCAGCTTCAGGATCTGTCCTTCCAGTGAGCACTCAGGGTTGATTTCCTTCAGAATGGATAGGTTTGTTCTCCTTGCAGTCCAGGGGACTCTCAAGAGTCTCCTCCAGCACCACAATTCAAATTGCTTATTAATAGGGTTGCCATAAATTAGGGGCGACTTGACGGGACACAACAACAGAGGTTTTTCCACTCACATTCACCAGTCCGAGATGTATGCCAACTATGATGAAAACAAGTGAATTTTGGAATGTTAACAAATAATTAAATAAGGAATTTTGAATGGTTTGAAAAAAATCAACTTAATTTGGGGAAATACATTCTTATTATGTCATCACCTTCCTTGGGAGGGGCATACCAAAATCCAGCTCATCTAGGAAGGAGGTTGAAAAGAAATTAAGTAATAAAACAGGTAGTTGGTTAAGTCTGACTTTATGGGAGCTCCAGGTACCTATAAATATTCTAAGAACAACAGATACAACAGAGAAGTTAGAGTGAAGAGTCTCTGAGAGTCCCTGGTAGACACACTGATGACAGCTCTTGGAGTGAGATGTAGTTCTTTATCCAGAAACTCTTGCTCATATATCACAATCCACTTTTGGGAACTCTGCACTCTCTCTACACTTCATCCATGGTCTACTCCTACTGCTGCTGTAGGGAACAAAGGAGGACAAAGGTATCTTCAGACTAAACCTACTATATGCTTACTTTCCCCACCTTGCTAACAGCTCTTCTGGCAAACCATGCCATACGAATACACTAGGGTTTGACAGAAGCAGAGTCAATCTCTCTGACTTGCACTCCCCTTGTTGTAGTAAGTCCAAGTTAGGGTAGTCCACTTCTCTTTGCCTGCCAGGCTAGCCTTATTGGTTACTTTCTAGGGCTGGCTTTCTCCTGCTATTTTTCTCCAAACTCTCTCTTTCCATAGGTCCGATGCTGTTGCTGTCTTCCTTCTCTTTAAGTTTCTGCTTCTCTGTCTTCCCTTTCTTCTTTACCACCTTCCTCCAGGGAACATTTAAATGATAGTACAAGCTTATCCAGACAGTGCATTTGTTCCTTCCCATTTTTTACTACATAGTGCCACTTGAGCACAGATCTCACTGGGATTTCAGTCTACAGATATCCTTTGAACCATCCTTCTCTTTTTAAAAAAAAGATCAGCATCTCTTTAAGAAAAGAATCAAAAATATTTCAAAAACCTTATGGAAACTCTTAAAACTCTTTTCAGTCCTTTAAAATGATTCTGTCTGCTGATTATTCTCCTTGCTTTGCTTTAGTACGTAGATCATTAAATTGAATGTTTCTGATGGCAGCAAACATCTGCTGCTAATCTATCTCGGAAATCAATTGTCTTCAACAACAATTTTAAAAATCTGGAGGAAACCCTGGGATCAATCTTCTCTGCTGGATTTTTGTGGGGTTTTTGTATGTTTGTTTCAATTGAATCGCACTCAACTGAAAGTGTCAACACAGTAGTCCTTCATTGCTAATCCAATTCATAAATCAGCACTCTTTACAATCAACTCCTTAACAAATCTTGCAGAAAGCCTTTCAAAATTATCTTTGTTGAATGATTTTTTTTGTAGCTGTTTAATAGTGGAATAGAGCTAAACTGAAAGCTTTTGAGGAAACAAGTTTTTGTTGCTTGAACTCTGCCATAGGTACAAAATGAAACAAAGAAAGAGAAATCACAGACAAGGTGGTTTTAAAAGACTTGGAAAAATCCTAGGGTTTTTTTTGTCACACTTTGTCAACCAAAAACAAATCAGTATCACCAGAGCAAAAATAGAAAATCAATGTTCAATCTGGATGATCCATATGTTGTGTTCTCACCATACCATCTCACTTCTGGAAAGCCACACTTGTAGTTTCAACTGACTGTCGAGTTCATAAACACTTGATGACATGGAGAGAGGAATTTAGCCCTTGCAACCAACCAATCTAACTGGTAGTGGGAAGAATGTGCCAGTGTCAAGGTTTGATATTTTGCATGTACAGTCTGTTAAAAAAAAAAAAACTGGGCAGAGGAGAGGGAATTATAGAAAAAGTATCCCTGAAAATGAAAGTGCTTTTAAAATTAAGTGTTGAACAATAGTTTACTGTAAGCATTGCAAAGCTAATAGCCAACTCTATAGTCAAGCAACTACAATTTTCTGGTTTTCCTGTACTCTCGCATCCAGGACTTTGATGTGAAAGAGACTTAGTACTCCAAGTAAAGATGGTCACAAATCGCCGAAGCAGTGGTTTGTGCCCATCTGTCCTTTGGACAAACAGGTGATCGGCAGTTCCCAACCCCACCTCCTCTGGCAGGTGCCCACTCAGAGGCAGTGTCCTGGCTTCCCTGCCCTGCCTCCTTTGGACACTGTCCATGAGTGGATGCCCACCAGACAAGGCAGGGCTGAGTAGTTCAAAAACCTGTTCATCCAAAGGATGAACCAGCATGAACTACTGGTCTGGCAGTTCATGCCCATCTCTACCTCCAAGCTTTGCAAAATTTTAGTTGAAACAATCATCATCATCATTATAGTGGCAGCCTGCCAGATTCTAAATTATAGACCCTTGGAGTTACAAAGACTTCAGAACAATAGCATTGCCTATTAATTTTTTTCTTGATTCTCCAGGCCGATAAATCTCCAAGCCCTTGGAAGAGGGATTATTTATAGTTTGAAGGGAAATGAAAACAACTAAAAAAACTATAAATATAGAGAGATAAGGAGCACATACAGGAATTTAACTTATAATTGCAAAGCAACTTCATGCTATGCCACACACACCAGATATTAACAACAGTTATGTAGCAGTCAGTGCAGCAACAGGCTTCATTTCCAGAAGCCACCAACAACAACCATCATGGATTTTCCTCCACAGATGCAAACTGGCACAAGGTGTGCTTGGGTGAGAATATTGTTTAGATTTTTTCTCCGTGTGTATTTTTAATACACTTAAAGGCTAGGGAGGTCATTTTCTTAAATATATTTTTATTCTTAAGAACTGATATTTTTAGAGCTGTACTGTTTGTTTTTAAATGTGCCTTTTAAGGCTATAATCTCCTGCATTTTTAGAATGTATCTGAAACATTGTCATTGTTCTTTTTTTTTAATTCTTAAAAGATATTTTGAAGGCATTTTGGATTGAATTCAGACATAAATATTTGCCTGCAATTTAAGTTTAGTTTTCATTAATTTTTTAAAAGTATTTGTCCCTACAGTTTTTTTTAATAGCCATAAGACTTCTGGATATTTTACAACAACTTTGAAGCAGAAACCACCTTGGGTTCTTTTTAAGGAGAAAAGTGGATTAAAAATAGTTTAAATACAGACAGACAGAAAGAAGATATAGAAGCAAATAAAGCTTGTACAATTAGACAAGCTGATTTTGCATGACATTATTGCAACAATGAAAAGACTTATTATACCTTGATACTCAAAGGAACTTTGACATGCTTGGAAATGAGTGTCTAGTTTCATTCTGGAAGCAACCCCTTTTGGGGATAAATATCAGTTGTGACAAACACAGAATTCTGATTTTCCCCTGGTGGTCTATAAAGTTCTGTAGGGTTTCTGGAGAGATGTTCAGGCATCAGAATCCCTGACCTGACATCACCAAGTCCCAGCATCCGGTTACACTACCGGGTCAAAAAGCTACTGGTGGTCCAGCTGTATACACCATTATTTGTTTATCACATTCTCTGCTTTCTGCTGTAACATACTATTTTTCCGTGTATAAGATGCTACTTTTTCCTAAAATCATTACACTAAAAATTGAGGGGTGTCTTATACACAGAAGTAAGCTGAGAACATGGAGAGAACAAAATGGCCCATACCTTGCCTCTGTAAACAGGATTCCTTCAGTCACGAGGCTTATGGAACTCACGTCAGTTGATGCTGAGCAAATCAATTGGAACACACCTCCTTGGAGGTGGAGCCTGTAGGCTCAAATTCAACAGGGGATCCTAATGTCCGAGCATTTTGAGCCCAGAGGCTGAATACTCAAAGCTAAGTTTTCTTAATTTTGGGGTTAGAAAAGTGGAGGGGGGGGGTCTTATAAACGGAAAAATACGGTATTCTGTAACCACCTAATCAACATGTTCACTTGCAAATACCATGGCAATCCCCTTTTCTCAGATAACTGAAATAAAAATTACACGGAAATGAAGAATTTCTGTTTTTAAAAATACAGTCTCTATAATCTCAAAAGACTAATTACAGTCAGAAATGATGTATAGGATCCCATAGATTTCTAAAGGGTTGGTATTTCAGAAATCCACCACTCAGTTTTACAGAAATGCTTTCTCATTGTACTGACAGCCTCAGTGATCTTCCCAGACCCCACCTTCTCTTCCGGTTTTATGTTTCCCAGCTGCTTCTCAACTCCCCATTAATTAACAGACTGCCTGAATGCCAAAGCCCACATTTTACAGCTGGGATACTGCCTATTTCCCACAGTTAAAAAAAAAGTGGGGGAGAAAGAACTGTGTTGCTATTAATGTTCTTAAGGGAGAACATTTACAAATGAATTTAGCTGCTTAGTGCAAATGATTAGAAGCCCTGCACAGCTCTCTAGGTTTGGAGTTGATGGATTTTTTTTTTAATAGCAAGAAAATCAGGCTGCAAAACAAAATCCCTTTTAAAGTTCTGAGATTATTCCTTCTACAACATCCCACCCCGCCATAACATCTCTATCAAAGCAGCATTTGCCTTATTAAGAAGAGAAAGTAAAAATAAAGAAAATGAGACAAAACCGTACTCCAATTTAAACTGGTGCTACACCTTGCTTAGGCAAGAGCCTTGGAAGGCAGCCCATCTAGGAGAAGGAAAACTCTGATTTCAAACTTCCACTGCCTTGTGGCTATATCCACTGATGGAAAAGGCTTCAGGAGTTAACCTCGAGGCAAAATCCGGAGCCGGAGTCCCGGAGGCAGTTCATGTCGTTCTACCAACTCCTGCGACGTCGCTGGAACCAGTTGTATTGGCTCTTGCCTTTCCATTGGACTATTTCAGCGACGTGGAGAGGGGGGATTTGCTGCTTGGGTAACAGCCTATCCTCCATATTATCTTACCCCGGCTTCGTGCTCTGGAGAGGACACTCCAGCTTCGCATACAGTGTCGAAACAACACAGGAAGTAGCAGTTCAGTGTGGAAGGGATTGTCACTCTCGAATTGGCCTTCTCAGCCACACTAGATGCTGTTCCAAGTCCTCCATACAGAGCACGTTACCATAGTCTCTCGAGACTGAAGGATGCCTAACTAACCTTGCTTAGTAGTCTACCTCATGCAGTCCAAGGAGTGGCCAGTAACATCTTGATTTCAAAATGAAGATACCCTTTCATTTTCTTTTTTCTTTTTAAAGTCTGTTTCTTAGACTACGAAATAATAGTTTTAAAAGAGCATTATTGAAATACTGGTCTAATATTGTGGTGACCTTTAACTTGTCTCCAAAGTTTATTTTATGCTGAATTTGCCATTTTCAAGGATAAGGAGAGATCAATATTCTTTAACAACAACGGCAATGTGTCCTCAACTCAATTCTGACTTATGGTGACCCTTTTCATAGTTTTACAAGTAGAGAATACTCAGAAGTGATTTACCATTCATCTTCTTCTGGGGTCATCTTGGGATTGTGCAGATGGCTCTTCTCCCAGGAGACTCAGTGGGGAATTGAAATCCCAACTGATACCTAATTCACTGAGCTATCTAACCAGCCCAACAACCTTTATATAGAGTTAAGTTCCCTGATGTGAGCTAGCTTCCTACAGGAGCAGAAGAAGTTGCCTTACATTGGCTGAAATCCTGCTTTTTAGCATAGTAGGTGCAACTAAAGTAGGCCCATTGGTTCAGTTGGAATTTGGTGAGTTTTCGCCTCTCTAAGTTCCAGTGATTTGAAATATGGCCATGTGAGCCAGCTAGCAGTTGTCATCTAAAAAAATAACATTGTTAAGCTGTGCTCATTCATTGCAACACTTTTCACCAGCTCTGAGAGGTTTACATTGGTTGCCATTTCATTTTGGGTATTCAGTTCAAAGCATTGCTTTGTTTGATGCTCAGTTTAAACCCCCAGATAAGTAAACTTACAATCTTTCATACAGTTAAGAGAGAGCAAGTACCATTCAATTTGATGAGACATGCATCTGAGTAGACATGCTAAGAACTGCATTTCACCAGATTTTCGGAGAGTTCTGTTATGTAAGCTTGGGACAAATAAAACAGTTAAATCTGACAGGTGTCCACTTTGTTTTGAAGATACAGTCTATCTGTGCCTTGGATTTTATCTGTCTGTCTCTGGAATGAAAGGGTAATATCATGGATTTCATGTCAAAACAGCACAGCAATCAGAGATGTGATTCATCCATTCACCATAGACAGAACACCCAAGACAGCAAAGAGGACATGCATTTCACAGAATATTCACTTAGCCCACTGTTCCTGTATTTTCTTCCAGTAGCTTTACCCTCTGTCAGCCAAAAACATTTTGTTCCTCTGATGAGACCAATTTCAGCATCACTGAGATCAAAACAAAGGACAGATATCCGTGTTCTGCAAAACACATGGTACTGCCCTACTGAGATCTATGTTTCGAACAAACATGTTCAGGATGCATGTTAATGCCCACACAACAAGGATGGGGGAGAATTAAGTCTGATCTGTATTATTGTGTGAGCTGACCTAAATCACATGTCCCAGGCTAACATGACAACGAGGCGACTTATATCTTTGGATTTTTCACTCAAAAACTCTATCTAACAAGCTATATGTTAGAGGCAGTTGCATACAAAAATGTACATGTTAAGGAGAGCAGCATACAGTGTATGTACAGAATGCATATGCAAGACAAGATTGTATAGAAGGGCTAAATCCGATTTGAGTAGATTCACCGAATCAACAAGATTTACATGTGTGTTGGGCTTGCCATTATTTCAATTGGTCTATTCTAGCGGGGATTAGCAACTAGATTTGGGCCAGGTTCCATAGGAATACAGTACCAGCACCAATCTTTATGCGTTGTTTTTTTTAATCACAGACTGATTCAGATATTGGATGCACAGGCTTATAAATGAATGAATGCATGAGAAAGGCTGACACAAGACCGAATGTGAGCTGATGCATCCATCTCTACATATCTGGATGAAAAGTTCAAATGTGGCCTTCTCCATGATATGCTGGTTAATCTGCTGTAATTTCAAAGCAATGTGGTCCCAGAAGGGCTAGATCACCCCAAGCACTATTTTATAGTGACTGGTAAGAGCAATTGTATGAAATAAAATAAAATACAATAGTCAAGGCTTTGCCTTCACCAGAGTCTGAGAAAGTTTGCAAAGTTAAATTGGAAAGCACAAATGTGTCAAGGATAATTTCCACACTGAGGCAGAACAAGGCCCATGATAATCAGCAGCCATATTTGACAGGTGTGCAAAATGCTGAATCATGCAGTCTGGGATGATGCAATGTCCACACTGATTGGCTGTGCATGTGTATAACTGTGTGGACATGTGGAGAAGATGTATGGATCTCTTCTAATGAATGTCATGCTGCCGGTTTGTACTGCTGAACTTCTGTATATACTGTAAATACACTTGGTGTCGGAAGAAGCTTTCTTTGTCTGTGTCATTTAACTGGACTGAAACAAAAACTCTGCTAACTTACACCAACAAAATGTGAGGGAGGCGGGTTGCCTTGAGCACCAGAAGCAGGCCGACTGGCTCCCCTGCACAGTCCCAGGGGAGCCTGGGAGAGAGCAAGTCTCCTGGGCCTCTAGCTGGCAGGGATGTGCCACTGCAGGTGGAGGAAGGGCCATAACCTGATGCAGGGCAGCTGGAGCCGGACACAAGGGTGTGAATAAGAGAGCTGGAGTTGCAGGGATCAGGGTTGTTGTTAACCTTGTCAGATGAAGGGGAGACGTGAGAAGAGGCAATCGAGCACTGGGACCCCAACGTCTGTGCAGGTGCAAACAAGGACAGCAGGCAAGTGGTGCCACCTCCACCTACCCAGTCCATTCAGGCAGGGAAGGGGTTGGGGACCTGAGGCTCTAGCAGTACAGCACCCAGCTGATCCAGTGCCACCCTAGGCTTCTTGTCCTTGTAGTCAAAGAGGAGTCACAGAGCCTATCCCGCCCCAGCTTCGGCACTGAAGGCACAATCAGCAACAGATGTGGCAAAGGGGGCTCTGGGAGGAGCAGCACCATGGAGCCTGTCCCCCATCACTCACTTTTACCAGCCCTCCCTGAAAGGGCTGCCTCCTGGATCAGGACTCATACTTCCCACCTGCTGGACCTGGGCTTTTGGTGACCCCAGTTAAGTCAACTGGGGCCCCAGGGGGGTTAGTGTTAGAAACCGCATACGGGAAACCATCTACTTTCCCTTTGTTGTGCAGCGAGGAGCATGATCATTTTCCTGAATGAAGGACACAGGGGAGCATGACAGCCTGATGAGATTGTTTGCACCGTTGCCCATATATGCTGTCCAGTCCTGCAGCATTCTGGCCATAAAGTTTGGACCAATGGGGGCTGGCAAACAGGATGACTTGGGGGTTGGGGGGGGGCTAAGCTGGGAAGTCTTCAATGGCTCTGGTTGAATCTGAGCCAAATAGAGCTTTGGAAGTTTTAAAAGAAGTCTTATTTGTAGGACGCCTAATTTAGGAGAACTCCCCTTTCAGCATACAACTGTCTCTCTGCAGCTGTTTTTTCCCCCCTGCTTCTCCTTTTTGCTCCCACCGTGCCTTTCTGTTGGTCAAGCTTACAGGCCTTGCTTAATATTGTCATCGGCTAAAGTGAAAATATTCCATTTTAGGTCACTGAATATGTTTTTTAATTGCTGAGTATGCGAACAGTTTTGACAGCTGAATCACAGAGTGCCCTTGAGATGTGCCATTTTGGGCAGGCCTCGATGATTGAGTTGAACTTTGTTGGCTTTCTTTCGCTGTTTACGTTCACAGTGAACGGAAACGGCTGTCAAAGCAGCAGGCAGAACAAAACGACTGGAAATTCATCCGTGACGGGAGGTGAACCCCCAACTTGGCTAAAGTAATATCTAAACTCTCGTCAACTTTAGTGGGCCAATGGTGTCCCATTTTGTAGCCCAAATGGTCAACGGGCAGAGAACAAACATTTTTTTTTGGACACTTCAAAGAAAATTGCTTATATTTAGCTTCAGATCCAGACTTTACAGCTGTCTAAATGTCTCCAGTTAGTTATACTGGGAAGGAACAGAGAGGGCCTTCTATTCAGCAGGAGTTGCAAGTGTTTTTTGGACAAGTTATTCAGAGCAGGGTAGAGATTGCCCCAGCTCCCCCTGAATATGATCCCAATATTTGCTGGTAGATGGAAAGATGGGTACCTTGTCCTTCATAACAAATGAGCTGAAACACAGTCAGCACTGGAAACTCGGAAGGCAATTTCCCTGAAACTGTGTTTGGACACAGCTTTCATGGGAGACAGAATGTGTCTGCAGGAGCTTGACTGAGATACTACACAAATTGAACACAGTTGGGAACTGATCTTACCCATTTTCCGTCTTCCCCAGCAACTGGTTCTTCGAGGATTCATTCTAACTATCTCTACAATGACCTCTATTTCCTACATACTCGATAGCTTGTTTCCTGCCTAGGGCTATCTCGTTTGCATTCAGTGATCTCACCTCTGGTGTCTTCCTGCTTAAGTTCTACCTGTTCAGGCCATGGATATGGGTGTGCCATAGAATCTTTAGTGTGTAGAACTTTAAATATCCTAACACCTCACTTTCTTCCCAAATCTGAGTGCCTCATCCTCTCTTGAGCCAAGGGCGTCAGGATGGGTGCTCCCAGAGCTTGGCAACAGAAGCTGCAGGCACAGTCCTTTCATCTGCTTCTCTTTATGGCATCGCTGCCAGTCCTGCCTCAGTATCTGCCTCAGCCTTGTTCAAATACCAGAATATTATTGTTTTCAGGAATCAAAAGTTGGCAACCCTTTGAAAGGGCCTTCCTGCCTGAAATTGCCCTCAAGCCACCTTTTGGCACAGAAGCCTTCTAGCAATGGAAATGTCAGCTGTGCTATAGATGAGCTGCTACTGACATGATGCAATGAGTCATCCAAAAACTAATAAACCTTCTGCTCATCTGATCTCCCAGCAGTTAGAGAATGTTGCCTGGCAGCCATGGTCCTCTGGAGTGAACTTAAACTCAGCCAGCAACATGCTTCATTCATCATTACCTAGGCTTTGCTTCGGGCATTGCAAAACCTTTTCGTTCCCCCTCCTAGTTTGCAGATAACAGGTGCAAGCTGAGGAGGGTTGTTCCTCATCCTGGTTGAAACTTATCTTTGTATGTTATGAGAGTATTATGTTAATAATGGTGAACAAGAAAGTGTGTTAGGCAGGGCATGTCGTAAATGGACTGCAGCAACTCAGCCCCATCACTTTGTTTTCCATTTTGTCGTCGTCTTCTTCTACACCAGATGTTTCTGGCATACAACCCAAAGTTCTTATTGGACTCGGGGGGGGGGCTCATTCCCAGCTCAAATGGCCCAAAACTTGGGAAGCACCATTCTACATCAAAACTGTCCATACTGATCTTGCATGAATAGAACAACTGGGCCCTTTGCTGTATTGGAACATTTCATGGCATATTGAGAGTTCCCCTTTGGTGCATGTAATCACTAGAACCGATCAGCTCGGCTAGAAAGAGTTAGACAAGTATGAACCCGCAGTTTGTTCCTGAACTTTGAATAGCATTCTCTCAGGCTGCATCAAGCCATCCATATCATCCATCATAACTTGCCTTAATGAGGCAATTAAAAACAAATGTATTTTGTGGGAAAATGCCTGGGTCTTGCCCTTTCATGGTTCCGCTTGGCTTCACTTTCTCTTTAGCATGAAGAGTTGCAAAGGCCAAAACAAGACTGTTTGTTTTCAGTTATATTTCTTAAATAGAGATGTATAGCTGAGTTTGGGCAAAAATGGGATTTTCCCTTAAGAAAAAGAGTGCTCGGTCAACCCATCATAGCACATGCAAGTTTACACAGGAGGGCAAGCAAGATCATAGTTGCTAGGCACAGACCTGCAAATTAACACCAGTGCAGCTGCTGACAATTGTAGGAAGTTAACCAAAGGGGCTGCTGGACTCATTGGTGGAGGAAGGAACTGTGTCCCATCAAATCTGGTGGTGACTCTTGTTGGGTGCTAAGAAGATGGAACTACCTAGCATGGGTTGAACCAAAGGACAGAAGTGGAGACAGTTGCTGAAAAACAACTCCCCTTAGTGGAGACAGTTGCTGAAAAACAACCCTGACAAGTGCTTTGTGTTTGGGTGAGAAGTGAACTGGAGTTCACCTCTGGGATTTTCTTTTGTGTGATGCCAGTTTGTGAATGGTAGTGGGCAGAAGAGGGCATCCTGTAGACCATCTTGACTGCTGCCTTCAGGCTGCTCTTTGCTATGCCCTTTTTTCTGCTGGCCATGCGAGCATGATATTGTGCAGCAATATTGGGCCATTTCTTGGCTTTTTGAATCATGAATACTGAAGCACAATATCCCACATTCATAAACCTGAGGTTTTTTGAAAAATTGAATAGTATTTTTACATCTAGATATAAACTGAGAAATAACTATTATGAGGTAAAGCGAAATATAATATTACTGTAGGGAAAATTGTGACCAGGTGACCTTTGTGGGTCAGCGTGGTTTGCTGTCCAGGTCGTCAGACTGCTTTCCCTTCTTATGATTCTTTAAAATAGATCTAGACCAAACAGCACTCTAAACAAGGGAATTTCTCCGAAAATTGGGACATAATCTACCTACCACAATTAGAATACAACGGAAGCTTTTATACTGAACATAACATCAGACGATCACACAGGCCATTATGCAGCTGAACTACTCATTGGCTGGTGGATCTAGTTACGATTCCCCACCATTAGGTGTACCATCAGACACAAAAATGGCACCTCAAATTGTGCACACTTCGGCTCTCTGTTCAGCTGCAGCCACAGCCAGAGATTTTACTGGGCCAGACATTATTCCTCATACAAAATTACCATCTTACAGGCAACAGTAGCATCAAATAAATATTTAATATTTCTGTATATCCATGTGTGAAATATTTAAGTTAATAAGGTCTGTCACAGAAAATGGAAGCCATAAGCTAATTGCATCTCTCGGGTATTCTGTACCACAAAGTTCAGACAAGGGCCTCTGATACTTCAAGTGTGTGATTATTCCCTGATTATAATAACATCCTGAGGAACTGGGTCGTTGCCAACAAGAAGGTTCCTGCCACCTTGGCCAGTTACTTGGACTGTATCATTCGGCAGTTAGGCAATACATGAGTCTTTCTTTAGTTTAGTCACAACTGCAGTTGTGACACAGGACTCTCTACGCAGCTGTCAGAGAGAAAGGGGCCTTTCATCACTATAGCCTCCTCTTGGCAAAGCTTTACAGAGAAAGGAAATCAAAATAGATACCATCACAAAGGTAAAACAACTGGAAGGCTGGAATTTTTTTTGCAGACTCTCTCTCTCTCTCTCTCTCTCTGCAATATAGCCAAGGGTGCTTCAGTAAGAAGAAGTGGCTGGTGAACTAATACTGTGTGCAGCAACTTATCCTTAAAACTGGAGAAGGAGCTCAGTTTTACTCAGTGAGAGGAATCAGTTAGCTCTGTAGCCTCCCATTCACATAGCAGTTTGTGTTTCAGTGTTCCAGGGGGCTGCTGCCCATGAGATGGTAAGTTCTGTATTGCCTAAAATCAATATCATTTCCAGGTGATTTACAACCAAATTACAGTACAATAAAACGCCAGAATGACACATTTGTCCTATTTTTCCTATAGTATGAATGCCTAAACATTATAAGTTAAGGCACCATCAGGGCATCCTTGGGAACTGAACTAGTGGGGACCACAGCCAAAAACAACCTGTCTGGTCACCACCTTCTTCTCACTTCTGATGAGTGAGATGCCCAGACAGAGAAGAGCATCAGCAAGTTATCTCAATACTCAAGTTGATGTTGGACAGTAAACACACAGTGATACAGGAGCAGCACTAACTTGAGGATTCAGCCCTTTGAAACTTGGAATGATTACTTGGCCATGCTTCTCCCTTTGTAAAAGAATCATATTCACACTTCTTTCTAATAAGGTGAGAAATCTTGTGTTTATTAGAAAAGTAGACTCATTATAGAAAAAGTGATAGAAGTCCTAGTTTTAACTAACTAAGATGGAGATGTCAAGGAACCATGGCTGCCCCTTTCATTTCTAGTGAACAAAGGTGAGATGTTTCCTCCTTGTAGGGACAAGAGAGGGATGTGAGAGGAAAAGAAGTGTCCTCAGCAACCACAAGAGTAGTAAGGTAAGGCTGATAGAAAGTCACCACAGGTCAAGAGCAGGCAAAGGAAACCTGAGGAGGTCCTCTCTCCCTTCTCTTCTCCACAAAAGACATGCATCTAATCTGGAGTGTAAGCTGAGTTAGATCCATTCCCTTCCAACCATTGATATGAGAGCTGCCATTTACACCTAAACTGCTTCATATGTACATGGAAAAAAATAGTAAGTGTAACACACACACAACCCCTTCCCCCAATCAACTAGTTGCGTTTGCAAATGTGAATTGTGAATTGTAAAGGTACTTTTGTCAGGCTTATGTACCACTCTTTGTGAGGATATGTTTTAAAATGAGTATTGCAAACACAATTAACACTGCAAAGATTTGATACTTTAGATCAGGTAACAAAAGCAACAAGAGCAATACAAACCCAGCCCTAAACTGGATGAAACATAAATATACATCTCCAAAACAACAAGGAACCAGAGCAAGACTTGCTTGCAGAACCAAACCAAACCAAAGCCTTTCTAATCCTGTCGATAAGGAAATAAGTCTCAGGGCAACCTTCCACACGGAGTCCCGCAGACAAAACCCTAAAGCCCTAACTCAAGGTGACGGGGGCTTAATTCCTGCTCCTTTCCTCTCCAGCTCTCACTCTCTTTCTAAACGGAAACTTTAGTATCACATTCCCTTCCTAAAGATCTCCCCACCCACTGTGCTGAACCAAACAGTCCATAAGGGTAACACTTTCTCATAAAAATAATGCAGCATTATCCAGTATTATTTCAGGCTGCTGCATAATGTCTGACATTTCTTCCAAACATATCATTTACTTTGCCCCAGTGCACAGTTTGGATGCTAATATTACCAGTTTAAGGCCATTTTTATGTTATTTTTGAAAGGGTTATATGCAAAACATTAAAAATAAAATTTAAAAATGCAAGATTACTTTGACACAGGGTGCAATGAGAAGGAAGGGGACTGTCTAATTATGTCACCTGTTTAACAATGTTCTTGTCCTGATTTCTTTTGTGCAAATCAGTGAAATTCTAATGCTATTTATTCTTCTAAAGATGTAGGGTTTTTTTAAAAAAAATCCCAGTACTTTCTTGTTTAATTATGCCACTTCTTCTGTGCACACCTCTCTACTGCTATGTTCCGTAATGCTCATAAGCATGTCCTCTGTGACTTCTACAGTGCCTAAAATCCTATGGTGTAGTTCCACCTGCAGAAGGCAAATGATGAAACTTGTCATGGCTTCTAGCTGGTAATTAATGAGTCCCTGCTTGGATTTTCAGAAGCACACCAACCCACTGGATTGGTGTATGCCTGAAAATCCAAGGAGGAATTCTTTCATTAGCAGTGAGAAGCTGCTGTGAGTTATGCCATTTGCCTTCCATGGGTGTATCTATACAATCAGATTTTGCCCAGTTATAGACACTTGTGAAAACGAGCTCTCTTGACACACGCACCACCCTTTCCCCCCTGTTGTTGGGGTTTTTTCTCCTTCTGATTTCTGGCTGTCCAGGCTCCTCTGCTGCCACAATGGGGAGTTTTCCGCTGCTTTCAAACACTTGTTTTCTCCTCTTCCCTATCTCTCTCAGCACTGATTGGGAAGAGATATGGGAATGAAAAGACAATGAAGGGTGTTTCTCATTGTCCTCAGCCTCTCCATATTACATGTTTGAAATGTTTCAGCATTAGAACTATGGATCTGGTGATAATCGTGTTTTTTTTGGGGACTGAACGGATGGTCCCCCGGGTAAAATGTGCACGGTAGGTTTGCAGTGTGCTAAAAAATTTCACAGTCTTTTCACTGCCCCCTTGCCCATCCTACTTCTGGGATGTGTTTTTCTGTTCCTTCTATTTTAGCACTCTTTTTCTCCCTGGCTACTTTTGCACGATGGCTGTCTTGAGCTCACTGAAGGAAGGCCAGGATATAAACGAAAACTAATCAATACCCAGTAACCCCTGACCCAGCGAGGAACCACTGCCGTGTGAGGAAATTATATGTGGCAGCCTAATCCTCTGTTATGGTTTTTGGCAACTTTCCTGTTTTGGATTAGAGCCTGACTGTTCATCATCGTTACAAATGCTATAACACTGCAGTGCCATTCTGGACACTAGTGATGTGCTGGACTTAGAGAAAGAGGAGGTCAGATAGAAGAGAGGAGGATGCAGACCCAAGAGTCAAGAATGGACGCCAGGGAGCAAAATGTAGCAGACAGCAACAGAAGGTCGCATTTGGATGTCAAGATGACAAAAATGGTCACCTAGCAGGATATATGAGGGAGAAAAAGGATCAAAACAGCATGAAACAGTGTGCAATAACAAGCCACATTTGGAAAAGTCATGAAATATAACAAGGGCTGGTTTACAACCTCCTGTCCTGCAACGAGGTGAAATGGCTCTGAAGGCAAGGTCTTTGCAGACTTGGGTAAAGGCAGCTGTTAAAACCAACAACAAGCTCTGCTGGCTGAGGCTGATGGGAGTTGCCTCATAACCCCTGTCTCACACTAACTGGAAAGTGTGTCTCCAGAGTTTCGGGCAAGAGCCAGCCTTACCAAAAGACACCAGGGATTCAACCTCAGATCTTTGGGGTCTAAAGTATGTCCTGCCTCTCAAACTATGGCCCTTTGGAAATGAAAAGAGATAGAAGGGAAAGTGTGTGCTACCAAACCAATAGGAAAACAAGAGCTGCTGCCCATAAAAGGAGAGAAACATAAAATGCTTCATAAATGTACAGAGAGACACACCGTAATTTAACAGTCCGCTATCTGAACCAAGTGGTGCCTTCTTGCCATGGCTGAAGAGGTTTCCACAAAGGCTGGGCATGTTTTATATTGGTCCTTGAGCAAAGAGGAATAAAACAGCTGAGCCTGGGCCAAAAGAAACAGAAACAGCAATAAAACCACTTGCAGCTCCTGGTGCAGCAAAAACTGATTAAGGGAACTGTCTTCAAAGACTTGGCTTTGACCAATACATTGTTTCAGATCAAAATATCAGTTTTTAAAACTAGCCAGTTTTAGACAAGAAAGAAAGAGAAATAAAATTCCTTTCTTTAATGGTCCGATACTGAATTAAATATAGGCACTGAAGAAAGCCAAAGTCCTTCATTCAGGAAATTGTATTAAGCTATAATTCTTGTCTTGCATATTGCGTATGTGCATGCATCCTAAAATATATGGTATATCCACCCACCAGCACAAGTCTGTTGAGTTCTTAGACAATAGTAATCAACGTTACTGCAGAAGGATGTGAACACATCTCTACACCGTTTGATGAAATACAAGTGATAATCAAAAGAGTTGAACAAAAAGCTGAAACTAGAGATAAGCATGAATCAGAAAAATGGTTATTCATTTTTATTCATGATTCATCAAGGTCGACAAATCACGAATTACGAATTAATGATTTTTTCTGATGAATAGATAAATTGATTTGTCAATTCATTTTTTACTTTAAAACCCCATAAAACAGCTTCCCATGTACCTAGAGACACCAAATTCTCAAAGACGCTCCCCCTGACTCTCTACAAGCCCTGCAGGTTTGGTGAAGATTGGGTTTCAGACATCTGACACACCCACAAAGAGCCCCCCTGAAAGTTCCCTCCAGGCACCTAGAGACACCAAAACTACAGAGAATCTTCCCTTGACTCTCCTCTACAATCCTTCTAAGTCTGGTGAAGATTGGGTTTCAGACATCCAAGTTATACACTGACAAAGTGGGTTCTCCAGGAAACTGCCCTTTAGCAGCTGGCTTAGAGAAATTCAGTTATCACCAAAATGGGAGATATTGTAGAGGAGAGTCAGAGGAAGCATCCCTGTAATTTTGGTGTCCCTAGATGCCGGGGGGGGGGGGGGGAGGGCATTTTACAGCCCAACAAATAAAAAATCACTAAAAAGGTATTGATTTTGTATGGGGCATTATTCGTATGAATACAAATCAATGAATTAGTGATTTTAAAAAAACAAATTTGGTGATTAATTTTTAAGTCATGCCAATCTCTAGTTACAATGCTTTCTTCTCTTTTCTCTCTAAAATTAATGGTGCACTGGTGACTCTCTGCATTTGAAGGCAATAAAGTTTTACTGGCTTATTGCTTAGATTTACACTGTGTTCATTTTGGGACCCCTCAGCCCATGAACAGGAGCTTGGCTGAAGGGCCTCCCTTCCCCAACAGCTGCAATTTTATATCAAGAACCTAAGGGCAAGTCTTGGAAATGATCACTTGCTCTTGTAGCGTATTTAGCACTCAGTGTGGGCACAAAGCATACACCATTTTTAGTTCCTAGCAACATCTGTCCACTTCTATGTTATTCTAGCACAATGTAGAGACTGTAAAGCTGCACTCCTATTCCCACATTGCCTGGGAGTAAGTCCAGCAGAACTCAGTCGGCCTTGCCTCATTACAAACAACATTACATGATACCCATCTTACCCAGATCCACTGTTATTCATTAGAAAAGAGATGTGGCTTTATAAACATTTGCATGAAGTGGACATGTTACACTCTGTAAAATTAGAGCCACTAATCAGATACGGTGGTATCCAAAACTGAATAACTCATTCTGATAAAATAGTCCTAAAATTTGCTGGTTATTGAGATTTTTAAAATATTCAGGCAAAACTTCTACATTTCATGAATTAAGAAAGATTGATTTGAAATTTATACATATACACCCATATGTGCATATGCATATAGACAGAGATATAGATAGATTGCATGCAAATAAAGATATAGATACAGACATAGATATAGAGTAGATATATGTTGCTTTATATATATAGTTTGTAGTATCTATTTTGTTGCCTTGGCTGATGTCCCTAAATACACAGCTACATGGACACTGCTTAGCACAGCAACCTAAGAAACAAAATGCATTTCATATGTATGACATACCGATCTGCAAGCAGCCATAGCCCACTATAATAATATAATATACTAAAGCAATGAAAGCAACAGAATGTGTGCCAGTCTAGTATGGCCTGACATGATATTTTCAAAGCTCAGGTCAGCATACTGCAGATGCTGGCCTCATCATAGAAATTTTCAGGTAGGAAGTTGTTCCAGATGGCAGCCCAGCAGGCTTCAATTAGCCAGGAGAAATATCAGAAAATGTTAAAAGCAATACAGGGTATTGATGAGTCAGAAGCTGCAGGTGACACTAGCAGCAGGCTCATTTATCCAACACATAACAGGTTTTTCCCCAAGTATCTCGAAGCAAACTGGTCACAGTACAATATCTCCCATTGTAGGAGCTGCCATTGGCAATGCAGAAACGAGGCCATCTTTTCTACAACAACTTCAGCTGCCATTTTGTGTCTCTGCATACTTTCGGATGGGAAAGCTGTGCCCTATCTCTCATCTACCTCTCATATTCAACACCCCAGTGAACCATATAAAAACAGCTGCACAATGACCACTGAAAACAATGCTTTCTAGAAGTGAATGTTCACAGATGAGGAATGTACTCAAAACATCATGTTTGGCCGTGGAATGAGGCACACTTAACCATTTGTAGATAATACAAATTATCTACAAAGCAGATACTATGATGATGAAGCAACACTATGATGAGTAAACATGACAAAGGGGCGAAGGAGCCATTCAAGTGTCAGGTATTAAGAGTCCTGTGGTCACACAGGTGGTGATGGTGGTGGCCTTAAACAGAAGCCTTGCAGCTGCTCTAGTGAGGGTAAGGAGAATGTAGCAGTATAGCAAGCAGCCACATAAAAGAGGGAACGCAAATGTGGCAAGAAGTACAAATAAGGGAATGTGGCAAGGAGAAGCCAGGCAAAAAATAGCCCTGCAACCATGCCAATGCAGGAATCCTTGGTCCATGAACCCACCACTTCAGCTGCTGTTAGCACTGCCGCTTGAAAAGGGTGAGTAGCAAGGGAAGGGTGCCTGAGTGTGGTCCGGAGACTGGAGAGAAAGGTGCAGACAGGAGTGGGCAATGGGCAGACCAGGCAATTCTGGTCTGATGTTGATGAAATCCAATGGGGAATGCTAAACTCTTATTGGCTGGAATCCTGTTATGCAGCTGCAACAGCACAATGTGATGTCACTGGCAGTGCAGATGGCCACCATTTAAAGGCTTCCCTTTGTGGCTTTGAGGTGCACAACATTTTGTAGCATTGGGTACAAGCTATGGGTACCCCAAAATTATAAAAGGAAGCCCTTAATCAGCTGCAGTCTGCATGAACTGTTAATGTGCTATACACATACAAATGACGTTTCATAGAACCACCACATTTCTTTAAAATATACCATGGAGACATCCAAATTTAGACATTATGGAGATATTACTGTACTTTTAAAATTATTATTACAGGTTTTTAGAAGAGAACTTAACTGTGCTTATTTGTAATTTATAATTTATAGTATGTGTTCATGATTATTTTTATTTTAAATTACAAATTTGTCAGATGAAATTGATGGAGAGAGAGAGAGAGAGAGAATGTATGCATGTGAGGGCTTTCCAGTACACAAAGGGAAACTGTGATACCAAAAGGTTTTGGGGATGAGTGCTATGCATTCCCTTGATGCAGTTCATAGAAAGCATGCACATTTCTAACAGATTCAGATTTTCATAAGTTAAATAAACAAATAAAATCCCTTCTCAAGACTTACAGTATGTCCCACCCTTTATCTATAGGTCTTGATAATAAGTGCAGTGGCCCAGACTTATGAAGCTCCCAGGGTTATTCCCACACTGCAAGCCCACAGTGATCAGTGCATGGTGAGACACTGGTGGCATGGTGCCCTCTCTGTCAGCACTCTGTCATAACCCAGAGAAAGCTGGGGTGTGTGTAGCTGTGGTGGCCATTCTGTAGCTTTCCATTGGTCACTCGGGGCTGGGTGACCAAGATCAGGTGCAGCCAATCTGGAGTGTAATAGGCTTTATCTGATCTATCTGTTCCATGTTTAAGAAGATGACTGCCTTGCTGCTTGCAGTTGTCCTCTGGATGGACTTCTACCTTCCCTCCCTTTATATTGGCTTTTGGGGTACATGCAGGTTCATTCCATTCTCTGTGTATCAGAGTGGATGGTTAGAGAGGAAGATCTACGGTACCAGTAGCAGAGCTACAAGGCACATAATTATTGAACCAGCCCATAATATGTAACAGCCGTCTACAACTTGCTGTGTGCTGATTAATTTGATTACAACTTCAGCTTCTAGGTTACAGAAGACTGCTCTGTAGATTGGTTGTAGCCAAAGCTGTGTGCAGATGAAAGCAAGCTCGTGCTCTCTCTTTCCACTTGACATTCATGGTATTTTCTATTTTTGTATGTGGAATATGGCAGAGAGGGGATCTTCCCAACCCTCACCTTTCCCCATCACCCCAGGATAGGGTTGCCAGACATCAGGCAAAAGGAGGACATGTCCTCTTTTTTAGCCTAATGTCCTCCGTCCGGCAGGCAAAGCTAAAAACCTTTAAATGTCAGGCTTTTGTATATTTTATGTTATAATTTTGGATGGGAGGGGGAGAGGTGGAAGGACCGCCCTCCCCCTGTCTTTCCCTGCCCCCCCGCCCACCCCCCGTTACCTGCCACCGGCGCCAGAGCGCAGCCCTCGCCCCCTCCCGCCACCGCCGTGGCTGCTCGGCGATCCGCCATGCCCGTCCAGCCCACGTGGAGCCCAGAAAGGCAGTGCGAGCAGAGCGCCACCCGCTGAGCCAGGCAGGAGCAAGCAGGGGAGAAAAATCTATCCACTGTTTTATGTTTCCAAACATGCCCCAGATGGAAAGGTGGCAGAGGGTCTGATTTGCCACAACTGTAATTAATTCAGATCTGTTTTAGAAAGCATAATATATATATTTAGAAAGCATAATATATATATGAATGTGCATAGAAAAGAATGGCTGGGGTCTGCAAAAATACACACACACTAGAAGAGGTGCGGGGGGGGAATGTTGGTTCTACTTTCAGCCCCAGGCTCAATTGCTCTTGTGAAATATAGGCCAGTTGGTTCCCCTGGGTCTCTTTCTCAAGAGATTCCAATAGCTAATTCAGCCGTTTAATTAATGCACTCTTTGCACATCAAAGCAAAACAGTCTGGGTCTATTTCTGGAAAAGGGATGGCAGAAAAGTTCTAAATATTAAAAGGCCCAGCGGGAGGAAACATCCGAGCCAAAATGTCATTCCCAGGTGCAGGTTCCTGATGGCCACTTTAGAGCAGGTTGACAGGGCAGGCGGGGCCCATCCACAGGCCAAGTCTCTTGACATTGCTCTGTTAAACTAAACCAGCCAAATCCTGTGCAAAAGATGTCAACATTCTTGACTCTTTTTGGTTCATGATGACTAAGTCAAAGTGAACTGCATCATCTCTACACAGACTCGGTTTCCACATGACCTCGTTCCAGAGAGTGACTTCAGCATTAAAGGAGAGAGGAATTCTTTTCCAGCTTAGATGGAAATCCAGGTGAAAGATAAACACCTCAAATAAGCACCTATCAAAGCAGCAAATAAATTGGTCTGTCCCTCTCCCCTTGTGTTTTCTTGCTCTGAAATTGCATAGTAGAAGTACTCCCACTCATCCTAAAATGCAAAATTATACCCTGTGGAGAGCCCTCCATAGGAAGTAGGATCACATGTATCCCGTTTCCCTCACCAGAGAACTTGTTCAGTAAGTCAGAATGGGGAGCTTTATGTAAGCCAGTTTTACTGGATTGATCATATGGTATCACCTGACTTCTCAAGACAAAGAAGAGAATGGGTTGTCATGTTCTCCAGCTGGAAGCAAAGAGTGGCAGATCCATGGGGCTCTTAATGTGAATCGGGTGGCATTTTACATTTCACATCCAACAAAGAGAGCATAAAGTGTTAGCATATCGGTATAGGTTTTTTAATAAAATCCCTTAGTTACGTCTGAGGAAGTGGGCTTGATCCACAAAAGCTCACATTAAAATATAGCAGTTAGTCTTTAAGGTGCCACATTTTTGTTTTCTTTGCTTTTCTTTGGTTTTTTCTTGATATGCTAGCACAGACTAATACGGCTACTTCCTCTTAAAATAAAAATTGGTCAGCCTTGCATTAATGTATGCATACATCACACTGTCTTTTTGTGGAGAAGCAAGGCTTACTCCCCCTTAACCCTACTTCACCCAGAACATTGGTTCTCCTCTCTGTGGGAGTAGAGATTCCCCTTTTATATGAAGATCTGCATCTGTTTCATCATGTTGTGTCCACTAAAATGAAGCCAGGATCAAAACAACCCCCTTCCCATGGCTCAAGATTGTGAAACTGTGTAGGGATATTAATCTCCATTTACCTCATCCTCACAAATGATTATGAGAAATTTGAAAACCTTTCTCTTTAGCATGTACAATTATAAGAGGTTTTGTCCAATTTTCACATTTCTGGACTTCCTGTGAAAAAATTGTAAAAAATTTGTGCAATCCCCACCACCTTGTATTTCATAGTTAATTCCATCTTCTTTCTCTTGGACTCACTAGTAAATTGCTATTTCTTCTACTTACTTAATGAACTTTCTCTCTGGAAAAGATTCATATTTGCATGTTTTATTTACATACTGATCTTGTGTACAAGGACACCCCCCAAAACACATATTAAAACATATAACAATCATAGCAATCTTAAAAACATACATTACATCACTAGGAAGCAGAGGAGACACTGATAAAGCTAGCAAAATCCAAACGTCGGGCCTACATTTCCTCCTGAATCTCTGAGATCATTTTCACTGGGATTCAGAAAGGGGATCCCAGACGACACCAGGAACGACGCAAGGAAATCTCTTCCTGATATATCGAGGTCACACAGCTTTGACACTCTGCACCTTTGAAAAGGCAGTTCTTTACAAACTCATGTTGTGCAGGGGCTCCTATGGGTAGAGGCAGTCCAGCAGATATGTGGCTCCCAAGCTGTATAGAGCTTTGAAGATAATAAACATATTGAACTGAACCCATGACCACTGGCAGCCACTATAACTGGTCCAGAATACTACAGCTGGCCCAGAACACCTGGGCCAGTTTTCTAGGTACTACCCAAGGCTGCTGTACTATCTTGCCTAGACAATCCAAAGTTACTCACAAAAGTGGCTCCTTTTGTCATAAATGTGAATTTTGGGGACAAGCCTACCAGCCAAATATCAGCCTGTCATATTAATAGATCATTGTGGACAATGTTTCTCTCCTTCAACTGAGCGAAACTTCCCCATCTCCAGAAGGCCTTATTTCTTGAACAGACTGAAGTAATCTACACACATGTAGAGACACAGGTCCCAAAAAGTGGCAGTAACATTACTGATGGCAAAAATCCTGTTCCTCAGATTCTTGGATGCTCCTTGCAAGACCTTCTGGTTCCCGAATGTCTGAGCAGGTATGATTGCTCACATTCCTGAAAATACCTCTCCAAGTCTCATCTGCTTAATTTGTGTCGTCTCTTCTAGCCACGGAACAGAATTGAAGCAGAACAGGTGGTGGTGACTGAGATGCAGATCCAGATTTCCCTTCTTGTTACTAATTAATATTCCAACAAAATATTGTGGATAATTTTGCTTGCTTGCTTGCTTTTTGCTTTGCAAATTAATCCAGTAGCTTGTCTGCAGTACTGTCAATGCAAGGATGATCATATCTTTTGGTTTCTTGTCCCTTGGCAAAAACTCTAAGTGGAAGTGTGTTTGTTTGTTTGTTTTTTGCCCTTTCAGGTAATACAACCAATATTGTTGTTGTTATGTGCCATCAAGTTGCATCTTGATGTTATGTGCCATCAAGTTGCATCTTATGTGTTGACCCTAATAGTGCTTTCAAGGTATTGCAAGTATTTAAGGATTGAATAGGGACGTGGTGGCGCTGCGGGTTAAACTGCAGAAGCCTCTGTGCTGCAAGGTCAGAAGACCGGCAGTCATAAGATCAAATCCACGCGACGGAGTGAGCTCCTGTCGCTTGTCCCAGCTCCTGCCAACCTAGCAGTTCGAAAGCATGTAAAAATGCGAGCAGATAAATAGGTACCACCTCGGTGGGAAGGTAACGGCGTTCCGTGTCTAGTCGCGCTGGCCACGTGACCACGGAAACTGTCTTCGGACAAACGCTGGCTTTATGGCTTGGAAACGGGGATGAGCACCGCGCCCTAGAGTCGGACACGACTGGACTAAATGTTAAGGGGAACCTTTACCTTTACCTAAGGATTGATTCCACCAGTTCTACACCCACTGACTGTTTCAACAGCTGAGCAGGGATTTGGACCCAGGTCTCCTCAGTCTTGCTCTGTCACTCTATCCATTACAGCACACTGATTCTTAACAGATGTGCATAACTCAAAATGTGCACATTTTTGGGTAATGGGGGGGTGGAGTTGCATGCTGTCAAGTCAATTCTGACATATGGTGATCCTTTTCAGGGTTTTCCAGGTAGAGAATACGCAGAAGTGTTTTAACATTCCCTTCTAGGGGCATCCTAGGACTGTGAAGCTTGCCCAAGGTAACACAGGCTGGCTCTACCCACCAGAGGCACAGTGGGGAACCACACTCCCAACCTCTAGCTTAGCAGCCAGATACCCAAACTACTGCACTATGCAGCAGTGAAGAAAGACATGCCCAAAATAAATTCATTTTTCCTTCCAAAAACCATGAAGTTTTATAACATGATAAAGAACAAGGATGAGAAGAGAAGGATTTGGAGCAACACAACAAAATAAAGACTGAGAGATGTTCACATCCCTAGTGCAGACAAAATATAAGAACTTAAACTGTGAGCTTAGCAGCATAATAAGTTAGTCACTAAAACCAGACTAAAATAGATCCTAAAGAAAGCATAAATTTAAAAATAAAGTCAAGTATTTGAAAAAAGAGCGAAGCTTTTGCCTGTTTTTTTCTACCATGCGTCCAGTGGAGAAGAAGCCTCTGGCTGGGTATACATAATGCTGTTTGAAAGAGAAAAGACATTTCACGCCAACAACACACTTGCAAGGCGCAATTAAGCATCTCCCATCAAATCTGACGTTTGGCATCTGTTCCACCTCCTATGGTTCCAGTTAATATGCAGGGCGGAAGATGATTCAGCCTTCAGATGGGAAGTTCCTGGAGCAAATAAGGCTGTGATGATGTCACACATGTGCATATCTGTGTTGCATGCACACCACTGACAGTCACAGTACAATTCAGTGCGTGTTTATTCAGAAGGGAAGCCAAGTCCACTCAGTGGGACACACTCCCAAGTAACAGCACATCTCCAACATGTCACCCACCTCTCACAAGCAAATGATGGAAGATGGGCATTTTGAAGTGTCAGCCAGCCTTCCAGTCTTTCTTGACCATTAAAATATTGCCACTTATTCAGCGTTGGGATAGGAACAATGGCAAAAAAGATATATGGTCAATCCTCCACTCCCCAGAGTAAAAATAAATAGTGGTCTTCTCACACTGTGAAGATTTGGTGAGTTCTTGCATCTTCCTGTATACCACAACCTTGCCCAAGGCTTACAGAAACAGGCTGGTGACACAAGGTGATGGGAAAGCCAGAGGGACAATCCAAGAGTCTTGAAGCAAGGCTGGGGACAATCAGTTGAGGGGACGGTGACAGAGGATTGCCAGCAAACCCATGTCAAACTTTATGTTGCTATTCACAAGTTCATCAGTGGGATGACATGAACATGCACTCTGTGTGTGTCTGTATTAAATTGTTGCATTTGTACCCTGTCTTTCCTCCAAAGTACTGAAGATGGTCCTCCTGATTTTCATCCTCACAATAGACCTGGGAGGCAGGTTAGGTTCAGGGATAGTGTTTGGCCCTAGTAAGCATCATGGCCAAGCGAGGACTGGAAGACAGGTTCTCCCCAATCTCATCTAGCATTCTATACCACCTCGGATCTACATTTGTTAGATAATGGGCAAAATCCTGTTGCGTAAAGTTCCAACGGTATAAACTGGATTGGGCAATATTTAATTTAAATAAATTGAAAGTTCCCTACTTTTTTCTGTCACTGAACATTACACGTTCAGGTTAACTCAAAGCTTTCTGATTCAAATATATCATGCAAATATTCTCGGATGGAGGATTTAGGTTTTCTGTGCCCCACCCCCCACCAAGCAGAAACATATCTGTTTCAAACAAAGGACAAATGGAGAGGTGTGCGTAGGCACATGAGCTGTGCTTCTTTGTTTGGAGAACTGGGTTGTTACACTCAATCCACAGCTGCCTAAAGCTGTAACCATAAAACAGCAACCAAACCCTTGACTTCCATCTAAGAGAGACACGTCTGGCAAAATCTACCTTGCTAAGAATTTTTAGACTTTATATCTAAGAGCAACTTTCCTGGCAAAATCCATCTTGCCATGAACATTTGGACTTTTAAGTTCCTCACAGCGGTCCAAACCTGATGAAGTGGTGTTTTAATCCATGAAAGCTCGTGTATTGTATGATGATGTTTTAGTGGTCTATAAAAGTATCACCTATTTTTGCATTTGGATTTTATTTTCTTTGGACCACACGGCTACCCTTCAATCAAATATACCATAGCTGTTAAATGTGAAGGCTTATTTGCTGAACATTGAAACTTTTGATATCTGAATTTGTTTACTCCTTCTGCATGGACTAGACCTTAAAAAGTACAAGGGACACCACAAAAGATTGTCAAGTTACAATCACAATGCCTTTGTTATTTTAAAAAAAGGAATTAACCACAAAAATTGGTTGCTTCCAAACTAGCTGTGCTGTTGTTCTCAGTTACTTTGAATAAAACAACATGGTGTAATTGTAGCAACCGTGGTGGGAAAACATTTCGCAGATCTCAACCGTTAGCTCTGTAACACTAAATCTGCCACAAGTCTAAATCTTGTTGTTCAGCACAGTGTTGTTCAGAAGTAAGTCCCGTTTAGTTCAGTTGGACTCTTTCCCTAGCAAGTTGTCTAGGACTAAAGTTTTTTTGTTTTTCTTTTTTAAACAAAACTTTTTAAACCCCTTTGTTCTAATTAAGTATATGATCCAATTTACATACATCCTACTAATTCAATTAAAAATAAATTCCAATCTGGACCTCAAGGGATAGCTAGAAAAGTCTTTTATCTTCAGTCAAAAATTTACATTGCTTAGGAAAAATGTGTTTATGGCTCATCAATGCATGCAGAAGAAGATATGCTATCTTGGCTGAAGGCTGATGCTGAACTAGAAAACAGCAGGATTTGATTTCCCAGAAAGCTGATTACTATAAATTAGTAGAGGCGTAGGCAGAAAGTAGATCTCTTAGTACATCTCTGA
Organism: Intellagama lesueurii; assembly: GCA_037013535.1. Classification (NCBI taxonomy): domain Eukaryota; kingdom Metazoa; phylum Chordata; class Lepidosauria; order Squamata; family Agamidae; genus Intellagama; species Intellagama lesueurii. Next base: position 257,252,323 of record JBAJHW010000002.1, read on the forward strand.
GAGATTTTCCATATATTCCCAAGGATTTCTAGCTCTCAAGTTTTTAAGAAGAGCAGGTTAAACGGCTTTCATCTGGTGCAGGCATTGGTCATCTCCCTGATAGACTACTGCAGTGTTTTCTATGTTGGGCTTCTCTTGGGGCTGAACAGGAGACTACAGCAGGTCCATAATATGGCGGCCAGACTGGTGGCCGGTGTGAACAAATTTGTTGATATCTCCCTAGTTCTGGCTTGCCTATACTGGTTACCAGTTGTGTCCCAGGTTTTGATACCCACATATAAAGCTCTTCATGGTTTGGGACCACAGTACTTGTCCGAGCGCCTTTTCCTACGGTTATCTATCCACCAGATCCTCCCAGGCAATGCTCCTCTGGGTGGCCACTTTCAAGGAGGCCAGAAAAGAAACCAAGAAAAGCAGGGCCTTCTTCATTGTGGCACTAACACTTTGGAATCAGCTCCTGGTGAATCTGCACCTGGCTTTCTCCCTCCTAACATTTAGAAATCTTCTGAAGAAGCTGCTCTACAGAAGCTTTCCAATGCAACCTTGCCTGATTTTTATGCCTTGTGTGCTGCCTTATATTTGGAGATTATGCCTCTTGTAGTAGCTAGTTTTATCTTTTGATTGTTTTATTTCTAATTTCATTGCTTGTCGTGCTTTATTATTATGCTGTAAACCACACAGAATAGTGCTTTGCACTAATGGGAAGGTATACAAATCAAATAAGTAAATAAAATAAATAAATAGTTAACAGCTAGAGCACTGCAGGCATAAGTCATTAAGTGAGCATGACTGGAAACAAGCAACTACATCTTGTTGTACCTATTATTATTAATTGCCATCAAATTGCTTATGAGTTAGTGACCTCCAAATGGTCCTACCATTAATAGCTTTGCTCAGGCATTACAAAATAAGCCCATGGCTTGATTGAATGAGTGGATCCATCTCATATTAGGTCTTCTTTTCGTACTATCTTCAACTTTTTGTACCATGTTGTCTTTTCCACTGAGTCCTACCTTCTGATGATCTGCATAGTCTCAGTTTAGTAATGTTTGTTTGTAAAGGTTTGATTCAGGAGCCATTTTTTGTCTTTCTGGCATGGTTGTGCCTATTATATAGCACTGAGAGGGTAAAAAGATGCCTTCTCCATTGCATCCTCAAGCTGTTGTCCAGCAGAGATGTTCCAGTGGTGAGGAGCTTATTGGGATCTAGCTCACAAAGGGTAAGAGTCAAGCCCTCAGTCACCTGCTGTGATAAATTTGCTGGGCACTTCAAGGAGAAAGACATGACTATTCACTTTGAACTGGACAATGCTTTTGCAGCAGAATCAGGGAGTTGTCCAAACTAGGTGTCCTAGTTAGGCTTCTTGGGATCAACTACAGTTATTGCAGACTGATGAGGTGAACCTGTCCACTCAACTACATCACAATTCGACCCTTGCCTATCCTGGTTGATAAAGCTAGCACAAATGGATTGGCTGGGTGTTTCCAGGGGGTAAAATGTCTGATTACATCAGACGGAGGTGCCTTCAACCCTTAAAGAGGCTGTAGTGAACCCTCTCCTAAAGCAGATCTTCCTGAATCAAACTATATGTGAGCGCTATGGTCCCATTGCAAACATCGTTTTTTTTGAGGCAAGGTGAGAGTGTGGTCACTGCACAGCTTCAGATGCTTTTTTATTTAGACCCATTTCAGTCCAGTTTCAGGGCAGGGCTTGGGTCTGCATTGGACACTCTAATGACCATCTGCTTTATGAGAGAGACATGGACATGCTACACTATTGATTCTCCCAGATCATTCAATGGCTATTGACTATGATATCTTGCTGGAGCATCTTGTGGAATGGGGCTTGGGAGGTACTATATTCCAATTGTTTTCTCCTGCCTGCAGAGGAGGTTAAGCAGAGAGGCCCCATGGCTATTAGGCTGTGGACTACCACAGAGTTCTATTCCATCACTCATGCTCTTTAGCATCTATGTGAAGACACTGGGTGATGCCACCAAGGGTTTTGGAGTTGGGTGTCATCAGTACTTTGACAAAACTCAGCTCTGTGCTGAAGTAGTCCCCCTGAAGGAATAAGTGCATAGTTTTGGGGTGCTTTACCAGCACAACAATGGAACCAATTATCTTGGGAGGTGGTGAGCGCACCAGTGCTGGAGGCATTCAAAAGAAAATTGGGCAACCATCTGCTTTGATTTGGATTCCTGCACTCAGCAGGTGGTTGGACTCAATGGCCTTATAGGCCCCTTCCAGCTCAGTCATTCTATGATTCTACAAATTTGAAGCTTTTCTCCTCTGTACTTCTACTGTGTAGAAAAAGGAATTTTAACCAGAAATTCAAAACTCTGCAACAGGGAGTTCACTGTGTCTCCTGCGTGCTCATGGGCAAGCTGCACCATCCCAGAAGTATGGAATGGTAAATCACTTCTATGTATTCTGTACCGAGAAAACCCTGGAAAGGGTTGCCATAAGTCAGAATTGACTTAATTGCACACAATTATTCTTATTAATTATTTTTTAAAAGATATGGTATCTAAAATAAGTGATAGAATAACATTGTCTGGTAGAGTTTTAGAGTCATCTGAAATCTGATTATAATTAAATGGGAGCACATTAAACTAAAAATAAATAAATAACATGAAAACAACAGAGTATAAAGGCTGCTAATTAATTGCCCAGCAGGAATATTAAAACAACAGAAATTTCAGATTTGCAAATAATCTATGCTAGCTGTGAAAACTTAATTAGGTGGAAGGGCAACATGAAGCCACAAGATACACTTAGCTGATCTTCTAACAGCACACTGTCCCATCCTGAACTGTTTTTCTGCCTCCTCCATATAGCCTTTAAGTGGGAAAGTGCCAAGATTTCCATACATCTGTATTTCTGAATAGGTCCCAATGGCTTGCTTGCTGCGCATGGCTTCTGCTCATCAAAGCTGATTTGAGGTGCAGAAAAGGAAAACCTTGAAATCTATTTTACTGTTAAGCCCTAAAAATATATGACAATATTCATTCAAAGTAGAACCTTCAGAATACAGGAGAATTAATAGCATGTTGCTCTCAGAATCAGAATAATTGAGTTGGAAAGGGCCTATAAGGCCATTGAGTCCAACCTCCTGTTCAGTGCTGGAGTCCAAATCAAAGCAGATCTGACAGATGGTTGTCCAATTTTCTTTTGAATATCTCCAGCATTGGTGCGCTCACCACCTCCCAAGATAATTGGTTCCATTTTTGTACTGCTCTAACAATTAAGAATTTTTTTTCTGGTATTCAGCCTAAATTTGACAGGGAAAGACAGAAGCAGAGAGGTTCAAGGTCACTAACAGTGTGGCATTTGTGTGGCAAGTGCTTAAGCGCACTAATGATGGTTACACTTCATGTTAATCTCTGTGATTTCCTTATTGTTCCAACATTAATCTCTGTAAATTTCCTGTATCTTCTGTCTTTCCTTCCAGATTATGGCCTTGAGGTTTGTTCAATCAACAAAATAGGGGCAGATACTCATGCAACATTTTTTTTTTAGTCTTGCACATTTCCCAGGTCTGACTTGTAGCTTTTAATTAAAGCTAAATTAAAACAATTCTCCAAGCAAGTCATAGGTTGGAGGATCATAAATTCATGCATTCCTTCCTCCTCCCAAATGCACACTATAATTTATTGCTTCCAGTTTTGCACAAATCATTGCATCCAAACTGTCAGATCATGGTTGAAGTGGCCTCTCCCTTGATCAGAATGCCAAACATAATCAAGTGATGGTTTTGCAACCCAGATTCAGAAGGATCACTCAGTCCCCAGTTTCCTATAGTTTGGATGTTACAGCAAACTGCTTTGAGGCAGGACTTTGGCTGGATAGCTCAGTGGTTCGATTTCCCACTGCACCTCCTGTGAGAAGAACCGACCTGTGTATTCGTGGGCAAGCTGCACAGTCCCAGGGAGCTAAACTTCCTTTCTGGCAGCCTATACCATGAAAGTGAAGCTTAGACTAGGATATTTTTCCTAGAATACTTTAATTTTCTTCACTTCCCAGTGATGTTAGAACAGGAGGATAACACATATTTTCTATTCATGATTAAAGAATACTGCTGCCTTTAATTGCAAAGGCAATTAAAGGGTATAAATTCAAGTAAAAGTAGTTTCAAGAAATTCCATGATTTAATAGAAAGATATCTTGAGCTCTGCTTTTTCTCTTCTGCTGTATAGACAGGAAGGCACTAGGCTACAGCTTGTCTGCATGCAGCAAACACACAAGTGCCCTCCTTGTTCTCAAACCGCTTTCTTTTCCATCAATATCGACAGGGTTTTTGAGCACCTGTCAGACAGTCGTGTTGATGTCTGATGCCACCTGGTAAGCCCATCCAGTGACTTTGTTAAATTAACCTGGGGATTCTGGGGAATGCTCTCTCCCACTATTTCAGAATGCTACAGAGCAGAAGAGGAATCTTCCAGCTGAACTGAAAGAAACCAGTGAATAATGTGCCTAACTTTCCTCCTGTACAGGGAGACGGACTCCTTCCCTGTCTCCTGCATTCTGCTGCATGCCATTTATCATCCTATCCTTATTTTGCTTTCTAAGGGGTACTTCTTCATCATTTATGGCATTACTTCCTCCCCCCCCCCCCGATCTCAAACATTTTAATTCTGAAGCACAGTAATCTTTAATCAACAGGGAAATTTCCTTGAAGCATGCAGGACTTATTTGCACGAATAGAAGATGGAGTGCTAAAACTGTTCCCGTACTGTACTTCTTTGGAGTACAGTTGAAGGAATAAGATGTTTAAATGCTTTCAGGGGGTAGGGGGCGCTATAAGAAAGGCACAAAGCTGAGGAATACAAGAATATATATCAAGATATCTTGAGATCAAGATGGAAAGCTCTTTAATCTCTCTAGATTGAGAGCGAAGACCAAAGTCCAGCTGAAATGCATGTGGGAATTCCTCTTCGCCGATGATGCAGTTGTTGTTACCCACTAGAACAAACCTGAAGGCCTAGGGAGTCCATCATCCTGTTGATGCAGCAGCAGTCAATGTGGTGCCTATGAGGAGCTCATAAACAGGACAAGCTAGCAGCACCAAGTGCCTGCTTGTGCTCCCAGCAACCAGTATTCAGACGAGTATTGCCTCTGATCCTGGAGGCAATAGGCAACCAGTCCATCTATCAATATTATGTGGTTACATGCCATCCAGTTGCTTCTGACTTCTGGTAACTCTATGAATTAATGACTCCAGAAGGTCCTGTAGATAACAGCCTTGCTCAGGTCTTCCAAACTCAAGGCTGTGGCTTGCATTATTTGGTCAATTAATAGCCATCAGGACTAATGTGTAGGAATCTTTTAAAGCCACTCTGGTTGATGGTCACCTTTTGGTAGCCAATTTTACAGCCTGGCTAAGCACTGTGTAAAGAACTGTTCCTGTCACCTGTCCTACATCTCCCACCATTCAGCTCCACTAGATGATCCTAGGTTTCAGGAGTATGAGACGGTATCAATCAATCGGTCTGTCTATTCCCCATAGCCACCTTCTTTACACTGTGCATAAAATTATACACATGTTCTGTTTCCTTTGTTAATCGCCCTTTTCTAAAGAACTAAAAAATGTTATAACATTTCCCAATAGCAGCAATGGAAACTAAGAGTTAACTTCAGTATTTTGCTTCTTGGAACCTCAAGCTCCCTCTCTCTCATGCCATCTTCTCTGCAAGGAGCTCTCCTTGAAATTCCAAGACCTCTCTCAAGAAAATAAAATGTAAATAGTATAATAATTTACTTTAAAGTGTAAATAATTAATTAATTATAAGTCAACTTTTTTATTTCATATCAAGTTTCTGTATATGATTTGATGCCTTGCTTTCCTTTTGCTTCCCTCTCTTTATTTTCACCTTTTCCCAGCTAAACTTCTTTCTATACGTTGGCATTTGAAAGCTATACGATGAAACCTTGCTCAGTTCTTGCAGACTCCAAGCCATGCCTTACTTTGTTGAGTCAATTTATCTCATGTCTTCTGTTCCTTCTTCCTTCAACAGCCTTATCCTCCACAAATTTATCTTATCCTGTATATAATGTGACTTCATGTACTGAATGCCCCAGTGTATTGGGGCCAAAACACAAACCCATGTCATTTGTATAGCATAGTTCTGCCCTATATGGGAACCTAAACCTGTGGTGTGTGAAGAGGGACAGTTTGAGAGAAATCCTCTGGCTCAATCCCAGGAACTAATTATTTACAAACTTCTTTAATAACCTATCAACTCTGCAAGACTGTTACAATTTACAGCAACTTGCCCTCACCACTGGGGTAATTGTAAAGTTATGAAGATAGTTATATCTTGCCCACTGGGGTAAAGTTACATGCCTTCTATGCCTATCAACAGCATGGCTCTCTAACGATTATACTTCACTTTATGTTATGGCTATTATTTGTATGTTTGTGCTACCCTCAGGGTCTCACAACTTTTGCTACTATTATCTGAGCAGTTACTTATTCCTCCACAGGGATAGTTACACTGCCAGCACTATTTAAACTGTCTCCTGCTGCTATAGTTCTATTTGTGGTGTTATGTGAACGATGTGGATATATCTCAGATTCAGCACCATGCACTTGCAATGCTGTTTAACATAACACATATTACATTTTTCCACTGACACAAATACATTGGAATGAAAACCTTAGCTAAGTGGCTGCACTTTCCCCCCTATGTGTGGAGAAACATCATCGCTGCATCTCATCAGGGGAACACTGTGCCAATGTCAGTTTCTCTGCCTCTTATGCAGCTGTTACAAGGACTCTGTCAGAACTAAACCTTGAAAAAGATACGTTTTGGACTACAAACACAGAATTTCTCCACTCTCTTTGCAGTGTGAATTTGCCCCTTGTTTTTATACTTGCTCCATAGCTGAAAAACTGCTTTTTGTTAGTAACTCTGAGCTCAGTCACACTGCCAATTTACATTGATTCCAATCCTGACTTTTTTTAAAAAATTGCTGTAAAGTCACACTGTATATAATTTGGTAGGCATGTTCACTTTGAATTAAATTACTTTGATGTATTTCTCGTAATTAAAACCAGTTTGGGAATTTACACTGGAATCGACTCAATTTCTGTCTTGTATGCAGAGCATGGTTAAATTTTTGGTTACTTTTTGTTTTAAGTAAGTGATACTAAATTGAGTGTCTACAGTGTGCCACCTGGTGTCATAATAGTCACTAGAAACTCTGTGGGAAACAGAGAGGTAACCTCATCTGATTAATGATGGAAAAATGTAGTGTCAGTGGCCAAATAGAGAGAATGGGGTAGGTGGCTGTAATGCTGCACATACTGATGAGCTGATGCAGTGATAAACTCATGGAAACACAAAAAAATTAGTATGCAGTCACATTGAACTAAGTAATGTATCACTAAACATTTTAAGAAAGAATTTTTAAAAAATTTTAAGTCAAAAACAGCACTGCCCCTGCCACCCAAAATCCACACAGGCACAAATTAAAATGACAGCAGCATTCACAACCACAAAAGCGCATTGAACTGAATCAATTTAGGATGTGAGGTACTTTTAAAAGTCCCTGCTGTCATCGACATGGAACTGAGTAGGCTGCAGATGGACATTGTTGCCCTGCAAGAGATGAGATTGCCAGACATGGGATCTGTCAAAGAAAAAAAATTCTCATTCTTCTGGCAGGGAAAACCATTGAATGAGACCAGGGAATATGGTGTTGGCTTTGTGGTCAGAAATACTCTGCTGAGATCCATTGTTCCACCTACTGTGGGGAGTGAAAGAATCCTGTCTCTGCAGCTCCACTCATCAGCGGGACCAGTCACCCTCATCAGTGCATATGCACCAACACTGTCGTCTACAACAGAAGTCAAAGACAAATTCTATGATGATCTGGCAGCTACTATCAAAAAAATCACCACGAGAGAGCCGCTGTTCACTCTTGGAGACTTTAATGCTAGAGTTGGTGCTAATCAGAATTCTTGGCCCACTTGTCTAGGCTGTTTTGGCATTGGGAAGATGAACGAAAATGGCCAACGCTTGCTGGAGTTTTGCTGTTACTATGGTCTTTGTGTCAGAATGCCAAGAATTGGTGCTTTCGAATTGTGGTGCTGGAGGAGACTCTTGAGAGTCCCCTGGACTGCAAAGAGAACAAACCTATCCATTTTGAAGGAAATCAACCCTGAGTGCTCACTGGAAGGACAGATCCTGAAGCTGAGGCTCCAATACTTTGGCCATCTCATGAGAAGAGAAGACTCCCTGGAAAAGACCCTGATGTTGGGAAAGTGTGAAGGCAAGAGGAGAAGGGGACGACAGAGGACGAGATGGTTGGACAGTGTCATCGAAGCTACCAACATGAATTTGACCCAACTCCGGGAGGCAGTGGAAGACAGGAGGGCCTGGCGTGCTCTGGTCCATGGGGTCACGAAGAGTCGGACACGACTTAACGACTAAACAACACCAAAAGAACGAGCTGGAATTTTTAGCATGTATACATTACTGAAACAGTGACGTCTACGTTGGCTCGGGCATGTCGTGAGAATGGCTGATGGTCAGATTCCAAAAGATCTCCTGTATGGAGAATTAGTGCAGGGAAAGCGCCCCAGAGGGAGACCACAGCTGCGATACAAGGATATCTGCAAGTGGGATCTGAAGGCCATAGGAATGGACCTCAACAGATGGGAAACCGTGACATCTTAACGTTCAGTCTGGAGGCAGGCGGTGCATCATGGCCTCTCCCATTTTGAAGAGACACTTGTCCAGCAGGTCGAGGGAAAGAGGCAGTCCCGAAACCAGCAAAATCAGGGAGTTGGACAGGGGAGAGATTGTATTTGTCTTCAGTGTGGAAGGGATTGTCACTCTCGAATTGGCCTTCTCAGCCACACTAGATGCTGTTCCAAGTCCTCTATTCAGAGCACGTTACCATAGTCTCCCGAGACTGAAGGATGCCTAATCCTAATCTAATCTGGACTCTTTTTTTTTTTAAAACTACACTTTGGAGCCCAAACAAATTGATTTCAACTGTGCATTGTGTGCCCAGGGAATTTATAAATCTATCTAAATAATGCTAAAATTGATTCAACTGTGTGGTTCTTATCGCCAGTGTGACTGAGCCCTCAGAGAGTCTGATTTTATGCCATTCCACATACCACAGTTGTTACAAAAGGATATGGAGAACATCTCTGAGTTTGGAAGCACAAGGTGTGTATGTATGTGTTTTTTATATACAGTGGTGCCTCGACTTACAAACGCCCCTACCTACGAACATTTCGACTTACGAACAGCTCCGCTCGCAAAATTTTGCTTCGACTTGCAAGCGGAGCTTTGACATATGAACGGAAAAAGGCAGGGGGAAAAGGCGGGAAATTCAAACTGCCGCCTCCGCTGCTGCCAGGAGGCGAGCCGCCGGACCATGCCGGCCGGGCTCTGCCTCCCATCCCCGCTGCCTCCGCCGCTGCCAGGAGGCAGCGGGGACGGGAGGCAGAGCCCGGCCGGCATGGTCCGGCGGCGCCCAGTCAGCATGGTCCGGCGGCTCGCCTCCCACAACGGCGGAGGCAGCGGGGACGGGAGGCAGAGCCCGGCCGGCATGGTCCGGCGGCTCGCCTCCCACAACGGCGGAGGCGGCGGGGACGGGAGGCAGAGCCCCGCCAGCATGGTCCGGTGGCTCGCCTCCCGCAGCGGCAGAGGCAGCGGGGACGGGAGGCAGAGCCCGGCCGGCATGGTCCACCGGCGGCAGAGGCAGCGGGGTAAGGTGCTGCTTTTTGCTTTTTAAAAACTGTTCTGTTTTTACAGTACAGTATTTTAATTTATTTATTTTTTTGTATTTTTTTGAAATGCTGGAACGGATTAATCGCGTTCCCATGCATTTCAATGGGAAATGGTGCTTCGACTTACGAGTATTTCCACTTACGAACATATTCTGGGATGGATTAAGTTCGCAAGTCGAGGCACCACTGTATATATATTTAAAAAAGCAAAACAACCAATTGGAAAACAGGAGAGAAGTCTTTTTAAGTTTGCAAAGAAACCATCTGCCTTTTGCTTTGCTTTCATGTATAGTTAAAACAGAAGTCCAGTGCAATCTAAGCTTAGTCTTATAGTCTTATCAAGTCAGAAAGCCTGATGCCTGAACACCTTCCTAAAAGTCCTATAGAACTTCAGGAAGAATCAGAAGCATGTGTTGATCACAGCTGGCATTTATCCCAAAAAGGGTTAATTCTGGAATGAAATCATATAACCACCTTCAATCATATCAAAATTCATCTGGGCATCAATATATAAGTCTTTCATTGTTGCACTAATTCTAGGCAACATCAGCTTGTCTCTTTCTACAAGCTTTTATTTCTTTTCATTGCTTCTATGTTCCATATGCACAAAAATACTTCGAAGTTGTTGAGAATATTTGAAACTCTTACAGCTACGGAAAAACTATAGGCACAAATGCTTAAACTGAAAATCCATCCCTGCAACTTGTGCAAAGCTACAGGTGTGATGTCCACCAAAATTCTTATAAATATGAGAAAGTGCATTCATTAAAAAATGTTACGTTGTAAGCAGAACTTAAACCATGTTTATAGTCATGTTTCAAAATTGCAGGAGCATGCATTCTAAAAATACAGGAACCTATAAGCCTAAAAAAGCACATTGAAAACCAGAGAACACCTCTCTTAAAATATCAAAGTTTTTAAAATAAGAAAATATGTAGTAAAATACATCTCTTCGACTTTAAGCATATTATAAGGACACAAACTGAAAACTATTAAATACAGTGGAACCTCTACTTACGAACTTAATCCGTATTGGAATGGTGTTCTTAAATTGAAACGTTCTTAAGTTGAAGCAAAATTTCCCATAGGAATGCATTGAAAACCGATTAATCCGTTCCGGCTGTTTTTTGTTCTTATGTAGAGGCGCGTTCGTACGTTGAAGCATTAGTTCCCATAGGAACTAATGCAAAGCCGGTTAATCCGTACTCTACCACTAGGGGGAGAATTTATTTTTTTTAACCTAAGATGACCTAAGGTTTAAAAAAGGGCAGGAAAGTTTTTTTCCCTGTTCTTATCTTGGAGCTCCGTTCTCAAGTAGAAGCAAAAATTAGCGAACGGAGCTGTTCTTAAGTTGGATCGTTCTTAAGTAGGGGCGTTCTTAAGTAGAGGTTCCACTGTATTGTTCTCACCCAGCCAAGCCAGTCATGTGCTGGTTTGCATCTGTGGGGGGAAATCTATGAGGTTTGTGTTGCTGGCTTTTGGGAATGAAGCCTTTTGCTGCGCTGCTACATGCTGCTGCTCTTTAATGCCTGATGCCCAGTATCTACATTGTTGGCATCTGAGGTCATGTGTCATGTCATCTTCTTGCATGTCTCTTTGCCACCTCGTATTTATATTTCTCTGAGATGTTTACATTTCTCTTCAGCTGTAGACAACTGAGCAAGTAATGCAATGACTTGGATCTAAAAAATCTGTACAGGGGAAGAGAAATAGCATAACCCTGTGAAATATTGTGTGAGTTAGTAGAATACTTATCTCACTGATGAGGTGCATACTGCATACAGATGGGCAAACCGACCATTTTTACTTTCTCACATGTTTGAATTTCACTAACTTTTGTGAATTCTGATCAAAAATAGAAATGAAATTCGCACTGATCTGGAACCTTATGTATGATGTACCAGGGGTTATTCCCTCAGAAACAGTGAACATGGTGGAACAAGGTCTCTTGCTGTATGAAGCCAGGAGAGAAGGGCCCACATTCTACCCCAGTCCTCCTCAAACATTCTCCCAGCGGAAGTGGGTGGCAGAAGCAGAGGCGGAGGCAGCCACTACAGTGGAGACATTGGCATCCCCTATGCCACTGGAGCTCTTAGTGCCATGAAGAAGAGGGCAGCAGTAGCAGTGGCTTCAGAAAAGATGAAGGTGGCAATAGCACCCACTACTGAAAAGCAGGGGAAGCAAGCCTTGCTCCTTGACAACACCTCTCAAGCCTGGGTGCTTTTCCAGCCTCTTTTCTAAAAAGTGTCTGACAGGAGTCCCCAGAACCAAGGCATTGTGGGAGAAATGACCCCAAGGGGCCAGCTACAATGCCTTACCTTTAAGGAGCTCCACCAGAGACAAACATCTTCTAAACAGCTGGCCAAAGAACAGCTCAACTTGAGAGGGGTCATGGAGTTGTAAGGGCTCTCCTGAGGCAATAGCTGCTCTGTCGGCTCCTCCCCAGTGGCAGGTACTGTTGACACTGCCCTTGACTGTTTTGAAGCCATCTTCCCCTCATTTTCCTTCTGTGGTTCTAAAAGGACTGGTGGCAAGTAATGGGTGGCACCTCTGCCATACCACTAACTTACTGCCACCTGAGGCAGCTGCCTCACCAAGGCGAATGGCAGCAATGGTCCTGACAGTCAATAAGGAATAAAGAGGCCGTAGCATATAAACCTTAGTGGGCCATGAAGTAGTGCAGAGAATAAGCTTGTGTTATATGAATGGAAGAATGCCTCCAGAATTTGGGTCAATGTTCTCATGTGCTCTCCTCTTAGGTTTGAAATAGCCTTTTTGTATATCTCATTTCCCCCTCTAACAGAAGGAACTTGTGTATTCAACAGAGTGCATTTTACCACTGTTTTGTTTTTGCCAAGTGCAACAAGGGTTCAGACTGAAAAGGGACTGGGATGACATTCAACTTTCAAAGGTATGTATCTCTATACTCAAAAGGTTGTGAAAGCAGCTCTTTGTGAGGACATCTGTATGATCTAAGAAGAGATCAATTCTTCCCCTGGCTCTCTCTGTTTTGCCCCAAGGTTAAGAAGAAAAAGAGTGACCATCCACTATCTAAATTGGTGGGCTAGAGAGAGAGAGAGAGAGAAGAAGGCAGATTGCAATGTTGACTGATGCTTTGCAATGCCACACTTTGCTCACCCCTGCTATCTTGTCTTGCATAAAGTAACAACAGTAGATGTTGGGGTTTTTTGAAGAGGATGATCTACTAAATTATTTCTGCTCACGAGGATGTAAATTGTTCCATTTTACTTCCAAAGCATTCATGCTGCCTTTTTGAAACACTGCAGAGGAAAGAGTAGAAAACTGCACTTTGATCTTCAAGGAGTAATTTCACGCTGAACTACTGCTGGCTAACTACAAACTATACAATGGCAACACTGCAACCAGTGAGGGATGGTTACCCTCCCCTCAATCTGTTCAGAAGCCAACTTGGGGCTTTGGGATGAGTCTCGATTTGGGCTAAAGCAATTCAGGCCCCATCCAATTCAATTTGTGCCCCAAATCTATCAAAATTCAGACAGCTAGCTTCAGAGGCTTGCATACTAGCCACCATTAAAACTGTGTACTAGGCACTTCTACAATTTATGAGATTTATTACCGAAAAAACAAAGCACAGTTCTTATATAAAAAAAACACACAGTTCTTTCTGCTTTTGTTTGCCTGCATGTACATATACACACTCAAGAAATATAAGAGAGCAAGCAAATCTGATATCTGATAACAGGGCCATTAGGGCAGGGAGGAATAAACCAATACACATAATAAACCAGCAAACACAAAATTAGGCAGAACTACTTTAATTCACAAGACAAAGCAATAAGAGTGAAGAGGGAGAGAATGAGAGCGATCAATAATACTCTCCAATTCTGTAATTTGCTAAGTACTGCATTAAGTGCTAAATGAAGGAAGGGCTTTATAGGTTCTTTAAAGGAAAGGCTGTGTTAGATAATAATAAGATTGTGTAACATCAGTGACCTTACACAATCCCTCCCAGCAACTATGAGTGGTGAAAGGTGAAATTCTTATAACAGGTTGCACGATAGGCCTGCCAATGAGCAAGGTGCATCTCTCCTCCATCCCCTCCCAATCACACCACCATCTTGCATTTACACAAGCCCTCTCCACAAGCACTGTGGTTGCAGAGTGGTGGTGAAATCCTTTGCCCAAACAGCATATTAAAGATGCTAGTCAATAACACACAACTCCCCTCTTCCCTTCCTGATTATACTCTCATCTCACATTCACATTATCCCTTCCTAGAGCCTGAGTCTTCCCACTCATTTTAGAAGTCCAAAGGGCTGAATCTGTCTAAATGGTCTCAGACTATTTTGTTTTTGTCTGGAACTGAATTTTACCCCAATATCACACAACTTGGTTCAAAGGGGACCAATTCAGTCTGGGATTTGGCTGAAGCTGATGTACAGCCCTACAACCAGCCATGTTTTCAGTAGTAAAGAAGTGGTCAGATTTGCACTGCATATTCACCTATCCTTGAAATATTGGGAAAGAACTGTCAGTTTATACTAAAGGTTAAAGTTATAAGGCTTACAGCTTACAGCTTCCACAGCAGCTATGCATGGCCCATACCATGGCTGCCAAATGTTAATAAAATGCCTGGTTTTTGTCTTGGCTAGAAATGACTTGGTATGGAAGTGATCTGTACAAACTGCAACATGTGGGTGAAGGGCCACAGGAGGTTTAGAGGTTATGAAATTAGCATAATCTTTATAAATCCACCACCATCACTCTTCCTCAACCTAAACCACCCCATCGGATATTGTGAGGATAAAGTTGGAAGGAAGGAAGCCATGTGTGCTGCTCTGAGATCACTGGAGGACAGATGGGATACACATAGAATCATAGAATAATGAGGTTGGAAGGGGCCAATAAGGCCACCTAATCCAACCCCCTGCTCAGTGCAGGAATCCAAATCAAAGTACATATTGATGCAAAAGAAAGAGTGCATATATTTTGGCTTCAAACAGCTTGTTCAAGTGGTCTACAAAATTTTCACTCACAGTATGAAGAGTGGTTTGTTCCAATTTCAAACATATTCATTGGGATTTGAAATTTTTCCATATGTTTGTTTGTAAGAAAAAAACAGATTTTTTTAAAAAGGTAAGCTTCACACTCTCGGCGGGCTTTGTCTAATTTTGACCTGACATTTCAAACGTTCATTCCCTGCTAATCAAGAAGCAGTTCCTTCTCTTCCCCAATAAAGACAGAAACATACATCAGCTTCAGGCTAAAACAAATACCTTACAAATATATACAATCCTCTCCTGTCTCTACTATCATGGCATGTTTATGGTGTGTCAGGTCAAAAATATCCCACTAAATCCTTTTCATCTACAAACCATAATTAGAAAAACATTTTAAAACTAGGCCAAATACTGTTCAAGCACAAACATGGAATAATGATTTAAACAAAAAATACAGTGCATTACAAAGTTTGTATGATGAACAGAAATATAGGTCGGTTTATCTTTTAAGTAAAATGCTGCAATGCCTACAAATGGAGTAACCAATTCAGGCAAAATATATGTGGCATTTCCAGACAGCATTTTGTGAAACAAGGAATCCTGCCGTTTGACAGAGAATTCATACCTTTACCAGTCGCAAAGCACAAGGGCTTACAAGGGTTTAGTAATTTTATATCCCAAACACTGATTTATGTAAAATAAATTTGAAATAAGTTCTTGAAGTCATGTTGATGTATGTAGCTAACTAGATTATACTGCACAGAAAAGAAAAGCAACTGTGTAACAGCTCCTAAGCACACAAAATTGTCAACATGATTTACACCAGTAATTTTGGTTTTCTTTCTAGCTTCTTGTCTACAGATATTCCTGTGCTGCTTTGAGAATCATAAGCATCTTGAATAGAAGACGAAGCATCAGGACCATGGACAGAGTATAAGAGGGCAAATACTGCCTATAGAAAGCGGGCTGCTTGAAAGCAGACGCTCCTAGCCTGAGAGCAATCCTGCTCACAGCAGAAAGCATTGTGCAACTTTCCCATCTTTTTCCCTTCATGGATTTTCTCTGGTATGGGGAAAAAAAAGACAGAAGGAACCAAGGAAAGCTACAGGAAGACTGCAAACTGGAGCTAAGGGTATCTAGAGCATGGAGATCTCCTGTAAATGTCAGTGAACAGGGCATTTCAAGGCCTCGGTAAAAATGCACCCTAAAGGCATCCAAACTAGTTATGGGGAAGTTGAGTTCCTCCTTAAACCAGGATCACTGTGGTCTAAATTGTGCTCTCTGGGAACACAGGCAAGTGTAATGGCATAATGGAAGCACTGGTGCGTTGGTGAAGGGAGGTTGTGGAGAGTTCATAGGGTTTATAGAGAGGGTTTGCCTCTATTGTGAGGGTGATTGACAATCTACATTCCTCATTTTCTAAACAAATGTGAAACAAGGCATTATTTCGAGTCCCTTTCAGCATGGACTGTTCTTTCCCGATAACATGGCCTGCAGAGAGAGACCACCAGGTTTTTTTTGTTGTTGTTCAATTACACAGACAGCTATTTCTCAATAATTGGCAGCCCAAGCTATGATCCATACATTTTATATAACCACAATAATATGTCTTAATATTAGGAGAATAAATGCCTCCTTTTTATCTTCTAGAATAACTATTGATTTAACTGTGGTCTTTTATATTTATAGATATATCTCACCATTAGCCTTGCCATTTAAAAAAATATCTGATAATCTTTTAAGCAAAGGCAGATTAGGCAGCAATATGACTTTAACTGCTGAAATTGTACCAAAGAAACCCAGCTTTAGCTTATTAATGAAGAAGCTTTTTAACATACTGGCTCATAATTCTATTTAAATAAATCATTCACACCCCTAGTTAGTGATATCTGGTCTATCTCTCCAGACATAGAGCATTTCAATTTTTTAAAATGTCCATCTGATCTTTTATCCATATTTATCCACAGTGTATCAGTTTATCTTTCTTAATATTTACACACACTGACAGAACCATATTCCGGTACAATTGTGCCCAATTCTTTTGAAGTTTATTAGCATAATGCCATCTGGCTGCAGGGTAGCTAATTGTATCCATACATTTTAAATATATGTTTTAAATTCTCTTTTATTTGTTTTAAAGATTTATGACCTCACTTTCTGATCAAAGTAGCCTAGTACATATTAATATACAGAAAACTAACGATTCATTTTCTTGATACTGCAGTCCCAATTGGAGTACAAGGCTCTCTTCTCTTCCTCTGGACTTACATTAGCCCAAATTGGCCTTTCTCAACCAAGTGCCTTTAAAAGTTTTAGACTACACATACCCCACCATCTGAGATTCTGTCAGGAACTGACAGAAATTGTATGAAGTAGATCAGTGCTTCCCAACCTTGTGTCCCCAGATGGTTTTGGTCCTCAACTCCCAGAAATCCTGGCTAGGACAGCTAATGGTGAAGGCTTCTGGGAGTCTTAGTCTAAGAACATCTGGAAACAAGCTTGGGAACCACTGGACTAGATGGACCAACTATTTGACATGGTGTGAGGCAACATCATATGTCCAAGGAAAGCAGCTTAACTCTAGTCCTTCTAGAATTTTTATCTTCCAGAAAGGTCAAGATATCCTCAATACCACATTGGGATCCATTTCACAGACTGGGGGTCTGTCCATCAGTGATCTGTCAATTGGAGAGCCATTTTCGAGGGACAGCAGACTATTAAAAGAAAAAAAGTGGATTCTAGATCAAATCAAGTCTGAACCCTCACTAAAATCTAAATTACTATATTGAGGTTATTGTACTTTGGGCATATTATGAGAAGACTCGGTGGAAAAGACAATAATGATACGAAAAGTGGACGGCACGTACCATGATATTAATTTTTCAATAAAGAAAATCCAGACCTTTAATTTACAAGACCTAAGGAGGGCGCTTAATGACACAACCTTCTGGATGTCATTAATTCATAGGATTGCCACAAATTAGAAGTGCCCCGATTCCACAGAACACATACAATGTCAATTAGTCTCTGATTACACTTTTGAAAACAAATCAGAAAGGCACTGGGTTTTTGTTTTCTTTTTTGAAAGGTTTCAGCCTGATCAGCCCAGGAATCTGAAACATCAGCAGAGGAAGAGGAACACGGCCTCCCTGTGGGTCCAGTGTCCTCAAGACACTTCCAGTGACTTGAGGAGTCATTGGATCCAGAAACTTCCACCTCTGGATCAGAGGTCTCTTTTCCCTAAACCAGTTGTTTGGGTTCATTGTTTGCTCTCACGCCCCTGCCCCCACCCCTGGTGCCAGAAGATTAGAGGACACAGTGAATCATTCAGAGCAAGTGTCTGTCTAGCTGAATATGTGGCAGATCAGGAGGAGGAAGATACAAGCTTAAGCTCATGACAGCATTAGAGCCAGGATGAAGTCTTGAGCTCAGTCTGAGTTGAATCACTACTGAAGCAATAGCTATCTTACACCTTTAAGCGCCAGCACAAGCCCTTCTGGAATAGAAGAAATCGATCATTCTGTAAGGATTCTAAGCCAATGGAAGAGCAGGGTTTCTTTAACAAGTGAGAAACTTTCCTTATTATTGTCATCTATTTCTTGCCCAGTTGATAAAAACAATATCTTCCTTTTCAGGGACTAGGAAGCTTCTGTAAATTCAAGCTGCATCTTTCTTGTCAAGCAGTAAGATCAGACATAATGAATGACGTTTGCTGGTATGACTGAATCAGAGTACCACTCAGTCTGATAAAATAATGTATGGGTTCTACAGCAATGTACAGCAAAACCAACAAAGGGTCTTGAGGCAGCTTAAAGATATGGTAAGTTTTATTTGGCGTAAACCTTCATGTACCGCAGTCTTTTAGCAACTGATGATCAGCTGTTGAGAGCTGGTGGTATACTTAAAAAAAGTTTAAAACTGCTTTTCAGTCATTCAGTTTTGCAAAATGTGATAATTGGTGTAATTGTGCTTTAATACTGTAGTAACCTATGGGCAAACATTCTGCTGATACCACATGCTGAATTAGGCAATTGTGCAAGTGAAGCTATCTGCACTGCACCATCATACTCCACGTCAGCTTCCGCAGGTCAGAGAACCAGGCATGCTCCCGCTCCTGTGCCAGACTGCATGACTGGTGATCAGTAATGAGCAGGTAAACATGGTAAATTCTCCTTCCATTCATAGCTTTTTCCAATAGCATTTTGGCCACTGTAGTTGTAGTTGTTTTTATATCTTGCATTCTGTTGTGAGTTGCCTTGAGTCCCAGACGTGGGAGAAAGGCAGGATAAAAACACATGCAGAGTGGGGCAAACAAATCAAAAAGTCACAGCTTCAGAAGATAACACACACATATCCCGTAAGCCTCACATTCCCAAGGCAGGAATCCTATATATACATCAGCCCTTGAAATATTAACCTCTAATAATCCAGGCTGCAATAGGCATCAGGCAAATCACAAAAGAGGTGCTTATGAAATATCTGGTTCAAAAACGTCAAAGATTTTTTAAAAAACCCCATGGAAAAATGCCTTACACTGAATCAGGCCAGAGTTTAGAAAAGTTACTTTCTGGACAACCATTCCCAGTATCCCATAGCCAGCATGTTCTAAGATTATTCACTCCCCTAAAAACTTCTCCAAGCTTTGAATCAGACCATTGGCCTGGACAGCTCAACCCCTGAGCTGTGTTCCTTTGCCCAGAACACATGCAGGAAGAGAGGCTGGATTGAACACTCAAAACACTAGCCATGATTCTGATTTTGTTTTCAGTTTCTTGAAACACATTGCTTTCTGCTGTACTTCATCAATTACTGACTCTGTTGAGAAAGTTAAATTTCCAGTCCTCCTTTTGGAGTCATTCAGGTTATAAAACGCTTCGGCAGTAAATCTGCTGAGAGAGGGGGCAAAATATAATTCCAGCTTTTTTTTTTAAAGAGGAAATAATCTTGCCTAAAAAGCCAATGTTTCTCCTACATCTGCCAGTCTGCAGTACACAGTCTAAGAGAATATATTAGGAATCAAAGCCAGTGCCTTTCAGTCCTACAGGAACTGGGGAATCACAGATCTGGAAGATCAGAAACAAACAACCCAAAGCTCTGGTCTCTGTTTTGCAGTGGTCTGAAGTTAATTGGCAGCCATTATGTTCTACTAGCCTGTGATGTATTGTCACAAGGGACATGACTTTAAACAACATGGCCTTGGCAGACTTGAAAGAATACAAGGCTAGAAACCATACGGGGAGATTCTCCAAAATATTCCTGCCTGTTCGCTATGGGCTGTCGGCAGATGAACACAAGCAGGGGCTGAAATATGAGTAGTGGTGGAGGAATCTAATTTTTTTTTCACTTTCTAAAGCATTCGCTTTTTCCAATGCATGTCCACAGCATGCTGTCCTTACCTCAGTCTGCAATTTTTTTTAAAAAAAAAGGCGACACAAATCTTTGTACATATTTTCATGCACAATCGTTTTATCAATGAACACTGCATGCATTTTAAAGTGCACTTTCTTCCATTGATAAAACATGGATTTTTCTGTGCTTATCTCAGTTAGGAAGCAGCTGAAAGGTGCATGAAAATATTCTACAGACAGCTCGAGGGCGGTCTGCAGCCTCTCCAGCTTCTGTTAAAACTGAAGGAGAAACCCTTGTGCAGTAACACCTCCCAAAGAGCCCTTTTGGGAAAGAAAGAGAGGGCAGCCAGTGATGCTGCCGAGTGCACCATGGCCACTAACTCCACCCCAGCACTTTCAATGCAGCTGCCCTGATGATGTGTAACGTCAGCAACATTTACAACAAGCAGGCCAATCATCAAGGTGTTTGCACCTCCGTCATAAACCCGACCTACTATCACAAGCCCACTACCCTGTGGCTGAATGTCCTTGGTGGGATGTTATCTCTTCAGCCACTAAGGAACGTGTCCCTTCTATGAGTTACTTCCCTCCTTTTAAATGACGCTCGTCTTCTACAAGACATTCATTGCTAAGAACTATAAATAAGCCATAAGTGTGAGAGTGGAAAAAATACCTGATTAAAGATTGTGCAAAGAGTCTAAAGGATTAATAGTATAATCCTTTATAGCAGTATATACAGCGGGATGGCGGTATAAGAATATCAGGGAGAGTTAATTAGTTCTGGCTACAAATAATGGTTAAAAGCAACCTGTGGCAGTCTTAGGCTTTAAAAAATGCAACCTGGGATGATTTATTAAACATCTACGCATGTATTGACTCTTCTAGAGCTCCTTAATAAATCATACCACAATACATGGTCACAGATGTATTGAAAACCTCAAACGTTGGAAACCCGGAAAACTTAAATTGCTGGCTAACAATTAATTCCTTAAGAAGCTTGCCTGCTCTTTCCCCTTTGGAAATCATTTTGAAGGCTCACAAGCCTTCGCTGTCTACTCAGCAGCAGATGAGCAAAAGGTAAGGAAATGTGTTGGGAAGACTCGATTTCTTCCCCCTTGCTACAGCTCATCGGAACAGCCTTTCAGGAAACACTGCAAGATATTTTTCTTTTGAAATACTTAATGACATCTCTCAATCTAAGATGGGCTTCTGCAAATCAAGAGGCTCACCATGAGCACCAAATACTTAATGACATCTCTCAATCTAAGATGGGCTTCTGCAAATCAAGAGGCTCACCATGAGCACCAAATACTTATGACATCTCTCAATCTAAGATGGGCTTCTGCAAATCAAGAGGCTCACCATGAGCACCAAATACTTAATGACATCTCTCAATCTAAGATGGGCTTCTGCAAATCAAGAGGCTCACCACGAGCACTTCACTCTCAGAGTCTCACCATGAGCACCAAAAGGTTTCCCAACAAGCATCCCTTTGCGTTCTTCCTGCAGGAAAAAAAAAGTGTGCTGGCAGGGGTGCAGGGAGACGGAGGGCCAAAGGAGCACAGGAATACGAGTAAGAGCCAGAAAGTTGGTAAGGAAGGAACAGCCAAGCCAGAAGGTGTGCTGAAAGGAAAAAAAAGAGGGTCAATGAAATTATTTCAGGGAATGGGAACTGTGCTGATTGATTTCAGGGTATCTAAAAGACGGCGTTCTCCTGCACAATCCTGCCTGGGCTTTGAGATCTGCAGGAAAAGTGCTTTCAGTCCTGCCACTTCCAGACACCCATTTGGTGAGGACACAAGAGGGGACCTTATCAGTGGTTGCTCCCAGGATTTGGAACACTTGCTCCAGGCTTTCGGAGCTCTTTATTTATTTATTTATTTTTATTTATTTTTAGATTTCTACCCCGCCCCCCTATACAACGTCTACTCGGGGCGGCTTAGGGAAGAGACCTTTTTATTCAGGAAGGCCTACTGGGGGCATGGTTTCAACTGGGGTGCTGATGTTCTTTCATTTCTTGCACTTTTAAGACAAAATATTGGGGACCACGGGAGGGTGTGTGTGATTTAATTTCTGAAAATCAGTGCCACCAGGATGACTTAACAAATATCCACATGTAACTAAAACTATGAGTAATAAAATGCTGTAAAATCAAAACATTTTAAACATCTTGAAGGTAAAAAGAGGCAGTCCTGAAATCAGCAAAATCAGGGAGCTGGACAGGGGACAGATTGTATTTGTCTTCAGTGTGGAAGGGATTGTCACTCTCGAATTGGCCTTCTCAGCCACACTAGACACTGTTCCAAGACCTCTCTATTCAGAGCACGTTACCATAGTCTCCCGAGACTGAAGGATGCCTACATGTAAACATCTTGATTAGAATTGCTAACGATACTTTGTCTCTGCCACAGAACCATGACCCCTTTCTCAGCAAAAAGGATTAAAGTGCACATCTGAGACCTCAAGTGCAGAAAAATTACATACCCAAAGTTAGAATCAGAGACTTGGTAAGCAATGAAATCTCTCTTAAATGAATACAATATTTATTTATTTATTGCAGAAAGGAGGAATCCTTGTGTTTTGTCATTATCATTTCATTTAAGCCACATTTGGATCATTATAGCCTTGTTGTTTACTCAGCAACTTAGAATTATATGATTTTATTTTATTTTTTTCAAAATGCAAGCTGGGTGGAGGGATCAAGGAGTAATAGCTGAGCCAGGAGGGAAAGAAGGTGGAGAGACATTTATTTTCCTGATGCTTCTTGGACAGAAACTCATTAAGGTTTAACTCACATCGCTTGAAGCAACCATAGAGCATAAACATAATGCAATATACCTGCACAGAACGATCTGGAGAGGAAAATAGTCTGGATACAATCCAAGGAAATTTCTGCACAGACTTAATTTTCAGACACATTGCCACCTCACTGTGTCTGCCAGCGTCCTTAGGTGAGCATCTAAGTTCGTATCAATCTTCAGAATCCTTTGCTACTGACTTAAAAACAACTGCACCTCTTGGTTTAGCTAAATGTGTAACTCAAATCGGGCAATGAATTATAATCCGTAAAGTAATTCCATTTTGAACATTATCGTACGTGAGCAAGTGCATGGATGTATGCACAGACCGAATGTACACAGAGACAAGGAGTGCATACATAGATTGTATGTGTCTCTCTTGCACATTTCTTTGCACATCTGACCCCTTTCCTCTCCTTTTGGGGAGAAAGGTCGGATAGAAATATTTTAATTAAATAATAAATAAATAAACGAGACCCTGGCCTTCCACTTGCTCACCTTCGATGTTGGAAGTTCTCCCTTCTCAGGTTTGCTAGACTGTCTCTGTTCTCTATTAGTTCTGATATGACTGGATGTTTCTGCTCTGTTTCATGACTACCACATTCCATTATCCACATAGTTTCCTTCTGTAGCCCATCAATACAGTGCCCTCAAGCAATGCTGTTCTCAGGGGTACCTGGCTGCAGTTCAAAGAATCATAGAATCATTGTAGGGTTGGAAGGGAACCTTGGAGGTCTTCTTGTCCAACCCCCTGTCCAAGGCAGGAGACCTCATACCATCCCAGACAGATGGCTGTCCAATCTTTTCTTGAAAACCTCCAGTGATGGGGCACGCTTGCTGTTCCACTGCTTAATGGTTATCACCATCAGGAAATTCCTCCTTATTTCCAGGTTGGACCTCCCTCTGATGTGTTTCCACCCATTGGTTCTTGTCCTACCCTCAGGCACAATGGAGAATAAATGGATGCCCTCTTCCCTGTGGCAACCCTTCAGATATTGAAAGACTGCTATCATGTCTCCCCTCAGTCTTCTTTTCGTTAAAATAAACATACCTAGTTCTTTAGTCGTTCTTCCTAGGATTTAGCCTCCAGTCCCCTTATCATCTTTGTTGCTCTTCTCTGCACCCCTTCCAGGGCCTCAGTGTCTTTTTTGTATTGTGGTAACCAGAATTGGACACAGGACTCCAAGTGCAGCCTCACCAGTGTAGTATAGAGTGGTACTATCACTTCCCATGATCTCGATGCTATCCCCCTGTTGGTGCAGTCTAGGACTGTGTTGGTTTTCTTGGCAGCTGCAGCACACTGCTGACTCATCCTTAGCCGGTGGTCCACCAGCACACCTAAATCCCTCTCACAGGTACTACTGTCGAGCCAGGTACCACCTATCCTGTACCTGTGCATCTGGTTTCTCTTAAGTGCAGGACCTTACTTTTCCTGCCACTGAATTGCATCTTATTGGATGGGGCCCAATGTTCAAGTTGTTCTACATCCTTCTGAATGTTGAGTCTATCTTCCAAAGTATTAGCAATTCCCCCCAGCTTTGTGTCATCAGCAAATTTGTTGAGTGCTTCTTCAATCCCCTCATCCAGGTCATTTATGAAGATGTTGAAGAGCACTGGGCCCAAGACAGAACCTTGAGGGACCCCACTGCACACTTCCCTCCACGTAGATGTGGTTGTAACAGGTGTGCATGTCATTAGAAAGTGAGATGAGAGTGCATAAATTTCAGGGGACAGCTGAAATCTCATTGGGAACTTACATATATGAAATATTATTTTTTTATTTGTTTGAAATATTGTTACCCTGCCTTTCTTCTTAAAAAGGACCCAAGGCAGTGTACATTAAAAGACAGTATTTAAAGCTAACAGCAGTGAGTATACAAATACTCCTCTCATATGTGTCCAGACTCCCCCAGAAGCCCACAATCCTGCTTTTGCCATGTGCTAAATGTGTTTGGAAAATTATTTTTACCCTAGTATTCCCTTTCTGAGAGATTTATTTTGTATAGTTTCCTATTCAAGACTAAACGCTTCATGAAAATCCTCTCCTGGAGGCCACAGTTTTAATTAGCTTTTGGCTGGATAAGAAAAATAAATGACCACTCCAAATTGTGTCTAGATAAGAGCCTTCTGGTGTCTCCAAACTCCCAGAGGTGGAAAACAAGCAGGCCCTATGATTGTGGACTCAGCCATTCAATGAGGAATATTTTACATGGCTTATTAGATGACAAACGCAAGGTGTAAAGCCACCCAGCCACAACTGGCTCCAAAACAAAGCCCTTGCTGAAAATAAGCTATAAGGCACATACCAGCTAGAGACATTCTGCTTAGATAAGCAATAATTGTACAGTGCATCTTGCATAATGTTTACCATCCTTTCATTCCCAGTTTTATTTCTCTGCAGGCACTATTTTTTACTATTTAAAATCAATAGTTGAGCAAAATACACATTTTCTATACATCTCTCTCTCTCTCTCTCTCTCTCTCTCACACACACACACACACACACACACACACACACACACACACAAACTCTGATCAATCTCTCAAGTTTGGCATAAGAATGCAGAAATCTTTTTTTTTAAGGTAGCAGTCTTTTAGCTTTTCCAATTACTAGCAAAGATTAAAAACAGATAACTTTGAGCTGACTTTGCATTATGCAAATAGATATTGGAGTCCTTATGAATAAGTTATGTATCTTTTAAAAAAGGAGGCAAGTGGAAAGATTCAGAGAACAATAACAAAAGCTTTGGCTACTTGATTGGGTGCATTCAAACACTTCCATTCTTTAACCGAAGCCAACATAATCAGGCTGTAATGTTCTGACTGAAACTGTTTTGTACTTGTTTGTCATACACCATCATTCTGTGGCTTCTATGCATGCTGATATCAATGGTTGTTGTTGTTTTTGTTGTTATGTGCCGTCACATTGCTTCTGATTCATGGCAACTCTATGAATGAGCGATCTCCAAAATGCCATGTCCTCAACAGCACTGCCCAGCTCTTGTAAACTCAAGGCTCTAAGGCCTTTAGGGAGTCAAGCCATCTCACATTTGGTCTTCTCCTTTTCCTGCTGCCTTCCTCCTTTACCAGCATTATTGTATTTTCCAGAGAATTCTGCCTTCTCATGGTGTGCCCAAAGTAGGACAGCCTCAGTTTCAGCATTTTTTGCCCCCAGATATAAATCAGGCTTGATTTGATCTAGGACCCACTTGTTTGTCTTTCTGGCAATCCAGGTATCCTCAAAGCTCTCCTCCAGAACCATAGTTGAAATGAATCAGTTTTTTTTCCCCTCTCAGCTTTCTCTACTGTCCATCTTTTACACCCATGCATAGTGATTGGAAATACCAGAGTGTGGATGATCTTGGTCTCAGTCTTCACTGACACATCCTTACACTTGATGATATTGTCTAATTCCTTCATTGCTGCCCTTCCTAGTCTCAGTCTTCTGATTTTTTTGGCTGCATCTGAATTGATGGTTGAACCAAGGTATACAAAATCTCTAACTATTGATGTAAACATAAGAATCTTCTTTTCCTATCAATGATATAAACAACAACAGCAAAAGCAACAAGAAAAACAATATAAAACCAATGGCTACTCGAGAGACAGATGACACAGATGTCATGTTCAAGGTCTTCAATATCCACAGGGCAAGGTAAGGCAGGGAGCCAGAAGTGCGGTACCAATTTATTTATTTATTTATTTATTTATTTATTTATTTATTTATTTAATATATACCCCGCATCATCTGGCAACCAGGTCACTCTGGGCGGCTAACAGCAATATGAGTAACAATATTAAAACACATTAAAAAATAAATTAATACATAACCAAATAGGGTAAATTAAAACAGATGCCAATGAATGTTGTAAAAAGGGTGATGGAGAGGATGGCAAAAAGGATGGTAAAAGGGGGCCCGAGATCTTAATGGTCAGGGAAAGCCTGGTGGAAGAGCCAGGTCTTCAATGCTCGTTTGAACCCATCCAGCGAGGGTGCCAGGCGGATCTCAGTGGGCAGGTTGTTTCATAGGCGGGGGGGGGGGCGCCGAAAAGGCCCACATCTTCCTTGTTTTAAAAATGCCTGGAGCTGCACTGATGCCTCCACTAGCTGAGGATTACTCTCTCCAGGCTCCACCCCACTTTCCTACACATCAGGAACCTTAAGGGACAGCTCTCTGGCCTCCAGTCTGGCACTCTGATGTGTCTCCAGGGGCTCAGCTGGACAGATTGACGATCCAGCTCTAAAGGCTGCAGATACTGGTGTAGCAGCTCTGAAGATAATTGATGTCCTAGGAGTGGATGGATCCTCTGAGTGTAGTCTTTAAAAAACAAAACAAATGTGAAATTCATACAGAGCTTGGGATTTTACTTTTTTGGGATTCCAGCTCTGCAAATCCCCCACCCAGCATCCCCAGTGGCTATAGCAGGAGGTGGATTCTAGTAGTTGTAGTCCAGAAACAATAAATTTCCAGTATAGAGGACAGGAATATCAATGTTTGTTATTCAAAACAACAAAAATGAAAGATGTATGTAGAAAGCTAACAGATAACTGGATGGAAATGACGCACAAACTTTCTCAGATTGGGACCTGCCAAGTAACATTCAGTTGGTTACTGCTAAGGACAGAATACTAGGTGAAGTACACCTTCTTTTAGCATTACTAGCATGGAAAGTGGAAATGCAGGGAGTTATTATACAAGGGAACTTTCTCCAGCCAGGGAAGAAGAAAGGTCTGGAGTTGAAAATGTCAGTAGACACAATAGCCCATGGCCAGGACCAGTGGGGTGCTTGAAGCAAGTTGTCTGCAGCAAGCTACGTGGATTTCTTGCCTAATGTGACATGGTGTGCCTGCCCAACTGTGCAGATAAAATGGTTTAATATGAACATAGGAGTTGAAGGATGGATTATATGCTACCAAATCAGTGCATTGAACAAACATATACTTTTCCCACTTTCAGCGAGCAGTAAAACCCATCATTTTTAAAATCCTGTTTGCATAACTCCCATCTAGTCTGAATTGCGCATCACAAGCAACAGCTACCCAAAAAACCAGTGCTTGATATATACGATTAGGATAAGAAAAGGGAGGTGTTTGTATAAGTCACAATCCTTTCCTCTCAATGTTGATGAAAAACTGGAAGAGGCATCTTGAAGAACCTGAGCAAAGGCCCCTCTAGTCCAGAATTCTGGCCCCCCAGTGGCCAAATGGAAGCCCACTCCGGTACTGATATGGCACGGGTGGCGGGGGGGGGGGCTGCATCTCGCGGATGGTGGTGGTGGGCTGCATCTCATAGTCCTACATTAGTGCTGCCACACTATTTAACCCTATATAAAAAGGACATTTTTGACCCAACTCCGGGAGGCAGTGGAAGACAGGAGGGCCTGGCGTGCTCTGGTCCATGGGGTCACGAAGAGTCGGACACGACTTAACGACTAAACAACAACAAAAAAGGACATTGCTCTCCACCCCCAACCCATTTTGTCAGGAAAAAGTAGGAGAAACACTTGCCATATGCTGTGGTTTATACTGGACTAAATATTAGACTGGTTTATCACCAAATTTTCCAAAACCATTTTCTGTATACCAAATTACCTTATTTGCTTGCAATCTGTAAAGCCTGGAATCTCTAGACAAATGCCTTCCTTTCAACTAGGACACTACTACAGTTCGAGCAACCCATCTGCTTACATTTAAACTGGCCAGTCAAAAGCCTTTTAAAGGGATACAGTCTACCAGCTACCATTGTATCAGCACATCCTGTCTCATCTGATGTTGCAAGGTAAGTAGCAGGTAAGTAGCAGGAGGTCTGATTACTATTTGGATGGGAAACCAACAGGGAATGCCAAGGGTGTCCAGGTGAGGCAAGGAGAGAATTCCACCAGAAACCATGGAGAAACCATTGACATGAGTTCACAGTACTCAGCTAGAGGGACCAATGGTTTGACTCAGTGTAAGACAAGTTCCTGTGTACTTACAGTTGAGTCCTGAAGTATTCTCATCTCAACATCAAAGTAAAGGATACAATACCATTTCCTGAGTTACAAATGTGTGTGTGTGTGTTTGTGAATGTATTTAAAAGCAATTATTTGCTTTCCTATAGGTACAATAGCATTAAAGCAAGATATTCTGTTAGTAAGCCACACGTTTCTTCTACTTCCAAACTTTTAGAAGAAGTTATAAGATTGCATCCCGCTCTGCATCTGTTATTCATCATCCCTGAGCTTACTCACTAATCTAAATTGCATCAGTTTTGTTCCTGGAATATTTTCCTGTCAGTGCTTTTGCTCAGGGCTTTTACGCCATCTGGTGAAGCCTACAGTCCATGCAAGCAATGTTCTCAAACCAGATCCGTTGTGAATGCTAGAGCCTCTAGGAATTTGCGTAAGCAGTGAGAGATGCAACATTTTTATGCAAAGAGATTGCCACAGCAAAATGCTCTCTAGTATTTTCCAGGGGGAAAAAACTCACAAAGACTTTGGCACTGGAATGGAAGAGAACTTCACAGAGTTCACATTTCCTTATGGAAATACCCATTTTGCATTACCCGAGACTGTGGACAAGATGGAGTACATGTTGCCTCAGAAATCCCTATATTTTCAAGGACTGTTTGGCAGGAAAAAATGCATTCAGGCCTACATATCCATTGGAAGAATGTGCACAACTTAAAAAGCACGCATACAAATTCATATGAACACACTTGTCTATATAAAGACATTCTCCGAAATGTATAGACTAGGGGGGGGGACTGCATGCATGAAGGTATAGACTTTGAAAATTTGCTACTTAGCTACAAATTTGCTGGTTTCTTTAAGGGTTCAGGACAACAAGGTAGAATGGATCAGCTGAATTAGGCATGACCCCCCTTCCTTTTTTTAAACTGGTCCCCAGTGTACATGACCTGACTCCCAGAAATCAAGCAGTGGAGGTTTTTCTCAGCATTTTCCCTCCATGCCAGAAAAAGCTTCACTTGCTTTTGTCTCTATACTAAGGATACAGAGAATGGGAGGGCTGGGTGGGCACAAAGTACTTTCCAAAACTACACGTGTATACGTATACGTATTTGTTTCAAATGTTTGGGTCCTACAGGCACTCAGTGGCCTGGGGCTATGGTACCATAAGGGCTGCCTTTTCTCCTATGAGCCTGCTCACCCCAAATATCTGATCTGAGAGGCCTTTTGCTGGGCTGATGTTGTCACAGAGTACACATTCAGCGACATGGGAGCAACATTAACTTGTGGCTCCTGCTCTTTGAAACTCAGAATAATTACGTACCTGAGCACACTTCCTCTTTTGTAAAGGAATCACATGGACATTGTTCTCTAGGAAAGTAAGAAAGCTTGTGCTTGTTAAAGGAGTACACGTGTGATAGGAAAGGTGACAGAAGTCCTTGTTCTAAGAGAAAGAGAGGTGAGAAGGAAGGAAGGGGAATCAGCAACCCTAAGCATAGCAGTCTAAGATCAAAGAAAACTCAGCAGGGATACAGGACACCTGAAGAAATCCTGTCTGTCTGTTCTTCTCTGTGCAAAAATATGGATCATCTTGAGGGTAAGCTGAGTTGCACCTAGCCACTTCCAACATACGCTGTGTTAGGTCTGGATCCTGTGCTGTACAATGTTCTCTTGCCTCCAACCTTTCCTTTTTACCATGTTATCACCTGGTGGAGTCAATCTTGTCTAGGTGGGCTTTTCATTAATCTTGTCGCTTTTCATGCTGACTCGGCTGTTTCAGTGATCTGCCATGCTGTCTCTTTTGGGGATTTTTAAATCAGTTTAACCACGATGAGCACTATTTTTACAGAAGAAAGGTGAGATGCACGTATCCTAATGAAAGGATATGGCAGGCAAGTGTTGAGAGTGGTGGAGTCAGGTGATCTTGCAGGTGAAGAGCCCAATTCTTTTCCTCCTCTTCGTATAACTCAGGGGGAGCTGTGGAGGTGCTGAACTGGAGTCTAGAATCAGTCATCGGATGAAGATCAGTAAATACTGCTCAGGCAAAAGGGAGAGGCTATCAGTTTGTAGCCCATTGTTGGGCAAAACAGCATTCCGTACATCCTGGATCAGAATCCTGAAGTATCAGACTCTCAATGCATAGCAAGCTATGAGGAATGAATGCTGGC
Organism: Intellagama lesueurii; assembly: GCA_037013535.1. Classification (NCBI taxonomy): domain Eukaryota; kingdom Metazoa; phylum Chordata; class Lepidosauria; order Squamata; family Agamidae; genus Intellagama; species Intellagama lesueurii. The sequence continues at coordinate 257,283,317 of JBAJHW010000002.1, forward strand.
TGAGAGAACTCTAATTGAAAAAAAAGGAACAGTTCCAACTGATATTGTGTATCTTACTGCAGCTCCTGCTTTTCTACAGGATGGACCATTGTGGTCCCTTCTAGCTCTTCCAGTTGTTTTCTTCAGTTACTACTCCTAGAATCTCTTGTCCAGAGATTGTAGATGACGGAGCCCTGCCCATGAATTGTAGATGGTGGAGCTCCTCCCACCCAAGTAAATAAATAAAATTGTCTAAGCTTTGCTATGATAATTGACAGCAATGACAGCAACCAAACAAACACCAACGATGGGGGTGGGGTAGAAAGGATTTATATTAAAGAGAAGTGGAATCAGAATGGGGAAGGTCAGCACAGGACTGGCATTGGCTTGATGTGTGTGAGGGGAAAGAAAGAGGGAGCTAAATATGGCAAAAAAAAATAAACTGTGATAGTCATCTAGTTATAATAAAATATTCAATCTATATCTCTGAAGGAAACAACACCTTATGTCCCCTCCCCACCCCACCCCACCCCCAGATTTTGGAAGCCCCCCCTTTTTCCCTTGCTCTTTTTCTTAATGCAAATCCAATGACAGCGTGGGGGGATCCTGTGGCGTTTTCATGGTCTGTAGGGGTTTTTTGCTATCACTAAAAACTGAAGGCAAAAACAACAGCTGTCTCATGAGATTATCACCAAAAGTCACTGTGTGCAGCCGTGTCATTATTTCTTTATTTATATGCATCAGCAATGTACTGTCCAAAAGCAACTCTGTGATGTAGATCTGACTGAGTGGTCCTGACTACCTGAAGAATACCTGCTGTTTGAATTTGGTTCTTCTTGTTCCAGGTCCCAGCACTAATCATTACACTGTACTGCCTCTCCTTATATAAATGATGACAAGCCTGAAACATATAGGTAGAAAAACAATGCAGTAACTAATGTGCTTAATTTGCCTAATATAAAAATTTGAATATCATGGAAAGAAAAAGCCACCTAATTTACCTAATATGCAAACTAGAATACTAAGAGTTTGAAAACTGAAATACTGTACGGCCAACCAAGATGACAATATGGCAAATCCAAGAATGTATTGTTGCCATGAGGTGCACAGTCAGACTCTCCCAAATCAGAGCCCAGAGAGTCACTGCTCCATCCTTCCAGTTACATCTGGACATCTAATTATAACTTCCGAAGCTAAAATGGAGAGGAAATGATGGCCCTTGACTCTGAAAACACATGGCTAGCTGCAACCCAGAGATCTGCTTCTTGCCTTAGGCAAGCCAAATGGGTTCCAGAGTCAGCATGGAGCTTACAGAGGGCCTGCACGCTTATCAAGGTCTCTGCAAACTCTGTTATGGGGCTCCATTTATCTACAGACCTCGTGGCTACCACATCTGACTATTTTCTCTCTCTCTCTATGTTTCTTCCCCCTTCCTCCTGCTTTTGAACCAAAACCAGCTTTTGAAATCTGATGGAGATTTCTGGAAAACTCCCAAACTTGCATAGTCTTGTGGAATTTTAGTTAGTCCTAATAAAGGTATATGGACTGTAGATTTTTGTTTTGGTCTCAATAGCCAACACATAAGCTACCTGTGTTTTTAATATTTGCATTGAAAAGGCCCAGTGATCCATGTATTTTCTTTAATTTTGTGGAAGAAAACTACAGAAGCAAAAGGCTATGTTCTCTGAGTATGAGATGCAAATAAAAGATGCTTTCTTGGGTTTCCTCTACTTTCTTCTAGCAGAACTTCTATACCTTTTGTAGGTGTGTAACAAGCAGAGGACGTTTACCCCAGATGCGGAGGACGAGATGAGGAAAACTTCATTTCGAATGCAGTAAAACGATAAAAGGTTTCCCATCCAGACTTGCAAGCCCAGACCCACATCACATAGAGGAGCTTCTCTACAGTTCCTATATTATGCTTTGAGATTAAACATTTCCATTTTTTTTTTAAAAAAAGACACACACATTCATGTCATCTTCTAACCCCAGATGTTCTGAAATCCAATTTTAAAATCCCAGCAGGAAGGAAAACACATGAATGTCAAAGCAGCCCTAATAATGTGTACAGAAATACAGAGGATATTTCTGCCCCCAGGACACTCTGGCAGACTGAGTGAAGCAAAAACCATTGGTAACCTTCCCTGGTGATTCATTGAAGTCAACCAATCATCTTCTTCCATTCTTCACCATCCAAACCTTTTATTTTCCTCCATATTTACAGCTCACAGTTGGGAATGGCACAGACCACCTTTATTATTACAGAGGGGTGTTTGGTAATCGAGTCACTATTGACTTCTCTCTTGTTCTCTTTAAAAGAAATGAATATCAGGCATGATTTCCTCCTCTCAGCAATCTGCACTGATATATAGGCATTATTTTACATCAAATATTTCCGTTGGAGCATCTCCAGATGGCCTCTCCTGATAAAATACCGGTCCCTACATTTGCCAGTGTACTACGGCTGCCGCTGCTTTTCAAAGCCTCCATGACTGGCACTTCCAGGGTAAAGTTCACACTCATTCAGTAATCATACGGTTTTTGTTGAAAGGTTTATAATCTGGCAAGCAAGACATTCGAGAGGCTTAGACGAGCAAAAAGCTGCTGACAGCGAGGCAGGCAAAGAGTCAGTCATAAACGGCGTCTTAAAAAGCAGTCTGTAATCAACAAGATGCACATGGCACCGGCAGTCAGATTAAACAAGTATGCTTTGCTTAAAGTGATTTGAAGTACTGTGATGGAGGCATGAAAATAAGGCAGACAAATAAAAGCCAGTTGAAAGAAGAGGGGAAGGAGGTAGGCAGAGGGCCTCGTCTTGGGAATTTGATTCAAGTCACCTAACGTAAATGCACCGGTAATGAATGCTTCAGAAAATCAAGTTGTTAATTTCCGGAACTTGTCAAATCTTGTTAATCTGTATTCTGCACTCGCCCACCACCCACCTCCACCAGACTGCAAATAAACCCACAAAAATATTCTGAATTTGTGCCTTTGTCAGCTATGTGTGCCTCTGTCCGCCATTTACTTTGAAGATCCTCGATGCAGGTGGTCTGTGTTCTGAGGTTGGAATTATATAACACTCCCACTGTGTTGTAGGTGTGTAAGGAATTTGCTCTGTCAAGATTTTTACACAGATTTATCAAATTTCTCAACTCTTGGACCAAATGCGGGATAATCTGCAGGCAGAAAACTGCACACTTCAAGGACTGCAGTAACTTCTTGGAAAGAAAAACAATGTGTTTTTATGGCATGCACACATCTGAAAAATGCTCTAGAATTACTGTGCACTTTTCTTCAAGAAAAGAAAAGAAAAAAGTAAATAAAAATATTAATTGGATGTGCCATGTTTCCACCAGTATGTCCATTTAAAAAACAACAACACACAAAATGCATGTGGATTTTTCAATCAAAAATAGCACTTTTCAAAAAGAAAGAGAAAGCTTCAGGCTTCAAAATGCTCTAGTCATTTTACTTCGGTGATCCTCAACCCTGCTGGCCCAACACACATTGGAGGCAAAACAACACCATGTATAATGCTGCCTTTCTTTCTGGAAATAACTTTACAGATTGGTGCCCCGAGTAAAACAGAGTCACTTAAATCACACTGAGCACAGTGTAAGCCGTGTCTGCCTGTCTACTTCAAAACCACCTTGCTCTGACAACCACAATTTCAACAAGACCAGCCTCCCTTCAAAGAAGTCAGAGCTAGATTAATTGCCTTGAAAATCATCTTTTGTTTCACTCACAAACCAACCTTCCAGACTCTTTGCCCAAGATGAGACACTATCAGAGGATCAAAACATTTAACTGTTTACAATCCAGGGAAAAAGACAAACTTCTAAAGCCTTAAAAGGTGTGGGAACTACCGACAAGACCGCCAGTCCCTATACCAATAAGATAATGAGTTAAAACAATGAAGGGAGAGTTTCCTTCCAGTACCTCAGATACACTTAAAAGGAGACCGTATGCTCAGTTGTGCCTCTCCGACTATTAAATACACTTCCCATGGACGTGCGGCTGGCACCAACAAGGCAATTATTCAGGCACAGCTAACACCCAGAAATTGTAATTGCCTGATTAAAACTGCCTATTGTTGTACATTTGGTGTGTTCATTGTTCCAATCACATTTATTCTGTACACCAACCTGATACTCATGAAACCTAAACTGGATTGAGCTGATTTAACAGATTTGGGAGACATCGCAATTAAAGCAGGACTTCTCTGAAGTGGACAGAATCTGGATCTGAACTTTTTCGGCAAGTCTGTCATCAGTTTGGATTCATGCAGATATAGTGTGTCTCTCAAGGCTGAGATACATGTCTTCCTAAACTCTCCATATAAGGAAAGCACCACAGTGGGGTGGGTAGGTTGTGCTTTGACGGATGGCTCCAGCTGTGAGGAGAACAGGGATACGAATGCCCCTGTCAGTGAGCTGTTGCATTCCAGCTCAGGGCTTTCACACTCTGCTCTGCCACCTAAAGAACCATCAAACAAAAATCCCCAACAAGGGCATGCAGAAGGAAAAGACCCCCATCCTTCTTCTGCTCAATATTCTGGAAACCTATTATTCTGAAATGCTGTGGCCTTCTTGACCAGGCCCTCCTCTATTCTATAAATCATTTTCATGACAACTGGCCACAGAGCATCTAAGGTGGTAGATGCATCCATTCTTGGAAACCCCCGATTGAGATGCTGCTTTTCCACAAAACTCCTTGCACCTATTTTTTTTAACTTTACGACCTTAATCCCTCTGAAAGGACTTCTATGCCTGCAAGTTTAATCTAATTCTGACAAATGGGGAGGATAATGGCCATTGATTGATCTCCAATTATAGTTAATGGAAGGTACAAAGATCTGGATTTGGACTCCAGAGTATCTCTGTGTGGTGTAGTGGAAAGAGAGACTGGCTAGGAAATTCTATGGTAAAACCACTCCTTAAAATACCTTACCTTAAAAATTCTGTTAGGGCTGCGGTAAATCAGTTCTGATTTGATAACACATACAGTACACAGGGAATCTCTGAACTGGTCTAAGCTGAACTGAGTTGTTTCGCAAAGTGCTGAATCAGGGTCTGAACCGCATGGTTAATACATTCAGCATGCATAAATAAACATTACTCCCCACACTTTATAGGTAAGGGAATTGAGATTAAATGACCTCCAGGAAATTCACAGTCAGGAGCAAGAGAAGGGGGGGGGGGGGAGAACATGGCATTTCAATTGAGTCCTCTGATGGAGCTGCCAGACTTTTGCCGAACTCTTCACATATACTACATTCTTTCTGCAAAAGCATAAGAGATTTGCCTTGACTCTACGTTGTTCTTTCTCCTACCATAACGCTCTTCAAGCTACACTTAGAAGCTATGAAACACAACTATTCACTGCTCATATCAAGAGTTCACTCGACAAGGCTTAGAAAGGACTGAGTGTCTGATTAAAAGCATAGCAGCATAGGTGGTGAGATCCCATGATCAAGCAATGTTAGACTGGGATGATTCTGGAAAATTACAATGGAGACGGACTGCAGATCAAAGGACATCAGAGTTAGGCCTACTCAAGGCACTGTGGCTTCAGCAGCTATCTAAGGATGGTCCTGATAATACCAGAGCTGCCTTGCATAATTAAAACTCAATGGAAATAAATCAAAGATCTACAGACATCAAAATGCATCCACCTACAGGGTGCTTTTTTTCCCTAGATGAAGGGGGAAGAGGAATTTGCAGCATCAAAAATGGGAGATTTGAGCAAACAATAGACAAACAAAAATAGCATAACTGGCATTCAGCTTCTTTTGTATGCAAAAGACAAGTGTTAATCTAAAAAGAGAACTGACAGCACATTCACAGCCATCTTGATCCATGAGTTTGGAAATTTCTGGGACTAGCCACACTGAGACACTATTCATGATCAGATAATGCTTCTAACCAGCTATTCTTTTAAACTTCTGCCAGTCAAGGAGATGGCAACTGTTGAGTTGTTAACTCTTATACATGCTGGGTGATGAGTTGAGCTTGTTAAGCAGAAGATGAATGGTTTACTTTAAAAAAAACAAAGAACATTTGTGGCTTCGTATTGAATATCATTAATATGGTCTAGATTTACAAAACTGGACAGGGCAGGGCAAAAGGTGACAACATGTTGTCTGTTCTTGTTGCTGCCAGCTTGGTTGTACAGGGTAGCGTACCTTGTGTTTGCTTTTAGATTGCTCTGGGAGACCTGTCAAACATGTTCTAGATGTGATGCCTAAGAACGCCAACAGCAGTGAAGTGCATTTGGGCCTCAGACCCCTTAGCCCTGTGCAATTCTGTGGCAAGACGGAATTCTAAAACAAATTCTGCCCAGCAGAATCTGTCGGGTGCTAAAAATGGGTCAGACCTTTGCTGATGTCATCATGGATTAGAGGCTTGTTAATGTAAAATGCAAACATTCCTCTTGGGCTCAATCACAACCAATTATATAATCCGTCCTAAATGCAGACACGGGAAATCCACACCTTGGCATGCCCATTCAGCCATGCCTTGAAGATGACTCTGAAGCCAGAGAAATCTGTTCATTTGCTACTACAGCACGTCTGATATTGGAGACCACGAGGTTCTCCCAGCTTGTTATGCAATCCATGAGGCCCCATCTTATTTTGCTGGTACATCATGTTTTCTGCTTCATTCATCACTTGCTAATTATTGCTAAGGGCTCCTCATGACAATGGAATCCATACCGCAGGGAATGCAGAAAGCTTCTTCCCCCCTTCTACTCTGACAAGAAGAGCTCACTGGAGCCAAAACCCTGAGTAACATATCCCACATCCATTGGTTTAAATTACAAGACAGCCATGAACCAATTAGTTGCACGTATGCATCTGAACCAGTGGTGCTTCCATTTGTTACAGAAGTTTGCATAACAATATGGGTTAGGGCCACATGAGGGTATTTGGTAACTTCTCTTACCCCATGACTGCTACATTTGCTCAACAGTCTTCGGTGAGAGACTTCATCCAAAAGCCTTTTAAGATATCCGAGTAAGCCGTACCTTATGAGCTGAAGTCCAAGTTCTGGATCCATCAAGATATCGAAGCACTTGTGGGTTCTTCTGACTACCTCCTCTATTCGTGAGGGATTATGCAGCTTAGACTGTGGTGATTTGTGGAAGCGGATTGTATATTTATTTGGATTTAGCTTTCTCATTTTTATATGCTGCAAGGAGGAATATATATTCTCATGAAAGCTGAACAGGAAAATTCCCTGATCTGTTGTGCAGTGGGAGGTTTTGCCGAGTGATGGATTTGTCTGTGCAATGACAGATACACAGAACTAACCACAATCCCAGGATGCTGATCAAAGCACCAGAGGGCAGATTTCAGACACAGGCAACAGTCAAACTTTGAAAGCGTTTTATATAGTCAAAAAGAGGACAAAAGAGGGCATGAGATTTGCATAAGATTTGCATCAGATAATTTAAATGTATGTGTACACATTTAGAAATAACTGCGACAATTTAAACAGAAATACAGTGCGTCTCACAGCAGAGAAGACAGTGACCAGGTGACAGTCTGCTCCCCAGGCATTACTTGTAAATGGGTGACTTCAAGATACCTTTTCTCCCTTCATAGGATCCTTTATTTAAACCAGTCTCGATTTAACCAGATCCTTGCAAATAGAGGACACCTTCGAATAAAGGACAGGTGTGCTGAAAAGGACTATGTTCCCTAAGTCACCTTACTTCAACACTTATTTAATCAGAATATTTACTACACCTTTCTCCTAAAAAATTACCAAAGGCAGCTAGCTTATAACATTAAAAAAAACAATATTTGAAAGCTAAAAACAGGAACAGTAAAAACCTATTAGTTCCAAGGCTCCCTGAAGCCATTGGCTGCATCGGCCTGATACTTGTCCATCTGCCTGTCAGTTTCCAGGAAGTCCTGCAGAAAACACCACTTGCCTTTTCTCAGGATACTTCCCAGATGCCCACTGGAGCACGATGCCATTTGCCTGGCTTGGAAACCCTGGAAGGAACTATTTCTATGCAGCTCCAAGACAAAAATGAGATGGAGCCTATGAGTGGCAACTAATGCCAATAATTCCAGCAGAGGTAGCTGGAGCTAAAGCCTATCCAGAGCTAGAGGAAAATTCAAGAAGAGCTCCCCATTGCATTTCTGATCTACCCGGCATAGTATCTTTCCACAAGCTCACTGGGGTTTCTGAAAATGAGGAGGTAGAATGTGCTCCCTCTGCCCCCGCTGCTTGGGATTTGAAGATGTACACACTCATGTACGTAGCCAGGGATGATTGTGTGCCACATCTTCAACTCAAATGGATTCTTATGAAACATTAGCAAACTTGACCTTTATTCCCTTGTGTCTTCTGTAAAAATCAATAAGAGTTGGGTAGGATAAAAAGATACCAATTATGTTGGCACTGTTTTTTTAAAAAAGATACAGTAAAAGTGCATCTCTCACACACAGCATGATCATGGTAGGGAGCCTTTCAGGTTTGTGCACAGATTTTGAGAAAGCGGCATGCATATGTCAGAGAGCAGCACCATGTTTGCTTCCTACATAGATTGCTTTTCTCTCCTTTGAACATTAAAAAAAAAAAGAAAAAAAGAAAAAGAAAGCCCAGGTATTGAATCCTTTCTCATAAATGGCTTGCTGGCACTATTGACTCTAGGACCAGCAGTGAGTATCCAGAAGGCCACCACCCTGGATGCCTGAATGCAGGGCATCACTGGCAGCAGCTGCTAAGGAAGTCAATAAAGGGGACGGAGGCCATTTCCTGGTCTGCCTGACTTAGGCTTGCTCCCACAGGGGCAAAAAGCAGGGACTGGGTGAGGCTGCAGGCATGGAGAAGCACTGTCTAGCCAGCATGCCAGAAACCAAAGATTAGAGCTCAGCAGATCTACCAGATTTCTGAACCCCAGACCTACTTTTCCACCTTGTGGTGACCTCCAAGTCAAGTTTTGCTGAGAGCCTCAATGCACAGGAAGGCATCACTATAAAGCTACTTTAGAAAGGGAAGGTTGTGTGGGAGGCAGGTAAATTCTATACTACAAACAGAAGTCATCAAGGAGTCCAGGCAGTTCTCAGAGCACTTGTAACAAGCCTACTATCAGAAGCATTCTTTATGGGCTTCCTGGACGTTAGTGCTTCTGATTCTCAGCTCTCTTCTGTGACTGGCACTCTAACAACTAAACAAAACTGCCTGAGGAGGGCCTAACTTCAGAATTGCCCACTATGCCCTTACTGTGGAGAGGTCACTTTGGGGTATCCAACACACTTAAAGCAGTTACACCCCCCTCTCCTAGTTGAAAGAGTGTTGCACAATCATCTCTTATTTCTAAAGCAGCTAGGGGCAAAGTCCAGCCCTCTGGACACTGTTGGACTGTGACTCCCCATCTGACTCTTGCAGAAATATCATATTTATTTATTTATTTTATTTATTTATTTCATTTATACCCCGCCTATCTGGTCAATTATGACCACTCTAGGCGGCCTATCTGGTCAATTATGACCACTCTAGGCACATATGCTATGTGCATTTCCCGCACCCCACTGACAACCATTGGCAGATACCAGGCTCTTATTTGGAAATTGCTGCTACATGACTGAACGTTTTTGGACAACTTTCAGAAAGCCCCATCCAGTCTGGACACTGTTTCTTGGAGGATTCTGGGCACTGTACTCAAGAAGGCAATTTTGCCAAACTCATTATAACAAAAGAAGTGACAGACATTGGCTATTTTCACCAGTATGGCCCAGCGAGCAGGATTTCACTTTCCTGTTCCTATCTTCGCAATGGGCTTACTAGATTCTGTTGTTAAATTTATTTTTACCATTACCTCGGCAATGATGTAGATGCCCAGGACTCTTTACATTGCAATCCAGATTTTGTAATTCCAAGAATCCTGGGAGTCAGTTGGGGATCAGAAGAATAGGAAATAAAGAAGAAAAGAAAGAAAGAAAACAGCAAAATAGCAAACCAGTAAAAAATGTTAAATGGTGCTGTAGTGGGACTCAGTATAACACAGCTTCACAGTTTTCACTGGTGAAAACACTGGGTAGATCACAGGAAACTTGCTGAAGGTTTGTACTGATTATCCATGTTTTAGGGGTGCAGTGAATGAATCACATGATGCTCATTTGACCTATCACAGCAGGATGTCCAAACAAGTGGAGATGTTTCCGAGCAATGGTCAAGAGGCAACACACCATAGTTCTCAGACTTCATTTGTGATGAGAAGGGTGATGTGTGGTCTTACATAACACCTCAGAATGAGAAGGCAGCAATGGGGGCAGAAAACATCATTCAATGCTTCAACTCGCCTGGCTTTTCAGCAAAAGAGTCAAAGCAATTACTTCCACTGCTTCAGAAACCTTTGCACCCCCTTCATTTATGTGTCAGATTTTATTACTTTAATTGTACCTTGCTTTGCCCTTGGAAACAGAGAGCACTTCCCTCAGAAGATAAACAATTCATGATTGTTTCCTCATTTACTGTACTTGGTTTAAGTTCTTTTAATTGGTTCCATGATGAAAAAAATTGAAAATAAAAGGCTTAAAGACAACCAACCCCATGTCAACAAGTCAGGTTAAATAAATGTAGAAACGGTTTTCTCAAAAACCCAAGAAAAGGGAAGGGGGGACTTTAATTATTGCATTTTTAAGGCAAAAGAGAGAGAAATATCCCATTTCAAATGTCAAGGGGGAAAATCCCCATTTAGAAATACAAAGCCATGTACAACTACACTCCCTTCAACCCTATATTCAACAGCCTAGCCATTATATAACTCTCAAATTCTGCCCATTGGTACAAGGTATACAAAAACTAACAAAGGGACTAAACTAATAAAGGGAATCTCTTCCAATCAAGAAGCCTGAAGGTGACCACGTACGTACATTGCCCATGCAGTTTCCAATAGAAAGCTGGACGCTGTCACTGGTCAGGGTTCCTGTCCCTGTATTGTAAACTCTAACTGCCTTCAGATACAGCCGATCCTCACTGAACCGGGAGCAATGGTAGCATGTAAAGCATCATAAAAGGGATGGAGCTAACATTTCCATAGCTTTCTGCATGGGGTTAGAGGTGAATACATGAAGAGGGCATTAATACTGAGAAAACTGAACATTTTCACTTCCTTGGATGAATGTGTCATGTTTATTATTTGTGTCAGTGACACAGAGCTGCACAAGCTATCCTTGCATCATAACAATGCAAAAAGTGTCTTGTTCCCTGAAGCATCAGCCCAGATTTAAAGTCTCAATAACTCACTGTGAAGAGGAACCGGTTAATAAACCCGGAAGTGAGCCGTCCCCTCAATCACCTCAGGCGGAAGGAATCAACACCATGTTGTCCACCTTACCTCCGATGGTTCAGGACCTGACTCTAGGGGGATATCAGGCGACGGAAGGGCTGGGGAAAGAAAAGGCGGGAACAGGACAACCGATAGTGGAGGGTTTTTTGATGACAATGGGGACAGAGGAAGAATAGGGGAAAAAGAGAAGTTGGGGTTTGGAGGAGTGGATTAGTCCAGGAGAAGAGGAGAAGGAAGAACGTATCGTGGGGCAAGAAAGAGAGGAAGGGCCATATGTATTTTCGGTCCCTCAAAGAGAGGAAGGAAAAAGAGAGAGAGGAGGCGGCCACACACGCGGATGAGGAAATGCAGACATAGAGATCCAATTGGGAGAAGTGGATCCGCTAGAATGGACCGTATACGTCTACCCGAGAGGGGAGGATCCCTGGAAGAAGTTGGTGCGGCCGGACCCTATCCCTACATCACAGACACATCACGAGGGAGATTGGGCACGTCACTTTTGTTGCGGGACGATTTGCGCGGTGAGGAGAAATCCCCTGAGAAAACCTACAGATCAGGAGAGGTTTGGGATGTCTCTGCATTGAAGGACAATGTAATGTGGACAGATCTGCCTATGATGTGGCCTGAATCGCCAATAGTTGATGGTCCTGTTGGACCTACTGAAGTTGTGATACATTCCTCCCCCCCCCCCAAGAAATTAAACGTTCAGTATTATGTCTCCTGTGGTTAATCAGGTTAAAGTAGAGGAACTGCTCAGTTTAGAACAAGAATCCAATCACACTCACTCTGAGATATTTGTAGGAGAAAGAATAAAAAACATTTTACTTACAGTTACTTGAAGTTAAAAACTTGTGTATGCTGCTTTCTTTACAGCAGATTTACTTAGCAACCAACTGAACAAATCAACAGCAACAAATAATTAGCACCAAGAGAGGAAAGAGAGGGAAAGAGCACTCAGCAGGGAAGCAGGTCTTTCTTTGAATTCAAAGGGTGGAAGGAATGATTGGCTAGATAGATATACAACCACCTCAACCCAGAAAAGTCCCACCCAGTAACACAAACTACAAACAGCGTGCAAGATTGCAAATAAAACTCCAATGTTCCTCCACTGAATTCAGGATGATAAATATGTCTCTCTTCCTTCCTCACAATCAAGTTGTGAGGTAAGCAAGTCAGGATGGGAGGGATTGACTGGCCCAAAGTCAGCCTATGAGTTTCAGGGATCCAGGGGGACTTAAACCTGGATCTTCCAAGTCCCAGTCTCTAGCCACTGCACCACTCTGTCTCACTCAAAATGGCTCTTGAAGGCCACTGTTACTTTCCATAAGTGGCCAGAAAAGACCTAAACTGCAGAACTCAATTACCTCAGTGTCTTTCCATGAGTCATTTCTCGCATTCCCGACACGTGAAGCCAGAGTCTGACTCAGAAATAAGTATCGGTTGCATAATTTCTTACGACAATAGGATAAGGGGGCACCTCACACCAAAGTTTCAGGATGATGTTCCATGACCCAGTCATGAGCCTTCCATGACAAGAATGATATCATAGGAGCTCTCCTGTAAAGAACTGTGGAAGCACAAGAGAGCCCTAACCAGATGCGGCTTACTTTTTGAAATAATTTTCTGTAGAGAGTAGAATGAGAAACATTTATTGTACTAAATGGCATGCTAATTTTTTACAAGAAGAAAAATAAACATAAACCGGCAAACTTAGGGTGCGATCCGAGAGCTGCAAAGGCGCACACCTGATTTTACTGGAAAAGGCTGCTATAATTGAAGCCATCTCCCTTAAAGGCATCCTTCTGTCTGCCAGGGAATGTCTCCAGAGTGGCCCCTAAAGGTAGAAACCCTACAGATGGATCAAAAAATGGCCACCTTGGGCATAGATTGGGGTCAGGCTGGAGCGCATTTCCCCATGTGCCATGTGGCTGCTGGGAAATACATCACAAGTGGTCCAGACGGCATTCTATTTCCTGGTGTGATCACAGCCTTGGTGTCCACACCCTTAGTGTCAGATATCCCGTTCCAAACATGGCCAGCGGATTTCCAGAATACACATGGCCCTTTGCATTTTAATTTTATTACAGCCCACCTTATCTGGTGGCAGTTTGCAACAGTTTTACCTCAGATGAGAGAGGAATCAGGCTCCCCAAACTGACTTTATTTACTACACATATTTTGCTGCTTTAAGTGTGCATCTTCTCATTGTTCACTCGCAAAGGCCCAAAAGAAGTGAATCCACTGGTGGGTTTTCTTTTGTCTGTCTGTCTGATTATTTGTCTGTTTATGAAAAAAAGATAATGTCCTTTATTCCTAGCACAGGTTGGTAGTCAGTTTTTCAAAGGATGGAAATGTTACAGTTTTAAAGTAAAAATAAACAAATAAATCTGTCTTTGTTAACACATGTTAAAAACCCCAACCAGTATTTCTCAGTGTCATTTATCGTGATACTAGATGTCAAAGCATTGGAATACAATTAATTTGCAAATGTTCCTGGCCCAGTCAGAATAAAATATTTGTTCATACAACACAAACAACAGATACAATTTATCCTGAAATGATTTTTTAATTGAACACATTCATGGAGGTGAGGTATGTCAAGGGTTATCAATAATAATAATAATAATAATAATAATAATAATAATAATAATAATAATAATAATAATAATAATAATAATAATAATAATAATAATAATAATAATAAAGGATGTGGGTCTGTCTCTGCCATATCTCCAAGAAACCTAGAGAGGTCCAATTTGGTCCTCTTGTAAACAAGGACGCTCTGTTGCATCCAGACCAGCCTCCCAAGGATTTGAAGCCCCAAAGTGCTTCTCCTCGCTGCGCACCTTGAATGGGAAAGCTGTAATAATCTCATTTCAAACTATGTGACCAAAGTATTCTACCGTTCTGCATTTCATGCATTAGCTTAGATTTAATGAACTGAAAAATAATCAGTTTTGAGAATAAAGTGCCTCTGAGGTAAAAGCGCACTGTTTAATGTGTTTACCCCCCCCCCCCCCCCGGCAACAGCCTACGGCACCACCTTTAGACCCCTGGTGCATTCTATGGTGGTTTTTGGGAGCTTGTGAACTGCGTTGGCAGTGAACCTTTGCAACACAATTTACTTCACCTGGGAAGTGTCACAGATAGTGAACTAAGCTGCCTTGCTCCCACAGGAACTTTTCCGCTTCTGGTAGCAGCCAGTGCCAAAGGGAGATTACGGAAGCCCAGGCAAATAAGGGATTTAATAATTTGAAAAAGAAATAAGGATTTATATAGGAGTTCATCATTAAAAGGCTAATACTTGGAGTGCTGAAGGGAAAAAAAAGTTCTCTGCCTGTCTCTGTACCAAACTCTCTTCTTCCATGAATGAATTTTCAGCATTTAGAGATCTTGCCAAGTATTGCTCTGGGAACATGCGCAGGCTTGCTCTGTGGCACCACTTCAGTAATACTAAATCCTACACGGTGAATGCTTTTGATTTTGTTTTGCTGCCATTTCATGGAATGACTGGCTGCAGCTCCATAAAGCATACCAGGACAGCTTTATGGCTCCTCTTTCTCATTCAGGAGACACACAGACATTTTAAGAGTTGGATTATCCAGGCACTCGGCCTCCTTCCGAAGCAACTGTGATTATTGGGCAGGTGTAGTCATGCATTCCTGCAGTATTGGATGTATTCTTTCAGCAGGGTGGTTTTGGGGGGAAAGTCCAGAATTTCATTATTTCCTAGGCCCACCTAATGCACCTCCCAGGCCCACCTAATGTCACAAAGAATTGTGTGAAACTGTATGAAACTACTTTCAGAAACTATAAATGGCAGCTAATGACTTTTCTACCAACATGAATTTGACCAAACTCCGGGAGGCAGTGGAAGACAGGAGGGCCTGGCGTGCTCTGGTCCATGGGGTCACGAAGAGTCGGACACGACTTAACAACTAAACAACAACAACAACAATGACTTTTCATATTCAATATTCCAGGTCAGGACCAACACATTCAGATAGATATAGAATGATTCATTGCTCATCTATGCATTTCATAGTGCTGATTCATACACTGCCCACACAGTGGGGGCATTTTTCCACGGCTGCTTTCAGTAACATTGGGAAGGAGCAATTTAAAGAGCTTAGGGGACTAGTTACCTCCTTGCCACCAGCTTATACACTACCTCTCAGGAGTCCACTGAGTGCTCAGCTGGGAGACAAGGCTGGGCATTGCAGTCCCTCAAACAGAATTCATTCTGCAAGTCTTGCACCAAAAACTAAGTGGGAAAAGTTAGGTTTTGGACAACCTCTCCCAGAAAACTCTCGCTGGTCTTGCTGGCTGGCGGTGGAGTAGGAGGCAAGCTGATTGAGGGTGCAACTGGACAGCAAGGGAAATACGAATTCATTCAAATTCTTTTGCTGTGAAGTCTCACGGGGGGGGGGGCATTCAGTTTTCTTGGATATAAGTGGCCACAGAAGCAGAGGAGAAAAAAATGTCTTCTACATGCAGTTCCACTCAAAGTGCCTGTAGGTGGTGCAGTTCAAAGGAACTGCCTTAACAAGGCTTTCCTTCATCCTAATCATTCATTTCCCTATCTTATCTTTCCCTCTGAGCCTGTTCAAAGTAACTAAGTAACTAAACAAACAGAACTGGGGGGGCGGCTGTCTTTTTTTAAAAAAAAAATAAGTGGCTTGGAGGAGGAGGCTTTGCAGAGAGAAGTGAATGCTGACACTACTTGTGAGTGCATGTACACACACTAGAGCTCCTTTTGGATAACAAAGGAGGTGAAAGGAAAGGTGAAAGGAAAGGTGCTTTGCCAAAGCACCCTTTTGTGTGGGCGTGCGCTTGCTTGCTTGGTCTTTCTACAGAAAGGTTTTCAGAAATGTAGTAGTCTGACAGAAAACCATAAAACACGGTCGTTTGTCTGCCCCCTCTCTGGGCCTGAACACCATGGCCCTGACTGCTCTTCCCGCTTCTGTGATGGAATCATGTTGTGTGTCAAAACATATTTATAAACAGCTCTCTAAAAAAAGGTGCACCCCTGTACAAATTTTTTTAAAAGTGATCTTCCCTTTCCGACAGGGAAGACAATGGGAAATAACTGTCCAGACACTGAAATCACACCTTGTTACCTCTGGTATCATGGAAATGGTACAGAAGATTTCATTACAAGAAACGCTGCAACCTACAGTTCCAGAGCATTATTCTCACAAAGCACCTCTGTAATCGCAATCATGTTTTTTTCTTCTACCTGACTCACCTCACATTGATATCCATTCAACCACTGGCAATGTTTAACACCTTCGCTCTCTTTCATTCTCCCTCTCCTCGTCTCTCTTTGCCAACAGCACTAGGTGGCCAGAACTTGGGACTGTTCTTGGAACAGCAGCTGTGAGCTCTGGCCTTCACAATTAGAAACACAGCTTCACAAGGATGCCTTCCAAATGAATATTTAGCATATTTAAAAGATTCCTCAAAACAAAACCAGAAAACCGAGTGAATGGGTAAGATGTACGCTGGCCCCCCAAAAAGAGAAGGAAATATTCTGGATGCACTCTCAGCTGCCAAGAAGAATCAAGAAGAGGATTTAATTCATGCCATTCAGAGCCCCTACTTTTCAGAAACCCAGCAAATGCAAGCAGCCAAAGCCTTCCCTCCTGGCAAGTTTTCAGGATGCCTGATTTATCACCATGTGTCGCTTGAAGAATGGTTTCTGAAGAAAGATGGAAGTTATTTGTTATCCGGAAGGAAGGTGAAGATGGGGAAAAGAAAGTAAAGCCAACAAAGTGTGGCCATTAACAACAACTCCTTTACACAGTTTCAGCTGTTAACAAATGGTATGATAATTCACTCTACTACACAGATAGATAGATAGATAGATAGATAGATAGATAGATAGATAGATAGATAGATAGATAGATAGATAGATAGATAGATAGATAGATAGATAGATAGATAGATAGATAGATAGATAGATAGATAGATAGATAGATAGATAGATAGATAGATTCCCTGACCTCTTCAATTAAAAGGTGAGAAGACAGACAACAGGATAGAAAAAGGTCTGTAACACTGGAGAGCCATAATGATCAATCCTCAGTGCTGAAAGACATTCCTCTCTTTTTTTGCACTACAGTTCCCAGAATCTTCTGCTCCTTCCCTGCCAGCTCTGCTGAGAGTTCTAATCCAAAAGAGGAGGGGTTTCCAAGTTCTTTTCAGGTAGTGCTAGGCTACATGAGGCTGGAGAAAGAACTTTATAATATATTGTCAAGTGAAGGGTCAGGTTCTCACTTCTCCAGTCTTAGATTTATTCTATCCCATCCACACATCAGTTTACCTCTTAAAACGAAAGGTGTGTATGCTATGCATTTGTGGGTCCACTTCTCCTAACACATGCAAATTTCCCTTACACAGAGATTTTCATGAGCAGTTTTATCTCATTTAATTCACTTCTGCATGCTGTCTGCAGATAACACATTTTATGTCTGAAGAACGGCACTGCAAAATTCCAAAAATACCAAAGGCTATTCTGGGTTCTGGGTTATCCACAGTTTATATTTTATATTTAACCCATCACATGCCAATCTATTCTTTCTGGAAACCCATAGGTATCCAGATATGACCAGTCTATATAAAACCATGCCTTGAGAAAGGCCAGCAAGCACTGGAATCCCGAATTTTATCTAATGCTTTTCAGTTGATCCATAATCTCAGTGTGTCTCAAAACCCCAGCCAAACCCATATCCCAAACCCTCCTGAGAATGGTATGAACAAATGTATTGAAAGGATGAATACGTCTCGGACATCAACTGATCCCTGACAGCTACTTTTGACCCCTGCAAATCAGATTCTAAGCATGATCCAGAACAAGAAGACACAGGTCAAGCAAGGTTATGCTTTCCCCATCTCTGTTCCAGACCACTATTTTGAGATTGGACTTGTTGTAGGCCTATAGCTTCCCAAAACCCCTCAGTTAGCATGGCCAGTGGCTAGGCTAGCTGGAAGCTTCTGGGAGCTATTATCCCCAAAATGTTATATTGCCAAATTCTGTGAAAGTGTACCATGGAGAAAGGAGAGTCATGCAGGCAATTAGGCCCTCGATCGATACAACAAAAGTAAGAAGTTGGTGTTCTGTAAGAATATAATATAGAGCTTGTTCAGGAATCTAAAAAGCCAATGCCTTTAGGAGAGAAAAGTCTCAGCAAGACAAGGAACGGTAATATTATTCTGCATTGTTTGGGTTCCTTGCCATTGGGCAGACTCTCCCGGCAAAGGTTGGCCCAACATCTACAGAAAAGCAACACAGTCGAATGCATGTCAATGTTTTCCCTTGGTCATTGGTTTCTGCCCAGTTCCAACAATGACTGACTGGCTGACTCAGCTTCGCCAGCCTGTTCCCTTTAATCTGCCTGAATGCCATCATACATTGATTCTTCACTGAAGGAGAAGCAAAGCCCTTGCAAATTGTCAAGCCAATGCTGATGGAAATGCTGCAAAGCCCTTTTCCACATACAGTCTCAGAGCCTATAAATCTCCTTTTCCTACACTTTCACTCACAGCTTAATCCTAACCATCCATCTTGCAGTATTTAACCAATGTCACCCCTTTGCCCCCATCAAATGCAAAGGTGCACCTCAGCTGGTGCAGTTAAAATGGCAGCTTTGAAGTCAATGGGGGGTGGGTTAAGAAACATAAATTTCCCCACATCTAGGCAGGAAAATTAGCCATACATCTTAATGCTGACACCACTAATGCAAATGGGCAGTTTCAGTTTATAATTATAGTGTCAGGAAAAGCAAAACATGGTGGGCTAGAACGTCCTCCCTCGTTGGCATCTCAGTGAGCCTATGAGCAACAATTTCACTCTTAAATGAATGTAATGAAACGAGGCAGCACAATATATATGTATCACATGCCAATCTACTCTTGCTGGCAATATTCAAGGTGACCCTTCACCAGAAGAGTATTAAGCCTTCCTATATAACAGCCTTCTTCATAGTGGATTCACATAATTTCCATTGCAGAGCTTTGAAATTGTCTTTTTGTTAATTAATTAAATAAATAAGAAATACAACTCCCAGAATCTAGGAAGAAAGGGAATTGTGGCTCAGAGAACTCTGCCCCATTGATCAAAATGAGCCATGCCTTCCCACAGATTGGCCAGTAAGTGAACCCTGTTGATTAGCAGTCCAAGAATGAATAAGAGGTGGGTGAATCTGTCTATTACATTCATTTTCTCCATTCATTCATTACTCAGACATTCTGTCTCATTTCCACATTCATCTGTAGATATTAAAAATGGCACAAAAATGTGAACTGTAATATAAATGTTACCTGAAAGAGATGCATTTTTAAAAAATATCTTTTCTCAAAGTATAGATTTCTAAATAGATGTGATCCAAATATATTGATTTGGGTAATGCTTTTAGCCCAAAAATCATGATTAGAAAGTTTGGAAAACCACAAAGTATGAAGGATAACTGTAGTCCAATTTGTACATCAGCCCAGAAGCTGTAATTTGGGTCAGTTCATGTCAAAATGTGTGCCAGACAAATTCTAGGTGCATCCTTGCAATGAATTCTCGCATGTCAAGCTTGGCTGCCAAGGCCTCATAAATCTCAAACACAATCTGCTACAAGATTGGATTGGGCTTCAAAAACCTGAAAAGTTGCTTGTGTCACATTGACAGTGAAACAAAAGCAAGGGTAGTAAACCCCTCTGTAGCATATTTTTACCCACCGAGAGACCACCTTTAAGAGAATTCAGACAAATAGATGAACTGAGCAACACTGTGGTCCTGGAGACGTGTCCTTAGAGGAGGATTCAAAGAACAGTCTGTCTTGTCTTTAAGAAAAATGCAAGCTGCTCTGACAGCCTCTCCAATTGTATAGCAAGGTACATGTATGTATACATACAGTGCATATATACCAGTATCATCCTTAGTCAAAGAAGGCAATGGCAGAGACTTCAGTAGCTACAGAGAGTGTAATTCAGAAATAACCCATGTTCAAAATCAAATATTAATCAATAATCATTTATACGACTCTTTCCTAGACAAGATGCTCTATATTCATTCATTATTGTGACAGCTTGGCAAGATGCCATTATTGTTCCTGCTCTGAAGAAAAGAGAATTAGTCCTGCGAGAGATGGATACTGACTTGCCCAAGGGCACTAAGGATTTTCATGGTGGAGGTGAGAAACCAAATTTCCAAAGCCCATTAGACAAAACCTGGCAGGACAGATTAGTCAGACATGCCGTGCGACGGCCTGCAATACAGGACTAAATATATCACTTCTGTTTCAAATATTGTAATCTCACTGACAATGTATGCCAAAGTACTCTGAACACTCAGCATGCACTGTATAAATATTATTTGAATGCCACCATAAAGGACCTGGGTGGACACTTGAATCCTCCTGTGCTGTTTGAAAAAAGATTGGTTCTAGAATTCTGGACAGGATGCAGGATATGATGAGCGGTTCCAAAATAAGGAATGTAAATATTTTGACTGGACTTGAAAGAAAGCCAAGGAATTATTTACCCATCTGAAATGTCACGTTGCAAGATTAAAGTTGGGGTCCCTAAGCCAGAGTACTTAAAGAAGCAAAGGTGGAAAATGCCACTCTTGCACAGTCTATGGCTAGAGTTCATTAGCAGCTCCCTGAGATCCACCAGCTCAACCCAAGTGTTTATTTAGTGGATCAATAGGATACAGAGGCACTTCGAAGCAAAAGTAAATAGGATCTCTGAGCAGTTGCTCACCCCAGGGATCCAACTCATTTCCTCAGGGCAGACTGTTAATGTTGTCGTTGTTAAACAGTGGGAGGTCAGAAACCCAAAATATTGCAAGTCCCACAGAGAACTACCAGTAGATCCCAGTATGTCTTCCCTCACCTTCACTTCACTTTATTAAGGCATTGGAGATGATGTGACTCTGTTTCCAAATGTTCTCTGTCTGCTGGGATCCAATACCTCTGGCAAGGTGCCATTTTGAGGCAATGTTGTGCCTTCAGATTGATTTCTTTCTCTGTGTGTCTCTGTATTTGCCTACATATTGATCATATTTTTAATTAGTTTCAGTGATCAAAAATACGGTATGGCTGTCTGAAAACCTAAAGCAAAACAGATATCCATGTGAGCCTATATCTAACGTCTCACTAGCATATATCTGCCACCAAGATGGATCCTTTCCCCAGCTCCAGAAACAGTTGTGTTACTGGGAAATGTTGCTATGTATTTGTCTTGGATTCAAATATAGGTGACAAACCTCCTAAGAGGGTAGCAACACAAAGCCACAGGAAACATACATTCCTCAAGGCCATTTCTACAACCCCCAGACTCATCCTCAAAACAGGCTCCAAATTTTTTGTTGTTGGGCAAAATCCTGTTAACGAAGTTAGGAGCATAACGTTCCATAGGACCAGCACTCCACCCAATCTCCAGCTTGCAGTTACACAAGCTGCAGAGTGCCCTGCTGAAAAGAGCAGGACGTCCCCAATGCCCTCTTGTACAAATAGTGACAAAGAAGAACTATGTGTGCAATAGTTCATTGCACACGGGGAGGGGGGGAACAAAGAGGATTTGGCATAATGCATTGACAGCCTACCTTTCTCCCATGCGCTCTAGACAGTACACATAAAGTTCCCATTTATTCCCCTCCTGCTTGCCTTCAGCCATGGAGCTGCCTCACCAGGTGCCCTTAAAACAGGCCCTGAATTCATGGTGGCTTGTGTCTTCTAAAAGGAATGGGAGCAAATGTTTTTGTCCTAGACAGCAAAGAAGGAAATGCTCGTTCCAGAGGGCATTTTTACTGAAGGACCCCAAGAAAGAGACAGGCTGCAAAGGTTCTTAGACATAAGCAATCTCATTTTCTGTCCACATGCCTTAGAAGCATTTTCTTTGCCCTGCTTCTGCATTCCTTGCAGCAACATCTCCTGAGCTCCAAAGCTGGCACGGATATAAACACATATATTCAGATTTGATGCTATTACAATGGCAGCGTGAAAGCTTTTACGGCATTAAACCTGCCCTGATGATCTCTTTATGGTTTTATAGACTGCATTCACTCTAATGAAAGGATGCCAAAGCTGTGTTATCAGGGTAATTC
This sequence comes from Intellagama lesueurii, assembly GCA_037013535.1. Classification (NCBI taxonomy): domain Eukaryota; kingdom Metazoa; phylum Chordata; class Lepidosauria; order Squamata; family Agamidae; genus Intellagama; species Intellagama lesueurii. The sequence continues at coordinate 257,305,701 of JBAJHW010000002.1, forward strand.
ACATTTCCTCTTACTTTCAAGGGAACTGCATACAGATCACAAATGCTGATGCTGCCTTTCAGTGGGAGGCTGTTTCTTTAAAACACTTTCATAGAGGTACAGCTGAAATTCTGGAATCCGTAGGCATGTGCATATACAAACAGCCGAAGTGGGAAACAGGAATAGAATGAAGGGGGCAGGCATTTTCCCACAAAAAAGACCCAAATCTGTCTTCCCTAGAGAAAGAGAAAGAAAATTGAACCTTCCTCAATGGCTGTGGACAGTATTACCAGAGCTGCCTGAGGCAAGGCAACAAACATCCTCCTCTCCATGAAAATAAGTTGCTCCGTTTCTATCTATCTATCTATCTATCTATCTATCTATCTATCTATCTATCTATCTATCTATCTATCTATCTATCTATCTATCTATCTATCTATCTATCTATGCACATGGGGATAATCACCTCCTCAAAATATCTCTCTCCCACCCAGGCAGTACAAATGCAAATAACAAAAAAGATAATTAACTGCTCTTCCATGGATCATAAAATCTACTACCTGAGGCAGCTGCCTTCGGTTGCTGTTCTCCTCAGACTTCCCTGTCTCATTCCTCTCTTAGCTATAGTCCTTACTGCACCTGGGAATGTGTTACTGTAAATTCTTCTTCTTGCCATGCAAAGTATTTTAGGGTAGCCTGGGCTTGAATGGGCAATTAAGACCTATTGGGTATACAAAAGGCTTGCTGCTGGTGAAGATTGAAGCAGCTAGAACTGGCTTGTTCAGAAGCATCTTTAAACCCTCCTTATTGTGGTGAGCAGGGAGAGGGTCCCACATAGAGTATAATGACAAGGACCTCCACTAGAAAATTTGTTACTACCCCACTGGGCAAAACTATCCTCATGTGCTCCCTTTGGTCCATTTTTGCCTATTCCTGTGACAAATACCTGAATAGGATTTAAGAAAAGAAGCCAAGTGTGAGATATTTGAAGGAAAAAATATAGGAAAAGCATGTGGGTAGAAGACCTACAATAATAGATGGGATAAGAGATGTTGAGATTGGCCACTGAAAAAGCATTCTGTTTTGATTTCAAATTATACGCATCTAAACGTTCACAATTTAATGCATATCTTCGGGGGGGAAAGTGCACAGTTTAGTCAATGGAGAAACACATAAAAATGCATACTTTAGAAAAGGCACATAATAAAAGACTTGTGAAGGACAGAGGTCCTGCAATCTAGTACAGAACTTGAAGACAGTGAGACTGCTAGTGGGATTCACAGAAATGCAACAAAAATGAAAGATTTTTATATTCCTAGACCACAGCACGCACCGATCTTAGAAATCAAAGACTTTTTATAAACAGCAATATTATATAGCTGAAGCCTCACAGGTGTCAAATAATAATAATAATAGGATTTACATGGAAAATGATAGGTATTCAAAGCTATTCAGAGGCAAAATCTATATCAATGTTCCAACAGCCCTGGATATATTACCGAGAAAATTCAATAGCCTTATATTTGTACAAGACAAAATGATCACGGAGAACAAAGAAAAAACCCAGCGTGATAACAGTTTCCAAAGCGCTAAAATCAAGTCTGGATAGCGGCAAGCAGGCTGATGAGCCAAGCTGACTGAATGGCTGAAAAGACCCACCTTCTCCATTAAAGGGCCATCCCATTCTCCAAAGATGAGATCAATACCCTCTCATTACAGCCAATCTGTCACCAAACCCTTTCTTGTACTTGACAAACAATCCGTGGCACCTGGTGTCTGCTGTGGTTGATGGGGCAAAAATCAAGACACACACAGAGAGAGAGAGAGAGAGAGAGAGAGAGAGAGAGAGAGAGAGAGAGAGAGAGAGAGGAAGCAAGGATGTGAATATAGACATGCCGGGATGGGAAAAGGAAGGGCCCCAGTCCCTAACCCTCTTCTGCCTCTGGTAAAAAGACAGGCCAGAGTGATGGGCTGGAGGCTGCTTAAGCCTGAGGTGGGAGAATGCCCGAACTGTGCTAATGGCTCAAACACCACTGCAAAACCATGCAAGTCTACCATTGCTGCTTTCCCAGAGCCAACTCTTCTTTCCCATGCATTACCCTTCTGTCCTTCCTGCCAGTCTAGATAGTGAAACAGATTAAATATAAGACAAGGACCCATACTGGCATTGGCTTGGCTTGGTAAACTGAGCTGACAGCTGCACAGCTCAGAAATGTTCCTTTTATAAACCGTATGTCCAAGATCCTTGAGTCACCATGGCCAGTTAGTATCCAGAAATTACAGCCTTCCCCACAAAGAACTCCTTCCCAACTTCTGGACCATAGAATCATAGAGTTGGAAGGGACCTATAAGGCCATCAATTCCAACCCCCTGCTCAATGCAGGAATCTAAATCAAAGTGTATGTGGCAGATGGTTGTCTAATTTTCTCTTGCATGCCTCCAGCACTGGAGCGCCCATCACCTCCTGAAGTAACTGGTTCCATTGATGTACATATCTAGCAAGGTATTTCACCCACATCTCTCCCATGCTGGTTTCATTCAGCATCCCTTTGGGATAAATGGAGCTGCCTCCTTTGGTGGGGGAAGTTGACTTCCCTCATTTGGGCCTACGACATTTATTTTATTTATTTATTTATTTATTTATCCATTCGACTTGTATGCTGCCCGCACTCTGCAAGAGTCTCCGGGCAGCTTCCAACATCAATTAAAATAATTCAATTAAAACAAACACACTAAAAACCAATACAGTTAAAACAAAAATGAAAAAAAATCTACAAAAAACAATCTAGATCCATGACTATCAATTAAAATTAAAATTAAAATTCAAACCTTCAATTAAAAACTTCAATTAAAAAAGAACAGGAAGGTTTTAACCTGGCGCCGAAATGTCAGTAACATCGGCGCCAGTCAGATGTCATTTGGGAGGGCATTCCAAAGACCGGGGGGGGGGGGGGGGCAGCTGCCGAAAAGTCCCTCCGCCTACAGGCCATCCCTCTCACCTCACTGAGGGACGGCTCTTTCAGGAGGGCCTTCTGGCTAGATCTCAGTTGCGCATATCAGAGGGAAAGTTCTTTGTGACAAGCCTGATCCTTTCACTGAGCACAGGTTTCCAAGGAAGTGAGATTAAGATGCAGTTTTCCTTCCTCTAAGCCACCTGTCACCCACAATTTTCCCCATATGTAAGAGATGAAGGGAGCAACCACAGGAACCGGTGGGAAAGTCCAGGAAACACACTTTTCCTGAAGCAAAAAGCATATGGGGTAAGGACACCTGTTTGCTTCAGAGTCAAGTACACTCAACCCTGCTCTCTCCCTTCCTTATGGTTTGCTTAGTCTGGACCACCTTTTTTCAGTGGATCAAAAAGTGGATCATCACTGCAAATAATGTTTGCAACCCTAGGAAGTACATAAGCAAATGAATGAATGATAGAATAAATTAATGAATGAACATATGTAGGAATCTCCTCGTTTGTTTTTTTCTGGCACAGGATTCAAAACAAGGTCAGCAATTTCTGCCTTTGTTATTCTCACTGTGTAGAGATGTTTGACCCAAGATTCTTTGGGTCAAATAAATAATAGCACTTTCATCTGCCAAGCGAAAATGCCAGTGTTGCTTATGGCCACAGAATGGCTCCTGGAACTGCTCGTTTCACAGTGCCATTCCAGCTCAGCTCCTGGTGGCATGCCATCAGGAAATCAAGGAAGGGGCTTCCTGAATTACTCCATTCTGATTTCCACTGGGGGAAATGTTTATTTCTCACAGCTTGTTCTTCAATAAAAACTTTTATTTTCTATGTCATTTCGGTTCAGTAAGCTGTGTACATTCAGAAACAACAGGTCGATACAGCTGGAGCAGTCGCCGCTTGACATTCACCGGCAACCTCGAAAGGTTGATGACACCAGGGATGAGTAGGGCAAGGGTGTCTGTGAGAGGGGGCCGAAACTGTGCACTTCTCTGTCATCATGCCAATAAAACCCAGGGCTCACAGGAGAGCTGCCTCCCACTCCCCTTGGGGAAAGGTAGCCTTTAAATTCTCAGCTGAACCAACTACTTTTATGAATGAGGTGTTCAGGTAAAGGGATTAGGCATCTTCATGAGGTATCAAGTGGTTACCACATTTTTCTGGCCAATTCAGCTCCCTCTTCTCAATCCCTTTTCTTGTTCCTTCTTTCACAACCTTTCACTAGCAATGATCCCAGTCTCCTCAGCTTCTGCGACAACACAGCTTCTCTTAGTTACTGTCTCACCTTTGAGTTGCTCTTTATTTGCTTCAGAGTTTTGGTCAGTCTTCTCTCTACCCCCCTTCTCCTTAAGGATAAAACTCAACACTGCCTATGGCTTCAGTCAAACAACATTCCTTACTAACTCCTCCAATTTTATTTCATGCTGCATGTGAGGTAGATGGAGCATTCCCTCTTTTTAACTTAAGTATCTTCCAGTTCTATTCCTCCCAGTTTCTAGGGGATCCCTCCCATCTATTGCACTTGTGATCTTTCCTTCTTGTGTCAGTCTAGCTAGTTCCCTCTCTTCAGAAGATCTCCACTCTTCTACTTGCCTTCAAGTGCAACTAGCCCGTATGATGGTAACTTCTTGTGGAGAAAGAAATAATATTCTTTTATGTAGGTCTGGCCTCCTGCCATCCTCTCCAGTTCATTCAATATCCATCTGCCAAATATGTACCTTACTGATCATGCTTTGTATTCCTCACTCACTGACCCTAAACATATGGCTTCCTGCCAAGGTTACACTGTGAAAGGCAGCAGCATAGTGTTTCTAGATGTTTCATCTTCTCTTTCTCCTACCTCAAATATAGCATTATTCTATTCTTCACTTACCATTGGTAAGAATGGTGAGAGAAACACTTTCTGAACTGTTGGATAGCTCAGTGGCTTAGGTCTCTGGCTGCAGACCCAGAGGTTGAGAGTTCAATTCCCTACAGTGCCTCCTTAATTCAATGGTCCATAGGGCCCCTTCCAGCTCTTGCAATTCAAAGGTTATTAATCAGGGCAGCCCACTTTCTTTATGGTTTAATACCGGGTGAACTCATGGACCATGCAGAGATAACACCTCAAAATCTGAGAAGGAGGGCTGCTCTGATCATCAGCCACCTGTTGTTTAATATATCTCACAGCTGAACTCTCACAGTGAAAACAAGTTCCAGAGTGACATCCTGTTGAGCCTCCTTTGCTTCAAATTAAGTTCTGGCCTTGATCCAAATCCTACCAAGATGAAAGGGTTTATTCGGATCAGCACTTGTATTAGTCTGACATTTTGGCTCTCCCATGGGACAGATTAATGCGGGGGGTTATAATCTCTCATTGCCTGAGATTGAAAAGGGACATATTTCAATAATGTGGCTAAAATCCCTCTCTGATGATACTGGAGCCTTAGCTTGTTTTATCTCACACTATAAATTCCCTACCACAACAATCAGATTCTGGGTGGCCTAGATCACCAGCCCCTTACACAAGCTCACTGGAACATCATCTCATGGGTTCTTGGTCTTTCGAAGACCATTAAAATATCCTGTCTGTTATCTCTTTAATTATCTTTGTCCCATGAAAGGTGTTAGGAATTCGTGGATTGGAGCTGTTACTGGTGACATACAGGTGGAGTCTTTGTCCAACTGCGCTATGCAAATGCCTCCCCAAATACTGTACAGGGTTTGTTGCTAGGCTACTGAACTCACAGCACTTTGCCTGAGGGACAGATGAGGAAAAGACCAAGCCAAGGCCTCAGTTGAAAATCCAGCACCTGTTATTTGTCTACTATGTTCCCCCTTCCCTCTTTGAAATCCTATAGGTAGTGCCTGGTTGTGTTCACATGAATGGTGCAAGCTGCGAAGATAATCTGCAGTTTCAAATAGTATATGTTAAGATATCTGGATAAGATGAATGATGTGAAAACATAGCCCCAAGCAATAATTACAGCTGAAAACCGCAAAAGGCATTGATGTAGTAGCTTTACAGGGCATACTGCAGACAACCACAAGGATAGCTAGGAACATATTACCTGTCACATGTCACTTGATATTTAATAAGGTACAGGGTATCTGTGCCTTGAGTTTTCAGGATGCAGGTACCGCCGGTAAAGTCACCTGTTATTATTTCCTCCTCATTCTCCTGTTGCTCCAACATCGATTGATACAATAGCAGACCTCTTCAAAGGATTTCATCCTTATGAAGGAGAAAAAAGTCTCCAGAAATTGATTAAGTCCTGTAATCATTCGTTTTCTGAATACAATGATTCCAGAGAACTCCAGGTTTGTTTGGTACTGTTCCAGCATTTTGCAGTCTCAGGCAGAGTTTATATGGCACCTCTCCTCCATCACACACACTCTATATAAAGGCAACCCTATACATATAAGAGGACTGGGTAATTGTTTAAAAAGATTAAACCCCTCGGAAGTTTCTAATTCTTAAAAGCCATGCATCAAAGCAGAAGGCAGCACTGTTTGGTGCAAGTGGCATCATTTCCACTAAAATATCAAATGTGCTACTTATGCAGTTTTCCTTAGTTTGTGTGAAAAATCATTCTCATTGTGATCTCTTTTCGAGAGTGTCACAAACTGCCTCTCCCTTTGGTCGGATAAGGTGAATAATTTGGCAAAACTCTTCATCTAATGGTAGCCCAGCAAATTGGGAAGCACACAGTCAGGTAACTGAGGGGATTCAGGGAGAACACCAGGAGTCTGCTCCCACACCCAGCATATGCTACTCAAAGGAGCTACCTATTTCTGCCTAATAGCAGGGGTGACCTTGGATTTTTCTGTTCCATTCAGAGTCCACCAGAAAAACTGGGATGGGGGGTGACAAGTGAGGTATAGAAGTGGGACCATGGACAACTCCATACAGAGGTAAGACATACAGGCTGGGTATAAGTACTCAAGATTCCAGCAGCCATCTGGAACCAAGTGAAGATGTGAATAAGCTTTAAGTAGCTTAGGGTTTCCAGACAGTACCTGAGGGAATCTCTCCCATCTCAAAGTACTCAGTTTGATTCTTTGGGCATCAACTCTGACAGAATTGGAGGGCAGGGTTTCCGCTCAGTTGAAACTGAAGGCTTCCAAGTCAGAGAAAGAAGGATGAGTGATCTCTTTTGACCATGGAACTGTTTGAGTGATATTTTCCAGCAGTGGGGGTGGACACAGTCACAGTCCCTTGGGTTCTTCCTGTACCAACATCTCCGGTGTGCTCTATAGTTTACTTGGGGACTGGTGGTGGTGTCAATCCTTGTGCCTAGCCATCCCACTTTTCAGAGTTTTCAGGTGCTGCTTCTCATCATGAAGCCATGCATCATGAAAGGGTACCTATCAAGGAATTCTCAGTGGGATCGATCACAGAAGGAGGGACAGCTCATGCACCTTATAAGCTGTGTGCACTGCCCAGATTCCAAAAGCACCCAACATTGAGGCACAAGTAGTTCTCCTGAGCCTAACTCTCCCATCAACCCAAACTCCAGACTGAGCGACCTTCTTCTCAAATAATCTGTTGCTTCTGCCCTGTTAGTGTGAGGCAATGGAATCTATCTGGCTTTATCTTCAGTTGCCTTTGTTCTTGTTATGGGCCATCAAGTCATGACTTATGTGACATCATTTTCAAGGTATGTAAGATGTGAGATGTCAAGCAGTGGTTTCCCACTGCTATACCTCAGAGTCTCCACAACTGAGTGGGAATTTACACCTAGGTCTCTGAGTCCTAATCTCAACCTCTATCACACTACACTGGCTCTTGATCACAGGCATTAAAAACCAACCCTGTTCCTAATTTTTGTATTTTCCCATACAGTGTCACTGAAAAATGTGTAAAGTGTTCTTGGTTTATTAGCATCATTGCTGTGTTGTTTTTTTAAATAGACAGACAGACAGACAGAAACCTTTATTGGCATAATGTACAAAATTAAAACACACTAAAATGCAGATAAAACATTCAACAGCTAACATGTGGCAGGGAACAGACAAATGCATATTTAGGGCTCGGCATTCTGCGACAGCACGCTGCGTCGCCTCTGCATGATGGAGTAGATGTATCTGGCTGTTATCAGGGTAAGTTCCTTAATAGTGCCACCTAGGAGGTGTCGAATTTTTCTCAGGTCGTCCCATTCAGAATGGGAGGAAAGGAAAGTGCTCAGATAAGACAGGCGGATATCCTTATACAAGATACAGTAGAACAACATATGCTGCAAGGATTCAACCACTCCCAAATAGATGTTCTTTTTATTGAATAGCACTTTCTGACTTTGGTTCAGTCACTTTTGAGAGGACTCAAGAGAGGCACATCGTAACAAGCAAAGATTCTATGATTCCCGTAGGTCTTCCCAACGTATAACTAAGGATGGGTCAGAAATTTTTTTAGTTCACATTTCAAGGTAAACTTAATTTGCATCCCTGTACCTACAAACAAACCATATTGTACAACTAGTATTGCTTTTCTCAATTCTGCAATATGGTTTAAAAATTAAAAAGGGCAAACGCAAAAGGTGTACAAGCCTTAGACAGCACTGCTGGCAAGAAAATGGATATGTTAGGAAAAGTACATACTAAAAAAAGTGAATATTAGGAATGATGCATATGGTAACCTGTATGAATTTTTCCATGGATGTTTAAGGGGAAGAATCACAGACTGCTAAAATGGGATGGAGCACACTGGAAAAAGGGGAAGTGGAATTGAACTGTATCTGATGGATTCATGCATCCATACATGCAACATGAATTGATTGTGTGTCCTGTGACATGTTCTGCTACAATAATACAGAGATTCGTCAGCAGACATCTCCCTCAGGCAAGAGTCCCCTGAAGGTCCAAAGCCTGAAAATCATAGTTCTAGTAGGGACAGTACCTAGGACTTTAGACAGTATATTTCATGAAGGTCTGTTAAATTCTTGGCACGTCTTTAATAGACAGACATTTTATATTTTTTTATAGGGGAAAAGTGTACTTTCAATCTCCCCAAAGCACAGACATCAGCACAGAACGTTCGCTAGGAGATATCAGACAAGAGCAACATATTGTTCATGCTTCTTTAAAGAACGACGGCTTTCCGCGGGGAGCCTTAAAGTAGCTTGCTCTGCTATGATGGCTAGATTACTCTTAAGTAGCAGGGTTGGTATTACTAATGTGATTAGTTTTTCAAAAAAGGCATTAATATTTAAAGCATCTGTTAGCGTCGCCAGCCTGGGATAGAAGTCAGAGAGTACAGTAAAGGTTCTCAAAGCAAACTTAGAAGAGATCTAAGACCAAGGAGAGGTGAAAGCTGGGGCTGGCAGGGCAGAGAGAAGGAGAAAAACAGCCATGTTTGTGCACCACTGTGGTTCTAGTGTAGATTTTTTGAATTTAAAAGCAGGCACAGACTTTGCTTTTGATTTAGTAATGGCTCACTTTCTATTGTAAATTTTAGGAGTAGAGGAGGGCTTAGCGCAATGTTTAATTTGCATGAGGATTCTGTTAGGCAACGATTCTGTATCTGTAGCGTAGGAATTAAAATCCTGATCGGTCATATAGAGTGTCTGTTCATCAACAAAGTTTATGCTTCTCTTCCTGCAAGAAAATAAAATAGCAATTCACTGAAGTCCTTGTTTAAGGTATATTCTTTTATTTTTTAAAAAGGGGACCCCTTAATATTAAGATACAGTTTCCCACCAGCTACAAAACACTTCTTACAGCTCGCAGACCCCATAACTTTTGTATTTTTTTTTCCATTGTGTCAAACAACCTGAATGTCCCCAGAGCTAAAATTTTCTGAGTATGATGAACTTACTCAGTAAGTATTAGTAATGTTGTTACGATGATTGCAAAGGAAGAAAGCGTTCTCCCCTCAGCCAACAAAGACAGGTATATTTAAGTACTGTGCTAACGTTCACACTGTATATTACTGGCTACCACTGCAAATGAGTTTCTGCTCTAATCTGAGAGTGTGTGTTTGTGACTGATGGTGACACAGGGCTTCAAGGGCACAGTCACAGAACTCTTTCCTATGATTCACAGGACTAACTGCTTCTTGCACTCCCTGCAGGAAGTTGACTATACAGACGGCACAGCTCACAATGATCCTGTGCAGGATCCCCGTTGTTGACTGACGCAAGATATTTTTCTGCCTGAGGCAAAAGACAAGATGGTGCCCCTTCCCTTTCCATAAATAGTATTAAGCTAGAATGGCAATGGGAAAGTGTCTTCAGCTGGCATCTGGCTAATTCAGGGAGGCACACACAAGTTTTATTTATTTATTTGATTCATTTGATTCATATACCACCCCTCTAGTGGACACACTACTCTGGGTGGTTTACAAATTAAAAACTCAGACTCACAAGACCCAAATAGTGACAGCTATGGAGAGTAAGAGAAATGAACACTGTTACCGCCCACCACCTGCCATCTGAACCAAGTGTCTCATTTCATCTAATGGTAGGGCTGGCTCCTCTGTTATCTGAACCAACAGTGGGCCAATTTAGAGAAAAATCCTGAAACACCCTCCTCATCAGCACTACAGGGATAAAACATGCCGAAGCAGCGGGCCCATATTAAATCATGCTGGGCTGACCTGAAGTGCCCAAAATCAACCATCTTCCTTTGTCTGTGAGTAAACAGATGCACAAAGGGAAATAACATGAACCACAGTATCCTTAATAATACCCACATCTACTTGGAACAGAACATTTACGCTCCTTCCCTTGGTAGAGAAGGGCCTTTCTTAAATGAAGGGCTGTAGGTTTGGAGGACTGGAAGTACTAAAGTTCAGTGCTGAAGTACTCTGTACTCAGTTGCCCCCAGGCCTGACAGAGGGGCAACTAGTACTAGTCCCCAACTTGCACATCTTCAGTTGTTTCCCCCCTCTTTTCATCACCTGTAACTAATACCTTTTACGTGACAGAGGGAAGTCAAAAGCAGATAGAACTTTCTTAGTGTAGAACATTTGAGGCACCAAACACTTGTGCTGAACCAGGTCCTATGTGGGAACCTAGAGCTGCACTCATGCTACTTTAGGGAGCTGGACAGGGAACAGATTGTATTTGTCTTCGGTGTGGAAGGGATTGTCACTCTCAAATTGGCCTTCTCAGCCACACTAGATGCTGTTCCAAGACCTCTATTCTCTTGAGACTGAAGGATGCCTACAGAACTCATGCTACTTTAGGGACTTCAACTTCACAGCTTACTCTGAATGGGTCTAAAAGGCAAACATACCATGCAGTCTTATGAATGTCAGCTCAGAAACCCTGCTGAGATCCATGGGGATTACTCTCCAGCAAGTGGGCACAGGATTGCAAGATTTATATTTAAAAATACCCTGAAAAACAAACAAACAAAACACACTCCTGCAGTTCTATAAGTACAATCAGAAGCCTAAATAAATGCTCAGTTTAAATGTGCTGATCATACAATAAGAGTCCATTGACTTCAACAGTAGGAAATGTGTATTCAGCAGCTTGCAACACCAAGTCATTCATTTTCATGCCAGGAATGGTATTAGGGGCATAAGGTCAGGCAGCAGATATCTATATACTTATCTGCAGCTAATGCTATCATTATCTAGACAATCTTAATATCTCAGAGTAAAGAACACCGTCTACCAGCATGAGTATCCACACAGGCACCAGGCAGCTGTGCACAACAAAGCTCTCACGATGCATTCTGCATTTGTAAATATGGCTGAAAATTAAAGATTGAGATTAATATTCATCATTGGTATGTCTGGAGACAATTTCCAATGGGAAACATGTCTCCTACCTGTGGAACCTTAGAATACAGCATGTTAGGTAATTGTCAGAAATAGATTTCTCTTTCTTTCTCATTTGAGGCTGTTCAATATTGTGCTGAATCAGCTGCTTTCTGTTTTGGCCAGCTTTTAGAACACCTGCAATCTTTTCAGGAGCCTAAAATAGATTTAACTGTATCCCTTCCTCATACTCACCATGCAAAGAATGGCAAATGGCTGCCAGATTTGGCAGGTCTGGCAATCTCACCACTGCTGTTTGGAACACTGGAGATAAGAAGTGTGGTTGAAGGTGCCCAATTTGAGTTGCAACAAATGAAGCTTAAACATTCAACAGCCCTATTCATGTTTTCTAAAATATCTCCCATGGGAAAACACTGTTTGATTCATTTGAAATGTGGTGCTAGAGGAGAGCTTTGTGTACATATATCCTGAACTGCCAGAAAGACAAACAAGTGGGTCCTAGATCAAATCAAGCCTGAACTATCTCTGGAGGCAAATGTGTTGAAACCGAGGCTGTCCTACTTTGGGCACATCATGAGAAGGCAAGATTATCTGGAGAAGACAATAATTCTGGGAAAGGTAGAAGGCAGCAGGAAAAGAGGAATACCAAATATGAGATGGATTGACTCCCTAAAGGAAGTCACAGTTTGAGATTACAAGAGATGAGCAGGGCAGCTGAGGACAGGACATTTTGGAGACAGCTCATTCATAGGATCACCATAGATCAGAAGTGACTTTATAGCACATAACAACAACAACAAAATGCCCCTTCTCCTGAATTGCTCTGTTGGCATCAGACAAGAAAATGGCAACAGATGACCAACTGGTGGTTTCTCATGAACCCACAACCATTCACCTAACAAAGAACCTTAACAATAAGGGTTTTTTTCCCCATAGGAGAATATGGCTGCTTTCATCTGCTGTAGGGAGCTATAAGAAACATTCAATACACATTCCGATTCCCAAGGAAGGAGATGCCAAGGAGTGCAGAAACTATAGGATCGTTGCTTTAATTTCCCATGCAAGCAAAGTGATGCTCACAAGTGTTGCAACAAAGGCTTTTACCTTATATGGAGAGAGAAATGCCTAATGAACAACCTGGGTTTTGAAAAGGAAAAGGCACTTGAGATCATATTGCAGTAGGGCTGGCTACTGAAAAGCATCAAAGAACTTCAGAAGAATATCAGTTTACTGCAAAGCCTTTGACTCTGTAGACCCTGAGAAACTATGGCTTGTTCTGAAAGAAAGGAGTGTGCCTCAACACTTGACTGTCCTGATGCATAACTTGTATTGTGGACAAGAAACTACTGTTAGGACAGAATATAGAGAGACAGAATGGTTTCCTGCAGGCAAAGGTGTCAGAAAAAGGTGTGTTTTATCCCGCTATCTCTTCAGTCTGTATGAAGAACATATCATACAGAAAACCAGACTAGATTCAGTTGAAGGAGGAGTGAAAATGGGTGGAAGAAACATCAATAATTTAAGACATGCAGATGACACCATCTCTCTGGCAGAAAGCAGGAAGGACTTGAAACAGTTTTTAGGGAATGTGAAAGAAGAAGGTGCCAAAACGGGACAAAAATAATGGCTGCAGAAGAACTACACAACTTTAATATTGATAATTAAAAGATTGAAATAGTTAGTGATTTCATATGCCTTGGTTCAAACATCAATCCAAATTGAGTCTGCAGCCAAGAAATCAGAAGAAGACTGAGACTAGGAATTACAGTAATGAAGGAACTAGAAAAGATTGTCAAGTGTAAGAATGTGTCACTGGAGACCAAAACCAAGATCATCCATGTTCTTGTATTTCCAATCACTGTGTATGCGCATGAAAGCTGGACAGTAAAAAAAAAAAATGATTTGTTTGAGATGTGGCTGGAGGAGAACTTTGTGGATACCCTGGACTGCCAGAAAGACAAACAAGTGGGTCCTAGTTCAAATCAAGCCTGAACTATTTCTGGAGACAAAAATGTTGAAACTGAGGTTGTCCTACTTTGAGCACATCATGAGATGGCAGGATTCTCTGGAAAAGCCAATAATTCTGGGAAAGGTTGAAGGCAGCAGGAAAAAAGGAAGACCGAATATGAGATGGACTGGCTCCCTAAAGTGTAAGCCACAGGCTTGAATATGCAGGAGCTGAGCAACAAAAACAACAACAACAAGGAGAACTGTCAGTGCCTTTGTTGCAGCAGCAGCCAGCCATTATACCGATCTCCATCTTCATCTCAAATCTGTTTGCATGTCCATAACAGATCTAGAAGCAGAGTCAAATGAACATGAACGTATATTGGCAAGCAACAACTCTAACAGCTCCACTAATAGATTATAACGATGAGTAGGAGCAAGAGTATGCTAGATGGTATAAAAATAGTATTCACCCACTGCCTCATTGTAAATACAATGCCAGAAATTTTGAGTGGCTTCCTCATGACATGCAGAAAGCAGAACACCAAGACATTCTGTCTATACAGAAGTGCATGCATACACAAATTGGCTTCTTTGTGAGTGCAGAATACAGCTACAGACGTTTGCCTTGGCAAGTGTGTAAGAGTAACCTCCACTACGCTCACCAATTCTCCTTGCAGTTCAAAGGAGGACAAAAACAGAACAGCTCACATGCCTCCTCAGGCTCTATGTAGACCATTATTTATTTATCTATCAGGTTATGTGTGATATATTATTTATGTAACATGCATATTTTTCAGAAGGGGGGAAATAAATTGCCTGCTGTCTCCTTCAAGTCCGCCTATGCCAAGCCTTCTCCCTTTCTTTTGTGATTCTGAATAATTGCTTTGCATCAGTAATATCTCTAGCATATTATTCTCACCCTATCCCTCAAAAACCCTACAATTCAGGCAGGCAGTTGCATGCCGACAACAATGGCCACAGAGATGTTACTGTAAATCATTGGCTAGATCATTGTTTCCCACTTCTTAAGCAGCTGTGAGGTTTTTTTTATTAAAATCTGACTCCACGTATATTATCCAGTTGCTCTTTCTGATTTCTTAAAAGGCTTGGCCATATGTACTTTTATTCAAATTATGACTTCTGTCTTAACATTTTTAGATCAGATTCCCATAAAACACCAAAAGCTGTATGCAATAGAACACAACAACACGAGATACACCCTATCATCTGAAATTCATAATTTTGGACTAAATCCAGCATAAGTGGACCTCCCCCGTTAATGTAGTTGCACTATTGTGCAAACACGCAAAAGGTTGTGCAAGCACTTGCGAGTGTACTGGAGAGTACACTTGCTTTAACTCTGCAAAGGCATGGTGGGTCTTGCATGGGATGCCAGAGGATTCAGGACACTGGGACTTGAAAAGAGCCCAGCTGAATGGTGCCCCTATAGGAAATGCCTACAGATAAATTCTGCAGAAACAGTTCCTATAGTATTTTACTGGAGCCAGTGCCAATTAAACTCTGCCACAGATGGAAGTTTAAGACATATTTGCATATGGAAAGGGCAGGAGTACAAATTGGATGGGTGAGAAACAATGTCACACTCACTGAAATCCAGCAACTAGGATCACTCAAAGGAATATCCAATCCATACATTTCAAACATTAACACCCTTTCGAAAAACAAAACAAAAAACAAAACAACCCCCCCCCCAAGAAATAATCAGGAATACCTAGTGTGCAAATAATCAAGTATGCTAACTTTCTCTTGCATTGTTCCTTCTGAGTGCTGAAGCTGCAATGTCACAAAAGGTGCATTAAAAAAAGCATAAAGTTTGGCAAAGATAAGGAAAGGCATGTTGATGAGGAAAGCTGGAGCCCCGAAAATTGTGGGCACAAGTGGCAGTAGGTGGAGTAAAAATGCAAATGTTGTAGTCACATTTGGTCTATAGAACCACTTGCACCCCAGAATTGTTCACAGTGTGTAAACTTTCACAGCAACTGAGTCAGTGAAAAAAAAAGATTTCCATTGGCAGACAGAAACTTCAAAGACAACTCCTGTTTGGTTTGGCTTGGCTTGATACACACTGTGAATCAAACAGCAGAGTTCTAGAGGGCATAACTCAAGCTCAGGATGTTGCAATACTGACTAAGATGTCGTGCAAATCCAAGTGAGGAACATATTCCTTTTCCTGCTCGCTCCTCATGATGTCAAGCCACATGGTCTCCACACAATTTTATCCATTTCCAGACATGAGTTCCATTCAAAACACCAAAGCCTTTTTCCCTCACAGTATCTTGTACTGTTATCGACCTTCCCATCATCATCCCCAATACAGCAAGAAAGTAGTCATTCTCTACTTGGAAAATTATTATCAATTCAAGAATAAGTAGGGAATGGTGGCGGGGGGGGGGGGAGGGAATTGAGTGGATAAAAGAAAGGCGGGAAGTGAAAACAAAGAAAAACCTCTCCTCGGGGAACAACCTTCGAAAAGGCATTATGCTAAATTGTTTCAAATTTAAAAACACACAGCCACAATAACCATTTCCATAACAATAAAGCAAATCAAAATGACTTTTATTTTGCGGAGTAAATAATCAATCCATAGCCATGGGGAAAGGGCTGAGCAGTCACTCAAGTAATCAATTCCCTCTACAAGGCATAGAAGAGAAAGCAATTTTTAAAAATAAGATTCAACACATAGAGTTCTGAGATTCTTTCTTAACCCATAAGAGCCTGGACAAGTGTTAAATCTGACTGGAAGACAGGGATGCACCACCGGTAATGGATTTTCTGGACAAAGATGTCCCCAAGAATAGAGTGCCTTTTCTCTCATGGATGAAAAAAGAAAGGCAACTGGAGTTAAGCAGTGCTCCAGTAAGTCTCTTTGCTGGATACCTTGCTTAATTTCTCAATTAATTTCTGATCAGTACTTTTCTGATATTTGGGATGATGTGGGTGTAAACATAGTGACAGTTAGGAAATGTTTGGGTGTTATTGATCCAATGGCCATCATTCAGAGAAAAAGCTAAATGTTACAGCCGTTACCAAATTGGATATCAACTCTGAGGCACTGTTTCTAAGGTGAAAAGGGGAATGAGTCAGAACGATGCAATTAAAACAACAACAACAACACTGTCTTGAGGGAGGTCTTCTCTGCATCAATGGTTGCAGGGGAAGACCCTAAAGTAGCCATGGAACCCCTACATGGTGAGTCATGGAGTCTGTTTTAAGGAATACGCCTGTGCTATGAGGCTTCCTGCTTACCCTGTGCAACCTGTGAAGGACATTAACAGACAACCAATTACTCTCTCTGGCTCTGCACTGTAGGGAGAGACTGAACCCACAGTTTGGAAAGGTTACTTTTTTGAACTACAACTCCCAGAATCCCCCGAGCATATGAAAAGGCATCAACAGGCCTCTACAAGGTATTGGGGTGGAGAAAATAGCCTGAAATGGTAAAAGAAAACGGAGGAAGCTCAGGAGTATTGCTGGCCACACTGGTAGCCCTGGAACATGTGTGCACCGGATAGCCTCCCATTGCCGATCCCAGTAGCACATTAAAAGGAACCAAGTGCACAGCCATGTTCCACCATCTCCATCTCTGTCCTTGGAAAAATCTGCCCACTTATCCCTCTACATCAAGTGAAAGGTCTGAAGAAATCTCCCTACACATTCATCTGATGGAAAGTGGAAGTCTACAGATGATTGGGAGCCTGTTATAACAGGGTCCTTGACTGTATAGAGACTTCTGCTCACATCCATGCAAACATGAACACAGGTCTACTTTTGACCTGCCGGCTGAACACAGGCAAGGGAGAGATTGAGGGAGGAACACACAGGGCTGTAGGTGGCAGGGGCTGCAGGCTTAACAGGTTCTCCTATGCCTGAACAGAGCTGAGGAGAACCACTGATATTAAGCATGCAAAAGTGGAAATACAAGCGGCATTATTTTAGAGGAGATAACGATTTGTTCTCTTTTCGGTGATAGGAATGATTTATATTTATCCCCTTGGCCGTGAATTATTTTGGTAGTATCTGAAGAAGCTTCTGAAGCCATGAATAAGATTAATTCACAGGAAAATTTATATTGCAAATCCCAGAGTAGTTTGGAGAAGGGACTCAATAAACAAGCAATGGCAGAGGCTGTGTTCAGTTCTCCTCATTTCCGCACCAAAAGGTTTCCAGAAGATGGACGAAGTACTGAGAAAAAGATTAGGTGTATAGTATAATTTTCACACTCAGATGAATTAAAAACGTAAAGAAAAGCTCAGAATGAAAAGATCACAGAAGTGGAGCGGGGAAAGAGAGGGGCAGAGGAGGGAGAAGTAACAGAAAGCTTTGGAAGCAAATGCTGAGAAAGTATTACAGTATTATGTCACTCTTCCATAGGAAACAGGGGGGGGGGGGGAGAATTCCAAGAAATTGCCAATTGGTTATCCATTTATTTTATCTTTTTAAATTGCGTGCTGTGTCATTAAGTGCCAATCAGGCAAAGTAAAGAATAACTAACATAATAGGGTTTTTAAAGGGAAAAGAGAAACATATGAGAGATAAGTAGAGAGGAGAGATCATTTCAAATTCAGGATATTCTTAGATCTATGAAATGGTGGTGAAGCAGTGATGGGGGTGGGAAGAATTAATGAAACATAATGGTATTGACCATTCTGTTTCATTCATTCTTCCCACCCCCATATATACAGCACGTTTATTTTCCTCCAAAGCAACCAGCTACTGTCCTGAAGCTAAGATAGGTTTCCAACCCCTAACCCTCAAAAAATCATTCTCCCGAAACTCGAAGTCACTGTGCATCTAAAACAGGTGTTATTCTCGGTCAGTTTCACTCACCACAAGTACTAATAGAGCAAGTATGTTATCCCCTGCATTATTAGAAGCTGACATGGCTGTTTACAGAAGCGGTATTTATTTAGCCACAGACCATCTGAATCTGTGGCTTGTCTCTGACCATTTTCTTAAAAAAAAACACCCTTGTTTTTTCTAACTACTTCTTTAAAAAAAAACAACTCTGAATGTGACCATCTGATGGTAGACAATTGGTCCCTCCCAATCTACACATCCTTGATACATGCTAATGTTCTACATAGACAATCAGTTCCCCACCCCTCATTATTACATGGCAGTATCTATTGCAAGGGGGGGGGGAATTGACAAAGGGATACATGATTTTTCAAGCATATGGATGCTGAGCCATTGATAACCTGATGGGCGGGGCCAAAGTCAAATGTGGGCAGGATCCTCTGTGTTCTCTCTGTTTCCTGCCACCTTGTCTCCTTCTCCACAACCTGTCTAGCAAGCGGCTTTGCAAGAAACTCGTGATAGTTGCCAGAGGTTTGAAGAGATCAGCTGCAGAGGAGTTTCCAAATAAGACCAAGG
This sequence comes from Intellagama lesueurii, assembly GCA_037013535.1. Taxonomy (NCBI): domain Eukaryota; kingdom Metazoa; phylum Chordata; class Lepidosauria; order Squamata; family Agamidae; genus Intellagama; species Intellagama lesueurii. The sequence continues at coordinate 257,324,693 of JBAJHW010000002.1, forward strand.
CCTGCATTTGCTCTAGAACCAGAAATTACTCGCCCTGGTATTAGCATGTCAGGCAAAAAACAACAACGCAAAAAGTAAAAAAAATAAAGAAGACAAAAACATTGTGGCACCTTAAAGACTGTTATATTTTAATGTGAGCTTTTGTGGACAAGACCGCTACCTTCCAGCTGTGAAGAAAAAATGGACTGAAGAAGTGGATTCGTTCACAAAAACTCACATTAAAATAGCACAGACTAACACGGCTGCCTCTTCTAGAACTGGTATTAGCAGTTAACGTTCCCCCAGTGCTGGTGGTGAGTTTCTTGTCCAAAATTGCTCTCCCCCTCCCCGTTAACTAATTAACAATCTTGATGCAAATTTCAACACATAGGAGGAGGGGCCTCTTTCACAAACTAAGTTGATTCCTTGTTTGTTTCCATACTAACTAATCAGAGGGGCTTATTTTTCCCGGGACTAGAGAAACTCCACCCTTCTTCCTCCCTTTTCTTCCACATGTGTTTTTGAAGAATCCATTACCTTTTTGCCTTTGCAAGATACTAGACCAGTGGCTGCATCTCTCCAACCTCCAGATCAATTTTACAGTGTATGTTCTATTCTTGATTTTGATTTTGGATTTGTGTTTGATTTTGCTTAATTTTGAGTTTATACCCACCACTGATGGTTGTAATTTGACAATGTCTTTACTTTGTGTTTTATTTTTTTAGTGTAAACCACCCAGAGTGGCCTTGTAGCTAGATGGAAAATAAATCTTTTTAAGCCATGTGGGTTGAGGACACAAACGCCTTTTTACTACTTTTTCCTTCTATTTTCTTCTATCAACTTTGATCTCATGATTGCCCTCTATTCGTGGAATTTAAGTGAATAAAGTGTATTTTTATGCTTTATAGCCTCCTGAGTCTTATTTCATAGAGGGTGGAACTTCAGTAGAATAGAGAAAGGGGGCTAATTCTGTAGCTAATTCTGACCTTAGAGAGCTGGCCTTCTGCTGTGCATTTTACTGGGAATTTAATCAAGAGTTCCCAGAACTCTCAACCCCCCGTGCTCCTTTTTAACATGTGGGAAGAAACTGTCAGAGGCTATAAGAACCCAATGTCTATTGCCTCATGGATAAAAAAGGGGAAGTGAGCCCCAGTAAGTCGCTTTGCTGGATGTTTTGACACATGGTTTACTTCCATAATTTAATTTCTGGATGGTACTTCTCTGACATTTGGGATGATGTGGGCATAAACATAATAACAGTTAGGAAATGCTCAGGTGCCATTGATCCACCATCCAAGGAAAAAGTTAAATGTCGGAGCAATTACCAAAACTGCGTATCAACCCTGGGGCACTGTTTCCATAGTGAACAGGGGAACTGGCCAGAAGACTGCATTTTGAAAAGGCTGCCATCAGGGAGGCCTTGCCTCAATGTTTGCCAGAGAACTCCATGCAGCAGCTGTGGAACCTCAACAGGGTGGACTGTGGGGTTTGTATACACTAGGGCTGTGTGGCCTTCTACTTTTCCTGTGCAACTTGTGAAGAGATGACCTCTTCTACAACAAATTATCCCCTTCTGCTTTGCATTATAGGAGTAGGTTGGTACCAGAGCTTTGGATATTAGGGTTTTTTTTAAAAAAAAAAAACACTACACACTCCAGCATCCCTTGGCCAGTGGTGCTGATGAGGGCTTTTGGGAGTTGTAGTCCAAGAAGCAGCAAGTCTTCCAGTGATTTCCTGTGCCCTCAAAGAGCATTAATTTGCCTAATGTGATTACCATTCTGTCTCTGTTTCCTTGATTTAAGGAACGTCTAGCAGGGGAACATTGGCTACAATGGACAACTAATATCAACAGCATGTCAGGTTGCATTTCAAAGACAAAATAGAACAATAGGGACACACACATATATGCACACACCAATGAAGCAGAAAAGACAGATTCAGGCAAACATCTGCAGCAGGGGAGCAACCATTAACAAGGAAACAACAAGGAAATAAATGAAAATTCATCCACTAAGAGTACCAGAGGAACAGATTATTCAACAGACCCCACAGTCTTAAGTCCTTCCTCTGCAAGACTAGATCCTGTCCCTACAAGTGGTGCAGTCAGAAATATCCACGCTCACATCATACATGTGTAATAGGTAATGTAATAATTCAGGGTGCCTTTCCCCATGAAACTCCTTACATAGCATGTCTGTCCTTTCTGCCTCTTCTTAGAAGAAAGACGGTAAAGATGAATAGAGGATTCGTCTCATCTCAGAATGAGGGCATATGAGCACTCTGAGGCACAAATATCTTGCCAGATCTCCTAGATATCAGAGCAGGGTCCCCTACTGCAGTGGAAAATGCCAGAAGATTCAGTGGAGAAGGGGTACAAGTCAGCTTGGGTCCCTTTAAAAAAAAAGAAAGAAAAGGGGGGCCTCTCCTCATAGGCAACCAATGGGTCACTGTCTGAACAGAATGCTGGGCTAGGTGGGCCTTTGGTCTCATCCAGCCGAGCTCCTTAGGTTCTCAGGAAAGTGGAGTCACAAGGGAAAAAAACATTACTGGAATATGTAATGACTTATTGCCTTCTTCCCCTTGCCTGATGCCTGATAAGGAAATCTGTCTCCTCATGGGTTTTAAGGTGAGCTTACAGACTTTATCTTTTCAGTAAATATGTTATTTTTGGTAAAAATGACCTTTTCAGTGAAGGCTGCCTGTGGCATTCTAGAAGCAGTAAGTACACAAAGAACGAATACAAAAGTTTGAAGCCCTGCTTATAACCTGCTGGGGAGTAAAGGTCTGCTCTACCAGTAAAGCAAGGAAACCAGGTAATTTGCATGGCAGAAAAGCCTTAAATAAAGGGCACAAACACATTGCACTCTATATGTACATACATGTCTGTGTGTCCATCTGTCCTCCTCCATCCCACCCACTCCTCACTGTTCCTCTTTCAGCTCAAAAGCAAAATCGCATCCCATACTTGTGTGTCAGCTTTTTTCCAAATATCTCAGGTGCAAAAGCAAACAAACCCTTTAGAGGAAAAAAAAACCACCCTTAAACACACAACAAACAACCCCACCCAACTAACAAAAAATCCCAAGAGATTAAGGAAGCAACTGATCTTTCAGCCCTTTTCTTGGGGTTTGAAAATACTCTGATCAGATCCAGAATGATCAATCTAAGTTTCTAGGAGAATTTGAGTGCTTAAGCCCACAATCACTGTTTCTGTTTCTTAGTGTGTCTTGTTTGGCATGTTGTCTTCCTTAGGTGTGCTTCTGCCAGATTCATAAAACCTATTAATCCACTTTGGATATATATATTCTGAGAGGCTTTAAAATATATAGTATAGTTATATGTCTATATCTCTCTAGGACTATCTCTGTCTCTATCAAAATATTATCTCCATGCCCTTAATATTTATACTTTCATGCTGCTTTTATAAACAAAGTAGAGAGCCAATAATTAACCATTTGATTCCTCTTTTAAAAAAGATATGACTAATCAAATACACAACTCAATATCATTTTAAGGTGAATGCACTGTACTTTACAGTCTTCCATTACCCAGAGCTCCCCTAGTGATAATAAAGTGCATCATAAAAGTAGAACACCACATTTTTCAAGTGTTTAATGATCCATATTGGGAAACTTCACCATTATTTAGCTTAAACAACATTAAGATCTGATTCACCCTGACTGAAAACCTCCTTTGGAATAATGGCCAAAGATTGCAATCCAGAACATCTTAACAGTGGAATCCTATGATGTTTACTCAGACGTAAGTCCCTCATATTTCAGTCAGATGCAACCCCTTAGCATTTTGGCTGCAACCACCTACTTTTATAAAAACTAGAACACCAGCTTCAGTTGGCTCGAGAATGCATGAACAAATAGCAGTTTGCCAGGCAACAACTGAGGTGGTTAGCAGAAGACAGGATGACCTCATTTATTCAAATGGCCTCCAGCAAGTAGGAAGAAACAGCTAAAGTAAATAATTTTGCCAGTAACAGCTCATGCGGACATCAGCATTTCGCTTAAGCCTTTTTAAAGAAGGATGCCACTTAGGAACATTCCTTCTCTGTGTGGAAAGAAAGAAAATAAAAATCTGTTCATAAAAATTCCACAACTGACTGAAACATTTGTGTCTATTCTGAAGCAAATATATAAAGTACCTACCAAAGCTGATTCAACAGCAATGTCCTGCATTCTCTACCTCTGCCATTGCACTTTTCCTGAATGTTTAACAGCAATTTATCTACTGGTGCGTATACAGAACTGGGGCGGGGTGGGACAAGATAGGAGAATATGTTTGGGCCAGGCTACTCTCCCCCTCAGTCCCGAAACTGCATGGCTCCATTCATTTTTGTTTCAATCACTGCTGTTTAAATGCTACCAGCACTCCAACTCTTATATAGACTGCCTGCTAGAAAAGCTAAGGAGTGCTACATGTACTACTGCCATGGATTTAGTAAAGGGATGCTGATAATATTAAATATTAGACACTGGTCCCAAGATCAAACCAGCGTTTTCCACTCATTTTGCATTCATTTTATGGGTTCTGAAACTTAGAACCAATCCATCAGCTGCCAAAGGCTAGCTAATCAGTTTTGAAACAGATTTAGGTCCTTAGCCATGGCTTATCCAGACATCTTTATTTCTTTCTAAAATTACAGATACCTACAGATAGCAACAGGTACAATTCTTCCTCTATGAGTACTATTTTAAAGGATCGTTATCCTTTATCCTAATTGATAGCACACTTTTGCTATTTTGAATGGGGAACTCTTGGTGAAAAGAGGTCCACCAGCAGAAACAGTTATGTCCATTCCCCCTTATCCATGGCTTTCAAAATAATATAACAGTTGTATTTATATTAAAACTACTGGTGGATTTTGATGATGTAGTCTTCAGAAGATAGACACCTGTAAGTTTCAGTAACTGAAGTTCAGATTGTTGTGGTTTTTGCATTGAGAGTGGTGACAACAGCAGCAAAGACAGATGCAATTATTGACAATATTGAGCAAGGTACATGCTTCCAGACAGGAAAAGTTAATTGCAGATTACACAGCAGAAGCAAGTGGCCAGTGGCCAGGATCCTACTAGTATACTTGTAAGATTTATGTTACTTGCCATGGCTAAATTTGGCTAACTGATGAGATGCTGGGGCACATCTCTGGGCACAAGATCAGACATGTGACCAAGACCACACCCTGGCACCTCATCAATTAACTGCAATTAGACACAGCAAGTACACAAACATCATATGAAAACTAACAGGAGTCTGGTCATTGTATGATGAATGATTTGAAACAGAATTTCTCACTTCAGTCTTTGGTATAGTGACCTTTTCTGAAGTCATCTGTGCTTTCTGCAAAGTATTTAAAATCCATTCACAGGTAGGTTATTCGTCTGACAATTTGCTCTCTTTTATTCTCTGTTCAAAGCATGTCAGAAGAGAGAAACATGGCATATGGGATTTTGAATAATAAAAGACAGCCCTTTGGAAGGAAAAAAAATGCACAGCGCCCTACTAAATTAGTATTCTCTATAACAAGATTCTTTTCTCTTTTCTGTAAAGCAGACGGAGTTCATAGATACCCCTTTGAACACACTGCACTGCGTAGGCTAGCCCTAGCTAGTGATGGATCGAGACCCAGTGGATGTTTCTGAGAATATGCTTTTCTCTGCATACATATCCCCACCACCCCAGAGTGGAAGCACTTTCTAAACACAACTCTGTATGTACAGAGACATCAACACAAATATCTGCTGGATATTAGTTGAAAGAGACATTTGGTGGTGTGTAGTGGGAGTTGTCCATGCAGCTGTCTCCATGCAAGGTGTTTGAACATTAACAGTAGAACCTTCAGTCTGCCCTGGTGTCTAATAATATATTTATGGACTTGTACACACCCAATCCTAAGTATTCTTGACACGGTACCCTGTATTAGCTTCAGCTTCTAGACCGGCGATGGCGAACCTATGGCACGCGTGCCACAGCTGGCATGCAGAGCCCTTTCTGCAGGCACGCGAGCCATAGGTCGCCGGATCACTACTCTACCCCCTGCAGCCAAACCTCAGGAGGTGGCTGCAGCCGTGGTGCTGGCGCTTCGACAGGCGGCGGGCCAGGATCCGGAGCAGTTGGCACTGGCAACAGATCTGGAGTGAGGTCTCGAGGCACCTCCATGTCCGGGATTCCCCCTTCCACCACCACTTCCGGTTCTGCCACTGCCACTTCCGGTTCTGTCGTGGCGGCGGCCCACGGCCCGCCACCCGCTGTTTTTTTTTCTCCCCCCAGTTTGGGCACTCGGGCCCAAAAAGGTTCACTGACACTGTTCTAGACTGTCTTCAAGGACATCCAAATGTTAAGACAGTTGCAGGAATCTATCCAAGAGTCACCAGTGCATGGACAAATGTGACTTGGCTATCTCTTTGAAAAAACCACTGTAAATACTCCTAACTACTGAGGCCACCTGGGCTTCCAATGGCAAATGGAATCTAGGACTGCGTGTGTTATGTACTGTCAAGTCGCTTCCAACTTATGGTGACTCTAGTAATGTGCTTTCACTACACCACATTGTCTCTCCATCCAGAGGTACGCCCAAGTTGCCCCCACATTCTTCTTCTGGGGAAATGCAATCTTATTCAGAACAGGCAACACTCCTCTTTCCGGGTAACTACCAATCCACAACACTTCCATCTTGTTAGGATTCTGTCAGGTCGGATAGTCTTATGCCTGAACATCTCCCTACAAGCCCTACAGAACTTTATAGACCTCTAGGGAAAATCAAAATCATAAACGTCACAGTCAACATTTATCCCATTTAGGGTTAATTCCATAAAGAAATGAGACAACCATTTCCAATCATGTCAAAATTCATCTATCTGTCAAGGTATAAGTCTTTTCTTTGTTGCAATAATTCCAAGCAACATCAGCTTGTCTAATTCTACACACTTTATTTATCTACATTGCTTTTATGTTCCACAGGCACAAAAATACTTCAAAGTTGTTGAAAACATCCAAAAGTCTTACAGATATGGAAAACTATAGGCACAAGTGCTTTAAAAATATATGAACATTAAACTTAAATTGCAGGCAAATACGTAAGTCAGAATTCAGTCCAAAATACAGTAGTATAAAAGGCACAATAAAATACCAAAAATAATGTTTTAATTACATTCTAAAAATGCAGGAGCAATACCCTAACAAGGCATGATCGAAAAGCAAAGAATACATCTCTAGAACACAACATTTAAAAGTAAACAGCATTATAATTTTGACCTGTAAGCATATTACTGGACACACAGAAGATTATACTAAGTCATCACCTAGCCAAGGCGTCCATGTTGTCCTCATTTGCCGCCACTGTTGCTGCTGCTGCTACATGATGCCTGACGCTCCCTGGTATCAGTGTTGTTGGTATCTGGTTTGTGTGGCATGGTGTTTATGTGTCTCTTGCCTCCCTATATTTATATTTCTCACAGATGTTTACATCTCCCTTCCACTATAAACAAATGAATTTTGCTGAGATAGTAACTTACTGGGGCTCGATAAATAGTAAAAAAAAAATTCAATGAAAATTTATATTGCTTTTGCCAGGAGACAGATTACAGATGTGGCAGATAAGAACTCTTATTTTGACTAACAGATGAGTTCATCTGCCAGTGAAGTGGGTTGCCCTGGGCATAAGTTGTTTGGGTCCTGATTTACCAGGTAGACAAAATGCTTTACCAGGTGAACTAAATGTGTTGGTGAACTAAATTACTGAAGGAGTAAATTAGAGATATAACAAATTACTGTATCAGCAAATGCCAACTGTTGCTCATGTTAACACATTGCAATGTTTTACATAATACAAGCCAATCATTTCAATGCCCTTTCAGTTCTCTCCTTTGTTTGGCCTTTTTATCATTTGTAAACACATTCAACTGTCAGGCGTGAAAGAGATTCTTTTGCAAGGCAATGTTATTGTACAGTGACCTTCTTTCAGACACAACTGGAGAACTGATTCTTTTGCAATGGCTTTCAGTATACAGCAGTTCAAACCTCAAGCACAATGTACATTTTCAGGACAACTTTTTCTAACCCCCTTATTTATTTTAAATTTTAATTATTTTAACACTTTATACATTCAAAATTTTACATCTTGACAATTCAACTTTAGATTATTGCCTCTCATCCAACTCACTACTGACACTTTGCCCCAATCTAGTGCTCATTTAGTTTCACCTCTTCCAGACAATAACAAGAAACAGCTGGCTGTCCTACGCATATTAATGACCTCTCGCCCTCAAACGCCTCTCAACTGCTTGCAGCAGTTTCATATAGGTCAGGAGTGGGGAAAACATCAAACTTCCCCTCCCAATACACATCATCCATCAGGGTGATCAAAGCTACGGTCAGATCTGCAGCCAGATAAAAACAGATCAAGATAAAAACCTCTTCCCACACCCCTTCTTACCCTTGTCCTTCAATAAACATCAGGGTGGGAGGGGAAAATCACCCCACCCGTAAGTCTTTAGGAGAAGACCGAGACACAGAAGGGCGTCAGTAAAGGAATTGGAAAGGATAATCAAGTGCAAGGGTGTGTCACTGGAGTCCAAAACCAAGACCATCCATACTCTTGTAATCCTGATCACCATGTATGGGTGTAAAACAAGAAAAAAATGATTTGTTTGAAATGTAGCACTAGAGGAGAGTTTTGCAGATATCCTGAACTGCCAGAAAGACAAACAAATGAGTCTTAGCAGAAATCAAGCATGAACTATCTCTGGAGGCACAAATGTTGAAGCTGAGGCTGTCCTACTTTGGGAATATCACGAGAAGGCAAGATTCTCTGGAAAAGAAAAGAAAGCTGGGAAAGGTGGAAGGCAGCAGGAAAAGAGGAAGACCAAATATGAGATGGATTGCTTCCCTAAAGGAACCCACAGGCTTGCGTTTAAAACAGCTGAACTGAACTGTTAAGGAGAGGACATTTTGGAGATTGCTCATTCATAGGGTCGCCATAAGTTGGAAGCAACTTGATGGCATGTAACAAGTCAACAGGCTGTTGGTTTGATATTTACACATATCACTTTCCTCATTTCAAAAATATTTAAGGTCTGAATCAAAATTGCCTATTCAGATTTTCACTGATTTTGTTTGCTTGTTTGATTCACCTAAACTTGTAACAAGCATTCCAGGATGGTTTTATACCCATAATGCTCTTTAGTACTCATCAGCTGCAGTCTTCATTATGCAAGAATCATTATCCAGTAACCAACATAGGTTGTGGTACCAGAAATAGAAGTTTCTCAAAACCCCAAATATGTGTAGAATTGTCTACCCACAGTAATATAGCACATCTTGGCTGCCAGAACAATACAGCATCAATCATGTGTCTTGCAAGCAACAGTGACATCTAGTGGGAAAAAATTAAATTAATGTTTCCTGTTCTCCACTTTCTCAGACTTGGTCCGTATGCTTATCAAAACATTTTATTTAAAAATCAAACTAAAAATAAAGATGCCCACAGAAGACATCTTTTTCCATATCAAAAAAACAACTCCAGTAATTTCATTTCATTACGTTGGCTCAAGATTCCATATACTCCTGCCAACAATGAAATGTGTGGTTATCTCTGCTAGGGATATAAATTCTTTCTTGTCTCATTCTTGATTGCACGGAAGAAGAACTGCAGCACCCATCTTCTCGCTAGTGAGAATGGCAAGGAATTTTCTGCCATTATCAACAGAATAGCCATATAGAATGATGTTTTGCAAAAAAACAGCCCTGTCAAGATCTGAAATTTTTTATGTATAGACTGCTTAAAAAAGTAAAGGGGGCTATGGGAAAAGAAGCCCTGAAAATAAAAGTGTTGTTAAAATTGAGGCTTCAACAATAGTTTACTATAGCCATTTCAAAACAAGAAGGTCACTCTACCATAAAAATCCAGACGGTTGAACTTGTTTTGCAAATGATGACTCAACATAGGTAAGGGATGCAGGTTTATAATGTGTATTCTTCCAAATTATAATATTCCAACTTTCCAGGTTTCTGAGGGTCTAGATTTTTACGTTACCAGCCTTTGTTTCTTCAGGCCTTGCAAAATTCTTAGTCATAACTATGACATGACAGTCAAAGTAGCAGCTTGTCTGATTTTCAGTTATAAATCCTTAGAATTACAGTGGACCCTCGACTTACGCACGGCTCCACTTACGGACTTTTCGAGTTACGGACTTCTCCAGCCGCAAAATGTCACTTCGACTTCCGGCCAGAGAATCGACATAAGAACAGAAATAGGCAGGGGGAAAAGGCGGGCAATTCAACTTTCTAACTATAGGTGGCGCCGAGGCTGCTTCTTTGTGCTGTAGGTCTGTCGGCCATTACTGTATATAGGGTGTGTCGCAGTTGAGAGAGCTCCTGCTTTCCAAGTGCACTTAAAATTGTAAAGGACAGATGAGAACCTTTGAACCCGAAGGCGCGGGTCTACTGGCGAGTAAGCGCCGCCAAAGGCGCGGGTCTACTCGCAAGTAAGCGCCGCCAAAGGCGCTGGTCTACTCACCAGTAAGCACAGCTTTGCAAGCGCGGGAGGCTTCGGAGGCTTCAGACTGGTAAGGTGCTGCTGTTTTTTGTTTTTAAAAAGTTTTTCTGGGTGGGTTTTGGAGGGTAGATTTGGGCTGGGGGGTATGTTTCTGTGTTGTTTTGTTTTTTGGTGATTTTTTTTATTTTTATTTTTATTTTTTTTTTATTTTTTTGCAGTCCCAGCGTGGGACTTGCTCCACTGTTGCTGTTATTTTAATTTTTTTGGAGGGGGGTATTTTTTCCTTCTGCCGGAACGGATTAATAGGTTTTCAATGCATTCCTATGGGAAATGGACCCTCGACCTACAGACTTTTCGACCTGCGGCCACTGTTCCAATACGGATTAATTCCGTAAGTCAAGGGTCCACTGTATAGTAGGTGCAACAGCAGTTAAAATTGCCATTGAATTTTTTTTCTTAGAACTCAGGACCCCTGGATCTCCAGGTTCCTGGAAAAGAGCTTGTTTGCAGATGGGGGAGGAGGTGTGGGCAACTTAAAGAATTATAAATATAGATCTCTATCTCTCTCTCTCTCTCTCTCTCTCACACACACACACACACACACACACACACACACACACACACACAATACAGGCATTCAGGAATTCATCACATTATTGCAATTCCACACTGCTTTGGGCACAAAACATTAACAATGGCATTCAAGTCAGAGTGGATCTGAGCAATGTTGCCTGCAAAGTGTCATGCAAATTCTTCACAACAAGCTACAGTGTGCTCTGCATTCTGTTCCTTCAGGCTGTGATGTAATAGGCCCTTGACCACTTAAAACAGTTTTGCCAGATGACTCTGTGCAGCCGCAACAGAGGGAGAGAAGAATTTCTTCACCGCCACCATTGCCAGAATAGGCCTTCACCACCACCAATAGGCCCTAGCCCATGTTTGGTCAGATTCACTCCAATTTTTCCACCATCATCACCTTAGTCTCCATCCCACTTATTTCATCACTACCAGCTCCCAGGTAAACCACAGGGCCAGTTTGACTCTACTTCGCTGGAGGGGACACTTAGAAGCCATTTCCCCATTCCAGGGCTTCAACAATCAATTGCTGGGGCAACAAGGAACTCCCCAAGAACCATCAGGAAACCATATGGATCCATCAGCCTCCTAGGGTGGACCATCTTAATTGGTCCAAAACCCCTGCAGAGGCTCTGAGTTCCAGTGAATCAAAACCACACCAGATGATGATCTGTCCATGATACAGGAATACAGAGAGTTCTTCCACACCCAGATCACGAACATTTACCCCAGTACAGAAGGCCAGGTCTGCAGCATGGGTGAGAGCAGATACCATTTGGGACAGATCCATGGTCATCATGGAGGACATTAGGTCCTCAGCCACTCCTGACAAACTTGCCTCAGGATAGATATTGAAGTCACCCAGCACAACAAGCTAAGGAGACTCCAACACCATCTCTGAAACTAGATGGCGGTATACCAACAGAACCCCTATTCTGCCTCAGGCTCCCACTTTCAAATACACACATTCAAACCTGGAAAACTGGGGGATGTGACGTCTAGTAAGGAGATAGAATCATGATAGACCACTGCAATTCCACCTCCTAGGCTCCCTAGTTCTAGTTGGCAGCTGCACAGAAAACCCTGGTGGACAAAGCTGAGTGAGGTTGACACCCACAGCCTCATTCAACCATGGGTAATGCAAACTACTTTCAATCCAGAGGGCCTGAGATAAAGGCTACGCAAACTATTTAAATCTGGATACAGCTTAGAGGCAGCCAACACTCTCCTGCCATTACTGCTTACATAAAGCTGTAGCTGCTGTTCTCCATCATATCGTCTCCTGCCTTGAACAATTCTAATAGCTGCTCCCTGATTTCCCCCACTACTTTCTCTCCCATAAAAACACACCCCTGCTCATTTTATGTGTAATTTACCCAAACACAGGAATTTTGGATTCATTCTCTGAAATCCTGTTGGGTAGCTACACCTGTGTAACCTGACGTTGCACAGCACATTGCAAAATCTGCAGCAAAGTGGAAGTTTTACCTAGGCAGAAGTTCTCCGTACTCAGCTATATTGGTCAGTTGTATGGTCAGCTGCATGGTTTATTTCAGCATAACTCTCCTTGAACTTCAGCAGGCATAACTTAAAGTTATGCCAAGTGCCACTGGATTTCAGCCATTGCTTTGTTAAGATAACTGCACAGAAAATTTTGAGAAAGTAAAATATTGCAAGATAACTGTGTTCTGGTTTGTATATAGATTCAGGAAGTTCAAATCTGGTAAGTTCTTATTAAATTATGAATAAAACAATTTTTTTCTCCACCTATCATTGGCCTACAGCCTGCTGTGCCAACATGGAACAGGTGGGTGTTTACTCACAGCTCTTTAACCTTGTTTCCCTCAAAGAATTATGCACCAACAGATCTATACAAAGGGACCTTGAGCTTGTCATGAATAGCCTGCCTTTGCACAAAAATCCAATAATTAATTTCCATACTACTGAAACACCTTTTCATAAATTTCATCCAAAGTGATACTCAAATTTGCCTTCCATTAAATTTCCTTAATAGTCAGGAAGTTTCTCACACCCCCTTGGCCTTCAGTTAATTACTGTCAAGAGTTCTGTTCCTTTGCTAGTTCAAGATATATAACACATATTAAAGCCAGCAGTTTTTATAAGAGAGACTATCCAGTCCAAACGACCTTGTCGTGTTTTTCTGCTCTTTGAAACACAGCTCTGTTTGGATTAGTCAGGAACTTTTGGCGAACATGACTTCGGAAGTGTCCCAGCACAGGTGAGCCAGGGTTTAGATTGTTGCAGACATCATCATAGAATCACAGAATCATAGTAGGGTTGGAAGGGACCTTGGAGGTCTTCTAGTCCAAACCCCTGCCCAAGGGGTTTGGACCATCCCGGACCTCATACCACCCCAGACAGATGGCTGTCCAATCTTTTCTTGAAAACCTCCAGCGATGGGGCACCCACAACATCAGGAGGCAAGCTGTTCCACTGCTTAATGGTTCTCACTGTCAGGAAATTCCTCCTTATTTCCAGGCTGGATCTCCCTCTGATGAGTTTCCACCCATTGGTTCTTGTCCTACCCTCAGGCGCAATGGAGAATAAATGGATGCCCTCTTCCCTGTGGCAACCCTTCAGATATTGGAAGACTGCTATCATGTCTCCCCTCAGTCTTCTTTTCGTTAAGCTAAACATACCTAGTTCTTTTAGTTGTTCTTCATAGGATTTAGCCTCCAGTCCCCTTAGCATCTTTGTTGCTCTTCTCTGCACCCCTTCCAGGGCCTCAGTGTCTTTTTTGTATTGTGGTGACCAGAACTGGACACAGCACACCAAGTGCGGCCTCACCAGTGTAGTATAGAGTGGTACTATCACTTCCCGTGATCTTGATGCTATACCCCTGTTGATGTAGCCTGGGACTGTGTTGGTTTTCTTGGCAGCTGCAGCACACTGCTGACTCATCCTTAGCCGGTGGTCCACCAGCACACCTAAATCCCTCTCACAGGTACTACTGTCGAGCCAGGTACCACCTATCCTGTACCTGTGCATCTGGTTTCTCTTAAGTGCAGGACCTTACTTTTCCTGCCACTGAACTGAATCTTATTGGATAGGGCCCAATGTTCAAGTCTGTCTAGATCCTTCTGAATGTTGAGTCTATCTTCCAAAGTATTAGCAATTCCCCCCAGCTTTGTGTCATCAGCAAATTTGATGAGCGCTCCTTCAATCCCCTCATCCAGGTCATTTATGAAGATGTTGAAGAGCATTGGGCCCAAGACAGAACTTTGAGGGACCCCACTGCACACTTTCCTCCACGTAGATGTGGTTCCTTTGAGGACCACATGTCGAGTGCAGTTGGTCAGCCAGCTGCAGAAAAAAAGGCAGGTAAAGAAAATGTCTAAATATTAAGCTACTCTCACAGAGGTAATGATCATAATCAAAGCAGTGACAAATATTCCATTTATGTCCATAGAACGTTGATATCAGTGCTGATTTCTCTGTACTCTTTTGTACTATATAATGCCCCTATACATTGTCCGTGTGTGAACTGGGCATTTGATATCCATGAAATCCCAAAGTGAATTTGGAATCTATAACTATATATGGAATTAGAACAGTAAATGATTGTAACCAATCCCTTCTAAAAAGTAGCCTTTCAGACTTTGGGGTGGTCATTCAGTTACATCACCATTGTTCCTTGTGCCTTTCTGTCATTCTGAAGGAAAACATCAGAAAAATATCTTTAAAATACCTCACACAAACTCATAACTATCATCACAGAGAGATTGTCAGAAGGGAAATAAAAGTATTTCACTGAACCTAAGGCTGCAGCAAACTGCATATGCTCATATTTTGGAACTGGGCTTTGAGGCTCTCCTAAATAAATAAAAAAAGTCAAAATCACAGGGGTCGTGGAATGCTGGGCAAGCCAAGCCAAGGCAAACGAAGAATGGAAGAATGGGAAGCCTTTCAGCCCTAGATGGCCCATTTTTATTAGATCTACTTCAGGTACATTTTACCAGAGAAGTTAGCAAATTAAGACCAACCTGATAGAATGTTCAGGCAAGAAATCTCAATTCATAGAGGGGTTAATTCTTGGGTTCTCTGTGGTTAGAACTATTAATCTGGGAAGGGGAATTTACTTAGCTGTGAGCAGGCAAGGAAGTCTGAGAATTCTGCAATGAGCGTATATCTCCAGAAGGGCATGAAGTCTTTTGCTTTTTCACAGAAGAGCTACTTGTTTTTTAAAATGAAAAATACAGAAGCTGTGAAATCAGACAACTGTTTTGGGAATGGATCCAATACTAGGTTTAACTGAAAACAAAACATAATTATGAAGGAAGTTGATTTACATGCGATTTCTGACCCTGAAAGAGATTCAAGTAAAATATGACAATACCAGCTCTTTCACAATGCCTGCTCTCATGAGAAACTTCACATGGCCCTGGAAAGTTTCATGTACTTTTGGAGAAGGCCAGGTGGCCATGGTGGTCAGGTGGAGGGTTTTGCGCAGTGCTAGGCAGAGCAAGCACTTTGTCTGCAGCAGGTCCCAGGCTGAACCTCCAGGACCTCAAGTTAAAAGGAACAGGCAGCTAGTGAAAGAGTTCCTCTGGCCAAAAGGGTGGATTTGTGCTGCCAGCCAGTGTAGGCACTATCAAACTGGATGATCCAATGGTCTGATAGTAGCAGGCAACTTCGGATGTCCTACATCCAAAACATCTCCTGAAACATAGTACTTCACAATTTTTTAGACTTTAGGTCAAATTAGCACCTTGTTCTCCCCATGTAAAACCTGCATCGTCACTTATCTTTGTCCTGTACTTTTGCCTTTATAATGGCGAGTTAATTTACAGTGTATGAAATCAAGTGGTGTAGCCCTTCTAGAAGTCTATGACATCAGCATGCAAATACTGTACTGTCTTTGAATGTCCTACACGTGTGGTTCCTTCCTAGTAATCTGAGGACTAGGATGCCTCAAGAACGAAATCTTTTTGGCATACCAACTTGTACAGCCAGGGAGTTTTTCAGTAGGTGAACATTGCTGAAATCCAATACTTTCCTGGCAGTATGGGGTCAGTGTGGTGAATCATTCCCATTGCACCCAAAGCCTCTACTGCAACTCTCGGATAGCTCATAGGTTTACATATCTGGCTGCAGAGCCAGAGGTTGGGAGTTCAATTCCCCATAGAGTCTCCTTGAGAGGGGATCCATAGGGTCCCTTCCAGCTCAGCAGTTCTAAGATGATGATGATGATTACTTGGAAAATGACTTATGAGGGTTTCCCAATTCTGCTGATGAAAACAGTTCAGTTGGTGGATGTACTTTATTGCTCCATTAATTATTTTTCCTGCAACATGTACTCTGAAGTGGTATGGTCCTAGCAGAACTCATAATCTGCTGGTCTTAATGTGTGGCAAGCACCATGTGCTACTTTTGCATTCTTTAGGATGCCCAGTGTGCCACAAACACTGCATGACATTAAACAGTCATCATTCCAGTGGCATATAAACCTTTCATAAATACAACCTGTGCATAGATTTAAACACTTAATTTTTAAAGTGTTGATTTAATGAAGCTGCTGTTCTGTGGATCAATAGATGTTCTGAGATGCTCCTGAAAATAACACCATGTTCAGAATTATTAATATCTTCTTCACTTCCAGAACTCACTCCTAATAAAGAAGGTGACAAAGCAAATTTGATTTCCTAGTTGGTACTAAGCACTGCTGCAGGAAACTAATAAGAACTTAATTTAGATTCTTCACCACCAGCTGAACAGTGGCTGTATTTTACCTGTGGAATTTCCATAAGACGTTGACACTGCTTGTTTCTGGCTTACACTTCCAATTTTTACTGGGGCCCAGCAGGAGTGGCGATGCTAAATCTTATCAAACACCCTTGCTGCCAAGAATGCACAGTGTAATCTTCTGGTTCGTTATGAGATAAGATCACAGGCTATATCTCTTGAGATCCATCAGGATTTCTGCAACAGCAGTGCCAATTTTTCCAGGTTCCTTATTTTTCCGTTGCCTTTGTCCTTCCCTCCCCCTGCTCCCATCTACTTCTCTAGATTATCCATAGAACCACTATATTTGAAGGATTATCCATTTTTGGCTAAAGCAGAGTTGATTATGTTTGAAGGTTTTTCCAGGCTTTGCCTGTGGGTGTTGTGATGAAAAATGTATAAGTACAGCAATGGAAAAGCCCCCTGAAAAAGCTACTTTTTATTAATGCAATCTGTCATGATGCATACCCCCTACCAAGAGAGGTCATAAACTTGTTCCAGCAGGGGTCTTATGACACATTCTGCTACGGTCGTATAAGAAAGTCACAGAGCAGGAACGGGCTGGCATAGATTGTTAGTACACAGAGTTCCTTAATGGAAAGAATCCCAAAGCAAGGATTACCTTGGAAGATATCAGAGGAATCAATGAACTGTCAATCAGACTCCACTGCTTTATAAAGCAGTGCCAAGTGGAGAATACCTGTTGAGCCTGTGAAGGTGTGGCTGGAGAACAGAAGCTCTGGACTCATTTTGCTTTCTTACCTCTTCTGGATTGAGAGGTGTTCGGTAGTAAACAGTGTAGGATTGCAGTAGCTGGAAAACTGAACTCCCTTATCTTAGGGTCAAATAATTTTTTTTTTAAAGTAAACTTTCCAACTGCACAAATTCCCAGTCTACTTTTAAAGAGAGGAAGCACATTCTCCAATCACATTCTCCAACTTCCTCTCTATTAGGGAGATCTGGGTTTAAATCCAAAAATCAGCAATGAAGCTCACAGCACAGGTCTCAGTCTAATTTAACTTCCAAGGTAGTTATAGGAATAAAATAAAATAACCCCCAGTCCTTGCATGAAGGACAGCATGCTAGGATGATAGGAGAGGGGGAGAGAGAGAGAGAGACTGACAAGGCTGGTGTCACTTCCCAGAACTAAGAACCCTCAGAGATGGAGCTTTCCATTAGCAGCAGCAGCAACAAGACAAGTCCCTATGACTTCAAGGTCAGCCAGGAAGGAGGATGCCCCAACCAACCAGGGTCC
The DNA here is from genome assembly GCA_037013535.1 of Intellagama lesueurii. NCBI lineage: Eukaryota > Metazoa > Chordata > Lepidosauria > Squamata > Agamidae > Intellagama > Intellagama lesueurii. The sequence continues at coordinate 257,342,752 of JBAJHW010000002.1, forward strand.
ACCCCAGAAACAGCCAGCAATTGCAGGGAATGATGCTAGTCCTTCCAAAAGAACCCAGGCCTTCAGAGATGGTGCTGCCAGAAGGATTCTCCCAGGAAGGCTATAAAAACCTCACAGCCACTACAGGTCATTGCTGAACCTGTCTCTTATCTCAAGGTCCAACAGTTTTTTAAAAAAAAACCCTAAACTTTCCAACTGCACAAATTCCCATTCTGCTTTTAAAGAAAAAAAGCACAAATACCCTGCACTGCAAAAACGCCCTGTCAGGTCCTCCCCCATCCCCTACGGCAAAAGTCCAACATGAATCTTCAGGCTGAATGATTGTTACAGTATCTGCTATACTGTGGACACTGGGGCATGCAGATTTTCAGCACTAATCAAGATAAAGAAGAGGAGGTCCAGTCAAAAAGATGAAGTTGTTTTAATATTATCTGGGCAGCTTGATTTAAGCAAGGAAACCAAGCACTGCCAAGCCTTATATCAATTGTGCTATAGGGGGAAAAATAATTTGAAATGTCGGGCTGGAGGAGAGCTTTGCAGACACCTTGGACTGCCAGAAAGACAAGCAAGTGGGTCCTAGAGCAAATCAAGCCTGAACTATCTCTAGAAGCAAACGTGTTGAAGCTGAGGCTATCCAAGTTCAGACACATCATGAGAAGGCAGGATCCTCTGGAAAAGACAATGATGCTGGGAAAAGTTGAGGGCAGAAGGAAAGAGGAAGACCAAACGTAAGATGGATTGACTCTTTAAAGGAACCACAGGCTTGGGTTTGCAAGAGCTGAGCGGGGCTGTTGAGGGGTCACCATAGGTCACAGGTGACTTGATAGCACATAACAACAACAAAAATATGTTTTTAACAAGCAAGTATGCATACCGTCCAATTTTTCTGTCTCTCCAACTGCAAATCTATCAGTTTCCAACCACACACTTTTTTCAACTGTGCATTATGTGTCCAACTGCATGCCAAAAAACCCCCAAATCCCATGATCAAACTATACTTTATAGTTAGTATGTCATTAGAAGAGGAAATTCCTGAAGTGCTGGTAGATGTCTTAGTGTTGCAGCCCAGGTTTTTCCCATCTGCTACAGTTTGCTTTGTTTTATGACTGGTCATTGGAGGTAAACACAGGCTTCATTTGCAAGTCTGATTTCTTCGACACAAAGTGATGCCAGAAACACATTATCTGGAGCATACACATGGTTCTAATGATGTGCTATCTGTAATGTATAGCTGACTCTAGGTTGCAGGGCTGCTAGCCGTGGTCCTGAATCTAAGACCATCTCTCAGACAATACCAGCTGTAAAATCCAGCTTTATTTCAGATCTGCATCAGCCAGCAGGCTAACTTTCTGCCATCATGCTGGGATTACAGAATTCCCAATGGAGCAGACGCTTAGGTGGCCACAGTGAAGATCACTCTCTATACAAAGAGGGAACTCCTTCAAAAGCAAGAATAGGAAAGACTTTGTCTCTTCTTGTAAACCATTCCGTGTTCATGCCGTGACTATAGCAGTTCCATCCACCAAGCTTTCTAGTTCATTTTGACAATATTCTAGGGCAAATATTACCTTCAAATAATCATTACCTTCAAATGCTTCCTGGGAGGAGCAGCATGAAGAGCCTTCTGGGTTTATTGCCAGATGATTTGCCTCTTCACATTAGTTTTGCTTGGTCAAAAATAAAAGGGGTGGGGAGGGAGAGGGCTTCCACTGTCTGCAGAAGATTTCAACCAAATCTCTGCCCACTGCAGAGAGAATTTGTGGTTGCTTACTACACCACGTCAAAACACACAGTAGTGGTGCCTCTGGCTAAAACCAAGCAAAGCTTGGCCTGGTTTTCAAATATCATCAGCAGGAGGAGTGTTTGCCTTTATACTTTATACTGCAACCACTTAAAGGGTTGGAAAAAAATATTAAAATCCAAGACAGAATCCTTCCCCGTCATTTACAATGAATTGTAAGGAAATGGCAAGTGCTGTATATGCTTGTGCTGTGGCAGAGTCTAATATCTCTGTGTGTGTTCACCAGGCAGAAAATTGACATGTTTCATATGCTATCCTATATACTTCCTACGCATATTAGCCACTCGGCCTGTTTTTCTGTGAGGAGTCCAGAGATAGATTCCAGTGACTCATGATGACCTATCCTCGTATACTACAGAAATAATTTTGTGGGAAATGGGTTGTCCTGTCTAATATCTGCTGGATGTCTGAAATATTCAGTAATCTGAACTTCTAACAGAGTCCCCAGCAATTTGAACTCTCAGGCCCTGGATGACCGTGTGCCGTGGAATACTGGGATACCTGGAATTAAGGGAAATTGGTGTAGGGTCTGAGGATCAAAAACAGGAAGTCCTTCTGAACTCCACTACAATTTTGCCTCAGCAATCCACTTGGGGGAAGGATACAAGGAAAGACTCTTGCAAGCCACTGCATTTTACCTGTGGCTCTTAGGCCTAGTCATGTTGAACCCAATCTCCTGAGGTAAGTCATCCAGCCATTTCACAGAATGTATATCCCCACGACAACATTCTTGGATGAAATTGACTGAGCAAGACAGTTCCCGTCACCTAACACTAGCTTAGCTTCTCCTTTCCATGTGTTTTAAACAACATATTTGTGAGAGGGTGAGCATGGTGCCCTGAAGCAAGCATTGACCTTGGCACCTTCTGCAACCCCTTAGAGCACCTGTCAGAAAGAGGGCTATATTCCACATCGTCACCGGGGCTCTACCCAGGGGAAGCAAACTCCTTATTTGGAGCTCTTCAGCAGCTGCATAGGAACCAGAAGTGTCAGCTGGAGCAAGATCACTCAGTGGTGGGAAAATGGGACAACCTTCAGGAAAGGAAGGAGGGGACACTTTTGTGAGAGAGGATTCAGGAGCAGAGATGGAAGACAGCAGTGAAGAACAGAAGGTGGAGGACATGTGAAACAATGTTTCTGAGTGGCAAGAAGGCCCATGGCATACCGAGGTCCTCTCCTATTATGGTTACACCAGCCTTACTGAAGAACATCCTGCCCCAACACCCAGCACCCAATGGGTCTGCTGTGGCTGGGCACAAGGCCTCTTCAACTTGTCCAAGATTGAATCCATGGTGGGGTGGTCTGGGCCCACTCCAACAGCAACTAGCCTAACCCCACCTGTGTCAACTTCCAGTCAAATCCAGCTGCATTGTTGGTAGTATAAAAGGCAATTTAAGAAACTGTGTCAGCAGGAGTGGGACCTCCATGTCAAAGAAGTGCAGGAGAAACAACTTGGACACCAAGAGGCCCAGTGGACCTTTGGACTGTACCTGTTGTGGGTGAAAGTGAACCATCCTGCCAGGGAGGAGAGGACTGTTTGAGGTAGAGAGTATTGAGGGGAAAGACCCTGAGAAGGTCAGCAACCGATCTGTAAATAGTTCTGGAATAAAGTTTGTTGCGGTTGGCTGCTCTCCTGTATGGTGATGACCAAACCCCACAGGCCACTTTGATGTCCCCTTGCCCGTGGAGGGCCTAAGGACCTAGGTAAAGGTAAAGGTTCCCCTTGACATTTAGTCCAGTCGTGTATGACTCTAGGGGGCGGTGCTCATCCCCGTTTCCAAGCCGCAGAGCCGGCGTTTGTCCTTAAGACAGTTTCCGTGGTCACGTGGCCAGCGCGACTAGACACGGAATGCCGTTACCTTCCCACCGAGGCGGGTACCTATTTATCTACTCGCATTTTTACATGCTTTCAGACTGCTAGGTTGGCAGGAGCTGGGACAAGCGACGGGAGCTCACTCCGTCGCGTGGATTCGATCTTACGACTGCTGGTCTTCCGACCTTGCAGCACAGAGGCTTCTGCGGTTTAACCCGCAGCGCCACCACATCCCTCTTCCTAAGGACCTACACAATGGTAAATATGATGTTGCCATTCACTTACTTTGTGTCAGCATTTACCATTTGGTTTTACACTAGGTATATGCTCTTGTTGAGAGAACCCAGTGTAGCGCGGTGACGGACTAGGACCCTAGAGACCAGGGTCCCAATTCCCCTACTCATGGAAATTCATTGAGGGAGTGGAGCTGGTAAAGCCAATCCTTAAAATATCTCACTTGCCTTGAAAGCCCTATAAGGGTCACTGTAATCAGTTCCAGCTCGATGGCACAGAACAACAACATGCTCATGTCCAGCTAACCAAACAGTCACCACATAGAGATGTGCAGATTTAAGCCTTTGGACTACAACACTCAGACTTCAGGAGTTGTCATCCAAAAAATAATCCGCACACCTATAATCTCCAATATTCCATCGGGTAGACACCACTGGAGATTTCTTTTGGTGTACTTATAGGAGCCTGTGGCTTCCTAAATGTTGTTGGACAACAGCTCCCAGCAAGCCTGAGCACAGGGCATACTAGTCAACTGGAGTCAAACAGGATCTGGAGAGTCATTCCTGAATGGTAAAATTATCAGAGTAGATGGGTGCTTTACTGAACTTTTGGCTGAGTCAGGATCTGGTCAGCATGAAGTGGTTCTACCTCACAGTCTTCCTATTTCAAACCACATCTCCTATAATTTCCTACTGAGTTGCTTGTCCAGAATACTCAAGAATGATAGGTGCCATTGGACAGCATTTGGCAGTAGGCTGAAAGCAAGATCACACACGGACTGAATGAGAGCATTGCTAGGGATGAGTGGATCTCTCCATTCTGTTTGTTACAAGTAAATGTTTCTTTGATTCCTTCGCTGCATGAAGTGCACCAAAACCGAAATACATGTTTATCCATAATAACCTTTAATAAATACATTTTGCAAGCAGTTTTCCATAATGCATGCCATTCTGTTTGCTGTATTTCCCACTGTACATATTTCTCTCTATGCAGAAACTAAGGAAGTTGAGTTTGTAGTTAACATTTTGTCTCGGGAAGTGCAAAATAGGTTGGTTCCTATTAAAGTAGCAGTGCAAACTGAATCAATTTTCCCCACATGCCTAGAGCCAGAAGGGTAAGTATGTCCATTCTATCCAGCATACATTTGAGATGTTTTTTGCATGTAGAAAAACAAAATTTGCCCTTCTGAGCACAGGAGAAACCTGCAGCTTGACCTCTGCAATAGCTTAGGGTTTAATCAGTCGGTTCAACATTCTAGGTGGTAGAGGCTACACGATGTCTGCATTTAGGCACCCATGATTTATTTGTCTAACCTTCTTTTTAAACATTCCAGAAGAACTTTCACACATCCGGGTTATCCCAAAATACTGTCTTGTTATTACTCAAATGATAAGATTTATGGAAGAGGCAAGCTCGGTTTCCTTTATTGCTGAACATCAGTGTTTAGGAGGGTTATGCCAACCAGTCTCACCTTAATCAATCATAACAGTGGGCTGTTTTGCGCAGCCAGGAACACCAGATTGCTCCTTTACAAACAGGCACCCATTTCTCCTGTTTTGTTACACTTGAAGAAGAAAGTCACTGAACCCATCTTAAAGAACACGGTGCAGAGAAGGAAAGCAATTAATTAACCTCTAAACAGAAAAGCCGCAGCTGACCTACCAATCAGATCCCTAGACATGGTGGGTCTATCTCCCCACCCCCATCCCCCTCTCTGTGTGTGTTTCTGTGTGTGTCTCTCTCTGTGTGTATATAAGGGGTGTTGTTGTTTTTGCTACTGCTCTGCTTTATCTATCAATCCAAAAGAGGTGGCATAGAGGTTTACAGGGGCAGAGGTCTACCCAAAGTGCACACCTGCATGCATGTCTCTGACTGCTGTATTGTAATTCAATCCGTTGAGCAGGTACACAGAACTCTAGTACCTTTCTATACTGGATAAGGGAGGGAATTGTAGTATATGCAGATTTTGTCACCTCTCATAATAAGTTGCTTATATCAAATGTCCCTTTTCTATCTTTGCCACTGGTCACCCCCTCATCTCCCATCACTTCCTCAGTCAAGCATATGCAACCGTACGGGAAGACACCAGCCCTATTCAGGTCTTCTAAAAGTAGGTTAAATAAACATGTGAGATGGGGGAGCATGCCAGACAGAAGAGGAGGGGCTAGCACACTCACCAGCCTCACGTGCTTGTTTTATTTAATTTTAGAATGTTTTAGTAGGGCGACAGAAATAATCCCATCTTGCTTTTTGCATCCTGTAGAGGAAAACACAAACTGGTCACCTTGTTAAGTATCTTTCATTTTCTCAGATGCAAAAGCACGTTACTGCTTTGTTTGTGTTACATGAGGACGACGGCACATCTCTGACAAATGTTAAAGAATGTCTGGATGAATTCCCCCAAATCTTTCAGTTTCTTGAAGAACCACACTGACGTTTGCACAGCCACCTATGCAACAAAATGAATTGGATAAAATCCTTCCACAATGTCTTGAAAAAACACAACGGCCAGTTCAAGGGGCCTTCTTCTAGTGCACTGAATTTAGGTCTTTGAATGAAAAAGTACCAACATACCATGTTTCCCCAAAAATAAGACAGGGTCTTATATTAATTTGTGCTCCAAAAAACGCATTAGGGCTTATTTTCAGGGGATGTTTTATTTTTTTCATGTACAACAATCTACATTTATTCAAGTACAGTCATGTAATCTTCTTCTGGTTGCTGCACAATGGTGGAGGGCGGGGTTTCACTTAACTAGGGCTTATTCTTGGGGTAGGGTTTATATTACGAGCATCCTGAAAAATCATACTAGGGCTTATTTTCAGGTTAGGTCTTATTTTCGGGGAAACAGGGTATTAACAGAGCCATTAATTTTGTTACCACATGCTACAATTTAAAATATTAGATAGTGATGCCTGGCCACACTTCTCCCCTCCTGCCTTAGAAGTTATGTATGAATGAGAAAAGAGAGGATCTCCAGCCAGGCTAGAACACAAGGGAGACATTATCAACAGTTCAGGGAGCAAGCAAAGGAAATGTCAAATTTCAAGAGAAAGTCATGTGATAAATCAGTATCACACCAGGTTGACAATCCAAACAGGAGACAGCCAGAAGCAAAGTCTGTGGGTAATCTGGGTTGGGTCATCAGCAGGGTATCAAGCAGGGACACAAGGCATGTTGAGAATTAGGCATAGGGAACACAGCGGGGAATGCTGGAGAGTTGTTCACAGTGCTGATCTTTGGTTTGAACACTGCCTTTGCCCAGCCATGGCATGGGCAACTCCCTCTCACTGTCACAGCCACTCAGATCAGTCTCTCCAGGGGACATATCCTTTGCCATAGTCATGTGCTCTAGCTCAGCTCTGCCCAGCTGTTGTGCACTCTGAGAGATCTTTGTTCTCATCAACTTGATGTCATTTTCTACAGAAATGCCTTCTCTATTCGGAGGGGATTCACTCGCTTTTGAGGAGCCAGGCTCTGTTTCAACTTCCAGTGACTCTGAGGAGGAACTGCCAGATGGGCCACAAGCTCCTCCTCTTCCTTCTATCCCTTCAGTTGAGGCCTATCATCCTGCCTTTGTTCCTCAGAGGAAAACGACTCCAGGCAGACCATAGCAACTAGTGATGGAATCCACAGTTGCTAATATTGTTCATCAGCATTAGTTGAGTACTATTACTATTGCAACTGCATGGTTCAGAATGCCAGTCTTCAACAGGCATTCAACTTCTCACTAGCAATGTAAGGTATGATTACAATGGGTAATGCTAGATTTACAAAACAGCCAGATACACACAACAGAATATTTCAAAATATCCAGTGTTCTCTGTGACTTTTTTCTAAGGGTGTGCTGGACTGTATTATTTCTAGAATCTTCCCAGCACATTAATTTATCCAGCATTAAAAGTATCAGACAAACCTAAACACCCTGTTTGTTTTTATCCACTTTTTTGAAATCTATGGTCAGTGTGCTGTTGGGGATTTCTATGAGTTCCACTGATACATGTAAGTAACTGTGCTGTTTTGCAAGAGCTCTATTCCACAACTGGTTGCACAACTAACTAAGTTGCACACATGGAAATCCCCAGCAGGATATTGGCCTATATGCCATGGTGTTTTGTTAGACAAAATAATCGAGAACACTGCCATCTCAGTCAGATGATTTTGTGCCATAATTCTGATATTACAGATGATACATTTGTTACCTGGGTCACACAGTGCATTCCAAAAATTCATTATTTTAATTTGTGGTCTGATTCCAGTTGGTAATCCTAGCTAGAGTAAACCTTCTAGCTAATCAACAGGATTTAAATAAGTAAGTCACAATTTTTCAACTGATTCAATGGGTCTATTTTAGTTGGGAACACCAGCTGTATATAGGTGTGTGTTTCCAGATTACAAGGCCAGCCTGTATTTGTCAGCCTCAAAAGATCAAACCTCTAACAGAAGCTGCAGCATCCTATTGTAAAATGTGAAGCACAGATGCTCTGCAGACACATCTCGCCTGCATGCACTCCTTGATCTCTGACTCACAGTTGTGGGAGCTGTAAATCACGCTATACAGGACAACATTTGCACAACAGGGCAGGGCAAACAGCACAAGAGAACTTGAGTAACAGGCCGTTATGCACACAGTGAAAACAAACAGGATCCTTGCTAATGTGACTGCATAATAAATATGAAAGTGTTTTGTATGTGTCCAAGCTTCTAAATCAGACCATTGTTCAGCCAAAATTCTCTCAGCTAAGGTAAAGATCCCGAGGTCAGGCACTGCTACTACAAACAGGCTGACTGAGCACATTGATTATCAAACATTAAGAAGAGTTGTAACTCTACAATTCCAATTAAATGCTGGCATCACTATGGGGAATAATACCAGATGTACCCCTAGCTTTGATTAAGCTATTCCTCAAATCTTACCTGACTTCCTTAAACCTACATCCACTTTTTGGTTGTAACTCCCCCCCCCCCCCCATCTCATACAGGCTGCTGGCAGCTCTTTGGGAGTACGAGCCAGGTCACCTCTTTGTCTTGTGCTACACCTAGAAATATCAGTGGTATCAAAAACTTGAGAAGGCAGAGAAGCAGTATAATCAAAACCAGCAGCTGGAGCAGCTACTAAAATCCTGGAAGATCATATGATCAACTACTGTACTGCCAATGATGCTGGGGAGCCCAGTTACAGTGATGGCACCTTGAAGCCCTATAACAAAACAATGGATGGATAGCTCAGTGAGTTGGAGTACCAGAGGGCAGGAGTTTGATTCTTCACTGTGCCACCCAGGAGAAAAGACAGCCTATGTAGTCTTGGATAAGCTGCACAATCCCACACAGCATCACCAGAAGAAGGGACTGGGAAACCAGTTCTGAGTACTTTATTAAGAGCCTCGTGGCGCAGTGGTTAAACTGCTGTACTGCAGCCAAAACTGTGCTCATGACCTGGGGTTCAATCCCAGGTAGCCGGCTCAAGGTTGACTCAGCCTTCTATCCTTCCGAGGTTGGTAAAATGAGTACCCAGCTCGCTGGGGGGGGGGGGGGGGGCAATGTGTAGCCTGCATCATTAGCTTGTAAACCGCCCAGAGAGTGCTTGAAGCGCTATGGGGCAGTATATAAGCAGCACGCTTTGCTTTGCTTTGCTTTATTCCTTGGAAACCTTGGCAAGGACTGCCAGAAGTCATAATGACACATAATTATACTATTATATAGATGAATGCAGGACAGGCACATTTTCCTCTTCAGCATTATGTTTTCTCTCTTCCCTTCCCACCACATGCAACCTGTTTGCTACTTGTCATACTTTTCCGCTTTCCAATTAACACTCCCATTAAACATCTGCACAACACTGTAAGTACAATGCTATTGTGGCTAATGCTTCTTGTGGTCTATGTTGTTCCAGATAAGCTGGGATGTGGCTGATAAACTCATCCAAAACCTGTAGAAGCAGCACAAAATTTTAACAATTTGGTTTGGCACGACCCCTTCACAGTAGTGTTTCCCACATATTTTGTACAGCTTGATTTGGATGCAGTTAGGAGACAGTGGCCAAATCCTGTTGATTAGTGTAGTAAATCACATTAGAGTAATCCTATTGAGTCAATGGGGGATTTAGTGAGTCACCTCCTCCATAGGTTCCACTGAGTCAAATGGTTCTACTCTAATTTAACAGCGGCAGTGTTTATTGACAGTATTAGTGGTAGCATTCAGAACACATCACGATGCCTTAGGAAAAAATACAGTATGGATGCTAAGCAGATTCAGCTGTTCCAGAGAAAAGTGAGGAATCCTGTGGCATTTTTAAGACTAATACATCTTTTGGAACATAAGCACCCAGATAGAGAACTCTACATTTGATGCACAAAGTTGTATACCAATAGGACAGAAGGAAAAAGAAAAGTTACAAACAGCAGGTCCAGAAGGTGAGCCAGGAGACCTATCAAATTTCTATTTAGATGTCTCAAAATTTATACAGAATAATGACAGAATGATCCAAATAACTTCTCCAAAATCTACTTTTATAGGGACTCAATTCAAAGACTAAGTGGGTCTAAACTAAGTAACCCATTTATTTATGGTCTTCTAGCTTACGCAGTGCTACATCATGGGGTGCCTCTCAACAATTCAACTGAGTCACATTAGTGAAAAGGTGGCAGCAAGCCATGGCTGGTTTTCTAAGGAAGTCTGTGTCAGTTTGTGCACACAGCTTGCAGGTGACACGACACAAGGGTGAATGTATACGCTTCAGGGAGAGATGCAGTGTCTTAAAGTTTGCCTTCTGTGTAAAGGAAATGTAAATAGACCTGAAAATGTGAGACACTGTTAGTACAAACTGCTAACCTTTCCATTCCTATTTGCTTTCTTTTTGCCCTTTGTGGATGTACTTTACAATCAAAACCTCCTTCCCAAGGGAAGCAATTGAAGACTCAACGTGAACAAAGGACTGGATGCAAACATTATGACCCAAAACATGAGGATGAGGTCCAGATATTGGGAACCTGGACTTCCCCCAAAAGAGATGAGATGGTTTTGCATAAAATTTGTATATGCTAATATATATGCCCAGCTACAAGTTTGAAAATAATTACGAGTGATTAAATAAAAATACAGTGTATCCCACTGAAGCAGGGAAGACCTGTAAATGCCACAGATCTTCTCTTCTGTACAGAGGTCTTGGGGGTCCTCTAACAGTCTGATCTCCAAGGATCCCTCTTTGAGCCAGCACATGACTTGCTATTCAAAGCATACTTAAAACTGGCAGTTTAAGCACAAATACATTTAAAGCAATTAGGAACAGAAGGGGAACAGAGACAACACGGAATAAGGGGGGGGGGAAGAATTGGGACTTCACATTCTGGCAGATAATGTTTTCTCCTACTGATTGATTGATTAGGCATCCTTCAGTCTCGAGAGGCCATGGTAACATGCTCTGAATAGAGGATTTGGAACAGCGTCTAGTGTGGCTGAGAAGGCCAATTCGAGAGTGACAATCCCTTCCACACTGAAGACAAATACAATCTGTCCCCTGTCCAGCTCCCTGATTTTGCTGGTTTCGGGACTGCCTCGTTGCCTCGGCCTGCTGGACAAGTGTTTCTTCAAAATGGGAGAGGCCATGATGCACCGCCTGCCTCCTACTGGAAAGGAGATAATGCAAGAGTATAGGACATGCTTCTATGATAAAATTACACCACCAAGATTACATGACTCACTCTGGAGTGACACCTGTTGCTGAACCATTTCATCTACTCAGAATCGCATAACATTAGACTCTCCGTGGAATATCTCAGTGGAAATTGGTCCACTATTTTATATACCAATAAAATGTGTACAATTGACCGTTGACAGTTTATTACTGCTAAATAAAATGATGATGATGACGATGACAACAGCAGCAGCAGCAGCAACCACTGCATGGAAAATATCTGAGAAAGACTGATGGAAAACATGATAATAATTTAACTTGGGCATAGCTAAAACTGGGGAGCATCAAGAGGGAAACCAAAGGCTTGATCATTGATGCACAAGAACAATCACTCCAAACTGATGTCACGAAACCTAATATTCAATACATAAGTGTAAACAGCAAATGTCAACTCTGCCAAGAAAAGGATGAAACTGTGTCCCATCTCATCTGTGAATGTTCAAAGATTACACAGTTGGACTACAAAGCTAGATGTGATAGAGTTGTAAATACACTGTAAAAATATAATCTGCCAGCATGCAAAATCCATGAGAACATCAGATAGAAAAGGTGTCAGAAAATGACCAAGTTAAATATTGTGGGACCCCTGCAGTCAAACAGACACTTTGAGCATAATACACCAGACATAACAGGAATAGAATGAAGAATAATAAGATAATTGATATAGCAATTCCAGGGGATGCGAAGATAAAGAATTGGAAAAATTAACAAAATACAAAGACTTGGCAATAGAAAATAACTCATTTGTGGATGAAACACATTTCAGGGGTCCTCACAGTCATCTGGGCATTGGGAACAATGCTGCCAAATTTTATAAAATATTATAAACAGATGCAAATCTCTGAAATAATACCATTAGAGCTGCAAAATCAGGAACAGCATATACAGTATATTCCACTGACATTTAAATGATAGGTTTTTGGTTAAAACTTATATCTGTTATATAATACTAATCAGAGACTGTCTTGTATTTTTAAATAATAATAATATTTTTAAAAGGAACTCATGGATCTGACAGGCGCTGGACTCAATGATCATAGGGTCCCTTCCAGCTCTACAGATGATTATTATGATTTTATCTGGCCCACAGTGAGATCAAACCACCACCACATTCCATATTACAGCATGAATAATCACTTTGCACTTCTGATTCTGTTACTTCTTCATAACATGTAAAACATCTTGCTAAGAATGTTTTTTTTCATAGCTCTTGGCCTTCAAATCCGCTCTGTAGTAACTTCAACACATTTCCTTTACACCTTCCTACAAACAGTACGATAGGACAGGTCCTTAGAGGAGAGGGTTTCTTAATAGAAACTTTTCTGATGTTTTGAGACAAGTCCCCACCCACCCCATCCCTAATAGCATTCCCTCTTGTAGTATTTCTCTCTTTCTCTCTCTCTCTCTAGCACAAACACATGCAATTTCTCAAATGTTTCTTCGTACTGATTTATATTGCATGCAACACCCACTGGTTTGGGTAGTAAGATATAATCCAGACATTAAGAATGTGACCCAAAAGATTCAAAATAAACCCAAACACATGGCATTTCATAGGCTGCTTTGAAGAACTCTTGGTCACCTAGTATTTGCAAATCTGCTATGTAAAATGGAAATTAAAGCAAGGCTGTCATTAAACTATCATCATCTTGTTCATTTCCAGCCTGGCCGCTTTCAAATGCTGGTCATTTCAGAAAGAGTGGATGGGACTGAATTTGACGCACTACTAGCATTAAGCCAAGTGGATGTAGGTTCAAAGGGTACCTTGCATGCATGTATACACCTTGGCAAACATGGGGTAGGGCAAGGCAAGTCTTGGAAAAATGAACTGTTTGCTTTCAACAGTAATGGGAGAAAGATGAAGAACTGAAGAAACCAAGAGAGAAAAAGAGAGAGAGAGATGGACAAAGGAAGAACACATGTCAACAGAGGCAATTCCAACTTATATGGCAGAAGAAACAGCTCACCTTGGCAGCCTATTCACAAGGTCAGCGTAATGCAGAAGATGCAAACACAAGCAAGATTTTAGCATCAATCCTGCAAGAGAAACCTGCAACCTCTTTTCACAGAATGGGTTTTGGGAGGAACCCGAAGACATAGACTCATAAGCTGAAATGCTGTTCCCATAAATTATGCCATTTTAAGCTGATGACATCTGCAGCAATGGTAACTTCTTGGAAATTAAACATTTCTGAGTTCTGCTGTGAACTTCTCGAGACTCCCCTGTAATCTCTTTCATCATTGAGAACTCACAGGGAGCATAGAACAGGAGAGGGAAGTCTTTAATTCCCAAGTCACTGCTATCCATTAAGTCATTCTAGTGATTTCTGTAATAAAAGACTTCTCCCTCCTTTCCCATGGTTCTCAGCCATGAAAGGAATTACAGGGGAGCCTCAGGAGCTTTGGAACAAAGATTGGAAATGCATGATTTCTTTTTTTAAGCAGCTGTTGTTGAGATTGCCGGCCTCACATGATATAAATTACAGCAACAGGATTTCAGCCATAGAATTGTAGTGATGGAAAGGACATCAAGCGTCATTGAGTTCAATCACCATCTCCCAATAGGAAATCCACACCTAACGCATCTCTGATAGATGGCCAGGTTCAGTTTTGTGGTTCCCAAAATCACACTGCCTCAAGCATAGACAGCTTGCATAAACCATTTTTTACCTGTCATGTCTGCCACTGGATATAACCACCCAGAGAGGCCTTGGCTGCCAGATGGGCGGTATATAAACAAACAAACAAACAAACAAACCATCAGGCCCAATTCTTCATGCAAAGAACAATGTATGCTAAGCATTTGATTCAGTGGAATGGGATTCGTTAAAGATATTAATTAATTATTTAGGGTTTGGACCTATTTTTAGGCAGATAATCCACCAACTTTATTCACAGAATACAGCCAGAGTTATAGTTAATGATGGTATAACTGAGACAATATACCTAGGCCGAGGTACAAGACAAGGTTGCCCCTTATCTCCAGTACTATTTACAATGATAATTGAATTATTGGCACAGATAATTAGAGATGATAAACAGATTAGAGGGATAGATAACAAAGAAAATGGTAAGATAAATTTGTTTGCTGATGATACATTATTAATAGTTAAAAATCCAGTTGAAACAATTGAAAGGCTTAAATTACATTTGAAGGAATTTGAGAGTATAACGGGGTTAAGGGTAAATTGGGGAAAGTCAGAATGTCTATTGTTAAATCACTCAGATGAGGAGAAAAGAAAAATGAAAATAATATTTGAAGGTAAAATTGGAAATGTTATGAAATATTTAGGGATTAATATTACTTGGAATTTACAAGAAATAATTAAAATAAATTTGGATAGACTAAAAACAGAGATAAACAGAAGGATAAAAGAATATCAGAAATTAAAGATTTCATGGTTTGGTAGAGTGGCATTATGTAAAATGAAAATAATTCCTAAATTGAATTTTATATTTTGGATGCTTCCTATAAAGATTACAGAAAAACAATTGAAAGAGTGGCAGATAATGATAAATTGTTACTGTAATGGAAATAAACGAGTGAGGATTAATAAAAAATTATGGTATGTTACACAAAAAAAGGGAGGTCTTGGATTACCTAACATAAAATTATATTATATAGCAAATCATCTTAGACATATCCCAGATATAAAGAAGAAAAAGTGGAGGGTATATTGTTTAAAGAAAAAATTGGAGAAGAGGTTAAAAAGATTAATAATCCTTTCCTTAAAAATATGTTAGAAAATTGGAAAAAATTTAGAGGTTTATTGAGTCCACCGATCTCCCCTTTATCACAGGTGGTGGAGTTAAGGAATTTTCCGGAAAATTTAAAAAACTTTAAGAATATATTAAAAAGTAAAGAGATAAATAGATTAAAAGATTGGAGAGAGAAGATAAGAGATAAAGAAGACATTAAAAAGGTATGAGGAGGAGAGGGGATTTCATGGTTAAATATAATTCAATTAGAAAGGTGGACAAGTGAATGGAATACTAAAGAAGGGAAAGGTAGAAAAATGACAAAATTTGAAGAGATTATAGAAAAAAGATTGAAATCAGAGGAAAAGATAGAAAGAAAAGGAATTGTAAGCCAAATATATAAACTAGTAACGCAAGCTGAACAGGGTACACAAGGATTAAAAATGCAATGGCAATATGATTTGGATAAAGAAGTAATAGGTGAAGAATGGGATAAAATATGGGATCAAAGAATTATGAAGAACATGTCAGTAAGGATAAAAGAAAATTGTTATAAAGTAATATGGAGGTGGTATTTAACGCCAGTTAAAATGAATATAATAGATAAAAGTGTGTCAACATTATGTTGGAGGTGTAAAAAAGAGAAGGGGACGTATTTACACATGTGGTGGTTATGTGAAATAAGAAAGAAAGAATGGAATTTAATCTTTAAAGAAATATCTGAAATAGCTGGATTGAATATTCAAATGTCTCCGTTAACTGCTTTATTGAATGTGATTAAGAAGGATCAATTGTTGAAAGAAAATAAGGATTTAATAGTAATAATGAGTACGGCTGCAAGATTAATTTTCGCAAGAAACTGGAGAAATGATAATCAATTTAGTTTAGAGGAATGGTATAGAGAATTATGGGATATGGCAATTAATGATAAACTGACATGTGATATGAAAATAAGAAGAGGCCAATTGAAAAATAATGATTTTAAGAAAACATGGAATGTATTTTTGGAATATGTATTTCGGAGAGGGAAGGGGTATACACCGAGGGAAGAAACAATGAAATTTTGGAGGGAAAATGGATTGAATGAAGTTTAATGCTAGTCCTGAAGGTGATTGGGGCACTTGTGAAATTGTATCTTTTTGTTTTCTATGGTTTGGTTTGTTTTAATGTTTTTTATAGTTCTTTGTGTGGTAGTTGGTTTATGTTGTATTAATAAAAATTATATTTAAAAAAAGAACAATGTATGCTGCTTCCTCTAACTAAAAACAAACAAACAAACAAAGAAATTTCAGGCTCAGAAAAGTTACTTTTTAAGATAACAACTCATAGACTACACTAGTCAGTTTACATGTCCATGGATTTTGTTGGTGGGTAATAGTCTTCAGCTGTACAGGACAAAGCTTCAAGACCCATACGTTAAAATTCAGCAACAGGAAATACATTGCCTCGTGGAATTAATAAAGAGAGTTGGTGAAATATAGTGGTCACAGACTTTGGAAAATTACTTTGAAAAGTAATTAAGTATGGTTATAGGCTCAAATCAAATTGCTGGTCTCAACTAAAATAGATCATTGAATCAATTGCTGAGAGTTAAGTCAGGGCTTGATTTAATGCAATCCTAATGGGCTAGAAGGGGGGCATGGAACATTAATCGCACAACTGTTTCCCCCCCTTGCTCCATGACCAGTTTCACATGGTTGTGAAATTAGTTGCACAAAGGCCAACCCACCAAAGTGGGGGGGATGCTTATGTGTTTATGCAAATATATTTTTTCCAACAAAATTTTGGCTTATGGGTTTACTCCATTTCTCTTCTGCTTAGTAAGGCCAGCTGATTGGACAGTGCAGTGGTTTAGGTATGTGACTGTGGAGCCAGAGGTTGGGAGTTTGATTCCCCACTGAACCTCCACATGTAGAGGCAGCCTGTGTGGCTTTGGACAAGCTGAACAGTCCCAGGGCACCCCTAGAAAAAGGGAATGGTAAATCACCTATGAATATTTTCTATCTGGAAAACCATAAAAAAGGTCACAATAAATCAGAATTGATTTGATGACACATTGTAGTAGCAGCAGCAGCAGCAGCAGCAGCAAGGCACACTCCTATAGCTGCAAAAAATCCCAGTTACATTACATATGGAGGAAAGTTGTGCACTGTCCACATTTATGATGACCCTAGTAGGATTTCCAAAATTTGTGAGATATTTAAGGAGGGGTTTTGCCAGAACAAGGATTTGAACCCAAGTCTCCTGAATCCTAGTCCACTACTGCATCCACTATATTTCACAGGCTCTCAATTATACCTTAATCAATGGGAAAAAGAATTAGTTATCAGCAGTTACTTATGACTTTCTACCTTGACTTGCACATTCAAGGTCATGTCCCTACTGAACTATGAAACACAATGGCTGAAATCCTGTTGGTGGAGCTTCATTGAGCAATTTGATGATAACATCAGCAACTTGGATGACATTTCCCAGTTCCCTACCCCATTATGTAGCTCCCATAGTCTTTCCCAGCACAAAGTGATGCTTAGGGATCCCTGCAACACGGGGGGTGGGGGGGTGGTAGGAATTTTTTAATTCCCCTGAAATGCCTCTAGAACAGCCATGGCTGATGACATTGTCCAAGCTGTGAGGTGTAAGTTCTGGAACACAATTTCAGCCACTAGATAACATTGTTAAAATCACTATCTCTCAGTCCAACTTACTTCACAAGCCTGTTGCAAGATTAAACTGGAAAGGAAGCAAAACACTCTGTCTTGACCTAATTAAAAGAAAGATTGGATAGAAATGTAAGTAAGAGATAAATAATAAATAAATGATTCCTCTTTCTTACAAAAATACCTGTTCACATGTCCACAAAATGTCTGAAAAGAGCTTACTCTGCTGCTATCTGTCAGAGAAAGAATGCTGCAACAGTGATGTCACCAGAGAATGGTCTGTCTTCACCCAGCCACCACGTTCAAGAAATGGCATCAACTACTGCCTATCTTCAATTTAGCCCCAGCATGATCTTGGGCTAGAACAGGAATCTGCTTGCAGTTTACGTGTGGCCTTCATAAAACTCCTCTCTGTCATGGCTGTGGAGGGACAGGCCACATTCTTTTCAATGCTGGCCGTCCTTTCCTCATTGGGTTTGCCAGCAGATATTTCTCAATTTTCTCAGAAATTTCCCAGTGATCTCTTCACAAGGATGGACCTGTGAGGTGGACCCCTACCCTTTGTAACAGTGGTTAGAGCATTAACAATCTTATGATGTGCACAGACCACATCCATTCTTAATATATTAATATCAGTGTGAACAAAGTGTAGCCCTCCAGATAGTGCTGGCCTTCAACTCCCATCAGCTCTAGCTAATACAACCAGTGGTGAGGAATGCAGGGAGTTGGGAGTCCAGCAACATCTGGAGGGCTATACTTTGTCCTCTCCTGCAGGAACACAACTCCCTTCCAAATTCCAGGTCTACCTTGGCAACTCTTTGCACTCTTACTCTTTGGTCCTCTATCTCCCAGGCCCTTTCTCACACACATACATGTATGCAGGCATGCATGCACAAACACATGCCCAATCTAGAGAGCACAGCATGCTGGTTGGCTTCTTACTTATATTAGGTAAATATGTCCAATATCTCCACTGTACAGTTGCTCCTCCATTAAGGTCTCACACTGATTAGCATTACAGACCCTTCCACGAACAATCCTCTTGCTGAAACCTACAACAGAGGCACTCAGCTTTCAAGCTATTTATTCCAAGTCCCAACTCTGATCTCCGCCTTTGGGGATCTAGGGCCAAGAGCTGATTGTGTTTATGTCCCTCCCGTATCTCATGCAAGATGAGTAACACAAGGGCATCTTAGCATCTTCAGTTAAGTGAAAAACAGTACAGCAAGCAGACAAGCATCATTTATTCAAACGAATATAAACTTGATTGTATGGTATTATACAGTGTCAGAATGATGTATGGTATGCCAAAGCAATCAGAAAGTTTTTAACTATGATTCATTGTAAGTCAATGGCTTTTCCTCCATTTGTTCTGCTTTTCAAGGTGATGGATCCCTTAACACAAAGGTATCAATCCAATGAAGTTTACAGAAAACTACAAAGGGTTCTGTAGTTCCTTCCAATATATAACTGTTGTAAGCCGCCCAGAGACCTTTGGGTAGTGTGGGCGGCATATAAGTTAAATAAATAAATAAATAAATATAACCTTCATGGAACCTCTCTCGTGGATATGAGGGACAGGATATGGATATGGGGGACAGGCCACATTCTTTTCAATGCGGAGTTCCCTTTCCTCATTGGGTTTTGCCTGTACACCTCCATCTTCTCAGTAGTTAGAGAAAATTCACAGTGATCCCCTCATGGGGTGGACTTGTAAAATAGACTCCTATGCTTCGCAACAGTATGTTACCATGTTTTAGGGTTCTTGCTTGTGCATAGAGTCTCCACCTGAGGAGGAGTTACTCCTCTTCAGCCATGTCGCTCTCCACATGGAGAAAGTGATGACGAGCATGTCTTCGTGTGCAGAGGGAACAACTGAATATGGCCACAGTTGCACCCTCTCAAGCTGCTGAAAAGAATGCTGATTATAAATTACCTTTTGAATATGGGACACCTCACGACACAAGGGAATCTTGAACTAACCATAATTTAATAAAATCTCCTTGAACACATTTTTTCTTGGTTCCTGCTGCAGATATAGGCCTAGGAGTATTCTCATATCTATGGAAGCAATGCAAGTCACATCTGCTTCTGCCCCAAACTGCAAGCATTCCTTTCAAAACTGAAACTAGCCTGGCCTAATAATACTAGAGAGTATTGCACTTTAAGAGCTTGCCTCTTAAAGTGCCATTACAACTCATACAATTCTTTTCAACTTTTTTATCAATAAAATATAAAATTTCTTTATGCAGTTGTTTGATCTTTTGCACTAATAGGGCTTGTGGTATCTTACTTTGACCGTCTACCAGGAGCTGGTGTGTTTTGTTAGCATTTCTACCTTGTACGGTTGGCATAAGTATCAAACAGCTTAATCTTGTATATTTTGGGGAACTCCCTAGAAAAACTGCTTAGTCAGGTTGACTAAAGTGTTGGGATGATTCCCGCAACCATCAGCGCATTTGACCCTCCTAGTTTTACCCATGTCAGGACAGACAGGGTAGTGTGACTGAGTGGCTAGTGTGGACCTCTCCATCCTTTGTGAACCTTGGCAAGTCTTTTTCTGGGTTTTGCAACACTGATGTCGTAGCTTAAAAAAAAGGTTTATGAGTTGTGATACAGGTGCTCCATTTCCTATTTTACTCAGAGTGGTACAATGGGCCCAACATTAGCACCCCAAAAAGCCAGGAGTTAGGGAAGAGGACTGGGAACAGCACCTATGGGTGCATGCATTTTGTACCATAGTGTCCTTTGCAGCAGCAATACACACAAACTCCTTCATGCTAAGCCATGGAGCCCTGCCAACAAATGGGGATAGCTAGAGATGGGTGCTTAAGCATTAAAGTCACCTCCCACATAAAAGCCAACCCTTGTCCTCTTCCAGTGCTGCTCCTTTTGCTATCTGACAGTTTCACTAGATAACCAACGAAGCATAGCAATTCTCTCAAATTTTTGTCAGTACCCTGAAACCTGGCAAGCAGGGGGCAGACCAAAGGCCAATCAAATCCAACACTCTAGTCACTTAGTATCCAGCTGGTTGCAGACGAGAAGCTGGCCAGTGGCACATGAGTACAATGGCACCCTTAGCTCATGTTCCCAAGCAACTGATATACAGAGTCATCAGTGCCTCTGATCCTGGAGAATATATATAAGGCATCTTGCCTTGTGGCTACGGATGGCACTACCCTCCAAGAATCTGTCTAACTCCTCCCCCTTTAATATATGCCCAACCTGGGATCCATCACTCTATCTTGTGGCAGTGAGTTCTACAGTTTCAGTAGGTACTGTGTTTTAGAGTACTTTCACATATCTGTCCTGAGTCTCCCACAGTTCTCCTTCAGTGGATGACAGTATTATCAGAGACAGTATTGTCAGAAATAGATTTTCACCCAACGTACCCTCTAATTTTCAGCCTGAGTGGGTGGGACTACGCCTCTCTCGCATGTGGGCTTCCCTTGCAACCGGAACCGAAGGGGCTGAAAACGATCACTGCATGGAGGAGGAAGGCTGCGTGGAGGGAGCCGGAGTCACGCATGCAGAGGTGCACGCCTTAGAAGGAACCTTGCCCTATCTTGTTGGTTATTTGGATAAAGCAGGCCCAGTAACTACCCTACTCATATAAAACATGGGAAGTTAGCACTTGCTGAATATTCATCTCTGTTCAACTGCTGGTGCATTAATCACTGCTCATTCCATGCCTCCAGCAGGGAACAAGAACATACAGGGAAGTCTTGGAATACAGGCCTGAAAAAGGAAAAGCTGAGCTAACTCAAATGCAAAGAAGACTCCACTACAGGCATGCCGTCCTTTCAGACTGTGAATATATTCATTTAATTACCTCTTCCCACTGTCATCCTGGCATATTTTTGGGCCAAAAAGGCCTCCGATTAGTGGCCTTTACAGAATGCAAAGCCTTCATTCTCTCCTTGAATTCGTATCATCCCTTTCAGGCTGCTTGTGGTTTTCAAGCATGCAGATGTTTTTTTTAAAGTCAGTCATCAAAATGTTCATGTCTGAGATCGAATTCAGTCTTTTTTGAGTCAGTTTTGTGCAAAATAGTGCCCTGACATAAATCCTTCATACAGAGAAAACATGATTTATGAATGATGATGATTATTTTTAATATGTAAAGAAGCATATTGAATGATATTGCAAACAGGAACGTAGGGGTTTCAACACTGAAACCAAATACTTTGCAGTCAACCTGAAGCTTGCAGCAGAGATCATATGGCATCCCAGAATGCAGGTCTGTGAGATCAGGAATTGCTTATATTCTACACTGACAGAGAACAACTTTAAAATGAGAAAAGACACTGCTAAAAATTCAGAAGCCGTGCACAGGGTGCGTGTGGCCTTGGCACCTGTGGGACCCCAGAGAAGCCATATCCTCATAGAGTATATAAAATTTGGGAACAAATGCATGAAAAATATTCCTAGATGTTATCTGGGTGAATGGGAGTAATTTTGCCCAGTTTTGAGCACCTTTGGGTCCCCCACATACACCTAAAATTAACTCTTGGGTTTTTTTGTTGTTGTTTTTTTTGGTCACGGGAGAGCCCAAGGAGGCTTTGCCAAATGGAAAAATTGTATTTGTACAAAACGTATTGAAGGGTAGGGGTTACAAGAGTAGGTTTAGTCCTTCATGACCCATAGATGAGTGTTTGTAACTTCCAGACTTCTGGAAATCACCCACCCCTGGCCCAGCTAACGAATCAGGTGGACAGACAAAACTACTTTCTGAAGATGTTCTCAAACAAAGGGCTTGGCTTTACCAACGTCAGTTACTCAACAGTTTCAAATTATGTGATCTTTCATTACGTGCGCAAGGAACCAAAAAGTCATCTTTTCCCCCTGCGCTCTGAGGCCCAGAGAGAGAGACAATGAGAGAGGGTTTTCACACACACTCTTCTGCAATGTTACCTCAAAGATGGTCACCTGTCTTCCACGCTGCCATCATGTCCTTTACTCTTCTTTCCTTAGTCCATGCAACATTGTTTTAAGTTTGGTACCTGATGATGGCTTTCAGTCTTGGCATCTATAATCTATTTTACCTTGTGACAATATGACTATTGTTATATCTATTGGTTTTATATGACATAATTGTTCTTATGTTTAAAATTATGCTCTCCAATGCCCAGAGACATTTATTTTATGAGGCTGTTAATCAATTAAATAAAATATAAATATAAATAAATGTGCTAACTCTGGATAGCTCAGTGGTTTAGACATCTGGCTGTGGAGCCAGACTTTGTCAGTTTGATTCCCCATTGCGTCTCCTTGATAGGGGCTGGGCTCGATGATCCATAGGGTTGTTTCCAGCTCTGCAGTTCTAAGACTATTATTATTAAAACTCAGTCAAACGCATGTGCAAATTAGATAAGCGGAAGATATATGAAAATTGCTCTCTCACAAATGTGCAGGTGGAGGTTGATCCCAGAATGTGGATATTTTAGTGTAGACGTCTGGGGCAGAAAGTCTCAAAGACCCAACTTGTGGTGTCTAAAGTAATCCAGTCTTGTATTTCCTTCAGAAAACAAAGCAGAAATTCTAAATAGCGTAACTCTGGTGCATGCACATAGCATATGTGTTATGGCTAAAAGCTTCCTTAGGAAACATGGCAGCTCGAAAGCACAGCCAAGTAAAAGGGAAAGCTTCCCATCTCATAGATACAGATCGCAATGAATGGAGCTGATGGCAATGGACTGAAAGGGAGGCAGCCTCTTCTCACATCCCATGAAATTGCAGACTGCTATCAAAAGCTATTTCCTCCAATTCACAGTATTCCCTCCCTTTAACAATAGGCCTAGAAAAAGACGGACGCATCTGTCATCCCCAGATGGCTCTCACTGAAAACTGCTGCACATATATGGATGTTTGTAAAGAAAGGCTGATACAAGTAAAGAATCAGAAGGGTTTTTTCTTCTCCTTCCTGAATGAATGGGAAACACTCAATGCACTGATGAGACCAACAGGCTGCAAGTTCATTCAAGCAGAAGAAGGCAAAAGGATAGATGACAATTCCGGTCTCCTAGCTGCTCCACAAAATAAGGTGGTTGCTTGCAAACAAGGCTCAGTGTGGGCACCTGCAAATCCTTTGTTAACCTTCCTTTTAGTTTGGCCATGTGCAAAAGCAGACAGGGCACTTGTACCTTTTAATGGCTGGGCAGAAGAGGGAGCTTCAGCCAGTATGTTTTGCCATGCATGGGACATTTGATGAAATCCCTTTTTCTGCATTATTAGTAAGGGTGCAGGAACCAGATGTGTCTTCCTTCACATCAGGCCATCCTACTCTCCTTCCCTGCTTAGCAGTCCTTTCTCCCAAGCCAACATCATTTTACTGTGGAGGCAAGAGCAGCCATGTGAGTGGCAGGCAGTGAGGGTTCCTGTGACACCAGGAGGCCCACATGGGAGGGGGTGTCTCTGTGGTGGCAACTGCCTCCGAAGCATGATTCCCTACCAGCATCCTGAATTGCTATTAGGAGATGAGAAAACAGGGTGGCCCTATAAGCAAAGGGACAGGATCCCTTTCTCTCAACTATTAAAGCAGCCTGGTCCTTTTTTCATGTAGCCCCCCTACTTGCAAATCATAAGAACATAAGAAGAGCCCTGCTGGATCAGGCCAAGGGCCCATCTAGTTCAGCTTCCTGCATCTCACAGTGGCCCCACCAGATGCCTTGGGGAGCACACGAAACAACTTAAGATACCTATCTCCTGATACCCCTGCCTTGCATCTGGCATTTGGAGGAACCTTCCTTCGAAGCCTGGAGATTATACATCCCCATCATGGCTTGTAACCTTTTCCTCCAGGAATCTGTCCAATCCCCTTTTAAAGGCATCTAGGCCAGATGTCATCAGCATATCCTGTGGCAAGGAGTTCCACAGATGAACAACATGTTGGGTAAAGAAATATTTTCTTTTGTCTGTTCTCACTCTCCCAACATTCAATTGAAGTGGATGTCCCCTGGTTCTGGTATTGCGTGAGAGGGAAAAGAGCTTCCCTCTATCCACTTTATCCATCCCCTGCACAATTCTATACGTCTCAATCATGTCCCCGCTCAGATGCCTTTTCTCTAGACTAAAGAGCCCCAAACGCTGTAGCCTTTCCTCATAAGGGAGGTGCCCCAGCCCAGTCATCATTTACGTCGCTCTCTGCTCCACCTTTTCCAGTTCCACTATGCCTTTTTGGAGGTGCGGCGACAAGAACTGTACGCAATACTCCAGGTGCAGCCTTACCAGCGTTTTGTACAATGGTATTATAACGTTGGCTGTTTTATTTTCAACCGCCCAGAGTAGACCTTTGGTCTAGATGGGCGGGATAGAAATCCAATAAATAAATCCCCTTTTTAATGATACCTAGCATGGAATTGACCTTTCTCACTGTGGTGAGGGACTGCGTCGAACACCTTCTGAAAATCCAGATAGACAATATCCACTGGTTCGCCTGCATCCACATGCCTGTTGACCTTTTCAAAGAATTCTAAAAGTTTTGTGAGGCAAGACTTACCATTACAGAAGCCATGCTGACTTTCCCTCAGCAAGGCTTGTTCTTCTATGTGTTTTAAGATTTTATCTTGGATGAGGCTTTCCACCATCTTCCCTGGAACAGACATTAGGCTAACCAGCCTGTAGTTTCCCAGGTCCCCCCTCCTTCCCTTTTTAAAGATTGGTGTGACATGTGCTATCCTCTAGTTCTCTGGCACTATGGCTGTTCTAAGAGACAAGTTGTATATTTTAGTTAAGAGATCAGCAACTTCATTCCTCAGTTCCTTAATAACCATCTGGATGCCATCTGGGCCCGGTGACTTATTGATCTTCAATTTATCAATTACGTCTAAAGCATCCTCTCTTTTAATCTGTATCTGATTTAATTCATTAATCAGGAGGGGCTGTTCAGGCAACAGAATTTGCCCAAGGTCTTCTGTCGTGAAGACAGATGCAAAGTACTCATTGAATTTCTCTGCAATCATCTCTCAAACAATGCCCACTCCCACCTATTGATAGGTCCTGGCTATGCAGTAGACATCAGGTTCTACATATGGGGTTATTGTAAAGCAGAAGAGAGCATGATGTGGCAGCACACAACACATGGCTGATCCCTCCAGGGCTCCTAAAGCCAGTCGTACTCTGCCCCTGTTCCCTAAAGCTAGGGTTCCTGCATTCTTAACAAGTACATCTAAGAGGTCATTTAGTATGTGCACAAATGAAAAAATTAACTTGCTGAAATCCCCTCTTATACACAATTATTAAAAATATATTTTGTAACTTACCTGCAACCCACCCTTGTTGCATAACTCCCCCCCCCCCTATTTTTGTTGGAATAGGGGAGAAAGATGACCTGAATAGCAATATCCACAAACACAGGCATTTAACATTTCTCAAGCAGGATCACAAACTGAAGGCACCTTCTGCCTCCAAACACTAGGCAATACTGTTAATTTGGCTGTAATTGACTCACCTAGTATGTAGACTAGATTTTAGCCCAACTTCTCTGATGGGGTTTGTTACACTTCTGTTTACCTCTACCCCCAGCCAAAAAGGAACATTGTGGCTGAAATCCAGTACTAAATCACAAAAAGAGTAGGTACAACTGACAGAGGAGTTGACTCACTAAATTTCCACTGATTCAATGGGCCTACTCTAGTTGTGACTGACTATTGGATTTCAGCTAATGTTTCAACACAGGGCAACAGGGGAGGGTGGATCGTTGTCTGACTGGCAACTCTTTACTTAATAACAGGGGTCTTCAAACTTTTGAGTGTGAGGGCCACATCGTATATTTTCCACATTTTTGAGGGCCAAAGGAATGTACGCGCATGCACATGTGCATACGCGCAGCCACACGCACGCACCCCCGGATGTCCCCACGCACGCAACCCCCATGTACAACTGCATGCGCATGCACACGCACACATGGGCTGAAGGGAACGGGCCGGATAAAACAGCAAGGGAGGCCGGATGTGGCCCGTGGGCTGTAGTTTGGAGACCCCTGCTTAATAAGATTGGGAGAAACATTCTGATCCACACCACTAGAAGTAGAATCTGAAATTTACCTCTCAAGACAGTCTGAAGCCTCCCCCCCAATAAATTGTTAAATTCATTTTTAACTATAGAAACTGGCCTGCACATCTGGGCATGATTTTCAGAACTGCTGTGTTTTTCCAGCACCATCCAGAGCTGAATATCAGGAAAAACTGTATAACTGTTAAAGCAGCATGACAATGGAACAAATTACCTCTTGAGGAGGTGAGCGTTCCAATGCTGGAGGCATTCAAGGGAAAATTGGACAACCATCTGTCAGATCTGCTTTGATTTGGATTCTTGCATAGAGTAGGGCGTTGGACTCGATGGCCTTATAGGCCCTCTTCCAACTCAATTATTCTGTGAAGATCTGTGAGGGGCTGAAAGTTAGTTTCTGTTCATAATTGTTAGCAGTCCGATACAAGTATCACCTTCATTAGTGTGGTGCCCTTCAGAACTGGCCAGGCTGGGTGGCAAACAGAAAGCAGCCACAGTCAGCGGTAGGTAGTGCCTACTTTACTCTTTAAGCAGTCACTGACTTAGCATCTCTGAACGGCACGCAACATGTTACGAATGTGCATCTGAAATCTACCAACTCTTTTAAATGCAATAAAGATTAAAAGTTAAAAAAAATATGAAATCTACCAACTCTTCCCTTATACACCCAGTGTTTCAGCAAGACAGCCAGAGGTGCTACAGGCTAATATGGTTGTGCATTGTCAATGAGAACATGATGATTTTTAAAAGTAAATGTGTGGGTGCTCCAGGATTCACAATTGAATTTGCATGATTCAATTTGAAAGCAACCAGACTCTCAGCCTACCATGTGGCAGGGGGTGCCAACTCATTATGGTCTCATTCCTCTTCCCTCGCAATGTCACTGCAATACAACTCCTTACCATTCAATCGTTAACTGAATTGGAGAGTGGTCTCTTGGTTCAGTAGGCTTCCACACTTATTAACTGCTGGGGCGGAGGGTGGCCTCTGGCCACCACCTTTCCTAGCCACCAAGCAAGATGCAGGACAGTGCCCCACTTGCACTAATGGACCATCCTTTGCTGGCTAAGGCTGGAAATGTTGTTCCTTGGATTCCCAAATCACTAAGGGATGCCTGCCTCATCCTATTTCCAACAGTTCTGCTTCTAAGGTGTCTGTTTTCATGTTGCTAGCAGCGGCATGTGGCGGCATACTTCCTTACATGTGCAGTATGTACATGTACCCCTGTCTCACAGCTGACATCTGGGGCACCTCTCAAAGCCAGACAGGTTCTCCGCTCTGTTGTAAAACTCTACCAGTGTAATCATTTGGGAGGAGGGTACACTGGAGGAAAATGAAGAAACATGCTTCCATTTTTCATAGGAACCAGACTCAACGGGAAATGCAAATATTGAGTGACAGAAAACTAGGAGATGTGCAACAAAGTAAAGGACAATTATTGGAATGCAAAATGTGAAGTTGTTGGAACTCCAGCTACCCTGTTGTCCAACAATATGTGGAGGGTCACCTTTAATCCCCTATTACTAGCCACAGTGAAAAGGGCAGCTGGGATTTGAAATTCAAAACATCTGGAGTGCCAAAGGTTCTTCAGCTCTTCCCTAAACAAACAGGCATGAAGGAGTTCTTCCTCTCACATGAACCTATCCAATAATTCAAACCTTTTTGAGAGGCATTTGGCTTTGTCTCCCCTACCTTTGGAGTTTACACAGATGGCCAGGGGAGAGCTCCATTTGCTCTTGACACTGGGTCAATACTTGGCTTTTTCCATTCTCTAGAACTGGCCTACTGCCACTTTTCTTAATTTCATGCTGCTGCTGACAGGACGATGCCTCTTCTTATTCGTCTCTATTATTGACATGCCAAGATTGGGGACTATTTCATGTGACCCTAACTTTTAAGGAAAAGTGTCTTAATTCTTGCTTCTTTTAGTACTATGTGCAACCTAACACATTTCTCCTCTGAACTGTGGACTTATGGATCATCAAGCCCATATCTTATGATTACACAGATTTCAAAGATATGATCCTTTACCCAATTTCCCGTGAACAAGACCTACTGAATTCAGTGGGACATACTTGTGAGCAGCATAGGATAATGTTATTAATTGTTATTTTTAGCGTTGTTAGCAATTTTGATTTCTTTTTGGAGGCATGTCCAACATAATTCTGAGGTTTATATTTATATTGATACTATAATACTAATTTTGATACTAAAGAAAGACTGTGAGAACTCTGTGTGTAGCAGACCCCAGCTCTACAAAATGATCAATTCTTGGGACTTTATGATAAAATTCCACATATAGGAGACAGCTGTTTACCCAGCTATATGGTGAAAAAAGGATAAACCCAAATAGTTTGTCTATATTTTTTAAAAATAATAGAGGGGAAATGGCATATCTCCACTTCCTTGGTGTACAAAAGGAGCAAACGTTCAGCACGGCAGATTTCGGCCCTAGAATCTGGAGTTCTGTTTTTATTTTTTATTTTTTCAATTGAAGAGAAGCAAATACAGACTGTCTCCTTTCTGAAAACATGTATTTTCCCTGGAAGTAAGTGAGTAAAGTACATATTCTTCACTTTATTTATTTTGTCACTGTTCAAGATATTAACCTCACTATTTCCACTGGAGCATTGAAAACAATTACCTTACGGGCAATGTGACTGTCATTCAAGATATCAATGCTCAGATATGTGCAATAGTTTCTAATCTCACTATGTTTCAATCTCACTAATTGCACCAGGCCAGAGAACCACCAGGACCAGAGCAGGTGAAGATCGGAGGCCCATACTCTGAGGGAACCCAAAGTCTAGTCACAACAGCCTCTCCCACATCTATTTTAAAATCATACGGTAGAGGATGTTGCCTATGTCACAAAGCAAAAGCTCTCGAATGAGCTGACTCTCCCTTTCCCAGAGGGCCTCCCAAGTGTGGACTCAGATATTTTAGAGGGATTTCAGGGATTTTAGAGGGTGAACGTAAAAATATTGCCATTGCTTTTACCAGCAGGTGCTGCCAGCAGCAAAGTTGCAACACATCCTTTCTCTGTAGTTTCCATTCTGCAAGAATGTGATCTGTTGCAAGGTTATTCTTCAAGAGGGCTGGAGAAGAACGGAGTAGACACAGCCTGTGCAAAGTTTGGGAAGTGGCAGGAATGAGGCCGTTATGGACTGGTCCCAACATCTGTGCTGAATCTACTTGAAACCTCTCTGCTCTCAGGAACAGCAATGATTGTTTTACAATGTAAAGGGCGGGGGGGGGGATGCAGGGAATGAGGCTGAATGCAGCAGGCAGTTTAACAGACCCTCAAAAATCATCCATGCTGCCAGCCAGCTCCACTAACTTGTCACCATAAATTAAGTGCATCTGGCTCTTGTAAAAAGAAAGTTAGATAGACAGAATCAGAGAGCATAGTATGGAATGTAAAAAGTGTGGGAAGTGGCCGGATAAGACATGTCCTCTCTTGCTTCCTCTGACACCACCAAAGCAGGAGAGTAGTAGAGTACAGAGATGCTACTCCTCAATGAGGAGACACCTCAAGAAGGAATATTTAAGGCCCAGTGCAAAAAGAAGACAAGAAGTCCTCCCCAAACCTGCCAGGGTCTCTGCAATTTGAGCAAAATGTCTCTGGATAAAAGCAGCATAGCTTCCATTTGAGAAGCAAAGCATGCACTCAGAGTAAGCAGAGGAAGAATGTGTGGCTCTTCAAATAGACAGAAATCACCGATCTAGTGCTTCTAATTTCTAAAAAGTCCATGCAACAAAACAGCAGACATTGTTTTGTAGTTTGTGTAAAAATTGTTCTTGACAATGCCAAAACTTGTGTCGATAGTGATGGGGGCAGGAGCAGAATCTCACTCTCTCCCTGGTGAGCAGGAAGAAATTGAATATCTTTGTCCTTACCTGTAAGGATGAGACAGGCAAGTATTTAGATCAGTAGTCCTTGTTGTCTAGCCTTTAACGAGTGTGCAGAATATTTCCTTTTTATGTCCTTATGTGAGAAGCCATGCCTATCAACACTAATGCTTTTACAAAGCTACTTAAAGTGTACGAACATGTCCTTTATGGCCCCTGGTTTCTTTGTTTTACTAATCATTTCCCTTGCTCCAGATGTCTACCTGCTTCTGTACTGACTTCACAAGAGTCACTTGATAGCAGAACTATACTAGATCCCAGGTTAGCCTCCCACACAAGAGAGAGTCTGGAACTCCTTGACAGGCAGCATTGCTTTGATCTACAAAAGTGAGTGGAAGGGACTACCAAGTCCTTCTTCCTTGTGAGTAAATTTGCATATGACCTTTTCATTCCATGTCACTCATGAGATGGTGTGCAGTTCAAAAGTGAAAATGTACAAGTGGAAAATATCCCCAATCTTTTATCAACATGCAAGGAAAAGCACTACTCTGTTCATTTATCTGTGCTGGAGGGGCTCCAGTTAAAGGCCAAAGGGAAAGGCTAGAAAGAAGATCTGCAGGCCAAAAAAACCCACCCGCTCTGCGTCTGAATTCTTTAAACATATAGTTTGAAAGACTGGATCTCGAATTGACCACATCACACTGGCTTCCTTACATGTAACAAAGAGGTAGTGTTGGTGATTTCCACTGCTAGGACAATGCAACAACTCTCTCACAATTGCCTGGTTCCCTTCTAAGATTAACAGCAGCCATGCACCACAGGTCATTAGTCAGCATGACAAGCCCCAGCAAGGTTTTGGTTGCCTGCCATCCCTGATAAATCTCTGCGATGTTTCATGGTTTCCCGCTGGCACAGTCTGTTACTGAGCAGCTGATGGGTAGTTGGGAGACCTTTCACTCCATCTTGCCATCTTCCTTGAGGATTACGGAAGAGATAACAGCAAAGGGAACATTTTAACTGCTCTTCCATGACTGGCTTTGCTCTAAGGGATGTTTACCCGCAGTCTCAGGATTTAATCATCATAAAAATAGGACACTGCTTTCCAGCAGAGGTGTGAAACTTCCTATAATTCACTTCTTTAGCTGCACACCTGAATCCTTTTATTAAAAGAAAGCTCCCAATTTGAACGTTAATAGGTTTTGTCGGCATATCAATCCACTCAGTAACTGAACAATAATTGAAATTGCACCATGTCATGTAGTTGTTACTACTGAAGTACAGCTAATTCAAAATGGAGGAATTCCAGTTTTTGAAATGGAAGAAGCATGAAATCCCTTCCTAAACCTCAGTGCACTCTTTTGAAGGATCAAGATTGGTCACACTCACACAGTACCACTTTCTTGTTTATCTCTTTAATGTACAGGTGGCCACCTTGTGGGCTTCCTAATATTCTTGGACTGGCATTCTGACCAGCCCTGGCCAACCAAGGCTAGAGTGAGATGATAGGAGTTGCAATGCAGTAAAATCTTGCTGCTTACTCTTCTTTTAATTCTATGTCCTTCTTCCTTACGGCATTTTCCTAGCAAAACAGCCCTGGCCAGTTACCTTGGAAATGGGAATACATTCCTCTTCCCAAGCAAACACAAGGGTTCACAAAAGCCATGCAGATGTAGCTGATTTTAAGAAATGGAGAAAACTGGAACGTTTCAGACCCTAGGATCTGCTGGTAGATTTCAATATTTTTGAAGTAGTGTTAATGAGTGCTGGACTTATTAAAACTGTTAATTATGCTGAGCCTTCTTTAGAGAGCACCGACCTGTGCGTGCGTCCCTTTCCCTAGAAGGAGAGGTACCCATACGTTCCCTTAAAGACCAGTTCTTATACTAGCAGCTGCAATCTTGGCAACTCCAATGTATTTGGACTCTAAAACCCAGAAGCCTCAATTATCACATCTAATAATCTTTGTTGTTAGGGTTCTGGGAGTTGTAGTCTAAGCATCTAAGTAGCCCTTAGGTTGGGAAACACTGGTTTAAAGGGTGAATAATTCTTTGACCATTTTCATCTACACTTCATTACCATAATGCTATACAAAGCTTTCAGTGAAAGTACAGTCTCAGCTAAAACTTCCTCAATTCCTCCCACTCTTTCTTTTGTATACGGCTACTTATTCACAAATATCAATTCCTATCACACCCAACACTTTGATGGGATTGTTGCATAACTGAAAATTAACGGCTTCCTGTAGCCATAGGATAGTTTACTTTAAGAAGTGCAATTAAAAGTTTAAATTTAGAGCAAAGCAAGTCTCTATGGAAGACAAAGTTAGAACTATTTGCATGGCCCCTCCGCAAAATATTTCTGCAGACATTTCCAAACAGGTAGCAGTCCTTTATCTCTGTTAAAAAAAGAACAGAGGCCTTTGTCATGCAACATTTTAAAAGCAATTAGAAAAATTTTCCACCTACATTTTCTAAGAGACTAATGTTATTTCCTTGTGTCACATTACATCAACATGCATTACATTCTTTTCACCCATAGTAATGAATTACCAGTAACTGATTTAACAGGTCTTTCTTTTCAGATTCCACTGAAATTAGTTGCCTCAGACAGTTTCAGAGTAGCACTGGATTTCTGTTGGTAAAGAATGAAGCTGCAAGGACTTTTGTAGAGGCAGAACATTGAACCTAAGCTTCTTTGGTATTAGGAGAGCTCCAGTAGCTTCATGGCTGCTTTCAATCCCAATTAGAAGGACTAGCAATGAATTGTAAAGTCCTACGTCCAAGTCGGTACTTTCCTCTGTAATTCTTTGCACACGGAGCAAATGAATCTTGTCTCTCTGTTTCCTTATAAAAAGTGAAGCATTCTACAACCAGAGAGAGGATGATGGTTCCCTGTATATGATCTGTCCTCCCCGGGCAGCCAACATGCTGCTAAAAACAATTTTTAATTTGGGTGCTAGACAAAAATCTTCCACATGGGTGCTAGACAAAAACCTGCCAGTTGCTCTGTTTTTATCTTCTTTTTTTTGTTATGAGGTTTCCTTGCTCTTTAATTTTTTAATTTTATAAACAATCCTGGAACTAAATCTGGCAAAGATCTGGTCTCTAAATAAATAAACAGAACAGGGTTTCCCCAACCCTTCCCCTTTCACTCCTGTCCTGATCCAACCATAACAATTAAAGATGCCTCAATTTTTTGAAGTTCATAAAAACCTGGAGCCAGCCCTGCCTACATTTACAAGCATCTAAACATATGTATGTTAGCACTGGCTGATACAATTCCCTTAGGCAGATGGCAGCTCTGCTCGGCTTAAATATCAAGCTGTCCTGCTTAAAAAGACTGCACAAATTGGTTAACAAATTGTTTGGATGGTTGAGAAGAACAAATAGTTAGGTTGGCATACCCCAGGATCACCCTTTGAGAGGCTGATGAATCTCCAAGATATTGCTAGATTTAGTAATAGGATTAGTCCATTGGGTGTGGAATTGACATGCTGTATAGGCCAAGGAAATGATGACCTTTTCATGACAGTGCAGGTTGCTAAGAAATGAAAGGGAGACGTATGGATTGAAACTGGGATTCTATGATCCAAATGCTGCTGCTCTTTTTCTATACTGGCTGGCTAACTGCTCAGTATCAAGCAACATTATGCAAAAAAGGAGAAAAATGACCCTATTTGGATGGATCTGTTAGAGATAGTGTCACAGAACCTTACTATAGCCACTCTGCCACACTGCCTCCTGCTCACACAGAGTGAGCAAGCACACAGAAGTCTATGAGTCCTGGTTGGGATCCCCAACATGCCTCCAGTCTGCAAGGCATTGCATGCTCCAGAGGTTCAATACATAAAAGTATGAAGTCTGCCATCAGCTCCCATAAAAATCAATGTTTACAATCTCAGTAGCTTGCATGAGGCTAAAGACTGGAAAGGTAATACCACAACTTCCCTCTCAGTCACTTTCCAGACACTGACTTGAAAGGATTTGTATAGCTTATTTAAAAAGAGGAGGGGGAGTAAAGCGGGGAATGACAGTTTAAAGAAAAGGGAAACAGTTACCAAAAAAAAAAAAAAAAGTAAATGCGGTTGCAGGGTTGCAGCATACAAAACAGAAACACACCAGAAAGTAATAAAGACTAATTTACCCTATCCATCACATCTAATTAGAGCAGTGAAGTAAATTTGGGAAGATATTCCTTGTGTTCCTGGCAAAATTCATACATGGCAGGCACAGCCCCCTTAAAGCTATGCTAAGCTTCAGAAAAACCTCAGATGCTCAATTTCCTTTTATACAAATGAATGACCCATTAACACCTGAGGTCAACAGTCACATAATTACTTTTAATCTGCTTTCATCATTCTTACATGCCTCCTTCCTAGCTTTGAAATCTGCATATCCTTGGGCAAGGAAGAATGCTAACTTCCTAACTCACAGATACAAACAATTTCTGGATGTTTTGATATACAAAGACAGAGTTTGAGATATTAGGCTCCACTTTGAAATCTTCTTGATCTCAGTCCTCCTTTGAAAGGGACTCTGGACAGAAATACCAGAACAAAAGATAAGGAAGAGGTGCGGACAAGCTGGCTCCAGATGTGAAAGTTTACATTCCTATGCACACAGAAAAGTCCAGAAGATAAATTTCATTATTCATGTTTCTCCAAGACCGTAATCTCTTCATCAATAGGAATATCTATCATTTTTTTCTTCCTTATTCATTTAAACTCCTAAATCTTTTTTTAACCCAAATATGAAGAGTAATATGATTTTTCTAAATTCTTCAAAAACAAACTGAAGTGAAACTGCCCAGTTTATGTCTATGGAATTCAACCAATACAGCTATCCCCAGTGTGGAGAGGACCATGCTATAGCCAACTGCCATATCAGTGTTAAACACAAGAAGCCATCCAGAAAAAATAGTATCAACCGCTGCCCGGCACTAACACGGTTGCATATACAGGAATTCTAATCCACAATTGAAAAGTTAAACACCCTCAGTTCTGGGACTGGATAGATACACCTGCCAGTTCCTTTCCCACCCACTATCAAAAATGTTAAATCTCAAGTTCTTTCCAGTCTAAATAGGAAGATAACTGTGAAGTTTGGTAAATCTTTATAAGAAAAAAATAAATGAAAATTTCACCATCCTTAATGGGTGATTAATACACCCTACCTAATACGAAAATAGGCACAGTCATTGATTTCTCATCATCTTAGTCAATGAGACATCCCTCCATATTCCTTTATTTTTGGAAGCTTTCATTTATAGCATCCCTGTTACCAGTATAGGTATCTGGCTGCAGAGACAGAAGCTGGGAGTTCAATTGTCCACTGCACCTTTGTGGCCTTGGGCAATCTAAACAGTCCCAGGGTGCCCCAGAAGAAGGGAAGGGTAAACTACTTCTAAATACTCTCTACTTAGATGACCCTGAAAAGATGGTTGCTGTGGGTTTTTCGGGCTCTTTGGCCATGTTCTGAAGGTTGTTCTTCCTAACGTTTCGCCAGTCTCTGTGGCCGGCATCTTCAGAGGACAGGAGTCAGAACTCTGTCTGTGCTCTGGTGCAGTTTGTTTGGATAGTTGAGTATTTATAGCTGTGGGATCAGCTTTTGTCCTTTTCAGGAGATGGGTGATTGTGGTGATCAGCGTGTTTTTTGTTGTGGGTGTATTGTTGTGATAAGAGGGAGAGATTATCTGTCACTCTGATTGATGGGTGTCGTTAGCTGGTCTTTTGTGTGCAGTGATCACCAGTCCTTGTAGCTGGGTAGAGTTCATTGACCTTTTGCAGGCTGTATTTTTCAGTGCTGGGAGCCAGGCTTTATTGAGTTTTAGACTTTCTTCTTTTTTGTTGAAGCTCTGCTGGTGTTTGTGGATTTCAATGGCTTCCCTGTTCAGTCTAACATAATGATTGCTGGTGTTGTCCAGTACAGTGGTGCCTCGACTTACGAACGTCCCTACTTACGACCATTTCGAATTACGACCAGCTCCGGCCGCAAAATTTTGCTTCTACTTGCGACCGGAGCTTCCACTTATGAACAGAAAAAGGCAGGGGAAAAAGGCGGGAAATTCAAATTTCTAACTGTAGGTGGCGACGAGTCTGCTTCTTTGTAGCTCTTTCGCCCCAGCAGTTAGAGAGTGTGCGTCGGAGGAGGCTTGGGACTGCCTCCTTCTGCTTCTGAGTGTGTGTGTGTGTGTGTGTGTGTGTTTGCAGGGAGGCTTCGGGCTGCCTGGTAAGGTAAGGTGCTGTTTTCTGCTTTTTAAAAACTGTTCTGGGTGTTTTTGCAGCGGCGTTTTCAGTTGGGGGGGTTATTTTCTGTGCTCTGATGGGTCTTGGGGGGTGTGACGGACAGCTCTCAGAACACTCCTGTCAGTCAGGTCAGAGCTCTGATGTGGTAGCCAATGACATGACAGGAGGGGCGGAACCAAGGAAATAAGAGGAAAAAGAATGACAGTTAAAGACAGTTTAGGCAGTTAGGGAAGAGAGTTGGAGAAAAGTGGTTGTGGAGATAGGGAACTGAAGTGAGAGAGTTAGAGAGAAGAAAGAGTGAGGTTGCTGAGAGAAATAGCTAGATAGTCAGAGATAGAGAGAGAGTTATTACAAATAAATATACACTGATTGAATGGAAAATAAGTAAACAAGAAGTGATCTAATGTGGATCTTAAAATATGATATTTCAGTGATTGTGCGTTAAAGAAAATTCTAAACATCTGTGATTTCTCCTGTGATTAACATAACATCTATATTATCAATAAATCTGTTGTTTTGGCAACACGTGTCTATGATCTATTTGGTATTAAGGGAAAATACCTGGTGGCAGCGTGAAGTGAGGACAAGCATCCAGAGGGTGGACTTGTGTTTAAGGGAAAATAAACAAAGGACACAGGGTGTACGTCACAAAGTGGTGACCAGCGGCGGGATACGAAAGAGAATCCAGTACGTCAAAGGGATTTGAATATAGTCCAGTAAGCAAAAGAAAAAAAAAAGTGAATTTCCTGAGCTTAAGAGACCTAGTAGTCTGGTACTGTAAGTGCAGGAGTGGGACCCTTGAAAGTGGCATGGTGAAAAGCTTAAAAGGGACTCCTGATTGCAGACCTGGAAAAGACTAAGGATAGGGTAAAGCTCTGAGGAAAATTCAATGGTTTAAAATTACCTCACGCTTGAAGTGAAGACCCAGAGGCTAGCTTGAGATCCCAAGATCTAAGAGAGAGAACTGAAGGGACAAACGGAGGCCATGGTTAGAAAAAGCTGGGGAAATTGAAAACAATAAAGGCTGGGACTATTTAAAGTAAATATTTCTGAGTACTTTTGGTGGCTAGAGGCAAATAGAAACATTGTCTCAGACCAAGGGACTGGCTGGGTGCCAGAAGAAGGAACAGAGTAACAGTAACTCTCTAACTCTCAAAAGAAAAAGAAAAAAGCGCTTTGAATCGAGGCTTGACTTTGCTTGATAATTGATTTCCCTAGAATAAATCTATCTAACTCTGAAAAAAAAAATTAAAGAAGAAATGTTCTGGTTCTAGGATTCAAAGCGAATGAATGCCAGTAAGCCAGAAGGAAAATAAATCCTCTGAGTCTAAGAGACCTGGTTGTCAATAGTCCAAGGGAAGGAGTAGGAAACCCTAAAGCTCTGTGTGAATAGCTTGTTAGGGACTCCTGATTGGGGAAAGACAAAGGCAGGAAAGGACTCTGAGGAGATTTCTGTAGTTAAAAGTTTACCTCAAGCTGAGAGTGTAAGGACCAAGAGGGCTAGCTTTAGATCCCAAAGCTCTGAGAAAGGGAGCGCTGAGGGGACCCAAAAGTGGAAGCCAAGGAATAGCTGAGGTGAATACAACTGAGGCTTACAGAAGAGAAAAGTAAGCTGAATTAGCTGGGTGGCTGGAGGCCAAAAGAAACAGAGTATCACACACAGGAACAGGGAGGCTAGGTGCCTAAAAGTAACAAGGTAGCAAACCCGTGGCTGTCGGGGAAAACTACCAAGTATCAATCTCTCTAACACAGAAAAAAAAAAGATCCCTTTTAAAACGAGGCTTGTCTATTTGAATCTGTGAGAAAACAACCTGCCAACTTAACAAAAATATAAACGGTTAAGAATGCCTTCTAAGAAAGGAAAAAGGTTAGCTATGGAGCTAGCAGAGAGTCAAACATTACCTCAGGAAGGGGAAATTTCAGATCAAGAGGGCCAGGAATATGAGGGCTCAAGGGAACAGGAAGGTGCCTCAGGGAGAGAAAGCTCCCAGGAATTTGTGACATGGAAATTGGAGAAGGAGTTTCAATTAAGAGAATTACAGATCAAAGCTGAGGCCAGGCAAAAGGAGCTAGATTTTGAGAGAGAAAAAGAAAGAGCGGAATCAGAAAAGAGACAGCTGGAAATGAGGGAAAAAGAGATGCAACACCAGTTGGAGATGAAGAGATTAGAAATAACAGCCCTAAATCTTAATAACAATAATTCAAATACTAATCAAGATAATTTAATAAAAGTAGACCTGAAGAAATTCCCTCAATTCAGGAAGGGTGATAATCCTGAAGCATTCCTAATACTGTTTGAGAGAGCCTGCTGGGACTATAGAATAGAAGAACCAGAGAAAATGGTCGTTTTAAGAACCCAAATAAGTGGAGAACTCGCTGAAATATACGCCCAAATGCCCCAAGAAAAAGCAAGAGAATACGAAGCTTTTAGAAAGCTGGTTTTTGCGAGATTTGGGATCAATGCGGAACATCTGAGGCGGAAATTTAGGGCATTGACAAAAAAGTCTGAGGAATCCTATTCTCAATTAGGGGCAAATATGATGAGATATTTGGAGAAGTGGCTTGAGCAGTCGGAGGTCCAGACCCTAGAGGATATGAAAAATATCATTGGTCTTGAACAATTTTTCTCTGTTCTACCTGGGGAATTGAGGTATTTGGTAAAAGATAAAAAGCCTAAAAATATTTTGGAAGCCAGCGAAATAGCTGACCATATCACAGAAATAAAACATCCAAGATATTCTGAGGTAAAATTTGGTAATAGAAACTGGGAAGATAGAAGAAAAGAGCCCAGAGATTTCCACCAAAACAAACAAACAGATAGAAGCCAATTTTGGGACAGACCCTCAGAGCAGTACCAACAGAAGAATAAAAGCTTTGAAGGGAAGGGAGAAAGGTCCCCTTACGTTGAACAAAGAGCTTCAAAAACTTGTTTTGGATGTGGGAAAACAGGTCACTTTATTTCTAATTGTGAATTCACGAAAAATAAAGAATTGGGTCTGCAGAAAGCAGAGGGAAATGTACCAAAAAAGGTTTACTATATCCAACAGCAGACAGAAGGCTCTGAGGTAGTTCAAGATGGCGTTTTAACTGACACAACAGAGAGTCAGGAAAAACTACCTATGGCAGAGATTGTTCAATGCTACTTTATAGAAAGCAACATGGAGTTGATGAAATGCTCTAGTGAAAATATTTACATTAATAATACCAAATATTTAGCATTGAGAGACTCTTGTTCTCAGATAACTATATGCCATACAGATATTATTCCACAGGAAGATATCATTCCAAATGAGAAAATTACAGTTAAAGGAATTGGGACAGAATTGATTAATCTACCTGTAGCTAAAGTACATATAAAATATAAAGAATGGACTGGTAGGTGGAAAGTAGCGATTATAGACCAGATCCCTACACCATGTTTGATTGGGCTAGACTTAACTGAGCATGTCAAAAGTGTTTTGATCAATACGCGCTCACAGAGAGAAAAGATAGAAAATCCTGGGGAGAATAATGAGGTTCATGAGGAAGAACTAAGAGGAAATGAATCAAATAAGCTAGCTGAAGTAGCGGGAATAGCTAAGGAAGACTTAGTGAAAAACCCTAGTGATAATTCCAATAGTAATAAAAAGAAGAAAAATGATAGTTACAATAATTATATTGTAAAAAGTAATAATAATTTCAATCCAATGACCCAGGAACACAGAGAGAGGTCTGTAGTTGATAGAGGAGAGTGGAACTGGATAAAACATGTTAAGGGTGGTTTCATATATACACGCTCTAAAGGAAGTCAGAAAGCACCCACTACAGCAACAGGAGAAAGTGGGGGAGAAAAAAGTTTCCTGGAGAGTCAGATTAATAATTGGTTGGAAGAGGGTTGTAAGATTAGGGAAGAACCCAATGAAAGGAGTTTTGCCCAGGAGCAAAAGAAGAACAATAATTTGGAGGGTTGTTTAAAAGTGTCCGAAAATCCCACTCTATTAGTTCCTGAAAGGCCTGAGAGACTCTGTAGGGACAAAGATCTTATACCTAAGGAAAAGTCCTTAGCAATATTAGAGCCTAGATTAAAAGTGAATCCTGGAAAAGAGAAAAACTTACATGAGGTTCAGG
This sequence comes from Intellagama lesueurii, assembly GCA_037013535.1. Taxonomy (NCBI): domain Eukaryota; kingdom Metazoa; phylum Chordata; class Lepidosauria; order Squamata; family Agamidae; genus Intellagama; species Intellagama lesueurii. The sequence continues at coordinate 257,383,864 of JBAJHW010000002.1, forward strand.
AAACATCAGGCTGTCCTGAGATTGTGAAACTGAAATCTTTAGAGGGAGGTAAATTGCAGTTAGCAGAGGCAGTACATAGGGAATTGGTGCAACTAAACCGGAGGTCTGAGAAGCTTGGTCACTCTGTATCTGCACAAGCACTGGAAACCCTACAATGCAAACTTCCATATAAGAAACGGAAAAATAAAGAAATAGAACTAGATGAGACTATGGGTACATCCAAAAATAATCAAGGAGGTAATATGGCATTTCAAGGAAATTCTCCTTTGAATCTGAAGATGATTCAGTATAGTGGGTTCTCACCTAGAAAGAAACTTGGTGAATTTAGGGGTGTGAAGAAAGGCTTAAACCTTGACTTGTTAAATAAAGAAAATTCCAGAGATATAGCCTTGCCTTTAGAAAATATAAAAGCTAAAAGAAAAGATAAGAAGATCCAGTGGTCGAGCAGAGGTAAAGAGACCTTAGAAAAGCTGCAGACTACATTAAAGAGAGGTCGTCGTAGTATCCAGAGAGGTCATCGTATCCAGAGACGTCGTCGTGTCCAGAGAGGTCGTTGTGTCGTGAGAGGTCCAGAGTTCCGGAGGGACTGCACCATCATCACTGATGTGTCCGGATTCGAACCAGGAGCCGTGCTGAGCCAGGTGGACAACAAGAGAGACCAAGCAGGAGAGAGACATTTATTTGACAACTGGAAGGTGAGATTGTCGATTGATGGGACATTGCAAAGACAGAAACTCTATGTGAGATTACGAACTGTGAAATACAAAACCAACAAACTTGCAAGAGGGACACAAAATCTGAAAGACTTTAATTGTGAGACCCAAATAAAAAGAAAGACTCAGAATAAGATTGCAGACGCATGGTCTCGAAGACCCAATGGATAACAGAAAGCAATGAGACGCGTTACCAGAAGACTGAAGAGTGAAGAAGAAAAACCTGTAATGACTAATATTAGAAGTAATACTGTAATCAAAAGTTCTGGTTATGTTCATATGTCGAAATATAAAGTAATGCAATGTAGTGTTAAAATTAATGGCAAGTAGTAAATAAATTAAAATGTAAATGTAATGGAATGCAAATTGTATAAAATTAAATGTTATAAAAGTGTATTAAAATGAAAAATGATTAAAAATGTAAGTATATAGAAATAAATAGTAAGTAAAGTTGGTGAAATGTATGATGAAAAAAAAAGAAGAGTCATATAATGATAAAGGTAATTTAAAGATAAAGTAAAAATATTAATAAGATGGTAAATGTGTTATAAGAATAAGGATATACATGTTATAAGAATAAGTATATATAAAAAATATGTCTCTAATGGTTAAATGGAAATTGTCTGTTTGAAAATAGTAGTAAGTAATTGCAATTGTTGTGCATAAGGGTAACCTACTATAAGTGTTACCCCATGGCACAAACCTTTCCAAGGGGGGAGGTATGTGACGGACAGCTCTCAGAACACTCCTGTCAGTCAGGTCAGAGCTCTGATGTGGTAGCCAATGACATGACAGGAGGGGCGGAACCAAGGAAATAAGAGGAAAAAGAATGACAGTTAAAGACAGTTTAGGCAGTTAGGGAAGAGAGTTGGAGAAAAGTGGTTGTGGAGATAGGGAACTGAAGTGAGAGAGTTAGAGAGAAGAAAGAGTGAGGTTGCTGAGAGAAATAGCTAGATAGTCAGAGATAGAGAGAGAGTTATTACAAATAAATATACACTGATTGAATGGAAAATAAGTAAACAAGAAGTGATCTAATGTGGATCTTAAAATATGATATTTCAGTGATTGTGCGTTAAAGAAAATTCTAAACATCTGTGATTTCTCCTGTGATTAACATAACATCTATATTATCAATAAATCTGTTGTTTTGGCAACACGTGTCTATGATCTATTTGGTATTAAGGGAAAATACCTGGTGGCAGCGTGAAGTGAGGACAAGCATCCAGAGGGTGGACTTGTGTTTAAGGGAAAATAAACAAAGGACACAGGGTGTACGTCACAGGGGGTTTGTTTGTTTTTTGGTTCCCCCCCCATTTCTGATGGGTCTTGGGGTTTTTTGTTGCTTTTTGGAGTGTTTTTCCCCATTTCCGATGGGTTTGTTTGTTTTTTGGTCCCCCCCCCTTTGTCCGGAAGGGATTAATCGCGTTTCCAATGAGTCTTGCAGTGATTTTTTTTTTTGGTGATTTTTTTCTTCGGCCGGAACGGATTAATCGCGTTCCAATGCATTCCTATGGGAAATGGTGCTTCGACTTACGACCATTTCGAGTTACGTCCATCTTCTGGAACGGATTATGGTCGTAAGTCGAGGCACCACAGTAGTTCAGTATTTTGAAATAGAATTTCATGTCCAGCTTTTTTTAGGGCATGTTCAGCTACTGCCGATTTTTCCGGTTGTTTTAGTCTGCAGTGTCTCTCATGTTCTTTGATTCTGGTGTGGATGCTGCATTTTGCGGTTCCAATATATACCTGGCCACAACTGCAAGGTATCCGGTATACTCCTGCAGTGGTGAGGGGGTCCCTTTTGTTCTTTGCTGACCGTAACATTTGTTGTATTTTTGTGGTGGGCTTGAATACTGTTTGTAGGTTGTGTTTTTTCAAAAGTTTCCCCATGCGGTCCGTGACCCCTTTGATGTATTGCAGAAATACTTTATTTGTGGGTGGCTGTTTTTCCTCTTCAGTTTGGTGTTGTTTTCTTGGTTTGATGGCTCTTGTGATTTCATTTTTGGAGTAGCCATTTGCCTGTAGGGCCCAATTCAGATGGTTGAGTTCGGTGCTGAGAAATTGATCATGCAAACAGAAGAATACAAGGACAAAATCAGGGAACTTCTAGACCCCACCACCCACAGAAAACTGAAACAGGACCCAACCAACAAAATCACAAAACAAACTGATCAGCTTTGACGTAGTATCCCTATTCACCAAGGTACCGATAAAGGACGCTCTGACACTCATCCAGCAGATCTTTCCAGAAGACATCAAGGCCTTTTTCCAACACTGCCTAACTATGTCAAAGCTGATCAGTCTGTCCCCGGGGTTGAGTTCTAGGGTGCTGATCTTGTTTATGAAATGTCCCGAGTCTTTGATGTAAGATGAGGTTTGTCCAATGTGGGTCTGTAGGAGGGTGGCTAGGTATTTTGCTAATTCATATGTCGGGGAGCCGATGGCACTTACAATGGGCCTGAGTGGGATTGAGTCTTTGTGGATTTTGGGGAGTCCGTATAGTCTTGGTGGGAGAGCTTCTGTCTTGCAGATTCGTTGAAGGACATTGGGGTGCAGGGAGGAACTCCTGATCAGCATGTTTGTTTGTTTGTAAGTGCTGACATTTAAGTGAACCATCTGTCAAGGATGAAATCAACCACTTCTTCTAAATAAAGTTACATTGTCAGCAGGTGAATCAAAACACCACTTTGATTCCCTGTACCCAATCTGAATTTTGCTAAAACCATCTGTCAAATAAGTAGTCATTTTGTGGCATTTAACAAGTTATTAAATTCAAGGTATTTCTGATGAGAATGTTTGAGGGCAGGGGAAAGGACTAGGGATGCCAACTTAGGATCCAAAGTGAGCATCTTTTCTGTGAGTCTATTAATAGATGAAGAGAGCATGAAACTGTTGAAAAGATGGAATCTGGACCGCAATGAAAGAAGCTGCTTTCGTGAAACTCTTGCCTGTTGCTTTTGCTGCATTTCCAGCCAGCCAATGAGTGTGCAAGGCCAAAAAGGAAGGCCATTCATAGCCAATGACACTTCAGATGAGGCAGCAGGAGAAGGAGCTGGCGAGGACGATCCCCAGTTATCTACATCCCAGCACAAACCTGGAGTAAAGGTGGCCCCACTCTCTCCAGCAACTCAGGGGAAAGAAAGAGACACAATTTCAAGAAATCAGGAACTGCTCTTTGTAAAATATGAGAAATGTTTCCATTTTAAAAAAATCAGTTTAGAAAAATAAAACTTCAGAAGAGAAAACTGCGCCCTCAGATTCCAGGATATTTGTGAAATGGAGTGTTCGTGTTAGGGTCCCTCTCAGACAAGCCGTCTCTTCTCTTGCAAATCAATGTTGCTCAGCTTCCCACCTAACGGAGAATGGAAGAGCTCTATTAAAGGCTCTAATTCAACCTGTTCTTTTGGAATTTCACAAGGTGCAGCTGCACTGGTGACTCACTAACAAGCCTTTGCCGCATCAGAGAAGCCTGACTGTTATCTCTCCCATGGCAGGAGGCAGCTTCCGTTGTACCAATGAGTCACGGCACCTGCAAATCAAAGGCAGCTGCCCTTACAGAGCTGAAGAAACGAAAGCTGCCACCGTAGAAATGTCTGATTATAGTACAAGAGCATTATATGCAGACATCTTAACAATAATTTATTAAACCCCCTGGAAGGGTGAGCAATGCTGTGTTCCCACTAAAGGGCCGGTATATAAATCAAATCAATCAATCAATTACTGTAATTATCTTCTGCTTTTCTCCCCAAGAGGACCTAAAATGGCTTACAATATTAAAACATTAAAAGCAGAAAATATGATAAATGATTACAGTCCTTAAATGCAGTTAAACTTGTGTCATTCTTTAAACCATCTGAAATGTGAAAAACTTACTTTTTAAAACAACAATACCGCATTGGCACGTTACAGCAAATACTTATGTTGACTTCTTCATTTGCAGCAATTTGCCACTGAGATTTACGCTGACTGTCTTACACCAGCAAGCACAGCTAAGAACATTTTGGCCATAAAGGTTTATTGAATAAATCCAGGATTGTCCTGGTTGCAGAGGACGTGATGCAGGCCTCAACCGCTCCTCTTCAGATTCCTCCCAGAGCAGAAAGTATTGCTTCTTTCCCTCCCTCACAAGACCTACCGTAGTGGTGCTGAGGTCTTCTGAGTTTGCCTCTTTAATTTGCTCCATAACCCTTTCAAATCTCAGTGCAGTGTGAGGTAAGCTTGCTATCCTGGAGCCCCTAGTTCTCCTCATGTCTGCTCCTGACTGCTAAGAGGACTCTAAGTCTTCTTTACAATAACAATCCTTTGGTCTAGATGGGCGGGATAGAAATCCAATAAATAAATAAATAAATCCTTTCTTAGGGCATTCCCCACAGAGCTTGGTTTCCAGATCTTTTACCTTCCTGCCGCCTGAAGCAAGGACCAAGATGGTGTCATTTCCATTCCATGTATAAACTCTGACTGGACAGGCAGTTGCATGTGTCTTAAAAAAATAGGGACGGGACAGAATCCTTACAAGACAGATCACATGGCATACAGCCCTCCCCTCCCAGCATCTGCCATTTGAGATGACTGCCTCTCACAATCAACTGTAGAGCTGGAAGAGACCCCAGGGGCCATCATGCCCAACCCGAGCCAAACTGGAAATCCACAGCAAAAGCATGCCCAACAGGTGGCTGTCTAACCCCTGTTTAAAAACCTTCCAATGAAGGGGAGTCCACCACCGGCTGAGGCAGTCCACTCCATTGCTGAATAGCTCTCGTTGTCAAAAGGTTCTTCCTAAAGCTTAGATGAAATCTCCTTTCTCCAAATTTAAATCCAGAACTTTGGGCTTGGGTCCTACCCTCTGTGGAGCTACAAGAAGACAAGCTTGTTCCATTATTCACATGACAGTCCTCCAACACTCCTAGCACCTCTAATTTTAAAATGGTTTTTAAAGGCCTGAAACAGTTCCCTTGTGCTTTTATGTGCTGCTGGTGGGGCAGGGGGAGGATTTTCCATAGTAGGGCCAGTCCTGCCATCCTATAATCTAAGTACAACGTTTTTGGCTTTTTCTTTCCACAGACACTTGAGCTATTTGCGGTAGGGTGGGGAGAATCACTTGCTCCTCTCATATATGTGTTAATTCATACAAATGCATAGAAACTATATACAAATTTTATGCTTCCTATAGCAGAACAAGGAAAGGAAAAAAAATGCAGTGACCCAGATGCAGTAAATAAACTGATGAGCAAAAACATGGCTTTTTTTCAACCAGTGGTCGATATAGTCTTACCACAACATACATAAAAAGGTACCCACCAATCGGCTGCAAATCAAATTTACATCCCATCTATGTATACATGGCAGAACTTCAGGCCACTTGAGAATTATTAATGGTCCAAATGCAGCATCAGTCTTGGCTTCATAAATTCATAGGCACAGACTGCATAAGGTTTTGTGGTGAGCGAGCAAGATCTCAAAAGCTACAGTCTAAAAGAATGCAGAGAGAGAGAGGTGCAGACAACATTTATCTGGGCATCACTATGGATTTTTGGGTCCCATTTATATTGTATTGGGCCAGGAGTTGTGGAACCTCTGAATTTGATTGGCTGAGCTGGTGGAATGGCATAGAGTCTTCAAGAAACCCAAAGGCAAGATGGTTAGAGGAGGAGTAGAAGAGCCCTTTTCCCCATGGGCATGAGACCCAAATAGTTCTTAGGTTTTGGCAGGAAGGAAGGAGAGGGATCCATAATCAAATCTGCCAGCTCAACATCCTAATTTGCCTCTATTTTATCTTGATCATGTGCACTGCCATAGACAGGAGGACTAATGCAGAAGGTGAAGGAGACAAGTCCCTTCCGGCTCTCCTGTTATTTGAACAATGGAAGTAATGGTGCAAGATAAGCAACCAAACAGGAAAAATAAAACAGCAAACTATGCATTGGCATCAGTGTGGGAGGCATATCCCTTAGGGATAAGACAGAAATTTGGTCTTTTCACATTTTAATGCAACTGCACATGATTCAAAATTCCCAAACCAATATTCAGATTAAAATATTCATATATTTTCAGAGGCTATAATGCAGCTCTCCAATTAAAAATGCAACCAAAAATTCGTATATCTGGGTACATTTGCCTAATGTGCATATATTAGTGAAGATAATGTTCAAGTATGGGTTATGTCACCAAAATAAATCTTGCAAAGAAGTATATCCTATGAAAAAGCATATATTATGAGAAGCAACAAAAATGCATAGAAACATTTATGCATTAAAAAAAATGCAGACGGATGCAGAAACAAGACTCAACAAACGTAAAAGTTGGATAAAATGAGAAACTGATCAAAATGAATAGTCAGATACATCCATGCCTAGATTCGCTCCCAATGGTTCGAGGTTTCAGGCTACCGATGTTCCTGAGAACCACAGCAAAGAAGGGGAGAATTACACCAAAGAAGGAAGAAGAATCTGAGGGTGAGGAAACCTCAAGTGCTTAAGAGCAGGGTGGTGAATGGGGCAGGATGAGTGGAAATGCTGGCCGGGGAGCAGAAATATTGCTCAGTTGCTCAGTATCTGGGTTGGTAAAGAGGTACAGTAACATCGCCCCAACCTCTCCACTGTCATTCTGTTCACATGAAGCAGCAGATCAGGAGATTCATCAATCTGTGGAGGACCTCCACATGAGCCTGAACCTTTATTTCCTAGTATTCTGTCTCATGTGGACATTCTTCCTGTATTGATGAGTCTCCCTACTTCAGGCCCATGACTTTGCATGGGGAAAGCAATGATGGAGCACATGCAGTTGGCTCACTCTCCTTCTTTGCACATCTAACCTACTTGGGTAGTAAATTACTCAGCAGGCTAAAGTGGCTTAAAGCAATAGACCAAAATGAACTAACACTACACACAACACATAACAGCAGGAGATCTCTCCTCACTCCCTGATACATAACATGGATAAGTGCAGGAATCCATCTTGGTGTCTGCTCCCCTTCCGAGATACTTTCCTCTCAACTAGATTAACTTCTGGTATCAGAATGCCCAGTGTAGAGGAAAATGATATTGATCCAAATCCTATTGGTGCTTGTGGAGATATTGTGTGGCTAACTGCAGTTAATTGATGAAGCACTAGGCAGGGGTTGGTTGCACACCTGGCCACATACCTGACTGCATCCCTGGCATCTTGTCAATTACACAGAATTAGCTGTGGTAATTTATGCAATCCATCTGTGAACAACAGTAGAATTTTGGCCATTGGGTGGTAGACTACAAGGAGGTAAGCCCCGGCAGGGACAAAGTTCAGTGCTACTCTCTTGCCCAATGCTTATGAACTCAGTATCGGACTTGTACAATTTCTGTGCTACTGGAGTTAGGGCCACTTGAACATCAGTCCAACACAATCATGCACAGTTCAAACTAAAGCAATGAGCTCAAAAGCAAAGTATTTCACACAGAGATATGAACTAAGTGGATGCTTCTGAGCTGCATGCAGATTTAAGATCCAACTGTTTCCTAGACCACACCAAATGTCAGAGTGCCTTGTGGAGGTTCTGGGTTTGTTTTTTAACCACTGCATGACAGGCAAACATTCAACAGGTGCAGTGTTGTGTATTTCCACATCTGTAAGATGGGAAACTAGGGGCTCCCTCTATTGCCAAATAATAAATAACCACACAGTCAAGTTGAACTTGCTGCTGTTCAATTAACTTTAACTCATCATCATAGAAATCATAACAACTGAGCATAACTTAAGTGGATCAGAACTCTCTATGTCAATATGGGGGACCCAATGTGGAAGACTGTTGTTATGTGACATCAAATTGTTTCCAACTTGTGGTGATCCTTTCCAAACTCCCACAGGGCCTTTAGAATCAACTGTTCTTCCATGTTAGTTTGAGACCAGTCCTCAAAACTCTCACTCTGTGTCCTTCTCTCAAGTAATGCCCCTTGGAAAATCTCCTACCTGGTGGACCACTGGCCCAAATACAAACTTTCTATGCAGCCTTCCCACACCTAAGCATTTATCTAGTCTGACTCCAAACTATACATGACAGAAATACACTCTTCTCAATTAAAACTGAGTTTCTTGCAAATGAATGAAGTGTAGGAATTGATGTATTTGAAACAGGTGTTCCTAGCCAAAGCAGGCCAACAGTCAGCTTTACTAAACCTTTTCCTAGACAACAATTCCAGGCTGCTGCATAAAGATTTAATCACTTCCCTACTTGTTGCTGCACATCAAGAATTTGCAAAGCACTGGAAAGAAGGTAATAACTGATGTGTGAACAATTGGTATAAAAGGGTCTGGGATGTGGCTCTCTCTGAATGTTTAACTCAAGAAGGCATGCACAAAACATCAACTTAGATGCAACCTGATTTCCCTTCATTACTTACGTTCAACTACACAAAAACAAACACACCAATCCTCCTAACACTCACGGGATTATATGGAAGGATATGCTGGCCTAATTCCTGTTCAGACACTCCTGTTCTCTTTGGAAACAATGAAATGTCAACCGTCAAGACTTCTACCTTCTTCATAATTGTAAAGTAAGATATAACATGGAAGGACTTTAAAGAACAAACTTTAAAGAAGAAGCCCAAGTTTCTTGGGCACACACATCACTAGAAACCATGCCAGAGAAACAACTAAATGTCTTCTACACAATAAAGGAAGATGGTGATATCTGAAGGTGACAAACGTCAATAATTCCACCCCCAAAGGCAGGTATTTCCTTTTCTTGTTAGGGGAGACTGTCCAGTTTAGCTCTTATTCAGCTAGCCATGTTCAGATTAGTGGGTAGCATTTCGCACAGCAGATGGCAAAATTACAAAAGCACTTATGGTTGCACCTGCTTGAATTGTTCACCTGCTGCAGCACAATCACATTAGTATTGATTTTGGAATTACCTTTGAGTTACAAGGTCCTGCAATAAAGTTAACTGCATGAATTCTCAAGTGTGATTATGCTTCTCCCATGATTTCCACTATTGATCTACCACCATAGCAGAAGCACCAGACTCGGGGAGCACCACAACAATGCCCATCGTACTGCCACTGCCCTTTTCATTTGACCAGCTTTACTGTGCAGTGCATGCTGGGAAAGATGTAGTTTGCCACCAGTTTCACCTCAAGTTACACTGTGGCATCAGAACTTCAGATTGATCCCAAGGTGCATTAACCTAGCAACCAACAACAAACACTGCATGAGCTGGGGAAATACTTTCCAAGAAACTGTGTGCCTGGATGGCATTTCTCTGAAGTAGCTGGGAGAATTCTGTAAATAGAAGCTCTCACAGGATTATTCTGGGAGATCTTTAAAAATATATATCAGACAAACGTTCACATGCAAAAAAACAACAACAATAAAGACCTTCAACTTTCTCATAGTGCTATTATGGCTTCTAATGGAACTGCTTGCAGGATAAATTAGACCTCCTCTTTCTGGGTCTGAGAAAAGGAGAGGTTTTAGTCTTTTCTGGATTGCAGGACATGCGAAGAACCTGGATAAACAGAAACATGTTCCTTTTTGCTCAGGGAATTCCTGTCTGGCTTGTTTTGAAACTTAAAAATGACACAGCCCTTAGAATTCAGTCCAAAACTTCTCAGCAGATTGGGCCCAGGAGTTATAGTCCAAAAAATGCCACGTTTCCAAGTATCTGTTTTTTCCAAAGTCTGCATCCTCTCTCCCTCTTCTGTCAGAATCAGAAAATGGTTCAAGCAGTTTCACTGCAGTGTGGATTCTCCTTTTGCAAGGAGCCCTGAAGGATGTGTGCATCAGGGAAAGTTCATACTAAGCCCTCAACAAACCCCATATTCCTTATGTTGCTGCTTTAATGCTAACCCACTGTTAAAAAAGGGGGGGAGGGGTTCATTTTAATGTTTCTGTCCATTACACCATGCTGTTTCTTGTACATAACGTTCCCCAACATAATTCGTGACAATGACAATGGTGATGGTGTTGGTGGTAATGATGATCATTAATAAGCTAATAGGAACGACAAGAAGAGAACTTGGCAGCGTGGTTGATTTTCAACTTCAGCAACAGGAGTGGCACAAGGAGTGGAACATAAGCTTGCCTGAAGGTTGAAGCATTCTGGTGTGAAGTAACCAACTGGTTAGAAAATAGTGTAGGACCCCCATATCAACGAGGGATCAGTTACAAGCCCCCCCCCCCATGCTGAAAAACGCAGATTATAGCAAGCACTATTTTAATAGCAACCACTATACAAAGCACGGTCTCTGGCTGCCTCTAGTGGCCACCATTAGAATTAGTTTGTCAGTATGAGTCAGCACAACTGTCTACATTCCTGGGCTCCCTATGGGGATGTGGGTACAGAGGCTTGTTGTTGTTTAGTCGTTTAGTCGTGTCCAACTCTTCGTGACCCCATGGACCAGAGCACGCCAGGCCCTCCTGTCCTCCACTGCCTCCTGGAGTTTGGTCAATATCATGTTGGTCGCTTCGATGACACTGTCCAACCATCTCGTCCTCTGTCGTCCCCTTCTCCTCTTGCCTTCACGCTTTCCCAACATCACACTTTCCCTCTGTGGGTACAGAGGCTACCGTGATGAGTAACTGCGCATCAGTATGGACCACTGCACTGTTGCTTCTGTGATGGTATAGACTAGTGAACATAGGGTGTGGCTCCACCTTCACTACAAAGGCGGTAACAGTAGTGTGGCTGGTCACACGTTCCCTGTCTTGCTTGGTGCATCGAGGTCAAATGTATGACGTTCAAACAAAGTCCTCAGAGCACTATAAGATTCTTATAGGTAGTTTGAGTCTGTGGGGGCTGCCCATGACAGCTGAACTTTACATAGATAAATAAAGCTTGTAGAATCAGGCAAGCAGATGTTGTGGCTGTGGATGTCTAGAGAAGACTTACTTCACCGTAAGTGAAACAAATGGTTTATTCTCATCCCCCGAAGAGAGATGGAGCATTAAAACACTGAAAATACTTCTACCTTGGTTCGTGTGCAGCGGGAGCCCAGAATGTTTTTTTTAAAAAATAAATTTATTAAACAAACATCCGACCTAAACAACATAAACCTAACACCACAATAAAATACAATTACATAATACACCAGTGCCACCATCACCCTCAGGGCTAGCATTAATAATATTTTTAAATTTCATTCAGTCCATTTTCTCTCCAAAACTTCATTGTTTCTTCCCTCGGTGTATACCCCTTCCCTCTCCAAAATACATATTCCAAGAATACACTCCATATTTTCTTAAAATCATTATTTTTTGATAGGCCTCTTCTTATTTTCAGATCACATGTCAGTTTATCATTAATTGCCATATTCCATAGTTCTCTATACCATTCCTCTAAATTGAGTTGGTTATCATTTTTCCAGTTTCTTGCAAAAATTAACATTGCTGCCGTAATCATTATTACTCTTAAGTCCTTATTTTCTTTCAACAATTGATCCTTCTTAACCAAATTCAATAAAGCCACTGACGGGGACATTTGAATATTTAATCCAGTTATTTCCCTTATTTCTTTAAAAATTTGCTTCCATTCTTGCTTTCTTACTTCACATGACCACCACATATGTATATATGTCCCCTTCTCTTTTTCACACCTCCAGCATAGTGATGATACATTTTTATTTATTGTATTCAGTTTTACCGGCGTTAAATATCACCTCCATATTACCTTATAACAATTTTCTTTTATCCTTACAGACGTGTTCTTCACAATTCTTTGGTCCCACATTTTATCCCATTCTTCTCCTATTACTTCTTTATCCAAATCATATTGCCACTATGTTTTTAATCCTTGTGTATCCTGTTCGGCCTGAATTAATAATTTATATATTTGACTTACAGTTCCCTTTCTTTCTGTCTTTTCCTCTAATTTCAATCTTTTTTCAATAATCTCAACAAATTTTGTCATTTTTCTACTTTTCCCTTCCTTACTATTCCATTCCCTTGTCCACCTTTCTATTTGAATCATATTAAACCAAGAAATCCCCTCTCCTCCCAAAATCTCTTTTATATTTCCTTTATCTCTCATCTTCTCCATCCAGTCTTTTATCCTATTTATCCCTTTATTTTTTAATATATTCTTAAGAGTTTTTTTAAAAAAAATTCCTTAAATCCACCACCTGGGATAAAGGAGAGATCGGTGGGGGGAGCCCAGAATGTTGTTGCTTGTGGGGGTGGGGGGTGGGGAGACGGCCACCAGCCATCACTCAAGAACAAGAGGATCAATTCTACCTCATACAAAGATCATCCGCACGGATTGATAAAGACATCATTAACAATTACTACTGAGTCCCTGAACCCCATTTCAGCAGAAATTTTAATCTTTTTTATGTTTTCATGTTTTAATCTTTTAATTGTATTTTAAATCATATATTGTTTAATTTATCTTTTAATATTTAACTTACTGTGTTTTTTAATTGTGTGAATTTTAATGTTGTGAGCCACTTTGGGTCCCTTGTTGGGAGAAATGTGGCTTATAAATAAAACAAATAAATAATAAATAAATCATAAGAGTATGGATGACATACACCATTAACAATGCCAAGTCTTTTTGAAAGAAATCTCCTCTAAAAGCAGTTCTGCCCTTTAGTGTGAGTACGACATGACAATGAGCTATCACAAGAATGGAGGGATTTTTGGGGTCCACACCTCCTTTGCTACTGCCTTAAAGCTCTCATAAGACAGACCCAGCAGCCTTCAGTTCAACAACTCAATCCTGCTTCCCAGCAATCTCCTCTTCCTTTGTAATTATGATCTGACGTATCTGAAGTTAAGATGGGAAACTATTAATGTCTTATCCATTTATCATACTGAAGCTGCCTTGCAGCTAGTCTTGACTTCAGGCAGAAAGTTAGATACAAAAAAGACTTCTAGCACCGTGTGTGCCTGTATAATGATATTAATTTAGCTGGAATGGGAAACTCGACGCTAGGTCTAGATCAAACCACAGGGATCGTTAAAGTCTCATTAGATGGCATGCAAATCTTATAAAGCTCTTCTTGGCAACTCTCTCCTTTGGCAGAACAGGCACAAAAAGGTTAACTGCATTTGATTTGCCCAGTGGTGCAGTGCACAAGCTTGTCTGCTGCTAATACTAAATGCTGGTCCTTAAAATGTGCTCCATAATTCATATGCAATAAAAACTTAAAATTAGCTTTGAGAATGCACATCACACTATGCCAGACATTCCTTGCTTTCCTGTATGGTACTGCAGTGGAGACTACAATACCAGATGCTATCAAAAAGACAGCAACATTGGAAATGTGGATTTCTCATACGATGCTAAGGATTTCTTGGATCAAGAGAGTGCTCCAACCAACAAAGAGGTAGGCCAACATCCTCTTGCCTTTACATGGAGTAGAAGGGAAATTGCGTCCCCTCCCTCACTCCAATGGGCTTTCCACCATGTGACCAGTTGTGCAACCAATCTTGCACCCAGTAAGACAACAGGTACCCCCTGGGGAGCCTGCCAAAGCAGGGGAACGTTTAACACAACTGCCCTTCGTCTCCATTTTTAGGCAAAAGATACCAGTCTTAGTCTTTTGAGACAAAAGGCTTCCATTTTGCACACAAAAACCTGTGCAATTGTTCCTGTTGGCAAATGCTCCTCCCTCCCCAGCTGTTCCTTCTGAGCTACCAGGCTGTTACTCTGTGTAGAAGTAGACCACAATGTATATATTACACAATCTGTCCTTGATGCCCTCAACTTGCCAGATGTCTTAGACTGGGAGGAGGATGCCCATCCATGGCCAGTGTTGAAGTATTATTCAACTGGCCATTCTGCTGATTTCAAGATGGAAGGGGATGCACCATTTTGTCCTTCACCTCAGGCATCAAAATGGCCTAGGCTGGCTCTGGAGGTATATGGCCCAAGTGACAGGACAAAACAAACACCATATTTGATTATTGTCGGAGAATTGGCTCACCTTTTCCCCCTGGTACCACTTTAACAGCTTCATAACTGACAGCAGATGCAGCTTCCCCTTATTACTGTGCCATCACAGCCAGGAAAGCAGCATCTGAATTTCTGCCATGCAGCTGTTAAAGGCCTCTCCTCCAAGCCAGTGCAAAATAGGAACATCATGTAGGGAAAGAAGAGGATTTCTAAAAGATGTTCCTTGCTTCCCACATTTGGAAAGGGCAGAGAGGGCACAGGAATGATCGCATTTGCTCCCCCGACATACTTACAGGAGGCAAACCTCAGGCCACAGCTGGAAGAAAATCAGGCAGTTGCATCACTTAGATTTGTACCATTTTTATTCCACTTCCAAACATTTGTTGCAGATGCTTCAGAATTTGAAGCATTTGTCTGACCTTTCATAAGATTCTAGCATCGGACCAGCACCTTTGAATCTGGATATGCAGAAGGAGTGGGCCTGCCGTCTGGAGGAATTAGTTAGCCCTTGGGCAGAGACAGCTAAAATCTATTGGATTGTTGTATTTATGACCATTCTTTTTTCCCCTTTTCAGCCCCAAAGTGAGCCCCAGAAGAGTTTCCAAAAATCTTAAACCCAAACCAGACTATCAGTGTAAATAACTCCTTAAACATCCACAAAGAACAACAAAACAGAAAAGATTTGCAAACCATACCATTGAAAGAAAGATAATATACCCCACTTAAAGTATAACAATGACTCTATTTGGTGGCACAGCCCACCATCATATTTTCCCAGAGGTCCTCCTGAATAGCAGAGGTCCTCCACATTCATCAAAATGTGAGCAGGTAATGAGTGCAGCAGACCCTGCTGGGGAGAGTATTCCACGCTCCTGGTGCCCAAACTGAAGCCTCTTGCGTTCACCTGCTCACTTCTCCAAGCAGGGCAAATACAGGTCATCAGATGTTTGTCTGAATACATGAATAAGCACAGGTGAGCAATGTTAAAGCAGACATGGGACCTTTCCCCACATAAGCAACTCCGCTGATACCCCAATGAAAACTGCCCAATCAGTGCTTGTTATACAGCAGGATGGGCAACACAAAACTCCCAAGAAGCCTAAATGTGGGTCCTAAGCACCCCACATCCCTGAACGGTTCATTTTGGGGGCAGGGGAATGGCTCAAAAGGTTCCTTTGTGTCCTCTGGCAGTATGGGGATAATTCTATCATGTTTTGAAAACCCTCTAGCACCCCAGGTCCCCACATACGTATACACATACATCACACCTTTTATATATGCATATGAGGCAAAGGTCCATATGATGAAAATCTATATGAGACTCAGAGCTGTTGAGAATGATAATCGGTTGGATTAACAAGGGAATAGTGTTGTTGGGTGAGAGAGAAAGCCAATGACAGCAGTAGGGGACTATAACACTGAGCATTTGGGTGCTTTGCAGAGGCCATTAAAGAAATCGTTTGGTGGAAACTAAATTAAGAGGAATTGTCCCTGCAGGATGGCGATATACAGTAGAATTTCTTATGCTGATGCCTGTAAATACTACTGGGTTGACGGAGGCCTTCTGGGAATGTAACCCAAGACATCTGGACAACACCTTATTAGTGGTGGCTGACCTATGGACCTAACAGAATTCTTTATTTGGATCCTGCCTTCCATGGATCACTGGAAATCAGCCAGGAAATAAATCCAGAAACAGCTTTAACAATGCTTAAAGGCTCAGGATAGCTTTAACACCCATTTAAACATCAAAACCAAAGGTAAGCTCTGCAAAAATGTATAAATAATCAATATCAGCATCCCAGGAAATGTTAAAATCTCACAACTAAAACTCACTCGCCAAACACAATAGATGTTATGGAGGGTTTGTTTGCCTTGAAAAATTGCCAACGCGCCTCTTTTTCTTGTGAAACCCTAAGCAGCCAGAGAAGCGGAGCAGGAAATGAGAAAGGTCTAAATCTGATTCATAAATTCCACGAGGGTCGAGGCAGATTGGCTCCCTAAAGGAAGCCACAGGCTTGAGTTTTCAGCAGCTGAGCAAGGCTGTTGAGGGCAGGACATTTTGGAGACCGCTCAGTCATGGGGTCGCCACCGGTCAGCACACAACAACAACAACAACAGCCCTACTGAATCACTTTCTGAACGCTCTATCGACAGTTATGTAAATTGTGGATAAGCAAACAGATATGAGCCAAAGATTCCAAGGACAACAACTCATCCCCAGCACCATAATCTTAATTGTTCCTGCTTTGTTAAAGTATAATTATTGATTGAAGAATGTGCATGTTTTAAAATTAAATACTCATAAATACATTCTATCTATGTATCTTTATTTATTTATTTATTTTGCATCCTTTGTAGGCCACCTTTCTCCCAGTAAGGAGATCCAAAGCAGAGCAAAATGTTAAAACAAGGAATACTAAAAATACAATAAATTATAGCTTTTAAAAAATTAAACAATAATTTAAAATCAATTAATTAATTTAAAAGATTTTAAACCTTCAAAAGCAAACTTAGGAAAGCAAAATAACAGTATCCAGGGACTCAGTCAGTTATTAAACTAAATAACAAAAACAACAACAATAATCTTAGAACTGTAGAGCTGGAAGGGGCCCTATGGATCATCATATCCAGTCCCTGTCAAGGAGGCACAGTGAGAAATCGAGCGCCCAATCTCTGGCTCCATAGCCAGAGACTTAAACCACTGAGCTATCCAGCAGTTCTATATCTATTATATCTATATCTATACAAAGATAGAGGTTTCTGTGTGTTTAAAATGATTAAAGAATACATATCTGCTCCAGCCTCAATTTACTTAACAGGCAGTTCACATCATCAGATGATTCACACTGTTCAAGCAATGACTTTTGACCATGTGTTGGTGGTAAATCTCAACATTTATTTTAATTAGAAACATTTTCAGCCAAAACTCAAGGAGGCTTCAGCTTACCATACTTACCAAGAAGAAAGCCCCACTGGCTTATTTCTGAGTATACATGTTCAGGATTGCAAAATTAAGACTCAGATACAAAAAAATAAATAAAACAAAATAATTCAGCAGTCAAGTGAATAAAAATATAAAACACAACAGACTCATCAGCCAAACAAAAAGCCAGTTGCAAGAGATATGCCTTAGAACTCTTCCTAAAGATCAGCACATGGTGATGTTATTAGTGCAGAAAGAGTTTGGACTAACTGCACAAATTGGGCTTAAACCCATCACCATCTACTATTTTCCTTCATCTCTCATTTAAAGGAGTCCACATCTAGCCTTGTTTTTTGTCTCATACGCCAATGATCTCTTGCCTGAGCGGAGTGGGAGGACTGCTGCTTGTGGTCTCTTTTCTACCATAGACCAGTGGAGATCTCATATCATTTCCCTGCCTTGCCCTCAAAAGACTTTATAGCAAGGCCCCAACTCCCTTTTTCTGCCAAAATTCCTACCTCTGTCTGGGACGTCCCATCAAATGTCACCAAGAATATTCTGAGATTGGTTGGGGTTCTGCCAAGAAACCGCAAAAGAAATGGGAAGAGAATGAAGACTAGCAAAAATTCTTGAGGATGGCAGAGAGGAGATATGATAGACACAGTTGCTAAGACCTGGGCATAGAGTGGTTGCCCATTATGACCTATAAGGGAGAAATTTACCAAAAGTGGGGAAAAATAGGTATATTAGGAATTTCTGTTTTGGAAGGAAGTGTTGCAGTGATCATGCTGGTTAGAGAATTCAGGGAGTTATATATCTATATCTACAGTATATCTATATCTATATCTATGACATCTCAAAGAAAATATTGAGTCTGAAAGGTGTTGGCTTTTTAGATCTGTATTTTTGATAAATTCAAGAATGGTAACTGATATATGTAAACTCATAAGGCTTTCCTATTCCTTGGCCAATCCACTAGTAGCAGCTTGTTCAATTGCCTACCAAAACACTTATCTTACTTCTCCAGAGTCTTGGGATAAACCAGAACCAACTCATGTCTTCTGATGATCATTCACTATTTCTATTTTATCTTACAACTATTTTAATTATTTAAGAAATTCTCAGTGGCTAAAATCCTGTTGCTTAGTGTAGCAAGTCACATTAGAGTAGGTCCACTGAATCAGTGTGGATTTGGTGAGTCAATACTTTGTAAGTTCCATTGATTCAAATGGGCCGATTCTACTTACAACTTACTATGCTACAATACACCTTGTCTCCACCAAGGTAACTAGGTATTGATAACCATGTTGTAACTCATTACTGTTGAATTGTATTCAGTATACAAACTCGAAGAATATATGCAAAACGTTGCTGCATTGAACCATACAAATAACTCTGACATCTTTCACAGTTTATGTTCCTTTGTCAACTAAAGTCTTGGGGAAAAAATAAATAAATAAATAAATAAATAAATAAAGGATTCATACCCTTTCCTCCACACAGGGAAAAACTCCAAGGAAATAAGACTACAAAATGCACTCTTGTAATCAATGCCCCTGGAAAAAAAATACTATGCCTGTTTTCTGTGGCTCCAGTGGGTAGGAGCTGACCTAATGGATTTAAATGACAAGAAAGGAGATTTCAACTAAACCTTAGGAAGAACCTGCTGATAGTATGAGCTGTTTGACAATGAAATGAACGGCCTCATTTTTACTGGAGGTTTTTAAGTAGAGATGGATGGTCACTTGTCAGGAATGCTTGAGCTATGGATTTCCTGCTCTGAAAAGAGTGGAGTTGGGCTGATGAGGTCCCTTCCAGTTCTAGCATTCTTTGATTCTGTACAATGGCCTTGGCTTTCAAGAGAATGCTGAGATTTGAGAGATGCAGAAGTGGATTAACATAAGAGCAGAAAGAGAGTGTCATTCTCTTAAGCCTTCAAGCCAAGTAGCACCTTTACCACTTCTCTCTGCTGCCTCATCTTCGTTTCCCATCACCTACCCTCCCAAAGTAATTACATTCCCCAGGGTGGGAGTGACAGATGCTTCTTGCTCAGTCCTGTGACCTCTGCGGGGAGCAAAATTAAAAACCAGAGGCATCAACTGTAATAGGGGGAATACATCCTTCATGGCTATGTTTCTGCCTTGAAGGTTAAATGGTTGTGTTGGAAACTCTAATTCCGATTCAGAAACAGGGACGTCTGCATGCCACAGCGACTCGCAACCTTTCAACTCCTAGCCTGCTAGGCCTGTGCAAGGCGGAAGTTGCCCTTTAATGCAACCGACAGAATTATTTACAACTTCTCGCTAAAGGACATGAAATTCCACACTCCATTAAACTGCACTTACAGTGGACTATCCAGACTTCTGTATAAGACACAGAGACATGTTGAGAAGTAAGGTTTGGAAGATACACTTACTGCTTAATACAAATTCTAAGAACATCCTCTTTGTCCTTAGCATGTACCTCGCATGTACCAAAGGTTCAAAACATCTCGTATTCAGTATCTCCATAATCACTGCAACAGCTCTGTAAGATAAGATGGAATTATTGATATCATACTGCAGGAGGTGAGGATATAGAAAGGCTGCCTGGTACTGGATGAGGCAGCATTTAAAATTCAGGTCACTGACTTCCAAGGCTGTGGAAAGTTCCAGTCCTTCCTCACTTACCTGACTGGTGACAGCTGTGATCTATCTACCATAGCAGGGATAGCCCAAAACATTTAGCTATCTGAGGCAAAAAAAAGATAGTGCCTGACTCCAATCCATGCTCAAAAACTGACTGGACAGGCAGTTGAGTTTTCCTTCAACACTGTCAATGGGAAAGCATCCACCCTGACGCCTGAGAGCAGGAGAGCAGTTTAAGGATTGAAAGAAAGAGAGAGCAGTTTGGGGGATGAAAGACAGGCTGTGGAGCATATGCTGCTCTGTCCTCCAAGAGAGGGGGAAGCCCAGAAGGCTCCAGGCTACCCACGGTGTCCCAGACAATGGTCTCACTTTGCCTAATGCTTAAACAAGCCATGTACTTCAGGGTTAAATCACACATTAAAGAAAATACGTATTTCCTGCTTTGGTACACAGTTTCTTCAAAGCTCTGAGCCTGAAATTTGCAAATGAAGGCCATGTTTACCTCCAAACAAAGATGTCACAAAATAAAAACAAGCTAATTTGCCAAATACATACTAGTCAAGCTTGTGTTACTACAAATATCGTCTTTTACCTCTTAAGAGAGTTCTACTTCTAATAACAGGCTAATTGTATTGTCTCACTTTATCCACGGTCACACTCACTACAAAATGTACCTACCATAGGCACACGAAGGGACACAGTCCGCAGGAGCAAACAGAGTCATAATATTTAACTTCTTCTCCTTTCATCTTCACCTTCCTTGAAACACAGGGAGAGCTTCCAACCCTCTCCTGCCAGACATGCCATACCTCAGTTCTTTCCCCAATTGTGCTTTGCCATTCGGATCTTGCTCTTGCCCAGTCAGTATTAACCTATGGTAATGCAACAGGTATCTAAAACAACATAGCTATCAGCAAAATCTCACCTCCTAATCCCAACCTCCCTTTTGCTATGTGAATAAAAGAGCAAGAAGGAGCTGGTCAGGAATGCATTGACTATTTGGCTGATTATGTGTCACAGCCATTTTTCCTACCCTGTTCCTGAATGAGAACAACACTTATGGGTTTCATACGTGAGCTGTAAAACTTAAGAGATTAAACAGTGTGTATAAATGTGAGCTGTGCCAGACAGTTCTGGTGTCCACCACTGAATAACCTATTGCCATGACAACAGGAGAACTGCTTGATTCAAAGCACTCAGGCTTGACTAGCCACTGGCTATGGGTTTTGTGATCATCCCAAAACTGTATGGATATTCACACAACAGCATCTTCACCTTGTCAGCCTTAGCTCCTTGCTTCAAATACACTTAAGAAAGGCAAGCAGAACACAAGGCCTTTTGTGAATATTTATCTTTACATTCACTTCCTTATACAACATGTATATTCTGCCTGACTTCTAGCTGGCTTACAGAAATAGTAAAGCACACACAAAAAGAGGACAAACCTCCTGTGCCCCCTGAACTGCTCTGAAAAATGCCTCACAAAACCTCATCTTCATCCATTTCAGGAGCAAACCTAACCGTAACTCCTGGCAGTAGTAACATGGTATCAATTAACACGGTAGGTGGGTGTACACATACATACATATACATGTACACAAACACACAAAATCTGCTCAGCAGTACAATTGCTGACTATAATATAGGAATCATGGCTTAGATTCTGCATGGATTCCCTGGTGAGAGAGAGGCATGACCTGCCAACTCTGCCCCAGCATAAACTATGTCATTTCATACCATCCCCTGATCCAAAGAAGCTAATTTGAATTTGGCAATGGAGGTGGGAAATTGGAAAGCCCCATTGTATGAACTCTGTTCCATCTGCAAAAGAGAAGAAGGGTGATGCCAATCTCTTGATGGCATCTTAATGTTTGAAATCCAGTGGGGAGGAACTGGTGTGCCAACTGGTTGGCTATGCTTGCATCCCTCTCATTGCTCCTTGTTCAGTAATTTGCTTAGAGCTGGCGTACACATGCTGCAGGATAACCTGGCAGAACACCAGATTAGTATTCTGTCATCACTTACACTTAAGAAGGGAAGAAATGCAGTTCTGGGTATTCCCCTGCCAGAGGTGGGGAACCTTGCAGCCTGGAGTTCCAACTTCACTCTTCTGGAGGGCCATGGATGGCATGCTCCCTTCCCCATATCTCCGCCATTTGGTCTTTCTCCAGATGCATGCATTTTTCTCATTTTTAAGTGCCTCAATGGAAGACTGAATTACTGGTATTAAGGACTGTAAGCAAAAATATGCTGGTGTTTTTGGTTCTACCCTTTTGACTTTACTCCCAATCACTGCTGGAATCTCCCCCTCCCCCCCCAAGAACATCTCTGAAATTGAATCCAGACCCCAGGCTGAAAGACATAGCCTATTCTTGCTCTATGCCAATGGAGAAAGGTAGCTCATCCCATTTCTGGTCTCTGTTGCTTCCACAAGCATTCACTGTTCTGTTCTGTTCCATTTCTGGGTTTATCTGTATTTTAAAAAGCAAACACAAAAATCACACAGATGTATGTATCTGACACAGACATTTCTGCTGAATATAGTTAAATGTATGCATTTTCTGTAATCATGTGCATCTGGAAAGTGGTTTCCCCCCCAAAAAAAATATGCATTTAAAATATGCTTGGACCAGTTGTTGGAACCAAGAATTGGACTGAAAATTTTAGAAAAGTACAAAATATGAAAAAGAAGAATATTCAAAACAATGTTCCTTCTGGGGATGCAGATCTGGTCAATTTCTACCAGAATTTACAAAGACTGAATGATGTATCTCAGCTTGTGCAGGCTAGAAAGTTTATGCCTTATATTTTAATTGTTATTGGCAGAAAACTGCATAGCTGATTCACATGGTGCAGCATTCAAAAGGAGTGACAGCTCTCAGCTGGCCTGAAGTTGTAACATTCAGCCCATTACTTCAGTCTTCTCAAGCTGAATCTAAAGGAACTGAATAAAATAAAGCAACCATAAAATAATCCCAGCAGTGTGAAATCTGAATTAGTAGACTTAATAAGTGTAACAAAAGCAGATATAAGCTACAGAAATTAAATTGTGCCTCCTCCAAGTCTACCTAGAGGATACATGCCACCTGTTGCCCGTCAATAGGAAAGAAGGCACCAGGCAAATTTCATATAGGAGAAGTCCCATAATAATGTAAAATAATGTCTACACAACAATGGGATTCATAATTTGTACAGCTTTAGGAAGATGCAGAGGCATTTTCCACTGTACAAGTCACAATCCAAAGTAACTTTGAAGTGGTAATTATGGTATACAGATGTCTCTGGAATGGACCTCCAGGGGTAGTGAACCTTCTTTTATAGCTGCTAACAGCTCAAAAGAAGTGGAGGAACCTGTAGTAGTTGAGGAAGACACCGACAACAAAGCATAGAACAACAAGGACAAAATCAAAAGTAAAATTGGGTCTCCGAAAATAAAAACAGCGCTGCATTCAGGAATATGAAACAACAGAGGAACAGGGATGTTTGGAAAAGAATTAAGATGTTGTCTCAAAGAAGACTTTATTAGTGGGAGATCAGAGCAATTTTTGTGATCAATGACAGAGCCGTGTGACTAAGTACATTTCATAGTCTACCGAGCATCAAAGTAGGAAAATGCCTCCTGCACAGACCTACTATAGTGGAAGAATGTAAAGCAGAACGTCTTTACACTTAATGGAATGAAAATTGCATCTAAAGCTCAATTGCTTTTGCATGCTTGGTTGCTCCTTGACTTGCGGTTCGTCTGCCTGTGCGTGCATGTGTGTGTGTGTGTGTGTGTGTGTGTGTGTGTGTGTGTGTGTGTGTGTGTGTGTGTGTGTAAGCTTGTGCATACATTTGCTGGCTGATTATCTGCTGCCCAGCTGGATTTGTTTCATGAGGCCTTCCTGATCTCTGAAATCTTGGCAGTCATTGAGTACGTAGAAACCCTTAAACCATCCTTCACACTTTGCCACTGGAAGGCAGTCAATGAATTCACAAGGGAGTCTTGTAGGAACCCAGAGGCAATACCCATAACCAGATTGTCTGGAATTGGGTTTCCTCTGAGTTACAATTAATATCCAAATTATATTAAAAGAAAGAAAGGCAATGCTCAGAAAGCTTTTTTAACTTGAGAGCCTTTATTTTTCATTCTTTATGTCCAGGATCTAACTTGTAGCTACACAATAATTTGGAGCTGGCACTCTGGACATCTTCTGGCTACATATTTATTTTTATAATTTTCAAAAATCATATCCTCCAGCTCAGTCCAAAAAAGATTCCAGCAAGGCTGAGGCTTTCAGTGTACAGCACATGCTATGTTGGTTGTGTCCCAAAATGTTAATGTTTTACTTGGACAGTTAACGTTTTATACCAGCAGTTGGTCAATCAATATTTTCTTTTTCACATAACAACAAAATTGCTTGGCAACGTGTCAGATATTTCAAAGTTATCCAGATCTACAGTTCAGTCCACCAGTATTTAAAAAGAAAGAAAAGAAAACAATGAGTAATCATCATCATCGCTGAAGCCTAATAGCTCATTACTCACAGTTCATGACTCAGATTCAGCTGCATCCAACGTGAACAAGCCTACTATATAGACCAGCATTTTCTTGGCACCTCAAGGCAAAAAGATCCATTTGCATCTCGCTAACCATCCAGCCAGTTGGGTCAGGTACATCTCCACAGTACCTCCTGGAAGGCTGGTGAGTGAGATCGAGTACCTGGAAAATGTTTTTAAGAAGTATATACGAGTATATCGTAGTCACAATGACAGCCATATTTTTTTATCCAGATGAATGGAATGGGACTCTGGTTAGCTTAACTCCTGGACTACTCTCTCCTGTGCTGTTTTTCAGTCTTCTCCTTAAATCTCACTGCCTCTGACTGACTTGATTCCATGCAGTTCCTGTAGCCTTCGGGTGACCTTTTCTCTTTTTTTGTCACCCTCTTATGGAATGCAGCAGCTACTTCTAGAGAAATATCAACTGTCTGAATATAAAAGTAAAAGTAATACTAATAAGCCAGTATTCAGTTGTTTTCTACCCTGCACAGAAGGGAAATCAAGGCAGCCTGCACATGACGCCAATTGATGGGGTGCTGACTCCATGCCTACTCATGCCTAACATTGCCATATTCTGAGCAGCTGAATTTGCATTCTCTGGATTAAGAGTTGTATTCCTTTCTGCCATCATCAATATACTTCATCCTTGGCACTGCTTATATAGCAGGCACGGATTTGAAAGAGACAGTATACTACAAGAGTCATAGTTCTGGATCTGTAACATTAAGACCCAAGACCAAATCCTTGCTCCGTCGCAAATTTTGTTTGTTTTTGTTTGTTTGTTTGTTTGTTTGTTTGTTTGTTTAGCTGGTCAGTAGCTTTTGCCAAAACCAAATTCACACGGTTGTTGCACAAATATATGGGGGATGGGGAAATCATGTCTATTTGTCATATATATTGCTCATGCATAACAGATAAATAAATGACATAATGAGCAAAATCCTGTTGGTGTCATTATTCTGGAGTACACTGGATCTGGGCATTGGAAATAATCAATGTAATTGAAAGTTTTCTATCCCCCTGTATCAACTTGATTTTTTCCCTGGACGTCCAGTAGAATTCATAGCATCAGTGCTTGGAAAAGTTCCTTTTTGGACTACCAGAATCCTCCAGGCATTATGGAAGTTGTACAGCAAGAAATTTAAGTTTTTCCCAGGCTCTACATAATATTGCCATGCCAAATCTCTTGCAGAAAAACTGCAGACTCCATAGCACCTTAAATACTAAACTGCACCAAAGTACTAACCATTTTGATCCAGCTCTGCACAAGTATTTTTGTTTTATTGCACATGCTCCCTTATTTATTCCTTGTGCCTATGTTCTCTATTTGCAGACAGTTCTGCAAAATAAACCTTATTTGCCTGCAAATAAGGCAAAATTAAACTTTCCTGAAATTGCAGCATTCACCTATGAACTGGGAAAGGATGATTTTAACACTCTGCTCACAAAAATGCACCTTTCTTAGAAGAACAACTTGACAAAATAGTAATTGGATATTTTACCTTATATCCGTAAGAGCTAGATACATTTTTTTTTAAAGCAGGCTGGGAATCTGGGTGAGGAGATTGTCCATATGTGTGCTGGGTAGCATGGCTAAAATCTAGGAAAACCTGGCCAGCCAGGAAGTTTGGTAACCTAATTGTGTGCTCAGTTGCACAACTGGCACCTCCTCAATTAGCCACTGTGGCTTGTGTGATTTCCTTCCTTTACAGTTGAGAGCAACAGGATTCTTGCCCTAATGACTAGAATCAGATACAGAAACTATAACAGAAAGTATTTATCCAATGAAATGAAGGGTTCCAGTAACTTTGCTGGTGCTCCTACCCTAGGAGTGAGACACAGAATGCAAAGAGGAATGAAGAGAAATGGAAAGTTACTCAATAGGGTAAGAAATGCCTTGTGCAGGTGCTGGAGGTTGAATGCTGAACCTTCAATGACTTCCAGATGGGCAGAAAAGGTTTGGAGCCCTCAAAATCTTGACATGATAATGTCTGCACAGCCTAGGATTCAAAACTTTGTATCAGAAGCAATGGGGGGAGAGGATGAGGACAAGCTTAAGGGGAAAAGTCTCGTTCAGTCTACTCAGGAGGAGAACAAGTATATCAGATATCATAACCTCTTTCTCTGTCCCATCTGAGACCCAAGATAAAATTCTGCTTCTCTTAGACTTCATCAATATTTTAGAATATTTAACCTGCAGTAATTTCAAGGCTTATGGGAACATTGCCCACTCTCTGTCTTTGTCATTAAATATTACTTACAAGTATTCTAATTCCTGCTCCCTCTTTCTAACCATTTTCTTCCCAACTGCAAATCAGTCTATCTCTGCCTGGCCTGTCTTCATATCTTTTTTCGGGACTTGCATTTGTCAGCAAACTCCTCCCCTCTCCCCCCACCCCAACCTTGGTTCAACCATGTAGGTTTTTCCCTTAGCCTTTAGATATTTGGTTGTTGTGATCTGCTGTTCTATCCTGACCCTAATTTCCTTCACTAATTTGATCATGTCCTAGAAAATCTGTTCCTAGCATCTGCTTGCCACCCTCTTTGATGAACAATGAAGCAAAGGACTTTTTATTTTCTCTTATTTTTCACAAAAGCCACTGTCCCTCTGTTCTGTCAAAGTGGCCTTTTCAACCAGCTCTTTCAAAGGCGGATTTCTTTGATATATTTTTTTACGTTGCCTTTGAGGGATGTGCTTATGTTCCCATGGTGCAATACACTGGGAGCCACTATGCTCATTCTCTGTGTAACACCCACTTCTATACATGTACACATACTCTCAATGTACACTTACTAGCAGTGTGTACCCTCACTGAAAGTTTCAATGTGGGCTTCAATCCATCACAACTTGGCATGGACTGTTTCAAAGGTCACTGATTTGATGCAAGCCCACATCAGAATCTTGATTTGCAAATCTGAATTATACAGGACTCCAATGACTATCACCGGAAAACAATAAATGGCTATAAACTTATCTTCCATATGTCAAAAACACATGAGTCTTGCAAACATAGATGCAACCTTAGGAGATATTTTAGAAGAACAGGCAGTGCAGAACTATCTTTGTATTCTGAGGAGGCAGTTCTAAAAGGATCCCTCAATTATTTTGCACAGCCAACAGTTACAAAAACAACATGCAGCCTATAGATGGTCCTTATTTACTCTTTTCTGCAGCACCTTGGAGAGTTCCCAGAGAAATGGTCCTTGCTTTAGTAGTTGTTTGAACTTCACTGAATAGTGAAAAAGTAGGGATGGGTGACACGTTCTTTTTCACTTTCTAAAACACTTATATTTTGTAAAGCGTAATGCTGTTCCATCTCATTTCTACAGTCTGTCAACATGCATTTTAAGGCCACACAAAATGTATATGGATTTTTGTGCTCATGAACATTTGTACACATTTTTGTGCACAATTTTCCTTCACACACACATTTTTTGCTACTACTTCTCCACAACATATGATTTATTTATACACAATTTCCCCTAATGTATATATTTTTGTTTGCAATTTCCCCTAATATACTCATCATTGTGTTCATATGTTGATTGGAAAACTGCATCATCAAATTCAGGAAACTGAAAAACAAGTATTCCAGTTTGCATATTAGGTTGGAATGTGCAAATTTGGTCAACTGTGCTATCCTGCAGACTAAATACATTTTATTTCCACCTTTCCTACTAAAGAGAAAACCAAGTCCCTTGAGAGTTTAAGCTTCACTGCTTACTTGATTCTTACTTGGAATTTAGGGAAGGGGCTTGATTTTAAGCAGACCTTGGAGAAGTTATTTTTTGGGACTGCATCTCCCAGAATTACCCTGCCACCATGGCCAGCAGCTTTCCAAGCTCAGTTTTGAAGTCATACATTCGGAATTCCTGAGTAGCCTGTGGGTGTACTTTCTATTCTTCAGAGGGAGACTTCAAGGAGGTAAGAAGATATGGCATAGTGATAATGATGGAGATTCCTGTTCTCGTCTCGATGAGACTGAATTATCAGCCTCACTAACCTGGCAAGTTTCTAGTTCACAGCTGACACATTTCATGTTTACAGTGTACCAGCCCTCTGAGCAGATGGTTTAACCACATAAAACAAGGAGGGGAGTGAGTCTGAACTATATAATCTCTGCCCTCTACAAGGGCTGTCCATGTGAACTGGAAGCATGGAAAAACAGGGTTCTGATTCATGTGGAAGGCCCTTACAGATAGGAGAGGCTTTGATATTCAGACTCATCACCCTCCGTGTATTCAAGGTGACAGAAGTGACAATGGAGCGCCCCACCCCAAACATGTGGTGAGCATTCCCTAGCATGAACACCTGAACAAGGGCCAGAACATAACACCAATTTGCTCTTTAGTCCTGAGCATGTGATTTCATGTCTTTATACTATGGATGAACAATATGTGGTCTTCAGTGTTGTTGGACTGCAATTCCTATCAGACCTGACCTGCACAAGCAATGGGAAGGGGTTATGGGAATTGTAGTCCCAACGACTAGGGAGCCCCATGTTACACACCCCAATTCTTGCCTCAGTAGTATGAAATTTATTAAAACGGTCCATTACAAGTACCTGAAGTGAAATTCACTGTGAATCTGGGATATGTCTGAGACAAAACATCTAAGGGATTCTGAAGGAGGCCGTGAGAGTTAATAACACTAGCTTAACTAAGCAGACAATTCCACCCATGCCAATTCAAAGTGGATTTAGCTGTTCTTCCTCAAACAAAATATGTAAGAAATGACAAGGGTAGCTCATAACAAAAACAACAACAGAAATCTCAAAAATATAGAGAGAACAAAAACAGCAGAGTACCAAATATTAAAGCAAGGAATTAAATAAAATAAGGAAACAAAATCAGGTCATCCTCCTTACTACACTTGTTTCAGAAACTGCAGACATTCCAAAATTTGGTTGCCAATTTAAAACAATTGTCAATAGTTGCTAATTTGCTTGCTGAAATTTAGAAATCAGTGATTTTTTCAAATGCCTTTTGTTAATGTGACATGAAAACAAACACCAGAATTTCATAGTTGCCTGTGTATTTAACTTCATGTTGACATCAAATCTTTGCCTGGTTCCATATTAAATGAAGAGGGACTATGAGCATCATTCCCAGTAACATCTTCATAAAACTGCTTTCCCTCCTTCAGTGCCCTCCGGCTCAGTCTTCTGAAAGCCTAACACATCTAGCAGGACCAAGGGCAAGGAGTGTGGCTTTAATCGCTTTGAGTTTTTGTGTTCTTTTCATTGGCAGCAATTTAGCAGCTCGTCTGCAGATGGCACTTTTTTCTGTGAGAAAATGCTCCCCCTTTTTAAAAAAAATGTACACGAAAGGAGCTTGTTAGAAAGAATGCAAACAGAGCGTGAAACTGTCATCGGGGACTATTAATGTCTTCTTAATGCAGGAACTGAACTGGAAACTCTTTGCAGAAGAAAGGGGTAGGGATGTTACTGCAGGCATGCAGCTGCCCCTCTCTGCCCTTTTCTCCACTCCACAGCCTATGGGGTTGGCATCCAATAAATTTTTTTCCATCCCTGCTTTCTTCCCTGCTTCGGTACCAGTGAAGTGATACAATGATACTTCAAGGCACCGAGAGTCAAAAAGGCCAGCATGAAACTTCTGCTGTTTCTTTTTCATTAGTACTTCTATTTTATATATATATATTTATTGTATTTATACCCCGCCCATCTGGTCAGTTGACCACTCTGGGCGGCTAACAACACTTAAAATAAAACAATTTAAATATATCAACAATATACAACATCAATAATCAATTGTTCAAGATGGAAAAAAAAGATAAATCAAATAATGGCTGGGGGGAAGGCCTGCTTAAACAGCCAAGTTTTCAATTGGCTTTTGAAAATGCCCAGCGAAGGGGCCATACGGATCTCAGGGGGGAGCTTATTCCAAAGGCGAGGAGCCATTGCCGAGAAGGCCCGGTTTCTTGTTTTTTCCTTCCGGGCCTCCTTCGGCGTTAGGCTCCTCAACCTTACCTCCTGGCTAGATCGAGTGATACGGGTAGATTTTGGTGGGAGTAGGCGTTCCGCCAAATATCGGGGCCCTAAACCATTTAGGGCTTTGTACGTAATATACATGGATACTCTGAACATAACAAATAAATATCTTCTGGTATAGGAGTGCCAGCTGATCATAAGGAATTAGGGGCAATGTAGAAGAACTACCACCAAACTGCAATATTGAAAGATGTCTTACCTAGAAGATTGTTTGAAACATCTTGTCTAGTCTAGGAACTGCATTTGCTAGCATTTTGGGATCTTCTGTGTAAATCACTTAGTACTTAGTTGACCTTTCCTCCTTTTGTGACCACTTTCAATTTCACTAAAGAAATCTCAAGGCTTCTGTAAACACTAGCTGCTGAGAGTCTGTGGCTCCTGTGAACTCAAGAGGTTGAATGCACACAGAACCTGGCATAGGCCGGTCTTTAAAGTAGGGCCTTAAATATGAATGTGGAGTATCTGACAGCACTGAAGAGGAAGAAAATGGCCAGCCCTGTGCAGTGCAGCCCAAATACGGAATAGAGGTTTTCCTGAACCTTGTGTCATCCCATTCTGTTTAGTCCTTGGGTGGTATGCCAAAAATAATGGCTTAATAAATGTCTAGCCCTTGCAGTGATCAGTGGAAATTCACTAGAGATAAATCACAGCCTATGGCTGAGGGTCCTACCCTGTTCCTATTATAATTATAGAGTGGAATTAAATGGGAAACTAAAATGCAATCAACTCAGGGAATCAAGATGCAAAATTGGGCTGGATCCAAAGGTTCCATGAGCTGAATTTGCTCAAAGAAAGAGACAGATACTAACAGATACTAAGACTGGATCCTTCCCTCTATTGGAAAAATTTGCTTCAGAGAGTTGAAGAGAGGGTTTCCAGGACCACCCAAGAAGTGGTAGCCAAGGGAGGTAATGTGGCAGAACTTCCTCTTCTTGAGATAGGGAAGCTGTGGTCTTCTAGATGTTGATGAACTACCGTGTTTCCCCGAAAATAAGACAGGGTCTTATATTGTTTGCTCCAAAAAACGCATTAGGGCTTATTTTCAGGGAATGTTTTATTTTTTTCATGTACAACCATCTACATTTATTCAAATACAGTCATGTCATCTTCTTCAGGTTGCTGCACAATGGTGGAGGGCGGGGTTTCACTGAACTGGGGCTTATTTTTGGGGTAGGGCTTATATTACGAGAATCCTGAAAAATCATAATAGGGCTTACTTTCAGGTTAGGTCTTATTTTGGGGGAAACTGGGTACTTCACCAGTGTCCTCACACGGAGGACAGTCTGGATGGCTTTGATGGGAATTAGATCCTGATGACATCTGGAGGCCATAGGTTCCCTAACTCTGAACCTTCCCTTCTGCTGATGGGCAGACAAGCTGGATCAAAGGTGCCTCTGTTCATGGAAGGACTGTATGAAAGTTAGCACAGGTTGATTCTAACACAGTATCTGTGCTACTATGATACTCTTAACAGTCCTGTAGACAACACAAGGCCCTCCGAATCCATTGCTTTCAGACAGAATATCAGCAATTTAGGCTTGAAAAGAAAACTGCTGTTTTTCTTGAGAAACTGCCCATTTTCACTTTTTCCTCTTAAGAAATCATGCAGAGGTAGCACTAGTCACACTGCTCCTTGAAGAGTCATTGACCACTGAGGCAAACATTGATAGTCCCAAGCAAGCAAAGCATCTGCACTATGTGGGAGGAAAATCTGAAGAACTCCAGACAATTCATGCGGGTTCAGATTGCAACTGCCAGGCAAGTAACATCTTGGCATGCCCTCCCTCTTTCAAACATGTTGGAAGCTGCCCTCAAAGTGAAGGTAACTTGTGCAGCAAAAGCAAAACCTGTCAGAAGTAGTAACCCCCACGGAGGAAGCCTCCAGAGAATTCACCCAAAAGGAAAAAACATGCTCTGTCTGGATTGGGGGGTAAAGGGTAAGTAATCCACTTGCAAAATGTTGTAACACAACAATTTGCAACAAACATGGAATACCATTTACTATAAGGAGGGGGCACACTATCTCAGGTAAGAAACCTTTGAATCTGGCATAAACATTTATCTAGTTTTGCTATGCATTCGGAAGCATGTGTATGACTGATGGAGATGCTTGGGTTTTTGGTATTAAGATTTCAGCAGTGACATAATTCTGCACAAAGTGATTTTTAAAAGAAAAAAAGTTCTATGAAACACTGCAAGGATGAAAAATACACACTCAAATGCTTTTACGCAAGACTGGAATACTGGTGACTTCACAAATTCCTAAAACTTCAGAATGTTTTCTGTGAGACATAGTCTCATGCACTTTCTTCATTTTGAATTTAAAATACCTCTTAAATATAGTTTAAGTTAAATGGAATTTCGGAAAGTAGTAGTAACCTGACTAAAGGAAATTGCACATGTACTCATCTCTGTGAACCCGTTTACACTGATTTTAGAGTATCTGGGGCAAGGTTCAAGTTTTGTAATTTATCTATTTAAATAGAAAAATAACAACTAGAATTTAGTACCTCAGTATTGGAGGAATTTATTCCCATCCATATGGCAAAGGGAAGAAAGAACACATCAGCATTGAGTTGCTTAAAATCAATATATTACACAGAATCCTATTGGTGTCCGTATAAAGTGCACAGAACTTACTGTAGCTAATTGTAGTTGATATGGTGCCAGGAGTATTCAGTTGTGCAACCAAGATGCTCCTGGGACCTCATCCATTAGCCACAATTGGCCACAATGTGTTGCATACACAAACACCGGCTGGATTCTGACCATTTTTTGAGATATGCTTAAGATCTATACTTAGCCTAGGGAAGATAAACCTGATGATTGCACTCTTTGAATGTGGGAAGATAGGATAAATATTTTTAATTCCTGTAAAAGGCAGAGAGGTCTACTGAACAGACCATGCCACTTTCTGTATCGGATGTTGAAATGCCATGATCAGCCACCTGGGAGCAATTCTGCTGCCAAGAGAAGAGAGTCTCCATGAGACTGAATCTTAGATAGGGTTCTGCTTCCTCTCTAAACCATCAAGTATGAGTTCAAATGAGGCTGTAATTGACATTTTCAACTAGTGGGATAAGAAAATGTATCCTCCTATTTTGCTCATGTAAAGACTAAGCCTTTTGCTCCATGTTTTTTGGCTGCAAGTATATCAAACAGTTATGTGTGGCTCAACATAGGCAACTGGCAGAACTGGGGAGGGGAAAAGGGCAGCATTTCTGTCTACAGAAGGGGATAAGGAAAATCAATACCTTTGTCACTTCTGTCCCATGGCTTCTTTAAATCCCATTTTGCTTTGTTGGCAATCCACCTTCATGAGCCATGGTTATTATACCTGGCCTAGTTCTTGAACTATTTTCTTTAACTCCAAGTGAATGCCATCTTTCCCCGATGAAAAGTTCTAATGCGCTTGGATTCTTGTTACAAATATTATTTGTAACATTTAAGTGATCCAAGGAATTGCCCAACCTTGGACTTCATTTCTATGAATGGATTACAGCACCCAGTTTTGTTGTTATTGTATCTGAATGAGCTTCAGTTACAGGAGGGCAAATTTCAGTTGAACATTAGAAGAAAAGTCTTTGTGGTAAGAGCAGTTTGATGGAAAAAAACAATTACATACAGAAAAGGCAAAACTATCTTTTCTAGAAGTCTTCAAAGAGAGGATGAGCAACCATCTTTTGTTCTGGATTTCTTGCATTAAGCAAAGAATTGAAATAGTCTACCTGACCTTCTCCAATTGTATTTATTAAATTTATTTCTTCACAAGAACTCAGTGTAGCCTAAATGGGTTTGATGTTGAAAGATTTTGACTGCAGAGACAATAATGCTGGGGAAAGTAGAAGGCAGCAGGAAAACCGGAAGACCAAATACGAGTTGGATTGCTTCAATAAAGGAAGCCACAGGCTTGAGTTTGCAAATCCTGAGTAGGACCTTTAATGATAGAACCATCTGAATGTCACTCATTCATAGCTTTCCTACAAGTTGGAAGTGAATTGATAGCACATAATAAATAAGTAAGTAATCATCTTAATGGTACCCAACAATTTTCATGGCTGAGCAAAGATTTCATCCCAGAAATATTCAGTCCAAGTCCAACATTCACTGCACTGATTTATCCAGTATGCCCACTGCCTATGTTTCGCAAATTCCTGACACAGGGCTGACATTTGTGGTGTGAACATAAAAATATGCCTTATGTCAGACCACTGATCCATCTGGTCCACTATTGTTGACACTAACTTGAGTGGCTCTCTTGTTTCAGAAAGCAATCTCTCCCCCACCCCCAAACTTACAGAAGTCAGGGGTGGAACCTGCCATCTTATTCATGCAAGGCAGGTGCTCTGTGGTCCAGAATTTCATCACATGAGCAGCAAAGGAACTCCAAAGCCTAAAGGAATCTCTCCATGCAAATATAATCAGGGGAAATGAAATACATTGGAACACACGTGAGGAACTGATGCCCCTTAGCATAGATTTACCAGCACTACTGGAACAAATTTACTTTTCCATAGCATAATTTAATTCAACATTGCTAGCCAGGGAGATTCATAATTGCACATAATATTCACATGCTCCAGAAATGTCCACAAAGGAGGTTTTTCTTCAATTTAGCAAAATTATCTTCATAATACACCTTTGGTTACATTAGCCCCCTCATTTCCAAAGAGGCAGCCTTTCGAAACAAGGCACGTCAGCTGCTCAGTGAGGCATCGGGTTTTCCTTGTTCCAGATTGTGTGTGTCTTCATCAGAGTTGAAAGCAGAGTTAGGAAGGCTAACTCCATTGTGATCAAAGCTATTTGACTGACAGTACCAGCAGCTTTCCTTGCCATGGCCTTGTTTCTCCTGTCTCCCTCTCCTTTATGGCTTTAAAAACAGAGCTTTTGGACTATTAGGGAGGATTCTGAGAGTTACTGCCTTTAAAAAGTAACTTTTAGAAGCTCTGCATAAAATTAGATACTGGCCAGAGAAAGGACTTTTTAGTTTTATTCAGCTTTAACTTCCTTACTGTTAGAGCAGTACAACAACAAAACCAATTACCTCAGGAAGTGATGAGCACTCTAATGCTGGAGGCATTCAAGAGAAAATTGGACAACCATCTGTTAGATTTGCTTTGATCTGGATTCCTGTATTGAGCAGGGGGTTGGACTCAATGGCTTTTTGGGCACGTTCCAACTCCATAATTCTATGGCCACAGATGTATTTTCTGTGTTGAGCAGATCTCTCTCTCTCTCTCTCTCTCTCTCTCTCTCTCTCTCTCTCTCTCTCTCTCACACACACACACACACACACACACACAAATTGAACAGAAAACCAAATACATTTGGTTTTAGTCACCTGACTGTTTCTTCTTGCTGTCACAATACAATCCTGTGATTTTATGGTTTTAATTCAGCAGCCTTATATTTGTTTTTAAATCACACACTACTCTGAAAGTCCTGTGGCTTATAAAGAGACATTCAAAATTAAAATTTAAAATAAAATCTCAGCTCCAGACTATAGCATTGCTCCTTTCTGCACATTCATCACACGAGCTCCAGAAAGACAGATGACTAAATCCAGCCAAGATATTTCACTTTCTGTATTCCAAGTTGGGTGCTGCATCATGCAGCTGTGAACATGGGACAGGGCCATAGTTACAAGCTTTGTTATGTAGAAGATAAGAGGTTTAATCCCTAACATCTGCAGTCCAAGTACCCATGAGGAAGACAGGGAAAGGGCTGAGCCAGCTGAACTCTACTGGCCTGACTCCCACCACAGCCATTGTGCTTTTCCACCAAAGCTTAAAATTACTACTGCTGGCTGGGCAGGTTAAAGAGTTATAGTCCAGAATGAGCAAGTTTTTTTTTTCCCAAGGTCCATTTTCAGGCGACTTGGTGGCATTTAGTCTTCTTAGCCACCACATCCCTGATCCATGCAAAAGCTCAGGAGTTAACCATCAACCCCACACTGCATCAGGCAAACCCATGTGTCCACAGCACTAAGGGCAATGTGAAGAGCAGGGTTTTCCCTTACAAAACGTATCCATCAGTTCTAAAAACAACCCTCCATCTTCCACATACTCTGCTACTAAAGAGGTGTTGGGGCCAGGGTTACAGAAGTCACTGGCTGACGTCCTACTCTTTTGTTCTCATGTACCCTCATACTCATCAGGGTAGGGAAAATCAAGCCACCTAGACATGCTCTCTGTCTGTCGGCCTAGAGGAGACAATTCTTCATGGTGTTCCTGAGACTTGTCATCAGCTGTGAGAAAAATGTGTGACAGCACACAATGCCACCTCAAGCAGGAAAGGATATTCTCATCAAGTTTTGTTCTTTTGCAGTCTTTCCTTTTAATTCTCATCAACCGGGGGGAAAATTCTGACTTCACTGGAATACTGAGAGCTACCAGTACAATTAAGGAATAGAATTAAGGAATAGCCGCCTAGAGTGGTCGTTCGACTAGATAGGCGGGGTAAAAATGCAATAAATAAATAAATAAATAAATAAATAAATTAGGTTTTATGTATCCACCTTGAAGTTCATGAACCCATGCAGAATTCCAATGAGGCCAACGGACTAACAGAGCATATGACTTACATACTTCAGTATTATGGCCCAATATGCTACATTGGTTGGGACAAAAAAGAAGACCAGAATCCCCTAAACAGATTTGTTGAGACATTTTTTCCTGCTGTTTTTTTACTGTAATTATAAAAATTAAAATTAAAATCTTCACATGTAAGGTGGATGGGATTGGGGACATTGTTCACAATTATGTAGGGGACAATGTCACAGGATGCCTACAACGACAGTCTAACTGCCATCT
Source organism: Intellagama lesueurii (assembly GCA_037013535.1). NCBI lineage: Eukaryota > Metazoa > Chordata > Lepidosauria > Squamata > Agamidae > Intellagama > Intellagama lesueurii. The sequence continues at coordinate 257,421,362 of JBAJHW010000002.1, forward strand.
TTCTGTAATAAAGATAATTCTCAGGGACTGTCACATCCAGTCCTGGTACATGAAGGTTACGGTCACTGCAGATACAGCCCAAGGAGTGTGGACTGAGACCTCCTGACCTCCAGAGAGGTACAAAATCATTGGCTTGGTGGGAAAAATCACTCTCCCCGAAAGAGAATTGTTGCTGTAATTCCTGTCTCCTTCTACCCCCAAGGAGGAGACGTTGCAATTGTTTCTAGGGCTTCCTGATCCTGCCTGAGAAGTAACGTTCAGTTCTTCCTCAAGAAAAATCTGAAAAATACAAGAACCTGCCCTTTTCATCTGTATTTTACAAACTACTAGTTGCATTGTTTTTGTCGCAATTAGTTTTTAATATGTGCTTTTTGAAAATGTCTGCCCAACAGTGCTCACAATACAATTGACATTTCTCGTTTAGATCAGGACACTGGCGTTTCCTGCCTTGCGGTCATTATTTCAGAATGCCATCCTCTGCCACACCGGCACAGACTAACGGAACCGGGGGAAGGGGGAAAGTGCCACTGATACTTTGTTGTGATGATTAAAAGCATGGCAGTTTGGCGAGCATTAAATAACTTACCTCAAATTAACTTGCAGCTCTGTGTGCATGTATAATTCTAATTGGGAGCTTTAAGTACTGTGAAATTGTCAGCACAAAAGAGAACACACACAGTCCCTAGATAATGAACTGTAAGCTTTCAACAGGCAATTTCTGCAAGCAAATCTTGTCGCATATCTTCTCTGCTCAGCAGCAATTTCTATGGATGACATGGATCCTATGTATAACTTTCCACCAAGCTTTTACTCCACATAAATAATTCAAGCAGAAAATTTGGGTGTAATGTTTGAGACAAGTTATCGAGAATATACATATGGAAATAAGAGTTGCCACTTCTGCGTTTGATGAATTATGAAAATATCTCTGTGATGCACGGATGTACCAATGAGGATGGTGTAGAAGCATGTCCTACTGAGAAGAAGAGATACTTCCTGCTGCCAACACTAAGTGTGCTGTCATGTCTCATGAAAGAAAACTCTGTCCATGGATTATTACATAGTGTCATTATTAACTATACTACTTGTAGGCTTGGAGATAAAGTAGAAAATACACTTATGTCAAAATCCAATCTTAGTTCCAACCAGAAGAGACACACTGCAGCAAAGGAACATACATAAATGTTGACCAACCAAGTTCCCATTAATTCAGTGGGTCTAATCTAGATGGGACTAATACATTGAGTTAAGTCCTATAAGGCAATTCTTTGCATAAGCTAGTTGGATAGCTCAGTGGTTTTGGTACCTGGCTGAGGAGCCAGAGGTTGGGAGTTCGATTCCCCATCATGCCTCCTGCAAGTAGAGTCAACCTGTGTGGCCTTGGACAAGCTGCACAGTTCCAGGACAACCCCAAAAGAAGGGAATGGTAAACCACTTCTGAGTACTCTCTACCTGGAAAACTCTGAAAAGGGTTGTCGTAAGTCAGAATTGACTCGATGGGACACAATAATTATTATTATTCAGAAGTATGCCACAATGAGCTAAAACTATCCTAGCAGCAGTAGAGAACATGAAGCAACGTGGACATTTTGAAGAATGTGTATGGAAGCCTCCATGCACTTGTAGCAACCTCCAGTTCTGAAAGGAACTACAGGTATCAATACTTGACATTCACTCAACTTTCAGAACAGCTTTGCTTTATTAAGAAATTTATTTTTGAGCAAAAATTATCTGATATATTTACTAACTTTACTGTGGTGCTTTCCAATATGAATAAAGAAAGAAGAAGAAACAAGACCTGAGAGAAGATGGAAAGAAAACTTTTTTCCCTCAGCAAGAAAAATTCTCTTCTAGGAGAATACAAGCTATTGCAAAAATATGAATTGACAAGGGCACAAGCAATTTCAAATTGACAAGAGTACAAGCAGTGTTTGCCTTGCGAGAAGTAGAGTGAGGAAGGGGATTCTCTGGCAAAGAGGCCTGTAGTTGCTATCAGAATGAATAGCTACCAGAAGTACTTGGAGCCAACTAAAATGTCTCCGGATAGCTCACTGCTGTTTAACCCAGTGGTTTAGGTATCTGGCTGTGGAGTCAGAGACTGGGAGTTTGATTCCCTGCTGTGCCTCCTCGGAGGGGCTGGACTCAATGATCCATAGACTTCCTTCCAGCTCTGCAGTTCTAAGATTTTAAGATTTAATTCCTCAATCATGTAAAGGCTTCAAGGATGTCCTTCTGCGAGGATGACTTTTCATGTCAAGTTTCTGAACGTTCTTGTCTTTTCATTTTTCTATTTTTCCCCATGCAGAAAAGAAAATATGATTCAACATTCTTTCAATAACAGTATTTTCTATTACTCTCTAGATACCTCATTGGGCCAGAGGCTGGGAGTTCAATTTCCCATTGCACCTCCCAGGTGAAAAAAACCTCAGCTTTTGTAGCCTTGGGCAAGCTACACAGTCCCAGGACACCCCCAAAAGAAGGTAAACCACTTCTGAGCACCTGGTTCCTAGAAAAGCCTGCAAATGATTAGCATAAGTGTTTCACACCATGATGGTACCCCAGCGTTGGTATTGTTGTTGTTTAGTCGTTAAGTCGTGTCTGACTCTTCGTGACCCCGTGGACCAGAGCACGCCAGGCCCTCCTGTCTTCCACTGCCTCCCGGAGTTGGGTCAAATTCATGTGGGTAGTTTCGATGACACTGTCCAACCATCTCGTCCTCTGTCGTCCCCTTCTACTCTTGCCTTCACACTTTCCCAACATCAGGGTCTTTTCCAGGGAGTCTTCTCTTCTCATGAGATGGCCAAAGTATTGGAGCCTCAGCTTCAGGATCTGTCCTTCCAGTGAGCACTCAGGGTTGATTTCCTTCAAAATGGATAGGTTTGTTCTCTTTGCAGTCCAGGGGACTCTCAAGAGTCGCCTCCAGCACCACAATTCAAAAGCATCAATTCTTCGGCGGTCAGCCTTCTTTATGGTCCAGCTCTCACTTCCATACATCATTACTGGAAAAACCATAGCTTTGACTATGCGGACCTTTGTTGGCAAGGTGATGTCTCTGCTTTTTAAGATGCTGCATCTTAAAAAGCGTTGGTATAGTAGTGCATACATACACTCCATTTCAGGAGACAGTAGCATGTGCCTTATAATGACAATATGGAGAGCCAGCATCCTGATTTTTTAAAATGCAGATTTATAAATGCATTCATTTTCCTTAGTACTGCTTATCTTATTGAGAATGCCACACCAGAATGGTCCTGTTTTGTTTTAAATAGCCTCCAACTCTTGCTGAGAGAAAAGGAAACCTGATGTGGCCCTTGAGAATTAATATTTTGTTCTCAGAACAGACATATCCCCAAATAAATGCCTAGTATTTGATGGCCTACAGAACCCAAAACTGCTGGTAGATGCCTGATTTAATCATGCTTTTTATAAATGGCCATAAACTGGCTTTATAATCCCACAGCTGCCAAGAATGAAAGCAGTTTGATTCCCATCATACAATGAAGACTCTAATTGCTGAGCTATTATGGATTTGCCATAAATGACACAAGAATCCCCCCCCCCCACCTCCCAAGATATATTCAAATAGGCCACTTCGGAGAATATGTCAACGGGAGTCAGAATCTTCATCAGGGACATAATAATAAGAATCTCAGCTGGATAACTTGAAAGTTTGCTCTCAATTTTGTGACTTTGTAAGCTGGTCTTAAAACTATATAACCCTGTGGTGGCTCTTGCCCACTGGAACTGGTGGGGCAGAAAGTGAAGTCAACAGAGGCAGGGCCAATGACAGGTAGTTTGCTACTCAACCACCTCTCTTGTACGGTCAAGAGTACACCTTACAAACCCATTTCTGATGGTTCGGAGAAATATTAGGGTTAGGCAAGTGCTGCTTCACTTTTCCAAATGCTAGGACCACTCTTGCTACTACTCTGTTGTGGTTTCTCTTTATTTCTGTGGAGCCTACTACCTTCTTCAGGAGCCATTATGGTATAGGGGACAGAATATCTGATGAGGACTCAGAAGGTCAGGGTTCAAATCCCTGCTCAGCCATGGAAACTGGGGTGAGGTGGGCGGCTGGCAATAAGGAGAGGCCTTTCTCTCGGTCCCGGCACCTTCACAGCTACGTCTGATGGGGACACAGGAGAGAGCCTTCTCTGTTACTGCTCCCAGACTTTGGAACTCCCTCCCACAGGAGGCCAGGTTGGCTCCATCTTTGCTGTCCTTCTGCAAGCAGGCAAAGACCTTTCTCTTCAGGCAAGCCTTCCTTCAGTAACCAGCTACCTGTGTGTGATTTTTAGATAATTATGCATTACTACTTTGACTGGATTTTTAGTACTACTTGTGTTTTCCACTTCCGTATTTTCCATTTCTCAGAGTGAAATTTTTAATATGTTTGTATACTTGTTTATCTTTGCCTTAATATTGCCTGTTAATGATGTAAGATGCTTCCTTATTCATTGTTCGTAGTTTTTAAATATTGTCTTTTAATGACGTTAACCACCGTTGCGTACTCATTGTTTTCAACTCTAAATATTGTTTTTCATTGTTGTAAGCTGCCTTGGATCTTTTTCAAGGAGAATGGTGTAGTAAAAATATTTCAAACAAACAAACAAACAAATCTCACTTATGTTGAAATGGATTAATATAACAACATAACAACTACCCTTTTCAGCCAGGCTCTCTGCTGACAAGAGCAAGCTGTGGTTTCTAAACGCCAGTCCATTCTCCCACTCTTGCCTTCCTGTTGCTGCTTCAGCTGTTGCCTCCCACAGATATTCAATAACCTGCCCTCCAGTTTTCTTACAGGTGCCTATTGTGCCATTCCTGTAACTGCAGCAGAGCACCACATTGCTCTCTGAGCTTTGGGATGGAGATGCCATCAAGTCAGTTTTGACTTTTGTCAGTCCTCCCAGGGTTTCCTTGGTATAAAAATACTCAGGCATGGCTTATGAGTCCTTTATTGTGATAATGCCCTGGGATCTTATAACTTGCCAAGGGCACACTGGTGACAGTGCACCATAATCCCATCAGCCATGCATGTTCTGGGTGATCCCAGCTGGCCCCCTCTTCTAGGAGAAATGCTAGGGATTTGAACTCCACATGCCTGACTCCACAGCCAGGCTTTCCAGCCACTGACCTATACAGCACATAAAGCTTGTAGCAGAAGGGGAAAATACTAAGATCTAAAAGATCTAAGATCCATCTTAAAATGTTTCTGAGCATTTTTAAAAAGGTATCCATCTGGCACCAAAAGCACCACAATATAGGCAAGCCTCTCTGGGAAGAGCATACTGCCCATGGGCTACTGCCACTGAAAAGGCTCTCTTCTCTTGTTGCTCCCTCAACTTGTCTTCTTTGGGAAGCAAACACCTGCCCTGAAGATTTAGGGTCCAGGTAGGTAGTTGAGAGACGAGATGCTCCTTCAGGTAACCTGGCCCCATTAAGGGCTTTACTGTAAATGTGGAAACCAGGACTATGACTTGAGTCTAGAAATGCACTGGCATCCAGTGCAGTTGGCAAACTGTGACAAAATGTCCTCATACCAGCAAGTTGAGCCATCTGAGACTGGTGTGACTGAAGCAGTTCAACCATTTTCAAAAGCAAGCTTATGTATACAGTTTTGCAGTGATCCAAATGGAAGGCCACAAGAACACGTGTAACAGTAAAAAGGCTACCTCTATTCAGCTGAGGTCATGGTTGGTCTAGGAGCTTAAGCTGAGAGAAGGCGTTCCACACCATCAACACCAGCATTGCTTCTAGGTATAATGTTGGCTTTATCCCCATCTCCTTCTTCCTAATCCAAACATCTTTCAGATCTTAAGGACTCAACTTTTATTTAAAGCAGTGAAAGATTTATTAATCTCACAAGAGTGGGATCAGGCCTAGCTATGTGAACCATTCCTTAACGCTTAGCCCTACCACTTCCATTTTTAAAGTCAAGTGGAGGAAAGGGGAGAAGGGATATTTTCTTTCAATGTTTGTTGTTCCATTTAGCCATCTCTCATTTCAGCCCTATATGTGTTATTTCAGATTAATCCTGCCGAGGAGTAAGAGCAGACAGCAGCACTGTGCTGAGAACTAACATGAGCTCTTAACTGCTCCATCTGGTGTCATACATCAGTTCACCAAGAGGGTGGGTGGGAATGAAAATAAGAGAGTAGCTACTGTCTGACAACAGAAAAGAAACAGCATGGAAAAAGCAGAGACCCTTACAAAAGACAAGATATAAAAAGAGCTCTTGTACTGTTTTATGGAGGATGTTGTTAACCTGCAGAGCCATGGGTACTAAAATTTATTTTATACTCTTTCCCCCTCCCACTTCTTTTTGTAGGCTGCTGTATTCGAAACAGCCCAGCAATGGTAATGCTCTTTATAAAGTCTCACTATACACACATAAAGAGACTGTTGCCCAGCCTGAATAAAATTCTGCACTTACCACACTGCCTTTGAAGACAGGTGCAGACTTGAGAGTCCTATTCAGCTCTGAAGGGCCATGAAAACACAGGTCTATCCACCCTCAAGGCCAAATCTACAACTCTGAATGTAGAATAAGCTAGAAGGTATCTGAAGTTTCCAGTTCAGAATACAAGAGGCCAATTCCATTATTGTTGATTCCCAAAGTAAACAAGCAATGGCTCCCTGCAACTGCAAAAACTAGTACAGTAGGAAGAAAAGTCTACCTTGAATTTTCCTTGCTATGCCAAGATTTCCTATTAGAATAAAATATTTATTTCTTTTTCCGGGAAAATACTGTAAACTGATGTTCCACTTGCAGACTACAATGATCTAGTCTAATCTACCACACAAACCCTACCAACCAGGGTGGTCATGTGTCCTACTGTACAGAGAACAGGTCCAATTTAAAGAAAAAGAATCACAAAGAGGAAGACCACAGGCCTTAATAAAGTTGCCCATAAAAGTTAGCACCTGGACAGGTCACCTGGTCAGTAGAATGCATCCTCACTAGTTTGAGATGCACTGCATTCCATTTACATTTATTTATTCAGTTTGTACCCCACTTTGGGTAATATCATCTCTAAATGATTAGATCATATCAGTATCATGCAAGTGTGTTTTCTTTTTGGTCTCCCATTCAGTAATGTGTTCCCTTTCTTATGGCAACTGGTAAGCATACACCCTACTGCTAACTTTCAAAACCCACATGACACTGGTTTTGAAGGATTTGCACTGGCTGCCAGTATGCTTCCAGTCTAAGTTCAAGGTGTTGGCGATGACTTAAAAAGCTCTAAACAGTTTGGGACCTAAATATTTGAAGGAGCAACTCCCCCTATATAAACCTGCCCAATCACTAAGATCTGCTGGGGAGGCTCTCCTCTGTGTGTCACCACTGAAAACAGTTCATTATGTGGAGACATAGGGGAGGGATTTCTTGGCCATAGCACCCCAACTTCAGAATGCCCTCCACTTGGAAACTCGATTAATGCCAACACTGGTATCATTCTGGCACCAAGTCAAAACATACTTATTTGTTACAGACTTGGGGGCTGAGGATTGTGGCTTGCACAGATTATAATGTAATGTTTTAACGTTTTAATTTTGCATTTTAAACTGTTTAATTTTAAATTGTTTTAAACATTTTATGTTTCAAAATTGTTTTATACAGCACCATGCCCTGCTCCAAGATCTTGTGAAATAGGGCAGGCAACAAATGTTTCAAATAAATAAATAAGTGTTTCTAAGCTCATTTAGCTGCACGTGCAATTCAGCCTAATATGTACAGTAGATATAAGGCAGTGCTCTGGCAGAAGCTGACCACTGAAAAGAAGGCTCCTACTTAACTATGCAAGGCAGGGAAAAATAAACAGAGAACATCAAATCACTGGTTAGGCAGCATAGCCACTGGCCATGCTGTCTGGGGTATTCTGGGAGTTGTAATCCAGACCAACTATGATAATGCAGTAGATAGTGTAGTGCTAATAAACACATGATTTGCATGATCTTTTGGATGGAAGAATTCTGTCAGCCGCATGAGCATACCAACTAGTTACTTGTCACATCATAAGGACAGGGGATGCATGAGCACTGATGTTTCCCTGCCATGCAACAGTTCAGTTAATACACATGAGAATACAGGGTGGGCCTAAGAGAACTGCTGTCTCTTGGCTGTTCTTCAGCTGCAAGTGACAGCGACCTACCTCATAACGGTGTTGTAAGGGCAAGCTAATTCAAGAGAAAATTGTGTGCATCTCCAAATGCTACCCAGGGGTGTCTTCTGGCAGGTTCACAAGGATAACCCAAAGGATGTGGGTAAGCTTATGCCCAGCTGCATTGGACGGAAAACAATCCAGAACCACGTGCTTGAAGAGTCTCATAATGAGGGCAAAAGAAAGGGTGGCTCCCTGCAGGGAATTCCTGCTAGAAGCAGTTCACATCTACCGCTCAATATTTCTTTGAGGTCTACGATGGCAATGTGCCACATTCCCCCCCCCTTGTGTTATACTGCAGTGGTGGGTCTTCATGTTCTAGCCTTTCAAACTCAAGATGAAAGTCACAGAAATCCCACTCAAAACGCTCCTTGTTTTATCAGATGTCTGGTTCATGCAGCGAGATGTCTTTAAGGAGGCAAAAATAAGGGATCGTGCATTGGAAAGAAATGAATAGGGCTTCAGTGATGCAACTTAATTTGTTGTCAAATGGATTATTTATTTATTTAAATTATTTTTACCCCACCTTTCTCCTTGAAAAGACCCAAGGCGGCTTATGACATTGAAAGACAATATGTAAAGTTGAAAACAATGAGTATACTGTACAGTGGTGGGTTAACATCATAAAAAGACATGTTTAAAGCTAAGAACAATGAGTATAAAGACATCACTTATTAAAGCTAAGAACAATAAATATCCCTCCTCCCATCTAATAGCCTCACTCCTTTCTTAACTACAATGTATCATTGCAGTACGCCCATGGACACTACAGAGATGCAGTATTTGTTAGAAATATGGATAACGGTTTAGTGATGCAGTGATGTAGACTGAGTAAAGTATGACACTTCAAATACTTGAAAGAATGTCACACGGGGCAGAATAGGATCTTACTTCTTTTCACGTGATTGCAATCAGAAACTTTACTGCAATTAATATGCAATGAATTGTTTTTAGATATGTGGAAAACTTATCTTCATAGGATTACATCGTAAATAAGGGGATAAATCTAACATTAGTTGCATGTTAGAGTAGCTCTACAGAAATGAGTCGTCTTTTCAACAATCATTTATATAAACTCCTTTGATTTCAATGGGTATAACTCTAACTGGGACTAATACTGGATTTGATTTCAGGCAATACCTCCATCATACTTTTTGGGCGGTTTGCTAGCAAAATGTGAAACAGATTACCTCAGGCTGTAGACGATATGCTGAGATGATAATTCATGTTCAGTCAGTCTGTGAGAGAGATTAGTTCCATTTGATAAGGTTGAGAAAGGACATTCAGGAACCCTGGAAGTTGGCACCCTGCCACTCTAGAACAGATGAATGAAGGTAACCTACCCTGCTCTCTGTGTCTCTCCAAATCTATTCACCACCCTTCCTCCTGCTTCTAATGGGCTGGCATCACATCTGCTGGCTCAGGCTCTGCAGATCAATAGGCAGGACTAGTGTTGATCAATTTTTAAAGGGGATAACACTTCTTTCCCCTGCTTCAGTAAACAGCTCTATGCATAATATTTGCATTTGCTGCCAAAACTCTAAAAGATCCACTGAGAATACACTAATCAATTTTTATTTCTAATTAAACTGATGCTTGCAGCATATGGAAGGAAAATATGCACAGAAGGTAGCACAATATATTAAGACCTTTAGAAACAGGGGAGGGGAGAGGCAAGATTTAGAAGGCATTGTCACAGATGTGTCCAAGGAAGCCTATATAAGTCAGAGTTCAGACCAATCGATTTCACTAAACATTCTCCTTCATTTTTCATCTACAGGCGCATAATGGCTTGTGGGTATGAAAGGAGAGGAAGTAGGAGAAATCTGCTTAACAATATATGTCTTTTTCCCCCCCCCCTGGCACCTTTGTCGGAGTCTTCTGGAATGGTTTCCATCAATGGAAGGAGTTCAGATTTCAATGGAAAATGCATTATCCTTTATCCTTTCATGCCTCTGCACCTAGCTTTTAAAATCTGCTGTGATAACTGGAGGACTTTCCAACATAGACTGGGATTAATGTTGCAGCTACCAGGTAGAAGAGAGGGAGAGAAAGTCCCAGCATGTGACTAGTCTGCTTGCTCATCCTCGGATTCCACCCAATAGCTCTGTGGAGTCTACCACTTAGGCTTTCTGCTCCAGAAACCATGAAACTAGAGTCATCTCCTGGTTAGTTAGCAAATTCCATTTTGTTAATACTCTCTAGCCTAAATGACTGTAAGGGACTCTTCCAATCCACGTGAAGACCCTGAAAAAGTTGCTTTTTTAGTTTCAAACTACTATAATCTCCCAGCCAGCATCACCACCTTGGCTGGGAATTCTTGGAGTCTTAATTCAGAAAATAATTCCTCTCCCAGCTCCGTCCATATGCAGTGTGTGTTAACGATGCAACTGGTTTGCACAGTCACCCCAACCCAACCCCATTCCCCAGACAAATCCTAACAAAACATGACTAGGCTCCCTTTTTTCTACAATTGTCTCAAAGCAGACAAAGATGTTGCATGTGTTGAACCTTTTTAGGTGACCCTGACCGACTTTGGTATGAGTGGCTACGAAACCAGAGGTTGGGAGTTTGATTCCCCACAGTGCCTCCTCAAGAGGGTCTGGACTTGATGATCCATAGGGTCCCTTCCAGCTCTGCAGTTCTAAGGTTAAGGTAAGGTTATTACATTAAATTACCAGGATTTGGGAAGTCTATCAATAAGAATTGCCAGATAGCTCAGTGGTTTAGGTATCTGGCTGCCAAACTAGAGTTCGGGAGTTTGATTCTCCATTGTGCTTCCTTGACAGGGAATGGACTCAATGATCCATAGGGTCCCTTTCAGCTTTGTAGTTCTAAGATAAAATATCCTTTATTTTCAAATATTTGTTGGGTTTCCCTTTTTTTCTGTTATTCTATGCTTTTAATAAGCCTCACCTTCACTTTGGACTTGAGGTCTGAGCACGAGTCTCTGAAAAATCCAGAAGCCTCTTCCCACAAATCTAAACTACTTGGATTTCCCAAATGGAGAAAGAAAAGAGAGAGAGAGCTAGCTGCCTTGCCAGTGCTGTGGGGAGGACTCTATGTAGTCGCTGTCACTGATAGGCAGATCATTTCCTTGGATCTCTGGACTTCCCTTTCTGGCTAGAGTTAGTGCAAAAGGCAGCACTGATGGCGAGAACTTACCAATGAGATAGGTGTGTGCATTAAAAATGATGAAGCATGGCCTTTCAAAAGCTGAAAATAACAAGTGCACACCTTAAGCCCATGCATATTCAGTTCTATGCACCCAACAGGTTCTGTACCCAGCAACAGGCCAAGGGCTATACTTGTCCATTTAAAAATATTTCAAGCATGGATTCAGTCGTTTCTGCACTCAGCATTACACTTTACCAATTTAAAGTATGCTATCATCCCCTCCCACCACCACTAGCAAATATCTAGATCTGCAAATTGGAAAATATCTTAGGTAAATATTTAGTACCCTCTAATATTTTTTAAATAAAATTAGGAGATACTTAAAAAGAACAGTAGGAGTAAAAACTGAATGTAGGTTATAGAAGAACGTATCTTGTCCATAATTGCTCAGAACACTGGAATCAAAAGGACTTTGTAGTGTGGTGGTGGTAGATGAAGAGGAGGACGAGGAAATAAGAAAAATGTTATTTTGGTACCTGGATGTATTTTTCTTTCTGAAAGGCAAGAAACCATCAAGGACATTTTTGGAAGAGAATGACAAGCATCCCATCTCAGCATCCCTTTCTTAGAAATCCTCTTTATGCCTTGGACCCAGATAAATACTAACATGGCAGGAAATACTGTATTCTCAGGCTTCTAGTAATTTATAATCTTGTTCATACTCCTGGAGAACTGGCCAGCATTTAAAATACAACTTCATCCAAGCTACTCTACTTTAGGACTTCATAAAAACACTGAATGATAACAATCATAAAAAATGTGAAAACATATATTACAGACCCATAATGGGAGGTTTCTGTCTCCGATTCACTTAGACCAGAGGTGAGACTATAAATTAGAGATCCATGCTCCAGAAGACTACCTTCTTGCTGGGTTTCACTTTATATATCTATAATAAATAACCATTTGGACAAGGAACAGGCCAGAACTGTTTACTTATTTCAGTGGGAAATGGCTGTCACAGATGAGATCTATTGGGACAAAGACTAACTGGATTTTTACAAAAGTAGATACATTGGCAATGTGCTACAACAGAGATTTGTACCAAGGTATTTCTATAACTTTTACATTGCAGATAAAATTAGCTTGAAAATAGGTAACTTTCCCCCTCATTCTCCACCAGAGAAGGAAGTTTAGAGTCTCATGGCACAGTGGTAGCCAAAACTCTGCTCTCAATCCAGGTTAATCCCAGGTAGCTGGTTTAAGGTTCACTCAGCCTTCCATCCTTCCAAGCTCAGTAATTTGAGTACCCAGCTTGCTGGGGGGATGGGGGGTGGCATGGCAATGTGTAGTCTGCACAATTAAATAGTAAACCAGGGGTGTGCTTTAAGCACTGTGGGGCAGTATACAATATAAGCAGCATGCTTTACTTCACTTTTGATAAAACCCAGCAGAACACCTCTAAAAACTGATTGCTGGCAAACACAAATAGGAGGATGCTAGAATGGACAGGGCACTTACACCCTGTCTGTGGACTTCCCAGAGGCAAGTGTGTACAGAAACCCTGGCTTCTTTTTCATCTACTCACCCTATTTCAAGACTCTCTACATTTCACCACAGAAACAGAGTCTGGGGAACCAATTATGCATTACTGATATAGAGGAGCAATCACAGTAGTGCTCAAGAGAAATGACTCAAGCAGTCTTTTAAGCTAGAGAAATAAGTCTTATAAAGCAAAATAATGTGCTTAAGGTCTGAAGACCAATCACAAAACAAAGCAAGCTAATTTGCAAATGCTGGGAGGTAAGAAAAGCTCCTACTGTGACAATCATGAATAATCAGCAGCTGAGGCCTAGTGTAGAGGTAGTCTGTTTCTAATCAAAAGTACACTTTAGCTATGAGAGAGAGAGTTAGGTTCAGAAATAAAATTGCTCCCCCAGAAGGAACTCTTGTCTAAAATGTTGTAAGACTGCAATTCCCAGAAGCCCTTGCCAGCAGATCCAGTGGTAAAAGATTATGATAATCACAACCCAAAGACATACAGAGGGCCAGACTTTGCCCACTCCTTATACACTATGACCAAACCTCTCAGAGCACTGGCAACATCAAGCAATGCTACCATATGACTCATTGTCCTTAGGTCTCCACATTAGAGATGTGCAAGGCAGCTCTGATGAGGCAACGAGAGGGTCTTGTCTTGGCCCAATGGGCTAAATCCAATCTTAGTTCTAACTAGAAGAAATTTATGGAAATCAATAGAATTTATGCTACTTCTCGTTAACAAGTAACATTCATTTTGAAGGACCAACTCTAGTGGGACTAACATCAGCTGTAGCTAATTATTCTGTGTTAATGTTTATGTGCCACAAAACCTTTGTCCCCATAATGCACTACCATGACTGTCCTCCTGTAGAAACAGAGTACTGCCAGCAGTCTACCTGAATGTGCCCTATCAGTGGTCCCCAACCTTGCGCCTCCAGATGTTCTTGGAGTACAACTCCCAGAAGCCTTCACCACCACCTCTGCTGGCCAGGATTTCTGGGAGTTGAAGTCCAAGAACATCTGGAGTCCCAAGGTTGGGGACCACTGCCCTATATAATTTGCCAGAAATTGCTCTACAGGATTTAATGGGGTATGAAACATTTTTGAATGCTTGTCCTGACTTCACCAAACTAAAGATTTCCTTCTTCAATAACCCTGAATAAAGCACATTAGTATTTTTTACAAAAATGACTGAATATTCAGATACTCGGAGCTTGGAAAAGTTACTTTTTTTATCACTGGTCATGATGGCTGGGGAATTCTGGGAATTGTAGTCCCGTAAAGTTATTTTCCCAAGCTTTTCCCCCATGCCTTTCTATAAGTTGCAGAAAAGGAAGCACACATTCCAGTTCTCAACACCTTTTACTCTGGCATAGCTCTAGGCATTTTTATCAAACTGGTTCAATATTAGGAATGTTTGTAGACCACAAAGTGGATCCATTTCAGAACATTATTTCAACAGATGCCATTTTTATAAGCAACAGAATTTTGAAACTTAAAATGGTGGAACATTTTTGTGGGTGTTGGTATTGTGGGAGTTGGTAGTGTGCCTTAAACAGGCACAATATGCCCCTTTAAAGTAGGGCTCTTGGAGGGCCTTTTTAATATGAGGGTTGAAAATCAGTGCCTGTGGAGCTTAGAATGGTAGGAATTCTACAGAAGACTGTATGAGTCCTGGAGTACCACAGGAGTGCAGAACAGAACTGTGATGCTAGATCAGGAGGTTAAGAAATAACTTTGCATCCCTTGTTCATCACATAGGATCGGAATAGACCTATTCCGTGAAACAAATGAGGTGACACCATGTCACAAGCTAAAGCTCTTTGCTTCAGGCAGCACCATGAGAGGAGAAGAGATTAAAGTAAGACCAGGAATAAGATGAAAGCCCTCCCAACTCCATGTTCAGAAGCTGACTGGACAGTTGGGAGGGAAGGGCATACTCCGTGACACCAGAAGGCAACAGGCCAGTTTGAGGGACTAAGACAATCTGAGTGGCACACATCACTCTTTCCTCCTACACACCCCAGCACAGCAAAGCACTGCTGTTGTTGCTCCTCACCTCACAAAGTTTGCTGGCTGCAGTGGTTGACTTACTCTTGACTTACACCGAATGATAAAGACTATTCTAGCTGAAGTAATCAATTGTTATCCAAATGAGCAGGGAAGACTTTTAAAACTCCTGGATCTGTAGGAGAGGTGCCACCATTGTCTTGGACTAGCACTGAAGCATCACCAGAATTAACAGTGTCAAGAGTGGGATGGGCAAAATGAGGGTAAGAAGAAATTTTACATAATTTCACCTGAAGCAGCAAGTGCTTAAGGCAGGCTCCACTGAAGAGGGCAATCCTTCCGTGTATTCTCCTCCTGTGTGCATATGACTGGCCACAGCTGCTCTCAGCAGCAATGTTTATGGCAGACAGCATCTGAGACAGCAGATGGGGAGGCAAAAAACAAGGACGACAAAGCGAAACAAAACAAAAATCAGCCCAACTTCTTTCCCTGTTCTAACGCTTATATCCTACTCTCTGTCTCTGTCTTTCCCTTTCCTTCTTTAATTATTTAAAAGCCATTAAAAGGCTGCTGTTTGTTGATGTTTTGTCATTGCCTTCATTTACAACTAGGCAGCACATGGTGTCTGGCAACCGTCAGCTACTCAGAGAAACAAGCACAGGCAGGGCAGCATTTGACTGCCCATGTAAAACTATCAGACTGAGGAAAGCATCTGGAACAGCAACCACCTGGGAAGGTTGTCCAGTCGCAAGCACATTAAGCTGGCCAGAGAACAGCCATCTGTTGGATGTCAAGAGGGCGAGCATAAGAAATGGGGTGGGGAAGGTGGAGATTGGAAGAGAATGGCTCTCCTAATAGCCTGATTTCCATGTTGCAAAATTCTTGAGCATTCCACTATTTTCTTTTTGGCTCTCCATTTGACCCTTCCATTAATTTGGGGATGCCTAAAAAATGATTCACCATGCTGTCAGAAATCTATTTCTAAACCCAGGCATTTTCTGCTAGATATGAACGAGGAGTGAAACAAAATTAGCATGTCATCATATCTTTTCATTAAATTACACATGTATAAAGGAATGCAGCTTACAAGTAATTTTAGGCAGCAGTCTTGTTCCCCATAAAGTTCAGGGAGTGTGCCATTCACATGTTGTTACCTCTTATGTAGTTACATTGCATGAAACTCACCTAATGTTCATGTAATACGAAAGCATGTGTAAAAATACAAATGTTAAGATTAACTTAGTGTATGATCCCTTTGTGATTGCCAAATTGCTCTGACCTTTCATGGTGTGGCAGTTTTCCACATGATGGACCTACGATTTTTATTAACGCACAAGCACAGGCAGCTAATGGGCAGAGCAGGTCAGTATCCCAGTCTCAAATGATAGAGTGCTCCCCGCCCCCGCTTAGACCACAAGTGACCACAGTATGTACTGTAAGACTCAGTCAGCATTCGTGGACAGAAACTTGTACATGATCTGAAAGTTACAACTGTCACTGGAGACCCAGTTGCACATCCCACCACCTAGGAACCACAGTTGTTAGCAGGGTAAATAAAAATCAATGATTTTTTAAAAATCAAATTGGTGTAAATTGTGATTTAAATCACTACTTAAATCAAAAATTAATTTTTTATTTAAATCATTTTGAAAAATCCAATTATTTAAATCATGATTTAAATCAATTTAACTTGAATCAAATCCATCCTGTTTGCTAGAGAAAGCCTTTTCAGTAGCAGCATTCCAATTGTGGTTGTCTGCCTTGCTACTGTATTTCTGACAGGTAATAAAAGCTGTTTTGTTCTATCTTTTAAGACTTTCTGGCATTGCTTTATCTTCTTTGTAATTTTACTTTTAGTTGTAGGTTTCAACCTTTCTTCTGTTTATGATTGTGCTTCAATGTATATATAGTCTTATGATGCGAAGGTATTAAAAACTGTATTTTTATTATATGTTGCCTTGAGCTCCTGCTAGATGCAGGATACAATTCATAAATGTGTTAAATATAATGAGTATCAAGGTGGAAAAAAGTAGATTATTGGCTGGATAACATCATTCAGTCTACAACAAGCACTGGCATCATTCAGTCTAGAACAAGCATTGGTTGGATGACATCATTCAGTCTAGAACAAGTGCTGATAACAGCTTCAGCTATTTCCACAGGGTCTCCATGGTTTAGGTAGCAAACTTTCATAAAAGTTCCCATGATCAGAGATACTAGAGACTGGATGCCTTGCATGCAGACTATGTACCCTGCTGCTGAATTATATTGAGAGAGAAGGTAACACTCTGGACACCAAAAATTCAGTAGGCATAAAGCCTAATTCACTATTTGTCAAGTATTTCTACATCTCTGTATCAACATTTCCCAAGGTTGTTTGAATCTTCTTACTGCTAACAGTAACCCTACCAGAATCACACCATACAACAAGTACATGTTAAAAATGATTTTTTTTATTGTTTGTAATCTTGGTTTTAATATTGACAAATGTTTAATTGTTTTTTTAATATAGCTTTTATAGTATTTTTAAAACTATGATCGTTGTATAGTTTCAATTATTGTGAGCCACCTTGGGTCCCCTATGGCAAGAAAGGCAGCATGTAAATAATGTGGTGCTGGAGGAGGCTCTTGAGAGTCCCCTGGACTGCAAGGAGAACAAACCTATCCATTCTAAAGGAAATCAACCCTGAGTGCTCACTGGAAGGACAGATCCTGAAGCTGAGGCTCCAATCCTTTGGCCATCTCATGAGAAGAGAAGACTCCCTGGAAAAGACCCTGATGTTAGGAAAGTGTGAAGGCAAGAGGAGAAGGGGACGACAGAGGACGAGATGGTTGGACAGTGTCATCGAAGCTACCAACATGAATTTGACCCAACTCCGGGAGGCAGTGGAAGACAGGAGGGCCTGGCGTGCTCTGGTCCATGGGATCACGAAGAGTCGGACACGACTAAACAACTAAACAACAACAACAAAATAATGCAAATAAATAAGTTAATAAGTACAATAAGTTCACTGAGCATGTTCAGCCTCATTAAGCTGCTCTGGTCCCCCCACTCACCTGCTCAATATTTTTTTCCATATCATGAGCCTGTGTTGCTATCTCCCTCTCAGGCTCCCTCTCCCTTTCATGCTGTTTTGGCTATGTAAGGATCCCTATTCAAAGAATGGTGCTTGCTATTAGTTTATGGGATTTAATATAATCTAAAGGTCAGAATCTCAGCAACCCACAACTCTAAGCCTCTAAAGCTCTAAGACAAGGTACACAATCTTCATTCATTTTTCAAGCAACTACTATTGATTGCTGAACTATAAGGACTAAAAGAATCATTGTCTTTCATCCTGGTTCAATGAAAAATGCTTTCTATACTATTCATTCCTATTTGTTGGGGAAAATATTAATTCTCAGATGTTTTCTTCTGGATTCTGCTTACAATAAACATTTCTTGAAATAAAGCAAACATATAATACTTAACATGGCCTTACACAACCATTTCTAAAAATCTGTTAAAGTCAACATGTCATGTATTTGTAAAGTAGATTTGCACATATGGACCTAATCCTGTCAATGACTCAGTGTGCCCATTTTTCTGCTCAGCAAAGCATGGCTCAATATGATCTCAAAAACAAAACAAAACAAAACACCAGAAATACAGAAATGTTAATAGATCATTTCCTTTAAAAAATTAGCATTTTTAAAAAATGCCTTAAACTTTACCAATCTAGCACTTTAGAAACAAGTAAGTCAGTCCAAGTTTTTATCAGTAACTCATATGTATTTTTAATAAGCAGTTTTAATGGACATCAAAAGCAGCATCTCAGAAGATGTTTGTTATGAGGTGGCACTTGAATTTATTGAAACCCATTCTGCTCCTGAAAATTCCTTTAAGAGGTTTCCTACATTCATTCATTTTATTTATATCCCACCTTTCTCCCCTGAATAGGATTCCAGGCAGCTTGCAATAAAGGAATATAAATAATGTACATAGGTGGCATTCCAGACTCTGGGACCAGCTACTAAGAAACGCCTCTCTCATATTTGCACTAGACTTGCCTCAAAAAGTGACAGAACAAAAAAAGTGGGGGCTCCCCTCAAGATCTCAAAGTCCAGAGAAGCTCATCTGGGGAAATAAAGTCCCCCAAATAGTCTGCATCCAGATCTATATAGCTTTATACGTTGCAACTAAACATAATAGACTGGTACCCAGTGGCTGCTGTAAAAAGGGGGTTGTGTCCTCTGTGGAATCATCTCCCAATCAAAAGTCTGGCCATAATATTTTGTACCAGCTGAAATTTCTGAACTCTTTTGTTACTGTAATCCAAACTGTAAAGAGAATGAAAGAACTAGAGATGCTTGGTACCTTAAGAAAATAAGTACAGTATGAGGCCTTCTGGAGATGCCCTAGGTTACACTGGCTTTGCTATGTATACATGAAGAACTCTTTTGCACACCTACAGGATAATTATCCTCTTCCTCATTATCATCATCTTAGAACATTTGCAACAAAATAGTACTTTAATTTAAAAGAAGATCTTCTCCGTCAGATGGCTATATCGCAAACTAAACAAGTGATAAACAGTTGTTTTCAATTTTCTTGTTACTGTACCTTATCTTCTTAATGTTTTCTCTTTTGATAGATTTGGAAAAGGGGGTATTTGTTGTTTTTAGAACCTTTGCATGAGTGATAGGAAGCACCCTACACTTCTCCCCAGATCTCCTTCTATGAAAGAAGACTGCTCTACACACTTCATGTTTCCATATTTATGCTTTGCAAACACTTCTGGATTCTTAATCACTTTCTCACAAGGTAGGGGCAATTGTTGTTGTTTAGTCGTTTAGTTGTGTCCGACTCTTCGTGACCCCATGGACCAGAGCACGCCAGGCCCTCCTGTCTTCCACTGCCTCCCGGAGTTGGGTCAAATTCATGTGGGTAGCTTCAGTGACACTGTCCAACCATCTCATCCTCTGTCGTCCCCTTCTCCTCTTGCCTTCATACTTTCCCAACATCAGGGTCTTTTCCAGGGAGTCTTCTCTTCTCATGAGATGGCCAAAGTATTGGAGCCTCAGCTTCAGGATCTGTCCTTCCAGTGAGCACTCAGGGTTGACTTCTTTCAAAATGGATAGGTTTGTTCTCCTTGCAGTCCAGGGGACTCTCAAGAGTCTCCTCCAGCACCACAATTCAAAAGCATCAATTCTTCAGCGGTCAGCCTTCTTTATGGTCCAGCTCTCACTTCCATACATCACTACTGGAAAAACCATAGCTTTGACTATGTGGACCTTTGTAGGGGCAAAGTCAAGGCTAAACACCTGGCAAGACTGTACAAACCCAGCCTCCAAATGGATGCTGCCTAGCTTCCTTCTCTCATATTGGCCAATCCCGAAGACAAACATAAGCATTAAAGCAGCACTGATTGTAAAAATGTGACTTGTGGATGTGGCTCTTTACAAGGTAAGAAGTAGAGTCTTGCTTACCAGCTTCCATCTCCTTTTCTAGGCATTCTTTCAACAAAACTACAGCTAGGCTGTACAGCTTCTCAGTCTTTCGAAGAACATTAGCAAATAGATCTACACTATCTCATACCAGGAATACCAACACAAAGTAGAGTTGCTACTCAGCTGCTTTTAATTCTCTTCCAAAAAAAAAAAAAAATGAAACTCTGCACCTGTATCACTCTGATGCTCAGCCACCTAACAGTTTTGTGTGGACAGAGTTCTCTAAGCATTCCATCCTTAGCAGAATTGCCACATTATCCAGCTGTCAAGACCCCACCCAAATTTTAGGCATGCTACTCAGTGCCCCTTTCAACTATCAGTTGGTCCAGATTCCAAGCATTCGTTAAAGCAAAATGAAACAAATTAAATCCTTAGACATTACAGAAGCTGCAAAATGTGCAGTCACTGTTTTGACCAATTGTTTTGAGAGAGAAAACGTCTTTCAGTGTAATTAGCTAATTAGAAAAGGCATCTACAGTTTGTGGGATCTTACAGATAAATAAATTAAAGATGTATCCTCTCCTAATTCATGGATAAATGTTGCAGTTGTGGTAAAACCTGCCAAAGCTGTGTGCAGACAGTTGAATCCCGTCTGCTATATGAGTGAAAGACAGAGTACAACAAAATTTAGTACCCGTACAAAGCAAGATAAAAGCTGCTAACAGCATCCCACAATTTAAGTATTTGAGATTCCAACTCTGTTCCAATAAAATCCAAAATACAATCTCTGTCCTATTTGCTGCAACAAAGTTGATACAGTAATATTATGCAAAGCTTATATTTTTTGGACTACCACTCCTGTGCTGTCTGGGGGATTCTGGGAGCTATAGTTTGTTGTTTTTATTTTAAAAGGAATTCCTCAACATCAGATATCATACATCTTACTGGTCTTATGTTCCACAGGTTTCTGGGAGCCTGAATGCTACCCTGAAGAAACAAACAACTAGGGAAAACAAGAGGAGATACTGTATTAGAAACATCTTATTTATATTCTTATTCTTACTCCTATTGAGCTCATGATTGCTTTGAATTTTAAGTATCTGAGAGGTTTCAAAAAACGGTACGGAAATAATAATGTCTCTTGGAAGAACTAATTCTATATTTAATTTTCTTGGGCGTATGGTCTATCTCTTTGAACTGTATATTCCAAATGTAAGTCTTACTCAGTTAAATGTGCATATGATATTCAGGTATTTATATTTATGTGTGTATGTCACTTAGATATGTAAGGTTTCTTTACTATCAATGAAACCTGATAACAAAACAAAACAAAAAAATCAGCTTATGAAAATAGCACCAGAGGCATGACAAAATGTAATTTTTTATTTATTTATATGCGACATCAGTTAATTCATTTGCCATGGACGGTTTCCCTTCTTCCCATTTTATCCCCAAAAGAACTCTGTTGGCTGAGAAGTACAAATTGACCCAAGGACACTAAGCAAACTTTGTAAATAAACAGGGAATCGAATATAGGTCTCCCTATTCCAAGTTCAGCACTCTAACCATGACACTAGACTGGCTCTCTGAGACCACTGCTTACTATATAAATGATTCCAAGGCCAAAGCATTTTAGTAGAAAAACAAAGCAACAAATAAAACGTATACTTTGCACAGTATGCATATTTGCATATAATGCACATAAGCCTCCCTAATTTGCTTAACATGCAAATTAAGATGCCCACCGGCATATGGTAACCCTAATCCCAAATCTCATTCATTTGTGCCACTAGAATATGCTTTTATCATTAGAAATGTCATAAATTTCTCATCTGTGGTTCAAAGAACTAACAAGCACATGAAAGCGCAGAAATTGTGTAAATATCTCTCAATTCCTTTCCCATGTTTAGATTGTCCAAAATGTCTCCAAACACCATTTTCCTACCATGAATCTACCATCACTGCACACATTTTCTGTTTAAGATGGAAAAAGCTTAAATATTACCAGAAGTCCACCCACCTCTCCTTGCTTTGGATGGTAAGCTAAACTCTAAGGTGACTAATAGCACTGCATTAAGGTTCCAAAATTTGGGGGGGGGGGGGGAGTCTCAGCATCCATAAGCCTAATAAATATTGAGAATAACTTTTCTAGTGTCTGTGGGCAATGCATGCCAAAGTTCACACAAGTCTTAGCTGAATTGAGAAGTCTTAAAACATTTTACTCGGTGGCAATAAAACAGTGTGACAGAAAATGTATACTATTTAACAGGGCAGCCCTTAACAGTGTGAAGAATACTTGAGAGAATTTGTTTTGCAGCCTTCGAGAGACAGTGGGTGACTTCATAATATTATCTTTGCCCCCTGCTAGCCAGAAGGGAGCTTTCAGTTGGCAGGGTCGGTGACACCTTCCACTTAATGCCTGTACTTAATCACAGCCTGATCCAGAAAAAGTCCCTTGAATTTCAGAGTGTGTACCCTGGCCCCCTTCTGCTTACAACCAGTGCAGGCAGAATGCAGAATACCTGGAGCTAAATGTGTCAGAGCAGAATGTGTTTGACTGAATGAATTCCCCAGAGGAAAGCAGTATTTTAAACACTGTCACTGGAATCAGTGAATTTCACATGAGCCGAAGACAGCTCTGGCTACTGATCCAAAGCTGGTAATTACAGGCTGCCAAAAACATCCAATGTTAATGAAAGAAAAAGTCAGGTAAAATGGGAATCTTCATAAAACCCAACATTTCAATATGCTACTTTTACCTGATTTGTGCAACCATCCCCTTCAAAAAGAAGGAAGGGGGTGTGGAAGAGAGACTGAGAAAGGCATTTGGAAAGACTAGCAATGAAGGAAATTCAGCTTCCTTTTGGAAAAGAAGACAACTAGAGGGAAATTATTCTTTGTGAATGCTAAAGGAGAACATTTCATTACTGTTCCTCGCCATGAAACATGTCCACATGAACATCAAAAAATAACTGGACAACATGCAAACTCTCTGAACAGAATCTATTTTAGTACAGTGTGTGATTCAGCTGAATCAAAGCCTGATGAGGAGGGAAAGCCATCATTCTGTATAAGGACTAGAGTATTTGCATAAAATGTAGTTCCTCTGGGGGTTTTCCAGCACAGCCCTCAGGCAAGGCTGAAGCAAATTCTCATCTCACACATGCTGAAATAAATCCAGACTTGTGTTCCTTACTTCAGTTGTTTCTGCTACCATAATTGAGAGTTTGGCCATTTTGGACAAGATTTGGGGATTGACTTCACACAGAAATCCTCCAAATGGGCCTTCTTATGGGGAGAGAAGCTTCACATTGAGTGTACCAGCCAGTGGTTCTGACAGGTACAACTAACAGAAGGGTGGGATATGTGGTGCGCTCACTTTCCCCCATACAGAAAATTTTTAAAATTCAACATGTTGAAGGTGAACAGATTTGTGCATTTTGGTCAGCGCATCAAAAATGCATCCTTTTCCTGAATGCAATATATAATCTGTAGGAAACAACTCCTAAATTTTAGGTCTGATCTGACTGAACTACTCTCTATAGCTTCAATTTTACTGACTTTAAAGTGTTAAGTCGGGGTCAACTATACATGTCAGATTTTGTCTTGATGTAGAAAACAGCAGAATCAGAATGTAAAGGAATCACATTATATTCACATATGGAACACCGAGGAGCTCTGCCCCATGTTTACATGTCAAAAACACTGCACTGAGTTTGAACAATATTTATGTAGTTCTAGCAATTTTCAAGAGTGTCATGCTACAGCCAAAATCCTGTTGCTTAGTGTAGTAAATTGCACTATAGTAGATCCAAAAACTTTATGAGGATTTGGCAAGGCATTTCGGCTGTAAGTTCCATTAATTCAAAAGGGCTGACTCTAACTGTGACTTACTTTAACACAGTAAGTCATTGTTAGAGTGGGCCCATTTGAATCAATGGAACTTACAGAGGAGTTCACTCACTAAATCCCCATTGATTCAATGGGCCCACTCTAGTGTGATTTACTAAACTATTTACTAAACTAAGCAATAGGATTTTGGCCTCTGTATATTTAATCAGGACTAGTCCGTGAAACAGCATTCAAGCATGCAAACGACAGCCCAGTTCTATGTATGTCTGTTCACACTATTCATGTCTACTTGCAGCTGTTTCCCAGACTGCAAACCATTAACTCCATTCCATGCAACAGCTCCCCAAGCTACAGGCTTAAGCTGCACAATAAAATATTTTAGTTCTCAGTTACCTCTTCTGCCCTGCTCTGTTTTGTCAAGTCAAGTCCACCTCACACTTCAACATTCTCCTATACAGCAACAGTCTATCTGTATAAAAGGGAAAATAATAATAATCTCAGAACTTCAGAGCTGGAAGGACTCTATGGATCATCGAGTCCAGCTCCTGTCAAGGAGGAACAGTGGGGAAGCAAACTTCCAAATGAGCTATCCAGTTGGCAGTTCTAACAACAACAAGCCTTGTTTATTTTTTCAAGATTGTAACACTTTTTGGCAATTATATAGTTACTCAATTTTGAGCAATCAAAGCACTTCACCTGCTTGATGTTATTAAGCACAGCAACATGTATATAAGGTAAGTCAGTATTCTTTTTTTAAATTTAATATTAAAACTAAAACACAAATACAATAATAACTTCATACAATACACATTGGACTATCCGTACCCATGCCACCTTCACCCTTGGGACTAGGTGACCAGAACTATCCATTTACATCCCTTTTCACCCCGTACCCCTCCAAATATACATTGATTCTTTTGCTGGCAAATAGCCTATCCCCTTCAAAAAAACATGCTCCAAATATAAATTCCATACATCTTTAAAATCATTAGACTTTACAATTCCTCTTATTTTCATTTCACATGTTAACTTATAATTAATTGCTAAACTCCACAATTTTTATTCCAGTCTTCAATATTAATTTGTTTGTCGCTTTTCCAATTCTTCGCAAATATTAATCTTGCTACTGTAACCATTATAACAATTAACTCTTTCTGTTCTTTTTTAAGATGATCATTCTTAATTATGAATTGGTGATAGCTGAATATCATATCCAATAATTTCTCTAATTTTTTTAAAAAACAGTGCCCATTCTTTCTTTCTTATTTCACATGTCCACCACATATGCATATAGGCCCCTTTTTCCTTTTTTGCATCTCCATCATTGAGATGGTATATTTTTATTTAATATATTCAGTCTTACTGGAGTAAATACCATGTCCATGCTACCTTATAACAATTTTTTTTTACATTTACAGACATATGAGTCAGTATTCTTATCCATATATTATATACCTGTGTTGATATGGGAAAGTGGAAGTGGATTCAAGACAGAGGCCCAGTTTGGAAATTTCCTGATTCAGCTCATTCCCTAAGTCATAACACACTTATGCATTACTAAAGTGAAATATGAATAACTATAGCAAAAATTCTTGCCATCCGGGACTCGCCAATGTACAATGTCTTCTGCCTTTTTGTTGTTTAGTCGTTAAGTCGTGTCCGACTCTTCGTGACCCCATGGACCAGAGCACGCCAGGCCCTCCTGTCTTCCACTGCCTCCCGGAGTTGGGTCAAATTCATGTTGGTAGCTTCGATGACACTGTCCAACCATCTCGTCCTCTGTCGTCCCCTTCTCCTCTTGCCCTCACACTTTCCCAACATCAGGGTCTTTTCCAGGGAGTCTTCTGTTCTCATGAGATGGCCAAAGTATTGGAGCCTCAGCTTCAGGATCTGTCCTTCCAGTGAGCACTCAGGGTTGATTTCCTTCAAAATGGATAGGTTTGTTCTCTTTGCAGTCCAGGGGACTCTCAAGAGTCTCCTCCAGCACCACAATTCAAAAGCATCAATTCTTTGGCGGTCAGCCTTCTTTATGGTCCAGCTCTCACTTCCATACATCGCTACTGGAAAAACCATACCTTTGACTATGCGGACCTTTGTCGGCAAGGTGATGTCTCTGCTTTTGAAGATGCTGTCTAGGTTTGTCATCGCTTTCTTCCCAAGAAGCAGGCGTCTTTTAATTTTGTGGCTGCTGTCCCCATCTGCAGTGATCATGGAGCCCAAGAAAGTAAAATCTGTCACTGCCTCCATATCTTCCCCTTCTATTTGCCAGGAGGTGATGGGACCAGTGGCCATGATCTTAGTTTTTTTGACGTTGAGGTTCAGACCATTTTTGGCGCTCTCCTCTTTCACCCTCATTAAGAGGTTCTTTAATTCCTCCTCTCTTTCTGCCATCAGAGTGGTATCATCTGCATATCTGAGGTTGTTGATATTTCTTCCGGCAATCTTAATTCCGGTTTGGGATTCATCCAGTCCTGCCTTTCGCATGATGTATTCTGCATATAAGTTAAATAAGCAGGGAGACAATATACAGCCTTGTCGTACTCCTTTCCCAATTTTGAACCAATCAGTTGTTCCATATCCAGTTCTAACTGTTGCTTCCTGTCCCACGTATAGATTTCTCAGGAGATAGATAAGGTGGTCAGGCACTCCCATTTCTTTAAGGACTTGCCATAGTTTGTTGTGGTCAAAGGCTTTTGCGTAGTCAATGAAGCAGAAGTAGATGTTTTTCTGGAACTCTCTGGCTTTCTCCATAATTAAGTTCATACAAAGGGCTAGATGATCTACCTTTTCTACCTCAAGATTGCACAGAGGACTAGGTCTTGGTAGGCTGAGGTAGTTGCCTCAGCTAGCAAATGCTGGGCAGTATGGAGAAGGGAATGGAAGTAGTGCACACATATCCCGTCATTCTTCTCCTCTGTTGAAAGACAGGGCTATGAGTTCCAGGCAACTTGCCCTGAATGCCTTCAGATGTGGTACAAAATCTTCTGCCATCTTAAGTGTAGAAGTAAGTTTTGCCCACCGGGCCAACCAGCATGAGTCCTTTGCCTCAGGTCACAAAATATTTTGAGCCAGCTCAGATGATGTCATATGGAAAAACATCGTCCATGGAGTGTGTTTAAGGGAGACTGAAGAAGGAGCTGCAAACAGCCTCCATGTACATTTCAAAAAAGACAAGTAGAAAAGAACCCACTGGAGTCTGACGAGATTTGCTCTTGCTGTCCTCTCTCTTTCAAGACAGAATATTTCCCCCTTATATTACTAGCTTAGACTTAAAGCCATTCTAACCACATCACACATAACATGGCAGGAGTTGCTGGAGGTCACAGCCTCCATTTTAGCATTTCGTTTTAAAGGCAGTGGCCTGGATAATTAGTATCAGCAACAAACAGCAGACTATAAATTCTTAAGCATCATGCCAATAGGTCCTTCTCTGCCAAACTTGGTAACATGCTGTTTTTAAAAGGGGGTAGAAATCTAATAAATTGCAAAGAAACAACACAGTTTAGAAAAATAACTGTTTTGACTAAACCGCTCAGAATACCCCAGCCAGCATAGCCCATAGGAGACTGTGAGAGGGGTAAATTGGACACAACTGTGTATACAAAAAGATTTCAAGGCCCCTCAGCCTTGCAGCAATCAGCATTTTTATTGTTTGTCCTTTTAAGCATCATGTATTATGGTTTTAAAAGCTGTATTATTACATTCAGGGGTATCTTCTGCCCCCAGTTAGGATTAGAGTTTGAGTTACCTATTAAGAATTCTACCCTCTCACACATGCACTCTCTCTCTCTCTCTCTCTCTCTCTCTCTCTCTCTCTCGTACCTTCTCTAGAATGGGCTACTTCTACTGACAACCAGAGAACATCACTGTTTGATCTCAGGGCTGATCAAAAAACCAGAATGGAACCATTTTTTCTTTAGTTTCCATACATTATGCTGGCAGAAACAAAAAAAAATTAAAAATTAAAAACTACATATTATGGGACTAATCCCAGCCCCAGGTTACCACATATTCCAACACTTTTCCACCCCACCTCCCTACTCAGTAACCTCTGTGGTTTCTACAATTTATTTTCCTAATTCTTCTCCACTCCTGAACTTCGTGGGAGGGGAGGAAGTATCTCAACACGAAAAAGCAACATTTTTGTTGGGAAAGGGTGGGTTGTGGTTGTTGTTTTGTCCCAGCTGTTTTTCTCCTTTTAAAAACAAAAACTGTACATGCAAAGTGGCCGAAAACTTAGGAACACTGTTTATAATTCTTTGAGTATCAATCTCATAGAATGCCTACATGACAGGTTCAGTTTTGTGTTTATTCTGCAACAGGACATAACTCTAAGAAACAAAAATGTCCCATCCTGGTGCTTTTGGCTCAACTCCAGCAATCCATGTGGCACCACTGTACCTGCGAAGAGAAAGTGCAGCCAGTTTCTCTAAACTGGATGGTCTTCCTAGAAAACTGGCAGGAAGGAAATTTAGAAAACTTTGACAAAGTGAAAGCCAAAAGTATTATACTGAGTAATTGTTGTTCTCAAACAATTAATTCCTACATTTCAGGGAGTTGCAGAAAGGCTCAATAAATACTTTACACTGGCTTTCACAGTTGATGGTCCTGGAGAGAAGTCCACGTGTGAAGCATTGTTAAGGGCATTTAAGAAGGTTCAATTCCCCACAGTGCATCCCAGGAGAACCAGCTTCTGTGGCCTTGGGCAAGCTGCACTTTCTCAGGTCGCCCCCAGAAGAAGGGAAGGGAAAGCCACTTCTGAGTAATCCCTACCTGGAAAACCTTGGAAAAAGGTTGCCATAAGTCAGAATTGACTTGATGGAACATGATGATGATTATTATATAAAATAGTTGTGACAAAGGATTAAGTTTACAACTGATTGACAACTTACAAATTAACATGTCATCAGGGCCAGATGGCATTTTACCCAGGAGTTTTTAATCTCTTCAGATGTAAAATACCTTAAACTTCTCTAGAAAAAATGCAGTATAACATTAAAGTTGGCTTTCTTATGACACAATTAGAAGAGACAATTCCTGAAAAAAAGGATCCTAGGAGAATTTGGGAAATAGAGATCTGTCACACTCAACGCTATCCAGGGAAATTGATAGAAAACAGTATTACAGCTACAATGTTATATAGAAGAACCAGTCTCTTGGAGGACAAATCTAATTGAGTTATATAAAAGGAGGTCCTGCACAATAAACTTTTCAGAATTCATTGACCATGCCAGCAAATATGTAAATAAGAGCAATGTGAAAGAAATTATGGACTTTTAGGTTTCAAAAAAAAAAAAAAAAAAAAAACCCAAAAAAAAATTTTGACAAGTTACAGTCCAAAAACACCCCCCAAAAACAAGACCTGCTGCTGTCCTGCCTCTACTGTCTGCTCACATGCTGGTTCCACCCCCTTAGCTCATGACCTGCCTTTGATCTGTGTGGAGGTCTGAACAGAGATGCTAAGTTGTGCTTCTGAGCATACTCAGCACTATACTCCTAGCATGTTTTTTCCAGACTTCATGCTAAACACATGAAAGATGTGAGTGGAAGGGGCACAACAAAGTATGCAGAAGGACCCTGGGGGTTAGTCTGGAGCGCACAATTTGTGTTCCCAGTACATTCAGGCCGACCACCTCAACCAGGATAGAGTTCCCAACTAAAGCAGAACTAAGTAGAGAACTTGGATTTTTGCAATCTCTGCTGAGTTTGCTACTAGCTATTTTCAGTGTAATGAAATAGCAGATGTAAAGTTGAAATTCTCAAAAGAAAGCAAGCCTTTTTATACAGATGACAATATTCTTTACTTAACAAATCCAAGCAGCTCCAGGACAGCATTTGAACAAGATAGACAGACCTAGAGGAAAATCTGCTAAACATTAAACTGGAGCAAAAAAAGAAGTAATAACTATTAATTAGAAGAAGCTTGAAATAACTGTAGGTCATGACAGGTCTTTAGCTCACTTTCAACAGCGGGTATGGCCTTTAAATATATTTGAGCCCTCTTTGAACAGACAAGGCTACAAGAAGAGGTCTATCAATGGCTCTTGGACACAAACATAAACAGAACCTCCACATTCAATGGTAGTGTAGCTCTTTATATTGGATGCCTAGTTAAGTCCTTCTTTTAGGAAATCATGTCCATTAAGATTTCAACCTGAACAGATAAACTGTCTGATCAATCCTGTTCTGGCCTATCTTTTTTCTGCAAGGACAACCATAATCCACAAAGATTCCTTGGTTCCTGCTTCTGTTTTGCAACTACAAGTAATTTACTTAGGTAAATATTTATATCCTGCCCTGTATACAGAGTTCAAAGTGAAACTACTTAAACAATTATAGAAGAATATAAAGCATTTCCACAGCACAAAACAGGTAGGTCACAAATCCTACTGGTGTTGTGCAATCTGCTGTAACTTAACTGCAGCTAATTGAAGGAGTGGGGGACATCTTAGTCCCATGCCTGATCACATACTCAACTGCACAATTGAGATGTGCCCTGCCACCTCATCAATTAGTCACAATAAGTTACAGCAGGTTACACAATCCTTACTCCAACTCCAATTGAATTCTATCCATTGTCAGATATTTGCAATGGCATTCATGTTGCTAGGAATAAGTCAACTATACAAAACATTTCCTCAGTCATGTATCTGCATGGAGGGAAGGGGGGAGGTTTTAGGCACTCCCATTTTGGAAAACACTCCCTAAATTGTTACCTTTATCATCATCATCACCATCATCATAGAACTACACAACTGGAAAGGACCCTATGGATCATCAAGTCCAGCTCATGTGAAGGAGGCACAGTGGCAAACCAAATTCCCAATCTTTACCTAAACAACTGAGCTATCAATTCTGTTCTGATAAACCGTTGCCTTTATATATCCCACTTGGTTGAGATACGTTTAATTAGTTAATTAACCGATTGGTTGATTAAAAGCAAAGAAGCTAATTATTGGCTGACAGAGCTAACAGTAATGTGGCACTTCATAACACCCAGTTGAGACTTCACGGGTGACTGTTAAAATGATCTCACTAAAGTTCATGAATAAACTAGTACAGTGGTGCCTCGACTTACGACCATCCCGACTTACGACCATTTCGAGTTACGACCAGCTCTGGCCACAAAATTTTGCTTCGACTTGCGACCGGAGCTTCGAGTTACAACCAGAAAAAAAGCAGGGAAAAGGGCGGGGAATTCAAATTGCTAACCGTTGGTAGTGAAGAGGCTGCTTCTTTGTAGCTCTTTTGCCCCAGCGGTTAGAAAGTGTGTGTTCGGAGGAGGCTTCGGACTGCCTGGTAAGGTAAGGTACTGCTTTCTGCTTTTTAAAAACTGGGTGTTCTGGGTGGGTTTTGCAGCGTCGGTTTGGGCTGGGTGGTGGGATTATGTTTCTATGCTGTGATGGGTCTGGCAGGGTTTGTTTGCTTTTTGGTTTTTTTTGTTTGTTTGTTTGTTTGTTTTTGCATTTCCGATGGGTCTTGCAGTCTCTGTTTGCTTTTTGGGTTTTTCTTTTTGCATTTCCGATGGGTCTTGCAGTCTCTGTTTGCTTTTGGGGTTTTTCTTTTTGCATTTCCGATGGGTCTTGCAGTCTCTGTTTGCTTTTTGGGTTTTTCTTTTTGCATTTCCGATGGGTCTTGCAGTCTCTGTTTGCTTTTTGGGTTTTTCTTTTTGCATTTCCGATGGGTCTTGCAGGGTTCGTTTGCTTTTCGGTTTGTTTGTTTTCTTCGGCCAGAACGGATCAATCGCGTTTCCGATGGGTCTTGCAGGGGGGGTTTTTGTTTTGTTTTTTGGGTGATTTTTTTCTTCGGCCGGAACAGATGAATTGCATTTCAATGCATTCCTATGGGAAATGGTGCTTCGACTTATGACCATTTCGAGTTACGACCCATCTTCCGGAACGGATTAAGTTCGTAAGTTGAGGCACCACTGTACTCTGATCAAGCAAACCAGTTAAAGCACAATGCTAGGATTTAAACTAAGATTTAGCCAAACTAGCCACATGGGACTGTTATAGCTCTACTTCTTCTTTAATACATTTTTATTTTATGTCTACATGAAGCCATGGGGAGAGGTTAATCAGAGGTCTGGGGTCACCAATTTGCAGAAGTCGTATATTTCTGTCTCATGTGAACAGGTGTCTAATAGCAGTTCTGGAATGGATGAGAACAAACCAAGAGAACCTTAATCCAGTTAGGATTCTCTTTGTGGAGAAATCTGCTTGATCTAAAGTAGCAAGTGTAAGAATGCTGAATGGGGTTATATTCCCTATGAAGGATCAAAGGCACAGTTTGGGGTTCTCCTGGACAGGATGCCATCGATGGAGGTTGCTGGCAGGCTACTGCACCTACAAGAGCCTCAGTCCACTGTTATGTATGTATAGTAAGTTACCTTGTTTTGCCCCATAGGACCTAATGCAAAGGTCTCGCAACTGCTGCCAAATCATTTTGGTTTTTCTGTGTGCCACCCCATATGCTCTCTTTTGGACACCATTCTTCCTCATCTTTTTCTTTTCCTCTTTTTTCTCTCCTTCTCCCTCCTTACACAATAGACTGCTGAGAGTGGGACAAATAACTCCTGCAAAATATTGAAATTTAGCTACAAGGAAGGAAGGAAGGAAGGAAGGAAGGAAGGAAGGAAGGAAGGAAGGAAGGAAGGAAGGAAGGAAGGAAGGAAGGAAGGAAGGAAGGAAGGAAGGAAGGAAGAGTTCTTTTACTGAGCTGATATTTGCAGTTATCTTTATTGGATATCTAGAATATTAATTAGGTAGGATTTGAACTCACACGTATATATGGATATTTTTGACCACAATGGAGCATAGTGGTTGTAGAGGGCTATAATTTAATTCCACACTGTCACTATTACTCACATCAACAGTCCCCAGATACATATTTGTATGGGCAGACTTAATATACAATGTCTAACCCAGACAATCAGAGATATGGTTAGTGACAAGAAAAATTCTACTTTCTGTATTTTATTTCCTCACTGGAAATACCTAGGAAAGGCCACAATTGTTTATGTGAACAGCAAATACATCTGATGAACTGGTCTGACACTTTTAGAAATAGGAATTAGCAGAAAGCAGCCAAGTTTAGTTTTAAAGAAAATTATTTTCCTTGTTATTGTTGTTTGTGGGATTTTATCTACCTTTATTTGAATATCCTCAACATAAACATCTAACAAAAATTATTTTGAAAATTCATAGCAATTTTCTTGTATTTGTCTGCCGTAAGTATTATCACTGTTCTTCTCCCTTTGTAGACAACGAATTAAACAAGTAGTGGCTGGGAAAAACATAACAGGGATCACAGGTGCTTTTTAAAAAATGTCTATAATTACAATGTTAAAAACTGAACCTTAGATGAAAAGCAATTTCATACCAGCATCATATGGGGATATAAGAAAGAATCTTCTTTAAAAATAATGCAGGACCAACTTAATTGCTCTTTAAATTCTTTCTTATTCCACTTTGATTTCTTAATGTATGCCATGGTCTACACGGTGAAGTGTCAAGTAAATGGTATACCTGATTAAAGACTTAGCAGCATTCTTTCATCCTATAAATCAATATCAGCTCAGGGTATTCACTTGCTGAAACTTACCAATGGAAACCTCTGCCCACCACCCTGACAGTCGGCCTAATGATACAGCCAATAAAATCCCATTGTACCCTCCTACGGCTGTTGCCTAGGCAACCATCACAGAGCCATATAAAGGGGATAGACACAGCAGAAAGAAAGGAACCATGCAGCAGCCACCTAATCCTACAATATCTCTGCTTTTAAAGAACAGCTTTAACTTGCTACACCCTTTTCGCTTTTCTTTTTTCTTCCAATTGATTCATGCAGAGAAAGTTGTTCACAAAGTTGAGGAGCTGCACTTCCGCTAATGCTTCACTTGGTGTCCTCTCATCAGAGCAGGAGGGAAAAGCTCTGCCATGTCAAAATAAGGGGAAGGGGGACATGAATGATGAATATCACAAAAACACTTTTTGAAGCAGAATAATTAGAGGGAAGTCTCAGCTGTGTGACTGTGGTGACTGAGAGAAGCTAAATTCACTTCCATGGACCTTGCATGGAGTTATGTACAAAGTACACGTGCCATGTGTCCAGCACAGTAGAAACTGGGAGGCAACTGCCATATAATATTTTATACTGATAGACTGATTCCTGGGACTTTTCCTGCGGATGCTTGGACTTGTATGTACAAACGTTACCTCAGAAATGTTTCATGCATGCAACTTGTTCAGAGGTGATGTAGCACAGAGGCTAACAGACATGGCAAAAGAGTTTAGCTATTTCTTATCTACTTATTAATTGAATTGAGGTCCTGTTTTGCCTCCAGTGCAGTAATATCTGCCCTTCCTCATTTCCACTTTTATCCTCACAACATTCTTGTCAGGTAGGTCAGGCTAACTGAGAATGAGCAGCTTCAAGTCTCCCAATAGGTTTCATGCTTGTTGTGTGTGCAGCTTTTCAACCTCATGATTCTGCTTCTCCACCTCACAATTCAATAAAAACCAACACAAACTTTTCTTGACCCAGGATGCTGCACTGACTGAGTGGGGGAAAGTATCCAAATGCCAAAAGCAATAGATTTCTTGGGGCACATCTTGCATCAGCTAGGCTTTGTTTGTTCACTTTTTAAAACCAGCTAAACGGTATGCGGCAAGCAATGAAATTTGTTTACAACAGTTCAGATGACAATCTGTCAGAACGTTTCGATTGTAAATCATGTTCTGTGTAGTTTCTGTAACAAAACATGTTTCTGATGACTCATGGACAGAGAAGGGAGCACCCCCTCTGAAACTTTCGGCTCAGCTGCCCACCATCCCAGGCCTCAAGCCACTCATATTCCTAGGGACTGAAATGTCCCATTCTGGCACATGAGGATTAAATGAACATATTCCACAAACCATTCCAAGCATCTACCAAGGAATGCAAAATGTTAGGCATGAAGTTGCCTGCTATCAGTTCAAAAGCACAAAGAAGCATGTTCAAGTCCCTCCAAAAGCAATACTTCTGTAGGAAGGAAAGAGAGGGAAAAACAGATCAACCATCAACTCTTTGGAGAAGATTTTACTTCTCCCCAAAAGTCATCCACCATCCATTATGCCAGCCAGAGGAACCTTGTAACACGGAGGGTTACTCCCCTTCTTCTCTTCACTCCTTTTCCTTTTGTGCCCTGCCACTTTATATGCTAAGCTGCAGGGAAAGAATATTTCCTTCCTTCCTTCCTTAGGTTGACCCAAACTTCTCTGTACCACATACTGGCATTTAAATTATTGTTGCCATTCACAATGAAATGTATAATTATCCCAGGAAGGTGCATTTCAAGTGTCCACACATCACACTGCCCCCCTTTTCCCTCACACCCTTCTCTGCTGTTATCATCAACTACTTACTGCTGCCTTCACAAGCATTCAAATTTCTTGTGTTTTTTTTAATGTTAAGCAAGTGAAATAGTGCTGAACTGGCAAGACATGGTAAGCACTTGAATTGGTGCTGTATTGCTTTATCACTATAACGCTAAACTAGGAGAACAATATTTTTAAAAATACAATTTACAAATTGCATTGTAATTGTATTCCTTACCAGCGTGAGAAGGAGGCAGGCAAAAGGAGTACGTTTCACTCCCACACCATGCCCTGCTCTCTGCATCACCAATGATGTATTCTGGACATGACCAGCAACTGCATGAAAGAACTTATACCAGCAATCACACAAGCCAAAAACCAGAAAAAAATAATGAAATTGGAAATGTGTCCAAAAAAAAGAGGCCCTGCCAACAGAACAAAATATACTGTGTACTCATGCCAAAATATGGGACATATTAGTGTCAACATTTCATAGTCAACAGAATAAATATCAAAAGGAGATATTTAAAGGCAAAACAATATTGAAAGGAAATATTTAAAGGAGATGGTTAGAAACATAGCACAAACTGTAGAACAAATGTTTATCTAGTTTGTTTCTTTCTTTATGAATATTTATATATACTGTAAGTGACTCTGGGATCCCTTCCACCAGCAGAATAGAGTATAAATGATATAAAGAAATATGTAATAAATAAGTAAGTAGGTAGGTTTGCAGTTATTACCACAGTGAATTCTCAGGCCACATTATATTGTTAGTAAAACCAGTCAACTGTGATAAGAAACCAGCATTAGCTGAGTGACATTAGTAAGAATTATGCTAACAACATACTAGTACTTGTGAATAAATAACTTTCTTATTAGACAACAGTCAGGCTTTATTCCAGTGCTGTACTGAGCAGGTATGCGATGATAACTTTGAAAACTGGCTTCATTATGGTTTTATTTGGAAAAAACTTAGACTATTAGAAGCAAGTCACACTAAATGACCACTACATACTTCTATGTGTATGACCAGGATCTTTCTATCCAATTCAAATGAAAATTTCAGTCTGATAAGAAGTCTATTAATAAGAAATGAATTAGTGCTTAAGGCAAAATAATCATTTAATTGCACACATGCTATCATCACTCAGATCATGGTATATAAAGCCACTCTAAATGCAGAAGGCTGGCTGGTAGGTATGTGCATACACGTGTGGTTTTTAACTCCAATTTCCATACATCTCCATTCTGGGAGCTTCATCTGCTAGACATACAACTAAATTGTGCTCACCTAGAAAAGGGCCAGGCAGTACGGTCTTGTGACCCAGAACAGACCAAGCTTTGGCCAAGTTTTTTGTTTGAAAAGGCAGCTGCTCCCAGTGTGCTGTGAACAGGAAACTAGGATTGAGCACAGCTTACCTTAGACCATGAGGCCTTCCAGCCCAGCCTTCTTACAGGTGAGCACAACATAGCTATCAGTCTGGGACATGGAGCACACACACTTCAAAAGACCCCAAACGCATATGTGTACTGGCTGGATAGCTCACTGAATTGGGTGCCTGGCTGTTAAGCCAGAATCTAGAAGTTCAGTTTCCCACTAAGCCTCCAGAGAGAAATGCCAGCCTGTATGGCCTTGGTCAAGCGGCAGCGTTCCAGTGTGCCCCCGAAGAAGGGAATGATAAGCCACTTCTGAATACACTATATCTTGAAAACCCTAGAAAGGGTTGCCATAAGTTAGAATCAACTAAATGGCATGGAATTATTATTATTAAACATAGCAGGGGAATAGATAATGGACTGGCCTGAATGATTGCAAAAGCTGGGTTTGTTTAAAAAAAAGAAAAGAAAAGAAATTACATGACTGCTTTAGACTGAGTGCTTATTGCTTATTCAAGTGAACCTCCCACACACATTTCTTCTGAATTAACACTAACATACTAGTTGTATCTATAATAACTAGGATAGCATGAAACCAAACACTTTCCAAAATGAAGTGATGTCGATAGGTAGGTTTATTTACCTATCTCAGGATTTATGTTTTCACACATGTAAATATGGACTATTTCAGCCTTCTTTACCCCACGCTTTACATCATGCTTGGAAATGACAGGAATTTTACTCAAACAAACATGGAGGGTGCCAAACTGGAAAACACTGAACCCTTTCTGTTCACAGAACTATTCACCTTGGACACCTTTCTTGATTATATGTAAAAAGGAAGCAATATCATATATTGAAATTCTGTTGGACACAAGACTTTTCAATAATATGTCCTGCACCATGTTTTCAACAACAACAAAATGAATTTTATTAAACAAGAATTGCATTTTATAGCACGAATGCTACAATCTTGAACACACTTCTTGAATTTTGAATCATGTAAGTAAGCTGTACTGGATATATTTGGGCTTTCTTCTGAGTAAACATGCTCAGAATTATGCTGCAAGGCTGGACTCCTAAGGTTGGACTCCTATGCATACTTTTACCTGAAAGAAATCTTGCTGAAACAAATGGGGCTTACATTCAAGTAAACATGTTTAGAATTGGGTTGTACAAACAGCTTCAGTCATGTACTGGGAGATAAAAAACACACATTGCTACATACAGTCATCCAGACTGAAATAAATGGGAAAGGAAGAGCAAGGAGAAGAACTTATTAATGGAAGAAACCTGGAGACTGGTTTGGATGCAGCACACCATGCACAACATCACTGTTTGGAGTTCCCATGACCAAAGCTGAAACAGTCATGATCACACTCAACCTCCAGGAGAAGATGGAGAAAAGCACTCTACAGATGCACTATTGGCTGGTTCTCTAGGTGGCTCTGGCACATCATATTTAAGCATCTTACCAGAAATAAGCACATTTAATTCCTTTAAATGAATGACCACTCACTCAGGAAGAAATGAATGTCCCACACACAGGAAGAAAACCCAAGTTTGTGCAAACTCCCCTCACTCACAACTTAAGGAGTATTCTCTCGCTCCAAAAAAGTTTTTGTAAGTCATGACACTTTTCTAAGTCATGGATTGCTGAACAGGAGAAAAACCACATATTTTCAGTCAAACTGTGACAACAGGCTGAGACAGACAACATGCTCAAAAGCAAACAAAATTAAATTAAGAGGTTGGGGCTTTCAAGAAGAATATATGAACAAAGCTACAGTATACTAAGAATTCATGATGCTATTATATCAGACAAAATATGGAAAGTTTTTCTGCGGCTAAGCTGAACATCTACCACAATATTAATGGTCCGTCTCTTCTTTCCAGTAGACAAGCACAGTCCCAGCCTTAATATGAAAAACATGATTGCTTAGAGCTTGTACGTATGCTGAAAAAAAGAGGTGGGAGAGAAATGATGGCATTTCAAAAGGAGATAGAAGGAATCATTTCCTCAGCCATTCAGCAAGTAGCATTATTACCTAAATTCTAAATAAATTCACCATGCCTTCTAAATTTAAATAACCATCATAAGCTCCCAAGTCTAGGAATCCATTTTTGAAAGAAACTATTCAGGTTTGTTTCCATGTTTTTATTTTGTCATGGTGAGAGCAAACTGAACCAGAAGATCAAGGTTTCAGTAAGAGGACGCACTGCAAAAGTTTGTTGTATGGAGTACAATAGTATGATATTCCCAGTAAATGTGCCATGTCCTTCTGAGGC
Source organism: Intellagama lesueurii (assembly GCA_037013535.1). NCBI lineage: Eukaryota > Metazoa > Chordata > Lepidosauria > Squamata > Agamidae > Intellagama > Intellagama lesueurii. The sequence goes on from JBAJHW010000002.1 coordinate 257,460,504, forward strand.
AACAACTCAAAATAAGCAACATCTACTTGACTGGTCACCAGATGCCACTAGTTAGAGAGCAGGTCTGGAAGCACCTGTGCAATGATGTAAAATGTATTGTTACTTATTTTTGCTTTTTGGTAGGCCTTGCATCACTCTGTGCAGCACGCATAGTACAGATAAGCAAACTTCTTGTTGCTCAGCAATGAACAATGGGACCCAAATGAAGAGGAAGCTCGTTTGCAAGGAAGAAATTCACCAAATAAAGTATGTGAAAATAACCCAAAGTACAGCCACAGCACAGAACTCAGGCAATGACCCAAAGCCCTCTGCATTTGCGTAAACTAAGTATGATGTACAGAACATAACTGTCTATATTGGGGCTTGTAAGTAACGCTGGCTCACTGTGCTGTTGCAGCCAGCTTGTAGAGGGAAAGAAATTAAGAGAAATAATATGTTAAACAGATTGCTTTCAGCCACAACCATTTGAGCACCCTTCACTGAACCCCAGCAATACACAGCTTTTCTGTGTAGGAGACCAATTCAAAAGCATAGAATAACAACATGACTTTAGGAACAGAACTCCTTGAAACTATACATTTATTTTCTTGTATACAAAATCTGTACCGAAAAGACAGTTGCAAGCATTTGCTTGCTTTATGGCTACCCAGAAATTGTGCAAATTGTTTTCCAGACTTCTTTTACCCTTGTTTGACATTAGAACACGCCGAGTGGAAAAAGCAGAACACAAAAAGCACATGTCACATTGCACCAAAAGAGAAAGGGATAAACTCTCTTCGTGTTCACATCACACGTGGAGGCTTTTGCCTCCGAAGTCCGAAGAGCCAGTCATTTCAGTTACTCTCTCGCCCTCCTTGGCATCATCCATCGGCACCAGAAGCCAAGCCCACTCACGGTCAAGGTTTGCAACCGCCTTCCAGCTCCGCCACCTGGTGGGACGTTTCCCCAAACTTTGACGAGCTGCGGGTGCAGCACTCGTATCACACTCTCCCCCCCCCCCCGCCTGCCCGCTGCAGATCGTGCGAACATCGTCAGAGCCCAACTCAGAAAAGCCAACAGGCGGGCATGAAATCACAGGGGACCACCATGAAATTCAGCAAGGAACCTTAATCCGCATCTGCGGCTCATTGTTGTAAATAATAATGATAAGAATAATAATTGCCTGCAGAAATGTCAAAGACCTTCCAGCTTTTCTTTCTTTGCACCCGTTCTTCCAGAAACTAAGCCTCTCCGTGTATTTACCCTTCTCCCCCCCCCCCCCGCCCGCCTATTCTCTGGCAAGGCGGCACACTAAATTGAACACTTCAATAGTTCTGCTAGCCACCCGTTCTTCCCGGCCACCCACCTAGCAAATACGAGGAAAAAAACATTTTAGGTTTATTAAGCTGTTGATTTTATTGCAAAGGGGGATTTGTCCACTTTGAACGCGCAAGACTTCTCTTCCTGGTCCCCTAACATAAGATCTGTTACAGAGAGGCATGTAGCTGATCAGAAATCAACAACAACAACAAGACAGAGCAAGGATCGCTTCGGAAGACTGCCTGCGTTTCCAAGCCTGTCCCCGGGGAAAAGACCAACAGACCAATGCTGAAATCCCCTCTTCTCTCCCCCCCCCCACCCCGCTCCCCGCCCTTCTTCCTTGCAACCCACCCTCCCCGTTAAGCTTCCCAGCACTTTCACGCATGCCCTCCGGCGGTAGCATTTACCCCGGAGGGGCTTCTGCGACCAGCCTTACCGTCGTCCTGCATCCTCTGCAGGCAGAGCGTCAGGTTCTTCCTCCAGCCCGGCATCCCGGCAGCGGAGCAACCCGAGGACGAGCCGGCCGAGAGAGGGGGAGACGGGATCGGCCTTCTCTCCCGGGGTCAGGCTGATCAGAGACCCGCCGGGGCCGGGGGTGCTGTAAGAGGGCAACGAGCTGCTGCTGAGCGAGCGAGCCTGGCTCCTTGACGAGGCTAGGCATGGAGGTGGGCAGCGTGCTCCATCTATGTTTTGGACCGGTAGGAAAGCAGGGGAGGCGGGGAGGGGAAGGGGGAGGGAGGGAAGGAGGGAAAGGGAAAGGGGGCGGGCAACAGCAGCGGCGTGAGACGCGGGGCTCTCCCGAGCTAGGGCACGGGGCTCGGGCCGCGCGAAGTCTCTTTGCCCGCTCTGTAGCAGGTAGCTTTCCACGGGAGCCGCAGTTCCCCAGCGCGCGTGTTGTGGGGAGCGGGGGACCGTACTAACAAGCCAGAGAAGCCGGGGGAGCTGCGAGGAAAGGCACGGGTCCGCCGTTCTCCCTTGCCGCTCCGTCTCCCGCCGGAGAAGCCGAAGCGCCAGCTGGGGGGGGGGGGGCTCTCCGCCGGCCGCCGGGCTGGTTCGGGTTTCGAACGCGCGCCCGGTCCTGTCTTTCTTTGGGGGGAGGGGCTCCGGAGGACCCGGAGTTCGTGCCCTGCGGGAGCCGCGCGCAATAGTACAGCCCGCCTCGCGCAGGCTTCACGCGCAGCCCTTGGGTTCGGGTGACTTCCCTGGGCAGGTAAGTAAGAGAGAGAGCAGCCCCGGGGAGGGCGAGCGGAGACTGGCGGGGAGGCGGGAGGCGAATCCGAAGCGCGGCGCCCGCCTTCCCCCCCCCCTTTTTTTTTCCCCTCCTCGGCACGTGCGAGTCTGGCTCTGGAGGGCGGCGGGCGCGAAAGCCACCGCGCTGCGCCTTTCGATGAATGAGAACCCCCAACAATAAGGAAAAGCTGGTGAGCCGGGAAAGGCGCCCCCTCCTCTCCGGCTCCCTCAGCGGGAAGCCCGTGGGCGGCGTCGGGATCAAGCGACAGCTGTGGCCGAGCCCCTCATTGTCTCCGGTTGCTCGGCGCGGGGCTCCAGCAAAGAGGAAGCGAGCGAGTCCCCCACCGGCGGCGGCGGCGGCGGCGGTACGGGTGAAGACCCGAGTCGCCCGGGGAGAGCGTGCCCAGAGCGTGCGGGGCAAGGCTTTTCCCGAAGTGAGGGGCCGCAGCTTCTGCCGCCTCGGTCCCGGTTCTCCTGCCAGCCTCCAGGACGCGGGAAAGGCGCCGCGTTGCGGATCGTTCCTCACGCCGCTCACACGGCGGTCTCGGCGCCAAACTCCAGGCACGTCTCCGAAGCAGCTGGACGCAAATTTTCCCCCTTTCTTCGCTGGTAGGGGAAGGAAGGAAGGTAGGGTGCAGGAAGCCAGAAACCAGAAACAAACTGGGGGGGGGGGGGGAGTTGAGTAGTAATACAATTGTGTCTGTGAAGATTCTCAGTCATCCAGGTGAGGTTTTCTGGAAGTTGCCATGACTCAACTTCCAGATAATACAGTTGTGTGTGTGTTCTATGCCATCAAGTCGGAACCAACTTATAGTGACCCTAACAGGGCTCTCCCAGTGAACTTCCACGGTCAGGTGGGGATTCGAACCCTGTTTTCCAGAGTCCTAGTCCCTCACTCTGTCCGGTACACCACGTTGGGGAATCTCAGTGATACAATTATCTGCCCTCAAATCAGTTCAAAGTTATGAGGACCCTTCCCAGAGTTTTCTAGGTAGAGAGTGCTCAGAAGTGCTTTCCCATTCCCTTCCAGGCTGGCTTTTCTCTGGGGAGGCACAATGGGGAATCAAACGCCATATCTATAAATAATAAATATAAATAAATATCTAGCTCCACAAACAGGTAACCACCTCACTGAACTATTCAGCCAGCTCACAGTTGGGATGCAGGGGGGAAGGGTTTGATAATTTTTTGGCATCTGCCTTAGAAAAACACTAGTCCTATTTCACAGTGTGGGAAGATTTTGGATTTTTTAACATTCATGTGACTTCAAAGAGTTGTCATTGTTTAGGTTACAACCTCTTCTTACCACATTTGCCATATCTTAATTTCTCAGTGGGAAGCCAGATGCATTCTTGTCTCTGTACACATGCACAAATATGCAGAGCATGAACATAAGGCAACATAAGGTGCATAGCCTGCTGTTGCACTGGATGCAGAGATTCATGCCAAAAGTCTTCACGTTAAGCTCAGTGTATCTCCAGACCTCCACGAAGTTCTATTCTGCTGCATCATGATAGCGTGGAAGTGGCTCTGGTCTTTTGAGGGCTATGCCTGCAAAGGGCAAGTTCTGATAAATTTGATCAAATGCACCTGGTTTTGACTGCACACACCCCCAATGGCCAGCGTCTTTACCTACTTTACTACAGTCAAAGACAGTAACAATGGTCAGTGTCAAGTCTGATGTCCTAAGATCAGCTTAACTAAATGTAGAGTAGCATTGTACCAAAAGGTTCGCCGCCAGATATCGAATCAGCCACAATAAAAATTAACACAATGAGAGGACACTACTGGCAACAGTGATGTTAGGTTGCTTTGAATTGCCACTGTCTTCCTTGTTCCTTTCAGAGAACAGCTGTTTGCCTAAGACCTAGGACTTCAAGGCAATTAGCTGTGATTTGAAACAACCAGTTATTGTCATTGTGGTCTTCTTCCTTGTTCTCTCCCTGTAAGTGGCAGTGGGGAGCAGAGGTGTTCGGAAAATATCCACCACCCAAGGCAGCCACGTCAGTCCATGCCCAACTGTCAGGTGTACAGCCAGAATGGAGAATAGATATCTCTCCCAATGGGAAACCATTCCGTTTCTCTATATTCTGTCTTAACACTAGCCTCTTGTTCACAATATAGGTTATCCATCAGGACTATAAAATGTTGTGTACCTGCTTTGCTTTTAACATCTAGGCCAAATTCTCCAACAGTGTTCAGTTCTCCTTTGTTTCCTGCCTATGCCATCCAGTCATCCATGATTATCAGTACATTTGAAGGGGGCCACAAATTGGAAACAGTTCTTTATACACCAACTTATAAGGTCCATTATGCAACTTATGCAATCCTGATTTGCCCTATATTTCTTTCATATTGTGTGTATTGCCATAGCCAAAAAAAGGTTGAGAATGGCTGATCTAAGATGTGCATTTGACACCATCCTACTGGCAGAAAGCAGCAATGGTCTGAAACAACGTGTATTCATTGATCAATTGATTGATTCATTCATTCATTCCTATTTTGTATCCCCACTCCCATTACTGCCAAAGCACAACTTTGTCCTGAACTTGACTGTCAAGGAAATTGCAGCGTGCATAGCTTCTCCAGGCTTCTCCAAGTTCTCCATTTCTAGTGGAAGAAAGACTCAGACAACATAGTTCCCATCACCAAAGTCTATTTACAAATATACAAAGACAAATAGACAAACTGGCAGCATCCCTGCATCTGAGTAAATGAGCTCTCAGAGCAGTTTAGTTCAGGATAGCATAGGCTCTCAAACGGAACCAAATTGTACATGTATCCATACAAACTTATACTCACAATAGCCAATGGCAAATGACATTACATCAACTTCTTGAATCATCTGCCTATACAGAATGACTCTTCACTTTTCCCTCATTAATTGTACCTGCTGTGCTTGACCTTTACCACACGTCTATTTGTGTTAATAAATTCTAACTGTATTACTGAATCCAGCCTAGGGACCTCCCCCCATGACCTATTTATTAGAGGTCCCCCCCAGGAGCAAAATCTCTGTTTTGTCTGGGTTCAGTTTGAGCCTGTTAGCCCTGGCCCATTCCAGTACTGAAACCAGGCAGTGCCCAAACATTTGAATGGCATCCACTGCATAGGTGGTAACTGAGAGATAGAATACTCCAAATCTCCTGATGACTTCTCCCAACAGCTTAACATAGATATTAAACAGCATTGGGGATAGTGCCGATCCCTGAGGAACCCCACACTGAAGGGTCCAAGGTGCTGACAGCTCCTCCCCTAGCTGAACTCTCTGGACACGGTCCTCAAGGAAGGATTAGAGCCAGCTCAATGCTAAGCCCCCGATCCCAACCTCAGAGAGTCTGTCCAGGAGGATACCATGGTCGATGGTATCAAAAGCCACAGAGATCTAGGAGAACCAACAGGGTGCATCTGCCCCTGTCAGCCTCCATTAAAAGGTCATCCTGCAGCATGACCAATGTCGTTTCAGTACCCCATCACAGCCTGAATCCAGAGTGGAATGGCAATCCTGCTCTTCCAGGTATGTCTGCAGCTGATTTGCCACCACTCTCCCTTGCCCAGGAATGGTATATTAGCAACTTTTAGTGAAAAAGAAAGAAGAAAGTGCGAAAGCAGGACTGCAGTTGAACATTCGGAAGACAAAAATCCTGGCTAAAGAAGATCTACACAATTTTAATGTTGACAATGAAGGAATTGAAATAGTTAGAGATTTTGTATACCTTGGTCGAATCATCAATCCAAATGGAGACTACAGCCAAGAAATCAGAAGAAGATGGAGTCTAGGAAGGGCAGCAATGAAGGAATTAGAAAAGATCCTCAAGTGTGTGGATGTGTCACTAGAGACCAAGACCATCCACACTCTGGCATTTCTGATCACCATGTATGAATGTGAAAGCTGGACAGTAAAGGAAGCTAACAGGGGAAAATCATTTGTTTGAAATGTGGTGCTAGAGGAGAGTGTTGCAGATACCCTGGATGACCAGAAAGATGAACAAGTGGGTCCTAGATCAAGTCAAGCCTGAACTATCTCTGGAGGCAAACACATTGAAGCTGAGTCTGTCCTACTTTGAGCACGTAATGAGAAGGCAAGATTCTCTGGAAAAGACAATAATGCTGGAAAAGGTTGAAGGCAGCAGGAAAACAGGAAGACCAAATATGTGATGGACTGACTCCCTAAAGGAACCACATGCTTCAGTTTACAAGAGCTCAGCAAGGCAGTTGAGGACAAGACATTTTGGAGATCACTCATTCATAGGGTTAGCATAAGTCAGAGGCAACTTGATGGCACATGAAAACAACGTCTTCAGCAAACAAAGTTGGATTTCAATTGACTTTCCATACTTTCAGGAGTATTGTATTTTTCTGTATGTTCATTGTACTATGTTCCACCACACCAGTGGATGTGACAGAGCTTCTGGATGCGAGGAAACAGAATTTCCAAATGCAGATTTGGAAGAAAATCCTTGCCCATCATTTGAAAAATAAATACGTGCAATACTTCACTAAAATAGAATCTAATTATTTATTTAGTGCTAAGTGCTTATTCATTTATGCATGATTGCCCATGACTACCCATAAAGTATAGTGTTTTAATGTTTCTTTTGGATTAGAAGTTTTAATGTTTGCAAGGGAACTTATTAGAAGTATATAATTAAGAGCAACAAAAAAAAAATCCCCATTGCTAAATCTAAGACTATTAATTTTTTTCCATTTGTTTTAAAGCCAGAATTACAGCAATGTGGCAGTATAACACCTCGTTGTGTGTATTCCCTGCCATCAAATTGGAACCAACTTACAGCAACCTTAACAGGGCTTTCGAGGTAAGTGAGATGTTTAAGGAGTACTGTAGTTTTACCAGTTCCACTCCCCCAGTGAGTTTCCATGGCCAAGTGGGGATTCAAATACTGTTTTCCAGAGTCCTAGTCCATCACTCCTTCCACTACACCAAACTTGGAGTCATTTCTTTACTTAAGTAATACTTTGCAAATATCTACTTTGTGTGTATGTGTACATATATACAGTGGTGCCTCGCTAGACGATTGCCTCGCAGGACGAGGAAATCGCTAGACGATGCCTTTTTGCGATCGCTACTGCGCTTCGCAAAACGATGGTCTCCTATGGGGAATTTTCGCTAGACGATGAGGTTTCCCCATAGGAATGTGCCGACTAGTGGTCAAAAGCTGTCAGTGCATTCCGACGGGGACCCGCACTTGCTAGACGATGTTTCCCTATGGGAGATTTTCGCTAGACGACTGAGTTTTCCCTTGGAACGCATTGAAGAGATTTCAATGCATTCCAATGGGAAAACGTGCTTCGCTAGACGATGTTTTCGCTAGACAGCGATCTTCGTGGAACGGATTAACATCGTCTAGCGAGGCACCACTGTATGCCAGAAAAGCATTTTAGTGGTAATTTAAGATACATTTTTAAAACACATGGGGTTATGAAGTGGTGTCCATGGTGAAAGCTGTAATGAATGTATGCTGAGCTGTGATAGGATGACATGTCTGATGAGTCACTGCCCCTGTCCTTTGAAAAGACAAGAGTAATTCCAAAGGCTACTCATCATGCCCCCTGTCTATATTTCTTAGACTTCTGTGATAAGCACAAAGATGGGGGGAAGTGAAAAGATACATTAAGAGTACTGTGGCAATGGTTTCTGAGAGTATTCTGGGAGTTGTATTCCCAAAATGTGACTTTTCCAGGCTCTCAGATGTGAAGGATTGAAATTCCAGCCCTCTGCATGCATCACCAGTTGACTGTGAGCCAATTCAGACAATATGGACAAAGACACCTCAGGTGGCATCTTTACTTCTGCTCTGCCTTCTGTTCTTTGAAACCAGCAATCCTCCACTTAAAAACAAATTGTACAGATGCAACTTTTTCCTTTCATGCCATTCAGCATTTGTATACTTTCAGACTAATTAACTGGATGACCTAAAACCAAAAGAGAACTTTCATGATAAGGCTGTTAAAAGAAAATCTGTTAAAATGGTTGACTTAGTTTTAAGCAAATAAACATTTTTCAGCCATAACTGGAAGCCTGAAGTAAAACTGTCTATAGACAGAAGTGAAGCACGCATCATTGATTTTCATGGTCCGTGCTGAAAGAAAGAAACAGATACTGTTGCAGGAGGGATAAAAGACCATAAAAGATTCCTCTGCCAAATGTATTAGGGAGTAAGTTTCCTCTGTAGCATACAGAAGTAAATGAACAATTCAATCATATATGCCTATTCAGAAATAAGTCTGATTGATTTCATTGAGGCTTATTCTGAAATAAATGGGTATAGTACAATGGCTTTAGTTGTCTCTATGCTACAATTTATTTATTTATTTATTTATTGAATTTATATCCCGCACCATCTGGCAACCAGGCCACTCTGGGCGGCTAACAACAATATCAGCAACAATATTAAAACACAATAAAAATGAATTAATACATAACCAAATACGGTAAATTAAAACAAATGGTAATGAAGGTGGTAAAAAGGGGTGATGGAGAGGATGGCAAAAAGGACGGTAAAAGGGAGGCCGAGATCTTAATGCTCCGAGAAAGCCTGGCAGAAGAGCCAGGTCTTCAATGCTCTTTTGAACCCATCCAGCGAGGGTGCCAGGCGGATCTCAATAGGCAGGTTGTTCCATAGGCAGGGGGCTACCGCCGAGAAGGCCCGGCTTCTTGTTCTTTCCCTCCGGGCCTCCATCGGGTTCAAGGCCCTCAACCGCCCTGCCTGTGAAGAACAGGTATTACGGACAGATCTGGCTGGGAGCAGGCGTTCTGCTAGGTACCAAGGTCCTAAACCGTTTAGGGCTTTGAATGTTATCATCATAACCTTGAAGTCGATGCGGAAACAAACCGGTAGCTGATGAAGGGCAGACAGAATGGGGGAGATTCTTCACCCCAGTTATTAATCTGGCTGCTGAATTCTGGACCAGTTGAAGTCTCCGTATCAGCCTCAAGGGTAGCCCCACGTAGAGAGTACTCCACTAGTCTATTCTTGAGATTACGAGGGCATGAATCAGCGTTGTGAGTGCCCCCACGCTGAAAGGGATGCAGCTGGGCAATCCTCCAAAGATGGAAATGGGCTGCCTGGACCACAGATGCCACCTGGGTTTCCATGGTGAGATCCGGGTCCAGGCAGATGCCCAAGCTGCGAACCTCACTCTTTGTGGGAAGAGTCAGTCCCCCAAAGGAGAGGGAGTTTCTCAACCCACTAACGCCAGGGCCACCCACGCGCAAGATTTCTGTCTTGTCCAGATTCAACCTCAGTCCATTTGCCCTCATCCACTCCATTTGACTCCTAAGTCTCAGATGAGCACATACACACACATAGACTGGCATATATGCATGCACACATGCATTCATGTTCTCACACACATGAAAAATATTGTAGAAATAGGATGCAGTTTTCTCATTTAAAAAAAAATCTCTTGGCTGCTTACAAAGAGTTAAGAGACTGTGCCCATAGCCACAAAGGGGGGGGGGACCCTCATTGATTTCGTAGTATTTCGCCAGAGATTTAACACAAGGGATAACAAAGACATTTATTGTGCATGCTACAAAATTCATGTTTTTCATTTCCTGGGGCAAAATCTCTTAACAGTGACTGGCAGGTCTTAACTCTGTACTTTGCCAGGCCTTTATCAGCAGACTGCTGGATCTCAATGCAGCTCTTTTTCCATGGTAGCCATGACTACAATTTGTGTAGTGACATAGAACCTTTGTGACGCTGTGGATAAACTCTCACCCTTGTGCCACTGAAAAGCACCCTGCAGATTGACCAGATTGCATTGCAAATACTGTACTTTTGTCTTCACCTTTTACCTTGATTCTCAGTTAATTGTGTCCCATTATCTCTTTCATAAGGAAGTCTTAATGAAGATCCCACTCCCAGACTCTGCAATATAGACTGGCCTTCAGGAAGTCTTATTCCTCTTTCTTGATTCGAGACTAGCTATCAGGAGGATTCCCAGATGTGGTCAATCCTCCCTTATGAGACGATGTGCAATTTAGATCTTTTTCTTTCTATTGAAGCAGCAATTGTTGACTACATTTGATACCTTATTTCAGTGTACCGTTTTGTCTCTCATGCACACATTTGGATACTTTTGGATGCTCAGTAAATATATTTTTCTAGGACTGTACATGTAAAGTTCCTACTATGCTATTGCTGTTTAAGTTATGTGTCCTGCTGCCTGTCTAGCTTTGGGCAAGCTGCATATTCCCAGAACACTACCAGAAGAAGGGTCTGGTAAACCAGTACTCCTTGTACTTCAAAAACCCTGGGAAAGTGACCATAAGTTGGAATTGACTTGACAGCACATTATCATCATCATCATCATAGTCATTATTTAAAGGATGGAAAAATGCATTCAGCCATACAACAAAATAATTTTAATGCTTTAAAAAACAAAACCGTAATCATGATCCTGCAAAGTGGTAGAGAGAGATCTGGTCTTCACAGCTGATACTAGACTGCTGCAACTGTCACCGGAAAAGATATATGAGAAATAATATGTTGGAATGGGCAGAACTGTAGAATCAGATGAGATACAAGTCAACATTCTTGCAGTATATGCAGCTGAAGCTTGCCTTTGTTATGCAGAGGGCTATTTGACTCATTTGTCTGGCCAAGGAGCTCAGTTCTATCATGTGAAGGAGCCTTAAGAGTCATATGGCTTTGCTGTGATGCCTGCCTGTGGCATCAGATTCAGCATGTGCATAGCCCAAGCAAAGGTTCTACACGTCATAACTGAAAATGATGGCTGCCATAGACTGAATGCTATGAATACAGCCTTGGCCTGGGCTTGTTGGTCTAGGAAAGGGAGGTCTCTACCTGATCCTTCCAGTTCCTACAAGCCCAGTTCCTCATTCTTCTCATATATGATTTTTAAAAAGCCCCAGCTTTCCATGGCAGTATTAAGATGTACATACTCAGATTAGCTAAGATGACCAGGTGAAGTGGAGGGAGTGCAAAGAAAACTTTATGACTTGTTTATTTAGCTTTCTATCACATGCCATATAGTTCTGCCTTCCTTAAGCCTTTTCACCCTCCCACAGTTAGACATATTCCTGATCTGTGGGGAAAAATGTTTGCTTTAAGAAACCCTTTATGAACCCAGAAGACTTGCAATTATCAAGTACATTGCAAAGATGTGTTTCTTGGAAAGGTGCTCATGCAGGAGGTAGCACTTCCGCTCTAAGCACTTTTGGATAAAACATTATCTTGAGCCATTTCAGTCTAGTGTCAGGCCTGATTTTGGCACTGAAATTGTCTTCATTCCCTTGTTGGAAGATCTTTGTCAAGACTGTGCAACTCTATTGGTTCTCCTTGATTTTGTGTTGGCTTTTGAGACCACTAAGAAGATCCTTGAGGGAAAGCTCTGTGGGATAGTGGTAGGATTCACACTGATACAAGAGTTACACTTCCATGAGCAGTTTAGGTTTGCAAAGAAAGCATTAGGATAGTATGCTGGAACACATGCTGATGATGGGGAGGAGGAGAGAGTTTGCAGCATTCAATCCTTCATCCCACCTCGCTCCCAAATCAAAGATTTCAAGAGTCCATTCTGATGCTTTTATTTTATATTTTTACTTTGCTTTCTATCTTGAGCAAAGTTGGTCCAGAAATGCAGGTCATAAATAGATAAATAAATCATTCCTCTATGGTTTTTATATCTATACAAAAATATAAATATATCTTTGGCCACAAATGGTCCAAAATGCAAACTATTTCTCTTTCTGATTCCACATGCAACCATGGAATGCATCTACACTGCAACCATTTTAACAGTAGGCAAACACATTCATATTGATGCAAAATGTTAATTTGCTGCAAATGTTTTTCATTGTCAATGGGTAAATTCCAATGTTGTTCGAACTGATGTCTGCATACACAATGGATCCTTCCCCTCTCCTTTTCCCTGCAGCATCTCTCATCTACTTCATGAAACCTCTCCATTCTTTGGGGAGAAGGTCTACAAGGGACAGAAGGAGTTAGCCCTTCTCCATTTCACTGACAGAGCTGCAAGGTGGTCTAGCTGAATATAGTCAACTGATTTGATTTTTTTTTCTATAGTTTCACAATTATAATACAATTGACTGTACACTGCTCTGAAATCCTGATAAGATAAAAGGTGGTATTTAAACAATTCAGATAAATAAATGAGGAGATCTAAATATTTGGCTGTTGTGAAAGTAACATCAGGAGAAGAGTCAAGCATACCTCTTTGGTTTTATTGAAGAAAAAAAATCATGTTATAAATGTAATAAACGGGGGAGGAGCCTCAAACCCCAAGGCAGAATCAGGTCCTCTGGGATTCTCCAGTGATCACACCCTCTTCTACTCAACACCACCCTTTAGTGGATTTCCAGATTTTCCCTATTCTAAAAAATTAAATTCCTTTCCTAAGAATGAGTTATATGACAGTAAAAGCTAAAATGTGTTAGTATTTATAGTCCCACACATTTCCCATTAGCCCTGCCCATTGCTGGAATAGCATCCCTGTGAGTATGTCTGAAAGAATTCAACCCATAGGCTGAAAAAAGTTCACCCTTTACATAAATAAATACATAAACACACCACTATATGCATTTAGCTGTAAATCCCCCCCCCCCAAGTTGTCTTCTTTTTCTGTCTAAGGGCAGAAATAGTGGGAATGTCCTTAATTAGTCTTGTCTGGAGTACTTTCCCGAGTTATCCCGCAGTTCATCATATTTCACAGATCTTTATGGTTTAGAAAGTGAGAGTGAAAAGAAGAAAAGATGGGTACAATTGTGATGCTTCCCAGTATCAAGTTGGGAAGATTTCCTCAACATCTAAATGCCACAACAAATGTCTAGTATGTAGCTTCTCATTCTGTTCCTAAATATTGCCAGGACATACATGCTACTTAGCTTTAACATGCATTTTTCTCCAACTGTGAATGGGAGTTCCAATGCCGCTCAGTTTAGATCAGGCGAGACCATACCTGGAGTAAAAGGTTAAATCCCTCTGCACCTCCCCATGTCCTGGTCCCAATCTGGCTGCCTTTCCCCATACACTAGCCACATGACACAGAAAGGTAGAGCCAAACAACTTAAATAACATTGCACCTACTTTGGCCTTCATGGACCCTGTTTCGACTCAGTTTTCTATCGACAGACTTAAATTGATATAAACATTTACATTCCATCCTTGTAATGTTTATGCATTATTCAGGGCACTACAACAAGCACAGCGACGATTTTGTAGTAAAATAACAATACATAAAACAAGCAATGAAATTAAACCTAGAAGCAGGCTCAGCAGGTAAAACAAGGTCACCAGAGAACAGTCATTTACCTGGAAAGCAAAAGCCTGCAATAATTTAAAAAAAAAAACACTTCACAAGCTGAAGAAGCAAGAGAAAGAGGCATCTGAGTTTTAAATGGAAAAGAACTATATCCTATTATGGAATACTTCTCATCTCTCACCTCAACCATGAGCAGAACAGAGAGAAAAACCTTTCTACTAGAATTCACTATTTGAGAGAATGATTGAGAGAACTACTTTAAAGCTGTTCTTGAATAATACCAAGACCAGTTCTTCAGTAATAACAACTGAGGAAGTTCTTTACAGTGTAAAAGTAGTCAATGATCATTGGTTGTATGAGTGGCACGTATTTCAGCCCTCCAAAGAGAAAGAGAACAATCATTCCTAATAGTAAATAGTACTCATCTTGTGCTTAAGGAAGAAGCAGCGGCAAAGGACAAAGCTGCAAGAGAAAAATGCTCTTCAGTTTCTGTAAAATGGTGAGAATGAAAGATAGTTTAATTATAGGCTTGGAACCTAACCTGAGCTGAATAATGTATACCATCAAACAGTATTTTCACATGTAAGTACATTGACTTTCTTGTGCAATATTTCTTTAGAAAGTAAGCCTAGAAGTTAAGAGTGGCAATTGGGGTCTGCATTGTCTTCTCAGAGGACCCAAAAATCCAAGGCCAGTTTAATTAAGTTCTGTGCTGCTTTCGCTGAAATCCAATAGTAATCACAACTAGAGTAGGCCCATTGAATCAATGGGAATTATATGCATGTTGATTCATCAAATCCCCACTGATTCAATGCATCTACTCTAATTGCAAATTAATAACTAGATTTCAGCTTTTTAAGTCTAATGCTCCTTGCTCCAAAATAATGCTATAAATAATGTCAGTTTAAAATATCAGTATTTAGTACTGTTTTCCATAAAGACTGGTTTTTTCCTCTTTCATAGACTAATATTTTTACGTACAAATAAAAAATATTTTATGTAAAGCCCAGCTTGTATTATTTTCCCCCAGACCAAATTCTGATTAATAGGTTGCTTTTCTCTTTCTACATGAGATACACTGAAACCAGAGAAGGGCAGTTCTTCGAAACAAACTACATGCAGTGAATAAATAAACCATTCACCTGCTCCTCTGTTCTTTAACAATCACTGTGGGACACCTAAACAACATAATTCTGTCTACATAATTCAGGGCAGGAACCCTGCTGTCAGGGAAGACCCCTTTTGACTAAGAAGCTATACTCAAATGCAGGTCAGTACAAAAAGATTTTTCCTGGAGTGCAGTGTTTCTCCCTCATGACGCATCACACCTGGCAATATTTCCTTTTGCCCTGCCAACCAGCATAGACTACTTGGAAAGGAACACAAGTTCATCATTGCCTTTGACAAAGAACCTAAGTGTTTAGTTGCTGACAGGACAGGCAACCAAACCTTAACAAGAGATAGCAACATACTTGGGAACCCCAAAGTACACAGAAGGGGGAAAAAATGAAAAGGGATTCTAAAAAACAATGAGTTAATAGTTAGGGATGGCAAAACAGCAAACACAGAAAAATTCGAAACCAGCCACATAGTAATTTTTAAGTGAGTTCTAAACTCCTGGAATGCAAACTTCCCCAGAGATCCTTAAGCTGCTTGTCTATAGTATTCCATCATCCTATCTCTCTGGGTATCATTTAATGCACTAGTTCCCAAACTGAGGGACTGTGAAGAGGGACAGGGTCACGGATGCCCTGTAGGCATTGAGCTCTGACCAGGAACCTAAGGCTCCCACTCAGGTGGCTACCCAGACAACTCCACCTGTACCAGTCAGTGGTGACCGAAAGTTTGCAAGGCACCATGGCCTCAGTGTTTGGCCCATGCTGAGACACCAGAACTGAGGCCACAGTGGTTCTATCAGTCCACTGTTGACGGGGGATTCCTAGGTAATTTGTAGGAACTGGTCTATTTCTGGTGGAAGAGAGATATAAAAGGGGCTTTGCCACCAGGGAAGGCAGAAACACAGAAAGAATAAAAAGGGAGACGTAGAAGAAAAGCAGACTCCCAGGGAAGGGCAGTCATCTGTCCCAGAAGTCAGAGGTGTCCCCAGGGAAAAGAAGGAAGCAGAAGTCCTAATGTCAGATGGAAAAACAGCTATCCTGGTGTCAGAAAGGGTGATAGGCAACACAGAGCAGTGGTGGGGGAAGAAAGAAACTCTTCTGATGGAGAGAGAGAGGTGTCAGAGGGGCAACTAACTTTCTTACCCAGGAAGTTGAGATCTAACCTGGGAAGACTCAGAAAATGGAAGGGCTGTGAGGAGACACTGGACTCTCAGGAGACTAGGACTGAGGAGAAGTTCAAGAATAGTGGTCTGACAACTATTGAGCCAAGAAGTCTCTAGAGTAGGAGGTCCCAGGTGACTGGGTCTATGTCTACAAGGAGGATCCCCTGGCAGGTGGTCTGGGTCCAGTTTGGGTCCCCAAAGGAGAGGCCTCCAAAACGAATACAGGCCGCCGCTACCTCATGATCTTCCTATTAGGGAGAGAGGGAGGGAAAAGAAAAGAGGAAACAGGAAGAAGGGTGAGTCCTCTCTGCCCTCAAATAGATGCTGGCAGAGAAGAAGACTTCACAACCGTTAACCTCAAGAAGTGAGGAGATCCAACATATGCTGGAGGGAGAATACCACCATACCTCCCCTTGGTGTAGACATACCACCCCTCACTCCAGGGAACAACCTTGAGATAAAAGGGCCTTGGGAGATGAAATGAACCAACCAATCAAGGTGGGAGCTCAGTGAAGAGAACTGAGCCCCCCCTCCAGCACCCTGAGAGATTGGTGCCCTCCAAGTGAATAAAACCAGGGAATAGCAGACTATCAGAGAGAGAACAGGACTAAGGTTGGGAACTGGGAATAGTAATGCTGCATATAGTCATTTGTTACCTTTTTCCCAGATTATCTTTCAGCAATCAATCCTGTTGTGTGGATTCCAGTTGTGTGGATTCAGAGATAGAAGGCGGAAACCCAACCAAAGCCACTGGGGCCATCAGGGCTCACACAGGCAAGGAAAAATTTCACAGAGTACACATAATGTGCAGTCTCCTTCACATTAAATCTGTTTTGTTTCTCCTATTTCTTGAAGTAAATTAGATTTTTATTAACACTTTATGACAAGAAAAGTCAATTATGCTTACTTTAAATTTTTAAATGTTTACTGTTTTGTCTGTATTTTTAATTTTAAATTACAAATTGTCTTTTTGTTTGTTAATTCAAATTTGGATAGCAGCAAAACGGAGAGGTGAGAAGGTTTCTCAGAAAAGTGCACCTCAGAAAGGTGCTATGCCAAAAAGTTGGGAACCACTGATTTAATACATGTATCTCCTACCGTTCTTCTGAAGAATACAAAGCAGCATCCATAAGATTCCCAGTTTTCCTATCCAAGCATTAACCAGTCCCAGGCTTGCTTACTTTCAGCAAGGGTGGCTACACTTTGTGCCCTCGAGATGTTACAGAAGGCTATTTTAGACCATGCTTCACGTTAAGACTCTGCACTTTTGAGGGTAACAAGTGGCATATGATGTACTGTTGGGAGTATATGTACAGTGTTTCAATTAAAATAGGCCTTCTAAAGGTGAGCAACGAAGCAGTGCTAAGTCAGAAAGCATACCAAACACACACACTCTGGGGCATCTTCTGGAAGTTTGCCCTCAAACTGGGCCAGAACCTGTCAATGAATCTGTAACTGCCTTTTAGATCAGTTCTTTGTCTTGTTATATTCAGCCAGACGCAGCACATTAGAACATGATTTACCACTACTATGTATCTTTCGCAGGAATGGGCAGGATCCCTTAGGGTCTTACACTCCCCCCACCCCCGATACACACACCCAAAAGCATCCTAACATTTCTAAGAGGTTTGCTTTCAAGTTCCTCTGAGGCTGCTGTATATTGATTTCTGATCTGCTGATGGAAACTCCAGCTTGTAATTCAATCTGCAAGTACAACTGACTATGTCACTGTGTGATCCCGCACAGCCTCCTGTTCCAAGTCATCAGTAAACAGTTCAGAGCTCTCTAGTGGTTTCCACAATTGCTTCATGCGATTAACATTTGCTTGTAATTGTATAACACAGGAGAACAACAGCTGTTCCTCCATTCTGACTGGATCAATTTTGAGTTCCAAATCTTGGCAGTTGGTGTCTCAGTCATGCAGATGTGATATAGTGTCTTCCACAACTAATTTAGCTCAGATTTATTCAACCACAAACAGTGAAGACCTTTATAGGGCCACTCCAAAATTATACACTCTTTCCAACTGTTTGAGACATGTTATGTTAAATGTTATGTTCAATCTATCCCTCTGCAAAATCATCAGAGCTACAAAAAAAATGGCAATTTTTTAAGGAACGGTATACATATTGTGCTGATATTTAACAGATACTTAGGGTTTTGGTTTAAATTTGTATCTCTTATATAATACCAGTCAGTGTTTTTATAATTTTGATTGACTGCGCCTGGTGTTTTTGAATAACCACCACCACCACCTAGAACTGCAGAACTGGAACGGATCCTATGGATCCTCAAGTCTAGCCCCTGACAAGGAGGCACAGCAGGGAATCAAACTCCAGATACCTAAACCACAGAGCTATTCAGCAGTTAAGAAGACAGCCACTTCACAATTCTGGGAAGTTAAACACTTCCTCTGCTCCAAGGAGGGGAGTTATTTTTTTAGAAAACCTGTACTATGACAGTGGGACGTGGTGGCGCTGCGGGTTAAACCGCAGAAGCCTCTGTGCTGTAAGATCTATAGATCTGCAGCTGTAAGATCGAATCCACGCAACGGAGTGAGCACCCGTCGCTTGTCCCAGCTCCCGCCAACCTAGCGGTTCGAAAGCATGCAAATGCAAGTAGATAAATAGGGACCACCTCGGTGGGAAAGTAACAGTGTTCCGTGTCTAAGTCGCACTGGCCATGTGACCACGGAAGATTGTCTTCGGACAAACGCTGGTTCTATGGCTTGGAAATGGGGATGAGCACCGCCTTCTAGAGTCGAACACGACTGGACAAATTGTCAAGGGGAACCTTTACCTTTAACCTTTACTATGACAGTGCTGATGCACTGCATCACTGAAAAAAAGAAAAAGAAAAGTTGAAATCCTGTAAGTAGGAAGAGACAGGAGGGCTTTTTTTTTTTGTCTTTTCTTTGACTTTTCACCACATCAAGGCATACAGTGGAAAGTTAATCCTTTCACCAGAGCAACTTAATGAATACTTTGTGGATCAGAAAATGAACTACTACACAGAGAACACATCATCCTGTTTACCTTCCCAGCTATAAACAGTGAAGGTGAGAGTTAACAGTCTTGTAGAGATGCTATGCACGTCCTTGCCCCAAGAACCTGCTTTAATCCACCACTGAGTACCAGCCACTCCATGGAACAGAGAGAGGATGGAAAAAAATTAAAAATGAATCAGCTTAGAAAAAATATAAGAACATTGAAATCTTCCTCCCAGAAGTAGAAGACAAGAGGGAGCAAGAAAAAAGTCCCCCCCCCCCTTCTTATAACCTTTTAAAAGGAGCCAGACCAAACAGGGATGCTTGAGATGCATATACCATTTGGATGCAAAGATTCCACAAATAGCATTCTGGGCCTCTATCTGATCCCCAAATGCCCTGCTTGGCCTTTAACAGCCTGGTTCAAATGAGACAGTGTACCCAAGCCCATATACAACATTCAAGGTGCCAGGACACTGGAAAAGGGGTACAGTACTTAGTGACCGGCAACCCTTTTTCTAACATGACTGTGAGTGAAATCAAACCTACCTCTTCTGAGCTGTTTCTGCAGCTCACATTTGGGAACTTGCTTTAAACAAAGAAACATGGTCCACACATCCAGCCATGATTTTTGGAATTTTTGTGTTTCTTCTGCATCAGCCCTCATTTGGTAATGCCCAGGCTGATGAAGACTCCAGCAGAGTTGAAAGCTAGCTTATGTCTGTAATTTTTCAGTGATCTAATAAAGGTACCACTCACCCTTGTTTTTGGATTGTGTGCAAAGACCACACAGTTTTTCTTTTCTCTTGTTCTTGGATTATGGAAGATGTTCTTTCTATTTGGCTTCCCTTTCTCTTCTAACAACATGGCTTAAGATGTTAAGCATGCCGCCCAGAGTAGACCTTTGGTCTAGATGGGCGGGGTAGAAATTTAATAAAAATAAATTTTAAAAAATGCCCCCCTTTGAGTATTCTACCTGCTAAAATAATCTCAGATTTGTTTCGCTGTGTTATCACTTTGTACTAGAAGTTTGCAGATTTGTGATTTTGCTGCCTAGGAAATTCTGGGAGATATACTTGAAAAATCTGCAGTTGTCTTTTGTTTCTATTTTACCATTGGTGGGAGTTGTAGACCAAAATATCTGAAAATGCCAGTGTTCCATACCTTTCATACATATGCAAGTCATCTTGCTGCTGGGTCTGTCTAAAATGTTTTGTTGCATGGATGCCCCATTCCCATGACCAGCCACCTGAGGCAGGAAATCCCACAAATGCCTCTCTAGCTCCCTGACAGTAAAAATACAGTAATAATAATCTCATGTTTTTAAAAATCTGTAACAATCTGTTATCCTTTCATGGTATCCAAAATCAGTTGCCTGAGGAGGTAGCCTCTGTTTGTCTAATGGTAGGCTGCTAAGAACTCTTCAAGTGTGGCAACTGTACGTTTATTGTAGTTGTTCACAATCTGATCCCTTGTGCTGATAGACACTTTTAAGTCCATCTTGTCCTCTCTGAGTTTGAGTCTGAACCCACAACTGGAGCCAGAAAATAACATCTGACAGACTGCTCACTCCCGTTCCCAGGTGTGCCTGGGGGTGTATGTGTGAAGACAGTTCCCCATGTTTTAATGCAAAGTTAAACCATGCCTGCGGCACTCTGAAAATAAACTGAAAAATCAATTTATTTCTCACAATACAGTATAGCAATTTGGGAGAGAGGATAGGCTAGGGGAGAGGGAAAATGTTCTCATTAAAAAGCTGGATGTTTTGCTAAATGATTGCCACCCCGGTGAGCTGTGTGAACCGTAGATCTTGAACGGTAGTCTTATACTGCCCTCTATTGAGAGAATATCTTTGCCAAGCAGTAAAAATGTATCCATTGTAGTACAGGGCAAGAAAGAAA
Source organism: Intellagama lesueurii (assembly GCA_037013535.1). Taxonomy (NCBI): domain Eukaryota; kingdom Metazoa; phylum Chordata; class Lepidosauria; order Squamata; family Agamidae; genus Intellagama; species Intellagama lesueurii. The sequence continues at coordinate 257,481,472 of JBAJHW010000002.1, forward strand.
CAGAGCATACGCTCTGCATGTTCATATTCCAAGATTTCCAGGCACTAGGTGTGGCATTTCAGCATGTTCAGTTTCTAAAAACTGAAAGAACTGGGCATGTTTAGCCTCGAGAAAAGAAGACTGAGGGGAGATATGATAGCACTTTTCAAATACTTGAAATATTGTCATACAGAGGAGGGACAGGATCTGTTCTCGATCATCCTTGAGTGCAGGACACAAAATAACGGGCTCAAGCTACAGGGAGCCAGATTTCAGCTGAATGTCAGGGAAAGAAATTCTTAACTGTTAGAGCAGTATAGCAATGGAATCAATTACCTCAAGAAATATTTATTTATTTATTTATTTTATTAATAGTGAGTGCTCCAATGCTGGACAACCATCTGTCAGATCTGCTTTGATTTGGAGTCCTACACTGAGCAGAGGGGTTGGACTTGACAGCCTTATAGTCCCCTTCTAACTCAATTATTCTGTGGTTCTATAGTCCAGGCATGATGAGCACCTTAGCCCTTACTGACTAAGACTAATGTAACCCATGCAGAAAAGAGTTTGGAAAACCTTTTTTAGAGAAGGAAAGGTATGGTGAAGGTCACAGACGGTTGTCTTATTATAGCATCAGACTAGAGATGGGGATATTTATGTACGAATACGAATATTGCCGACACAGCTGGACCTAACAAGGGTCCAGTCCCTGGGACTGGACTGTCCACTCATGCGTCTTGCCGTGGCACTAGTTCCGCTCATCCTGCCAGTGGTGCCCAGAGTGCTGTTGTCTTCCTCCTTGGCTGGACACTCAGCAGCCATGCAGAGAGACTCGTCCTCCCGCCCTCTGCCTGGAGTGGTCAGCTGAGCAGAAAGAGAGCAACACTCTGGGCACCACTGGAAGGACAAGCAGGACCAGCACCACTGCAAGATGTATGAGTGGACAGTCTGATTCCAGGGGCCAGACCCTCATTAGGTCTAGCTGCATCAGGGATATTCATATTCATATACAAATATTAATATCCCCATCTCCACATCAGACTATTGGTCCCTCTAGCTCAGTATTGTAAACTCTGATAGGCAACATCTCTTCAGAGTTTCAGGCAGGGTTCTTTCTTAGCCCTACCAGGCAGTGCTGCAGATTGAGCTTTCTGCATGCAGAACATGGCCTCCACCACTGTGCTTTGTCCCCTCCCCATTGTTATGATAGGAACAAGAATTTAATCCATGCTATATAAAGCATTTAGCTGGGGTTGGGGAGAGTGGATGGGAGTTGCTTGAGATATTTGGATAGTGCCTGATACCTCTTGGAGCCATCTTCAAGTCTACTGAGCAGCTTCTACATGAACATAGGTCCTTTTTATATGCAGGATCACTGCTGTGCTCCTGGTGTATACAACCAATATTGTTAATTGCCCTGTACCCAAGTCTTTATCAGCAACTTGGCATGCACAAATTGAAGGCATTATATTTTTCCTCATCACTGTTTCTCCATGCATAACTTGATTAGTTGCTATATGTTAATTTGATATTAAAATGAGAAGACCAAGTCCAGTAAAAATATTGGCAACCTGAAGCACATCATAGTGGAACTGGTTGTGCACTTTTTAAATTGCATTTTGTATATTTTAGCCACATAATATGTTTTATGAACTGGTTGTACATTTTTAAATTGCATTTTGTATATTTTAGTCATAAATATGTTATATGAGCTGGTCACCCAACCGTAATAAATAAATTTATTCATTCATAGTGGAACAAGTTGTCATTCTTTTCTGTAATTTCCTGGAAATATTTATGAATTCTCAGGCATAGCTTATTCTGCAACCGAGCAAAGCTAACCCTCTTATGCCCCTCTCCTCCTATGTAGACCATATGGCATGCTTTCAAATAAATGTCTGACCAAGGCTAATTGCACTCTTTCTCTCTCACACACACAGAGTCCAGTACTGTTGAACTCTTTGCAAAAATGGGGGGGGGGGGGATAGTTTTTTTTGGATGGCAGACCAACAATGGAGAAAGGTAGTTCAAATTTTTCTGCAATTGTTCTGGCTCACACTCAGAAAGGGCTGAGCATCTGAACTGCTAAGCAGCTAATGAGGCTTACCTGGTGACTCCTTCATCGTTCTTTCAGTGCAGTGCAATATATAAAGATAACCATCCATCTATTCCCCAGTTTTGAATTCTGCCACTGGATGGATGGATGGATGGATGGATGGATGGATGGATGGATGGATGGATGGATGGATGGAAAATATTTTTACCGCACCTTTCTCCTTGAAAAGGATCCAAGGCGGCTTACAACATTGAAAGACAGTATTTAAAGTTGAAAACAAAGTATACAATGGTGGTTAAGATCATTAAAAAGAATACTTAAGAAAACTAAGAACAATGAGCGTAAAGAGGCATCTTACATAATTATGTAAGGCAATATTAAAGCTAAGAACAATTAGTATACAAATATATATTTTAAATGCCACTTCGAGAAGTGGAAAATGCAAACATGGAAAACAGAAGTAGTACTAAAAATCCAATTAAAGCAGTAATGCATAACAATCCATCTAAAACAATCACACAACACGTAGCTAGTTACTGAGGGAAGGCTTGCCTGAAGAGAAAGGTATTTGCCTGCTTCCTGCCCTCATTTCTTTGTAATTTATTTATTCATTTGGACTGTTTATCATTGTAATCCTTGTTACTGCCTTTTATTATTTTTGGCTGCCCTGGAAGTATTTATATGTATTAAATGGTGGCACAGGAATAAATAGGAAAAACAAAAACCGATACAGTGGTTCTGCAGTGGCTGTGATGTTCTGGAACAGTATGTTTAATGAAATACTAGCTGGCTAAGCATCCATGCATGCTCATGCTGGAAACACAGTGGGTGATTGCCAGAATGGAGCTCTTCCTACAGATCCCGCCTCAACTGCTTCTTGAGCATCAACGAATCAAGTCAGACATGATGCCCTTGCCCAATTAATTATGTCAGCCCGCCTTCTGTTTGCTGAACAACAACCAGGCCTGTAATGAGCAGGAAAATGTGCAGAATTTTCTTTGAGCGTCTATATTAGCTGGCATACAGTAGTTTGCTTCAGGAACAACCAGTATTCTTCTAACAACCAGTGTTCACCCTAATGCTTAGAAACAAGTCCTATTAAAGCTTTCTTCCATCCAGGCCTAGGTTGTTTGTACATAGAACTGTGCTTCATATTCTAGTTCTAAAAATTTTTAAAGAACAGGCTACACTTGATGATTTTTTAAAAAGCCAGACATTTAAAATCATGGATCAACCTTCATTTTCAACAAAAAATATTCAGCAAAAACAACAAAGACTCTTGTGGCACCTTAAAGATTTTTATCATCATCATTTCCACATCATCTTTCCACTATAGGCAGTGCTCACAGACAACATACAACATAATAAAAAAGGGAGGGGGGAACAAATTCAATTATAGAATCATTAAACTCTAAAACCAAATACAATAACAAAAAAAGAGTGAGAGTGAGAGAGAGATACTAAGTCTGCAGGTAAAATCATCACAATAAACAATCTCATAAACTAAATTTAAAAGATGCCTCTTCACACCCTTCCTAAAAGCAGCATGAGTGGAATCTCATTATAGATCTGAGAGTGCGTTCCACAGTCTTGCAAGAAGCTTGAGTCCCCCAGTTTCTCTTACCTCGGGCCCTGTTTGCCGGATGGTTCTGGTATCCTATATGCCTGCCTCTTGTGGCAGTTTCGTTCTTAAGAGCGGATCCTCAGTGAGGGAGATTGGTGTTCGGTCCTATCAGAGGCTTTGGATCCTCCCCATTTGGGGATCAAGGAGAAGGAGGCTTACAAAACTCTAGTTGGCTCAGGAGGGTGCCACAATGCCCACCACATGTACCGTTGGGTCCTCCTAGTGATCATGTGCCATACAAGTGAATGGTATTGGGGGCATCCATTGGCAGGCAGGTCACTCGATGCAGGAGTCCATGCTGCGCCAATACTATTCTACTGTAACTAAGCAAAGCTGTGGCCTTTTCACTGATCCATAATTTATCTTTAATAAATGTTTAAATAACCACAATGGTGTGTTTTAATGATCAGGACACACAGGCCAAGGACCCTCTCTCATGGGTCCACAAAAACTCTTCTCCTATATGCCTGTCAAGATGGCATCTACATCTGTTGGTATTCTTAAGACAGCCTCTCCTCAAGACCTTCGCATCCAGACCAAGAGACAGGTGGGCCCTTTTTGGCATCAGATTTTACGAAGGTCACTTCTTCAGATGCATCTGAGAACTTTGGATACTTTCTGTGCAAGTTTATATCAAATGAAATTTGTTCGTTAGTGATTAGTGTTTCCCAACACTTGTTTTTTGCTGCAAGACTAACAACCTGCAACCCTATACAGCCTTAACCTAGGAATAAATCTCACTGAGCTCAGAGTTATTTCTGAATAGGATTGTATAAGATTAGCTAAACTCCCCAAATAATATTTGCATTATCCCTTTGAACCACTGCTATCCTATGAAGCCATCTACTCTGCTAAGAACAAAAGACTTACACTGGATCTGACCAACTGCCCATCTAGTCCAGCATTCTGTTCCAAAGTGGCCACCTACATGCTCAGGGAAAGCCCCCTTTCTCTCCTGCCATTCACATAGATAATGGGTTGTGTCAGACCTTTGGAGTTGTTGTTGAAGATGCTGAGAACTATGTGCTACCAAGTCAATTCTGATTTATGGTGACTCTTGCCAGGACTTCCTAAGTACAAAATACTCAGAAATGGTTTACCAGTCCCTTCATCTCCTTGTGTTCTTTGACTGTGCAGCTTTCCAAGGTAACACAGGCTGGCGCTTCTCTCAGGAGGCACAAAGAGGAATCAAGCTTCCAATCCTTGTACTCCAACTCACTGAGCTATCCACCTAGGTGTTGTTGCAGATAGGCAAGGGATAATGATCAGTTCCTTCTAGGTCAGTGATCCCCAACCTTGGGTCCCCAGATGTCCCAGAAATCCTGGCCAGCACGGTTCATGGTGAAAGCTTCTGGAGGTTTTAGTCCAAGAACATCTGGAGACCCAAGTTTGCAAACCACTGTTCTAGAGCAATGTACATATGCATCTACTTACCTCTTTCATCATTGTTGCTGTTATGTGCTGACAAGATGCTTTCAACTATGAATTCATTACCTCCATAAGGTCCTGCCATTTATCGCCCTGCTCAGCGTTTGCAAACTCAAAAGCTGTGGTTCCTTTATTGAGTCAATCCATCTCATATTTGGTCTTCCTCTTTTTCTGCCGCCTTCAATTTTTCCCAGCATTATCATATTTTCTAATGATCCTTTTTTTACTTACACTACCAGTCATCACGATCTCACATTTCTTCAAAAAAGCGTCCCTATGTAGTTAGCGATAACGTGTACATATAGGTTTTTTAAAGTAGGAAACTTCCCAGAAATGTCCTAAGTGCATTTAGGTACAGTATTTTACTATTTTTCAAATCATGTTTTATTCATCTTACTGTAGTAGTGACGCTAACAAGAGGAATTACAGTTACCTGGGAGATAGTAAGATTTTAGCAAACACTGTGGAACACAGACACTTGCCTTTCTCCTATATTCTTTTGGTATTTCATCATCATTAACTTTTGTGGCAGAAGCTACCATGAAGTGCTGGATAGTTCAGTGGTTTAGTTATCTGAGTTTGATTCCTCACTGTGCCTTCTTGATAGTGGCTAGAGTTGTCTCCTTACTTGTATTTCTCCCCTCTATCTTTCTGTAGCATAACATCACACAACCACATATTCACACCAGACATCGCCTGGTGTTTTACTCTACAGGCCACAACCACATTCCTTGTGTTGTCTGTCCCCCCCCCCCTGTGTTTGTGTTGCAACAGCACATATATGCCAGCCACTTCCATCTTTGATAAAGACTTCTTTAGACTTGACCTGGTTACAGAGGTAAAGAGATTCATATTACTGGCTCACTATCAGTCCAAATCAAGGTGAAAGGAGGAATATTTTGCCAGTGGTGGGATGGCACCGTGTCAGCATTGTGACATGGCAGCACAGTTGAACAGAAGCAACACAACATTACCTCTTCTTGCAGCAAAACAAATCTAAGTCTGCTGTTAAAAGTGGTGTTCTAGACTTATAGATCTACCCTTCCCCACAAGATATTTTCAAGGAAGGAGAAGGAAGAAGATCAGGTTTTTCAGATAAAGTACTGGGCAGTCAGAAGGACACTCACTCTGCCATGTTGATACATTGACAACCTACCACCTTCATCCTCTGTAACACCGATGTGTGACTGAAACACCATGTTCTCACTTCAGCAGAAGGATGACATGATATGGAGGTATGGAGGGGGGAAAGACTGAATAAACACACTCCATTTTCTACATTTATGATCAATAGGAATCAGTAGCAATAACAAGAATGGAGATCCACCACCCTGGCAGTCAGGAGTTCATGGGAGGCTGGCAGATTGAACAAGAACGACCACCAGAAGTAGAAATAAGGACACTAGAGCAGCCATTCTCAACTTTTTTTTTGTCCATGACCATAAACACATCATGAAAGAAATATAGGTAGAATCAGGATTATATACTGTGAAGTTGCATAATGAACCTTATAAGGTGGTTTGTGAAGAATTATTTCCAGTCTGCGGTCCCCTTCAAATGTGCCAGGGCCTCCCATTGCCATCTAAATCTGAGGAAGCTGTTTCGGCTCTAAATTGATGTCTGATGTCAGTAATGGACTGGATGAGGGTGAAAAAACTGAAACTTAATCCAGACAAGACAGAAGTGCTCTTGGTCAGTCAAAGGCAGATCAAGGAATAGAAACGCAGCCCGTGCTAAATGGGGTTACGCTCCCTCTGAAAACAGATGTGCAGCTTGGGAGTGATCTGCCTATGGTGACACATCCCTAGTTACATTCTGGCTGGATAAATGTAATGCACTCTATGTGGGGCAACCTTTGGAAACTGCTTGGACAGGTCAGCAGGTCCAAAACGTGGTTGCCAGATTGCTAACTGGGGCTGGTCACAGGGATCACATAACCCCGTTACAGCACCTCCACTAGCTGCCGATCCATTTACAGGCACAATCCAAAGTGTTTGTTGTAACCTATAAAGCCCGAAATGGCTTGGGTCCAAGGTATCTCAAAGACTGCATCTCCTTTATGAGCTGGCTTGAGTGCTAAGATCATCAGGAGAAGCATTTTTCTCAGTCCTGCCATCTTCACAGATGCATTTGGTGGGGACACAGAAGAGGGCCTTTTCTGTCACTGCTCCCAAACGTTGGAACTCTCTCCCACAGGAGGCCAGCCTGACCCCATCTTTGCTGTCCTTCTGCAAGCAGGCAAAGACCTTTCTCTTCAGGCAAGCTTTCCTTCAATGACTGGCTGCCCGAGTGGAGTTTTTAAATGGATGGTTGTATGTTACTACTTTGAATGTGTTTTGGTGTTGCTTTTGTTTGCAATTTTTTAGTGTTGTATTTGTTTAATCCTTTTTGGCATTGCATACTTACTGGTCTCAGCTTCTAATATTGTCTTTTAATGATATAAACCACCACGGGTCCTTTTTAAGAAAAAAGGTGGAGTAAAACTATTTTAAATAAACAAATAATAAATATGCCCCCATTGAGAATAGCTGTACTAGAGAATCAGGATGGTCTTGCAATGGAGTGAGGTGCCCACATAAGCTCCATCACTGCTCACCTTAGAAAACATCCACTGTGAAAACTTAGTTTGAGAGAGGGGGTGGAGCCAAACAATGGGGGGGGGGGCAAAGCCAAACAGTGAGACATTCTACCACAGCTTTACTTTGTACTTTTATATCAATATGAAAAACCACCACTTACTCACAAGATCATTCCAAAGAGTACACTGTAATAAGATATGTGTCATTTAAACAGCCCCACCTCAAGAGATATTTCCCTTTGAAAAAATCAACATGCCAGACCATGGTACAGCCCCTGTTTTGATTCTCCTATTAATAAACAAGGCACCACAGAGCAAATAATTGAAAATCAGATAGGAGAAAACAACATAAATACCTTGAATTCACAGAATTTAATAGTACATTACTGAATAAATAATATTCAGTTCTCTGTAAGTTTGTGCAATCCTTTCCTGCGTTCTCCCACTTTCACAAAATTAGGGCTCAGTCATAAACATATTTATTTAGAACTTACTCCTATGTATTTAAATAAGCCTTGATTTCATATAAATATTCTTAGGACTGAAGTTTCAGTCATGTCTGTCACAGCCACTATATTCTAAAAATCCTCTTCCTGTATTAAGAATTGGATAAAACATATTTCCAATTTCCTCAGCAGATAATTTAACAGTAGTTAATACACTCAAAAATGAATACCGTATTGGATTCTCATATTTCTCTTTCAAATAATCTGGGAAAACAATTTCAGAGGTTATTGCAATAGCCATCAATACCTTTAACAACATCAGCGTTTGTAATGCAGCATTTATTGGCAGATAAGCAATACCCTGAAATCTCGACAAAATCTATTCTCGCATTTCCAACTGCTATAATCTTCTGACTTGCGGACCATTTTCAACGTATGAAGGAGCTAGAAAACCAGTCAAACATTGCCACCATTTTGGAAGTGTGTTTTGAGCTTTTCATGCCAGCTACCGTCAGCTTGCAGGTTTAAAAATAATTCATCCCTCAAACACAGCGGGATGCAAACAGAATAATTTAGCAGACAGTGCTCATGGCATATACAGTTTTGTGACATCAACCAGACACTGGAGGAACATGAAGATGTGAGTTTAAATGTTTTGAGACACAAAAAAACCCTCTTTGCCATGATCAACAGTAAAATCCTTAAAGTATTTTTCAGTAAAAAGACAATTAGGCTCCAAAGGGGAAATAAAAGGAAATACCAGGAGGTATTTAAAGCTTGAGCCATCCAGAATCTGAATTGTGAGGTTTTAGAATACTCCATCCTGTCTTTTCAACTGCCTCACAGTATTTAATGAGGTGCCTATCCTTTATCACCTTTCCAGTATATGAGTTCTGAATACAAACTAGTATATCAGCTCACTTGCCAACTGTGTGCTTGTACATCTCCTGACTGGTACAGGCCTATCTGATTTGATCCGAAGTAGAATCTTATAGGCTTGTTCCTGCATTTGATGGCTGAGAATATTTCAGTACTGTAGCCTGCAAAAGTTTATGCTGGATAAAGGTGAAGACCAATGGGTCAAAAACCATTTTTGTCAAAAGAGAAGAAATTTAACAACCAGTACATACAACTCAAACTGCTATCTCTTCTCATGCCTTATCTATTATTTCTACAGTGGCCTCTGTGACACCACATTTTGACCTGAGATTGGGTCTAGCCAGACCACTCTGGGAGCCAAAGTGAGGATGAAATCTGAGAACTGATGATCCGATCATTCTACATTTTGACAAATCATTGGTAGCCACCAGCTTCCATGGAGGTGATTCGCACATTTGGTTTGCAAAACTGACGTTCTATAAACCTCCTTCTCCAATGAATGAGTGCAACATCACTAAACAAGTGATCTTACTTTCACCTGGCAAGTTATTCAAAGGTTACAACTGGTTCACACATGACAACACAAGAGGGGTATCAATAATATTTGATCCCTCTTCTTTTCGTAGCAGTAGATAGAAAAGAAAGCAGAGAGAAATTGAATCTGAGTTTATGTCTGCTTACAAAATCGTTACTTTACTATATTATTCCCGAACACGGTTGAATTATCTTACCTCCATCCCACATTCTCTGCAGACAAAAAGCCAGGCTCTTTCTCCAGCATGACATTCTGGCACTCACGAGATGCAAGAGGGGGCAAGCTGCCTGTTCTTCTCCTACAGGGCTTTGTAGAAGTACAGATGAAACTGTAATCCACTTTGGACCATAAGAGTAGACTGTTCTATCTAGAAACTTCAGGCAGCTCCATAAATGCTTGCCAAGACTGCAAAATCCTGTACTCTTGTTTTCGTGAAAGCCTCATTGCAAAGCAGCAGTCAGGACCTAATTTTGCTGTCAGGATGGAGCAATTTCACATGTCCACAGCAAAGAGAAACAGATGGCTGAGAGTAGAAGGGAGGGAAGGAAGAGCTGGAAGGGCAAATTGCAAGACTGCGGTGCTTTAAAGAACTGGCTCACCTTTTGTTCATTCCTATTTCACTGAAGTACACAGCCATGAGTCAGGAACAGGCAGGACTAAAGCACACAATGCCTGATGCCTAATGACACATACTGTTTGGTGCAGTTCAGTGGTTCTAGAGCAGGCTGGTAGGGCCCATTGGCCATCCAGCTGTCATGGGCAGCAGTATAAGATGGTGGGAACTACAGTCCAAAACACTGGGGGATCAAATCTTCCTAACTCCTTCTTTTGAGAGTGGTTTTCCTTGGAAAAATCCCACAGCTTGCACAGAAACATTTCAAGAAACTCTGGGTATTTTGGCTTTCCTTTTATCATTTAATGTGGAAGAAGAATATATGGAAGTGCTCCATTAACAAAAAAAAATTGATACTTAAGAAAAGAAAGATTAAAGGAAAACTTATTCGGTTTTCGATATATTTAGCAGATAGGTCATAGGCAATCTGCATAAGTGAGAGGTCCACTCATTGACTACTCCCTGCTCCTTAGCTAGGTCCTGAGTCTCCCACTTCTATTAGAAAGGACTTTTTAAAAAGAAAAACCAAATGTCAGTTAAAAAACACACACAATACACTTCCTAAGGTTTAAGGTGGATTGGAGAAAGATACAATAGAATGGTGGCTGCCAAGCTTGGATCCCCAGATGCTTGCAGGATTACAACTCCCAGAAGTCCTAACATGTTCAAAATACCTCTGCAGAAACTGGGTGCCTAGCAGGGTTACCCAAGGCATAGCTATCAAAGCTGAGACACCTAATGAAAATGCATCCACCCTCTTCAGGAGTAGCAGCTGCATCAACAGAAGAAAAGTGAAAGCTTGATGGTACTGAGAGTAGAGGAACTCCTGGAAGACAGCTACTGGGCAGCATCAGCAGTGGCAAGTGATACTGGAGAAAGATCTATCACAGACAATGGTAGTGACACTCAAGCTAACTCTTGTTAGTACTGCACAGAAGAGGGCAATGGTAAACCGTGTCTGAATATTTCATATCTCAAAAACTCTATGATGAGACAATCTGAAATGAAATAAGGGATGGTACTGGAAGAGTCCCAGGTCAGAAAGCACTCAATCAGCTACTGGAGCAGAGCAAAGGAAAAGTACGAAGGGCACAATTATTAATGAAGCAATTAGATTAAAGGCAAAAGGGTGTCTAGTGGCCGATGTACAAAGAGGTAAAAGGAAAGTCCAGTATTGCACGGCACATATAATTGGAGCAAGTAATGTGAGAAATGTGAATCAAGGGTAACGTGAAACCATAAAGCAAGAAATGGAACATTTGAATATTGCAGTACTTCGTGTGAATGAACTAAAGTGGATTGGAATAGGACGTGTTCACTCAAACAATTCCAAAGCATTTTACTCCTGAAATGACAAACTCAGAAGAAATTGTGTGGTCCTGATACTAAGGCAAGATGCAGCACATGCAGTAAGGGGTTATAATGTGACATCTAATCAACAACATCTGTCAGACTTCCTGGTAAACTTATCAACATAACCATCATTCAAGTCTGAGCTCCAGCTACAGATGCTGAAGTAGAAAAAACTGAAAGATTTAATGCAAATATCCAGGAGGAAATTAATGACACACTGTGATTGGGTTCTTTTGAAAGTTGTGGCAGTTCCTCTGTTTTGGCAGGAAGAAAGGACAGAGACCTTTTTAAATCTTTCTCAATTTCAACTTTATTAACTGGTGGTGTTTCAACTGTGACACCGACGGGATCAAAACATGACAGATCGGGTAACTGTCCATAACTTGACAACACTGATTGTTCTTGTAAACGAAGGTGATTTACTGCGGGGCTGGACCAAACCGTTCGCGATCCGTAATCTTGCGTAGGGGAGCACTCCGCATCGCACAAACTGTTCCACAGCATGGGTGACGTGCCCAGTCGCCCTCCTTCGGTGGGGTGTTGTAGATTGGGTCTGGGCGTATCACTTTCCTCCTGCGTCCTTGCCCCCGAGGAAAGACGATCACTGTCCATTCCTGTGTTTCAAAGAGAGTCTCTCCTTCTCCTTTTGTCTCCGGGTCAGGTAGTAGGCCTCCAACTCTTAGATTAGGAAAATCTTTAAGAAGATCCCGCGCTTTCTCATATTCTAATTTGCTCTTTTCTTTCTCTGCCTCGGCATTGCTCTCCTTTTCTCTCATTCTCCAGTCTACTTCCGAATCTCCTTTCTCCCCCTTCTTTTATATCCTCCTCCCACATAGAGAGTTTCAGCTCCTCCCCCTTTCTTCCTTCTCCTTCCTCCACTAGGCAAACCTCTACCCCCTTTTTCTCCTCTACTAAGGTTTCTTTCATCTCTCCTATCTCACCCCCGCAGGCTCCCTTTTCCTCTTTGGGTGTTTCTATCAGTGAGGACGGCTCACTTGCCTCCTGCTTTCCTTCACACACACACCCCCGACGAGTGGGCCGTCCTCTCTTCTACCAGCACTCCCCATTCTCCCTGTCGGGAAAAATAATCAGCATTAGCATGAGCACTACCCTTTTTATATTGGATTTTAAAAGCAAATGGTTGAAGACTCAAGTACCACCTGGTCAACCTCGGGTTAGTATCTTTCATACGGTTCAACCATTGTAAAGGTGCATGGTCTGTAACTAACGTGAAAGGAGCACCCAACAGATAATATCTCAATGTCTGTATGGCCCACTTTGCCGCTAATGCTTCTTTTTCTATGGTGGCATATCTTTGTTCTCGGGGTGTTAGTTTTTTACTCAGATACATTATAGGATACTCTACCCCTCTCTTTTCTTCGGCCAATACAGCTCCTATACCTCTATCTGAAGCATCTGTTTGTACAATAAAAGGCAAGCTGAAGTCTGGGGCATACCGGCGACATCTACGTTGGCTTGGGCATGTCGTGAGAATGGCTGATGGTCGGATTCCAAAAGATCTCCTGTATGGAGAATTAGTGCAGGGAAATCGCCCCAGAGGGAGACCACAGCTGCGATACAAGGAGATCTGCAAGCAGGATCTGAAGGCCTTAGGAATGGACCTTAACAGATGGGAAACCTTGACATCTGAGCATTCAGCCTGGAGGCAGGCGGTGCATCATGGCCTCTCCCAATTTGAAGAGACCCTTGTCCAGCAGGCTGAGGCGAAGAGGCAGTCCCGAAAGCAGCAAAATCAGGGAGCTGGACAGGGGACAGATTGTATTTGTCTTCAGTGTGGAAGGGATTGTCACTCTCGAATTGGCCTTCTCAGCCACACTAGACGCTATTCCAAGACCTCCATACAGAACAGAGTTATTATTACCAGAGTCTCTTGAGACTGAAGGATGCCTACTACCGGCTAGGTAAATCATTTAGTATTCATTTCTGGTGCTCAAATGCTTCTTGTTCTCTAAACCCCTAAGTTACCTTATTGGTCATCCTTTTTTTAGTTAAATCTGTGAGTGGTGCGGCTATCTCAGCAAAATTAGGGATGAATTGTCGGTAATACCTAGCCAATCCCAAGAATTACTGGACCTCCTTTTTACTTTTAGGTTGAGACCATTCTGATATTTTTTCTACTTTGTCTGGCACCGGTTGGATTTTCCCTTGTTCTACTCGAAACCCTAAGAACTTTATTCCTTTCTTTGCTATCTTACATTTAGAGGGATTCACCTTAAGTCCTGCCTTTCTCAGTTCAATTAACACTTTCCCTAAATGTTCCACATGTTCCTCCCAACTATTGCTACAAATCAAGATGTCGTCAATATAGGCTCCTGCGAAGTCTCTCACTGGTTCTAGGACTCTATCCATCAATCACTGAAAAGTGGCAGCTGCCCCATGTAACCCAAATGGCATTCTGGTGAAATGGAACAATCCTCTAGGTGTGACGAAAGCAGTTTTCTCCTTATCAGCACCTTTCAGCGGAATTTGCCAATAACCCTTAGTCAAGTCTAGAGGTGAAAAGTATTCAGCCCCTCCTAACCTCTCTAACAAGTCTTCTACTTTGGGCATGGGATAGGCGTCAAATTTAGACACCTCATTCAATTTTCTAAAATCTATACATGGTCATACACTCCCATCGGGTTTAGGCACTACCACTGGATAACTTCTCCAGGAACTATAAGATGGTTCTATCACACCCAAAGACAACATTTCCTCTACTTCTTTGTTTATAGTTTCCTTTAAATGATGAGGCCAATTTCTCCCCCCTGATCTAACTACTACCTGTGGCTTAGTGTTGATTTGATGTTCAATCAGTGTGGTATACCACACTGGTATACCAGTGTGGTTAGAGAAGACGTCTTTTAATTTTCCTTCTATCTCCCTGACTTGTTCAATTTGATCTGGTTCTAATTCTTCCCCTAAAGTAATCCTTTGGCTGTCCTGCAAGCAGACTAGAGCTTCTGTGCCTAAGTCCTCCTCTCCTGCTTCTCCCCATAACACTTCTCTTTCTCTCCACTCCTCCTATATGCTCCCTCCGTCAAGTTCAAGGTGCGCAAAATAGCTGTCTTCACAGTTTCATATTGTGCAGCTTCTCTAGGTGACAGAGTGTGCACTACCTCTTGTAATAGCCCGGTGAGACAAGGGATTAATATCAAGGTCCATTGCTCTTTTGGCCATCCGGCCGCCATAGCCACTCTTTCAAAGGTATGTAAATAGGCTTCTGGGTCGTCCGCTGGCCCCATTTTTTGTACTCTAATAGGTGTTGGACCTGTCACCAACGCATTTCGATGTAAGCTAGGACTTTTTAAAAATAATTCCTCTTCGACTTCTTGTTTCACTATCCTCCTCGTTAGTAACGTTTGTTGTTCGGCTAAGTTTTATATCAATCTCTCTTGTCTCTCTATAGTCCATTGCAATTTCAAAATTTAATCTTCTCCCACGCTTGGAACTGTCCCACATTGGGCGCCATTGTGATTGGGTTCTTTTGAAAGTTGTGGCAGTTCCTCTGTTTTGGCGGGAAGAAAGGACGGAGACCTTTTTAAATCTTTCTCAATTTCAACTTTATTAACTGGTGGTGTTTCAACTGTGATGCTTGCCTCCTGCTTTCCTTCACACACACCATAACAGGATGTGATGATAATCATGGGTGACTAGAATGCAAAAGCAGAAAACAAAGCAGAAGCAAATACAGTTGGGGAATATGGCCTTTTCAGAATAGAAACAGAAGAATGACTCATAGAATTCTATGAAGCAATCAACCCAATAATTGGAACTACATGCTTTAGCCAATCAAACAGACAACTGTAAATATATGTACATCACATGTACCGTGGCCAATATGAAATTGCTCAAACAGACTACATAACTGGAAGTAGCAGATGAAGAACCTGTGTTTTCTATAGCAAAACAAGACCATGAGCAGATTGTGGTACTGCCGTGTTAATGCCAGAAATTACAGCAAGATATTTCTGAAAATGAAAACTAAAAGCATAATTGTGCCAAAATATAATTTAAATAACATTGATGAATGTCCATTTAATGAATAGATTTTCATTTCTAAACTCAGTTGACCATGAGCCGGAAGAACTTTATTACTAGAGAAGAAGGCAAAAATTCCTTCAGTCAAAAGAAAGCAAAAGCCTAGATGGACAACTGACAAAACTCTTAAAATTGTAAAGGATAGATGAGAAACAAAAGTAAAAGGTATCAAAAAATAAGGTCAGAAGACTTCAGAAACTTGTAGGCACAAAGAGAGTTTTTCAGAGGAAACAGTAATTTGCCCCATCTCCCTCCCAAGCAGCAAGTTCCAATGCCACAAAAATCGCTCTTCTCAGCCCCCTTTTACTCCTGGCAGAAAGTATGTGTGTAAGGGTAAGGGAGTAGCACTAAATCCCAGAGCAACAGATTGTGTGTAGAGGTAGCCTTACTACCCAGAATCCGATAATAAACATCCCATCTTCTTCCTGCCCACACTGATACTTGACTACTCTGTACATCCATGATTTCTCCAATTTGGTTCCCCTTCCAGTTTGCAACCCCATTTATTGTGAAATAGCAACCACTTATTCTTCTGTGATCCTCCTGTAAAGGGCAAAGTCTAATTGATTTATTCAAAAAGCTTCTTCACAAGCTATCTTCACCAAATAAAATGTAAAGCAGTACATTCTGGCTCTCAGTAATCAAAGAAAGATGATAAAAAATGTTTATGGACCATGAACTACACAAATCACTTACTAATCAAATTCTTCGTTCTTGCTTTCTTTTTTTCACACTCCTTTGCTCTAAAGCCCCAAAATTACTTAAACACAAATGCACACAAAAGCAATTTTCTAATAGTGCCTCTATTAACCTCAGGAAAATGATACCCTCTGATTTTAATAGAACTGCTGTTTTTGACTTTTATAGAATAACCTAAGACCAAGTTACTTGATGGATGGATGCCGGTACCCATATGAACCCACCCAAACCAACACTGGCTTTGAAAGCTCTACTTCACAGAGCTTATGGTAGGTACATGGGAGACATGAGATACCTTTTCAGTGGTAGTTCCCCATGCATAGAACTACTTCCCTAAAGAGATACGTTAGGCAGGTCTGGAAGACATTTTGTCTCATCGGCTTAAAGTTGTTTAATTATTACTCTTCTTTAATCTAAAGATTTATAAAATGACGTTTAAGTTAATGTTTTTTCATTATGTTGAGCTCCTGTTTTAGCTAACTGGCATTGTAGATCACAGTTAATTGGCTGCTTTTTAAAATATTGGATGCTTTTCAATACTGTTGTTTTTAGAGATGGGGATATTCGTATTTGTAAATGTTCACTCAGCAGCCGTGTGGGGAGACTCGTCCTCCTGCCCCCTGCCTGGAGTGGCCAACCGAGCAGGAAGACAGCGGAGCTCCGGGTGCCATTGGCAGGATGAGCAGGATCTTCACCACGCCAGGACATGTGAGTGGATGGTCTGGTCCCGGAGGCCAGACCCTCATTAGGTCCAGCTTGGACGGGGATATTCGTATTCATAACATTTCTAGTTGTTTTATCTGTTTGATTGTACATTGCTTTGAGAGAACTACAATTTTGAAGACCAGTAAACAAAACTTTAAAATAAGCCAAGATTCAAATGTTGTTTCTGTTTTGGAATAAAACTGAAAATGCAGGCAGCAAACATAACATTGCAGTACAAGATAACTAATTAAAAGGAAAGAGAAATTGAAACTCAAGCATCTGTCAGGCCAGAGAGTCTGATGCCTGAATATCTCCCTAAGAGCCCTATAGAACATTATAGACCTCTACGGAAAAATCAGACGCCTGTGTTCGTCGCAGCTGGGAGTTATCCCAGGGTTTAATTCCAGAATGAGACCAGATATTTCCAGTCATAGCAAAATGCATCTGAGTGTCAAGGTCTAAGTCTTTTCATTGTTACAGCAATTCCAGGCAACATCAGCTTGCCTATTTCGACAAGCTTTATTCATCTGTTCCATAGGCACAAAAATACTTCAATGTTGTTGAAAACATCCGGAAGCCTTATAGCTATGGAAAAATGGTGGGCAGAAATGCTAAAAAACAAAACAAAACAAAAACCTAAACTTAAGTTGCAGGCAAATACTTAAGTCAGATTTCAATCCAAAATACTAGAAATACCAAAAATAATGTTTTATATTTTTAGAATTATATTCTAAAAATGTAGGAGCTTATAGTCTAAAAAGGCACAATGAAAAAGCAGAGAATACATCACGTAAAATATCATGGTTCTTAAAAGGAAGAATATACAAAGTAAAATACTTTCTTAGGCTTTAAGCACATAGTAAGGACCTACACAGAACATTTTTAAATAACATTCTCAGCCAGCCAAGCCCACCACGTGCTGGTCTGTGTCGATGAAAGAATGCATGATGTTTATGTTGCCAGATTTGGAAACAAAGCCCACTGCTGCGCTGCTATACGCCTGCTGCTCTTTGTTGTCTGGTGTCCAGTATCACTGCTGTTGGTATCTGGTGTGTATGGCAAGGCGTCTTCTTGTGTATATCTTTGCTTCTCTGTATTTATATTTCTCTCAGTTGTTTATATTTCCCTTCATCTGTAAACAACTGAATTTTCCTGGTGTAGCAAGTTACTGATACCTAGAAACGGTTAAATTGTTTTGTATTTCTTATCAGTTGTTTACATGTTCAATGGCCAGCCATGAAATAAATTATTGTGCAAGGCAATGTCATTGTACATTGACCTTGTTTCCAGACTTGGCTGGAGAGCTGGCTGATTATTTCACAATGACTTTTAGTAAACCGCTGTTCAAACCTCATTTTTAAGGGATAATGTATGTTTTCAGGATAGCATTTTTCTATACATACCCTTTTTTTTTAACATACCATACAGACACATTTTCACATCTTGACAATTAAGAGTTTTAGAGCACAATTCTGATTAATTCAGATGCTAAAGGCCAACTGAAGCTCGACTGAATCCAAGCCCCACTCCAGCCCAGGAGCACTGGAAATTAGTTAGGAATACGCATACCTTGGTAATGATATGAGGTCATCAATTTATAGGGTCACCGTAATTCAGAAGCAACTTGATGACGCATAATGACAATAGCCCTCACCTTGGCTTCTTCATGCTAGCCAAATGGTTGTGTGACTTGGCTGGATGAGATTTGGAACTGGCAGAATATAACTCCTCCCTCTCTCAAACCTTTCTATGCTCTACTTTAGTATCTTCTGCCAGCAGATCTTCAGAGGTCAGCCTGCACAGGTGCAAGGGAGTTCTGCAGCAGATGGGCAATTCAACCAGTATGGCAGAAGCTTCTGCCTATTCTAAACTCTCCTCCACACCTCGAGCACCTCTGAGCTAGGACTGCACTATTTATATATTATGGGTTCATCTCTGGAACAATTAATGTAAAACAGCCTGAGAAGGGACTCACTAATTGTTGAGTCTGCTTGTGTAAGTCATATCACATATAAAAAATGTTATAAAGGTACCCCATCCTAGTACTGAGAAGTTACTAGGGTGTGGCACTTCACCTTTTGTTTGGTTTCTGCTGGAACAATTACTGAAAGGTTACTGGCATTTTCCAATATTTAGTTTATTTACAAATATGGACCTTAGTCACAGGGGAAGCTTAAATTGTCCAAAAGATAGGCAGAGTCCGCTGTATCAACTGCTGGAACTACACCTTTACCATAATCTGAAGAAAATACATGTACTGCTGGTTAGCTGCAAACAGGTGTGGGATTGCTTGCAACACTTTTTTATTTTGTTTTAATCCAATGTTAGTGGGCGTGTACACTGTCGCCATGGATATACTGGGGGCTAAGCATTACAATATGCCAATTAATGGGAACATCATGCCTTGCTCCTATTCCCCTTTTAAAATTTGATTTCTCAAATTAAAAGGTGGGAAGAAATGGGCAGGCAATTGGCAGGGGGAAAGGGGTAGTTCTGTACAGCCTGAAACTATGTTTATCTCTAAAATCCAGAGCAGAAAAGAACCGGATGGGGCGTCATTTTGCATTGCAGTAGAATTCAATGTCATGTGATATGCCAGGAGTCACTATGGAATTGATAGTTTTTCTGGAGTGTGTAGTCTTGGCCAATCTCAGACTATCACAAAAACCATCACCAACGCAAACTGCCAATACAGTGTCTTGCAAGATCAGCTCTTGGACTAAAAAATGCAACCTGCTTTCATTTCCTTTTTACACAATTACACCTTACCCCCTGTGCCAGGATGGAGGGGCCAGATCTGGATGAATGATTTCCTCTGGCCACAGTTTAAGATTTTTAGTGGGGACAGGGGAAAACCTGCTCATGTCTCTGAAAAGTAATTAACCAACTCTTTCATTTCCATGGTAATGTGTCACCTAGCTATTAACCTCCATTCAAGAGTTGTGCAAAATTCAAATGGTTCAATTTGCTGCATTCATATTGCACTTCCTTCACCTGAACAATTTTATAGTTCTGATACCTCCATTCTTTGCATTGCCGAAAAAGTTATCTCCAGAAGAGGAGAGACAATGCTGTGGCCATAAACACTTGAGCAATTGCTGCTAGCAAATATTTCTTCTTGGGGTGATCTTCAAGAAAAAAGTTTAAAGGAAGATTAATTTTGTGAGAAACACCTCTTTCTTTCTTTCTTTCTTTCTTTCTTTCTTTCTTTCTTTCTTTCTTTCTTTCTTGGAAGTAGCATATCACCCAGTCCACAAGTTCATACATAAGGTTTAAGCATGTGCTTCTCTTTTTCTTTCTCCCTCTGTCTATTTGGCAATGGAAAATTAAGAGGCTCTATTTTTAGGCTTTTCCCTTAGACATGATATGACAAGCATTGTTCTCAAAATAGCATGCCCTTGGTTTATCAAATTTTAGTTCACTAAAATTGTTTTTTACAGTGCCACTTTGGAATTAGTGGTGTTCCTCCTTTTCCACTAAGAAGCAAAGGGATATGATGTGTACCATTCTCTCTACCTATCTCACCTTGAGAAATAAAATTTCTCATTATGCAAAATCCAGACACTAATACATTTGTGATGGTTTATCTCCCATGTCTCCCAAACCTAGTGTTTTTATATCTTGCCAACAAAATCTTTAATTACATTTCCTTTTGTACATTTCAGGAAATGGTTAAAAAAAAGCTTCAGTATGTTTGTTTTTCAGATTGAATACATCTCAGTGCTTTGGTGCTAAATCAAAGAGTGTACTCATGTGAACTAATGAATCAGTTATTCCAGAGTGGTTCAAGGGTATCAGTGACATTAAATTAGAAGCATTGGTTTGCTAAATATTCACAAATCTCTCATAACAAATATTATATGCAGCTGAAGTCAGCTATATTGAATTTGTAAAGTTAATAGCACTGTTGTTCTTTCCCTTTTTATAATTATACTGGTCCACCTGATGATTTACAGTTTTACACACTGTATGATCCCACACACTTTTGCTATGAATTAAGCTGCTCTGAATTCCATGGGACTGAGGGTGTGACCATATCAGCAAAGACACAGCAAATGCAATTGGACTGGGATGACCTGATTTGCATTTTTTTCCCATTGACCACACGGCACAAAGGAAATGTGGATCAGCCCACAGTCCACCCACCCCACCATACATTGCTTTTCCCTCCACTGCTCAGGCTTTGATTTTTTATTTTAATTGATCCATTTGCATCTGTTCAGGCACTGTGATTACTTGAACCAAGACAGAAAAATGTGTGCTTTTAGTGGTTGGCAAAATGGCATGATGCCTGGGAGAAGAAATAATTATGTTTTCTTTTTAAAAGAAACTTGATGTCAGCGCTGTTATACTAGAGCACCTAGACACACACACACAATATCTTTATGAGAGAAGGAAACAAGACAAGGAAATTGCCCTATGACCATTGTTTACAGCTTATTAGGTAGTTCCCATTACCACGCCTCCTGCAGAGCTACAAAAGAGCTATGTTAACAAGCTGCAAACAGGGCTGTCAGTCTACTTCCTCCTTTTCCCCTGTATGGCCAGTTAATGTGAACAGACCTAGGGAAACTCAAATTCCCCAATGCAAATGCACAGGAAGTGAAACTTCAGGCGGGGTAAAAATCTCGGTCAGGCAGATGCCCATATAGCAAATCCAGAATGTTAATAAAAACCTGCCCACTGAGGACCACTTCATAAATAATAACACCCCTTGATTTCTTCCTCATAGAGCTGAATGTATGAAAAGGTTTCAGTGACAAGCACAAAGTTTGAGACAGTATGAAAGTCTTATCTTCAGGCTTTGATCTGTGATGGCCCATTCATTCACACATGCACGCATCAAGTGACAGATACATAGATGTGAACTAGTCAAAATTCCCAGAAAGAAAGTAATGGGATATTTTAGGTTGCATGCAAAACTGGTTGTGCTAACAATGTAATGCTACAGAACCAGCAGATTTTAGCGGGTGGGGATTCAATATCTAGTGATGGCAGTGCAATGGCATAGTGCTTGCAGGGTCAGAACACCAGGACATTGATTATCAGGGATGAAGATAATGTTTGGCTCCTTCCTCATTCCCTCTGGGTTTGGCTTCAAGCCTGGTTCACCAGCAGCAATATACACCTGGGAGCTACTTTTGTTGTAACACATAGTACTTTGGGTGAGTTAGTCTTGAGTGACTCTTAGCTTTACTAAAGACATAGCTGTATCTGATAGAGATGGAAATTGTTATAAAATTAAGCAACCCTGTATCCAGGATGTGCAGCTTCCAAAGGTCTGTGGACCACATATACCCCACCTCCCATCTTTGAAGGATACGACCACACTCTGATCTCCAAACCCCAATTGCACATACATTTTTAAGATTTTTGTGTGTGTGTTTAAATTTAGCCCCCCTTATGGCCAATAGGGCCTTATAGGGATCATGGTTGCCAATCCTCCAATCTTATTTAAGCTTGTAACTGGTTTGTTGTTGCTGCTGTTGTTGTTGTTTCAAACACAGGACATGATCAGATAATAGTTATGCACCACAGAGAGTGCATTTGGCCATTTTGGATATTTCTTTTTAAAAAATTGGAGTTGGAGGGCTGGAGTTCAGCATATACTTTGCCCATGTCTGTTACAGATCGAGACAGCTGCCTGCAGTTTTGCACTCTTCCCGGAATGGCTACAGAGACTGTTAGCAGGAGTGCCTGTACTTCCAGACATACCACTAACACCCTGTGGGGGTGAGTGTCCTTTACAATCAGGACAACTGTTTCAGGCAGAGTAGTTGAGAAGATCATACCACAGATAGTTAAAAGGCTTTGATCAATTCCCTGGAGCTTTGACAAAAGCTTATGGAAGACTTCTGTACTTGTGTTAGGATCAGCCCTCCTAGATGAAATTGTAGGGAAAAGCTTGTCACTTCTTAAGACAGTAAGGATGAGAACCCTGAACTGGCATTCACGGAAAGCCTTTGAAACCATCTGTCTCAGCACACTCATCCCAGCCGTGAATCACAGGCAAAAAGCAGCACGAGGGGGCTGAGACTCATTTCCATAGTCCCTGCCAGCTCATCAGTGGCACAGGTATTCATTACCGCCTGTTGGTCCTTCTCCCACTAATTGGGGAAGGGAATGCCAGCAAAAGGTTATCCTCATGGAGTGAGCCCATAAATTATGCAATCTCGCTGTCTGAAATTGACTGACTGGTTGCACACCATATTTCAAAAGTGTCAAACCAAGGCTGCTTTCTCCTTTATTAGAATTACTCATACATTTTTATTTGAAAGAATGGAAGTGTAAACCTAGACCAGAGTGGGTTCCCAGACAAATTAGCGCTTAAGTAACAAGTTATATTGTGCCATCAAATTCAGTCTCACAAGATCATCTTTAGAACTTTCATCTCAAAATGGCTAGCAGTCGAATTAAAAACCCCACAATATGGAGAGGGGTAGGGTGGGAGAAATCTGAAACTGAGATATATTGGCTTGCCTATAAGCATTAAAATGGCAGAGGGAACGTTTGAATAAAATCATAACTTCATCTATAAACCTCTATGTTACACTCCCTCCCTCCCTTCCTCATGGGCTATCTCAGTTTATCAACACCTGCATGGTTATTATCCAAGCTCTATTTACCCATCTCTAAAAATGAATGCACAAACTAATGGCAACCGAGAGTAACCATAATTCTGTACCAATAAACCATTTCTAAAACATATTGATAATTATGTGTCATCAACTCAATTCAAATTTACGGTGACCCTCTTAGGGTTTTCTAGGTATAAAATACTTTCATGTGGTTTATTCATCTTACCTTTTGGTGGCATTCTGGGACTTTGCAACTTGCCTAAGGCTGCACTGGTAGCAGGGTACTTAACCCCGTATGATCTAGGTGAGCTGGCCCCTCTCCTGAAAGGCACTGAGAGGATCTGAAGTCCTGGCCAGGCACTACTACACACCAATCTGCACCAGCTCTACAACCTTTAAGAATCTCCCCCATCTAATTTATTTTTCTGACAGTCTGATTTTGTTGTTCCATATGATGTTATTGCCATCAACATCTCAGGTCTTGGGTTTTATGTTTGTGATGCATATGAGCTTTGGGTTTAGAGCTGGATTGTTCTTTTTTCTTCTCATGTTTTATATTATGTATACCGTCTGCTATAAGACGTCCAGAGTACTGGCCTGCCACTAGATGGGTGTGGTAGAGGTTAAATAAATGAATGAATGAATGAATAAATAAATGATACTTTCCTAATGTTACCAAGGAACTCACGCCTACTTTCTCAAAATAGTGCCCTAGCATCTCCATTTTCCCCCGTTAGGACATTGAAGTGGCAGTGTATACTTACTGATCGCTCATTCAGTTAGTCAGTAGGTGGGCCTACCTTTCATAATGCATAGCATTGTGCAATAATATTCTTGTGGAACCTTTAAGAACTACCATGGGCCAACTTTCTCAGATGCTTGCATCTCAATCAGAATCATCCAAACTACAAGTTTCCGAGTAAGCCTGAGATGCATCCTCCTGGTCAGATGCAACCAGTATTCTGGGTTCTATCCTCCTTGACTCATGCTGATACCTAATTAACATAATATTAAGTCATGTGGGAGGACTGAATAGAAAGATTTGTCCTGCAATGTGTGGAAAATGCAGGTTTCAACACCTACACTTGCTGCTTAGTCAGTTCTGATTTATGGCAAACTTTTCCAGGGTTTTCTAGGTATACTCAGAATGGTTTGCCATTCCCTTCTTCTGGAAGTATCCTGGGACTCCGCAGTTTGCCCAAGGCTACATAGGCCAGTTCTTCTTCCAGGAGGCACTTTGGGGAATCAAACTCCCAGCCTCTGTCTCTGCAGTCAGATAACTAAGTGGTTAGTGCTGAAGGCTTCTGGGAGCTGCAGACCAAGAACGCCTGAGTTACCCAAAGTTGGGAACCATTGCACTAGACCAGTGACGGCGAACCTTTTTTGACCCGAGTGCCCAAATTGATGAGAAAAAAAAAAGCTCAGTGGGCGGCAGCAGCAGAACTGGAAGTGTCGATGGAAGGGGGAGTCCTGGGCACAGAGGTGCCTCGAGACCCCACTCCAGATCCGCCGCCAGTGCCAGCTGCTCTGGATCCTGGCCCGGTGCCTGTCGGGGCGCCAGCACTGTGGCTGCAGCCGCCTTCTCAGGTTTGGCTGCAGGGGAGGAGTAGCAATCCAGCGACTTATGGCTTGCGTGCCCAGAGAGGCTCTGCGTGCCAGCTGGGGCACACGTGCCATAGGTTCACCATCGCTGCACTAGACAGATAAAATCCACTAGATTCCCTCTGTGACACAGAATCCATTTGAAAACACTGGCAACATTCTAGCTTCAGAATGAAACTGAGCATGCATGAAATAGCTTTGCAGCAGTTGCTGCAAAGGCTTTAATGAGGCAAGAAATCCTTAATTGCTTTCAAATTGCTGTTCAAAATTTCATCACACCAATAAAGGACTGCCTTCCTTGACAAACACCAGCAATTTCCATCAAAGTACCACAGAAATATATATGCATTTATGTCCTAAAGTTGGAATAGAAGGATCAATGCCACAACTTTCAGAACTTTTTAACTTACTGTATCCTGGGTTTTTTTTTTCTTTTTTACTAGATCAATTTGAAATGAAGGACAATCGTAGCCCAATTCAAACAATTAAATTTTGGCCCCCCATTTTGATTTTTGAGAAACCATCATGCCTTCCTTTGATGGACAGGTAAATGGAATAAAATCCTGAAAGAATTTTACACAATCACATAATGATAAAAGCAATTAGCAGCTGGGTAAGAGAGGGAGATTTAGAATGCAGGGATGGAAGTTTAACTGCCAAACAAAGTTTAGATAGAAATTAGGCAGGGCTAGGAAGGGAGCCAGCAGGAACTTGGGTAACAAAGAAATGATTTAGGTGCATATTAAAGAAGCTGGGCAGGGTTAGGAAATTGACTGCAGGTTTGGTCAGTAGTCTTTCTTCCCAAGCTAAAGTAATGTCCTCAAAAGGGCTAGTAATGCCTCCCTAGAGTAGTTCTAGGGAAGACTGGCTTTGTAGTAAGCAATTCATTGTTTCAAATTCTGTGCGGTGTTCATGCTGATATGCTGAAGTTAAATATCTGTTCTCAAATGAGTACTTTGTCTTTAAGTAAGCTTCAGCCCTCAAGAGTTTTAAAAATATGTTTTTATTTCAGTTCTGGAATCTACCTCAGTTTACATTTAATGTAAAAAAGTACAAGCAATATTAAACACTTACCTTTTACTCAAAGGACTGGAGGCAGCCTCATTACCTCAAAATACATTTAATGGTGGAAACAGCTACTAATACATTACAACATATAGCTTATAGTAATAAAATTTTAATATAAATTTACAATTAACACAAAAATGATTGTAATTACTTAGTATAATAACATGCAGTTACTGATTTCTAAGGAAAATGCAATCTTCAGCAAATGGTACATGGCAGAATTCAAAACAGATTTGGTGCAAGACACTTCCCTCCCATTGATGTTAAGCTACTCTATACCATAATTGCCTAACACTAAACTTTGCTCCAATATCGGGATCCAAGGAATGAGCACTGCACACCAGTGAGCAAGGAGAGTAGAAACACATTATAAATATAAGTTTTTAAGGTGCCACAAGATTTTTGTCTTTTTTATTTTTATTCCTTTTTTCTTTTGATTTTGCCTGACATTCTGCAAAGTGTAAGTGCTGTAGCTATCTCTCAGGTATTTGACTGTTGCCTGTGACTGTGTATTCACACTACACCTTTATGGGCGTATGCCAGCTTTATTCTCACCTTCTCTTTCCAGTTTGTGCATGCCGTAGGCTTACCAGCTATCTATTTATATTTATTCATTTAAATTATATAAATATTAAATAATTTATATGTCACCTTTCTCTTTCACTCAAGCAGCAGCATTAAGTGAGGGCAAGAGATCATGTCAAGCTTGGAAACACGGCTTTTCCTCCATGCAGGCTAGATTCTGGGAATTTTAATCCCACGAATTAGTTTTTCCATGCGTTGATATAACGTAAATCTCGGACTGATCTCCTAAGGGCAGAAATAGCGACTACTGCAACCCTGGAACACAATCACACTAAATTTCTACTCAGAAGGATCATGAAGTCCAGCTGTGAGCAGAACTGCAGTTTTACAAAACAATCCTAAGCATTTGTTTTTTCAGGAAGTCCTGAAGAAAACAATAAGCTGCCTGCAGCCTTGCAAGTCCCACTCAATTCTACAAGCCGTACAGCCAAGCGAATATAAGATTATCG
Source organism: Intellagama lesueurii (assembly GCA_037013535.1). NCBI lineage: Eukaryota > Metazoa > Chordata > Lepidosauria > Squamata > Agamidae > Intellagama > Intellagama lesueurii. The sequence goes on from JBAJHW010000002.1 coordinate 257,508,690, forward strand.
CTTTAGTACGTTTAGACACCAGAAACATGCTCCTGAATTCACACGGGTTGTCTCTAAAACCGAATCGTTCCAAAGCCTCGCCTCCCTGTACTTCTTTTGTTGAACACATTCGAGTGCCTCGATCTTGCTTTACGGCCCTGTTGCAAACCGACTGTCGTAATCGGAACGCGACCGGAAGCCTGCTGCTCTTCCGTGCTTTACGCCCGAACCCGGAAGTGGTTGGGAAGGTTTAGTTTAATTTGGGAGTAAATGACGTCTGATCGTTGTTTGTCTCCTGTAAACTCTTGGGAGCTCGACTAACTAGGAGCTCTCGCCACGATCATGGACCGGAAAAAGAAGCCGCTGGACGTGACAGTCTCCTCGGTGAGCAGGGAAGGGGAGGCGGGAGGGGAGAAGTGGCTCCCGGCCCTGCGCTTTTCATCCCCAAAGGAGTGTGTGGTGAGGAGAGCCTGGAAGTCTCGGGCCTTGCCCCGGCGTGTAGGGGAACTCTGCACTCTGCCTATGCTCAGGGGCAGCTCTAAAATCTGTTATTAACGAACACGTTTTCTAAACTCACTTACGGCGTTCGGCCCTACTTTCCCTGTTGCTTTAATCCTGCTAATCGTGAGGGGCAGTTATGAGTTTTTAATTGTGAACTTATTGGTCTCAAGGTGTTGGAAGAAAATTTTGAGGTAATGAGAATTCCAGGTAATGAGAATTCCTTTTCATTGATGATAGTCCTGATGACTTTGTGGTTTAGAAACAACTGTCACCTTAAAGACTAACATTATTTGATACATCTTTTCATGGAAGGCAGTCCACTTTATCATGTGGATGTCCACAAAAGTTTGTGCTTGATAAAACTTTGTGGTCTTTAAGGTGCCTCAGGACTTTTTGTTTTCTTCTGCATTGCCCTTAGCAATGAGTCAGACAGCCCATTGTTTTGGAGCGACATTCTCAGTATTAAACACAATTGTTTTGTAGTTTACAGAAAAGAGGTAACCGGAGACTCTTAAGGCCTGCTAAGATGGTATAAGCAGTTCTGTTATGGATATTGTTATTAAATATTCTGTTATGGGGACTGGCTGCTGGACTTCTCTGACTTCTTTCTCTCTTTTCCTTTGCTGTTCCTGATCTAGCTGGTAGACTTGAAAGCTGAACTTTTCCGGAAACAGGAAGAATTCAAAAAAGAAAAACTTCTGAAAGATGCTGGAGTTCATATAAAGCCTAAAGTAACAAACAAGGTAGATAATTTGTTATGGTGACTTTTTCCCCATTTCAGTACTTGTGTGCATGGGATTGCAGCCAGTACATTTAGTAGGTTTCTAATATATTAACAATTGTTTCCTTGAACAGCTGTTAGTAGTGCTGGATAACTGTATCGAGAAATATAACTGGATCAAGATAAGGGAGATAAAAACTGAATACAATGGAAAGTTGGTTAATCTGATGTCAATATACCAAATGTTGTCTCCTGTTTAAATAACAGTTGTGCATTTGCCTGGAGTAGTTTTAATTTTCCATAGAGATGGGAGTTACACAGCATGGTCTTAAGTACTTAAAAAGAAGGTCTTATAGTTCAGTGGGAAATACCCCCTAATAAACATGATTAATATTGTAGGTAGGCTCAAAAATGTGGTGGTCATAGTGGAATTGGAGTGGGCGGAAGCCTCTTTTGCTGTCACAACTGGCCTTTTGTTAGCTAGTACATGCACACACACACACACCAACTGATATCAGATCTGTTGGCACAACTCAGTCTATTGCCACAACTGCTGAACTGGTTGAGGTAAGTCAGCAAAGAGCCAAAAAATGGGGAGGGAGAAGAGGAAGAGTGGGGGAGGTGCTGAATTATGCCAGAGCCAAACCCTGCTCAGCCCACAGCCACAGCCACCGTGCTAACTTAACGGTAAGGGCCAGGGTAGTCTTAAGTAATTTTTGACATCACTAGGTTGGGATGGGTTTATATGACTAGATAGCATTGTGTTTTTCTTGCTTTAAGAGTAGCTTAAAGGAAATCTTCATTCTTAATACAACAGACCCTTATTCTTCATTGCACATTAGGAAAAACTCATGATCATAACCATTATGTAGGGATAATACATAGTGAAATTACAGACATTTCTGATGGTGTTGTTAAACATCTTTCTGAAAAGAAGGAATAAAAACCAGAGACCACCATAGCTTCGTACTGAGGCTGTTAACTTACTTAGGCATTTGTTCCAATTGCCATAAGCTTTGCTGGGAGAAGAATTTTGATGAATTGAATGCATCCAGAGGGTTTTATGTTGCCTACCTACATTCAGAAATATCTGGAATGGGAGTTCCTGGAATCAAGATGATGCTTAAGTACTATGAACTGCCCAGAGAAGTGCTGCGGTACTAATGGGAGCAATATATTAAATTAAAGTAATAAATAAGTAGTTCTGACAAACAGTTTTGAAGCTGAAATACAGGTTTGTATCTTTTTTCAAAACATACAGAAGCCCAATATTTGGACTAAGCAAAACAAAGGTGTTTCCAGTCGAGCTGAGAGAGATGCTGAGCAGAAGATAGAAGAGCAACAAACGTTGGATAAATCAAGGTACGTCTTCAGTTTGAGAAGGAAAAGCCTGAATTTAAATTTTGTTACAAAGTGTATAGGTAAACAAATGCAAAACAGAATTATATAGAGTTGATGCAACCTAGGCTTTATTTCAGTCCCCTTGGTCTCTATTTCTGGAATGAGTTATTTTGAATTTTTATAGTATTAGGCTTAAGACAGCATGTGGCTATGGATGATGAGTGCCCTGCTAAAAAGTGGATAATAATTTGTATATTGGGGCAACAATAATTGTCCGTTTATGAATTATATCTAATATCTGTTTCTAAGAATGTGATCAGAATGTTGGCACTTCTGTAGTTCAAACTCAGATATATATTTTCTTGTTGAATGACATTGGAACAAACTTTCACTGGTTTGTTCTGCTATCTGCATAAACAAACTATGTGGCTTAATTTATTTAATTCAGATGAAGTGCGTTTACAGTGCTTTACACTTCAATCATCGTTCTTTCATCTGTAGTTATTCAGTGGCTTTTCTTAATAGTTTCTGATTCCCTTGGACAATGCTAAGGCTTTTTAAAAAATATGAATAAAGCTGCCTTTGTGTGAGTCACCTCACAAATCTTAAAGTAGCCATATGCCAATTCCATGACTAAATGGAATGTGGTGTTTGTGGTCTGATGTGTCCACAGAGGTAGTTGCAATAGAAACTCCAGACCCACAAGGAAGCTTACTACCCTTGTCATATGGAAAACAATACTAGTCCCCCCCCATAGGTTTGTGGAAATGTGTTTCATTGAAGAAAGCTCAGACTGTCTTGAGATAGCAGTATTGACTGCATGTGTTAGTCCTATAATGAGATCTTCAATATTTGGGTTGGTGAAAAATTGCCAGAGTTCATTGAGTAACTGATTTTTTTTCTTTTTTAGACAAAAACTGGAAGAGAAAGCACAACTGTATGAGAAGATGACCAAAGGAGACTTTCCAGGTAAACAAAATTGTACTTTGGGGAATGTGTTATTAGATTTTCCTCAAACTAAAGCATTAGCATTATGCACTCCTGTTTTAGAGAAAGCCCATCGACTCTGAACTTGATAGGTCTTATTTCTCAGTAACCATGCTTAGGACAATATTTTAACTATGTGATCTAGTTGCTGGTACTCCCTTGAGGTGTTTGAATGTTGTTTCATTTTTAGAAAGATACATGTTTGGGGGTTGTTTCACATTGCAAAAATGACATTGAAATGTATTTTTGTTTTGTTTTTGATAATGCCTTTGAAAAGTAGTTGTTTTGGCTTTGCTCTGATTTTGAATTTGAGCTTCCAGGTTTGGATCAATAAGAAAATGTTTTGATTGAAGTGAGATTGGCTTACTGAAGTAGGAGCTTAATACAGTGGTGCCTCAATTTACGAACTTAATCCGTTCCAGAAGAACGGTTGTAACTCGAAATGGTCATAAGTTGAAGCACCATTTCCCATTGAAATACACTGAAACTCCATTAATCCGTTCCGGCCAGAAAAAACAAAAACAAAAACAAACCCCCACCACACAGCAAGCCCCATCGGAACGCGATGGGGCTGAAAAAAAAAATCATCCCCCCCCCACAGCCTAAAAATAAAAAAACACCCCCCATACACACAGCCAGCCCCATTGGAACACGATGGAGCTGGAAAAAAAACAAAACACCCCACACACACACAGCCAGCCCCATTGGAATGCGATGGGGATGAAAAAAAAAATAAAACCCAATACACATATACACAGCCAGCCCCATCGGAACGCGATGGGGCTGGGAAAAAAATCAAACCCCCCCCACACACACACAGCTAGCCCCATTTGAACGCGATGGGGCTGAAAAAAAAAATCAAAAAACATCCCCACACACACAGCCAGCCCCATCGGAATGCGATGGGGTTGGAAACAAAATCAACCCCCTCCACACACACACACAGCCAGCCCCATTGGAATGCGATGGGGATGAAAAAAAATAAAACCCAATACACATATACACAGCCAGCCCCATCAGAACGCGATGGGGCTGGAAAAAAAATCAACCCCCCCCCACACACAGCTAGCCCCATTTGAACGCGATGGGGCTGAAAAAAAAATCAAAAAACCACCACCCCCACACAGCCAGCCCCATCAGAACGTGATGGGGCTGGGGAAAAAAAAAACACCACCCATCCACACACAGCCAGTGAAAAAAAATCAACCCCCCCCCCCCACACACAGCTAGCCCCATTTGAACGCAATGGGGCTGAAAAAAAAATTCAAAAAACATCCCCACACACACAGCCAGACCCATCGGAATGCGATGGGGTTGGAAACAAAATCAACCCCCCACACACACACACAGCCAGCCCCATCAGAACGCAATGGGGCTGAAGAAAAAAAATCAAAAAACACCCGCCCCACACACAGCCAGCCCCATCGGAACGCGATGGGGCTGAAAAAAAAACACACACCAAACACACCAAAAAACATCACAGCACAGAAACATAACCCCCCAACCCTAACCCACCCTGCAAAAAACACCCCCCCACACACACAGCCAGCCGCATCGGAACGCAATGGGCCTGGAAAAAAAAAATCAAAACCCCCAACACACATACACAGCCAGCCCCATCGCGTTCTGATGGGGCTGAAAAAAAAAATCAAAAAGCAGCCCCCCCACACACATGGTCCAGCTCTCACTTCCATACATCACTACTGGAAAAACCATAGCTTTGACTATGCGGACCTTTGTCAGCAAGGTGATGTCTCTCATCGCTTTCCTCCCAAGAAGCAGGCATCTTTTAATTTCGTGGCTGCTGTCACCATCTGCAGTGATCATGGAGCCCAAGAAAGTAAAATCTGTCACTGCCTCCGTATCTTTTGTTGTTACAGGACATTATTTTAAAAGCAACCTGCTCCCCTCACCCCTCATGGGAGTGTTGCTATGCTATGCAAATAGCTCAGTTTAGAACTTTGACAGTTACAAGGAAGAGAGCAAATTTCAGAGCATTTCAGGCTCTCAAAAGTACTAATTAAACAGTTTAATTTAGAGCCATCAAGCATTCTGAAGGGGGGGGGGAGCTGGTAAAACAAACCTATTCTTTTTCAGGTAGGCCTATTTTGTCTTATCAATGTTTTTCATCCTTTTTTAATGGGCTGTAGCTTTATGGTCACTTGTGTCTTTATGGGGGTAAAGCAGTGTTAAGTTTTTAAAAAGCACAACTGGAAAACCCTTTGACCAAACGTCCCCAAATTTGCAACAGAATAAGAGCAGACTTTCTGCTACATCCGTGTCAACTTGGTGCTGATCCTAGGTCCAATTTCATAGTTATAATTTTTTGTTTGGGGCATCCCTATGTTTAATTTGACTTGAAGAATGTTTTCTGTTCTTGAGAGCATGATATATGGCTGCACACACCATAATACCTTTCAATATGTGGTTGCTGTTGAAAACTGCTCCATGTCTCTTTGCTTCCTGCCTTCCCATGTCTAGTGTACAAAACAGATGACAAAATGTATGTGGCCAGGTTGTAACTTTGCCAGCCCCCACAGGCTTCGTAGGAAGGGAAATCCACCGCTTTATCTTGTGTTTTGACTTATTAAGGGTTGCTGGGGAAGGGGGCACAGTCTGTTCTGTATCACAATCTTGCATTCCATCTCCTACTTAAGACATACCTGATTGATTGTTGAATTGGAGGGCCAGGACTGCAAGCTGCAGAGCAAAGGAGAGAAGAAGTTTGTGACTTTTCACAACTTTTTCTTTCATACAAAACAAACTTGACGGCTGTGCCCGAAGTTGAAGGGAGTGCCTAGCAATTGCTGCTGTGCCTATATCGTCTGTACATTGTCATGTCAAGGACGCTGTTGGCAGCAATAGCACTGATTGCTACAATTTTCCATTGACTCCTACCTCAGCTGGGTGCTCTTGATGGCTGTTATTTAAGCATTGATTTTTCTCTCTTAGATGAAGAAACTGAAGATTTGTATCTTGTGGATTTCACCCAGAAGATCATAGACAAACAGAAAGAGGTACAGGAACTGGGTGCAAATGAAGCTGCTAGAAAGGCCACAACAGAGAATGGGAAAGAAGAGCAACTTTCAGAAACAGATGTTCCACCGCCTCAGGATCCCAGTGAAGAATGGTTTGTGATGTTAATTGTATTGCTACTATCCTGTTTGTTGAATAGTCTAAATTATTGGGACCACACACAAATGCATGTACATGTGTAAAATATCCCTAATTGATGATTACTGTTCTTTTACACACTCCCTCTCCCTTTCTCTGGCCTATCACAAAATATTCTTCCAGATGGGTCTGTTTTCTCCAGTAGAGTTTACTGCCTCATGTTAAGGATAATTTACTTGGATAGTTTATCTGCATACAATGTTGCATGAATTACAACTCAGTGTGATCGTAATGTTTTTTCAAATACCTTCCAGCTTGTATGTGCCAAAGCAACTTATCAACCTGCTGAAATCCTGTTCACTCATCTCCCTTTTATTAGGTGCATAAGGACTTGAAGAAATGAATAGTTACCACTTCTCATAGCACGATTCTTGTAAAATGGTACATGTGAGCCCTGGGAGCCCTACTGGCTTCGATGGCTTCCTCTATCCCCTACTCCAGTGGTTCCTGAACATTTTGGACTCGTGGCTCCCTTGATTTACTGACCACTGGCTGAGGCTCCCCTTTCTCAGAGGGCCCATCAGGGGTCTCTCTCCCACCAGGAACAGGATCTTGACTCCCCCATAGCCATCCATCCCATCTCCTCCCCCTGAATATCCTTGAGGGCCCACCTCCTTCCAGGTCGGAATGCAGGAAACTCATGAAGCCACCAGGCAAGCACTTCCACCAGGGAACCATAGAGATGGGGCAAGGAGAGGCAGACACATCATTTCCTGTTTCTGTTTGACATAGAGTTATGAACAGCTTCTCTACAGCCTCCATAGCTCTTTTCTGTCCCTTTTTCCCATGGCACCCCATGGAGCTGCAGCACACAGTTTGTGAACCCCTGCTCTACTCTGTGGATGACACTAAAGGTGATTCAACAACAACAGGGATGGGGAAAACAAACAGAATAAGGAGTTTTCCCCCTCCTGGGGTTCTTTGGGATAGTTCCCTTCATATCCCACAGGCAATTTTTAGAGTCCAAGAGACCTCCAGTTACTGTCATCAGTTCAGTCTCTGCCACAGCTCCCTTCAGTAGGTTGGACTGTGGTGTCCATCCCCTTGTTGACCGCAACAGGGAGGATTTGTATACCTGCACTGAGAACAGTGATGGATTCCTAAGTGTCAGGTTCTTCTGTTCCATCCCTCAGGTGCCCATTCTGCCCAGAGACCATCATTCTGATCTACCAGGGAGCTGGTTATAAAAAATTTCCCAGCCTCAGGGGAAAGGGGAGATGGCCCACCCACTGAGTTACAGGTGCTGGTGTCTTCCTCTTCACAGTGCTCACTTCTGTTCCATGTCTTAATGGTGTTCTGCTGGTGTGCCTGGGACAGTTGTAAGCATGCAAGTTTGTATACTGCAAACTTTTTTCAGGGTGGTCAAAGCATATGTCTAATAACCTAGTCATTAAACAACTACTGATGTTTTATTTTTGGATGGTAAGTACCATATTTTACCGTGTATATGACCCCCAATGTATAAAACGACCCCCTAATTTTGACCCTTGATGGAGGGGGAGGAGCAGTTAATGGGCAACTGCTCCTCCACCTCCATCTCCTGCTGCTACTGTCTCCGCTGCCTGCCCGATTACCTCCTCCAGTGCGACTGCCGACTGCCGGGGCTCACCTCCATCCAGCTCACGTCGCTGCCTTGTCCCCTGCCCTAAGGAGATTGTGGGAGGAGGTGATCTGGCGGCGGCAGCAGGAAGAGGCACGTGAGCGAGTGCTTGTTTGCCTCTGCCGCCTCCTGCCTCCACCACCGGAGGGGACAAGGCCGCGACATGAGCTGAGCCCATCAGTCCCACTGGAGGTGGTGATCGGGCGGGCGGGGAAGGCAGCAGCAAGAGGCGCCCGAGCACGTGTGACTGCTCCTTCGCCTCTGCCTCCTGCTGCTGGCAATTGGGCAGCGGCAGCAAGAGGCGCCCGAGCGCACGTGTGACTGCTTCCTTCCGTGTATAAAACGACACTAAATTTTTCCTCTAATTATTTTAGGAAAAAGTGTCGTTTTATACACGGAAAAATACGGTAATTTTACAAGGATTGGAATTTGAGAAAAGCTAGATATCTGAATTGTGTCCTCAACAGCACCAGCCTGTTCCAGGCCATTCATGTTTTTTTTCTTTTTTAAAAAAAACACACAACTTAATCGAAGATAAATTGTTGGTTAATGATTGGCTTTGCATGGTGGGCCCATCAGCACTGAGATGGCTGTGTCTCCAACATGAATGATTGGGAGACTTCACTACCAAAGAATAGTTTGTCAATCTTTATGAGCTGTGTGTAGTCCTAGTTGTCTGGATTTGGAACAGTTTTTATAAAAGAAATGGAAAACATTCTTTTATCAAAGAACTTCCATAGCAATTGTGCTCTCCCATTGTCTTCAGCTGTCATTAGAAAAGTGCAATAATTGTGGAAGCAGTGATTTAATGAGTCTTGCATTGATTATTGAAACTTATTATGGCAATTTAGTATTTGTTTGAGAAGCCAAAACTACTGATTTTTGCCACTGGGAGCAGACATTGTGTGCTACTTTAGTACTGTCCTATTGGATATATTTAATGGTTCTCCTTCTGCATTATTATGAAAGAAAAGAGCTGCATCAAAATGAGTATTTTAAAATTGACGGACATGATAAACGTTGGCTATTATTCCTTGTTACCTTTTAAAAATTTATCCCTGCTAAATCTATTATTATTCATATTTAGAGTGGGGTTACTAATCAATGGCTGACTGGATAGCTCAGTGAGTTAGGTATCTGGGTGCAGAGCCAGAGTTTGAAAGTTCAGTATCCCACTGTGTCTCTGCAGGTAGAGCCAGCCTGTGTGACTTTGGGTAAGCTACACAGTGCCAGGGCACCCCCAGAGGAAGGGAATGGCAAACCACTTCTGAGTATTCTCTAACTGGGAAACCCTAAAAAAGATTGCTATAAGTCAGAATTGACTTGACAGCACATGATGATATATATATCATCATCATGAATATATATATTCATTTTATTTCTTTGCTTGACCAAGGTGAGAATTTGATATCTCCCTCAGAATGTTTCCTTGGAGTGCAATCTGGCTGAAGTCAGGGCGATGTCTGGTAAATATGTAATTCAGTTAAGGCAGGAAAAAAGGCTATAACACGAAATTGGTTAATGAGCCCTCTAGCAACAAACACAACTCTTTCAGGTTGTCCATAGCCTTCCAAATGCTGGACAGATGTAAACTCTTTAACCAAGTATAGAGAATTGAAACAGACTGGCAACCCATTTGAGGTCAAAGATTGAGTGCATTCATCCAGATCTTGACTTCTCATTTAACCCAGTAGATTGGATTGAGATGTCCAAGGCACCATCTAGTCAAGATTTATTGGATCAATTTCAGTTAGTAAGGCCTGAGAATGTAACAAGGCACTTACACACTGTAAAGCTACCACCTCTTTTTAGGTCCTTGCCAATCTTGGCTACTAAAATCTGCCAAGAATGCAACACTAGAATGTGCCAGCCATATCATCAGTGCATCTCTTCAAGAAGGCCACATGCCCTCCTGTTTAAATGAAACCATGATAAGACCCATTCTTAAGAAAACTAATCTAGCAATAGATGATCTATACAACTACAGACCCATTGCTAATATTCTGGTTTGGGGCAAGTTAATTGAAAGGGTGGTGGCTGATCAGTTGCAGGTGTTCTTGGAAGAAACTGATAGTTGGATCCATTTCAGTCAGGGTTAGGCTCTGACATAGAACTGAAACAGCATTGTTCACCCTGCAAGACAATGTCCTAAGGGAGACTGATAGGGGAAGTGTAACCCTGTTGGTCCTCCTGGATCTTTTTGCAACTTTTAATACAGTCAACCACAGTATCCTTCTGGGAAGGCTGTTGAATTTAGGGATCAGGGACTGTATTCTCCCTGATTCCAGTCCTTCCTTGATGCTGATCCCAGATGGTACAGCTTGGGGATACTGTCTCCACCCCTTGAGACCTTTGCTGAGGGTCTACAGGGGTCAGCCATCTCTCAAATGCTCTTTAACATCTACATGAAGCTGCTGGGAGAAGTCATTTAGAGATTTGGGGTTCACTGTTACCAGTATGTTGATGTTATGCAGCTCTGTTTTTCCTTCACAATATCTGCAAGAGATGCTGTACAGGTCCTTGAACACTGCCTTGCATTGATAATGGTCTGAACAAGGGCCAATAAAGTGAAACTGAATCCAAATAAGATGGAGATCCTACTGTTAGGAGGATCATTGGACCGGTTAGAGGGAAATTTACCTCGCCTCCTGGCCTTGATGGGGTTATACTCCCTCTGAAGAATTGGGTCTGCAGCCTGGGAGTACTTCTGGACTTGGCATTCTCTATGGAGACTCAAATATTGGTTGTGTCCAGGAGTGCCTTCTATCAACTCCACTTGATTACCCAGTTGTGCCTGGATAAGAAATGCCTAGTAACAGTGGTTCATTCATTGATAATCTCAGAAATAGACTGCTGTACTGCTCTCAGCATAGGGCAGCCCTTGAAAAAAAGTGCAGGAACTTCAACAGGTCCAAAATGTGGTGGCCATATTGATTTCTGGGACTAGTAAATTTGAATATATATCCCCAGTTTTGGCCCACCTACATTGGTTCCCTGTCTGTTTCCATGCTCAATTCAAGGTGCTGGTTATGACCTGTAAATACCTTAACGGTTTAGGACCTCAATACTTGTCAGAATGTGTCTCTCAGAAACAGCTAGCTATTTCATCCGCTCCTCTTAATCCTTGCTGCTTAAAGTGGCTACACCAAGAGAGGCCAAAAGTGTGACAACAAGGAATTGGGTCTTCACGGTGGTGGCCGGCAATCTTTGGAACAAGCTTCCAATTGAGGTACGCTGGGCTCCTCTCCTGATATTTAGGACATTAGTGAAGTTAGACTTATGCAAAGCTGCCTTCAATAACTTATCCCGTGGATGCTGTTAATATATATTTCTTTCATGTGCTTTCTTTTTTCTTGAATCAATTTTAGATCTGAATCGGTGAACGCTGATATCAGTTACATTGTTTTATGGGGCGTGTGGGATTCTGGGTTTTGTTTGTAAACTGCCCAGAGTAGTGTGTTCACTGAAGAGGCTGTATACAAATCAAATATATAATTAAAAAAACTTTAGTTTTAGTCTGTATAAAATAACTTTTGTTTTTCATTTTAGGGTTGATTATGTGGATTCCTTAGGACGATCTAGACGTTGCATGAAGAAAGATTTGCCACATTTGCTTCAAATGGATAAAGAGCTTCAGGGGAAGAGGTAATGTTTGTTCTAAAGAAAATCATTACTTCTGGACATGTCTGTTTTGTTAGTGGTGCAGTGGTGGGGAGTGGGCACCAGACCTATTGCGTTTTTGTGTGTGATTTTTTTTAATAGCACTAGTCTCAGTAAAGATATTTTTCAGTAAACGTGTGTGCCTCTTATGTCTACATTTGGAGCAACAAGAACTCTTGATGCTTCTGTAGAAAATGAATTCTACTCAAATTCATGATCTCTGAGCTGCTTAAATTTTATTGGCTGAAATGTCTTTTGTCTTTTTTTCATAGCAGAAATGGTAATTCTAGAGTCTTCACAGCACATTATGTCCCTTGGCCCATATCTGACATTTTAGATACAAGTTCAAGAATTAATGTTCATAGAAACAAAGAGAATGTTTTGGGGGGAAGGTGCACAGTGGCTGCCTACATTATGTTTGGAAAATTGCTATAGTCCTTAAAACACATTTGTGCAAGGAAAGAATGATTATGCTGGCAAAACCTAAAATGTTCAATGTAGGGAAACACTTTTAATGTATTATTTGAAGACCAATTAACTTAGCAATCTTGTGAAAGCTTAATAGTGTGCTAAAGAAATGGCCCTGCACTTACAGAATTGAATTTTAATGTGTCCTAATGAAACTAGCCGAGTTAGATTTTTTCTGTTCTTCGATGAATAGATTTTAAAGCGTTTTGATAAAAGTTGTGGACAGAATGTTCTAATAAATAGCACTTGACTTCTTTGCAAATCATGAAGCCTTTGATAATCCTGGGCAATTGAACATTGTATGGGAAAAAGCCACAGGAAGTCTCATTGTTGAGTAATTGACACATTGTTTAAACATTTGTAACTTTATAGGAGAAGTGAAGAATTAGAGAATTGTCACTCTCAAGCAAGAAGAAAACACATCTTCTGCATTTTATGTCTTCTCTCACTTTTCCACTGGGACACCCCCCCCCCCCGTAAACTATTTTCTCCTGGAGTAATGAGTAAAAAAATACTTTTGAAGACAAAGTTTTATAGTGTTGGCTTGGATCCCGAGATAGCTTGAATTTTATAGGAGAGTTTCCCACTTTTCTCAGGAACTTTTCAGCCCCCATTCTCATTTTGTTCTAGAGGTTCTAGGGACTCTCCATAGTGACTTTTTGTGACAGGAACAGCTTTAGCGGATAGGAGAGCAAAGGAAATAATAAACTTATTATTCAAGCTTCTGTGTTAGCTGAACTCTGCTTCATCTGTTATAGTGTACAGTAATAGAGTAGGACCCGCATACCCATGGGAGAAATATCCACGGTTTTACTTATCCGCGGTTTTAAAATACTAAAAATACGAAATGAAAAATCCAGAAATATTTATTCCATGGTACAATTGCCAGGACTGGCCACTAGAGGGAACCAGAGACTATGCTGTGTAGGCAACTCACTGCCATTTCGCCTAGTCTCCTGCCAGCCAGAGTGTCGTGGTTGCCAGCCACCTTTGGTTATTGTCATACCTCAGATAGGCTGCATCGGGATAAAAATTCCAGGTCTCCTGCATTTCTTCTATCCTGATGTTACCATTTTTAAAGAAACTTGAAAAGAGAGGGATTATTGTTTGCATGTTATACACTCACCTTGCGGTAGCCTCTAGATTTTGGGAGCGGAAGGGTGTTTTAATTTCTACTTGGATGCTGCTTTAGAAAAGTGACTTTTTGAAAGCCCCCAAGTAATGAAGACTTCCTATTCTTTACTGCTGTGTTGACATTTTTTCTTACCTTTCCCTATTTTTATCCAACTGACAAAAATCAAGGTATGCTTCATAGTTAAATAGCCGTACCATATGTCCTGGGATATGTTTGTAATTACTTATGCAAAACAAAGGCTTTTAGTTACAAAAATGAATAAGCAGAACAAGCCAGACAATTTGTATGTCATATATGATATCAAAGTAGAAAAGCAAATTTGAGACCAATAGGAAAATATCATTTATTAATTTATTTATTCAACTTATATACCACCCATAGTGCAATGCGCGTTCTGGGTGATTTACAGCAAAGCATACAAAGAAAAAAAGAATAAATACAAAGCAATATACAAATATATATCGACAAACAATAAAATCCATTAATAAATAAAACCACTGAACTAGCTAACCAAATATATAATTCAGCCTGCACATCATTTCCATTTGTTTTCAAAACTTGTTTTTTTTTATGACTTCAAAATGTCCCAACATTTCATTACCACTATAACTCATTCCCGTTGTCTTATCTAAACAATATCTAGAAAAACTATATCTAGAAAGTTATAATTGAAGGCTGCTCTACATTTAAGTTGATGGCTCAGCATAATATCTACCAGAAGTGCTCTAATGTTCTTATATTAGAATTACATTTTTAGATGGGATATACTGTTCTTAGAGTTGTAGTAAAGTTGAGTGTGTGGGTTTTACCACTTGTCATCCTTTCGCTGAAATCCTGTTGGTGTAAGTACACCTGTGGAAAGGAGATGACATCACATAAAATATTTGTATACAAACTGGGGCCTTTAAATGTTGTCCTGCAATGATGTAATTATGGTCCTTTTTAAGGAAAAAGGCAGAGTAAAAATATCATACATACATGCATACATCATTATTGCCATTCCACAAGGATAGCTCTACCAACAGGATTTCAGCCATTGGCTCTTAAGTGGTGCTCTTTCCTTTTCTAATCACACTTTCATTTGTAATTAGGCAGATGACTGAAGAGAAGACTCTGTTGTCTGATGACATGAAAAGGGAGCTTAAACGTCAGGAGTGGGAAAGAGAGGAAGAAGAAGCCCTCAAGAAACCTATGGGCCCTATACATTATGAGGACATTCGAGAACATGGTGTGCAAATTTCCTTTTATACCTATTTACCTTGAGAAATACAGTGCAGAAATGGATTCTGCATACCTTGTTAAATATCATATTGTATATTTCTAGGAGGATGATCATAGTTAAAGAATTACCAATTTGTAATAAAGCATTTAGTAATGAGCAAACAAACTTGACAAGCCCCTTAAACATGTCATATATACTATATCCCCTCTGTAACAGTTTGGTGAAGTTGAGGGGGGTGTAGTTAAAATGTTGTGGAGTAAGGGGTTATTACATAGACTTAATAGTTGTGAAGGAGAGGTTTCTGCTCTTTTACTAGAAACTGACATGAGCAATCACTCCTTTCATAATGATTGAGGGGGGGAGAGACTGAGGAGGACTGTCTTTTCTTGCTAATAAGCCTCCTTGGAGAATGTTGTAGGGCACTTGTTCGATCCTAACC
The DNA here is from genome assembly GCA_037013535.1 of Intellagama lesueurii. NCBI lineage: Eukaryota > Metazoa > Chordata > Lepidosauria > Squamata > Agamidae > Intellagama > Intellagama lesueurii. Next base: position 257,523,917 of record JBAJHW010000002.1, read on the forward strand.
GACTCTGCACAGGTCTGGGACAGGTTTGTGTCCAAACCCTGGAATGCTGCTGGTAGTCATGGTAGAGAGCGGTGAGCTAGGTGGACCAGTGGTGTGACTCTATGAGGCACCTGCCTGTGATCGTGGGGTTGTAATATGTGGTTTCTTACATATTGTAATTCTTTTTCTGCAGAGGCCAGACAACTTGGTGTTGGTTACTTTGCCTTCTCCCGTGATCAAGCTTTGAGAAGAAAACAGATGGAAACTTTAGAAATGCTAAGAGACCAGGTATGAAGGTCAGAAGTATGCTTCAGGATGGATTTTCTCTATTGGGTGTTGTGTAGAGACTAGCACTGAGGTCGGGAAATATTCTGGTTGGAACTCAACAGTTCACTTCTCAGTAACAACTCTGACTTTGTGAAAGTTCTCGTGAAAAGAGCATCCGAAGACCCAGAGCTACAGGTCAGCAGTCCATTAAATCAGAAGTGAATAGGCTGTTGAGTGAAAAATATAAAATGGGCAGTGCCCCTGGGCTTGTGTTATGATTTTACAGTCTTCATCAACATAGATATTAGTTGGTGCAGAAATAAAGTGTCACAGGTGGGACTCGAGTCCATGGAGCAAATTTCCACAAAATTCATATCCCAATCTAGGAAAAGCTTTATAATGAATAGATTATAAATTGCAAAAGTTACAAAAGTGAAAAACGCTGTATACTTATTAACCAGATGTAATAACAGAACTAAATGATAACATGGAGAATATGCCATGTGGCTGTTGTTAGAGCCTAGATAGGGAAAACTAATGAACAGCCAAATGCAACTCGGATGTGAGTAAATTTAAGGAAGTAGTATCTAAATAATGTGAAAGAAGGAGCACCTAGATTTCAAAAAGAAGAAAACAAGTAACAGTGAAAAAGAGTGGATTGCCCTTATGTTAACGTCCAAAGAAGGATAACTTGTGATATTCTAGCAGAGATTGTTAAAAAAAGAAAAAGGGACAAATCAGATCTATTAATTAAATGTGTAAGTATCATGGATTTATGTTTATGTGTCTAAAATGGCTCCTTTTTCACAATAACATGTTTAAGTGAGCTGGCTCTTATATACTGTAGGGCATTAAAAAATCTCAGTTTTTCTTCATGATCTCCATGGCTTTACACAACTGGAAATATAAGGAGGATAAGAAAAAGGGTGTAGGTTGGAAACTGTAGAGAAGAGTTATGATAAAATAAAGTAGATGTTAAAGTAAGATAAAAATTAATACAAAAGGAAACTGATGTCAATTCAATCGCAGTTGTTTGAGTCAACAGTCGACCACTTGAAGAACCCACAGTTTCATTTATCCGCTGCCTGAAAATATTAAATTAAAAAAACTAGAAATACATTTCCAAGCTGTATTACCAGAACTGGCCACTAGGGGAATCATAGACTATGCTGTATATAGGAAGCCTCTGTGCTGCAAGGTCGGAAGACCAGCAGTCGTAAGAGCAAATCCACGCAACGGAGTGAGCGCCCGTTGCTTGTCCCAGCTCCTGCTAACCTGTCAGTTCAAAAGCATGTAAAAATGCAAGTAGATAAATAGGTACCACCACGGTGGGAAGGTAACGGCGTTCAGTGTCTAGTCGCGCTGGCCACGTGACCATGGAAACTGTCTTCAGACAAACGCTGGCTCTACGGCTTGGAAACGGGGATGAGCACCGCCGCTTAGAGTCGGACACGACTGGACTAAACATCAAGGGGAACCTTTACCTTATATCCACAGGGAGCAGCTTGGAACTGATCCCCCACAGATACCACAGTTCTACAGTATAGCAGCAAATGAAAAACTTTTTATTGTGTGATATTAAAACACACCCTATCCTTGCTGAACTATATAGTTGGCTTAAGCTTGTGTTGTGAGCAGATTTATTCTTGTACAAACTATTTGAAATAGATGCTCTTATGATGGCTGAATTGATTCTCACCAATACAGCATTTCCAATAATCATTTGAATAATGATGTACATTTTGAGTTATTCATTGAAGATAGCATTTTAACATGTTAACATTCAGGCTAAAAGTTTATATTAGATAACGAATTAGATCAAAGTTTGACTTTTAGATTTGTGTATCAAAATTATATAGAATTTTAGTTTCATAAATAGATTTCTTGGGGCGTAGGGAAATCTGTACTTGAAATACTAATTTCTTTCTAAATCCAATAGTTTCTAGTTATGTGTCTAAAAATCTTAGCCCTTCCAAGAGTACAATGACTAAAACCAGTGGAACATACGTTAATTGTAACCAATGTGTCTTATTCATATCATTCTGTTTGCTCAGGATAGAACTAACACTGGAATTTTGCCAAGGCTCTAATACCAACTTTGTAGCTCTTTCTAGAGTATGTTTTTATATGGTAAGTTTTTGATGGCTGAAATCCTGTTGTGCTGCTACGCAAAAGGCAACACTTCCTGGAGGTGAATTGTTTCAGGTTAAGAAATTTCTGTAGACCTTATCAATTGCATGCTGAGTCATGCAACTCAGTATGTATGCAACAGATAATGTCCACTGAGATTTCTTAACCTGAGACAATTCACCGCCAAAAGTTTTGCATAGTAGCAAAACAGGATTTCAGCTGATGTCTCAGAGGAAGATCTCAAACATATGGGAAGAAATGGCAGACAGACTGCATAAACAGTAAATGGTTGGATTAAGCTTGTGTTGTGAGCAGATTTATTCTTGTACAATGTGAATTTGCCTTCCACATCCCCTCCTATTCAAATCTGTTTTGGTGCATCCCTAGTCTAGGTGTGTATGTGGAGTTTTTGAAGAAAAAAAATCTTAGGTTTGATATGTCAGTGTTGTCTCTTCAGCTGATGGAAAGACACAACTGAATATGTATTCAGCATCTCTGTTTGATATAGCCATGTAATGTTGGAATAGCAACAGAAATGAATTGTTGTATCTTTTCTCAGACCACAGATCAGAGAACAAAACGTGAGCATTTAAAAGAGAAGCGTAAGGCCATTCTGGAGGCTAGGCTGTCAAAGCTTAGAGCAAAGAAGCGATTAAAAAATGGTGATACCAATGAAAATGGAGGTAATGTCTCTTTAAATATACAGAACAGAATATCTGTAACTGTATTTATAAACTCAAATGGGGAGACGGCTCCAACTATCGAGCTTCGTTTTCTTTATTCAGGCATATAAAGAATGCTGCATGACATCATTTGTTAATCTCAAAACATGCTTAGTTTGTCTAGATATTCAGAAGCCTTTGTTACTTCTGTTGTAGTCTGAACACTTCCATCTGTTCCAGACCACTCCCTATGCTGCTTTCTAAAGCTGGTACATAATTGGATTTGATAGGGTGGTAACTTCAAAATACGTAGTCAGGTAATACATTTTGTGTAGTCCTCTCACAACCATTGGTACAAAGATGGTGTGTATATTAATGTTTCTTGCTTTTTTGTTTTAGTTTCTGTCTTAACCTACAGCTGTTTTCCTCCAGGGGTGAGGTTTTAACATCCCAGTGAGAAGTGTTGAACTTTGATTAGATCATCCTTAGCTGTTGATTTTGCCTTACTATCACGTAATACCTTTGTCTCATTGCTTGTGTACAACTTGTTTGCCCATCAAAGCAGAGGAAGAAGCTGTTGAGCCAGTACCCAGTGAGCCCAAACCTGCCGAAGTGCCAAGAGTTTCCACAGAAAGTCGAAAGGTGGAAGTTGTCATTCAGGAAAGAAAAGATACAAAGCCTGGAGTACCTTATGTTCGAGAGTGGGATAAAGGGAAAGGTAAGAATCCAGAATGTGCTTCAGCTCAGCTCAGTTTTTAAGACCACATCTGAGCTCACCAGACAGAAGTTCTTATTTGTTGGACAGATCACTTCAAATACAGAAATCCTAGGTTTCTGGGACCCAAGATTTCTGTAGACATATTGAAGGGGCAGCGAGGCTCCCGAGTTGACCTGACTTAGCAGCAGTCACTGATACTTTATTTGCATCACATCTTTATTATCACAATGTGCTTGATGTGGGTCTACCCTTGAAGAAAGTCCAAGGTCTTCAATTGGTACAATGTGCGGTCACTAGGTTGCTAACTGGTGTACAGTATTGTATGACCCAATACTAAAAGACCTGTACTGGTTGCCAGTTGCTTACTGGGTCCAGTTCAAGGTGTTGGTTATAACCTTGAAAGCCCTAAACAGCTTGGGACCTGGGTATCCCCTTATGGGCTTGTCTGTATGTTTATTAGAGGCCCTCGTTTTAGAAGCTTAACTAACAAGCATGCGGCTGAGGGTCTTTTCCTGTATGGCTGCTAGACTATAGAATGCACCGTCTGCTGAGTTATGATCGGTTTCTACTCTGATTTTAAGAAGGGAGTAGAAACATATTTTTAAACCAGCATATGAAGTCTTACCTGTCCTGTGTTGTTTTTAATTTGTATCCTTGCTTATTGTAATGTATTTTAATTTTTTTGCTTATTTTTATGTTTTTACAGTGGGGCTGGTTTATATGATTTTATGGTTTTTTTTGCTAAATATGTTTTTATCTGTTTTTTTCATTTCAAAAGTTTGTAACCCATCTTGAGTGCTATCTGTAAATAGAAAGGTGGGGCATAAATGTAACAGATAAACTATAAAATGAAAATAAATTTATCCATTCACCCTGGTACACAGGGGAAATGTTATTCCCTGTTCCAGCTATTTCTAGATTTCTTCTTATAACAAGAAATGGGTGATTTAAATAAGAATTTACTTCTATTTGTGGGACGTGGTGGCGTTGTGGGTTAAACCACAGAAGCCTCTGTGCTGCAAGGTCAGAAGACCAGCAGCCCTAAGATCGAATCCACGTGACGGAGTGAGCTCCCGTCGCTTGTCCCAGCTCCTGCCAACCTAGCAGTTCGAAAGCATGTAAATGCGAGTAGATAAATAGGCACCACCACGGTGGGAAGGTAACGGCGTTCCGTGTCTAGTCGCGCTGGCCACGTGACCACGGAAACTGTCTAGGGACAAACGCTGGCTCTACGGCTTGGAGATGGGGATGAGCACCGCACCCTAGAGTCGGACACGACTGGACTAAATGTCAAGGGGAACCTTTTACCTTACTTCTACTTGTTCCACTTTCCGTAGGCCACTAGAGGGCACCACAGATGTGATTACATGTGTTAAGATATATGAAGTTGGGTTTACTTCAGTGCTGGCTCTGCAGTTAGTTTTTGTGGCTTGAGTATCAGGGTGACCAAGTGAAAGCTTCTTCCTAACTTCAGAGATGGTCCGTGGGGAAAGGTTTATTGTTAAAATAAGCTTGAATTCCACAAGTGATGTACTGTGTGAGTTGAATCAAAGATGAAAAATCAAATTGAGCTTGCTGTCTTTTCCTCCTTGCTCCTAGAATTCACATTTGGAATGTGGTCAAAGAAGCAATCCGAACTCAGGAATGAAAGAGATCCAGAATTTGCACCACCTCCTGCTTACTTTGTGGGTCAAAAGAGAGTTCTTAAGAGCAAAGGCCAGAATTGGAACAAGCTTGGATACTCCTGTGAAAGAACAGAACAGAATCCAATAAGGAACGAGCCATCATCCTCAACAGAGACTCTCAGCAGCAGCTCACAAAGCGATCAGTTCCAAACCAGTCAGACCTATGACAGTGGCACCCAAAACCAACCGCCAGCTTACCAGAGTTTAGATGATATGCTGTCATACTATAAACAAGTAACATGATCTTTATTGTATTTGCTGTAACTAAGGTCAGTAGTTTACCAATGAATTCAAGGACTCTGTTTTGGGTTCTAACCCTTGGTTTTGATTAAAGCTCAAGAGAAGACATCTTCATGAGAGAGAGATCCCGTGTTTTATAGTATCAGTCTTACTGCAACAACCATTCTATTTCTGTCACTTCTAATATTAAAGGTTTCTGTTTCAAAAGTGACATTATATTTATGCCATTTTTGTGAAAATAATAATAAGAATAATGCATTGCCCTCACTGTTTGTCTCACCACAGATACTTCAGCTGGGATGCAAGACTCTGGGTGGGTTCCAAGAAATTACTTCCATGATACTCAAGGCCTTGGACATGACCCGTGTTGATTTTTTCTTTCTTATTTATGAAAGAGAGAGCTCCATATACTGTGGGGTGTGTGTTATCAACATGAAAAAAATTTAAATTTATTGAAATTTGTGATTAGGTGTGTGCTGAGTCATTTTTTGGGCTGCAAATCCCAGAATTCTCTAAGAATTCCCCAGGCAGAAATCTGGGAGTTGCAGTCAGAAAACAAAAATTTACACACCTCTAGTCTTCATGTGCTCCTCCACCCTGGCTGCCACCAGCAGTGCCTCACCCTTCTCCAAGAGTCTTTTCAAATGCAGTGTCTGCCAGTCCTGCAGCCTGGCCCCAGCTGTCATTGGCTGCTCCAAAGTGAGGGTGGTGGAGACCTCAGCCCACACTTTCTGCTTGAGAGTGGCCCATCAGTGGAATGTTTGGTGGTCTTTTCATCCTGTACCCTGTCACAGCTGGCATCTCTCCATAACTAGCATATAGTAGGTAGATCTCCCTCAGGCAGCTTCCACTTCAACTACAAGAGCATTTGAGGTAAGAATCAAATGGTTTGGGATCTGCCTTTCATGGCATGCATGCCTTCCATCTCAGCTCTAAACAGCACCCCAGGGTGGTGGTAGTAGTAGTAGTCGAAGTGACGATGGCAATAGTAGCAGCAACACCCAAAAGCTAGAAATGTGTAGATTTAGTTTTCTGTGACTGCAGCTCCCGAATTCTGCATGGGGAATTATTGGAGAATTCAAATTCCTAGAAATCTGGGAGTTCCAATCCATTTCTAGGAGGTGTTGCCTGGAGATTTTTAGGTATTTCAGTCCACAAGTTTGCACATAATGAATTAAGGGTGAAAATTAATTATTTTTTAGTTGTTTAAATGTTTTAGATTAATTTTGTCCAACTTGTCCTTGAGCATACAGAATTAGTTTTCCAGTTTCTTGGATCATATTTTTATGTTTTTGTCTATTGGACAAGCTTATCTCTTCCTTCGAAAAGAAATTTGTAAGCAGTGTCTTGTTGTGTGGGTTATAATACTTGAAAGGTTGCCATGCAGAGGATAGGATCTGTTCTCAATCTTACCAGAGTGCAGGACAAGTAATAATGTGCTCAAGTTACAGGAACCTAGATTTCAGTTGAACATCAGGAAAAATTTCTGTTAGAGCAGTACGACAATGGAACTAATACCTCAAGAAGTGGTGAGCGCTCCAATGCTGGAGGCATTCAAGAGAAAATTGGACAACTGTCTGTCAGATCTGCTTTTAGATTCTGCATTGAGCAGGGAGCTGGACTCTTCCAATTCCATGAATCTATGATTCTGTTACCTTTGAAACTAAACTGTTCACTTTCTTCAGTCAGCATTGGTTATGCATAAGGCCTTTCAGTGCTATAAACTGAATTATGTTAAATGATACTTTCCACTTTGCCTTGATTATCAATTTCTGCCAGTAATGAAGAAGTAAATTATTCATGTGGAGTAGCACTAACAAACAGTGATTTTAATCTGAATAAAATAATTTGTAATGTTCTCAACTATCTAATCTTGCGTTGTTTAATGTTTGTGTACTTACATTCCGGGATGTGGTGGCGCTGCGGGTTAAACCGCAGAAGCCTCTGTGCTGCAAGGTCAGAAGACCAGCAGTCCTAAGATCGAATCCACGCAATGGAGTGAGCTCCCTTCGCTTGTCCCAGCTCCTGCCAACCTAGCAGTTCGAAAGCATGTAAAAATGCGAGTAGATAAATAGGTACCACCACGGTGGGAAGGTAACGGTGTTCCGTGTCTAGTCGCGCTGGTTACGTGACCACGGAAACTGTCTACGGACAAACGCCGCGCCCTAGAGTCAGACACGACTGGACTAAATGTCAAGGGGAACCTTTACCTTTTACTTACATTGAGTTATTTTAGTTAAACAAAACAGGTGGAACACTACAAATATCTTTCCTTTGGGATTTTGTTGTTGTTCGAGCTAGCATAATTCATCAGGAGTGTATAAACACATTGTTCCGCTGATACACCGTGATCATTGCAGATGATTTACTACAAAATAAAATCATGTTTTCCAGCTATAGAACATCACTGTTAAAACATATTCTTTTTAGGGCCTCCCTCTGCTGGTGAAGTCAATGCATTTTCTCAAGTGTGTCTCTGAGGCAAATGACGAAAGAGTATGGGAATTCATAAGCTTGCAAATGACTTTGATAGAGTAGCATTAAAAACAAGTATTCCTTCCCTGATTGGTTAGTACAGTGAATTGGAAACTAGAGCAAATCGGAAACTACAACTACAATTATTCAATACTTCAAGAAGTATTGAGTAAAACATTTTGACAGGACCAACTTTCAGTGTGCTGGATTTTGGGAAAGTGAGGGAAGGACAGTTCTGTTGACGAACTAAAGCCAGCCAAAGGTAACCTTTACACCTGATCCCTTATAGTTTTGAAATGTACCAAAGTTACTGTCCAGTAGATGGCAGCAGATGATTTAAATTAGTAGGCAGTAAGTGGGACAGCTTTTCCTAGCCCCTAAATTTCCACAGCCGTGCTGGATTTCTTTCAGAGCAACTGGTTGATGGAACATTTAGATGGAATTGGCTTGTCTATTGTTTTAAGATGTTTGGGCTGAGAGAGCACATCCACTAACACTATGTATATACTCTGATTTGTATCATCTGGGAGTGGTTCATTTTTAATGGAATCTTATGGGGCAGAAGTAGGGAATGTATATATATGGAGAGTTCTTAACTCACAGGAAAATCATTGGGATGTGTGTGTCACAGCTGGCCACACCTTTTCCCTCTCCCCAAAAAGGCACTTCGTAGTAAATCTGCATGGGATTATATGGTACTGTCATTGCACCTGCCCATCACTTGCCTATTAATAGTGGCGGCAGAAGGCAATACAGGGAGAAGTGCTGAACTCCTGGCGTTGCTGCCCTAATTCTCTGCTATCTTTATTTCATTCAGCACTCCTGCCAGCTGACACCCACCTCTTGTCACCAAGAGCAGGGGGAGTGGAGCCTAGATCTCCAGGCTTACTGCTTTAAAAATTAAACTAGGCATAATGTATGTAGGCAAGGATCCAGCATTATTAAATGGGCACTGCCAAGGAATTCAGTTGCATGCTCAGTGCTATTGTCAGAACACAATTTCCTTCTTGCAGGGCTGTGGTGAGCTTTAGCTGGTGGTGGCAGACGCTTGGCAGCAGGGAGCGCCCCTGTTGGGCTAGTAGACCATTCGGCAGCAGTGTTTCTCCAATGTTTCAAACCTTAGTCTTCCACAACCTTTCTAGAAATGCTGGAGGCTGAACAAGGGCCTTCTACAAGCAAAGAATATGGTCTATGGCTGAATTGCAGCACTTTTCACTAACCATTTGGAACAAGTTACGCTAAACCACACCAGACCTATAGTCTGCCTAGCTCAATATTGTCTATGCTGACCAACAGCAGTTCTTGAGGACCTCAGGGAACAGTGCTTTCAAGCCCTAATTTGAATCTGCAGCCTTGTGTTTGCAAAATACGTGCATGACTAACCGGTGATGGTCCCTCTGCATCCCATGATGTTGCTGTACATGTTAACGGTGGTCTCTGTTTCCCACTATCACCTGATAGCACTCGGGGAACTACTATGTGTTCCAGAAAGAGCGGAGGGAGCTTCTCAAGCTTATTTTTCCAAATTTCAACAGTAAAAAGCACTTAAGAAGCCAAAAGGAGCCTCGAGGTCAATACAGTTCTTCACTATGGGGATTACGTTAGAAGGTTCTCTCCTATTGTGACACAGGAACAGTCAGTGTTGTATAGAATGTGCTGCATTGCCCCATCTTCCACTTGCCGATGCTGTAGCTTTTGAGACATCATCCACAGGAAAGTAAGTAATCCAAAGTCTTTTCCAAAGAAAGGTACCATTTAGTCTGGATTCTTGATGACATAATTATATATTATCAATTAGAACAACAAAAACAAAACCCACTCTCACTCCAACGCAGACTAAGTGTATAAAACCTGCACGTAGAGTGTATACTGTATCTATGTATGTATCTAAATAGGCCGCTTCTGTGCTGCTTTCTAGCTAGAGGAAGAACTCAAAACACAATTATTTTCTACAGTGTAGGTAGACTACTCTTCAGCAAGCGGGATCTGTGCTTACTGGGTATGGAGGGGAGTAGTCTTTATGCAGAACTGGTTCTGATTCTTATCTCAGCAACTTCCATCACTTTTGCTTGTCAGTGGAGGTGATCTCAAGGAGATAACTCATCCAAAGATGTTCTCGTACCCTGGGGTAAATCTGCAAGGTAAGTTAAGCAATCTGATAGTGACAAGCCCCAAGGTCTGATCTTAAGAGCAGAGTGGAACTTGGAACCTGAGTCTCCCTGGCCCTCGTGCAGTTCTCTGTGCACTACACCCAGCCACGCTCTTTAAGTATTGAATTAACTGGGTATGTATAAGGTTGAAGAACAATACGCAATAATGTTTGGACAATGACCAAAGAAAATGAAATTAAACTGTGTTCTTACATGGTTGTTCATTGTGCTTGAATGCAGTGAATTATTCTAGGGACATAGAAAACTCTGCTTATTAAACCACTGGTACACCTAAGCCAAGATGGTCCACATAACACAGAATGGCAGATGCTCTCCAGGGGATTCGGCAAGTTTCTGCAGTTCTACATGGAGACACCATGAACTCAACCAAAGATCTTTGGCATATGACGTACTGCTTCTTCATTTTTATTAGGTAGCCATTAATAAAGCACAGCAATAGTTCCCCTCTATTCAGCACTGGTTAGGCCTCAGCTTGAGTATTGTATCCAGTTCTGGACACCACACTTCAAGAAGGATGCTGACAAATTAGAACAAGTTCAGAGGAGGGCAACAAGGATGATCAGGGGGACTGGAAACCAAACTCTATGAGGAAAGACTTGAAAGAACTGGGCATGTTTAGCCTTGAGAAAAGACTGAGGGGAGATATAACACTTTTCAAATACTTGAAAGACTGTCATACAGAGGAGGGACAGGATCTGTTCTTGATCTTCCCAGAGTGCAGGATATGCAACAATGGGCTCAAGTAACAGGAAGCTAGATTTCTATTGAATATCAGGAAAAAATTCCTAACTGTTAAGAGCAGTATGACAGTAGAACCAATTACCTCGAGAGGAGGTGAGTGCTCAAACACGAGGCGCTCAAGAGAAACTTAGACAACCACCTGGCAGATATCCTTTGATTTGCATTCCTGCATCAATCGGGGGTTGGACTTGATGGTCTTATACACCCCTTCCAACTTCACTATTCTATGATTCTATGAAAGCAAAAGCAAAGTGTGATGCTTATAATCCATAGTGCTTAAAGCCGTCTCTATTCAATCATATAGGCTACATATTGCCTACATATTCCCTACATATTGGCTACATCTGCACCCCGAAGCTGGGTACTCAATTTACTGACCTCAGAAGGATGGAAGACTGAGTCAACCTTGAGCTGGCTACCTGAATCCGTTGGGATCAAACGCAGGTTGTGAGCAGAGATTTTTACTGCAGTTTAACCATTGTGCTATGAGGCTTTCTAATAAAGGAGAGGATGCAGTCTTCTGTAGTGACGTGCATCCCTTCCAGAACCAGGCAGTGTTGTTGTTTTCAAGATAGAAGAGTTGCATTCTACCCCATAGGACTAGGGTGGAAAACTGTGGCACTCCAGATGTGTTGGACTACAACTCCCAGAAGCTCCAGCCTGTATTGCCAATGATAAAGGACTGTGGCAGTTGTAGTCCAAAACATCTGGAGTGCCAAAGGTTCACCACCACTCCTGTAGAATATCTTCCTGAAACACTGATTGAAAATGAAGGGAGGAATTACTATTGACAGCGTCTTGAAAGAGGGAGGAAAGAATGAGATTTCCGGTTTATGAACTTCTGTGTTTTCTGAAAAGATGCACAAGCATGATTTTCTTTGTAGGCTGCATTCATAATATTAAAGGGTCACTTCATGCATCAGGTAAAGTTTGCCAAAATCTTTTATCTGTATCAAGTCACTCAATAATAAATATAAGTTCTCAATTATGGCAACCCTTTCCAAGGTTTTCCAGATAGAGAGTATTCAGAAGTGGTTTAACTTTCCCTTCTTCTGGGGGCATCCTGGAACTGGGCAGCTTGCCCAAGGCCACGCAGGCTGGCTCTACTCTCAGGAAGCAAAATCAAACTCCCAACCTCCTGTTCTGCAGCCAGATACCTAAACTAATAAGCTATCCAGCCAGGTCAAGTCACTCCATAGTAAAGGTAAAGGTTCCCCTTGACATTTAGTCGACTCTAGGGGGTGGTGCTCATCCCCGTTTCCAAGCCGTAGAGCCAGCGTTTGTCCGAAGACAGTTTCCGTGGTCACGTGGCCAGCGCAACTAGACACGGAACGCCGTTACCTTCCCACTGTGGTGGTACCTATTTATCTACTTGCATTTTTACATGCTTTTGAACTGCTAGGTTGGCAGGAGCTGGGACAAGCGACGGGAGCTCACTCCGTCGCGTGGATTTGATCTTACGACTGCTGGTCTTTGCCCTTGCAGCACAGAGGCTTCTGCGGTTTAACCCGCAGCGCCACCATGTCCCTATCAAGTCACTCCATAGGTGCATATTATTGTTCCTGGTGTTTGTACAGCGCTACCCATGGAGTAGAAGATGGGAGGGTTTTAGTAGGAACCAGTGGCCTTCCAAGAGCTGCAGACGTCAGCTCCCACCAACTTCAACAAACATGACCAGTGCTCAGGGAGGATGTGAACTGCAGTCCAGCAACATCTGGAGGATGACAGGTTTCCCACCCCTTGACTAGAAGATGAGCTGGTTGCCTTTGACTTCAGCCTCTTTTCATGAGTTGCTCAAACCTTTATTCCACCCCCACCCCCATTGTTGTTGCCACCTCCTAGCAGCTGTTAACAATGCAGGTTTTTTTTTTTTTAACAAATCATGACCCAAGGTAGCCCAATAAATTTTGTGCAGCTGTTTGTCTGGTATTCTTTATTCTCAAATTATATGAAAATAACCGATAATGAGTTTTCCTCCAAAGGGGAATATATAAAATAATGTTAGAACACCTGCGAAACATGCACATGAAATGGTGGAAATGGCTGGTTTGTACTGCACCTGAATAAAAGATGAAATAAGTGGATGTTATGATAGAAGAGATGTAAATGTAAGATAGGAGTTTGAGAGTGAAAGAGCTGGCGTATTGCAAAAGATTTGAGAGACCTTGGCTTCAAATCTCCACTCAGACATTAAGCTTACTGGACCCTTTCTTTGACGTTTCTCTGGTTTGCTGTGAAGAGAAAATGCAGTTCAGAGCAATTCCTGACATCCTGATCTTTGTGGAGGAAGGGGTGAAAGTTAAAAAAATAATAATTAAAATGTTCCTATCTTTAACCTTTGGAGATTGAAAGGGGATTAATGGAGATTTCTGCTTCCTCATAGAGGCTCGTTCCATATTTATTCTGCTTTAACTAACATATGTGCACATAAAAGGATATGATAACCTTTCCTCTCTTTCATTTTTGTATAATATTTTCAAGCTGGGTATAAAAACTAGGACTTTTTCCTCATAGAGATATAATATTATGGAATATCTTCTATTTCCATTACCAAAATATACAAGACAACTCATGTTGCATCAGACCAAAGGCCTGTCTAGTCCAGCATCCTGTTTCATGGCACTCAATCAGATGCCTGTGGGAAGCCTACCAAGAGGACATGTGTAGAGTTAGCTCTTGTTCTCCAGGAAGGGCCCTTCCAGATGGAAAATGTGTTCCCCTTTAAGTATTGGGTTTTAAACTATCATAACAGAATTTCCCCTGATATCAAGACAACTTCACCTTATCTTGCTTTGTACATTTAAAAAAATAGGTTTCCATACTTCCTGCACCACCTTATATCAGGGACGGAGTTAAGTGGTATGACACTTCATACCTTTACGCCAATGATAACGCCCCCCCCCCCCAACCCAGGACATCTTACGCACAAGAAGGGCTTGGTTTGCCCCTCCTCAATGTGGAATACATCTCTTGCTTCTACTACCAGGAGGAACAGATAAAGTTTTGTTTGAATGTTTTTTGGCTCTTCCTATGATTGTAATCATGTGTTCTGCTCTGAGCACATGGTGCTACGTGGAGGAGCTACAGCTAAAAGGAAGCTAGAGCTGAGAAGCAGTAAATCATGGACTTGGCTGAAGGAGAAGCTAGTGTTTAGCAGAAGAGTTTGAAGAGGATTCAAACAGGAATCCGGTGCCACAATCTGCATGGGACAAAAGACATGAACATTAAAGGAGCAGTTGCAATGACCTGCAAGCTTTGTGACATGTTTACGTTTCTGCCTCAAGATGTAAAGCAAATTCCTATGGGCAGTGTTGTCTAGACTAGGACATTCCTGTTTCTAGCCTCCAACATTTCTGTATCTAAGTATTATTATTTAAATAATTCTTCTGTTCAGAATGGTGAGGGACACTTGGGTATTTAGAATTCCTTGCATGTGGCATTGTGCAAGGCAGGCTATTTCATTATGATGCTTTAGAAAGTTAACACAAGCTAAGCGATTCCCAGGGTTCTGAACTGTGCCACAGTTTGGGTGTCTGGCTTCAGTTACTCTAGAGAAACGTTCTAACTTATTGAGTCTTTTACAAATAAACAAGGATGTTTTTAAAAACAAAACACAAACAGACAGCCTTATTTGAATGCAAAAATCCTCTACAAAGCTGACTTGGGTGAGTAGCCATTCCTTAATTAGCCATTCCTCTGCAGAGGGGGTACCAGCCTCTAGCCTGCCATAGAACGCTGAACTTACATAAAACTTAGACTGACAGTTTATTAGTTCCAGTTGGAAGTTTACTTTGTAATTAAGAAAGTGCTTCAGTTGCTTTTTCTAATTAAATCAAAAGTAATTTATCTGTCACACTGGAAATGCCTATGACTATTTCTGGACTTCTCATTCACTGGTGACTGCAGGGACAATAAAAAAACAAGTAAGGATGTTTGTGCTGGGAAGGTTTAATGCCCTCTAATTGTGTGTTTTCATTTTCATGGTCTTTTCAATTATATATGATCATTCAATTCACTTCTTATGCTTGAAGCCTATGAAGTTTGTTTCTCTCTCTAGGCCAGGGGGGCAATCAATTTCTTCTAAAATGAACTTCCAAGAATCTCAGAAGCTGCACTAAATAGGCTTGAAACTCATGAGTCCTGGCTCTGTGTCTCACAATCTATAAATATCTCTTCACTAAACTTTAAGGAAGTAGATAGTGAGATGCAGGGTTGGGGATTAAGAGCCTTGTGGTGCAGTGGTTAAACTGTAGCACTGCAGCCAAAACTGCTCATGAGCAGGTTCAATCCCAGGTAGCTGGCTCGAGGTTCACTCAGCTTTCCATCCGTCCAAGGTCAGTAAACTGAGTACCCAGCTCACTGAGGAGCAATGCGTAGCCTGCACAATTAAACTGTAAACTGTCCAGAGAGTGCTTTAAGCATTCTAGGGCAGTATATAAGCAGCATGCTTTCTTTTGCTTTTTTTTCCTGCATGCATTTCTTGCTTTTCCTCAATTCTTTCTTCTTCTCAGATGGTCCATTTCATGTTGCAGTCTTCAAAGCACAATTTGGAGCTGTGCACTTATATACCTGCTGCCTTAGTGCAGATTCAGAGCTTTCAGGTGTTAGTTGGTCCAGTAAAGTAGTCTCTATTTCCATACAAGGTAGGCTTCAGCAGTATGTGGACCGAGAACTCCCAGAAGTACAAGCTGGATTTCGAAGGGGCAGAGGAACTAGAGACCAAATTGCTAACATGCGCTGGATTATGGAGAAAGCCAGAGAGTTCCAGAAAAACATCTACTTCTGCTTCATTGACTACGCAAAAGCCTTTGACTGTGTCGACCACAAGAAACTATGGCAAGTCCTTAAAGAAATGGGAGTGCCTGACCACCTTATCCATCTCCTGAGAAACCTATACGTGGGACAGGAAGCAACAGTTAGAACTGGATATGGAAACACTGATTGGTTCAAAACTGGGAAAGGAGTACGACAAGGCTGTATATTGTCTCCCTGCTTATTTAACTTATATGCAGAATACATCATGCGAAAGGCTGGACTGGAGGAATCCCAAGCCAGAATTAAGATTGCCGGAAGAAATATCAACAACCTCAGATATGCAGATGATACCACTCTGATGGCAGAAAGTGAGGAGGAATTAAAGAACCTCTTAATGAGGGTGAAAGAGGAGAGCGCCAAAAATGGTCTGAAGCTCAACATCAAAAAAATGAAGATCATGGCCACTGGTCCCATCACCTCCTGGCAAATAGAAGGGGATGGTATGGAGATAGTGATATATTTTACTTTCCTGGGCTCCATGATCACTGCAGATGGTGACAGCAGCCACGAAATTAAAAGACTCCTGCTTCTTGGGAGGAAAGCGATGACAAACCTAGACAGCATCTTAAAAAGCAGAGACCTCACCTTGCCAACAAAGGTCCGCATAGTCAAAGCTATGGTTTTTCCAGTAACGATGTATGGAAGTGAGAGCTGGACCATAAAGAAGGCTGACCGCCGAAGAATTGATGCTTTTGAACTGTGTTGCTGGAGGAGACTCTTGAGAGTCCCCTGGACTGCAAGGAGAACAAACCTATCCATCCTGAAGGAAATCAACCCTGAGTGCTGACTGGAAGGACAGATCCTGAAGCTGAGGCTCCAATACTTTGGCCATCTCAAGAGAAGATAAGACTCCCTGGAAAAGCCCCTGATGTTGGGAAAGTATGAAGACAAGAGGAGAAGGGGACGACAGAGGACGAGATGGCTGGACAGTGTCATCGAAGCTACCAACACGACTTTGACCCAACTCCGGGAGGCAGTGGAAGACAGGAGGGCCTGGCGTGCTCTGGTCCATGGGGTCACGAAGAGTCGGACATGACTTAACGACTAAACAACAACAATTTACATTGATTCCAGATTATGGCTGTCATGTTCCCTCCTGTCCCTTGGTTGTTTCACCAATCACAGGGCACAAGCTACGTGTCTTGTCACTGCCACCAACTGATTACATCAACATTATGTATTATTAATAATAGAGGTCCAGACCATGGGTCATTTTAAATAGAATCAAATAGAAGTTGTTTATTATTACAGGTTATGAAGGTACAATCAATGTCTTTAACTATTAACCAAACATCCTACTTCATCTACTCTCAACTGCCCCCCCCTCTACTCCAAACTCCCAATTCCAAAACCTCCCTTCTCAACTCCCCCTCCTGCAGAGACTCTTATATCTGGTGACTCCACCTCTCTAGCACTCTCATTGGTCCATGCAAATAGCTTATTAATATTCATGACCTGGGCCGACGGCACACTGGCTATCAATAAAGATGACTCTCAATGTTCCCATGCAACAAAAAACCAAGCATCCTGATGTGAACAAGTTGCATGCTGATGCCTTAGCCCTTGCACACTTCCTTTCTCATGAGCAGGTAAACAAATTTGGAAAAGACAGCACTAATATTCCATCTGAACCCAGGATTCTGAATTAGTGGACCTAGCCAAGCCAAGATCATAAATTGTCTTTAAACTGGGGCTGTTCACTTACAAAGTTTCACTTATTTAGATGTGTTTACACTAAATGCTGAACCCAGAAATTGAACAAGAGTATTCTTTCTTGTTCTACTGGCTTGCAGTAATGGAGGAGTAAAGTGTTTTTGGTGCTTAAATGGAAGCTACTAGAATTCATAACCAAGTGCAGGCTTCTGCATCTACGGGGACCAGATTACACAGAACGGATCCTTTGGCATGCCTGTTAAAGATTGGGGTTTAATGATATCTTTGAGGGTAGAGTTAGGAAAACTTTGACCAGATATTTTGGACTACAGCTCTCATCCTGTGCTCAGAATGGCTGGTAGAAGTTGTAGCACAATACTTTTGGATGGTCAAAAGTTGTCCATCCCTCCTTAGGGTTTTATGGATTCTGGATCAAAGAAATCTGGGCTATAAAGCCTATAGTCTGTGATTTCTCTTGGACTATTTTGGTTTATCTCAGGCAACATAGAAGTTATGCTGAGTGCTTCTATGAGAAAAGATGTGCTGGGTGTGTTGAAGAGAAAGATGGCTGTAAAATGGGACAGAACCCATCCTAGCACAGTGATGTGTCCATGGCTTTAAAAAGGATCAATACACTCATGCTCAGGGCTTTACTAGACACTTCACTTCTTCAGGCAAGAAAGTAATATAAAGTGGGTTTCTCTTGTTGAAGGAAAGCACCTGGGTCTGGTCAGTACCGAGAAGGAAGTCCTGGGAACCCCTTAAGTGCATCCTTCAGCAACATTGGAGGAAACGCCTGATAGAACTGAAATAAATAAATGAATATGTGTATTAACTCTTACACTAGAACACATTAATCACTTGTCAAGTGACACAGTCATTCTAAAAATAGTGACACTGATCCTTCTCTGTCTTTCTCTTCAATATTTTTCTCATTTAGATCTCCACTCATCAATGATAGCCCATTTGATGGGTGCATTGCTGATATGAGTGACCAAAAGGGTGAGCCAAAGGGTGATCAAAAGGCTGAGCAGAAGAGCAGCCCAAAAGGTGACCCAAAGGATAACCAGAAGGGTGAACAGAAGCCTGAGCAAAAGGTTGACCACAAGGCTGAAAAAAAGAAAAACCTTGATTATGAACAAATGAAAGCCCAGGCACCAAAGATTTTGGCTGAGATGGTACACATGCTTCTCATGTGGCGGAAAATGGGCTTCAATGTGCCACGAGGTGTCAAGAACATCTTTGAATTCACATGGGATGAACTCATGGTGTCACCACCAAGGAAATCTTTCAGTGGCATATATTGTCCTGTTGTCAAGTTCCTTTCTCCTGACGAGGCTGACATCTCCTCAGCTGCGACTTCTAGAACTCAAAAAGCGGCCACTGCAGTCTCTACAGCAAAGCCTAATTATGTGACGCCTTCATTTGAAAATCAACAGATGCTCATCAGATTCCAAAAACGGTCTGTCCAGCTTTTGTCTGAACTGCTAAAGATGAAGATGAAGATAATGATTGATGCTGTTGCAGGTGAGCTTGCTTGTACATATGGAGTGAAGGCATCTCCGGAAATAGTTCAAACAAAACGGCTCATCTTCCTTGGCCACAATGAAGCTGCGTAAGACACAAGACAGCATACACTTGCAGTGTTCATGCAAGTCTATGCAGTGCTTCATACAATCTGGAACTATGGAGAAACAGAGTTTCTGGTAGTATGGAGTTTTCTGTATGTTTCCTGTGGCATACTTGTGTGAGTGTTGGTATATCACAGCCATTGACAGTAACTGAATCCAGTAGTAAGTTGCAGCTGGAGTAGCAGATTTGGTGAGTCAACTTGAGTCAACTCTAGTTATGACTTACTACTGGATTTCAACCATTGTGTGTGGAATTTGACCCTAGTCACTGTCTGTACGTCTATGGTGCATGAAGGAACAACCTGTGTTATTTCAATAGTTTTTCCTTTGAAGGATTTGGGTTACCTTCAGTTAGAATATGTGTTCAAGGTGTATGTGTTTTCCTTGCCTTCTGTGCAGTTTCAGTGAGAGAGTTCAAAAGATGGGAAAAGTGATCCTTTTATGGAGCAACAGTTGCAACAACCAGCTATGAATGACAGGCAAAGGGGCAGAGTAACAATACAATATAAGATGTAGAAACAGACACCCATTTCAACAATGCAGAGTAAAGGTGCAGTCAATATAGCCATCACTCTGAATTGGCTTTGTGGTCCTTCTTAGTAATGTCAGTATCTAGCTAAAATCCAATCCACTACTTGGCATCTTGACATAATCACACTTACTATGTGACTCCTTATTGACCAAGATTATTTAGGGAAGGCAAAGAAGGTTTATGAACTAACAGCAAAAACAAAACAACTCTAAAACCATTATAGTCGTACAGATGCAGCAACAGGAGCACTAAACATTGGCAGAGAATATATTTTCAGGGAACACATAGCGTCATCTATCTAAAAGCATGTATTTGTCCCAAATTAAAAGAAAAATGGGGAAAGGGGGAAAACAACAGAGAAATTCTTATGGTACTTAAAAAATGAATGGATTTGTTTCAATGGAGAAAATCTTGTTTGTGTAACTTTGTGTGGCATAGCCTGGATCAGGGACCAGAAACGTTATTTAAAGCAGGGGTCCCCAACCCCTGGTCCACGGCCTGGTACCGGTCCGTGGCCTTGGAAGGACTGGGCTGCGGAGACAGATCTCCAGCCCCCGCGCATACATTTCCCCCACACATGCCCACCTGCATGCACGGCCCGCCCACCTGCACGGACGGGTGCTCCGCCCATCCACACATGCACATGAGTGCACCCCCACCCATCTGTGAGCACACCCTACCCATCTGTGCGTGTGTGCAAGTGCACCCCACCCACCCGCGAGCACGGCCCGCCCATCCGCGCATGCACACAAGCGTGCCCCACCCACCTGCGAGCACACCCCGCCCACCTGCGCATGTGCGCTAGCGCCCCCCGCTCAGCCATGAGCGAAGGGGGGTGTCCCGCCCCTCCACGCATAGACCTCCATCCCCCCAACCGGTCCGCGATTTCGAAAATGTTGGGGACCACTGGTTTAAAGTAATTCAAAGCTACAGGTCCTGCTCCTTTGGGGTTCTGAGGCTCCCTAGAGCTCCCTTTTGCCCTGGGGAAGCCTTTGTAAGCCTCCAGATGATGGGAGAGAGTTTTTAATAGTAAAAAAATTGCTGCCAGATCTCTGCCAGCCATCCCAGTCATAATAATGGTGATCCAGTGGTGATTTTTTTTTTTTTTACTATTAAATACTCTTCCCCATCCCAAGGCTTCCTTTCCCAGGGCAAAAGAGAGTCCTAGGGAGCCTCAGCACCCAAAAAGAGGGGCATAGGAAGCTTTTAATTACTTTAAATTAAATGTTACAGTGCCCAATCTAGGTTACACCACACAAAATTACACACCAGGATTTTGCCAGTGTGAGCTTTTGTGAATGAAAATTCACTTTCTTAGACACACAACAAAGTGGATTTTGATCCACAAAAAACTTGCACTGAAATCCATGAGTATTTAAGGTATCATAACACTTCGTATTTTTAAGTCTGAATATTTGACATAGTTTTACTTTTGAATAATCATTCTAGAAATCTATGTTTCTGATTTGAAATTGTTGTTGTTCCATACTGTCAAGTTGGAACTGATTGATAGCAACCCTAACAGGGCTTTTGAGGTAAGTGAGATATTTAAGGAGTAGTTTTACCAATTCCACAGCCCCAGTGAGTTTCCATGGCTAAGTGAGGATTCAAACCCTGGTCTCCAGAGTCCTAGTCTATCACTCTATCCACTACTTACCTTGTGGCACAGTATTTAAATTGCAGTACTGTAGCCAAAATTGTGCTCACAACCTGGGGTTTAATCCCGGCTCAAGGTTCACTCAGCCTTCCATCCTTCTGAGATGGTACCCAGCTTGCTGGGGAAGGGGGCAATGTGTAACCTGCATAATTAACTTGTAAACTGCCCAGAGAGTGATTTAAGCACTATGGGGTGGAATATAAGCAGCACACTTTGCTTTTTGTTTTTTTGCACCACACTGAGTATTCAAAATTACTCGCCCATAATTCCTGACCACAATACTGTCTAGACTTGATGGAAATTCATGATATCTGGAAGCCACCAGCTTGTCTGACCTTCTTCTGTCCTAGCCACTTCTTCACACAGGGTTGTTGTTTACAAACTGCACCTTAATTGTTTCTAGAAGACACTGCACTTTGTTCTAGGGCAAGAGTGGGGACACAGTCACCAGCCTGCTTCTGCTATGTCACGTCTCCCCACAAAGCTCTATTGGCTTTTCTGTGTTGAAGGGATAAAGTCACCATGTGAACTCTCCACATATGATCTAGAGCAGTGGTTCTTAACCTTGGGTTACCCAGGTGTTTTTGGACTGCAACTCCCAGAAGCCTTCTCCACCAGCTGTGCTGGCTGGGGTTTCTGGGAGTTGCAGTTCAAAAGCACCTGGGTAACCCAAGGTTAAGAACCACTGATCTAGAGCTTTGTAGATTGGGGGTTCTAAGCTGGACAGAGAGCCTACACAGGTCTGACAGCAGGTGTGGTGGTTAGAAGTCTGGACTTGGAAGATGGAGATCTAGTCCCCGGTGATTCATGAGAGTCAGTGAGTGACCTGAGGCAGGCACCTATTTTATCAGACTTACCTCCCAGAGGTTTCATGAGGATAAAGTGAGGAGGCAGGAGCTTTGTTACCACCTCATACACACCCATCTTGTCTTGTTTTGGAAGCTAAGCAGGGCTGCTGATACTGACTGGCAGCAGCCCTCCCGCATTTTAGGAAGGAATTTTCCTGTCCTTTTGTGGTGATACCAATAGAGCACCCTGAACTCACCTAGCCTTTTGTGATCTCAGAAACTGAGCAGGATCTTAATACTTGGATGGGAGGCGCTCAGGCAAACTAGAGATTTCTAGTGAGCACTGAGGAATAACACCTGCCTGAAACCTTGGGGGCCCACTGTCAATTGGAATCGACTATGTTAGAATCGATGGAACAATGATCTAACTTTGTATAAAGCAGCTTTTTAAACATCCTGTCTGTTTCCCAGGCCCAAGCGCTGAAGAGACTGCAAGGCGATTTCTGGAAGATGGTCGACAACTAAGCCCTCGGACCCGTGAAGAAGCAAATGAACTCATGAACAAAGGACCAAGGAGGAAAGGTCAGGGGGTGGTGGGTGGGAAAACAGTGGTCCTAGATGTCAGGATCTTCTCATGGGAACCTTCTGCTACTGTTTACACTAGTCTAGTCTCCTTTGTATTTCAGGTGGCAGATGTTTCGTGGGGGACGGGGAGAAGTTCCATCTTTTCTCTGGGGAAATTACCTCCCTGTATACAGAAAAGCAGAATAGCAAGGGGCAAGCAGACATTCCTCCCCCCCCCCCCCCCGTTGTGCTAATTCTATTTGTTTGCTTACATCAAGGGTGGCTAACATGACATCAGTGGGGATCTAGTAAGAACTCCATTCTTAATTCCATTGAGTCAATGGGACTACTGTTATTGCAACTTTAGTGAAGGAAGTGACAACTACAGTAGGCCCAGTCAACTCGTCAAATCTCAACTGATTCAGTGGACCTACTGCAGTGCAACTTATTACACTAAGCATTAGCACTTTTGCTATTGTATACTAATGGCAGAATTCCATTGAAGACTAATCTTCATCCCAATACTTCATGGGGAAAATTAGGGACGTGCACTTTCTTCAGAGCAAAGTGCAAAAACGGGTAAAATCAAGAATATTTGTGTGGTTCTGAAGTGAGTACAGGCTGGAGAAAGGAGCTGGTCATCCACAGGGCAAAGGAACACCACAATGGATCGTTGGTGTCCTAATTAGCATTCTCGGGCTTGAAATGAAGGTCAGTAACTCGAACTGAGGAAAATGGCGCTTGAAAGTAATCTAGTAGACTGAACTGCTGGCACCAAAGGAGAAGGCGAATGACAGCTAAATGCCCCAATATGGTTCACAATGTCCCCCCGGACTTTCCAACTCCTGAGGCATTGAGGAGAGTTCTGAATGAGGTCATTGTGCAGGATACAGATTCCCTTGCAGCTGCTCCATCAGCCATTTTGTGGAGCTGGAGGGAGAAGACAAGGAGAAAGAGGTGTCACAGCCCCCCCTTTTTTTCTGCATGCGGAAATATTCTTTTTCATCATTCTCTCACTCAGTTTGGTTTATTAAACTTTACTGAACTATTATTACACTATTAAGATGTGTGTGTGTGAGAGAGAAATGGTGGAAGATTTGCTGTTCCATGGGCTTTGAGTAAAAATGTCACACAGTAAGCATGGTGTGTAGCCCTTGCCCCCACCCTAGGCCATGGCCATTTTCTTCCTCATTTGCAGGAATCTTCTTTTAAAAGAGAGAGAGAGAGAGAGATCCAGAAACCAAAATAATGTCTTGAACTGGAGATGGTGTGGGTGGGAATGTCTCCTAAAGGTGGGCCAGCTGCATCTTTACGCCCTGTATTTGGATGAAGAGCAGGCTTCCACACACCCCTAGTAATAACAGTATGGGGTTAATATTTGTGAATATATTTTTGTGTCACTTTTCTGGTAATTCATTTCCTATTCCCCATAGTTTTTTCAATTTGAGTTTCCAGGTAATGTCTTCTACCCTTCCTCCATTTCTCCTTTATTGCAACAGGACGTGGTACAGCACCAGCTGTTCCAGCAATTCAGATTTCTTCCACCACCCAGCTTGTCCAGCAAATGTCGTTTTCTTGTCTTTGCTTTTCATTAGCATTCAAAGACAGCAAGGCATCAAAGAGCTCAGGTAACCACAGTTTCTAACAGAACAAGAATCAAAGGGTGGGGGAATCCCCAGCACAGTCACTTTTCGCTTAGAACTGATGAGATACACCATTTCAAGGTCTGGATCAAATGTTGGGCATAAGGGTGAGGACTAGGGTGAGGCTGAGGACTGCTAGTTGAAGTTTCAAGAAATTGTTATGCTTCCTCGCAGGGAGCGAGATAGGGCAGGGAGACAAATATCAGAATAAGTAGGGGCGGAAAAGTAAAAAGTCTGGTTTTATTGTGCGTTGTGGTTTCAATGCCTGAGCACACATTTCCTCCTCACTCCTAAGTGGTGCCAGGGCTCAGCACAAAGCTGTTTGTATGGGTATTGCATACATAATATTTGTTTAAGAGATAGCGCATGAAGGAAATCCTTATTTCATGCAAGCAGGCATACCCACAATTGCTACATCACAGAACCCACCTCCTATGACATCACAGGGGGCATGTCTCTGTGATATCACATAGGCCTACCTCATGTGACATTGCAAAGGCATACCTTCTGATCTCAAGTTTTGACTCTGAAATCTTAGATATGAGGTGCTGCTGACTTGGAATTCCCAGTGAGGAGAGACTCCCAGGAACTGTGGATAGCCTCATTTTGGCTAATTCCCACTCAGCCATATTAACGCACTGGTAG
This sequence comes from Intellagama lesueurii, assembly GCA_037013535.1. Classification (NCBI taxonomy): domain Eukaryota; kingdom Metazoa; phylum Chordata; class Lepidosauria; order Squamata; family Agamidae; genus Intellagama; species Intellagama lesueurii. The sequence continues at coordinate 257,548,913 of JBAJHW010000002.1, forward strand.
AATACAACTGGACAAACCACTCAATATTTCTCTTACCTTGAAAAACCCTATTAGGACTGCTATAAATTGGTTCCAAGTTAATGACACATAACATAACAACAACTCATCTCCAAAAGCTCCCTGTGCAACCTTAAAATAAGCTCCTGAGGGTTAAGGGAGCAACCAGCACTGCAGAGTTTTAAATTTCTGGAAGATGGCTTTTTGCTATGCAGTAGAAGTACAGAAACCCACAGAGGAGAAGAGCAAAAAGTTTCCCAGATAATCTATCCCTTTTGCATTAACTGGCACTAAAAGTCTCAATAACTCACTCTGAAACATTTGTAGGAAAAAGAATACAAAAAAAAAAATCTTTGCTTACAATTCCTTGAAGTTATAGACTTCTGTATGCTGCTTTCTTTACTGCACACATACTTGGCAACTAATTTAACAGATCAACAGCAAACAAACAGCCACCAACAGATGAAAGAGAGGGAAAACAACACTCAGCAGAGAGGCATAGTTCTCTTTGAAATCAAAGACTGGAAGGAACAATTGGTTAGTGCTTAATAGACAATCAGCCCAGCCCGAAGAAGTCCCTCTCAGTCATATAAACTACAGGCAGCATGCGAGGTTGCAAATAAAACAACATCACCCAGAATAGATTTGGAGGTACAGGAAGATTGGAGGAGCAGAGGAGGTGAAATCCCCAATGCATGAAAAGATATTCAGTCAGACAATGTTGTTTAATGCCCAGTTTAATACGTGTAGGCTGAACTAAGCAAAATGTCCAGACAGTTATTTTGTGTGCTTCATCAGGATATCTTTTATATCTCTTATTATCTTGTTAGAACTGGGGCAATTAATAGAAGCATCAGGTGGCATTTGCAATTGGTTGTTGTGTGATTCTGGAGTGGTGTGTGTGTCAAATTGTAGTCTTTCTAATCTAGAGGAAAAAGTGATGGAACTGAGACTATCATACTTTGGGCACATTGTGTGAGGACAAGCCTCACTAGAAAAAACAATAATGCTAGGGAAAGTTGAAGACAGCAGGAAGAGAAGATCAAATATAAAATGGATTGATGTAGTAAAGAAAGCCACAGCCTTGAGTTTGTCATTGCTACTAGGGTTGTTAATGATAGGATATTTTGGATGTTGTTCCTTTATAGAGTCACCAAAAGTCAAAGATGACTTGGTGGGATATAACAACAACAAGAAAATATATGCAGAGTGACTTCAGAAAAGCTACTTTTCTTAAACTTTATTTCCAAATGCTCTTTTCCAGTTCTGTTTAAAGGTAAAGGTGGCAGCCGTACTTTTCATGAAAAGGAAAGTTACGATGAGAGACTTGATCCGTGCCCCGAAGCTAGAGAGAAGCTCAGAGAAATTTGCCGACACATGTGAGTGCCATCAAAAACTTAAAAGAGCCTCAGAACAGGTTGGCTCCATTAAACTGCACAAGATTCTGGAAGTAGTATAGATGCGGAGAAGGAAATTGCTTCAAACATTATCAAGCATGAATTGAAATTTAGACTTATTTTCTCCATCATCATAACTGGGTTGCAGAAAGGTTAGCTTTCCCTGGATCTGCAAAGTCTGCTAAAACAGGTTTTTTTCCCATCTTTGCTCATGGATAGTACCTTTCCAAGGTCTCAGGCACAGGCCTTTTCTTTCCTTACAATTTGAGTGCCTTAACTGAAGAAGACAAGGGTGGAATATCAGTTCTTAGTCTTCACTCTTTGAAACCCTGCTTCTGCTTTGTTTTAACCATGTAGTTGTGTGATGGTAAGGTTGCTGTTGCAACCTATTGTGATATATGTGGGCAATATGAGAATATTCATAATTTTCTTAATAGAGACACAGCCTTTGTTTCTTAGTGGCTGCTCCTCTTTTTGATTATGGTGGGGATGCAACACCATTAGACCGAAGAATGTATACTTCCTGCTTGGTCACATTCTGCGGGCAGTTTAATGGCATGGAAAGAGTGCACTGAGCTAAGAGTGGAATGAGGGCATGGTGGATTGAATGGACAGAGAGACTCTTTTCTCCCTTTCCAATAATACCAGAACTCAGAATTGTCGAAGGTTATGAAACTGGCTTGAAATGTATAGAATTTTGATATTTTGTAGTATAGTGATATCTGCTAGTTTTCGATGGTTTGGCAGAGTGATTGAGAAAATTCAGGAAGGAAAGGTCTATGAGTGGATATTTGTTGTTTAGTCGTTAAGTCGTGTCCGACTCTTCATGACCCCAGGGACCAGAGCACGCCAGGCCCTCCTGTCTTCCACTGCCTCCCGGAGTTGGGTCAAATTCATGTTGGTAGCTTCGATGACACTGTCCAACCATCTCGTCCTCTGTTGTCCCCTTCTCCTCTTGCCCTCACACTTTCCCAACATCAGGGTCTTTTCCAGGGAGTCTTCTGTTCTCATGAGATGGCCAAAGTATTGGAGTCTCAGCTTCAGGATCTGTCCTTCCAGCGAGCACTCAGGGTTGATTTCCTTCAAAATGGATAGGTTTGTTCTCTTTGCAGTCCAGGGGACTCTCAAGAGCCTCCTCCAGCACCACTATTCAAAAGCATCAATTCTTCGGCGGTCAGAACCGCAGAAGCCTCTGTGATGCAAGGTCAGAAGACCTGCAGTCGTAAGATCAAATCCACGCGATGGAGTGAGCTCCCGTCGCTTGTCCCAGCTCCCGCCAACCTAGCAGTTCGAAAGCATGCAAATGCAAGTAGATAAATAGGTACCACCACGGTGGGAAGGTAATGGCGTTCCGTTTCTAGTCGCGCTGGCCACGTGACCACGGAAGAATGTCTTCGGGCAAAACGCTAGCTCTATGGGTTGGAAACAGAGATGAGCACCACCCCCTAGAGTCGGACACAACTGGACAAATTGTCAAGGGGAACCTTTACCTTTACCTTTACCTCACTTCCATACATCTCTACTGGAAAAACCATAGCTTTGACTATGTGGACCTTTGTCGGCAAGGTGATGTCTCTGCTTTTTAAGATGCTGTCTAGGTTTGTCATCGCTTTCCTCCCAAGAAGCAGGTGTCTTTTAATTTCGTGGCTGTTGTCACCATCTGCAGTGATCATGGAGCCCAAGAAAGTAAAATCTGACACTGCCTCCATATCTTCCCCTTCTATTTGCCAGGAGGTGATGGGACCAGTGGCCATGATCTTAGTTTCTTTGATGTTGAGCTTCAGACCATTTTTGGCGCTCTCCTCTTTCACCCTCATTAAGAGGCTGTTTAAGTCCTCCTCACTTTCTGCCATCAGAGTGGTATCATCTGCATATTTGAGATTGTTGATATTTCTTCTGGCAGTCTTAATACTGGCTTGGGATTCATCCAGTCCTGCCTTTCGCATGATGTATTCTGCATATAAGTTAAATAAGCAGGGAGACAATATACAGCCTTGTTGTACTCCTTTCCCAATTTTGAACCAATCAGTTGTTCCATATCCAGTTCTAACTGTTGCTTCCTGTCCCACATATAGATTTCTCAGGAGATAGATAAGGTGGTCAGGCACTCCCATTTCTTTAAGGACTTGCCATAGTTTGCTGTGGTCCACACAGTCAAAGGCTTTTGCGTAGTCAATGAAGCAGAAGTAGATGTTTTTCTGGAGCTCTCTGGCTTTCTCCATAATCCAGCGCATGTTAGCAATTTGGTCTCTAGTTCCTCTGCCCCTTCGAAATCCAGCTTGTACTTCTGGGAGTTCTCGGTCCACATACTGCTGAAGCCTACCTTGTAGGATTTTGAGCATAACCTTGCTAGCGAGTGAAATGAGTGCAATTGTACGGTAGTTGGAGCATTCTTTGACACTGCCCTTCTTTGGGATTGGGATGTAGACTGATCTTTTCCAGTCCTCTGGCCACTGCTGAGTTTTCCAAACTTGCTGGCATATTGAGTGTAGCACCTTAACAGCGTCATATTTTAAGATTTTAAATAGTTCAACTGGAATGCCATCACCTCCACTGGCCTTGTTATTAGCCATGCTTTCTAAGGCCCACTTGACTTCACTCTCCAGGATGTCTGGCTCAAGGTCAGCAACCACACTATCTGGGTTGTCCGGGACATGAGTGGATATTAGCTGCAATCAAAGATGGTAAAGTAATTTTTTATTACAACTTTCAGAATACCTTACCAGTATGGCCAGTGACCATTGCAGGCTGAGGTATTCAGGGAGCTGTAGTCCAGAAAAGTGATTTTTTTCTCAGTTCTGGCCATGATAACTAAACAAGACATCCATGTTAAAAAACAACAACAACCAACTAAATAGGGATAAGTAAGAATTCCATTTCAGTGTCTTTTTCTATAAGGATTCCTCAAAATTTGCTAATTTCTTCATATTCAGCACGGAACGCATTCAAATTTTTGGAGAAAAAAAATTAAACATAGCAGAAACTAAAACTGACAGATTTCGCCAAATTGTGGTTCAGGATTTTAAGTGCTTAACTATAAAACTTTGTGTTGTAGTCCCATTCAGTTGTGTTTTTACTGAATTAGGTTTATGGATTAGAGATGGGGGTATTCATATACGAATACCCCCGCACAGGTGGCCATAACGAGGGTCCAGCTCCTTGGGGCCGGACGGTCCACTCAAAATTCCACCGCTGCCACAACCTCTGCGCTGCCGTCCTATCACTCCGGAGATCGCGATCTGTGTGCCACTCTTTGACCTTGCAGAGAGGCTTGTCGTCCCGTCTCCTCCCAGGAGTGGCGAGCCGATCGCGATCTCCGGAGCCGATCGCGATCACTCCGGATAGGACGGGAGCACGGAGGTTGCGGCAATGGCGGAATTGTGAGTGGCCCGTCCGGCCCCAAGGAGCTGGACCCTCGTTATCGCCACCTGTGTGGGGGTATTCATATATGAATAGGAATACCCCCACCTTTATTATGGATGCAAGTTGTCACCTGGTTCATTTTCAGGTGCTGAACAAAAAAGTCCTCCCCCCCACCCACACCACACCTTGCAATGGGACAGGGATTATTTTATTTTATTTTTTTACTGGCGTCAAATAGAATTTGCTCACTCAAAGGACTGATTTTTAGTCATTTTTGTAAATGTATGAAATATAAAACGATATTAATTGCTGCTTTGTTGCATGAGATATTAAAAAAGAGAAGTATGAGGTGGGTTGTTTCTCCCTTGCAACCAGCACCTGCCCTCTTGTGCTTATGATGTATCTGTGCTTAGCTTCAGAAAGGGAAAAGACACAAGAGACCTGTTGTGCAAATTGTGCAAACCACTATAGTGCTTATTGTCCAACATTAAACTAGTTGCACCTGTTTAATTAAGCCAATGCAAATTGGCCAGAATTTCAGTTCAGTTCAGAATTGCACTTGACTTCCTGTTCAGAACAGGAGGAACTTGTCATTAAAACAATCTTAATGTGGGTGAAAGCAAAAAAGGCCAGTTTCTCCAGCCCAGCCCCTGAATATCAGTTGCTGGTGTGGAATGGCAGGCGTGAGATGTTGCCCTTATCTCTCTGTATAGTTTTCTAAAATTCTGGTGGCTGCCCACTGTGGAAAAGAGAATGCAGAACTAAATGGTCAGGCCCTTGGTCTAGCAGTGGAATGAATGTGGGAACCCAATTTTTATATTTTACCCACTGATAGAAGTGCCCAAAGGATCAGCAGCAAATGTTAGCAGTAAAACAATTGTGTTCATTTGCAGGTTCTTGGAAGGACAGGTACTCTCAGCTTAACACTCCCCTTTTTATGCACTTGGTGATTCATTCCATCTTTAAAGACTGATGTCTTACATTGAAACATTTCAATTGGATTTGTTTTTTACCTAGCAAATGTTAGGCATGTTTGCTAGTTGTGGTTTTATCACCAAAGATTGGAGAGACCACCTGCTTTGCTTCAGCAACATATTAATTCATTAGCAATAAGCAGCAAATAATGCAAAGGGTCAGTCCTTTGGAGAGGTAACAGTGGACGGCTGGTCATGTTATTCAGTGGCCTGTTTGCCTTTCTTTCGTTCATGCAGCCACTCCAGTAAGAATTCTTGGCCAAAAACCCTAGAGTCTATTTCAAAACCTGAAATTTTTATGGCCTGGAAATATATATTTCCAGTGTTGAGGAGAGCCGGTGATAATCAGAAGTTCCTCCCTGGGGCCAGGAAAGGGGGGGGGGGAGAGTCTTTGGGATGGAGGGGGATGTTCCCAGCTCTGCTGCAGTCCCAATTTTGGTGGTACCCCTTGGAAAAGAACCATAGCTGAGTGGCAGAGTTAATGCCTGGGCATGCAGATTTCCCCTGGGCCAATCCTTCACATCTCCAGTTGAACTGGGAAGCATTAGTGTCTTAAAACCTGGAAAGCCACTGCCGTTTAGTGCCAATGTACTGATCTAGGTGGATCACTGATCTCACTTGACTTAACAAGGCTTTGAATGTAATTCCTGCTCATAGATCGAGCCTTTAGAAACTAAGCATGTTCAATACATTTATGCAATGATACAATATTCTTTGCTAGATGTGGTCTCTCGGGTGGCAACCATACATGAGTAAATTAACATGACATTTCCTTTCCTTTTCTATGCCTGTAAGAATCCATCAGCTGCTGTGTGATGTTTTTCTAGAAGCTAGAAACAACATACACATGTACATCTATGTGTGTATCCATACAGCTACTTAAAAAACCAGGTTCCTGAGAATGGTTTGCATCCAGTTGGTAGTCCCAATTAGAGTAGACCCATCAAATCAAGGGGATTTAAACAAGTGTTGACTTACCATTCAGCAGTTGATTCACTGGGTTGTGACAAGCAATAGGATTTAGAGCCAGTTTGGTGCTGTGATTAGGTAGTTGGTCTACAACTCAGAAGACCTGAGTTCAAATTCCCACTTGGCCCTGAAACTCACAGGGAGATCTGCAGCCAGTTGCTGTGTCTCATCCTGATATACCTCACAGGGTTGTTGTGAGGATAACGTTTTGCTTAATGGAGGAAAAGCAGGATATAAATGCAACCAATAATATATATATATAGTCGTAGTAGGTTTTTCGGGCTGTTTGGCCGTGTTCTGGAGGTTTTTTCTTCCTAACGTTTCACCAGTCTCTGTGGCCGGCATCTTCAGAGGACAGGAGTTAGAACTCTGTCTGTGTTCTGGTGTAGTGTGAAAGCCTTAGAGAATACAATAAATACATAGTTTAGGCCAGCAGTAACAGTTGTACTGTTCCACTCAAATGATGACTCCTCTGCAAATAAGTATATCTAACACAAGACAATCCAATGGTTTTTCTTCCTTTTAGGGAGGAAGAGAAGACTGCAGCCTTGGCAAAAGGCCACACCAGGCCCCTAATATTGAGAAACTACATCACCATCCACAAGTCCCCATCTCAGGCCCTGAAAAGAGAATCCCTCTCTCAAGCTGCTTCTGAGTTCCGACGTTTCAAAGGGAAGAAGATGTTTTTTGCCCTTCCTGATGGAACAGTGACAATGTAGTATCCTTAAGTTGTTCTGGAAAACAAGGTGGGGGCTACATCAGTGGCACTTAAACACAACAGCAGAGTCTGGAAAAATGACTTCCAATCCCCCTAGAATTCCTCTGTCAATACCTTGAACTCATATTTCCAAGGTCTCCACAGAAACTGGAGGCTTCTTGAAATGTGCAAGTTTGAAAATGGGACAGACTACTGTTCTGTTGGATCTGTCCTATAGGGCCCTTCTTAGCCCCGCTATTAAATTCAAATATAACCTGAATTGACTTGAAAGTAGCAAGCCACTAAAAAAGAAACAAAAGCCATATGAAACAGTGCTTTGGTTCACTCTGGAATTAATGTCGAAGAATTCTTTGAATTCTTAATTCTTTGAATTAAACTGAAATGCAAGAGGCACAGAATATAGAGGAAATGGACAATACCCCCTCCCCCACCCCACCCGCAATAAATGAGAAACAAATAAAGAACATGTCTAGGGTTCATTTGCTTTGTAAAAGGTATAGTTTTACAGTGGACAGATGATGAACAAGATAAAAGATTTTCAGGGCCTTGGCTGAAATTTGCAAACTGTACAACCTGACTCCCAAAATCATTACTCTACCATAGGCTTCTGAAATCTGTAACTAAGATTTAATTAGATGCAAAGTTAGAATCATCATAGAATCACAGAATAATGGAGTTGGAAGGGGCCTTTAAGGCCCTCAAGTCCAACCTCCTGTTCAATGCAGGAATCCAAATCAAAGGAGATCTATCAGGTGGTTGTCTAAATTGCTCTTGAATGCCTCCAGTGTTGGAGAGCTCATCGCCTCCCAGGGTCATTGGTTCCATTGTCATACTACTCTAATAGTTAAAAAGTTTTTCCTGATATTCAGCCTAAATCTGTCTTCCTGTAGCTTGAGCCTTTTATTATGTGTCTTGCAGTCTGGGATGATCGGGAACAGATCCTGCCCCTCCTCTGTGACTATCTTTCAAAGTAGCCATCACATCATAGCTTTTGTTGGTTTTTAAAGTAGCTGGTGCAGGGGAAAGTGCGGAATTCAAAAAGGGGAGATTTATGCTTTCCCTCCCCAGCCATGACCATGAAGAAACATACATGCATACACATCACTTAGCATTACCTTTCCCCCCCCTCATGCTAATTGCAGCACTGCCCATAGGCAGGACAGGAGGCAGAAGATTTAACCAGGAGTTTGGCTGGAAAGGGAAAGCTGTCCTTCCTGGGCATTGTGGCTCTGCTCCCCCCCCCATCTACCCCCTCCATGGGAATAGCCATTAATTTTTAGCCATAAATCCACATTGTGAAGCACATCGTAAGTTTGGCATATACTGGGGTGTCTCCAAAAGTGAGGGGTATGTATGAGCACTTCCATAATTCAAGCCATGGTGGTTTAGCCATGCCAGCCCTGGTCCCTGCTTAGACAACAACAGGGCAGAGTCAAGCCCTTTGGAAATCCTTTGCTCTGTTCCTCTCTGCCTTGATGGCTGTTTGGCTCTGTTTAATTGGGGATTGTCCCACAGAAGCACACCCTCTGTTTGATCTTTTCACTGCACTGGGGAATGAAGAAGGAAGGACCCTTAGTGCCAGATTTTATATTGCTTCTGCAGTTACAACAACTCAGTTTGCCAGTTTGTCCGCTCTCCAACACGTTGTATTAAACACAACATGGCTTATTCCAATACCTGTCTTTTAGCTCATCGCTCTGGCTAATAGATTCATTTGCTGCTACTGAGCTTATGAAAATGTCAGGGAAATAATCCTTCAGAGGCCAGCTGCTTAACAGGCAGGGCCATCCTATGTGCCATCAGAGAGACTTCTCTGAAGCTGCACATAAAGCTTCCCCACCAGCAAGTTCGCATAGATCTGCATACATAAAGATACAACAGACAAGAGAGGGCTGGGCTGATGACTAGAGACATTAAAGACAGGTCTGGCATCGCATGTTATGCAAGTAATTTCTGCCTATGCAACAAGTCATCCCCTTCCTCTTCTTCCACTGGCCACTCCTTGCCCCCCAACCCCAGTCTACTCGGGGGGGGGTACCTTTCAAAGCAGATTTGAAGGCTATATGTGGGAATGCCAGCTAGCAGAAATCCTTTCCCATCCCGGTGGACTCTGTTGGATACAGCCCTGTGATTATTATACTGTTTGTTAACACCTAGCTCATTGGACCAAAGGCCAGGATTATGAGTTTCAGTCAGTTCTCAAAGAAGTTGTTTCTGCTCTCCCTTTGCATTCTGTGGTGGTTTAGGCCTCGTGACAGGACTGCACCACTATTATGTTTAAATCAGTTCTCAGGTGATATCTCTCAGAGGCCACCCAGAGGCTAGTTATTTATTTTATTTATTTATTTATTTAACTTATATGCCGCCCACACTACCCAAAGGTCTCTGGGCGGCTTACAACAATTAAAATACAATAAAAAGACAAAACAATTAAAATGCAATTAAAATATATACTCTAAAAATTGCCATCAGGACCCACAGTTGATATTATTTCAATTAAAAGCCTTCTGGAACAGGAAGGTTTTGACCTGGCGCCGAAATGTCATCAGCGTCGGCGCCAGACGAATCTCAGTCGGGAGGGCATTCCATAGTCTGGGGGCAGCTGCCGAAAAGGCCCTTTGTCTACAAGCCATCCCTCTTACCTCCTTGAGGGACGGCTCTTTCAAAAGGGCCCCCTGGCTAGATCTTAACTGCCGGGTAGGCTCATATGGAAGGAGGTGGTCCTTCAGGAATCCAGGGCCCAAGCCGTTTAGGGCTTTATATGTCAAAACAAGCACTAGTTATGCTACACTCATTTGCCATGGAGTTTTCCCAAGTTGGGAGTCTACCAGCAAGTCACCCAGATGTGCAAATGTGGACAGCTGGAGTAGTCCTGTAGTACTTACTTAATGAAATCCCTTCTAACAAGAAAATCCTAACATTGCACTCCTGGTAGCAGCGAAACTTTCTTCCCTCCCTCCTCTTCAGCTTTCCATGCTGCCTGAAAACTTATTTTGGAAGGTTTTCCAGATGTCCAAGGTTTCTTTGTGGGCATGAAGCTGTATCAGGAAGGTGATCAGCTCTGCTAGAAACCTACTGTTGGATCTTGCCCTGTGTTATGCTGTCAGATGGTGATTGATGAGACCAGAACTAGTGTATTATCTGGAAATCATAACATAACAAAATGAAGAGTCAGATACATGCCTTTTCTGTGTGTCATGTTACCTAACTTATGTCATAGCTACCCGTCAGGAAGTCTTGCGGTATGTCAATTTCCATTATGCTGCGTAGGGAGAACAATCACCCTGCTGTTTCAAGATGCTCCGAGTCATGTACTACTAGCTTCGTTTACATCACATGGACATTCTTGCGTGCGTTACTGCTTTAGATCCAGGTGAGTGGCACCAATTGACCCTGAATTTGGGAGGTTCAGACAGGACACAATGCACTGTCTGAGTACCTGCTGAGTTCTGCTGGTAAGGCCGCACCTGGAGTACTGCATACACTTCTGGTCGCCGCACCTCAAAAAAGACATAGTGGAACTGGAAAAGGTGCAGAAGAGAGCAACTAAAATAATGACTGGGCTGGGACACCTCCCTTATGAGGAAAGGCTACAGTGTTTGGGGCTCTTTAGTCTAGAGAAAAGGGACCTGAGGGGGGACATGATTGAGACATATACAATGATGCAGGGAATTGATAAAGTGGATAGAAGGAAGCTCTTTTCCCTTTCACACAATACCAGAACCAGGGGACATCCACTCCAATTGAGTGTTGGGAGAGTGAGAACAGAGAAAAGAAAATATTTCTTTACCCAGCATTTTGTTAGTCTGTGGAACTCCTTGCCACAGGATGTGGTGATGGCATCTGGCCTAGATGCCTTTAAAAGGGGATTGGACAGATTCCTGGAGGAAAAGTCCATTGCAGGTTACAAGCCATAATGGGGATGTATAATCTCCAGGCTTAGAAGGAAGGTACCTCCAAATGCCAGATGCAGGGGAGGGGTATCAGGAGACAGGTATTTAGTTGTCTCGTGTGCTCCCAGAGGCATCTGGTGGAGCCACTGTGAGATGCAGGAAGCTGGACTAGATGGGCCCTTGGCCTGATCCAGCAGGGCTCTTCTTATGTTCTAATAGCTAGGCTACACAATGAGACATGAAAGGTGCAATGAGAAAACAGTGCTATCAAAACAGTACTTATAACAAATGTTCATGTTTTGTTGGTATTTTCAGTGAATTATGGAAATCCTGGTCTTAATCAAGTTGCATTTGAGAGCACTGTATGATCATTTTGGTGTATATGGGGATTCTTAAGATGTCTGCTTGGGTTCTGCATAAGTCCTCAAAAGCTCAGAATTGTTAATGCAAGGATTCATTAAATGGTATCAATCTCAAGATTTTAAAAGTATTAATTAATGCTTGTAGAAATTTGTTTCACTTCCTAGCTATCTCAGGGATCATGTGAGAAAAGCAGTATGTGTGTTTTACAGATGAAGGGGTTCCTCCAAGGTCACATAACTAGTCAGTGGTATAGGTAAGGAAGCCAGGGGCTATAACCCCTCTCAAATGTTCCTTATCATTTATGATTCAGTTTTAAAATCAAGTTGTCTAGATGCCTTTAGTTTGCTGTTACCAATATTTTTACTGTTATGACTCTCATCCATCATTTTTTAAAATATGTGACATAATTAATTACCCCAGATCCCGGTCTTTAAAGTGTGTGATATAGGAGCTTAGTGGTGGATGTTAAGAGCTTAATCCCACTGCGTCCAACTATGGTTACATCACCTCAGAGAGAAAATAGGCACTGGAGTGATAAACATTTGGAAAGGAAACAGTCTGAAATGGTATTTCTACCTAGGTTTTTTTTCTCCTTCCATTTCATATGATATTGGAAGCTGGGGTCAACCAGTAAGGCTGAGCATGAGTGGTTCAGGACAAAGTGCTTCTTCACCCAGCACATAGTTAAATGAAGCTATACAACAAATAGTGATGGCTGCCAAGTTGGATATTTTTCAAAGATCAGGAAAATTCATGCAGGGTAATGATATCAGTGGTTGTCTTTGGCCTCCTGTATCAAAGGCAGCATGCCTTTGAATAACTGTTGCTGGTGAAATATGTGATACCACTGTATTGGTGCTCTGCAGTGGCTGATACTGACCAGGACTGGTGGGACAGGGTGCCAAGTGGAAGAGAAGCCAAAGTCAACAGTAAGTTGGGCCAACTAAGGGCCCATCTGCACTGGCAGAAAAGCTCACTATTTGGATCGCTTTTGGTGCTGTTTGATTTACAGCATCCACATGTGTTTTGATTTAGCTCCTTTTTAGAGCTGTCTCACTCCTCTTTGACACAGCGGTAGGGCTACAGGTTTTTTGATGTGATTTGGAGTGCTCCTAAATAGCTTGTTCTGTAGCCTGTGCTACACCAAATCCACACCAAAATAGAGCTGTGGGCGGCATTATCTGAGGTGACAACCCTGTGAATCAATCTCTTACCTGATAAGACAGAGGAGACACGATATGGCAAAATTCACTACCCCCAGGGTACAAATGTAACCATTCAGTCATATTGGTCCTTAAAAACAGAACCACTCAATTCCTTACCATTGTGGTTGAATCTTATAATATCATTGCAATCAGTAGAGGCAGAAATTTATTTATTTATTTATTAAACGTATATACCACCCATCTAGAACGTGTCTACTCTGGGCAGTTGTTTAACAATTTCCACCCTCACCTAGCTGTTCAACGGCACTTCTGATGAATCCTGAAGGAGGAAGCGTTAGAGACAAGGATGGCTATTTAACCCACCACTGGAGCTGGCATTCCAAAACCCAGATTCTACAGTCAATAGACTTTCAGGTATGAAACTGCACTCTTACTACTGTTCTCAGTACCGGAAAGTAAACAATTATTTTAACTTTTTGGAACAGCCAGTTGTTGGCTGTGGCTCAGTTCTACAAACGTCTCCACAGGAGTGTTCTTAGGGGTGTGATAGGCAGAGAGCTTGTTCCTTCCAGTTTCAATTTTATCAGGACTTGGACAGACAAGTTTTTAAAACTAAAGGTAGGACGAGATGGCCAGATTGGAGCAGGCTAAATAAGGTCAGATAGAGGCATGGCATGCCATTGGTGCTATCTTTGCATTCACAATTAAGGATTGAGTCATTTCAGGTCAGGAAACTACCCAGCAACTCAAGCGGCTCTATGTGGTGCTTCCTTCTTTTAAAGAGATGGGGGGGGGGGGGGAAATAAAGAACAGGAGCAAAGACCTTTCTCTTCAGGCAGGCTTTTCCTTAGTGACTGGCAGTCTGAGGGTTTTTTTAAAATGGATTGTTATGCTCTGTTGCTTTAAATGTATCTTTAGTATTGATGTTACCATTTTACCTATAATCCTTGTTTAATTCTTTTTAAATGTTTATATATTTACTGTTTTTAGCTTTTAAATGTTGTCTTTTGAATGATGTAAGCCACCTTGGGTCTTTTTAAGGAGAAAGGCAGGGTAAAAATATTTTAAATAAACAAACAAACAATACAACAAAAAAAGATCCCTTTCCTTGCCCCCATCCTTTTCTTCCTTCTTGAGGGAGGAAGCTTTCCATTAAAAAATATATCCGAAAGGCATAGCACTGTCTTGCAAGGCTTTTAAAAAGCCCCCACTACCTTTGCTTTCTCCAGTGCTAGAGGTTCATTTTGTGCTTCTGTACCTCATACCACTGCACACCACAGCGGAAATTTGCATTTTCTGATGCTACCAACAAATTACTCTTTTAGCTACTGCTTTTAACTAAATACCAGCTAATTATTTTGAGATTCTAGGAATTTTAAGAGTAATTTCTTTTAAAAAGCCATTTGCCAGAGATATCCTACTCCCTATGTTTTGTCTTCTCTTCTGAACAGAATTTAGAGCACATGTAGGGAACTTGTAGTCCTTCAGATGCTGAACAAGTCCCATCATCCATTAGTATTTCCCAACAACATGTGGAAGGCCTCAACTTGTGAGCTTCCTTTGAAATACAATATCTTCATATATTATATTTCATATAATATCCTGCAGTATCTTCAATGATGCATATTTGACAAGAGGATTGTTGTGAGAAAAATGGCTGAAATTTCATTTCTTAATACATTACGTTACACTAGAACAGGACCATTTGAATAAGTGGAACTATGAGTTGACTCACGAAATCCCCACAGTGGGCCCACTCCATCCCAACTTGCTACGATAAGTAACAGGATTTCAGCCAATGAGTTAAACCTCCTCTCCTCACCTCAGTAGAGAGGCTGTCAGGCTTACAATAGCAATGACTTCTGCTTACAATAGCAATGATAAGCTAGTGTGTGTTTATTGTATTCACAAGCACAGTTTGGATCTCAAATGCTTCATTTGTGCAAGACTTGAGTTTTCAGGGAACCCAAAGTCATGAACTGGCCTGCCTCCCCAAAACACACATCTCCTAATTTTGTAGCAGTTATTTCTTATCCTAAATGTGGGTGAGACTGAACATGATTTTAGCCTATCTGTCACAGTGTGACTATAACCAAGAGACCCTTCAGACATGAAAAAGAAAGTTTTCACTATGCGGCCATTGGGAAATGAGAATTATATAAATCAGCCATGCAGCCTTTCATTGTCCTATTTTATTCCTCAGATAAATGAACAAATAAAACTAAAAGTTCTTAATCAAAACTCCATGACGCTCACTTTCACTGCCCTCAATGAAAGCATCACCATATCTTTGGTAAGACCTGGATGTGTTCATGGGTCCAAGATGGAGAAGCAGGTAAAAAGCCATAGAATGGAAGTTATTTTGACACCAGCAACATCACATGAGTAATTATATGATCTTTAGTAACTGCTTGTTTTCTGATTCCTAGCCAAATTGCCTTAAGTACAAGATGATACTCTTTGTAAAAAGAAGAAACCTCTTCTTCATAATCTAATTTCTGTAGGGCAACCTACAGAAATAACACAAAAATATTACCTTAGGCCTACCTACAAAGCATCCATTCTTCTTTAGTTAGTCTTGCTTTTAAGGAATCCTTTTGGGCACTGTTTCTATATCCTATAGCACCAGATAGAATTTCATATATTTTTCACTGATTACACTCATTTATAATATAAGTTACCAAGTCAGCTAACAAACAAGTCACATTATACAAAACACATTTTCCTAATATATTAAAAATAGAAATCACCATTTAAACAAACTCCACTGAACTGTTTAAAACAAAGAATGGATCATAGTATTGTTGATCTTCCATGAAAATGGAGAGGATTTTTTGAGATTTTTCAAGGGAGCAAAATTTCTAAAAATGTAAGGAACACTTACAATCAATATGAGATTGTGGGAGAAGTGCAGGCCTTCCTTCTTTCCATTTTAACCACCAAGGAAGGAAGGAAGGAAGGACAATTGCCACTGTTTCCAGAGGAAGTAGAGCTGCTGTAAGAAGTTTTTTCCTGGAAATGAACCAATGGGACAATATGGTACAACATCAGCCTTGAGGCATCTGGAGAAGGAGAGGACTTTTAACCAGAGCACTTTTTCTTAAGCCAGTATTAGGCCTGGGCTTGGGAAATCCTTGGGACTTCAGCAGGGAAAGATAAGTTCAACACATCTCTCGTGGCATTCTGCAGTCCCAGTTGTGCAGGAGGTAGGCTTTTAGTAATGATTTTTAAAATAAAAAAAAACAACTTTTTTTTAATGACACATTTAGGGTCACACAACATCTGGCCCTGCCTCTTTACTGTTGTGTACGGTCAAGTCAGACTCCGACTGTAGTGACCCCAATAGGGCTTTCCTGGCAAGGGCTCAATTTTACTGACGATAAAGCTCGCTGTTGTACTGGGTTCTTCTTCTTCTAAAAAAAGATGATTTAAATTTTAGCATACACACGAGATACATGCATACACAGAGCATTGTGCCAGGGGAGCAAGTTTTTCTGCTCTCCTGCCAGAGCTCTTTTTATGTTGAGGTGGCTGTGTAATTGATTCATTGGAATCAATTCCACATATGTGCCACAGCCGCTTTTAAAAAAATGCTTGCTACCAGAGAGCAGGATTTAAAAATAAATAAATAAAAGCACCAAGCTGGATGGAAAAGGGGCACCAACCTCAACCCCTCCCTCATTTGACCAAACACCCACCTCCCCAATTGCTCTTCCACCACCCCATCGCTCTTCCACCCCATCACTCACCCCGTCACCTGCCCAATCGCCCCCTCGCTTGCTCGCCCTCCACCCGCCCTCTTGCCTGATCGCCCCTTCGCCTGCCCAGTTGCCTCTCCTCACTTGGTCAGCCCCTGACTGCCCAATCACCCCTTTGCCCACCCAGTCACCCCCTCACTTGCTTGCCCCCTGACCAACCACACAATCACCCCTTCGTCCAACTGTTTGCTCCTCCTTGCTCACTGCCCACCCCCTCACTTGCCCACCCCTCGGGCACCTGTCCCTGTGCCCTCCCACCCTCATGTCTTGCCCCTTTCCCTCTCTTCCCCTCCTCCCCTTGTTTTCACCTTACTGACCCCCCCTCCTGGCAGAGCAGATGCACCTGATAGGAGATGGAGATGGCGGTGGTGGTAGTGGTGAAAACACACACACCGCCTCAAAAGTTTTAGATTTGAACTAAAGTCCATATGACTTTAGCCTGAATTTTTTTAAAAAACGATCCCTCAGCCAGTTTATTCTGGCAGTAGGAACAGACCCCAAGTGAAATATTTAAGGAGTAGTTCTACCAGTGCCACCCCTCCGGTGAGTTTCTATGGCTAAGCAGGACTTTAAACCCAAGTCTCCTCCTGAGTCTAGTCTGTCACTCCATTCACTGGATGTTGTGGATATACTGGATACTGATCCTTGAAAAAAGCCATTGCCTTAAGCCTCAGACATTACCATACTGTGCCCTTTAGGTAACACATCCCCTTAGCCAGATTTTATGCTGATCAGCAGCAAATGCGAAGTCTGCTATAAAGGCCAGTAGTCAAACTACGCCTCCCTCCCTCTTAAGGAATGAAAATATATGTGTACTGCACTTGCCACTTTTTAAATTACTTCCCTAGGGTTCTATTAACCTTCGAAGAGCAGCTCCCAAGAATGACACAAAAACCTCCACTACAGGCAACTTTCTTTCCTTAAGAGCCAATTTCCAGGTCCTTTTATTTTTCTAAATATTTACATGGTGGGATGCACTTTTGTGGAAATTCAGCCTTTGCATTAAAATACTTTATTACCCTCCACAAGCTACCTTCATAGTCTACCTGGAAGACATATTTCTCACCCACTTAGTGGTAACTGGGGTATTTTTTATATTTAGAATTCAATGTTGTCCTGGCTGCTGGCTAGTCCTTGCTTCTTCCTCACTCCACACACACCTTTTCCTCTGTCTTAAAGAATCTGTGTTTGTTGGGTGTAAAATCATGTGTGATGTAAAAAATGTTTTTACATGCTGTTGTTGCAGAGGAAGAAATGTGTCAGTGTATTTATTATGAGGATTAAAATGAATGGAAAATTAAACCCATGCATGTATGATGTAGTTAGTAGAGCAGAGGTAGAAATCTGAAGCTCTCAGTGGCATCTCCCAGCACTTTAGAAGCACCTTCAAGCCACTTGAAAATGAAAAGCGAGTTTAAAGCATGGAACCGGTTGGGTGGATTGGGGCAACTCCCTTTTTTTTGGGAAAAAAAAACCTTGGGGTATTTTTGTGTGTGAGAGAGGGAAGAGCTGAATGTGGGGGTATATTTGTGTGTGTGGATGAACAGATACTGGTGTGTGTGTGTTTACATATGGTGGCTAATATTTGGATATGTCTGGGAAAGACATATATGGAGTTTTTTGCAACTTCACAGGTTTTGCAAGCCTCTAGTAGGTGTGGCTGGAACGGACCTTTCTGGGCTGGGGTGACTGTCAGTCACTAATGGCACTAACTGCTGGTTCTTTCACTGCCTCTGATTCAAAAAAGAGAGCTACGTCTCTCTGCTAAGATCTTTTCACTTCTGTCTGTTGGAAGCTGTGAATCTGTTGAGGCTTGTTGCTTAAAGCAGTCAGCCATGCGGTTAGCTTGCTGTTATCTGTTCACTGTAAGTAAATTAAACATTTTTATTCTTCCTCTTAATAATATCTCAGAGGGCTATTGAGACTGTAAGAGCCAGTTGATGAGTATTACTGAATATATTGCCTTTAGTGACATTTGTATAGCACAGCAGAAGTACTGTACTTCCAGATGCCCAAACAGTATCTGCTAATCATTCTGATTCCATTTCTTCTTTTATGTTCTAAAGCCGTCTTTAAGAAACATTGAAAGTGATGACAAGGATGGACACTGGGCACGAAGTTTAGCAGAGCTTAGGAGGAGGTTTGAGAAGAGAGTGAGACAATTTATAAATGGTGTTCTGATGGTTTCAGGTACAGTCAGTTTTGCTAGTCCAGCATCTATATTGTATTTAATTATAGTTATATACTCTTTCTTCCCTCTTTCCCCTTCCTCCATCTGTCTTGCAGAGATGAAGATTAAGTGAGGGAGATACTTGTCATAGCATCAAAGAATTGCAGAGCTGTAAGGGTCCCCAAGGGGTCATCAAGTCTAACTCCCTGCCAAAGCAAAATATCCACAGCCAAATCATTCCTAAGAGATTGTTATCCAGACTCTGTTTAAAAAACCCCATGAAGGAGAGTTCATCCCCTTCTGAGATTGTCCATTTACTGACAAGAATTTCTTCTTCCTAATGTTTAATGGAAATCTCCTTTTTTATAACTGGAGTCCATTAATTCCGGCCCTTCCTCTGGCACCACAGATTAAAGTGAAAATGAATCGTTACATAAATTTGACATATTTTAATGTTTTGAAATCACTAAACTCACTGATAGTCTCTCATCAAATCAAAACTGAATTGTTTGTCAGTACTCATTTACAGTATCCAAAACTGAAATTAGAAATGATTTCTTTGAAATGTCATACTCGAAACCAACATTTTCTATTGAAAATTGTTTAAAAGAGAAACTTTAGAACATGGTATATTCTTTCCTTTTGGGTTTTGTTGCATCCATTGTTCATACCCGAAGTTCTGAATTTATGCATTTTTGAATATTCAGTTCAGTTCACAAGTTCCTACTTAGAATTTAATAAGGATCATTACAGAGGCCATAAACTATCAATGGAAGATGTTTCCAAAGAATATTTTTACCCTGCTTTTAAGTTGCTAAGGGCTCTGTTTGTGGAAAGATCAATAAATAGCCCCTTTAGATATGTTATTTAGAAGATTATTCCTATAGAAAGCATTAGAACAGGGATAGGCAAGGTGTGGCCCTACTGTAGCATGCAGTGTCTGTTTTTGTGGCTCCCAGCCCTGCAGGTTCTCCCAGCCCCTAAAAAAAAAATTCCCTGGTAAAAAAATATATATTGCCATACCTGGAGGCTTGCAACAGCTGCCATTCATCTTCTAAATAGGTTGGATACACAATTGAAAACCCCAAAGTACCAATTTTTTAAAAACTGGAAATTTGGCAACTTTTTGAAAGGCATTATGTACCGAGTCTAATGGGTGGTGAGATTACCAGTCCCTTAATCCCATTGATTTTAGCCACTCCCACTCATTTCCTCTATCTTGTTCACAGGAAAAATGGTGGGGTCTTCATTCTACTTACCCACTGTTGCTGGCTGGGGGATTCTTGGCAAATTCTGGGGGGTTGAAGTCGAAGAAATCTAAACATCCCATGCCTGTCTGAGTTAGTCAAAGCTTTGTCTAACCATAATCAATGTGGTGCTCCATGCATGTTATTGGATTTCACCCACCAACATCCCTGACCACTGATGATGCTGGCTATGGCTGAAGGGAGTTATAGTCCAAAGGATCTGGAAAGCACCAAGTTAGGAAATGGTTATGCAAAGGTTAAAAGCCAATAAATCAGTTATAAGGCCTGAAACACTACCTTACTGCATCAGACCACAGTTCAGCTAATCCAGAATTCTGTGTCAAGATGAACCAGCTACATGCCTCTTAAGCCTTCTACAGAGCATGAAGGAATCCTATGCCCTGGCTGCCCTTTACTGACTTGGGGCAGGAGCTCTAATGGAGAGGAGTTCCTCAGAAGTATACTGGAAGTGTGGAGTGGGATAAAGTTCTGTCTGCTGGCCATACTCTGTACTTCTGATAGGATTACCTATCTCACCCTAATGAGAAAATGCTCTGTGTATGTGCACCTCTTTGTGTTTGGTCCTGGCTGCTTGGCTCACATATACACACGTAGAGCCTTTTCCCCATCATGCCAATGGCCCAACAGCCCAGACATAGTCAGCAAACACAATTAAGCTTGTCCTCCAAAGGTTTTCAATCTATTTGCATGCCTATAATCTAATAAAGGTAAAAGTAAAGGTTACCCTTGACAAATGTCCAGTCGTGTCCGACTCTAGGGGGCAGTGCTCATCCCCGTTTCCAAGCCATAGAGCCAGCGTTTGTCCATAGACAGTTTCCGTGGTCACGTGGCCAGCACGACTAGACACGGAACGCTGTTACCTTCCCACCGTGGTGGTACCTATTTATCTACTTGCACTTGCTTGCTTTTGAACTGCTAGGTTGGCAGGAGCTGGGACAAGCGACGGGAGCTCACTCCATCGCGTGGATTCGATCTTACGATTGCTGGTCTTCCGACCTTGCAGCACAGAGGCTTCTGCGGTTTAACCCGCAGCGCCACCACGTCCCTGGTTTCCCCCAAAGTAGGAAACAGTGACATGGTCTTTCTTAAACATGTACAGATCCTGGGTCAAGATAGGTGTCTGTTTTGCTATTTGGCACAAATTGGGGTTATAGTAAGTACAATTAGATGTTTGGACTCCAAGGTCAGAAAGTCCTGAGATGAAGGACATTCCGAAAGGATCTCACTCTTGAACCAATCAAGTCAACATTCATATTGACTATCAATAGTTTCTTTACCTATTTTAACCAGAACAAAATGGTATACCGTTCTTCCCATTTATTTGGCAGGGATATGTTGTATCGACTACCCACTTGAATTTTCCTCTGTCAAGCATGTGAAGTTTTTGGGAAGAGAGGCACCACTTCATGCTTGGGATCGAAAACCAAGAGAAGAACCCAGTAGCTCCCTTTCAGAAGTAAAGGCAAAAGCAGATGTCAAACCACTTCTTACACAGAACTTTACTGGTTACTTACCTTTCAAGAAAAAACAACGGCCTGATTCACGGTTAGTAGGATTATCGTTTCAGGGAGAGGGTCTGCTTTGACAGAGAAGCAAGACCAGCCATGTGGGAGAAGATTCAAATATGATCATTACAAAATAAACCCTGGAGTAGGTCATATAGGGCTGGTCCTATCATTAGGCAGAGTGAGGCAGCTGCATCAGGTGGCAGATGCGAGGGAGTATCAGGAGAGAAAGGAGACTCCCCAGTCCCACTGTCTGCAACCCTGAGCACTCCCATCTTCCTAAGTTGGAACTCCAGCGGTGTCTATACTTGCCTCTTCTGATTGACATGACTGGTTTCTTCCTCTCTTAGTGTATCACAGAAAGTGGCATAGGGAAGGGCCCATCAAGAACACGTGAGTAGAGAGGCAGCCAGCGCAGGTTGTGTCCCTCAACAGTCTTCATACCTGTGCCTGCATTGTTTTATTCATGTAATGCATGTTGGTGCCAGTGTTGCTGCACTGCTAGATTTGAATGAGCAGTGAGCAGGAGAACTTCAAAGAGTACAGAATGAGTGGCAGGAAGAAACTGGAGAACAAAGTTGTGTGTTCCATGCAGTCTGGACTTCTGGCTTCTGCATGTGTATACACAACTAGCATTCCCTGGGAAGTTAATAATAAACATTTAAAATATACAAACGAAAAAGGAAAAATGTGAAGAGAGTAAAACCACACATCATAAAACTAAAATAGAGCAGCAAAGCAAAACAAATGCAGCAGAAAAACAGCATTTAAAAATACTGTACCTGGGAAATGAAAATTCATCAGGCACTGGAAGGACCACAGTGTAGGTGCCAGTGAACCTCTCTACATGTAGAGGGTGTTCTGTAACTTGGACATCAACACTGAGAAGACTCTCTCCCATAGTCTCCAGTCCTATTGCATTTGGTAGGGCCTCTGAAAATAGTCTTAGGACCATGTTGAGTATTATGTGGGAGACACAATTCTTTAAGGAGCGTGGGTTCCAGCCCTTTGGATCTTAAAAATTAATATAAACAACACTTTGAATTGATCCTGGGAAATGAATTGGAAGCTACTGCAGATGAAATGTCACTGACATAATATGGTCCCGTTTCAGAGTCCCAGTTAGTAATCTTGATTTGATTTTGGATCGGCTAGGAACAGCTCCTAGACTGTTCTGAAACAAAGCCCCATATATAACTCATTGCAGTAGTCTGAATGAAAAATTTCCAGAGGGTGGATAACTGGGGTAAGGCCATCTCTATCCCAAAGACTGGAAAAGTCACTGGGATTTTGAGATGGCCCCCCCACAAAATTAATGTCTCCATGCTTTCTCTCTCTCGTCAGAAATCTGTGCAGTTCAAGTTGGGGCTTGCATTTATTTACCTTTTCTACTTTCCCTTTCTCTCCAACCACATCACCAACTTCACACAGAGCCAAAGCAGAATCCCCGGCGGGAGATGCAGTGCCTGTACCAGAGCCTTGGGCTGCTTCTCCTACTGACTGTCCAGTGGTGCTGCGAAGAATTTTGGCCAAAGAGGATGA
The DNA here is from genome assembly GCA_037013535.1 of Intellagama lesueurii. Lineage (NCBI taxonomy): Eukaryota > Metazoa > Chordata > Lepidosauria > Squamata > Agamidae > Intellagama > Intellagama lesueurii. Next base: position 257,571,996 of record JBAJHW010000002.1, read on the forward strand.
TGGTGTATGTTGCAAGTGTGTGGTGAAAGTCCCCTTGATTACTGACATGGAGTTTGAGAAGTTTATCACAGCCCCAAGAGACCCTCAGCAAGTGATTGTGATATGCGTACTGTCAACCCAAAACCATACCTACTCTCCTTTCTTTGAGTGGTCTATTGAAAAGATTTATGTACAAATGCAGCATGGTCGTCCCTCACCTTGTATTCAGGTCAGTGAAATGTTGACATCCAGCATATTTGTGTTCTCCATACTGAGTGCATTTTTGTTGTTGTTGCCTTTTTGACAGCGTTTATTATTATATCGGGAAATAGTACAGATTTGGGACTTCCTAGCTATGGAACATGTTAAATTCTATAAGAGTAGTGTGGTTCTATACCTATGTTTGCATTGCATGAGTCGGAAACTGGCTATCATCTGCTGCAAAATTCATCTCCCTGCCACCTTTCTGTTCATGATTTAAAAGCATATTTTCAAATCATGTGGCTACTGCCAATGGGGGATACACTGAAAAGAAATAAAAGTCAATAGAAGCCAGTGGCTATACCAGTTGGGGAACTCTGGAAGCTGCAGTCCAAAAATGTAACTTTCCCAAACTCTGCCTCACAAGATTCCTTCCAACAGCTGGTCGTCTTCTCTTTGCTTAGCTCATGCCTCTATTCTAGAGGAAGAGTGGGCAACTGTGGCCTTCCAGACCTTTTTGCCCTACAACTTCCATCAACATAGCAAGCATAGCTAATGGAGAATTATAGGTTTTTAAAAATTTGAATAGAGGTTTCGAGTGGTAATTGTTCCCACTGGGAAACTACTTCTGTCCTGCCTACTCTGTCTTGAGGCTAGCAAAGTCCAAGGTTAGGCAATTTCTCCTTCGTGGTCTCTGTGAATGCACACTAATCGGTTAATCTGCGCCTTAGCAGAGCAGGCTCGGAACCTTCTATAGCTTTAAGGACATGGTGCTGGGACCTCTCCCCTAGGCTATATCACCGCCCCCAGCACCAGGTGCCTCAGTTCCGTTTCCTGCCACCGCTTCAGCAGCATCGTGAACCAGAACTTGTGCATTTCACTGATTATCTCCCTATTCTTCGGCTTGGATCTCCCTCCTCTACTGACCGGCTTCCTGGCGTTCCTTTCAGTTCTCCCTTGGCTTTGTAAGCATAAAACCGTGTTTTGAACTTTGTGGCCTCCTCGGGGCCCTTCAAGCGCTGCACCGCTTGTAACGCGAAGGTCCCTTTTTCTGACTGCCATTCCTTGTGTCTCTTCTGTTTGGGGGAAGAACACCAAACCGCCTCCTGCGCGCATTGTAAAGCCTTCACCAAACCGGCTTTAAAGCAGAGACAGCAGAGACTTCGTTCACATTTGTGGCAACGGTCTCTTGAACCGGCTCGCAAAATGGAGCCGCCCTGTCCTCCTTTGTTGGGAGCTTCGCCGACTACAGCTCCTCCCGCCGCGGATGTCCACAAGGTCTCAAAGCCCGCCTCTTCGGGCTCGAAATCGACCATCTCGACCTTGACATTGAAGTCCCTATCGAGCTCGAAGTCGAAGAAGAAGAAAAGGTCATCCAAGCAGGCACAGCCTTCTCGTCCGTTATCTCCTTCGATGTCGATGACTTCGCCTCGAAATGGACCCACGGCTACTCCCTTGGGAGTGGAGGACGATTCTCCCCCACACCTGGAGGGGACTCTGTCGCCTCACCGTAGTCGATCTCACACACTGGTCCCTTCGACAATTCTTGAGCCCGAACCTCCGGCTCCTCCTGGGTCCCCTTCGGGCTCAACAGTTGACGCTCCTAGAAAGAAGAATCAAAAGACCCGTCACCTTGATCCCGATCCCGACTCCGATCGGCCCCGGATGGAAGATCATAGACCTTCTCCCTGGGACGATCCTTGGCAATTCTACCAAACACGTCCCTTCGGTGTCGAAGGTTCGAATTATCCTATGCCATATGATCCATACAGGTATTGGTCACCTTACTTCGGTGCCTACCCACCGCATCCACTTTATCCTCCTCCGGACTGTTATTACCGTAGACCGGAGGTCTACCAATCACCTCACCAACCTTTTCAACATCGACAGCATCACTCACAGTCTCTTTCAAGTCGAACATCTTCAGACTTGCCAGTTCGACCCCAACAACGCCCAGAGGCGCCTCCTCTCTTGTCAATATCTCCTGCTCGTGCTTCAGTCATGAGGGCTGATGACTTCTTGGAGGACCTCGTGTCGGCAAGGTCTCCCGAACATACTCTTGACCCTGACTCGGTTTCCAGTCAACACGAGGGCGAGATTAGGGAGGACTCACCCATACTTCTTCCTACACCGACTTCAGAAACTGCCAGTAGTCATCCGCCTTCGCCTTCAGAGGACTACACGGCGTATTCAAAGCTGATCAAACGACTAGCTGAAGTCCTTGACCTGACAGTTCTCCAACCACCTATGGAGCAGTTGGACAAGGTTTATGCTGACATTACAAAAGACCAAATCCCACCGGTCCGCCTTGGCTTCATTCCATTGCTTTCCAACCTGCTCAGAGAACCCTGGGATAAACCTTCCACTTCCCACCAAATACCAAGGAGGGTGGAAAATTTATACAAGACCCATGGTGTTGATACAGACTTTCTTTCCAAGCACCCTGCGCCAAATTCTTTAGTGGTGGATGCAACACAAACTCGGCCTCGGGGAAAGTCTTCTTCGGCCCCAACTGATAAGGAAGGCCATAAGTTGGACATTCTCGGTAGACGGATGTACTCCCTGGCTGCCTTTGTTTTGTGTGTGGCCAATTATATGGCGGCCATGGGAGCATATCATGCACATCTTTGGAGTAACGTGCTTCCTGCATTACAGGCGGCACCAGAGGAACTACGAACATCGAGCCTCGCACATCATCTGGAGGCCATGTCGTTAGCCCGCCAAGAGCGCATCACGGCCAGGCATGTAGTTGATGCTACGGCCAAACAACTCACGACTGCTATTACCCTGAGTCGTGATGCCTGGCTGCGATCGGCTAACATTTCAGACGACGTTAAAGCCCGGATTGAGGACCTCCCCTTTGATGGGGCCGGGTTGTTTGATCCTAAGACTGACGAGATCCTGGAGAGTCTCCTAAAACACCACAAAATGGCACGCTCCTACTGCGTACAATCTCGTCCACACTCCACTTGGCGCCGAGCTTCCTTTTCTAGACAGTATTCTGACCGCCAACGTTGGCAAGCTCCTGCTTATCAAGGTCAGTCTAGACAACAACCAAACAGACAGAGGCAATGACAACAATCACGCCGACGTGATCAGAAGGCCAAGCAGCCTCTTTAATATCTTACTGCCGCCAGCACCACTGCCTAACCTGATTAGATTGGCACAATTTTTTGACGTTTGGAGGTCCATCACCTCCGACTCTTGGGTTCTCACTATAATTGCCACTGGATATGCGATAGAGTTTCACTCTACACCTTGCACAGGTTTTCTCAGGAATACACCTACTTCTCCTGTCTTGCGCCAGGAGGTGGACAAACTTCTCTCTAAGGATGCTATTACCTTGGTTACAGAACCAGATATTGATCGCAGCTTTTTTTCCACGCTATTTCATTGTTCCTAAGAAGGATAGAGGGCTTCGTCCTATTCTCGACCTCCGTCCCTTGAATTCGTACATTACGCCTCCACGTTTTCGTATGGTCTCCCTGGACAGTACTATCCAGTTGTTACGGCCTGGTGATTGGTTTGCTCTTATTGACCTCAAGGATGTCTATTTCCATATCAGCATCCGTCTGGACCATCGTCGTTTCCTCAGATTTTTGTTAGAAGGAGTAATTTATGAATTCAAGGCTCTCCCGTTCGGTTTGTCCACTTCACCTAGGGTGTTCACGAAGTGCTTGGCTCCTGTGGCGGCTCACCTTCGGTTACAAGGTGTCACTGTCTTCCCTTACCTTGATGATTGGTTGCTGGTGGCAAGTTCCTCTGCCAAGTTATCTCGTGATGTCGCTTTCACGTTATCTCTTTTGTCTGCGCTTGGTCTCCAAGTCAACCATGAGAAATCTACTCTGTACCCGACTCAGAGAGTTACGTACATTGGGGGAGTTGGATGCCAAACTCGGACGAGCCTTCCTCCCGGAGGACAGGATTGCGAAGATCCTAGCTATTTTACCTCACTTCACTGCAGGAGCCAAAGTTCAGGCCCTACTGGTACAGAGACTGTTAGGGCTCATGGCCTCCACGACCACAGTTGTTCAACACACCAGGCTGAAAATGAGATCTCTTCAAGCCTGGTATTTGGCGCTCTTCAAACCCCTTTCAGACCCCCCGTCCAAACTGCTCATCGTCACCCCAGAACTTGCAACTCAACTTCTCTGGTGGTCCCTTCGCACCAATCTTCTTGTTGGCAGGCCCTTCGGCCCCCTTGCTCCAACAATTCAAATCACAACCAATTCCAGCCCGACAGGTTGGGGTGCACATGTCTCGAACATGGAAGCGAACGGGCAATGGTCGCTGGGGGAGAGCGAACTTCACATCAACTTGTTAGAGCTCCTTGCTGTATTCAAGGCACTTTGTGCTTTCGAGCGCCTTGTCTCGGGACAAGTTGTCCAGGTAGCTTCCGACAACACCACTGCGGTGCACTACCTAAACAAACAGGGTGGTACTCATTCCCAGCGTCTCCTTTACCTGACTGTTCAAATCTGGGAATGGTGCTACGAACGCCACATTTTCCTCATTGCGGTCCACATTGCCTCAACCGAGAACCTACTGGCGGACCGTTTGAGTCGTCTACAGGACTGTACCCACGAGTGGGAGTTGGACAATGCCATCTTCCACTCTCTCTGCCATCGGTGGGGCACACCATCTATCGATGTGTTTGCTTCTGCCACAAACAAAAAATGCGACCGGTATTGTTCCAGAGCGGGAGTCGGGCTGAACTCACTAGGCGATGCGTTCATGACACCTTGGACGGAAGACCTCCTGTACATGTTTCCTCCCATCCCGCTAATCCAGAAGGTGATCGTCAAGGCTCGCCAAGAACACTCCAACGTGATTCTCGTAGCCCCTTGGTGGCCTCGCCAAGCATGGTTCTCCCAGCTCCGTCAGATGTCCATCGATCATTTTCGCCTTCCATTGCTGCCTCATCTACTTTCCTTACACAATGGCACGATCTTCCATCCAGATCTGGACTCGTTACACCTGACGGCCTGGAGGCTAGCCCCCCTATAGCTGAAGTCCTGCACCACGCTTGAAGGCCATCCACTGTTGCCACATACTCCCGCAAATGGAAAGCATTTCTAGACTTTACTACCAAAAATGGCTTACCTGCTTCACCTACCTCGTTGGATGCCTTGCTCTGCTTCGTTCTCCTCCTCTTTCACCGTGGACTGTCCCACTCAACCCTCAGGGTCTACATTTCAGCAGTGGTTGCTCACCAACCCCTGTCTTCGGATGCGGCCAAACTCTTTCAGGACCCAATGCTGAAGCAGTTTCTCAAAGGACTTAAGAACATGTGGCCTGCCTACAAGCCGCCCACTCCCCAGTGGTCACTTCACTTAGTTCTAAAGAAATTGATGTCCCCACCATTTGAACCTTTGGTGTCAACTTCTTTAAAACTGCTCACTATGAAAACAGCCTTTCTTGTCGCTGTTACTTCAGCCAGGCGTGCCAGTGAGCTTACGGCTCTGCGGTCGGACCCCCCTTTCCTGCAGTTCCACCCAGACAAAGTTACCCTTTTCCCTGATCTTTCCTTTCTCCCAAAGGTAGCCACGTCGTTCCACCTGAATCAACCTATAGTCCTTCCCACTTTCTTTCCTAATCCAACCTCGAACTTGGAGAGATCCCTACACTCACTCGATGTTAAAAGAGCACTTGCATATTACCTCTCTAGGACTGAATCCTTTCATTCTTCCAGAAGACTCTTTATTGCTTTTGATGGGCAGTCTAAAGGATCGCCTGTTTCCCCACAAACCTTTTCCAGGTGGGTGGTATCCACAATAAAGTTGGTTTATGAACTGGCTCATGTCCCTCTACCAGGCACCATTCGAGCCCACTCTACTAGAGTGGTTGCATCTTCCACGGCCTTCCTCCGGGGTGTGGAATTGTCAGACGTCTGCAAAGCAGCAACGTGGTCCACACCCTTCACCTTTGCAGCCCATTACCGCCTGGATGTCTGGGCTAAAGCGGAAGCTGCCGTCGGGAGAGTGGTCCTGGCCTCTGTCCTCTCGTGACACCCACCTCCTGGTAAGTCAGCTTGCTAGTCAACCATTAGTGTGCATTCACAGAGACCACGAAGGAGAAAAAGAAGTTACTTACCTGTAACTCTGGTTCTTTGAGTGGTCATCTGTGAATTCACACTCCCCGCCCTGCCTCTCCGCTCTGTGTCACGTCCTCTATTTGGTGTGCTGTATAGCGGCGGACAGTTCTACGGAACTGAGGCACCTGGTGCTGGGGGCGGTGATATAGCCTAGGGGGGAGGTCCCAGCACCATGTCCTTAAAGCTATAGAAGGTTCCAAGCCTGCTCTGCTAAGGCGCAGATTAACCCATTAGTGTGAATTCACAGATGACCACTCGAAGAACCAGAGTTACAGGTAAGTAACTTCTTTATCTTCACTGCATCACTAAAACCCATTGCCCAACCTCAGTTTTTTGTTGCCATGGATGTATCACACAGCCATTTATGTGTGTTTGTGTGTCAGTATTTCTCTCTCTGTACTGTTTTTGTTCAATCACTTACATTAGCTATTCTCTTAATCTGGGCCTTTCTTTTGGGTCTTCTCCTCAGATCTGCTATTCTAATCCTCCTAGCTAGTTGCACATGCATTGATGCTATGTTTACTTAGGAGTAAACCCCAATGGATATCATACTCTGAATAAATACCCATGTGATTGTGCTCTAAAATATGTAAGAGCTCATCCAGAGGGAACCCTTTTTTCACCTATTGTGAGAGAACCCTCAAATATGTAACTAGCCCTGACAGCATCAGTATACAGGAAGCAATGTAACTCACATTTCTCCTACCTGTCTTGGACATCCTTGTAGAGCAGGGAAGAGGGAGACAGAGGTTCAGTGAACTCTTTTGGAGTGTTGACCATATCAGACTTCCTTCCCTTTCTGTGAACATTCTTAGTAGCTTAGGCTACTAAGAGAAGCAGCAGTTGCTGTAGCTTCTTCTTCCATCAGTCAGATTTTTATATAGGAGGATTCTGTATAACACCAGCACAGAGAATGTGTGGCCCAAGAGCAAATATGGACCTGGGTGCCAATTCATGGTGCCCATGACTTACCTTGCAAAATCAATCCATGTTGAATTTGTCCTGGTCCACTCATTTTGGGTTCTGCTGGAATACCTAACCTGACAGGTTCTTAGGGAGATAATAAGGAGCTCTGCAGAAGAGAGATTCCTCACCTCTGTGCTAAGAAAATAAACAGAAGGAAACCCTGGCTATCTAGCTTATCTGCTTGCTTGCTCGCTTTTTTCTGGCAATAGAAAATTACAGATTTTTTAATAGTTTGAATAGAATACTCCATGCCTTTCCAAAATCCTGAACAAAATCATTTGCTCCCTTTCCAGTGCAAACATGATCCTTTCCGCTTCCTGAAATATGACCTGGAGAGCCCTCTGAACCGAAAGCCCCCTCTTCTGGTGCAGAAACATGGCGTTGTCCCTGGAATGGTGGTGGCAAGTATAATGTTTCTTCTTCCAATTCAAGTTGGCCGTGTTGGTTTAATGGCGTAGTGAAATTGTGTCTTTATATCCTGAAGATTTTGATTGTGTGAATGCAACTAATGGCCTGTCCAGACAGTTATATAGATTACTATTTGGATTGCTTTTGGTGCAGTTTAGTTTGAAACAAATTATGGTATTCTCATGTATTTTGATTTAGAGTGATCCATTTGGCCCCGTTTTAGACCTGTCTGGTTCCTTTCTGGCACAGTGTTAGGACTTCTGGTGTTTTGGCATGATTCAGTACACTTCTAATTTTCCCACTGTGTATCCCATGAAGATGGTTAGGTCACACTCAAAGGGAATTGCTGGAGATGTTATCTGAGATGATAACCTTGTATGTCTTAGGTAGCTTGTGACATTAAAGTTGAGAATGGAGAAATCCCCTCCTCTATTTTTGTCTTTTCTTTTCTTTTTTTAATATTTCCCTAACAGATGCAGCAGAATTTTAGTACATTGGAGGTACAATATGTACAATATATATATCATGCTGGGATGATGCTGTTTCACTATGCCACTTACTTTATTTAACAAAAAAAGAAAATAGAAAGTCATTGTGGCCTGCTGAACAATGGCTGCAGGAAAAGGCAGGGAAGGGGGCTATCTTAACTCCATGGGCTCCATCATCACAAGGCAGCGCGGCTCCAGCAGAGCCTTGGCTGAGGAGAAGGGCATGAAAAAGACGAGGTTACCTCCCTTCTGTCTCCCCAACCTTTACCTCAACCTTTTCCCTTTGTGCCATTACTTTTGCCATAAGCTTGCCATGCTGGTGCTGTCTCTTCTGCCTCCTTATTTGTGAGTAAACTGAGTAAACTTGCTTGTGTGTAAACCAATAATCCAAAGACCTGTGTGGACCCTCCTCACAGGAGAATAAACATCTCCAGTGTGAACCAAAGGATCACTCAAGTAAGAAATAAAATTGATCACACTGAAGATAAGAACCTTTAAAATGCGAACCAGGCTACCCCAGATTCCCCCATCTGGGCCTAACATAAATATCTACTAGCATAACAGCATGAAGGAGAAACCTGAGCAGTTTGGAACTGTGGCAGAGGGGGTAGTTAACTCTTTTTTCCACTGCCAAAGTACCAATCAAAAATCTCCTCTTCAAATCTACAATTTGCATTTCAAGAGAAAGTTTCAGTGTTGTAAATTGAGGCTTTTCGTGGAATTCAAGTAACACCTGTGGATAGGTGGTGTTTGTTAGACTTGTGAAAGGGAGAGAGAGATTTACACTATCTTCCCAACACTCATAGCTGTGGACCTGCCCAGGTTTTTCTGCAGCTGCAAGTTACATAGCAAAAATAGTTAGTAGCTGCATACACATAAAAGTAACATGTTCTGTGGCTCAATGCTCCAAACCTTCCCCCAACAACTCCCCTTTCCACTGATCTTTCATAGATGGATCCAGGCAAGATTCAGTGTTGCTGCTAGCCATATGTGTTGGCATGTCCTCCTTCTATCACTCATGTGAGAGACCTTGTGGTCGGCTCAGTGGGAGGCTGGGTGGGCTGTGCGGGTCCTGATCTGGAGATCAACAGACTGCTGACGGGCATCTGTGTCCTTGTTTTCCTCTCTCTCTCACACACACTGCTCCCTCCCAAAAATCAAGAAAAGAAAGGAAGCAAATAAAAGCAAAAAACTACAGTTAAAGCTCCCCCACCAACTCAGATTCCTAGAATATGATGAGATTTGTCTTTCCGCATTTGATGTTATTCCTTCTGTTCCATGAATCCATGACCAGCAGGCAGCAGCAGGCAGCAAAAAATAATTCAGGAAAGGAAAGAGGGGGAGAAGAGGGAAATCTCTAAGAAAATTTGGGGAGTAGGAGAAGGCAAAAAGAATCCACAGCCCTAAAGGGAGATCACAATCAAGATGGAGGGCACCATGGAACTCAGCAGTGCACAGATCATATGCAAAAGGAAGGACTAGAGAAAAACCATATTCTTTATTGGGTTCTAGAGCCAATCCATGCCCTTCTACAACTCAAAACTCTCTCCCCGCCCCTCCTGGTCATTCTGACTGGTGGCTAACAGCAGCCTTCACAACACTATTTGGCCTTAGTAGCCAGATGGGTAGTATATAATTTAATTAATTAATTAATGAAGCACTTCCCCAGCAATTTGACAAACAAGAAGAAAGGAAGGGCAAATGAACAGGAAAAACATGAAAGAATCCAAAGCTCTCTTTGATTAAAATAAAGCATTTGAATTTCAGAATCTGTCTTTTGCAATTAAAAAAAGGAGCACCTCTCCTTTACACCTGCCTGATCACTAAGATCTTCAAGGGAGGCCATCCTCCATGTCCCACCATTGAGAGCAGTTCATTATGTTGAGACATTGGGAGGGCTTTCTTGGGTGTAGCATCCCCACTGTGGAATATCCTCCTTTTGGAGGCTTGATTGGTGCCAACATTGGCCAAGTCAAGACATATTTGCAGTATTTATTAGAGCCTTTGGGGGGTTGAGGATCATGGTCTGTGCACATTTTAATGCAATGATGTTTTAACATTTTAATTTTGTGATTTAAAATGTTACATTTTTACATTGTTTTCAACATTTTATGTTTTAAAATTGTTTCATATAGCCCTGTAACCTGCCCTGAGATCCTGTGATATAGGGCAGGCTAAAAATGCTTTAAATAAATAAACAATGAAAGTGAAAGTAAGAGCCACTTCCTTTGTCTGCCTCCCCTCCTTCTGGATTAACCTGAAGGCCTCATCCATAATATCTAAGAAGCTGCCTATTGCTGTATGCCAGTACTGTATTAATTTAGTGTTAAATCTAGCCATTGTGACTTCTATAATGTTTTCTAAGGATTACTTTCAAAACCAGCTAATTAACAAAGCTAGTTAATTAATTTAACATTGGGCAAAGTGCATTCCATGATAGCCAAGCAAACCTTTTCTCAAGAGTGTGGAATCTCAGTTTCCAAGCAAACAGAAATCTCTTCAATTTTTTAAAATGCCATGTCCCAGGTAGCTTGTTATAATCGCATTTTAAATGTTATTTTGTGGTTTGTGGCTATATGTGCCCAAAAATACAGCTAAAATATAGTCTCTTGCATCTGTAATGACATGAGTCATGGCCAGTGTTTCTTTGTGACTACCATCTTTTAATGGTTTAGAGCAGAGGAAGGCTACCTTTCTGAAGCTGAGGATTCTGTAAAGGAAAAGTGATACGGGACTTTGCATCAGTTAATAATATGGCAAAGCTACATTAATGATATGTCAGTGACTCTGTGTTAATGTACTGCTTATTCAGAAACTACTTTAAATGGCCTGTACAGAAAAGTTAGGTAGACATTTATCAAAACAGGTAAATAAACCAGGGAAGAATTCCGTATAGTGGAATCCTATGCATGTTTACTCAGAAATAAATCTCACTGAATTCAATGAGATTCCTTAACAGGTTCAGGAGCATCACCATAGTGATGTAAAGATTGTAAACAGTGTGTTTCCCTAGCCTGTACTACTATGCTGTAGAATACCTGCCTCTAAAGAATGTCTGAAACACACTCATTCTTCTCAATGTATTGCCTCAGTTGTAACACCCACATCATGGCTTCAGATTTAAATGTCAAGAAAGCAGAAATATCAAGAGAATAAAATGTTGCCTATAAATATAAAAACAGAAGAAGTGAGCAATAGAGCTTGGAATTCTGTTCACTCCCTGAAATATAATGTGTTCTGCAGAAAATGTGCTACCTTCTGAAAGAAGCTGGGAAGTAAATACTACAACTAGGATTCCACTGTAGTTATGCCTGAAATGTACTGTTCCCTTCTTGGGAGCCTTTGCATATAAAGAGAGATGTTTTTATTCAGGCTCATTGACAGAGGCGCCAACTCACATAAAGCAGAGAGTTCTAATGAAAGCCCTTCTGTGTCCCAATATAGCTAATTTAAATGCTTTTAAACGTCTGACTGTGGAAGTGTAACATGTTGGGTAGACATACAAGGATCTTCTAAGGAATCCTGATGCTGTTATTCATTCCCTTTGGCACAACAGAATCTTTTGGCTAATCTCTCTTTCAGCACAGTACATTTTCTTCTTAAGATACAGCCTTGAGGTATGGAAAAAAAACCTTTTTGTAATGCTGTGGGGGAACAGAAAAACTGAACATCACAAAAATGGAGTGCGAGGGTGAACTGCCTGAAAAAACTTTGATTCATCTTATTGTAATGTGGTGTCCAGTTAAAGGTAAAGGTAAAGGTTCCCCTTGACAATTTTTGTCCAGTCGTGTTCGACTCTAGGGGGCGGTGCTCATCCCCGTTTCCAAGCCATAGAGCCAGCGTTTGTCCGAAGACAATCTTCCGTGGTCACATGGCCAGTGCGACTTAGACACGGAACGCTGTTACCTTCCCACCGAGGTGGTCCCTATTTATCTACTTGCATTTGCATGCTTTCGAACCGCTAGGTTGGCGGGAGCTGGGACAAGCGACGGGAGCTCACTCCGTCACGTGGATTCGATCTTACAGCTGAAGATCTACAGATCTTACAGCACAGAGGCTTCTGCGGTTTAACCCGCAGCGCCACCACGTCCCTAAGTAGATGTAACTGGACACCTAACTGGTGTCCAGTTACTTCTGACTTAATGACCTCCTACTATTAACAGCCCTGCTCAGGTCATACAGATTAAAAGGCTTTGGCTTCCTTTAATGAACCTATCTCATGTTAGGTCTTCCTTTTCTCCTACTGCATTCCACTTTTCCTAGCATTATTGTCTTTTCCAATGAGTCCTGTAAAATGAGGTTATCATACTTCATTGCATCCAAAGTACAATAGACTCACTTTATTCATTTTAGCTTATAATGAGAGTTCAGGCTTTATTTGATTTTAAACCCATTTTAAACCCATTTTGATTTTAAACCCATTTTGATTTTAAACCCATTTAAACCCATCTTTCTGTTCTTTCTCATCTTTGATCTCTGGAGTTGAAAGGAGTTTATAAGGCCATCAAGTCCAACCCCCTGCTCAATGCAGGAATCCAAAGCAATGTCTATCAAACAGATAGTTGTCCAATTTTCTCTTGAATACCTTCAGTGACAGAGTACTCACCACATCCTGAGGTAATTGTCATACTGACCTCCACTGTCATACTGATCTAACAATTAGGAGGTTTTTCCTGATATTCAACTGAAATCTGGTTTCCTCTAACTTGAGCCCATTAATATGTGCTCTGCGTTCTGGACAGGTTCTGGACAGATCTTGCCCCTCCTCTGTATGACAGTCTTTCAAGTATTTGCAGAATACCATCATATGTCCCCTCACTCTTCCCCCCCCCCCATTCCGGCCACTTCCAAAGCAGCTCAGAATGAGTTGGTCCTGAGTGGCACAACTTGTATTTGGATACAGACTGGGCAAGGAGGTACTTGCACCCCAATCTATGTGCTTTTTATAGTGATCACCTGGAATCATCATCTATGTGTACAATTACAAATACAGGAACAGATGATAACTTTAATCGACTATTAAAAGGCAGAGAAGGGGGAGTGGGGGGAGCAGATTGCCTGACTGTCCTCTGTTTTAAGGGATGGGCCATAAATTCCAAACTGCTAGCTGAGGAGGAGCTTGAAAACACCTTGCATACTGCACTGTCTCTATCTAAGAAGCAAACTTGGCTTCAACATCATCTGCCATGTGAATCTGGGACATTAATAAGAGCATGTAAGTTGGAAGTACCTGCAAGAACTTGATGCACAGCCTTGAAGAAGATGATTTATCATCGAACGCTTGCTGTTTGTTTTTTGTTTTCTGTTTTATATTCTTAACAGTCGATTAAACGTGTCACCTGTTTAATGTACTATTTGTGTTGTTTCCACAGCCATGCATCCTTTTCCTGAATTTTATGTATCCAAGTGTCTGTTAGGTTGTGTAGAACACACCTTTCCAATAACCAGATTGTTGGTTTCACTCAGTTTAATGAGACATGTTCATGCTTCATTTCTGAATCACAGGCCAAATTCTCCAACAACTTTTGGATTCTTCTTTTCTCCACTCTTTTACATTCCGATTCTCCTTTGATTATTAGCACATGCTATTTTGGTGTTTGATGAGTTTCCTCCTGGACACTTGCATGAAAGCTTCCAGTTTATTCTTGTTCAGCATCTGCCATTGAATCATAGATTTGAATTACATGTTGATATTATTTGGTCAGATTTTGCATTATAACCCTAAGTGCCTATGATATGTCTTTCCTCACTATTTGAGCCTCACTGTTTCTTCTGAACTTGTCATTACTTTGCTCATAATTAATATGCTATTTCTTGTTTTACAGTTTCAAGCTTATTTTGGTTCATATGTTCACATTCTACATTCTATGTATATATGTTGTAAAGCATCAGACTTTCCTTTTGGCTCTGTGCTCACCAGCAACTACACATTGTTTCAGCTGCGATCCAGTTGCTTCATTCATGAAACAACTATTTATACTCACCCTTTGTTCTTCCTTGGTAGCTGACTGAGTACAATCTGAGACTGAATGCCTCCAATTCTTGGATGACATTGATTCATCTTCACAAGAGGCTAATGCCTAAGCTTTTGCACATGGGAAGATATAATTTGTTATTGCCTTCAATACTACCCTCATCACTGTTGCAGCACAAACCAGGAAGAGTCCTATATCACCTTAAAGATTAGCTCATTTATTATTATAGTGTGAATTTTCATGGAGCATATAGCCCAGTTCATCAATACATGAATGATTTCCACTCCATACAACGAAGTCTGGAGATTTCTTTTTTCACATTTTCACAAGGGTTTGCCTCTTGTTGTTGTTACATGCCGACAAGTCAGAACTGACTTATAGCCACCCTAACAGGATTTTCAAGGTAAGTGGGGTATTTACCAATTCCACTCCCAGTGGGTTTCCATGGCACAGCTGGGGAAATTGAGCCCAGGTCTACTGAGTCCTAGTCCTAGATGAATACAGATATAGTATATCCTATTTTCAAAAAAACAGTTGTAGTTGCCATCAAAGGCAACCACCACCACATATTGCTATATTGGGTGGTTGTTGCCTTTGGTGGCATCTAAGACTGTTTCCTGAAAACAAGACTTGTTTATATCAAGATAGTTGCCAAAGTAGCTGCCTGCCCAAGAGTGCATGAATAAAGAGAGCTCTTCTACTCTTGCAAGTATGGAATGTTTACGCAGCCATTGGGGTATTCCTGCTAGGGGGAAGAAAAAGGGAGTACAATGTGACCAAGAAAATTGGTCACATGAAGAGCTTCTGTTTTAAAAATCATCTTATGACTACCCTTAACATTAACTGGAGAATGTTTACTTGAAATTCCTCTTTGACATACCATGAAGTTACATCTTCCCCTCCAGCTTGAAGGAACAGCAAAAACATTTATCAAGACCATGGCCCAAAGCCATGCTGTACATATACAGCATATGAGTTTCCATTGCCATAGCACATATAGAAAAATTAATAAATGTACAAATAGCGTTTCTCTTCTCTACACAGAAAGGGTATGAAAGGCAGGTGTATATAAGGCAGCCTTACTAGATATAGCAAGATTTAGACATCCAGGGGGCTAATAAATCATTCCACTGAAAACTGCTTACATACACTATAAGGTGGTCAAAATGGCAAGAGAGTGGCTGCTTTAAGAGCAATATTGCAACACAAAGGGATTTTCAGAGAATGCAAAAAACCAATCTGTATTAACTGTACTAGCTGTGAACACGGGGCTCGTCAGAGCTAATTATGCACAATCACAGGCACCTGCCCCTTGTTCTGTACCTAATGACTGCTTGTTCAGCTCTAGAAATACACAGTCCATCTGTCCTCTGCTGATGGAGTAGCCACTAGCACAGCAAATGCTGTTATTCAGGATTAGAACATCTCAGTTGTCAACAGGGAGAGAAGTTAATTTACGGCACAGTCCAACCCTTGTATACTTGGAGATAAGTCCCATGGTGTGCAGTGGGACTTGTATATAGGATTGCAGCTTGAGACAGATTTTGCATTAATTAAAAAGATTAAGTTAAGATTGTCTACTTAGCTTTTTCCCCTCCGTAAAATGCCAAAACAGATAGTAATTTTTTAAAAATTATAAAGGAAAATGATAAAAGTAACTCATTCGTAGAAAATGAGAAAACAGCTAAGAAAAGCAGCCTCTGTTCAAGGGTGCTATTTCAGTGGTAAAGTGTAGTAAGGAGCAGGGTCGGCCCTAACATTTGACAGAATTCTTTTGATTGTCATGAAAGGTGGCAAATGATCAAATATTAAAATTACTGTCAAATTACTTTTATTGCCAGGGATCAGGGAATGTGACTGGCCCTTGGTACTCTGTACCTTGACTTGGGGAAGGGGGCATGATTACCTGCTCCACCTCTGGCATCGAAATGACTTGGGCTAGTCCTGATGGAAAAGGATGATTCAGCGAAGCCCAAAGACTTGGTTCAGAGTAGGACCACTTGTTTGCTGTGCTCATTTGACTTTTCTGATAACTCACATCCTGCAAACTACCACCCAGTACATTTGAAAAAGAAAGAAAAGATTCATAACTGCTTTTACAAGGATGACTTTAAAACCGTAAGATCATCTTGCCCCAGCTATGAGATATTGTGTCAGGATTGGTGTCACAATACTTGCACCTAGTTGTCTGTTGCACTTGAAGTTGTAATCCACCAGAGGGAACTGCTGATCCTCCAAACCTGCAGAGTTGTTGTGGAGAGACTGTTAAGTTCCAAGGCAGACACAGAAGTTTGGCTTCATAATGTACTCTTTGTTCCTTGAACGGAAGCAACACTAAATCATACAAGGCCAGCATGTGGTTGCCAGCTACTCATTTCCGAGGATTGCTCCTACAGTTTCTGAGTCCCTCTTCCCACCTCCCTGATCTCATATCCTTGCGTCCCCACACCCTCCACCCACACATCTCATTCTTCATGTGCTCCACCTCATTTTCCTGAACATTGCCACCAATTTCTCCTGGCTCCCATGGCTCCTTCTATGCCCCTCCACCCTTTGTCCCCACCTGATTTCCTCTACAGTCCCCACTGTACCCCCTCAGAGGACAAACAACCATGTCCCATCCTTCCCTGCCCAGTTAACTCTTCTGGTTTCTTCTCTGTTTTGAATGTCACAACCGTCCATTCCTCTAAGCAGGCCACCCAAGTACGCTGCCTTATAGATGTTCCCAGGAAGTAAAAGGAATGGATATGGCAGCACGGCATCAGGCTCCATCACTACCTATGTTCGTTCATTTTCAGGTATAGAGAGAGTCCCCAGGTATGTGTTTGTAGGTGTGGAGGGCACTCTGTATGCAGCTAGGAGCTTGGAGAGATTTTCATGCATCAGTGCAGTTCCCCAAAGCACATTCTCATTTTGCCCCATGCTGTCTTGTCCTTCTTCCATTTGGCTCCATTTTTCCTCAGAAATCCTCCTTCCATTGTTCTGTTGGCTCATTCTCTCCCTGTAATTTTTCCTCTATTGCTTACTGTCTTTCTCTGGAAAACAACTGTACTGTTTGTCATGATGTTATAGCAATAGCTTTCAGGCTGAAGGGACCCTGCTTATGCAAAGTAACCAGTAAGGGGCTCTTCCCTGTCCACCCCCACCCTTTCAGCAGCCGACAGGACCAAGCTCAGTAGCGTTGTGGGCAGTGTTTAGGTCAGCCCACTCCTATAATTTCCCACAATGCCCCAAAAGGAGATACATGATGACACTGTGGGAAATCACTGTGTGAGCTCAGAGTGCTCTGTCTGATGGGGAGGGGAGAACAGGTATCAGCAGGGCATTGTGTTGGCCATTCTGGGACCAAGCATGCCAGGTATTGACACCAAACCTGCTGCACCATACAATAGAACAAATGTAGCCAGATCCCTTGGCAGACGGGAGTCTAGGGGCAATAACATGTGTGTTGGAGGGGGAGGGATTTGAATGGACAACCAGATTCTTTGCTTCTACCCCACCCTGATAAGAATAGTGGTTAAACACTGTTGTAAAGACAGCAACTCCTGTCCAGGAGGACATCCTACAGCAAGGATGGGGAACCCTGGGACCCTGAGACCAAATCTAACACTATTGGGGTCTTAATCTGACCCTCCAGGATTCTGCAGATGACTCTGTCCCTTCGCCCATGGCACCATCTAGGCTGCAATCCCTTTCCTAAGGCTTAGTTGCTAGCTGTAAGAGCTTCAAGCTGAAGTAGAAATTTTTAAAGCATTTGCTTTTGGAATGCTGCTCGCAAGAATTTCTTTGAAATTCAGTTTGGCCCTTGTAATGAAAGAGGTTCCCCAGCATTGCCCTACAGTTTTAGTCACTGCCTTTTATATGTATATGTCCATTTACATATTACTATATATGATATGTGTCTACCTTGTGTAGTGTAGCGGATAGAGCAACACGCTAGGACTCCGGAGACCTGAATTCAAATCCATGGATGGCCACTGAAAGGGTTGAACCGATAAAACCACAGCTTATGTATCTCACATACCTTGAAACTCCACTAGGGTCAGCATAAGTCAACTCCAACTTGATGACCCAGAACAAATGCTATATGTAGGTAAACATTTGACAATGTAACATTAGTGTGTGAAATATGATTTGTTCTACACACACAAAAATTCACCATGGATTAATGAAAAATGTTTGGGATTGCAAGGGCCAGGTAAAAATGCCATGAATGGATTACACCCACAGGTTGTCACACAAACATTTTAGGTAAGTATTTTCCTGGTTGCCACAAAAAACTGATGGTGCAACTTGTCACTGAAATTCATACCGTGTTTCCCCGAAAATAAGACAGGGTCTTATATTAATTTTTGCTCCAAAAACGCATTAGGGCTTA